>JASUAD010000011.1:33542500-36042500 GCA_037013555.1 Sextonia rubra | reverse complement strand
ATGACCATCTCATCAAGCTCCTACAATCCTCCATCGACCTGCAATCTCCACAATTAACCCACCAATCCCATGCTGGAGTCGTCTCTGTCGGGTTTGATGAAGACCCCTTTCTCACAACCAAGCTCATCTCCGCCTACTCCATCTCCAGAACCCCATCCAATTCTTGCCTCGTCTTTGACTGGATTCGCCGCAAGAACATCTTCCTTTGAAACTCATTGATCGCTGGGTATGTTAAAAATCACATCTTTGATGAATCCTTTTCTCTATTTAATTAGATTCGTGGAGATGATGAAGCTCCTGATAATTACACTTTTGCCTCTGTTTTTAAAGCTTGCAGCGAGATTGGGGACTTGAAAACGGGGAAAGATTAGATCTGAAGAAAAAGAATTGGGGACTCTACTAACAGTCCTCACGGCCTCGACTTTGACTCTGCCAACTCGCTCAGATCTCGCCACCAAGAACAGCACCACCTTTCTTTGTCAGGTTAAATGAATGATTTTTTTTTTTTTAAGAGATCAATGGATTTTGTGGGGCTTCTCAAATTGTTGGAATTTCAGATACAAGACACTCTTGAGAATTGTTATTAGAAAATTGTTGAGTTTTTTTACATAGTTTTGGCTTTGGGATATCCTTTTTTACTAGATTTTGATGGATGCCCATAGCAAAAAATGTCAACCAATGGAGTTATGCCTTGCAAAAATTGTCATTGTCCCAAAAATTTTTTTTATTTTTCTATAGATCGGCCCGAATTTTATTTATAAATGTTCATGGTTGTGCAAAATTAGTTTATAAATTATTTTATGTTACATTAATATAATATTCAATTATCTCCACTAATTTAGCAAATGCACTAAATAAATTTATAAATTATTTTATATTACATTAATATAATATAATATTGAAGTGCAAATAATACAATAAGTTTTGAAATGTGACTCTTTTATTATAGGGCCCGGGCTAAGCATGGGCCTTTGTTGCTATTATTTCTTATATATACCTTAAAATTGTACTTATGGAGAAAAAAAAGAGACAAATCGCTCTTCTACTTAAGCCATGTCAGCAAATAGTGTTAATATTCATAATTTCAGTTGTTTTCAAGAACATTAGGCCTGACGCTAGTTGAGCCTACAAATAAATAATTCTATTATCCCATTTACTCTAGTCCATGCAGGCATGCGACCATCTAGGTGAGAATTGCTTGATACGTATCATATTCATCAGTCCAGCACGTAGGGGTCAAGTACATTTTACACATCCACCTGATCAACCATTTATGTAAAACCAACCTCAAGGGATAGCTCAATTGCCTCCGATCGATTTACTCTTTGAGATTGTGCATTCAAACTGCTAAACCACACTGGACCCCAGGAAATTTACCCGACTCCCCCTCGGTCCGAAAGGATTAATTTGGCCCAAAAGCTGGGATACCCTCCGTTAGAAGAAAAAGAAAACCACATATGACAAATCCACTAAATAAAACATCAAATCACCTATGATCGAACCATGGTGCTTAGTTGTCGGCCTAAGTTTCTCCAACTATCCATCTATACAAGAACTACTGGACATATTTGTCACCCATCTAAGTGGGACCTGCTAGATAAGTGATCATATACATCTTGTATTACCCACATGGGAGCCCCTAGACAATATTATGCACATCTTATCTTTACCTAGCTAGATGGGATCGACTATAAGCTGCCCACTTAATCGGCCTACTCTTTTTCTGCATGAAATTCATCACATTCAACCCATCCATCCTTCTATAAGAATCATAAGAATGACAATTCATATATTTTACCAATGGCTCTCATATATAGATAAAGTAGTTCTATTAAAAAAATAGATAAAGTAGTTCGATCTAATGAGGCCCGTCAAGTGGATGGCTCAGCTGGATTTTTAGCCTTAGGTTTGTTCGTCCGGGTCTCGAGTTTAACTCCCACCTCTTTTGCTATTCAGGTAGTATGTATGCAGTCATGTATGTACCCCGTAGGAAATAGTCCTTACTTATCATAATCAAATAACTCCCAGACCGGAGGGTAATAAAAAATAATTTAATAAATAGTTCTAGCTAGTGAATATCATATATCTTACCAAAAAAAATGAGTATCATGTATCTTACCAAAAAAATGAGTATCATGTAGATCCACGGGCATTAGGATCAGGTTCTACTATCGTACACTAATTACATGATCTCATAATGATTATGTTATTTATTCAGGCCCATCTTAAATGTTAATTTGATTATCCGTCAAAGGAGATTTTCATCATTTAGGAGCCATTTCACAAACACACTGCGTATAGTTTACTTGAAAATATTTGATTAAATATACTTAAAAAGTTCAAACTTCTGTGAACATGTAACTAGACATATAAGTGGTATGTGTGGGAAAAATCCCAAATTCATTTACAAAAATTTGCGAACATATTGTTGAAGCCATATATATTTATATATATGTATATATATTTATATATAAATATATATATATGTGTGGATCTTTTTAATTAACTATGTTAACTAAGAGTGCTCATGGACATGGCCAAATGGGGCTTACAACTTGGGCTAGATTTTACAGTATGTTTATCACTGTAGGGTGGGACCAACCCTTACCTTGGCCTACTAGTTAAATGAGTCAGACCTGGGCCTTGTTTTTGTAAAAAGCCAACCTGTTCAGACATAATTAGCATAAACTGGCATTGTAAAAATAGGTTGGGACTGGGCAGATTTTCAGCCCTGCGATTGGATCCAGAGAAGAAAACCAGGGCCCAATAGCCAAACAGGCTAGGCTTGGTCAAGCATTTGCCCTGTTTCACCCGGATTAAGAGCATCCCTGTAGAAAAAATTAGGAGTAATTGTAGTAAAGGCATAAAAAGAAAAGGCTGAAACAGTGTTAAGAGTGTTACCATCTGCTCCAAATGTGGATTTCGCGAGGCTTGTGATGTAAAAATGAAAGGTTTAGTATCATAAAATGAAAAATGAAAAATAAAAAATAAAAAAAGATTGGACCATCACAATTCATGTCCATCCCATACAATTGCACTTCTGACCATCGGATTGGTTTTAGATGAACTCCACCAAGCTGCCCTCTTTATTGAAGGAGAGAGACCCACAAACTCTGTTGGTAATTCTATGGTGAAAAAGAAAGATCAGTGGAAACTTGAGGAGATTTCACTTGAATCTGTTGGTAATTCTATGGTGAAAAAGAAAGATCAGTGGAAACTCGAGGAGATTTCACTTGAAACCCACAAATTTATATAACTTCTAGGACGAAAAACAGCTAAAGGAAAGATCAAAGGAAGCTTCAGGAGATTTCACAGTGGGAGATGTGGCAAGGTATGATTTCTCCTCTGGAGTTGCAGGGAAACCATTTGAAACTAGTGTTTCCAGCCTTCTCTCTATCTGGACAACAGGTGGCTGATGCTTCAGCTGTTGCTCCTTTTTCTTCCTTTTCTTCATCTCCTGCCGTTTCATGACATAGTCCTCAGGAATGAAAATGTCCATCATCTGCTTCCGCTGTTGCAGATTTGGAATGCACAAGATAAATTAAAAGAAAGAGAATAAGAAGCAATTGCATCATCATAGACTTAATCGGCAAGGCTGGTAAGGCTCACATCATTCATCTTTGGCCTTCTTATCATTTTATAATAAATTATACTATGACCCTTGGCATTATGGGAAGATGCCCTCCTACATTCCTGAAAGTAATGAATAACGGATTGGTGTAGCTTTCAGGGGCGTCCCACTATCTGGACGGTCGAGATGGGAGCACCAGTAGAGCGCGCTATACACAGGTTCAATTTTGACCGCTACCTTTTAATTTTTAGTCTCATCTTGGACCTAATAGCAATCTATTATTGTTCAATTTTTATGGTTAATTTTTTACTCTCACCCCACATCAACCTGCTTCTTTTAATTCAATTTTAAAGGATAGTATTCAATGTTAACACTCAGTGAACCCCATATCAATCAATTATATGGGGTTTAGTTCTTACCTTCTACCTTTTATCCTAGTAGTAAAAGGTTTGGTTCTTACCAACTTGGTGAGTGTTCAAACCTCACCATAAACCTTTCTTCATATGAGGATTTGTTACCTCACCTCACCGGAGGATTCCCTAACCGTTCCGGAAGTGCCTTTCCTCACCCAAGGGCCCAACCCTCCTAAGGCCGGGATACCCAAAAAAAAAAAAAAAAAGAAAATCAATTATCATATAGGGTGGTGCTCCTATACATGTGTCCTGATCAAAGCACCATGCAAGAAAATTGGTGGAGCCCACTCCGAGGAGCCCTACAGACAATGGCCAATGTGGAGATCAAAAGATCCAAGTGGGACCATGTCATATATGAAATTGTTAGTCAAACCAATCATTCTAACCCCTTGAGTTGTGGACCACAAGTTTAACAATTTTAAATCATAAAAGCTTTCAAAATCAATCAAATGGTCCAATTCATTCCAATCAGTGTAAACCCCAAGGGATCCATGACATATGTGGGAGGAGGATGTCTAGATGGTTCATTCAAATTGATTATATGATAGGCCCAACTAGATGCTTCACATGGTAAGTCCATTCATTCAATTTTGACAGCTTCCTTCCAACTATTACCTGACACCACGTCAATCTGTTATTATGGGAAAAACACTGGTGCTCACAATAAAATTAGCATTACATGCAAAAATGCCTGGTGAGGCCCAACTTATGATCCATTCCAGTGAACCATAAAATCAAGACATATGTGACAGTCACCAATCCCAAGTTTGGCACCCATTCAAATATTGAATTAGACTGTTGGATCAGCTTGCGCTCATTTTGAATGGTAAAAGTTTTGTCAACCATTGATCAAATGATTCGAATGATTATTTAAGACTCCATCACATACACGGGTAGATGGAGGGAAGATCTTTCGATCCCCTCTCCTGCGGTCCCACCCCCCCCCCCCCCCCCCCGAATGGAGCCTCTAGTGGGCCCCACAAGAAAGTGGTGGGTGCTCAGCGGAGGGCTCCCGTTATTGTATATTATAACAAAAAGTTTTCATGCAGTATTTGACTACAACCTATCAGCTTTGACTCACAATTTCAATTTTGACTAACATTGGCGCCCACCATGAAGATTATAACGAGTCCAATATGGTATGGGTCAAGCTAAACATAAATCTGTGCAGATAAAAAGCTAAAAATATATAACTTGTAGCATATTTATATGTGAAGTTAAGACTCAGTTTTACAGTTGTTTGCTCAAGTGATTGTTCATAAGAGATCATGTCTAGCATTCACTGGAATTCATAAACAAACACGATCAAACTGTCCCATGCACCAGAAAAGAAAAACCAAAGATAGAGGCAAATCACAAGATTAGAGTAATCCAACCATACTTTACAAGAAAAACCAAGCCACAGTGACAATTTTCTAAATTCAGGGGAAACGGAAAATGCCACAAATCAAATGGCTAAGATCTATCCACACATGAGTTCACGGTCTGCCCTCTACGATATAGCAATCTTGAACACCAAAACACCCCCCTATTGTAACAGACTGACACATCATCGACAAAGTGGCGCCATGTGGATGCTTACTGGGCGCCATACAGACATCCTAGTTGGCAGAGAACTCTCTAGAACCATGATGTCATGGCTTATGTCAAATAGACGATGATGTCATGGCTTATGTCAAATAGATGGTGATGTCATGGATGATGTATATACCAATCAAATGTAACCATTGGATCGTTAGAATACTCTAGAAGCAAGATCCAAGCCATCGATGTACAGGGAGGTTTTGCCTATAAAAGGAGACCCCCACCCTCACTTGTAAATCATCCAAAGCAAGAGCATTCTTTGCATTCTCAGAGCTTCTCTCTCTTCTTGTGTGTGGGTTTTCTCTTTGAGGTAGTCTTGGGGTTTCTAACTAGCAAGGCTCTACTTGCTAGGGGGAAAGGCTTACTTAGTGCATCCAATCGGTGGAACGTGCTAAGGCCGCACGGGGTTTGCTGCGCAAAAACACTACCCCCGTGACAGTTGGTATCAAAGCCAAAGCTTGCAATGGCTGATTCGAGTCTCGCTCACATCGAAGAACATCATGGAAGGGAGAAGGATCGCGGTGGCAAAGGTCGGAAGGATAGGTCTGTGCAACCAGATCCTCTTGTATCCATGGAGGCACGGCTTGCCAAAGTGGAGATTGCTGTGGCCGATGGAAGGGATCGGTTTGAGGAGCATGCCCAAGATATGGAGACATTGGGCGAAAGCATCAGTGAGCTCAAGTCAAAGGACGATGAGCTACGAGGTGAGATGCTAGAACTCCTTAACTCCGCAGCTGATTCTTTGAGGAAAGAGTTGCACAATTTCGAAGAACGACTTGGTGGAGAACTTGCCGCCATGAAGGAAGAGATCAAAGAGATCAAGGCAGATTGGTCTCTTTGTAAGATGGCTATCACCCAAGGGGGTGTGACTAGCCATTCGGTGGCCAAGCTCGATGTGCCAAAACCCAAGACCTATGGTGGGTCCAGGGACGCAAGGGAGCTAGACAACTTCCTTTGGAGCCTTGATCAATACTTCGAGGCAATAGGCATCATGGAGAATGCCAAAAAGGTGAAAACTGCCCCACTCTATCTTGTGGAGAGTGCATTGCTATGGTGGCGACGGAGGCACTCAGACATGGAAAAAGGTACGTGCACAATCACTACTTGGGATGATTTTAAAAGAGAAATCAAGTCCCAATTTTACCCTGTAAATGTAGAACACGAAGCCCGGGCCAAGCTTCGTCGTCTCTCTCATAAGGGTACTATTCGGGACTACATAAAGGAATTCTCTCAGTTAGTACTAGAAATTCCGGACCTTCCGGAAAAAGAGGCCTTCTTTGCCTTCATGGATGGGCTCCAACATTGGGCTAAGAATGAGTTGGAGCAACGCAGGGTGAAAGACCTCACCTCAGCTATAGCAGAAGCTGAGTCCCTGATTGAACTGAGGAAAGGTGACTCCTCTAAGCCAAAAGGAGACTCCCACAAGCCAAGGGAGCAAAAGCCACACAAAGGCAAAGGTGGGGGAGAGGGCAACCATAAACCACCCAAGGATCAAGCCAAGACCAAATTTGGAGGAGGCAAGGGTGGGGGTGACAAACCTAAACTCACCTGCTTCTTATGTGATGGTCCTCATTGGGCTCGGGAATGCCCAAAGCGAAGCAAACTCTCAGCACTCATTCGGGATGATGAACCTAGGCCGGAACCTGAAGATAGGCAAATGGGTTCCCTTCAATTGCTACATGCAATCAAGGCCAAGGTTGAAATGCCCACATCAGGGAACAAGGGCAGAATGTATGTAAAGCCCAGGGTGAATGGGACAGAGACGCAGGCATTGGTTGACACTGGTGCAACCAACAACTTCATCGAAGTGAATGAAGCCAAACGACTGGGTATCAAATACAAGGAAGAGCGTGGGTGGCTCAAAGCAGTGAACTCCGAGGCCAAGCCTATCTTCGGAGTTGCTCACAACGTGGAGATGTGCCTGGGTGAATGGAAAGGTATATTGAATCTCTCTGTTGTGCCTATGGATGATTACCCTATTGTTCTTGGCATGGAATTCTTAGATGAAGTTCGGGCTATACCAATTCCAAGCGCCGATGCAATGTGCATCATGGATCAAGGAAAAGCTTGCATGGTGCCAGTGGTTCGAGAGGGAGAACTGAAGGCAAAAACATTATCAGCTATGCAACTCTCTAAGGGCTTCAAGAAACAAGAGCCCACATTCCTGGCCACACTGAAGCTGAACGAAGGTATGCCTTCCATTACGGATGCACCAATTGATATTTTAAATGTTCTTGATGAATATGAAGATGTCATGCCTGCTGAGCTTCCCAAAAAGCTTCCACCCAAGAGAGAGGTGGATCACAAGATCGAGCTAGAGCCAAGTTCAAGGCCCACAGCTGCTGTTCCATATAGGATGGCACCTCCAGAATTGGAGGAATTAAGAAGGCAACTTAAGGAGCTATTAGATGCAGGGTTCATCCGGCCATCAAAAGCTCCCTATGGTGCTCCTGTGCTGTTCCAGAAGAAGCATGACGGGTCCTTACGTCTATGCATAGACTATCGCGCCCTCAACAAGATCACGGTGAAGAACCGGTATCCCATTCCTCTTATTGCTGACTTGTTTGATCAACTTGGGGAAGCACGGTGGTTCACAAAACTTGATTTACGCTCGGGATATTATCAAGTTAGAATTGCTGAAGGGGATGAGGAAAAGACGGCATGTGTAACAAGGTATGGATCTTATGAATTCCTAGTCATGCCATTCGGACTTACAAATGCTCCTGCTACTTTCTGCACACTTATGAATAGAATTTTCCAACCCTTCTTAGACCGTTTTGTTGTAGTATATCTTGATGATATTGTGGTATATAGTAACACTTTACAAGAGCATGTAAAGCACCTACAACAAGTATTTCAGGTCTTAAGAGAAAATCAGCTATATGTGAAGAAGGAAAAGTGTGCATTCGCCCAACAAGAAGTCATGTTTTTGGGCCACAAAGTAGGAGGTGGGAAGCTGTGCATGGATCCAGCCAAAGTTAAAGCCATCCTCGAATGGGAGCCACCAAAAAGGGTACCGGACCTTCGATCATTTCTGGGACTAGCAAACTACTATCGCAGGTTCATCAAGGGGTACTCTTCCATTACAACACCCTTGACAAACCTACTAAAGAAGAACCAGTCCTGGGAATGGACGGACCAATGCCAGAATGCCTTTGAAATGTTAAAAGCAGCAGTGACAAAGGAGCCAGTACTTGCCCTGCCAGACTATACAAAACCATATGAGGTACATACTGATGCCTCTAACTTTGCCATTGGAGGTGTGTTGATGCAGGAGGAGCATCCAATCGCCTACGAGAGTCGGAAGCTCAACGACACCGAACGGAAGTATGCGGTGCAAGAAAAGGAAATGACTGCGATAGTTCATTGCCTTCGGGTTTGGAGACACTACTTGCTGGGCCAAAGGTTCGTGGTGAAGACGGACAATGTTGCCACCAGCTATTTCCTCACCCAGAAGAAGTTGAGCCCCAAGCAGGCTAGATGGCAAGACTTCCTGGCTGAATTCGATTATGTCCTAGAATATAAACCGGGCAAGACCAATCAGGTAGCAGATGCACTAAGCAGGAAGGCCGAGCTAGCTGCTATCAGTCGGCCCAAATGCCCCTTAATGGACAAAATCAAGGAGGGCATGAAACATGATCCACAGGCCAAGACCTTGATTGACTATGTCCAACAAGGCAAGACACGAAGGTTCTGGCTTGAGGATGGGTTGCTATACACAAAAGGCAACCGTGTCTACATCCCCAAGTGGGGAAACTTGAGGAAGGAGGTCCTCAAGGAGTGCCACGATTCAAAGTGGGCTGGTCACCCAGGAATCGAGCGTACTGGAGCACTGTTGGAAGACTCGTACTATTGGCCGCGGATGCATGACGATGTAGAGGCCTATGTTCGAACTTGTCTGGTATGCCAACAAGACAAAATCGAACACGATCATCCAGCAGGCTTGTTGGAACCGCTGCCCATTCCAAGGAGGCCATGGGAGAGCGTCTCCATGGATTTCATCACGTGTTTGCCAATTTCGGATGGGAACGGCACGATCCTCGTGGTGGTCGATCGGTTCTCCAAATATGGCATATTTGCAGCAGCACCAAAGGACTGCACAGCGGAAGTAACAGCCCAATTGTTCTTCCGGCACGTGGTGAAGTATTGGGGCATTCCACGGATAATCGTCAGTGATCGCGATGGGCGATTCACAGGGCGGTTTTGGACAGAGCTATTTCGACTAATGGGGTCAGAACTCAACTTCTCAACTAGCTTTCACCCCCAGACAGATGGACAGACTGAACGGGTGAATGCCTTACTGGAAGCTTACTTAAGGCACTATGTGAGTGCCAACCAGAAGGATTGGGCAAGATTGCTTGATATTGCCCAATTCTCCTATAATCTGCATCGAAGTGAGTCTACCCATTCCAGTCCATTCGAGGTAGCAACAGGACAGCAACCACTTGCTCCCAACACACTAAGTGTTGGCTACGGAGGACGAAGTCCAGCTGCATACAAGTTTGCCAAAGGGTGGCACGAGCATGCTGAGATAGCGAAAGCCTACTTGGAGAAGGCTGTCAAAAGGATGAAGAAATGGGCTGATAAAAAAAGAAAACATCGAGAATTTCAAGAGGGAGACCTTGTATTGGTCAAACTCCTCCTACATCAGTCCAGAACTTATGCCAAACTTCATAAAGGCTTGGTAAGGCGTTATGAAGGACCATTCAAGGTGGTGAAACGGGTTGGCAAGGTGTCATACCAACTTGAATTACCTCCGAGAATGGAAATCCACAATGTTTTCCATGTGAGTCTGCTCAAGCCGTATCACGCAGACATGGAAGACACTGAACGTGGAAACTCCAAAAGAGCTCCAACAGCCATCACTACCGCGCATGACAAGGAAGTGGAGAATATCATCTCACACCGAGTTATTCCAAGAAGGGGAAGTCATTCAAGCTATTCGGAATACTTAGTGAGATGGAAGGGTCATCCGGATAGCGAGGCCAGCTGGGAGCGTGAAGACACACTATGGCAATTCAAGGATCAAATTGCCAAGTACCACCAAGAAGCCACGATGAGGACATCGCGGAATTAGGTGGGGGAGGATGTAACAGACTGACACATCATCGACAAAGTGGCGCCATGTGGATGCTTACTGGGCGCCATACAGACATCCTAGTTGGCAGAGAACTCTCTAGAACCATGATGTCATGGCTTATGTCAAATAGACGATGATGTCATGGCTTATGTCAAATAGTTGGTGATGTCATGGCTTATGTCAAATAGATGGTGATGTCATGGATGATGTATATACCAATCAAATGTAACCATTGGATCGTTAGAATACTCTAGAAGCAAGATCCAAGCCATCGATGTACAGGGGGGTTTTGCCTATAAAAGGAGACCCCCACCCTCACTTGTAAATCATCCAAAGCAAGAGCATTCTTTGCATTCTCAGAGCTTCTCTCTCTTCTTGTGTGTGGGTTTTCTCTTTGAGGTAGTCTTGGGGTTTCTAACTAGCAAGGCTCTACTTGCTAGGGGGAAAGGCTTACTTAGTGCATCCAATCGGTGGAACGTGCTAAGGCCGCACGGGGTTTGCTGCGCAAAAACACTACCCCCGTGACACTATGCAGGGGCGGATCCATGAATATCTCCTTGCAGGCTTCTATGTTAAAAAAAAAAAAAGTCTAGGTGGAAAGGGCAAATGCAAATATATATATATATATATATTGGAAAAAATGGCGTAACGAAAATACCCACGATCGACCAATCAACCGTAATGAACACAAGCAATTATAACATCAAGCAATCACATACATTGTCAGGCCCCAGATTTTTATTTTTGGGTCGAGTTGGTTTGTCGAGTTTGAGTTGGGTTAAGAGGGGGTAGGTGGACTGATTAAACACTCTTGGGCCTTAGGCCTGAATTATTTGACCCTTTTAAACAAAAAAGACTTTTTTGAGAATTTTATAAAACTCATTATAAAGCCAAGAGCCTTTCCTTGTAATTTAGGAAAACCTCTACATATTGTAAACCCTTAGGATTTTCCCCATTCTCACATCTTCTTCATTTTTTCTACAACCAAGCCCTAGAAGTCCTTCAGGTGGAAACCAAGGTTGATCTTCCAATGTTAGATCTTCATATTCGCTTTCAGCATCGAGATCCAGGCAAGTAGATAACTGTAAACAATATCTTTTGGTTTCTTGCAATGTCTTCTGGGTGCTTGATAAATAACATTACTTTGGGTATGATTTATTTGATTGGGCTTAGAATCTTAATTAAAGATTAACGATAAAGATTGGAATCAACAATGTAATTTTTTTTCGTGAGATTTAGATTTGTGGGTAACAAGAGATATATATATATTAAAAAAAAGACAAAGAAATTGCAACAGCGCCAAGCCGCAGCGCAGCGCACCCTGCTGCCTATGTGTTGCCGGGCTGGCAGACCGGGCTTGCTGGCAGGTCGGGTTTGCTGGCAGGTCGGGTCACTGGCAAGCCCGGGTCGCGGCTTGGCTGGGTTCGACAGGTTGGGCTTATGTAAAAATATATATATAATAATATATAAGTAATTAGGATCTAGTATATTCTTTATAAATGATTTAAAAAGTGGTGTTTTGATTATGGTTTAGTATATTAATAGATTTGATTATATTATTTGATTCTTAATTAGGTGTTATTAGAAATATAGTTAAAATTGTTTATAAATTTAATTGAGGGTTAATTACTTGTGATTAATAATTTATTGAGATTGCTTAGAACTTAACCAAGATTTAATTGGGAGTGATTAAATCTTAATTAAAAAGTATTTGAATTTCTAATTTGGATTTTGATTGAGTTTAACTTTCGAAGTTAAATAGGATATTTAGATATTTTGTTTTATTTAAAATGATAAGGTACTTTTATACGCAAAAAGGTTAATTAAGAACTTAATTATTTCCTCTTTCCCTTTTTAATCATAATTTGATTTAAGTTTAGATTTGGAAATCAAACATCCTTTACCAAATTTGTGAAACACACTAATTATACATAATTGGATTAGTTGGATTCCTGTCTTTTGAGAAAAGTTGCTTAAATGTTCACATAAGAATTAAACTGAATTCAGAATAGGAATGTGAGATTCGAGATGCACCACATGATAAACACTGAAAGTAGGATATTGGCATCATGGACTCATATTTTCGTTGTAAAAGAAGGTTGGTTCTTATGCGCATATTTAACCAACTATGACCGTTATGTGGATTAGTACTTTCCTTCATAGAACTTGAAAAGACACATAATCCATAATACATTTTTAAATTAAGTAATCTAATTACTTAAATTGCTTTTGGGATGAATATTATGAATTAAGGGTTTCATATCATGGTTTATTATGCATTAGTAGACGTATGCATTTGCATATGTATATTTAGATATATATTTAACCGACTGCAGTTCAGAGGTGGACGTACGCCATTGGGTCAGTGTGTACTGTGGATTATCATACACAGCTGTGCCATTTGTTACATTTGGCGGAAATACTTATTTTTGTATATCTGTCTACGGGGATACCCGTTTTTGTATATCTGTCTGCAGGGATACCCTTTTTTGTATATCAGTATGCGGGAATACCCGTTTTTGATATATTGTGTCTACGAGAATACCCGTTTAGGGTTTGCATTCAGTATGTTTTTGGTAGATTGTAAAATATGTTTTACTTTAATTGATTAACTCCATTACTTGCAGTTTACCCTCTTTCCAGATTACGTCAATTTGACCCACTACTTTTGATGTCTAGGTTCCATTACCAATACCGAACCAAAGGGTCAGGTGACACAGAAGATTCCACCAGATGGCGGAGTTGTTGAGTGGAGAACCAATGACATTGTCTGAGGTGTCTTAGAGTTGGTGCAGAGATCATAATCTTTAGATTATGTAATAAGGCCATTTTTGGGCTATTAGTTTATTCATTAAATTTCTTTGTCTTGGAATTATAACTTTTATTACTATACGTCAAAGCACTTGACCTTAACTTTATTATTATTAAGATTTGTTCTTTGGTTGATGTATGACATTCATCTGCTATGATTATAAATTTCAGTTTCGTGTGTGATTATAGTTGCTTGATCATCAAACATAGCCTCACGAAGGACTTCAATCTATACGGAATTGGGGCTCATACCATTTATGTAAGAAAAATTTTAATTGGCCCAAATTCTCACACTCTTAGAACCATGTTTAGATTCGGCCTAGTTTTGGAGGCTTGATACATATGAACTTAGCAGTTTTACGTGGTTCGGTAACCTTTTCTATATCCACGGAGGAGAGAACTAATCTATCATAATCTCATCTCAAGCCCCTTAAGATCTTTCCCGCTTTCTTGGCCGACAAGAAAACTCATACATAATTACTAAAATACCTCTAATCCTGAACTTCGGTTCTGGCTAAACCAAACGACCGATCCGGCTAAAATAGAATACAAGACAAAACCCAACAATATATGTATATATATTATTTTTCAGAATTTATAAGGACGATTTTAAGAATTTTGAACTTTTTTCAAGCTTGGGAGATTGTACTGGATCCGCCCCCTGCCATATATAGGAGTGGTAATAGAGTACATTTGATAGGTAACTATTGTTACTAGCCTTCATCAAGCCAGAGAATTCCGAATTCCTATCAAACATTCTCTCTAAAGTTTTCAAATTCTCAGTCTTTTGAAGAGCAAAATGACTGCAATAAAGTTAAAACTTAAAATGCTCGTATTATAAACTCCACAATTTTTTTACTTCTTTTCTCAAGCTTGCCATTTAAACAATTTCAGTTGCAGTCTCTAACAAAATATAATAGGTATTGAATTCTTTGAGAAGATTTTTTCAGTTTCTTCCTATTCAAAACACTCTTGTCAGGCTTGAGCTCTAATTATTTCTTATGCTATGAAAAGCAACAGGGTATTTTAGTAACAGAGTATTATGTAGTTTTACGGCAGCAGCAATGAGACGAGGACGTTTGGAGAAAGGGCGATTTAGGTCGCATAAAGGGCGATTTAGGTCGCATTCAACTATGCAACTTCTATGCATTATTTCCTTGGCTTTATTTCTTGTTGGTTTCTTGAACTCATCATTCATAAATCAGAATTCATCTACCATAGACAATCATTAACAGGCCTCCATCATCTAAAAAAGGATCAATGACCATATGTTTGACAATTTCTACTTGATGAGCACATGGTTTCCATCAAACAGCAGGCAAGTTCCACGACTTTGAAATAGTCCACCATTTCCATTTTTCCACATCAACATTTCTTCCTCCAACACAAGCCACTTTGATAAGCAAAATCATGGGGCAGCACGTCCCAAGCATTTGACCCGCCCTGCCTGTGGAGCCCACCGTATGATCAATTTGAATGCTGACACTCACTAAACCCATGATTTTGTGATAAGAACTCACCTCAAGTTTGACACGTGTGAATTTTAGAGTCCCTTGGATTAATGATGCAAATATGAGGTCCATTAAATTTTATGGGCCGATAGGATTAGGATATAATTAAGCTCTCAAAGCATTACTCCCTGTGGTCAGCAAATATTTCAACAAGAGGTCTTTGAAACCTACGATTTTCATTCTTTTAGGCAGGCGACTATAAGCTTTAGACATTGCTACAAACACAATTAGAATTTCATTGGTGGAGTTCCGTGACTATTTACAATATATCAACAACATGTAATTTACTCTTCACAATTCAGGGCAAAGATGAACACCCTAAGTGTTGAGATAATCGGCAACCACTGTCTCACATGTCTATATATTTTTCTTAAGGAAAACATTGCCAGCACCAGTATTCAGGATAAGGTGAGCACCACATGTTAAAACACTAGTAGGGCCCAACCTATAATAGTTATTTTGGCACCCATCTAAATGGATTGGACCATTAGATCGGCTTGTACTCAATGAAAACTTGTCGGCCATTTATCAAGTAGTTAAGCTGATGATTTGAGCCTACATCACCATAGATGGGTTAGTGGGGGAGATATTTCGAAACACCGAAAACTCCAGTTTCATCCACAAATGGAGCCCTTCATGGGGCTCCATGTGTGTGTGACTTTGGCTTATTGGGTGATAAACTCTCTTTTAGAATCATTTCAATCTGACTGGAAAGATGGTAAGGATAGGGAGTAGGATATAATTCGAAATAATTCTTATCCTTATCACCCCACAAAGGATTGATACATTTGCAACTACCGACACTACATTGTAAGGGGCGTCACTTTGTGGCTGGGTCGACCCCCTTGTAAACACAAGCGGGCCCCCATCACAGAAGTTTTCATCCTTTTATGCAGTCTTTATGGCCATTCCCCTCTCTCTATACTCCTTAACCCAGTTCTCTAGGTAGAGATGACCTGACTGGCACCAGCTAGAACAGTAGAGAATCTCTTATTGGGCTTTCATTGAAATTTGCAGGGCCAGTTCAAACGGCATGTCTTTTGAGGCAAATGTATCAATAGCAAAACCTGAAGGGCCCTGTTAGGAGCGACGAATCTTGGCAATTAGGTGAGCAAATGTTGAACAATGATTCATACTCTACCATGGGACAACTTGGTGTACTTTCCATGCCCGTCAACAGTGAACCTGAATCAATGAGCATGTTTGTTGATGAGGCTGCTTTTACAATTCACATACACGTTTTAATGTTTTCGCAGATGATCAATACAGATTTGCACTTAAGGACTCCTCTTTTTGCCAAATGATTCTCGGCTGTTTTCTCTTCCGGTCCTTTATGTGGCCCCACCACGAGCATCTTTTTTTTTTTTTGTCGGTTCCCACCTTCCCGCCCTTTAAGAGTGGTAATATATACTAAACATCCAAAAAAGTAATTGCTGCATGTGGGAACAGATTCTACCTGACCTTCTATCAGGTTTCGCTTCACTTCCATGGTTAATTGAATTAGGTCAAACACTGGACGAAAATGCAGTAACAAATTGGGTGAAAACAAAACTAGATCTCTGATCAAGGATGAATGGCAAATATACTGACTTAGACAGTTTCTTCCTATCTGGATTTATTGAGAGTACAAATATAATAGTAGTTTCCGTGCAAGTTGAAACCAGCAAGCATACTGCAAGAAAATTTCTACAAACCCAAATCGAGACCTTGAACTAAAATCAAACACAAAGTTCCAAAATTATCTATTTACAAATTATAATAATACTTCTTTCATGATAAAAGTTCATGTGTATTTATTCTAGTAGCCAATAGTGAAGTGGGATCTCCACTAGCTTTACCCGCCCACCAACGAGTTAAGCATCATATTATGAAATTGAAGTATTGTAAAATAAATTTACACCAGATGATTCAGAAAATACCAAAATGATCTGTTGTGTAAAAAAGGGGTTTTTAGAAAGGTGACATGCATGCCACCCATCTATATTGATGTTGATGCTGTCGACGTTCTCTGCTTGTTTCCAAAGATAATAACAATAACAGTCACATCGTCATGATACTTTCTCCTCCTGCCAGCAGGTATCTTCATCAGCTCCTCCGTACTGAATCCTAGAAGCAAACATGAGGGTCAAATCATGGATGTAAGGACTAGACAGATAAGGTGCAAACCAATCTCTTATCTTTAAAGATGCTGTCCTTAGAATTTGTATAAAAAATAACAAAAAAAGAAAATGAAAGAAAATGAGAGCAATAAAAACCAAGCCCAGCAAACTTTCAAATCCACATGGGCAAAGCAATGCAAATGTCATGATGCAGAGGGGGGGGGGACTGGGGCAAATTACATGCATTTAAAGTAATGCATATCAAATGAAAATGCAAATCTCTAGAAATTCATTTTGAGGTGTATAAAAATCAACAACAATCCAGGAGGTATTTCCCTATTAATAATTTATTCAAAACAAGGATACCATTTAATAATAGAGATCAGCAGTTCAGCACCATGCTCTTAAGGAACTAAATGTTCAAACTCTCTTTTAAATAATGTCAAAACCTCCCAACCTTGAAGTCCATGGCTGTAGCTCAACTAGTTAGAGATACCAAATGCGCACCCCCAAAAAATTTTCTCACCTCAAATGTTACCAGGTAATGATGGTCAGCTGCTGGGGAACAGTATACAAAACAGATGAGCAGTAGAAAAGAATATCAACCATCTATTTGCTCGCTGTCCACTTGTACACGCCCACCTTGGGAACAACTGAAATCTTACACAGAAACCACCCCACCTCCCCCCAACCCCACCACGTACAGCGACATTTGTTTTCCACATCTAAATTTAGTTACCACACTTACATCCATGGCAAAGCTCAAGGATGAGCATGATGGATTGTGTTCTTCACTGATGAAAAGCTTGGAAAGCAAAACAAAGTGAAAGACCCTTGTGCACCAGAATTTCCAATGGCATGAAATGCTTCCTAATTTCGAGTACTTCTATTAATCCCAAATACCAAAGCATGTAAGGTAACAGTAGTTGGAATTAAAAAGATCTCATGAAGCTTACCAGCAGTTTCAGCAGCTCTCAGGACAAGCTTCTCAACCAGATGCTTTGCAGGATCACCAAATGGATTACTTTCAATGAAAAGATGAACAAGCTCCACAACTTCTTCATTGCTAAAGAAGTCAAACAATCCATCACTACCTAAAACAACAAAAAGGTCATTCTCTGACACCCTATGGCTCATTGTGTGTGGATTTGTATAAACATATGGTGGGTCACACAAATTGCGAACTCGAAGAATGCCCATCAATGCATCATTCATTTTGCTCTGCAAAAATAAGAATAAAAAGTATCAAATGATTGAGACTCCCAAACAAATAGATATTAAAACTTAAAAGCTAGACTAAAAAGTATGCTTGATCGAGTCAACTCAAGAACTTGAATCATGTGTCATACTTTTTTTTTTCTTTTGCACTACTTGTTTTGACAAGTTTCAGAGCTTTCAAGACAGCCCAAAATCTAAATTAATTAACAAGTTTTAAGTTGACTCACTACCGGTTCTTTTTTTTATCAAGCTATGGCAAGATACTAAAAATTTTCTGCAACAAATTTGATAGGACCTTTTTTAGGTAGCCAACTCCAAATGCACGGGTTAATTTCAGCTTCCCTTTCACTCTTCCCCCAACAATGACAGAAGGATCATCAGGATGATCAGCCAAAACTTTCCTGCACTCCATCTCATTATCAACTGTATGAGTTTCTGTGAGTTGGATGGCTACTGGTGAACTGTTCTCGAAAGCATTGTTCGTTGCCAGTACAGCTCTGCTGTCGCCTAAATTTAAAATGTACAAGTCCTTCCCATGAAGAAGCACAATCAGAACACAAGAACCCACAGAGACTAAATCAGGACGATCTTCCATTTCCTGCTCAACCATGTTCATAAAATCACTCTCTGCTTGGACAAGAGCACGACTAAGGCAATCCATAACTCCAAGACGAAAAGATTCGGATGAAACCCCCCTATCTAAAGAATGTGGAAGGGACATTATTTTAGTTCCAACATTAGAAGTTTCAAAGTCATTAGCCAAAGCACTTCTGGTATTACCAACTTTCAAAGAACCTTCTGAAGAAACTTTCTTAGATGTCGCTTGCTGTTTTGTACGCCATTCCAACAAATGCAGGTAAAACCCTATATTTTCATAAAGGGTAGCCACTAAAAAATCAGCAGCATCTCGCCCATTGAATCCATCAAAAACTCCACAAAATAGCCAACCATTTTCCTCCGAACATACAGCTTGGACCCTGTCTTCCCCTGCAGCTCCGCCAGCCATTTGAACATCCATAGCATGGAGAAAGCTTGATGATTCAATCCTTGTAGGAGCACTCATGGGCTTCCACAAACTTCTACCACTTTCAAAAAAGTCACTCTCTGTTGATAAACTTTCACCCAAGGTAGACATGCTGGTCTGAGATGATGACATAGGATCTAACCTAAATAGAGAGGGAGAAGACACCATCCTTCTAAATGAATTTGGGGAATCTAGTCCAGGAAGTATTTCTTCTCCAATGAGACCATTACAAATGTTTGTGTTTGCCAAGGTAGCATTAGCACTAAGGGCAGCACCAGACAAACAAGAAAATGAGCTGCTTCTCACCCTAATGTTGGAGCCTTGCCACTCAGTTCCAGATGGAAACTCAAATTCATGACCACTGATAGAGCTGTTCTGATTAGTATTGCATTGGTAGCCAAAACTAACGCTAAGTTCGCCAGAGTCTGGGATACCATTAGATCCTTGCATTACTTCTGGAAGGAAGGATGGTGTAGTTCTCACTTCTTTCTGACAAAGAAATATTTTTTCTTCAACAGGCAATGTGAATCCCATGTTAGAGAAGAAGACAAAGTTTCAGGCATCTAGAGACACACAGAAGGTTAGCCTGCAAAAGCATGGAGCTAGTTTAATACTGTCAAGTGTCAAAATTCGTATGTATACAAATGGCTGAATTTTTACACAGATTAATATTATAAAACATACAAAGATATTACTATGAATGCATCAAAACAATTTCCTTCATCCAGGATCTTTTTCTTAAAAAAAGAATAAAGAACAAAAAGTTGACAACTATTCACATGCCTGAGATATAAATTTATAACGATGACACTACTATACATCATGACAGGATTCTTGGCAAGCGCTCATCATCCGAAAGCCTTTTCCTGTCTGTTTAGAGTCAGCTTTGTTAGTTTCACTTTTCAGAGAAACCCACTTCATTTCAGCCAAGATTCTTGTCAAGCAGTATTAAAAAAAAATATCCAATAAGAATCAGAATTGAGTTATTAAATAGCCAGTAGAACATGTTAGAATACAGGGAAGGTATAGTAGCATCATCGTTACAGGGAGTGAGTTTAACAAGGTGATCGATAAATAAAATACCACAGAAAGTTCTTCATGCAATTGCACTTAATAGTTTCCCGACAGCTTCCACCAGATCTGGCTCATTAATAGATAGGTGCCGTCCATCATAGTTTTTAAAATCGGAATCATATCACAAATCATTCATATCTATGAATCGAATCGAATCGTAGATTGTATCGTGAATGTTAGGATTTTTTATTTTTCTAATAAAAATAAAAAATAATTAATAATTAAAAGAAAAAAAATTAATTGTTCATAATCATCCATTTTTCCCATTTATAGCAGTATAAATACAATACGAACTAAGTCTATCATACAATCATATCAAGAGCATCATGACATATATTAATATATATATATATAATGATGAGTAAATTTATAAATAAGTTTAAGGTATTAATATATATTTTTTATCAATATAAAAATAAAATCCAAACTGTCAATTTTACACAGTAGGATATCTTTTTAAGTTAAAGAAAGTGTTCATGAAGAAAACAATAACCAAAATAGATTAAACAAAGAAGAAGATATGGACAAGCACCGTACATAGAGTCTAATGCTTTAATTAAATACATATTCTTTATTCATCTTTAAAACCTCATCAAAGCTACAAAAAAGTTCTTAGGAGATTTTGTTTACTACTAAATAACATTTTAAAAATAAAAGCGCTAAAAGGAGAGGATAAAGAAAGGAAAAGGTAAAAGATTATTATTATTAACTTATTGGTGGCAGCTCAGCCAAATCAATTGAATCATAAGATTCGATGAAATGAGTATAGAATTGTAGCATTCACACTTGAACCCTAAAATACATCTGGAAATGGGATTCATTGCACAGATACAAATCGTTTTCCTTAAGATTTGGATACGAGTCGAGATTCAGGATATGAATCATAGGATTTTGATAACTATGCCATCCATAGTTATCTTATTTGACCAATTCATATTTAAGCTTGCCATTAACAATTCACTTACCCCAACTCAAGAAGTTGATGACGTACCTTCATACAATTCCTTCCTTGATTCAGCAAATGTCTATGTTAAACAAACTTGATTAATTAACTGGAATATAAAGTCATACAGTTTACAGTGATTTCATTGTTTATTCGATATTAGATTTGGCCTAAAGTTTAATAAATGCATCTAGAAATTGTTTCTAAGGTGGAATGGTGTAAAGATACATCAGCTATATATGAATGTAATATGTAAAATGTGTTGGCTTTAAGATGTTTAGACTTTAAAAGTGTTTTAAGGACCTCTTATGTAATTTCATCGAACAGTAAGCATGTCCAACTTAGTTAATATGCCAATATGAAAAGAACATATTCTGCACAAGCACCTCTCCACAAATAGTCAACATAGGTTGGATCTCCCAGCATCATCCTCATTTCTGGTAACTCCAGAAATAGTCAAGATATGTTGGAGCTCACATTCAGCATCATCCTCATTTCTGGTAACCAATTCTTGTTAATTGTAAAAGACAAAAAATATTTGCTCCAGGCAATAATAGAGCCAGCTTGGTTTGACAAGTTTTAACAGTTGCTTAGCTGCAAACCTGATGCCAGCCATCCACTTAATTTCACAGTGGGACAATTGAGTAGGACAACAGAATAAAAGATGAAGGAAGAAATGCAACCTGCACATACCAGCTGATCATAGGAAAGGCCGTCATCTAAGGACCACAAAGAAGATGCTATTCCTAAGTTAAGCACATTGTTTTGAAAACTAATATTGGATCGCAAATCATTCGAGGAGATGGATAGATTTGAATCATGAATTCTATCACGAAATCGTGGGATTTTTGTTTTCTTATGAAAAAAATTTTAAGAATAAGAAACAGAAGAATAAAAAGTAGTTATTCATTATCCGTTAATTTTTTATATATAGCAGCATTAATTCAGTGACAAAAAAGACGAAAAAAAAAGGTCATATGAAGAACATATTGACATAGATCGATATAACATAAATGATATGTATGAATGAACTTTTGCTAATCAGTAAATAACCTTTAAAAAAAAAAAACACACACACACACACACACACACACACACACACACAATAAGAGGGGAAAAGGGGGAAAAGTAAAAATTTACAAATATTAACCTCTTGATTGTAGTTATTTTCATTTAAACGAATAACTTGAATCGTAAGATTTGATGAAACATGTTTCAGTTAGGATTTGATATGATTATAGGATTTAGGATATGAAGACGGAGATTGTAACAACTGACAACAATGGTTAAGCAAACGGATTAACATTGCTGAGAGACCATCGCAGGGACCCTTTTCTTGTGATTGGCAAGAAAGCTCAAACCTACAACCTCATTGCATCATTAAGGGACCATAGTTAATTAATTTGAGTGCATAGTTAGTTAGATGATAAGGCATAAAGCTGTCTTAAGCCAATCATGTTGCAGCTCATATTACCATCACAATAACTGAAGAGCTCAGATCCATTTTAATGACATGTTTCAATTTTCAATTGTCTAGCTCTAAAACCCCAGCAACCACATTTGAAACCCAATCTTTTTTATCAAGTTAGCCAATGAAACAAGTACATAAAGAGGCTCTAACAGACTTTACATCAGAATGATAGGAGAAGAACTTGTGTATTCAGCTTTAAGAAAAGAGTTTTGACGAGAATTGCAAACACAATAGAAATCCATATGGTTACCTTAATGCAGAGAGCCAAGATTTTGATAAGCAGAAAAAGTGACACTTAGAAAAGGATGGCAACGAAGAAGATTAAGGGTTGCACCATTCAAACCAAACCAGAACTTTAATAGGATCAACGTCCGATCAAATACACTTAAAAAAAAAAAAACACATAGTTGCTACTTGCAGATCAGAACAATTAAGAGCACTTCCCACCTGCAACAAAAACGGTGGCCTTCTTAACAAATGAACCCACAAGTAGTATGCAGGAAAGGAATTTTGAAAGATCTGCTGGTTATATGCAAAACTCTGCACATGACATGAAGAAGGCCATCCAATCAAAACAAAGAAAACATGAAAAGAAAATTGGGGAATAACAGTCATAGGGAAATATGAACCAATAGAGAAAAAAAGAAACAAAAATGGGAAGAGTACCACTGTTTCCATTCTTTACATAAACTCTCTCACTAGCTTAGACAGCAACTCTGTTTCCCATATTTATTCATATTCTCTATCCTGTAAATGTTAAGCAAGAGGAGTTACATGCAACCCAAGGGTATCACAGTTTTTAGTCAATACAGTTATACAAATAGTTTATCAGAAACTTTTTCTTTCTTTCTTTCTTTCTTTCTAGCAATTCATAAGCAGCTTCAATTTTATCAATTTGTTCAAATCCAGACCAGAAGCCTGAGACTCCATCTCCAATGGAACTTTTAATACATAAGAAATAAAGAAGTAGATTCTGAATAGATCAACAAACAAGTGGCATTGGGGAAACGGACAATGCAAATATAGTCAAAACAAGCGAGATGTTCATAAAACCCATCATGGAGATGCTGTTCAAACCCAAAATCACCTAATCCCACTTCCTAGAAAAACAGCCTCAAATAGGCCCATACACACCTTCAGCACTCTAGTTCAAACCATTATAACCATGGCCATAAATTCAATTTCTACAGCAAGAAGAAGTTATTTAAACATGGTGAGGTTTAAATGCAGAGAAATCTCTTCACTGCCATCAGTTTCATGCAGAAACACCAAAATAGACTGATTCTTTCAATGGAAAAGACAAATTAAAAAATAACAGAAAGAAAAAGGCCATACGCATAACATACCCCATTACCTAATAATGTCCATTAAAAGTTTAAAACAGAACTCTGTACTACATACATTAGAAAAGCAACTAAAACTGAGAGAGAGAGAGAGAGAGAGAGAGAGAGAGAGGAAATTAATTATAAATATATTAGGTACTAAACCTATATAAAGTGCTTAAGAAAATTAACCATATGAAAATTAATCACCCCTATAGAAAAACAAACTCACATTCATGAAACTAATTCATATAACGAAGTCCAAATCCTAAACCTAGTGAAAACATGGAACAACACAAAGAAAAGCATGTCCAGATCGCATATGTAAACCGGAAATCCCCTCAAACTTGCCTCATAAGATTATTTTCACCAAAAGGATATCTGGGTACTGACCAAGACCAAATTTTTAATCGCTTGAACCCCACCAGGCTCAATTATGCCCCCAATACCTGATTGCATGCATCAATAATCGCATTCCTGCAGAACTTCTCCAAATCCAGATTTCAGTAAACGCCCATTTTTCCCCTCCATGTGATTCATTCCTCAACCCAACCAAACCCAATGCGATCCAACAATGTAATTTCAATACACAATCAACCCAATCCTTCAGGAAGATATCTCAATCTTGTAATCACCCACTAATCTACGGGAAACAAAATATAATGAATACATACGTACGTTTTCAATCCAATCATGGTTTGGCCAAATCAAAACCCTAGATCCCAATGAAAAGGAAGAGACTTGAGAAAAGATGCAGAGATTTCAACCTTACCAAAACCTATAGCAGATCAAAGAATCATTTTTTTCTTTTCCTTCTTTCTAATCGCAGTAGTTTGAGAATGAGATTTACTTATAACACAAACGCTAGCACGGAGGAGGAGTCGTCCTGTTTAGGGTTTTGAGAAGAAGAAGAAGAAGAAGAAGAACAATCGCAGCAAGGAGAGATGAAGATGACGATGGACAGCTGGAGAGATCGCGCGAAAACGCGGCGTGCGCGAAATGGGAAGCGGACAGAGACGGCCGAGCGGAGTCTAATCAATATAATAAAAGAGAAACTTTTAAGCTCTCGGACGACATTGTCAAACAAAATATAAAAGTAATGATACTTAGTGCGGCCCGAAGAGTAATTATTCAGTTACCTGATAGGTTAAAATACAGGGCAGAAGTAGGTACTCCGAAAAGCCGAAAGTACCAAGTAATTTTTCGGAGTTGAATTTGTTGTATTAGGACGTATTGAATAATTCTCCCTTAAAGTTAAATTAAAGTTATTTTTGAATTTAAAATATAATAAATTAAAAGAGTTAAATCAAAATATCATATTTTAAAAAAAATTTTTATCTTTTTACACAAAAAAATAAAAAAATTATTTTTTCATATCGTCAACTGACAAAAAATATCTACTTTTAACACAAAATGTAAAAAATTTATATTCTCCCTTCACTACAAAACAAAGATTTAACCTCTCATTGTTTTTATTCTTTGAACTGACTATTCACCAAATAAATTAACAAACAGCCATTTAACGCCATAATGGCACTTATCAAGTTTTCCTTTTAAAATAAATATTTCAAAAAATTAAAGCTTTGTCTTTAATGTGGGCCACTGTTACATCTCCAAATCAACTTCTTAACAAATCACTGCTAAAGTTATCTTATCTCATTACATTCAAATTTAAATAAAATCATACCAATCATATTATCTCAATATATCTGCATTTTTGTCTATATAAAATTATAAATGTCCAACACTAAAAGTCATCTCATCACATTCAAATTTTTAAAAAAATTATTCCATTATCTCATCTCAGTTTATTGCAGTTTTACTCCTCTCGAAATCTCGGCCATGCCCCCTTCTCTGTGACGCCCAATATCTTTAATAATAAAATTTTTCAATATTCAAACTTAGTAATGCCTTTCCAAGAAGATTATTTTTACAAATCAAATAAGTTACCTTTATTTCTGCTGTGATCCTTTTTTCTAGCAATCCAATTCCGAGCAAACATAATTGCCTCAACAACTGACATCATCTCAAGCGAAGAGGATGGTGACCTTTTTTTAAAGCCCGGCCACCATCTACTTCTCATCACCACACAATCTCATATCAATTTATAAATCTACCCATATCCAAACCACGATCACGCCCCTGAATCTACTCCTCTCCAAATCACAACCACGCGGCCCACGCCACCATATTTTCCTTATGCTCTTTGTTTATTAGGTTTTTATAAAACGTCCATTATCTCTATTCACACATGATTTTTGTTTGATTTGAAGATATTAGACTTATTTAGATTAGGGCATTTGTTGTACTTTCTGGACTGTTGGGCACTTCTCTCTAAATTAAGAAAATAATGATTTGATAATCATACATCATACATCATTGATTCATATATAACGGATCCGCATGTGCTCATTGGTTTCTGTGTATTGCTACATTGACTTACGCTGACCGCATTGAGCATGAAGGGATTTGAGTCGTGCTAGGCAGCATTGGCATAGATGGATTTGCCAATGGGAAAATGTGGGAAAGGTTTGAAGATGAGTGTCTAGGTATTAAGGAGTGAAGCCATAGTAAAGCAAAAAAGGCTAGCTTCCTTCCATTTGTCCTTTTTAAGTTTATTCTTAGGGTTTTTTTCTTAGAGTGGTTGCCGAACAAAAAGTATTTTAAATAATTTTATTGTGGAGTGGTTCCTTGTGCTTTTTTTTAAAATATTATTCATAAGCATTAATATCTATGCTTAACTGTCTTATAATTTATTCATTTTCCCCCTTGTTCATGAGAGGTGATATCTATGTTTAACAGCCTTATAATCCATTATATTCCTCATCATTCATGAATAACGATATCTATACTTAACCATCTTATAATTCATCGCATTCCTCATTCTGTTTCTCTCTTCTCCTCTCATCAATGGCATTTTCTTTAGGAACAAGATCCAATTGACAGTTAGGCTTCGAGTTGGATTTGTAGGTTGGTAGTGAATGAAGAAGAAGAAGAAAGAACATGATGAAGAAGAACTGACAAAAGAGGAAGAAGGGAGGAAAAAGTAGAATGAAGGAGAAAAAGAACAAGAGAGGAGAATAATAAGAGTGGGGGCTGAGTTCCGATTATGGCATAAAAGGAAGGGATGGAAAAAACAATAAGATGGAAGAGAGCTTGCAGTGTTAAGAAGAGGGAGACTTAGAAGAAAAAGGAAAGAAAAGAGGAAGACCGAGATAAAGAAGAAGAAGACGAAAGAAAGATACGAGGTTTAGTACAAATAGAGAAAGTATGGTAGGAAGGAAACAAATAGAAAGAAGATTAGAAAAGAAGAGATGACATTGGGATTATACTAAGATTAGAAAAGTAGATTTAACAATGGGATTATGCTATTGCCAATGGAGTGGAAGAAGAGATAGGGAAGAGGAATAATGAATATGGAAAGGGTTTTGTACTAGATCATGCATATATTGTGCAGAGCATAAATATTACTTCTCATAAACAATATATATATAAAAACTAAAAAATGCTCAAGGGACCACTTCGGGCAATAAAATAAATTCAAATCCTTTTTATTCCACAGCTAGTCTAAAGGGTTTTTTTTTAAAAAAAAAAACCCTTTATTTTTTTATTATTTCTCACATTTTATTTTCTCATTCATTCCATTTGGCAATTCAAAGGATCTAATTAAGAACCAATCACGTTTCTTATTTATTTATTTATTTATTTGTTTATTTATGTTATAATAGAGTAGTTCATGTTTCATAATGGATACACTTTGTAGTGAGAAGAGAATCCCACTTAAAAGGGCTCATTGACCAATGAACATTCGTATTACATTTTGATAAGTTTTCTCGTAGTGTTCTCTATTTTATAAAATAATTTATGATATTTTCAATTCAAAATAGCTCTAAATATTGTCAAACTTATAGTTTGCAATATAACAAAGCTATTCTTATAAAAAAGAAGGAAAAAATAAACCAAACAAACTCTTATTTGTCATGATGAAAAAAATTGGCCAACATAGACGAAGGATTGTGAAAAGTCAATTTCCTCCAATACACCCATCTTCCACTCTAAATTTATATGATAATTAAATTCTCCACACTAATTACCCTAATTGAATTAGCACTCACCTAGTATTAACATTGATTCAAATGGTAGTAACGTTGCATTTTAACATGTCACTAAACAATCTTAATCACTAAACTGTAATAGGGAGATTGAGCGTTAAATCATTTGCATTGAAATCTCAAATCTTAATAATCCTTCAAATCTTAATAATCCTTTTTTATTATTGTGTATCAAAATACCTCATCCCTTTCATCAAATCTTTGAGATATATATATATCCGTGTATTTATTTGTATGAAAAATGCAAGATCATACTTATTCATCATTTCCCCTTTTTGACAATGGCTGTTCTAGAATATTTGAAGGTCGTCAAGATCAATGGCCATTTTGAAAATCAATTTTCTTTATCAACCGATTTTATTTGTTTGCACTAATTTAGGTGTGAAAAGCATTTATTTATTTGTGTCCAATTACACATATGTGCATAGTAAGAAATCATGGGAAAATTTATTATCAAATCTCATCATCAACTTCTTAAAAAAAAATGCCACCGAACAATCTCATCCCTTCATGTGCTCGTCATATCCAACGGCCAGGATTATTAGGTAAGGGCCGCAGCAAAATCATTTGGTAATATGAGGCGGCTCGACTGGGTCGGGCGACGAGGAAAGGACGCAAGGCTACGAGCGCGGGTCCTGCACGCGCGGCAGTGAGTCGGTAGACTACGTGGCAACAAATAATTGGTTCAAAGACGCGACGGGGTGCGTGGCCACTCGACCGAGTCGAGTCGTTAGTATTCTTCTTGCATTAATAGCCTTTTTATGCAGGGCCCCGTGGGTCCATTGTTTTCATCGCAAAAACACTGATGGAGATGGAAACAGAAATGGAGATGGAGACGTATCGTACATTGCGTCAGCGATGGAAAACATTTGAAAATGTGACAGGTCCTTTACCTTTAAAAACAAGATCATGAACCTATAGTTTGATGGGTTTATAAAATGGAAGGGCTAGTAAAAGAAGAAAGTCAACAAGCAACAACATTACATAATCTTCATTTTTAATTAATCTTTACAATTTGAGCAAAGGGTCCAACAGCCGTGGGGTGCGGTCCAATTATTTTTTTAGATCTTGTAGATCTTTGAAATCAACATTAAATTTACTGCTTTATTTATCACTGGAAGGGTGGATTGAAAAATGTATGTGGTAGGGCTCAAATATTATTAAAATTCAGGTCAACATAAAATTAAACCTTGATGCAATCTGGTGCAAACCCATGGGATTAGATGTATATTGGGGGTTTTGGAATGCTTAATCACCTGCACAACTCTTATCATTTGCAATTATCCAAGCCTTATTGTGGGTCCACCAATCAAGAGGAAGGTGGGGTTCGAATGATCTAGATGAGCTCAACCTTTGTTTAATATTTCAGGCCCATTAGATCATAGTAACCCTTGATCGGTTGTTGATAAATTTATCAGGTTTATATATGTATAAAGAAATTTGATCATTGGTCCAACAACCTATAGAAGGATGAGATTTAACTTACTGCTTTGGATAACTTAATACTCACTTAATATCCCATGAAATTGAAGAATGATCTCTTACCCTAGTGGTAAGACTTAAGAGGCACATATTCTTACCTACCCACTCAGGCTTTGAACTTAGGAGGCACCTTCCCTTACACGAGGGTGTGCTACCTCACCAAAAGTCAATTTCCCTCACCAAAGGATTTTTCTCACCTCATTTGAGGTATACTTCCCTCATCATCAGAGGGGTAGGGTCCCAACCCTCCCACGTTGGGATACGCAAGGAGAAACAAACCACTGAATTTGGGCTAATAATTTAGTCTAAGTGAGTTTGAGATAAAACCAACAACTATATATGATTAATAAGAACCTAATTGAGGTAATCTCTACAATAATAATCTTTTTTTTTCAAAATTAAAAGAGTTATCTTTCGTAATCCAATTATACCATATATTATCTTCATTTGACTCCAACTGGCATTTTATCCAAACTCCAACTAACATGGTGGGCCACCTTAAATCAAATAATCCATTTATTTCTATCATTTACACCCACACATGATAGGCTAGCAGAAAGCGTCATCAATTGGCCCGTGGGCCCGTCACCTACTGCAAGCCCTCCCAGCCTAGGCTTGATCCTTAGGCAGGTTAGCCCAGCCGAAATAGTGTTTGGGTTGGGCTTGGGATTAGGATTTAAAGCCCCGCCTATGAGCTGCCCACAAGCCCGCAAGCTATTCATGTAGCAAACTAACAATTACTATTTATCTGTACTTTATACTCATACACTTATATAGACTTCGAGCTATTTGTACTCATGTCCATCAATCAATGAAACAAACTAATAATAGCCAATGGGTAGTTGTTTGTACTTTGTACTCATGTATAATGCATTTATATAGGCTTTTAGCTATTTGTACTCATGTGACCATTAGTCCATATAAAGTCTAGTGAGAGTGTGAGACATTGTGACTATGACTTTCAATTTATTTATTTATTTTTGGTCTACAATGTTTTAAAATTTCTACAGTGATGCAAACTAAACCGGGTGTGTGTGTGTTTAATTTTTTATTTTAAAATTATGTTATTAAACAATAAAAAAAATTTTAAAAGCTCGGTCCCCCAAATAAAAAAAACCCCTTGGATAAAGCCTGCGGGCGAGCTTGGATATCACTTTCATGGGCGGCGTAGCCCAATCCGGTGACGACCCTTAGTTAGTACGGTGCTTTTCTAAAAAAAGGTTCATCAGCATACGTGGGCCATCATTTTCTCACATGCACATTGCATAAGCAGGCCTTTAGCCTCTACCATGGCCATCCTATAGTCTCTCATGCCAAAGATAATAGCATTTTCTATGAAGTTATGATCCTCCATTGTACCCCGCATGGGTATTTTACATTATATTCCCCTCATAGATCCAATTTAACAAATCAAACAAACGTTAGCAAGACAAGAGTGGGGTCCTTTCCAAAGCTTTTACTTCCTCTTCGGGAGCTCGAAAGAACAAATAACTGGAAAGTAGCGTTGTCGCAACATGTATTTTATCAACTTGGCTGTGGCTTAATGTTCTTCAACTTTAACAAGTGCCTTTTACCCACTACCAAGAGTCAAGAACAAGTGCTTTCCTGGACATCCATTCCCAATAGATTTTGCAGTCCCTGTGACCTCTACAGTCGACACGTGCATCACATTTGAGGCAGCAACAAAGCAAGATGGGGACTCCTTATCGCTTTCCATCTTCTATAACAAGACGTGAGAATGGGGAATGGGTAAAAACTGTCGTTTGTAGCTTTATTAAGGGGTATACAGAATTTTACAGGAGTACATCTTTTCTTTCTTTCTTTTTCTCTCTTTTTTACAGGAACCTTTCCTATGGGAGGAAATGGACGGTGAATTTTGTTGGTACGCGTAACAACCACAGCCATCAGAAGAAGTCAAACGAGCACCTAAGCAGGGCAGCTGGAGCCTATGGTCCTAAGATCATATATCCAGTGGAGGGATCTTTTTGGCCTTTTGAAAAAGTAAAGGGAGATTTTTGTGGGTTGTAACATTTTTCAAATATGATAGGTCCTGGTGTTTTCAACTTAACTGTTTTTAGGCAAGTTTGTGTCATGTTGATTTTATTAGAGAGGACTAAATTTCCTCCCAGAACCTATTTGTTTGGTATTGTAAAGTGAAAGCGATGTAAAGCCGCAAACTAGAGAAAATAAATTATGAGAGGGCCTAATTTTAATGAGATGGCTTTTTCTTTAGTGGCTTGATAATGATTTTATTTTTTTTTTTAGAGTAGATGGTTTTTTTTATCATTTTGTGAGTTGAGATGGTTGATTTTTTATTTTTTTAAAGAAAGAAGAGAAAAACGGCCTATTAAAATGCGAATAATGAACTGTTTCTTATAATTTTTCTTGAAAAACTTGTGTTGCATCAAATTAACCTCGGGAAAATGGAATCATTTGTCCACAACATTTTAGCAAAATCGTGTTATAATTAAGACCAAGTAGAAAAGGATCTGATCTCGTGCCCAATAATTCTTTTTCATGGTTTGGTGTAGCATTTTTCTGAGCAAAGTAAAAAAAAAAAAAAACTGTTTTCCTATATAAAAAATCATTAGTAGATGGAAAGTTGAAACCACTTTTTCACTATACTATAGAAGCAAAAATCTGAAATGCAAAATTTTGCTAGCTGTTAGATAAATGAATCCTAATAGTCCACGAAGGGTTGTAATTACGGTTAGATAAAAAGGCAATGGCATTTTGAATATAGTATTTGGTGGACTGTGTGGACATGTCTGTTTTGTGCTGAGATATAGATGTGTTTTAAAAAATGGTACAATATTAAGCTAAGAAGTTTGTTCCTCTATAGACTTTGATTGGGTTAATTCTATAAAATATTAGCATAAGTCCATATGATAAATAAATTTATTTTACTTCCTAATGTGGGATAATTTAGATGCCACAATCTTTAAATGGTAAAATTAATTTAAATAAGCGGATTAGGTGAACTGACCTCCATTTTATTTACAGTTTATGTCTGAGCAAAGTTCGGACATGTCTCCCTTGATTTTCCCACGCTGGTTCAGCCCAAAAGATCACATACGAGGCCATTTCATAAATAGGCCTCTCCCAGAAGTAATCAAATCTGATAATGGGCCTGTTGGCTCGGTGTGCTTGAATGGGCCTCTAGTCTGAATGGAACTCAGGCTGGGTGTAAGTCCATATCCTGATAGTTTTTGTCTTGACTGACTTGGCCTTCTAGTCTAAATGGACCTGTGGCCGTTGGAAGCCAATCTTCGTAGTCCTTTTCTTGATAGATTTGGGCTTCCAGTACTAATGGAACTAAGGCTGGGTGTAAGTCAATCCTGATAGTCAGATTGAAGTTTAACAAGGGAATACTAAAGAGCTGAGTGACAGATACAAGATAAAAGATGACTCACACTGATTGAGGATTTAATTTACTAGGCTGGGTAATAATTTATTAGAGGAGACTACATGGGGGCCATTTGGATCTTCACTTTTTTCTCTACCAATTTTTAGCCCTTTCTAATTGGAAGGCATATCTAAATTTTCCTATAAAATGAATACTGAGCAACCAAACAGACCAAAATCATGCAAAACATTGCACGTTACTAGGCTGGGTGATAATTTATTAGAGGAGACTATATGGAGGCCATTTGGATCTTCACTTTTTTCTCTACCAATTTTTAGCCCTTTCTAATTGGAAGGCATATCTAAATTTTCCTATAAATTGAATACCGAGCAACCAAACAAACCAAAATCATGCAAAACATCGCACGTTAATCTTTCACGTAGTTTGTGAAAGATCATTCTAAATTTTTAGATTGCAATTCAAATTATATGCAGTAAAAGAATACAAGAACTAACAAATAATTAATCAACTACACAAAAGACAAGAGGCACACGATTTTTATGTGAAAAATTCTAATTAGGAAAAGCCACCATTCCTTCTGAACTAAAAATCAAGCACTATGAATTATACATTTACAAGATATAAACACAATCCTTTCCCATTCTTCACAACTGAAAAGATCATTTCAGATCTGGATTTCTAGATTACAATTCAAATAGTATGCACAAGAAGAAATAAACGAACTAACAAATAAATCAATAAATCACACGAGAGACAAGAGGCATACTATTTTTACTTAGAAAACTCAAGTCGAAAAAAAAAAAAAACCATGAGTTTAACAAAGAATAGCTATAAAGCACTAATTTCGAATAGTTATAAGATATACTCACAACTCTTATCCAGTCACTTCGTTGACCTAAGGACTGTAGTTCTTCTTGCACAGCTCCTGACCACGCATTTTCGTTTCCATGCATTGCTTTCCACGCTTGATCTGATCATCTTGAATCTACAAAGGCACACAATCTTCTACGAGAGAAGATGATATTCTACAAGAGATGTAGAAGCAGTATTCTCTAACACAAAGTTTCAGCCCACTCTCTCAAATGAAAGCTCTAAAGAAGATGAATGATCTCCAATAAGATTCTTCACTCAGAATAATGAGATCTCTATCTTAAGGTAAAGAGAAACACCCTTTAAATAGTCTACAATTCATGCCCTGAAGGAATAGTCCTTATAGAATAGGAACTATCAGTTCTAATACAAATAAAATACAATTCCGTATTAAAAAAAAAAAGTGAGTTTCTATTCGTCATGCACTCAAGTGTGTGATGCAAACTTATTTTATTTGCAATTTAGCGCAATTCTTGTTAGGTTGGCTTGAGCCCTTGAGGTTCTATGAGCATGGGCTCGAGCTCATGTGAGCAAGGGCTTAAGCCTCTTCAAAAAATTTTCTGCACCTTGATATTTTCTTCAATTCTTAAATTCGGCTCTTCGGCGATACAAACCACAGTTCATACTAAAAGAAATATAAGCTTAGAACTCAATAGACACAAAGTTTTGTCTAGCCTATAAATTAGCCAATTGCAAAATCTTTACAACAATCTAAGGACTATAATTGTTCATACACAACTTCATATTGCAATGACTTCATGCCGTCAACTGCTCTCCTCAACTGACCCAAACACCTAAAAACGGATAGGAGCCACGCTTGATCCACAATCTTCTATAAAAGAAGATGAATTTCTATAAGAGATGTAGAAGCAATATTCTCTAACACTCAAAACTCAGCACTGTCCCTCAATAGATGCTCTAAAGAAGTAAAGTATCTCTAATGTGTGTTTTCAATCTCAAAATAAGAGATGGACGCCTTAGGGCTAAGAGAGAACCTTTATTTATAACCCACAATTGGTGCCCTAAAAAAATAATCCAAGTATACTTAAAACAGGCAATTCTGGCACATGTAAGAAACATTTTCGCATAAGGAAAGTGGGTTTCTATTTGTAATCTGCTCAAGCACATGAATAAAACATCTAGTTATTTACAATTTAGCGATTTCCCGTCAAGCCTGCTTGAGCGCTTAAAGTCTCAGCTTAAGCTTTAAAATCCATGCTATCCACTCGAGCACATGTAAGTGTCCGCTCGAGCGCCTTAAAAAAAAACTTCAACTCTTTTGGCAACGAACCACAATTTATTCTTAAATAAATATAAACTTACAACTCAATGGACCCAAAATTTTCTCTAATCCATGAATTAGCCAATGCTCAAAATTCTAGCAGCTTGTCAGTGAGAGTTAAATGTCAGCATGAGTTAGAAATGAAAGTTAAGAGTTAATAATGCAAGTTAGTGAAGGTGGTCTAGGCTATTGTCAGGAACCCACCAAAATGATTGAAACAAGTGTTTGGTGATACAGTGAAAGGCGATTCTAGGATGACACTAAGAGCACGTTTGGATAACATTCTTGAAGAGAAATCCTTTTTGGCTTCCCTTGATTCTAAGGAAAATCCAAATTTTGGTAATGAGAGGAAAATTAAGAGTGAACTAGCGCCGCAGGCCCGTACTTAGCCCAGACCTTTATAAAAAATTTAAATAGTTTATTACAAAGTTTATCAAAATAATAAAAGTTCAAATGTTTATAAAATTTAAAAAACTTTTGAATTTTCTTTTCTTTTATTTAAACTGTGAGAATCATTTAGTGGGCTACTTACATTTTCAAACTTTTTCTAATTTTTATTTTATTTATTTAGTAGGTTGACTTTTATAAATATCTAAAACTTTATATTTTTATAAATTTTTAATAAACTATTTAATTTTTTTTATGAAGGCCTAGGCTAAACACAAGCCACGTTGCTAGTTAATATATATAAAATGGATGTTTTTGATGAATGAAAAAATATATATTAGAAAATTTCTTAGATAGAAAGAAAGGAAAATAAAAGTCTATTTAGCCAAGCGTTTTACCCTCAACCTACATCTATTAGTGCGTGATTAATGCTTACGAATCTAAATGGGATGTAATCACTCTTATGTGAGTGATATTAGTTTTATTTTGAATCATGTTAGGAATTCTTGATTAGATAGAGAATGAGAATCACCCATATGAGATTTCATATATTTCATCCATTTTGGCAGGTGGGGCTATCCATGATTAACAGCGTCAGATTTATTTGATTTTATCATTTCAGTGGGTGGGTATTTTGTGATTAATAATCTTCAAAGGGCCCTACATTGGTTACAGGTTAGAAGGGAGCACATATTAGGATTTTATCATCCAATAGGTGGGTCGATGCATAGGGATCACCATTGGTCCTTAATTTACATGGAGGGAGATCCTTTTGTGGGGCATTGTGATTATGACATTGTGGCCATTCATCATCTAATGGGTGGGTTGACACATAGGGATCACTATTGGTCCTTGATTTAGACGGAGGGGGATCTCCTTGGGGTTCATTGTGATTATGACAAGGGTAGCACCTAGTGAGTAGGTCCGTAGGCAAGTGGGGTCTGTCACAATAATGAGTCTATTAGCATTTTCATCATTAAACACACCAATTATAGCTATTGGCCTAGCACTATCATTACAATTCATAATCTGGCACACTTATTACCATTGCATGAAATAAATTAAGGTGTGTTTGGTTGGATTAAGGGCTTGTTTACCTAAGAACAAATTGTGGTGTGTTTTCATGGATCTACTGCATATGTGTTGTGCACGTGGAAGCTTTCAAACCATACAATTATTGTCTAATAGAAGACGACAAGAAAAATAAAATATACAGCAAAGAAGAAAGAGAAACATAAAAATAAAATAAAGCATGTGAAAATGGTTACCTGCAGCAGAAGAGGAGTGCTCAAGATGCTATTGATTAAGATCGGTTTGAGAGAGATTAAATAAAGTAAGAGAAAGGGAAAGAATGAAGAGTGAAGAGAAGAAAGTTGTTTAATATAAAGAAGAAAAATAAGAGATTTTAGAGGATGAAAAGAGGGATTTTAGGAGATACAAGTTTAAAAAATACTAATTGTCTAAAAGATAAAAGGGAGGGAAAGAGATTATAGGAAGAGATAGGATGCTGACATGGCGCTCTTGAAAAAAAAAAAAAAAGAGTGTTGATGTGGTACGCTCCAGAGGCTTAAATTTTTAGAACTTTACTATATATAATTGTTATAATCCTCCCAAACCCTCAAAAATCCTTGTCAGGGGTGATTCATCGGCCTCCACCTTCCCCCATTGGATTCTCCCTCTTCTTACAAGCGCAAAAAGCAATGGTACAGAGGATGAATAGTGTGCTGGGTGGTAGTTTATGGGTTAATAGTTTTCTTTTCTTTCTCTCTTTTTTTTTTTTTGTCGGAACCTACATTATGGGTCTTAAAGTCAAGACCCAAACCATTTATCATGTGTAAAGGGTCCCAAACAGCTATATAGTCAAATATCAACTGTTAATTCATCATATATTTTGTTTTCAAAAACACCTAGACCATTTGCCATAATTTTTGAAATTTTGTGGGCCACTTTTTATAGTTGAAACCATTCAGTTTTTTCAAAAGGCCCAAAAAAAAAAAACCAGGTTCAAATTTGGAGGCTTAATTCATTATGTGATAGTGAGAAATTAGCAAAACAATTGATGACCATTTATTATCCACGATCCAAATTTCCGAATGAATAGTAATTGCTCCGGTGAACAATGAAAATAGCATGAGTTTAGGGGTTGCTTATGAGTTTTTGGGAACCTAACTTATGTGCATCATAATCACAATCCGAACTATTAATCTTGTTTAGAAGGTCCAAAATGACTCTTACGTGGATTTTAAGTTGTTGATTCATCATATATCTTGACATATTTACAAAAAAGTCCACAACATATAAATAATTTTTAAAATTTTTGTGGGATCCACAATGAAAATTTGAACTGTTGATCATTTGTAGACTGCAGTAGGCCAAAAAATACAAGGAGATTAACTTTTAGGTCTTGATTCATTAGGGATTGTGAGAAAAATATGAAAAACTTGTGACCATTAGATCTTGTATATGTAAATGCATAAATTCTATTTGTTTGCCAAAGTTGGATTATAGTTACTGGCTCTCTCAACAATCCTTAATGAAGATATAATGATTCCAATAATGTACAAGGAATTCTCTATAAAGAAGATGATTTTACCGAACGTGCCCTAAAGGCTCCGATTAGGAAGTAATTACCGAAGACCCCTTTTCGCAAATAACTAGTAAAGTCCTTTTCAAATATGCTCAGAGGAAAGACCTGGGGTTCCCCTTCTCGTTTGTCTCCTTTTCTTTTTGGTGTTTTTGCTTGGGGACAATAGCCCTCTTTTATAGAATTCTCCGAATGGGCCCCGTCTGTCTCTTTCCATTTTGTCCTACCCACTTATAAGGTATCATAAGACTATTGTTTTACAAAAATGTGTTGCCTCCATGAAATGGAAGGAAAGGGCTTTCGCCGTGTGGTCCACACGTGTCATCATATCGCACGTGCCTACAATTACCACCTGCTTATGCTACTAACATCGTTATATGTTTCATCAAAAAAAAAAAAAACCATCGTTATATGTTCAAAAGAAATAGCAATTATAGAAAGAAGAAGAAACATGAACTTGAAAAATTCAACTGATGTTAATCATAATAATAACAACAAATACGTGATATGGGATATATTTAAGAGGATTTTACCAAAAAAACTATATAACGAAACCCTCAAACTATACATCTCACCCAAATTCAAGTGCACGGCCATATTTTTTTTTGCATTTAACTAGAAAGCATAGAGTTTATTTCTCAGAAGTGAGTTCGATGCTTACTTGAGGGGTAAAGAGATTATATTGCAAGATGGAGGAGTTGTAGTAGTAGCAGAGTTGGCCCAGTTGCTTTCCTCCGTGAGGAATTTGCTGCGATCCAGATCTCATTTGTACTTTTTAGGTCACCTAAGGATTATTCTACTTCATCTTTCTTTCCTCACAAGAGGCTTAATGCATCTCTTTATGGGAAAATTTCAAAAAAAGGGTCAAATTTTGTCCAAATTTGAAAACAGGACAAGAAAAAACTTGCATTTTAAGTCAGGATTCAAAATTTTCATTTAGATTTCAAATTAGTATACCAGAGAGAAGATGAATTTCCCGGCGCGAGTTTTTTTTTTTTTTTCATACCCAAAATGCCGTTGGCCCTTTCCTCTTCCTCCTTGGGAGAATTTGAGACCACCGAAGTAGCAGCAGAAATCGTACAAAGAAACCCGAAAAGCTGCCAGCACCAGCAACGGAGCATCGACTGAGGTGGCCCACCGGTTCAAACCTGAGCTGTACCCGACCTGAACTAGATTTTCTGCTGGGGTGGGATTGATTTCGGGTTGGGTCAGACATGACCCAAACTAACCTGGGATTCAGGCCCAAAGCGTTCTCCTCTTCCTCTCCGTTTCTGGTTCTGCAACCAGAAACCTATACCAAGTGTTCCGATCCGTCGCCCTCTAAAGCCGAGAGATCAATACCTCTCTTCTCTGCACAACCGAGACGATGTGACCAACACAGTGGCCCACCTTGCTCGCAAATCCGATCATCTCAATCTCGCAGCGTGCTTTCCGATCGAGTCAGTGCAAAACGGTGGCCGATCAATCTGTAACCAGGCTCAGCAACGACACCGGATCCGAGGACTGAATGATCAGCGAAGCCAGAAATCGGACTCCTCTGTTTCTTTTTCCTTTCTGGAGACAAGACGGGAAGCGTCTTCGTGGCCCACCAAAGATGAGATCTGGGATCACAGAACCCATCTTGAGAACCTTTTCTCTTGTTCTCCGATCAGTGAAGAACCTGATCAGTGGCCCACACAGCGACGACCCTGGTGATCATCCTCGGAGTAAGAGATAAGCACCCCAAAGTAGTACTTTATTATATAAAATATACAATAACATAAGGAGCTGCAGAATCAAGAGCATCCTCTTGTTTTTTGTCCGCTTTGCCCTGTAGAAAGCAAAGTATCTAAACGTTTCCGTGCCTTGAACCCACGATCGGATCCGCTTGTGATTTTGTTCCTCCAATTCTCTTCTGACCCAATCTGGAGTAACATATATTGGTGCGCACGTATTGGAAAACGGCACCTCTCTTTCAAAGGAAAATTAAGGGAAGGCGAATATCTGTTTTGTTCAATCTGCCAACTGTTCGACCAAAAGCTTCAGCGAATCTTAGCTCCGGTATTGATGAAGGCTCCCAGGTATGCATCAGAGAACATGCCTGGCTGGTGATCTCGTACTATGATCGATTTTACATACCGTGTGCTTTCATTTATTATTATTATTATTATTTTTGTCACACTTGCAACCCCTCATTGCATATGTAATGCATTCCAGATTAATGATTATAGCTAGTGAAATTGAAGTATAAAGTGGAAGTGAGGGCGTTTCCTATTGTCCACAGTATTAAATTTTGAAGTGGGCGCGTTTTTCCACCTCTATTTCCTCCATCTTTTCTATGTATTTAATGCAGGTTCTGGATGAAAGCATGTGCTTGTGTTCAAAGCTTGCATGTAAGGGTAAACTTGTTAGTGTTGTAAATTAGTAAATGGGTTTCTTTTTGGCCAAAATTATGAGTGCCCGCATCAGGTGCCTTTCTTTATATCAGCATCAGCTTTAGGAAATTCACCTGTAATCCATATTTGTATGCAAGTCTTAATATGTTGCCATAGCTCTCTAGTTTAGTGTCAATCTTTTGAAATTGCTGATTGTGTTGAAGAACTAACTCAAAAACCATCAAGTGAAGGATTAATTGATAGGTACTTCGGTTTAAATGTTTCAACAAATTTTAGTGAACCATTTCATTGTATTGCCCAGTTCATCATCTCACAATGCCTGCAATACGGTTAACTTTTGTGGTTTTGTTCCCTTTGATGGGTACATTGCTTAAGAACGCAGAAGTCTTGGGAATTCAGTACCAATTAAACAAACAGCATTAAAAGAATTCAGTAGTAGGGATGTGTACTTAAGATCCTCATACAGCACTGAATATTGACCCAACAAAACTACAAAACTAAACAGCGCCGATAGCTGAGAGCACAAATTCTGGTAAAAGATATCTGCAAGGGAAGGGGAAATCATTTTCTGAAGTCAAGTTTGCTCTTGCTATCCCTTGCTTGGCCAACAAATCAGCAATTTCATTACGTAGGGTGCCTACACATACACCAGAGGGTCCTGCAGATTAAATGCTCTTCTCCTCTTTTAAATGAGTAGAAAATATTACGAATGGATTACTGTGAAGGATATGATGATTAAAAATTGTTTGCAGGAAAGGGAACTGTTGAAGTTTTCTGAAAATCAGTGAAAATTGTGCATAGAAACTTTACTGCAGCGTGTTACAACTTGAAATGGCCAAGACATCAACTAAAAGAACATTGTCAGTCTATCTTTACATTCCAAATATCATTGGTAAGCCTTTTTTTTCCTGAGGCCATCAATTTGGCATCATTGTTGCTTCTTCCTTCTCACATTCATACCAAAACAAAATTCTCAACATGTGATAGCATACATGGTGACAAATCATATAATTATGCACAAAATCAGGCACTCTGATTAACTTAATGGGGATCTGATATCTGACATGTGTACTCAGTACTCACACTCACACACATATGTGATTGTTATGCTTTAAACTTCTCAGATTGTCCCGCACATTCAACAGTTTCTGATGTTCAAAATTCTTTTGTACATTGTCTTTTCAAATTTTATTTCTAAGTAAATTCATCTATTAAATATTGAAATGAATACTGCATTGAGGTCATGATTCTTGGCCACTCCCATTTTAGGATACCTACAGTAGCTAGTGATGGTTTTTCAGTGTTGAAAGAGAAACTATTCTGAAGATTCTGGTGAGATCATATTTATTGACCGAATATACGCCACCCTCTACTGTTCACAAAGGAAGAAGAAACTCTTTTTTAATTGGCTAAAAGTGTTTCTGGTTAAATGCTTTTTCCATTGAAAGATTCTTGCTTTGAAGCTGGTGGCCAGAAGCATTTCTGTTTTGGTTTGGACCTTGAGATTAACTTCTTCAATTCTCTATCCTAAATAAAATTATTTTGATTTTGCTGATATTATGATTAACTATGCCCTTATATTTACTCAGCATAGTATTTATGTGTTGATGTGTTTTTTTATTTGATAAATTCATTTGTATTTGGGATACAGGGTACATAAGAGTTCTCATGAATTGTGTCGCATTTGCTTGTTGCTTTTCTAACAAAAAGCTCTTTGCCGTTCTTTACTTTGTTAGGTAATATTCGTCACTTTTATATATCTATGTATATATGGCTCAAATCCTATAAGAATTGTTCTCACGCACCTATTGTGAAAACTTTTTATGGGCCCACTAGTGGGTCCTATTTGGAGATGGGAGCAGGGGGGATGGAAAGATGTATGTGGGACCACCTCATATATCAAGTTTGGCCCTAATCACATGTCCCTAACCCTTTCATTTGTGGCCCACAAATCCAATCCATTCGGATTGGTGCACAGTTAATCCAACGGTCTAGTAAATTTGGATTTGATCAAAACTTGAGGCGTGTGACTATTAAGGAGGTCTCTGTGTATTGGAAGGTTTGGATTAGGCGATAGATGGGCCCCACCTAAAGTTCTTACAAAAAAATGGTGAGAACTAGTTCTTTTAGGATTATTTCCCATATATATTAATCCAGTTTCAGTTGTGAGTGTAGACTGATTAGATCTGTGTTTTTCAGCTTTGTGTGCGATGGGTTAGATGGTTGGTTTGCTCGAAAGTTTAATCAAGGTACAATTTCATCAAGATCCATTACTTTTGTTGATTAACTAGTACACTTCTCTTTCTTTCTTTCTTTTTTTCTAGACGTGTGGTAGCTCATATCAAAAGTGCAAGGAAAATTGCAACATCAAGTTAGTTGACTCAATACTTTTAGAAACTAATGCAACCTTATGATTTGTTGTTTTAGTTTCACTAATTTGATCCATTTTCATAAACCTTCTTACATTCCTTGAAAAGTGAAACTGAAGCAAAAGACAAAAAATAAATAAGTATAAAAAAAATTTAACTTCATAGGACAATAATAGGGACTACTTGTCCCAGGTTTCAATGAATTAGGGTTCTAGGGCTCTTAGTGGGTTATTTTGGTTGATAATAATCAAATGGGTTCCTAAATTGTATGATTATATTGAGATATGATATGATAATTGTTAAATTTACTCAACTAACCATTCATGCCAAAACTTTAAGGTATTAGTAGAGGCAGTGGAAATGCTTTGTAATATTTCCCCCTCGGGTGAGCTCATTGCTCAACGCTCCCCCTCTGGTGGAACCCTCTCTACACACTTTTGGTAACACGCATTTTTTTAGTGCTATGTCCTTCCTCCTAGGATTTGAACCCATGACCATTCGAACCCATGACCAATTAACTCTAATACAATATTAAATTTAATCAACTAACCATTTATACCAAAACCTCAAAGGTGTTAGCAGAGGCAACAAAAATACTTTCAATATTTCCCCCTTGGGTGAGGCTCACTCCTCAACAGAAATTGCTAAATAATGCAAAAGTAAATTATTTGAAACAAGTAACAAGAGTTTTTTCAGGTCTTCAATCTGATGCTTTAGGAGTTAGTCGATTCTTCTCTTGAAATTTTTCTCTATGATTTTAGTAGATGCCACTTTTGGGAAAAATCTAACCCTATACCACACGGCCCAATAGACCAATAGCCATAAGAAGTTTTCTTCTTCGTGTATAACAGCAAGCTGTTAGTGTGAATTGAATCTATATTGACAATCCTCTATTCATTGATCTATGTCCAGTTTAAATGATAATAGATAACTAAATATGATACTCCAACTCTTCTCGAGCCCTGTCACAAATTTACATAGAGGGCTGAAGATTCTGAACTATGTGTAGTCTAAATGAAGATAATAATTAGTTATTTCGAAATAAGAAGGAATATATGCTCTATCAGAAGTTACCACTGGTTAGAGGTGCCAAACGTTTTTGAGGTTTATGCTTCACTCTACTTGGCCAACTATGCTTTGTGTGTAGGAGTGAAACACTAGATCTTGTTTCCTTAGGCAAAGTTCATGACCATGAAGACATGGTGTTTCCTCAGAGTTTGGGCTAGCTTGAAACAAATTTAGTGGAAACAGAAAATAGAATATAAAAGAGTATTGCATAGGTAGAGAATATAGGTAATTTGTTTAATTAACTTGACACAGATTTGATCTTCATCATAACCACTACTTATGGGCCATGAATTGGTGGTGTTTGCTTATTTAGGAGTTTGAAAATTGCAATAAAATGTGGCAGAAATATAAAAAAGTCAGTATTGCATAGGTAGAGTTGTACTTAGCTGTTTTTTTTTTTTAATTTGACTAAGATTCTGAGACAGTTTTTGTTGCCGGTCCCAATCCCGGGTAAAGGAGGAGTGTTGCGTTACGTAAGTTAACAACCAGTGTAAAACTTTGTCACAACCCAAACATGAATTCTGAGACAAAATAGAACGAAATGGAGAAACAGAATTCATGTAGCCGACCCCAACATGGTTGGGATAAGGCTTTGATGATGATAATGATGATGATGACGATTCTGAGAGAAGGGTTTCTTCATAACTACTACTTTAGGCGAGACAGATGTGACTTTTTATTAAAAATTTCTCTACCTTTTATGAATATAAAAATATGTCAAAAATGAGAATAAGAACAAGCTAGAACGTCAACAATAGGAGACTGGCACCTTCCTTGTTGAATACTTCATTCAATTTTCTTGTTTTTATATATTTCAGGGTATCTCCACCAAGGATGCAAATAACGGTTGCGGCGGGCGTAGCGGCCCGTCGCCAAAACGATACGTAGCGGGCGATACGTAGTGTATCGGCGATACGTAGCGGCGTAGCGGTGTGAATTAAAAAAGTCTTCAAAAAAATCCGAAAAAATTCCAGAAAATCCAGAATATTGGAAAATGATGGAATATGTGTTTGTTTTGCAAAATCAACTAGTATATGAGTATGTAGCGGTCCCCTCATTGCATTAGATCCTGTATCGCTGTATTAATAGAAAAGAATATGAATAATCAATGTTTTTCATATGGAATCATGTTGTTTAGTTATGTCAACTTAAACAGTAACTTAAGGCTTAAATAAAAAATGTTATAAACAAATTTCATCAAGATTCATTCAAGAATGAAAGATAAACTACGTTCAGACTTTATAAAAAAACAATATACTAATCTACTTAAAGAGCAAAGACTTTGTAATGGAGGAATACCTTGCTGATTAGCTCTAATCTAATACCAAAGGGAATGTCTACCAGGAATCACATTGATATCAGTGTCATCATCTTCATCATCATTTGTTGTGTTTGTGCCCCTATTATATTGCACATTCTCCCCAAATTGAATTTGATATTGGTGAGCATTGGGATCTTGCATTGCAAAGAAGAAATCAAAGGAGCTTGGAGGAGGTGGATATCTATATTGAGGTTGACTATCATCATAGTCACCATATGAGTAAGACCCTGAAGCCGAAGATTGTTCTTCTTCTTGTTGCACATGACCATACTGATAATATTGTGATGGTTCATGAGGATACGGCCTGTAGTCTGAATGTGGAAGTGGAACATTATAAATAGGGTTCGAAGATGCTGTTTGTTCCCCTCCTACATTTCCACTTCCACCCACATTCCCTTGCTCATCTATGTCTGCGGGCGATGACACTTTCCGTCTCCTTTGATAAGCACGTTGTGGAGCCATTCTTGATTGTTCGGGAAACTCATCTACGGTCTCAACAGGAATGACATTTTCTTCTTCATCATATTGATAAGACTCAGCAGTGCCACCTGTCCCGCTATCTCCTCTGTCTCCTCCATCTCCTCCAGGACCTCCACCATGGCTACTGGAAGAAGCAACAGTAGAACTACTATCTTCAGATGATGACATAATATGAGCTGGCTCCTTCTCTCTAGATACACTTGCACTTCCACTACTTCTTTCTCCCTGAGGTGGCTGTCCCCCTGACATTTGTACATCTTTAGCAATTAAACGTTGTACTTCTTGCTGAAAGCCCGGATCTGAATCTAACAATGGATCTTCAGTCTCGGCTATCCATGGAAGTAAGGGATCATCGTCTCTGAATATGTGATCCAAATTAATTGGACAATAAGTAGGATCATCCCTTGCCTTTCTCTCTCTATTTCTGTTCCTCAACTTGAGATTGTAATGGCAGTATACCAATTTATTGAGTTTTCTCATGGTTATCCGATTCCTGGGCTTCGTATGGATCATGGAGAAAGTGCTCCAATTCCTTTCACAATTTGATAATGTTGTTGTTTGACTAAGGATGCGAATGGCTGCTCTCCTTAGATGTGGAGTACTCTCTCCAAAACTCTCCCACCAATCAGCTAGAATACAAAAAAAATAAAAAAAATTAGACATCTTTAAATCGTAGAAAGTTCCTTTTCTATGTATTGTCAATTGCATATAAGTATAACTACCAGGTGAACATTTTCCAATCGCTCGCTGTACAAAAGGGTCAGCGAAAGTTCCTCTTTTATGTGTATAAGTGGAAATCTGAAATGCAAAAAATTAGAAATAAATAAGTACACCATATCAATACAATTATCTAAAATATATTTAAAAGATTAAATAAATTTCTTAATTAGCTTACCTCTTGTATAGCTTCGATATGATCATCTTCACTCAAAATTCTTTTCAACACTGTCCTTAATCCTACTCGCAATTCCGTATCTATTGCTTCAGTGTGGTGTGAGGCATTGCGATAGTAGAATTCAGGATTTAAAAAATAACCTGCAGCATGCAATGGATGGTGCAGCTGATCGTTCCACCGGGCATCAATAATTTTTATATAATCATCATGATATCGGCTATTTTTAATAATGGCTTGCTTTGCCCGATCAATTGCTTCATAAATGTACCCCATTGTTGTCTTTTCATCAGCATCTACAAGCCGCAACACTTTCACTAAAGGTTCATATGCCTTTAATATGTTCTCTACTTTGGCCCAAAATTTATTATCCCTCATTAGAATTGGGATGTCAAACTCTGGATCATGTGTTGCTTTGCCCCATTTCGAACGAAGCCATTCTTCTGATGAAAACATCTGAATTAGCTCCGTTCTCCAACGTACAAGGCTTTCCATAGCAATAAAATGGGTAGCAAATCTAGTGGATGCCGAACGCACTAAGGCATGATTGTTTGTGAATCTCTTCATCAAGCTTAAGAGCCATGAACGGTCGTATATGAACCTTGTAATGCCTCTGCATGCCTTGATTGCAGCGGCCACATTCTTCTTCTTTCCAATATCCTCCATTATAAGGTCAATGCAGTGTGCTGCACATGGGGTCCAAAATAAATGTGTCCTCTTTTCCATTAAAAGAAGACCAGCCTTCTTAAAATTAGCTCCATTGTCTGTCACAATTTGGACAATGTTCTCCTCTCCAACACTTTCTACAACTTTATCCATAAGCCTATAAATATAATCTGCTGTCCGTTTCTCTTCAGATGCATCAACGGACTTCACAAAGACGGTCCCAGTGACATTATACACCAAAAAGTTAATTAATTGTGTTTGGGTGCCACTTGTCCACCCGTCACACATAATAGTGACTCCATTTTGCCCCCACATGGGCCTAAATGTCTCTACCCAAGCCTTTATTTCTTTATACTCTTCTTCAAGGTACTTGGTGCCCACATCATACACGGATGGCGATGTAATACCCCGCCCAGCTTGAGCCGCAACATCAAGAACTGTCTGAAAATAAGGAGAATCAATTGCGGTAGGGGGTATATTCTTATGAATTAGCCATTTTGCTGTAGCTTTGGCTAATCTTTCTCTTGCAGCCTTCATGACACCCTTGACAACATTAGAGATTTTTGGTTGCTTAGCTGCCTCCGATCTATGTGCGAAAGGATAAACAAAACTAACCCCTCTTCTAGTTTGTGTAGGTGTAGCCATCCGAGTAGAAATAATCTCTATATCATCATCCCGCTGTCGGGTGCTAAATGCTCTACGCATTTTACCCGCAATGCCTTTGCCCTTGCTTGTTGCACCAGATGAGCCACCTTCATCATAGTTTCTACGCTGTCTATAGGCTCGACGCTCTGCTTCTTCTTGGCACGACATAAGGGACTCTCGGCGTGCAGCCATCATTTCTGGGTCATCAAACTCATCATCAGAAGCAGTACCAAGACCTTCATCCCCAAATACATCATGGTGTGCTGCATCAACACCCTGCTGCTTCTTCTCTTTAATTTGTACTTTTCTCTGTTTTGTTTGATTCAATAAATTTTTCATTTGCTCCCTAACTTCTTTCGACACTTCAGGACACCCTGCAACATTGCCTTGCACATGGGCCAAATGTTGTTTAAATCTTGTAATGCCCTCATGGGTCACTTTGTGACAAAACTTGCACTTAATCTTCAACCGATTGTTTTCAATTGCCTCACCATAGCTCCATGCAAGATCTATATCACGCGGCATTTTTTCACGTCACAATACCTAAACAAGATTTAAAAGTAATAGGTTAAAATTTAAATAAATTTCAAAAACATGAAAAAATTAGAATAATACGCATCTACGTGGGTGGGAATTGGGATTGATATATGGGAAACATAGAGATAACATTTGGAGACTATTTTCAACCCATTTGATTCAGTTTACTTTTATACAAAAATATTTTTTTTAAAAAAATACAAAAATCCGAAAATAAAAAATATGAAAAAAATTAAAAGAACACAAAAATATGTAGGATTGATCTATGGGAAACATAGATCTAATATTTAGTGACCATTTTCAACCCATTTGATTCAATTTACTTTTATAAAAAAATATTTTTTTTAAAAAAATACAAAAATCCGAAAATAAAAAATATGAAAAAATTAGAAGAACATAAAAATATGTGGGATTGATCTATAGGAAGCATAGATCTAACATTTAGGGACCACTTTCAACCCATTTGATTGAGTTTGCTTCTATAAAAATTTTTAAAAAAAAAAAAAATACAAAAATCCGAAAATGAAAAATATGAAAAAATTAGAAGAACACAAAAATATGTGGGATTGATCTATGGGAAGCATAGATCTAACATTTAGGGACCACTTTCAACCCATTTGATTGAGTTTGCTTCTATAAAATTTTTTTTTTTAAAAAAAATACAAAAATCCGAAAATAAAAAATATGAAAAAATTAGAAGAACACAAAAATATGTGGGATTGATCTATGGGAAGCATAGATCTAACATTTAGGGACCACTTTCAACCCATTTGATTGGTTTTCCATTAACAAAATAAAATTTTTTTTTCAAATAATAAAATAATCCGAAAATAAAATTCAAAAAAAAATTAAGAAAGTGATAAAAAAGAGGGGCTTGATCAAAGAGGAACATGGATCTAACAACAACAACTCATTTTCAAGTGATTCATAGAAGAAAAGAGAGAAATAAGCACAAAGTAGAAAAAAAAAAGCTTCAAAACTCACCTTTTTTGAACTTGATGCTTGAATGAGTTGAATCTTAAATGTTGTCACCTTAATCTTTGGATGTTTTGATGTTTTTGTTGATGATTTTAATGTTTTTTTGAGATGATTTGAAAAATGGAGGCAAGAAAAGGGGCTTGGAGGAGTTGGAGCTGTGAAGAGGGGAGAAAAGAGGGGAGTTGAAAGGGAAAGTAAGCAAAAAAATTGGCTGGGGGGTTTTAAACCCCCCAGGCCGATACGTATCGGCCGATACGGGCCGATACGTTTGTGAGCGGCCCTTTTTTTAAAAAGCGTAGCGCTTATGAGCGCTACGCCCGATTTATCGGCCGATACGCTTTGTATCGGCCGATATTTGCATCCTTGATCTCCACCTTTGGTGGGACTAAACCCTGGGCCCTGTATCCACGGTCCCACACCCACACAGAAACATAGGTGATTTTCTACTTGTCTAAACTAAGTAAATAACCTCAGAATTTGCGGTTTTGCATGCGGAACACGAGCAATCAGTTCAAAGATAATCGGATTATTTTGATGTAGTCAATCTTGGAAGAGAGGTCTCTCAATGGAGTAACTCATTATGTTAGGTTAAGAAGTTGTTTACAAATGTGAGAGATGGGAAGCGAGGTTCTTTCCGTTAATCTGAAACCAACTTTGCATTGTTACAATCCAACTATCCAATATGTCCTAAAAGCTAAAGTCGTTAAGTTTTGAAAACCAATCTACTTAACCCCCCTCAAACGGGAAACCTTTTGACTTTGCAACCCACAGGATACATGTCTTCCCGCATGCTATGTGCATTCCCACATGACCTGGGGGAATTACTCCTTCCCAGGGTTTGAACTTGTGACCATCTTGGCTCTGATAATATGTTAAGTCCCACTCTGCCAATATGTCCCCAAAGCTTAAGCTGTTAGGAAGCGGGAACCAATCTACTTAACATGGATTGATTTCATTCTTACTTTATCCTTTTTTTATGTAGTCAATCCACAAAGAGTGATCTTTTAATGGATTAACTCACTAAGTTAGGTTAAGAAGTCGTTTACCAATGTGAGAGATGGAAAGTGAGGTTCTTTCAGTTAATCTAAAATTGGCTTTGCCTCCATGTTTTGCTGTGAGTCTTACTTTCATTTTTTTTTTTTGGACATTTATAAGTTTGCAAAAAGGGGATGCCATAACTCACAGCTCAAATTATATATCTTTTGCTGTCAGTCTTACTTTCCTTTGTTTTTGGACATTTATAAGTTTGCAAACAGAGGATGCCATAAGTCACAGCTCAAATTGTATTTCTTTCTCGCAACAATGGAATGTTTCATTTCTATGAGACACTTATTTGTGAACTTGATTGATCCAAATGATTATTGTAATTGAGACTCTTTACATACAGCATTTGACTCATTTGTCTCACTGATCCAGTATCAACTTTTGGAGCTGTTTTGGACATGGTGACAGACAGGTTGCTTTCCATCCAAATTTCTGGTCATGGTTTTACATAAATGGACACAAACTCCAGTTTTCTTTTTAGATTCCACCCATCCCTAACCCCATTTCTTACTCCTCAAGAGTTCTACTCTTTTTTTTTTTTTTTTGCATACACTTCTTACTAACTCAATATGGATATGGATACGCACTGCATTACACAGGGTTAGCACAGCTTGTTTGTTGGTAATCCTCTCTCAGTTTTACAGGTAAATGTTGTGCTGAGCGCTGACTGCAGATATTCATATTATTTGTGGTGAAGTTATTTTGCAATTGGTATGCTGACACTTTATGTATGATCCACTTCGCAGACCTACAATGGTTTTCTTGTCTTTGCTTGCATTGGATATTGCTAGCCATTGGTTACAAATGTACAGGTATTGTTTATCTACTGGTATTTGTTACCTCTTTTTCCATTTTGGGCCTCTCATAAAGTCCATCATATGAACACGTTCACTGAATCTTTGAAGTTGTTAAATGCTAAAAGCATGCCAACAGAAAAAATTTTGTTGGGATTCAAAAATCTTTGGAACTTGTATGGTGCCCTATAACTCCTTCCTGCTCACTGTTTTTAGCTATCCTTGCATAAGGTTTTCAATTATCGGATAGTTTATGATTGATTAAGGGGAATAAGATAAAAATTGGTGATAGCTTCTATCATTCAAGGAAAAAAAATGGGGATACTTCTTTATATTAATGATGTTTTAAGGTTTTGCATATTGTCGATATGTGTTGATGATATTAGAAGCATTGAGAATATTTATTGTTACAATAGATTGTCGAAATCGAAATATTATGCCCTTCTTTCAATCATTAAAATGTACTTGTATGCTGAAAGGTTTTCCCAGATATATCATGAGCAAAATCGAAAATTCTAAAACTTCTTAAAAAATTCTATTTTAAGGAGCAAGATTTATTACTTTCGGATAACCAATCTAGAAAAGCTTTGTAAAAACCAATAACATTCTACCATGCACTAAAACCAAAGTGTAGTCTATACTATTGAAAATCTTATCTTGCCCTATTTAAATTGTAATCATATTAATGACATATAACTAACCACTTACATTTTAAAATGAAGAATGAATTTTTCAAATATATTCACTTTTTTATAATATTCTCTTTACTTATATGACTGTAAATGTAATTTACTACTTTTTCTCTGTTGCGCTGCTTCAGTAATTTCTTTGCTGCGAGGCTAGTCACAAGGATGTAAAAGCTAGCACTAACTAGCGTTAAAGAAACATTGATGGAAATCAGTTTTTCATGTATTATTATTGTGTTGCATGGCAATTCCTTAATATATTTTTTTAATCTCTTTTTCCATTTTGGGCCACCCATAAAGTCTATCATATGAATACCTTCACTAGATCTTTGAAGTTGTTAAATGCTAAAAGCATGCCCAACTGAAAATTTTTTTATTGGGATTCAAAAATCTTTGGAACTTGTATGGTGTCCTGTGACTCCTTCCCTATGACTCCTTCCTTGCCTGTCACTTGATTAAGAGGAATAAGATAAAATTGGTGATAGCTTCTACCTTTCAAGAAGAAGAAAAAGAAAATGGTGATAGTTCTTTGAGAATATTTATTGTTGCTATAGATTGTCGAGAATCAAAATACTATGCTTAACTATCAATTATTAAAATGTGCTTGTATGCTGAGGTTTTCCCGAATATATCATTAGCAAAATAAAAAATTCTAAAACTTCTCAAAAAATTCTATTTTAAGGAGCAAGATTTATTACTTAAGGATAACCAACCTAAAAAAGCTTTGTAAAAACCAATAACATTCTACCATGCATTAAAACAGAGTGTATTCTATACAATTGAGAATCTTGCTCTATTTAAATTGTAACTGTATTAATGATCTATAACTAACCACTTACATTTTGAGAATGAAGAGTGAATTTTGCAAATATATTCACTTTTTTTTTTTATCATATTCTCTTTACTTATATGACTGTGTATGTAATATACTACTTTTTCTCTTTGTGCTGCTCTAGTACTTTCCTTGCAGGCAAGGCTAGTCACAAGGATGTAAAAGATAGCACTAATTGGCTTTTGAAGACATATTATGGGAATTGGTTATTCATGTGTTATTGTTGTGTTGCATCTGAGGCAAGCAATTACTTGAATATGATCCTTGTAATTTCCTTCTCTAATCAGCTACTTCTGTGCTAAACCTTTTGCAATGTGGTTTTTTTTTTTTTCAGGTTTTATATATCATCCTTTTTCTCCTTGCTGGGAATGAACCAGACAGTGTAATCAATGTAAGCCTTAATTTTTTTCTGTTACATTCCATATTTGTTCGTAGATATATGGTGAATCTCTTGTCCACCTTATATAGGTTCTCGATTTTTTGTTTTCCATGGCAGGTTCTTATGAATGCAGTAACACAGGGTTCACTTCTTTCAATTCCAGCTGTTTTATCAATATTTGGATGGGCAATCAAGCAAGCAGTCAATGTTATACAGGTATGGTTTTCCTTTTCAGATTTGTTGAGATAAGTGTTTTAGTAGATGTCATGATTCCTAATCCGAAGAGTATGAAGAAACTTCTCATTGATTTAGTGAAGTGATCAAAACGTTCCTTCTAAAATCTAAATGCAAAACTTGTTTTTTCCTTAAATGAACTATATTTTGATATAAAGTTGTCATTCAAACATAAGGATAGATCGGAATAAGTGTCATCTATTTGAGAATTTGGCCCAAGATAAATTGTAAATGGTGAAACAAATTTCATGTAGCTGATCCAACATATTGTTGGGACAAGGCTCGATGAGTTGCTAGTCAAACGAAAAAGAAAATGATGTATAGTTGCGAGCAATGTTTCAAAATGTACTAAAATCATAACTTGTAAGTTGTTAAACCCTAGGACTTCTGTAGAATCCTATATTTTGAAATTTGAAATTATGTAAAAATGTTTTAATTATGATATCATAAAATCTTCTTGTATTATATTTTAATGTGTGCATGATACGACAATGTCAATGATTCATCATCTTTTATTGGTTATAATGTTTTTTAACATTTGACTTTTGTGGTGTCGTCTTTTTTTTTTCTCTTTAACTCTCTCTTTCTCTCTCTCTCTCTCTCTATATATATATATTTCCTTTCCTCCTTTTTTCTATTGGGGTTTGTTGGGGAGTGCCTAGCAAGTTTAGACCTTACTAAAGAGAAGAGAGTGGAGGATTAGAGATTGATGACATTTATGGAAAATTGGTGGTGGATATTGGAGAATTGAATTGGTTTGGCAGGGGTAATCTGCACTTTAAAATGGATACAAGTGAAATTTTCACCTGTGTGAAGATGTTCTGGTCCATTTGTTGGAAGGTGCCCCCGCCGGTGAATTCATATCACCAACCGTGTTTGCATGAAATTCCCTATTACCCCAAGTATGGAAAGAAGTTGGTCTAGAAGCTAAGCAACCTCTAAATTAGAATGAGTACACAATCTTAGACTAGCAATTTTTTAAAATATTCAAAATGAAAAATGTTCCCAATTCTAATTATTTTCCAACTTTTCTTTTCGAAGAAGAATGTCGATAATGCTAAATATCAGTCCAAGATCGATGTCAGCTGATACGTAAGAGTTTGACTTTGGTTGATCTAGTTTCTAGAACCATGTTTTTAAACCATGTCCATGGGGTTATTTCAACGAGTTCGGTTTCAGTTTATTAGTTGGCATTCATCTCCTTGATGATCAGTGGTTGTAAACCACTGCTCTTAGAATGATTAAAGTTTTTTTCAATCTCGACAATAAGGGGGCAAAAAGGTTTGTTCTTGATTTGCATATGAGTATGAACTTATATTAGAAACTAACTTATTGTTAAATTATTTTATGACAGAAGAATACATTCAAATAACATGGTTACTTGGGCTTCTTGTACTTTTGCCATCATTTAAAATTCTAATCCGATTCTAATTTTCTTGTCTTTTCCTTTTCAGATGAAAACAGCTGCAGATGTCTGTGTGCTCTACGATATGAATAGAAAGGAGAAACCTTAAAAGCTTAGTAGCACTGACTTTCCAAACTCATATATTCGTATTTTACTCTTTTATCATCGGAAAGAATGAAAATTCAGTGTTATAAAGTTGTGATATTTTAGAGGTGTGATGAATTATAATATTTGTTTCTGAGCAATTCAACCTCTATTTGAGCCTTAAGAGCTAAGAGTTATTTTACCATATCATAGTCTGGAAATTGTGGAAAGAGTGATCGAGTGCTCTGTTGTGCTTGAGATAATATTGAATGCAAATTTCGGCGAGTATTCAACCATACTGTAATTTTTCACTCAGACAAACATTAGATAATACAAACATCTGTACCTTTCTACATATTACAAGAATACAATTCTATATAATTTCATATTACACTAGAGCCTTCAACGAAGAAACATTTATCCATCCGGTCATGCACTCCCCCACTTACATGATTCCCATGTGACTACTGTCATGATTCGCATGTGACTGTAGCTAATGTTCATCCCCATCTTGACAGTAGTCATAGAGAAGGTAGTATGATCCACATGGGTTGGAAAATCTGACCCTACTTGCAAAACCAACATATATCTAACCTGCATCCTATTGGGGTCGATCACGAGTCACATATCTGATCCACGATAACATGGGTCAAGATATGGTTTGACCGCATAACCATTTAAATGGGTTGGGTTAAGGTCAACCCATACATCAAAATCAACTTAGACAGTTTGGTGGTTTACTATTTTGTAATTAGTGTTTTTTGGGCCTACAGCTAAGCTCAAATATAACTTTAATGTTCGAAATGGACTGTGCTTGGACCAAAACTTTTATAAGTCCTATCCTTACGTTTTTGTGTGCGCCTGTGCAGGAGCATCTAAATGTGTGTGGGTAGGGGCAAAAAGAGAAGTGCTGCCTATAGTTATTATTATTATTATGTGGTTGAAATGTAAGTTACTCGCCCACACACACCCAGCTAGCTTCTTTTTTTATTTGTTTTCTATTAGTATAAGCGCTCAATTATAAATCCCTCATTGCCAAGAATTAATTCCTAATTGTTATGGTAGAGTGCTGCTCAAGCTAAAGCAATTGAAGTTTGAACCGATAGGCCTTCCAACCTGGACATCAAAGCCATAGAATTGACCGCCTTGGACGCAGTGGCAGCCACACAGAGTTCAGGGTGGTCAGCTGATTGAAAAAAGTCAACACATTTTTTGTTTGTTAAGATAAGTTTTGACAACCCTAAAAAAAAAAAAAATAGTGACCACCCTTAAGGCTAAGTGTAATTTTTTTAAAACTTTAAGTAAATGTCACAAGCCCTTAATAGAGTTTATAGAATTTAGAATTTACGTTTTTTTTACTACCCTAATAAAAGTCCCATGAGCCGCCACTGCTTGGATAGCCTATCAAGCACCAAAGGAGATTAGTTAGTTTGCAATCAACGGGAGATACCTCTCTTTTAACTGTTTAAGAAATCCACTTATGCTTCCTACCTTCTGGTAAAGCACTGACGGCCCTATGAACCTGATTTAACCCTTGCAGAGATACTTATGTCACAATTCCTTTCTGTATAGCAATTGGGCCAGATTCCATTCCAACTAAGAAAATCTATGTAAGGATTTTTATATTGGCAAATTTATGAGTTGGACAAAACTTGAGTCCATTAGAGTTGTATTTTACATATTCTTGAGTATGGACAATGGTTTGAGTCGCCGGATGCACTGAAGTGAAGAAATAGAAGAAAGAGCGACAAATTGAAGTGATTTACTACAATTAACATGAATTAAAAAAGTTATATCTCACAAATCGAGCTTTAGATATGGGCAAGCGACCTACCTTTGGAAAAGCTTATTTCGAATAGATATCTGTAGAGTCTAAGATTGCTTCAATCGAAGCTAAAACAAGAAAGTTATAGCCTCCAAAATTTTGCAAAAAAAATACTGAAATTTTTACCCGGGCAGAAGGGTAATCCAACTGATCGGACCATTCATCTAACTGATCGGACAAGTGTAGAAAATTCGACGACTTGTGATTTTTTAGTCCGATTTGAAGAGGAAATTGCCTGTTTCATACCAACTACTTTCTTGATTAAAATATACTTATGAGGCACGAATTTAGGATTATAAAAAAAGATTTTCTCTCAACCCTTAGACAGAAGTCTTATTGTTGTGAGTGGGAAATATATTTTAGAGATCATATCCTCTAGAATTTTTTTGAGAGTTGAAGGATAGAATCTCTACTCCAGAGATTTTTGTCTTCTACTTCTCTGAGTGTAGAAGATTGCTGTGGAGAGTCAAGTACTATATCTAAAAGGCATTTAGGTGCTTGGATCTGTAACAGAGAACGGCAGAAGATCGTTGCAGCAAGGAGTTATGCAAAAAAATCACAAAGTCCTTAGGTTGAGGGATAACTAGATAAAGGTTACAAATATTTTTTTATAATTGTAATATGATTCATAGTGCTTAATTCTTAGCTATAATTTTTTCCTAGATTGAGTTTCCATGTAAAATTTATGTCTTATGGTGCGTGCTTTTATTTAATTTATTTCCACTGCATAGCTGATTGTTTGCACATATAATATTAAAATTGACATTAATCCATTCTAAAAGCCCTTTTCCAAAAACCTTCAATCTCTATACTTCTTACTATGCACACCTCTATATAGGTACTTGTCCATCTATGGTGACACAACCGCCATGTATAAAATTGTAAAAGTAACGATATATTTCACTTTTACTCATAAATTCAACAGCTTATAGGGATAAGTGAAATTTTGGCAGGTGCTGATACAGTAGAAGCACCTCGCACAGGTACGTTGTGTCAGACACAAATTGTGCTTGTCAGCTGCTGGCATCACCACACTAAAGGCAGAACCAGAATATTCATCAATAGCATCGGATGGGTCCGATTTCTGGAGTCGTCCATCATCTTGAAGCAATTGTTAAGAGTTAAATTATATGTTAATTTGAAAAATATAAACAATTTATATTTAATCTGAAAAATACAAGCTTATAAATGTGAAGAAAGTCTCCCGCTTCTAACATAAGAGAGATCAAAACTGAAAACATTGACAAGTATTAATTTGCATGGTCCTTGAAAGTTTCAATTTGTATAGTCCTCGATAAGTTTCAATCATTTTTGCCCCTGGCTACTGGCTTCCCTGCTTCCAGCAGCAGTTGCATAAAAATCGTGGTTAAATCTCTAAAATCTCCTCTCTCTCTCTCTCTCTCTCTCTCTCTCTCTTATTTTTTGCTAGCTTTTAAACAAATTGAAGGTTTTTTTCTCTTATCCGACTCAATGGAGCACCCACCAAGGACCGATCCCCTGGAGGTGGTATAGGAAACAAAATTGCCTACTACCAAGCCATCCCTCATGCCCAAGTCTACTTATTTATTTATATTTTTTGTACTTGGTACAGTTACATAATCACCAACGAAAAACGGTTTTCATACCGTCATAGGAAACAGCCTACCACATTTTTTTTATGGCAGTCATGTAATTATGTAATTGGCCTGACAAAATGTCTCCAAATTTTTATGCAATTCTAGAACCACACAAGTAGTTCTTGTTAGAAAAATAATCCTGCAGACCTAATGATAGATCTGTTGCGGCCACATTAGAGAAAGAGAGTGCACTCCAGCATGTTAACCATGTTACTAGCTCCCTAATAATCTCCTAATATGTTATTGGCTATGGTCCCCTCGACGGACACAGTCGCCAGAACGAAATGTGAATTCCATCAGAAACAATGACAGTAGCAAATTCAGACATCCACCCACTTCAGATAGTGCTCAATGCCCTTTGCAATGACACATCTAGGGAGGGTATTAAAAGCCAAGTTCATCTCAGCAACTCTATGAGCCAGCAGTACCTGTGACACAAATCATACCGTACACTTTCACCCCGCACCATTTAAAACCTAAGATGCGCACAATTGGCATGAGAAGCTAAAGCAAAACTTCTTACCCGTTTCAAAATCCATCCATACGATAGCAGATCAGAGCCGTGACTTTTTGGATGTTCTTTTACCAAGACACATGATATAGGCAACATAAGTAGGAATTTGAAAACCAAATATGTGATAAATCAAGAAGAAAATGCATCTGATCGCTCACTCGAATTGCCAACTACAGAGGTGTTGAGTAAAACCTAACACATTTGTGCTTCCTTAACCAACCAACCTCGAAGATCAATGCAAGACCAATGAATCAGAATTATTACAGACAGCAATTCCCCTTCAACAGTAACTGAAATGGTGGTAGCTCAGGGTATATAGGACCTAACCCAAAAAAAAAAAAAGTTGAATGGGTGAGAGTTGATGGCAAGCTCTTTACACTTAGTAGCATTTAAAAACAAAAGCAACCTCATATTAGAAGTGACTGCACACACTCTATGGCCCCGTTTCTTTAGCAGGAATTCAGGGAAGTTATGTCTGAATTCTCAAGTATAGAGCGATAGCCATGTGAATCTACAGAAAATTACTGAAACTGGAATGTTTAAAGGAAAGGTGTTCCCAGAATAACATCCCGTTGCAATCCTTTTTTGCTAGAAGGAATGATTCCATTTTTACAATTTTTTATGGTCCCATCTTTACAAAAAAAATGTCATGTAAGCAATCATTCTGTTAATAATTATAGTCCTCATTGTATAGTTAGTTTTTTAAAAGAATATTGTAGGGATTAATCTTTCGTATCTATTAAGCTAGTTGCTTTTGTACTAAGCAATTTAATTTTTTGTTATTAAGGTATACCAGTCAAAAACTGATAATTAGTAATTACATTGACAAATCCTCAAGATCCTTAGGTTTTAATATATTTAAAACCTCATAGATAGAAAATGGTTCTACCTGTTTTTTATTATTTTGTTTAACGTTGTATTTTCCTTTAGCTTTCTCATATATTTGCTTTTTGCTTCTTTTTCTGGGAATATCATCCTTCACCCAAGCCTTCATCTTCTGAGAATACACAACTGTAAGCTTTGTATTCTTCTGAATCAAAGAAGGATAATGACTCACCATTTTGTGTTTTGTTTAAAACACTTAACATGCGTAACGTCCCTCTTGTTCAAATATATAACCCTCTTGTTTAAATATATAACAAACTAGCAAATTTGGACTTTGATTTGGTTTGATATTAGAAGTATTTCCTTTACCTCTTGGATCTTGTGCTGTAGAATTTGATTGATTGGTCTTTTTATTACTTTCAACTTAAAAGGTTTTCTTTTTGAAGGATGTATTAATGATTCATAAACAATTCAAGAATTTGGCTACGATAGACCGAAAAAGCAAACAAGAATTCATGCAGCTAACCAAATAAAGAAAACTAACAAAAAAATATCAAATACAAAGACTCACCCCAAAAAAAAAAAAAAAAAAGAACCCAACCAGAAGCTCAAATTTTCTTACAAGACATTATATATAATGAAGAGATAAACCCTATATATCGACATCAGAGAAGGATTTCAAAATGACTTAAAGAATCCAAAGAGATAAGATTCCGGACTTCAACACAAGTTGAATCCAGAAGTGCAACGCTTTTCTACTTCTGTCTTCAAACAGTTTTACTTAAGTGTTTAGACACTTTTCTAAAAGTACCTTAACTTACAGACAGGTCTATGACAAGAAAATCATCCTCGTTATCATTTCCCATGAGGGCGTCTTCATCAGTCTTTTTAAGAATAGACTTAGTAAAAATTATCAATATTATGAAATTATCAATATTATGAAAAAACTTACTTCTATACAAGGACATCATTTCTATGATTTATCCTGAAAATGAACATTTTCTTACGCCAAAAGAAATGCAAATTATCAATATGATGAAAAAAATTCTCCGTATAAGCGAAAGTCTTTTTCTAGCTCACACTTATCAAGGAGAAGGACTCTCAGGAATTAAAGATTCTAAGGGTTATATCACGCAGTGAATGGAACCAGCATTGGTTAAAATCTCAAAAAACTTAGTCCTGATCGTTTTCTCTCCTTAACTATATCAACAAAACATGTGGGAAGTAATACTTTGGATCTTAAGATTTGAATAGTATATATTTGAACAATTTGGTTCTTAAGATTGAATCACAAAATCCTGAATTAATCCCTAACTGGTTCTTTGATAATTGGTAGAACATAATTGGAGCTCGTCTGTCAATTCTCCCAGCTGATGCAGAACAACTATTTGAAAATTTTAAAAAAGAACAAAGATTCAATATGGATCTGCATGATTAAAGACACTTCACTTTGAAGTTATTCTCAGTGTAGAACCCAAGGACTTCCACAAACACAGAATATGGAAAAGGCACTCAAGATTCTCTGCATTTTTGTCAAGAAATACATTTCTTAAATGGTGGGATCCTTTCAAACTAGAATCAACAATAGAAGCAAGACAAAGGTTTGAGAATAAAGGTAACTCAGACTGCCTCAATCCTTCAAATCAATTTTCAAAAGACACCTTGTTTAAAAGGTTAAAAGAACAGATAAAAGAAGTTAAAGCAAAAAAAAAAAAAAAAAAAACGGACATCTCCTATGAGAATCCTTCAAGGAGAAAAAAAAAAAAACTGAAGATCCTTGAGAAATACCAATTAGCCCATCGAAGATAAACAAAAACAATAATAATAATAATAATAGTAATAGTAATAATATTTAATAATAATAATAATAATAACGAAAATGCATTATATTCGAAGTCTAGTCTTAAAGAAGACTCTGATGAAGATATCTCCATGGGATACGACGACAAGGATGATTGTCATGGCAACGTGGTAAAAATTCACCAAAACTTGGCTAAAGTTACCATGGTAAATTTACTATCATCGGACATAAGGTTCCCCCAACAAGCAGCAATGATCGACTCCACATCTCCAAGGACAAGCCGCTTTCCTATTGGAGTCATGGTGCTTCTAGAAAAGTGTCTAAAGCACTTTAGTAAAAGCCTATGAAGATAGAAGAAGAAAAGCGCTACAGTTCCTGACTCAACCTGTTCTAAGTCAGGAATCTTATCTATTCTAAGAGAGACTGTACAGGAAGCTCAAAGACCAACAAAAGCTGATTTTATGATGAGTCCTTCGATAATCAAAAGCATTTGTTGAAAAAATAAATTGTTTAAACCATTGACAGGTCACTGATAAAGTAACTGGTAAAATTGAACCATCTTCTTCTAGCAAAAAGAACATTTCAGACTCTACTAAAGAAGACTTGGATAAAGAATTCCTATTAGGAAATGGAGGAAATGGACATGAAGACTGCTGCTATGATATGGATGATTATTAGGGTTAAAATCTTCTTACCTTAAAGTGATTGAAAATCACCACCATCCCTAGATGACAGAAGAAATCTCATCAAGATTTGAATGGTTGATGTAACTTGAGGGCAAGTTCCTCTCATGATGGGCCCCATCAGCTCATCAAGATGAGCCCAAGACGAAGGGGCAGGGCCTAGGTGCTACCAAATAATTTTAGAGTATGTTCCTCTAGAAGTCTTGTAATCTCAAGAAGTTATTCAATTGATAATCTGCTTTAGAAAAGTAATTACCAACTCTCTCTCTCTCTCTCTCTCTCTATATATATATATATGGCAAGCCTCTTCTAAACTCAAGCTTATATTAGAAATTTCGTAAGACTGAGCCCTTAGGGCCCACCTTTGATCCATACATACGACCCCCCTGAATTGCACATGTCCACTAATTTTTGGTCAAATATGAATTTACTAGACTGTTAGATTGATTGTGCACCGACCTAAATGAACTGCTAACCATTAAATTTTTGGGGCCTAGATGGAGACGATAGAAACTAGGTTGGAGCTGATTTTTTTGCAAATAGGAGGGTACAAGGAAGTCCTTAAAATCCCCCCATCCCCATTCCCATGTGGGTCCCATAGGCGTAAGCCACACACTTGAGTTTACCTTATCCTAAACTTGAGCTTAGGAAAAGAGCTTATATATAAACATATATATAAATGGAGAATATTCATGTGTACATATCCCTCATCAAAATGGTGGGAGACACTCCATATTTGGAAAGTATTAATGTAGAAAAGGACAAAATCATCACACTCATGACACTTTTGACCTTGTTAGGTCTAAAAAAGAAGTGTCTCTCACCAAATATTCATGTGCACATATCTCTCACTAAAATGATAAGGGACACTCCATATTTGTAAAGTATTAATGTGAAAAAGGACAAAACCATCACACTCATGACACATTTTTTACCCTGTTAGGCCTAAAAAAGGAAGTGTGGAAGTGTCCCTCACCAAAATGGCGAGGGACATATGCACACATATATATATATAAAAACAACTTACACCAAGATCACACAAACAAAAGAAAGCTTATAGAAAGCAAAAGCTAACAACATTCAAGGAGCTATTCCAAATTCTATTGCCTTGAAGGCTTACAAACATTCCTATTTATAAGCAATGAGGACGGATTCCAAAGGTCTTCAAATCCGTAATAGTATTAGTGAATTATTACTACAATGATCTTGATAATTGAGAGAACAATGTTGGGCCATTATTGTTAATGAAGTCACCCTACGTGTCCTAGATAAGGTTCGAGTCGATCGACGCTGTCGGCAACTTGCTTTGTCATAATTCAATTATTCATTTTTTATGGACATCATATCAGCACTGTTGATGTCGTTATCTGGCAATTAAGAGTCCTGGAACATATGTCAAAACCTTGTTTCAAAGCAAATCTTTGCTCGGTGGCAAGCATTATTATCTATGTTTGAATTTGAAATTGAGTCTATTAAAGAAAAAGCAATTCTCTTCCTGATTATCTTTCTAGAGAATTTTTGCAGGGCCAAACTGCTAATGGTGAATAAATCTCCCCAATTATCTCAGTCATATCAAATGAAAAATAAGTCTACTTAATCATCTCAATTAAAATAAAAACCCATATATGCTAAGTTCAACCAATTATTTGTTCCCAATAGATAATTATTATCTCAATTCTTCTACCAATAATCCTCAAAAAGTATTTTGGAGACAATCTTCATTTCCTATCCACAGCAAGCAATTATGAATACTATTGCAAAATTCTTCTGTTTTCAAAGAGTGTCTTCATTAGCCATAACTATTCCAATTTTGAAAGATGTGATATAGCTTTCTCAAAACTCAAAATCCTTAGAATCATTACTCCACAGCAATGGTTAAACCAGCTGGACTTTTCCCCAAACAAGCAAACAAGGCGCTGATTCGGTCACCTTCAACTACCATGAATATATTAAGGCATGGAACATTGTTCTCCTATTTCAGAATAAAGCTCATTAACATTCGTGGTTTCTCCGCTTGGAACCACAAAATCCAGACTCAATCCCTTTCTGGTTCTTAGAAACCTTGTGGCAATGCTGTGGTCCAAACACGTTCATCCTTCATGACGCTTCAAAAGCCGCTCTAGAAAATTACAAAAAAGAAATTGACTTCAATATAGAAAAATGTGTTTGCCCCAGTACCGTGCATGGCTACTTGATGATGAAATTCTTCTGCTTGTTCGGTATCCCATGGATTATACGTTGCGACTATGAAAAATCAATTGAAGAAAGTTTTCCTCCCTGCCTTAACAAAAATGTTTTTGTTAAGTAGTGGGATCAATACGATATGAATACTGGAATTCAAGCAATAAATAAATATTTGAAGCTTCCATCTCCTTCTCCAAAGCCAATTATGGGATCTTCAACACAACCTTATAATACTCTATTCGACAATCTCAAGAAGAAAATGATTAAGGAACTTTTAGAAGAAGGTTTTCAAGTTCCTCCAGATTTTGTATTTGAAGAAAAATTTAAGTCTTTAGTCTTCTGCCCTCAATCGTCTCTTGCTTCTCCGCCCCTCCAACCAATTTGCATATCTTGGAGATAGTTCTCTATTCCAAGACTCTTAATTACCAGATGACAACATCAACACTACTGATCTATTGTCCATAAAAAATGGATAATTGAATTATGACAAAGCAAGTTGCCGACAGCCTTAATCGACTCCAACCTTATCCAGGACATGTAGGCTAACCTGATCAACAATAATGGCCCAACATTGTTTTTACAATTATCAAATCACTGTAGTACTAATTCACCAATACTATTACGGATTTGAAGACCTTTGGAATCCATCATTTTTGCTTATAAATAGGAATGTTTGTAGGCCTTCAAGGCAATCAAATTTAGAATAGCTTCTTGAGTGTTGTTAGCTTCGCTTTCTATAAGCTTTCTTTTGTTTGCGTGCTCCTGGTGTAAGTTGGTATCAAAGCCAAGTGCTCTCTTATAATCCATCTCATACTTGTAACCAGTAACATACTATTGTAAGTATCTCTCTCGTTTAGAAGAATAGTTCATCTTATTACATGATTGTATTGTTAGCTTCTTAAATCTCTAAAGACTTTTAGTATTGTTTGGTTCTAAAATAGAAATCAGGTTTTAGTTGACTCAATGCAGTGTGGTGAGGCTGTTGCTGTTAAGCTGTGGATAGGCGTGTTGGCATTTTTTACCTCTATATACCACTGTATACTGCAGATTTGATTAATCAAAATTACATCTCTCTTTCATTAACAAACATGTCTAGATTTCTTAGAAATCTAAGGGCTTCATCTTCATCTTCATCATCCTCCTCCAGTTCTAAAACCATGTCCCTAAAAAATATTGAAGAAATTACCTATGATAAGATAGATCAATCAATATATGACTCGACTATTCCAAAAATAAATAAAAAAGAAATTTATAAAATTGGTACTTCTGATTTAAAATCAAGTTATATAATCAACACAGTTGAAAAAAACTGAATCAATAGCTGAAATGTGCGAAATCTAGCTTTAATTTCCCCTCAAACTCTTAAACAATTGTTTTCTCAGCAATATCAATATTTACATTTTGGTTTAATACAAGTTGCAATAAAACCCTTGACAAGATTAGCACTTAATACAGAAGTTCTAGTTTATGTTCAAGATAATCATCATAATAATTTCAAAGACTCCCCAACTAGAATGGTTGATTCTAGTCTTGCCAATGGACAACCTTTTTCAATTGTTTTCCAAATTTCTCTGTTTCGACTTTAGATCCTCATTCCTCTGAAGCAATTAGTTTAAATATTGAAGCAAAAGGTTGACATGAAGCCAAATGTTCACAATCTTGCTGTTATTTATTGTGTTTATTATAAAGCTATGAATTATGTTGTCCCTGATATTGCATACTCTAATCAAATTAAAGGAGTAACAACTCTTTTCCAAACAAATTTTAGAAACAAGACCACAATTTCTAAAAGAATTGAGTGGTATTCAATAGATCTTTCTAATAAATGGCATCTTGACACTACTCAACTAGAGCAACCTCAAGAGAATCAAGAAATTGATTCAATAATTGAAAATAGTGATGGCAGTATATACATCAATTTTACTCCTAAACCCAGAAGACAATCAGTCATCCATTATGCTTCTAGTTCTGGTTATATATATATATATATGGTAATAATCCTCTAAGAACTTAAATAATCTTATATGAACTAGTTCTCACCACTTTTTGGTGAGAAGTCTAGGTGGGGCCCATCTATCACCCAATCTAAATCTTGCAATACACAAGAACCCCCCGGATAGTCACAAACCCCAAGTTTTGGTCAAATCCAAATTTACTAGACCGTTGGATCGACTGTGCACCAATCCAAATAGACTAGATTTGTGAGCCACGGATGAAGAGGTTAAGGACATGTGATTGGGGCCAAACTTGATATTTAGGGTAGTCCTACATAGATCTTTTCATCCTCTTGGTCCCTTCCCCAAATGGGACCTACAAGTGTCATCATCATCATCATCATCAAAGCCTTATCCCAACCATGTTGGGGTCGGCTACATGAATTCTATTTCTCCATTCCATTCTATTTTGAGCTAAATCTTTCGATAAGTGCAACTTCTTCAAATCTGAATTAATGACTTCCATCCATGTTTTCTTCGGCTTACCCCTACCTCTTGATGGACCCTCCACCTGTATATCCAAACTTTTTCTCACCGGTGCCATTACTGGCCTACGCTCAACATGCCCAAACCATCTTAAACGAGTTTCTCTAATCTTATCTCCTATTGGTGCTACCCCTAAATGTTCTCGAAAGCGCTCATTTCTAATTTTATCTTTCCTAGTTTTACCACACATCCACCTAAGCATTCTCATTTCCGCTACATCCATCTTATGAATATGTGTCTTCTTAATTACCTTTTGATGGACCCTCCACCTGTATATCCAAACTTTTTCTCACCGGTGCCATTACTGGCCTACGCTCAACATGCCCAAACCATCTTAAACGAGTTTCTCTAATCTTATCTCCTATTGGTGCTACCCCTAAATGTTCTCGAAAGTGCTCATTTCTAATTTTATCTTTCCTAGTTTTACCACACATCCATCTAAGCATTCTCATTTCCGCTACATCCATCTTATGAATGTGTCTTCTTAATTGGCCAACATTCTGCTCCATATGTCATAGTTGGTCTAACCACTGTCCTGTAAAATTTTCCCTTCAATTTTGTTGGCATTTGTCTATCACAAAGTACTCTCGAAGCTAGTCTCCACTTCAGCCATCCAGCTTTTATCCTATGCTCCACATCTTCGTCAATCTCCCCATCCTTACTAATCATCGAGCCTAGGTACCGAAAAGAATCTTTACGTGGTATCTCATGAGTTTCAATTTTGACAGTGGTTTCAACACTTTGTATATGTCCACTGAAATTGCAATCCATATATTCTGTCTTTGTACGACTTATTTTAAAGCTTCTAGATTCTAATGCCCTCCGACATCTCTCAAGCTTTGCATTTATACCCTCTCTTGATTCATCCACCAATACTATATCATCTGCGAACAACATACAACATGGTACTTCTTCTTGAATATGCACAGTTAACTCATCCATAATTAATGCAAAGAGATAAGGGCTTAAGGATGATTCCTGATGTAAGCCTATAGTCACGGAAAATCCGCCCGTTTCTCCATATGTGGTTTTCACATTTATTATTGCACCTTCGTACATATCCTTTAAAATTTCAATGGAACCTCTTGGGACATTCCTTTTCTTTAAGACCCACCAAATTAAATTCCTCGGTACCTTATCGTAGGCTTTTTTCAAATCGATAAAGACCATATGTAGATTTTTCCTCTTTGCTCGGTATGTTTTCATTAATTGCTTAAGTGAAAAGATAGCTTCCATAGTTGATCTCCCTGGCATAAAACCAAATTGATTTTCCAAAATCTTAGTCTTTTTTCTCAGTCTTTGCTCTATTATTCTCTCTCATAACTTCATAGTGTGACTCATAAGTTTAATCCCTCGATAGTTGGTATAATTTTGTATATCTCCTTTATTCTTATACATAGGTATTACAATGCTTCTTCTCCATTCATCCGGCATTTTATTTGTCACAAGTATCTTATTGAATAGTCTACATAACCAACTTACTCCAACCTCTCCTAAGCATTTCCATACCTCTATCGGAATACCATCTAGGCCTGTTGCCTTTCCTGTTTTCATTCGCTTCAATGCTTCATTTACTTCCACCCCTCTATTTCTACGGAGAAAAGTATGCTCTTGTAATGAAGTATCCTCCTCCACTCTTGTATCGCCCAAATATTCTTCATTTAAAAGTTTACTAAAATATTATTTCTACCTTTCTATAATATCGTTGTCCTTCACCAAAATATTTTCCTCATTGTCTTTGATACATTTGACATGATCTAAGTCCCTACTTTTCTTTTCTCTTACTTTTGCAAGCTTAAAAATATCCTTTTCTCCTTCTCTTGTTCCCAACCTATTATAAAGGTCATCATATGCTTTGAACTTTGCACTACTTACTACTTTCTTAGCTTCTTTCTTTGCCTTCTTATACAACTCAAAATTTTCTATACTTTTAGTCCCCTGCCAAACTTTGTAGCAATGTTTTTTTTGTCGAATAACTTCCTGAACCTCCATACTCCACCACCATGTTTCTTTATTAATATGTCTCTTTCCTTTTGATTCTCCAAGTACTTCCTTTGTAACATTCCTAATGCAATTAGTCATTTGATTCCACATTACTGTAGTTTCTCCTTCAATATTCCATTCTCCTTTCTTAATCATTTTGTCCTTAAATATATTTGCTCTTTCCCCCTTCAAATCTCTCCACCTTGTTTTAGGGTCCATTTTGTTTACTACTGCTCTCTTTTTACTTCTAATGCAAATATCTAAAACTCCAAGCCTATGTTGCGTAGTCAAACTCTCTCCTGCGATAATCTTACAATCTTTACAAGCCAATCAGTCCTGTTTTCTAACTTGAAAAAAGTCTATCTGACTCCTATTACTCCCACTTTTATATGTAATTAAATGCTCATCTCTTTTTTTAAAGTAAGTATCTGCTACTATAAGATCAAATGCCACTGCAAAGTCAATATAGTGTTTCTGAATTCATTCTTTTCTCCAAATCCATGCCCTCCATGCACTCTCTCATATCCTCTATTATCTCTTCCTATATGCCCGTTTAAATCCCCTCCAAGGAAAATTTTATCACTATTTGGGATTTCTCGCATTAAATCATTCATCTCCTCCCAAAATTGTCTTTTCACACTTTCTTCTAGTCCTACTTGGAGAGCATATGCACTAATGAAATGAATTATGTCTTCCTCTAGTACTAGTTTAATTGATATAATTCTATCACCAAACCTCTTTACCCCCACAATTTTCTCTTTTAAATCTTTATCTATAATTATACCCACTCCATTTCTTGTATTACTCTTTCCTGCATAGAAAAGCTTATACCCATCCATGAGCTCCTTAGCTTTATTCCCTTTCCACCTTGTCTCCTGTATACAAGCCACACTAATTCTTCTTCTTTTCATTACCTCAACCAACTCCATGCTCTTGCCTGTCAAGGTTCCTATATTCCAAGTAGCAAGTCTAATTTTCCTATTCCTCCTCTTCTTTTCATGGATTAACTTCTTTAACCGCATTAGTCCAAAGTCATGCGGTAGCCCTTGCACACTTTTTACTGTAACCGGGCGATGCTGCAATGCGTCGCTTAAAGCGGGGAATGCCCTAGCCTTATCGTGAAATATCATTTGTTCAGAATTTATGTTTGGGTTGTGACAAAGTTTTACGCTGGCTGTCACCTACATAACGCAACCCTCATCCTTTACCCGGACTTGGACCAGCAGCAAAACTGGCGGAGTTACAAGTGTGCTCCATAAAAAATTTTCACCATAGGTGCATGAGAACACCTTTCATAGGATTAAAGTCCATATGACAGACCCAACATAAATTACTAGAACAGGGTAGGCTTGGAAGTACCTTCACAATTGAGCTAATCTTATTTAAAGCTCAACACTTGAGATTCAGCCATCAGATCGATTCAATAGCATATTGGCACTAACCATTGCAAGGCTATCAAAATACTAGCATGAGTACTAGGATTTAGAATAAGGGTAGACTCAAACTGAACCTAACCTATTTACCTTGCATTTTACACCTAGGCCTGTTTTCCAAGTCTAATATATGTTTGAAATAGAGTTTTTTTTCAATTAGACCTATTTACATATAGACTGTCTGGCATGTCAGGCCTATTTTATATATGTTTGAAATAGAGTTTTTTTCAATTAGACCATTTTACAAATAGACCGTCTGGCATGTAAGGTCTATTTTTATTTGTTAAATGACAAGTAAAAAGTTATATGGACAAACTTTTATGTAGTAAAGGTAGTAAAAGAAAACTTGTCATATAGTAATAGTACATGCGACCTTAGCATATGGTAGAAGTTAAAACGGGCAAACTCAAACCCACCAAAAATAAAATTTGACTAATTACTTCACATATTGATGTTTGATTGAAAAGGTCACACTTTAATTACTTTTTGAAAAAGAGAGAAAATATCTCAACACTGCTCATACAATCATAGGACAGTTTAAAGTGCTCAAACATTGGTTTTTGTTTTGAGCCAAATAGACTTTATTTCTAGACTAACGAAATGACACCATCAGCTAGTCTTCCAATAGTAATTTTATTGAAGCAAATCAAAGGTTATAGTAGTGTTATTTCTAGACTCGACTTGACATGAGCTCATTCAATCATAGATTCACCTAAACTCTTTCAAACAGTTAAAAGATCTTGAATATATGTTTGAAAAGGTTAAAAGTCAAATAGTCTTGTTGGGTCAAAGACCTCAAGAACATACATGTAAAAGAAAATAATCAAGATTAACTAAACAAATGCAACTATAAAAACATATTGCTTGCGCTCTTATTAGTTATTTAAGAGAAGATGCCATCAAACATTGTGTCAGACAATCAGATATCAACAAGTATCATCAGCATATTTTAATTTCATAATTAATCAAAGATGAATTATCATAAACAAATGCAACTATCACAAGCATATTGCTAGCACACTCATTAATTATTCAGTAGAAATTGACATCAAAACACAATATTAGATATCCACAACAAGTATCATAAAAATATCCTAATGATAATTAATCAAAGATGAATTATTATAAACAAATGCAACTATCACAAAAATGTGGCTGGTGCTAATATTAGTTATTCAAAAGAAGAGGCCACCTTACATTGAGGCACACCATTTCAAATCAACAACCATCATCATGTGCAGCAACCATAAGTACCACTTAATCAAAATGCTATAGTAGGATGAATCATCTCGTTGGTCAATCCAACAATTAATGTTACTCCAGTATTCAAGGAAGCCATATATCCCCAGGAAAGGCTGGCACCAGGAGGTGTTTCACTCTCTGCAGTAAGAATGCCAGTCAACTGTCAATATTTGACTACGTCAAATCTTTGATGCAAAAATATAATCAATCCTCTGAATATAATTTTTTGCTTCATAAATAGCAAAATTATATTGTAAAATGTAGTGACCAATAAATAATATAAAAATTCCCAAAAAAAAAAGAATATATCAAGAAAAAATATAATTCCAATTACTCAAGCTAAATGAAACTGGTAAAAGATACACACTGCGTCAAAAGAATCAAGCACACAACAGATTAATGATAAGTCAACGTTAACCTTCCATTCAAATTTAAGTTAATTCACAAAATGTGCCACAGCAACTAAGAAGAAAAAAGAAGAAAATAAAGTACTACATCCTATCATCATAGTTGCTCTCATTACAATTACAAAAAAGAAATTGTACCAGTAGGGTATTCCCAAATTCCTCATTTATGTTAATGTAGTCCCCATATTGTAATAAATCATTGTAAGGGAGAAAACACCAGAGATGGCAGTTGCAGTAAGTACTACTATCACCTTAATTGAAATTTACAAAATGCCATGTGCATAGAACTTAAATAAAAACTAAAACAAACTTACACAACGAGCTGCAGATTAAACCCTAAAAATGCATGCAATCATTAAGCAGCACTTGCATACATTGAAATGCCCCGCTGTACTCGCATCATTCTACACCTGAAAGAAAAGAACAGATTGAAATGAACTGAAAGGCACATGATCACATTCGTACTGACGCAATGAAACAAAAGGTAGTAATGGTTAAGGAAATGACGATGATGATCCCATCAAAGTGGCCTTTTATTAATGAATTAATATTCAACATTATGTTTGCAACCATCAAATCAATTAAAACAATTTGGTGTACTGGATTGTTATACATCACATTGTGCATTTGGGACATTTCAACTGAGAAACATTAAGCCTAGTACTCTTTCATAAAACTCTCAATTGCAAATGAAAATCAATGAAGCCAACCAAACATGACTGCGAATTTAACCATGCTGTCCAAATGCATATGAAAAATGGCTTCTTGTGATTGGAGTACATACAAATGCGCCACAAACATTGCTGATGCCATTAGTTTCTCACATACAAACTGAAATGTGCTCGACGTTGGGACAGCATTTGTGGGATCCATCTAGAATACACCTTGTGTTCTTTTATTATTATTATTATTGTTGTTGTTGTTGTTGTTGTTAGCTTTTTCAGGCTGTTAGAATTTAATCCAAGCAATTGCAGCCAATCTTTTGAGCAAAAGACTATCCATAGTCCATGATCATAACTGCCCTTCAATTGCCAAACTTCTTAAAGAACAGCACACAACCTTACATTTAATTACACCCATTCCACACAACCCATCTTGTACATACAAACAAAACCCAAAACTCAAAACCCCCAATAAAAAAAAAAAAAAAGAAAAACCCAAGAAAGTGAGGGCCTAAGAGGCAGAAGCAGAGTCTCCTCCACAAGCAACCATATGATATATATTTTTGAAATACAGAGGATTCTCTTCTGTATAGTACTGATTCCCATGATACTATAAAACAAGACAGTAGTATCATCATCATCATGTTTAGATTAATATGGTTTTCATAATTTTTTTTTATTGCGCCTCTACGGTGGAGTTGGACACAGCGGGCCGCGGGGGTGGCGGTGGAGGTGAATGGCCCTGAGAATTTACCCTGTGGAGCCTGCATTTGAAGGATCCGGCATGGGTTGCCGGAGCGCAAACGCAGGTCTTGGTCCCCTGACCGGCTGAGCAGGTAGATTCATTGGAGGACCATGACCGTTTGTATTTTCCAAAAGGGTTCTTGCCATGCTCCTTACTTTGCTCTGCAGCGGATACGAAGGTGGAAGCCATTTTTTTCTTTTTTTCAAGAAGAGAAGATGTCCGAGAGAAAGAATCTGCAACATAAACAAGCAGCAGTTAGAGTGAGTGTCCCCGGTTAACCATAACAAAGCAGAAAAATACGGAATCAAAACGCGTGAGCACCTGAAAATATATTACTCAACCGCAAAATACACTAGATTTTTTTTTTTAATTTTTTCCATCAGCCATTCAGCATATTTTTTTTATTTTTATTTTTTTGCTCTCATTTTCATTTTTCTTTTCTGCTTTCTTGAATATACAGTTGGATGGTTTTGAAGACAATGTGAGCACGGTTCTAAGTGGTCTCAAGAAGCACAGAACCATTGTCCAAGAAACAAAGAGTGCCACTTTTTAAATACCTAAAGTTTTAAAAAAAAATAAAAAAACTTAAATCCCAAAATACCTCCGCACATCTCTCTCTTACCCTTTTCCTCCCTTTCCTTTTCCTCTAACACAAGGTGAGCTCTCCCTCCCCCTCTCCCTTCTCTTCCTCCCTCCTCGCCTCTCCTCTCTGGTCAGACCCCCTCTCCCTCTCCCTATCCCTCTCCTCTCCTCTCCTCTCCTCTCGGCCCTATAACACCAAATATCACATTGATATTCAGCCTTGCAGGGACAAACAACAACATATTAGCCAAACATGGTGGAGACAAAAGAAAAAGAGAAAAGGAAAAGGAAGAAAAAAGAGAGGAAGAAAAGAGAAAGCCAGAGGAAAAGGAGAGGAAGAGGAAGGGAGGGAGGGAGGGATAGGAAGAGGAAAAGAGAAAGAAAGAGCTCTCCTCAACTGACTGAAGCTCACCGCCATCCGGAGAGAAAGGAAAAGGAGAGAGACGTGTGGGGCATTTTAAAATTTAAAATTTTTTTATTATTATTTTCTCAAAAAAAAATATTTTTGAGAATTTAAGAGCAGCACTCGGAAATAAATTATCGACGGCTTAGTCGGAAGTCTCTTTCTATAACTTGGACCATTTTTAAATCAATATTATTAGCTAATGCTCCTCGTTTCATAATTTATTTAGTAATCGATATTTTTTTATCTTTATAATATTAAAAGCAAAATAAATTGATTGCTTCGTCAGATAGTACGGTTGTAAAATCAGTTCTGCCATAAAATGTGTGGTTAACATTATTGTCTAGAGACCAGATTGAAAATGACACGTGGCATATATCAGTTTCACAACGTGACGCGTGGCATTATCAGAGCACAAATGAACACGTGGCGTGTATCAGGAAAGAAAGTGAAATGCAAGAAGAGGCAAATACGGAAACACAGAAATTAATAGCTATCCTGTCTAAATCTGTAAATCAAGGTCTAAGAGGACGACGCATTCTTAATCGGATTTGATGTCCCGGACAGGTCATGGGCCCCACAAACAAGCCAAATTAGCTGAGAGGTAAACAAAAAAACCTGCTAAAGAAACGGTAAAAAAAGAGAGAGAGAGAGAAAAAAAAAAACCTCCGCACCGAGTTCTAGATCCCGGCCGTCTAATTCGTACGGAAACAGAGACCACCGACGGAAAACTGGCCGGATATCGTCCTGTCTCCGACGGAGCAGCGTCACGAGAGGCAAAAAATTAAAAAAGAAAAGAAAAAGGAAAAGAGATTAGCATACAATAACTCGGACGAGTTAAATCAGACTCGGCCAACGCGAGCGAATCAGGCCTCTTGACTCAGTTCTCTTTCCACACAAGAGCAAATAACAACAGCCAGAGCAAACATAACAGAAAACTGAAGAAGCTGCTAACAACAAGAAATCATGTCCCTTTTCTCATAACAACTCAACCGAGTCAATCGACTCGGACACGTTGATACAATTAAAGCGCTATTATTTTTCCTCCAGAGAATAAAAAGCATTCGATTCAACCGAGTCAAACGATTCACGGGCCGTTCCCTCTTCTTTTTTCTGTCTTTTACATTTACTTAAATTAAAAAAAATAAAATAAAATAAAACAAATTATCAATTTTGATGAGATACACTTTCTTCCTTTTACCTTTCAATGTCAAAAAGTATGTCCATCTTATATTTCAGCGGTGAGCGATATATACATATGAATTAAAAAAAAAGGCAACGACTTAGATCTGAAAGTAAACACAGAAAATAACCCCAAAGCATTAAAAAAGGAAATAATACAAAATTTTTAAAAAAATAATTTTTTTAGAGAGAGAGAGAGAGAGAGAGAGCTTAACCTTCGCACCCGGCGTCCAGTAGCCGAAGCGGCAAACTGCATTTTACCAGGCGGCACTTGTATTTATAGAGGAGCGCTCACGCCGTTATAGAGCTCGACGGGCAGAACGGGCAGGGGGGGCAAGACGGGCAGGTCGGGCAGAACGGGCAGTGCTCTGATTCTTCAACTTTAATTAAAGCAGGGTCCCACCTCCACCACCACTACCTCACCATCCTCGGGCATCACCGGATAAGCTTAGTTTTTTTAAAGTTAAAAAAGTGAAACCGGTCGAGATTTCGATTCATTTTAAGTGTAAGTATAGAATAGATATATGTATTTGAATCATGTTCCCTGGCCCACTTTGATCAATTCATCACAACCTCAGTTAGTGTGGAGTGTACTAGCCTTAGATGAACGGTTGGACGGCGTAATTGCGTCCTTTGAAACCCTTAATTCATGCTGACGACACATTGGCAAGACATATGGGCCGACAAATGGGCCGCAGGACATTAAATTTGGTGCTACTGCCACCCATTGTGGTGAGGATAATGTTTAGATATATATATATATATATATATTTTTATGTTTTGAGTTGGTGTCCCATCATTTTGCAGTTGGCACCCAATATCTATACACGTGGATTTTTTTTTATATAAAGTTTTGGATTTCTCTTAATAGACCATCTACGGCTGAGAATCTTAGCCGTTCAATTTTACCCCAAGATAGCCAGGTAGCCAGCCCGCATCATTTAGGCCCATTTGTTTATGGGTAGAGTAAAATTAATTAAAATAGAGTGTTAAATAAAATCATAATAAAAGTGAATGGAGGTGATTTTTTGTTTGAGTTGGTCATTTCTGAAAACATAAATAAAATAAAAACAAGCACAATTGATAATCACATTTAAAATGTCATGATTTTAACCATGAAATGAAAATGATTTTTATTAATTACTAGCAATTCTCACCTTAAAGAAGATAACTAGAAATGCCAATTAAAAATCCTTTTTTGGGCCCACTTGTTTACATTATAGCTTATGTCTAAGAATTTTAGGAAATATGCGCTTTTCTTTTATTGATGTGGTTTAAATTGAAGAAATAAAGGAGAACAAATGGCCATGAAATAATCTATCCTTCATTGGAAAATGATTAACCAACCATAGTCTAAAACATCAAATTTTAGAAAAGTTAGGGTCTCACTTTATATCCTGCACTCTTAAAATCTTAATTTTTTTTTATTGAAACCAATTTTATCATCAATTTAATTCCATTCATTTGATGTCCCCTTAGTGACTACTCTACCATAGAAAATAAACTTCTTAGCAGATATAGCTAGCAATTAAAAAAAAAAGGGGAGTGTGAGGCGCACTGAGACAAAATGTAGAGTAGACTTTAGATTTTTTTATTTTAATCTTTAAAAAATGGGGTCGTTCACCAACCAAGCAGACTTGGGGCTTATCCACACTACCATATCAACAGTCTTAATAATGCAAATTCATATGCTGAATTTAAATTTCACATCTTGGGGCAAGCAATGAAAACTTGATCTTAAACTACAAGGTGGTGATTTAAAAAAAAAAAAACTAGAGTGGGTGAAATTGATCTGGTATCTTCCCCCTCTCTAGAAGTTTCAAAATGAAGTAGTAGGATGCCAATGTGGAATTCATTTCCTTGCAATCAAAGGTGTGGTGGGAATTACACCTAGTAAGAATGAGAAGAGGAGAGCGATTTACTGCTGGTTTGAATGGCTGTGCGTGGCTGCCCCTTGCTTATCACCTGTGTGGTACCAGACCTAAAGCTTGGACTGACAATAAAGTTTCTATTCCAACTATCCATTTCAAAATTTTGGCAAGATAGCTAGCAGTATTATAATTGTTCTATTGATTGGATAATATGTTAATGTTTTATTAGTAGTTCTTTTTCACAAAATTAAATAAATAAACAAAAAATAAGAAAATTATCTTGACTTTGAGAGATATTGGGTTGAAGAAGTGAACTTTACCTTGTAGCTCACCTATTAAAAATACATGCCGTCAAAATTAATTGCAATCTAGGTTGAAGAAGTGAACTCTACATCCGACAGAGTTCACTTATTGAATATCCCAATGCCCAAATACAGAATCGGATATAGGCTATTCTAAAATTTTACGCTAGTAAGAGTCGATAAAATTGACTGTTTGATTAGAAAAGTGATTGATAGCTTTACAAAATTGTGTTGATCACAATTTGGTTTAAATGGTCTACCTTGTGTAGGAAGTAGCTCCTACTGTTGTGAAATTTGTGGTTGTCCTGTACATGGGCAGGAAGTTCATTTTCAGTAGCTCAATAATTGGACTTCATTATAGAGTCCCATTCTTCAACTCCAGATTTCTCCGTTAGTCAAAATGTCAAATTCAAACAATCCAAACTCTTCATCTCACACAATCAAACACACAGTTATCAATCAACATTAGTCCAAAGAGATATAAGGGTTTGTTGGCAAATATTATTCAATTTCAAGGATGTAATCTTGATCAGAATGCAAACCTTTGGAAGCGAATTACATAATTAAGATATCCGAGATTTAATATTTGGAAAATCCCAAAATCGTAGTCCGGCCATCTAAATAGCCAATAAGAGATTCTCATCAGTTCTCTCTGGCAAATAACAACATTTCCTCAATTTATCTCCTATCAATAGGTTGCTAGGTTTGGATCAAATCCTCAATTCGTATCTGAGTTAACAAGAAAAATAAATATTGTCATTCTTAACCACGTAATAGACTTAGCACATGAGAAAAAACAGATGAGCCCAATGAGGAAGTCAAGCCAAATGGGTCAGTTTTCCAAATGGGTATAGTGAGCCTTAACACCACCAGAGTAGACATGACTCATCGAAGAACATAACAAGGATAATGAGTCTCCATGGTCTCTTGTTGGACCCTTTGGAGTGGTGAATAACTGTTTCAATGCACATGGAACATTTTGGTCGAAGGTATTAGAAAAATGTCCATGTGCAGGCCAATAATGCAGCTAGGATTAGGGTCTGCGCATCATATGGACTGGTTCACATGGTAGCCCACTGAAACAAAATCCACATTTCATGTGCTATGCACATTAGATTTATATATAAACAAGACAGAAGCTAGACAATTCTGCCAAACCTCACTTAAATACACAAGTATAGGACCCAGCTAATTAGCAAAGGTTACCAAACATTTTTATTTTTTTTATAACCCTATGACAAAGGCAGTGTCTTGTAATTGCTTATTCTGTGGGCCAAAACCATTCGCCCAACGCAATTTACCTTCTTACAGCAAAAGCAAAGACAATTATTTCCTATCAAATAATAAGTTCCTTAACAGATTTCACCTTCAATCGTTTTAGTAATCATTTAGCACCCGATTTCTTGAGAAATCTTAGAAATTCAGCAAAGATTAGGGTGAATGAGTCTTAAGGAAGTTTGATTCCAAGGAAAGGCACTTTCCCGCTTTGCAAAGTAAAAACATTCATTTTTGTTGATTTTGTCCAATAAAATGGGTTGCACTCCATGTTAAATGATTGTAGGAATTGAAAAAGATTTCTACTTAAGTGACATGCACAAATTTATCCTACTCCCCATTAAGGTAGTTATTTTGAGTTTTGAGTTTGCTCTCTAAAGTCTTGAGTTAAACTCTTATATTTTATGTTATTTAGGTACAATATATAAGATCATATATGTATCGCTATAACATAATCTTTATTCATCAAAATCAATGAATGAGTTGAAGGCCAAAGGTTAATAAGCTATTTTGATAGAGAATCAAAAATTTATTTGTTCCTTGTCTCTTACCTAGATGCTCATGATTTGACACATAAATGTGTAGGCCTCTTTTCATTTGTGTGAGCCTTCTTCACACATATGCGGAATCTCTTATGGTGCGACCCCCTTGGTTTTTGTTGTGATAAATCTTGCTATCTCCATAATTTAATTTACAAGAAAAATCTCAATGCAGTACCCTTTTCAAATTTGGTACCCCACAATGCAGTGGCCTTTTTTATATGGTTACCCACAATGCAATCCTTTAAAAAATCCAAAATGTACATAATCATTTATAATTTAAGAAATTCAGGAGTTTCCCTCTAAATTTTTATTCATGATTCATATTGTTCTTTTCCTCACCCTCACCCTCATCTCAATGTTATTCCATCTTTCTAGTGGGCGGTGGCTGTTTTGTGACCTGACAAGATAACTAAAACCTCTGTCCTAAAGCCCAGGTTTGGTAACTATTCCTGATCCCATCCCCTCTTCTTAAGGAAGTAATAAAGTAATGTATATTCCCCTTGGGAGTTGGAACGGTGGTCGATCTCTTCTCGAAGGCTTGGCACGCGTGTAATGCATCGAGGCCATCTATCTAACAAGGATCAACACAAATCATGCATATCGTGAGCCGAGCAGCCTAGGGGCCCACAAGAAATTGGCCGGTCACAAAATCCACGAGAGCATGACCAAGGGGTACTGAACAAAGGTCAGAAACGACACGAGATACAGTCGTCACCGAAACCGAAAGGATCGTAGCTGTTTTTGGATGAGAGTTTTGTGGGCCCGCAAATGGAAACCGAAAGGTCATGATTCATGAGTGGGCGGGCCTCTGTGATTTGTGTGATGCCAGCTCAACGGGTCCCCACTGGACCACGGTGTTGGTCTGGTTGGTGTTGGAGATAAGGTGATGATGGATCAGTGGCACCGGTTGACCGAACAAAAATGGAATAGTAACACAAGAGGTCGTTCTAGAATTAAGACACTGCCAGAAATAGAAGCAGTGAGTTTGCAGAAAAGTTGTCCTTGAACATGTGTAAGTTCCGTCTAAATGCTGTTGCCTTTTTGGTCATGTAGTGGACATAGTTTTATAATTGTACTGACCTAGACGGCTACACTACATAATTGTTTTTTTTTTTTTTTGTTTGGATTGGCACTAATCCTATCGCCATTCAGCATTAAATTTAATTTAATAGCATGAAACGGCAATTAACTAGAGTTGAATTTTTTCAGGATTTAGAATCAAGATTTTGGAATTATCTGCTTAGATGGTAGTTGGGCCGGTGATTTAACATTCTGTCTATTCAAATGAAAAGGGCCAATAGGCAAGTGTTATACTTATTACTTGTTAGGGCATATGAGGTTGCAGGTATTTGGAAATTTTCTATCTCAAAGCATTTAGAGAATTTCAAATATTCTCTCTCTTTCAGGAAAAAGGAAAAAGGAAATAGGATAGAATTTTAGAATTAATAACGACTGAGTATCATTCCAACAAGTGAATATGTGAAAATTCCACATGTCAAAATTGCCATTTGAAATTTTAAAGAGACTGCATTAGAGAGAGAAAATCATGCTAGGAATGCTTGAGACCAAGCAAGCCCTTATAGCCTATAGCCCTATAGGCAACGGCTTATGGTCAAATGAACAAAAGGGTAAAAAGGAGGCTGCTCTCTTCGTCTCTTCATCAGAACTCTATAACTTTAATCAATCTATAATGTAAATGCTCATCAAACTCCAAATTTTTATAATGTGGATCCCATTATGACTCCACAAGCTGCTGTTAATTTAATTCAAGAAGTTTAGAATTAGTTGAAGGGTAAACCTGTGATGTAAATGTATATTGAGTTCATATTTAGTGTATGAGGTAGGTGCACCCGAAAGAAAATTTACCATCTATCAAGAAACCACAATTCCATTTTTTGTCTCTTATTTTCATCATTGGATAGTCCATGTTCTCTATAAATGCTAGTGTGATTACTATTCGTGCCATGTTGGAGTCTATTTGCTTGCATTAAAATACATAGGATTTTAATACATAAAATTCATATAATTATTTGTTAAAAATGATGATCGGAAGTTAATTTTAAAAAATGAGAATCAAATATTGTTCCTTTTAAGAAAAACAAAACAAGAGAGATAGAAAATGAACTACTATGGTGATAGTAATTTATTCATTTCCCATCTTCTTCTGATTATATTTCCTTAAAGAGAATGTTATTTTATGCTGATTTTTAAAAATTCACTTTTGATTTTTTTATCCCTTATTATTTAAAGTCTATGCATTTAATTGTGTTGAACGTTAGCATGTCTCACAAATAAATGTTAAACTAAGTTTTCATAATGTAAACTAAATTAAAAAAATGCAAATTTAAGAAAACAGTGACCAATAAAAAAATAAACAAAAACACTTTTTTATGAAATAAATATATATTTTGGTGATTATACAGATGAGATCAGCATTCAATCAATCTATGTGTTTTTAACTAATTAACAATGAAAATAAATATTAAATCTATTATTTTTATCTTTTCATTTATATGAGACTGACGCCGTTCATCTCACGACTTTATGCTAGTTCGATGATAATGAGATTTGTTACCCCCGTCCACTTCAGATTGTAGTCCTCCGCCATGATCACCTTTAGTAGAACCCACACATTTGATGGCCCAAGGGTCACATGAAATGTGTCTTTATGGAAAACGTTAAAATTGGGTATGGAAAAATGGATAGTGGGCCTCGAGACCACGGCAGCAACTCGACGTCCATAATAACACGCGTCCTCTGCCACTGCTGCGGGCCTGCATATTGTCGCCAAAATGGGCCTTAGTGGAGCATGTCGACATGTCCACCTCCGCAGGAGCGACGCTTGAAAGTTTAATCTGTGATGGGTCCCACTTTTACCCTATCAAGAATGAATGTGGGCTGGCTTCCGTCACATCCGTTTGATGCCGCCACGCATTTAGATTCTATTAGGGTTCGTGGCAGACTATGATACGTTTGCCCACTGCCATAATTGGGTGAAATACCAGCGTATTCAGACTTAGACCTGTGGGGGCTAACAGAACGACCACTATAGTCACAGAACACGTGTACAGATCCAGATATCCAACCGCGGTTGGTGTTCCTTTACCCTCAATGGAAGAATCACTGTGTGGGACATCATTCAAAAACTCACATTCACCTCTTGGCATCCAATTTCTAACTCATCAAATTTGGACATGAATTTTTGAATGTTGTGGTAGACCTTGATTCGACCACTCATGGTAAATGCGTGACCACAGCTACAGATTATCCAGACTCTATTCACCACGTATGAGCCAAAGAAAAACTATCCAATTTATACTTTTTCAAATTTCGGTATAATTTGTGGATGTTGTGGTAGGCTGTGACTCGTCCACTTTTAATGAAAATGTGACCGCTGTAATAGGTTATCCAGACCTTATTCATGACATATAAGTCAAAGAACTTGAAAGGGTGAAATAGGCACCCCACCACTTCGGATGAGTCTACTTTAACTTCTAAATGGAGCAAATGTTCTCAATTTTTATCTACAAATGCGTCACGTTTTGATTGTGATTGACATCGTATCCACACAGTTCAATGTTGACATCCTTATAATGATATTAAGGCCTAGGATTTTTATTATAATTTTTACCTGTCCACTCAAAAATTTTTATTCTCGATCCAAGTCATTTGCTCTCAGATTACTAAACTAAGTACTCTTTTAATCTTTTTAATGTATGAATCTTTAAATTGTAATGCATGGAAATGACCATCCTAAGCACCAGTTATTGTACTAATTAGATAATTGTAATTAGTTGATTTAAGATTTTTAGTTTTAATAATATTTATTTGATTGCTGAATTCTCCAATCAAAAATGGTTACATGAAAATTAAATTATGATAAGATAAAAAAAAATTAAGATTAAAAAAAAACAAATATAGGTGTTGTTGAAGGCCAATAATTGGCATTTTGTTGCATTATATGGTTAAACAGATCAACACAACTTGTTTTTCAAATAATTGCGAAATACTCAGATTTTTTTTCTGCTTTTCCTCATGTCCATGCAGTTGGGGAATACCTTCTTTTCTTCCTTTTTCTTTCCTGATTTTTTTCATTAAAAAAGTAGCTGCACCAAATATAGATTTTACTATATGGAGAGAAAGCATTTTAGATTTCCACTACTTTTCATTTGGAGTGGCGAGTGCAGTAACTAACTTGCTCTTATGTATAGGGTTATATTATCATGACATGGTTTTGTATGAGTTTGAAAACCGCGACATGAATTTAAGGCATATTTAAGCAACAATTATCTTTAATTCTAATACGAATAGTCTTGATTGGCATTTTATTTTGATTTTCATCAACAAAAGTAAGTAACGGATACATTATAACGAAACATTTCTACATCATAAAGAGGGTAAGAGTGATTGTTGTAAAGACAATCAATCAGGACCTATATCTTTATTGCTTTAAACTTTATTTAGTAGAAGAATAACATTTCTCAGAGGAGGTAGGGCTCACATCATTATCGAAATTGCGTGTGGCTCTCCTTGCTTGTGACAATTGCCTTTCGGTCATATTCAATCCAGCAATGTCTTTTCATCCGTATTGTTTTATTCAAAAAAAAAAAAAAAACCTGTTTGGAATGAAAAAGACCGCATTTGGATAAATGGAAGCAGATGCAAATTTTACACTAATGGAAGTTGTAGAAATTTTACACTAATGAAAATAACGAAGGGTGGTTTGAAGTGTATTAAGATAATTTTTAAATAAGAATGCGGGGATAGCCCGGTTGGCTGGAAGTCCTAATTTTCACCCTGGCCCATCTCTCTGTTCCAGTCACAGTAGTCATCTTAAGAATTTTTTAAAATTTCTTCTATAGAGTAAAACTGATTGGGAGGAAAGTCGCATTTGAGACTTTGGAAAACAAATCTAAACTCAAATTAACTGAATCACTGCCTTAACGACAGTCATCCTCAGAATCAAATACTAGTTCTATTAATTGAAACTCCCAGATAGAGATGACTCCATGTTGGGGTAAATGAGTTCAAAGTACCGATGGCTCAAAAATCTTCCAAATTCACGATCAGGACGTCTACTAAAAAGCTCCATTGGATCGACTTAACCATGCTCAACAAACTGTCAGAGAAATCTCTTCCACCAAGTATTAAAATTTGAATTCAAGGACAGAACCCCATCCCCACTCTAGCTGAATCTTAAAATTGAAAATTCTAAGAACACAATGGCAGTCGACCAAGACTACATATAATTTTAAATCCCTAGAAATCTCTACATGCAGTGCCAATCTTTGTCCAACTTACCAAACAGCTTCTTACCTAAAATAATGGATTCATTAATTATTTATTTTTCCAGTTATGCCAACCATTGGGGGTTGAACCTGAGATAGCCCATGTAACATCCGGTTCTTCAATTAGGAGTTTCATTTCTTCTTTTTTGTGATTTATGCTAATTGATTGTTTTTAGTGTTGATTGGGTCTTTGGTAAGTAGAATTAGTGGGACCCTAACTTATTTTAGGTAATTCATGAACTAATGATGATTTTAATTAAGTTAATCATGCAACACGCATAGCATCATGTGCACTAATCATGAACATCTTGAATCAAGAGTAGACACTACCCACTTAAGATAAACTATCTATGTAGGACCATATGTATGACCTTTCATGTAAATTAAATAACCCTAACTAGAGGACTTGCTAGCAAATACCCCCAAATAACTAAGTAACCCTTTTTTATATAATGTTGCTACTCCAAAGAGAGAGCACCCTTGTGCCTTTTAGACAAAAACCCTAGCCCCCAAGCTCTCCTTATTTCATTTCCTACACCCCTTCCCTAGAAAGCATGGATACGGATATGGCTCGGACACGGCTGGAAAGATGTCTGACATGCCATGAAACGTATCTGTTATTATTATTTTTTTAAATTTTAAAATTTGAACATGGCGAGGATACAGGCAGGGACACGGCAGGTTATTTTAAAATTTTAAATTCCTCTTTTTTTTTTCCTTTTTTATCGTTGAGTACGACCAAAGCTTGTTATCAAAAATAGGAAAAAAAGTGTTAAATGAAGTTTCAAAAGTTCATAAATAATTCAAGAACAATTTCAGACCAAATATGAAATTTCTCAAAAATCTCTCTATCTCTCTCTCTCTCTCTCTCTCTCTCTTTTGGCTACCCTCTATTCTAATCCTTGTTTTTTCTTTTCTGCTAGTTTCATCTTTTTTTTACTTTTCTAGTATTAATTATGTTTTTCTTTTCTATTAATTGTGGCATTATACTTCTTAATTTGCCTAAAAATATAACTATTTTTTAATTTTATGATTATATATAAAATATATTTATTATTTGTCGTACTCTAACCCTGTTTGCATATTACTTTTTTAGGATTTGTCATATTATCGTGTTTGTGTCCTGTCATATCCGTGTCTCGTTTCCGTATTTGTACATTTTAGCCCTTACAAGTCAGGAGTGAGTGATTGAAACACTTTTATCCCGTATTTGAGAGTGCTTTTATCTTCTTCATCACCTTCACTTACCCATTTGGTATTTGAATTAGAGAAAAAAGGCCTAATCCACCATTAGTACATCTCCTAAGGTGAGCAACCCAATCATTTTTTAAGTTTGAGCCATTAAATAGTATTGTAATGGATTTTCTTAAACTTAGCTTTATTTATTCATTCTTTCATGGCATTCATCTCATCTTTTTTTCTTCTTTTCATGTCATTTCATTAATAGGGTGTTGTGTAAGCTAAGAGAATAATGGATTTCTCTATTTTGGCCTTGGATTTAGATTTGGGAGCATTCATGGCAAATTTAAGCATGTAAATAATGACATGATAGGCTATGTTATTGATTTCTTAGCCAATCTATATCCTAATGCATGATTACAACTCATCTTCTCAATGTTTTTCTAATGGAAAATGTCTTTTGGTTTGAAAATGAATATTTATGCTTTAAAAATGGATTTGAATGAATGAGAAGTAATGGAAGTGAAAATGACCTTAAAAAGGTTAGATTTGATGTGATATATGATGGGTTTCATATAAGTGAAGTTTGAGAATAAACAAAGGAGGATCAGACTAAAACAGTCAGAAAAGGCAAAACCCAGACCAGATTTAATCGATTGAATTACATTTCTGGTGTGGGTCCGATTGATTGGACCGATGCCAGATCAATCAGGCATATCTTGTTTTTTAGAAAATAATTATTTTATTTTACTTAAAAACCCCCTTTCTATAAGCTTATTTTCAAGACTAATATAACTTAACTTGATGATGTTAACTATACTTTACGGAACCTTAAACTTGATCATGGAGTCAAGTATTATATTAAAATGCTAAATAGATGTTATGACCTTATAATTTTTGTAACACTGACATTGGGCGGCTTATGGTAATACTGAAAAAGAAGGTTAAGGACACATGCATCTTAAAATAGTTTGGCTCATAAGCAACTTTGTCTCTTAATTAAATTGAAAACTTATGCATATTATTATATATTACCTTCTCTTGCCTTAACTGTTCAGTTATATTCAATTTTGTTTAGTATGTCCTTTATTTTCGTTACATTGTTTTTGTTTATTGTTATCCGTATTTGATAACAACATGCTTTAGTTACCTTTACATGATATGTAAGTAAATTATAACTAGTAAGTATGATATGCACGATTGTACAATATGTTTCATTATATTATTGATTCATGGAGTTGGCACTACTAAACTTGACACTATGAGGCTCGGTGGGGTTAAGTATGAGTTTAATATTATAAACCACTGCAAATGGATCCCAATAGAAATATGTTGATGCTCCACTAGGTAATTAGGCTCGTTACTTGATTCCCGTCCTGTTTTTTACTGCTCCCATGCTGGGAGGACACTAGTGATGTGGATAGCCAAATTTGCAAGTGCATTTCCTGTTATATATGATTCGTGCATTTTCTGTTATATATGATTCTTATATACTTGCTTCATTATATGCTAACATGCCTAGATACGCTTTTTGACCTTTATTTAAATTATCATGTTCTAACTCTATTTGGTACATTGTGTGATTTAATACTTACTTAGTTTTTGTTGAATTGTCGTACTCAAGGTGCTATCCTTAGTATTGCAGGAGCAGATCCCAACCCAGATCTGGCTATCATCACACATTTGGAGGATCTCGTTTAGGTTCTTTCAAGATTAGTTGAGTGAGCACCTAATGATGTCTTATTAAACATATACGATAGAGGGTCTCACGATTACAACATTTAGGAATCACTGAGATATGGATTACTCCGTTTTATCATACCATTATGTTTTATTTGAGAGACTTATGCTTATTTTCATATTGATGGACATGTATTATTATTAGTCTTTCACCATCCCGTACTTATTTACTAAATTACTTTAGTATGCATTTGGATGTATAGACTTTTATTGGGATAATGTTGAATCCATTATCTATTTATTTATAAAATGGTTTAAACGGGCATTTATTGTGCTCTATATTATTACATGTGGTTTATAAGTGTGCTTAGCACTTAGGCTTTCGGCAAGTTATCTTAAATGTTCCCTACTTATGGATTATCCTCGTACATTGAAATATAAAATTTTTTTTTGTAGAATTTGTATTGCCCTTAGTACCATATGGGTTACTACGGGATTATGTCGTGTCACGTAGCAAGTTCAACAGGACTACCCTAATCTCGGGCCCGTGGCATGACCTCCCACATAAGTAGGAATGAGGCAGACACATATGAGAAGACGATGCCATAGACTACGGCTGTGGAAAGAGTGATATGGTTTAGGAATCGATCCCTAAGTAAACAAGTAACATTCTAGATTGTTAACTTAACAACCGTATGTTGTCCACTATATGGGCCCACTGTGGAATTCCTAGCATGTGTTACATGGTTCCAGTGTAATAATTGCAACAAGGGACCATAATCAATATGGATTGGTTAGAGTTTGGGATCATTGATTTGATGGGCTCATCTCACGGAATTTGTCTTGAGCAGTTAATGTTGGGAGAATTTTGTGGTTTAATTGCCATGGGGCATATGCCAGATCAAGTCATATGGTGTGCTGCGGATAGACTCATAATAAGTCTTGATATGGAGTTTTCTCATACTAGGAAGGACATATGGGATTCCAAGAGGGGTAGAGTCTATAGTAGCCGTGACTCCTAATGATTGCTTAATAAAAGGGATATGAAATCCTCGGTTAAACATCTAGAAGATTTGAGAGCATTTATAGTGAGTTTGTATGATCTATCTCACACAGGAATGTATAATTTAACATTCTCAACGAGTTTAATTCCAACACTCATCTTGGACCAACAGTTAACTTTCGGTTCACTCAATGCTTTATAAGTTATGTTTCTTCGTTTATTCTTTTTATCTACTACAAGTCTCAATTGTTATTAGATGGCCAAGGCCAAATATGAGAAAAACCTACTTTTACTGTTTGCATTGTATTTAATTTTTTATGGAGACACACTAATACAATAGATGAAATAACAAAGTTAGCACAGTAGGACCGCAATTGTAGTTTAACTTATCTTGTGGGGTGTACATCTACTACCTGCATCCAAAGTCAATGTTGAATGAGAATGGCATTGTATTTGATTGTATATGGGAAAAGGTTTATGTTTTGTTTGATGATTCCAGCGATTTTGTAAGAAGCTTCCATACATATAGTCTGAAACAATTTGCTCAATTGCTCATCTTGCTTGATCTAGAGTAAATGGTTTTTGAATTTTAGTATTTGCTTAAAATTGGAGTTTAAGCATATACAATCAGCATCGGATATGTGACCATCTACCATGTATATTTGAAGGGACGAACCTCTGCTGCTGCAGATGATGCTGGTCTATTATGATTATTGTAGGTTCCTAATGTGCTGTAAGCATTTATTATTATTTTCATTTTTGGTAGATTGGAATCCTTAGTCCTCTAGTGAGGGAGCCCTTGAGTGAGGTGCAAAACCTATGGTGAGAGGTGTTAGACCTCTGATGAAGTAGCCTTGTATCAGACAAAAAAAAGATGCTTGCCCAATTCGAAAATTTAACAAGCATGTACCTCTTAATAGGGTAAGAACGGCCGCAAGGTGGGTTGGGCTTCCTTTAGAAGTCCAATCAGTTGTGCATGTCCATTTCTCGATAATATTTGGTACAAAGCATGTACATCCATGCAAATGGTTTATTTCTCGGAGAGAAAATGATACACAAAATTAAGATGACTTGGAGCCATGTAACCATCATCTAACTGCCATTGGATGCGCTGTTGCTATCGCATGAAATCATAGTCCTGCAATGCATGATGGGCCCGGTTATCAACATCCCGAAGCAGCCTATCGACGAGTATAAAATGATGCACCTTTTACATACAATTTTCATCTTCATTATTATTATTATTATTTTTTTATAACCTAGGATATCTGTCACCAGCCCAGCCTTTGAACCTTTGGCCTCATGCCCAAGGGTTATCTGATTTAATTTGACGAGCAATGCCTACTCTATAGGAGGTACATACATGGCCGCACACTTAATATCTAGATAATCAATGGGCTATTTCCTATTTGGCAAGTCTTTTTTGTTGAAATACAGCTGACCCAAATAGAAATTAATGTAAAATTTTTCAAAGGAGCCATTTGATATAGTGAAATCTCAATTAGACCCTTTTTCAATTAGGGTTTTTGTGTTTGTTTTGAAAAAAGACCCATAGATTGTTTGATATGTCATATCAATTAGAAAAAAAATAATACAGTTTGCTCTCAAAGGTTATCGGTTTGAGCTGTGCTATCACACTAGGGCCACAACGATTTACCCAGCTCCCCCTAAGCCCAAAGGATTGGGACACCCTCCATTAGTAAAACAAAAAATAAATTAGAAAAAAATAAACTTCTCATACAAAGTTATCTTATATAATTGTATATGCAAATTTGTCATAAATTAAAACCAGAATATGCAAACTTCTAGTAGTAATGTAATACGAAAGTTATATGGGAAACTTATTAAAAGATACAAAAAAATGTCGTAATTGATTTAGACATTTATGTCTATAAGAAGAGAAATTATCTTTTTGTTGTTCTTTAAAAAAAAAGTTAAAAGGTCTTAAAACTAGTTGAATCATACTTGCATAAAAGCTTTGCTAAACAGTAAGTCAGTCAAAGCATTTAGTTGAATAGGTTTTTATTAAGTCAAAAAAGGAAGGATATTTGCAGATTTTGACTAAGTCAAATCTAAGATCATTCTACCTCTTGATTCTAAAGCCTCAATGTTTAATGGTTTACTAGTTTTTTTTTTCTTTTTTATTATTGCATTAAAAGGTGGCTGATAATTCAACCAGGTTAGACTGGGATTGGTAACAATTGACAGAGGCAGGTGCCCGTTGTAAACAAGGTTTGGACTAATCATAAGTAGGCTTTTATGATGTTCCTAATAATAGACATTTATTACAGTGAGTGGAGATTTTATGCGGCTGACGATGTAATGTACCATGTTGTTGACACCCATTTGGGCCATAATGCAAAAGAACAAGAAAATATGGTCTATGGGTTCATTATGAATCAACAACCATCCTGCTGGTTCAGTGTGATCTTTTGTATGAAAAGAAAATCAAGATACGAAATGTTAGGTGGGTAGTTAAAGCTAGCTTTTAAATCTGCTGCAACCATTAAAGGTCATGTTCTCTTTTATCAGCCTCCGAACTTTCGATGCAGCAGTTCCATGTATTATATATGGGAGTCCCACACAGCGCCAAGACAATTTTTTTAAAGAAAAAATACCTTTTTTTGTTGAAGTCTACTGAGATGCATGATGATTATAAAAGTCTATTTGATGAAAAGATCTATGTAGGGCTTATCTATATGTAAAATCTTGAGCCCATAAGAAATCCTAACCTTTTAATCCATGGCCCTAAAATTTAATGATCTAAAGTATCATTTTATCATGATTTCAATCCAATGTTAAAGAAAAGTCGGATGAGTGCAAAATTTGGACTTAATACCATTTTTTGGGAGGGGGGGTTATGAAAAGACTAGATTAGCTCAATATGAGCTCAATGAAAAAAAAAAACAAAAAAGAGGGGCAGAAAAAGGGAGTTTTTAAAGTTAGGTGCTCGGTAGAATTCCTCTATAAATAATATAAATTATGTATTAAATATATAAATTATATTTTTATTTTTTTTAGAATATATGTATATTTTATTTTTATTTTTTTTTGAAACATAACAATAAAATGTTTTAGCAAATTCTGAATCGCCAAGTTCATCTTGGAGGACAAATTGAAATGGGATTTAAAAGAAATTGACAACTATGTGCCAAAGTTGGTAGAAATGAACTTAAAAGAAATTAAAAACTACTAGCCAAAGTAGGTAGAAATGAATGTGTGTGTATATATATATATATAAATTATTAGGTGCGCATCGTGTGCATGGTGCACATTGTGTGCATTGTGCACACCTGTGGTGGGGCCACCAAATGGTCCATCCAAATGGACCGCACATAGAGGCTCCATGAATTGCACATGTCTACCAATTTTTAGCCTAATTCTAATGAATTGGACTGTTGGATCGATTGCACACCAATCTAAATGGACTATGCCCTGTTAAAATTGTGGGCTGATATGGAGATGATATGGATGGGTATGGGGCTGATTTCTTGTAGAGATGAAGGGCTCAGGGAGATCTTTTGATACCCACGGTCCTAGTCCCAGGTGGGGTCCCATGTGAGCCCCACTTTGAGGTTCTCACACTGATTCAGTGTGCGTCACGTACTTGATCAGTCCTATGGTTCACTTTTTTTATAGAGATCTAAATGGTTTAAAAAAGGAGCTTACTTGTGTGTATATGTGTAGTTCCATTTTTTTTTTTTTTCAATAGATTGGGGTATTGGTCTAGGTGTGATATACTTCAACTAAGGTTAAAAAACTCATGACTCAGACTTGACTCATCCAACTCTAAATGCTAACTCATAAAGGGCCAACTCGAAGAATTAGGGGAGTCCTGTTTTTTTTAAACAATACAAATAGAATAAATAGTTATATAACTGAGATATACATGCGTTTATAATAATAAATTCAAAATGTGGGGCCTCAATCATCTCATCAAGTTTTCAAACCTTTCAACTTGACGACCCATAAATTGATCTGTGTGGAACTAAGGTGCTAACACTTCTCAACTATAATTGAATGGCATGAAGGTCCATATTTAACTAAAATGATCCTCATTTAGTTGTAGCTCATGACACTGAATATTATTCGCCAAAGAGTTTTTAATCCTCAGGACTCATGAAAGAATCTGCACAGGGTGGGAGTACTCGCATCACACACACACCCCGGGACTCGCACGTATGAGGAGAGGAGACTGCACATGCAAGGAGGGAGAGACTTAAATGTGAGATGCAGGGTTTCCAACCAACTGGGTGACCCCTCTTTCTCAATTATTCACTAAGTGAGGCGGTGGTTTTGAGTCATTTGGATCCGGCTAAAGGGCATCTTGGCAAATTAAAGAGAATGGTAACCGGAGTCCATTGCTGCAGCTTCATAAGTTCCACTCACCTTGGAATGATGTAATTGTCAAACTGATCACTGTTCCAAAGCATGATGATGATGATTATTATTATTATTACTCTCCTCTCTCTCTCTCTCTCTCCCTCCCTCCCTCCCTCCTCCCTCTTCCCTCACTTTCTCTCTAATTGAGTGTTTTTCGGTGCATCAATCTAATAATTGACAAGAATTGCCTTTTACCCTAGTTGTAGAGAGATGCATTTTCTCACCTGTCTAACTTGGATTTAAATATGGGTAGATACCTTTACTCATTGAAGGAAGAGGGTTCCCAACCTCACCAGAGGGCTAAGAATACCAGATGGCTGGGCTATCCACAAAAAAAAAAAAAAAAGAATCTAATCTTTGTCATAACTTGATTCAAATGCTAATTGTAGTGTAGCTAGGTCAGGGTGGGACAATGGAATGAGCGATTTAGTTTGGTACTTGGTCCGCATAGATGAATTAAGAAGATGGGTTTGCACTAGACTACTCAATGGAACCAACTAGGGCTGTCAATTGGGCACTCCTATGAGGGAAATTGGCCCAGCCCAACCTTCAAAAAGTCGGTAAAATGAAGGCTTTTATTTTTCTTAAAAGCCTGAGGGCCGGGTTTGGGATTTTTTGTAAGCCTACCAATTTGAGGGCTAGGTCTGGACAATGCTAGCAAAGGCCCAGCCCAGCCCTCTTTTATCTATGTGAATATATCCGAGCACATATGTGGGTTTATTTGAGTCTGATTCTCATGTGGTTCTTATCTTAATTTTTGTATGTGATCCTTATCTAAAATATTTATGTGATTCTTATGTGATTTTTAAAATTTTTGTAATGGCTTATTTAAATCAAGTTGTTGCATATTTGGATTTAGTTATCGGTCAACTATATCATGTGTGTGTGCATGTTTATTTTATTTTATTTTATCAAAAGATTCTTGATGTATTAAAAAGACTGGCACACTTCTTTTTGGTCATTGGTTTAACGCACGTTTAGCCTCTTGTTGGGATTCAGTTTCAATTCCAATGGCCTGCCTTCTAGATGACGCATAGCTAGGAAAACAAAGTGCTACAAAATCCCAACGGCCCATCTTCTACCCACATCATGTGCATGGGAGGGGAGAGTGGTTACCTAGAAGTCTTCGCTGTAATTGGTTAATGAGTCCGAATCTTGTAAGGAAAAAACCCATGGTTGCCATGAGTGGATCTATCGGGATTTGCTATGTCACTACAGTCATGCATATAGGGCTGTCCCATCAAATGCAGGGGTTGCCCGTGGTGACGTGGTGAACCCTGATAAGTCCATCTATGGTTACCGTGGGATTTTCCCCTTAGAGGATCCCGATTCTTGATTAATTATTGTAAGTAGTTATATTCATTGGCAGTGGCGGACCCACGAATTTTTTTTTTTGTGTGGGGGGGGGGGGGGGGGGGGGGGGGGGGGGGGTTGTGTTTACGATAGTCACTTGAAAAGTTAATATAATTTTTATTGTTCTTTCTTAACATTAACTTTGTCAAAATAGGGAATATATTGCATATACAAAACATCTAATTACATCAACTAAGATTTTGTCATTAAAAGTCACATCTTAAGTCGGGCAAAGTTTTTACAATTGCCCTTGACAACTTTTCATGTTGTGAAACTATTGCAAGATTGTTTCACCGTCAATGGTATTAAATATATCTTTTTGATATACAAGCAAATAATCATTCATCCACTCATCTTTCATTTAATTGCGTAGCCGGTTCTTCACTTAACCAATCAAGATCTTGGGTAAAGCAATATGCAAATAAGTTAATTATGTTCTATTTTTAGAGGATAACTTTTGTCAATTCCACCTAGTCGGCCCAAAAAAAAAAACTAATTTATCTAACTTTTAAGAGTTTCAACTCAATTGATTTTCAACCAAATCTAACTTTTTCATTCTTTTTTAATCAAAGCTAACAAAGAAACTCGCATATTTAATAAAGTAAACCAACTTAATATAGCAATTAGCACACACCTTCTTCCAGTAAACTAGATGGCATACAACTATCGGAATTTGAAAGGAATAGAATCACACATGTCAATTAGATATGAATCTAAGAAATGAATGACTCCAATATATTCTTGCCTATTGCCAATCCACCTGGAGAAGGAAAATGGCCCAACTTAGTACATCCAGACTAATCAAAAAATTTCATTTCATGAAGATTTGGGACCAATATGATATAATTGAAGGAGTTTTGTATAAATGGTCGCACAAATATGGTATAATTTCATTTTAGAACCAAGTTCTCACATATCAGAAGGCAGCTTATCTACTAAAAGTGTGATATTGTGAATCCTAATATTTCAAAAATGCCCAATCCATGAGCAACAACAATGAGTGTAAAAAATCATCTATTCATTTGAACTTTTTTTTTTTGCTGGATTGCAAATTGTATTAGAAGGGTCAGACTATACATTTGCTTGAAAAACACAAGCCACAAAGGGAGACCAGCAAAGCCAGGCCAGGAGAAGAGAAGAAAACAGTAAAAAACAAAAGACAAAAATAATACAAAAACAGGGCAACAGTAAGAACATGGCAGAGCTGAAAGGCAAAACACTTCGGCTGGTATGGGGCTTGTTGTAATCCTTGTTGTATGAATTCATCTAAACTCACAGGAAAACCAACTACAATTACTAACAACAGTTGTAGTCACTATTGAGTGAGGATATTGTACCATTTAATTAAAAGAAAATGAAAGCTCTCGAGTCTCGATTTGAAATGAGAAAAAAAAAAAATGCGTAAGAGGAACAATAATGAAATTGATGGCCACATCAAAGACACTACCTGATTTTAAACAGTTACAAGAAAACTGTGCAGAATCTTATGATTCATTTCAGCCAAAGAAGCATACATCAGAAATTCATGGAAAGCGCAAATGGATTTTCCAGCAACTCATTAGTTGTAGAAGAAACATATAAACGACATCTGATCACCTGTATGATAAACGACATCTGATGCAAACAGAATATAGGATGTTGATGCAGGATTTAGGATTGAGAAAGGAATGTGAACATAACTGACCCAAAATCCCAAATAGATGGAAGAACAGCCGATGGGATTTTTCTTTATTTGTATTCATTTGTATTACACACAATCATTAATAACAATTGCCCCAAACACATTGTTCAGTTGTTCCCATATGAAATCTCAGAGAGAGATAAAGAAAGATAGATTGAGAGAGAGAGAGAGAGGGAGGGAGGGAGAGAGAGAAAGGAATAGAGAGAAGCATCAGGCATGAGATGGCATGGCCAGCTGCCGGAGAGAAGGACACCGAGTCACTGGAGGCATTCTTGTGATCTGATGACGATGCCAGTTGCTGTGCTGTGATCTTGCCCAACCCCTATCCCTCCCCAAAACATTCCGGCGTGTTTGATAATTTTACCTTAAAAGTTAAGTTAAAGTCATTTTTCATTTTAAAATATAATAAACTAAAAAAATAAAATCAAAATACCACGTTTCAAAAAAATTCTTCTACCTTTTTTACATAAAAACTAGCAACGAAGCCCGTGCTAAGCCTGGGCTGAAAATAAATAATACAAAAATTTAGAATTTTTAAATTTTATTAAAAATAATATCAGTTTAAAAATTATTGTACATTATTTATTATTTATTAACGTCTATAGAATAAGTTTTTATTTCAAATAAAAAGTGTAATAAACTTAATTATAGATTTTTAGCAACAAAGGCCCGTGCTAAATAAATAAGAGAAGTAATCTTAAATAAAAAATATATATAATGTATTTATCTTTCATCATTAATATTTATTCTACGCAATAACATTCTAAATAAAAAAAGAACATTTTGAAATAACCTTACAAAAAATATATTTTTTCAAAAATAAATAATTCTCACAATATATGTTAAAATATACCTCAAAATAGATGTTTGAGATAAGCAATCAAGAGATAAGTAGGAGGGAGGGTTGTAACATTGTTTGCATTTATTAATAACATCCATGATGGAATAATTAATATTATTTAAATAAAAAATTCAATTGATCTAAAAGTAAATGTATCAAACAATTTTATCAAATTTGCAAAGCATGAGCAGTTGATGTCGCATGTTGAGCCTCTGATTGTCCAGATGAAGTACTTTGCTGCAGAACTGTAAATAAAAAAAAAACAGAACAATTTAGCAAAATGAAATGATCAAATTATAATATTTTTATTTAATTTGAAATGTATAAATTACTCACATTGTTCTATATGTGATAATAAAAAATTTGCCTCATAATTGATATTTATTTCTTCTATCATTTGTACTGGAAGCCTGCTGTCTAAAGTTGATATATTCATATTTGATCCTATCTTCAAATGAAATAAATATTATCGCCACATTGATTTGTTAATTTGACGTGCCAAAATATCATACCAATTACTCTGCAAAAGATATATTATATCATTATATGCAAATCATTCATTATATGATTATAATGATGTTAATATAAATTTGTTTGAATAAAATGCAAAAAATATATGCTTTGAATTATATTTGTATTACCTTATTTGCAATTTCCTCAAAGTTTTCATCAGATATATTTAAGAAATTTCTGATAATATTGTCTTGTAGCAAAAATGTTGCACTTGTAGTGTGATCCATCACTGTTATTGTTGCAATGTACCTAAAATATAAAGAACAATTAGTTTAGATACATGAGAATTATGATATTTAATTTCATGTTAAATTTCAGGCTTACAAATGATATTGAGAGATTACAAAGGAATTACCTTGATTTGGTTTGAGGTGTTGGATCATTACAATGATTGTATTGACCATTATTTATAACTGTATCTATTTTTTTATCACACTTTGTATAAGACATATATGATAATAGTCTATCCATGTGCAACATTGCAACTACAGCTTTCACCGCTACATACTTTACCTATAAATTTGTAGAAGGAAAAGATTTTGAAAATGTTTTAGATGTAAATAAAATCAATGATAAATACTTTATAATGAGCAATTGATATTATCAATTATAGTAGTTTTACCTCAGTCACTCCATCTCCCAATATTGAAAATAAATCTTTTAATAAAATTCTGTGATCGCTTGAGTCGCCACTGTAGCCTTCATTTCTATAATTAATCTCTTAAAGATATGTCAGTACTAATGAATTTAATATATATTTAATAAAAGAACTATTTAAAAGCTCACCATTCTAATAATTCTTTGGCCCTGGGAATATTTGGGTTCACTATTAGTTTGGTAGCAAATGATGTTCTAAGATAAATATTGCATGCAGATTATTTGACAAATTAGTTACAGTTCATATTTAAAGTATATAGCTAAATATATATTATAAGAATCTTTTATTTACTAGAGTATTCCTTAACTACAATGGATGTCGCTAAAAGGGTTTTACCGACACTTGAATTTAAAGAAAAGAAGTTGGATGATGTTAAATCTCCCCACAAAGTTAGATTCAATTTTGGCAAGCTGCATTAACATAATTAAAAAAAATGAAATTAGTAACACAATTTTAAAGAAAATTGTAGTTTTCAATTGAATATACCTTTCATCATGTAATGTAATATCTAGTTTTAGGAGTTCTGTTCCATCATGTTTTCTTATATAAGATATCCCAGTTACATTTTCTATAATCCCAATGATATCTGGAGGATGCAATTTGTGAATAGAATGATATTCGTTATATGGAAAAAGAATTGAAATTTGTTATGAAAAGGTATATACCTTATAGAAATCTGACTTTGTTGAGAAAAGATGGCATTGTATTGAGAGGAGCGAAATAATATTTAAAGAAAGAAATTTCAGGACAGTCTTCATTTATTTGAACAACGATTGAATCTCTTGTCAATGACAATTGATAATCATGTGGTACAACATTATATGCTTCTTGCATTGGTCTTACCCTTATATTTTTAATTATGTAATAGTTGCCTTCATATAAGTTGTTACCAAATTTTGGGATTTCATCATTAAATTGTGTAATGAGAATTTGGTATCCTTGAAATAAAAAAAAAACATGAAATCATTTAGTACTCAAATAGTAATTGTTTCATTGGAAAAAAAATATTAGTAAGAATAATTAGTACCTTTTCATCAATAAGTATTAACTTATTGATCCTGTCCGATCCTTTTCTAACATGAAATTCTCTGTCTTCAATTATTATGCTAATCCTTACTTTTAAATGCCATCTATCATTAAAAAAGTGAATTTGTTTAAGACAATTGTATTTTGTAATTGACATCTTTCTTTGATTGTAATGTAGTTCCTACACACACAAATAGTTAAGTAAATATTGAAAACAATATATAGTTAAAAAAATGTATCACATAAATAATTTCACAACGTGAAAAATCTAAATGAAAAGATAATTACCTTCGTTATTAATTTGTAATATGCCTTTTGACTTCATTTAGAACTTCCTTATATACAATATTCCTTGTGTAGTCAACTGGGATATTATCACTATTTTTTAACAAGATTTTCAAACCAGATTTCTTTGTAACTCTAGATATAGCAACATATAATTGACCATGAGAGAAACCTGGTTTAAGGAGGTAGAGTCCTATCTTCTAAAGTGTTTGCCCTTGGCTTTTGTTAACTGTAATAGTAAATGCAACTTTAATTGAAAATTGCCTTCTTTTTAGAATAAATGGCCACCCTGTATTAACTGTTGACATTATGATGAGTGGTATGAGAACACATTCACCTGTATTTGTCCCTGTAATTATTTGTGCCTCAATCACCTTATGAGTCAATTTTTTGACAATAAGCCGTGTTCCATTGTATAATCACATTAATTGATTTAAGTTCTAAATAAGCATTATGGGAGTTCCAACCTTGAATTCAAGTTGATGATTTGGCAACCGGCAAGGGGTTCAGAAGCTTTCTTGTTGCTCAAACCAAATTGAAGAAAACATAGTTTGAGTGCTCCGATTTGAAGAAGAAAGTGGGTGAGCTGTATTCTTACCCGAATTAGATCTGATCTGAGCGAGTGGCCGGCGGAGGGTGGTGTTGTTGAAACTCTTCTTTCCAACCGTGAAGGCGGTAGTATCACAGGCAGTTTGATTGAAGGCAGCAGGCAGCGAGGAAGGCAGTAAAAGATGATTGTCATTGTAGTGATTGTAGGGCTGTAGAAGATATGTAGGATATGTGGTGTAATTAAAAAAAGATTTATAGGATATGTGAAGAAAAGATATCGAAAATGATGGAAACTTAGGAAGATATGTGATAAGAAAAGATATCGAAAAAGATGGAAACTTAGGAGAATTGGGATGCTGAGGTGGTGCTTAAAAAAAAAAAAGTTGCTGATGTGGCACCCCTTAAAGGCCTCAGTTTTTAGAGTTTTAATATATATAAAGTAAAAAAACTACTTTCTCATCTCACTAACTAACAAAAAATATTTACTTTTAACACAAAAAGTCAAAAAGTTATATTCTCTCTTCACCAAAAGACAAATCTTATCATTGGATTGATTTAACTCTTCTCATTTTATTGAAATGACCATTTACGTCACTTTACTTACTCAGGTAAATTAACAAATAGCCCCTAAAGATTTTTTAGGGTGGGAGGGAGAGAGACAAAGAAAAGGGATTTTTAAGGGAGGGAGGGAATGTCGTGAGAGTGACAATGGGGCTTAGGGTTTTATTTTAATGGGGCTGGCCCAAAGGGGTCTTAGGCCCATAAAAGCTTTTTATATTGGTGTTTTGTTTTTGTTTTGTGGGGGGGGGGGGGTTCAGCCCCAACCCGTTTTACATAGGTCTGCCATTGATCATTGGTAGAGAAGTTATTGCTTGGAGTTAAGTAAGTGATGAATGGTTCAAGTAGCCATTTTGGAGGGAGTTTGGATCGCCTGAGTGTTTGCCTCATGAGTGATTGCAGGTGGACAGTGGCTTCAACCAAGGGTACATAGGCCCGCCACTGTTCATTGGTAGAGAAGTTATTGCTTGGAGTTGAGTGACGAATGGTTCGAGTAGCCATTTTGGAGGGGGTTCAGATCGTCTGAGTGTTTGACTTACAGGTGACTGTAGGTGGACCACCCATGGTTTGCCACGTCGCCGAGAAACACTTGCCCACTACCCATTCAAGGTAGTGCTGCTGGTGCATGGTGGCATGTCAGATTGTGTATGGTCCATCCACAATCATACTGGGGCAAGCATTCATAGAATCTCAATTCTTCTTGAGGCCGCTTCTCCTGAAAGAGAACCCATGTTGTCTTTTTTAAAACCTCATTTCTATCCGTTACTCTATTGTAAGAACCAGACATTCAAAATATATAGTAGGCATATGCTTTGAAGCTCACTGACAGCGTAGGAAAAGTATTAGAAACTAATTTTGCTTTCTTCGAGCCCTGAGGTTGGCCCTGGCCCGACGTCCAAGGCTCTCATCCCTTTCTTTTCCCTCCAATATCCTCATCCCATTCCCTCCAATCTTCTCATAAAGCCTCTGGTTGCAGAAAACGAGTTCAGGAAAGGGGCTTCTTAGATTCTGCAGGTTCTCGGTGACTGCTGCAACACATCATCGTGGAACACCAATGAAGGGTTTGAGCGCTTTTGAATTAATTTTTTCTTATATTAGGCCGTTCTTGGAATCTATTCAGTTTGAGACCAAATGACAGATATATATTTTTTTACTGAATGGAGAAAATTTCCTCTCAGGAGACAAACATGGAGTTGGTCAGGGTTGACACTTGGCTTGGTAATATTTTCTTTTTAGATGGAAAGAGACAGAGGCCTAGCCTTTCTGTGTCATGTTCTGGAGACTTGTTGGCAGCTGGGAAATATCTCCTGACATTCTTGGTTTGGCTTGTGGAGTTGGGAAGTCGAATCGGGTTAGCAGTGGGTGATAGGGGGCTTTAGAAATAGTAATACATGAAAAAAGCCATTGGAAGGATGGGGGTGTGGACTATGGAGTGGTTGTTTTATGTAACCGTGCCCCTTGAAGGGAGAGGATGGATTCTGTCAATTTGTCTCTGTACTGGGGAATTGTTTGCCGGTTAGAATGTTTCCCCTATTTTCCCTAGTTGTATTGAAGCTGATGAATGGTTGTAAAATGCGTTGGTTTCATTTTTTTTTTTTAATTTTTTTTTCTTCTCTTTTACTGGAGGGTTTGAGGAGACTGATTATCAGAATGAGGCTTTATAATTATTTTAATTGATTTTTATTTTCGGTGTATAGGATTGATTTGGAAAGGAGGATTTCTTGATGTTGAAATAATTGTAGTTTTCTATTTCGCTGTCCACAGTCATTATCTGTAGTTATGAGTATTATGAGTCAGTGAGGAAAGATAAGGAAGTGTAATGAACCATTTGGATGTGCAGCTTATATTGTTTTAAGCTACTAAAGCTGTTGCCTTAGTACTCGTTTGTGTAACAAGAGAACTCTGTGCTATGAGGATGTCTGTTTCCATTGGATAGGAATCCTGCATTTCTACCCCTCTAAATAAAATGAAGGTCCATTCATTTTATTTATTTTTTAGTAAACAAAATGTGTGTGTGGAATAATAGACTGCATTGCAAAATCAGAACAATTTCCTTCTGTTTTCCGGAGTCCTTTTGGTACACAAACCCACTCCAAGTCCTGTCATATCCACCTACATGAGTCCAGATCCAGTCAACTCCCCAAGCCGAAGGAAGAATGTCATGACCTAAGTGAAAATTCTGATAATTTTAAGGAAAGGTTACTGTTTGTTGTTTGACTTTTTTACCTGTTGGAAGCTTATCAATTATTGTGTAAAATGTTGCATTCATTGAATTGAATGTTGCATCTAGAATGATCCTTGTTGCCATAACAAATCACGTAGGATTTGATATGATTGTAGGGGTATGTTTTAATTCAAATATCAAATTGTTTGTTCATGCCTGTAGGACAGCATAAAGTTTGAACTCTCAACATACAAATTTAATTATACTTTAAACTGTTCTTAAACTGTTCTGGCGGAATGTTGAGGAACCATTTTGGCATGATTGGTTTCTCAACACAACAAATTGGATTCCTTTTTTTTGCCCTAGTCGTGCGTTTTGCTAGTTGGACAGTCATGATGCCACCTGTGACTTGTAGTGCCTGTAGTGTTGAATCTACTTAATTGACATATTATCTTGCACATGAAAGTTCTAACTCGTGTTTCTTTGTTATGTAGGGCATTTCACTGGCGGAATTTGCTCCTGCCCATACATACTTGGGCTTGAACTTACCTTTTCAGCCTTTTATTATGAAATTCTGAACATATTTATGTTTTTGGTATATTAGGACTTGCGATTGGGTTGATGCTTTGTATGTAGTTTTATATGGATAGGTATCACGAGGGTTGTTTCTTCCAGTTTGTGCATGTTGTATATGATGAATGCATTTGATATTCACCCCTCAAATGTCTATAGAATATCAAATGGCCATTGATCTTTGAGTAATTTTATGTTGTGTTGGTTTTGCTTGCTCTGCTTGGTTTGGTTTATTTTTTTAATCTAATAATTACAGAAAATATCAATGATACTCTTAATGGTCCTTTTAAATTTCACTTTGACCATTCACCTACTTCCTTTGATAAATATCTTTTCCTAAATTTCATATTGAATCATTATTAAATTGAATAGTTCACCGAATCTCCACTTGTGTCTATGACAATGCTTCATAGATAATGATATGTTACTGTGTTGATTGCAGAATGTTGTCACCAGATAATAAAATGTGGATGGCCAAACATAGATTAAGTCCAGAGTATTTCAATGGACTTGTGCATTTCATTGAGTTTACAAAGAAAAATGGTGGTGGATTTAAGCATTTTCTATGCCCATGTGCTAAATGTCGAAATGTGCTTAGAATGATCGCCCTTGAATTGATTTTATGAGCATTTGCTTATTAGCAGTATTGATTAGTCATATAGACTATGGGTTTTCCACGGAGAGAGTATATTAAAAACTAATGACAAGCCATCAATATCAAAATCTGGTGTTCACTCCAATGATGTGAATTCTAGAATGGAGGAATTTGTTAATGATGTCTTTGAAAGAATTGGTGAACATGCAGATTCTCTCATGGACGATCTCTTAAGGAATGAAGATTTTCATGAAATAAATACAGAGTTTTAAGGACATGAAGACGGTAAAACAAGAATGTTTAAGTCTTTATTCAATGATGCAAGATAACCTTTGTATCCTTCTTATCTAATGGTACTCACAAAATTATCAGTCACTGTTAACTATATAGTTCAAAGTCACAAAATGATTAGTCAGACAATAGTTTTAATGAGCTACTTCAATTGGTAAAGAAGTTACTTATAGTAGGAAACATGTTACTAGAAAGAATATATCAAGCTAAGAAGATGATCACCTCGTTGCGAATGACCTCTGAGTCCGTACATGCATGTCCAAATGATTGCAGGTAAACAAAATTGTCCAATATGCCATAGATCTAGATGGAGGTCAGATTACTTGGCAAAAAAAAAAAAAAAAAGGTGTTAAAGTTATGTTTAAGGTTTTGAGATATTTTCCTTTAGCACCGAAGCTACAAAGGCTATATAGATTAGATTTCAAGGTTAAATATAGTTTCTTGGTTATCATATTTGTGTATGAGTATTAAATTTAATAACTACTTATTTTTCTAACTTTGTTCTGTAGTGTGCCATGGATAGTGTAGCAAATGACTTGGCTTGCTCGATTGAAAGAATATTGTAGTGTGATACAGCATCCATCTGATTCTTCAAGTTGATGGTTGTAAATAGTAAGTGGCCAAAGTTTTTAGAGGAACATTACAATGTCCGTCTAGGACATGTGACAGTGATGGTTTTAACCCTTTTGGACATCTCAATAGCGTTTACAATTGTTGGCCTGTCATTTTAGTGTCCTACAACCTCCCCCCCTCGATGTGCATGAAAAAAGAATTTTTAACGTTGATGGTGTCAATCATCATTTGGTAAATTCTTAAACCTTAAAGTGGAATCCTCAGTTAAAACAAAATCCCCCATTCTTAACCCTCTTTTAGCCACTACATCCACATCAGCACCCTGAATTTTTCATTCATCCAAAAGAACTAGACATTTCATTCATTTTCATCTCTCTTCATTTCCAAGGGTATGAAAGGTATTTTTTTAAAAGATTTTTATTTTCAAAGGTATGTTTTTTGGAAACCATATCTGGAATCCAGATATGTTGTAGCACCATTGTTCTAAATGCAGCAAATGACCATCTGTATACCTCATCCCATCAGAATCTTGAGGGCCGTTTGCATTTGCCTAAACATAGGAACTGTGGTTGAGGGCCGTTGGAGGTAATGTTAGTTTTACTTAAGGAAAAAACATTTGTAAACATTACTGACATCTTAAATTTTTGTTAGTCGGATGTGATTCCTATTTTGCCGAAATGGTTTTTCTAAGAACGGAATCATTTGGTGGTGCATGGTGCATGGTGTTGATGATACCAGTTATGATTGCAATCAATTGTATATATGGTGTGGTTGCTGTGTTTTAGATGTCACAAATTTGGAGGAGCAGACAAATACTTGGCTTTTTCTTGGACATAGTTGCAACTTTATAAATAAGTTCATAATCATTCAAATTTACGTATCAAGTGAATTTGACTCAATTGAAAAAAAAAACCCGTACCAGGTTCTTGGATTCTTCAATAAAATAAAATTTTGAATGAGAGTTCTTATCATTGACAGATTGGTTTGTAGTTTATGTTTCTGTTGTTCTCAGTGAGTTTTATCGTAGTTTATCTAAAATGATTTTGTGATTCAATCATCTACAATTAGTGATTTTGGGTTCACAAATGAAATCAAAGAGTATTTTATTAGTCACTTATTCATTTCTAATCTGTCAAGAAGTAGATTTGCTCTTGTGGAATTCCCACTCTCGAGAGTATGCCTACATGCTATGACCACTCCTGTGTTCATTTAGTGCGCTATTGTTTTTTTTTTTCTCCACATGAATATAAATAAAAGTTTCTAGGATGTTCAATTTATTTGCACATGTCATGAGACACACATTTTATTTATACTTTATATTTTTTATCGTGTTTTTATTAGGACAGCCAAAAACTCCGCCTGTTTTTGCTGTCGGTCCCAAGCCCGGGTAAAGGATGAGGGTTGCGTTAGGTAGGTGACAGCCAGCGTAAAACTTTGTCACAACTCAAACATGAATTCTGAACAAATGATATTTCACGATAAGGCTGGGGCGTTCCCCGCTTTAAGCGACGCATTGCAGCATCGCCCGGCTGCAGTGAAAAGTGTGCAAGGGCTACCGCATGACTTTGGGCTAGTGCAGTTAAAGAAGTTAGTCCATGAGAAGAAGAGGAGGAATAGGAAAATTAGACTTGCTACTTGGAATATTGGAACCTTGACAGGCAAGAGCATGGAGTTGGTTGAGGTAATGAAAAGAAGAAGAATTAGTGTGGCTTGTATACAGAAGATAAGGTGGAAAGGGAATAAATCTAAGGAGCTCACGGATGGGTATAAACTTTTCTATGCAGGAAAGAGCAATACAAGAAATGGAGTGAGTATAATTGTAGATAAAGATTTAAAAGAGAAAATTATATGGGTAAAGAGGTTTAGTGAAAGAATTATAGCAATTAAACTAGTACTAGAGGAAGACATAATTCATATCATTAGTGCATATGCTCCCCAAGTAGGACTAGAAGAAAGTATAAAAAGACAATTTTGGGAAGAGATGGATGATTTAATGCGAGAAATCCCAAATAGTGATAAGATTTTCCTTGGAGGGGATTTAAACGGGCATATAGGAAGAGATAATAGAGGATATGAGAGAATGCATTGAAGGCATGGATTTGGAGAAAAGAATGAATTCGGAAACACTATATTGGACTTTGCAGCGGCATTTGATCTTGTAGTAGCAAATACTTACTTTAAAAAGAGAGATGAGCATTTAATTACATATAAAAGTGGGAGTAATAGGAGTCAGATAGACTTTTTTCTAGTTAGAAAACATGACCGATTGGTTTGTAAAGATTGCGAGGTTATCCCAGGAGAGAGTTTGACTACGCAATATAGGCTCAGAGTTTTAGATATTTGCATTAGAAGTAAAAAGAGAGCAGTAATAAACAAAATGGACCCTAAAACAAGGTGGAGAGATTTGAAGGGGGAAAGAGCAAATATATTTAAGGACAAAATGATTGAGAAAGGAGAATGAAATATTGAAGGAGAAACTGCAGTAATGTGGAATCAAATGGCTAATTGCATTAGGAATGTTGCAAAGGAGGTACTTGGAGAATCAAAAGGGAAGAGACATATTAATAAAGAAACATGGTGGTGGAGTATGGAGGTTCAGGAAGTTATTCGATAGAAAAAACATTGCTATAAAGTTTGACAGGGGACTAAGAGTATAAAAAATTTTGAGTTGTATAAAAAGGCAAATAAAGAAGCTAAGAAAGTAGTAAGTAGTGCAAAGTTCAAAGCATATGATGACCTCTATAATAGGTTGGGAACAAGAGAAGGAGAAAATGATATTTTTAAGCTTACAAAAATAAGAGAAAAGAAAAGTAGGGACTTAGATCATGTCAAATGTATCAAGGACAATGAGAAAAATATTTTAGTGAAGGACAACGATATTAAAGAAAGGTGGAAGGAATATTTTAGCAAACTTTTAAATGAAAAATATTTGGGCAATACAAGAGTTAAGGATGATACTTCATTACAAGAGTATACTTTTCTCTGTAGAATTAGAAGGGTGGAAGTGAAGGAAGCATTGAAGCGAATGAAGGCAGGAAAGGCAACAGGCCCAGATGGTATTCCGATAGAGGTATGGAAATGCTTAAGAGAGGTTGGAGTAAGTTGGTTATGTAGATTATTCAATAAGATACTTGTGACAAAGAAATGCCAGATGAATAGAGAAGAAACATTGTAGTACCTATATATAAGAATAAAGGAGATATACAAAATTGTACCAACTATCGAGGGATTAAACTTATGAGTCACACTATGAAGTTATAGGAGAGAATAATGGAGCAAAGATTGAGAAAATAGATCAAGATTTCAGAAAATCAATTTGGTTTTATGCCAGGGAGATCAACTATGGAAGTTATCTTTTCACTTAAGCAATTAATAAAAAAATACAGAGCAAAGAGGAAAAATCTACATATGGTCTTTATCGATTTGGAAAAAGCCTATGATAGGGTACCGGGGAATTTAATTTGGTGGGTATTAAAGAAAAAGAATGTCCCCAGAGATTACATTGAAATTTTTAAGGATATGTATAAAAGAGCAATAAGAAATGTGAGAACCACATGTGGAGAAACAGAAGGATTTCCTGTGACTATAGGTTTACATCAGGGATCAACCTTAAGCCCTTATCTCTTTGCATTAATTATGGATGAGTTAACTTTGCATATTCAAGAAGAAGTACCATGGTGTATGTTGTTTGTAGATGATATAATATTGGTGGATGAATCAAGAAAGTGTGTAAATGCAAAGCTTGAGAGATGGTGGGGGGCATTAGAATCTAGAGGCTTTAAAATAAGTCCTATAAAGACAGAATATATGGATTGCAACTTCAGTGGACATATACAAAGTGTTGAAACCACTGTCAAAATTGAAACCCATGAGATACCACGTAAAGATTTTTTTCGGTACCTAAGCTCGATGATTAGTAAGGATGTGGAGATTGATGAAGATGTGGAGCATAGGATAAGAAATGGATGGCTGAAGTGGAGACTAGCTTCGGGAGTGCTTTGTGACAAACGAATACCAACGAAATTGAAGGGAAAATTTTACAGGACAGTTGTTAGACCAGTTATGACATATGTAGCAGAATGTTGGCCAATTAAGAAGACACATATTCATAAGATGGATGTAGCGGAAATGAGAATGCTTAGGTGGATGTGTGGTAAAACTAGGAAAGATAAAATTAGAAATGAGCGCTTTCGAGAACATTTAGGGGTAGCACCAATAGGAGATAAGATTAGAGAAACTCGTTTAAGATGGTTTGGGCATGTTGAGCGTAGGCTAGTAATGGCACCGGTGAGAAAAAGTTTGGATATACAGGTGGACGGCCCATCAAGAGGTAGGGGTAGGCCGAAGAAAATATGGATAGAAGTTATTAATTCTGATTTGAAGAAGTTTCACTTATCGAAAGATTTAGCTCAAAATAGAACAGAATGGATAAATAGAATTCATGTAGCCGACTTCAACATGGTTGGGATAAGGCTTTGATGATGATGATGTTTTTATTAGGACAGCCAAAGTCTATCAAACGGTTAAATGACGTGTCTGTACTGCATTACATTTAAATTTGTAATACATCTTGTAAAAATTTATGTTTCTGACTGTATAGTTGTGCTTTTTTTAAGTTTGTGGCTTTAATATAAGGCAGTCAGTATGTATGTTTTGCCTTTAAAAAGTCTTTATCATGTCTGTTTCATAATCCGTTTTTTAGGCTTTGCATCTGGAGCTTAATATCACTCTAAAACTTGTAGTGATGTTTGCCTTTTTCGTGGAGATTTAAAAAATTATCCCTTTTTGAATCACCCAATAATCAGAAAACTATTTCATCAGAGTCTTATCTGAATTAGGTTCTCTTTCCCTTCGAAAATTTGAAAAAAAAACCAACTAAATTTTTGCTGTTTAAGACCCATCATACTATTGTCACTTTTCTAGAATGTTGCCACTACAAATAGATTTCCTACTTGAGTATAGCAATCATGCACTACTTTTTAATTATTATTAACTCTTGTTGCAATCTCTTTATTTGATCCATCACTATAACTAACTCTGTTAAAGTAGTTTACTGATTAATCCACGCCCTTTTAAGAAAATTGATCTGAATCATATAATTTGCACAATTCTCATTTCGATTTTGGTGGCTTAGTGATGTATGAATATTTTTGATATTATAAATAAAATATTCTTTAATAACTTGTTCCAACTTAATTCTAGTTTCCATGTTTTTGTGATGATTAGTTTAATTTATTAATCAACCTACGATTGATTAACCTGTGCATCGCACGAGGAGTCATGCCAATCTTTCTAAAGGAAGAACATTTTTTGTTTTGTCTTTGCTCATTTTTTACATGTTGAACTGTCTGTAACGTTTATTATTATTATTATTATTTGATGGTGGAATAGCGGTCAGTGGCTGCAATTTCTGGTAATCTTTGCTGGCTACAATTTCTGGTAATCTTTGCTGGTTACTGTTGCAGCAAGCGTTTATTTGTTATGTTTGGCATTGTGTCACTGTTTCCCATAATCCAGATATAATTGTCTCTAAATATTGGCATTAGATTGAGCTGCCATTTGATAATATAAATTGGAAGACGCATATCTTCGGCATATGTGTAATACTAAGTTTCCAATTGGCCTAACATTATCACGAGTGCTGATCTGACCCATTCACTTGCCCATTTTAAGTGCTCCATTGTGTTGGCTTATTGTCCAACAATGGTGGACAAAATATATTCCTGTTATTGGAAAAACCCATTTTTCTGTACATAGTATTAATGAACTTGAGTTGCCTTTTCAAATTTATTTTCACAACATAATTTAAAACACTCATGATAAATGTAGGAGGGAATAAGTTGCATGATCTGGAAGTATTTGTGGTCTAACTAATTGTTCTTGCTCATGCTCATTTGACTCGATGACTCATTAATGACCTTCTCTGTATTAACTGTAGAGTTATCTGAACTTTACGTATGAAATGGTTCTTTTGTGTTAGTGTGGTGGTGTTGCTTTGATCTACTTTTGAAATGGTACCTATATTCGATTATTGGTTTTTTTTTTTCCATCATTTTCTCTTTCTTTGTTTATCATATATAATAAAATTTTTCTTTCTTATTTGTCTATGTAGGAAGGATATTAAAGGTTATGAAACAAGAAATTTCTTCTTGACAACACAATTGCAACAAGGGCTATGTGTTATAGGAAATTAGGTAATTTATTCTTTTCTTAGTGCTTTTAATTTGACTTCTGAATCAAGGGTTAGGATAATTTGATAGGCTGATCTTTTGGTTCCACATTTTCAGTAAGAGCCTTTCGATCTTTCCTCCTCACATGCATAGATATTCATTTAAGTGGGCCCTATGAGCTGGATTGTAAATAAGTAATATGCAGTCTGCTCGTGGAAAAACATTCTCCCTAGTTAGTCATTGTGCATGTGACTTTTTTAAATATTGGTTCCATACGTCTTCTCTTAAAAATGATATGGATTAATATGGTTTATTTTTTTAAATAATTGTACCAGTCCATAAATGTTTAGAAACCCCTTATTAATGGTTAACCCAAAAGGACCCTTCTTGTAGGCTGTGGCAGACCCAGGATTTTCATTAAAGGGGGCTCTACTGAAAATTTCTTTCATTATTATTGTTGAACTTCACATTGAATATACAAACTTGCACAAAATTGGACTCTTTGGAAAGTTGGTTGAGCAACCCATCCAATGTATTCAATTTTGTATCACTTAGATGTATTTAAAAAATTAAAGATGAACATTTTTAAAAAACATGGAAGTAAATTCTCATGGTGACACAATTTGTTTAGACCTGGTGCACCATAGCATCGCATTTGGACTCAACGGCTCAATCAATAAAGTACTTGTGCCATTAATAATTGAACAAATAGTAGGATGTCATATCTCTAGATTGAGAATCAATAATGTACTTAATGCTTTTTTCAGGTCTGTGGGCTCATTGAACAAATAGTAGGGTGTCATATATCTAGATTGAGAATCAATAAGGCACTCCATGCTTTTTTTAGGTCTGGCTAGGGCTGAAGCTCCCAAACTCTTGTATGTGGGTTCGCCCATGCTTGTAGGCCTGTTTTATAATCTGGTTTCAGGTCTAGTTGGAACCACACTGCGATTCCTTTTTGATAATTTGTGTGATATAAATGTTCTGATAGTATTAACAAAACTTATATCAAAACTATTAACAAAAGAATGCTATATAAAAATAATATTAATAAATAATACAAAAATTGTATTTATCTAAAACTTCAATACACACATAGGTATATATATCAAATTACCGGCCATGATAAGCATGGGGCTGAAGAGAAATGACCCCATTGCTTGCGATCAAGATTCAACCAAATTTGTTAAAATTCTAGCAATGGTTACCGAACAATGAAGCAAGTCTTGATGAGTTGTGTAAAGTGATGCAAGTTGCCCCAGGGGTGGGGTGGGGTGGGGTGGAGTGGGGGGTGATCACTTTATTGCACCACCCAGTTTGTTTGCATAGAAATAGAAATCAAATATATAGAAATTCATGTACTGTGTGTTTAAAAATGAAGATAACAAGTATATAAAAGAAAAGAGCAGCTGAAAACCTCTACTTTTATGGAAGTAGACTTAAGGGAAGATTAGAAATGAATATCCAGCCATCACCTCCAATAATTCAAATCCTAATAAATCAACGTCCATCTACATTAACCTTAAAGATAGTGCTCATTTAACTATTAATTGCTATGTTTTCTAATGTAAACAAATAAGCCCTATAGCTTAATGAATATATCGTCAAATCCTAACTTCGCTTTACTATTTTTTGGCTAACAAAACATTGACTTAAATATCTTTCACACAGGCATGAAGGAAATTGAAGAGATTGCAGTGACGGTTAACAAACATATAATGCCAAATGAAGATGAAAAAGTTGAGATTTGGAGAGGGCACTCAATCTACATGGTCCCTGCACATACGAAGGCTGCTAGCCCTGAGGCCTCCACACTGAAAGAGGTGTCCATGGGCCCTTATCATCATGGAAAAGAACACCTGAAGCTGATGGAGGTGCACAAGAAGACAGCAGCTAGACGGTTCATCAAAGTTTCCAGAATACTCATCACGGATTACATCAAGGTTTTGTGGGAAGTTATGCAGGAGACGATGGTTTCTTATAGCCAGCTAGACCAGTTCCGGATGGGAGAGAATAGGGGAAGATTTCTTGAGCTACTTCTCATTGATGGGTGTTTCTTGCTCGAGATGTTGCGTGTCTATAATCTGGACTACGAGGGCTATGATAATTGTGATCCTCTTTTCTCCGATAAGACGTCCACCCTCATATAAAATATGACATGTTGATGCTTGAAAACCGAGTGCCTTTCATTGCTATTGAGAAGCTATTAACCATTTAGAACGGCAAGACACCACAGGAGATGACATCTATCTGTGATATATCAAAATTCTTTTGCAGAACATTACTATTGTTATCACCACGTTCACTCGATGCATGATTATCATTGGGTCTGATGGAAAAGATTGAGGTGAGCCGAATATTAGACCAAGTGGTATTTCGCATCAATTGATCCTCAGGACTTTTCACTGTCTAACTACCCAAGGATCTATTATTCCTGGATCCTCTACCTACCTGTGCACAATGCCCACTCCCCGTGTGGTGTTCCTTTAAGTGTTTGCTGGGCTGCTGGGGTCTCCCCAGTTTTCTTTCAAGAAAATTTTCTACGGAGACTGCTTTGCAGCCCTTTATAGCGGTTAGGCGAATCTACCTCTATTGTTTTTAACTTTTGGGCGACACAAAAGATCCATAGTTGGGAGTTTCTCGAAGGAAGCTTCACATTTGACGGGCCCTCGCCAAGGGTAATACTCATGCATGGTTGTTCTCACTCTGTGACTCCAGGACTTTTCTTATATTCGATGGGGCGTTAGTGGCCTGGCTCGAGCAGGATGTGGTCCATCTAGGCTCACCCAACTTGAGAATCAAAATCCCACATCTAGCCCAAGCCTGACATTAGGGTTGTAAATGGGTTTCTGATTCTCCGACTATCCAAAGGTTCCGATCAATTAATAACTGGGTCTAGGTCTTTATTTAAGTCTGGATAAGTAAATGAATCCACGTCTAGATCTTATTTTTGGATTCATAATCTAAACAATTTTAGGCTTAGTTTCACCTTGGTTTTGACCCGTGGATCCAATATGTTATCTTAATTTTTAAAAAGTTTTTATAAAAGTTAGCATATTTTATAAAATATTCTCTATATAGAACCAGACCCGAACTACCCCATGGTTTTGGTTTCCATTTTATATCTATCCTCTCCATTACAGTTTCGGTTCCGTGTGCACCATGGATTTGGATCAAAACCGACCCGTTTACAACCCTACCTGACATGGGTATAAGTGCTAGCAAAACTTTGTCTGCTTTGAACTTATGAAGCCCAAGCCCGTGCATCTAGTCGATCGGGCTCAAGACTAATGGAAGCCCGATTAACACTAACAAAAAAACATGACATATAAGTCTTGAACTCAAATATAAAATAATCTTGAATTCATATATATATATACACAAGGAATATTCATATGCATCATTCCTTCATCATAGGGTGAGGGATGCTATGCTTACTTGGTTTTTCCAATTTGTACTTGAGTAATTCTCTTTTTTATATAGCTTTTTGTTTTTTGCACATTAATATATTTAAATATGAAAGTATCCCTTACCTTATGGTGAGGGATTAATACATACTAATGTTTTTCTATACATATACATACATACATACATGGTGAATATTCATGTACATATGTCCTTCATCAAAGGATAGTGCATACTCTTCTGTGGCCCTCATGGTGGACTCCATCAAGGGATGGGACTGGGGGAGATGGAAAGATCCATGTGAGACCAACTTAGATACCAAGTTTTGCTTCAATCACATGTTCCTAACCCCTTCATCTATGACCCACAAATTCATTACATTCGAATGAGTGCATAGTCAATGCAACGGTCCAATAAATTCCGATTTGACCAAAATTTGATAAATGGGTTCAATTCAAGAGGGTCGTATGTGTGGTCCATTTGGATGGACTATATAATGGGTCTCACCTAGAGTTCTCACAAAATAAATGGTGAGGGATATATGCACATGAATATTCCTCTACATATATATACATATATATGAGAAATCTTCATACGCATCCGTCCTTCACCCTTTTTCATGAGAACTCTCGGTGGGTTCTATCTCTCATCCAATCCAAACCTTGTAATACAAAGGAGACACCCTGACAAACACATGACCGAGTTTCGATCAGATCTGAATTTATTTGACTGTTAGATTGAATGTACACCTATTCGAATGGAATGGATGTATGGGCCACTGATGAAAGGGAATATTATTATGTATCCATCCCTCACCATAGGGTGAGGGACACTTACATGGATTTCCTTATTTGAATTTGAACATTTCTCTTTTGCAAAAGACTGTATGGCTTTTGTACTTTTACACTCCAATATAAAATATTCCTCACCTTATGTTGAGGGAATAATGCATACTATATATATATATATACATATATATATATATGAGAGCCCCTCTCCTAAGTTCAAGTTTAAGATGAGGTAAACTACGTGTGTGGCTTACGCCTGTGGGGCACACTTGGGACCCACATGGGGATGGAGATGGGATGGGGGAGATTTGAAGGACTTCTTAAGACACTCCTTTTTGTAAAAAATCAACCTTAACCGTGGTTTCTATTATCTCCACATAGGCCCCCAAAAATTTAATGGTCAACAGTCTATTCGGATCGGTGTACAGTCGATCTATCAGTTTGCTAAATTCGAATTTGACAAAAATTGGTGGAAATGTGTAATTCAGGTGAGTCGTGTGCTTGGTCCATTTGGATAGACCAAAGGTGGGCCCCAAGGGTTGGGCTTATGGAATTTTTTATATAAGCTTGACCTTAGAAGAGGCTTGCCCTGTATATATATATATATATATATATGAGAATATTAGTATGCATCCATCCCTCATTATAGTGTGAAGGATATTTCATATTTAGATATGTTACTGTGCAAAAGATAAAAAGTTATAGGAAAAAAAGGAAATACTCGAGTACAAATAGAAAAAACCAAGTACGCATGATTTAATTCTAACGTTGAATAAACCAATATGGTATCAGCTACAATTATGAATCTATTAGAACATATAGATGTCACCGGCCTTTGCTTTCTATTCTTAGGGAATATTGTTAGTTCTAAGGTCAAACAATATCAAATAAAACCTAGTAGATATACCTCACCCTAAAAGTTTTGATGGGGATGGTGCATGTGAGTAGGGAAGTTCTACTTCACGACGAATCTTTATAGAAATCCTTCACCACTTTTGTAGAAGATGTTACAGAAGAGGGGTTTTTTTTTTTTTTTTTTATGCTTTAACCCTGCTAATGTCAAATAAAAAATATCAATTTACTATTAACAAAAAGATTTTGCATCAGAATCTTGAATAAAGAATTCAGTAGCTTAAATGCATTTCATAGAATCTAATTAGAGACATTAACACCACCATCCAGTCATGCAACCACCTCATAATCACAGGAATAATAAAAAAATGTAGCAGTGGAATTTGAAAAATGACCAAAATCATCAAAGTTCTTCCAAATCACATAATGTGGAAACTAACCTTCATTTTCTTCCCAAGAATCATTTCATTGACATTTTCTTACTTTAAGGACTCTATGAAAAAGAAGGAAAAAAGAAACAAGAAAAAAGAAAGAACTAATCATATCAAAGAATTTCAAAATAACAAAGGAGAATTTTTTTTTGAATAGTAACTTTCATTAAAAAAGAGCAATCGGTTGAATAGTAACTCTCATTAAAATAACTAAGGAGAATCTAAGATGAAACATCAACAATGTCACATGATTAAAGGAACCTGAGGATGTTCTATGGTTTTGAGCCGAACTGGTAAGTTGAAGTTTTTCCACTCCTAATTTTGATTGGCACCTAGTTGATGCGGACAAAAGGTAAAGTTGCCATGGTGCTATCAAATATCCAAAATAGTAATACAAACGGGGAAGGCATTAAAAAAATCAGAAAAAAAGAAAAAAAAATTGTAATTTTCATTTGGGGACATCTAAGATCAAGGTAGTGTTTGGGTGTTCATGAAATTGAGCTACAATAGAAGCTTCAATCTTAAAATCAACTCGATGACAATATGAGATTCGATGCTCATGAATTTGGTGGCATCTAAGATGAAGGGAGTATTTGGGTGTTTACAAATTGAGCTACAATGAAAGCTTGACCCTTCAAATCACCAGCAGTGATAATATGAAGTTGGATGGTCATGAATTTGGTAGATTACACTAAATCCAATAATAAATGGTTTTTTCCAGGTGGGTTATAGACACTACACGTTGCTCTTTGGGTGAAAGTCCACAACCTAGACTTTAATTTTTCCAAAATGCCCTAAGTTGGGGAGACCTAATTCACAAAGAATTCTTTTCAGACATATAATCTATAAGCTTTCCAAACTTCAAGTGGATAGATTATGAATTTCTGATCTCATCTTTGGTTTTGGGACCCCAACATGGTTGGAATAAGGCTTTGATGATGATGATGGTGATGATGATGATGATGATGATGATGATGATGATCTTTGGTTTTGGGAATTGCTCCAGCGAACTCCTCTTCCCAACCCAAACAAAGAAGCAACAACAAAAGAGCCTCCATGCCTTTCTATGCAAGACTACCCTATCATCTGATTAGAGATACATATTTTAAAAAAAGGAATCACCAAAAATGAAATATTTAGGCAATGCCATTTATATAAGCCAAAAACACCTCATTTACAATCACATTTAAAATTGAGATCAAGAAGAATAAAACTAACAAAAACGTACCATGTGTTCATCTACCAAAATAACTTTCGAAAGCAAACTAATGTTGTTGCACTACGTTTGAAATTTTGTTCAAGAAATATAAAACTAACAAAAGGTGTACTATGTTTTCGTCTAACAAAATAACTTAAAACTAACAAAAATGTACCATGTCTTCATCTAACAAAATAACTTCCAAAAGCAAACTAATGTGATCCCACCGCATTTGAAATTTAGATCAAGAAGAAATAAAACTATCAGAACTGTACCAGTTTTTTCATCTAAGAAAACAACTTCCAAAACCAAACTAATATCCACAACTATGCAAAATAGTTAGTCAGTGAAATTCACCGCACCATGTTAAGAACGAGTTAGCTTGTCAATTTCTCATGTTAAAGAATGAGTTAGCATATCACTCTCATACAAATTGACAAGTAATGGATAATAAGAACCATCTCAAAAGAAAGCCGTGCACTTCTTATGTGGCAAAACAGGCGTGAAGAGCACATGATGTCCCCCTTTCAGAAAAAGGATCTGTATGAGGTAAAACAATTCCTTATCCTATCGCCGTGGAACTTAATATGCCTAGTCACCCAATTGAGATAGGCAGACTGAGAACAATTTCTTACAAATTATGGTTCTTGTACAGGTAAATGAAGTAACTTGCATTTGGATAATTAGCTGTAAGTCACATTTGTTTTATTCCACCCCACAACTAATAAAAGGTAATGAGAGTTGCAGGAAACCTGAGGGAAGGGCACCTGAGTTCTAAGGTCCCAAATTGCAACCAAGGCTGAGCTGAGGATTTCCAACATCTGAAAGCAACTACAGAAATTCCAAACACCTTCAAAATTCCAATTCTTCTATAATTCCAAATTCCATCTAAAAGGTGTAATTAAACAAATTCAAACTCTCTTCTTGTCCAAATTTCAATTGCACAACATAAATTTTAGGAGTTACCCAACAGAGAGTTAAATAAATAAATAAATCAAAACAGCAGAGTTACAGAAATTCAGGTATTCTGGACATTTTTATTTACATGTGTTCTCATATTTCCAACAGATGAATTATAAGTTTCTAGCCATCCTTCCAAGAACTTCAAATCCATTAAAATGAAACAAGGAAAGAAAAATTGGAGGAAGGACAAAAAAAGATGACGGAATCTACAAGAGCACAGAGCAGCCTCACTTAAATGTTGAGCTCTTTGAGGCAATATGCATTGTGAACAATGTGAGCTATTTGAGGCAGTATGCATTGTGAACAATGTGAGCCACGGCACGGAATCGTCACAATGTCGCCTTGTTCTTACATGTCTCATACCGTCAATGCTCAACTTTTCTCTAGTGGCCAACGACCGCTTCACGCCTTGCTTCCATTTTCCAGCGACACCAGTTTCCCACAATCAAGAAAAAGATAGAGTCACCAAGGAAATAGAAAGAGAACAAGATATACACACAGAAAGATGAAGTGGATGATACTGAATTGGGCTAAATCTCGGAAGATGTGTGCGAGAATGTCCACCGCCTGATAAAAAGATAAAGAGTAGAACATCTCATCATTATAATTGTCCTATACATGTATTTTATAGGTAGGGGTAAATTATAAATAAATATGTTAGATTATGATAAAATTTATCTATCTAAAAATTAGGTATTTAGATAATTTAAAATATAATTTACAATGTAAATGCTTAACTAGGAAAGCCACCCCTTTTCCACTAGCACTATAAATGCTTTAAATAGGAAAGCAGGTCAATGACATCTTTGCGATGAAGTCAATCTAACGGTGGCCATGTTAAATTATTGAATAATAAGTTTTGGATTAAACATTACCAAGCTGATGAATGCCTTCAATTTTAAAAAGGTGTGTGCCATCATGCATTAAAGATGGGGAGGGCATGGAGAAATTTTCAAGTACTACCATGGTGCTAGGCACCTAGTAACAGAAAACTACTCTTTTTAAAGTGATCCACTTGAAGTTATGCCCACTAAATTTTGGGGTACTTCTTTGTTTCCGCGAGGCGTGTCATTTGAAGGCATGAATAGTGAGCTCCCGAAGTCAAACGAGAGTCGTTCGGATGGAAACTCCTATGCAGAAGACAACAAGTGATCCTTTCTATATTGGATGCGTCTTTCACATTCCCACTTAAGTTTAAATTGCATTTTCTAGTGTGTGTGGGACACAGGCAAACCCTAGAACTCTCCTCTCTCTGTCATTGGCAAAAATAGAATCCCAAGAAGGCAATGTAACACATTTAGCCATTCTAACTTCTAAGTGTGTTCCACTTGACTTAAACGAGGTGCGTGGTTATGTGTACTCCCTAACTTGTCCAACGTACAGTTGCTGCATTATTATGACTTTTCCAATGAAATAACAAAATCAATCCAAGCCACATTATGTTTAGATTGGGCCAAGATCAACCAACATCAGATTGTTATCTGAGGGTACGGATCCATATCAAGATAGGATAAACCTGTCGTAAACAAATTAGGGAGGCATTTGTGTAGAGGCGTGCGGAACCTACATTTCTGCCATTCTGAATAGGAATTTTGGACCCTCACAATCACAGAAAGAACGACTTAAAAGCCCATCTCCACGCAACAAATGACAAATCCCATTGCACCAAACCTTTCCAAGAAAGGCATGGAATTCCACGCGCCTTGTCTCCCTTTGATTCTGTGTAACGTCTCCAAGAAAGGCAGCACAGGATCATCTCTCCAAAAACTCTTGTGCATTTCATATGCTCTAAATTATCCGATCCATGTAAGGAGTAGAAGTAATTTCAATTCTACTGCAAGTGGCTGGGCCTAGTCTTGATAGCTAGGCAACTGGAGGACATGTTCTCTTGGGAAACAAAGTAAATGCTTCGTACAAAAGTCACAAAACTTTATTCTCGCAAAAATGACAAATTTCACTTAACGCCTCCTTTTCTGGCGTCACTGCTCTCCCTTCTGTTGGTAACCAGAGGGTGGTGGTCTAAATGACCACTGCCCACTTCCTGTAACAGTCCTCTCCTCTCCCTCAATGTACTTCAATTTATTTTCAGTTTTCTTGCGTTGAATATCCATGAATGCAACATTGGCAACGTTCCATAATGAGGAGGAACGTTGCAGTCGTCTGTGATGGTCGGACGGCTATAAAAGGCCAGGGGAACTCCCTCTTCTTTATATACACCGACTCAAAATCAAAAGCTGAGCATCACCATCGAATTGCTGGCATCACTAGAAGACTGAGGGAGTTGTAAGTCCCAGTTTGGCAGCCATTCCGTCTCCTTTAGCAATGGATTCAGGTATGTCATAAAATTTTGGAAATCCATTTAAGTTTAATCATGCCATTGGAAAGCGAATCCAATCCATTCAAAGCTCCCAGAATGGGCCATTTTGGCTAACAATTGATATCAGAGCCACAGTTTTTGCATTGGATGGATTGGAATTGCCAAAAACCGGAACCTTTGTATCGCTTCTAGAACGAACAGAGAACAAAAAAAAAAAAATTGGGTTGGCCGTCGCCTGGGGCGACGACCGTTTCCGGCCGCTGTCACCGCGCGCCGGCGCAGCCTTTGCGTAGGTGCTGTGTGGTGCTGCGCAATGGCGCAACCGGGTGCTGCGCCCAAGCGCCAAAACAAAAAAAAATTTTAAATTAAATTACAGTCGCCGGCCGGCGACGGGAATAGGCCGGCAGTCCCTGCCGCTGCCGTCGCCGGCCTCGCGCCAGACCCCAGCCGCCGTCCGGGTCGCAGCCAGTGTGTAGGGCGACATCGGGCAACCTGCGTCTCTATTGTAGAAGATGATGAATAGTGCGGGTCTTTTCACGGGTTGGGTCAAATAGTTTTTGTCTGACCCGGCTCAATTGGTATTAAAGTAGATTGGGGCCTCAGATTCGGGTTTCCGATTGACCTGGGTGAACTGACCTGGCCCAGCCCAACATAACTGAATATATTAATTCCAGGTCAGGTCCGACCCGACCTGAACTGAACCCAGCAGAGTTGAGAAACCAGTTATCTAATAGGTCAGTCCCAACTCAGCCCAACCTGTCTAGCCCGACTGGACTGAGCAGGTTAATTTATGACCTTGGTCTGACCCGACCCACTGGCCTGGCCTGATTTGAATAAAGTATTATTAATTTTGATGATTATATGTTTTTGAATAATTGGGTCATTATGAAATTGATCCGTTCCGATCAAAACCGTCCAATTGATGTATTTAAATGCAGTAATATTTTGATATGACTGGATCATTTAAATATGATCAGATCAAGGCTAGATCAAGGAAAAATGGATGATCGAAATCGTATTTTGATCATTTCGGACACATATGATATCGGATTTTCGATCCGTTTCTTTTGTTGTGTTCCTTATGATGAGATTTACCATATTAGTGAATTATATTCCTGATCCAATGGTTTAATATTGATATCATAAGGTTTTATGCATGTTTAACTCATTTAAACATGTTTTCCGCTTATTGTTTACATGATTAATGTTGTTTGAGTTATAATTTGTTACATGCATGAATGTTTGCTGATTAAATTAGTGTCATAAGTTTCAATTTGAAATTATGAGTTAACTAGGTTGTCACCAAAGTGGCTCAATTATGATGAAACTCATATTTTAAATATTGAATAAGAGATACCACATATGACACTCAAATTGCAACTTCATTTAAAGGATAGATAATTGACCCAAAGGAGTTTATCTTTCGATTATTTGAAGATTGAGATAAAACACATTAAAGATGTTTTGTGAATTCGTGCTGATCTATGCCCAAAGGTGAGATCTCACTTATTCACTTAATAAATTGTGGTTTTATCAAATAAATGAGAATAATAAAATTAACATATTGCATTTGACCCAAAGGTTATTTGTAATGATGTAAAATTATTATTTCTGTTGTAAGATTCCCTTTAAATTCAAAGCATTATAGAATTGTGAAAGTAATAGTTTATCTCTTCTTTCCTTTTTCAGCATCTTCCTCCAGATCAATGTCTCTTCCCTTGTACTTAGAAACCATTTCCTCATTAAATGGATCGAATTATCCTGAATGGTTAGACATTTTAGTATTGACCATAACTTTTCTTGACTTAGAAATGACCTTAGATGAGCCCATGCCTCTTGCCCTTACCGAACAAAGTTCTGAACCTGAAAAGGCCAAACATGATCAGTGGCACAAATGTGACAAGAAATGCCAAAAGATTATAATGACTTCTGTTTCTAAGAGTATTAGGGGATAACTTGATCAAAGAAAATATGCCAAAAAACTCTTAGAACAGATTAAGTCACAATTTGAGGTGACTGACAAGGCATTAGGTGCCACATTAATGAACAAATTAACTAACATGCAGTACGATGGGACGAAGGGAGTCAGGGAACATATCCTACTCATATCCAATTTAGCATCCAAGTTGAAGGATATAGACATGAGTATCTCAGATGGATATTTGATCCAATTCATTCTGGATTCCCTTCCCCCTGCATTTGGCCCGTTTAAGATAACATACAATCAGAGCTCTAGTCAGTGGACCATAACTGAGTTGATCACGAGGTGTGATCAAGAAGAGAGGAGGCTTAAGGCTGAGAGGCAACTTCAGGTAAACTTAGTCTCCCATGCTAAGGGCAAGAAAGGTCTTAGAAACCTCAAGAACACTGTCAACACGCCCAAGGTAGATCCAAAATGTCAGAAACCAATGAAGAAAAAGAGGAAGAAAGGGTCCAAAAAATGTCACTTTTGTGGCAAAAAAGGACATTTCAAAAAGGACTGCCTCAAAGGGAAAAATTGGTTTGAGAAAAGAGGTACGAAAAGAAATTTATCTCATGTATATGAAACCAATATTATTAATGTCCCATCTAATACATGGTGGGTAGACTCTGGTGCAACCGTTCATATTTCTGGTTGTATGCAGGGATTCCTTTTAACCCAGAGACCAAGTGATGGGGAACGAACCATCGTTATGGGAACCGGAAGGAGTCAAGAGTCGAGGCAGTAGGCACATATAAGCTGGTGCTAGATACCGGATTTGTTCTGGATCTGCCGAATACCTTCTATGTTCCGGAGATTTCCCGAAATTTGGTTTTTATTTCAAAATTAAATGTGAAAGGATATGTATTTAACTTTGATAAAGGATCTTTGAAACTGTTTTACAATAATATAATGATTGGTAGTGGTTTATTGTGTGATGGTTTATATAAGTTACAGTTAGATACTTTATATACACAATCACTGACTACACACCATGTTTCTTGTGGGATGAATGTTGGCATGAAAAGAGGACTAGTAAAAGAGAACTCCTTTATGTTGTGGCATAAACGGTTAGGACACATCTCGAAAGAAAGGATGTTGAGATTAGTGAAGGATGGGTTATTACCAACCCTTGATTTCACTAATTTCGATGTCTATATTGATTGTATTAAAGGAAAACAGACACAAATAATCAAGAAAAATGCCACACGAAGTTCTGAATTCCTGCAGTTAATCCATACTGATGTTTGTGGAAAAATAGATATAGCTTGTCTTACAAGAGAACAATATTTTGTCACCTTTATAGATAATTTCTCATGCTTTGGTTATATCTATCTCATTAAAGAAAAGTCTGATGCTTTGACTATGTTCAAAATATTTAAGGCAGAAGTAGAAAAGCAATTAGATAGGAAGATCAAAATTGTGAGATTGGATCGTGGTGGTGAATACTATGGTAAGTATACTGAAGCAGGCCGTAACCCTGGTCCATTTGCAAGATTCCTAGAATCAGAAGGTATTGTTGCCCAATATACAATGCCTGAAACTCCTCAGCAGAATGGAGTTGCTGAAAGAAAGAATAGGACTCTTTTAGATATGGTTAGTAATACTTCGTTACCTGAGTCTATGTGGGGTGAAGCACTAAAGATGGCCATGTATATTTTAAATAGGGTTCCTAGTAAAGCAGTTCCCAAAACTCCTTTCGAGTTGTGGACTAGAAGGAAACTCAGCTTAAACCATGTCTGAGTTTGGGGATATCCATCTGAAGTGCGAGTTTATAATCCACAAGAAAAGAAGTTAGACCCTAGAACTGTGAGTGGATATTTTATTGGTTATCCAGAAAGGTCTAAAGGGTATCGATTTTACTGTCCTAATCATTCACCAAGAATAGTCGAGTCCCATAATGCTAAGTTTTTGGAGAATCATGACAATAGTGGGAGTAGCGAGGCTAGAAACATTATATATAAGGAGATTAGAGATGAGCCTCAATCCTCTATTCAAGATCGATTAATGATTCCACTCGATATAGGGGCATTCCTAGAATGATTTGTTGATCCAATTCCTCAAGATACACAACCTACTCCTCCAATACAACCAAACATTCTTGATGAAAATCCGGAAGTATTTAGAAGGTCGATTCTACGAGAAGACCTGCTATTTCGAATGATTATGTTGTGTATCTAAAAGAATCGGATATTGGAATTAAAGAAGATCCAAAAACTTTTAACGAAGCTGTAAACAGTGAAAATTCTGATAAATGGTTAGATGCTATGAAAGAAGAATTAGAATCCATGACTATAAATGACGTTCGGAATCTCATTGAACTACCTGAAGGGTCCAAGACCGTCGGTTGTAAATGGGTCTTTAAGACTAAAAAGGACTCTAAAGGTAAAGTTAAACGATTTAAAGCCCGACTAGTAGCTAAAGGATTCACTCAGAGAGAATGTCTCGATTATCACGAAACCCACTCTCCAGTATCTAAGAAGGACTCATTCAGAATTGCAATGGCCCTAGTAGCTTATCTTGACTTAGAGCTATATCAAATGGATGTTAAAACAGCTTTCTTGAATGGGAATCTTGATGAAGAAGTGTATATAGAACAACCTGAAGGGTTTGTTCAACAAGGTAATGATCGAAGACTGGTTTGTAAATTAACGAAGTCGATATACGGGCTGAAACAACCTTCCAGACAATGGTACCTAAAGTTTAATCATATTATTACATCTTTCAGTTGCACCGAAAATCCAGTTGACCATTGTATTTACCTTAAGATCAGTGGGAGCAAGTTCATCATTTTAGTCCTGTATGTAGGTGACATTTTACTAGCCAGTAATGACCTTAGTATGATTCAAAAAACTAAGGCATACCTTGAGAATAATTTTGACATGAAAGATATGGGTGAAGCAACTTTTGTAATAGGAATCGAGATATTCAAAGATCGATCTCGAGGATTACTCGGGTTGTGTCAAGAAACTTATGTGCAAAGTATTCTCAAACGTTTCCGAATGGAGAGGAGTAAACCTCAAAATGCCCCAATGTCTAAGGGAGATAGGTTTAGTAAAGAACAATGCCCCATGACTGACATAGAAAAGTTGGAAATGAATTTATATCCCTATGCGGCAGCAGTAGGAAGTCTAATATACCTACAGACATGCACGAGGCCAGATATTAGTTTTGCAGTTGGGATGTTAAGCAGATATCACAGTAATCCTGATATACTTCACGGGGTAGCTGTCAAGAAAGTGATGTGTTATCTCAACGGCACTACAAGATATATGCTCACATACCGGAGATCCAATTCACTGGAGGTCATTGGATATTTAGATTCTGACTTTGCGGGTTGTCTCGATACTAGAAGGTCAACATCTGGTTACATATTTCTGTTGGCTGGCGGGGCAGTGTCGTGGAGGAGTGCAAAGCAATCGCTAGTCACTCCATCCACATTTGATGTAGAGTATGTGGCGTGCTTTGAAGCTACGCGTCACGCATTATGGATGTGTAACTTCATCAAAGGACTTACAATTATGAGCAGTATTTTTGAACTGCTAAAGATTTACTGCGATAACAATGCTGCTCGACTTTTTACGCAGAATGACAAGTGTTCCTAATAAATCAAAGTTCTGGAAGTAAAGTATCTTGTCTTGAAGGAAAAAGTGCGAGATCATTTAGTGTCAATTGTTGGAGCTCCGTCGAAGCTCATGGTTGCTGATCCATTGACAAAGGCATTGGCGCCAAATGATTTTAAAGCCATATAATGAGTATGGGCTTGAATGATATGCCTTGTAGGAATCAATGATGTATAACACTATTCATTGATCAATTAAAGAAACGATTTTGCAATTCTTACTTGTTTTATATTCAAATGTGATAATTGTGAAATGAAGTGAGAATATAAAAGTGTATGACATTATAGTTCCCATTAAAGTAGTTATATTAAAGTTAAGTTCTTGATTAGGAAATGATACTTGTGTTGTGATTGTGGAAAGAAATATATCGTCAAGATGTGTAACTGCCACAGTTCGTATTAGTAAACTAACCTAATCACAGATTAAAAACCTTAGCATTACAGTTTTTCATGGATGATCGCTGTTTTCAAATGATGCGCATCAGTTAGAGTCGTTTTCAAAATTCGTTTGTAAAATAAAGTATTTTCTTTACTAAATATATAAACTAAGCGGATGTATGGTGGTCATATGGACCAAGTGAGAGATTGTTGGTAACCGAGGGTGGTGGTCCAAATGACCACTGCCCACTTCCTGTAACAGTCCTCTCCTCTCCCTCAATGCACTTCAATTCATTTTCAGTTTTCTTGTGTTGAATATCCATGAATGCAACATTGGCAACGTTCCATAATGAGGAGGAACGTTGCAGTCGTTTGTGATGGTCGGACGGCTATAAAAGGCCAGGGGAACTCCCTCTTCTTTATATACACTGACTCAAAATCAAAGGCTGAGCATAACCATCGAATTGCTGCCATCACTAGAAGACTGAGGGATTTGTAAGTCCCAGTTTGGTAGCCATTCCGTCTCCTTTAGCGATGGATTCAGGTATGCCTTAAAATTTTGGAGATCCATTTAAGTTTAATCATGCCATTGGAAAGCGAATCCAATCCGTTCAAAGCTCCCAGAATGGGCCATTTTGGCTAACTTATTCTTATGGGGCTCATTTTTAATAAATTCAATCCTTTCACACCTCCTTTTCTAGCATCCAAGTAAAGAGAAGATGTAAAGAGTAGAAGTAGTTTCGATTCCACTGCATGTGGTCGGGCCTAGTCTTGATAATTGGGCAACTAGAGGACATGTTCTCTGGGGGAACAAAGTAAATGCTTCATACAAAAGTCACAAAACTTTATTCTAGTAAAATGACAAATTCCACTTAACGCCTCTTTTTCTGTCATTCCTGTTTTCCCCTCTTATTACAGGGCTCATTCTGAGTAAATTCAGTCTCTTCACACCTCCTTTTCTAGCATCCAAGTAAAGAAAAGATATAATTAAAGAGTAGAAGTAGTTTCGGTTCTACTGCATGTGGCTAGGGAAGTAGTTTCGGTTCTACTGCATGCGGCTAGGCCTAGTCTTGATACCAGGGCAATTGGAGGACATGTTATTTAGGGAAACAAAGTAAATGCTTCATAGAAAAGTCACAAAGCTTTATTCTAGCAAAAATGACAAATTCCACTTAATGCCTCCTTTTCTATCACTACTATTTTCTCCTCTTCTTACCGGACTCATTTTTAGTAAATTCAATCCCTTCACACACACTTATTTTAACACTTTTATTAGCCTCCATGAATTTACAATGGGTGTAATTTGACAATAGTCAACGCATTGAGTTTTATATTCGTGAGTGTTTGGATAAGTGTAGATTATAATATCAATATATTTAAATATTGGAAGATTTCATTATCATAGAATAAAATAGTGACATATTATTATATTGGGTTACTTATGGTGTTTGGCAATTTTCAGAAATTTCAATATATCTTTGAAGTGTTTAGAACTTTATTAAGAACCTTACAAGATGGAGAGGAAATAATTAATTGACCCAATGTAGGATCCACTAATTGTAATTACACGTATTAGTAAACATGGTAGGACCTATCTATTGTTAAAAGATCATAAGATTAGATGTTAAACTTGTGAGATCAGATTTAATTAAGGTGGGTCTACTAAATGTTTGTAATCATAGTGTAATAATACTAATCAATGTAATGGTGATTATTCTAGATGAATACATCTATTAGAAATTATTATGAGACCCATTTGATGTTAGTAGTTATGTTAACAATAGCAGAGCTATCAAATAGTCGGACCTATAAAATGATGGCAATTTGATAATTGCAATAACACAATTCAATCTTGGTATTCAATGTGGGACCTAACTAATTTTCGCAATATGAGACCCACCTAATGTTATTAATTACAATGAAAGCCCCTCCTAGTATTATATTTGTAGTACCTACCTAATGTTGATAATTAAAAGTTAAAGGCTACATAATTATGATATGGCTATAGGGCCACACATTAAACTTGTAGGCATTGTAGGACCAATCTAATATTGGGAGTCAAAGTAGCACTCTTATAAAAATCATTGATGTTAAAACTTATAGTGGGCTACTAAAATTAATGGTTGCTCATAAACTCTCAAAAGGGTTTTACTAAAACTTTAGATTTTTTTAAGAGAAGATTGTTTTATATGCTCTAAATTATCTGATCCGTCACTTCGAGCGTCATCCAAGTAAAAAGAAGATGTAAAGAGTAGAAGTAGTTTCGATTCTACTGCATGTGGGCCGGCCTAGTTTTGATATCTAGGCAACTGGAGGACATGTTCTTTGGGTTCAAGTGCCATCCAGGTAAAGAGAAGATGTAAAGAGTAGAAGTAGTTTCAATTCTACTACATGTGGCCCGGCCTAGTCTTGATAGCTGGGCAACTAGTGGACATATTCTTTGGGGGAACAAAGTAAATGCTTCATATAAAATTCACAAAACTTTATTCTAGCAAAAATGACAAATTCCACTTAATGCCTCCTTTTATGGCATTACCATTTTCCTCTCTTCTTACAGAGCTCATTTTTAGTAAATTCAATCCCTTCACACACACTTTTTTTAACACTTTTATTAGTGTTCATGAATTTACAATGGGTGTAATTTGACAATAGTCAAGGCATTGAGTTTTATATTAGTGAGTGTTTGGATAAGTGCAGATTAATATCACTACATTTAAATATTAGAAAGTTTCATCATCATAGAATAAAATAGTGATATATTATTATATTTGGTTACTTATAGTGTTTGGCAATTTTCACAAATTTCAATATATCTTTGAAGTGTTTAGAACTTTATTAAGAAACTCACAAAATGGAGAGAAAATAATCAATTGACCCAATGTAGGATCCACTAATTATAATTACACGTATTAATAATCATAGTAGGACCCATTTATTGTTAAAAGATCACAAGATTAAATGTTAAAATTGTGAGATCCGATTTAATTAAGGTGGGTTCACCCAATGTTGGTAATCATAATTTAATAACATAGCTCAATCTAATAGTGATTATCATTGATGAATCCATCTATTAGAAATCATTATGAGACCCATTTGATGTTAGTAGTCATGTTAACAGTAGGGGAGCTATCAAATAGTGGGACCTATAAAATGAAAAATGATGGCAATTTGATAATTATAATTACACAATTCAATCTTAGTAATCAATGTGGGACCTAATTAATTTTGGCAATATGAGACCCACCTAATGTTATTAATCACAATGAAAGTTCATCCTAGTGTTATATTTGTAGGACTTACCTAATGTTGATAATTAACAAGCTAAAGGTTACATAATCATAATATAGCTAGAGGACCACACATTAAACTTATAAGCATTGTGGAACCAATCTAATATTGGGAGTAAAAGTTGCACTCTTATAAACATCATTAATGTTAAAACTTATAGTGGGCCACTAGAATGAATGGTTGCTCATGAACTCTCAAATGAGTTCTACTAAAACTCTAGATATTTTATAGAGAAGATTGTTTATACTAAAATAAAAAAAACATTTTATCATTGAAAAGGTAACAAGTTCAAATCATTAAGAGATTGTCGATCGAGAAACATAGTGTCAGTTCAACCTGATGGTTTTGGAAATGATAAACCGGTCTTACTAAAATTTTAAGCTGAAATTTTCACAAGAAACTAGCTATTATTCAAATTATTATGAAGAAATTGAACACTTGTATCATACCAAGATATGAACTCGTTTTAACTCAATTCAAAACTCAAGGAGCTTTGTTCCAACTTGGACTCAGTCCACGCTCTAACTTCAGCCATACAAGAAGCTCGATAACTTAGCGGGGTTGGATAAAAGAGAATTCATTTAATTTAAAAACACAAAATAGATGTAGGAACTAATAACCTAAAAGCAACCTATCCTTAAGTGGCTTTAGAATACCCCAAAGCAAAACCACAAAACACTCACTAACAAATACCCCAACCAGCAAACTATCCCTAAGTAGCTTTAGATTCATATCAATTTGTGTTTTACCTTGGCTTGAAGATTGGAAATCTAGGTAATTGTAAAATACCATGTACCAACCCAAAGGGCACTTTTGTGTACACACATTTTTCATGGAAAGAGGAAATTGCCATATCAGCAAAGTCCATGGAAATGAATTCCCTGAGAAAAGAGTTATGTGGAAGTATAAAAGTTGGTGTTAGTGTAAAATATTTTTCCTTGGTGAATTGGAGATAATATTGTTTGGTACGATTGTGGAATATTTGGCTAAAACAATAGAAAGAGGGGGCAAAAAAGTGGGTGGAGGGTACAAAGAGGGGGTAAGGAGCGTCGAAATAGGAAGAAAGGGGAACGACATCGTAAAAGATAAAGAAGGAGGAGCCTGGGTATAGAGTTGTAACCCACGGTGAAATGGGAAGAGAGTGAACATTTCTATAGAAATGGAAGTTCGGTAGTCTTCCATAAGAATTTCATTTCCAACATTTTCAAGAAAAAGTTTGACATCTCATTGACGTGGTAGAAAAGTGATCTTGAGGAATTATTCTGCACCAAACACATTAAAAATGATTACTTCAAAAAAAGCTGTCTCATTTTTCATAGAAAAGTATTACACAAATATATCTAAAAGCTTAACCTGATAGGTGGATAACCCAATTAGGCATATGAAGCCATGTTAAACCAATTATACTTAAGTGATGTGGGACATGAGACTTTTTCCCAATACCTCTTCTCATGTGGGGCCCAACAAATTCCATAGACAAGCCTACCACATGGGTTATACAAGAATGACATCCGCTTTAATACTATGTAAGATACCATGTACCAACCTAAAAGCATAAGCTGATAGGTGGAAGGCCCAAACAAGTATATGAAGCCATGTTAACCCTATTACTTGGGCGATGTAGGACGTAAGACTTTTTTCCAACAATAATGACTAGAGGCCGAACTAGAGGGGATGGAGTGGCTACTTACAAAAAAAACCCCTTTAGGTTAATGGAAATTCACATTAATTTTTAACAATGTCCGCTCTTAGAAAGTTATAATTCCAAGTGGCCACCACAAGGCATGAATCCCGGTTCCACCCATGGTAATGGCTACTTTACCTTTTCTGAATTTTCAGCCACCAAATGACATATATCTTTAGATATACAATGTGCATAAAACACACAAAAAAATTCATGTAGTAAAGATTTTCAATTGTTTTGCTTCTCGAGTTTTTCGTGTTGTTCTATTTTTTTCAATTGTTGAAACTTGAGAAGGCCTGAACCTATGATTAGCAGTGGATAGAAAAAGATACACACATACTTATATTGCCATGTTCCTGTCCATACGCCTCTCTCTATCTTATGGTGAGAGCAGTTTGATATGGCCCACTGTTTGCCTCACTGATCACTGAATGGGGGGATGGAAAGAGCTGTCATGGATGGGCCCAAATATCAAGTTTGGGGCTAGTCTCATGCCTCTAACCCACCTTATCGATGATTCATGAGTATAACGACTTTCTATACCAAAAAAAAAAAAAAAAAAAAAAAAAAAAAAAAAAAAAACTTTGACACTCCCCAGCGGTCTAGTTCATTCCAGTCAGTGAAAACTCAACGGATCAGGTGTAATTCAAGGGTCATGCGTATGGTTCAAATGGATCATAAGTTGGGCCTTATTATATTGCCCTCACCGTAATACGATGAAATGCGTATTCATGGGGTTAATCCCATGCTGCTAACCCTTTTATTCGTAGCCCATAAGTTTGACAGGTTCATATTAAAATAAAATTTAACCCTCAATCCAATAATCTAATCCATTCAGATTGGTCAAAACTCAATGAATCAAGTGTAATTCATGGGGGGTCTAATGTGTTGGTTCGGATGGATCATAAATTGTTCCCTATTATAATCATCACCATAATATGGTGAGAGGCATATGCATAGAGAAAATTTCCAATCATTTATATATTATTTTATTTTATATTATGTGCATTATTTATTTTATATATATATATAGTAATCGATGGCAGGCCAAGCCAGGTTGGGGTAGAGTTAAGTCAAGCCTAAACTTAGGCCGCAATATTGTGGGCTTTCCAAAATTAGGCTCTATCCTACTCTCAGGCCTTAAGACAAAAAGAAATGCTCTCGCTTGACAAGCTTTTACTAGTGGGGCTAGGCCCCTCTTCAAAGGGCCAAATAGACAATCCTTGTTATATATGAAGGTGTGTCTTGATTATAAGAGGGTTTTTTACCCAACAAGACTATTCATCACCCCACCTGGAGCCCTACAATAATTTGGTGAGAACAGCTCATGTTTTTTTTCTCAAAAGCAAATTGAATTAAGGAAAAGGGGGGAAGAGCTAAAGAAAAACTAGCTCCCTAAAAAAATAAAAAGGGAGTAAAAAAAAAAAAACCATCTCAACAAGCCAAAGAGGAGTCAAACAAAAGAAGAAAGCTCATTACAGAGAAGGAGAATCTTTTAAAAGAAAAGAAATAAAATAAAAAGGGGACCAAAAAAAGGCTTGGATAGATGCTCCAAGATTGATTTAAGCTACATCCTAAAAAACTGCAAGATTGGGAAGTAGTTATTCAATTGAATCTGGCCTCATTTCTTGCTTTCCAAATAGTATAGATAGAGGAGAAGAAAACTACAGCCATCCATTGTTTTATAACTTTGCCACATCCAAAAGAGAGAGTGGCCCATAATTAGCTAGGATTGAAATCAGTAGCTCTTCAATGACTAACCGCAATGAGAATCTAAGACCAAAGAGGAATCGCAAATGAGCATGAGAAGACCAAGTGATGATATGTCACACGATTAGGGAAACAAAGAGAGCAAACAGAGGGGAGATTTACTCCACCTAATCTTTTGACCCAATCATCATTGGGGGGTTTTTCTCATTCTAATCTAGGAGAAGCAATATAGTTGAGGGTTCGTCGGAGATTGCATATCATGAAAGTTTTATAGGGTCCCTGATTTTTAGATTGCAAGTTAAATAATATGTAGTGAAATAAATAAAGTAAACTTGCAAGCAAAAAGCAATCAACCACACAAGAAAAAGACATGCAGATTTTTACATGGAAATTCCTATTGGAAAAAAACCACAAGCCACATAGGCTAAAAACCAAATACTATTTTCCAGCAATTACAAGATATACTCACAACCTTATATAGTCAGTCCTTCGACCATAGGATGTAATTTTCTTGCAAGAATCTATGACATGACTCAACTCTATGTGCCCTACTCTCTGTGCTTGATCTACATCACCTTATATTCACAAGATGAAAAATCTCTTACTAGAAAGTAGAAACAGCAAAACTCTAGAACTAAAAGCCTTCAGCAAACTCTCCAATGAAGGTTTTAAAGGAAAAGGATGATCTCCAAAAAGTATTCTCAATTAAGAATATGAGATCCATATTTAGGGCTGAGAGAAAACCTATTTTTATAACCTACAATTTTTGCCTTCAAGTTAGAGTCCAAGTAAGAACAAAATAGGCAACTCTGGTACAATTTGAAAAGGTTTTTTACAAAATGGCAGTTTCATAATTTTTGTGTGATGGTAGTTTCATAACTACGGACTGTATACATTCTGCAAACTTCCCAAGGCTATAACTTTTTTGTTTCAGCTCTGATTGATATGACCTCTCTTCTCCAAATACCTTCATTCCAGCTCTTCAAACTCTATAAACTCCTAGACTAAAATAAATAAAAAATGCAACACTGACTAGGACTATAGTTTTGTCCAAATCATGAATTTGTCAATACTTATAATTGTAATACAAGACATAACAACTCAAAATTCTATTGCAATTCTAACATAGTAGCTTTGCCAAGCCTTTTTATTGTTTTTAGAGCAAACAATATGCCAAGAACATTTCAAAGAAGGACTTATGGTTGTGTTTGTTGTGTCAGAAAAGTATGATCTAACTAAATAGGACCAATGTTGAGGAGCAACTCTCAAACCTTAGGAGGAAGATCTTGGGAGAAGTTCCATTGGTTTCCGACAATGATATAAGAGACTTCAGAATTAGGAGAAAACAAGAACTAAGGGAATTTCTCATTTATAACATTTTTTTTCTATCCACCTATCATGCCCTAAACTCGAGAATTAGGGTTAGGGTGGATCCCGAGGCGCGGCACATGTAGTCTTGTAATGATTCGTGACATGCAAAGACACGTAAAACTGCTACAAGGGGGATTCCATAGGTATGTGAGAGGAAGATTCATATGCATATATCATTCATTTTGCACAATTAAGCGAAAACCTGGAAAATTCACTTGTAATTCATCATAAGCAATAAATAAACCGCATTCATTCATAATTAATCCCAAGTCAGTGATTAATCCACCCATATGCACATAAAACTAAAATATCTAAACATAACCCTTATCATGAGTGTCAAGTCTCTCAAACAGTAACTTCAAATTAATAATATAACCATAAGCCAAAGCATGGCTACATCCTAACAAACTCACAAAACATAACCTCATAATGCTCTTCGTAGGATGATCAATAGAAAACATAATCTTTATTCCACTCGTCTACACTCCAAGGTACTGTTGGGGTTCCCTTTGGGGTCGCATCGATTACCGAACTGGCATTGAGTTCTATACCGTAATACCAAGGGTAGCACTGTTAACACGACGGTTAAGCAGATATAAACTATATAAAACTATCATAATGTATTAATTGAATTAGAAACATATTGATTAAAAGAGAGCAATAATCGAAAACTAGGTATGTTGTGCATGAAGTAAGCATCAGTAAGGAATCGTAAATAAAAATATCATAACATACTGTCCATATGACTATCTTTTCTTTAAAGAAAGCATATCATACTATGGGAAATCGCTAGTAATCGGGCCAATACTATCTAGTTACCCTAAGAGCACCAATCAACTCTTCATACAATTACTGCAGTAGGTAATATACATAATATCTGCATTCGGTTCAGTCGAACCTCCTATGGATAGAACCTAAGTGGTGTCGACTTAATGCATCAAGACCGATCAGAGTTTATACTTTCTTACTTATCATACATAACGATCGACTCTTTCTTATACAAAAACATATACCGATCTTGTGATTGTATTCATTCATAAAAGTCGGAATTTAACGAAGTAACTGTTATTCAACAAAGCATACTTAAATGAGCTATTAAGACTCGAACCCTCTTAACCCTCATTACCCCCAGTAGAAGCTCTATCTCCGATCTTACCTCAAGATTCACCAGGAAGAATAGGTGCATAATTAGATCATGTTGAAGGTAATGATTACTTAGCGATATGATTGCATTTGGATTGAGTGATTAACAAGGATATTTATTAGCTAACCATATGTTAGATAATCTGTGTTCTTATGGTCATTCAATACGGTGTATTCATAAAATATCTAGTGCCGATGTGTTATCGAAAATCTTGGTGTTACATTGTATAGGCATTAGACACCTCTTCTTATGCTAACACTCATGACGTAATGTCGAAAAATAATCCGGAAAATCAAAGGAGGTGAGTGATAGCTCTACACTCTACTTCCTTATTATTTGATTACCATTGAGTTCTTTTAATTTAGGTAAAGGTCCCATATTTGCAGCCTTATAAGCCTTTGAGAGTCCCTAATTTTTCTAAGTTTCTATGTTCATACGGCTAAGCCGTAAGCCGTTGATAGATTACGGCTTAGCCATATGTATAAGGTTTTCAACTAAATTCTTCCGCAGTTAAGGTTTAGCCTTGTATTGGCTTATGGCTTAGCTGTATGAAGCCTATGGCTAGGCCACGGCTTGGCTACAGCTTAGTCGTAGTGCATTTCACTGCTTAACTGTGGGTTAATCATATAACAAAATTAGGTTTTTAGCTCTCTAGATTTCAAGCCGTAAGTTTCAAATTTCTGAAGCTGTTTTTGAAGTTTAAAGTTCAGTCAGTACAGAACTTCTTCGGTAGGTTCCTAACGATTTCTTTTGCTCCAAATTATCATCATACATCTTTCAATGCCCATCCATAATTCACAACCATATCCATTATCACTTAATCCATCACATATTCTTAGATTAAAAGAGTAAAAGAGATACAAGTTGGCATTCAAAAGAGAGTTCCTTAAGAATCAATAAAATCAAACATGCATGTAGTAATATGCACTCTATACTTGCCTCTAATACAGTGTTTTACCCAAATCAACTTCTCTCTTGGTTTGATGATAGAGAAAGCCTCAATAGAAGATGATCCAACTATATGTAAAGACATGCAATGGGTGAACTGAGAAGGGAATACACGCATGTCGCTTATTTGAGTCTCCTTGACTCTTTTAAGCTCAAAGCATTGAAATGGAAGTGGAGATTTTGCTGTAGGAAGTTGTAGAGGAGGTGAAGAAGATGGAATTGAAGGTTTCAAGGAAAGGAGATGAATAAGCAAGTGATAAGGAAAAGAAAAGGTGCCTTGGCTCTTACATACAATGTCTCAAACTCCATATTCCAGCTAGTATAGAAGGAGAAGGAGTGAAGAACAAGAAGCTCCAGCAATTAGAGATGAGATGAATAGAGGAATGAAGAGGGAAAGAAAGTTATCCCTTTTTAACTTAAATTTTTTTGGAATTTTGCATGTAAGTCCATTGTTTTGAGGATATTACAGTTTGAGTCTAATGAAACCTTAGTTGGGCTAAGATGGATTTGAATTGAGTTGGACCAAATATGAAAGTTGATCCACAAGATAAAATATATATGATGCAACTAATATGATGCCAAAATGATGTTAACCATGTAGCTCTAATTTACATGAAGGTCCTTAACTACCGTAGGAAGGTTTGAACCGATCCAACTACCTATCCATAACCCAAACCCAAGTAGATTTGAGTTGAATTAGTCTAATTAGATATCAATTAAGATTAAACAAGATTAATTATTATAAATTAAAATTAGTTCGGGTTTGGACTTTACACCACCTATCAAACCAAAGACTAACATAAGAGTCATTTCCAATGTAACATCCTTGAGTCCCACATTGACTATAAAGAGGAAAGTGAATGAGTTTTTATATAGAGTTTGCACCCTTACCTTGCATGAGGCATTTTGGTAAGTTGAAACCCACTGAAGCAAAACCGTAAAGCCCATGGGCGAAAGCAGAAAATATCATGCATGCGTGTGGGGATGGGGTGTTACAATTGATATTAGAGCCGACTCTCAACTAGTTCGAGTGTGGGTCCCTGCCGTGGCCTGATGCAAGTGGACGGGTTCTTATGTGAGTGGGCCCAGAGGGCTGGCAGGCTACATGGACTAGCAGGCTGTCACGACCCGAGCCCAGAATTCGGGGGTTAGCGAAAAGCTAAGCCAGTGACACACGTACTCCCGTGCACGTGCATCCAAACCCCGTCCAGATGCACACACACAAGGGATCTAACACGTGCGAAACAGACGAACGCGGAAGCTGTAGATATCATAGCAAGCAACAAAGAAAATAAATAGCGGAAGCTAAAACAAATGCGGAACGGAAAAGACAAGGACAAATACACTGATATAAAACCGAATACACACCAAAACAATATAGACAAAATACACAGAATACAAATCCAAAGTCCAAAGTCCAATTACCGATCCCCTGAAACCAAAACTCAAAATCCCAAAACAAAAGCCACTGGAAGTATGCATGAACGCACTCGGCAGAGATGATCAGGCCCACTCTGCCAGACCGGAGGGTGCCTCTACACTCGCCCCTGCAGCCTCCTCGACCGCCGGGGAGCTGGGCAAGGTATCTGTGCCTGCAACACCACAGACAACACAAATGAATACAACGATCCAGCAAATATAAGTAACAGGGGTGTAACACTCATAGTATCAAAGTGAATATAATAATGACAGAAGATTAAATACAGAGTTCCATATTAGGAAACTAAGCCAATCGTGCATAGAAGTAAAACATGATATGTGAATCAAACATAGAAATACTGACACTGCAGTGAATACAGAGATACAGAGATCTAAGCCAGAGGTAACCCCGTCGGGCATCCTAGGGCTGAGGCTGAGTAGAGCCAGACTAATACCAATCAAATCAAATCCATAGAAAGGGAGATTATCCGCTTTGGACTCACCGATGACAAAGACCGGATCTTATCCTCACGTATTAACCTCTGGGCAGAGCCACCAGGGAATACCCAAAATATACAAAGCCAGAGAATATACAAAGCATAGTCGAATTACCGATTAGAACAAAGATTAAATCAAAGCACAGCATAGATCAGAACTTAGTGCCGAACGAAGAATAATACAGATATACAGAACGAAAGCAAAATGACTGAGGAATGCATAACACAAATTAACAGAACAGAGGGCAAAACCATAACCAATATGCAATGCATCTCAGATTAATACGGAATCAAGGTTCATTACAAGCCAGTCCTAAGCTAGTTGTTCACTGTCACTAACCGTGCATGTTGATGTAGTTTTAAGTTAGTCAATGCACCGTTGCCATCAAAGTGTTGCGAGATCCTTGCGTGCACCGACGTCCCTTAAACCAACACCCATGGGGAGGTGCTTAACAGTAAAACAACACTCACATGAATAAGTCACAGCCTAACAGACTATTCATGCGTTCCAAGAATCCATTGGGCCGGTTTACATGAGTGGTCAACCTGTATTTGAGCCCTATAAGTCTCACCATCATCCTAAGTTATGTTTCAGAATTGCCATGCCTAACGGTTTAGCTATGAGGGACCTATGGTTGAGCCGAAGACATCTTACGCGCTCGTCGTACTATGCACTACGGCTTCACCTTGGTTCCATTCAAAACACAGCTAAACGGGTCATCTTTCACCTCTGATCTGATGCCCTTTTCGGCTGAGCTACAGTCAGTATACGGCTTAGCCGTAGACCAATCCACGGCTTAGCCGTAGCATTCCACGGCTTAGCCGTAGCCTCACCGTAGGAGTACTGATATCAGAAAAGTTTCGACTGATCAGAGATTTAATTCACGGCTGGGGTACGGGTTGGGTCACGGCTAGCTTACGGCTCAGCCGTAGAACAAATTACGGCTTAGCCGTAGCCTAGCCGTAGAACAAAACTCAAATTTCGAGTCTCTGGAAATCAAGCCGTAGAAGTTCACGGCTTAGCCGTACAATACAGAGATGAATTCGGGCTGAGTACAGAAACGAAATTTTTGACACAGAAACTGCACAAAATGAGTTACAGAGGTTCCATTTTACCAAATGTGGCTGTAAAACATCAGATACACTAAAGAAGATGGAAATCAAAGCATTCAAATAGAGCACCCATGTGTGTTATAAAAGTCTGTACTTATACTTGCCTCAAATCTCTACCAAATCCACTGACTCAAGCTCCCAAAGCAACTAAAATCAAAGCAAATCAAAGAGATACACCATGCATGAGATGAAGACAAAGCAATCATAGAATGGGAGGTGCAATTGGAGAAGAAGAGAGAAGAGTTGGGAAAGAACCCACTTACCTCAAGCAATACACAAAGATGAGAGAATGGAGAAGAACCCAATCCACTAAGAGTAGCAAAACCCCAATCGAAAGAGAGAGAGAGAGAGAGAAGAAACCGAAGTGAAGAGGGAGAGAGAACGTGGCTCTCCTGAAATTCTCCTTGCATGCAACGTTGAAGAAGGAAATGAGCTAAGGAGAGACATCTGTAAGCTGACTTATATTTATAGATTTGGAAGTTTAAGTCAAAGTCCGAAGAGTTTCAACTATTTACAGTTCAAGTCACACAAAGGTCCATCTTCCCCAATTGACTCCAAACGGATCTGACACAGTTATGGAAATTGTTGAGCTCAACGAAATACGCGTGCTGACACCAAGATGATGCAAAGATGATATGAGCAAAACAAAAGCAAAATTACGAAAAAGGGCTTAGAACTACCTATTCCAGGTCAAATGTCACTCAACTACCTATCCAAGGCCCAAAACCAAGTCCAAGAGAAATAAACAAAACAAAACACACACTAATGAGCCACTAATCCGGCTCAAAGGGGATCGGAGTGTTACACAGGCTACTGCCAGGGACGTGCAGCCCTAAAAGGGGTGGATTATAATATCATCGAGTCCCACATCAACTATAGAGAGGAAAGTGAATGGATTTATATATAGAGCTTGCACCCTTACCTTGCATATGGCATTTTGATAGGTTGAGGCCCACTAGAAGCAAAACCATGACGCCATAAGCTAAAGCGGACAATATCATGTATGCGTGTGAGGGTGGGGCATTACATCCAATTTGTCAGTAAGAGTTTTCTTTGAGGACAAGAGAGAGATTTCTTATGATTTTCCAAATGCAAGAACTAGACCCTGGTAGTATTGGGTCCCATAAGGATGAATTATTGAAACATAGATTCCAAAACCAAGTTACCCATAAGGATGCGAAGGAAGCAGCCTGCCACCCTAGATTTAGCATACAAGTCAAGTTTACTTATGCTAATCTTCACAGCCTAAGATTGCCCTCCTATTTTTGGAGGCAAATGAACTTTCAATTGATATTACTTTTCACGACTGTCTCTCCACCAGACCAAAAGAAAGATCTCATGAGTTTCTATATGTCGGCGATGACCCGAGAGAGCATTGAAAGGGCCATTATAAGGTGAAGAGGAGCTGAACTCAAAATATGCTTCACAAGGATGAGCCCACAGGAGAGCAATCTATTCTTCCAACCAGCAAGTCTCCCAAGGTAGATGTCCATGAAGTGGGAGAAATGCGTTCTTCTTGGAGATCTGAAGAATATAGGAACCCCCGAGTACCTATTGAAATTTGTGGAGATTTCAATGCCTTATGAATTAGAGATAGACCGCCTCTTCATGTGACTACAACTTGTGACAAAGATATTGCTTTTGGCTAAGTTGAAAATTTTTCCAAAAGTAGCTTGGTAAGAGGACATGAGGTTCTTAAGGGGTTTTTAGGGTCTAGAATTTGCTCTCATAGAGTCAAAATGTCGTCCACATTTAGAAGGTGACAGACGACAGCTTGATGAGAGACACATGCAAGATTTTCCTTTGATGACAATAGTTCACATAATTGGTGCATCTCGTTGAGCCATATTTATGTGCGTGGATGCATGCATAAGACTTTTGGTGAGCCTCCATTTCATTCTAAAGCAAAGTGGAGCCTCACCGATGTGATTGCCCTGTCGTTCAGGACATAGAAGCCTTTTTTTTTTTTTTTTTTTTGGTTGCAAACAAGGAAGCTCTCATTATTGTTTTAGGATCTCCTACTTACAAGAACCTCCATGACTCACATAAGTGAGGTGAAATAGAAATCACATATGCGAGGTAATAAAAACTCACACATGTTAGACACAAGATACATGCAAGGTAAGGGGACTTGCACTTGTGATCGGAAAAAACATACCTCACACATATGAGATAATAAAAACTCTTATATGTAAAGAGGGGGATGCTAGGTTTGAATCCAAGACCTCCCAATTAAAAAATGCACTCCTTATCACCAAGGTAAGAAGTTGTTCTTCTTTGTGAGGCCACTTGATTAATGAATGACAATCACATGGGATAGTGCATTGGAATTGTGGAAAAGTCTTACGGGGGGTATGATTTCGGCAAAAATCATGTCAATTAAATTACCTCATCTATTGGTTTAGGGCATTAAAATTTAATGATTTCCTAATTTAACGATTTCAAATTTAGGTAGTCCCAACTCTCTTGGCAGTTGTCATGAGCTTTCATTATGACTTATTTTCGGTACTTCAAACTTTGAAAAAGAAAAGTAATTAATTGAAATCAAGTTTTCATTCGTTATACAGGGCTTGTTTCTTTCCTATTATTTTTGCTAAAAATTTGGATTGTTGTGGTTTCTCGGATACTATATAACATCTTGTCCCTTGACAATTGCAAATGCCAGCTTCTTCGTAAGTATTTCAAAATTCCAGCTATCCGAAAGGTCTTAAATGACCTTTTGAATTCTAGAATTCTTGCTCTTTTAACTTTTTGGTAGAATTTTTGAATACTAATGTGCAATGGAGTATTTAGGAATTCCACCATATTGAAGAATTTCATTCTCCAAGACAGGAATTTCACAAATTCCACTAAAGAAGCAGGCCCATCTCTTTTCATTAATATAAACATGTCTAGATATGGAATGAGTTTCAACTTAGCGCTGAAATTTTTTGCAAGTGTAGTCATCATAAATATATTAGATTGATAAGAACGGGCTAACTAAGCCCAAAGAAGAAATCATTTTCACCTTTGATGACAGCCCAACTGCTGAGAATAATATTCTCTCTCACAACACACTTTCCAAGATTGTTTTAACCCACCCTTAAATAGTTTGCCCACAGTTAAATTGTTCAAAAAAGTCCAACAATGAATCCCTACAACGAACAGTTTTAAAGCATTACCTAATAACACTGTGTAAAATAATGGGTAGTGCTGTTGTGTATCTAGAGATTTACTTGGCAACCCAGGAGTCGCGGATTCCTCATCGTTATATTTTTTTTTAATACAGAAAATTTCAAAGTTGATATTTTAGCGCGCCCAAATCCTACAGGCCCTGTATTCAAGCCGTGCAAGCAGTAATTACGGATGTCCATTGTTTGTTTAACAGACTTCAGAAAATACTCTGTAGGTCTGCCTGTCATAGGACCCTTTGCACTTTAAGCTTGTATTCGTTCCCTGTCAGCTGCGGCGGCATTGGGTGAGGGCTTGGATATCAGGGGTTTTGTTTATGACTTGTCTGATCTATGTTTTTATAGGATATTTAGGAGGCAGTTTAGGGTCTATACTCATATAGGCAGCTGAGACTTCAGCCCTTCTCACACGGCGCCAGAAGGTCTTCCCCTTTCGTTGGTACTAGAGGCCGACTTGTCATAAAGATGTCCCTTCAAGTGATAGATTAAAGCTAATGGCACAGAGACAGGGCCTCCAAATAAGTGCAGAAGCAAGAGGTCAGCTTATACAAGTGTGTACTCATACGGCCTCAGGTCAAACACGTCCAAGATCTAGGCAATCCACAAGAAATGGGTGTTCAGATATTAAACAAAAATGATGAGGGCACATAGCCACATATACATTATTAGACTGTAAACCGGTGGGCTTCAGGTTTGTTACGGTTTTTGCCCTATTATCCTTCAAGCCCTCTTCATTTTATGCCTAATTTACATATTTCTGAAATAATAATGCATAATATCTGTATACTAGGCTCGGGCTTAAGTGAAGACGCCTCTAATGAGAGAAATCTGTTTAAGCATAGGGGACTCGTTATCTATGCAATCCTCTCCTACCCACTATTGCCCATGTATTGACATCCTAAAGTTTAAATTGTCAATTCATTGTTGGATTGAAATTTTAAAAAAAATAATAGTCTTAAACTACTAAACTTGAAGGCCACAAGTCATAGTTAGTATGATATAACAGATATAAGTTTTGCATGCATAAAAGGGGCCTCGTCCAGATCTTCTAATCCCCCACCTTCACCATGATTGATAGAGAGATTCTGTGACATCTGCAGACCAAAGCACAATCATATATGGTATACCTAATACAGAGTATTTTCTGCTTTTTTTTTTTTTGGGCACCAGCCAAGGTGGTTGGGCTCTTGAGACACCTGAATGAATGCAGAAGTAAACCCTAAATACGTGATTGGGGGAAGACCGCCCACATACATAAAAGATTTCTATACACATAGGAGAGGTAACCTAAGAGTCAAACTCTGGGCAGTTGAATAAGAAAACTTCATTGCTCTAATTTTCTGCCCTTCAAATGCGACCAATTTTACTTGTTTAGTAGCTACTAATCCTAATGAAACCTCTCTCAAATTTGTTTAGTTGACTTGAAAGTCAAATACGATCTTACTCAATTTATCCCTAGTTTAAGCGATCAAATCAAAGCTTCTTTGTGATTAGATTCCATAATCAATTATTGAATATAATACGCTATATATAGGTCCTTGAAAACTAATTTAAGTTTCTATTATTTGAATGCAGCCTTTTTGGATTTAAATCCACTAGTTAGATCATATAAGGATCTGGTTGCGAATCTAAATGTTTCGAATCTTTGATCTAAATTTCTCCAAGATTCACTAATAAATGTCATACCTGCTTTTTTCAAAACTGAAGACTTCATATATTGAAATATACTCATTTAAACCCCCAGTAGGAGGGAAATAAATAGGGTATGAGGCGTTGTGATGATCTTTGGCTTTTCCCATCTCAGTTGTAGTTTATGTCATTCTTCCATTTTCTAGAAGTAAGATGAATTAAACCCTGACTTCAAAGTTGCAACAAGTGCTTTGCCAAGGGCTTTTATCCAAAATTATAGACAAAATCATAGAAAACCTCAAGCTCCTTATCCATCTGCTCAAGAATCATGTTATGATTCTAACTCTGCAACTGGAAGAAAAAACAATATTCACAAGAAATAAAAATGAATCCTCTTCTCAAATAGGAAATTGCAGACAACAAATAGATTTATTGGTTTCTGAACGTACAACGTAACTTTAACTAATAGTGGCTTCTAATCAGCTGGTAGTCTTGTTGATGGAGAAACATCAGTATTTTTTGACATTTTTGTGAGGACTACAAAAGGATTGGACAACAGCAACTTTACTTTTCGATCTTTTGATTGGAGGCTGTGGTCTACAAGTGAGGGTCACTTTCTTCTCTATTACGTCCACTACCATGGACTCTACGCAAACTGCTAAAAAGCACGGAGAGAGAGAAAGAGAGAACATAGGTTAGATAAAGAGTCATAAATTCTCTCCCAGTAACGAAAGATAATGGAAAATGCAGGGTGACTTGTTCATAAATTCTCCACCTTTTCCCCCATTTGTTGCACGCAATCCTTGCAAATTTAATGATGTATCGAGGTAATATGTTTGGTGTTAAGTTGCATTTTCATATGAAATTAGTCTGTATGGCTTGCCTTGGCCCACAACATCATAGGTTTTAACTTTTTATTTTCGGGTACTCTCCAAGCGTGTTGGACCCATGAGACACCCGACAGATGTGGTTGGTAGTGAAGCCCAGCATAGAAAGGGGAGGAGATCCGGGGTTAAATCCTACGCAGTTGGGTGAAAAATGAGATAACCATTAGGCTATTCCTTTGTTCTCATGAGTGAACTGCCTTTTGGAGTTTCAAAAAGCCTGCCGGTGGAGAACCTAATAATTAAATCATGTGGTACTCATCCAACTGGACACACTGTAGGTTTCCACCAACGTTCGAACCATGGTAGGAACTATGGGAATGAGTGCTTTATCTACAAGGCTAATCCTATAATCCCAATTATTTGAGATTTTATATCTTAAATTGAGTAACAAAAGTATTGCCTGGCAATAACTCAACTAGGTAAAAGTGGTGAGTTCCAATCCTCAATTTAAAAATATAGAAAAATAGTACCTAGAAAACTTTTAGTTCACCTCTAGTTTAGGACAAAATTCGCATAAGGTTTGTTACTTTTGCACCATAAGTGGGCTCCAAAGTAGGTCACCTTTTTGCAGAGACCCTTGGTGACTAAGGATATATTTCTGTAGTAGAATTTTCAAAATTCATGTCTAGAGTAATTCTTCAAAATTTATTTGTTGGTTGGAATTCCTAAATCCTCAAATGCCAACGAAGTTGGAATTCTAAGAATTCCAAAAACTATTTAAAACTTTTTAGGTGGTTAGAATTTGAAGTTCTAGTAAAAAAAATATGGCATTTTTAAATGCAAATGGGACCAACAATCACATCATGTCTATTAATTCTTAATATTACAAATTCTCACCAAAAATTATATGAAAGAAAAGGGCCATAGGTGTTTGTTTTATTACCAAATTTCTAATAAATATTGTTGTGTTTGGAATTCATAGACATGATATGATGGTTTCTCTATAAAATTTCTTGTTGCTAACCATTTTTACCAAAACCTTGAAGTGTTAGTAAAGACAATATAAATATTTTTTGATGCTCCTCCTTGGGTAAGACTCATTCCTCAACACTCCCCTGCAAATGGAACTTGATCGGTGCATTTTTGGCGCCACACATCATTGTTTTTCATGCCAATTCATTCATCTTGGGATTCAAACTATTGACCAGTTGACTTCAATACCATATTAGATTTCTTTAGCTAACCATTCCTATCTAAACATTGAGGTACTCTCACTTTGGTTGAGCCCCACTTATCAATAGTGTCCCACCGGCATTTGCAAATGCCATGTTTATTTACTAGAATTAATCTAACCACCTAAAAAGTATAAAATGACCTTTGAAATTCCTAGAGTTCCAATTTATTTGTGTTTTGGTGGAATTTTTGGATTCTCACGTATACAGGAGGATTCAAGAATTGTACATGGGGGATGACTTTTTAAGAATATATAAATTCTTTAGATAGGAATTCTTTGCATTGTAGTATAGAAACAGGCCCTAGGGAGCATTTAAGCCAAAAGTGGAGTCTTGGAGATGAAAATTATTCAGATTTTTCACCCACTGTTCCATTGTCTCAACACATTTTTCTCATGGAAAAAGAAGAAAAAATTTGAACTAGTTATTCAATAGAGAGGATCTCAAACTTTTTATGAGAGTCAGAATGTGCGATTCCTCTCTCACATAGAAATAGAGAATTCACTTGTTGCACAAACGAGTCCTAGTTTAATAGATGAATTACCACCCATTCTTGAAATGATGCATGCAACTCTCTTCCAGCACTGGTTGCATCCCAAATCGGCTTTCAGAATAATTTCTTGGACCTGCGCAAGGTTCAACTAACAAATGTCAATTCCATCTTCAGCAAAAGCTTGAGAATCAAACATCATTTGCAATCTAAGCACACATAGAAACCCACAAGGAAGCCTCCAAACTCATTGAGAGGTCAAGGGTTCAAACCTTGCCTCTCCCCTCCCTTGCATATGTGCTCTCCCCTCCCTTGCATATGTGAGTTGTAAATTGTATTTTGTTTATTCACAGATGTGGGTTTCTGTTTCCCACATGTATGAGTTATGTCTTGTTTTCCTACATATATAGATCCCTATTACCCTTTATGCGTAAGTTGTGTCTTGTCTCTTTACAGATGTGGGCCTTCATTACCCCATATGTGTGAGTTGTATGTATCCTCATATGTGTGAGTCCTAATTAGCTTATATGTGTGAGTCAGTCGAGTTGTGTATTATATTCGGGTCCTAGCCCCTCAACTGGGTTGAAAAAAAAAACCAGAATAATTAAGAAAAAAGACGGTGAATCGCTATCATGGATTAGAACAATATTGCATGCTACCATTCTACCAGGCCAAAAGTTTTTATGCATCCCTCTTATATATTGGTACTGCGATGATACATCAGTGCCATTTGGCCTTCTTTACCAAAGTGAAACATTCTAAAGAAAAATCTGAAAATGAACAATTGCGAATCTTCATTTTTTTTAAATGGAATTTATGGTGCTTTAGATGTGGTCAATGGGTTCCCTACGATTTTTTAAGTTTTTGACAAAATCCGCAAAAAATAAGTATTGATCATTGAAATCTTCATGTTGAACGAATACGCTTGTGTGATCGAGCAATTAAATAGACTTGATGAGGTTCTTATGGACACACTTATGGCCTGATGATGGTCCCATATGCCAAACATGTATCAGGTGATATCTGTTTTGGCCTTGTTTTATCACATGATATCCGTTTTAATTATAAGATAGGGGGCATACGAGGTTCATCGTTTGTGAGAAGCATATAAGATATGGAAACTAAATCACAAATGCAGGCATATTTATAGTTTTTTATTTATTATTTATCCTCACATCCCTGAATAACGATATTTGATATTTTCAAAATTTTCTGTTTTCTTCTTTCTCATTTTCCAAATAAAAATGGAAAAAAAGAAAAAAATAACATTTTAGGCCATTACAATATCAGCCAACATATAATGAATTATCCTGCTTGTTACATATTAAATCATGGTTTTTTTGGGTAAGTTATTAAAGCATTGACTTTAAAACAGAGTTTTGGACATTGTATGGTGAAAAGCCAAAAAATTCTTTGCGGGTACAAGAGTAAGATATTGGTTTGTTTGGAATTTTTTATGAAAGATTTGATTAACATTCTACAAAAGCTTTAAAAATTTTGAAAATCTCCACTTATAGGTACCCCCTATTAAAAAAATATAGGCATAGGATGACATAAAGGTGGACAGAGAGAGAGAGAGAGAGAGAGAGAACTGACGCTTGGAATCGTTAATGACTCAACAGAAGCAAGGCTGGAAACTGGGTATGTTCGACTTCCGAATTTGCAGCCCACTGACATTGCTGATCTACCCATCTTTCTATCTCATAATCTCTCTCACTGTGGGTAGATTTGTATCTCTCCATGCTGCTGTTCGTCCATCTGTCTATTTGTGTATGGAAGCGGGAGGAGTTGAAACGGATAACCCAACTATTCTGACAATCAATCCGATCTTTTCTGGTTGTTATTTTGTTGGGAAAACATGGACATACAGAAGAAGAGGAAAAGGGTGAAGGCTTTGTAACAAAGTGCACTTGATTGAAAGATGCCCCCACTTTCTCCAGATAGAATCTCACATCAGCTTTCTGTTTTTCTTTCTGGTCAATGATGTTGGCTAGGTTTCTTGGAAGAACAAACAAGCATTACAGCTAGAGCTGTTAATGGACCTTGCCAATGAATAACTGGACTGGGTTTGAACAGGATCAGGTCCTTTGGTTGAGACGAGATGGACTATATATAACATTGTGATTATGCATCTGAGCCACATCCGAGTTTCATTATGGAACTAACTAAAATTTTCAAAAATCCACCAATACGACCATTCCATGAAAGCCAGTGAACATACTAAGGTCTCTTGTTATTGTCCACTACTATCAATTAAACGCCTTTTTCATCCACCTGCACTCTTGAAAAACAGGTGCCTAGTTATTTTATTTGAAGCATTTAGTAATGATAGTTTTGGGGTATTCCTTTATGATGTTCTAGATTATAAGCATGCACACAATATGCAGCGAAAATAAAATAAAGAAAACAAGTAACAACCACAAGAAAACACGATTTTTACGTGGAAATTCAATTTGGAAAAAAACCACGAGTCCATTCCAGACAACCAATCAAGCACTATGATAAATCACACAATGACAAGAAATATACTTACAACCCTTATCCAGATGTTACACACTACAACAACGTCCTCCAATACACTACAAGTCTACATCGTACTCAACCAATGAAATGCCTTCTACTTGCTACGCTTGACTTTTTATATGATCTTTTATAAGAGATGTAAAAGACTAGAATTTCTCGGATACAACTTTAGCACATTTCTCTCCAATAAATGCTCTAGAGAAGAAGGGTGATCTTCAATTTGTAATCTCCACTTAGAATAATGAGATCTATATTTTCTTAGGGTTGAGAGGGAATCCCTTTAAATAGTCTACAATTTATGCCTTAAAAGAATACTCCTTGTAAAACAAAAGCTTTTAATTCCTTAAAAGAATACTCCTTGTAGAATAAGAACTACCATTTCCTTAAAGAATACTCATTGTAGAATCAGAACTACCAGTTCTGATAAAAACCGGAAACAAACCCGAAATAGGAAAGTGGGTTCTTCAGCTCATTTAAAAGAAATATAAAATACAATTTAATGAACCCAAAGTTTTGTCCGACCCATGAATTCGCCAACACCGGAAAATCTTACAAGTGATATATTATGTTGAGAATTTGAAGAATTTCAATGCTAACCTCCAACAAGTAGAATTCCAAAATGCTAATGGTAAAATAGCATTTTCAGTTTCAAAATTCAAAGAATTTAGCTAGCTGAAAGTAATTGACCTTTTACTTGGCAAACTTAGAAAAATCTGATCACCTAAACTTAATCAAAACGGAATTGTGAACTCACAAGAACAACCTCTACATTTCAATCAGGAATTCCAACAAAAAATGCTCTCAATAAGATAAGTTGATATAAATATTCTAGAGAGCCGCTAAATGAACATTGAGTTTGCTCGATCTATATAGCGAAAAATTTTAAAAAATTAAAATTTTCCAAAATATCCCCATACCCCTTCCGTTTCCCTCCTTCTCTCCTCCTCATCCCCACCTCCCCCTCCGGCTGGGGACGAGCTCCGACGGAGGCGGGATGTCCCTCTCCTTCCCCTCTCTCTCTCTCTCCCTCTTTCTCCTCCTCCTCCTCCTCTTCCTCCTCCTCTTCCTCTCCCTCTATTCTCTCTCTCCCCCTCTCCCTCCCTCTCTCTTCGCTCCCCCTTTCTTCCCCTCCCTACAGCCCTGTCGATCTCCCTAATACAAGGGCTATAGGGAGGGGGGGAAATGGGAGGGAAGAGAAAGGGAGGGAGGGGGAGAGAGATAATAGAGGAAGAGGAAAAGGAGGAGGAAGAGGAAGAAGGAGAAAGAGAGGGAGGGGAAGGAGAGGGAGAGCCCCCCTTTGTCACCGGAGCTCGTCCCCGGCCGGAGAGGGAGGTGGGGAAGGGGAGGAGAGAGGAGGGAGGGGAGGGGTGTGGGAAGATAATGAAGTGGGGTATTTTTCAATTTTTTTAATTTTAAAAAATTTTTTGCTTGTAGACTGAGCAAAACTTAGTGTTCATTTAGCAGGTCTCAAATTCTAAAAGCCTCAACCACTCGTAACCATTAACTTATGACTAATAAACCTAGTATATTGTTCTTTATTTAACACCATAACTTGTTTTCTTTTATGATCAGTCGTGAAGAGAATAGTTTCAATTTCTTGGTTTAAATTCATCTGAAATTTCTTATTTCAATAATAATGTGCCTCACCTCTTAAAACTCTTGGTCAATACACCTATATATGAATCAAGATGATTCAATCCATTGTGTCTTTTATTTATTCATTTATCTAAAAATTTTAATTAAGGCCTTAAGTTTTTGCCTTATTAAAAAAATGATATAAGTTTTAAAACTTTTCAAATTAGTTCCTAAGTTTTTCTTTAAATTTTCAATTAGCAATTTAAAGGTACCTTATGTCAACTTTTTTCCTCAATTTTCTTAAAATACAAATATTACCCTTCATTTAAAGCCATGATATGGCTTCAGCAGCCACTACATATGGCCGATCATCGTGGGGACGATTGTTGTCCTTGATCATCATAATGATGTCAGAAAAGGAAATGAGGAGAATAAAGATGAATTGAATGATGGTTTTATTTTAAATGAAGGGTAGTTTAGGTATTTTTTAAAAATTGAGGGAACAATTGCTGAAAAATAGCTTTAAATGGATATATGTCTTTAATTGAAAACTTTTTATGAAGCTTAGAGACTATTTTAAAAAGTTTTAAACTTCTATCCTTTTTTGAATTAAGCCAAAAACTTAAGGCCTTATTTGAAATTATTTATCTATTTATTTATTTATTATTTCTACATTGGGAACCAAACTCATGCACTATAAAACATTCGCTCATATCCTTAACCTGCTGCAGCAGTTAGGAACAATTGATTACTTCTTCCATTGACCCCAGTTAAAACATATATTATAACTGTTTAATTAGCACATCAAACTGGTTTTTAGACCACTGCAAGTAAGCATAACGCTTAAATAATAAAAAAGAAATGAAAGAAAGCATAAAGCAAATGATTGATTGAACGTTACAGATGCATGAACAAATGCAATGGACTTGGTTTACAGCTGGGTTCACCCAACCTTCTCTCTCCTTCAGGGAAAACATCATTGATTGTCGTATGGCAGTTGTCCAACATGAGGAAGAACTTACTGGGATCAAATGGGCTGTTCACGGATATGACCTTCACGTGGAAATGATGTTGGGGAGACACCCAACCAAGCCAGTTGAGGTCTACTTCTCCATTGGACAGGCAGTCGGTCACATACAAGAACGGTTAAAAATAGATCAAGATCGTTATGGGATGCTTTTAGCCATGCTAAGGTGTTCATTTTCTTTCTTTTTAACCGTTAATTGCCCCACGGGCCACGGCCCTCGAATACCTCTGTTAGGACCAATAAGCACAACATAGATGTTGTGTGTTATCAGCTAATTACTGTTTATCTGCTAAAAGCCTGTGTGGTTGCTTACATTTGGGGGTATGCTATCTAAAGAATTTGGAGAATACCAAATGTTGTTGTCCACAAAATAGAATTCCAAAATGCTAGTGGTAACAGAGAATTCTAAAGTATGGAATTCTGAGAGTTCAATTGGGCAAAAGTGACTTTTCACTTCGTCGGTTAAGCAAATTCCATCTAAACCCGGTCAAATAGGAAATTGCCAATTCCCAATGTCAACCGCTGAGGGAATTCTTGAAGCAAACACTCTCAGCGAAACAGACCCTAAGTACATGTTTATATATGCTTGCCAAAAATCAGTTTTGTAGACCTTTTTCCTCTTCTACCTCGGAAAAAGAATTTTTTGACCCCATCAAAAACACTTTTCCATTAAGGGTTGTTTAGTTGCCCCCATTTACTTATATAAACAGGCATTCATACGTACCAATAATGTATCCCATGTTTCATTGAATCAATTACACAAGTGATGCATATGTGAGAGTGTGAAAATAGTGTGAAAATGAACAAAAAATTTGTACATCTCCCGTCATGTGAAAAGCTTGCACATGTCACTATTCATGAGCAGAGCTATAGTACACATTTAGGGAGTCCGATCTTTTTACTCTTAGAATTTGATTAGCCTCAAAATGAAGACCGAACAGTTTTGTGTTACTAAAATGGCAAGGATAGGTATGGTGTAAAATATCAACCGTTGAATCTTCATATATTTTGAGAAATTACATCTACTAAACTCGACTTTATTTTCCCGATCCAAACTGTTCACCCTCTTTGGACAATAAAAACAGCTAGATCTCAAATCTCATATTTTGATTCATTATGGATGTTAAAAAGTTCGACGAAAATCGGCAAACGATTCGATGTATTCTTTGAAATTGGCCATCTTTTTCACAAGATTTTGTGGTAGTCCATTTTTTCCTCTTTTTTTACTATTGTAAGCCCTTATTTTCATGATCCAAACTGTTCACCCTCTTTAAAAGCCTAAAAACATATAATCAGTTAAAATTGAGTCGTTAATTTGTCATATATTTTGAAAAAAAATTGTAAAAAAGGAAACTCTAACCTAATAAATTTAGTTTTTTTAGTTACATGGGCCACTGAATCATGATCAGAACCATTCATCCACTTTGGAAGCTAATTACAATTTGAGGATCAAATGCCGTACCTTGATTCATCATAAATTTTGAGAAAATAGTGAATCATTGGATCCATTGAGATTCTCATCCAAGAGACGCACAATGGAAATTGTTCGCACGGGACTCAATTATATATGAAAATGAAATGTGCATTATTTGTGCATACGAATTATTTTCTCATGACATACGTAAAAGCTAAACAACCCCTTAGGTCATTATTGTAATTTTCCTCATGGGAAGCGAATGCACCAAATGTAAAAATTTCTTTGTTATTTAAAAAGTGGCTAGATTTATTATTATCATTATCTTAAGAAAAAATTTTAAATAACACCTTAAGTTTTTGCCTTATTTCAAAAAGTACACAAGTTTCAAGACTTTTCAAATTAAACCCTAAGTTTTACACTTAATTTTCATTTAAGTACATCCGACAATTTAAAGGTACTTCTAAGCAACTTTTTTCTTAGCTTTCTTAAAATACTAAAACTACCAATATTTAAAACCATGACATGGTTTTAATAGCCACTATATGTCGCCGATTATCTTGAGGACACTAATTGTCCTTGATCATCATAAGGATATCAGAGAAAAAAACGAGGAGAATATAGAAGAATTAAATGAAGATTTTATTTCAATAGTGTAATTTGGGTATTTTTTAAAAAAATTATTGAAAAATAGCTTTAAATAGACGGATGTCCTTAATTGAAAATTTTTTCAAAAATTTAGGAACTACTTTGAAAAGTTTTAAAACTTATATCTTTTTTGAAATAATGTAAACACATAGAGCTTTGTTTGAAATTTTCCGTTTTCTTAATTATTATTATTATTACTGCTGTTAAGTTACTATTACTAGTTTACTACACCACCACAACTACTATTATAATTCCTCAAAAAAGGTATCTAAGTAAGAAAGCTATTTCAACTACCCTTTGTGCTGCGTTACGACCATACTACACCAACAAAGAGCACTCATAAGTCATAAATAGCCTTACCTCTAATGGACAGACCTGATTCTGGCCCATTTGTTTGACCCTTGGTTCCATCTTCTGCTCAATTTAACTCCTGCCAGGTTCACATTTCGCTCCGATGATCTTCACCCACTTGTCTAACTTTCTTTTCCAACGAGGATATTCTTTTGTCATCCTTTCCTTCTCTAAGCAACACTGACTTTTCTAATTACAAGATCACGGACAAAACTCAACAGTAAAAAATATTGGGTGACCGGAATTGTGAAAATGTCGAATGATTATCTCTTCTCAAGTAAGGGTTTTAGGTTTCCTACTTGCCGAAGAAAATTATCAAGATTGGAACGTTTTCTTTTTTTTTTTTTCATGAATAGTTTTGTGTTGTATTTAATTGTGAACCACTGCCCCCCACCCAATCGATAAATAGATCATCTAATCATAGGGCATCAAGTTTGATCTTAGGCCCCATGTCTTTATAAAAATTTTTTATAGGTTTTTTGCATGTTGGGGTTTTTGGAATATGATGATGGCTTACCTCTTGGCATTTTCAAACTCCATATTTCTTTTCAAGAATTTTAAATTTTTAATTAGCTGAAAGGACTCAAATGGCCTTTGGGGATTTCAAAATTTCAACTTCTTTATATTTTGGTGGAATTTATGGATGTTCAAGTACAATGAAGCATCTAGGAATTCCATTATATTTGAAAATTCAAAAATTTTGCACACATGAATTCTCTAATTCTAGTAAAGAAGCAGTCAATTTTTACAAGAATTCATTGCTAGAATTTAAAATGTTTGGAATTCAAAGATAGTGATGTGATGGTTGTGCACTAGGACTTCTAGATGTTGTATTCTTTTACTGAAATTTACATGAAAAGTGAAATGTATCCTTCCAAAGCCTCTTGACATATTCGGATGCTTCAGTGGAGAGGAGTTAAGAATTTCACTTAGAAGACAACTTTTGTTGAATTTATAAATTTTCATAAATAAAATTTTCAAATTTTCGTAAAGAAATAAGCCTTAGTTTCATATGATTTTCTTAGAGAATTTATAGATTTCTTGGAGCAATAGAGAGTTAGGTTCTATTTCCTTTTTAGAATTTTTAAAGAGAATAAGAGATGATGAAAATTCATAGACATGGTATGATGGCTTATCCTCTTAACATTTGCAAATACTAGCTAAGTTTCTTTGCTACAGCTCTAATTTTTTGTAGCCTAAAAAGTGTCAAATGGCCTTCGGAATTCTCATAATTCCAGTTACCTAGAATATATAAATTGTCACAACCCGAGCCCAAAAGATCGGAGTTTAAGACTAAACCTAACCAGTGACACACATACTTTCGTGTATGTACACTTAGACCCTATCCAAATGCACACGCATAAGGAAAATTCATACGTGCCAATACATGTACGCGGAAACTATAGATATCAAAACATAACAAAAGAAGACATATAAGAGCAAAATAATATATATACAAAAAATTACAGAAAGTTCAGAGTTATATAAAATAGGTCGGATACAACATATAAAGATCATGAATAAATCCAAATCCACTAAGATCCCAAAATGAGGAAGACCGATATGCATGTATGATACTGTCGCGCTCCGATGAAGTGATTACATCCACTCCTCTAACCCTAATGGAGCATCTAGGGTCTCCTTTGAAGTTTGGTTGACCAACGAAGGGTCAGTCGAGGGATTTGAGCCTGCAACACCGAGGACAACATTTGAATTCAACGATTCAGCAAAGCATAAGCAACAGTAAGTTAACACGTGTTGTATCTAATAGAAGAAAGAATAACTAATAAATCATAGCGTTTTAACTTTGTATGCTAGGCAGTTATGCAAACAAATGAAACATGCTATTAGAATCAATGCTTACATGATACATACATAACTAGGTGGCTACTATATTTGCCCTATACTCCCTTTTGGGGACACACATACTAAGAACACAATCGACCGAGCCGATGTACGAATGGGTCTCGGGTTCCTGGGGTCCGGAAGCCCCAAGACATAAACTCACTGCAGCGGTGCCATATGAACTATGCCAAATTCAACCCTGTAAGTATCGTAAGGCTGAAGCTGAGTAGTGCCTGACTGTATGGAATCAAACCAATACTAGGACTTGAGTAGATCATGTATATTATATCATATCGAACATATATCATACGTGCATACATGCATACGGTCAATTCATACTTAAGTTTCTGAAAACATATCAAACAAATCAAACATATCGAACTTACTATATCAAATAGGCAAAACGAGGACTAACCAACCATACAGGAGAGTGGAGGTCATAGATAGTCATACAAAATGCCATGCAACTCAATTTACTTGAATCAAGATCATTTGCTATCCATCCATAATCTAGTTATCCAGTGTTTCTAACCATGCATAATGATGTAGTTTTAAATTATCCGATACACAGTTATCTAGTGTTGCATTGTATCAAAAGAGTGTATCGAAGTCCCTTAAACTAATACCCATGGAGAGGTGCTTAACAACTGGATAACGTACATGAATGAATCGTAGCCCTCAAGATCATTCATGCAATTATGTTATATTCCATTGGGCAAGTCAGGGTTGCCTACCTTCTAACTCAAAAGCCCTATAAGGTCTCTTCCAACACCTACCTTTCTGATGTTTCACTGGTCTTACGGCTCAGCCGGGGGTGTTCTACGGCTTAGTCGTAGACATCTTACGGCATAGCCGTAATATGTACTACTTCTCAGCCGTGATGCCCTTTACTGTTCATCTGCATTTCTTGCTTAACCTTGTTTTGTTCTACGGCTCAGTCGTGTTTTGTTCTACGGCTTAGCCTTGTAAGGTTACGGCTTAGTCGTAACACATTACACGGCTTAGCCGTGGCTGGACCGTAAAATGTTTCCTTAATTTTTCAGCTCTCTGGAAGTCAAGCCGTAGCTTAACCTACGGTTAGGTCATGGCTCTCCTACAGCTTAGCCATAGTGTATTCTACGGCTTAGCTGTAGCCTAACCGTAGAAGAAATTTGGGTTTTGCAGCTCTCTGGACTTTGAGCCATAAGCAGTTATGGCTTAGCCGTACACTGCATGAGATCAGTTTTCTGAACCTATTACTGAATCAACTAAGAGTATACAAAATTGAACTAACACACTCAATAGAATAGAAATTGACACAATTGGGCTGTAATACATTCATTCACATGCAAGATTAGAGAATTAATTGCAATCAATTATATACCAACCGGCGTTCATCCAAATCATACTTATACTTGCCTCAAATGAATTCTAACACACGCACAGTTGTCCTTAGGCCCAATTTCAACGTCTAACCATTGCTCTAACAGCCATGCATTTGCAAGAAGGAAGAAAGAGAGAGAGAGGCGTGAGTGCAATTGCAGTAACTGACGAGAAGAATAAGGAGAAAGAGAGAAATCCAAGAATCCTAGCTTACCTTAAGCCACACAAAGAGATGACAAAGACCTTGGTTGCACAAACTCTCCCTTCTCTTAGCTTGATCAGGAAGGAGAAAGAAGACGAAGAAGGGAAGAAAAGATTGAACGTTGAGAGTGAGAAAAGAAAGGGAAGGTTGGTGGACATATATATAAGGATAAGAATGAAGTAAAATTGAAGAAAAGTTCAATATTCTACACTATTTACAGTTCGAGTCAATTAACAATCCAATAATTCCAATTGACATAATTAGAATATGAGTCAGTTAGAGAAGTTAACGAGCTCGATGAAAGATACATGTTGACGTCAAGATGATGCATGAATGATAATGTCGTATAAAATCTAAAATTACAAAAAAGGGCTCATGTCTACCTAAACCGGGTTAAACTCTACCCAACTACCTATCCATGACCCGGAATGAAACCAAAACAAAAGTAAAACACAATTTACCACTAATTCGTCATTAATTAGTAACTAAACCGGATTAAGTTGGGTTGGAGTGTTACATAAATCCTCCATTTACAAGTAGAAATTAAGAATTCCATATTTAGGTATTGCTTTTGGAGAATTTACAAATTCCCCGGACACGAATTCATGAAATTCTACTTAAGAAATAGGCCCATAGTCTCTCATCCTTTAGTTGATCACTTTAAGGGCATATTTCTTTGAAAGAATTCAAATAAGTCTTGTTTGACGAATATACAAATTCTCCAAGAGTTTTTACGTAAGTGGAATTGCTAAATCCTCCTCTTAGGAGAGGATTTGCAAATAGCAAGAAGGCAAATGTTAAATGAGAGTCTTCACGGGATTGTAATTCTAATAAAGAAACATTGCATGTTGAAATGCCATAAGACAACCATCACATCATATTTCTGAATTCCCATCACAAATTTTAGTTTACAATTCTTTTAAAGAAACAAGCCCCTATTTTTCAATTCTGCTACATATTCCCTTGTTTGCTTTGTTCTGCCTTAGCCTTCCCTACAAGAAAATTTTTTGATCCTTCAAGCCACTTTCCCTTTTGTCCTTTCGGAATTGACATTAGGTATTTATTTGTGCAATTCAAGTATTCAATTACTGCCAAAAGCAAAAGGTAAAGGCGGTAGTTAGTCAATTGCTACAAAAATTTAAAAAAAAAGGGCATTGGTTGGTTTTTTGGCACTCGACAGCCTCCCAACATGGCTCCGTTCAATTTCATTCAGAAGAAACAAAAAGACGCCTAATTTTTTTTTCAAATAATGATATATGTTTTCAACCTAGGAAGTCAAATTCTTGTTTTGCAGACACGAGCATAAGCACATCCTTATATTACAAACAACTTAGTCTCATAACTGAAGTCAAATAATCTGTAATGTATCATTCAAATTTTATCGGACTATGATCAACATCAAGGACTTCTACACAAAACCAAACCCTATTGAAAGAATTACATACCATACTATGAGTAGCATATCCCTTTTGACGTGACCCATTCTTTGCAATCATGACACATAATCTTAGCGGGAACCTTCTTTCTTTTATTCCTGGACGTTTAATTGAACCAATATGTTTATTATAATTTGGGTTGTTGTTGTGAGGTGGAATCTCAATCATGGTATTGGTGGATGCGAGCTAATGAATAATTCATGGTTGTTGCCCCCATTTATAATACTTGAACAAAGCCCGGAGAATAGGGCTTCCTCAGTACTAGTTACCCTTCTCTCTTAAATTTCAGCATTAACTTACAATTTACTTTGTTTACCTGATTGCCTAGGATCACACATGCCTCCTTTCCTCACTCAAGTGCTATCTTACCTCACTTGAGGTTTATTTACCTCACTTGAGATCTCCTTTTCTCTCTTGAGTGTTGGATTTTAGCCCCCCTAAGCAGGGTACCAAAAATAAACTTATAGTTTATTTTGATAGTTTTCATGTTATCTCATGTCTTTGCTAAATTCACTTCATTAGTAAATTAAAGAGCAATGCCATTTCAAAATAGAATAAACTAAAATGAGTCAAACTAAAAGTATCACATTTTAAAAAATTCTTTTATCTTTTATACTAAAAAGTTAAAAAGCTACTTGTCATGCTACTAAATAACAATAAATATCTACTTTTAATAAAAAAAAAAGTTAAAAAGTTACATTATCTTTTTTATTAAATGACAAAATGCTATCATTTTCATATTTAATCCCTTTGCTTTGTTTATTCCTTTATTTGATCATTCACCTCATCTCACTGTACAAATAAAATTACAAAACGTGTTATAGGTTGATTACACATCTTTTGGGAATTGAATCACAACTACAAGGTTAGTAAACAATGATTTATTCCTTGCCCTAGCCAAATCCGCTATCACACAATCAGTTCATTTTGCAAAGAGGGTCCGCGGAAATTGAAGTGTGCCTGATACTCCGTGGACATCACAAAATTCAAAAAAAAAAAAAAAGGTAGTAAATATACTTAGTCTGACCTGTATTTAACAATGATTTGAAACTCACCTAGACTATGTACTGTTCTGTTTTTTATCATAAAATTTTGACTTGTACATAAGCTAGTCCAGTTAGGAATGACCTTAATAACCCAGCTGACCTGCATTTGGGATTTATGGTCATGGTTTAGAGTTGGAGAAGTTGATTGGGAGGCTTCTATGCTGGTTGATGGAGAGGTGATATGGTGAAGAGAAGAAAGGGAAGTGTGTCTCGGGCTTAGATTGAATGACCCAAGGGTAGAGAGAGTAGGGAGAAAATGTGATGCAAAAATTCTTGATTCTCAAGGATAAAGGGAAATCCAGAAAGATCCATGACACAACTTTGGCAATGAACATCTAGAAACATGGAACGGTTGGTGGAATCATGGGCACATCCAGAAGCAAAACTTGGGAAAATATAACTGAACTAGTTTAGATTTTGGGTTACATATTTCACCTCCCATTATGATTAATCCTACTAGAAATGGATCGGTATGAGGTTGGAAGTGGGTTGGTATGAGGACGTTTACAAGCTCTCCCCTCAAATTGGTGGGCCCGCAAAAGTTTGTCCAAGCTAGGTTTTTGGCTTTTCAAGAATTCAAAAGCTATCACTTTGCAAACCTTCAAAGGGTTGGGCCAAGTCATGTACCCTCATAGGACGGCCCGATTGACAACCTACCGGCCACTACCCTACTATAAATCAAATTGTAGCAAGCATACATTGTCATCTACATCCATCGTGCTTGTTTCATTGCATTGTTGGTCTTAAACTAAGACGGAGGATGATTCATGTTAAAGTTCACACTAGATTGCTTGTGCTAGCAATATAGGAAAAAAAATTAAAATTAGTATTAGTCTCATCAATCTTCTCACCCCACCAAAGTAAGGGCCTAAGTAGTGTAGGTCCTCCTAGGGTTTTGGCCTCTCATCATATATTAAAAATAGGGCCCGGACAACTCCTATCCCGGCTGGGCTCAACCAGGCCCTTTTGACTGCCCCAAATGTTTTACTTTAAATTCCATATTATTCCAAAGACTGCTACTATGCAATGTGGCTAATGATATGCAATAATGCAAAGATCCTAATGGGGCCACAGGATAGTTCAGTTAGCATAGGACTACGATTTACTTCTAAAGGTTGTGGGTTCGAACTGTGCCGGTCAAAGGTGGTACCCTCCTTTAGCGAGAAAAAAAAAATGCAAAGATCCTAATGCGGGTCCAAAATATGTTGAAATGAAGCCCTGCTGCAATCAACTCACACTTCAGAATGAGTAATTTAAGCCAAGATGACTAACATGGGCTGGGGAAAAAAATACAAATTTTTAAGATTTTGAAGTTGACATCGTACCCACAGTACCTGAAGTGGGGCCGCCAGTGCTTCTATTTTCGGGCAAGTAGACACTCTCGAGCAGCCTTACAATCTACACTTTTAGCGTAGGGGGATCTCTGCAGCGGCCCCATTAGTACCCTGATAGTGTTGAAATCTGAGAAGTTTGTATGAGACAGATATTGATGTTGGGAGTAGGTTTCTGTGATCTCTACCTTTATGAGGATCACATGGCTAATCAAACCAACCGAATCAGACAGATTCTAATGGAGATTGCCTTCCCGAATACAGATATCAGACCACTAATCATATCTACTTTCAGATGTTGATCTAGCCAACATCTAATGTGTTGGGAATATAGCCAAGGATCGATGATAAGGCATGCGCATGCAAATCACATAATATCAAGCAAGTAATTATAAAGAAGATGACAACACAAGCAATTACATAGTTCAACCAAACCGCCTACGTCTACGGACAAAAATCACCTCTATTACTTTCACTCCTCTGCTGTGTTCCACACAAGTCTATAGGGTTTAGGTTTACATATCACATTAATATATATTTTATGTTTTCTTTGCTCCTAAGAAAATTCATACATAATGATTAAAATACCCCAAACTCACTTACACCCAGATTAACCCAAATTGATTAATCTGGCTAAATTAGAATGCAAGACAAAAACCCAACAATTTCAATATTGGCTTAGATTTTATAAATCTCTAAAGCCACCTTGAAAAAACCCATCAACGTCTTGTTTTTTTTGTACCTCGCTGAAAGGCACGCCTGGCACCTACTCCAATCGAGCGTGGCTCCTGCACCCCCTTAGCTCGAGGTGTACCCACATTTTCAATAATGTGGTTCGATGATCAAGTCCAAGTGTGGCTTGAACTTCTCTTTCGTTGACTTTCCAAACACCTTCGTCTCATTCTTCCGAAGTGATTTAGTACATCTGTTGTCATCCTTGTAACACGACAACTTCTCACTTTCATTTGTTAAGGCAAAAGTAACATTTCTTTCGACTGCACATTTCCCTGAGCTCGCGACATTAATGATCTTCAGTACTTTGCTTTTAAGTTGGTGTTCCTCCCATTGTTCCTGCAGTTTTGGTCCGCTATTAGATTACTCCTTGGAAATGTCTGTTACACCATATTCCAATTATAAATCTAACTCCATCTTAACTGACTTTTTCTTTTGTTTCACCTTCAGTTTTGGTTATCCATTAATAGTTTTCTTGGAAATATCGGTTGCACCATCTTCTAACTTTCCATCTAACTTCACCTCAACTAACTTTTCCTTCAATTTTATCTACAGTTTTGGTCCTTTGTTAATAGACTTATTGGAAATGTCTGTTATTCTATCTTCCAACTTTTCATCTAACTCCACATCAACTGACTTTTCCTTCTTTATTGAAGTTGCTCCACCTCCACCTGTACTTGTACTCCCTATTAACTTGTAGAGACCTTTGACCAACTCACCTTTCATGACGATCATTACTCCTTTAACTACCTTCATAACTCCACCTGTTACAATGTACTTGTAGCCCTTGGAGTTTAAAGCCCCCATAGAAATAAAATTTCATTGTGAATTCGGAACATACATCACATTAGTCAAGGTCCATACAATTATGTCCAACATCTTGATTTTCACTATTCCAACCCCAATGCGCTTGAATTCCACATTGTTTGCCATGAAAACAGATTTTCCTTCACAAGATATATAGGTGTTAAACATGTCTCTATTATAGTATATATGATAATTACAACCAAAATCTAAAATTTAGAAACCTTCTTTTGTCTTTCCTATTTCTTTGCAACATGACATAGCAGCCGCCAGGACCAAAACCCCAACCACGTTGTTCTTCCTCGCCACCAAATGACGGTCACTTGGTGAGTTGAGCTTTTTCTAGGCAATGCCCAAGGTTTTAGAACATGGTTTCTGATCATGCATAGCCAAAGCCAAAATCTTTAACCACCAGTTTTGCTTTCAAGTTTCTCTTGCTAGTATAATAAAAACAAATCAACTATCAAAATTAAAATATAAAGTGACTTTTTAGGGTGTTTTATAATCTTTAATTACATTTAGAGTGTTTTAAAGTAAATAAACTAATAAAGTAAGCATATGAAGGTGGTTAAAATCGATTTTCAGTACATTTTGAATTTCATTGTAACAACAGAAAATCAATATTTTTTTGAAGAAATAGAAAATCAATACTAGTCATGAAAAAAATCTATGGACCATACCAGTGGTGGACCTAGGGTTTTTATTTGAGTGGGGCTAAACCTTTGCTCGACTTTACTACACTTTTTTCACAATACCGATACCAAAAGAGAAAATGTATAGGATTTTAGATACAAAATATTTAACTATACCAATGAGCATAGATTTCTCTCATCAGAAGTCATTTCATCTCTAAAGCAATCTTTTAAAGTTTCCCTGATGGTTCCTCATGTTTTGAAGGCATTTCATGATTCCCTTATCATCAATGGTATTAAATATGTCCTTGTCAATATATGCCCCATGGTGATTTGGACATCTTTTGACTTTTAGATATGCTTAGATTTGGAGATTTAGGGCTTAGAGTTTGGATTGGAACTTGGAGATTTAGAGTACGATTTGAAGATTAAGTGTTCATATTTAGGTATAGAGTGATTAGGATTATATTACATTTAAGAAGGGAGGGAGGTTGCTTTATTTAGATTTATTTGGAGAGAGGGAGATAGAGAGAAAGAGACAGAGAGGGAGGGAGGGAGAAAGTAATAACGAGAACCAACAACAAGAACCTCAATTGGTGCAAAGAGGATCCCAAACTCTTAGTAGAAAGAAGATGTCAAAGGGAATGAAGTAAAGCCTTATGGTAATTTTAGTGGGAATAAGATGTCAAAAGAGAAGAGAAGTATTTTCCCAAGGTCTTGTGACGTGGGCAATCACAGGGTTTAGACATGGGCAACTATTTATTAAATATACATAGGACAAGTCCAAGCCCAAGCCCATTTGAATATATGAAAATTTCATCATTCAAAACACACACACATAGATGGGAGCCCCTCTATCAAGCACTGGTATGGTGAGCACCACTTTCTAGTGGGGCCCATTAAAGGGATAGGACTGGGAGGGGAGGGGGTTTTGAAAGATATCCCCTCCACCTATTTATACATGGTGTCGGAGACTCAACTCATAATTCTAACCAATTAATCAATGGCTAATAAGTTTTAACAATCCAATATGAGTGTAAGTCGGTTCAATGGTCCAATCCAATTAGATGGGTGCCAAACTTGAGATCGATGACTATCATAAGGGGTTGTGGTTTTATGGTCCGCTTTGATGGATCATGAATTGGGCCCTACTAGATGTTTTGGTTGTGAGCATTGGTGCTTGCAGAGGTTTTTTGTAACTGTAGGGCCCCCCCTGGACCATACAACTCAATTTTGGGAGAGCCTTAAAACCAACGAAAACATCTAAGCGGTCTAAATTGTAAGTTTAAGATCTATGGAAAGTAGGTTTTTTTTTTAATTGTAGAAAGTAATTGTCACGCTGTGTTTGACAACTCTTATTTTTCCTTCTTATTCTCTTAAAATTGATTCAAAACATGTTTAAAGCATTTGGGAACCAAATGTGCAACCTGTAGTTCTATCCTCATAGAGACAGATTGCTTCTATTTGGACAGCATGCAATATGGGTGGAATCCAAATTGACCATACTCTCTTAAGCGGATAGACATCACATGAATAGTCTATGAGACGGTCATTGTAGCATGATCGTTTTTCCCTTTTTTATTTAAAATCCCAAACCTTAATGATAATTTGAACCGTTAGAATTATTAAGAAGGCTAAACAAGGCTAGGATGTCAAATTTCAGCCGTTGATCAATCCCTGATCATGAGATTTTTACAAAAAAATGTGATCCATTTGATCTAATTTTCTGGACAATGTGGGACCCATAGCCACTATCTAAACCATTGATCTTCTTTTGACGGCCAAAAACGACTATGACACCAAAAATTAGCCTCTAATTCCAAGTGTATCTCGAGATATTTGTCACAACCCGAGCCCAGGGTTCGGGGGTTAGCAAAAGCCAAACCTAATGACACACGTACTCCCGTGCATGCACACGTAGACCGGGTCTAAATGCACACGCACAAGGGAACAAGCACACGTGCCAAGCAAGTATGCGGAAGCTGCAAATATCAGAAACATAAAACTAACAAGCAAGAAGAGAATACGAAGAAAGGACTGATATACTTACATATGAACATATGAAAGTTTTACAAAAAGAACAAAAGACTATATACAATCTGACATGTCACGCCGAATACAAGTTTGAAATCCCCAAAACAAAATAACAAGAACAAGACTCCAAAGATATGCATGCCATGAACGCTCTCCTGCGGAGTGATCACATCCACTCCTCTAGACCTGATGGGGCCCCGGGGGTCTCATCTGGAGCCTGGCCGACCGGCGAGGGTTCGGCAGGGGGATCTGGGCCTGCAACACAAAAAACAACCGTGAATACGACGATTCAGCAAAGTATAAACCATAGCAAGTTAACACACGCTGTGTCTAATAGAATAAAGAACATCATGTGATTAAAGAAAGCATTTCCGTATACTAGGCTGTCATGCAAGAAGGAAATATGCTATATGAATCAATGAATACATACCGTGTACATGACTAGTGGCTACTACATTACCATATGCTCCCAAAAGAGGGATCTTATAACATGCAAAGAACACCATTGTCCGGGCCAGGGTACAATGGGTCTCGGTTTCCTGGGGTCCGGTTCCCCAAGACAAATCCATACTGCAGCAGGTCCTTATAACTATACCAAATTCACCCCGTCGGGATCCTAAGGCTGAGGCTAAGTAGAGCCTGACCACACAGAGTCAATCATGAAAATCCTGAGTAGATCGTGACAACATATCATACGTGCAGATCCGTGAGTGAACATATCATACATGCAAACTCAGGGTAAATAAACCACAATGTGAAAGTAACGAAACATACATAATCATGTTAGAGCGTTGAGATCAATGATCGAATGCAATATGTCATGCAACAAATCATGTGAAATCGAATCATCTTGCTTTACAAACCAATTCTACTCTAATTATCCGGTGTTTCTAACCGTGCATGATGATGTAGTTTTAAGTTATTCGATGCACCGTTGTCTAGTGTTGCTTGGAATCGGGCGTGCACGAAGTCCCTTAAACCAACACCCATGGGGAGGTGCTTAACATCCGGATAACGAACATGAATGATTCGCAGCCCTCGAGATCATTCACGCGTGGTATCACATTCCGTTGGGCAAGTCTAGGTGCTCTACATTCTATCATGAAGGTCCTATAGGTCTTTTCTTTATACCTAGCTTTATTCTTCATGTGTGGTTACGGCTTAGCCGTGTGTGTGCTACGGCTTAGCCGTGTGTGGTCTACGGCTTAGCCGTGGCTGGGCCGTAGAAGACCTGTCAGTTGCTGACTCTCAGTTATTCCAGAAAATGCACCCTGTATTGTTCTACGGCTGGGCCACGGCTGAGCTTCGGCTTAGCCGTAGGGCAATCCACGGCTTAGCCGTGCCCTAGCCGTAGAGGAAAACTGGGTTTTTCTCCTCTCTGGATTGTGAGCCGTAGGTGCTATACGGCTTAGCCGTACCTGTACGAATTCAATTTCCTGCAACCTGTACAGAATGTCTGGGAAAGCATCCAAATTGCAATTTATCAAGGGAGATAGACAAAGTAGTAGTCAAATGAGTATCCAATGGGCTGTAAACACACATTTCCATATCAATTCATGTAAGATCAACCAAATTCAATGCATACCAACATGGGTTCTCAATGTTATGGTTATACTTGCCTCAATTGGAGATCACTTGCACAATTATAGTTCTCAAGCCCAAACACAATCTAATACAAATCAAAACAACATGCATGCATGAGGATTGGAGTCATAGACACACTATACAACAATGGAAACAAGAGGGAGAAGAACTAGAGAAGAGAGATGAGAAGGATGAAGGGATTTCCACCAACTCACCTCACATGCAAGAAACCGACCTCCTCTTGATCGATGGAGAAGAGGAATTCAAGTGAAGGAGGGAGAGAGAATTCCACATGCAGTTGAAGAAACTTGAGAGAACGAGAGAGAGAAATCCAACTTGTCGATCATGTGAAGTTATATAAGAAATGGGTTGTCTAAATTGCAATAAAGGCCAAGTGAAAATGCTAATTTCAGTTTGAGTCAAATCCCGGTCCAATCGAATCATACGACCTCGGTTGCAAATGACGTAGTTACGAAAGTTAACGGGCTCAACGAAAGACACGTGTTGACATCAAGATGATGCAAAAATGACCATGTCTAAGAAAAGCTAAAATTACGAAAAAGGGCTTGGTCTACTTAATCCAGGTCAAACTCAACCCAACTACCTATCCATGACCCGTAACGAAAAGAAAACACAAACAAAACACAATTAGGAACGAAAACAAGATTAACTAACCGCTAAACGGGGTCAAGCTGGGTCGGAGTGTTACATCCTCCCCTACTTGAGAATCATTCCGTCCTCGGAATGCACGCTAACTCACTCATACCTGGGAAAACAAATCGGGGTACTGACGTGCCATCTACTCTTCTAACTCCCAAGTAGCCTCATCGGGACTGTGATGCTCCCAAAGCACTTTGACCCATCGAATCGTTCTGGTACGGAGTATCTGTTCTCGGGTTCCCACGATACGGAGCGGTCGCTCAACGTATGCAGCACTCGGCTGAATCTGAATCTCGTCATAGCGAATGACATGGGAGGGATCATGGACATATTTCCGAAGCATCGAAACGTGGAAAACGTTGTGCACTCCTGAAAACATCTCGGGAAGCTCTAATCGATAGGCTAAATCACCAATCCGACTCTTGATCTCGAACGGTCCAACATAGCGTGGAGCTAACTTGCCTTTCTGGCCGAAACGGATCGTACCCTTCATCGGTGAGACCTTCAGAAAAACCCACTCGCCAACCTGAAACTCTAAGGGTCGTCTGCGGGTGTCTGCATAACTCTTCTGTCTCGACCGAGCAACTTTCAAGTTCTCAATGGCTTTCTGTACCTTCTCCGTAGTCTCGGCAATGATCGTCGGTCCGTGAAAACTTCGAGTTCCAACTTCTTCCCAACAAACCGGACTCTTACACTTCTTACCGTACAATGCTTCATATGGTGCCATCCCAATGCTCTCGTGGAAACTGTTGTTGTAGGCGAACTCGCACAACGATAGATGAAGATCCCATTCTTTCTCATAGCTCAACACACTGGCTCGCAACATATCCTCCAAAGTCTGAATCGTCCGCTCTGATTGCCCATCCGTCTGTGGGTGGTATGCTGTGCTGAAGCTCAACTTCGTACCCAAAGCCTCTTGGAAAGCTCTCCAGAAAGACGAAACAAAACGGCTGTCACGATCGGATACAATCGACACGGGGGTACCATGGAGCCTGACGATCTCATCCACGAACTTCCTAGCCATCTCTGAAAACGTCATACCCTTCCGGAAAGGAATGAAATGGGCTGACTTCGTCAATTGATCTACAATTACCCAAATGGCGTTGTTCTTCCTGCTCGTCGGCGGTAATCCGGAAACGAAGTCCATGGTGATGTTTTCCCACTTCCACTGCGGTATATGCAAAGGATGCAACGAGCCTGGCGGTCTTTGATGATCTGCCTTCACCTTCTGACATGTCAAACAGCGAGCAACAAAGCCTGCTACTTCTCTCTTCATATTGTTCCACCAGAAGCGATCTTTGAGATTCCGAAACATCTTCGTGCTGCCTGGATGCATCGCATATCGAGCGAAATGCGCTTCGTTCATCAGTTCCTCCTTGAAATCATCAACTGCTGGCACGCACAACCTATTCCGAAAATAGAGTACACCATCCTCGAGTCTGAAATCGGGTCTGTCTCCAATGTGGTCTCGAATGCGCTTCAAGGTTAGATCTTCAAACTGCCTGTCTTTAATCTGCTGAATCAACTCAGGCTGAAACACTAGCGTACTAGCCAAAATCACGCACTCATCCACTAGTTTAACTTCAACAGGGAGACCACGAAACTCTAAGAGGAAACTGCTCAGTAACTGCACTGACTCTGCTTTCCTGCTGAGCGCATCTGCCACCACATTCCTCTTGCCTGGCTGATATTTGATCGGAAAGTCATAATCCTTAATAAGCTCAAGCCATCTCTGCTGTCTCATGTTCAGCTCCTGCTGTGTGAATAAATACTGTAAACTGGGGTGGTCCAAACGGACCTCAAACTGTACACCATACAGATAATGTCTCCACAGCTTCAACGCAAACACGATGGCTGCCAATTCCAAATCATGGGTGGCGTAATTCTTCTCATGTTCTCACAACTGTCTCGATCCATATGCAATAACCTTCCCGTGCTGCATCAACACACAGCCTAGACCAACTCGAGAAGCGTCTGAATAAACCACGAATCCTTCACTACCATCTGGCAAGGCTAACACTGGGACCGTAGTCAATTTCTCTTTCAAAATCCGGAAACTGGCTTCACACTCCTCAGTCCAATCAAATGGTACATTCTTCCTGGTCAACTTCGTCAAAGGAGAAGAGATCTTAGCAAAGTCCTGGACAAATCGACGGTAATAACCTGCTAGACCAAGGAAACTGCGAACCTCTGTCACTGTCTTGGGGCTAGGCCAATTCACTACTGCTTCCACTTTAGATGGATCAACTGCCAATCCCTCTCGTGAAATGATATGACCTAAAAATGCCACCTGCTCAAGCCAAAAATCACACTTCGACAACTTGGCAAACAATCGATGTTCTCTCAACAACGACAAGGCTTTTCTCAAATGCTCTTTATGCTCCTCTGCTGACTTAGAATAGATCAGTATATCATCAATAAACACAACTACGAACTGGTCCAAGAAAGGAGCAAAGATCTGATTCATCAATGCCATAAAAGCTGCAGGTGCGTTGGTTAGTCCAAAAGGCATCACGAGGAATTCATAATGTCCATAACGAGTCCTGAAGGCAGTCTTAGGAATGTCATCTTCTTTGACCCTCAACTGGTGATATCCAGACCTTAAATCAATCTTCGAAAAATATGCTGCGCCCTGAAGTTGATCGAACAGCTCATCAATCCTGGGTAGGGGGTACTTGTTCTTGATCGTCACTTTGTTCAACTGGCGGTAGTCGATGCACATCCGAAAGGTACCGTCCTTCTTTTTGACAAACAAGACTGGCGCTCCCCAAGGTGAAACGCTCGGGTGAATGAAACCCTTATCCAAAAGCTCCTGCAATTGCTTCTTCAACTCTGACAACTCTGCTGGGGCCATGCGATACGGCGCCTTGCTGATCGGTGCCGTGCCGGGAACAAGCTCAATGGCGAACTCCACATCTCGAACCGGGGGTAAGTCTGGCACCTCATCTGGGAAAATATCGGGGAAGTCACAGACCACCTGGATCTCACCTAGCTGCTTCGTCTCCTTCTTCGCTGAGATAAAGGCAATGAAGCCTTCACACCCTCGGCGAATCAAGCGATCTGCCTTACACGCCGAGATCACACGTCGGGGGCATCTCTGCTGACTGCCCTCGAAACGGAAGCCCTTGCCTAAATCGAAGAAGATCGTCCTGTTGTAACAGTTAACACAGGCACGATATCGAGCGAGCCAATCCATACCAAGGATCACGTCGAAGTCCAGCATCGACAACAGGATCAAATCAACAGGCAACTGATGACCTGCAATCTGCACGTTGCAATGGGGGTAGTACATACTACACTCCACTCACTTGCCAACTGGGGTGGATACAACCAGCACATATGGCAACGGCTTAGACGGCTGATGCAACCGCTCGGCAAAATGAGGTGCTACATAAGATCGTGTAGACCCCGAATCGAACAAAGCTAATGCCTCGACGCGCGAAATCAAAACAGTACCTTCAACCACCTGTGGATCCTCGGCACTCTCGTGGGTAGCAGCGTAAGCACGGGCTGTCTGGCGAGGCTGTCTCGAGCCTGGACGAGCTGACTGTGGCTTGCTCGGAGCTGTAGGTGCACTGGGTCTGCTAGGGACTGCACCGGAAGTAGGACCAAATGGAGCTGCTCCGGAGGCTCTATGTCGAGGACAATTGGCGATCATATGCTCCCTCGAACCGCAGATAAAACAAGCACCGGCCTTCCTCCAACAAGCTTCGGTCGTGTCGCTCTTACCGCAATATCCACAAGTCACTCCAGTAGAACTAGAAGTACTCTGCTGGCCTTTGGTCTTCTTCTGTACTTGTCCTCGTGCACTGAAAGGCGGCTGTCGCTTGGGTTCAACGGCTCTCGCAGCTTGGTGGATGGCCTCGGCAGAATAGGCCCTGTCCACTGCATCGTCGAACGTAGCCGGACGCTGAAACGCTGTCACGTGGTGCATGTACCGGGGATGCAAACCTTCAACAAACCTGTTCACCTTTCTCTCTTCGGTACTAATCATGTCCGGAGCAAAATGCGATAACTGCATAAACTTGTTCACGTATTCTGATACTAACATCTGCTGCTGACGGAGAGCTAGGAACTCAACCTCCTTGGCTCGAAACACATGAGCCGGGATGAACTTCCTCCTGAACTGCTGCTTGAACATCTCCCACACCGTAGCACTAGGAATGTCTCTGTATGAGTCTTTCACGCTCTTCCACCAAGTTTTTGCGACATCTCTAAACATAGAAGTTGCTAATCCGACTTTCTGCCGGTTCGTGCACACAACAGTCTCAAAAACGTCCTCCGTCTGTTCCAACCACTGTTCTGCCTTCAATGGCTCTTCTGTCCCATAGAACTCAATGGCTCCTCGCTTGCGGAATTTACCATAGAGGGCATTCGGGTCACTCTCTCGAGGCTGCAAGATCACCTGCTGGTCGACATGCGACTGAACTGGGGCTTGGCTTTGTCGGTCTAACATGGTGGTAACTTGGGCTTTCAAGTTCTGCATCGATTGCGATTGTGCCTGAAGGGACTGGAATAGCATAAGAATGCGTTCATCTGTATTCGGTGTCTGCGGTGACGGTGCAGATCCGCTCTCGTTATTTCCGGCGTTCTGCTGCGAACCAGAACCTGATGCCATCCTGTAAAATGGAAAGAGTCAGACACAAACACAACACAAGAGCGCCCAACAAACCCCAAAGTCTAGAAAGAGCACAAAGAAATAATCGTATCCTCACCACGATCCTATACATGCCTACATGCTTATCATCTAGAACAAGGAATGAGCAAGGAATGCTCTGATACCATACAATACGTATGTCACAACCCGAGCCCAGGGTTCGGGGGTTAGCAAAAGCCAAACCTAATGACACAAGTACTCCCGTGCATGCACACGTAGACCGGGTCTAAATGCACACGCACAAGGGAACAAGCACACGTGCCAAGCAAGTATGCGGAAGCTGCAAATATCAGAAACATAAAACTAACAAGCAAGAAGAGAATACGAAGAAAGGACTGATATACTTACATATGAACATATGAAAGTTTTACAAAAAGAACAAAAGACTATATACAATCTGACATGTCATGCCGAATACAAGTTTGAAATCCCCAAAACAAAATAACAAGAACAAGACTCCAAAGATATGCATGCCATGAACGCTCTCCTGCGGAGTGATCACATCCACTCCTCTAGACCTGATGGGGCCCCGGGGGTCTCATCTGGAGCCTGGCCGACCGGCGAGGGTTCGGCAGGGGGATCTGGGCCTGCAACACAAAAAACAACCGTGAATACGACGATTCAGCAAAGTATAAACCATAGCAAGTTAACACACGCTGTGTCTAATAGAATAAAGAACATCATGTGATTAAAGAAAGCATTTCCGTATACTAGGCTGTCATGCAAGAAGGAAATATGCTATATGAATCAATGAATACATACCGTGTACATGACTAGTGGCTACTACATTACCATATGCTCCCAAAAGAGGGATCTTATAACATGCAAAGAACACCATTGTCCGGGCCAGGGTACAATGGGTCTCGGTTTCCTGGGGTCCGGTTCCCCAAGACAAATCCATACTGCAGCAGGTCCTTATAACTATACCAAATTCACCCCGTCGGGATCCTAAGGCTGAGGCTAAGTAGAGCCTGACCACACAGAGTCAATCATGAAAATCCTGAGTAGATCGTGACAACATATCATACGTGCAGATCCGTGAGTGAACATATCATACATGCAAACTCAGGGTAAATAAACCACAATGTGAAAGTAACGAAACATACATAATCATGTTAGAGCGTTGAGATCAATGATCGAATGCAATATGTTATGCAACAAATCATGTGAAATCGAATCATCTTGCTTTACAAACCAATTCTACGCTAATTATCCGGTGTTTCTAACCGTGCATGATGATGTAGTTTTAAGTTATTCGATGCACCGTTGTCTAGTGTTGCTTGGAATCGGGCGTGCACGAAGTCCCTTAAACCAACACCCATGGGGAGGTGCTTAACATCCGGATAACGAACATGAATGATTCGCAGCCCACGAGATCATTCACGCGTGGTATCACATTCCGTTGGGCAAGTCTAGGTGCTCTACATTCTATCATGAAGGTCCTATAGGTCTTTTCTTTATACCTAGCTTTATTCTTCATGTGTGGTTACGGCTTAGCCGTGTGTGTGCTACGGCTTAGCCGTGTGTGGTCTACGGCTTAGCCGTGGCTGGGCCGTAGAAGACCTGTCAGTTGCTGACTCTCAGTTATTCCAGAAAATGCACCCTGTATTGTTCTACGGCTGGGCCACGGCTGAGCTTCGGCTTAGCCGTAGGGCAATCCACGGCTTAGCCGTGCCCTAGCCGTAGAGGAAAACTGGGTTTTTCTCCTCTCTGGATTGTGAGCCGTAGGTGCTATACGGCTTAGCCGTACCTGTACGAATTCAATTTCCTGCAACCTGTACAGAATGTCTGGGAAAGCATCCAAATTGCAATTTATCAAGGGAGATAGACAAAGTAGTAGTCAAATGAGTATCCAATGGGCTGTAAACACACATTTCCATATCAATTCATGTAAGATCAACCAAATTCAATGCATACCAACATGGGTTCTCAATGTTATGGTTATACTTGCCTCAATTGGAGATCACTTGCACAATTGTAGTTCTCAAGCCCAAACACAATCTAATACAAATCAAAACAACATGCATGCATGAGGATTGGAGTCATAGACACACTATACAACAATGGAAACAAGAGGGAGAAGAACTAGAGAAGAGAGATGAGAAGGATGAAGGGATTTCCACCAACTCACCTCACATGCAAGAAACCGACCTCCTCTTGATCGATGGAGAAGAGGAATTCAAGTGAAGGAGGGAGAGAGAATTCCACATGCAGTTGAAGAAACTTGAGAGAACGAGAGAGAGAAATCCAACTTGTCGATCATGTGAAGTTATATAAGAAATGGGTTGTCTAAATTGCAATGAAGGCCAAGTGAAAATGCTAATTTCAGTTTGAGTCAAATCCCGGTCCAATCGAATCATACGACCTCGGTTGCAAATGACGTAGTTACGAAAGTTAACGGGCTCAACGAAAGACACATGTTGACATCAAGATGATGCAAAAATGACCATGTCTAAGAAAAGCTAAAATTACGAAAAAGGGCTTGGTCTACTTAATCCAGGTCAAACTCAACCCAACTACCTATTCATGACCCGTAACGAAAAGAAAACACAAACAAAACACAATTAGGAACGAAAACAAGATTAACTAACCGCTAAACGGGGTCAAGCTGGGTCGGAGTGTTACAATATTAACCAAAAAGTGGTCGATTGTTAATGTATCATCCATGGTTGACATGGGTTTTTAAAGTGTCCACACGCAATCAGGGTTTTTATTATTTTCTGTAAATTTTGGCACCGCAAATCATGATCCAAACTATTGGATAAATTCAAAAGAACAAGCATGTATATAGATTCAAATTTTAGCCGTTGGATCATTATAGTTTTTTAGATATTTTCAAGAAAATCTTAAACATTTATATCTATTTTCTTATATTTGTGGATCATAAATGTAAGATCCGAACCGATAATTCCCTTTGTAAGGCTAAACATAGTTATATCATTAAGTTTCAATGCTTAATCCCTTGTGGATCTTGAGATATTTAAGAAAACTTTTAGCCATTGCTTTCAAAATATTCGTTTCAATCAAATTTTGTGTATGTTGCCAAACAAACTATTTCTAAACATCTATTTCATATCATTTGAAATAGGTCTATTTCTTGTAGATCTATTTCATATAGATAAGATTTGCCAAAGATGGCCTAGGTGTTATGATGCATTGCACTGTGAGCATATAAATAATGCAACTCCCAATCTCCCATGGTCCAATTAAACCCACAATTCTGAAGGCTTTTTGTTGTTATTACTGTTTTTAAGCCATTCCCATTTAATATATTCACATTTTTCCTTTTAAAAATTAAAATAAACTCTCAAATTGATTGGAACTAACTAGGAATGTACATGTATCTCATTATTTGATTATCCAAAGTTCCAACTCGTGAAAAATGGGTCCAGAATTTGTTTTAAGTTATGATTTATAAATGAGTCTTGGCTTAAAATCCAATTTAGGTTCTGATTGATGAACAAGTCTAAATCCAAACTCATAAACGGTCTGACTTGTGGACACAAAAACTAACATACAAGTCTTTAATGTTATAAATTGTAGTTCAAAATCAACTTTGATTGGTCATTTTTATGTTTAATCTTGGTGGTAGTAGGCTTGATTCGTTGAATGATGTCTTCAGATATATATATATATATATATGAAAAAAAAAAAAGAAGTTAGAATCAAATTTGGAACAGGATCCCAGTCTTCTAATCAGAAATGGTTCCAGAATTGGATCTTGGTCTTCTTCTCATAACCAGGTCTAGAACCAATGAAAGAAGTTCTAACTCAGAATCCGATATGCCATTCAGAAATGGTTTTAGTTTGGGTCCAATATGGTTTCGGATGGGAGCCAACCCGTTTACATCCTTAATCCTGACTATATATATACATGTAGATATTGTATGGCCTCCATTAGCTGTAGATAATCCCATGCGGTTACCAAAGTCGAAATATTTGCTCCACACATTCTCCATACTAATTGTACCCTGTGAAAACTAAAAAATTTTGCAAAATAACAAAAAAATTTTAATTTATGCAAAACCACAAAGGTTTACTTTATACAATTTTGCAATACTTTTATTTAAGCGATATCGCATAAAGTAGACCTTTTTCGTTCAATCAACATCTTTTTTTTTTCCTTTTTCACCATATGTGAATTCTTGGAGCTTCTACTAGGTATATCTAGTCGTGTTTGATCGTTATTCTGCAAAATCCTAACTCATCAAAACCCCAATCTCGGTCATCTTCTTCATCCTCTTTATAAAAGATAACAAAATTGTTGAACTCACCATTTTACTATTTGTAGTTGTTGCATCATAGAAACGTCTTTCCTTTTTTTTCTTTGCTTTTCTTGCATTTAAACTCTCTATGTCCCTTCATCTTCTTAACTATTGATCTCTTTGTTTTTCTTTTAGTTTACTTTGGATTTTAGTAGGGCTTCGTTTAAATTTGACTTTATGGGTTTTTCAACAGTTACGCACCCACCATCTTTTCTCACTCAATTCGATCATCATCAACACTACAAGCAATATAGACCCAACATTCTTTATTGGATTTCAATTGAGTTTTATTTAAATGTTTTTTAAATAAGTAAAAAATTGATTACAACAACCCTTGGGAATTCAATTCCAATCAAACAAATGAGGTCTCTAAATATTTTCAAGATATGGAATCTATGGTAAATTGGGTTCCTTTAATTAAAAAAAAAGAAGTTTCATGGAATCCAATTCAATGTTTGTCATCCTACCAAAAAGAATACAAAGTCCAAAAAATCAGATCTACATCAACTAGAAAGAATAATAGGAAGAGAAGGAGGAAAAGGAAGAGAGAGAGAGAGAGAGACTCCCTTCAGCTAGCTAGAGGGGGGGAGGGGGGAGGAGGGAGGAGATGGAGGGAGGTGTGTAGTGAGAAAAAGGGGTAGGAGTAGTTTGGGGAGCTTGAATTTTTATTTTTAAAAAAATTCGATTGTGTAGATTGAGCAAAAGTCGGTGTATATTTAGAATCTCCCTTTTTTTTTCATCCAAATGGAAACCTCAATTGAATCTTTCCTTTTAAGTCCAAGTTAGTTTTTTGAAAACTAAAACCGTTGGAGTCCCTTGATATGTATGGTCTTCTATGTGGGGGTCACATTAAGTTGGAGGTATGGTCATGTGGGCCATGCGTCCAACATACAATTCAAACATATCTACCACCATGAATTACCACGGGCCAAATTAAACTTAACGAAACCATACTCGGACATTGGAATCAGTCTTCTCTAAAAATTGCATTCGGAACTTCGAATATTTTGTCTGTTTTAAAATCAAGGACTATATACGATTAACTAATAAAATAATGAAATTAATTCACATAAGAAACTCCTGTACGTTAACAGTAAGAAAATTTTCCTCCATGCTGTCCATGACAGCGAAATTCCCTTTAATTAAGGCAGTGGACTCAAATTCTCACAATGCAGTTATACGAAAACCCTTGGATCAAAATTATAGAAACAGAAAATGTCTATAACTAAGGCTATAAATCAGCTGAGCTTGCCCAAAATCAAGCTCGATCTCAGCTGCTTAATCTATGGACCTCCAAGTTGGGGCAAGCTTGGATCTCAAGCATGATTATAAATGTGAATATACATGTATATACATGTTAATTTTATGTATAGAAAAGCCAGAGAGTGAGCTCATATACACATTTATGTAAGTTTACTTAATCAGACTTGAACCAAAACCTTTGTGAAGACCACCTTGACCCAAGTCAATTTAAATAGGTCCTAGCTTAAGCTCAGGTCGTAGCTAATAGCACTGACCTTGAGCTTGGGTTGATTAATTTAGGAGTCGAGCTTAAACCCAACCTGACCAATAGTGGATCTAGCTAGTCATGGCAACAGTCCGAGCCTAATGAGGATGGGGCTGGAACTAGAAAATTTACCTTTTCGGGGCCACCATGTAAAAATGTAAATTTTTTTATTTTCTATTTGTGTGCGAGATTGGTATTCGGACATTGTTAAAATAGCATAAAATTATCCTTAACATTAGGGGTTCATCTAAGTTTTTAGTGGGGGTTCCACCTCTGGATAGGGGCGAGGGTATGAACCTACCTTAACCGTTCAACACCTGTTGACCTCACACTCCTTAAATATCTTTTGGGAACTGCGTTAGATAAGTTGCGCATTATATTACAATAAAAATATGTGCAAATCCCACATAATCAAGATGAGGTGGGTTTTATCAAAATAAAATAAAATAAAAGCAAAACGAGATGGGTGAGAGAGAACAATGGGTTGCTTAGTTGGTTAAATACCATATTTCTCATTCAATTGTCTATGGTTTTGTCCCTACGCTCGTCTTCCTATAAGCTTTTTTCTATCAATAGAATTTTCTACTATCAATAGAATTTTCTATGGGTTGTAGTCCCCTTGACTGATTACCAAAAAAATAAGCAGGCACCACTTAGTCAAAATTTATCAACTCTATCTTTTTTGAACTTGGATAACCATCACTAAACCCACCCCTAATTACTGGTTGGAGCCAACGGCTAAACCAAAACTGTTGCTATTTCTAAAGCTTGGCTTTGTGACAGCCCTGGGCATAATGCTGACTTAAGTCCTTTTATATTATGTAATGATTAATGATCATATCCCATCACATACCCTTATAAAGATTGTGTTTGATTTTTGACATTAGGATATCTTAATCTTTAAAATATCAACACTTAATAATGGATTTGTTAGCACTCATCACTGCTCTTATCCATGGAACAGTCTGGTTTTCCATTCAAGGAATATTTGAAAAGCCTATTCTTGGGCCACACCGTATCCATGTTGGCACCTAAGGTCTGAAATGAGCAGTGATATTGGGCGTTCAGCAGTTTAGGCCATGTGCATTTCAAGTCAAACGCTCTATCATCTTCCCAGTGTCAAGAAGATAACAAAAATGCACGTGGGGAATCTGGTTTTGATGGAATAGAATCCTTTAGAAAACACAAGATTTCTTGGAGAGATACAGCGAAAAGTGCATTATCCAATAAATTATTGTTAGAAGGGGCTCTCTAAACTAAGCAAAGGAACTACAATATGTTGGATACACCTTTTTGCTTTTAATGAGGAGATATGCTTCTCACGCAAATGATAGTCACCATGCTGCTATAAAGAACACAGAACACTAAGCTTGTCTCTCCACCACACTTTCATATAATAATGTTAGAAACTATTAGGTACAGCGGAAGCCAACCATGCCTGGTCCAGCATTCTCCACTCAAGCAGCTGACTTTAGTTCTGTCTTTCTCTCTCCCTCTCTAACACACACACACGCGAATTTGTAGAGGTAGATGTTGATGTTTATGCCTACAAATCAATCAAAATCGAATAATCACAATTTACAATCATAGCTAGCTCTCTCTCTCTCTCTCTCTCTCTCTCACAAAAAAATTGTAGATGTAGAAATTAAATGTTAGTGTTTATACCCTACCAGCCAATCAAAATGGAGTTTTTTTCGCTAGCATTAATCACAATTTACAATCGTAGGATCAACTGTCATTAGGGCAGATATGAACAATATTAAACCTTGAAACAAACGCATCCCAAATTCCTTCACTTTAGCGTCTTACTTTTTGAATCCCTTGGCCAAATCCATCACCTTTATTAGTGTTTAGTTGCCTATAATCATTAGCCAAACCAAAACCCTTTACTAATTGATGAAAACCTAATTTTTTTATCCAAATTTATAGGAAACCAAAATTAAGAAGATTCTCTCGTGCGTTTAGTCATCCAAATGGTAGTCCACTTGTAGGAGTTGTGTTCTATTTGGGCTACACGCTCACACATCTAACAAATCTCGAACAAGGTCCATACAATCAAACACAACATCCATGAATCTTATTAATTTATTCAAAGGACTTTGTTTTGCATAATGGCTTGACTTTGGACTTAATAACTTTGAAAAATATGACCATTGTAGATCTAGAGTATGCGTTTTTACTAGAATTTCTAATAAAAATTTGCCTCGTGTAAGTTTTTGGACATGATGTGAAATTTTGACACCTTGCATTTGTAAATGGGAGAATTTCAAAATTTTGACTACATCAAAGGTCTCAAATGACCTTTGAAATCCTTAGAGTTTCAATGTATTTACTTTTTTGAAGAATTTTTGAATGCTTAACTACAATGAAGCATTTAGAGTTGAGCAATAAAAAATTTCATCATGTTGGAGAATTCAAATTTCTCTAAATGTAGGAATAAGGGAAATTCGAATAAAGAAATAGGCCCTAAAACAGCTACTCCTTTTTTTGCTAGCAATTTTGTTTCGTGTTTAAATCAAAATGCTAATGTTGATCAATGACGGCCTTAAAACAATTAAAAAAATGAGAGGCTGTGGGTTCATATAATTTGTATTATATAATTAGTTAAAGCACACTAAGAGCTCCTTCAGCTGCGTTGAGAGTCAAAATTAAAATGAGGTCAAAATTAAAATTAGAAGAATCAAATGCTACTCCTTTTATGACAATAATTTGGGGGCTGAATCCCGATCTCGGGATAAGTCCATTTGGTACAAAGATAACAACAGCCATTACAACCTTTTCTCCAAGGGTCACATCATCTCAGCGTATCATTATTAACAGAAAGGACCTACACGACCATCGTAAAGCCGATAAAAGGGGTATTCAGTTCATGTCATAAGTTTCTTCAAGAAAAAAAAAATTAAGTTTATGTTATTTACGTGCATGGAGAGTATGTTACTCATAATATTGTGATATTCTCAAAATATTAGCAAAAAAATAAAAAAAAACATTGCAAAATTTATCAGAATAAAAATGATGAGAAATGTTAAAAGTTAATGAGACATAAATTGCATTTGTTATTTTTTATTTCAATTATTTAAAAATCTAATTTATTTCTTGCAATAATTTCCAAATAATATTTAAGAAAATTCAAAACTTGAAAACAAAACAATATATTTCCATGAGTGTATCAGGCAAACATTCCAGCCTAAAACTTTTATCACAACTGTTACATGATCAATGATACATTCTTAAACTATGGGCGTTCATACGCTTGAAAGTTGGAAGCCTACATTGAGTCGGAAGACTTGTTGGTTATACTGGGCTTAATCATCTAGCCTGAGAGTTAAAGGGGCCCAGCCCAGGCAGCTTGCATATTAGGCATATAATAACTAAATGGCTGAACTTAGACAAGCCTCAACCCAACTTAACCCAACCAATAAACTCCCCTACTCCCTTCACAGCATCTGCTCCTTGAACTGTTTTGAGATTGGATTTGACATAAATTAGAATGATTTATACCCAAAATGGGTAAATTAATTAGATTGATTCTATCCAAACACTATTTGAGGGTTTCTCCCTCCTTTCTATATTTGAATTACACTAAATTTGCCCGCGTATTTGTACAGACTTAACTGGTGCCACCCAATGAATTAGTACTGGTGGGTCAAATACCTCACAGATTGAGTTACCCCCACCATAAAAAAAAAAAAAGTAAGGGTCAAGATTACATAAAGGGCAGATCCAAGCCTCACAAGCCAGTAACAATGGCAGGTGACAAATGTTTTTACTGTTTTGAAAGACGGCAAAGGCGTTATTTCGGGGCCATAATAATTCCGCTCTTTAAAACATCCATGAAGTGGATTTCATGGATGGATGAGGAAGATTAAAAAAAAATAAAGAGGACAGAGACGCAGAGGAGGGATGAGTAAGGAGGGAGTCCTATGCACAGAGAAAGAGAGAGAGAGAGAGAGCAGCCTGCAGAGAAAGACAGAGTATTGGTTCTCGTACACTGCCGCACCGCACCACACCATTTCTGGCGCTCGTGCCTGTTGCTCGTGCGCTGCTGCTACCTGTCTATGCATCTATCTATAGACTATTCCTCGCCAGCTATACCTACCTACGTATCTAATTCTAACCTATCTGCTCTGCAGATCTCGAGGCTTCGGTTTTTAGCTTTTCTGCTGCCTCTACAAATTGGTAGGAAAGAGTAGAGAGAGAGAGAGAGAGAGAGAATCAAAAACATTCAAACCCCAGGGAATTGAACAACATTTTCACATTTCCAGGCACGTATTCTCTGTTTCCTTGATGGGTTGATCCGTTTCTGTTGTTTTCACTGTTTGGTATTCTGCGGACCATGGATCCCATTTTGATCCACTGTCTCATTGATGATAAGTCATCCATGTGATTGGAACAAATTTATTTTAATTTTTATTGTAGCCGCATATTTTATATGTGACCAATTTAATGGTTCTTAAAAACTTTGTGGTGTGTGTGTGTGTTCAGATTGTGAACATATAGTGCCTAGAAATTTGTGGGATGATTTCAATGTTTTGACCATATAGAATATAATACAATAACCTTTAAAAAAATAATAAAATAAAATCTAATATTGCATCAAAATATCGGTGGACGATGTTGATCCATTTCTAAAATGAACTATGTGATTTGAATAATTTTTTTTAATTACCCGAACAATCGGTTTTTTATTCTTTCTTTTGTTTCAATGGTGGGGTTGGATTTTAAGTGTTTTGACTTAGATGTGGATCCCACTAATAGATCCTTGATGCGTCCTAATCTTATGGGTCTAACCTAGAGAAATCTTGTGTTAAACTAAAAAAGGATTAGAGCACCAAAATAAAGCCCCAAAAATAGAACGGTTCAAAAATAATCACCTTTCAAGCATATGGTGTATTCTCAAATCCTACTTCAATTCCTTTTTTTTCCTTGATGGTGGGCACTGAAACATTAGTAAAGTAAAATTTAAAGATATTGCATGTACCTTTAGGGTATTCATTTTGAGCGATGCAGGATTTGTTAAATGTTGGGTAGTCAGAGATATTTCTAACAAGGAATTTATCTTGTTGGGAATTCTGCAAATAGATATAAAAATTCATATTTCAGATACATGAAAAGCCACTTTTAACTCTATAAATCCCCAGGGTTTCAGCATTTTAAACACTTGAGGGGGTTTAGTATTTGGAATCCAACTTGGGAGGGGTTGTAAATATTTGAAATTTTGTAGAATTCTCCCTCCGAGGATTCTCACAATTGTTGTAAACAAACAGGCCAAGATCGGATCCGGATCCCTTGATATGGGCTTCTCTTCTCCTCTACTGTGCAAAGTTGGTTTCCGGTGCCACAAACGTGGATGTGTCCATCGAGAGTATGGCTACTTCCGTGGACCCGCGAACTTCGGTACTGTTCCTATTTTCCTCTTCTGTTTCCACTCAGTTAGTAACCAGTAAATGAATGATACAGAAACTGCTCTGCCTTTCTGCCCAATTTCGGCTCCTCGGAGCACAAAACAAGAGCTTTCTCCATTTCCCCTCCTTTGATTGAGTCTTTTGATCTTAGGGTTTTTGAGGGCTCCAAGTTCTCTGCTGTTTGCAGGGTTTATCACTCCATTCAAACCAGTCTCTGATGTGGAATTTTGGTTTTGAATCCGTGTAAACATGTTGTGTTATGGTGATGTTGATGAAGAAGATGATGTTTTCTTCGATTCCTTGGATTTCATTCCAACTTCTCCTGCTTCTGCACCGTCTGAGGATTCAGTCAGTGAGGCTACAGATCTAGCATTTCCAGAATTCTGCTACAGCGTATGGAAAGAGAAGCCGATTACTGTCCAGGAACGTCGTAAAAGGTTCTTCTGCGAAATGGGTTTTGGTGAATTCGCGCAGTCATCTTCGCATTGGCATTGTGGTGATGAAGATGAGGTAGTAAAGTCACTGACTTTATCAGAATTTGAACGAATTGCTAAATGCGACAATGCTGTTTCCACTTCTTCGTCGCCGCCTTGCAATGGGTTGATGAAGAACACTTCATTTAGTAGAATTGGAGATATGGGGTACCCACCAAACAGCATTTCTGGAAATGGGGTAGCTGAAGCTGCATCAATCAAACAGAGAACAATGCAGGAAGTCGAAATTTCTGCTGAGAAAGTGGATGGAGATAGAGTTAGTGGTGCTAGTAGTCGAAAAAAGAATGGTTTGTATTGGTGGAAGCGCTTGATTAAGGGGCACAAAGAAGAAAAACGCAAGCGTAAGGTCCTTTGTAATGGCTTATTACCCAAGGCGCGGCGAATGCGAGTGAAGAATCACAAGAAAAGCTGTTTGGAGTTCACTGCTCTTTACATGGTGCAAGAAATTCAAGCTCACAAAGGTTTCATTTGGACAATGAAGTTTAGCCCAGATGGGAAATTTCTTGCTAGTGGTGGTGAAGATGGAATTGTTCGCATATGGCGTATTGGGGAAGCGCCAGGCGCTTCTTGCAAGCACCTTGATGCTGAAAATATAAGTTGGTCCGAGTATGGTGTTGATACAATCAAAGAGGTGGAGTCCATTTGTGAGAAGAAGAAATCACACTCTGCTTCTATTGTTGTTGTTCCAGACAAGGTGTTCAGGATTGAAGAGACGCCACTAAATGAATTTCGCGGCCATACCAGTGATGTTTTGGACCTGTCTTGGTCCAAATCTAAGGTGAGTATTCTCTTCTTAGGCGTTGGGAGGTTATGGATTATAAGCAGTGAATATTATTGTTTGTTGTTTTGGTTTTTGGTGTCTGCCGCATTGCAAATTATATATGATTCTTGCCCAGTGGCCTGAGTTGGGATGGACTAGCGGTTTGTGGATGCAGGGGGGCCGTGGTTTGTTGATGCCAGCCTGGTAATTTGATAGGACCCTCTGTGGATGAAATCTACATGAATATCATCTTAACAGAACAGTGCTCTCTGCTTGAATTGATGGCCTTTTATTTTAAATGTACAGTAAAAGAAAAAAGAAGGAAAAAGGGGGTTGATCCATATCCAAGGATAAAAATTAAAAAGACATGATTGAACTAGTGGGATCTTCCATTATGGAAGATTTGGGGGCATCCGATGGAATCTATGAAGCACGGGTTCTTCCAAAATGTACACATACCTGTACCGGATATTTATCCGTACACATACCAGGTATGGGTACGGCAAAAAATGTATCGGGTATGGTCAAACGTACTCGGTATGTTTTGACTTTATAGGTACAGGATGGATACATTTGTAGATTCGGGATAGGTACATTTCTGGTACTTTTGTAAGAGTTTCTTTTTTTTTTTGCAAAAATTTTTGTAAGAGTTTGAAAAAGCTAAAAATATAATTTTTAACTTTAGCTCTAACCTTTTTCGACAAACTTAAAAGGAAAAAAGTTTTAACCCTAACTCACCTCCAATCCCCTCGTTTTAAATGAAAAAAAAAAAAAGAAAATGAAGAGGAAGAAGAAGAGTGAGGAATGCTGGATTATAAAATATAAAAAATAATATTGCTGTTGCTCTTCTTTTTTATTAGGTTGAATTTATAATAGTATTAAGTAATTGATGGCTTATTGCATCTAAGAATTCTAACATATTTTAATTATTAGCATATTGTAGTATTAAAATTTTTAAAAATATAATTCTTTAATGGGCGTACCTCGGGCGTACTCGTATCCTTTTTTTATAGATTTTGCCAGTTCGGGCGTACTCGTACCGTACCTATATCGGTGCGCGTACCGGTCCCGTGCTTCATAGCTTCGTATTCAGGAAACTTTAATGATTTGATCATAATAACTTGCGTCTCTCATGTAGAAATTCAGGGCTCAGTGACACTATGCATATCCTTGTGCTGAGCATAATTTCTACTAGTTCTTTGTTTTTTTTACCCCCTCCATATTTCTAAAATTTCATTAGAGAGGAGGACAAAATTTTCTATTACAATTGACTTTCCAGAGTTCTTATGTTTACATGACAGTGTTCAATGATCTCCATCAATTTCTTATCTATGCTCAAAACACTCATTCTGAAGATACTGTAAATGATTTGTCACAGCATTTGCTTTCTTCATCAACGGACAAAACAGTTCGACTGTGGGAAGTAGGTTGCGAAACGTGTCTTAGAATATTTCACCACAATGATTATGGTAAATATGAGTAGCCTCAAGGGTTCTCTAGTTATTTGTATAATTCATATTTTTACTCGCTTTGTCATGAAAGGTGTTACCTTTATTACTATGTTGCCTTTCTGCACATGATATGCTTTTGATTTCCATTTTCTCTTTCTTATTACTGTTTGCTTTTCACATGGGGAGCAGTTACATGCGTTCAGTTCAACCCCGCTGATGATAGATACTTTATCAGTGGTTCCATTGATGGAAATATTCGAATTTGGGGAGTGTTGGAGAACCGAGTTGTTGACTGGGCCAATGTGCACGATATAATCACCGCTGTATGCTACCTGCCAAATGGGCAGGTGCGCAAACATTATAAGATCATCTTGATGAAGTTACTTTTTTTTTTTTTTTTAATCTTGTATAATCTTTTAAGTTTCTTGCATGAGAATTACCTTGTAATTTTTTGTTCGTTTAGGGATGCATTGTCGGGTCTGTTGCTGGCAATTGTTGCTTCTATGATGCATCAGGTACACCTTCTAAGTTGGAGAACAATCTAAAGTGCTTATCAATAAACAATGTGGGAAGGGTGCTTTGAAAAATCATGCAATTCTATTTTGACTTGTTTTTGTAGATTTTAACAAATTAATTGCCTATTATGGTCTGGATTTTATCGCAACTTTGCTTTTATAAAGAGGTATCAGTGAGTTATTTCAATGGTACAGATAATCATTTGCAACTGGATGCACAGCTATGTGTTCAGGGTAAAAAGAAGCCCACTGGAAAGACGATTACTGGCTTCCAGGTTAGAAATTTAAATGATGATAATTTTTTTCTTTTAGGGTTTCGTTTGATGAATCTTAATGATGGTCCTTTCTTACAGTTTTTCCCAGAAGATCCACATAGGGTTATGATAACATCCTCTGACTCCAAAGTTCGGATTCTTGATGGCTTTGATGTCATTCACAAATACAAAGGTAGTACATATGACCCTTTTGCTATTTTTAGTTTATGCAGAATGGTGCAGTATAGGTAGTATTCATTAGCATATCTGGGCATTGTAGTTTCCTATTGGCTGCTTATAGTTTTTAACTGTTAACAAAGAGAGTGGGTTAAGTCATTTATTTTCTTGGCACATCCTGATCACATCTCCTTCAGTTTGTTAATCCAGTCTCTTAACAAATTAAGCTACATGATCATTCACATATAAATCTCATGCATTGTACTTCTATTTGTTTCATCTTCATCCAATACACTGAAATATATAACTGAATCTTAACACATTTAACAATTTAGTTCTTACAGAACCAAATTAATATGCAATGCTTGCATGATATTTAGAGCTCAAAATCCAGTACTTACTGTATACCGCCACTGAATGCAAATAAACATTAAAATGTAAAATTTTCTAATATCCTGGATTTCTGAAATTTTTTGGCCAATAAAAAAGTCAACTTTGATAACCAATATGTTTCTTTGCTTGACAAATGAAGAGCTTTTATTTGGGGTTCCGTGATCTTCATCAGGACTTCATATTTATGAGTTGAATGCAAGAGGTTTTGTTGCAATTGGAGAAACGCAAACTGTAATCAGTGTTTTGGCATTTTAAGTGTTGCTTTGGTTCAACATATGTTTTGTTTCTTAAATCTCTGAAGGTTATGTTTCTGGTTCACATTGGTTATTTAGCGTGTTTTTGTCCAAGTGCGGGGCCCCACATATGAGAGGGACTATCAGGACCCTTTGATATACATTGTTTTGTTGTTCACTAAAAGCGCACACTTTTGGTATTTCTGGTTGCATTCTTGAGGTTTGTATAACCCTAAGCCTGTTGTTTGATGTGTCTTATGTCCAGTTTATGATTTGTTGGGGTTTGTGCAGTTTGTTCTGGTGATTCTGAAAGTGTTGTTTCTATGATTTGAGTTCTTAGAAAATGGTTGTTGAAGGGTTTGGTAATGATAATAAATCTCCGCAATTGTGGTTGGCAAGGAATGGTTGTAGGGAGTCAAACCAAAGGGATAACAATTTTGATTTCAATGGTAAGAATTACTCAGAATTGTCCTAACTTGCGAAGATACAATTGTCTCAACAGTAGATGGAGTGAGATAATCTTGAAACCTAAATAGGGTGACAAATTATGAAGATTGGATTTTAAAAGTCCTAGTGATATTATCCTCATTGCTCATTGATGGGCAAATCCTTATCTTGTTCCTTCATTTTTGCATTTCTCATAACTTTGGAACCAGCATTGAAAGCCTGTTCACAGTAGGAGAAAATACGGGCTGCAGTAGGCCATTATTTAGTGTAAATGAGAGACTCTTGGAGATCGTCATGCAGGCCTTTGGGGAGCAACCGAGTCAGCATCTGCTACTGTTGCTTGGTTGCTTTAAGAAGTAGAGGAACCTTATTAAATGTCACATGTTTGATCTATTACGGGGAATGAATCCTGAATGTGAGATTACTTGGTTCAGTATCTTGGTCGGCCAAACACTTCCTATGCCTGGATCTGTTCTTCCACTCCTTCAGATTCAACAGTCTCATTGCCTTGTGAGGACAGTATCACTCTCCAGACAATCTGTGTCTGCATCTACATCCAGGTAGTGGTAATCATCCTTCTCTACTCTATGATATTAGGAGTCCACTCGCCTCAAAAGAAAAAGAAAAAGAAAAAGAATTCCCTGACTCTAATTAACTCCAACAATGACGTGTTCCTGTATCCATGTGGTGAGTCACAAAATTCCCCTAATCCAAAAATAAAAAATTTCCCATTTTGTAACACCCAAGGGACCCTAACTTTAACTATATAAATCCCATAAAACCTCAACATTTAGTCTCAAATTGAACCTAACCCATAGCCCTACGGAACTCCTAAAATTTCTCCTTCATTTTCCTTCCATTTTGCCCACAAATCACTCTGAAATTCAAACCCCAATTTTGTGCATGCAAAGATCCTGGGTTCTACCCATTCGAATCCCAGGAAAATCCTCAATCTGACCCTTTGCAGTCCCATCTGTTTGCGCCCTAAATCAATCTCTGACCTAGGACCTAAACCTGTCCAAAACAAAACCCAATCTACACTGCCTAATTCCCTGACACTAATTGACTCTAACATTGTTTTTGCACCCTAAATCAATCTGTGACCTAGGACCTAAACCTGTCCAAACAAAACCCAATCTACACTGCCCAGTTCCCGATTCTAATTAACTCCAACAGTACCGAAAATACCCACAATAATCTTGCTCTGACTTTATTTGACCTGCAGCCAATATGAACTTTATTTCCTGCACCAAAATTTGTCCTAATCAAAACCGCAATAAGCCTTAACCTTCCCAACATTCAGCACTCTGTTCCTGAATTTGCTTAATCTGTAGCTGACAAAAGTGAAATCCAACTTCCCAAACACATCCCAGTTTGTGTAGAACATGCTGCTAGTTAGGCAATCACAAGCAGTTTTGGATTCTAATCCAATTAGGACTCTTCCAGAAGTGGTCCCTGTGTGATTCTAACTCTATCAAGCACCCTACGAAAACTCTTTCCAAATCAGTTCTTGAACCAACTTTAACTCCTAAACCAACAGTAAATCAAAACTGTCCGAAAATTAGGATCCAGATGCAATTAGGATTGTTTCATTGATGGTCCCTACTGTACAAAAATTTTGGCAACTTTGCCTTCCTAAACTACAGTCCTAATGCTATTCTAATTCCCATACAAACTTGCCCAGCTGCAGTCCTAGTTGTCCTCAAATTCCCTAACCCAAACCAGCCCCTAAACTGAACCTCAAGCTCTCCTATTCAGACCAGGATCCATTAAAATACATACCTCTTTTTTTGCCTAACAGCTGCACACCCTTTTTTGCTGTAATTAGTGCTGCAACACTCCCCCCTTCCATCTACTTTCTTTCTCCATAAAAGATCTAGTCTCAACAGTGACTGTACCTTCTCAACGGTAGTCCACAGAGGTTGATCCCATTGATGTCAAAATCATCCCAATTCCACTTCCTGTTCAGAAATATTGAATCAACTTCATGCTTAGTCGAGTTGTTTAGAAGTTCCAACTTTTAGTGGTTAAAAACCCATGTATGTTCTTGAATTGAATTGACACAATTGAAGACTAATTTCGGTGGCATAGGGGGGTTGTTAGGGGGATAAAAGATCTATGGTTTTTCTTGCATTGTATCAATACAATTGAAGGCTATTTTTAGTGGCAGCATAGGATGACTGGCAATTGCTGGTAAGATTTTGCACGCATGAATCCCAAGACAATGCTCAAGTCCTGTGATACGGCATAAGAAGTTCATTCGTGACAACTCTTGCAATTGATTATATCATCGTAGGAAATGAAGTTGATACTTATATACAATTTTGTTCATAGGATTAGGACCCATTCTTCATACCTCCAAAACCCAGAGAGTCCCATAAGTGATGAGATACCAATTCTATACACTGATGGAAGATTGTGAGCCTAAATCTGTCTTCAACACAGGAGCCCATTTGTGTGATTTTGTCTACAACCTTCTCATCAATGCAGTGCAGTTCTTGTGGGTTCACAAGCAGCCATCAACAAGTTGAGCCTATGCACAAAGAAGCCTAATGGCAGGACAAAGTCTCGTGGGTGATGGTACCACAATCCTTGTCACTATGCGTAATTGCATTTTGATCAACTTCTTTGAAGACTCTGTCCAGTGTAATGTCATCCTTACAAATATCACAAACATTCTTACTTGGTATGCCATGGTTATACGACTGCAAAGTCAATGGAAATGGAGATTTTAATGTGCATTAGCTCATGTAAGGGGCCGAAGATTTAATTGATCCCTCACCACCACAGAAGGCCGAACAAAAGGATTCAAGAATGTATCTATCAAATAAACAGAAAGCATAGCTGGGCCTGCCTAGGCCAAGATCGGATCATGGGCCTGTATCAAATGGGCTGTGGGCCAAATGAGCTCACAGGACAGGTTATTGGGAATTTGATGCAGAATTCTATTATAATGTAAAAGATTAGTGCAATTTCTGTTGATAAAGGTAATGAGGAGTACCTACCTTACTCTCTTTGTACCAAAGCCTAATATAAATATATGATCATGGGATCCAAGAAGCCAAGTACCTTCTCTCTGAAAAATTTCTTTATTTTTCCTCTTTAATATATTATGGTGTCAGAGCTCTTCGTGGCTTCCACGATCATTTAGCAATTATTTAGGCTTTACTATTTAAAAAATTTATATTTATGTTTAGTACAAGGAGGGTGGGGCAGGTAACCCTAATTATCCTTATGAACAAAGGTTACACTAATCCTTGGAGACCATGATGCAGGCTAGATCCATGATTGACCAGGCCATTGGACCCAAGATCAATACAGCCTAATAGATTAGAATAGATTATATTATTAGTAGTTGTTTAATTGCTTTATTAAAATTTGGCAAGTCCAGTTGTATTTGATTTAGGACTTCTTATTTGTTTAGAATTAGTTATTTCCTTTCATAGATAATGTTTTAGTTATAAATAAGGATGTAATCTTTCAAGAGAGATAGACTTTCATATTGAATAAAGCTTTGGAATTGGTTCTCAGTTGAGAGAGTTTATTTGTCTTTGGTGAGGCATCTAGACAAGTTATCCCTAAGCCTTTCGGCTTGGAGATTAGCCCGTTGGCTAATCTTCTTCCCCTGCGCTGCTTCATACCACAATTGTTGCAATCATTTATCTTAAGATTACAACTTACACTAGAATTATGGGTAAAATAATTCAACCCACCCCAACCACCCACCCCACCAAAATAAAAAAAATAAAAAAAATAAAAAATAGGTCAGTCATATGATCTCATTTGGCCTAAAGCCCATTTAGTCCAAGCCCATGATCCTATCTTGGCCTAAGCTGGCCTAGCTATTTCGGTTGTTGTATATTTGATAACATTAGCCAATGAAAAGATGATAAAAGACAAGAAAGAAGACTAACAAGCTAAATCTAGAACATGGAGAGCCTAACCATCCAATGATCCAATCTTACAAAAGGTCTAAAAAATAAAGAGAATCTAGTGAAAAGAAAGAAGAGTATACACGTTTAGGGAATCTGCTTGAATTGAAAGTTCCAAAATAGTCATCTGTAATATTAGAAGAAATGAAACAATCTTCGGATGAAAACCTCATTATCTTGGTGTGAGGCCTTGGACTAGAAGCCACCCCACAAGACTTCGGTCTCAAAGGGACGTAGCGTGTCAACCACTCCACCTGGCTAACTATGATCTCAAGGTCCTACACCGGCAATGGAGTGTCCGGTTTTCTGGGCTTATAAGTCAAACCCCATGTTAACTCAACATGATACATTTTCAGCCGTGTGGCCCCCAGATGTCATAAGAACTCCGGAGTTAAGCATGCTCGGCTGAGAGCAATACTAGTGTGGTTTACTTTCTGGTAAGACCCTAAGTGTGCACTTAGGCCAATGTGGACAATATCATGTTGAGTTGGGCAAGGCTGTGACATTGGGTGGTTTTAAAAGTGCATCTAGCTTTGAGTCCCTCACATTAGCCATTTTTAAGGATCAACAATGAATATGATAATACAAATTTTATAGTTGAAACTCGAAACATTCAATGTCCAATTACACAACTAATTAGAATCCAACCATAAGAAGAAGCAACATCTCCAATCTATGTTTAGTTGAAGAAAAATGTCATGTGCTTGACCCATGAAAGAAGAATAAAGATCAACTAACAAATAGTTTTATAGTGGGTCTTCAATCTACAACATCAATAGAACTTGCGGTTGAGTTCTCTCTGAAGAGAATTGAAGCAGGCCCAATAGGGGTTACACAAAGTGGGTTCGGATAATGGGCTAAAATCCAGACTGAAGCCCATTAGGCCTAGCCTATGGGCATAAATCCCCATCGTATAAAGCATGGGACCCACTTTAATGCCCAAATGGTTTAGTCGTTATGTTTTAGTGCCCTTGTGTTTCTAAGAGTATACAGTGCAAGTAATAAATGTTGTTTTGGAGCCCATTTCGGTTTGACCACTAAACTGAAATATTTTGTTCGATTAGGAATTTTGGTGAAAAATTTCGGAGTTATATTTCAGAAAAATATAAAAAATGAATATGCGTGTCAAAATATAAAATAAAATTTAAAAATAAGATATACTATTTTATTTCATTTTAGGACTAAAATGGACTGAAATTGTTTGAAATGGATTGAGATGGACCGAAAAACTAGATGAAATTTTTTAGCTGTGTTTTCATTTCAGTTTAATGGCGGAAACAAAAAACCTAGGGAATTTCCTCCAAAATGGAACGAAATTCACAATTATGAGTTGGAGTCAGATCCCACTTTTTCAAATCGGCCCGATTCAAGTGTCAAACAAAATCTTTCTAATCCTATTGTTTTGGTGCTTTCGAAAAGCCTAGGAAGGTATGGTAATTGGTAGTTCTTTTCTGAGAATTTTGAGTACAATGTCTTAGTACTAGGGGACAAGTGGAGAAGTGAACTTAGGAAAACCCAATTATTCACTTTGGGAAATTTATGCCGCCAAACATGCTCAAGGGTACAAAAGCAAGGATGAGCTTGAGTTTCGTCCAAAATCATACTATACACTAGGGCTTTTATCCATAGTTACCTAATTTGTAATTCGACCAATTCAGATTCGAGTTCGTAGTTCACAATTCGACACTTGCTTCAATTTGAAAATTCGTTTTAGTAGGTTTACTTGATTCGCTTTCCAATTCGCTTGATTTGCAAGTCGAGTTCGATTTACTAATTTGAATACAAAAAAATAAATTCATAAAATTACATATTAAACATTTAATCAATCAAATACGAACCGAAATCTATGCGAAATGGCCCACCACCAAGTAACTTGGAAACTAATTTTTATACATGTTTGGATTTTATAAATGGGCTCCGATCATATATGGAAAAAGATGACCATGTATAATCTAAAATTTAACGAAGTAAAAGATATAATATTTGGTTTTTATGAGAATTTTAGAGATTCACACAAATGCATGAAGAGGAGGAAGGGAGGGAAGGAAATTGAGAAATGAAAGAGAAAGGAAACTTGAGAGTGATAAGACTATATCAAAACTCGTGAGGGTCTACGTTAAGGCCCATCTATTGAAATCTAAATGGGCCAATATATTTTCCACTTATTAGTATTATTGAGAATTTTCACTTTAATAATATATAATCTAAATGGGTCAATATTTTTTCCACTTATTATTATTCTTGAAAATCTTCACTTTAATAAGTTAAAGTTTTACCATCAAATTGATTTTTTTGTATTATAACATTCACAAGCTTATAAGAGATTAATCTTATAGTGGGCCTGCCTTTTTAGATGAAATTTAGTTATATTATATAAGAAAAATGTGGAGTTTCATCTTCATTATTTTAGATTTCTAATAAGATGGACAACTCCGCCAGTTTTTACTACCGGTCCTAAGCCGGGGTAAAGGAGGAGGATTGCGTTAGGTAGGTTGATAGCCAGCGTAAAACTTTGTCACAACCCAGACATGAATTCTGATACAATGATATTTAGAGATAAGGCTAGGGCGTTCCCCGTTTTAAGCGACGCATTACAGCGTCGCCTGGCTACAGTGAAAAGTGTGTAAGGGCTACCGCATGACTCTGGGCTAGTGCGGTTAAAGAAGTTAGTCCATGAGAAGAGGATGAATAAGAAAATTAGACTTACTACTTGGAATATAGGAACCTTGACAGGCAAAAGCATGGAGTTGGTTGAGGTAATGAAAAGAAGAAGAATTAGTGTGGCTTGTATACAAGAGACAAGGTGGAAAGGGAATAAAGCTAAGGAGCTCACGGATATGTATAAGCTTTTCTATATAAGAAAGAGTAATACAAGAAATGGAGTGTGTATAGTTATAGATAAGGATTTGAAAGAGAAAATTGTGAGGGTAAAAAGGTTTGGTTATAGAATTATAGCAATTAAACTAGTGCTAGAGGAAGATATACTTCATATCATCAGTGCATATGCTCTCCAAGTAGGACTAGAGGAAAGTGTGAAAAAAAAATTTTGGGAGGAGATGGATGATTTAATGCGAGAAATCTAAAATGGTGATAAGGTTTTCCTTGGAGGGGATTTAAATAGGCATATAGGAAGAGATAATAAAGGATATGAGAGAGTGCATAAGGGGCAAGGATTTGGAGAAAAGAATGAATTCGGAAACACTATATTGGACTTTGTAGTGGCATTTGATCTTGTAGTAGCAAATACTTACTTTAAAAAGAGAGATGAGCATTTAATTACCAATAAAAGTGGGAGTAATAGGAGTTAGATAAACTTTTTTCTAGTTAGAAAACAGGACCGATTGGCTTGTAAAGATTGCAAGGTTATTCCGGGAGAGAGTTTGACTATGCAACATAGGCTCGGAGTTTTAGATATTTACATTAGAAGTAGAAAGAAAGCGGTAGTAAACAATATAGACACTAAAACAAGGTGAAGAGATTTGAAGGGGGAAAGAGCAAATTTATTTAAGGACAAAATGATTGAGAAGGGAGAATGGAATATTGAAAGAGAAACTACAGTAATGTGGAATCAAATAGCAAATTGCATTAGGAATGTTGCAAAGGAGGTACTTGAAAAATCAAAAGGAAAGAGACATATTAATAAAGAAATATGGTGGTGGAGTGTGGAGGTTCAGGAAGTTATTCGACAGAAAAGATATTGCTACAAAGTTTTGCAGGAGACTAAGAGTATAGAAAATTTTGAGCTGTTTAAGAATGCAAAGAAAGAAGCCTGGAAAGTAGTAAGTAGTGCAAAGTTTAAATCGTACAATGACCTCTATAATAGGTTGGGAACAAGAGAAGGAAAAAAGGATATTTTTAAGCTCACAAAAATAAGAGAAAAGAAAAGTAGGGACTTAGATCATGTTAAATGTATTAAGGACAATAAGAAAAATATTCTGGTGAAGGACAGCGATATTAAAGAAAGGTGGAAGGAATATTTTAACAAACTTCTAAATGAAGAACATTTGGGCGATACAAGAGCTAAGGAGGATACTTCATTACTAGAACATACTTTTCTTCATAGAATTAGAGGGGTGGAAGTGAATGAAGCATTGAAGCGAATGAAGATAGGAAAGGCAACAGGCCCAGATGGTATTCCGATAGAGGTATAGAAATGCTTAGGAGAGGTTGGGGTGAGTTGATTATGTAGACTATTCAATAAGATACTTGGGATAAAGAAAATGCCGGATGAATGGAGAAGAAGCATTATAGTACTTATATATAAAAATAAGGGAGATATACAAAATTGTACCAACTATGGAGGGATTAAACTTATGAGTCATACTATAAAGTTATGGGAGAGAATAATGGAATAAAGAATCAGACAGAAGACTAAGATCTCTGAAAATTAATTTGGTTTCATGCCAGGGAGATCAACTATGGAAGCTATCTTTTCACTTAGACAATTAATGGAAAAATATTGAGCAAAGAGGAAAAATCTACACATAGTCTTTATCTATTTGGAAAAAGCGTATGATAGAATACCAAGGAATTTAATTTAGTGGGTTTAAAGAAAAGGAATGTCCCCAAAGGTTACATTGAAAATTTTAAGGATATGTATAAAGGAGCAGTAACAAATGTGAGAACCACATATGGAGAAACAGGTGGATTTCCCATGACTATATTTTTACATCAGGGATCAACTTTAAGCCCTTATTTGTTTGTATTAATTATGGATGAGTTAATTGTGCATATTAAAGAAGAAGTACCATGGTGTATGTTGTTTGCAGATGATATAGTATTGGTGAATGAATCAAGAGATGGTGTAAATGCAAAACTTGAGAAATGACAGGGGGCATTAGAATCTAGGGGCTTTAAAATAAGTCGTACAAAGACAGAATATATGGATTGCAACTTCAGTGGACATATACAAAGTGTTGAAATCACTGTCAAAATTGAAACCCATGAGATACCACGTAGAGATTCTTTTCGGTATCTAGGCTCAATGATTAGAAAGGATGGGGAGATTTACGAAAATGTGGACCATAGGATAAAAGCTGGATAGCTGAAGTGGAGACTAGCTTCTAGAGTGCTTTGTAACAGACGAATGCCAACAAAATTAAAAGACAAATTTTATAAGACAGTGGTTAGACCAGTTATGATATATGGAGTAGAATGTTGGCCAATTAAGAAGATGCATATTCATAAGGTGGATGTAGCGGAAATGAGAATGCTTAGATGGATGCATGGTAAAACTAGGAAAAGATAAAATTAAAAATGAGTGCTTTCGAGAGCATTTAGGGGTAGCACCAATAGGGGATAAGATTAGAGAAACCCGTTTAAGATGGTTTGGGCATGTTGAGCGTAGGCCGGTAATGGCACTGGTGAGAAAAAGTTTGGCTATACAGGTGGATGGCCCATCAAAAGGTAGGGGTAAACCGAAGAAAACATTGATGGAGGTCATTGATTCAGATTTGAAGAAGTTTAACTTATCGAAGGATTTGACTCAAAATAGAACGGAATATAAAAATAAGATTCATGTAGCCGACCCCAACATGGTTGGGATAAGGCTTTGATGATGATGGTGATGATGATAATAGGATGGACAACAAAGTGATAAGTCTCGTAGAAATATCTCTAGAATCCAAATGAGGCACAAATAGACAAGACGATTCAAGCAAGAGACATAGCAATAAGCTAAGAGACAAAGGGATGCTGAGTGCTGACATGATGTACCATTCTAGCATTAAATTGTTGATGGAAAGTTACATCATAATGTCAGCTTTTTTTTCTTTCTTCACCCAACTGTAAATTTGGATTTCAACATAACATGCAATAACCTCATAAAAGAACATGATGTCATGACCAAAAGCATTAAATAGTAACCTACACCCTAAATTAAAAAGGAAAAGACCCTTTCTAGGGTTACACGTGAAATAACATTCTCAAGTGATTGTTCGAAAGAAGAAAGGACACAAAACACCATGGGTTTGTGATGGTAACCTCGACCTCCACACCAGGCTCTCTCTATTGTGATGGATGTGATTTGCTTGACAACTTCAAGTGAGCTAACAAGGTCAATCGCCTGCTTGTGCATGCAAAGCTCAAATCGATCCCCGAGTGTTTCTCCCTTCGCCATAAGGAGATTTCCTAGAAGTAATGTGGAGAACTTTGGTAGGAATCCTTAACGGTCTCTCAACCTGTCGTGACCTCGTCTTAGGCACCACGCACAAGATCCTCACACATTTTCTCTCGATTTTTAACATTCTTGGAGGAGAGAGTGAAACAAATGCGGTGAAGTTGCTCTTGGGCTATGATGCCTAGATATGTGTGGATACGACAAGGATATGCCGTAGACACCGGAGGGACATGGATTTTACACATAAAAAGTGCAGTATCGGATACGATACGACACGATACATAGCCCATTTTGAAGTATTCGTGCATCATAGCTCCTGGGTTTCTTCCAAACCAGGCTAAGACTTAGCGATGAACCAGGCTCTAGATTTTTCTCTCTTTCCTTCTTCTCTACACCACCGTTTCTACAAGGGAGCGAACTGCTTCGAACCAAAGGATTTCAAAAATTCTGTATCCATCAAACCGAATCCAGTATTGTTCGATTCAAACAGTACGAGATTCGGTGGTTCATCAAGCGAATGAGGTAACTATGCTTTTATCTTTTATGTTAGTAAAAAATGACATAATATCATTATGAGATGACTGCCATGGGGCAACCTTGGGTTACCCTATGTTTCATTATGTAGAACACAATGGCTCTCTATGGTAGCTGTCCTCATCAGATATGTTTGTTGTGCTTCTTGTACAACTATAAGAGAAGAGATCTGAAAGATGAGTTTTTTTAACTCCTTTTTTTAGGTATCGCCCTCATTTAGGTCCATATGGGACTTGTAGTTGTCCTCGAATGAAACAATGCTCAAACATATGTGCTAGACAACAAGTGGTTAACGATAGTGGGTATGTTTTGTTCTAAATAATTTTCCAACATTGAATTCATTTTCGTACCATTCACTTCGTACTTGTGCTTCCCAAATCCAACATTGAATTCATTTTCGTACCATTACTTCATACATAAATGGCACTCAGTCTCTTGAGGTTGCTTGCATGTGCAGGTCTTCGGAAGTCAGGAAATCAGATGTCTGCATCATTCACTTCTAATGGGAAACATATAATATCTGTGGGTGAGAATTCACATGTTTATATCTGGAACTACAATGCCTTGTGTGTTCCATCTTCCAAAAGGGCAAAATCCATACATTCATGCGAGCATTTCTTTTCTGAAGGGGTATTGGTAGCAATACCATGGTTGGGTATGGAACCAGAAAAGAAAGGCCTTGGTGAAGGCAATCTTATCCATTCCACCCAGCAACTTCAACATTTGGAGGCTACCTTCTCGTGGCCTAGAGATCCAGATCGCTTCTCTCTTGGTAGTTGGCTCTTCAGTGACAGCTTGTCGAGGCCTTCTGCCACATGGCCTGAGGAAAAACTTCCCCTTTGGACTCTCCCACTTTCAGAAGATGATGATCACCAGCTCTATGACCATGTCCATCATTACAAACATAATATATCTCTGCCAGCAACATGGGGTACAGTGATTGTAACAGCAGGTTCAGATGGGATGATCAGGTCTTTCCATAATTATGGATTGCCCAGCAGGAGATGAGATTGTATAATGAGCCTACCCAATTCAAGATAACAAAGATCTATGGGTTCTTACTCTGTGACCCATAAATTTTAGGCCATACTCTAGATTGGCAAAGCAAGAGCGAAAGTTGGCAGTTGTGCGCTGGCATGTTCAACTCTTTAAACAAGCTCTTGAGATACAACACCTCGCAGCTACAGCATCATAGATCAGGGGAGGATTGACCATTGCTGAGGTGTAGACATGGCTGTTCTCATGTTTGAACTGCTGACTGAACACCAAGATCATATGGTATATCCATTTCATTAATGTTTCTGGGCTTGCAACTTGCTCCATGTCATTGACTTGATGACGCCATGACGGCGGAGAACAGCACATGGTCTTGATCCATTTTTTAGTTGTTAATGTGGATCTGGAGAACCATCATTATTCTCATGAAAGAGGAAAAGAAAAAGTCATTACAAGCCCATGGGAGTTTCAGACGGCTGAAAGATGCTGATTGTAATAAATTTGAGAATTTTTTAAGAAAGTAATAGGTGGCTAGAAAAAGAAATCCATTTTCTTTGAGAGCAGTGTTGTTTATAGTTCATTCTCTCATTTATATAAAATATGAGGATCGCTGTAAATAACACACATTCTGAACTAAATAAATACTCTAGGGACTCTACCAATAGCATAGTTGAAGTCAACGTCGTTGTTGTGCTTTTTTTTTTTTTTTTTAAAGAAGGCAGCCTCTGTTGATGCAGTGGTAGCAGTTTGAAACATATCCTTATGACACATTTGTGTGTGAAAACTGGAGGGATCCAATTAATGGTGTTACTACTCAAAGTTGTCCACTTTTTTAGTTTGCATTTTACTGATTCTAACCTCTTTCATCATTAGCAGCTATCTACTACTATCCATTAATTGAAATATATTGTGTTTAAAGTGTTCGTTTGGCTATCAATTTGATAGATACCTATGTTTGCTACTTGCTAGCTAATTGACCTTCTATGCATCATCTAGCTAGCAGTTCACTAGTTACATATGTTTACCACAATTGCAATCTTGCGGCTATGGGTTTAGGTAAAGTTACCGGTTGTGGGTTTATGTAAAGTTACCAATAAAAATATATAATAATGGAGAAAGTTAAGGAAAAAAAATTTCCCTCTCTAACCTTATGCTTGAATGCAGTATGCACCACAAGAAGGGTTGTATGGTATTTACTGGTTCTCTCATTTCTACTTATTCTTTCTTGGGGTTCTAATAACCGGGCTTTACACTTTTATGGGTGAAAACTATCAATGAAGCTGCAAAAGACTCAGACTTCCTTTCCATTGCTCTTTTTTTTTTGCCGTTGTGCTATAGGGGGCTGGGTCCCCACCCTCACATGGGGAAAGTAGACCTTAAAAAGGTAGGAAAGGCACTTGGGCGAGGGGAGTGGTTAAACCTCTGGCGAGATAACACAAGGTCCTCTTCCGAGGGAAAAGTATCTGGCTAGGTTCAAATCTTGGTCAAGTAGATAAGAACTGTCACCTCTTACGAGTGAGATAAGAGGCACTTCTTACCTTTCCATTGCTGTTGATGGAGTTTCAACTTTCTACATACGAAGCAATCTCTCATCCAGCCGACTCTTCTTGGAAGCTTAAATTTGAAGCAGGAGACTGAGTAAACTTGTTGAAGATTTAAAATCAGTCTACATTCTCTCAGATAACTCTAATCGCCGGTCTAAATTTGCCAAGTGTCATGAAATACTTAAATCCTGACTGGCTTGTTCTCTAACCTTATGCTTAAGGGAGCTTTGCCTCATTATTTCTGTACATTTGGAAATATACGAGCTTATCTTTCCAAAAAAAAAAATCATTATTTCAAAAATAGAATATAGCTCTTCCCAGGCACGCACACTGTATACATGAAAGTCCTAAATTAAAAAATAAATAAATAAATGAGGATGATCTTATTATGATGTTAATATTCGTATCTCGTTGCCCTGTCGATTCACAAGCATTCATACGAGTTTTCTATGTTAGAACTAGAAGCACACTTCTAAAATGCATATAACAATAATTTGTAACGCTACCTCTTATCATTTGTCAAAGTCATTATATTTCTTAAAGATTCAACCATTCATAAAAATCTGAAAAAATAATCCCATTTCATGTTCCTTTGATACATGTAAGTCACATTTGTGCAATGCCAATAATTTTCAAATGTTGTTGAAAAACTTAAAATTTTCTTTCACACAAATTGTTTTAAGACATACAAATAAACTTCTTCTTTTATTTTATAGAACAAATAAATTTCCATTGCGGGGACATATACTCTTTATTTTTTTTTCCTGAACCATAGTAAAAGTTTATTAAGGGAAGAAAATGAAGGCGTATAAGAGCAAAGAAAGACACTAGAAACAAAGCTGAGAAACAAGCAAAGAGAAAGAAGGGATAAAGTACAAGAGCATTATAATACCCTATTCTAATTACATAATCACACCCACCCAATGAGGAGACCTCTCAATGCCTTGCTTGGTTAACTCATTTGCTAGATGATTGGTAGGTCTAACCTCATGACAAGAAACATTAAAGTAGCCATAAGTCTTTAATTTTGTTGAAATAGAATTGAAATTTCTAGGGGAACCCATTCCAGTTAGACTCCTTGTTTTACTCCCTCAAATTTTTCTAAAGAATTGTTTTTTTCTTTTTTTTGCATTTTAATTATTTTGTTGTGTAATCTAGGAGTCTCAAAGAATTCGGACTCTTTAGTCATAATGCAATCTTCACTGCCTCCTGCCTCTTGCCCAAGGGAAAAAAAAGAAGAGAAATGTTGGATAAACCCTAGTTTTATCTCTCTTCACATAAGAAAAAAAAATTTTTAAAATTAAAATCGCCAACTCCCCACACATCTCTCTCCCTCCCTCCTCTCTCCTCCCCTTTCCCTCCGACTAAAAGAGGGGGGGGGGGGGGGGGCCTCCCTCCCACTCTCTCTCCCTCTTTCGAGGCCGAACACTCTTTATCTCTCCCTGTTTCAAGGACGAACAAGGGAAAAGGGAGAGGAAAAGGGAGGAGAGAAAAAGGGAGAGAGAGAGAGGAAGAGGGAGGGAGAGGAGAGGAAGAGGAATAGGGAGAGGAAGATGGAAAAGAATATGAGGAAGAGGGAGAGAGAGAGAGAGGGAGGGAGAGCCCCTCTCTTGCTGGTAGGAGCTCATCGCTGGCAGGAAGGAAAAGGGAGGAGGGAGGGAGATGTGCGAGGATGTTTTGTTATATTAATTTTTTTCTTTTTTTTGTGTGTGAAAAGAGATAGTTTTTGTGTTTAAATAGCAGCTGGCAAAAAAACATAATAAAATAAAAAATAAAAAGAAACAATACTTCACGACCTGTTATCAAAGAGTGACCGTCCATCCAGTTCATTTCTAGTTTTAGGTTTTCCGTATTTCCCACTAAGCTATAAAACGGAGACACTCCCTCCAGATTTACTCTACAACCCTCCCTTTCTTTCTGTCTACAACCATCCCTTTGGTTTGGTTTGGTTTGGTTTAATTTTAGTTCTACTCTAATGGCGATTTCAACTGCATTTCTTCCTCTATCCTCAGACCCCCACTTCTCTTCTCTGCACTCGCACTCCAGATTTTCTTCTCCCTCTATCTCTTCATCCAACCTTCCTGCCCCTCTGATGCTGGGTTTTAGGAGGAAAGACCCTCCTATGCTCAACTGCTCTTCATCTGAAATGGGTTCTCTTTCTGATGCAAGGTATACATCCTCATGGTTAAAAAAAAAAAAAAAAAAAACAAAGAATGCTTCCTAGTCTTCTCTTCTGTTTGAATACTCCCACCAACTGTATCCAATCCCACACAGTTTTGAAGAGTGGGAACATGACTCTACCTTTCTTAAATCCAACTTCTGAATTTTTTTTTATATGTTGGATAGTGTCCTATAATGGGGTATGGTATGATTATATAGTATCTTTTAAGATTTTTCTTTATATGCTCTTGGTGTCATGAAGATTGCATTGCGTGTAACAGTACAAGCTATTTTCTTATGCTTGCATATATAGATTTTGTTCTGTAATTATTCATGGTTTTTTCAGATGGCCCCAATAAAGTTGAGGCTGATAATGATGATGATTTATTAGATGGTTTTGAATTTGACTTAATTGTTATTTATTACGTTTAGGAAGTAACGATTTATTTATTTTATTATTAACTTTATGGTTATAAGCAGATCTCAAGCATCACCTATGTTGCCCTTTGGGTTTACAACAAATGATGCCAGCATGTCTAAGCCGTTGTTTAAATGGCGTCGAGTGTTGCTGAAAGTAAGTGGAGAAGCCCTTGCAGGAGATCATGCACAAAATATTGATCCAAAGGTGAGAATGTGAAGATTCATGGTTATAAGTTGGTAGTAGAAAGAGCATTTGTAAATTGTTATTAAGTTAGGTCTTTTCTATGGTCATGAAGTTAGCACTTTTAATGTTTGTAATTTCAATGGTATCTTATTTTGGTACAATAGGACTTGTACTCGGTCAGAACATCTTATTGTAGGCCCTTTTTTAAAATCCGGTTTAATTCCATTTTGATCAAGTGTTGTGGCATCATTAAATGATGCCAATATTTTGCATCCTTTCTCATTTTAATGTTCTCGTTCATATTTTGGTTTTCGCAATAAATCTCACTTTACCATTTCAAAATAATAATAAAAAAGAAACTCTGAAGATGTCATGAATGAAATGAAAAAATCTTGAGAAAGAGATTGATGTCATTCTCACCCATAGCTTATGCTTAATTCTTGTATTAAATGCTTTCTTGTAGTCTTTGTCAATAACAATATTGTGTCATTTTCTTGTAGGTTACAATGTCCATAGCCAGGGAGGTTGCTTCTGTGACTCGGCTGGGGATAGAGGTGAGGGTTTCTTCTTATTTTTCTTTCTCAATGTACAGGGTTTTATAAAATCAAATTGCTTATTCTTTTGTGGATTATGTTATGGGGGTTGTCTTCATAACAACTTTTTCTATAAGCCTTCACAAAATCTGTGACATCAAATGTTGCAAGTTTCATCCACCTGCCTAGACATGAGGGCTAACACCATTGCTAGTCTTACAGGTTGCTATAGTGGTTGGTGGGGGAAATATCTTTCGTGGATCCTCCTGGGCCGGATGCAGTGGTCTTGACCGCTCATCTGCTGATTACATCGGGTATGCAGACTTAAACTCTGCTGGTGGGTTTATATTCCATGAAGAAGAGTTTAGGTTCATATTTCATTAATCATGAAAGGTATCCTGATGCAACATTCCTTGTTGGGGCCCTTTTTTTGCTGATATCTAGGCATTGATCCATGGGGGATGCCAATGTAACTTCCTTGGTTGGGAGGCCCTGCTGTGCAATATTTGGACTATACATTGATGGTTAAACCTAAAAATGAGAGGATGATGCTTGGATAGCTAGATTCTTTCCATCCAGTATACTTTCTGGAAGCTCTCTTCCACAGTGATGCTCACTTAGAAGAGTGTGGGATAAGAAAATGTTCACATCCTGCCTAACACATCACCACCCCAAATTCCTTTGTTACTAAGAAATTTTCTTCAGTAACTTTTATTCCCAGGTTCTAATTTTGGGAGTGACAGACCATATGTCATTGGGTTTTGGATTAGAATTTGTTTTTTATCCTGTAAAGCTGATTAAATTGTGCCATTTCTGATTTTCTATTGATAGAAATTTTTGTATGATTTGTGCTATCTGATAAGAATATTGAATATGACAATGAATTATTCCCAAGTTAATTATATAGCGCATGTTATTGATTTAACAGCGTAGGACTTGTGGTTGCGAGTCCCATCCACTGCTATTTGTAGCTGTCACCCATTATTTACGGTTTTTTTTAATAAATTCAAATTGAATCACAAAATCAATTGTTTCTGCATCTCTTGACAATCTTAGGTCATATGCTAGAACTCTGATCTAATGGTTGTAATGTTAGATCTACCTTGGATCCATGTTCTACTTGATATACATTAGTAAGATATACGTTGTAACTACTTTTCTGGTCATCCTTTTATCTCGAGATCTATGGTATTTACCATTAATTCTTTGACTACTACATCATCCATTTCAATATCTATGGTTAGATCTTTCATCTAATATATCTCTTTCTAGACTATTTGCACGATCATCATTTGTTAGGTTTCTGTCATTCCATGGGCCCGTGATTAGGTTAATTAAGCTAGGTCCGTAACATGGCACGTGTAATCCTGTAGGTATTCACATCACATTAAGACAAACATGAACCACTACAAGGGAATTTTTCACAAATCTTTCATGTGCGAAAGGTTCATAGACACATGCATATTCAAATCTAACTTCGGAACTTAGACTTTAGTGTACCCATTGAACATCCTGTGATAGTAAAAGAGCCTAAACAAATACCTGTTTAAACACTCTATAATAAACCTACTTAATTAGTTATCAAAATGAACATGAATCCCATGCATTAGTACTACATGTCTGTGTGTATGTCAAGTGATAAAGTGTGTAAGTGTATAATGGTCAAAGACCAAAAGTATAATACATATCCCTCAAATGAAGCATAAACGATGTCCAATGTGAAGATGGCATGATAAAATGAGCTATCATAGCTCTAGCCCTAAATGCCTAAGCCTAGTGTCACTCTACTGCGCGTCTAATAAAAGGCATCGTCTAGTCCCCAATCTTCTAGTCCGGTAGGAACCTGCGAGGTATCCTTCGTGGGCATGTTGATAATCAACTAAGGACTTAGGTCAGCTCCTATAACACCTAAGACAGCACCTTAACTCTTCGAGCATGGCAACTCAATAAGAAATAGGCAAATAATACACTAAATATGTTGTTCCAAAAAGAATTAGAGACACGTTGATTGACAAGGGCAAAAGTGTAAACTAAGCATGTTAGCATAAGGTAAAGCATAAGTATGAGGAATTAAGATAATAGAAAGCATAATATCTAATTGGCAAACCACATGGCTACAGTCCTCTCCTAAGAGAGACATATCACAAAACACAACGGGAGATCGGATAGATAATCTGATTGTGCAAAGAAGCATCAACTCACCCCACTAAAAAACCAACTGTAGCGGTGTATAATTTTAACCCATACGTAGCCTCGTCGGGCCTCATAAAGTCAAGCTCAGCGGTGCCGACTCCATGAATCAATAAAGATAAAACATATAGCACCTTCGTGCTCTCTTATACTTACTCTCTTAACAGGACTTACTTAATTATCATTTACAATAACTGAAGCATAATGATATCACTAAGGAACAATAGTAACAAAAGCGATGTGAGGGAAATGAAAAGAATATAACTGAATTGACAACACAAGTAAGTGAAGGACATAAGAGGTCATAGAAATGTGCATAAATTTCCAATTAATTAAGAAACAAGGATAGGTTACATGCCAAGCTAGTTTAAGATGTCTGTGTCCTTAGCTTTCTACTTCGGAATGACCATAAAGTTCCGAATGTCATGTGTTACCGAAATTCTTGGTGTCGCATTGTATATGAATTCGGACACTGGGCTCCTTATACCCACACACGAAGGGCATGACAGTAGAATGAACCAGATCATCTAACAAGGATGAATGACAACTAATATTTTCCTTGATTACCCAATTTGATTTCGTTGGATAAGTGTAAGATATAAGGGTGTTCCAAAGTCAAGGTCCTACCTAGTCATAAGGTTCTCCTAGTGTTCTAATCTAACACTTGATCCCATGATCAGGCACAAGGTTTGCTAAAGTATATTTGACTTCATCAAGTCAAAGTGAGTTGGATTGTAGGGAATTTACAAATAGGAAAACAATTAAAATAATTAAATGAATAATTTTGGTCAGACCACACCCGATCGATTAGGTCTAGGTCTGATTGATCGGATCGGATCTAGAGGGGTAAATTGATTGATTGGATATGCATCCGATAGATCAGATGTTATGGATTTTTGACAAATTCCGAAACACCCTGTCCGATCGGTCTAACAGGTGTCTGATCGATCGGACATGATACGGGTTCACATTTTCAGTTCGTTTCAAGTTCGAAACTTCCCACATTCTTTCCCAGTCTTCACTAACCTAATTTCCATCATTTATTACACCAAATCAAGCATATCAAATGCCATTTCCATTCCATTTCTTCCCATCCAATCAAACCCTCATTTACTCCATTAAAATCCATTTCCACCCACCATGACATCCTCCATTTATCAAAACAAGAAGAGGATGAGCTATACTAATGTAATAGGGCATAAAAATGTCAAGGAATCAACCTTAAATACACACATGCATTTTATCACTTGCTTATACTTGCCTTAGGGTGCTCCACAATCAAAGCCAGGCCTCTAGGGTGAAAATTGCCAAATCTCTAGCTCAAACAAGAGCCTATACATGGAAATGACATGAAGAAAAGATGAATGATGCGATAAATGCCATGAAAAGATGAAATAATGAGTGCTAAGCTACAAAAAACCATTTTACAATATTTAAATGGGTACAAATATCAAGATAGATTGGGTTTCTCACCTTGGAAGTTGTGCAAAAGGTAGAATGAGCCTTTTCACTCCAACCAACACCAAATGTGCAACGGGAATGTGGAGAAGATGAAGATAATCTCTAATGGGGCTTAGAGTCTCTCTCTCACACAATCTTGGCTTGAAATTAGGTAGGAGATGGAGATGGTGACTAGGGTTTTAGCTAGGAGGCACAAGAGAGCTATTGCTTCGGAAAGGGTGCCTTTTTATAGCTAGTGTTATTAGGTTACCTTGGGTATTTACTAGCAAGTCCCTTGGTTTACGATATTTGCAAAAGAGGTCATAAGGGGTCTTACATAGTTAACATAGGTCTAAATGAAATGAGTCCACAGATGAATAATGATAATCATGATTAAATGCACATGATGCTATCAAATTAATGATGAAATGATGTGAGATTAGGTTAGTTAAATTACACGTTGGTCCTTTATGCTACCAAATCAAGCATAGGGTCCCACTAATCTACCTATCCCATATTCAATTAGGATTAAAACACCATTAATTAGCAAAAAAAAAACACAATAGATTAGCAAACAAACCATAGATTTGGGGCTGGGATCTTGCAGTTTCCCCCAACCAAATCCTCATTTGATAAATCTCCTCCAGTTTATTGGTTTGGTCTCCATCTAATTGATTCCACCATGTTGAAATCTATACCGAGATCTTCTGATAGATCTTGTGTTTTAGTAAAAATCATTTCTGTCTGCTTTGGGTTTTGTATGATTTCCTGCAAAAGCTATAAGCTAGTGTGAATAATATTTTGGAGTCACCTTTTCCTGATTTATATTCATGTACGTGGCACTAGGCTTATAATATTTATTTGTTTTATCTATTCTTCTATTGATACATACACATGTCTCATTGACGTATTTGGTTGACTGATCGAATGTTAAATATTGGTACAGATAGTTTATCAAATACTTGGGGGATCCAAAACCTTGACTATGACACCAAACTGACGTGGGCCCTTTAAAGTTGAAATGGGTTGCTGTGATAGCAAACTGATGCAGGCCCTCGAAAGTCAAAGGAGCTTTCTCTAATACTAAATTGATGAGTGGCTGTGATTCTCATCTAGTATAACTTAAAGTAAGTTAAAATATATGATGGATTGGTTAAGGTAAAATATATGATGGATTGGTGTTTCTTTTACAAGAGACTCAGTTAGCTTATAGAGTCCTTCAAAATCTTAAAAATTGTGAAAATTATAATGAAGCTTAAAGATGGGAAAACAAATGTCCTATGAGTTTAAGCCACATGTATTTTGATTATCTAGAATGAACTTAAGTAATAATTGATGATCTCATATGATTTTCATTGAGTCAGATGAACATTACCTTCAATCTTTAAGTGCTTGAGTCTTTTAGAAAATGTGGTCTAAGTGCAAAGGGATCCCAAAAGCCTTCAACATCTTCTCACAACGAGAAAATACAAACAATGTAAGTTTTGGCCTTTTTTTCTGATAGGACTAAGCCTGAGAGACTCAGGAGGTGACTACTGAGTAGGTGCCAAGGCCAAGCCCAATTAGAACCTTGCTTGTTGGACTCTGCTTCATTGTTCATTTCTATGAATTTGACATAGTGATGTTTGCTAGAGACTTGGTGTTTGGCGCCCTTATCACAGGGTAACATTGGAGCGCCCTTTTGTTAGGATTTCTTCTTTTTCAAGTTATTTTGTTATAAAGTTGCTTAGCTGCTTTTGAAATGCTGCTTTTGAAATGGACTTTGGATTAGGATGTTGGCAACTGTTATGAATGCTATATTCTTGCAAGCAACAATGGAAAGCATTGGCATCCCTACGCGTGTCCAGACTGCATTCCGCATGTCTGAAGTTGCAGAACCATACATCAGAAGAAGGGCCATCAGACATTTGGAGAAAGGAAGGGTTGTGATCTTTGCAGCTGGAACAGGAAACCCATTCTTTACAACTGATACAGCCGCTGCTCTTCGTTGTGCAGAAAGTAAGTTGATGTTTCGTTATGTGAAAGGGCATTTGCTAAGCTAAGTAGGTGGAATGAGCCCTTTGTTTATTATGAGAGGGCATTTGTTTTGTCCATAGTCTATTAATGGATGGCCGACACCCATGAAACATCTTAGGTGTCCATCAGGTTAGCCACAATTTATAGAAGTCCTAGCTCAAAAATCAAGGTGGACTGCTCAACAAGTTGTTTATTAACAAAATTTGGGCAACAATTTTATTTTATCTATGTCATCTTGTGCTCACCCAACAGAGTACACCTGACTTTTGGCTAGGCATCCATCTCATGGTGCCAAATAATGGATGGCTTGGATGATTACATGTTTGTTGCATTGCATGTTTTGGGCTCATTTTCACGACCAAGATTAAATTTTCATTACCAAGATTAAGTGCTACTGTCTAACCTGGAGTGCGGTGTCAGCCACAGGAAACCCTAGAAGCCTAACATGCCAGCACATCCACACCGTTTTTTTTTTAATGAGATGAATATGTAATTAGTTAAAATAATGAAAGCTATTTATCTAAATAGCATGATGTGAGAACTATATTGATGATATATAAACAGTGTTTTTGTATATGATGTTATGGCTGTAGTTGCAGTAAATAAAAACTGTAAAAATACAAAAGAAAATAAAATAATAATCATTTTTTAGTAATAGCTGTGTCCCATGGGTAATCATTACTACTATTTCGAATCCTAGTTGCAGTATATAAGAACATGCTCTAGAGGAACAGGAGTCAAGGAGTGCCAATAAAAAGACCTTGTGTTCTGACATTCCACATTTTTTATTGTCCAGTTAATGCTGAGGTTGTGTTGAAAGCAACAAACGTTGATGGTGTTTACAACGATGACCCCAGGGTCAACCCAAATGCTGTTCTTCTAGATACCCTCAGCTATCAGGATGTAACCACAAAGGATCTCTCTGTAATGGACATGACAGCTATCACAATGTGTCAGGAAAACAATATCCCCGGTAAGTCTTCTTAACCTTACATGTAGACACTTGTTATTTCTTAATCCTCCAGCGACTGCATGCATTAAGGGTGAGATGCACTTGTGCAAGGTCCGGGCCATTCTCAAGATGGGTTAAACCATACCTAGTGATCCAATGCAAAAGGTGAGCCAGGCTGCCAACTTGGCAGGCAGTCTATAACAATTGAATAATTGGGTATGGATAAAGAACGGCTGCACACTTAATTTGCATGTGGGACCTGGTCAATGAATCATCTGACCGTTCCTACATGATTAGCTCGACTTGATAGTGGACATGGATTAGCATGTGTACTACTGATAGGGTAGGTTGGGCTAATAGATATCTGACCGGGCTAGCTTTAGATATATGATTAGAAAATGATGTGAGAAGAGCAGCATGTTATTTCAGCAAATGTACTTAATGAACCTATTGATTATTGGAATCTTGACTACATTGCTTTCCTGCTGCAGTTGTTGTTTTCAATTTATCGAAACCTGGCAACATCTCCAAAGCGATTTTTGGAGAGAGGGTTGGAACTTTGATTGGTGGAGCACTGAATTCAACAGCAAAAAGATGAACAGGATGCTCCTGCTTTTGCCATTCAACTTCAGAAACTGAAGGTAGCAATTAGGCATTGATGAGTAAATCATCAATTCCAGAAAGATATGGTTTAAACTATTGTTATTCCATGATTGAGAGCAACGTCGGCTGTTTTATTCAAGAATTTTAAATTTAATGTTAGGAGTTTTTTAGAATTATTCAGGAACTCTAACATAGAATGTCTATTAGACGATTAGACGATTGTATGTTTTTGGGAATGGAGTCAAGTTGCCTGCAGCCATTAATTAGTTTAGATTCTTCGTTATCTTTTAAAAATGTATCAATGACACAGGTATTGCACACAAAGTGCTATAGACTGTTTTGAGAAGAGTATTCCAGGTAAAAAGGTTGAAGAGTAAAGGAAGAATCAGGGAAGAAACAGAATGAGACTGAGAAGGAAACCAGAACAAGAAGAATCAGGAATGAAAGAGAAGGAAGAGAAGAGCTGCACTCAAGAGGAATTCTGTAACTTTTTATTCTTCTCCAATACACTTCCTGTTTGTACATTTATATTCCTGAATTGAGGATAACAGCAACCAGTTACAACAACTCAACATTGCACCTGACTCAGTTATGACATCTCAGCATTGCAACTGACTTTTGTTAACAACTGACTAACAAACTCCCTAACTGACTAACCTCTTGGTTAACCCACTGACTCATAGCTAGTGTAATGCAAATTTCTGCTAATTCTAACTGTTACATGTCATTCCCCCACCCTTTAAGAACCCTTGTCCCCAAGGTTGAATAAAGGGAAACGTTGTTGAAGATCAAATGCAAACTCCCAGGTAGCATCTGCTGGTGAGGAATTTGTCCAGTGAACTAGGACCTGTGTAGCAGCCCGGTTCCCTCTCTTCACCATTCTTCTATCCAAAATTGCTTGAGGCACATAAGTGTGAGATGAAAAGATGGAATCTGGCAAAGGAAAGAATTGGTCAGTTTGGGAAGCCTTCTTTAGCTGAGATATATGAAATGTGTGATGTACTTGAGCTGATGGAGGCAATGCCAACTGATAAGCTACTGCACCCACTTTATCAATAATTCGAAAAGGACCAAAGTACTTCGGAGCTAATTTCTAGGAGCTCCTATGATGTACTGAGGTCTGAACATAGGGCTGAAGCTTAAGATAAACCCAATCCCCAATTTGAAATTGCCTTTCAGTTCTATGCTTGTCAGCTAGCTGCTTCATTCTGTTTTGAGCTCTCAGCAAGTGATGCTTGAGTAATTGTATCATTGCTTCTCTATCTTGCAAGTAAACATCAACAGCTGCTACGGCTGAATCCTTAGGAAAGTATGGAATATGCAGTGGTGGAGGATAACCATACAAAGCTTCAAAAGGGGTAAGATGAGTAGAAGTATGGTAATTGGTATTGTACCAAAATTCAGCCAAGGGTAACCATTTTGACCAAGTTGAAGGTGAACCTCCTACCATACATCTCAGATATGTTTCCAAACACTTGTTGACTACCTCAGTTTGTCCATCAGTTTGAGGATGATAGGCAGTAGAAAGATTTAAAGAAACTCCTTGTAGTTTAAAGAGCTCCTGCCAAAAGTTACTAAGGAAAATGGGGTCTCTGTCACTAACTATAGAACCAGGAAGCCCATGGAGCTTATAAATGTTGTCTAAAAAGACTTGTGCTACTGTACAAGCTGTGTATGGATGTGACAAAGCCATGAAATGGGCATATTTAGTAAGCCTATCCACCACCACCATAATCACTTGTTTCCCTTGAGATTTAGGCAACCCTTCAATGAAATCCATACTAATATCAGTAAAAATTCCCTCAGGAATAGGAAGAGGTTGTAGCAGGTCAGGAGTGGCCACATTTTCTGATTTATTTTGCTGACAAATTTTGCAGTCCCTTATGAAATTTCTAACATGCTTCCATAACCCTTTCCAGTAGATAATAGCAGAAATCTTCTTGGCTGTAACCTGTACCCTAGAATGGCCTCCCACTGCACTACTGTGAAATAAACTTATAATATTCCTTTGCAACTCCTTATCCTTACCCACCATAAGCTTTCCTTTCCTTCTTAATTGATTGTTGACCCAAGAGTACTTAGAAGAAGCTTCAGGATTAGCCTGCAACTTGGCAATAAGGTGCTGCAGATGAGAATCAATCCTCCAACTGTCTTTAATCTGCTGGAAAAGATCTGATGATATGGTGGATAAAGCCATTAGTGTAAGGTCATGGCTTTTGACTCTTGATAGAGCATCTGCCACCACATTTTCATTCCCCTTCTTGTACCTTATTTCATAATCATACTCCATTAATTTTGCCAACCAAGTAAACTGACTAGGTGTTGTTACCCTTTGTTCTAGAAGGTATTTAAGACTTTGGTGATCTGTCTTAATGATGAAGTGTCTTCCCATTAAGTAATGGTGCCACTTCTTTACAGCATACAGAATTGCAAACATTTCCTTCTCATATACAGACAATGATTGATATTTGGGTGACAGAACCTTACTGATAAATGCCAATGGATGCCCCTGCTGTAGCAATACTGCTCCAATACCTGTACCAGAAGCATCAGTCTCCACAATGAATTCCTTAGTAAAATCAGGTAGTGCTAATACAGGAGCTGAGACCATAGCTTGTTTAAGGGCTTCAAAGGATGTAGTAGCTACCTCCGTCCACTCAAATGAATCCCTTTTTAATAATGTTGTGAGTGGTTGAGAAATTTTACCATAATCCCTGACAAACCTCCTGTAATACCCTGTCAGCCTCAAGAATCCTCTCAGTTGCTTCACAGTTTTTGGCACAGGCCAGTCTTGAACAGCTTGGATCTTCTTAGGATCAGTAGAAACTCCTTCAGAGGATATGTAATGGCCGAGGTACTCAACCTTGTTGCCCCCAAAATTGCATTTACTTCTCTTGGCAAATAGAGTATGATTTCTAAGCACCAAGAAAGTCTGTCTCAAATGCTGTAAATGATCTTCAATGCTGTTGCTATACACAAGGATGTCATCGAAGAATACCAATATAAACTTTCTCAAAAAAGGTCTGAAGATATCATTCATTAGACTTTGAAAGGTTGAGGGTGCATTGGTCAAGCCAAATGGCATCACCAAAAACTCATAATGGCCATCATGAGTCCTAAATGCTGTTTTGTGCACATCTGGAGGGTGCATTCTAATTTGGTGATAACCGGATCGGAGGTCAATTTTGGAGAAAATACAGGAACCATGTAGCTCATCCAATAACTCCTCAATCACAGGAATGGGAAATTTGTCCTTGATAGTAAGTTTACTCAGGCTCCTGAAATCTATACACATCCTCCAAGTTTGATCCTTCTTCCTAACCAGTACCACAGGTGATGAAAAAGGACTGGTACTTGGTTGAATTATCCCAGATTCCAACATTTCTTTTGTCATCTGTTCTATGATATCCTTCTGCATATTAGCATGCCTATAAGGCCTGATATTCACAGGTTGTGAACCCTCTTTGAGGGGAATTCTGTGATCATGTGCCCTATGAGGTGGTAGGCCTTTGGGTTCATTGAATATATCTGAGAATGCCTGAAGTAAAACCTTCAATGAAGGCTGAGCACCCTCAATAAGATTCCCAGTAACCTTTTCCTTACTGGCAGCTCCAACACTACTCTCATCTACACATCTCTCTTTACCAGATTGTGAGGGAACTACCACATTAGCTTGCAAATTGTATAATTGAACCCCAGCTAACTGTGGTGTCTTCGATAGCAATTTGCTTAATTGCTTATTAGAAATAGCCTGCACTTCTTTCTCTGATTTCCCTGTTAGCACACATTCTTTTCCTTCCACTGTAAATTTCATTTTTAACTCCTTGAAATTCCACATGATATTCCCTAGAGTTGCTAACCATTGAATTCCCAAGACAATGTCATAATTGTCTAAATGAAGGATAAACATATCGGCAATATACTCATTCCCTTGCATTCTCCAGTGGAATCCCTTGCACATATCATTACAAAGGATCTCACTTCCATTAGCTGTTACTACTCTTATTGGGCTTATGTTAACCAATTTACAACCCAACTTTTTTGCCATGCTTCTATCCAAGAAATTATGAGTACTGCCAGAGTCTATCAAAATGTACACCACTCTATTGTTTACCATACCAGTAACTCTCATGGTTTGAAAACTGAGCGTACCTGTGAGAGCATGGATTGAGAGTTGAGGGACCATTTCTTCTGCTGTGATCTCAGAAAAGCCTTCCTCTTCTTCTAATTGTTCTTCTATATCACCTTGGATTTCTATCATGAACAACTGTTTCTTCTTGCATCTGTGACTAGGAACAAATTTTTCATCACACCAGAAACATAGTCCTTTAGCCCTTCTATCATCCATCTCCTTGCTCGTGAGAGTTTTAGTAGCTTTAGGTTGTGATTTGAAGTTTTGTTATTGGCAGGATCTGGTAATGGCAGTATTCCAGACTGTGTTTGAAATGGTTTTGGGGCAATTAAAGGCAATGTTGAGGCTGATTTGGGTTGCAATAACAAGGAAGGTCTAGATGTAGCTGACAATGAGGGTTGTGGTGAGGATTTTGAATGAGGATACAAGGCCAATAAGGTGGCTTCTTGTAATTTGGCTAATGAATAAGCATCCTGCAAAGATCTAGGATTAAACATTCTTACCGGTAGTTGGATCTCTTCTTTCAAACCTCCCAAGAAACAGCTTACAGCATATTCCTCACTCAATTTCACCCTATTCAAGAGCTGATCAAATTCGTCCAAGTAGTCTTGTAATGGTCCTTGTTGCCTCAGATTTTTGAGGTCTGACATTGGATCAGCATAGGCCATTTCACCAAACCGAGCACTGATGGCTTGGACATAGTCTTCCCACGTCATTACTCCCCCGTTGCTTCTTGTCTTCATAAAGATTTGATGCCATTGTAAGGCTTTTCCTTCTAAGTGAATGGCAGCTAATTTCACCTTTACTTCTTCAGGTGTAGCATCCACCTCAAAGTATTGGTCACATTTATATAACCAATCCATAAGATCATTTCCATTGAACCTTGGAAATTCAACCCTTGAGAGTCTGGTAGCAGTCTGAATCCCCATTGAAACCCCATTTGTTGCTGCAACATTTTGTGCTTGACTCCTCAGCTCATGATGTTGCAGGTTGAGTCCATTAATCAAAGCCTTGATCTCTGCAATGGCTTTATCATGTCTCTGTTCAGTATCCTTGATCAGGGACTCCGGCTTTTTGTAATCTTGTGAACGTGTACCTTCAGCCATGGTTGCCAAGATCGTGCTCTGATACCACTTGCTATAGACTGTTTTGAGAAGAGTATTCCAGGTAAAAAGGTTGAAGAGTAAAGGAAGAATCAGGGAAGAAACAGAATGAGACTGAGAAGGAAACCAGAACAAGAAGAATCAGGAATGAAAGAGAAGGAAGAGAAGAGCTGCACTCAAGAGGAATTCTGTAACTTTTTATTCTTCTCCAATACACTTCCTGTTTGTACATTTATATTCCTGAATTGAGGATAACAGCAACCAGTTACAACAACTCAACATTGCACCTGACTCAGTTATGACATCTCAGCATTGCAACTGACTTTTGTTAACAACTGACTAACAAACTCCCTAACTGACTAACCTCTTGGTTAACCCATTGACTCATAGCTAGTGTAATGCAAATTTCTGCTAATTCTAACTGTTACATGTCACAAGTCTTGTGCAGATCAACTTTTTGACAGAAACTACTATTGAATTAAGTTGTTTACTATTGCAAATTGCAAAATTGTTTTTTGGTGCCCTGTTTTTTCACGGTATTGATTTCCTAGGAATTCTAGGCTCTGCCTTCCATTAAAGGGCTAAAATTGGAGGAAAAGTGTGGGGTTTTTTTTTTCTTTCTCTGGGGCAATAGAGTGGCCAAAAAAAGTGCCAATCAACTTATATTGCCTCATCGTTGGTGGGAAATGATTACCTAGCCTTCAACCTAGGAAATCAAATCTTAGGAAAATGATTCAAGGTCCACGGATTAATGGTCGTCGAGTACAATGGCATAGAACGCTTCAGTTTTTAGGATTTTAATCCAACGGAGAGTAAAATGGTTAGTATTTTAAGGTTCCTGATCCCTGTTGCTACCAGAACATGAGGAACGGTGTAACACTAGCCAGGATCTCCATTGTGGGGCTCACAGATAAAATTTGAATCGTTCAAGATGAATTTTATCTCCTCCAATGGCATATTATCATATTTCACTTTAATAAGAGTGGGTCCCACCTTAAGATTGAGCATATAATGGAAATTTGACTAACACCACATCTGAAGTGATGCCACGTCACTGCATGCATTCAGTCTTTACGGTAAGACCTCCTCCTATTAAAGTGAAATATCAGGATGTCATTGGAGAAGTGAAATATCATGATATGTCATTGAAGGGGATGAAATTCATCTTAAATAGTCCCAAAAACCATCTTTGTGGTTCCTATAATGGAGTTTCCAGTAATGTATTACATAGTTTCTGTGCACGCCACCAAGGCACTAGCTCAGTTAGTTTGAGCCTCGGGTTTACTCCCCATGGTCTCAACTCCTACCCATGTGTCATCTGGGTACTATGTGTGCGACCATGCATATACCCCTTAGAAAATAGTCCTTGGTTGTCAGAATTGGATAACTTCCGAGCCGAAGGCCAAAGGTCTCGAAAGCTGGATTGATGAGGGATACCCTAAGTCATCAAAAAAAAAAAAAAAGTTCCATAAAACATATGTACAGTTAAAATAATTTGCAGAAGCTTAAGTAAAAGACATACATGATCCAATCTGAAGTGGTATCAAGCATAATAAGTACCTATTAAGTTCATCCATGATAAACCTATTTACTCAAGGTCATTTAATACTATGAACCCATGTACATCTTACATGTCCAATGTATGCTTGTCTAGATGGGCAGAACGCCCTAAATGCATGATTAAGTTTTACAAAACCAAGAACATAGCAATGTTCTAAAAGATCGGAAAACACATATTCACCAACATCAAAACATAATGTACCAAATCATAACGATATGGATGTAATAATGAGCTAACTGTTGGCTCCAATCCTAAATGTCCCAAAATGAATCCTGCGTTGCGCTACGTGTAGATGACTAACAGAATGCATCGTCCGTAGTCCACTCTTCTAGTCAGGAAGGAACAGTTGGGGTGTCCCCCAGGATCATGTCAACGATCAAGTTGGTAACTGGGTTTACAACACCAAGGGTAGCACCGTAAATACAATGATTTAGTGAGAATAAACAAATATAGAATATAGTATGTTGTATCAAAAGGAATTAAGGACATAATAGGCAAAAGAGATCAATATACATTTACTAAGAATGTTGTACGTGTAAATGAGCATAATTGAAAGGAATCAATGTATCATTTACATACTTACTAATCAGCAACCAAGTCACTGTATTCTTTTCAAAGAAAGCATACACTTGCATGATGGAAACCAAGTAGCTAGCTTGATTACCCGAGGAGTGTCGACTCACTCCAATATTATATACCTACTGTAGCTGGGGTTATATAGTCGAAACCCAAATTTAGCCTTTTCAAGCTTCTTAAGAACCAAAGCTCAATGGTGCCGACTCATCAAATCAAATGAATGAATAAAGATAATATAACTTGCATTCGTGCATAGCATAAGGGTTTACTTGGCATGACTTACTTCCGTGTCATTTTATTTGTAAACTTAGAACATAACGGTATCAATGAACATGGAATGATAAACAATTAACAACAGAAAGTTTAGTTGATACCATGATTTGTAATAAACATAAATGGAAGGTGTAAACGAAATCATGACAATATTTATGCATTTCCAACTATTCATGAATCAAGGACAGTTACTAGCTAATCCTAATCTACGATGTTCCATTGTCCTTAGCCATCTAATTGGCATAACTAGAAGGCATCCAATGTCAATGTACTGCTGAAATCTTAGCATTACATTGTGTATGAACCAAATATCGGAGTCCTTACACCCACACACGATGGCATGACATGTATTGCTGAAAACTTGGCATTACATTGTGTATGAATCAGACATTAGAGTCCTTATACCCACACACGAAGGCATGACATCAAAACAATCCCAGAACATTCCAAAAAGGATGAATGACAGCTCCACATTTTCCTTTTTGCTCATTTATTACCATTGGATAAGTTAAAAGGGTAAAGAATTCCATAGATAAGGTCTTACCTAGTCACAGGGTTCATTTAGTGTCCTATGGTATTGCTTGACCCTATGGCCAAGCCCAAGATTTCCTAAAGGAGGGTTTGGTATGACCGATTCAACCTTGGTTGAAAAGGGAATAAATAAAACAAACTAAAATAATTCAAACATAAGGTCATCAGCTCGAGCGGGAGAAAAGCTCGCGTGAGCGGGTCCTATCCAAAGGGACTGTCTACTTGAGCGGGCATTAGGTTTGCTCGAGCAAAGTTGCTCGAGATCTATTTTTCAACTGGGTCAATTTTCCTTCATTTCTAACCTTCCACCGACATTAAACCGGCCAAAATAACTCTAAATCCAAACTATTTGGTTCTCCAATCTCCATTAAAACCCATTTGAAATACATCATAACACTTCACAATTAAGTGAAACTTAGAGAAATAAGTTGTAATAAGGCATTAAACATTGAATCCATCATAGAACCAACATATTAACTACTCATGCAGCACTAATATTTACTTATACTTGCCTCTTTAGGTACTAAATACAAACCCAAAGCCAAGAAGATGAAAATCCCCAATTTCAAGCTTTAGCAAAGCCCTAACCATGAAAATGCATAGAGAAGAAGAAGATCATGAGATGCATGGCATGTTATTGGTTTGGGCTTCCCTTTCATCCAAGTGCACAAAAAAAAATAAGAATTGAGGTTTCTCACCTTGTGGAGTTGTAGAGAGGAAAAACATGGGTTTTCAATATTCCAAGCTTGAGGATGATGGAGGGAGGGATGGGAAAGGGATGATGGGGGAGAAGATGCTCTCAAATGGCTTGAGGAAATGGCTCTCCTGGTTGGAAGAGGAGGCAGTGGAAGATGGAGGCAAGGGTTTTGTCCAATGGATAAGAGGGGGCTTGCATTTGAAATTGATGCTTGCTTTTATACTTAGGGTTTTCCAAATTTTACAACTTGGTCCATATGTTTAGACGTGTTACGGATCAAGTCAAATGGGTCCCAGTTGGGCTGATTTGGCTCAAATGGAGTTGGGCCATTAATGTAAGGTAATGTTTCTAATGAAATGCACATGATGCAATAAAGATAATGATGAAATGACGCACGATTACAGTAAATACAATTACCAAAAGGTCCTCTATGATGCTTAATCAAGGTTAAACTCCAACCCAAGCTGTGTAACCATGACCCAATCAAGATAAAACAACCAAGTTAAGGATTAAAAAATCATTAATATGCAATTAATTATCATTAACTATCCTAATTTGGGTCGCAATCTTACAGGGATTCAACACAATCTAGGTAAAAGGATAGGGAAGCATGAACAACTGAGATATAGCAACAATAGCTTTTCTATTGGCTAGCAAAAATTCCCATATTCATTTAGGGGAAATATTCATGCGTATCTATCCCTCAACATATTATGGTAAGGGACAACAAAGTAGGATCGACTTTATGAACTATCCAAACCATCCACACACATGGGCCTCCTACATTGCAATGAATCAATTGAGTTTTCACTAATTCGAATAGATTGGACCTTTGGATTGAGGGTTAATTTTTTTTAATATAAAGTTATTAAATTTGTAAGCCATGGATGAAACGGGTTTGATACTTGGAATTGACCTGAAACTTGATTTATGAGCCTGTCCAAGGTGACTCTTTTAATCCCCGCAAGTCCCATAATTATAGGTGCTCTATGTGGGCCCTATCAAGTTTGTCCCTCACCATATGGTAAGGGATGAATGCACATGAATATCCCATTAAGTTTAGAATTGTAAAATGGTCTATCAACAGTCAATTACAGTTTAAATTTCAACAGATGCATTTTATCAGCTTTTGGAGAGCATGAGACTTCCTGTTCATTGATTACTCTTATAAGTAATAACTTAAAGGCCAAAACAAATTTTAGAGAAGTCCCAATAAACGAAATTAGACGCTCTGCCTATATGGGTTAGCATTGAAAAAAAAAATCATGACATCATCAACAAATAGAAGGTTTGAAATGGATGCCTGTTTTGCTTGAAAGGTGTTAGAAGGACCATAAATTGTGCTCCATCTCTCTCATCGAAAAATGGCCAAGATAAATAAGGATAGAGGACAACCTTGCCTATTTTCTTTTTAAGTCTTAAAAACCCCTTTTGATTCCCCATTCATGACAGTAGGATTTATGATGCAGCCCATACTTGAATGAATCTAATGCATAAATTTAGACCCTATAGAACCTTCGATGAAATCCCAGCTAATCACATCTAACTAGGTCATAGGAAAGAAGCATGTTGTCCAAAATTAAGCAGCACCAGACAAAAGCCAGAGGATCTAGAGTAATCTCATTGCAGATTGGACTTAGTTTTTTTTGTGGGCAAACTATTTTGTAATTTTAGAAACCATCTATTAAAGAAAGAACTCGGTCAGCCATTTTTCCATTCTCCCATTCTTCTATTTCAGAAAAATCAAGTCCCTTGAGGCTCATATAAGCACTTACATAAGCTTAAGTTCTGAACAAGCTCGAGATACATCCTGAGTTTCCAATCAAGTTGACTCGGCCAAGTTGAGTCTCGACTGAGTTTTACTGCTTCCAGCTTTTTATCGAATCCCTCTTAATTGATCTGACTCTAACCGAGTTTTTATAAACAAAAGTGATTAGAGCATGGGAGCATCTCTCACAGCGATCCAGGAAAACAGAAATTGAAAGTGCATGATGAAAAAGCAGAACCCATGCAATTAAGCCCATCCAGAATTCAAGCAGTGGAAAAAAAAAAAAGAAAGAAATACTATGGAACTTTTCAACAATATTTAAGAAATATGAAACTATCAATCGCAGTCATCCTTTCATTGGATAAATGCTGTCGGAGACTCAAGCTTGTAAGTCCCACCTCTTCTGACCACAAAATGGGGCAGGATTACATAAAGTAAATAATAAAGGCCGAAATAATTAAAGATGGGAAAGAAATTGGAAAGACTACAATGAATGAGCCATGGAAGAACAAGCTCAGGCACCTATAAGAAAAGGGAAAAAAATAAAATAAACAGAAAACAGGCCTGCTGCGGTCCCAATTTATGATTTGCATCAATGGTGGATTTGATTACTGTAGCTATGGAGTAAATCAGACAAAATGCTGAGTCGGGTATTCCTGCTCATATCCATTGTAATCATAGTATAGCCTCTCCCCTTTTGCAATGTCGCGAGTGGCAACTAATAAGACATGGCACTCACCATCTACATCATATCTGACACACTTTAGATTCTGCTTCTTCCTACCCTCCCTGCACCAACAAAAATGCTAGTCAAGCACAAGATGTTAATAGTGTTTTCACCTAGTAACGAATTCTTGGAGGGATGCTGGCCATTACTTTTTCCCTGGAAAAAGCTAGACCAAGGGAACTATCAAGCCTCAGTATCAAAAATGAAGCCTAACCAAAAAATTTATGCAGTAACTTACATAAATAAAATAGTTAAAAATAATAATTGAGAAAGTTGCATGGCCCATGTCTGGGCCACAGCATTCTATACAGGGACCGACCTTTTCATCCAATTCGACTTCCCTTAAAATGACTTCACACCATAAAATTACAAGTCTCTGAATATTGACTAACCAACACTCAGAATATAGCTAGCAACCATAATCATCGTGTAAAATCAACCAAAATGATTATTGAGATCATTCATTACTATGAATGAACTTAATATCACTGAGCTATAAACCAAATTATATGAAGTGCTTGACCTAGATATGGGCCAAGCATTGTATAATTTGTATCGTACCTCCAGAAAATCATAAGCATGAGTGAAAATCATAAGCAGGGGTAGGATATAAAGATATCTGCAAATTTTTACCAATTGTAATGAAAAATGAATGATGGTAAGAAACAAACTTACTGAGTGTGATTGTTTATGCCATTAATGAAGCGAGCAATATTTCCACGTTTATCAGGGCAGATAACAAGACTTTCAGATGACTCTGCTGATAAAAGAAGGGTCATCATACTATCTCCATCATCATTTTCTCGGTTCTTGAGGAAATCGACATCACCGGTGTATTCTGTGATTAGTGTTAAATCCTTTATGTTCCTATCGGCCTCTACAGTGAAACTGCATCGAATAGTACATTCTACGTAATATATAACTAAACATCAAAACTGCTAAGACACTGAATCAGTAGTCCAAGAATGTAAATACCCTTCACACGAATCAAAAACTACTACAAGAGGTGGCCATTCTCCTCTTCTGCACATGGTTCTGCAAAGTTTTAAGGTTTCTGTATCTTCTTTGGAGAGAACCTGAAAAAAAAAACTTGCATAACTGAATATTTAAGATGGCTAAAATGAAAAGCATCTATAGAACCGGAAATTCTAAATATAAAACTTCATAAAAACAATACTTCACAACCTGCATGCCTCCCCTTTCGAGCTTCGCCTGATTTGCAGACCTGGGAGCCATGCCAGGCATATACGTGAGCTCATTGCTGAACTCCATCCGTAATGCAGTTAAAGCAGTGGCAAGGGAGCCCATTTGTTCCAGCCGCCGTTCAGGATCTTCTGTTGGAATAAATGGCAATAACCTCCTCCTTTTCTTAGACATCACTAAACGCATTGAACGCTTCCGACGTTTCCTTCCATCTAGAGAGAGAGAGAGAGAGAGAGAGAGAGAGGACATTGCTTTCTCAATTAGATAAAAATTTTCATGTTCTAAATAAGGCAACAGGCCTATTTTCATCTTTCAATTAAAACCTAAGTACTTTAATAAAATAATAATAATAATAATAATAATAATAATAAGTAGAGGTTTCACTATGACACAGAATTCGTGGTTAAGGTAAAGAATTTCAAATTTTGGGATTTGAGAATCTCAGAAAGGAAGTGTTCCCCTTGTGTGATGCCTTTTCTCATGACCATTCCTACGAGTGAACCTCCATGTAGTATATTACCACGCCCCATAGCCCAATGTACTAGTATATTACCACGCCCCATAGCCAAATTGTAGGTATGTATACTTGTGCCGTACTTTGGTCTGTCATAAATAGGCCTCATTGGCTGGGTTGAGCAAGTAGGGTGATACATACATTAGTTAATCAATCAAATTGTACCGGCGCCTCCTGTTTTGAGCTCATGAATTAAAGAAGGATGTTTACTAGTGGCTTTCAACAGACCCTGGTGTCTGCATCTGTATACATGGTGTTCATATCATAGTTTAATAACTCTCACCAAACTCACATACAAATTCATTTGTTTTCTCATAGGTAACTACGTGTACTAGTGAAATGAAGGAATTAAGCAAGAAAATTTCTCAGAGGTCAATAAAGGGGGATGGAACCATTTTGGGTAAAATCGGAGGACGATGGAAACTTCTGAAAAGGTTCATAGGGAAACCTCTCTGCACACCCACCTACACGCACACGTACACTCAGTTAATTTTCTCTAAGTGCATTGTCGTTCCTTACTAGCCTTGAACCAGTGGACTCCCCTGGCATCTGTACAAGAATTTTATATTGAGTAGAAATCTCAGGTTTTAGAACTATGGTTCATGTACAGTGTACTTCATTATTCCCATTGTGTCTTAGCACTTAGCAGTGTTCTTGTTCTCGAGTATTAAGCTTGTGACAGAGTGCTCCTAAAGTTGTCAATGGACTTGTAACTACACATCATTCCATATTTGGTCCACTCTTGAATGTCACATTGTGTTTTACTTTCTTCACAGAGCATCCATTACCCATCCAAGACCCAAAGTCAATGAAAAATCATTAATAGCTTCTTCCAACTCATTCTTTACTCCAAAAAATACAGGAGCACGTGCATTTTGTTAATAAAATGAAATGAGAAGAAAGATCATTTTGATAAGTTTTTCTTCTGATGGATGAAAGCTTTTTATGCCATTACGGTGGCCATCTTTAGCTCATTTGCAATTGACCATGCATGAAGTTTACCCAGGCCTCCCTCTACAGGCCAAAACATAAACATTATCAGTGTTTTCATCACATGCCTTAGCTACCACTCTTTCTGTTGCATCAATATGGCAATAAAGCAAGGTTGCCTTAGAGGAGAATTCAGTTGACTGATCACAATGAAATTTAAATAACTTTTCATGTATAGTGAAAGTGACAAACTACCTGGAGTGGGAGGAGAAATGCTTATTTTTATTCTAGAAAAAGTCAGAAATTAGTAGTCACCATAAATCTTTGATGAATATCCAGGCAATATGAGATCAACCCTAGATAGATGGGACAAAGCTTCGATCATGATGATGATCTATCAGTAACTCAGTTCCACTTAGTTGGTTTTCCGTAATGACCAACTTAACGATCAATGGATTGAAATGGTGAAAGGCTCCAAACACAGTCATGTTATAAAAATCAAGGAGGCTGAGAACTGTCATATACAAAGTGCCAATAATGTGTAATTGCAGTTGCATTTCCACGACCATATATAAACCAAGAGGCTTGTTACCAATAAGAAAAAAGATCAGTGTGATCCCCAAGGGTCCCACTTACATATTAAACCTTAGAGAAATCTGATTTACCAAAAAAGAAAAAACCTCAGAGAAATGTTAAGATAATCAATTTTCCAATCTTCTACAATTTCCTTTTCTTCATTGGTAACAGGACTCAAAACCCTCAACCTTGTGGTTGCGATAATGAGCACCTCCAGACTGCAATGGACTCTAGTACAAGTTCCACCTTTGACACAAACCTTTGAGATGTTATCTGATGACATGAATCTACCTTTATTTTTACTTTATTTCATACAATGGTTAATATTTAAACATGTGATTATACAATGGTTAAGATTAAACATGTGATTATATTAGAGGTTATGATTAGAAGGGATATGCTTGAGGAAAAGGCAGAAACCACACATGGAATTGTTCGTCCAAATCATAATATTCGATTCAGTCTACTGTTTCTTATTATTATTATTATTTGCTATCCAGTCTATTTTTATTAAGCTGTTCTGTTTTGAAGAAAAATAACAGTGGGGCTCCAAGGAAACTTTCAACATTTCCTTCATGTTATGCCATCACAGGTTGACAAGACCTTGGATCGTGGCCTTAACTGGAGCTCAAGAATTGACTGAGCCCACCTTCCTCTCATTCTTTGGTTTGTATTAAAGATAGGAAGCCATACAAAAGTGATTTGCTAACCTTGCACATCACCCAAGAGTGGAAGATAATGCGAGCCGTAGCAGACCATGTGATCATAGATCTAGCATTGGGCAACCCTCAATGTGCAACTGGGGATATTTCCATTGAGACTAGTAATTGGAGCAGGTAAATGATGAATTTATTTTCCTGTCAGCTGGTTCGATTATCATCACAGCTGGTTCTCTTCAGATTCAATGTCACCCAACCAGGACCAAGGTATGTAAACTTTCCTATCAGTATCAGGGCTCATGTCCAACTTGGATTTATGGATTTAAAGTTCGCTGATTAAGGTGAAAACTGAAAAGGTTCAAAAATTTTGGGAAATTTGAGAAAGGAAAATAATGAAGATAGAAGAGATTGAGAAGGGAAAATCTGGATGGACAATGGTATCTAATTTAGGGTTGGGTGATCAACCTTACATATTTACATTAATTAAAATTTTTAATTTACAAAAAAAGCTACCTTTTAACATATTTACAAGTCCTTGACTTCTCTGAAACTACATAAAAGTCTACTTTGCCTCACAACATCTCCTTCCTCTCAAGCTGGTAGATATATGTCTACTATGTCTAGGTTGGACAAAACATCATACAATTGCTTCTTTGTCATCGCATTTGTGAGCAAATCTGTAATCTGATCCTCGTCATACTCCAGCTGTATTTTTTCTTTGTATAATCTTCTCTAGTGAAATGACAATCAACCTCAATATACTTGATATATTTGTGATATAATGCATTGTTAATGATATGAAATGTAGAAACACTATCACAAATTCACAATGTAACATCATAGGTCCACTCTTTTTGAAGCTCAACTTGTGTAACTGTAGTTTTAGCCACAGCAGCTCAAGGGATCAATGAGCCATAAATCTACATTCAGCTAAGAATTTGATCATGAAACAACTTGCTGCTTCTTGCTCTTCCATGAGACTAAATTTTTGCCAACAAGTGTGCAGTATCCTGTAGTTGATCTCCAATCTGTCTTGGAATTTGCCCAATCAACATCTCTGCACACTTCCACATTTAAGTGAGTATAACAACTGTACAGACTACCTTGTCCAAGTGCTCCTTTTAAATATCTCAAAATTCCATCAATTACACCTAAATGTTCTGGCCTACAAGCATGCATAAACTGAATTATAATGCATACTACTTATGTGTTAGGATATGTCTAGCCGATTTAGAGTTAGAAACAGTATAATTCTAACTCATGCCATTAGGCTTTGATTTTTGCATAGTAGTCTCCTATGGATAAATATCCTTATTTAAATGTTGCAATTTTCTTCTTCATTTCAAGTATTCGAGCATTATTCCTTTTCTCAGCATATGCTGCCTCAATTGAGTCCAAAAGTTTCTTTGCCAAAACTTTCTTCCTTTGAGTTCAGTGTCCAGTCCATAATTAACATATTTTGAGAAACCCAATCCAAGTATTTTGGGTCGCTTGGAGTCTTTAATGCTCCATTGATATACCCAAGTCTATTTTACTCACAAATGGTCATTCTAGCAGAGTAGGCCCAATCTATGTAACTGTAACAATTCAACAAATTTAGTATATCTTAGTAGTTTTGTTCACAACATAAGGAAAGGGCTGAGACTCTGAGGTTGGAACTCTTGCTTGGACTCCATGACACACCCTAAACTGGAGACTTCTTTATCATAGAAAAAATCCTTTAAATCAACACAAATTCTTAAATAAACTCTGTAGAGATCTGATTTGAGTCAGAACACTCCCGCAAATCAAACTTAACAGATTTTGATGTATACTCAAATACCCAAATGCTTATAGGACTGTCTTCCTAGACAAATCAGTAGTAATCCTGACTCTAATCAGGCTTACTGAAGGAATTAGGCATGACTAGGGTTAAACTGTACACCAAGAACCAACCTAGCCGAACACACGCAATAGGTAAACTATCCTTAAGAAAAGGAAAAAGGCAGATTTCAGCCATGTCAAGATTGGGTCATTCTGGCCAGAACAACTGAAATTGGCCAATTCCAGCCAGGCTCCTTTTTTTTTTTTTTTTTTTTTTTTTTTTTGCCTTCTTCCTAAGATGCTAACCCTCTCTTTTTTATTGGAGTGAAGAAAAAGAAGCTCTCTATCTTGATGGGACAACCTTTCATCCCGTTTAAAGAGGTCCTGATCCCCTTGCCTAGAAATTAAAATGTGAGCTGCACGGTAGGACCCACCAAATTAAAATCTAAATCATTTAAAACAGAAGTACTTGGGTCCTACCAAAATTTCACTGAGAAATAGGGTTCCAATCAAATTTCACTCAAATAGGAAATAAGGATCTGCCCAAATTTCACTGTAATAGAAAATGAGCTCTAGCCAAATTTCAATCTAGTAGAAAATGGACCCTAACCAAATTTCACAGTAATAGAAAATGGGCACCAACAAAATTTCACTCCAATAAAAAATGGGCCCCAACTAAATTTCACTCTAATAGAAAATAGGCCCTAACCAAATTTCACTCAAATAGAAAATGATGTAAGTACGATTTTTTAGTATTATTTTAACATTCTATGATTTTCCCAATTTTAGGCATTCTCACTTTTTATTTCTATTTTTCAATCGCATCTTTTTTAGAATGGAACACCGCAATAAACCAAAATGCTCCACTATAAGGCCAAACTAGAATAACAATCGAAACAAAATTGACAACTATAGCTCAGATCAAAGGAAGCAGCTACGGAAAAGTTCATGCTTGCTTGGATTTGATCAAATCTATGCAATGTGGAGATTATAGGAGTACCCCATGGGTGCAAGAGACGTACCCAGAGTAGGGGGTTGGGAGCATACATTCTAGCGAGGTTTGGGAGGATGAAGACATTGCAGGTCATCTTCAAGGTAGCTTGAAGTTTGACGAAATCCAAGCTACTATGGAAAGTGCTGGGTGGACTACATGAGTTCCTATAATTACAAATTACTCCATAATTACTAGAAAATTACAAGTAAGTCCCTAGTTATTTCTCGACAATTTACATAAGTTTGTTAACATGAAACCACCAAAAGGCAAACTTGTCCTCCCGATTAGTAATGCTATGGTCCAAGTTCCATTCTTATTGCTAGGCTTAGATCTAAAATTTAGGCCCATTTTAAAATTTGGGCTAGGCTTTGATTTAGGGATAGGCTCCAGCCCAAATAAATAGTGCTTGTAGTTTTGCAACTGATTTGCTCAAAGAAGTGAGACAAAGCCCAGCCTAGTCTGACCCGATTGACTAAATGAGAAAGCTCAGGCCTAACATGTTTGAGCGGGCCAAGTTCAGGCTATGCACTTGAGGCCCATCCTAGGCTTTGGCCGAATACGAGCTTATGTTTCTAAAGTTAGGTCAAGTGTGGATATGCCTCAACCAGCCTAATCCAGCCATGAACACTCCTACTCCTTATGTTATATGTTGGCTCGGGAATGTTCTTTATTGCATCAAGTAGACTCCAAGTGCTTGGTTTGACAAAGTCCACACTACTATTCCAAATGCTCACTTTCACCAAAGTCGCAATTGATCGTCCATGTTTCATCTTACTACACACACAATGTATACAACCTTATTGCTTTAGGTCACGGTTCAAAATAGCAACCGCTATAAAGCGTAGCAGCTACATTATCGGCCGTAGTGGTTGAGGCCGCTATGCGATTTTGAAAATAGCAGCGCTAAGGTCTAAGACCTTGTAAAGCCAAGTAATTTTAATTTATAACACTTTCCAATTTTTTCTCCTCAATAGCCTTTCCTATAGTTGTCTCTACCATTATATGTTCCAAATCACTAAAAAAAACACTACTACACAAGATTCGAATTTTTTTAGCACTTAAAAATTCACACCGCTATGTCGCCACAACTGCTATGTATCGCCCACTACATAGCATTTTGACAATTGACTACTACGCCTGCCTAACCAGTATTTTTATCATTGCTTTAGTTAGATAACATTATCATTAATAGGGACGATTCTCTCAGTATTAGTGATCTTTAAAGGTATCTCATGAGAGTCATGAACCTTCCATATGAAGATCTCAAACAATTGACTAATTTCCTTGGCTTTGGAGATTACTAAGTCTCATGAAGGTATTTACATTAATACAAATAGAGATCCGGGGCCCATCTTATAGATTCACGGACTATGGACATGTACTTAGCACTTAATTTGAAATTCAATGCCATTGAGAACATTCCCTACCTGCTCCAACTCTACCTAACCATGACTAGTTTTGATATTTGCTCATTTGATCCAAATTGTTAATGAGTTCGTTTATGCACCTCATAAGCCTCTCCGGGCATAAATTCCCATCCGTATGAATCCTAGTGGCAATAGTTGGTTGTGTTGATATGAAATTGCGCTTAATGGATGTAAATGCTACGATCCTAAACGACAAAGTATAGGAAGAGCTTTACAAGTAATCTATCGATCATATGTGGTACAAAGATTATGAGGATTAAAGTGTACAAACTCTTTAATAGCACTATGTGGATTTATGGAATCTTTAAGATCTTTAATGACATATGGTTTAATGTCAAGCAGTGGGAGTAGTTATATTCTTGTCATTGAATGACATGCTGATTGTTGATGACGAATTCTTATAGCAACTGATAACATAATTCGGTATCTTAAAAGCATTATCAATTGTGGATTGATCTACTCATCCTCTTTCTCTTTGTGCTTGCATGAATGCTGAGCATATCCTTAAAAGCACAATTGGCTAAAAAAAAATTTCAATGAAAATTCATTTTTTAGGATGTTGTTTCCATTATTCACTTAATGAAGCAACCCATTGAACACCAATTTTTCTTTGAAACACTCCAAATCAACTACCTAAGTACCTTATCTGTCCCCATGATAGGGTGCACCATATTTAGGAAAATGCATTTTATGGGGTTTAATGTCTAATAGATCCTCTGTAGATAAATGTACCATTAAGATCTATGTAGATCCTTGTAGCTCTAATCACACAATAAACCTAATTAATAAAACTCAATTACATGCAAGTGTTTTTTGGATCCTGGACAAATTTGCTTGCCCATAGGGCATGTTTGTGTAATGGTAGAATTCCATGTTCTCCAAATTCACATTTCCGCAATGCCGTGGAAAGGTAGTTCTGACTGCACAAATTCCTTTTCGAAGGCCTAGGTATCTTTTGGAAGCAATTACCCTTCAGCAACACTAATCATTATGAAAGCAAATCAAAATTGGCAATTTACCAAATTAAATAAAAAAAAAACAATAACGAAACAAATCCACATCCTAAAAACTCCAACATCATCATCTTAGCTTTATTCCATCAATCTATTTGCCTCTTTGTTTGCATAGAATACATCAGAAATCACGCCATAAGTGGTTAAAAATGAAGCCTAAAAGTGGGAATAGACCAAAATGGCCATCCAACAACCTCCCCTGTTAATGGAAATTGAATCAATAGAAGATTCAAAATGAATACCCAGCCACCACACTATAAATTCAAATCCAACAAAAATCAAATGGAGGTCCCAATGTCGCATCCGCATCTGACCTTATATCCTTCACACCTCACCTTCTCCACAATCAAATGCTACCAACATTCCAAGACAAGAAGAAACCAATCTCAGTCCCATACAATAATCCAAATATACAACCCAATAAGCACTCTCAAAATTATTTTAAAATAATAAAATGTATGAAAAAAAATTAAAAAAAAAATCTACCTTTAGGAGGGGATCCACATCTCTCCATGGCGAAATCCGACCCCTTTTGTATCCGGAAAAAATCCACAATCTTGGTCTGCATGAGCGGAAACACTAATCCCCGAACCAAAACCAAGACAACAAAATCACTATCATTCCACCGGCCTTTCTTTTGAAGAAGAAAAAAAAAAAAAAAACAGAATCAATAGAATTTAAAGAGAGAGAGAGACCTACTTCTTACACGTTTTTTGGTGGAGCAATTGGCGCAGAACCAGGGACCCGTGGGGACCCGAACAACAATAGGCCTCAAGCAGTAAATGTGAAATCCCCTATCACATTTGTCGCACAGCACCATTTCACAGCCTCCCTCACCCGACCCGCATTCCTCGCACACCACATCCCCGTACTCTTCATCCTCATCCTCATCCTCAATGACGGTGGCATGCTGCGCCGTCCGCAGTATCTCCGTTAGGGATTTGTATTTCTTCGAGTGCGATGAATGGGGGCAGAGGCACCGGGGGGCCTCCGTCCGTTTCCTGACGGAGCCGTTGAGACGGAGGGTCATGTTTGACGGAGCCATGGATCCAGATGATATACCTATATCTCTCTCTCTCTCTCTCTCTATATATATATATATGATAGTGTCAAATGTCAATGGTCGTTGTGGTGTGAGAGATTGAGAGAGAGAGAGTCAGAGAGAGCGCGGAGGGAAAAGGCAAAAATGGGAGAGGTCGCGGCGGAGAGGGAAGGGAACGCGGGGACGTTGAGATTGTGCTAACGTACGCGATGGTAATCATGCGCACGTTTTTCGAGACTTGCGTCCGCCGCGTGGACTGGGAGGAGGTGGAATTGGATTTGAGTTTGGTCGGAACATTGGAACCAGAAGCCAGATCGGCTCGAGGCTGCTGTCCTAAATTGGTCCGGTCTGGTCTAGACCACAAGGACTCTCATTTCTCATGTGTTGTAATAATGTCACCAAAAATATGAGATGGGTGTCGGTTAGATACTTTCTTATGTAAAATAATTCACCTAGCAATGGATAATGGTTGTCTATCCTCATCTTTATTTGCGCTCTATTTCTACGGCGATGATGTGAAAACGAGGTGTTAGTGTTACGATGGTGTATAAATAAAAAAAACCTTTTTATTTATACATTTTTACATCTAAGTGAGTGTGAAACTCACTTTCACATCTCCCTCTTGCCCAAAAAATATATATATATATATAAAAAGTAGTTCATGCTCGCACGTGATTGCATTTGGTTGTTATTGTTCACGGCATCAAATTCTATCAACCTTACTTATTTTTTTAGCTTTTCGTGCTAGCATCTTGTTTGTAATGCAAATTATTCAATTTGTTTATTTAACTAAGAAACCCCAAGTGCATTAAATGTATAATGTTAAATCTTTATAGTTTTTGAATGATTTATGAAAAATAATGGCCAACCATTTAATATTCTAATATTAATAATAACCCTTTAGATATTTAGTTTCATAGAGAAGCCTTTTTGGATTTGAGAAAATTATGAAAAATATCTAGAAAATTCAAATACGTTTAAGCAAATTTAATGTACTTGTTTATTCATGTGAAACTGTTGATTCTGACTAATGTATTTCACACATGTCACTTCTACATGCGTAACATTTTGCATGTATAAAACTCATTTTTCTTTACCTATGCATAAGAAGGCAAACAACCCCCAAAAGCCATCAAATAATAATCCCTTCAAAAATAAATTAGAGGGAGATGACATGGAGAATAACAATTACCTAATAAATTAAATCTTTGAAAAATGGGGGTTCCTCCTGCATCTTCACCTTATATCTTTTATCTTTCGCCTCCTTAATAATTTATTATTGGAACTCATTTTTCCATTAATACTCATGAATTCAATTTCATGCAATAAAAGGGTCATAAATCAAAATTAATATTTAGGTTTTTTATGTTTAGAATTTCTAAAAATTGCAGATTTGTATCATAAAAACTGCCACATGACAGAAAAAAGATGTCAGAAATGTCCTGATCTATTCAACATCAGAAAGCATTTGAATATATTTCTATATCAATGTCCACTTTCAAGTCTCAAACTATTTCCGATATTGAAAATGATATAAACGGATTTATCAAAAGAAAACTTGTTTTTAATATCACAAACAATTTGTACAGTAACCTATATTTTTTTTATTAATGAACAAATTTCAATTCTTTGTGTTGTCTATTTAGCTGTGTTCCAATGTGGAATCTAATTTCTTATTTGAATATTTTGATCAATTTGTTGTGGCTCTGATACCAATTGTTGTGATTATCTGACAATCACCTGTTGTGCCCATCCACGGAATCACAAGGTCAAACACAAACAAGCCACACACAAGAAGAGACACCGAGACTTACATGGTTCACCCAAATAGGGCTACATCCACGGGCACGGGAAGACGAACATCTTCACTATGACAAGTAAAGCATACAAGAGATTTCCACACTCTCACCTCATCTCTCCTACGTGGTATGGGAGCACCACGGGCAACTACTGCCGCCGCAAGGTCTAGGGTTATAGACTATACATATATATAATCTCCGCTTTCTTGGCCACCAAGAAAGCCCCGGTACAAATACCAAAATACCCTTGACCTTAAACTAGTCCCTGGCTAACCCAGTGACTCATCCGGCTAAACCGGAATACAAAACATAAACCCAACAATCTCCACCTTGGCTTGAATTCCGTACAACTCCGTACAACTCGAGCTACTAGGAGATAAAACCGGCAATGTCTTCACGTACCCTGCTGAATGACACGTCACTGCACCAGGGATGCAGTCTTCTTCAACACTTTGACATGTTGAACCAGCACATGAACTTTGAGCAAAGTTCATACCCTCGTCAAACTCCACCTCGAACTAAAAGCTCGAAACCATTGACGAATCTGAGTGACATATGAATCACTCACCATCCTGCCCCATCTTCAACATCACTGTGAAGATCCAATCACCACAAGCATGCAAGCAAAACAGATCGGGAATACAAGTCCAGATGACTCCATTACAGAACAACCTCTGCCTCCGAGCGGTCAAAAAACTCCATTTGACCGGGCCTCCGATCAACTGCTGATACATCAGCTCCTCCTTGCTGCTTTTCCGGCTTGGCTCTGGCAAGATGAATATCATCACATGCGATCATGTGAACCCCAAACGAACAACTTCGTTTGAATCAGCAAACCCTTTGCAACTAGGCCGGCGACTCCTATTATTGGGTTTGCAACAACAACCAGGTCGAGTAGACCTGATTCTAGCCTGAATCCACATCTGTTCAGATCTCCTCTAGATTTCTACATCAAGTTATAGATCTCGTCGACATGAGCACACTGGAAGAAACGGATCTGAAATCCGACTCAAGATGGCTCCGATAACGTAGAAACAAGTTTCTACGCTCCAATCGATCAAACCTCTTCCTTGACTGTCAAACAGCCAATCAACCTCTTCCACTGCGTAGATCTGCTCGAAACGAGTCTGTAGGTGCAAACGGATCTCCGATCGGACATCGGACGATCAAGATATAGTAGAAACAATTTCAGTTGTTGAAACTGGTCAAATCTACCTGTTGACCGATGCTGACATCACTGCTGACGTCACTGTACTGTCTGCTGGGCTTCTGGAGCAGACCCGGGTCGGGTTCACCTGACCCGAACTGATCTGAACTCTTCTCCCTGGGCTCTGCGCACATGGGTCAGGTCGAATCTGAACTGACCCGGCCTGAACTTGCTGGCTGGGCTGGACCGTCTGCTAACGGGTCGGGTCGGACCTGAACTGACCCGGCCTGAACCTGTTGACTGGGCTGGACCTTCTGATAACGGGTCGGGTCGGACCTGACCTGACCCGGAACCAAACCGCCTCTGAACTGCTGGGCTTCTGTGCGATCGGGTAGGGTCTAACCTGACCTGACCTGACCCGTAGCCCGTTTCTGCCAATGGGCTTGCGCTGCACGAACATGTTCAGGTCGAACTGCGACCTGACCCGGACCTTGGCCCGAACCTTCTTCTCCTTCTTCCTTTCTCCTCTGTTTCTGCCGTCTGCAACAGGGAGTCCGAGTTTTTCGTCCGCGGTGCAGATCAGGTGATCAGCGGTGGCTGGCCCGGCGGCAGGGTACAGCGGCGATGGACGACGTCCTCTCCGGCGACAAAGAAGGCGAGGATCCCGGCGGAGATCTCGGTGGTGACTGAGACGATGGAGTCGCTCGATTTTCGGATCCTCTGCGCAGATCTGGCAACCAGTCCTCGGTTGTATCTCCGTCTGATCCGGGTGAAGCAGCAGCAGCGCGATGAGGAAGCAGCGGTGGCGGCAGGCCGGGAGGAGAGAGAAGAACAGAGGTGCTGGCGTTTTTTTTTTCTTTTCTAAGATTGCAAGCACCAGAGAATTCGCTGTGAAGCGTCGCCCAGAGTTTCTTCCTCTCTCTACCTTTTCTGTTTTGATGAAACAGAGATCACAAATCGAAACTTCTTCTCTTGTGATCTTCTTTAGCAACGTGTGGCCCTCCCTGAGATCACAATCGATCTCTGTAACAAGGCAGCCTCTGTAACAAGGCAGCCAACGAATTCGCCGATCCTCAACAGTGATCTGAATCCAATCATGCCGTTCCGTTGATCCTTACATCACAACTGCTGCGATCTAACTCCGAGATCTGAACAACCTGGGAATCCTCTTTCCTCCGATTTTAGCCAAATCAGAAAACCAATCTCGTCTTTATCTTCTCCGATGGTGGCCCAACCAAGATGGGCACAACCTCCAAGCCACTGAGCGATCTCCACCTCGCTCAGAAACCCGAGGAACACTAACCTGTCTCTGATACCAATTGTTGTGATTATCTGACAATCACCCGTTGTGCGCATCCACGGAATCACAAGGTCAAACACAAACAAGCCACACACAAGAAGAGACACCGAGATTTACGTAGTTCACCCAAATAGGGCTACATTCACTGGCACAGGAGGACGAACATCTTCACTATGACAAGTAAAGCATACAAGAGATTCCCACACTCTCACCTCATCTCTCCTACGTGGTGTGGGAGCACCACGGGCAACTACTGCCGCTGCAAGGTCTAGGGTTACAGACTATACATATATATAATCTCCGCTTTCTTGGCCACCAAGAAAGCCCCGGTACAAATACCAAAATATCCTTGACCTTAAACAAGTCCCTGGCTAACCCATTGACTCATCCGGCTAAAACGGAATACAAGACATAAACCCAACACAATTCTCTAAAAATCATCTTTTATCTCAGTTGTAAGAGGCGTGTTCGATTGAAAACCTAAACATACCATCTTCCTAGCTGGATGACTATCTTACCTCTCTCAAGGTGTGGGGTAAAAAACTCTTGTAAAACTTCTCTTGGTCCTTTTGTGTTGTTTGTCACAACTAAATAGTCGTGCAGCATGCTTTTTGATTCACAAAAGGGTAATGGAATATGTTGTCATGTCAATCCCTGTGCATCTATCATTTCTTGCTAAAGTTTGTTGTACATGTCCATGTCTTAGTTATTTATATTGCATTATCACTTATTGATTTATCATTTTCCAACTTCTACATCCCATTAAATATATAGTTTTCCACTATGCTATCATGGCATTGTTGGTTTGAATTATCCACACGGAATTCACCTGTCTGGACTTCTTTTTCACGGCCATGTCTTCAATGAGACGAAACCTTCTTACCACCAAAGGGGTCTCCATGAAAAATTAAATCTCGCGCAAAGACATGCGTAGGCAAATCGTAGCCAAAGGGTTGTGGGGAAAAGTTTTTGCCCACGCATAAAATAGTACGTGGGCAAAAATTAAGCTTTTGGCTACACTTGCTGGTAGGGTAAGTGTGTTCCTTTTGGCTACGTAAAATCTTCGTAGCCAAAGGTTGTACTTTTGCCTACGCTAACTTGTCGTCAGCAAAGGTACCACCTTTCATTATGAAGCATTGCGTAGGCAAATGTGCAACTTTTGGCTACGAAGATTTTGCGTAGGCAAATGTACAGCCTTTGGCTATGAAGATTTTGCGTAGGCAAATGTACAACCTTTGGCTACGAAGATTTTGCGTAGGCAAATGTACAACCTTTTGCTATGAAGACTTTACGTAGGCAAATGTACAACCTTTGGCTACAAAGATTTTGCGTAGGCAAAAGTCAAATATAATTTTTTCTAATTTTAATGAGCACTTTTGTCCATAAAAAATTAGTAGGCAAAAGTAAAAAATATTATTTTTTTATTATAAGCATAACTTTTGCCAACGCAATACACGTAGCCAAAACCTCCATCCATTCTTTACCTACATACATTGCACAGCCAAAAGAAATAATGAAAAAAATAATTATTTATTTTTAATTTTTCTGAGTAACGAGTTTATACCAGTCTTATCCAAACTAATTCAATAAACATACAAATATATTCAAATCCAACTAATTACGAATCCCAGTGAACAAATATTAAAAAAAATATGAAATACCCAATACGTATCATCCAAATAAGTATCAAATATAACCAAATATCTAAAAACAAGAAGATAATGTTTAACAAGTCCAAATGCTTGTGATAAAAAAGAAAACAAGAGAAGATGCCATCTAGTTGTCAAGCTGAAGACGTCCTCCATCATCAACCTGCACAAAAAAAATATAAAAAATTGTTAGCATTTTATCAATAAGTTAACTTCAAACCTAATTATATGCTTGTGCTATCGTCACTCTTTAGGTTGATCAGATATTTAAAAGTTAGCAAATTACAATAACCATGCCCTTTGAAAATAAAGGGGCAACATCTCCCCCTAAAAATAATACCCAAAAAGTGTTTCAAAGCCACAACAATATTCTAAGGGCCTTATGTTGTCTATATTGTCAAAATGAATCATCACAAAGTTAGCCAAAACAAAATTTGGCTTAAACAAATGAAATAATTTATTTACTTAATCCTAGATACCTCCTTAAACTCAACCTTTAAGTCCAAACCACTCTCTAGAATTGAAAAAAAAAATTTTGATTTACTAACTAAGGGAAGCTGCATCCTGCCCTCCACTCGATGTGCCATCTTCACCACCATTTTCTAGAACTAACCCTGGAATGTTAGTTGGATCAACTAACCCCGGTACACTGCCAGGATCTATCCCAATTTTTGTAGCCATCACCTATAGTAAGCCGCGCCATGCAGTTAAAGTTTTATCTTGGTCAGCTATCTTCTGCTGCTGAGCGATCACCTCAGGATTAGCTTTCCGAGATTGTGTGGAAGATGAAGCGATGCTGCGGATCCCAAATCCCCTTGAAAAACCTGATCTTTTCCCAAGCACATCGATGGAAACTTGTACCTCGGTTTGCGGATTCTCGACACCCGGCTGCGACTGTGCGAGAATCTTTTCTTTTAGCATAGCCTGTCGTTTTTCATTATGTAAACACATAGCATATGTAAAAAATGTACATTTGATGATTTAAACAAATGAATTAACTTGTACTTACATGATGTTGTTCAACATGGTCATTTATCCACATCCCACCGTGCCGACCACGTTTGTGAGTTTGCTCAAAAATATCCGAGATAGACAGTCGAACACCACCATTCTTTGATGCCTATTGTTTATTAGATATTTCGATCAGATTAACTAAATATTGAAATTTTATTGAGAGTGTAAAAATTTATAGTCTTAAACTTACATCGATAGATGCTCGTGATGCATACGATCTTGAGCCACTTGTATGATTGTATTTTTGGGTGACTCGTGCCTTTTTTCCACTTTCAGACTTTTTCTATGAGAACAAAATTAAAAAAGAAAACAACAAAATAAGTTTAATTATCCCACATGCGATTAGTCTATTTCAATTTAGTAGAAGCCTAAACACTATATATATATGTATATAACAGCAATAAGGAATACCTTAAAACTATCGCTCTCCCACACATGCTCGATCATAAACTTCCAATCATCCAATTTACAAGGACATAATGGATGGCTTTTGATGGATCATAGGTAGGCTGTGGAGATGGCATCGGTGTTGCTCGCTCAAGGGTCTGTGTAGCTCCTGAACAACTAGTAGCACCACCTCTCTTCCTAAGCCAAGGAGGCATATTTGTGACCTGACATAATAATAAACTTAATTATTAGTAATCAATAATTGAAGTAATTAACAATCAAACATCAAACTAAATAATACTACACAGAGTAATCATCATAATCATCATAATCATCATATAATAGTAATATGTATAAAATGGAGAAGTCAGCAAAGTTACTATTACTAGTCAATGTTTTTTACCTTCGTAGCTTCTAAGCATGAACGGAAAAATAAAGGTTATTACCTTATTGGTTGGGGCTCAGACTCATCATCCTTATCATTAAAGGAACTTTCATTAGAAGAACTCAATCTCTCCTCACCTTCAGGTGGAAGATAAGCCTCATCATCATCACATCAACCCTCCTTTCTCTTTCTCTTCATAGTTTTTTTCTTTATGGCCATCTGACCCAATCCAAACAACAAATTTGCCTTATCCAGAACCCCTAGAGCATGCATTCTCGCAGCATTCTCTTTTATCCTTTTATCTCTCTCCTCCTCGATAGGTAACTTCTTCCTCCGGGTCGCCAAAAACCCAGGCTTCACAAATAATTTGCCACCTTTTTGCATATTTGGCAACTATATATGACAAACAATGCAATAAAAAGAAATATAAAATGATGCCAATAAATGGAATGACATGTGAAACAAAAAAGCCATGTTATGTAAATGAAAAATCTTATAAATTTGTAACACTTGTTCATATACCAAAAAGCTACAAAAGTAGAAAACAAAAGCTACATATCATATTCTATATCAGGTTCTATATCATAATAGATAAAATGTTTGCAACCCCTGCAAATCTCACAATTAAGTCATTAAATGAAATACTTGCAATGCAAGGAAGTCTATGTATGTGTATGCGTTTTCTTCATGATGTATAATTTTAATACACAGTGAAGACTTCGAAGCATAATTAGAAGATAAACAAGATATTATAAATATCTATCGATTTTTAACCTTTTATTGAGCAGAAGTAGTATATTTTAACATACGTACACGAATGCAGCCCGCTCGCTAGCACACACACCCACACATGTACACATATATATTGAAACATTTAGTTTTTTTTAAATTTTACTAATATATCTTAATAACACATATACAATTGATACCCACATAATATAACTATTATTAAGATTGTAAAATCTAGGGAAAAAAACATTATACAAAAATTTTAAGCGTACAGATTTTTGTCTTTGAGAAATATTTCTATTTTAGATTTTATATAATATAAATATATGAAATCAAACTCAATGTTTTATTTACATGATAGAAATTAAACAAATTTTTTTCTAATATAACCTGTATTGCCCGTGCAAAGCACAGGTGCATTTTGCTAGTTAATAACTGATGGGAACTGCTTAAAACTATCCCCACAAAATTGAGAGAAGCTTGGGTAGACTTGGGCCTTGGTTGTGGCTAACCCACTTAACCTTTGAAGAATATGGTTATGGGCCCAAATGATGTCCAAACCTAATGAAATTTGGAGGATGGACTATGACATCATTCTAGGCATGCCATAAAATTTTCATCGGGTTTTGACTTCGAAAAGTGGGTCACACTATCTATTGACTTTTGGTCAAAGTGGCCCATGCTTCAATTGGTTGGGGCCCAAATGATCTCTGATGGCCACGAAATTTTGATGGTTTGATGAGGAACCTATTTTGAGGTTTCTATCCAATTTCCAATTGATTTGGCCTTATGGAAGTTAGGTCTGTATTCAGTGCCCCCATGGCCGAGTGGGTATGTTGACTTTGGGTCAACAACGTCCAATCAACCTGAAATTTTGCAGAACTACTCCATAGCATTACTGAGGCCTTCCATAGAAATTTCAGCCAATTTGGTCTTTAGGAGGTGGAGATTCACACAGTGTCCCAGAAACTTTAGAATGGGGCTCCTTGAATTTTAACTTGCATCCAGTGGTGTCTGAAAATTCCAAAACTTTAAATGAATGACCTAGAACATATTTTAAGCCTTCTCTATGAATTTTAGCTAATTTTATCATTGGAAAGTATGGGTTGCTCTAGCCTGGGTTGCCCATCAAGAATACTGACAAGAGCCATTTAAGCTTGATTTTGGTTTAAATGAAGTCTGTCTATTTTGAAACTTGGACCCATGTTTTTTGTGCATATTTAGAGTCTTTTGAATTAATGAAACTTGGCCCTTTGAGTTTAGAACGAGCTTATATATCTTCATTGCGTGGCATTTGTTTGATTTTTTTTTTTTTTTGTCAACACAAACTCTGCTCACTTACTTGCAATACTGTAAGTTCGGTTGCCTATAATTAATTTTGATTATTGTAACTTTTTTATCCTACACCATATCAATGTATTAAATTGTAGTGCATAATTTCTCTTATTTTAGTTATATTTTTTTATCATATTTCAATTACACATGTTGCTTTCAAGTAATTACACATTGACGTGATTCTAACTCAGAAAAAGAAGAAGACAATCATAGTTCTTATCAATTAAGTAGTTATAATTTGTGTGTTAGGTTAATTGGATTATTTGTGTAAAAAAAAAAGAAAATAAGAAGAATTGAGGGATGCGTGAGTCAACTACACTCGGCTAATTTTTAAAACCATGATCCATCTCATGTTATCAAATGTAAAATCCAAATTATTTTGGGTCATAGTGTATTCATTGTGGAGTCTATAATATCAACAAGATGGAATATGAATTGACGACAAAGGAATTGAACCTGCACAAAGTTACAAACCCCAAGATGAAATTGTGTTCAATAACAGACATGCACCAAACATTAAAATCATTGTACAATGCCCACTTGGGGCAAATTTTGTAATTTTTCATTCCATGGCAGTACGTCCAATAACAGTAATGCACCAAACGTTAAAACAGGAAAAAAAAAAACACCACATGGACACAATACCTAGAGGTTAGCAGGAGAACAACAGCATGCAACAACAACGTTAGTAGGAGATTAGCACCATGCAACAGCAGGAAAAAAAATAGTGCAACAGCAGCAGCTAGCAGGATCAACAACATGCAACAGCAAATCAGCAGCAAGCAACAGGAGATCAGCAGCGTGCAATGCAAGTACCTTCTTCTTCTTCTCCTTTTTCTTTCTTCTTTCGTCTTCTTTCTTTTCAATTAGTTTTTTTTTCTTTTTTCAAACGCAGCTTTTGGTGGAGAAGTTGCAGTAGCGCACTTGTTCTTTTTCTTCTTTCTTTTCTTTGTTCTTTTTTCAGCCGCTGGTTTTGGTGGCTGGAGACACAATAGCTAGCATGCAGTTTATTATTATTCTTCTTCTTCTTCTTCTTCTTCTTTCTTTTCGTATTTTTTTCAAACGCAGAATCAGCTGCTGATGCAATAGTTGTAGTGCAGTTTCTTTTTCTTCTTTCTTTTCGTTTTGTTTTTTTTTCTTCTCAGACGTAGATCTTGTGGTTGGAGAAGCAAAAGCGTAGTGCAGTTTTTTCTTCTTCTTCTTCTTCTTCTTCTTCTTCTTCTTGGTTTTTTTTCTTTTTTCAGATCCAGATCTGATGGCTGGAGACACAACCAGTTTCTTGTTTTTCTTCTTCTTTCTCTTCGTTTCTTTTTTTCAGGCACTCATCTGGTGGCTGGAGACGTAAGTGAAGTTTTCTCCTCTTCTTCTTCTTCTTCTTCTTCTTCTTCGTCAAATCAGAAGCATAGCCGCAACCTTCTTCGTCAAAACGGTAGTAGCCACAACCTTTTCACTGAATGAAACAACGAATGAAAGCAACTTAGGTTTTTATCTTTATCTAAGTTATAAAATTTATATTTAGGCCCTCCAATTTTTTTTTTTAATTTTAAGACAAGCACCCTGTGGAAAAGAACAATAAATTATAAATTATGTATCTCTCTAACCACAATAAAATTTAAGCACAATTCTATCAATGATAAAATTCAAAAATCATTTTTACTGCTTTATTTTCTATTTTATGAAAGCATTTTCTTAATTTTTAAATTCAATTAGTGGAAACCATCTTTTACAATCTTACCCAAGACACAAAAGCAATAAAAAAATAAAGATAATACTGCAGAATTGCATTATAATATTGCAATTGCTTGCCACATAATACTACAGAAATATTGCTTTCCACATAATACTATCCAAATTACCAACAAGACAAGAGCCTTCTCCTTTTCTTAAGTTCACACCATCCAAATACAGGGCACCAAAATATCCTCACACCCAAGTCCTTTCTCCCATATAAATGACCTTTAAATAAAATAGTATGGTACCAAAATAAAATAAGGGCTTAGATTTTTGAAGCACAATTCTAAAAAAAAACATTTGCATAACACAATAGTGTTTAAAAAAAATAAAAAAACAAAAAGAAGAGGCGGGCATGGGAATAGTTCCATTAAAAAAAACAAAAGAATGGAAATAAAAATATTTAGATTCACCCACGGAAAACAATGCATGGTCAAAAGTCTTGGCCTTTCCTTACACAAAAATATGCGTGGCCAAAGGTTTTTCACTTTACCTACAAAATACCGCATCGCCGAAGGATATTACCCATGGAAAACTATTCGTGGCCGAATGTCTTGGTCTTTCCCTGCAGAAATATATGCGTAGCCAAAGGTTTTTCACTTTGCCTACAAAATACCGCATTGCCAAATGATATTGCCCACGGAAAACCATGCGTGGCCAAAAGTCTTAGCCTTTCTCTGCGGAAATATATGCGTAGCCAAAGGTTTTTCACTTTGCCCACAAAAAACCTCGTAGCCAAAGGATATTTCCCACGAAAAACCATGTGCAGCCAAAAGTCTTAGCCTTTCCCTACACAAATATATACGTGGCTAAATGTTTTTCACTTTGCCTACAAAAGGCCGCGAAGCCAAATGATATTTGTTCGTGGGTAAAACTTTTCCTCTTAGTTTGGAGAGAATCTCAACCACTTTTGCTCACGCAAATATCTTGCGTCGCCAAAAACAGGAGATAATTGTGGCTTTTGCCTACGTAGATTTATTTTCGTTGGCAAAAGATAACTTTTAGCCACTCAAAATGGACTTGCGTGGGTAAAGCCGTAGCCAATAATGCATTTTGTTGTAGTGAGTCTCTAAAATATTTAACTTAAAGAACATTAGAACTTAAGGCCCATACAATGATTGTGATGATTTAATTAAGACGAAATAAGTTTTGGGGGGTTCTTTAGAATGGATCTAAGTAATTATTATGAACAATAATATGTGCAAATAAACAACTACGCAGTGGAAATAATAATCAACTCAACGTAAAAGCACACCCCACAAAAAGATACTATTTTTTCGTAAAAAATCTTAACTATGCAAGAATTATGAGTCTAGCCTAGACTAATAATCAAGCACTATGAATTATAACGTAGTTACAAGCCATTAACAGTTAACCTTTATAACGTACTCGTCTTATAAAGAATCACTATACAACGACCATTTGTTGTTGCCTGCTACAAATGCACTCTACTAGATACTCTCTAGTTGTTACACTTGACTCCTCAAATTTTATATGCTTAGAAGATGATCTTTTATAAACTATGTAGAAGATAAGGATCTCTAAAACAAAACTTCAACCCTTCAACTTTCCAATGAAAATCTTAAAGGAGATGATCTCCGAAATTAATTTTTCATTTGAACAATGAGATCTCTATTTTAGGGTTGAGAGAAAACTTCTTTTTATAGTTTGATTTCGTGCATCATAATAGTAATCCAACATGAATAGGAAGTGGTACAAAATAGGAAAGTCCACTTAAAATAGAAATAAAAATTCGCATAATGGCAATTTCATAATTTCGGACAACATAATTTCTGCAAACTTTCTGAGGCTATAACTTTATTATTTTAACTCTGATTAATGCAATATTAAAATCTACAGATATTTACTCGAAATAACTTTTCCAACGGTAGATTGCTTGCCCATATATGACACTCAGTTTGTAAGATATGACATTTTTAACTTAAATACCTTCATTCCAGCTTTTTTCAAATTCTTTAACATCTTCAAACTCCTAGTCTTAATAAATAAAAAAACAACTTTGACTAAAATTAGAGTTTTGTCCAATCCATAAATTTAACCAACATACTAAAATCCTTATAGATGATTTTTGCTCAAAATCACATCCACAATCAACCTTTCTATCATACAATCCTCCCAAAATTGTCAAGCATCACATAGGTCCCATAAGGAGCTTAGTTTTTACCTGTCACTTAAGTCAAGATTGGTGCCTCTCAACAGAATGCAACCCCATGTCATTATCTATATGACAACTTTCATCAACACAATCATCCATATTCTAATGTATAGATGTGATCTTAATTTTTATGCCATTCATATTTTCTTCTATGTACATTGCATCGTTAAGGTGATTGTATTTGTAAACTGTTGGTTGTATTAAACATTTAGTTGTTCTTTGATGCAAAAGCATGTGAGCTGGAACTTCTTTAGTTCATCACTTCCACATATATCTAAAACTAGAGGGTGGACGTCGGTTTTATAATAGTGATAAACAGAAAGTCATCTTTATTAATATTCATTTGTTATGATGCACTCATTCGAACTAGCCGAGGCAGCGAATTGGTTAATGAAGAACGCAACAAGGAACATACAATATCACCCTATCCAACACTAGTTAAAATTATATATATTGATAAAAGCCCAAAGACGTGACGAGGACATTCAAGCATTAATGATCAAATTGGTCGAACCAAATTGAATGGATTCTAAACCTTCTGACTCAGTAGGTAAACATCGATTTAGCAGTACAGTGAATTTATTCTGTAAGTTTCTGTCAAACGTCCAACTAAGTAACTACCAATGCATATAAAACTTCATTTCTCTGGGGGGTTTCTTTCTGAAAGTAAAGTGGTTGAAAGTACATACAGACCTGTTGGCATTCATTCATTCAAGGGCAGACCAACATAGATATGCCATTAGGGGCGGTCACACCTGTCGGGCTTGAGTCCTCTTTCAGAATCCATATGAAAATCTTGAATTTGCCCTAAAAACACAGCCATTTATTTGAGTCTGTACCCCCTCAACTGAAAATTTTGGATCCGCCGCTATGTTCATTCACCTACCTTCATTATAAAGGTACTGCTTTACTGCATTAATAAGTTGTCAGGGATAAGCATATGTTTAAATGGGTTCTTGCTGTGGAATCAGTATGGAGTATGGACTCATATAAAACCTTTTGATGCAGTTGTTCCGAACAGGTGGATTGGTGTTAAATCTATTATATTCACTATGCTAGAACAATGGTAATATGGCCAATTCCAAGTTATTCTCTCATTATTGAAATAACTCTTTTAAGTGGCCACATCACGGTGCAACAAAAAAAAAAAAAAAAAAAGACAAAAGGTTCTTTTAGTCCTCATCGTCCTCATCATATTATTTGTGTTATTGTTGTTATTTGCATGGCATCGATTCTCTAGCCATTTTTATTATGTGATAGGCAGTACAAGAGATCCTCATAGACCTCCGGTACTATCTATCACGCCCTGAGCCTGAGATTGGTGCGGCACACGTAATTCCGTAGCAATTCTTGTCATGCCGGGGCATGTACGGACCAACATAAGAAAATTTTACAGGAATGCATGTAACTACCAACTCTCTTCAATGAATTTAATCATTCAAAAAAAAAAAAAAAACAAAAGTTTGAAGTATTGGCTCTTGGTCGACCAAATTATGTTCAACGGGAAGGATGTCACATCTTCTTAACTGGATTATTTTTATTTTTTATTTTTATTATCATTCGGTTGCTAGTTGTGTTTCCTCATGTTGTTTATTTTGATGCTTGTTTTCCTATCCTTTTTCTTCTAGTGTTGTAGGCTCGTCAGTATAGACCTCTTGCACTACTAGCTCTCTTCAATGAATTTAATCATTGAAAAAAAAAAGGTTTGGAGTATTGGCTCTTGGTCAATCAAATTATGTTCAACCGGAAGGATGTAGCCTCTTCTATACCATTTTTTTTATTTTTTTTAATTTTGTTGTTGCTGCTGTTGTTGTTATCATTAGGTTGTTAGTTTTGTTTTCTCCCTTATGTTGTTTGTTTTGATGGTTGTTTTCCTATCTTTTTGTTGGCTAAGTGGGTCCAGACCAAGTGGGTTCATGTCTTAGGTAGTTTCCTTAATTGTATGAGGAAGTTTCTGTTTGTTAAACAGTAGCCTAATAGGATTATGACTTTCCTTTTTTTAAGAATAGAGTTCTTGGGAGATAAGGAAGTGATGATTATTTATTGTTGACCTATAAAAATTGCAAATACTGCAGCGAAGACACCTCATCTCAGCTTAATTTAAGCTACAGAGGTTATTTGCAGATCCTGGGGAATCACTGTAAAAACCAGCATTCCATGAAGATCAAGATAGCTGGAACTCTCAGAGGAAGTTCAAATTTCGGGTTGAACAGAGATCATCAAACTCAAAAGCCATAAGCATGCCAGCCTGAGGTCAGTTCCCCCCAAGCCAGGGGGTCACTGACCAAAGTCCTGCTTCCCGATGTCCAAAATTAATGAAATTTAGACGCGAAGCTTCAGTCATGCTCAGAAGATACTTTGCAAATTTTCAAGATGAAAAGACTCTGTTTGGCCTAAGTTTCATTACATGTCAGCTTAGAGGACAGTAATCCCGAATTTGGGGGTCATCGGCTAAGATCTTACTTCCAGAAGGCCAAAGCAGATAAAATTTGGAAAAAATGCTCAAAGAATGCCCCAAGTCATTCTCCCAAAGTTTCAAGTCAAGGGGAGGCTGTTCGGATAGAAAACATGCTAACTATCTCAATGTGGAGTGAATAGCGACCTAACACATGCAATGAATAGGTTACTGTTCGAAATCCTACTTCCTCAAATCTAAACTGCATGAAATTTGGATGAATACTCCAAGATGTTCTTGACGTCAGTCCCTCCAAGTTTCAAATCAAACTGGGGTCATTTGGGCTTCAAACACCTGAAACAAGGGCCCACTGTCATAAAAAGTCAACTGGAGAGTTGACCAAGTTAAGATGGTCAAACAAAGCTGACACTTCTGTGACACACTCAAAATAGTGTCAAGAAGTATCCCACCAAGTTTCGTGGCTATTGGACACCGTTTGGGCCCCGAACAGGCGGAAACAAGCCACATATGCAAAATTCCAAGAATGGGCCTTGGGAGTGACCGGGGGCCCACAAACAAAAGGAGTTGACCATGTTCAGGTAGTCAAACAGATCTGAAACTTCTGTGACACACTCAAAATAGTGTCAAGAAGTATCCCTCCAAGTTTCACGGCGATTGGACACCGTTTGGGCCCCGAACAGGCGGAAACAAGCCACATATGCAAAATTCCAAGAATGGGCCTTGGGAGTGACCGGGGGCCCACAAACAAAAGGAGTTGACCATGTTCAGGTGGTCAAACAGAGCGGAAACCTCTGTGACACACTCAAAATAGTGTCAAAAAGTATCCCTCCAAGTTTCGTGGCGATTGGACACCGTTTGGGCCCCGAACAGGCGGAAACAAGCCACATATGCAAAATTCCAAGAATGGGCCTTGGGAGTGACCGGGGGCCCACAAACAAAAGGAGTTGACCATGTTCAGGTGGTCAAATAGAGCTGAAACTTCTGTGACACACTCAAAATAGTGTCAAGAAGCATCCCTCCAAGTTTCGTGGCGATTGGACACCGTTCGGGCCCCGAACAGGCAGAAACAAGCCACATATGCAAAATTCCAAGAATGGGCCTTGGGAGTGACCGGGGGCCCACAAACAAAAGGAGTTGACCATGTTCAGGTGGTCAAACAGAGCTGAAACTTCTGTGACACACTCAAAATAGTGTCAAGAAGCATCCCTCCAAGTTTCGTGGCGATTGGACACCGTTTGGGCCCCGAACAGGCGGAAACAAGCCACATATGCAAAATTCCAAGAATGGGCCTTGGGAGTGACCGGGGGCCCACAAACAAAAGGAGTTGACCACGTTCAGGTGGTCAAACAGAGCTGAAACTTCTGTGACACACTCAAAATAGTGTCAAGAAGTATCCCTCCAAGTTTCACGGCGATTGGACACCGTTTGGGCCCCGAACAGGCGGAAACAAGCCAGATATGCAAAATTCCAAGAATGGGCCTTGGGAGTGACCGGGGGCCCACAAACAAAAGGAGTTGACCATGTTCAGGTGGTCAAACAGAGCTGAAACTTCTGTGACGCACTCAAAATAGTGTCAAGAAGTATCCCTTCAAGTTTCGTGGCGATTGGACACCGTTTGGGCCCCGAACAGGCGGAAACAAGCCAGATATGCAAAATTCCAAGAATGGGCCTTGGGAGTGACCGGGGGCCCACAAACAAAAGGAGTTGACCATGTTCAGGTGGTCAAACAGAGCTGAAACTTCTGTGACACACTCAAAATAGTGTCAAGAAGCATCCCTCCAAGTTTCGTGGCGATTGGACACCGTTTGGGCCCCGAACAGGCGGAAACAAGCCACATATGCAAAATTCCAAGAATGGGCCTTGGGAGTGACCGGGGGCCCACAAACAAAAGGAGTTGACCACGTTCAGGTGGTCAAACAGAGCTGAAACTTCTGTGACACACTCAAAATAGTGTCAAGAAGTATCCCTCCAAGTTTCACGGCGATTGGACACCGTTTGGGCCCCGAACAGGCGGAAACAAGCCACATATGCAAAATTCCAAGAATGGGCCTTGGGAGTGACCGGGGGCCCACAAACAAAAGGAGTTGACCATGTTCAGGTGGTCAAACAGAGCTGAAACTTCTGTGACACACTCAAAATAGTGTCAAAAAGTATCCCTCCAATTTTCGTGGCGATTGGACACCGTTTGGGCCCCGAACAGGCGGAAACAAGCCACATATGCAAAATTCCAAGAATGGGCCTTGGGAGTGACCGGGGGCCCACAAACAAAAGGAGTTGACCATGTTCAGGTGGTCAAACAGAGCTGAAACTTCTGTGACACACTCAAAATAGTGTCAAGAAGTATCCCTTCAAGTTTCGTGGCGATTGGACACCGTTCGGGCCCCGAACAGGCGGAAACAAGCCAGATATGCAAAATTCCAAGAATGGGCCTTGGGAGTGACCGGGGGCCCACAAACAAAAGGAGTTGACCATGTTCAGGTGGTCAAACAGAGCTGAAACTTCTGTGACGCACTCAAAATAGTGTCAAGAAGTATCCCTTCAAGTTTCGTGGCGATTGGACACCGTTTGGGCCCCGAACAGGCGGAAACAAGCCAGATATGCAAAATTCCAAGAATGGGCCTTGGGAGTGACCGGGGGCCCACAAACAAAAGGAGTTGACCATGTTCAGGTGGTCAAATAGAGCTGAAACTTCTGTGACACACTCAAAATAGTGTCAAGAAGCATCCCTCCAAGTTTCGTGGCGATTGGACACCGTTCGGGCCCCGAACAGGCAGAAACAAGCCACATATGCAAAATTCCAAGAATGGGCCTTGGGAGTGACCGGGGGCCCACAAACAAAAGGAGTTGACCATGTTCAGGTGGTCAAACAGAGCTGAAACTTCTGTGACAGACTCAAAATAGTGTCAAGAAGTATCCCTTCAAGTTTCGTGGCGATTGGACACCGTTTGGGCCCCGAACAGGCGGAAACAAGCCACATATGCAAAATTCCAAGAATGGGCCTTGGGAGTGACCGGGGGCCCACAAACAAAAGGAGTTGACCATGTTCAGGTGGTCAAACAGAGCTGAAACTTCTGTGACGCACTCAAAATAGTGTCAAGAAGTATCCCTTCAAGTTTCGTGGCGATTGGACACCGTTTGGGCCCCGAACAGGCGGAAACAAGCCAGATATGCAAAATTCCAAGAATGGGCCTTGGGAGTGACCGGGGACCCACAAACAAAAGGAGTTGACCATGTTCAGGTGGTCAAACAGAGCTGAAACTTCTGTGACACACTCAGAATAGTGTTAAGAAGCATCCCTCCAAGTTTCGTGGCGATTGGACACCGTTTGGGCCCCGAACAGGCGGAAACAAGCCACATATGCAAAATTCCAAGAATGGGCCTTGGGAGTGACCGGGGGCCCACAAACAAAAGGAGTTGACCACGTTCAGGTGGTCAAACAGAGCTGAAACTTCTGTGACACACTCAAAATAGTGTCAAGAAGTATCCCTCCAAGTTTCACGGCGATTGGACACCGTTTGGGCCCCGAACAGGCGGAAACAAGCCACATATGCAAAATTCCAAGAATGGGCCTTGGGAGTGACCGGGGGCCCACAAACAAAAGGAGTTGACCATGTTCAGGTGGTCAAACAGAGCTGAAACTTCTGTGACACACTCAAAATAGTGTCAAAAAGTATCCCTCCAAGTTTCGTGGCGATTGGACACCGTTTGGGCCCCGAACAGGCGGAAACAAGCCACATATGCAAAATTCCAAGAATGGGCCTTAGGAGTGACCGGGGGCCCACAAACAAAAGGAGTTGACCATGTTCAGGTGGTCAAACAGAGCTGAAACTTCTGTGACACACTCAAAATAGTGTCAAGAAGTATCCCTTCAAGTTTCGTGGCGATTGGACACCGTTCGGGCCCCGAACAGGCGGAAACAAGCCACATATGCAAAATTCCAAGAATGGGCCTTGGGAGTGACCGGGGGCCCACAAACAAAAAGAGTTGACCATGTTCAGGTGGTCAAACAGAGCTGAAACTTGTGTGACGCACTCAAAATAGTGTCAAGAAGTATCCCTTCAAGTTTCGTGGCGATTGGACACCGTTTGGGCCCCGAACAGGCGGAAACAAGCCAGATATGCAAAATTCCAAGAATGGGCCTTGGGAGTGACCGGGGGCCCACAAACAAAAGGAGTTGACCATGTTCAGGTGGTCAAACAGAGCTGAAACTTCTGTGACACACTCAAAATAGTGTCAAGAAGCATCCCTCCAAGTTTCGTGGCGATTGGACACCGTTTGGGCCCCGAACAGGCGGAAACAAGCCACATATGCAAAATTCCAAGAATGGGCCTTGGGAGTGACCGGGGGCCCACAAACAAAAGGAGTTGACCACGTTCAGGTGGTCAAACAGAGCTGAAACTTCTGTGACACACTCAGAATAGTGTCAAGAAGTATCCCTCCAAGTTTCACGGCGATTGGACAGCGTTTGGGCCCCGAACAGGCGGAAACAAGCCACATATGCAAAATTCCAAGAATGGGCCTTGGGAGTGACCGGGGGCCCACAAACAAAAGGAGTTGACCATGTTCAGGTGGTCAAACAGAGCTGAAACTTCTGTGACACACTCAAAATAGTGTCAAAAAGTATCCCTCCAAGTTTCGTGGCGATTGGACACCGTTTGGGCCCCGAACAGGCGGAAACAAGCCAGATATGCAAAATTCCAAGAATGGGCCTTGGGAGTGACCGGGGGCCCACAAACAAAAGGAGTTGACCATGTTCAGGTGGTCAAACAGAGCTGAAACTTCTGTGACACACTCAAAATAGTGTCAAGAAGTATCCCTTCAAGTTTCGTGGCGATTGGACACCGTTCGGGCCCCGAACAGGCGGAAACAAGCCACATATGCAAAATTCCAAGAATGGGCCTTGGGAGTGACCGGGGGCCCACAAACAAAAGGAGTTGACCATGTTCAGGTGGTCAAACAGAGCTGAAACTTCTGTGACGCACTCAAAATAGTGTCAAGAAGTATCCCTTCAAGTTTCGTGGCGATTGGACACCGTTTGGGCCCCGAACAGGCGGAAACAAGCCACATATGCAGAATTCCAAGAATGGGCCTTGGGAGTGACCGGGGGCCCACAAACAAAAGGAGTTGACCATGTTCAGGTGGTCAAACAGAGCTGAAACTTCTGTGACACACTCAAAATAGTGTCAAGAAGCATCCCTCCAAGTTTCGTGGCGATTGGACACCGTTTGGGCCCCGAACAGGCGGAAACAAGCAACATATGCAAAATTCCAAGAATGGGCCTTGGGAGTGACCGGGGGCCCACAAACAAAAGGAGTTGACCACGTTCAGGTGGTCAAACAGAGCTGAAACTTCTGTGACACACTCAAAATAGTGTCAAGAAGTATCCCTCCAAGTTTCACGGCGATTGGACACCGTTTGGGCCCCGAACAGGCGGAAACAAGCCACATATGCAGAATTCCAAGAATGGGCCTTGGGAGTGACCGGGGGCCCACAAACAAAAGGAGTTGACCATGTTCAGGTGGTCAAACAGAGCTGAAACTTCTGTGACACACTCAAAATACTGTCAAAAAGTATCCCTCCAAGTTTCGTGGCGATTGGACACCGTTTGGGCCCCGAACAGGCGGAAACAAGCCACATATGCAAAATTCCAAGAATGGGCCTTGGGAGTGACCGGGGGCCCACAAACAAAAGGAGTTGACCATGTTCAGGTGGTCAAACAGAGCTGAAACTTCTGTGACACACTCAAAATAGTGTCAAGAAGTATCCCTTCAAGTTTCGTGGCGATTGGACACCGTTTGGGCCCCGAACAGGCGGAAACAAGCCACATATGCAAAATTCCAAGAATGGGCCTTAGGAGTGACCGGGGGCCCACAAACAAAAGGAGTTGACCATGTTCAGGTGGTCAAACAGAGCTGAAACTTCTGTGACGCACTCAAAATAGTGTCAAGAAGTATCCCTTCAAGTTTCGTGGCGATTGGACACCGTTTGGGCCCCGAACAGGCGGAAACAAGCCAGATATGCAAAATTCCAAGAATGGGCCTTGGGAGTGACCGGGGGCCCACAAACAAAAGGAGTTGACCATGTTCAGGTGGTCAAACAGAGCTGAAACTTCTGTGACACACTCAAAATAGTGTCAAGAAGCATCCCTCCAAGTTTCGTGGCGATTGGACACCGTTTGGGCCCCGAACAGGCGGAAACAAGCCACATATGCAAAATTCCAAGAATGGGCCTTGGGAGTGACCGGGGGCCCACAAACAAAAGGAGTTGACCACGTTCAGGTGGTCAAACAGAGCTGAAACTTCTGTGACACACTCAAAATAGTGTCAAGAAGTATCCCTCCAAGTTTCACGGCGATTGGACACCGTTTGGGCCCCGAACAGGCGGAAACAAGCCACATATGCAAAATTCCAAGAATGGGCCTTGGGAGTGACCGGGGGCCCACAAACAAAAGGAGTTGACCATGTTCAGGTGGTCAAACAGAGCTGAAACTTCTGTGACACACTCAAAATAGTGTCAAAAAGTATCCCTCCAAGTTTCGTGGCGATTGGACACCGTTTGGGCCCCGAACAGGCGGAAACAAGCCACATATGCAAAATTCCAAGAATGGGCCTTGGGAGTGACCGGGGGCCCACAAACAAAAGGAGTTGACCATGTTCAGGTGGTCAAACAGAGCTGAAACTTCTGTGACACACTCAAAATAGTGTCAAGAAGTATCCCTTCAAGTTTCGTGGCGATTGGACACCGTTCGGGCCCCGAACAGGCGGAAACAAGCCACATATGCAAAATTCCAAGAATGGGCCTTGGGAGTGACCGGGGGCCCACAAACAAAAGGAGTTGACCATGTTCAGGTGGTCAAACAGAGCTGAAACTTCTGTGACGCACTCAAAATAGTGTCAAGAAGTATCCCTTCAAGTTTCGTGGCGATTGGACACCGTTTGGGCCCCGAACAGGCGGAAACAAGCCAGATATGCAAAATTCCAAGAATGGGCCTTGGGAGTGACCGGGGGCCCACAAACAAAAGGAGTTGACCATGTTCAGGTGGTCAAACAGAGCTGAAACTTCTGTGACACACTCAAAATAGTGTCAAGAAGCATCCCTCCAAGTTTCGTGGCGATTGGACACCGTTTGGGCCCCGAACAGGCGGAAACAAGCCACATATGCAAAATTCCAAGAATGGGCCTTGGGAGTGACCGGGGGCCCACAAACAAAAGGAGTTGACCACGTTCAGGTGGTCAAACAGAGCTGAAACTTCTGTGACACACTCAAAATAGTGTCAAGAAGTATCCCTCCAAGTTTCACGGCGATTGGACACCGTTTGGGCCCCGAACAGGCGGAAACAAGCCACATATGCAGAATTCCAAGAATGGGCCTTGGGAGTGACCGGGGGCCCACAAACAAAAGGAGTTGACCATGTTCAGGTGGTCAAACAGAGCTGAAACTTCTGTGACACACTCAAAATAGTGTCAAGAAGTATCCCTTCAAGTTTCGTGGCGATTGGACACCGTTTGGCCCCGAACAGGCGGAAACAAGCCACATATGCAAAATTCCAAGAATGGGCCTTGGGAGTGACCGGGGGCCCACAAACAAAAGGAGTTGACCATGTTCAGGTGGTCAAACAGAGCTGAAACTTCTGTGACGCACTCAAAATAGTGTCAAGAAGTATCCCTTCAAGTTTCGTGGCGATTGGACACCGTTTGGGCCCCGAACAGGCGGAAACAAGCCAGATATGCAAAATTCCAAGAATGGGCCTTGGGAGTGACCGGGGGCCCACAAACAAAAGGAGTTGACCATGTTCAGGTGGTCAAACAGAGCTGAAACTTCTGTGACACACTCAAACTAGTGTCAAGAAGCATCCCTCCAAGTTTCGTGGCGATTGGACACCGTTTGGGCCCCGAACAGGCGGAAACAAGCCACATATGCAAAATTCCAAGAATGGGCCTTGGGAGTGACCGGGGGCCCACAAACAAAAGGAGTTGACCACGTTCAGGTGGTCAAACAGAGCTGAAACTTCTGTGACACACTCAAAATAGTGTCAAGAAGTATCCCTCCAAGTTTCACGGCGATTGGACACCGTTTGGGCCCCGAACAGGCGGAAACAAGCCACATATGCAAAATTCCAAGAATGGGCCTTGGGAGTGACCGGGGGCCCACAAACAAAAGGAGTTGACCATGTTCAGGTGGTCAAACAGAGCTGAAACTTCTGTGACACACTCAAAATAGTGTCAAAAAGTATCCCTCCAAGTTTCGTGGCGATTGGACACCGTTTGGGCCCCGAACAGGCGGAAACAAGCCACATATGCAAAATTCCAAGAATGGGCCTTGGGAGTGACCGGGGGCCCACAAACAAAAGGAGTTGACCATGTTCAGGTGGTCAAACAGAGCTGAAACTTCTGTGACACACTCAAAATAGTGTCAAGAAGTATCCCTTCAAGTTTCGTGGCGATTGGACACCGTTCGGGCCCCGAACAGGCGGAAACAAGCCACATATGCAAAATTCCAAGAATGGGCCTTGGGAGTGACCGGGGGCCCACAAACAAAAGGAGTTGACCATGTTCAGGTGGTCAAACAGAGCTGAAACTTCTGTGACGCACTCAAAATAGTGTCAAGAAGTATCCCTTCAAGTTTCGTGGCGATTGGACACCGTTTGGGCCCCGAACAGGCGGAAACAAGCCACATATGCAAAATTCCAAGAATGGGCCTTGGGAGTGACCGGGGGCCCACAAACAAAAGGAGTTGACCACGTTCAGGTGGTCAAACAGAGCTGAAACTTCTGTGACACACTCAAAATAGTGTCAAGAAGCATCCCTCCAAGTTTCGTGGCGATTGGACACCGTTTGGCCCCCGAACAGGCGGAAACAAGCCACATATGCAAAATTCCAAGAATGGGCCTTGGGAGTGACCGGGGGCCCACAAACAAAAGGAGTTGACCACGTTCAGGTGGTCAAACAGAGCTGAAACTTCTGTGACACACTCAAAATAGTGTCAAGAAGTATCCCTCCAAGTTTCACGGCGATTGGACACCGTTTGGGCCCCGAACAGGCGGAAACAAGCCACATATGCAGAATTCCAAGAATGGGCCTTGGGAGTGACCGGGGGCCCACAAACAAAAGGAGTTGACCATGTTCAGGTGGTCAAACAGAGCTGAAACTTCTGTGACACACTCAAAATAGTGTCAAGAAGTATCCCTTCAAGTTTCGTGGCGATTGGACACCGTTTGGGCCCCGAACAGGCGGAAACAAGCCAGATATGCAAAATTCCAAGAATGGGCCTTGGGAGTGACCGGGGGCCCACAAACAAAAGGAGTTGACCATGTTCAGGTGGTCAAACAGAGCTGAAACTTCTGTGACGCACTCAAAATAGTGTCAAAAAGTATCCCTTCAAGTTTCGTGGCGATTGGACACCGTTTGGGCCCCGAACAGGCGGAAACAAGCCAGATATGCAAAATTCCAAGAATGGGCCTTGGGAGTGACCGGGGGCCCACAAACAAAAGGAGTTGACCATGTTCAGGTGGTCAAACAGAGCTGAAACTTCTGTGACACACTCAAAATAGTGTCAAGAAGCATCCCTCCAAGTTTCGTGGCGATTGGACACCGTTTGGGCCCCGAACAGGCGGAAACAAGCCACATATGCAAAATTCCAAGAATGGGCCTTGGGAGTGACCGGGGGCCCACAAACAAAAGGAGTTAACCACGTTCAGGTGGTCAAACAGAGCTGAGACTTCTGTGACACACTCAAAATAGTGTCAAGAAGTATCCCTCCAAGTTTCACGGCGATTGGACACCGTTTGGGCCCCGAACAGGCGGAAACAAGCCACATATGCAAAATTCCAAGAATGGGCCTTGGGAGTGACCGGGGGCCCACAAACAAAAGGAGTTGACCATGTTCAGGTGGTCAAACAGAGCTGAAACTTCTGTGACACACTCAAAATAGTGTCAAAAAGTATCCCTCCAAGTTTCGTGGCGATTGGACACCGTTTGGGCCCCGAACAGGCGGAAACAAGCCACATATGCAAAATTCCAAGAATGGGCCTTGGGAGTGACCGGGGGCCCACAAACAAAAGGAGTTGACCATGTTCAGGTGGTCAAACAGAGCTGAAACTTCTGTGACACACTCAAAATAGTGTCAAGAAGTATCCTTTCAAGTTTCGTGGCGATTGGACACCGTTCGGGCCCCGAACAGGCGGAAACAAGCCACATATGCAAAATTCCAAGAATGGGCCTTGGGAGTGACCGGGGGCCCACAAACAAAAGGAGTTGACCATGTTCAGGTGGTCAAACAGAGCTGAAACTTCTGTGAAGCACTCAAAATAGTGTCAAGAAGTATCCCTTCAAGTTTCGTGGCGATTGGACACCGTTCGGGCCCCGAACAGGCGGAAACAAGCCACATATGCAAAATTCCAAGAATGGGCCTTGGGAGTGACCGGGGGCCCACAAACAAAAGGAGTTGACCATGTTCAGGTGGTCAAACAGAGCTGAAACTTCTGTGACGCACTCAAAATAGTGTCAAGAAGTATCCCTTCAAGTTTCGTGGCGATTAGACACCGTTTGGGCCCCGAACAGGCGGAAACAAGCCAGATATGCAAAATTCCAAGAATGGGCCTTGGGAGTGACCGGGGGCCCACAAACAAAAGGAGTTGACCATGTTCAGGTGGTCAAACAGAGCTGAAACTTCTGTGACACACTCAAAATAGTGTCAAGAAGTATCCCTCCAAGTTTCGTGGCGATTGGACACCGTTTGGGCCCCGAACAGGCGGAAACAAGCCACATATGCAAAATTCCAAGAATGGGCCTTGGGAGTGACCGGGGGCCCACAAACAAAAGGAGTTGACCACGTTCAGGTGGTCAAACAGAGCTGAAACTTCTGTGACACACTCAAAATAGTGTCAAGAAGTATCCCTCCAAGTTTCACGGCGATTGGACACCGTTTGGGCCCCGAACAGGCGGAAACAAGCCACATATGCAAAATTCCAAGAATGGGCCTTGGGAGTGACCGGGGGCCCACAAACAAAAGGAGTTGACCATGTTCAGGTGGTCAAACAGAGCTGAAACTTCTGTGACACACTCAAAATAGTGTCAAGAAGTATCCCTTCAAGTTTCGTGGCGATTGGACACCGTTCGGGCCCCGAACAGGCGGAAACAAGCCACATATGCAAAATTCCAAGAATGGGCCTTGGGAGTGACCGGGGGCCCACAAACAAAAGGAGTTGACCATGTTCAGGTGGTCAAACAGAGCTGAAACTTCTGTGACGCACTCAAAATAGTGTCAAGAAGTATCCCTTCAAGTTTCGTGGCGATTGGACACCGTTTGGGCCCCGAACAGGCGGAAACAAGCCAGATATGCAAAATTCCAAGAATGGGCCTTGGGAGTGACCGGGGGCCCACAAACAAAAGGAGTTTACCATGTTCAGGTGGTCAAACAGAGCTGAAACTTCTGTGACACACTCAAAATAGTGTCAAGAAGCATCCCTCCAAGCTTCGTGGCGATTGGACACCGTTTGGGCCCCGAACAGGCGGAAACAAGCCACATATGCAAAATTCCAAGAATGGGCCTTGGGAGTGACCGGGGGCCCACAAACAAAAGGAGTTGACCACGTTCAGGTGGTCAAACAGAGCTGAAACTTCTGTGACACACTCAAAATAGTGTCAAGAAGTATCCCTTCAAGTTTCGTGGCGATTGGACACCGTTCGGGCCCCGAACAGGCGGAAACAAGCCACATATGCAAAATTCCAAGAATGGGCCTTGGGAGTGACCGGGGGCCCACAAACAAAAGGAGTTGACCATGTTCAGGTGGTCAAACAGAGCTGAAACTTCTGTGACGCACTCAAAATAGTGTCAAGAAGTATCCCTTCAAGTTTCGTGGCGATTAGAAACCGTTTGGGCCCCGAACAGGCGGAAACAAGCCAGATATGCAAAATTCCAAGAATGGGCCTTGGGAGTGACCGGGGGCCCACAAACAAAAGGAGTTGACCATGTTCAGGTGGTCAAACAGAGCTGAAACTTCTGTGACACACTCAAAATAGTGTCAAGAAGTATCCCTCCAAGTTTCGTGGCGATTGGACACCGTTTGGGCCCCGAACAGGCGGAAACAAGCCACATATGCAAAATTCCAAGAATGGGCCTTGGGAGTGACCGGGGGCCCACAAACAAAAGGAGTTGACCACGTTCAGGTGGTCAAACAGAGCTGAAACTTCTGTGACACACTCAAAATAGTGTCAAGAAGTATCCCTCCAAGTTTCACGGCGATTGGACACCGTTTGGGCCCCGAACAGGCGGAAACAAGCCACATATGCAAAATTCCAAGAATGGGCCTTGGGAGTGACCGGGGGCCCACAAACAAAAGGAGTTGACCATGTTCAGGTGGTCAAACAGAGCTGAAACTTCTGTGACACACTCAAAATAGTGTCAAAAAGTATCCCTCCAAGTTTCGTGGCGATTGGACACCGTTTGGGCCCCGAACAGGCGGAAACAAGCCACATATGCAAAATTCCAAGAATGGGCCTTGGGAGTGACCGGGGGCCCACAAACAAAAGGAGTTGACCATGTTCAGGTGGTCAAACAGAGCTGAAACTTCTGTGACACACTCAAAATAGTGTCAAGAAGTATCCCTCCAAGTTTCACGGCGATTGGACACCGTTTGGGCCCCGAACAGGCGGAAACAAGCCACATATGCAAAATTCCAAGAATGGGCCTTGGGAGTGACCGGGGGCCCACAAACAAAAGGAGTTGACCATGTTCAGGTGGTCAAACAGAGCTGAAACTTCTGTGACACACTCAAAATAGTGTCAAAAAGTATCCCTCCAAGTTTCGTGGCGATTGGACACCGTTTGGGCCCCGAACAGGCGGAAACAAGCCACATATGCAAAATTCCAAGAATGGGCCTTGGGAGTGACCGGGGGCCCACAAACAAAAGGAGTTGACCATGTTCAGGTGGTCAAACAGAGCTGAAACTTCTGTGACACACTCAAAATAGTGTCAAGAAGTATCCCTTCAAGTTTCGTGGCGATTGGACACCGTTCGGGCCCCGAACAGGCGGAAACAAGCCACATATGCAAAATTCCAAGAATGGGCCTTGGGAGTGACCGGGGGCCCACAAACAAAAGGAGTTGACCATGTTCAGGTGGTCAAACAGAGCTGAAACTTCTGTGACGCACTCAAAATAGTGTCAAGAAGTATCCCTTCAAGTTTCGTGGCGATTGGACACCGTTTGGGCCCCGAACAGGCGGAAACAAGCCAGATATGCAAAATTCCAAGAATGGGCCTTGGGAGTGACCGGGGGCCCACAAACAAAAGGAGTTTACCATGTTCAGGTGGTCAAACAGAGCTGAAACTTCTGTGACACACTCAAAATAGTGTCAAGAAGCATCCCTCCAAGCTTCGTGGCGATTGGACACCGTTTGGGCCCCGAACAGGCGGAAACAAGCCACATATGCAAAATTCCAAGAATGGGCCTTGGGAGTGACCGGGGGCCCACAAACAAAAGGAGTTGACCACGTTCAGGTGGTCAAACAGAGCTGAAACTTCTGTGACACACTCAAAATAGTGTCAAGAAGTATCCCTTCAAGTTTCGTGGCGATTGGACACCGTTCGGGCCCCGAACAGGCGGAAACAAGCCACATATGCAAAATTCCAAGAATGGGCCTTGGGAGTGACCGGGGGCCCACAAACAAAAGGAGTTGACCATGTTCAGGTGGTCAAACAGAGCTGAAACTTCTGTGACGCACTCAAAATAGTGTCAAGAAGTATCCCTTCAAGTTTCGTGGCGATTAGACACCGTTTGGGCCCCGAACAGGCGGAAACAAGCCAGATATGCAAAATTCCAAGAATGGGCCTTGGGAGTGACCGGGGGCCCACAAACAAAAGGAGTTGACCATGTTCAGGTGGTCAAACAGAGCTGAAACTTCTGTGACACACTCAAAATAGTGTCAAGAAGTATCCCTCCAAGTTTCGTGGCGATTGGACACCGTTTGGGCCCCGAACAGGCGGAAACAAGCCACATATGCAAAATTCCAAGAATGGGCCTTGGGAGTGACCGGGGGCCCACAAACAAAAGGAGTTGACCACGTTCAGGTGGTCAAACAGAGCTGAAACTTCTGTGACACACTCAAAATAGTGTCAAGAAGTATCCCTCCAAGTTTCACGGCGATTGGACACCGTTTGGGCCCCGAACAGGCGGAAACAAGCCACATATGCAAAATTCCAAGAATGGGCCTTGGGAGTGACCGGGGGCCCACAAACAAAAGGAGTTGACCATGTTCAGGTGGTCAAACAGAGCTGAAACTTCTGTGACACACTCAAAATAGTGTCAAAAAGTATCCCTCCAAGTTTCGTGGCGATTGGACACCGTTTGGGCCCCGAACAGGCGGAAACAAGCCACATATGCAAAATTCCAAGAATGGGCCTTGGGAGTGACCGGGGGCCCACAAACAAAAGGAGTTGACCATGTTCAGGTGGTCAAACAGAGCTGAAACTTCTGTGACACACTCAAAATAGTGTCAAGAAGTATCCCTCCAAGTTTCACGGCGATTGGACACCGTTTGGGCCCCGAACAGGCGGAAACAAGCCACATATGCAAAATTCCAAGAATGGGCCTTGGGAGTGACCGGGGGCCCACAAACAAAAGGAGTTGACCATGTTCAGGTGGTCAAACAGAGCTGAAACTTCTGTGACACACTCAAAATAGTGTCAAAAAGTATCCCTCCAAGTTTCGTGGCGATTGGACACCGTTTGGGCCCCGAACAGGCGGAAACAAGCCACATATGCAAAATTCCAAGAATGGGCCTTGGGAGTGACCGGGGGCCCACAAACAAAAGGAGTTGACCATGTTCAGGTGGTCAAACAGAGCTGAAACTTCTGTGACACACTCAAAATAGTGTCAAGAAGTATCCCTTCAAGTTTCGTGGCGATTGGACACCGTTCGGGCCCCGAACAGGCGGAAACAAGCCACATATGCAAAATTCCAAGAATGGGCCTTGGGAGTGACCGGGGGCCCACAAACAAAAGGAGTTGACCATGTTCAGGTGGTCAAACAGAGCTGAAACTTCTGTGACGCACTCAAAATAGTGTCAAGAAGTATCCCTTCAAGTTTCGTGGCGATTGGACACCGTTTGGGCCCCGAACAGGCGGAAACAAGCCACATATGCAAAATTCCAAGAATGGGCCTTGGGAGTGACCGGGGGCCCACAAACAAAAGGAGTTGACCACGTTCAGGTGGTCAAACAGAGCTGAAACTTCTGTGACACACTCAAAATAGTGTCAAGAAGTATCCCTTCAAGTTTCGTGGCGATTGGACACCGTTCGGGCCCCGAACAGGCGGAAACAAGCCACATATGCAAAATTCCAAGAATGGGCCTTGGGAGTGACCGGGGGCCCACAAACAAAAGGAGTTGACCATGTTCAGGTGGTCAAACAGAGCTGAAACTTCTGTGACACACTCAAAATAGTGTCAAAAAGTATCCCTCCAAGTTTCGTGGCGATTGGACACCGTTTGGGCCCCGAACAGGCGGAAACAAGCCACATATGCAAAATTCCAAGAATGGGCCTTGGGAGTGACCGGGGGCCCACAAACAAAAGGAGTTGACCATGTTCAGGTGGTCAAACAGAGCTGAAACTTCTGTGACACACTCAAAATAGTGTCAAGAAGTATCCCTTCAAGTTTCGTGGCGATTGGACACCGTTCGGGCCCCGAACAGGCGGAAACAAGCCACATATGCAAAATTCCAAGAATGGGCCTTGGGAGTGACCGGGGGCCCACAAACAAGAGGAGTTAACCACGTTCAGGTGGTCAAACAGAGCTGAGACTTCTGTGACACACTCAAAATAGTGTCAAGAAGTATCCCTCCAAGTTTCACGGCGATTGGACACCGTTCGGGCCCCGAACAGGCGGAAACAAGCCACATATGCAAAATTCCAAGAATGGGCCTTGGGAGTGACCGGGGGCCCACAAACAAAAGGAGTTGACCATGTTCAGGTGGTCAAACAGAGCTGAAACTTCTGTGACGCACTCAAAATAGTGTCAAGAAGTATCCCTTCAAGTTTCGTGGCGATTGGACACCGTTTGGGCCCCGAACAGGCGGAAACAAGCCACATATGCAAAATTCCAAGAATGGGCCTTGGGAGTGACCGGGGGCCCACAAACAAAAGGAGTTGACCACGTTCAGGTGGTCAAACAGAGCTGAAACTTCTGTGACACACTCAAAATAGTGTCAAGAAGTATCCCTTCAAGTTTCGTGGCGATTGGACACCGTTCGGGCCCCGAACAGGCGGAAACAAGCCACATATGCAAAATTCCAAGAATGGGCCTTGGGAGTGACCGGGGGCCCACAAACAAAAGGAGTTGACCATGTTCAGGTGGTCAAACAGAGCTGAAACTTCTGTGACACACTCAAAATAGTGTCAAAAAGTATCCCTCCAAGTTTCGTGGCGATTGGACACCGTTTGGGCCCCGAACAGGCGGAAACAGGCCACATATGCAAAATTCCAAGAATGGGCCTTGGGAGTGACCGGGGGCCCACAAACAAAAGGAGTTGACCATGTTCAGGTGGTCAAACAGAGCTGAAACTTCTGTGACACACTCAAAATAGTGTCAAGAAGTATCCCTTCAAGTTTCGTGGCGATTGGACACCGTTCGGGCCCCGAACAGGCGGAAACAAGCCACATATGCAAAATTCCAAGAATGGGCCTTGGGAGTGACCGGGGGCCCACAAACAAAAGGAGTTGACCATGTTCAGGTGGTCAAACAGAGCTGAAACTTCTGTGACGCACTCAAAATAGTGTCAAGAAGTATCCCTTCAAGTTTCGTGGCGATTGGACACCGTTTGGGCCCCGAACAGGCGGAAACAAGCCAGATATGCAAAATTCCAAGAATGGGCCTTGGGAGTGACCGGGGGCCCACAAACAAAAGGAGTTGACCATGTTCAGGTGGTCAAACAGAGCTGAAACTTCTGTGACACACTCAAAATAGTGTCAAGAAGCATCCCTCCAAGTTTCGTGGCGATTGGACACCGTTTGGGCCCCGAACAGGCGGAAACAAGCCACATATGCAAAATTCCAAGAATGGGCCTTGGGAGTGACCGGGGCCCACAAACAAAAGGAGTTGACCATTGTCAGGTGGTCAAACAGAGCTGAAACTTCTATGAAACGCTTAAGATGGTGTCAAGCAACATCTCTCCAAGTTTCGTGATGATTGGACATCATTCGGGCCTCGAACAATGGAAAATAGACCGCATATGCAATGTTCCAAAAGTGGGCCTTGTCCGTGACCGGTGCCCAATTAATGAAAAAGTTGACCAACTTCCTGAAGTCAAAAAGGGCTGAAATTTTTATGAAATGTATAAAATAGTGTTAAGAAGCATCCCTCCAAGTTTGGTGGCAATCGGACTTCGTTTGAGCCCAAAACAGATGAAAATGGGCCACATACGCGAAAAACCTGAAATTGGGCCTCGTCCGTGGCCCAGTCTGCGGTCACGGACCTTCAAAGGATGTTTCCCACGATTTTGGGTGGTTTCCTTCCACTCCTCTTCGAAATCCAACTCCCCACAACTGCTATTAACTCCCCAAAACTGCACAAAACTGATTGGGAGTCTATAAAAAGAGAAAATTTTGAAGAAACATGGAGGGACACACATACATAGGGAAGAAAAGTGAAGAAATTGAAGAAAGTCACCACCTAATGAAACAAGAAGCAAACTCCAGCAGCACTTCCACGACCATTCCCACCTTCTTTTCTTAGTTTTGAAGGTGAGCAAGAAAATTCAGAAGGAGAGAAGGAAGTGGAATGGCGTCACGGTCACTGGAATTGGGCAGTGACTGCGGGTCACGGTCACTCCCCATTTTTCCCCTTTTTCACATTTTCTTCCATCGTATGTATATTTTCTTGTATTTTCCAAATTGAGATCACATCTGAGACTTGAGGGAGGGGTTGTAAGCTTTCAAAATGTATGTAAACAACTTGCATCCCCGCGGTCAAGGCACTTGAACCCATGTAAACAAAAGGGAAATTAATGATGAACTGTAATTATTTCCCATTCTTCTAAACGCTTAAAGTGCGTGAATGTCGGACCTTGATTCCGTAATTCATTTCCACGCCTACATTTTTAAGCGCGATCAAATATATGATGTGTTGACATATAAAAATTGCAAATACTGCAGCGAAGACACCTCATCTCAGCTTAATTTAGGCTACAGAGGTTATTTGCAGATCTTGGGGAATCACTGTGAGAACCGGCATTCCATGAAGATCAAGATAGCTGGAACTCTCAGAAGAAGTTCAAATTTCGGGTTGAACAGACATCATCGAACTCAAAAGCCACAAGCATGTCAGCCTGAGGTCAGTTCCCCCAAGCCAGGGGGTCACTGACCAAAGTTCTGCTTCCCGATGTCCAAAATTAATGAAATTTAGACGCGAAGCTTCAGTCATACTCAGAACATACTTTGCAAATTTTCAAGATGAAAAGACCTTGTTTGGCCTAAATTTCATTACATGTCAGCTTAGAGGACAGTAATCCCGAATTTGGGGGTCACCAGCTAAGATCTTACTTCCAGAAGGCCAAAGCAGATAAAATTTGGAACAAATGCTCAAAGAATGCCCCAAGTTATTCTCCCAAAGTTTCAAGTCAAGGGGAGGCTGTTCGGATAGAAAACAGGCTAACTGTCTCAATGTGGAGTGAATAGTGACCTAACGCATGCAATGAATAGGTTACTGTTCGAAATCCTACTTCCTCAAATCTAAACTGCATGAAATTTGGATGAATACTCCAAGATGTTCTTGACGTCAGTCCCTCCAAGTTTCAAATCAAACCGGAGTCATTTGGGCTTCAAACACCTGAAACAAGGGCCCACTGTCATAAAAAGTCAACTGGAGAGTTGACCAAGTTAAGATGGTCAAACAAAGCTGAAACTTCTGTGACACACTCAAAATAGTTTCAAGAAGCATCCCTCCAAGTTTCGTGGCGATTGGACACCGTTTGGGCCCCGAACAGGCGGAAACAAGCCACATATGCAAAATTCCAAGAATAGGCCTTGGGAGTGACCGGGGGCCCACAAACAAAAGGAGTTGACCATGTTCAGGTGGTCAAACAGAGCTGAAACTTCTGTGACACACTCAAAATAGTGTCAAGAAGTATCCCTCCAAGTTTCGTGGCGATTGGACACCGTTTGGGCCCCGAACAGGCGGAAACAAGCCACATATGCAAAATTCCAAGAATGGGCCTTGGGAGTGACCGGGGGCCCACAAACAAAAGGAGTTGACCATGTTCAGATGATCAAACAGAGCTGAAACTTCTGTGACACACTCAAAATAGTGTCAAGAAGCATCCCTCCAAGTTTCGTGGCGATTGGACACCGTTTGGGCCCCGAACAGGCGGAAACAAGCCACATATGCAAAATTCCAAGAATGGGCCTTGGGAGTGACTGGGGCCCACAAACAAAAGGAGTTGACCATGTTCAGGTGGTCAAACAGAGCTGAAACTTCTATGAAACACTTAAGATGGTGTCAAGCAACATCTCTCCAAGTTTCGTGATGATTGGACATCATTCGGGCCTCAAACAATGGAAAATAGACCGCATATGCAATGTTCCAAAAGTGGGCCTTGTCCGTGACCGGGGCCCAATTAATGAAAAAGTTGACCAACTTCCTGAAGTCAAAAAGGGCTGAAATTTTTATGAAATGTAGAAAATAGTGTTAAGAAGCATCCCTCCAAGTTTGGTGGCAATCGGACTTCGTTTGGGCCCAAAACAGATGAAAATGGGCCACATACGCGAAAAACCTGAAATTGGGCCTCGTCCGTGGCCCAGTCTGCGGTCACGGACCTTCAAAAGAGGTTTCCCACGATTTTGGGTGGTTTCCTTCCACTCCTCTTCGAAATCCAACTCCCCACAACTGCTATTAACTCCCCAAAACTGCACAAAACTGATTGGGGAGTCTATAAAAAAAAGAATTTGGAAGAAACAAAGGGGGATACACACACATAAGGAAGAAAAGTGAAGAAATTAAAGAAAGTCACCACCTAAGGCAACAAGAAGCAAGCTCCAGTGGCACTTCCACGACCATTCCCACCTTCTTTTCTTAGTTTTAAAGGTGAGCAAGAAAATTCAGAAGGAGAGAAGGAAGGGAAATGGCCAAAGTTCATACCATGTTCGTACGACGCCAATTTTTGAGAGGATGACATTGTCACCTCTGTTTCTCTCATTCATAGGGCTTCTTAGCCATTACAAGAGTTGTGAAAGAAGCCTCTCTAGGCCTCATTTTGTTCCTTGAAAATGATAGGTTCAAATGACACAACTCCGACTTCAAATTTGCCCATTTCGGACTTGAAACAAAAATGCAGTCCGTAAGCACGAATGATGAGTTACAGCGGTTTCAATTGATTCCATGCTAAAATGTGATCTTCTTGATGGTTGTCCACCACTCCAAAGTCATTGGAGTTTCAACACTTGAAAGAAGTTCCAAGAAAGAACCAGCGCGAACAGCACAAAAAACGAAGGCACAGGGCCATTGTCTGTCAGTGACCGTGACCCCCGGTCACTGGCAGGTTCTAGTGACCGCGGGTGAGTCACGGTCACTGGAAGGCCCCAGTGACCGCGGGTGAGTCACGGTCACTGAAAGGCCCCAGTGACCGCGGGTGAGTCACGGTCACTGGAACGGGGCAGTGACCGCGGGTCACGATCACCCCCCATTTTTTCCCCTTTTCCACATTTTCTTCCACCATATGTACATTTTCTTGTATTTTCCAAATTGAGATCACATCTGAGACTTGAGGGAGGGGTTGTAAACTTTCAAAATGTATGTAAACAACCTGCATCCCCGCGGTCAGGGCACTTGAACCCATGTAAACAAAAGGGAAATTAATGATGAACTGTAATTATTTTCCCATTCTTCTTAACGCTTAAAGTGCGTGAATGTCGGACCTTGATTCCGTAATTCATTTCCACGCCTACATTTTTAAGCGCGATCATGATGTAATATGTAACCCAAGACATAGGCTGAGATTTCAAGACTGTGGATTTACAGATTGGATCATAACCTAGTGAAAATTAGTTTCCCGTGGATATAGGCATCTTTGCCGAATCACATAAATTTCTTGTCTTCCTGTGTGGTTGATTGTTGATCTTGGTTACTTATGCACACACGCGCACAATGATGGTGTCATATCCACAACAAGTGGTATTAGAGCCTGGCTAGGGTCTTCTTGGGCTTGGAGGTTGTGCGCACGAAGATCGACGTATCAAATCCTCATCGAAGGGTTCGGATCTCTACTTTTCAAAACAGAGAAAAAGAGAGATGAGCGAGTTGATCTCTGGTTGGGCTATGAATTGGAGTTTCCAATCAAAGAAGACGAGAAAGAGCTCTCGGGTTTGGCAGCAACCGGAGTAGGAAGAGTCCGGGGTTCTCTGCTATTTTTTTAACCCTCTCCTTGTCATCGCCACTTGCAAGCCGCGACGATTGTCGTTGTTTGAGGAGACAACAGTCGTGGACGCCCCCTCCGCTGTCGCTACTGCTCGCCAAAGTCATCGCCGTAATCATTGCCGGCTGCCCCTCTTGCCGTCTTCGGTTTTCCCGCCAAGCAGTCGGACACCACTAATCCCTCGCTGTCGTAGTCGAGGAAAACGTTAGGGGGTTCGGTCCTTGATCGCAGAAACAGGGTCGAGGAGGGAGAAGACCTTGTGGGATTTAGATCTCAGTTCCAGGTTGGGCTCAAGTTGGGTCAGTTCGACCTAACCCGTGGTGTGGAAGCCCAGGACAGTAGCAGAGCAGGTCGGTTCCGGGTTAAGTCAAGCTGAACTCATTTGCAAAAGCCAAGCGCAAGCAGCAGTCTAGTGCTAACATCAGCCCACGTCAATAGATTGTACGGTCAAAGCTAGTTTGACTTAGATCAATGGCAGAAATTTGTTTCTACGATATCTTGATCATCTGACTTCCGATCAGAGATTCGTTTACACCCATGGACTCGTTTTGAATAAATCTACCCATTTATGGAAGAAGTTTGGCTGTTTGTCGGTCAACGAGGAGTTTGACCAATTAAGATCGTAGAAGACTGTTTTTGCGATATTGAAGCCATTTAGGGTCGGGTTTCAGATCCGTTTCTCTAAGCCTGCTCGTTGTGATAAGATCTATAGCTTGGTGCAGAAATCTTGAAAAGAGAAGATTGTTGCTCCCCACTCGCCAAAACCGGAGAAATCCAGATCTGCATATATCGCAAGAAGACGTCCTGTCTTGATTACAGAAAGAAGAAGGAATTTTAAGCAGCACCAACTTCTCTTGTGGAGAAGATCTGAACAAATGTAGGTTTAGGTCAAAATCGGGTCAACTGGACCTGGTTGTAGTTGCAAACCCAATAATAGGAGTCACCAGCCTAGTTGCAAAGGGTTTGTAGATCCAAATGAAGTTGTTCATTTGAGATTCATTTTTTTTATTTCATTTGATGTTGTTCATCTTGCCAAAGTCAAGCTAATGAAGAAGCAGTAAGGAGAAGCTGATGTATGCTCACATCAGCAGTTGTCAAACATTTGTTTGATTAATTGGAGGTAGGACAAATAGAGTTTTTGACCACTTAGAGGCAAAGGTTGTTCTGCAATTGTGAAATAATTTGGACCCGTATTTCCGATTTGTTTTACTTGCATGCTTGTTGTCAAACATTTGTTTGATTAATTGGAGGTAGGTCAAATAGAGTTTTTAACCACTTAGAGGCAAAGGTTGTTCTGCAATTGTGAAATAATCTGAACCCGTATTTCCGATTTGTTTTACTTGCATGCTTGTGGTGATTGGAACTTCATAGTGATGTTGAAGAGGGGGCAGGATAGTAAGTGATTCAAACATTGATATCACTCAGATTCGTCAATTGATTTGAACTTTAAGTTCGAGGTGAAGTTTGATGAGAAGATGAACTTTGCTCAAAGTTCATATGCTGGTTCAACATGTCAAAGTGTTGAAGGAAGAAGTTTGCATCGTCTGTGTAGTGACGTGCCATTCAGCAAGGTATGTGAAGACATTGCCGACTTTTTTTCCTGAGTACTTGAGTTGTACGGAATCTAAGCTAAGGTAGAGATAGTTTGGTTTATGTCTTGTATGTCGGTTTAGTCGGATGGGTTCACTTGGTTAGCTAGTGACTGGTTTAAGGTCAAGAGTGTTTTGATAATTGTACCGGGCTTTTTTGGTAGCCAATATCTTGTATCCAAATATGTTTTGCTTACTGATGATGGGGAACTAGGCAGCTTCTAAAAAGCAATGACTCATGATGATAAAGATGAGTGGATGAAGGCTACGCAAGATGAGATGAGTTCTTTGAAGAAGAACATGACTTATGAGCTGATGCAATTTCCAAAAGATAGGAATTCTCTGAAAAACAAGTGGGTGTTCAAGCTGAAAAGGATGAGAATGGAAAATTGATGAAACACAAAGCACGGTTAGTGGTAAAAGGCTTCGCACAAACGAAGGGTATCGACTTCAATGATGTTTTCTCTCTTGTTGTGAAGATGACTTCTGTCAGAATTGTCTTGGATCTAGCCGCTAGCATGGACATTGAGCTTGAACAGATGAACAGGAAGACTATGTTTCTTCACGATGACTTGAAAGAAGAGATCTACATGACTCAACCAAAGGGGTTTGAGGTAGAAGGAAAAGAACAGATAGTTTGCAAGTTGAAGAAGAGTCTTTACGGTCTTAAACAAGAACCGAGACAGTGCTACAAGAAGTTTAATTCATTCATGTTGAGTCATGGGTACTGGAGAACAGCTGCAGATCATTATGTTTATGTTCATCATTTTATCGATGGCAGGTTCATCATCCTTCTTTTGTATGTAGATGATATACTGATAGTTAAACAAGATAGCAAGTTGATTGGCGAATTGAAAGAGGAGATGTCAAAATCATTTGACATGAAAGACTTGGGTCCTGCATGAATGATATTGGGCATGCAACTTCGTCGTGATAGGAGTTCCAAGCAGCTATGTTGTCACAGGAGAAATATGTTGAACAAGTACTGGACCAGTTCAACATTAAGAATGCTAAGCCCGTTAACATGCCTCTAGCCAGTTACTTCAAACTAAGTAAACGCTTGTGTCTTACTACAGATGATGAAAATGAACGGATGGCATATGTTCCTTACTCCTCTGCTGTGGGGAGTCTTATATATGCCATGGTTTGTACACGGCCAGACATTGCTTATGCTGTGGGTTTAGTGAGTAGATTTCTATCTAACACTAGAAAAGAGCATAGGGAAGTAGTGAAGTAGATCTTTAGGTATTTGAGAGGTACTCCCAAGTTGTGCTTGTGTTTTGATAGCTCAAAACTAGAAGTAGAAGGTTATATTGATGCTGATTTTGCAGATGATTTTGATCGTCGGTTATCGAGATCTGATTATTTGTTTACTTTCGTAGGGGGAGTGCTCTTTTGGCAATCGAAATTACAAAAGTATACAGCACAATATACAACTGAAGTGGAATACATGGCGGCTAAAAAAGCAGGGAGAGAGATACTTTGGTTGAAGAGATTCCTGCAAGAACTAGGCTTGAGGCAAGAAGAGTATGTAGTTTATTGTGATAGTCAAAGTGCTATGGATTTCAGTGAGAATGCTACATATCATGGTCACATAAAACACGTTGATGTCAACTACAATTGGATTCGTGAGGTGATAAAAAAAACTTCATAAAGTTGGAAAAGCTTCACATTGACAAGAATCCCTCGAATATGATGACAAAGGTCTTGTCTAAGGGAAATCTGGAGTTGTGTTCAAAATTGGCAGGGCTGAACTCCCAGTAAAGGGTTCAAGGCGTCTTCCCCATGTCTGGAGGGGGAGATTGTTGGCCAAGTGGGTTCAGACTAAGTGGGTTTATCTCCTGGGTAGTTTCCATAATTGTATTAGGAATTTCCTATTTGTTAAACAGTAGTTTTCTTAATTGGATTAAGACTTTTCTTTTTATAAGAATAGAGTTCTTGGAGCATAAGAAAGTGATGATTCTATATATGATGTAATCTATAACCCTAGACATATGCTGAGATTTCAAGGTTATGGATTCACAGATTGGAGAAAAACCTAGTGGAAATTGGTTTTCCGTGGACGTAGGCATATTTGTCAAACCACGTAAATCTCTTATCTTCTTGTATGGTTGATTGTTGATCTTAGTTGTTTACGCACACACGCGCACAACGGTGATATTATATCCACAACACTTTTTTCTTCATTGATATTGTAAGCTCATCAGTATAGACCTCTTGTACTACAAGCTCTCCGCAATGAACTTAATCATTCCAAAAAAAAAAAAAGGTTTGAAGTATTGACATAAATAATTTAATCCAAATTCCAAACCAGACTTGGTCAAATCCTACGATGGGACTAGCATATATTATCAATTAACATCTAAGACAATCATTGTTTTTATTAAAGAACACCTTTGATAATATCCAAAGCTTAATCTGAAGAGACAGAGCCAACTTTAACAGTGACTCTAGAGTTTGGAGTAGCCATTAACGACATCAAGGCACCGAGTGCAAGGGAAATAGCTACGAAAAATGCACCTAACACGAGATAGGAAGAGTGCAACTTTCCACCATGTTATTGCCCTGATACTCAGAAGGAAAAATCTAGACAACATTACTCATTTGCTCGCTGAAATGCCGAGTCTCATTGTTTTTGGTGCTTTCCATCATTCATTCTCGAATGACAAGTAGCAGCCACTTACACCAAATGATGGAACCCACCGGCAAATACCCTGGTGTTTTTTTTATGTGTGCGGGGTAACATTTAATGAGAACAAATAAGATATTTTCGTTGCATTGTCAATTGAGGAACCTGAGAATAGACAGTAATCCAAGAAAAGGTATGTGGTGTTTACATCCTCCCATTTGCAGACCACTCATCATTTCAGGCTCCAGCGGAATTCGAATACATAGGATATTTGGTACTTCCGCTACAATCATGTATATGCAATTGTTAGGACTCAGGAGGGCAGGGCCAGACTCAGGGGGTTAAGGAGGGCCATCTCCCACAAAATCTAGAAAAACTTTCATCATATTTTTTTGATTAAATTTGTAGCATTAAAAAACTTCATTGGGATCGAGAAGTAATTTAAAAGAAGAGGAAGCACAGGTTATTTCCATAGTTGCACCCCGTTTAGACCTCCCTTGCCCCATCTCTCTAAAAGTGTGAGGTTGGTAGAAAACAAATTTTTTTTTTCTTGTTGGTCGGTTGTGAAAGTTCAGTGACTAAGTTCTTAGGACTAGGCCACAAAAAATTCACAATTTCCTGGTGAAAAGCTTAGGTTGCACCTTATTGCTAATTACATTCAGCCCAGGACACCACATTTTTTATACTCCATCTTTTGATATTCATTTCTGATGATGAAAATGATATAGGCCATTGGCGTTTGGATTGTATTGATGAGATCTCAAGTCGTTTTAACAGTTGATATATATATATGAGGAATTTTCAAAAACTCTCTATTTAAAAGTGGGGAGTTTATGCTCCTTTCGACATGTTCAATAAAAATCTGACACCTTACAAGTAAAATACAAGAAATAAGGGATAGTTAATTTTGAGGAGATGTTGATGATATGTATTAAAATTTGACAGGCAAAAAAAGTGGCATTTTTTTTGTGAAAAATGCACAGGAAGTTTTGTAGCGTAACCATATATATATGGAAAAAATTACTATGCATTCATCCCTTACCACAATGTGAGATACAATTCCTTTTTTAAACCTAACAAGGTCAAAAAGGTGTCATGATGTTTGATAATTTTATCCTTTTGTATATCAATACTTTTCAAAAATAGAAGTGTACCTCACCATACTGTGAGGGATAGATGCATAGTAGTTTTGTCCAATATGTATATATTTAATATGGCTTTCCCTATTTATACTTAAGCATTTCTCTTTTTTATAAACTTTTTGTCTTTTACACAGTAATATCTTCAAATACGGAACTGTCTCTCACCATAAGGCAAGAAATTAATGTATACTAATATTTTCCATATAGAAAAATATTATTATACGTCTATCCCTCACTATAGAGTGAGGGACAATTCCTTTTCTGGAAAATATTAATGCGTAAGAAAACAAAACCATTACACTTCATCACACTTTTTTTTACCTTGTTAAGTAAAAAAAAAGAAAGTGTCACTCACTTTATGGTGAGGGATGAATGTATATTAATCTTTCTAGTATGTAAATATATATGAAGAATATTCATGTGCATATATTCTTCATCAAGGGACCATGCATACTCCTTTGTAGGGCCCATGGTGGACCCTACCAAGGGATGAAGCTGGGGGATGGAAAGATCCATGCGGGACTACCCTACATACCAAGTTTGGCCACAATCTCATGTCTCTAATCCCTTCATCCGTGATCCATAAATTCATTCCATTCGAATGGGTGCATAATTAATCCAACGATTCAATAAATTCAAATTTGACCAATAATTGGTAAACTTGTTCAATTCAAGGGGCTCGTATGTGTGATCCATTTGAATGGGCCTACAATGGGTTCCACCTAGAGTTTTTTCAAAAAAAATGATAAGGGACATATGCACATGAATATTCTCCATATACAAATATATATAAATCTTCACCCTATAGTGATAGATGGACTCCACCTGCTTTGGTTTTCTTAAAACTAGGTAGGACTTAAAAGGAAAGTCTCCAAGCTTCTTCCTATTTGGCTAATAAAGAGGGTTTATTGAAGGATTTCATGATAGAAAGGGAATCATAGAAGTAAAGAAAACTATCAATAAGGATTTTAGGGACTACCCTCTCACTTCAAGACACAGAGAGGATCAGTTGTCGGATCATACATCAGAGGAGAGAAGTGTAATAATTCCCGGTCGACAAGAAGTGGTTGGGCACAAGCGTTTGTGGAGAAATTTTCTTGATCTTGGAGGCAAGCATTCGTTTAGACTACAGTTTTGTGTTGCCAGATCTATATTGATCATTACATTGGATCCTTGTTTAATATCGATCATGAAAGCTAGCAAGTGGTAGTAGAACTTATAATTAATAAGGAATATACATGAATGTCCCATTTAGATTTGACTAAATCTGATAAATTTAGGCTTATAGAAGTTAACAAATCTAAAGGACATAGGACCGACCATTAAATTTGAGAGATGTGTGCCCATTAGCCTTGGTTCAGGAAGTAGGGGATACGTCTGTGTTAGCCGGACCGAGATAAAGTCAAATCTTTTGCACCCATCGAATAGAGCTGCACTAATGAAAGGGCAGAATATTCTACATGAATGTGATCGGGTAAGTTAACCGTCAAAATCATCGGCAACTAAAGATAATAAAGAAAGACTACGTTGACAATACAAACAAGAAATTTGAGGTGACCGATAAGGAAATCATAGCAAGATTACTGAGTAGGTTGTACTTGTGTACTATGAAACATGATGGATGTAGGAGTGTCTAAGAACACACTTAAAGTGTTTCAGGAACTTTCAACCAAAAAATAGAGAGAGTGTTTCAGGAACTAAGAAATAGCGATCTTGCTTGTAAATTAAAGAAATCATATATTACACTTTAATAAGCTTCCAAACATCGATACGATTAATCATCACGTCCTTCAAATTTACAAAAATATTGTTGGTCAATGTAAATGCTTGAAGATCAATGGGAGGAATTTAGTTTGGTTTGATCATGCGTTGATGACATTTCACGACACCAGTTTTGCAGTTGACATGCTTAACATATATGAACCCGGGAAGGAGGAAGTTATGAAGTACCTAAAAGATTCACATAAGCATTAGTGTCACTTTGAAGTAGTTGATCCTTTATATTATGCAAAGAGATTTATACAGATGCATTATTATTACTTAAAAGAATGGAAATCTAATAAGATATGATGTAGAAAAATGAAAATAGTTTTAGGTCGAAAACCGATGAAATATTTTTCATATCAATGCCAATCAAATAAAGAAAATTGAAGAAAACATTATAGTCAAAAAATAGAAAATAAATTAGTCTCTTGATTTTTTAATATATCACTAATCAAACTTAGAATTTTAAACAATGCTTCTCAAGGCTGTTCTCTCCTCTCCTCTCCTCCATGAATAAGTGAAGGCCCCATTAGCCTAGGGTAAGATGAGGACAAGGAGTACGGACTTAGACCTTAGCTTTGCCAAACTCTAGTATATCAAAATTCATTTAGAAGGACCTTACTTAAACAACAAATCAAAATCAAAATAATAAAGTATTTTCACATTTTTTAGATTTTCATGTCATATTTAGGTAGAAAAGAGAGAATAAAACATGTCAAATTAGTTAGTTGCTGTTATATCACTTAATTAGAACATTATTAAACCTCAAAGTTGAGAGATTCCAAATTGAAGAACGATCTATTTAGTTACTAAAAAAATTGAGAATAATTTTAAATTGAGGAAAAATGAAATATCATTCGTATCAAAGCTAATGAATGGAGCAGACATGAGTTGGATAAAAGTAAGTAATGTATTTCCATTGATTTTGTAATTATCACCTTCACCAGTTTAAATCCATGTAATGATTTCTTTCTTCTTTTCCTTTTTTTTCCTTTTTTGAAGAGAAATGTGAAAAAGAAAGCCCCAACCAAATAAACTTCATTAATTTAAGGAGGTTGGTTCCCAATTTTTTTATCATGAAAAACGAAACCCAAATATGTGAATAATGATGACCATCACAATAATATTGTAGACATTAAAGAAGATTCATATTGAGATTTTTTGTACACAATATAAAGCCTTCCTCAATTTTACAGCACAGAAGAATGCATATAAAGTCAAATTTTTGATTAAACTACTTATGAAGGTTTCATATATTTTTCAGAAAGGATGTAAAGAGGTATTAAATTTCCTCAGCTAATCATTTATATCAAAAGCTTAAGATATTAGTAGAGGCAGAGGAAATGCTTTTCAATATTTCCCATCAGGTAAAACCCACTCCTCAATAGAGGATATATGGAAAGCAAAGATTATTAAAGATTTTAAGATTTTTTTTTTATGTACGAGCATGTGCAACTACACCTCAAGGTTTATCAGTATTTTTTGATGTATTAAGATATGCAACTACACCTAAGGTTTATTGGTTCCATAAAAATGTTGAATGATTCGGATCATGAAGACTAGGCTTACATGAGTGCGAGACAATTAAAAAGTAGGACCAATCTGTTTTTGCATGTATCTCACAATCCATGAGAGGATCAAGATGAGAGTATACATTTTAAGAGTTTATCGTTTCTATAGAAACATTGAATGATTTGAATCATGAAAAGGGGGCCATGGTGCAGAAAAATCAGAAAATAGATTAGATTATTCTAACTTTTTCACATATTTTCCAAAATCTATCAGGTGTAAGATATGGAACTTTATACCTTGGAGTTTACTATCTGTACGAAAATGCTGATGGTTTGGATCACAAATTGGGGGAGTGAAAAAAATTCAGAAAAATGAGGTAAATTATGTTCATTTCAAAATGAATAAAAATGAGGTTGGTGGGTATTGAACCGAGACCTATTTGGGCGTGGGCCTTTTTTGGAACCACAGCATGACATGGCCTCACAAGGAGACTGTATTTCAAACTAAAATATTCCAAGTTTTTTTAGGCTATTTATTTAATGTAAATAAATATAAATAAATAACAAATAATAATAATAGTCATTAAACTTGACGTACGATAAAAAATACTGTATTTCAGAAATCCACCACAGAACACACCAACAAGAAAATACCTTGTCTTTAAATGGGGATGTTCATGGGCCGGGCCACTTTGTGTTGAAGTAGGGATGGCCATGGGCCAGGCTAAAGAATATCCATAAGTAAGGCCTGAGTTTTACATAGAAGACCCAACTCCAGCCTTAGCGTAACTTAAGCTAAAAGTGTGGTGTCAAGGCCCGACCCACCTAAAACAGCTTAAGCCCGAGCCCAGCGCATCTCAAGTGAAAGAGTTTTTTCTTCTTATTTTTTCATGAAAAGATGGGTACAAGTACTTTTTGGCTATTTACCAAAAAAAAAAAAAAACAATAAAAAACCCCATTTTGGGTGTTGCGATGGTACAAACCCTTTTCTAACAGTGTTTATAGCCACAAATGAGCTCAAGTACAGCCACTTATTTGTGGCTGTACTTAAGCCCGAGCCCAGCCCATCTCAAGTGAAAGAGTTTTTTTTTTTTTTTTCCCATGAAAAGATGGGTACAAGTACCTTTTGATTATTTACCAAAAAGATATTAAAAAATATTTTTTTTTGCTGTAGTGAGACATCTCCTATTCATCCTTAAAAAGAAAGTACAAACCCTTCTTTAACAGTGTTTATAGCCACAAATGAGCTTAGCAAGGCGACTTATTTGTGGCTATGCTTAATGCCTAGCATCAAAATGGTACTAGGCACCTAGCATCTGAAAATTTCACTGTATCCTATATAAATCTCATGGGCCATAGGGCCGTAGTACCCAAACCTTTCTTTTATCCCTCTATTGGTCCGGCCGGGGTTCAGCTCTTTACAGTTGAATCCAGACCCAGACACTTAATAATCCGGCCTATATCAAATCCAATTCCTAATATTAAAATTCTACGCCGAAACAATCCCAAAGTCTCGACCAGGCCCAGACCTTAAGCACCCGTATCTTGACCTAGGATTGAGGGAATAGAGTCCCTGTAATTGCTCTATTAAAAAGGTCCAAAAAGTCTACAATCATACTTAAAATTTTAATTGTATCCTAGATCAATTACATCCATCATCTTACCAAACCAATTGACCAGCCGACAAAGCAGTCCCACCCAACCATTTTCTTCAGAAACACAGCATTTATCACCCACCGCGAAACCAAACCATACACACATGTATAGCTACAACATTGAGTTGATGTTTGGTGTAAGAAGATACACCATAAATGCAATACACACATACAATAAAGGCCTACCATATGCTATAATCTATATGGTAAATGGTCTTTATCGGAGGACAAGTTTGTTCCCCTATGATATTTTGGTAGCCTTGAAAAGCAAATTTTGTTTTTAGCCATTTCACCATTTTTTGATACAATGTTTTTTTGTACATGGAGAAAAAAAATTCAACTATTTTACTTTGCTCAATCATTTCTTTTTCGACCATATCGCAAAATCTCAACATTGCACAAACATATCAATGATGTCATGCAGATGGGATTTAACTTCTCGATTATGTATTCTTAGCTTGGAAAAATATGAAAACCTTGATTAAACCGAAAATGGGCCACCCCTCATGTTCGTGAATCGATTACACCAGGGGATTCTTCAGATTATGCTCTCTAATATTCAACCTCTCATAATAAAACGTTTCCGATTTTTATGCGAAGCCATGAAATGAGCATTAAACTAAAGCTACGGTAGCGTATTTGTTTAGACAATATATGAAAATTTCTGTCTAAGGATATATGAAATTTTCAAATGCTGTCTCCCAAGCTAATTTCACATATGTTCAAAGACCCTAAACATTTTGGAAGTTGCATGTAGAAAAGTATGAGAATTTCGTAAGCCAAAAAAAGCCAATCCCCATAAAGGCTGAATTTTTTAGTCCTCACGAAACAAATATAAACATTCAAATGTCGGGGGATAAGATTAAATGTTATCAAAAATTCTAAACCGTAAACATTCCCTCTAAGAATTCTTGCAAGCAAATGCCCCATTAAGCTATGTCATATATAGTTGTAGTTGAGGGGTAGAGATGGGAGCAACCAACATGCCACGAAACCCACTTATTATTTCGCCCAAAAATATAGCTCTCTTGAAAAAGGGCGGCCCATATTAAAACACACTTGGGGCAGGCTAGTTTGTGCTCATCCGTGGGCTTGATTTTGTACACACTGATAAATTTGGGCCGGCCTTGGGCTTGAGACTTGAGTACAAAAAATTACATATCTTGTTGGCCGCCAACATGAAGTTCTTAGGCTGTGCTTGGACCAGATGATTGGCAGAGGCTTGTTTGCCGGCACACGGTGTACTGTTAATGCTGATGAGTTGGTGACATAAAGAAGGGTACCCCACGAAAAGCACAAGAGTAATAAACAAATGAATAAAAAATAGCGCTCCTTCGCTGCACATTACAAGTCATACATATAGGACAAAAGAGGCCAGGCGAAGATAGACATGACACCAATACCGTATGCAGATGCATCTGATAAAGCCGAAAAGTCTTTCCCCATGGCCCAGAAAATAAAGGCCCATTTAAAGATCCCCAACTGCACCGTGTAAAGAAAAGTTTCCCAAATTTCAAGAACACTCATAGTCCTGAAACCCCCTTTGCTCCTCTGATCTTTCTCTTTCAATTCCCATGAATACAAAACCAGTATATACCTTGGTTCCATTGTGTTATTCTACAAATTATCCCTTTGTTTTGTCTGGAAACCTACTGGTCAAACAATTGATTGAAAAGATCAAAAGATGGAGTAGGGGAAATAATGGGGGCAGAAAGGAAAGCTGTAGGACTAGTCATGAAGGTGCCCTCCATGTAATTCTTGTTTCCTTGAAAAATTGGGCTCAAGTCATGCAAGAAGCTTAATGAACTCGCATCAAATGAAGGCGAAAAGAAATTTGGAGAAATGGGTGGTAGAGATGACGGTACCGGAGATAAGATTCCTGGGAAGGCGCTACCTTTATCCATGTTGGTATCAATGTCCACAATGTCCAAGAGTTGGTCTATGAGATCCGAACTGATTGCCGTCGTCTTCGTCGTCTTCTCGCTTTCGTAGCTGTTAGCCTTCTCAATTGTTGCCATACGTGCAGCAGGAGAGAGCGCGCCACTCCCCATAGTAGATGATGATGGCATTGAAGTTGATGAAGTTGACGCAGATGAGAAAGATGAGTTTGAATTTGATGAGGAGGAGGAAGAGCCAGTGAGGCGTTGCACCAGCGTCATGAAGTCGCTGGCGCTGGTGTGAATTACCTTGGGCGAGACGGTGTAGATAATGACTGGAGGACGGGGCTGGGGAACAGGCTGATGCGAGGGTGGTTGAGAAGGCTGGGGCGCCATGGGTGGCTTCTTTATCTTGTACGAGTCCTTTCTGATCTTGAGAGGCGTCGGCCGGGGGCCTTGAAGTTCTCTTCTGGGTGATCTTTCGACGGGGAAATCCGACTGATCCATGGTGGATAACAAAGGAAAACACAAGAGTTGTTGCACCTCCAAAACAATGAGACCTCTAGAGACCCATAATTAAGGTTTTCTATTCCAAACCCAGAAATATAAGAAGAGAAAGGCCCCCCAAATATTTAAAGCTCCCAAGTCAAAGTAAAAAACGTTTCAGAAAACAAGATAACTACTCTTACTCAAAGGGTATTAAATTATGTAATACGACTGAGCAGGCCGGTTTGCTGGATTCTTTGAACTTGTCGATCGAGATCGACAGAGACAGACTCTTTCAACTTGTCTAGAGAGAGAAAGAGAGGGGGGAGGGAGAGGGCGCCCGCCTAAGGTTGCTAGCCTATGACATACAGAAGGCTGACTTTGGAGTGGGGAATTACCAAAGGAGGCCCTCGGCTCACTGAAATATCTGCTGTGCCAAACGAAGTTAGAGGCGCTGATAATGTCAAGATGGGCGACATAGAAGCATTGAAGTGGTCAGATGTCTAGACCCAGAAGAAAGAGAGTTATTTATTTTGTGTTTGTTTTCTTTGGGTAAGTTTGAAGGGCAAGGACATGCCTTTGTTTATAATAATTAACAGTTAGGGAGTGCACGGCAGGGTTTTGGTTGTTTGGATTGGATAAAACCAATGGGGACGATCCAGCAGTCTAGCCTGTGGGTGTGAAAGGGGAGCCAGTGCCAAGCCGGTTTAACAAGGTTAGGTCAATATTAGGGTTTTGAGCAGGCATAAGTTCAGCCCATTAAACTAGGCCGAATGGGCTCAGGTATGCACCCATGAAATTCAAGAAACCCCTTAGATAAGCTCTTAAAACATTAATTTTATTATTTGACTTCTTCACTTACCATTTTCTGAATCACCCAAATAAAAATTCTGTGTCCACCCTTGGGCTTAGGTGTATCCGATGGGCCTAAAATGTGGGTATTTCATTAAAGGCTGACAATTCCCTTTTTCTTTTTACTTTTTTTTTTTTTTGAAAGGTGGGTATTTCATTTTAGAAATCATAAAACTAGCATGAGGGCAAAATGTCCCATAAAGAGGTCAAAATACAATATTAGATAAAACTTTCCAATGATTAAAGTCAATGCCGGTCAAGACAACATAAAACTAGCCACCTAGAACACATCTAAGAAGAGAAGATGTTGTTAAGATGATGTGGTCCATGGTCCATGACTAGAATTTAGAGTGGCCAATAAGACCATTACAATTTTGGGCTTTTGTAATTCACCAGTATCATTGTGTAGTTCATTCGACGTGTCTGTCAAGTTTTAAGATTGATTTGAGGGAAACCTTTTTCGTAAGTATCACCTTCCCGCTTGTATGTCAAATTTTAAGATATGTTCAAGGAGAACCCCTGTTTTTTCTTTTCTCGGTGACCCAGCTTGTGTTGGGGTGTGGGGGCGGTTGTCTCCCAAGCGAGAAGACCCGACTCCTGGGATAGAAATTCCGGTCTCCATATAGGACCCACTCTTGGTGACCCAATGGTCCCAATCAAGTACGTGTCTTGCATGGATTTCATTTTGACAATGATCTTTCTATTTACTATGGATTCTTTTGGGTTCTTACGTCAACAGACGAGGAAGAGGAATGGTTGGAGAGCACCATTGACAGTTGATTTTAGGATGTAGGTTTTTATCTGGGTATGATTTAGGTTTTCGTCTCCTTGTTAAGGGTTTGATTTTAGGTTTGTATCTGGGTATGATTTAGGTTTTCATCGCTTTGACATAGAATGTAAAGAATGTTAGAATTTTGACGCCCAAGTTATCTGCATTCTGAAACTTAGCAACAGGATAATTGTGTTTGGGACTAGATAAAAAATGAAGTTCATCTGTGATTCTAAAACTTAGCAACAATCACAGAATGTATGACTTCTCAGTTAAAAGGAATTTGAGGTTTTGTGTAGTTTAAATCTTTGGTGAGAGAAAACAACCTTTTGCTAACATCTCATTGACAATATAAAAGGAAAGGCTTTGTTTTCATAGTTGAAGGATTTTATAATGGAGTTAACACCGATCAATATAGAAGTCTTGGAAGCAACTAACTAGCACTAAAAATGCATCTTTTGTCTAATAACTCTTTTTGCTGAAAAAGATTAAATGAATGGATGTAGAGAATACTTGTATTAACTGCTTAATCATAGTAATCATTTAAGAAAGTATTTTTTTTTATAATTTTATTGGATTGAGGCTTTTTAAATAAATGTAGATGCTATAAAGGAATAAGCCTTGACAGCTTAGTTGTTCCTTAGGAGTCTACAAGCTAATGTCACAGTTTATATATTTTTGTTGTTACAGTATTTTACTTAGCCTTAGTGAGAAATAAACGCTGAGCACTTTGTCTGTGACTATAAAGTGGTCGGTGTTACAACATGTTCAAGAAAAGGGTGTGACTATAAAAAAAATGGAAATAGAGTCTTCTCTAATGAGAGGAGTTTCGTGTATAATCCATAAGCTTCGTGCCTAAAAAATTGTTGTTTTTAGTTTAAATCATACCATTCAATTTCAAGTTTCATACTGAATTTGAATAGGTCAAGTGTCACTTCTTTTCATAATCCATTATTCGGGCTAAATTTTGGCAAAACCCAATAGTTGATCATCTAAAAGAAGCTAGATTTTCCAAATCTGAGGTCAATGGAAGCGTTAACCAGTCCAAGCTAGTTGGAGTCTGTTGGGAAAGACCCAGCTGTGTCAGCTTCCAATCTTCTTCATCATAGTATGAATAAGAAAGTATCCATAGGGAATGGTGACTCAAGAAAAGATTTTAAAAAAACAAAAAGAAAAAGGAGGGAAAATATTCAAGTGCATAAGTTGACAAGGGGTACTAAACATAGCACAATAATGCATCCTTTCACAATACCTAACAGATCTGTTATAAACAATGATATTATAAATAAATTAAAGAAATCAATAAAGAACCCATAAGGAGGATTCCCAAGGTTTGAAAGTCTGAGATAGCCTTAATTGCAATTAGTATAATTTCTAACCGAAGGAACCCATGCCCATGGCACTTTTCTAAGTGTTTCATGAGTCTTATAAAGCTACTGTTGCTTTTCTTCAAAAAAATGTTAAAGGTGTACTGGCAATTAATTAATCACTATACTACTTGATTTAGAACGAGGATTAATTTTACCCCATTTTGTTTTGTAGTTTAGTATGGGCACATGAATATATACTTGCTAAGAGAGGGGTTGTGGTTGCTAGCTTTTTGACTTTTGGGTTAAGTCGGATCTGTAGAGCTTTTTACAGGGGTTTAGGACTTGGAAGCTTTTTAGTGCCCTGATCAGTCTCATTCACATGAGCCTAAAGACAAGAGATACCATTATTGCTAATACTAGATTATTCACTGCCGTGGGCCACCATATTTTAAATATAATAAAACAAATATTTCGCACAGATCTAGTGTCATGGGCCACCTTGGTGGCGTGGGCCAGCATGAGTTCACTAGCAATGTTTTTCAAGAGATGAGACACATAAAATTAGACAAAATGAAAATTAGAGTTCTAGAATCTTTGAAGGACACCACGAGTGGCCTACCAGATATGAAGAGTGACCTTTATAGCATAGTTAAGTTGCATCTCAATACAAATCAAATGAACTTGCATTTTAAGATCCTGTTTAAACATTATGTGATACTTTTAACTTCTTATATATGAATGTCATGTTCTTTTTGAAGAATCTCAAAATCCTATGAATTTGAATGTCTTGTTGGGAACTTTGTAATTCTAAGAATTTATGCTCTAATTGCTTTTTACGGAGTTTTTTTGGCAAATGATGTTTGGATCATACAATTGCTAGAAAAAAGACTAGAGCACTGAAAATATCTTCTTGTATGGCCAAGGAAACTACATCTCCGAAGCAATTGGTAATGGATTGGTATGCATCTACTAATGCTTGCTTTATATATTGATTAGACTTATCTATGTTTTTCATTATATTATTGCTAACTCTCGACTATCTCAATTCTTCCAATGCTGAAAGGTACTTAACCGGTATAGATGCATCCCCACTAATCCAAAAAAATAAAAGTGGCACCTCAATACAAATCAAATGAAGTATGTGCAAGAGATCAAACTACATCATCTCTCAGAGATAGACAAAATGACAATTGACCATGCATTGATATTTACCTTGATTGAGAGATGAAGTCTTGAAACGAATACTTTTCATTTTCCATGTAGCGAAGTTACGGTGACCCTAGAAGATGTCGCATTTATATGGCCTTCCCATCGATGGCCCACCTGTTGTTGGATGGACACACCCTAAGAATAAGGCGATGGAAATATGTGAAAAGTTGCTTGGAAAAAGGCCTCGTCCGGAAGTTGATATACAAGGTTTATGCATTAAATTTAAGTGGCTTGATGACAACTTTACCCCATCCGAGAGTAAGTCTAAGGGTCAAAAGATAAAGAAACTTTCCAAAAAAGGGGAGGTCTGTTACACTAGGGCCTTCCTCTTTCGTTTGGTGCTTGGCCAAATTTTCAACAATTACTTTGGATCAAGAGGGGCAGCTTATCTCCTCGAACTCTTCTCCGAATTCACACCATTTACTTGGGGCCCTGCATGTCTTACCAATCTGTACCGAGTGTTAGGCAAAGTATGTAGGTGGAAAGTTGAGGACAATGAGGTAGAGGGAGGTGAAGAAAAGGAGAGTTGTAACACTTCGATCCCCTTTGAGCCGGATTAGTGGCTCATTAGTGTGTGTTTTGTTTTGTTTATTTCTTTTGGACTTGTTTTGGGTCATGGATAGGTAGTTGAGTGACCTTTGACCTGGAATAGGTAGTTCTAAGCCCTTTTTCGTAATTTTGCTTTTGCTTTGCTCATATCATCTTTGCATCATCTTGGTGTCAGCATATGTATTTCGTTGAGCTCGACAATTTCCATAACTGTGTCAGATCCGTTTGGAGTCAATTGGGGAAGATGGACCTTTGTGTGACTTAAACTGTAAATTGCTTAAACCCATTGGACCTTGTTTTAAAACTTCCAAACCTATATAAGATGAGTTACTCCAGATGTCCAACTCCCTGCTCTTTTCTCTCCCACGTTGCATGCTAGAGAGAATTCCAGGTGAAGCTCCCTCCATCATCTCTCTCTCTCTCTCTCTCTCTCTCCTTCGATTGGGTTTTGCTAATCTCTGTTTGGTTGGACTGTTTGGTTGGAATTTCTCCTCTCTCTCTGTCCTTGCCTTAGGTAAGTGGGTTCTTTCCCAACTCTTTGTATTTCCTCTCCAATTACATCTCCCATTCTCTGTTGCTATGTCTTCATCTCATGCATGTGTGATTGCTTTGATTTGTTTTGATTTTAGTTGCTTGGAGCTTGATTTCAGAGGATTTGTCAGATTTGAGGCAAGTATAAGTACAGGTTTTGATAACACATATGGGTGTTGTTTGATTGCTTGGATTCATTCTCATTCTCTGTATAGAAATGTGTTACAGCCATTTTCTAAGCTATGAGAATCAGTTGAGCTTGTTTTATTCAGTTTCTGTACAAAAATTTCGTTTCTGTAATCTTCCCGAATTCGCGTCTGTATTGTACGGCTAAGCCGTAACCCTGTACGGCTTAGATTCCAGAGAGTGACAAATTCGAGTTTGTTCTACGGCTAGGCTACGGCTAAGCCGCAATTTGTCCTACGGCTGAGCCGTAAGCTAGCCGTGAACCAAACCGTATCTAAGCCGTGGATTTAATCTCTGATCAGTCGAAACTTTTCTGATATCAGTGTTCTTACGGTGAGGCTACGGCTAAGCCGTGATGGTTTACGGCTAAGCCGTGGACTCCACCGTAGCTCAGCCGTGAGATGTATCAGATCAGAGGTGGAGAAGCTGACAGTTTAGCCGTGTTCTGAAGGGAACCACGGCTAAGCCGTAGTGCATATTGCGGCTACGCCGTAGGATGCCACGGCTAAGCCGTAGGTCACCCATGGCTAAACCGTAAGACCTGTTAAATATCAGTTAAACTTAGGCTAATGGTGTGACCTTGTAGGGCTCAAATACAGGTTAACCATACCCGTAAACCGGCCCAAATGGATTCTTTGGAGCGCATGAATAGTCTGTTAGGCTGTGACTTATTCATGTGAGTGTTGCTCATTGTTAAGCACCTCCCCATGGGTGTTGGTTTAAGGGACTTCGATGCACATAAGGATTATATTGCAACACTAGGATGGCAACGGTGCATCGAATAACTTAAAACTACATCAACATGCACGGTTAGTGATAGTGGTGCAACTAGATTAGGCTTGGCTTGTAATTAACCTTGATTCCGTATTAATCTGAGATGCATTTCATATTGTTTATAGTTTTGCCCTCTGCTCTGTTAATCTATGTATGCATTTCCTCAGTCATTTTGCTTTCGTTCTGTATATCTGTATCATTCTTTGTTCGGCACTAAGTTCTGATCTATGCTGTGCTTTGATTTAACCTATGTTCTAATCTGTAATTCGACTATGCTTTGTATATTCTCTGGCTTTGTATATTGGGTATTCCCCGGTGGCTCTGCCCAGAGATTAAACGTGAGGACGAGATCCGGTCTTTGTCATCGGTGAGCCCAAAGCGGATAATCTCCCCTTTCTATGGATTTGATTTGATTGGTATTAGTCTGGCTCTACTCAGCCTCAGCCCTAGGATACCCGACGGGGTTACCTCTGGCGTAGATCTCTGTATCTCTGTTTTAACTGCAGTGTTGCTTTGTCTTGGGACCCCGGAACCCAGGAAACCGAGACCCGTTGTACCTTTGGCCTGGACAGCGGTGTTCTCCTCTGCTCTGCTCTGCTCTGCTCTCTTTTGGAGAGAACATGGTTAACGTAGTAGCCAACTAGTTCAGTATTCTATGTTTTGATTCACATATCATGTTTTACTTCTATGCACGATTTGCTTAGTTTCCTAATATGGAACTCTGTATTTAATCTTCTGTCATTATTATATCCTCTTTGATACTATGCGTGTTTCACCCCTGTTACTTATATTTGCTGGATCGTTGTATTCATTCGTGTTGTCTGTGGTGTTGCAGGCACAGATACCTTGCCCAGCTCCCCGGCGGTCGAGGAGGCTGCAGGGGCGAGTGTAGAGGCACCCTCCGGTCTGGCAGAGTGGGCCTGATCACTTCTGCCAAGTGCGTGCATGCATACCAGTGGCTTTTATTTTGCATTTTGGTTTTTGAGAGCTTGTATTTGGACTTTGGACTTTGGACTTGTATTCTGCGTATTTTGTATATATTGGTTTTGGTGTGTATTTGGTTTTATATCAGTGTATTTGTCTTTGTCGCTTCCGTATTTGTTTCTGCTTTGGCTTCCGCTATTTTCTTTGTTGCTTGCTATGATATCTACAGCTTCCGCGTTCGTCTATTTCGCACGTGTTAGATCCCTTGTGTGCGTGCATCTGGACTGGGTTTGGGTGCACGTGCACGGGAGTACGTGTGTCACCGGTTTAGCTTTTCGCTAACCCCCGAATTCTGGGCTCGGGTCGTGACAAGAGTTCCCCTATAAAGCAAATAAAAACAAAAAGAAAGCCCTCTCCAGACATGTTCAAAACCATAACTAGTCATTCACAACTTCTTCAGGTTAATGGCAGTAAAATACGTTAAGTATTCATTATCATTTATTTAAGTAGAATTGATGTATACTTATACTTTTGCTAGTTGTACAGATCTAGGCTTACTCACAGCTGTCTATAGCACGGTGTTCTCAATCTAAGCATACTTGGGAAAAGGATATTGCTTTTCCTTTATTCAAGACATGGGAAACAAGATTAAGTGAGCCCAGTCCATTAACTACGGTAGAGGAAGTCCGTCATCAGTTGAATCATATGGTAGCTGATGGAGTAAATTAATTTAGTTGTTTCTTTCGATACCTTATGTAAGGACCCGAACCCCCACTAATCTTAGTTACGTTAATTAATCTTGTTTTATATTGATTAAGACTTGTTGAGGGTTAATTCAGTGTGAATTATTGGGTTTGGACCCCACTTAGGTAGTTAAGGGCATTTTAGTAAATTTTTCTTATGCCTCTAGGTTAACCCGTCCATCTCCTTACGTGTGATTCATCGCGTAGATCATCTTTTGTGTTGAGCCCGAGTTGATCCGGACTCATCTTAAGCCAATTGGAGCCCTTCCGGACTAAACTGAAAATTCTAGAAACAAGTGGGCTAGTGTGCAACTTCAGGAAAAAACATCTTTAAAAAGGGGAAACTAACGTGCACTCTCCTTCTTCCTCTCTCTTTTTCTTGGCTGGAATCTGGTCTGCTGGGTGTCTTCTTCTCACCTTGACTTCAATCAAGCATGGTGGGCCTTTGAGGGTGTGCATGCACAAGGGATGGCATCCACCCACGTTCTTCTTCCCCATTGACCATGTTCCATTCCATTCTAGTGTAAAGTGATTTCTCCTCCAAGTTACAGCAATACAAGGTAAGGAATAGGTTCCATTTCGTCTTCTTGGGTTTGTTAGGATCATAGGGACTTCGTTATTGACATGCATGTGGATTCTTCCACATTTTGGGCCTATGTGTAGAGAACCCATTAGAGAACCCATTACAGTACTGGGAGCTTCCTCTGAGCATACAGCAAGAAGGATCTAGGAAGGCCTTAACACGGTAACAAGGCAAGTATTAAGTTATAGGTACTGCATGCATGGTTGAATGTGGATGATTTGAGTTAGTTCTTGCATTTCCAATTCCCAGCCACTTCAATGCTATTGTTTTAATTGATACAAATGAGGTGTGAATCAAGTAGGAATGAAGATATGGAGATGGGATACTCTCACTCTCAGGAGTACTTCAGTTGAGCTTCAGAATTCCCGTATAAGCTAGTGCTGTAGTGAGCTCGTACAGAAAAGTGCGCTACAGAACTGTCTTGAGATTTTCTGAAGCTTACGGCGAAGATACGGCTAAGCCGTGAGCTCTTACGGCTCAATGTCCAGAGAGCAGTAAAATGAGGTTTTGTACTACGGCTCACTTACGGCTAAGCCGTGAAATCCACTACGGCTAAGCCGTACCCAGCCCGTAGCCTAGCCGCAGGTCTTTCTACGGCGAACTTTCCAGAGAGCTCACAGAACCAGTTCCTTCTACGGCCTGCATACGGCTGCACCGTGAAATACCCTACGGCTAAGCCGTAACCTCCCCGTGACCCAGCCGTAGGCTTAGCACGGCTAAGCCGTAGGCCAATATACGGTTGAACCGTAACCCCACGGAAAAATCCGGATGACTGTGACCCCCTCTCGGCTAAGCCGTAACCCTGTATACGGCTAAGCCGTAAGAACCCAGTGAACGTAAGATGTTAGGAGTCTCGATGATGTTGTAGGGCTTTAGTCATGGTACCCTCCATACCTCCCCCTTTGGCCATTGGTAATTATACGTTGGAATGAATGAAGGATTCCCCAATGGTAAGTCATGGATGTTGGCATGAGAAGGGTGTTCCGTATACACAATGTAATACCCGGACGCGGTAACACAGCGACACCGAACATCTCATGTGTACCTCGTACTGAATGTCCTTGGGGAATTAGGAGACTGCTTCATCTAAATGCAATCATATCATATTGATACATAACACTACCTTTGACATGACTGTTATCGCATTCACTTCCTCTAACAAGCCCCGAGGCAATTCAGATCTGAGCTTCTAATGAGTGCGTGTCTGACAAGCCAGAGCTTCTATTGAGTGTGTGCTTGCTAGCCAAGGGTGTAGCGGAGGCTCGGGCCTGGTAGCCTATCTGCATGTGTTTCGTTTTCGTTGTTTCATGGTTATCTATTCCTTATATATGTTATGATTTGTATGATTGACTCCGAGTCGGCACCACTTGGCTTTTGCCCTTTTTGGGTATTATATGTCACCACTGCAGTAGGTTTACGGAGGGGTTGTCGACGCTCCTCGGGAAGCTAGCTTGATCCCCTAGCGACCCATACGTTATGTATGCTCCCTTTTGGGAGAATAGAGCATCGTGGTTGCCAATCAGTATGTATAACATTAAGTTTCACTCATGCATCATGTTTAGTGATTGTTCTTGCTAATGTATTTTTGTTATATTAATTCCTATGCTTAGTACTTGCTTAACCGTCGTGTTAACAGTGTTACCCTCGGTATTGCAGATTCAGCACCCGCTCCCGACACGAATACTGACGCGGCCCCGGAAGATACCCCAACGGTACCTCGGGGTGTAGGTGAATGGATGGATGGCGACGTTTACTACTAGCCATCCTACGGAGAGCGTCTCTTCGGGGAATATTATGTTGAAGACTTGTGTATCACCTTAAGGACTGATTTTGGGAACGTATTTTTAAGGACTATAACACTATTGTATGTAATTATGCTTTAATAGACTATGAACTTTATGTGCTCTTGATGATTATTGAGTATTTCACAGGTTCTCGATTATGATAGTTTATGTTGTACGTGTGTCAGCTTACCTCACACGTTCCTGTGGAATCTCCCTTGTAGGAATTCGTGCAAAATTCTTTAGGGCACGGATTTCTACGGGATTACGTATCCACGCCCTGGGGGCCCACTCAAATCCCCAAATTCCCGGGATTGGGGCGTGACATACGTAAGTAATGGTATCAGAGCAGTTCCAAGAAGTCACTTAAAAGACTTAGCAACATTAGGAAGCGTGGTGAGGTTCCGATAGATCCGTTTAAGTGGGTTTCTATTATAATGATAATTATGGTATGACTGTAGTATGTATGTATGTGCATTTATTTAAACATATATGATTAATGACCATTGTGACTGCAGAACCATGGCGTCTGGATCCGGTACGAACAACAGCTCCGGTGATAATAACCGTAATAATATTGAGTTGGACGGCGCAGATCCTCCGCCACAACCTCCTCCTCAACCCACCTACAATACAGAGGAGAGGTTTATGATGTTAATGCATCAATTGGCGGCTAGTAACGCCAATCAGGCCGCCATGCAGTTGCAGATGGCCGCCATGTTGAACCGACAGGATCAGCCAGGAGATCCCAACTCCTTGTATGAGAAGTTTCGAAAAAGGGGAGCAACAGAGTTTACTGGACATGAGGATCCGTTACAAGCAGATGAATGGTTTGTCCACACGGAAAATGTTTTCGATACCTTGACTTGCACATCTAGACAGCAAGTGGTCCTCGCAGCATCCATGTTTAGAGACGTCGCGGATACATGGTGGAAGAGTATCCGGGACCACATGAGGACTATGCCGGACGCTACTGTTTGGGAAGCCTTTAAGAGGCAGTTTCGGAAGAAGTTCATCCCTGACCACGTTACTCGCAAAAAGAAGGCAGAGTTCCTTTCCCTGCAGCAGAACCTCATGACCGTTGCAGAATACGTGCATGTATTCAGTCAGCTTTCTCGGTTTGCTCTAGACTTAATTGATACTGAGGAAAAGAGGGTGGAAAGATTTCTGGAAGGGTTAAGGCCTGCTATCAAGGGACATGCCACTGCCTTTCAGCGTCCCGTTCAATATGACGATGCAGTGGCCAGGGCTTATGCAGCGGAAGAAATTGAGAAGAGCCTATTCTTGGGGGAGTCTAAGAAGAGTGCTCCACCTTCGGGGAAAGGTCAGCAGTACTCTAAGAAACAGAAGGGAGTTGCTGGCAGCACGTCCCGACCAGTTTGTGGTGCATGTGGGAAGGGCCACGAGACTAGTAAATGTTGGAGGGCTATGGGAGCCTGTTTTGGCTGTGGCTCCCTGGACCATCGCTTGTCCGAGTGCCCGAGAAGGAAGGAATTTAGCCAAGGCTATCAACAGCAGCAGTATCAGCAGCCCCCTCCTGCGCCTAACCGACAGCAACAGCAAGTGAGACAAGGCCAAGGGCAGACACGACAAGGCCAAGGGCAGACACGACAAGGCCAGGGACAACAGAGACAAGGACAGCAACACCGACCCCAAAGGCAAGGCCGCGCTTATGCATTGACACAAGAAGAGGCAGAAGCGGCAGAACATGCGGTTGTAGGTAAGGTTTCTGTTTGTGGTATTGAAGCTAAAGTGTTGTTTGATTCGGGATCTTCACACTCCTTCATCTCACCTCGGTTCTCTAGTAGGATACAGGAATCGCCAGCACAGTTGCCATATGTGCTGAGCGTTATCACTCCGGTTGGTAAACGGGTAACCTGTGATGACTACTACCCTGGTTGTCGAGTTCTCGTCGGAGAAGTTCTTCTCCCAGCGGAACTTATTGTGCTACCCATGCACGACTTCGATGTAATCCTAGGCATGGACTGGCTGACCAAATATATGGCCTGTTTGGATTGCTACCGTAAGACCGTCACCGTAAGGGTGAGTGAAGATGGTCCAAGTGCGGTGTTCCAAGGTGACAAGAAGAGTTCGAACACCAGATTGATTTCAGCACTTCGAGCGGAACGATTGATACATAGTGGTTGTGAGGGCTATATTGCCTTCATCGTGGAAAAGAAATCACCTAAGAAGTTAGAAGAAATACCTGTGGTTTGCGAATTTTCGGACGTATTCCCGGATGAAGTACCCGGCCTTCCACCAATCAGAGAAGTGGATTTTACTATAGAGCTGGTACCCGGTACCGCTCCCATATCTAAGGCCCCATATAGAATGGCCCCGGCAGAGCTACGTGAACTGAAACTGCAGTTACAAGAATTATTGGATAAAGGGTTTATTCGCCCTAGCACATCTCCTTGGGGAGCCCCAGTTTTATTTGTGAAGAAGAAGGATGGCACCCTTAGAATGTGTATTGATTACCGGCAGTTGAATCAGGTGACAATTAAAAATAAATATCCACTGCCTAGAATTGATGAATTGTTTGATCAGCTACAGGGTGCAACACATTTTTCGAAGATCGATCTTAGGTCTGGATATCATCAACTGCGAGTTAGGGACCAAGATGCATCAAAGACAGCTTTCAGGACGAGATATGGGCATTACGAATTCTTGGTTATGCCTTTTGGATTGACAAATGCCCCCGCAGTGTTTATGGCCTTAATGAACAAGATCTTCTCATCCTATCTTGATCAGTTCGTAGTAATTTTCATCGATGATGTTTTGGTGTACTCCAAGACCAAAGGCGAGCATGCGGAGCATCTGAGGACCTCTCTACAATTGCTAAGGGACCACCGACTGTATGCCAAACTGGACAAATGTGAATTTTGGCTGGAACAAGTTGCCTTTTTAGGGCATATAATTTCTAAGGATGGGCTGGCAGTAGATCCGGCTAAGATTGAGGCTATAACTACTTGGCAGAGTCCCAAAACCGTTGCAGAAATTAGAAGTTTTGTTGGCTTGGCCGGTTATTATAGAAGGTTCGTGAAGGACTTTTCCAAAATAGTCGCCCCTTTGACTAAGTTGACACGAAAGAACGAACCATTTGTGTGGTCCGCTGAGTGTGAGTCGAGTTTCCAACTGCTTAAGGAGAAGTTAACCTCAGCCCCGATCTTATCCCTGCCAGAAGGGAGTGGCGGATTTGTTATCTATACAGATGCTTCAGGGATTGGGCTAGGGTGTGTACTCATGCAGAATGGAAAAGTAATAGCATACGGATCTCGCCAATTGAAGGAACATGAGAAAAACTATGCCGTACATGACTTGGAATTGGCTGCAGTAATCTTCGCGCTGAAGATGTGGAGACATTACTTATATGGAGAGAAATTTGAAGTCCATAGTGATCACCGTAGTCTCCAGTATCTGTTTTCGCAGCATGATCTTAACATGAGACAGCGCAGGTGGTTGGAATTCATAAAGGATTATGACTTTCCGATTAGATACTTCCCTGGAAAAGGGAATGTAGTAGCTGATGCTTTAAGCAGGAAATCCACCACCGAGTTGGCAGCCTTGTGTGGTGAATGGTCCCTAGTGGAGGAATTCCGAGATCTGGACGCGGAAGTTGAATTCGTAGATGATAAGGTCATGTTAGTGGCTATGTCAGTCTTCGAACCCACCTTGATTCAGCAGATCAAGGAGAGACAGTTTGAAGACCCGGAGCTTGTCAAGATTCGTGATCATATTTCTGAGAAACCGGACTTCAGGATTGTAGATGGTGTGTTGTACTTCCGAGATCGGCTTTGTGTTCCAGGAGTTCAAAATCATAACCTAAAGAGGGCAATTATGACTGAAGCACACCATGCTCGGTATTCCATGCACCCAGGGAGTACAAAAATGTACCGGAATCTACATGGCAGGTTTTGGTGGAATAACATGAAGAGGGACATAGCGGGCTTTGTGGTCAAATGCCTTACCTGCCAACGAGTGAAGGCTGAGCACAGGAAGCCTCCCGGTTTGTTACACCCTCTACAGATCCCTAAATGGAAATGGGAGAATTTGACGATGGATTTTGTTTCCGGACTACCTCGAACAAGTAGACACCATGATGTAGTGTGGGTGATTGTCGACCGACTAACAAAATCAGCCCACTTTATTCCCATCAAGAAAGGGATGAAATTTCAGGAAATGGCCAAGATCTTCATTGATGAGGTTGTACGGCTACATGGTACCCCGGTCTCAATTGTATCCGACCGAGATAGTAGGTTCGTGTCCTCTTTTTGGCAGTCTTTCCAGACGTCTTTAGGCACCAAACTCAGTTTTAGCACGGCTTACCATCCTCAAACAGATGGGCAATCGGAACGAACGATACAGACCCTGGAAGATATGCTACGAGCTAGCGTAATGGATTTCGGAAAGGAGTGGGATGAGCACCTCTCCTTGTGCGAGTTTGCATATAATAACAGCTTTCACGCGAGCATCGGTATGGCCCCATTTGAAGCCTTGTACGGACGAAGGTGCCGTACGCCAGTTTGCTGGGAAGAAGTTGGGGTTAGGAGTTTCCATGGACCCACTCTGGTAGCGGATACAGCAGAGAAAGTACAAAAAGTACAAGATAGACTGAGAACTGCACGATCGCGCCAGAAGAGTTATGCAGATAACCGCCGCCGGCCCCTCGAGTTCCAAGTGGGGGACAGAGTTTTCCTAAAAGTTTCCCCAATGAAGGGTACTATCAGGTTTGGCCAGAAGGGTAAGCTTGCTCCTCGGTTCGTCGGGCCTTTTGAGATACAGAGTAGAGTGGGAGACTTAGCTTATCGGTTAGAGTTGCCACCCTCGCTTGCAGGAGTCCATAATGTGTTCCATGTGTCAATGCTCCGGAAATACCTCCCAGATCCGTCACATGTTCTTGAGTTGGATGATGTACAGGTACGGCCTAATGTGAGCTACGAAGAGAGACCCCTTCGTATCGTTGACACTAAGGAACAGGTGCTGCGTACACGAACGATCAAATGGGTCAAGGTGTTATGGAATCACCATGGACAGGAAGAGGCCACTTGGGAACTTGAAGATCAAATCCGGGCTAAATATCCAGAGCTACTACCTAAGGTACGTGCATTCGGAGGACCGAATGATCTTAAGTGGGGGAGGATGTAAGGACCCGAACCCCCACTAATCTTAGTTACGTTAATTAATCTTGTTTTATATTGATTAAGACTTGTTGAGGGTTAATTCAGTGTGAATTATTGGGTTTGGACCCCACTTAGGTAGTTAAGGGCATTTTAGTAAATTTTTCTTATGCCTCTAGGTTAACCCGTCCATCTCCTTACGTGTGATTCATCGCGTAGATCATCTTTTGTGTTGAGCCCGAGTTGATCCGGACTCATCTTAAGCCAATTGGAGCCCTTCCGGACTAAACTGAAAATTCTAGAAACAAGTGGGCTAGTGTGCAACTTCAGGAAAAAACATCTTTAAAAAGGGGAAACTAACGTGCACTCTCCTTCTTCCTCTCTCTTTTTCTTGGCTGGAATCTGGTCTGCTGGGTGTCTTCTTCTCACCTTGACTTCAATCAAGCATGGTGGGCCTTTGAGGGTGTGCATGCACAAGGGATGGCATCCACCCACGTTCTTCTTCCCCATTGACCATGTTCCATTCCATTCTAGTGTAAAGTGATTTCTCCTCCAAGTTACAGCAATACAAGGTAAGGAATAGGTTCCATTTCGTCTTCTTGGGTTTGTTAGGATCATAGGGACTTCGTTATTGACATGCATGTGGATTCTTCCACATTTTGGGCCTATGTGTAGAGAACCCATTAGAGAACCCATTACAGTACTGGGAGCTTCCTCTGAGCATACAGCAAGAAGGATCTAGGAAGGCCTTAACACGGTAACAAGGCAAGTATTAAGTTATAGGTACTGCATGCATGGTTGAATGTGGATGATTTGAGTTAGTTCTTGCATTTCCAATTCCCAGCCACTTCAATGCTATTGTTTTAATTGATACAAATGAGGTGTGAATCAAGTAGGAATGAAGATATGGAGATGGGATACTCTCACTCTCAGGAGTACTTCAGTTGAGCTTCAGAATTCCCGTATAAGCTAGTGCTGTAGTGAGCTCGTACAGAAAAGTGCGCTACAGAACTGTCTTGAGATTTTCTGAAGCTTACGGCGAAGATACGGCTAAGCCGTGAGCTCTTACGGCTCAATGTCCAGAGAGCAGTAAAATGAGGTTTTGTACTACGGCTCACTTACGGCTAAGCCGTGAAATCCACTACGGCTAAGCCGTACCCAGCCCGTAGCCTAGCCGCAGGTCTTTCTACGGCGAACTTTCCAGAGAGCTCACAGAACCAGTTCCTTCTACGGCCTGCATACGGCTGCACCGTGAAATACCCTATGGCTAAGCCGTAACCTCCCCGTGACCCAGCCGTAGGCTTAGCACGGCTAAGCCGTAGGCCAATATACGGTTGAACCGTAACCCCACGGAAAAATCCGGATGACTGTGACCCCCTCTCGGCTAAGCCGTAACCCTGTATACGGCTAAGCCGTAAGAACCCAGTGAACGTAAGATGTTAGGAGTCTCGATGATGTTGTAGGGCTTTAGTCATGGTACCCTCCATACCTCCCCCTTTGGCCATTGGTAATTATACGTTGGAATGAATGAAGGATTCCCCAATGGTAAGTCATGGATGTTGGCATGAGAAGGGTGTTCCGTATACACAATGTAATACCCGGACGCGGTAACACAGCGACACCGAACATCTCATGTGTACCTCGTACTGAATGTCCTTGGGGAATTAGGAGACTGCTTCATCTAAATGCAATCATATCATATTGATACATAACACTACCTTTGACATGACTGTTATCGCATTCACTTCCTCTAACAAGCCCCGAGGCAATTCAGATCTGAGCTTCTAATGAGTGCGTGTCTGACAAGCCAGAGCTTCTATTGAGTGTGTGCTTGCTAGCCAAGGGTGTAGCGGAGGCTCGGGCCTGGTAGCCTATCTGCATGTGTTTCGTTTTCGTTGTTTCATGGTTATCTATTCCTTATATATGTTATGATTTGTATGATTGACTCCGAGTCGGCACCACTTGGCTTTTGCCCTTTTTGGGTATTATATGTCACCACTGCAGTAGGTTTACGGAGGGGTTGTCGACGCTCCTCGGGAAGCTAGCTTGATCCCCTAGCGACCCATACGTTATGTATGCTCCCTTTTGGGAGAATAGAGCATCGTGGTTGCCAATCAGTATGTATAACATTAAGTTTCACTCATGCATCATGTTTAGTGATTGTTCTTGCTAATGTATTTTTGTTATATTAATTCCTATGCTTAGTACTTGCTTAACCGTCGTGTTAACAGTGTTACCCTCGGTATTGCAGATTCAGCACCCGCTCCCGACACGAATACTGACGCGGCCCCGGAAGATACCCCAACGGTACCTCGGGGTGTAGGTGAATGGATGGATGGCGACGTTTACTACTAGCCATCCTACGGAGAGCGTCTCTTCGGGGAATATTATGTTGAAGACTTGTGTATCACCTTAAGGACTGATTTTGGGAACGTATTTTTAAGGACTATAACACTATTGTATGTAATTATGCTTTAATAGACTATGAACTTTATGTGCTCTTGATGATTATTGAGTATTTCACAGGTTCTCGATTATGATAGTTTATGTTGTACGTGTGTCAGCTTACCTCACACGTTCCTGTGGAATCTCCCTTGTAGGAATTCGTGCAAAATTCTTTAGGGCACGGATTTCTACGGGATTACGTATCCACGCCCTGGGGGCCCACTCAAATCCCCAAATTCCCGGGATTGGGGCGTGACACCTTATATTACTCCTTGCTTAATACTTTATATCCTTTTCTATTTGCATGTAGTTTGTCTGGATGCCGTATGCTAAGTACAAGAAGGTTTTCTTAAAACATGTACCAATCGTTGATCGCATGCTGTCACAACCCGAGCCCAGGAGATCGAGGGTTAGCAAAAACCTAACCAGCGACACACGTACTCCCGTGCATATGCACTTAGACCCAGTTTAGATGCACACGCACAAGGGAAAACACAAGTGCAAAACATGTATGCGGAAGCTAAAAATATCAACAAGAGATACGAGGCACACAAGAACCAAGACATAATATCCAAAGGCTGATACAAAAGTCTGAACATACACACGGGATCCAATCACAATGTATAGAACATGAGTACAATCAATGACATAAAAAGAAAACAAGATGCATGCATGCAGAGAACAGTCGCACTCTAATGGAGTGATAGCACACACTCCGCGAACCTGAAGAGACAGCTGGAGTCTCCCAAGCAAACTGACGACCGACAAGAACGCGGTCGAGGGTACCTGAGCCTGCAACACCAAGGACAACTCATGAATACAACGATTCAGCAAAGTATAAGCAGTAACAAGTTAACACGTATGGTCTCTAATAAAATAAAAGACATAAATAATCACAATAAGTCATGTAGTAGTCAAGGCACTTGTGCATTCAAATTAACATATGCTCTGTGTGAATCAATGGATACATAACATGTACATACTAGGTGGCTACTACGTATGCCATATGCTCCCAAAATAGGGATCTTATATCGTGCAAAGGACACCATGGGCCAGATGGGTCTCGGTTTCCTGGGGTCCAGATTCCCCAAGACGTTTCCTTACTGCAGCAAGGCCATGAAACTACACCAGATTCACCCCGTCGGGATCCTAAGGCTGAGGCTCAGTAGTGCCGGACCATATCGAGTCAATCAATATAAGAACATGCATATCATAACGTGCATATCATAACATGCATATCTGAACATGTATCTTATCAGAACGTGACGTGCATGTCTTGTTAAGCATATATCAACAACCATATCCAATTGAACAGATCAAACTAACAAGATAATGGATGATAACGAAGTAAAGGCATCTCAACGCATGTATATCAAATAGTAAGATCGAACATGCAAGACCGCTGTTCCACCCGAGATTAACCATGGACAGAGCTAGAAATATCCAATCGTGTACCTCAGCATAGAACGCGAATAAGAGGACAAGAACCGAAGTTAATATGCCATGCAATCAGATGTTCTTGCATGAATCACGATCTGTTACTAGCAAATCCTATTCTAATTATCCAGTGTTTCTAACCGTGCATGATGATGTAGTTTTAAGTTATTCGATGCACCATTGTCTAGTGTTGCAGTGTATCTGGAATGCGCACCGAAGTCCCTTAAACCAACACCCATGGGAGGTGCTAAACAACTGGATAACATGCATGAATGATTCGCAGCCCTCGAGATCATTCATGTCATACACTCATACCATTGGACAAGTCTAGGTGATCTACATTCTATCATGAAGGCCATATCAGTCTTTTTCTTAATCTTATCATGTCATTCATTTCTCAGGGGTGGCACGGCTTAGCCGTAGGTGAACATACGGCTTAGCCGTAGGCATCTTACGGTGTAACCGTAATATGCACTGCGGCTCCACCGCGGTTCCCTTTATTATTCATCCGCAATTACGGTTCACCCGTATTTTGTTCTACAGCTTAACCGTGTGCTGTTCTACGGCTTAGCCGTGGCTGGGCCGTAGAAGGTCTGTCCAATTTCTTGCTTTCAGTTCATTCAGAAGAAGGCACCCTGTAATGATCTATGGCTGGGTCATGGCTGAGGTACGGCTTAGACGTAAGACAATATACGGCTTAACCGTGTCCTGGCCGTAGAGGAAAACTGGGTTTTTCCCTCTCTGAACTCTAAGCCGAAGGTGAGTTACCGCTGAGCCGTAGTATACACGAAGCAGTTTCTGAACTGATTACAAAATCACTGAAACACGTACAAACGGGATAAATCACATGAAATAGAGGGGAACAAACACAAGATGGGCTGTAAACAACATTCATACTCAAGAATACATTACTTAATCTATATCAAACACATACCCACATGGTTAAACCAAGTTATACTTATACTTGCCTCCAATGGAGTCTAACACATGATCTTGTTGTCCTTGGGCTCAATCACACTACCAACAAGCTTCGAATCGCCATGCATGCAAAAGAAGAGGAAACAAGAACCGTGAGTGCATGTAATAGGCAAGAACATGAAGAAGAAAGAGGAGAAGAAGACGATCAAGAACATGGAGCTTCCCTGAACTTAAAGACACGAATCGAGACTCACGAGCATACATCCCTCTTCTTGGCCTTAAACGATAAGAAGAAAGAAAAAACAGAAGAGAAGAAGAAGAAGACTCGAGAACGAGAGAGAGAGAGAACAGTAAGAGAGAAGGAGAAGGTCGGTGGCTTATAAATATCAAGGTCCATTTGTAAGAAAGTCCAATTGTTCCAATTAATTCCAGTTCTAGTCAATTGCGGGTCTAACGGAAACACGTGACATATTTGGCAACCGACGTAGTTACAGGAATCAACGAGCGTAATGAAAGACACACGTCAATACTAAGATGATGCATGAATGACGACATCACACAAAATGCAATATTACGAAAAAGGGCTTATGTCTACCTGAACCAAGTCAAACTCAATCCAACTACCTATCCAGAACCGAAACCAAACAAAACAAGAACAAAGTACAATTAGCAATCAATTCCTCCGAAATTAGCCGCTAATCCAGATCAACTCGGGTCGGAGTGTTACACATGCTCTTTGCATTAGATGTACTGTTGATTCACAATTGGATTCTAGAAAGACACAATGCTAGCACGGTGATAAAACAGTTCGGCCTAGCCCAATTAGTCCCCCCACCATTTCACATGCCATTTTTAAGGGTAGAAAAAGTGAAAATAATATCCCATGATTATTCCAACACCCATGATAAGGCTAGACCATTTTGATTAGAAAGGCAAAACTGCATGATAAAGGGAAAAAAAAGATTCGTATAAGGTGCATACAAAAGAGTATGACACATGGTTTGAGTTAAACACCCACATGCGATAGGCCGAGTTGGAAAAGGAAAGGCACTTCGAGATGAAATTTCTAAGGACATCCTAAAGGCACAGGCAAAGGCCAATCATGATGAGACTTGTTGTCCAGCAAAACATATACAATATTTGCTTAAAATTATTTTGAGTTAAAGTTTTCATTATGCAATATTACTAACATTTTGCTACAAAATTTATAGGTTAAAGAACTATTGGATGCCATGGAGAGATTTATAGATCGAACAGATTCAAGAGATACAAGCTTTGAAAAGTTTAAGCCTCAATGCAGAAGAAGATTAAGATGTTTATAACTGGAATAACAACATCTTTCGAAAACTCTACTGTAGAAAATTCGAGCAGCTCGTCGTCAGATTCAGATGACAAGGAGGTAATTTACTTTCTATTTTGCTAATTCCATTAAAAAGAGCTATATGCTACAACTGTTTGAATTTGCTTTGCAGAATAGGATGCCAATGAGACCAAAGAAAGCAATTCGTAAATTCAAAAGCCCACGTAAAAATATTAAGGGCAAGTTGGGGTTGATTTCTAACTCCCCTTCATATTCACCATCTCTTAGTTCACAATCTATCAAGTCCAATCCACCTTCAATTCACTTTGTCTCATCAAATCCTCCACCCTTAATTTTTGGGTAGCCACCAGTTGTAAAAATGATATCTCCTTTATAGAAAGTACAATCTCAGTTACTAATACTAAAGATCATGTCTACTCCCACACATGAAGGTCCTTCAAAGGTGCTAAGTTTAGAGATCATTGTGAGTCCCTTGCATGAAACAGCTTACCAGCCACTTATTTTAAAAATCATGTCCACTCGCTCACATGAAGGATCTCCTATCCCAATTGTGATTTCTACTCCTATCACTTCAATAGATTTTTTAATTAAGAGGATCAAACAACTTTCTCGAATGCGAAAGATATCGGTTAAATTTGAAGACTATTCACATTCGCTTGTGCAGTGGGGATATAAATTGATTGAGTAGGAGAAGTTTTTTATCAATGGGTTTAAAGTGTTGTATCAAACAAGGTTAGATTTTGTGCTTTTTGAAGTGATCATTTTACAAACTAGTGATGTGTTTACTAATTTTCACTGTCATATATTCAACTGTTTTACCACCACTGTAGAAAGGATGAATTGGATGTATACTGCGCACTAGTGTCCAGTGCTGTCTTATATAAAGCCTTAGAGGATGGGACATGGTTGTATACCAATATAATGCACTATTGATTTAAAGTTTTGGGTGATGCGTGCAGCGATGCTTATTTATTTGATCCTAGCATTTCGATAAGACACAATAAATTATGGCTCATCGGTATTGTACTTTTCATTACTATTGAGTAACATGCATCACACTTCTTACCGTTGTTTGAATCAAATATGCAGAGTTGGTGGTTTGATAAGAAGACTTTTCATCACACCGAGCATAACATCTTTAATGTGAATCGTGAAAATGTTTGGTTGGTGAAAACCTACAGAATACTAACTTTCATACTACACTATATCAATCACTTCACATTACTCGTGGGTTACACAGATGAGAAAATATGGGAGTTTAACAATAGTTCAAAAAGCATTCATTATTCCCTAACCAATGCTGAGAAATTTGTAAGTATATCATGGTACTTATTAACCTTTTAAATGATCAACCACTGTTACACGTTAATTGTTTGTTTTGGATTGTTAGGTTGATAGGTTGAATGAGAAGTTTAACGAGTTTGGCTGGGCAGACCCATACCTATGGAGTTTTATTAGGAAAACCAACATTCCACACCAAGAGAATGGCAATGATTGTAGAGTTTTTACATTAGTATTTGCAGAACATTGTATCTTCCGACGGCCAATCAAATTTACTCAACCTGACATACCATTTTATAGAAGTAAGATTGTGGTTGACATATTCAAAAAGAGTTGGGAAAAAATGCATATAGATTGGATCGACAAAAGCTATTAGAAGAGAAATAGCAATGTTAGTAGACATAATCGTGTTTTCCAAGTAGTCATTTTTGTAAATTTTCTGAGGACAGTGTAACTGTTTTTGGACTGCTGAAGAGATATAAAGATTTAAACATATATAGTTTTATGAATATATTAACCTTGAATGTGGTAGAATGACGTCCACTTAATTCATTTTGAATGAATGAATGTGGTTTAGTGATCTTATATGGTGGATTGTTAGCATGGAATGCCATATTACGTATACAATGTGTAATTGTTAATGTATTTATATATGCATTGGAATGTGTATGTCCAGGGCAATACAAACGAAGTGAACGTGGAGGTGAATGTGTTGGAAGTGCAGGTGAATGTGAAGTGAATTTGGATGTGAATGTGTTGGAATTGTTAACGTATATGTGAATGTGGTGACATCGATGTTGGAAGAAACTCTCCAAGGTTTTCTGTGTTGATAGTGTATTTACATATTAATGTGTTAGAAGTGTGTTTCAGGTGAATGTGTAGTTGGCTCATTAGTATTCTTTTCCAAACTAAGTTCAATATTTGAGGTAATGAGTAGGGATCCTCTTGCAACATGGTTAAGTCACCATTTAAGTAAAAGGGGATATCGCTGCCCAAACTTTATAAACTTCAGCATCCCGGGTAGCAGGGATATCTAGTTAAGAGGGAATATTGCTGCCCATTATGAGTGTCTTGATCAGGAAAATCAGAGTTAAGTCATAGTTAAAAGGGGATATCACTGCCCGTTCTGAATGAACTTTAGTGTCTGGGCAGGGATATTCCCTCTCATGTCAGGGTTAAGTCACAGTTAATAGGAGATATCGCTATACATTCTAAATGAACTTCAGTGTCTAGGCAACGACATCCCCTTTTATGTCAAGGTTAAGTCACAGTTAAGAGGAGATATCGCTACACATTCTGAACGAACTTTACTGTCTAAGTAGGGATTTCCCCTCTTATATCAAGGTTAAGTCATAGTTAAGAGGGGATATCGTTGCCCATTCTGAATGAACTTTAGTGTCTTGGGCAGGGATATCTCATCTCATGTCAGGGTTAAGTCACATTTAAAAGGGTATTGCTGGCTGTTCTAAATAAACTTCAATGTCCTGGGTAGGGAGATCCCCTCTTATGTCAGGGTTAAGTCGCAGTTAAAAGGGGATATTGCTACTCGTTCTGAATAAATTTCAGTATTTGTGGGCAGGGATATCCCCTCTCATGTCAGGGTTAAGTCACAGTTAAGAGGGGATATCGTTGCATGCTCTGTATAAGCCACTATCCTAAGTAGGGATATCTCCTCTCCTATCAGGGTTAAGTCACCAGTTAGGAGGGGATATCGCTCCGTATGATAGAGTATTCCTATTAAAAAAAAATTTTCACTCACAAGACACATTATATATCACTGCAAAATATTATGCAACCATTCTTTTTACATTAAATTCAACTTCACATTACACCAACAGATCCATCATATTTACATCATTTTCTTACATTGATAAATCCACAGTATAGTAAAAAAATATGATCATATGTACATATCAAAAGATGGTGTTGTTTCTGTTAGAAAAATATATATAGCACGGGTGCTGCTAAGCTTCACATATCATGGGTTGTGTGGGGAATTATGACATCGTTGACGGTTGTGACCTCTTTGTTTACAAACTAAAATAGCACCTAAGTATAGTAAAAAAATATGATCATATATACATATCAAAAGATAATGTTGTTTCTATTACAAAAATATATATAGCACTGGTTCTGTTAAGCTTCCCATATCATGGGTTAACTGGTGGATTATGACATCTTTGACGGTTATGACCCCTTTATTTACAAACTAAGCTCGGAATTTGTCTACGTTGCCGGGTCCTGTCCTCAGTTTGGATTCTATTTTTTTTTAGGGCGACCAGGTTGCTTAGTAGCATGAGAGGATAATACCCTTTGATCTGAACTATGCTCCCATTGTCTTCTATCACGAATATGATGCAAAACCTCAGTATATGTCATTTGATATGAAGATGAAAAGAACCAATGCTCACAGAAATCATACGGATTTAAGTTCTTCATTTTCACTGCCACCAATGCATGTGAACATGGGATTCCAAGTAATTCCCACCTTCGACATGTACATTTCCTCTAATCCAGATGCACCACATCAATAAACTCTGTGGATTGAATCTGAGAATCAACAAGACCGGCAACGCGAACATGCAACCGACAAGATTCTGCTGCCTCATGGTTTAGATTTTTCTCTGCCATGGAGTTAGCCGAGTCTTAATAAGTTAAGATTCAATTTGGCGCTTTTGGTAAAATTCCATAAGCTTTGCTCGTATTTCCTCCATTTGTGTTGTTATGCGGAGCATTCCAGTGTCCTTTTGAAGATTGTTTGTACACTCCGCGGCATTGCTAGTAAACATATCATTACATCATCCTTCAAATGAAGGCATTTGCCCATTGTTTTCCAATTGTGTGAATGTAATTGTATGCAGCGTCATCTACAATCCGAATATCATTCATGTATGCTTCATACTCACATGGCCTATACGACTTTGCAGCCAACTAAAATTTTCTAACAATAGCATCATCTTTGGAGTTCCCTTTAACATTTTCTGCAATGTGATAGCAACAAAAACAGTGTCACGCACTTGGAATAATGTTGGGTAAGGCGAGTACAAACCTTTTCTGTCGGTCTGATACAACGGTCAAATTCAACGGCTCACCGACGGTTATAAATATATTTGCAAGAAACCACTCCCAACTGTCACGTCGTTTAGATTCCATAAAGGCAAAAGCAATGAGAAATAGCTTATAATTCACATCATGAGTTTTAGCCACTAATAACACTCTTAGATACTTACTCTTAAGGTATGCCCCATCAACTGCAATCATTGGTCTCAACGAAGAAAGAAAAGAACGGATGCATGGACCGAAAGCATAAAAGAATTTTTGGAATCTGTCACCATTTGTCGTTTTAATATTTGTTAATGTTCCTGGATTCGTCGTCATCAACTCAATGCAATAGAGAGGGAGAATTTGGAAGGAATCTTCGTATGATCCTCTAATGGTACGGAGGGCTGTCTCTTTTGCTTTATAAGCCTTTCTGTAGGAAACACGACAACCAAACCCTATTTGATACTTATTAATGATTTCCTTTGGAGTCAACTTATTATTAAATTGAACTCTATCCAAAATAAATTCTGCGATAAGCTCTGAAGATGCTTGCCGATGTGCCATCCCCATCATAGGCTTTGAGCAAGAGTGGATTAGATAATAAGTGCACACTTGAAATTGTGGCCCAAATTCCACAATGGAAGCATGAATACGTCAAAGGCAATTTTGATCACTGTAGCACGTCATCTTTGGTGCAATTGGTTTTCAAGTGCTTCAACGTAAAATTGTTGTATATTGCAAACTTTGCTAACGTTTTGCAAAACATGTCATGATCTAAAAACTTTCGAACTGACCATGTCTCATGTGCAGAGTTTTGATATGGCTCCATAATGTAATCTTGGGGTACCATAGTGTCTTTTAATGTAACATCCGATGCAACCCATGAAGCTTTTGTGGTATTTATTGGGCTAGGTAGTTTTGTAATGTGGCACTTAATAGATGTTGACTTTTTAACTATTGGTACATTAGATACCACCTTGAATTTTTCCACTTTAATAACACAATTTGCCGCTTTTAATTGTTCAAGTGCAACATAAGTAGGTGCTTCCAAGAAATGGATGTTATGGTTTTCTTGAGAATTTACAGTGGGAATTTCCGGCATCGATTGGATATCATTGTCTTCTTGAAGATTTATAGTGGGAATTTCCAGCACAGGTTCGGGATCCGAGAAATGGATATTATTGTCTTCTTGAAGATTTATAGTGGGAATTTTCAGCACAGGTTTGGGATGTATAACTTCCTTTTCATTGTGGTCATCACTTTTGTATTTGCATCCACGATCACTTGCCGCTCTCTGCATATTGCATCCACCATGACTTGCCTCATCAATATCCATCCGTTGAAACCTTCAATATGAAGAAAAATAAAAAAAACATGAGTTAGAAATTATACTTGATGAAAAATAATCCTTTTTTAGCATTATAAAAATATTAGGGAGAACATACCTAGATTGAAATTGAGGTGGATCATTTTTTTTACTCAATTCACTCTTTGTAACATATAAATTCAACTCATTCATGAATCTTAATGCTCTAAACATTGCATTGACATCCATATCTTCTTTTAGAGTAATATATGAGCATGTAATTCCACTGTGAAAAAGTTATTGTAAAGTTGCTTCTTCAAGGCCCTCCTCCAACTTAGAAACTTCGACCACAACATTAAGCAAAGAGGTATATGACATGTTACTAGATAGATATTTGATTTTTTGTTTTGTACCTTTGTAAGACGGACGTATACTATCATAATCAATCTCTCCATCATAGTGGAATATAGTCAAAACCTCATCGCAGGACATCCTATTAGTACATGAAATAAAAGGAGTTGAATTGTATTAGTAATTTTGTAAAAGTAAACAGGTGCACAGCTTCTGATGACAATAAGTACTTTAAACTATTTCTTCTATGGAACATGATTGGGTACCTATGTATCAAGTGCTTATGAAAAAAAAAGAAATGGAAATATCTCATCGTAAATCACATATGCTTGTTGTAATATAAAAAAAGGGGACTACATCAATATGAAAATAAACAAATAATTTGTCATGGAAGGTGTCATAGATAAGAAAAAATGGGATAGTAGCAACGCAAAAGATGTGGAATATTAATTCTCAAAATCTATAGAGATTTTTTTTTATAATTTTTAAACTTACCATAATGACAAATGGGCACCACAGTACACATTTAACGGGATCCATGAGAGACTATTTTGTGGTAGATGATTTCAGTGTCTAAAAAAAATATTATTTGTACTTGTTACTATGTGTTTAATGTTACTTGATGAGATGAGGAAAACAGATAATTTCGTCATTCAGTACCTGCACAGTTAAACATAAAAGTTTAAGATAAACTAAGATAAGCCTAATAAGAGACAATATATGAGTAAAATAAAACAAGAACAAAGCTTTTTCAATGTAGAACTTAATGGTGCAGGAGGTTTATAGGTATCTTGTCATTTTTTGCACCATTTAGTCCTAATGGTAGGCAAGAAGTGATTACTCCAAATGTAGGTATTAAAATGGATTCAAAAGAAATGAGGGTTATTCAAGACCCCACGTAAATTTTCACATTGCCAATACATAAAATTACATATCTCATTAAACATCCACAAAATTACACAGAACATCTCAAAGGAAACCTAAAAGAAGGGTGTTCCACACTTTCAGTGCAAAAGCTTTGCTATGTAGATCTATTTAACTGACCAAAAATGTGGAAGAATAGTTATGTGTCTATATCACATCTCAAGCAACTTAAAATAATCAAATACAAGATATTATGTTCTACATAATCAAATGCAAGATAACTGTGGAAGCATAGTTATGTGTCTACATCGCATCTCAAGCAACTTAAAATAATCAAATACAAGATATTATGTTCTAGGGTTATGTGTCACAAACCTCTTTCAATGGAGTCCACCTTCCCCTTCAATTGAGTGCACCTACCCCTCTAATGGAATATTCGTTCTAATTTAATGGAGTATAACAGACAAACAACTACAAGGTAAAATGGCAAAATAAGGAGATGCACAGAGAAAGCTCATTCAGAAGCAAAAACCTAAAAAATGGAGAAGGAGAAACGAAGTTCATCTATATAAAGAAAACAATGAGTAGCAATATCCCCGCCTGTGAAAAGTGAGAAAAAAAAAACCACAAAGGGCCTTGGGGACCATCTAAGGCAATTTAAGCATACTTGGGCCTTTTTGGTCTGCAATAGATATTAGGGGATTTTTTCGGTTAAATCCTCAAAAGAATGACTACCATTTTCGCACCAAGTCCTATCAAAGTTTGTACTTCTCTTCCCGGTCGATTCAAATGGTGAAAAGGGTTCAGTTAAGTCAATTAATTTCATTTATTATTTTTCTTTGATTATGCTCCTAATTTTGATAAAGGAAAGAGAGAAAAATAGTATAACAAATATAAAAAATAAAAAATCATTCTGTAGATCTTTGAGTTAAATTGCAAGTTACCTAACATAAAATTGTAATATCACACCAAGGCAAAGGAGAATTTGGAAACTCAAAACGCAAAGAGTTTATTGTGAGTTTGTAGGTTATTTAAGTTCTAGGCTGTTTTAAAAATCTCTAATTAGGATTTTAATTGAATTAGAAGTAAGGGCAATGCCTCTCAACAACAAATTAGTTTTTACAGTAATTTTTTAATAAGATGTTATTTATCTAGAGCACTAATCCAAAGAATTTATAGAATGTTTTTGATAGAAAGACCCCAATAAAATGGGTTGTTCCTTTGATGCCCTCTATGTGTCTCTTTGTACACATCATCTTTCTCTTGGGAAAAAAATAAAAGTGTCAAAACCCCTCCAAGCTGCCAACACTCATGGTTGAGTAGCATTAGCACCTTAGTTTCATAAGTAAACTAAGGGATTATTCCATAGATCCTATGTTAAAAGTATTCCTCCTGACCAATAATCCAATAGAGCAAATAACAATAATAATAATAACGCTTCAAGCACTAAGGGAGGAGCATTTTTATTTGGTTTTTTATTTTCTAGCTACTCCCTTTACAGCTATTCTCAAAGTCCACTTTTCCCAAGAAATTATTATACACCAAAGCATTTGTGAAAATTGTACATTGAAATATTTAATATAAACATTTTTATAAACAATAAAATTATTCAAATTTACTTCATCTTTTGTCGATTGTATTCAACATCTTAATTACTTCATTGAATTGTACCTAAGAAATAAATGATAAAAAAAATTAATAACATGATCATAGAAAATTCTATCTAGTCAATTAAATATATAAGTTAATTAAAAATAATCTAACTTATCTAAAAACATTGCAAAGCGTACCCATCTGGGAGTTGGTGGAAAGGCATAAGGTTTGGGTTACTCACCACATCTTTTGTTGGAAATCTCCCTAAATTTTCACTATATGTGTTTGTGCAAATTTAGCAAGGTTAGTCCCACGGGATCAAAGACCTTTAGTACACCCATTTCATAAAAATTTGTAAAGTGTAATATGATTCGAGAGTTGTAAAAGTCTGGCAATCCACTGCTGGCACAGTGGCAAGGCACTGACCCTCCACAAAAATAATCTTTAGTTGTAGCACTAATGGTGGAGGTAGAATTAGAAGTGCCGGCAGTGGCTACACCCCTCAAATTAAAGAAAACCTCTTAAGTTGATTGAGAATTTTAGATGTTTTTATTTTTACATAGGTCCCCTAAGAAAATTATTTTTATATAGTAGCCTCACAAGGCATATTTTCTGGTTCCACCATTAATAGTGATGAAATTGATTAAGAATGAAATGAATTAGACTGAATTTGTGAAACAATTCAAATCCCATGGATTTCTTTAGAAAGAAAGGGGAAATTTTGCTCCCTCTCCAAATTTGGAAATGATTTTCTTTGGAATTTTTAAAAAATTTTGGGTTTCAAGGTAAAGTGCATTTAAAGGGTGAATTGAGGGAGGAAGTGCCTGGTTTCCTTTCCACACAAAAAAAGAGATGGAGACAGAAGGGAAAGGAAGTAAAGGAGGGAAAGAAAATAGAAAACAAAAAAGCTTTGATGTCTAGAAACAGCATGAATATAGCAAAGACACACCATAGAGACATGGAGTTTAATCACAAAAAACTAGTAAAATATGGATACTGGCCATTTTAAAATATCATGCATCTTAGCAAAAAATCCTCCTATTGCTCACACTTCAAATGCTTCCGTAATAGAAAACAACGTGCTTTCCCCAAGGGGTTCTTGTACTTATTCTAAAGTACTTTGAAAAGCTTAACGACCAAACATTCTTTTCAAAAGCCAAAAGCATGTAGTCTCCACATATCTCCATGAGCAATCAGAACCACCAAACTTCACCTCAGTCGCTTCACCGGAACCAGTCCCGCCCCCAACTGTCATTGCTGCACATCGCTCCAGTGCTAGGCCTCCAGCAGCCTCATATTATTACTTTTGTACCTTAGCTATCTTAGTTGTTTGTATGTTTGCTTTCTTTTAATAGAATATATTCTTTACGCAAAGGGAAAAATTCATGTGGCATCCATTAATATGGTAATTTTTACATTTGGGCCACAGGAACAACAATACGAAAAACAAAAATAAAATAAAAACCGAAAAAAGAAGCCCAACCTAGTGTCTTTCAAATGGAAGAAAGATGGAGAGTGTGTAAAGTTGATGATCTATCAAATGTTATTGATTTATTGAAAGTGGCAAGGTCGTAGACATTGATACCAAATCAGTATAATAAAAAACTAAACTCTCAATTTTAGCTACAGTGGCTCTTGCTGTCCCCTCAATTTTTTTCTAACCAACTTCCAAATTTTCTTGCACATGCTTATGAAAAGTATCTGTGGGATCTACATCATCATATTGGAGGATGGATAAATCTCGTCAGATGAGCTCATCGACTGATAATTTGTAGTACTACTGTTGTCTTCTTTTTCAGCAGGCATAGGATGCTTGCACTTCTCCCTGTTTGCTCTGTCTAATAAATCTTCTTTCTAGGTGAAGACACGTGGTAAGAAATCACTCTCACATGAGGTCACCATAATGGAACTAGGATTAAAAGATCTAGAGGGGATATATACCTATATATAAAATTTGGGGCACACCTGGTCAACCTAATTGCTGGATCAATAGCCTACAGGTTTTTACCGTCCTAAATAACTACACAATCATTTTAATCCAACAATTCGGTCCATTTAGATGGGTATAAAAAAATATTAAAATTGACCATAAAGCACGTCAGGCAGCTACGTGTGAATTACAATTGGCAACACAAATATAAGACGGCAAGACCGGAGCACGATTGAAAACATGAGCCCCCTATTTTCGGGGGCACGTGTAGTATTCAAAAAAAAAAAAAAAAACCACAAATGTATAACCAAATACTGAAACCACAGTAGCTTACTTACAAATTCTTGAAACCTTAAGAGGGTACTCATGAAAAATAAAGCTATCAAAGATTAAGAATTGTAAAAACAAAACTACGAAGAAGAAAAACTCAGAAAGGAGAACATCATCCAGCATAGCAGCGGGACCATGTAGGGCTCCAAAAGAGGGGGCCAATCTTGTGGCCTACCTTTTGAAAATTCAGACCATACGACCAATCAATAACACCACGGATATGTGGGCTGCATAGTATTGGACCTACTTAAAATTTGACAACCCAATGACAGAAACCACAAATAAAGCTCCCAAAAAAGACCCACAACCTAATGTCAGAAACCACACATAAAGCTCCTACATTAAGACCCAGTTGCAATTTTACAATAATATTATCATCATCAAAGTCTTATCCCAACTATGTTGGGTTAACTACATGAATTATATTTTTTTATTCCAACCTATTCTAATACAAATCCTCATGTAAGTTAAACTTTTTAAGATCTAATTTTATTATCTCCATCCAGGTTTTCTTTGATTTACCCATTTTCCTTGTGAGCCATCTACCTATATAGCCAAATTTTTTCTCACTAACAACATTACTAACCTACATTCTAAATCCAAAAATATACTGTATTCCGAATCCTATAAGGCGCTCATTGACTAGAAGGGTGACAATAGGATCTCCACAAAGGAGCTGCCTACTGAAATTTAAACAGCTCAAAATGAACCCCCACCTCTCGTATGGGATGTGGGCAACTTTTTCTCTACTCTAACCATGCGACATAACTCCTACTGGAGTACAAGGCTGATGCAAACCATACAAGATAAGTGTTTATTTTAAGCAGTTCAAATTTTCAACCAGTAAGTCCCGCTAAAGTTTCACTTCACATTTTGCATCTGAGGATCCAAAGTCAAAACTCTCATTACACGAATGATTCTGAGTAGAACAGATTCACAGAATGCAACCGTGACATCATGCACTGTAACCCTAATAAAAATATTGTAGGGGTCATTACCAGTGACTGTACTCTTGATCAACCTGAGCAAAAGGACACCATCTGTTTAGTATCTACTCCAGGAAATGGTCACCTAGAGCAGACTGCATTTAGCTTATGTCCAGCTCGTGGGCCCACTTAGAAAGGTCTCCTCATGAATAAGCGGCGTCTAAAAAATCATCTACAAATTATCCTAAGCCTTGATTTAGCAGCCTCAAAATTTAATGGAATGTAACAGTTGATTCTGTTGACATATCATGGGATGAAAAGACTATCAAAGTGGCTGTACTAATGAAAGGTGAACCCCATAGAGCTGGACTGCACCGGCAGTTGCTCATAGGATAACATTTCCCCATCTGCACTATTATTCATCATTTGAACCAACAGTAAAAACCAGTAACGCTTCTTTTCCCATGCAGGCTAGGCATCTTATATGCAACTGAATAAGCATCCTAACAGAACTGAAGTTCATTTTATTAAGAACCTGTAAATCTAAAATGCAGACATTGAAAAATATCAAACAAAACAGGTACGCATTCCAGATCCATCCTTGTCAAAGGATGAAATTTATCATAGAATCTCATACCTACCCTCCTCTCAAGAATCCAAAGACAGCACAGAAAATGAAAATACTGAAGTTATTCATATTCTTCAAGCAAAGCAATCAAGCAGAAGCAGTCTTCTTTTGCTGAAATATGACAGCATAGACTGGAACACCAACTCCAATGCTGACCACACCGAGCACACCAAGAGTCACCTTCAACTTCTGAAACTTCATCCTATCCAAGTTATACATGTGCTTTGCATGAAGATAATAAGGCTCTGAATCGTGACCATGTCCCCCCATTCTCTTCACCCCCGTCGAATGCAAACCTCTAGACACTGTAAAAACATGTTCATGATAGCTCAATAATTTAAACCACACAATCTTATTTCAGAACTGGGGTGTGTGGGTGTGTGTGAGAGAGAGAGAGAGAGAGAGAGAGAGAGTATCTGTAGCAGGATGCTCTATGTATCAACACATGCATTAGTCTAAGCAAGCCATGAAGCCTATCTATTCAAACTATGGAATAAGAAAAGAAAAAGAAAGAGATGTGAAGGCACAAGAGTGTGTGAACTGATTGTTCAAAATATTGCCACACCAAATGGACATAATATGGCAAGTGAGATACATACATCTACAAAGGGAAATATGAACCGCAACCACAGTAAAGCATAAAAGCCCATTTATATATATCACGTTAATCAGGTCCATAATACAGGCCCATTATATATATATATATATTGCTATTGATATATTTGTATGGATTTGATACCTACATATGTCCCATATCCCCACTTGAAATGTGGCTATGCATGTGCATCATATCTTATTTAGATTCATTATTTGACAATGTTCACTCTATCTTGCCTAGAAAATCAATGGATCTGCAACTTTCTGAACTGACCCATTCAAAGAACCAAAATAAATAAATAAATAAATAAGCTTTATGCTATGAGTTGTGAGGTTCATTTCAGTTTCTAATCAATGCACCTACAATAACTGTTTTCTGGGGCGATTCAATTTTTTTAATTAAAAATAGGTTTTGATGATATGACCTGTGAGGTTCATTTCAATTTTTACCTATCTAACTTGTTGGGAAAAAGTCCCATGTCCCACATCGCCCAAGTAATGGGTTTGACATGGCTTCATTTATCTATTTGGGCTTGCCACCTATTAGTTTAAGCTTTTGGGATGGTACATCATATCTTACATGGTATCAAAGCGGTTGTCGGTCTTGTGTAGCACATGTGGCAGGCTCCTCTATCGAATATGTTGGGCCTACACATGAGGGGGAGTGTTGGGAAAAGTCTCACGTCCCACATCGCCCAAGTAATGGGTTTGACATGGCTACATATACCTATTGGGGCCTGCCAGTGCCACCTATTAGCTTAAGCTTTTGAGTTGGTACATGATATCTTACACAAGTTTCCTTTTTTGACTTCATACTAGGGACTGCTTGTGTTTCAGGCCCATGACCTGTTCATATTAGCTAAAATGTATATCAGGCCCGTGAAATGTTCCGTCAATGGCCGATGCATCAAGGCGCATGTTCACGTTTGGTTGGCTCTTTGACTTGGCAGTTCAGATCCACACCCTAAGTTTTCCTTTCCTTCCACAATGTGCTGACTAGAGGCCACATTGCACATTTATACAAAGGTAATCTGAATCCAAAAACAGGATTTTTTTTTTAATGGTAACACAATTTTATTAGAAGCCAAACAACATTAGAGTCATATACTGAAAGCAACAAAGGAAACAAACAACAAAAAGAAAACTCAGGAGCAAAGCTCACAGATCTAGAGTAGAAACAAAGTCAACGATCAGATGATCACTACTAACTCCCCTTTTAGCTAGAGAATCTGCGACTTTGTTGGAAGCGCTTAACATGAATGAAGGAAACATTGAGCTTGCATGCCACATCTATCACCTCTTCACACAAGTCCGCAAGACTCCACAGAGGTTTTGAAGATCTAGAAGCCCATTCGATCACAAAAGAGGAGTCCACTTCCGCAATGAAATTCTTGAAACCCATCTTAGCACCTTCTCAAAGACCCGTACAAAAAGCAAATAGCTCGGCCTCTAACCATACCAAAAGGCCCTGAGAAAGAAAGAACTTGAATTCCTTCATAATCTCTAAAGACACCCGCTTATGCCAGATTGACTCGGGTTACCCATAACACTCCCATCAAAGCTAAGTTTAATAGTGCCCACCAGCAGAGGAATCCAATGAGGCCTAATAAAGGCTCATAAGTAAATCAATGGATGACCTTTGACAATGGGAAGGATGGAAACCCAAGATGCTACTAAGAACTTAACTTTAAATTGAAGACCAAAAACAAGAACTTGACCCAGATTATGGTTCCAAACTACAAATTAGAAGATATAGAGTACTATTTCGCTCTTGTACTGTTTAGCTTTTCATTAAAATTATCATTAAAAAAAGAGAGGAATTGAAGCTTGCATGATTGATGGACATTTGTACGGTTGGGAAAGCTAATATCAGATTAGTACAATCGTAAGTGAAAAAGATGATACATTAACATGCTTCATAATTAGGAATTTTTTTAAAATTTATATTCAGGTATATTTGAAAACATTGGCGTCATCCTCATCCTCATCCTCGTCATCCTCACCACCACCACCATGTGAAGAAATTCTTTTAATTTTAATTTTTCAATTTAATTTAGATCATCATCATGATCAAACAATCTGATATGGGGTCGGCTTACCAAGTTCTCAAAGTTTCAATGAGATAGCTAAGGGCTCTTTCAGCAGATAATGATGAGAATTTCTCTATTCATAGAATGGGTTGTGCAGAGATTGACTATTTTGAGAGTGGGCCGTGCTGAACTTGTTTGTCAAAGTTCTATCAAAATTGCACTTGGAAAATTAATTTTTCCTTAAAAGTCCTCTTAATTTTAGAATATTTTTTGACTTTTTTCATTGGGAATATGACTCAAACCCACAACCTCAAGGTTGCAACAACGAGCACCTTCCACTATACCACTTATTGTAGTTCATTTTTCAATAGAATATTAAAAATGAGGAAATCAACAAAATTAATATTCAAAGACCAAGTTCATACATATAGGATGACAAGAAATGAACTAGGAGTAAGAAAGTAATACAAGAAATCTATAATGAATTGCTTGCCTTGGGACATTGATCTTCATCCCCTTTTATTATCAAAACTTGCCTTGTTTACAGCTTAAATTATGCTAATCATAATAATTTACAGCAACCACTATCTAACAGAAAAGGAATCTAATTATGTATAATTGATTCTCTTGACTAAGTCTACCCACATGTGTTTAAATGTATATTGGGTCAAGGCCCATTAGAATATAGATGGTCCTATGGAAGGCCTATTATACATGGGCTAATGTGAACATTAACATAGGACATACTCAAACACATTACATGAGTCTTAAATATATTGTGTTTAAACAATTCATGCGTGATGTCAGATAATTGTGATATATATATATATATTTCATTCTTTCTAATATTCATTAGAGTTATAACTGACAAAAAGAGAGGTCGAAGGAATGACAGAATCAGCAAACAAAAACTAAGATAGCAGAGTAAGGAAAGAAAAATGAGGATGACAGCATGAAAATTCCCACAAGACGAAGATGGCCAAAAATCAATCGATTGATCAAACAACATCTCTCAAGCAAAAACATCAAAGAATATAGAAAAGCATGGAAAGATCTTCTAGGCGATCAAAAGCAGGAAAGGGAAAAACTTCATACAGAGTTATGAATATTGTCAAAAGAGAAAAGAATATGGATCCATTATAAACAAGGAGAATATGTAGAAGAAGAAGAAGAAGAGAAGAAGAATCAAGAATTTATTACATACTCATGACTCCAAATCTATTGATCCATACGTGTGGATGTATATTTCTAATGCAAAGAATAGCTACAGACACATTTAGCAGAATAAGGCGGACTTTTCAATTTTAAAGGGCACAAAATGTTCTCACTTAAGATAAAATTATAAATCATGCCAACACAACACGCAAGTTTCCTTCATGTTATGACACAAGAAATATTCATTCTCATAATTAACAGTAAACCTTTTCTTTGCTTCTCTTTCTTTATTATTATAATTTTTTTTACAGGAATGATATAGAGAAAATGATTGCAGTTGCAACTATTGTCATCAATGCAGCAATAGCATGAATAAAGGATGTTGCATGTCATTAAGGACTCGCTCATACTTAGCCACAATGAAAAAAAAAGAAAAAAGACTAAACTCTGGCTTGATTCAGCCACTCGAAGGATAAAAATCTCAACCAAGTTATAATTCCGTCACTGGTTTGTATCCTAAATATGAAACATTACTACGACTTGAGACTTCCCTACTCATGGAGGCAAATCTTAAACTCTTGAATCATTTTAAATATATAATTTTGAAGGGAAAAAAATTTACCATCACTGTGAGTATTCATAATGTCAGATCAAAGAAAACTGTATAACTTGCAACGCAATACATAATTATGACAAGTGTAGGAGAATTCCTTTTCCTTCTTTGTTTTGGGAACATTATCTTCCACATATTATTGTTTATGAATGAGTAAGCCCAAGAATAAAAAGGGTCACACGCAAGGGGATGATGAATGTGTTGGAATGGGCAGTAAATGCAGCCTTGCGGAAGCCTCATTTTTATGGGAACTGATACATGGTTGCCTAATACTGAGCACATGCTTCACTGGTGTGCAGAAAAGGACCAGAATCTTACATGGCCATGTAACATTAAGAGCTAAAGGACTAAAGGAGTGAGAAGGATACAGGAAAGAAAGGAAAATTTTGATCACTTGATCAGCAACTAACAAAAATTTGGCTGTTTTTATGCCTCAAAGCCACACATGATAAGTAGAAGTACTGAATCAAACATCCTGAAATGCATCAGCCGTTACTACAAATTAGGGAAACAGACCCTAAGAACACATTTTCCAGTGATGCACAAGAAACCCACATACGCCATGATGCTAAGACCGAAGTGAAGATCTCTCTATGCAATGAGAAATCTCTAGAGAAAGTCCATTCAAACGACTGTCATAACATCAGCTAGTTTACTGATTTCAGACCATCTTCAAGAAGATGTAGAACAACAACTGGAATCGTGAATTCATTCTTCAAATGCAAAGGGTAGCAGAAACACAAAAGATGAAATGAAATCTAACACGCAAACGCATCTTGACACAAAGAGATCGATGCCCAAACAAGAAGAAATGTTCTAAAGATCATCAATCAATCAATCATCAACATGATGCAGAAAAAATCAATGATAGAGAGAGAGAGAGAGAGAAAGAGAGAGGAAGACTTGCCAGACTTTGAGATGATAGTTTCAGAGGACATCAAAAACTTGATGCCAGATCTCACAAGCCCGTTGAAAGCCATTGTCGATTCTGATCTAATCTCAAGCTGTTCGTGTTCTTTTATCTCACACAGTCATCTGAATCGAAAAATGAAGCCCTAGAGCTGTATTATAACCCGAGTTCCTTAAAAAGGAGACCCCTGTTTTTTAAGAGAAATAAAAAAACGCCCCTGTATTTTATATTTTTACAAAAGGCCCCCCTTTGGACTGTGTCCCTGCATGCGGCTGTCAGTCTTTTTATTTTTAAGACGTGGAAGAAATGCCCTTTATTTAAGCTGAGAAAATTCTTATTGATCAAGTTACTTTTAGTGAGGCCCAGTTGAATGTGGAAAGGCTTGGTTGCGGACCAAGAAAATAGTTAAAGTGAAATGATCCTAATATATGATTTTAGGTCTTCAAGGTTTTCAGGGCTTAGGTAAAGAGATAAGTAATTTGAGTTTTTCTTATAGGCAGAGAGGTAAAAAATATAGAAATTAAACTGTCAAGTTTCTTTTGTACAGTTGGACTGTTAGTCAAGGGAAATTTTAGAAAAAAGAAAGAACATTAAATACAAGGGACTTTGAGGATCACGTTGATGAGATTGATGAGTTTGAACTTTGAAGAGTAAGAATCAAATAAATCCAAACCAAATGAATTTATTTTCTTCATATGCTAAGAAAACCAAGTCTGAATTTTTCTCGTTGGGAATGGTTTTTGATGAAATTTCAAAAAATTTAATTTATTTAAAAAAAAAAAGCTGCAACAAACGTTAAACTTTCGGTGCTGCAAAAAACCATGTATTTCACATTTTATGCTTTGTCATGGAAAAGTGCCTCAGAAAACATGGAACCTATAAAGCTATAAAAAACCATTCCCACCTTCTATATATTTTTCATGAAAAAAGCGGCCACACAAACATACCCTTCATCACCCTCAAACATGGTGTCAATGGAGAGGTGAAATCACTCAAGAACCAAACTATTTCTTAAAATTACCACCCATAGAAAAGCCAAATGGATGCTATGAAACATCTCTAGAGTTTATTTGTTTGCATAGAGTACATAGGACTTGATTGCATAGGAATTCATGCTCAAGTTAGCTAAGCTTAAGGATTACCAAGGATATAGGAGCATTTGGTGAAGGAATGGGGTGAGGGATGAAGGAAATATTGTAAAGATGTTGATGGAAGCTTGGCTTTCATAGAATTTGAATTCTTAGGGTAATGGCCCAATAAAAGAACCTTTTTTTTTTTTTGGGTTTGAAAGGTTTTCTGATCCTACCCAGGGTAAAAGAAATCTACTTTGAAATTAATTGGATGGCGGTTTGCAGGGAGAACTTCCTTCTGTTGTGGGGAAGTTCAAAAGGGTGATTGGAGTCACCTCATAATGTACCAAGCATTTTCTTTTTTCTTTTTTATGAGAGGAAGGTTTGCTTTTAATTTTGTAGATGCAAAGCAAGCAGTCAGATAGGTAAAGTTCAATCAAGCAATCATCCAAGCAAACGAAAGAAAAAATGATTGTGTTGACCATTGTGGAGCCTTTACATTGCCTTTGTACAATATCAGCTTAATAACTAGAGATCCTAGGTGTACACTAAGATCTCTCTCTCTCTCTCTCTCTCTCTCTTTTTAGGCGGATTTTTGGTAGGTTGGCCACCCAGGGATCGATGCATTTGTGTTATGCCAAGGCACCAACACCATTCAACCATGACTGCATTTGTCCAAGTTAGGTAGGTCTTAAGAGTGCATTTGGTAAGGTCGGGAATAACTGGTTGTGTTGCAGGTGTGGGTCAGAGATTACTGTTTTCATTTTAAACGTAAAGGTCCTCCAGGCTTCAAATGGCATGTTAATTTTGCTTACTAATCTAATCATTTGCCTGGATCAAAATGGTATGTTGGTGGGCCAGTGGGTCGCATCAAATAAGAGAGTTTGGATCTTGTGAGAGTTTATCCACCGTGACCGTGGGTGGACCTATCAGTCTGCCACATCACCACAGCCACCCTAGAGGATCTCAATTCCAAATAAGAGGCTCAATAGTCAGATACAATCGGCTCCATTTTGACTCTGCTACCTGTCTAATCAAGGAAAAATTGAAATGGACGATGATTGTACAAGTCAGTGAATGGTAACAGTGTCTTTGGTCAGAAAATAAAAGCTCAACCTTCTGTGGCATCAAGTAACGCTCTTATATTTGGTAGTTTGGTTGCTAATCAAGCAACACTGCCTTTTTCCCTTTTAGTTTGTTTGGTTAGTGGGTAGCCTCTCTTTTTATTCTAATTCTTGTTACCATTCAATATATATTATATGGTAGTAACATTGGGCACTACTGTAGCATTTTTGTCAACAAATAGAGATACCAATGACCCATGGATCCAAAAATTGATCAACTCAGGAGACTTTTCAACTGACGGAAGTTTTCAGTTCTGGTGTTAGACAAAATTTGATGGACTGTTAAAATTTATGTCATTTTCTCAAAGAACAAGGAAGAAAAAAAACTTTCAAGTTTTCAACTGTCCACTATGTTCAATTTCTTTACACTGACAAGACAATTCTTACAGTAATACAACAAATGTTGTAGCTAAATCAAAATATGTAATAAATTTCAGACCAAAAATAAAATTAAAAAAGAAACATGTATACAAGTTGACAGATGAAGATTGGTTGACAAGCAATTGTTGCTTTTGGAGAACCTCCAAGTTGGTTCGCCATTCAACTAAGCCACCTGCTTTTGGGGTCAGAAAGGTTAACAAAACCAAAACCGTGACATGGACGCTTGCCTTAGGGTCCTTTGTTCCGGTGAAAGAGCATCTCATTAGAAGAAAGTGAAAACCTCTGTTCCAGGGGCATTCGGCTCTTAATTATTCCAATGCCCCACTAACCCTTTGCTTTATAAGTTATTGAACATACAATCTTTATCATTAACCGGCTGGACACTTCCACTTTCAGCAACTCTCTGGTGCTGGATCAGCATATCTAATGCATCAGTACTTATAGTGAGAAAAGTTCATGTTGACAGACCATGATACACCCAATGTTGGCTCCAGAAAGATTACTGCGAAATGTGAAAAGGATCATATTCATATCCCAAGATCAAAAGATGGTGAGTATACACATTTTAGACTGACATCTTCCTCAGCAGGATTCGAATTTTCCCTTTGACTCATCCCAACAGACAATGATGTCTTGTACTTCAAATACTCTGTAGCTTGTGCCTCTACTGCATCAAGATCAAGACTCTGATAGAATTGATCATCATCAAACGGGTCACTATTTAATTTATTGCACTCAGGCTGACACACATTGGAGGCATTACCTGTGTCCTTTGATGTAAACAAATAGTCTTGTCTAGAACTTGTTACAGAAACAGAAGCAATTTGTTCGAAAATTAGCTTTCTTTTTCTACTATCCATCTTGCTTTCATCTTCCGTTGAATGGTCATGGGTTTCAGGCACTGGTGATAGTAGAGCCTTCTTTACATTCAATTGGCAGGATTTTGAGTTCCTGACAGTGGACAGATTTTCAGAACATAAATTGCTTTGAGGAGTCTCGAGAGAATTATGGACCATTTTTGAATAACTTCCACATTCATCAGTCATGGGGGATGCAGATTCTTGACCCGAGTTAGTGGAATAGTTTGTTTGCATTAAAGGTGACTGAGTGAGCAAAGACTTCCTGTTAAAAAGACATTGCTAGCTTCAAATTATTAAGCTGTGGGTTTCAAAAAAGACAGACATAGTAGGAGACTGAAACCAATCCAAAAGGCAGTGATTACTGACAGATTGATGGAGCTGAAAACAAGTGAAAAAGATGATTTCCTGACCTGTAAATTGCCAGCATGTCAACTCCGCCAACTTCTGCTTGATTACTTGAAGGAGAGCTCATTCTGTCATCTATGAAACTATCATCATATTCATTGCCACCATTGACATCTTCATCCTCTGAAACTTCTGCATCTGCAGATACCCTGGTTGTAATCATTGTTATTAACAACCATGCCCAGCATTCAAAAACGAATTAGTTTGCAGGTTTTAAAGTGAGTTTTCCTTATTTCCACATCTTCTTCTTCAAATTTATGCAACATAAGTTTTTATTACTCATTTTCAACATATGTAGTTGTAAAAACTGTTACACTACTGAAAAATGACTTACTCGGCTTCATCTTCTATGAAATCCGTCACATGAGCCTTGGGCATCTCTTTACCTGAAAGCAAGAAACAGTGGTCTAGTTTGCCCAAATATATCCTCAAATCTAATTCAATTAATTGGAGATGGTAACAATTAGACGAATTGAATTGTAATCTGATTAACATGATCAGAGCTCCAGGGGGAAAGGAGAGGCATGCAAGGAATAGATTGGGTACCACAGACTTCAAATGCAGAAACAGAAGGCAGCAAGATTTACTGAATAAACTACAGAAACTGCAAATCAAATTAAAGCAACACTACTAAAATTAAAACTACCAGTGATATTCTTCATGGGGCTACATTTGGTTTGATTCAAGGATCTGCATAGGCTTGGTTGAGTTTCACTAAGAGCTTTCTTTGAAGTCTGAGAAGATAATCTTTTGCCAATGTCTACGTATTTGCACAATCTTTTAAATTTGTGTGGTTGCTGAATGGACTTTGATGCTTCACCAGAACTCAGCTGCCAGTCTTCACTTGAGCTATGCTCTTGTTTGTTAACTAACGGTGTTTGAATTTCCTTGATAGGAAAACCTGATATCTTCCCAATATCTATGTTGACTTTATCTGCATGATATAGGATATTGACCATCTCATTCTCTGAGATTATATTCTTTGAAATTGGACCAGTACTCGACCTCGGAATATCAGGTGAAACATACTCTGGAATGGGAGACTCCTTCCCTTGACAGCCTGCAGGACCTGCCATATCTTTTGGACTTTTCTTTGCATCCATGCTGCTAAAACAGCAATCAGACAGCAATCCAGTGTTATCATTGTCAATACTGAGATTTTTTAAAACCCTATGCTCCACTGTAGAAGAGAATCTACGATTTTCAACTACAGGAGATTCAGGAACAACACCTTTCTCAACAAAAATAGTTAGCCGAGGACTCAAGTCAGCATCACTCAAATCATCATTTGATTCCTCGTACAGTGAATTTTCTGTTTCCATTTCCATATGTGCAGGTGTCTCTGCAACACGGCATTCAGAATCTATTAACTCATCCTCAGAGTTTGGTGTTAGAAGAGCTTCTTCAATCCTGTGCTGTGTTTGCTCTTGGGAATCAAACTTGGACAATGGAGAAGCCATTATCCACTTGCTTCTGAGTCTTGCCCCCACAGAATCCATTACTTCCACATTAGCATTAGGCTGCCTATTTAATTCATCATATTGCAGAGGAGAAATATGAAGCATTAGCGAACAATTGGTCTTTGAAGGTATATCATGCACACAGGTTGAATCATCTTTCAGAAAAGGAATGACAGGGAAAGACGCAACTAAAACCCTTCCCAAACTATTCACTGATACAAAATCAGCCCCAAAGAGGAAGCAATGAGCAGGGGGACTCTGGCTTGGGAGATCTGGCAAGCAGTGCTCATCTTCCTTACTTAAATTTTCTCCATATGATGTTTCAACATCCAAAGTTTTGCTTTTTGATAATGTTTGCAGGTTGTCATAGGGTGTAGATGAATCAGCAACTGCAATATGAAATTCCACGGTCAAAGATGCTTTCTGGTTTGTAACTCACAATAATGGAAATAATTAGAAAAGAAAGATGGGCACAGTACAGCAAAAGTGGGCTTTTCATGTGTGATACTTTAGATGCTTTAGTGTGATTTCATTGCAGTACTGCAGATAACCATATTTCACAAAACTAGTTTCAGTTTTAAGGTAATCACAGTATTGGCAATTCTTGACCTGACAACCATCCCAACCTAAATCTGACCCATTAATTGAGGGTTCAGGTTGACCCGTTTTATTATTTGGTTGGGGCTGTGTTGACATTTCTGATCCAAGAATAAATGAGATGGGTTCAGGTTGAGTCTGTTCTAACCATTCAACCCATCAACCTGCTTAAACCTGACACTGCCAGTTGGAATTTGAACCCCAGTCCAACCAAACCTGACCTGTTAATCAAGGGCTCAGGTTGACACCTTAAACTTCTAGGTTGGGTTGGGTTGACATTTTTTCACCCTGTTAATGAATGGGGCAAATTTGGGTTGATCCTGTGGATGTTGCCATCATAGTGCCAACCTGACCCAACCCAATCCATTTCTACCTACCCCGAGAGTAGATTTACTTTATATGTCATTGCCTACTAAGACAACTCATTGGGAAGTTTAAGATAAGGGTATATCATCATCATTATCATCATCCAAGCCTAGCCCCATTTATGTTAGAGTTAGCTAAATGAATTCTGTTTGGCCATATCAGTGTTTCCTAGGCCAAATCCTTAGATAGGTCACATATTCAAATCCTTCCTATATCCTCCCATCCATGTCCTCTTCGGCATACCTCATTTTCTTGAGGGTCCATCAACCTACATAGAGACACTTTTCTCACCAGCACCATTATATGCTCACTTGTTTATTCTCTCTTTTCTAGTTTTACCACACATAATCTCAACATTCTCATATCTATAACACTCATTTATTGCATGCGTTGTTTCCTAATTGGCCAAAATTCTACTCTAAAAGCTATAGCTGGTCAAATCACTATCATGTAAAATTTTCCCGCGGGGCATGGCCCCACAAAATTTCAAAAATCACCTTTTTTATCGAAAATTTTAATCTTTTAATATTGAGCCCCAAAAAAAATTTGGAAAACCACCCCCAATGTCATGAAAACTTTTAGATTTTTGTTTTTTTTTTCCTATATCAAGGTGAATTTCCTTGTTCTGCCCCTCCTTGTTGGCATGCACCAATCATAAAACACTTAAAAGCAAGTTTTCATTTCAGCCATCCAACTTTTATCCTATCTTTGATGTCCTCCTCAATCTCTTCATCCTTACTAACTATAAAACCAAGGTATCGGAAGGACTCTCTTTGTGGCATCTCTTAAGTTTCAACTTTCATAGGAGATACATCTCTTTGCACATCCCCCCTAAAGTTGTAAGTCGAACTTTTGTCCTTATACAATTTATTCTAAAGCCCTTGGATTTTAATGGTTCTTGCCATCTCTCAAGTTCCGCATTCACACGATCTCTCAATTCATCCACCAACACTTCATCATTGCAAACAACATACTCTAAAGTATCTCCTCTTGAATTTAAGCAGTTTACTCATTTAAAATCAGTGCAAAAAGATAAAAGCTTAAAGCAGACCCATGATGCAAACCTATGGTCACTGATCATCAATCTCTCTAGAGGCAATTCCCACACTTATTACATCTCTCTCATACTTGTCTTTACTCTTTAGTAATGTCAATATAACTTTTTGGGATACTCCTTTTATCTAAAACCCACCAAATGAAATCTCTAGGTGCAATGTCATAGGATTTATTTAGATTGATGAAGACTATAGGAAGATTTTTCCTCCTCTCAGTGTTTTTCCATCAATTATCTAAGTGAGAAGAAGCTTCCATAGTTGACCTCTCCAATGTGAAACCAAATTGATTTTCAAATGTCATGGTTTTTTTTTTTCTAAGTCTTTGTTTCATTGCTCTCCCATGGTTTCAGATTGTGACTCACAAATTTAATCCCACAACTATGACGCCCAAATTCTTCAATAGGAAAATATCAAGTCATATCACAGCTGATACTCACTTTTTAAGTGTAAAACTTGTGTCCCTATCACGCCCATGGTGTGTCCTTGCCATACTCATGTTGTGTGTGGGTATCAGTCCCATGATACCTGGTGAAACTTTATATATATCATTTATTCTTGTAAATAGGATTGTAGTAATAGTTTTCTTGTACACTAGGGCTTTTATTTGTAAAGATAATGATATTACATTCTTTATAGCCACCTCCTGAAATAGTTGCAACTTCCAAGTATTGGGTTGAAGAAGACTTCAGCTCAACCTAACAAGAATAGAGGATCACATTAGCAAGGCAACTTGTTTGATAAATAGTTGAGTGAAAATTGCATAATATCATGCAAAGAAAGCTAACCTTGGCCAAAAGAGTTTTCTTTGATCTAAAAGACAACAATCCTTGAAGACTTTGCATGGTATCAACCAACATCCCTGTTGTTCTGGAGGAATGCATTACTTTATGTACCCTGGAAGGAAATGTTTGGAAGTGTGGGAAGGAAATAAGAGATGGTCTCCATGTATCTTCTCTAGAAGCATGAAAATACTTGGCAATAATATCAGCCTCGGCTTCTGACATTTTGCTCCTAAAAGAGTGTTCATGCATGGGAAGATCTTTCACTTTCCTCCCTCGCGGAATGAATTGTTCAATAGATAATTCAACAAACTTTACTTCTGGTTTGCAAATATGCGGAACCTGAAAAGAGAAGAATCAGAGTGAATAAATTAAAGGAAGAAAATATTAGTTTATGAAACTAGAAGGCATCCCTTGTTTAGCAGTTACCATTCTAGGACTGCAATGGAAATTAAAGCTATTCGATCCCCCATTATGCATGTGTTTCTTCACAGCCTTACCATTTGCTTGCTTTTTCAAGTATCCCTTCAACTCAGGTCCTTGACAAGCCAAAACTAGTATATCTATCATTAAAGAAGCCACTCTAACAAGCATATAGAAAACCCAAATTATATTCTAAGCTAAAAATGACTTCCGTCCAACAAGCTAGCAATGTAATAGAACAGAAGAAACTTTTAATATGCTATCATCATTCAGATTGGCACTGCAGAGGGAAAAAAAAGGAAACTCTGTGTGGCAAGGATATCAACTCGTCCATCATGCTTCCTTCCTGTCCTTCCCATGCGCTGAATCATTCTCAAAGGTGAGATATTGGCATCAAAGCAGATGACTAGATCAACTTCCATAATATCCAGGCCTTCTTCACCAATGGACGTCGCAACAATGACATTGTATTCACCAGTGCGGAACTTCTGTTCAAGAATGTGATGAGACTGTCAATGCAGAAACATAAGAAACCACGATGACAAGGAACTACAAGATTACCTGTAGAACTTCTTGTTGAATTTTCTGTGTCTGCCCTTTTAGAGATTTTCCTGTCCAGACATAAGGGAAAAAAAATGTCAGTGTAACAGTACCGAATAATCAAACTGGACTGCTGTTAGTAGAAAGTAAAACTAGCAAAACTTTGTCCCTGCAAGCATTGCTTGGTGCTAAGGCATTGGCTACCATAGGGAGCACTAGGGTTTGAGCTCTGCTCCACTGTTGGAGGACCACCATGCCAGCCATTATGGCTACCTACCAGAAAAAAGGCATACAAAGTGTTTCTATGATGTAACTGCACTTGCAGACTACCTTAACGCATTACAAAGTACTTTGGACTATTCCTTTAACAATACCTTGTACTACACTCATCCATGTACTTTCATCTTCAATGCAATAACTATTACACAGTTTTGTAAATAGAGGCCACTTATTTTAATGATGTGCTTTTTCATAAGAGAACACAAACAGCTTAGTATCTATCTCCTTTGGCCTTTATTTACAAGTCAACTCATTGATTAAGTTGAAGCTTTTAACCCATAAGAAAACTATGTTGAAAACCCAAAAGAACAAAAAAGAAGTTTGAGAACAAAATTAGGAATATTAGAGGAAAGAATTTCGGAGAGAACCACGAAGACCAGTTATCGAACCCTAGTTATGGCCACCCCTAGCACTTTTTTAATATTTTATCCTACAAAAATCTCTTTCTCAACAAAGTTTTCATCATTATGAGTTAGACCATGATTACTAGAGAATTACAAATAAGTCCCTAGTTGTTTCTCATACTCCCCCTCAAGCTAATGCGCAGATATCTACTATGCCCAGCTTGGAACAAACATCAACCTTGGTAAGAAAATCTGCTAACTAATCCTCTGTACCAGCAGGCTTTGGTGGATTTCCATATGTTCTACAACCTGCCTAACGAAGACTGAAAAACTTACTGCACTTGTACATGCTTTATAGCAAAAACTGCACAATATGTAACACTGTTAAACTAAACCACCTAATCAACAGCAGAATACTTGATTAACTCTGCCATGCCAACTGAATCTTCTTGTCTCTTCAAAACTATTTGTCAAATTAACAGCTGCAAGAAAATCTTCCAGCAATCGAGCTTGAATAAATACTTTGACAACTCCAACACAGTCAAGTCTTTTAATATGATAATGGGATATCAATAAGATATAACCAGTTAAACCAAAATCCACGCTGCATTGCAGAAACAAGTATGTTGTGATGGATTCGGCCATATTGGATCTCCATAATATCCAATATGGCCATGCCAACTGAATCTTCTTGTCTCTTCAAAACTATTTGTCAAATTAACGGCTGCAAGAAAATCTTCCAGCAATCGAGCTTGAATAAATACTTTGACAACTCCAACATAGTCAAGTCTTTTAATATGTTAATGGGATATCAATAAGATATAACCGGCTAAACCAAAAATCCACGCTACATTACAGAAACAAGTATGTTGTGATGGATTCGGCCATATTGGATCTCCATAATATCCAAGTCGTGAATAATTGGATAGGCAAGATGTGCTACATAGCAATAGAGATATGACAACACTACCATAGAAGTTTGATACAAGACAGATCCATGAGTTAGCCACCCTATTGGGCCCAGACCACAAGCCCATAAGTTTACAATCAAAGGCCCACAAAAAGGAAGGTTTCAGATCGTGCCTAATTCCCAGAATTTATGCTAGCCTATTTTTAATAATAGAAAATTTTTAGGAGATTATTTAGAAAATAAATTTTATTTGATATAAAAGTAGATTAGATTATTATTAAGTGGATTTATTTGATATAGAAGTAATTTTGATTGAAATTGTTTACAGATTAGGATTAGGACTCTAAACTCTATATAAAGGATTGCAATCCCTTCTTAGGGATCAGTTGATTGAAATAATGAAGTAGCGCAGGGAAGAAAAATAGCTAACGGGCTAATCTCCAAGCCAAAAGGCTTAAGGATAGAATGTCTATGTGACTCACCAAAGACAAACAAAACTCCCTTAACTGAAAACTAAACACAAATTTTTATTCAATATCAATGTCTATCATGAAGAGATTACATCTTAATTTATAACTAAAATCTTATCTAATAAAGGAAATAACTAATTCAAATCAAATAAGAAGTCGTAAACAAAATATGACTAGACTTGCCAACTATTAAGAAAGCAACTAAAGCAACTACTAATAATATGATCTCTCTACTCTACTGGGCCTTAGGCCTGTAGGTATAGACTGTCAGACGGGTCCCATTATAATGGCCTACATCAGCTCTCTCCGGCTTGGAAAAACTTGACTCTGCATATCTTGCTCCTGTGGCACTGTCCGCTTTTGATATTGAGCAAAAGGACACTGATTAGGGTGGTTGTGTTGCTATTTCGAAGGTGGACGATAACCCGCTGCTGGAGCATGGTTATATTGAGAATTATTCTGATTTGGTAGAGTACGATTATTATTCTGAAGAAAGGAGCTCTACAAACCGTCGACTCCATGGCTTGAGTGCTAAAGCGTCTCAAAGTGGATAACCGCAACTCTAGTTTAATCTGTTTTGCCTTGTCATAAATATCATCAACAGTTTCAAAATCATGCATAAGGACCTCACGTCTTATTTCTTCTCGCAAACTAGTTCTGAACCGGTTGACTAGTGTGAAGTCATCATATTAAATTTTACGCCGAATAACATAATCATTGAATTTTTCTGTGTACTCATTCAATGATAATGTGCCTTGCTTGAAAACAAAATATTCTTATTGAAGGAGACTTAAAGAATTGAAAGGCAGGTATTTACCTTCAAGCTTTTCACGCATATCATCCCACTTGGTAATAGCAGGGCATCCCATGACAAGATTATTGTGCTTAACACTGTGCCACCAAATGCGTGCTGAACCTTTAAGTTTGACTTTGACAAAAGCAACACGTTGTGCATCATCCATATGATACCAAGAGAAATAATCTTCAAGAGAATTGAGCCAGTCAATAAAAGCCTTTGGATTGAGACGATTGGAGAAATCAGCGATATCAATTTTGACTCGCTTTGTGATATCATCAAATTTTGGTGCGACAAGTGTGTCCACAAGATCTTTTTCAGTAAAAAGGCGCTGAATGAAATCATGAATAGATTCTTGCGGGCTTGTTTCTGCTTGTCTGCCGGAATTTTGTTGGTTTCCAACGCTAGAAGATACTTCTACAGCAAGAGGCCTCTGTGAACTTCAGGACATGACTTCCAATACATGTACTCTTTCAGATAGCTCCATTATCATAGCATCACATTGGTGATAAGAGAATTTGCCCGATATAATTGACCGCTTCAGGTTGACATTGCTTGCAAAAAGGAAAGGAAACAAAAGACTTTCTTTTTTTCTTCTTTTTGCTACTGTGGTCCCGAGTTGGGGTCAGGTCAGACACGGACTGAACCCAATACGGTTTTAGTCTCGGATGAGACTCGAGTCAGCAGTTTCGGCCCAACTGTTGAATACGGTTACAGTAATGAAGGAAAAGAGAAAGAAAAAGGAGGGCTTTGCTTTCGCTACAGGAATCAAATGAAAGAAAAAGAAGGAAAGTTGAGAGCTTATCTGCTGACTGCAACAAGCAGAAGGAATGAAGAGGGCTGGAGGCGTGAACTTGTTGCGCTCGGCGACAAAGAGCTGCTGGAGGTGGCGACGATCGGCAGTGATAGCAACGACTTGAAGCCTTGCCGACGATGGTGCATAGTGCAAAAGGAGCCCTGGCATCAGTGTACAGTATGTGTCGTTCGCTCTCTACTCTCCTTTCTTTTTCGTCTTCTGTCTTCTTCTTCTTTTTCTTCATTTTTTTTTTTTTTTACTCTAGGGTGGGTATGGATAGCTGCGATCAGGAGCGTAAATGGAGGTAGTGATGTAAGAGGTCGACTGAAGGGAAGGGGTTGATGGGTTTCATGAGTGGGGATCTGGGTGGACAGAAGGTGTCGGTTCAAGGCTTAGGAGATGGAAAAGGGTTTAGGGTTGGAGATGGGGTAAGTTCGGTTAGGTATGGGATCTGTCAGTTCAGGGTTTAGGATTTGGAGATGGCGGTGGTGGATTGGGTTCCTATCGGGAGGTTGGTGGTTTTGGTAACGAGGAATGGTGGCCTTGTGGTCTGGGTTGATTGAGAATGGGTGTCGTGGTCACGAGGATGGGATGGTAGATGGGTTAGGCCCTCGGGTGATGGGGTTGAGCTGAATTAGGGTTCCAGGGAATGGATTGTCGCAGAGGTTGTGGTTTTAAGGTTTCGGTGGTGGTGTGGGTGTTTAAGGGGTGGGAGTCCGAAAGAGGGAGGATTCTCGTCAGATAGGTTCAGTCGAGGGTTTTGGAGAGGCGGGGTCAGAAAGGTTTGGCTGGGAACTGACGATAGAGGTAGAGGAGAGGAAGATGATGAAAGAGGACTGGTAGAGATGAAACAATCGGGAAAGGGATATAGTTACCTCGAATCGGCAATTAAACAAATGGCAATCCGAGATCGAATCTTCGCTCTGATACTAATTGAAGCAGCGCAGGGAAGAAGAATAGCCGACGTGCTAATCTCCAAGCCAAGACTTAAAGATAGAATGTCTAGATGCCTCACTAAGGACAAACAAAACTCTCTCAACTGAGAACCAAACTCAAATTCTTATTCAATATCAATGTCTATCTCTCATGAAGAGATTACACCTTTATTTATAACTGAGATCTTATCTAATGAAGGAAACAACTAATTCAAATCAAATAAGAAGTCCTAAACCAAACATGACTGAACTTACCAAATATTAAGAAAGCAACTAAAGCAACTACTAATAATATGATCTCTCTACTCTACTGGGCTTTGGGCCTATGGGTATAGACTTTCAAACGGGGCCCATTTGTATGGCCTACATCAAATAATAAATAAATAAATAATAAAAATAAAAAATTATTGGTTTTCTCCTCCTTCGGTGGATTGTCGTCTATGGTGGGAAGCCTAAACATGTGATTCTTAAGCCATGTATCGACTAGGCCCAACTTAGGGGAATGTTGAACCCATTATAAGGAGCACCCACTATAGGATTTTATTTCATACTTTGGAATATTTTGTGATTCAATTAAGTTGTTTTGTTTTAGTCTTAGCCAGTGGTTGTTTGGATGGTTGTGATTAGATCAAAGGTTATTTTTCTCCTATACAAGCATTGTATAGGAAAATTTTGGGAGTGAAAAAGTATTTTGGGTGCTTCACATTCTCTCATGTGAAAAGACTAGCGGCGGGCGTGGGTGCCTATAAACTTTAGGTGTGAGGCTTGATCTATCCCTACCTACCCAGCTTCAACGCCGTTCTGCATCAGTAATTTATATAAAGATTATTCAAAAAGGAAAAAGTTCAAGGTGATGCACAAGTGTGGTGGAATGGAGTAGAATGTCAGTTGATACAACATCCACACTCAATTATACCATCATGGAATGAAATGAAATTGTTGACAGTGGGCAAATACATACATGGTTTAAATCCATTCTCCCTGCCATAGAAAGTATAATTGAAGACGATTGGGAGACCCCTTTAATTTTAAAAAGTGGGATTTCAATCAAAAAGCTCACTCGACTTAGTAACATGCTTCATTGTCAAGACCCTTTGATATACATTGTTGTGCCACTCTCTAACATCTCACGCTTTTGGTGATTCTGGTTACTAATATGGCATCAGAGCTAGGGGGTGTGTGTCCGATCCCTAGGGATTTCTGTCTATTGCAGAGCCCCACACATGAGGGGGCTGCCAAGACCCTTTGATATATATTGTTGTGTCATTCTCTAACAACTCAAGCTTTCAGTGATTCTAGTTATTAACATGCATCTCCTATGCCACTGTGCAATCAAGGGATTATTCTCAAAAGAAGTTCTTAAAAAAATTACCAACAAGTTTCATTGAACCAGAAAGTGAAGAACTATTAAGTTTGAACCAGTGGAAATTGTGGTTCATGAGCAAGAAGAGTCGAAGGAGCAAAAGACAAAAGAATCAAAAGAAGGTCTGATTACAGTAACAAAGCCGAATCCCGTGACAGATGAGAAGACATCAAGAATGACCAAGATAAGCAAGAACAAGGAAAAGGTCTTACAACAATTTCAAATAAAGTAATATGCGGAACTCCTGAAGAAAATCATACTTTGGAAGAACAAGAAGACAAAGGGGCTAACAGCATCGACCAAAAGATGCAAGCAGCAAAGGAAGAAAAAGCGAATATTGCAGACTTTGATATGGTTAGCAAGAAGACTGATCATTCATTGGATCTAATTGTAAGCCCACTTCCAGAAAAGCCAATAGACCATCGGAAGAAAAATACCTTGCTCAAGAAGTTAAGAATAAGAGGAAACTGGAAATGGGAAACTAATGTAATTGCTGATAGTAATTGCTTTCCTATATTATCTTTACAGATTACAACAGAAAAGTACACATTACAGTAGCCAGGTGGACTGTTATTGTAATGGGCCAGTGGGCCTTGGACTTGTAATGAGTATACAGTCTCTACATTGGGTACAGTAGTCAGACCAATATGCCTTTACAACTGGTATGAATTACTTCCATGTACATAAATGATGAATATAACAATTAAAAAACATTAGCATCAATATATATAATGTCAAATGAAAATTTGCATTTATCTAAAAATTTAACTTTTTGATGCGTCATCAAAAATTAACTTAGATGATAAGGCTGATGGACCTAATACATTTTTTTATTCATTTTCATATAACATTACAAAAAGGCTCAACCTATAAATATAAAAAGGACAGTAGGGCATCCAAGCTAAATAAAAAAAAAAGAACTAAATTTTTAGCAAAAAAATTGAACTTGTAGTACATGCGTGAGCTTGTTGTTGTAGATATGCAACTTGGGAAATGACCAACAAACCTGAGCTTTGGCCAATAAACTGAGTAGCTTTAACAAACTCTCCAATGTTTGATAAAGAGTACATTATGTCTCTGAAAATTGAGAAATGCTAACATCATTCTACTCCTGTTTTGTTAGTATAAGAACAAAAGCAAGATATAAAAAAAAACTAAATGTTCAGAAAAACAAAAAAAATGAAATTAAGGCATCAACAGGCAGTACTAGAGATCACAGAAATCATTACGTAGACAAGGAGAACAAACATGGCACTGCAGAGCACCATCTCACTACAGTGCTGCAGGACACCAAACCAACATAACAATTGACTTGTAATATTCACTCATCAATGTGCACTATATATAAAGATAAGTATTTGTATATGGTAAAGTGTGTAAGAAGGGTCTCTACTCTCTAGCAGAAAAGAAACTCAAGCTGCTTCCTTCATTGACCTAATTTCGGTTTTCCATCACATTTTTACTGTCAATATTTGAATCAGATAGACAAACTTAGAGGCCATTTGTGACAATATATTCAGAACGAAAAGCAAGAGAGATCTGGAGTGAATTGGGCCTTCCAATGAGTAAAAGCATCCCTATCTATATACATTGTATGAAATCTTAGTGCATCAATTAAAGCAAAATAAGAATCCCCATAATTGGGTTAATTGAAACTAATTGCTATTAAATCCAAAAGATAAGTACACGTTATACTATAATAAATCCAAGGGTTTCAAAGCTAATTTTGACCATAATTACTGACTTTGACCAGGAGTTATATCCCTTCCCTAGAACTTTCCCACATTCTCCCCCCACTTCCACATGCACCCACTCAACTTCTTCTCACTTTTCACTCTTGTCAACCATACTTTATTTCCTTCCCAGATCTCATATATGCTTACTTACCATACCTACTTTCCACTATCCTCTCCAGCCTATCTCTTGCTCTATTTCCATGCTACTTGCTGTTGGATTAAAAAATAAGGCACCATCATAATCCCCATTTTCTGTTCTCTATTAGTTAGTATTTGGGGATGATTCCATGTGATCTAAATTTCCTTTTAATTGATTTTTCTGTATATTGCAGCAATTTTCATTGGTAAATATGCCTGTGCTTAGCACTTGTTACTGTGCTAGCAGCTGGTTATACATTATGGTGTACAAGATGCACATTGATTAGGTGGTTCTCCTCAAGTATGGTAGTCTGTAGGAGTATCTTAACACCCCCCCACCCCCCAGCCTCGCCCCCATTTCTCCCCTTAAATTGATGCTACTAAATAGGATTTAAGAAGGCCCCTTTCTCCCCTTAAATTGATGCTACTGAATAGGATTTAAACTCGGCTTCGGCCTTAGTTGAGCCAAGTCCAATTCCAAGTTGACTCAGCCCAGTCCATTTGATTGTATTTCATTTGTGTGTGTGTGTGTGTGTGTGTGTGTGTGAGAGAGAGAGAGAGAGAGAGAGAGAGGGTTTTGTTGGGTTAGGGTTTTTTTTTTTTTAATGACTGTATTCAAAACTCTAATCAAAGGAATTTACAGTATAAGAAGACTATACTAAAGTAAAGAACCCAAAAAATATAGGGCAAAATAGCGAACTCAAAAGAGAAGGCTAAAGACCCCCCACCCCACCCCACCCCACCAAAGAAAAAAAAAAAGCAGGCATCAGCCCACAAAAGAGAAACATGTTAACAAACATAAGAGATAAGCATGGAAGTTCTCGAGAGTCAAGACTCCCTCTTTTGCAAGGCAGCCTGCCTTTGAACTAGCTCTACACTTGATTTGGTGGAAAGAAACATCCAAATTCTTGGAATTTTGAACCACCTCCTCTATGACATCCGCATAAAACCAAGGAGCTAAAGAAGCTCAAGAGGCCCACAAAAAAGCACATTTAAGTCCTCTTCAATGATCAGTTGCTGGTTGCTGAAACTACTTACTTCATGAAGTCCTATGCTTAGTGATAAAAGTTCAGTTTTGTTAATAGAGCAGATTCCAACTGGACCCAAAAAAGAGAGTATTATGCCCCCTTTTTCATTCAGAACGAGACCCCCTACACCAGCCAATCTTAGATTTCCCAAGGCACTCCCATCAAAGCAGGGTTTATTTGAGAGACAGTTTGAAAGAGGATTTGTTGGGATTGGGCTTTCGAGAGAGCGTTTGTTGAGAAAAAGAAGAAAAGGTTTGAGGGAGGATTTATTGAGATTTGAGAAGAAGAGGAGGAGAGTTTTTTGAGATTTGAGAAGAAGAAGAAATTAGGTTGGGATGGGACTCGGCCGGGTATGGCTCAACCCAACTTGGTGAAGGATAGTATGAGTCAAGTCGGCTCAGTTCACTAGGACTCAATTGATTCTTAAAACCCTACTACGAAATCCGCTAGCGACCCTTGACGAGAACCTTGAGAGAGGAAGAATGAGAGCCTTGCAAAAATGTTCTGAATTTCATAACCCAAACACTAACATGAACAAATAACCCTAGAATGCTTTATGTGCCATATCCGGGTTACAAAAACTTGGCCGACTTGACTTGAACTCGTCCATGACTAAGTTGGGCCCTACCCGGCTTGAGTGAGTCTTGGTCTTCTTTTTCCTCCAAGTTTCTCTCAAAACCTCAAATACTACTTCAAAACCACCAAATCCATATCCCCATGCAGAGCCCCAAAGCTGGTCTGACTCAGCAGTCTTATTATTCTTCTTCCTTTTCCTTTTCTTCCAAGTTCCCTTCAAACCCAGTATCCAAGCCCATCAAAACCCCCAATTCACACTCATCCAACTCCTAACCCCCTCCTTCAATCCACCCTAAACCCAAATACCACCCACGACCCATTCTTGCATCTATCTAATCCTCCAACAACCCATTCTTGCAAACCTCCTTCAACCAATCATCCTCCTTCACCCATTTTTGCAACTGAGAATGACAGGGAAAAAAGATAGTATGCAGCCTTGTTGAGTCACATGCAAGTTGAGTGGGTCCAATTCGGCTTGGCTTTAAACTAAGTCTGAGTCTGTTATTTCAAATATTGGTCATTTATCCAAAAAACATTGTATCTTTAATCTGGGCCCATCATCTATAGTAAAATAAAAGTAAAAAAGAAAAAAAATCCCAAGCTTTTAATTATATCAAGGCATTGTTGAGATTCCTACTATAAGATGAACACTAACAAGTTCTTATGAATCAAGTCCTCTATTGAATTTGAGAAGTAAATAATGAAACCAAAGGGTTTCGCTAAGCACAGTGCAAAGTGGGGCCCATGGTCATGCTACTAAAAGGTATTAAAGCTTGATCGAGTCTAAGTCGACTCAACTTGGACTCAGTTCATAACTAGCTGAGTTGCAGTTCAAGTCTCCTTTTTATAGGCGAATCAACCGCAATGGTCGAGTCTAAGGGTGATACAGTGAGTCCATTATAAAGGGCTTCTTTGCAAAGTTTATGGAGCCCCAGGGGGGCTCGACTTGAGAGGGATTGAGTCACCCGTTGAGTCCAAGTTTTAAACCTTGTCCGACTACATCACAAAGATTTCCCAATGCCCACACTATTCTATGAAACTACTAAGTCCAAATGTCCCTTAGTCAAAAGAGGAACCTTCTCAATTGCTTTGCTTTTCTAAGAGAAATTTGATAATAAAATATGCATATTGTTTTGAGCATTAAATGTAGAATCTTAGGTATTATTAAATGAAATTAGTCATGACTCATACATGTAACACACTACATATTGATAATTATATTAGACTAATATAGAACATATTTCACAAAATATTAGGACCATGCCCCTGTATGAGGTGTATATAGTGTAAGACGATACAAATAGGGCCCATTTTGGACCCCATTGATCATAGGGCTGGGGGATGGAAAGATCCATTTGGGCAGGCCCAAACTATTTTAAATGGGGTCAATCTCATGCCTCAACCCTTTGATTTGTGGCCATAGGTTTGAAGACTTTATATTTAAAAAAAAAAAAACACAATTGACCTACAGTATGACGCATATGTACACGATCCTTTGTAAATGTTCCTATACATCCTTATGGCGAGAACTTCTAATGGGCCCACCTTATGATCCATTTGAATTGTTCACACACATGACACATGGGAACCCCTTGATAGTCATCGGACCCAAGGTTTGCACCCACCGAATGTACTAAACCGTTAAATTGATGGTTTTTTTTTAATATAAAGACAATAAATATGTAAGCCATGGATCAAGGGGTTAGATGCATGAGATTGACACCATTTTTTATATCTTGGTCCATCATGAGTGGATCTTTTTATCCCACTCCACAACCCCTTTCCCATGATCTATGAGTCACCAAGTGGCTCCAGCAACTGGTGTACATGGTCCAAATGCACAAGACCACACCATCCAGCTCATGCCAAAAGACTAAGTACAAAACCATCCCGTTATGTATAGAGAGAGAGAGAGAAAGAGAAAGGAATATTACTATGCATACATCCATCACCATAGGGTGAGGGATGCTTACATGGCTTTCCCTAATTATACATGAGCATTCCTCTTTTGCATATGACTAAAAATGGCTTTTCCTCTTGTGCACATGAACATTTCCAATTGTGTAAATGTCCCCCACCCTATAGTGAGGGATAGATGCATAGTAATATTCCACATATATATATTATCGAAGCCTCTGTCATTTTAACCCTCAAACAAAAAGAGTAACAAGTAATTCATTTTATTGAGTTTTAAAAGTGTATTGACAAAAAAAAAAACTGAGTTAAAAATTATCCTTACTTAACACTGCCCCTAAAATTTGAGAAGATTATCACCCTTGAGGCCTTAGGATCATTTTTTTCTGCAGCAAGATATATCCAAAGATCAATACTATGAAACTCGTGCACAATAATAAGGAAAGAGTTCATAACATAGCTTAATTATCCTTCACTATCTCAATTAACAAGTCATCCATAATAATTAAAGGGAAAGAAGAAGAAGAAGATGATGATGATGATGACGACGACGACGACAACTTCATTCTTCAATTATATCAAACAAATGACAAGATTCAAATTGCAAGATTGAAAATGGAATTAAACATGTTAAATACACATGCACATAATTAGTATATAAAATCGATATGCAAATGGAAGTCATTTTAAAGGCAAAAGCTTGTTGCATAATTATGCCAGTACATACTTAGAGAAAATTTTTACATTTTTGTTAGAAAGAATTTTAAGAAAATATAGAAAAGAGTGACAAAAGGAAATAGAGATATAAAAAAATAATAAAATAATAATAAAATAAAAACGAGTATTCAAACATCAACGTCAATAAAGAGCAATACTATATTTAATCATGCGATTGCTATTTCCCGGCAGCATATTAATCGCATAAATGTTATTTCTGTTGGAGGCAAAATGTGGGATAGTAAAGCTAAGATCGAAAGAGAGCTTGTTCATTTTTTTCAACAGTTATATTCGGGAAAAAGTAAGTTGAGACCAAGGATGGATGGAATTTCATTTAGAGTTCTCTCTAACCCAATGGCTCTAGAAGTAAGGTTTTCTAAAGCAGAAATTTAAAAAGTTATTTTTGCTCTTAGTGCTGATCGGGCTCTGGGTCCAGATGGATTTCCCATAGTGTTTTTCCAACACTTTTGGGATTTATTAGAAGATGAGGTATCTCTCTTCTGTAATGAATTCTACGAAAATGGAGTTTTCACAGGAGAGTTGAGTACTTCTTTCATTGCTTTAATCCCTAAGAAAGATGGAGCTATTTCCCATAAGGATTACAGGCCTATTAGTTTGATTGGAAGTCTATATAAATTTATTGCCAAAGTTATTGCCAACTGATTAAAGATGGTGCTTCCAGAAATTATTTCAAATATCCAGGGAGCTTTTGTGGAGGATCGCCATATCTTAGATAGTGTGTCAATTGCCCATGAATGCATTGATTCAAGGAATTATCAAGGTCGTCCCTGTTTAGTCTACAAATTGAATTTTGAGAAGGCTTATGATATGGTGGATTGGGGGTTTCTCCAATATTTGTTGGAAGGAATGGGTTTTGGAGAGAAATGGTGTCAGTGGATTTATAGTTGTGTGTCGTTAGCTCACCTTTCTATTTTGGTGAATGGTTCCCCAAAAGGATATTTTAAACTAGAGGGCTTCAACAAGGAAATCCTCTATCCCCAATGCTCTTTGTAATAGTCACAAAAGCTTTAAATGCATTGATGGAGAGAGTGAATCAAATGAAGCTTCTTTCTGGCTTTTTTGTTTGTAATGAAGCTCATGAGGTAGCTCACTTACAATTTGCAGACAATACTATTATTTTTTCTGATGCTTCTATGGCCCAAGTGATTAATTTGAAACTTATTTTGAAATGGGTTGAAATGTTGTCAGGCTTAAAAATCAATTATGAAAAATGTGAGTTCATTGCGGTGAGGATGGAAATGAGTCAAGTTAATTTATTTGCTAAAGTTTTTGGTTGCACAGTTGGAAGTCTTCCTACAAAGTATTTGAGATTACCTTTATGCTTAGGGCTTCCAAGGAAATCTTTATGGGATACTGTGATGGAGCGGATTGAAAAAAAATTAAGCTCATGGAAAGGTAAATGTTTGTCACTAGGAGGTCGCATTACCTTGATTAAGTCAGTGTTATCTAGTATTCCTATTTATTTTCTCTCCTGTTTCAAATGTCCTAAAAATGTTCTACGAAGAATTGAAAGCATTCAATGGAATCTCCTCTGGAATGATTATATTGATAAACAGAAGTATCACCTAGTGAGGTGGGAGACTGTCTGTAAATCTTTGAATCAAGGAGGTTTGAGTATCCGGTCAATTAAGAAGGTCAATACAGCTTTATTGGGTAAATGGTTGTGGAGATTAGGGGACCAAAGTAGCAACTTGTGGAAAAGGATCTTGTCTTGAAAATATAGGTTGGAACATGATGGTTGGTGTGTGCAGTCAAAGTTATTTTGGTTCTAGTAATTGAAAGTCTATTTCTGTTAAGAAAGATTTTGATATGTAGATTCACTACAGGGGAAGCCGTATCAGGTTTTGGCATGGTGAATGATGTGGACAATCTAACTTGCACAGTTAGTTCCCTTCTTTGTAAACTTCGGATTACAGACAACAAGCTCTTGTAGCAGAATTTTTCTTTCCGTAGAAATTTGTCAGATATTGAAATTGCTGATTTTGCTCAGTTACTTGGTTGTCTTCGTAACTGTTTTGTGTCAGGTGGCAAACCTGATGATAGGCTTTGGAAACCAAATGCCAAAGGTCTTTTTTCAGTTAAATCTTTTCATAAGGTTTTGACTGCAACAAATGTTAGCATGGAAGGTGGGAAAAGTTTTTGGGTTTCACATGTTCCTCCTAGAGTTTTGGTATTTTGTTAGGTGGCGAAGCAACATAAAATTCTGACCATTGATAATTTACGTAAAAGAAATCATGTCATTATTAATGGATGTCCTTTATGTTTGAAAGATGAAGAGTTGGTGGAACACTTGTTGATCCATTGTTGTTTTACTTCCAAAGTGTTGGTTGCCTTATTAATTTTGTTTGATATGAGTTAGGTTATGCCAAAGACGTGTAGAAGATGAATTTTTGCAATGGCAGTTAGGAAGTAAGTCTTTTGTGGAAAGATCTTATGGAAGTCAATTCTTTATGCTACTTGTTGGAAGCTTTGGAAAGAAAGGAATAACAAAGTTTTATGCAATCAAAGTACTTTAGTTAAGGAGATTGTTCAATTTATTATTTGGACAGCCTCTGAGTGGGTTAGTAAGTGTAAAGAGTTTGGTGGCGCCTCTCTTGACAATCTTAATAGATCTTGGGCTCCTTTCTTGGAGGGATCTTGGAATGATAAAGTTGTGCAAAGGGTTTATTAGGTAAGTCCCCCATCTGGTGTTCTCAAACTGAATTTGGATGGTAGTTATGTTCATGAGCTTCACTGTGGTGAAATTGGTGGAGTAATTCGAGATTGTCAAGGTAAAGGTGATAAGAAACTATTATGGGCTGTGGCATCATTGAGTGCGAATGAAGCTGAAGTGTATGCTTTGTTGGTTAGTTGCCTTGAGCTGCTGAGATTGGGTGGTTCTAATGCAATTCTTGAAGGTGACTCTTTTTCAACTATTCAGTGGGCCTTTGGCAAAGCATCTTATTATCCTTGGAGATTGGGAGATTTGGTGCAAGAAGTGCAACATTTCTCAAATCAGCTTGGAGGCTCCATTATCCACGTGCTTAGGGAAGATAATTTTATGGCAGATGCTCTTGCCAAGGAAGGAGTATCACGATCCTCTATTATCTTTGATTTCTAGTTTTTGTTTTAGTTCTTTTCTTTTTTCGTTTGAGCTCTAACTGGGTTTTAAAGGCTTTTTCTCTGTTGTAATTGTTGGTCTTTTTTACAACAATAAAATTTACCATTATCAAGAAAAAAAACTACAAAAGGCTACATTTTGATAAAAACTCCTCATGTTCATCTCATAAAGTTTAATCCCTACTCATCCAAAAGAGAATGGGACAAGCATATGGACCTTTCAAGAAAGGATTGTGCATTTGATTCAATTTTAAAATCAAATTCAAGAATAATTTAAATTTATTCAGAATTCTAATTGAAATTGTTTAAACCCATATTATCATCTAAAACCCTCTAACAACCACGTGGACCTTTCACACGTGGACCTTTCAAGAAAGGATCGTGCATTTGATTCAATGGGAAAAATACAAACTCTTGGTCTTTAAAATCAATATTTGATATCATTGACAGTCGTGCGTTACTTGATGAAAATGACAAGATCTTGAGGCTTGGATAAATGCATGTAAGGGAAAGGGTGTCTGATTTTCATCATCATCATCAAAGCCTTGTCCCAACTATGTTGAGGTCAGCTACATGAATTTTGTTTCTCCATTTCGGTATATCCTAGGCCAAATCCTCAGATTGGTTGCATTTCCTCATATCTAACCTTACTACTTCCATCCATGTCCTTTCAACCTACCTCTTTTCTTTAGTAAGCTACCAACTTGCATAGAAAGACTTCACCTCACCCACGCATTGTTGGCCTAGATTGGACATGTCCAAACAATCCAAATGAGTCCCCCTTAATTTATCTCTTCTTCTTCAAGATAGAAAATTAATAAAATAAACTAAGACAATGGGATTATGTAGAAGCATAGGAGTTTGGACAATGGGTACCTAATCGTAAGATTGCTATTGGGACCACAGCTCCGATACCATGAAGAAATTCAAAATGGTACATTTTTATAAAACTCCACCAAGTTCATTTCATAAACAATCATCCTTACTCATTCAAGAGATAATGAGATAAGCAAACCCTAGCCTAACCATAACTTTAATTCAAACTTAATTTAAAATCTCATTCAAGCCTAATAAATTTATTTAGAATTTCTAATTTTAACTGCTTAAAAAAAGCTTTCCAGTTAATATAAAAAATAGTAACAAAAATATTCCAAAGAGACTAGTGCACATATAAGTGCATATCCTTGTGGATATCAGTTATATGATCAATCCAGATGACACTCATCTCAATTTGATATTTACCTAGGTTGCATTCACCTTCAGATTGATATGACGCACAGATATTAGATGGATATTACAGGGCATGAGTTTTACCCCCCTCAGACTAATATGGCACCCAGACACAAGATGGGATATGATATAATATGAAGTATCAGATATGATATAATATGGACACATTGCCTATTTTGAAGTATCCGGCTATTGTACTTGGATTTTTTTTTAGCAGTATCATACTTGGATTTTTATACTTGCTTATTTACCATCTATCATTAGTGCCTTCAAGTTCAGATGTTCAATGACCTGATAAAGTAATTCTTTGGGACATCTCAAATTCATCAACATACTTTCTGATGCAAGCCCTAGGGCTATGGCTTGCTTAGGTTCCCGGAACACGTGTCCAAGGACACCTTGAATCATCAAGAAGACTTCGCATATGAGGATGCACCTCTAGGATAAAATCCACAAATCTATTAATTAATTAAAGTCTATGAAATTTTTCTCTATAATGCCATAAATATAATAAAAGAAAACTTAATGCCTACGAAAAACCTAATATATAAATAGAAACTTCCCTAATAACACTATAATTAGAAATCTAATAACAAAATAATATAATCCTAGTTTAACTTGAAGAAGGACCACTTGTGGGCCCATACTGCATCATCCTCCCCGTGTTAACAAAAAAGTTTGTCCTCAAACTCCAGTCTTCTTCGGATTGCCTCTATAAATATGATGAACATTTAGGACTTCCTTTGTTGCAGTAGCTCGGGAATTCTTCTTTGGTGGCTCCAACTTCTCAGGATAAAGTGTAACTTATTTTCCACCATGCATGAATGTATATTTGTTGTCACGCATACCATGAGTTCTAGAACTCATGGTATGCGTAACAACACATATACAGGAAAGTGGTTAGTCATACATCCATGGGCGACCTAACTCTGCCAGTTTTTGCTACCTGTTTCAAGCCCGAATAAAGGAAGAGGGTTGGGTTAGGTAGGTTGACAGCCAGCATAAAACTTTGTCACAATCCAAACATAAATTCTGAAAAAACAATACTTCGCAATAAGGCTAGGGCGTTCCCCGCTTTCAGCAACGCAATGCAGCGTCAGCCGGTTGCAGGGAAAAGTGTGCAAGGGCTACCGCATGACTGTAGGCCAGTGTGATTAAGAAGTTAGTCCATGAGAAAAATAGGAGGAATAGGAGAATTAGACTTGCTACTTGGAATATAGGAACCTTGACAGGCAAGAGCATGGAGTTGGTTAAGGTAATGAAAAGAAGAAGAATTAGTGTGGCTTGTATGCAAGAGACAAGGTGGAAAGGAAATAAAGCTAAGGAGCTCACAAATAGTTATAAACTTTTTTATGCAGGAAAGAGTAATACAAAAAATGGAGTGAGTATAGTTGTAGATAAGGATTTAAAAGGGAAATTTGTGGGGATAGAGAAGTTTGGTGATAGAATTATAGTAATTAAATTAGTGCTAGAGAAAAATATAATCCACATCATCAGTGCATATGCTCCCCAAGTAAGATTAGAGGAAAGTGTGAAAAGATAATTTTGGGAGGAGAAGGATGATTTACTGAGAGAAATCCCAAATGCTGATAAGATTTCCCTTTGAGGGGATTTAAACGGGCATATAGGAAAAGATAATAGAGGATACGAAAGAATGTATAGAGGGCGAGGATTTGGAGAAGAGAAGGAATTCGAAAACACTATATTGGATTTTGCAATGGTATTTGATCTTGTAATAGCAAACACTTATTTTAAAAAGAGAGATGAGCATTTAATAACCTATAACAGTGGGAGTAATAGGAGTCAGATAGACCTTTTTTTAATTAGAAAACAAGACCGATTAGCTTGTAAAGATTGCAAGATTATCCCAGGAGAGAGTTTGACCACGCAACATAGGCCCATAGTTTTAGATATTTGCATTAGAAGTAGAAAGAGAACGGCAGTAAACAAAATGGGTCCTATAACAAGGTGGAGAGATCTGAAGGGGGAAAGAGCAAATATATTGAAAGACAAAATGATTGAGAAGGGAAAATGGAATCTTGAAGGAGAAACTACAGTAATGTGGAATTAAATGGTTAATTGCATTAGAAAGGTTGCAAAAGAGATATTTGGAGAATCAAAAGAAAAAAGACATGTTAATAAAGAAACATGGTGGTGGAGTGTGAAGGTTCAGGAAGTTATTCGAAAGAAAAAACATTGCTACAAAGTTTGGCAGTGGACTTAGAGTATGAAAATTTTGAGTTATATAAAAAGGCAAAAAAAGAAGCTAAGAAAGTAGTAAGTAGTGCAAAGTCCAAAGAATACGATGACTTTTATAATAGGTTGAGAACAAAAAAAGGAGAGAAGGATATTTTTAAGCTCGCAAAAATAAGAGAAAAAATAGTAGGAACTTAGATTATGTCAAATGTATCAAGGACAATGAGAAAATGTTCTAGTGAAGGACAAAGATATTAAAGAAAGGTGGAGGGAATATATTAGCAAACTTTTAAATAATCAACATATGGGAGATACAAGAACTAGGGAGGATATTTCATTAGCAGAGGATACTTTTCTCCGCAGAATTAGAGAGGTGGAAGTGAAGAAAGCATTGAAGCGAATGAAGACAGAAAAGGCTACAGGCCTAGATGATATTCCAATAAAGGTATGGAAATGATTATAAGAGGTTGAGGTGAGTTGGTTATGTAGACTCTTGAATAAGATACTTGTGAAAAGAAAATGCCAGATGAATGGAGAAGAAGTGTTATAGTATCATATATAAAAATAAGGGAAATATATAAAATTGTACTAATTATCGAGGGATTAAACTTATGAATTATACTATAAAGTTCTAGGAGAGAATAATGGAGCAAAGACTTAGACAGAAGACCAAGATTGTTGAAAATCAATATGGTTTTATGCCAAGGCGGTCAACTATGGAAGCTATCTTTTCACTTAAGTAATTAATAGAAAAATATCAAGTAAAGAGGAAAAATCTACACATATTCTTTATCGATTTATAAAAAGCCTATGATAGGGTACCGAGGGATTTAATTTGGTAAATTTTAAAGAAAAAGAATGTCCCCAGCGGTTACATTGAGATTTTTAAGGATATGTATGAAGGAGCAATAACAAATATGAGAACCACATGTGAAGAAACAGGTGGATTCCCCGTGACTATAGGTTTGCATCAAGGATCAGCCTTAAGCACTTACCTCTTTGCATTGAATATGGATGAGTTAATTGCGCTTATTCAAGAAGAAGTACCATGGTGTATGTTATTTACAGATGATATAGTATTGGTGGATGAATCAAGAGATGGTGTGAGTGCAAAACTCGAGAGATGGCGGAGGGGCATTAGAATCTAGAGGATTTAAAATAAGTTTTACAAAGACAAAATATATAGATTACAACATCAGTAAACATATACAAAGTGTTGAAACCACTATCAAAATTAAACCCATGAGATACTACATAGAGATTTTTTTTCAGTATCTGGACTTGATGATTAGTAAAGATGGGGAGATTAACGAAGATGTTGAGTATAGGATAAAAGCTGAATAGCTGAAGTGAAAATTAGCTTCTAAAGTGCTTTGTAATAAATGAATGCCAACGAAATTGAAGGGCAAATTTTACAGGATAGTGGTCAAAGCAGTTATGACATATGGAGTAAAATGTTGGCCAATTAAGAAGACACATACACATAAGATTGGATGTGGCGGAGATGAGAATACTTAGGTGGATGTGTAGTAAAACTAGAAAAGATATGTAATAACCTAACTTACTTTTGTAGGCCAACCTTTTACCAGGTGGGCTATGATAGTCCAAACCATATTTGGAGCCTGACAAGGAGTCTTAATTTGATCGGAATGTTTATAAGTCATGGATTAGGACTTTTGGTAAGTCCATAGTAGGCTAAAAGAGGATTATTAGGAGAATAAGGAGTCCCAACAGACTTTTTCTCTCCAAGAATACGTTTCCAATAGGATTTCCCTATAGTTTCCAAATAGGACTCCACTCCAAGCACTAATATATATATTAGACAATAGGCTTCCCTTATCACACACACAGCAACAACATAAATTATAAGAGAAAGAGAGAGAAAGAGTAGAAAATTGATTTGGCTGTGGAATTGTTAGGAGGGGAGGAAGATCAATAACGGGACGCGCCACGGATGTCTGACGAGAGACCAATCACTGGCCAAGCAACACACATCTATACCAAGTGAGTAGAATCTACTTGATCCTCTGACAAACTGTTAATATTATATACCAGTGCTATAGTGATTGTCAGCACATGGTATCGGCCAGACTTGGTTTTAAACCCAAAATCAATCATCAAATTAATGATCGGATCTGATGGTAAGGAGTGGGACTGTTAGTCAACCCCTTTTTGGCCCTGTTTTGGAATGGAAATCAACAAATCTGGACCCTTGACTGAAGATTTAAGGAATTACCCAAATCTGTCGACTGTGTAATGGTAGAAACTACTTTCAAAAACCTATTTCTTAGATGGGAATGTGGCAAATAAAGATCTTGTGATTTACATACCTCTGAAACTTTGATTTCGGCTGAGAAGATGATGGATTAACTTGCAAATCCGGATCAGAACTAAAATTTCTAAATTCCCAGGCGTCAAAGACTCATTTGGCCGACTGGAGTTGTGGGCCACGTGGGGACACCTAATCAAGGATCAGGTCCACACATCTTGGAGTAGACTCCTAGGTGACTACTATGGTGTGTGTCCCGTGTGCATCGGACCATTGGGCCCCACCCTGCAATTGCCTCCAGTCGAGCTTGGCGGTGCCCCTTTTTCTGACGGACGAAGCATGTGAGGAGATGAGGGTGATGACAACCTGTGAAGATATTTATAAACTTCTTAAATTTACAAATCAGTCCCTGTTATTTCAGTTATATCATAAGAACCCCGCTAAGGCTTTATGATTAATTTATAGCATGATAAGTTATGAATCCAATATTGTCTAATTACCTAAACTAGTGGGGACTAATTATTTGAATGTGTATGTGGGCCCTTTTCGTATCAATTAATTATTCCTTATGCCTTGATAAATTTTATAATGAATAATTAGCTCCTTCAATGAGATATTTCCACCTGAATTTATTAATTATATCTTGATTCCTGTGGATAATTTTATGATGAACAATTGATTTCCTCAATAAGATATGGGTAATGCCATAGCCTGGTACCAACTCCAACTCAAAGTGGGGCGAGGATTAACCAGTGTTATGTGGTATTGGCCAAAGAAAAGAATAAGATTATATAGCTAATTATGGTGGAAATGAATCAATAATAAATTTATTGAAATGAATTTACCATTGGTGATTGAAATAGAGTAATACCAACTGCTGGCATTGAGTATAGAACTTCTCTCATGGATGTTGGTCGAGGGAGGTAGGTTCAACAATCATGGTAGTAAGACGGCTATGTTTTTGATAGAAAATAGATGCTCCAGTGTAGGAGTATTGGAACAAGCTCAACATTCATGGTGGACAACAAGCCATGTTGTTGACAGAAACATAGATACACCATATGGGGTATCGGAACCATTTGATGCTACAGTAGGAAATTATACAAGAAAGAAATTGATTAAGATGTTGTTTAAACACCATTATCGAATATATATAAATATTCTCTAAATGATTGAAAATATGCTATACCTTAATGTTTTCTTATTCTACTCACCAGTGTTACTGACCAGTGGTTCGCCCCACTTCAGGTAATGCAGTTATGGAGGTTACGAGGAGTGACAGAGATCAGCCAGTGGATTTTGGCATGCGTAGCTGATCCAGAGAGCGAAAAGTAGAGAATAGATTCGTAGTTGGGAATAGCCGAAGACTTAGATATTTTTTTCTCTTCCACAAATAGAGATTTTTTTTTTTTACCTCAGTAGTGGTATCAAGACTCCTAGTATATACGTAATGATTTAAATACAATGAAATTTGATTGTTTTAGACCTTGATGCTCATGAGAATTTGATTTATGTGATGTTATAAAAACTTGAGTACGGCTTAAGAATCTGAAGAGTTCCAGATTCTTGGGTCGTTATAAGATAAAATTAGAAATGAGCGCTTTCGAGAGCATTTATGGGTAACACCAATAGGAGATAAGATTAGAGAAACCCATTTAAGATGGTTTGGGCATGTTGAGAATAAACCAGTTATAGCACCAGTGTAGAAAAGTTTGGCTATCTAAATAGATGGCTCATCAAAAGGTAGGGATAGGTTGAAGAAAACATTGATAGAGGTCATTAAATTAGATTTAAAGAAGTTTAACTTGTAACGACTCGAAACTCGGGGCCCTTCGGATTCCGTGTTGCTACTATGAGGGTTCATTTTTCCATGCACATAAGTCAAATAAACAATTTAGTTTCACGGGCATAATTACTAAATCTTGGAATTATAAAAAAAAAAAAAGGGTCAAGCCTAAAGTAGTCGATGCAGTTGGATGGTGGACTCAAGTGGTCCAATCCACAAAGGGTTCATATCCCTAGGGTCGCCCCTAGGCCCACAACAAGATGTTGGGACCAGATTACTCATCAAGTGGCCCACTTGGCTCCCATACCCCTGTCGACTAAAATACTTTGTGATAGTATGATTATGCAAAAATCCTATTTCAGCTAGGATTTGTAATCTATCTTTAGCTAGATTGAGTCAATTCCAATCTTTATCATCCCTACCAATGTAAATACACAAATTCTGTAGAGTCCCAATTATTTGAAGATAGTTTACAGACCCAACAATGGTGTTTCATAGTCGACTACAACTTCCACTGCATGGGCAGGGTTTGTATTCTTTTGATGGATGGCCTATTGAGGTGCACTTCATATGGCTCCCATATCCCTAAGCTTGCCCATGTGTAGTCTATGAGATGATCGGATTAGATCACTTACCATGTGGGTCATATGGTCCCACAACCAATGTTGACAAAACAACATAATGATGTCATAAAAAATGAAAATATGGATATCTGGTTGGTTTCTAACCCCATCTTTTACTGATTGGAGTTAGTAACAACAGCTAGACATTTTATCATCCATTCTACAATGGATTTGGAAATCCATAAGGTGTGGGTTAAGGACTCCTAGCCATAGACTGTATTTCAATGGCATTTATTACTGCTGAAATATGCAGAACTTAGAAAATATTAATCTAATCATCATCGCCATTCATAGTCCAATCATCAATCACAGAATTCAAAGAAAAGAAGCATAAGCAAGGAGAATTTCTAGTCAACAGAGCATTGTTTGGGTCAACAGTCATTGTACAGAAGGAAATAGTTCATTAGATGGTGTGTTATATCTAGGTTCACCATATAAGATAAAAAAAATCATAATTGTAGAATAATACTTCAACATGTTAGGACCTTACACCTAGAAGTTAAGAATTTCTACTCACCTTATATGAGGAGGCTTCAAGCATCCATCTGTCTCTTTCTCAATTCCCATGGGACAGATGTGTAGAAAAAAATATGGGAGATGGCCCCATATATAACAAGTGAGGAGACACAACTTTTGGAAACAGGTGAGGAGACGCAACTTTTGAAAACAAGTGAGGAGACACAACTTTTGAAATTTCCTGTGGAAAGTCCCACTTGGGTAGCCCAACAGTCACATCCCTTAGGTACTCCAACTCCAAGAGTCACATCACTTGGGTACTCCAACTCCAACAATCACATCACTTGGCATTCAAGGGTCACTCTAGATGGATTCCAATAGTCACACCTTTTGGTATTCAAAGCTCACTATAGGTGGACTTAGGCCAAGTTCCCAAAGGGTCTTTGGGCCCTAAAATAACCTAATCCAAACTAGCAATCATTCAATTAATAAGGAAAATTGGCCCAATTCCAAAATCACCTAACAAAATAGGTAATATAATATTCTCACCAACTACAAATAGCCATAAAATATTCAAGAAATCCTAATATTACAAATTAAAATTCAAGAACATCATGAAACAAAATATATGCATTATTCCTAATTATCTTAGCCCTTATATCAAGGTCTAGGTTGTTACATAACTTATCTAAGGATTTGGCTTAAAATAGAACAGAATGGAAAAATAGAATTCATGTAGCTAACCCCAATATGGTTAGGATAAGGCTTTAATGATGATAATGATGATCCATGGGCAACTCAATAAAATATCACCACTATCTATAGGTAGCACATCACACCAAATTATATCTTTGTAATTCTCGCCAATGGCAAAAGTAACACTGCAAGTATGGCGAGCATGTGCTTGATCACCTATTATCGGCCATTTGACAAAATAAGGGCAGTTGTGCTTGTAAACTTCCAACTTAAGGCGATTGACAAGAGCTTGGGAGAAAAGATTTTCACAACTTCCGCCATTAATAATAACTATGCAATTTTGTCCATAAACTATACTCACAAAACGGAAGATATTTTTCCTTGGCCATTTATTCTCAACAGTTGGTGGAGCCTCTTTGATGACGATAAGAGCTTCACCCGTGGTATCTGCTTATGTTTCCTCAATTTCCTTAATTTCAGTACCTTTAAAATCATCTAGGATATTTTTAACATCACTTTCAATCTTAATTAGATGTATGTGCTTTAGACATTGTAAGGAACTTTGTATTTGGCTAAATTCATATCTTGGACAAAACTTAAGCCCATTGGTATGTAATTCATATTTTTAATTATGGACTGTTGATCATGTCGCAAAAAGTTCTGAAACAAAGAAAATCAGAATTACTACACACGCTCGAGTGGGCTCACTATCATGCTCAAGCGCACAAAGCAGAAGCAACCGCGCTCAAGTCCGACAGGAAAATTACAAAATAATTGGATGCGCGTTGACCGCACTCGAGTTCAGAAGCCCAGTGGACTGCACTAATTTCTTTCCTATTTGTGCCTAACTAACATGTTTCACTTGGATTTGATTTCTAAACCTAGGGCATGAATTTTGGGCTACTAAAAGGGATTCTCTCTCAACCTTAAGGATAATACAACACATAGAGCTCTCCTTATTCTGAATTAGGAATTGCCTTTGAAGAGATTATCTAGAGCTTCCATAAGAGATTAGGCTGAAGGATTCAAGTTCTACAGTGGATGCTTCTACTTTAAAATAGGTGATTTGTGACTTGTACTTTCTTGTAGAAGATTGTTCTCTTGTTGAAGAGAGTCATTCATTGTAGAGATCACAGCAATAATAGCAGGGCACTAAGGGACTACGTGCTGTGGAGATCTATCAAGAACAACTACAACGCCTTGTGTCAAGGGACTGACTGTAGGGTTGTACGTATATCTTATGCCGCGGTAGTTAGTAATTGATTTTATCCACTTTGGATTCGTGGTTTTGACCCGTTTGAGTTTCTCCGTTAAATTGTGTTGTTTTCCTTGTGTGATTAATTGCTTTTATTATTCCATTGCATAGACGTAGTAATCGAATCACAATCTAGAATAGATCCCGAGCATTCTAAATCTTTCAAACATTCTGCTGTGTGATGCTCGGCTGTTGACAATAAAAACAAATCAACCTATATTGACCTTCAATCTCAGCAAAAATTTATCCTAAAGAACCTCTAGGTTTAGCATCTTGCAGAGATGAATTCATTGGCGTGGAACCCATTTGGATTTTTGTGCTTGATGATTTGCAATGCCCTCAGCTTTAACAACATGTTGAATGAGGTCATCGACATTATTAAAATTTTGGAATGCAAGGATATGCTGAACGTCTATTCTCAACTCATTAAAAAATCTATCAACAACTACATCATCATCTTCATTCAAACCACGACGAGCTTGCAGAGTCAGAAATTCCTCAAAATAGCCAACAACCATCTTGGACCTTTGTTTCAAGTTCTAAGAGCTTGAACGTAAATCTCTTGCATAGTTGACGAGAATGAATTTTTTCTTCAAAATATTCTTCATCTCAATCCATGTTTCAACGAGGACCATATTTTGATTCCTCCTTTTTCTTTGTAATTTAGCTCACCATGTTGTAGCATAGTTACAAAACCTAATGGCAACCATTGTAACTTTATGGTACTCGGTCATTAATTTATATGCAAAAATATTCTCCACGCACACTAACAAATCCATGAATTTAGCGGGCTGCAATTTTCCATTAAAAAAATGCATCCTCAGAAGCAAATTGAGGTCGAATCTTCATCTTCTTCAACAGAAGATTTGACCGGTGCCATTAGAGATTTAACCACAAGAGGATGATGTAGCATGGGCCCACAAGTGGTTCATCTTCAAGTTATATTAGGATTATATTATTTTGTTAGTAGATTTCTAATTACATTATTATTAGGGAAGTTTCTATTAATAGATTAGGGTTTTCTTAGGCATTAAGTTTTCTTTTATTATATATATGGTATTATAAAGAAGAATTTCTCATACTTTGATTGATTAATAGATTTGTAGATTTTATCCTGAGGTACGTCCTCGTGTGTGAAGTCTTCTCGACGATTCGAGGTGTCCTCAGACACGTGCTCCGGGACCCTAAGCAAGCCCTAACCTTAGGGCCTGCATCACTTTCACTCCTCTTACCCCACGATTCCATGCAAAGAGGTGGGTCCCACAAGGTGGTTTGCAAATAAATAAACAAGAGCTAGTTACAAGGAAAACAAAGCCCAGCATACATAACATTGACGGAGGGTAAAATATGTCACCATTACACATCAACTCTATGATAATGCGTATGGGTATTTATAAAAATAATTGAGTGAAAGAAATAGTGAACTAGAAGAAACAATAAAAGCTTCTCTCTCATGTATCCCAATACATGAGAATTTGCCCGTATCCCCTCAAAACTATACATCGCAAAGCGCATTTCAAGGTAAGCCATTGATCTCTTTTTTTTTATTTTTTTATATTTTGTAACTAGTAGCAGTAAATTATATTAAAGAGAAATGTCTATACAGCTTAGCTGATCAAAAAGCATAGAGCTATTAAAGAGAAATGTCTATACAACTTAGCTGATCAAAAAGCATAGAGCTATTAAAGAGAAATGTCTATACAGATTAGCTGATCAAAAAGCATAGAGCTATGGATCTCATCTAGCCTCCATTAATGGTGATGGCCCATATTTGATATTGAACTAAATCAACAGAAAATAAGTTTAGATCACAACCCCATTGGCATATCATCTAATGTTTTCTTATTTATTCATTTAAGTGGTAATTATTTGGTCAAGTGAGATTTTGACCATGTTGGTTTAGGTGAGATCAAACAGATTTGAACCTTAAAAGGATTCTATTGCAGATTCAAATGAGTACTAATAGGAGACATCAAGGGGTTGCTCAGTTTGTTAGTAACCCAACATGTCACCCGGCTACCCAAGGATCAATCTTAGGTATGTCACCCTTCCCAAATGTGTGTGGGCTTCTCTTCCCACTTCACTTGTGTGAGCTCTCCTTCGCACAGTGCGGACTTCCTCTTCCCACTTATGTGAGCCCTCTTGGGTCTCAACTCCCAACCCCAAAACAAAAAAAAAAAAAGACAAAAGACAAAAAAAGGAAGTATAAATGGGAACATGGCCATGTATGCAGATAAACGGGTGTGAGTGTCACAAAAATTTAGAGTAAGCAACCTTCGAGAACATTGCATATGTAAGTGACACCTCCAAGAGTGAGCAACACACGTATATGTTTATTTTATTCAAAAACTATCAGAATTTTCACAAAAATAGATAACTGCAAAATAATTGCTTGAAACAAATATTATATTTTACCCCCAATAGAAATGAAAAAGTTCATAAACAGTGGCCTGGTAATGTTGTTTTGTAAAGAATAGAAGTTTCTTAACTTCAAGAGGAAAGAAAAGAAGAGAAGAAGAAGAAGAAAAAGAAGAAGACGACATGGATATATCGTGAGTGGTACTGCATTAGACAGGAGTGCACTTGAAAGTTTTAAGGGTCATACCCTTCACAAGTACTGCACCTCAAACAACATGGCCTGGAATATCGCATAGATTCTAAATTATTTGTCATACAAAAGAAATGGCCAAATTATTGTCATGCATTTGACTAAAATATAAGAAAGATAGGAAACAAGAAAGCATATTCCAGAAGAGACTGGTGCAGTCCAATAAAATGTTACACACAATATCTACCATTCATCATCATCATCAGCATCAAAGCCTTATCCCAACTATGGAGTATCTACTATTAGTTTAAAATAAAATAAAAATACAAAGGTTTTTTCTAGGTAAGATTATAAAGAATAGCAATGAAGACAGGTAAAATCACCTAAAACATTTTCTTTGGATTTCTAAAACTAGAAAAGGCACAATTTTAATGAAACTTGTAGTGTCACTTTGTAAGGCAATAAAAAGATTAATGAAATAAGCAAATCCACATTATAATAACAATTACAAATGAGGTAGACAATAGAGGGTGCGATTTCACATACTAAAATGATCGGTCAGCACTTCAATCATCTTCTGCAGTTTTGGACTTGGAGCACCGAGAGACAATGATTGTTGCATTAAGAGCTTTACCTTCCATATTTTTTCATTTCTACTCATAAGTCTCACAAATGACCTGCAGAGAAAACCGCACCTAAGATACCATGCATGTGCTTTTTGCTACATGCCTGCATATAACAATGAAGCATATTCAAAGGAACTGGTGCAAAACAACAACCTTGAAAAACAACATATGCTATTGCAAGATAATTCTAAAACAAGATACATTGTCAGATCCATAATTGCGTTGTACCCCATAAGTTGGTCAGTGTTCCTCAAAGGAAACCTTTTTACGGCTACAAGGAATACAATGGGATTAATAAGCCTACTCCGGTTAGTTATTTATATTATGTAATAAATAACTTACTGAAAAAGGGCAAAACTATAAGAAGGGAACCGCCACAGGAAAGTAACAGAGCTCGCGGTGAAAAATATAACTTACAAAACCCTTAGAACTCTTCAAATGTACTAAAAGATCCATCTAAAGCAGCTTGGTAACACATCAAAGTGGTAGAGGAAAAAAAAACACCATCCCCAAGGCCTCAAATTTCATTCAGCATATCTTATCACATTGACCGAATCTCTCCCCAGGATAAGATCTAGAATGGAAGAAGAAAAAAGCATTAAACCCATTAACAAAGATGTATCATTTCCATTTGATATGGATGGGCTTGCTGATCAAGTAGTTGAGCAGGCTTTGACATCATGGAAGCATTTGATCAAACACGTGGTCCAAACCCATGTGAAGTAGTCCCAACCGCATTATGGAGCCCCAAAACAACCTACAGTTTCTCAGTTATACACCAACAGGGACTGTTTAATAAAATTACGTAAAGTAGAGGACTGTTCAGAAAATGTGAATAAAGCAGGACATCATAACAGTGCACAAAAAGGGGTCTCGTCTAGGTTGTATGGGCTGGACAATTGAAGGTTCAGGTGGGCCCAAATCCAACTGCAACCAGCACATCCATGGTCACCCATGAGTGAACGGACAGCAGGCAGGGTCCACTTCTCTATCAAATGGACCATGTGGGTCCCATGTTAAATTCAGTGGGAAGTGTCTGGAATGACACCCACTTTAAAAAACTCGTTAAATCTTTCAATTTGTTTCTTATTAATTGTTGATTTCCTTCCATTATGTTAGTAGTAGGTGCTAATTAGTGCCTACTGAAAGAATCATGGGATATTTTTGCTGAAATTAGGTGTTTTGGCCAATAATATGCACTGTAAAAGTCGACAGTGTGGTCTCAGCTCGGAAACAACAGTTTTATACTGTTGGAATAAGGCACAGTTGAAGCATTCTGCTTCCTGTTTTCTTCTCTTGTGTGAAGTTTCTGTTAACATCTCTTGTTTATTTGTGTGTTTGTGTTGGTCATTCAGAAGGAATCGACCACTATTATCTTGCATTGTCAAATCTGAAAGAAACTCGCCAATCACTAAATACTGGCGTAGCAGTAGTATCGGATATCATAAATAACATCACAGGTTTCAGTTCATAACTGTGAATGCATCACATTTTTTATCAACCCCTATAATGAAGCCACTAGGTTCAAAAAGATTAGATTTTTGCTTGGCAACTATAATTTGTTGTAATACCAAATTGAACATTTTCACCCTTGTAAATCTTGACAATGACTGTTAGCCAGCTTACAGTTCTAGAACACATAATAGTTGATAACGAAATCAAATTAAAAACATATAGGGCATGCTTGCGTCAGACGTTTTCTCTGCAGTCTTATATGGAACTTTCGAATTTTTTTTTTTTTATTTTTTGGCCTTTTGCCCCCATGGAATTTCAGATCCTTGTAAACAGAGACATGCAGGCTTCTCCAACTCTCAGATGGTTTTAAGTTCGAGAGTAACAATCCTCAAAAACTATTTATAATAACTAGAGTGGGTTTTAGTACATTCAGTTCATGCCATGTATTTGCATGTATGGCAGCAGTATGCACATGTATAATTAGGTTCATTGTATCTTGACACAATAATGACAGAAATTCTAAGACCATGATTTGTCTACAAGTAGTATTTCAGTATATTTAGATAAAAGGTGTTAATAAAAGTAGGATAGAACCACAATGGCATGTTATCAGCCCCTCTTCTCCTCAAGTCATCTCTCTTCTCTTTATTCTTCTTCCATTATTTCATATTATCATTAAAATAAAACATGGTATTAAAGCATAAGAATTATAGCTTTTCTCTGATGTCTCAAATTTTTTTCATCCCTTCACTTTCTCTTCTTCATTTACATTTCACGTTTCACTGATTAACATTAAGAGAAGTGTACACATGTACTTCGAAACCATTCCGCTGACCTCTGGAGCCGTACAGTCAGGACTGGTCAGACATATTGAAGAAATGGGTTCAAGTAAAACATGATTTAAAAAGGTTCTCTAGCTATACTTGTTTCAGATTTGGCTCCCTGTAGGCAAATGCAATTATTGATCTACTACTCACATGTCTAATTTGTAAACTGTGGCTATTCAGATATATAGTCAGTAGTGAAAGTAGTTTAAGTGCTATGCATTTCAATGCCCTAAATTTAAATCTCCACGCCTATTTAGCTAGCTGGTCTGTGCCCATGCATGACTAAGAGCAGTTCTCTATGCATCAGTTGCGCTGATTTGTTGGATTACAGGCATTAAATGGATGCATCTAGCCATTCTATATCATTGATTGTTGTTATGGATGTAGATGGATGATCATTGGATGATTTGTAGACGATTTGGGGCTGGGTCATCAATTAAATTTAACAGGTGGACTGTGCAACTCTTTTTCATAACTAGCAGTTATTAAGTAACAATCTTTTAGGTGTTGGCTTGGTGTTTCCTGTTTGGAAGTTCGATGTGGATTTGATTGGTATGGAGTCGGTTACCTCCCTGATTATTGTTGGTTTCTGAGAAGTTACTTGGCCATGAATGAGGATTTGTCCTGCTATCTACCCCTTTTGAAAGGTCTTCCATGAGTTTGAGTGGCGTGGAGCCAGAGGTCAAGAAATGCAGTTTGGAAAGAGTTCAGACCAAAATAGGAAACCTCATTTAGTCAGGAATCTCCATGAAAGTGGAACATAGAGAGATAACTACCCCACTGGATGTGGGTCCTAGGACATTTGGATGTTAGGTCCCTTAGCCAAACAAAATCATTATATCCATACGTGTAGATTCTCAAGTGTTATACACCATTGGAACTCTATCAACAAGAGTATTGATATGTTAAATAGACTTTGCCCATCTAAAGTCATTTGCAGGGGGTCAAATCCTAGTTTACTCTGTCAAACTCACCATTTCCAGCAAATATGGGATTATTTAAGATTGTCAATAATGATCTTAAAGGAAAATGATTGTCAATAATGATCTTAAAGGAAAATGACCCCCTCGACTAGCTCTTTAAAATTTCTTATGCTTACAAGAAGCATTATAAGATATTCATTATGACAAGAAGTGAAGAATCATGATTTAGAATAAATATTTTCTAAGCACACAATAACAAGATTTGAATTTAGTGAAACATTTTAATCAAAAAAGCGGATGCTCATACCCTTGTTTCAACTTTTCCTCAAGCATCTCATATGCCGGCCTTATTCCATGGCTTGAAAGTAACTTACGGATATGATAGAGCGTGATAAGAACCCCAAAATATCCATCTATTTCTCCATACTTAGCTTGTGGAAGCGCTTGACGGAATTTCTCTCTCGAAGTAAGTAGATCACAAGGGCTCAACTGATAACAATCAATGATGAGCTTAACAAAATAAAAAATAAATACTCTAGGTGTTAACGGAAAATCAACATTTGAAAGAAAGAAGAGCATGTACATTTTAGCCACATAAGCATAAAGGAAAGAGGTGCCAGAGAAAACAGAGTGAGAGTCAATTCTATAATGGTGTATATATATATATATATTCTATGAGAACTAAACTAAAAATGAAAATTACCATGATACACTAGCCCTTACATAAATAAGCAGAAAGCACACTCATTTAGTAGCATAAATTTAGCGACAAGGCCTTGCTTGAACAGTTAAGTGCTTTCTTTTATATGGAAAGATGCATTGAATATGCAAGTTAAGAAAAAATGAAAAATAACCAACAGAGAACGAGATTAGATTCAATATATGAAATTCTACTCCAAACGGCAATTAGTAAATACATCCAGAAACAAGCCAAAAACAATAGAGATATCAAAATACACTACTCCAAATGGTCATTAATAAACACATCCAAAAACAAGCCATAACAATAGAGATATCAAAATATATGTAGCGTACCTTATTATTAGTATAACCAAATATCTTTGAAGCAGAACAAAGGAGCATTAAGTTTAAATTAAAGGTAAAAAGAAGCGATCCTATTCATAATATCATAATTTCACTAATCTATCATGGTGTACAAAAATTTCTTATAATAAACCATATACTTATTGAAATTCTCCCCGTTGGAATTATACTATTCAAACTTTTGCTTCCATTGCAAACCTGAACACAGTCTGAATAGTTTTATTACAAAAAATTTCTTATAATGACCTTATAGATTTCTCTCCCCACTGGATTATACTATTAGAATTTTTGCATCCATAGCAGACCTGAACACAGTCTTAATAGTTTTATCTCCCAATGCCAACAAGGATGAGCAATGGTGATGCAGGCCAGATTTATGATTGGCCAACCCATTGGACCCAAGACCAATAAAGCCCAGTAGAGGAGAGTACATCCTCTTAGTAGTTGCTTTTGCTTTAGTTGCTTTCTCAATTATCTAGGATTCTTTAATATTTAGAAAGTCCAATTATATTGATTTAAGACTTATTATTTGATTTGAATTAGTTGTTTCCTTAGTTAGAAAGCATCTTAGTTATAAATAAAGATATAATCCCTTTATGGAACACAGACACTGATATTGAATAAGAATTTGAGATCAGTTCTCAATTGAGAGAGTAGTTGTTTGTTTTTTATGAGGCACCTAGACATCCTATCCTTAAGCCTTTTGGCTTGGAGATTAACCCATTGGCTATTTTTCTTCCCTGCGCTGCTTCAAATGGCCACTATACCAGTAGAATATAAAGAATGCAATCTTGCATGGACATTTGCAGGAGGAAGTATCTATGGCCATTCAACCTAGTCATGTGAGTCGAAAGGAGCAAAGAAAATTGTGAAAGTTGCAGATGTAAAGGCCCAAAGGCCAAGGCCCATGATCCAAGCTCATCATGGAAAGCCCATGATCTAGGACCATGAAAGATACTCTACGTGTGTGATCTTTTAATGATATGGCCAACACATATATAGCTGTAGAATATCAATCACAATGTATAGTTTCCTTTATTACTTGTAGTCACATGTAATTAGAAAGCAATCATAGCCTATAATTAAGAACCTATTGTATATAAATATAGTAGTCTATACCCTATTGGTGATATGATAGGATTCTCTTAATTCCTCTCTGTTGGTGCTCATCTTCTTTCTCTTACTCCAGTCAACTTAAGGATCCACAAATTCTAACATGGTATCAGACAAATCCTAGGAGAAACGACTTAGTGCAAAAAAAAAAAAAAAAGAGTGATGCCAAAAGTGTACCGACCGGGTCCACCTAAAGGGGAGTATTGAAGAGTAGGCTCCACCTGATGGGATTATTGAAAAGTATTTCCACTGCCTCTACCAAAACCTTGAGGTTTTAGTAGAAACGGTTAGTTGAGAAAATTTAATATGGTATCCAGGCTCATCATGGAAAGCCCATGATCCAGGACCATGAAAGATATTCCCCAAGTATGAGATCTTTTAATGATATGGTCAACACATGTATAGCTGTAGAATATCAATCACAATCTATAGTTTCCTTTATTACTTGTAGTCACATGCAATTAAAAGGCAATCATAGCCTGTGATTAAGAACTATTGTATATAAATACAGCAGTCTATCCCCTTTCGATGATATGATAAAATTCTCTTAATTCCTCTCTGTTGCTCATCTTATTCCTCTTACTCTAGTCAACTTAAGGATCCACGAATCCTAACAGCAAAAAAGTACATGGTCTTAAGCAATGCCATGTTGAAATTAGGCTAAAAGCAGAGTTATGCAGATCATGCATCTTCTGTCAAAAAAGATGGAAGTGGAACAATATTTCTCATTGGTCATGTTAATGAAATTATTGCTACAAGTGAACTTGCGAGAGAATTTGCAAGGATAAAGGAGTGTTTCAGTAGAGACTTTGAAACCATGGATTAAGGTCCCCTAGAATAGTTTTTTGGGTGTTGAAGTTGCTTTGTCAGAGAAAAGAATCCAAACTTCACAAAAGTATGATTCATACATCTTTAAACAGAGGAAGGGTAGATTGGAAACTTTTTGATCCATCAATGAAGTCAATCATCATCTTCATGCACCGGGTGAACTTCTAGATGATCATGGCATGTACCAAAGACCAGTGGAAATTTTGAATTGTTACAAGACATGAAATTCCCAATGCTTTAAGTGTGGTAAGTCAATATCATGCATGCACCTCAAAAGACATTTAGATGCAATATATCTGGATATGATAAGGAAACGTTTAAATGTTTGAAAGCTTACCAGGAAAGAGAATTTGAAGATAATGCTGAGAGGGTTGGATCCATGCGAAGTACTCTTATGATTTTACACAGTGAAAATACTATTGTGCTTCATATTGCTTCTAAGCTAGTGTATTATCAGCACATAAGGAATATATTAGTAGATTGTGATTAAATTTGTTAGAAGGTGCAAGAAAAAGATACAATTAAAACATTCAGGTACCAAGGATCTGATGAGATACTAAGAAACAATTATCTAACATTTTCCAATCTAATTAAATATTTATGCACAGCATGAGGGGAAGGTTGAGATTTAGATAGGAGCCTATTTTTAATTTAAAAATTCTAGGGACAATTTTGTAATTTATAAAAAAAATTGCATTTGTAATTTAAGAAATTCATTATTAGGACAAGATGCCCAAGTGAAACTTTCTATCTCATATAACTTTAATTCAAAAATTATTCTTTTTAAAACTTATTTTTCTCCTCTTTCTTTTATGCATTTTGCAATGTTCTTGCAAATTGAGAGGATTTTGTGCAACTTAGATACCTTCAACTCCCAACTTTGTAAGACTATCATAAAATTGAATTCTTGGAAAATAATGCCAGTTAGAAATCTCTCTAGAATGAAGTGGCAACCTACTCGAGTGATAGTTTGGCTATCACAACACATTAAACGGGCTCCTTTACTGGATGCCCCAGTTCTTCCATCAATTGCTTTTACCAAAGCAACTCACTATATTTTCCATAGCCTTGTATTCAACTTCACCACTAGAGCGAGCAACCAAAGAATCTTTTTTGCATTTATCAAACTACTACCCAGAAATGCACAATACCTAGATGTGGTAATCTGAAGAGCTTTCCCTATAGGGCATTACACTCAGATGCACAAGTTGATTGTATGATATCCCCCTTCCAGGAGAGCTTTTGATGTCGCACTGATACACATCATCTAAAAATCCCCCTTCCAAGAGACTTTTTGATGGTTCGCCAATACCAATACACATGATCTAATAAAAGCAACCAGACACCAGAAAAATAACAAACTGTAGGGTTGACGGCTTCAACTGAAAGATCCCAAATTGTTGTTGATTCCTTTTCATATTGAATTCTTTCCTGAATTAATCCCTTGGGAGGTCTCCTGCTTTTATATCCTTTGAGCATGATCTTTACAGAATATTCACTGCAACTATAACCTTTTGTTAATTGGGGTGTGAATACAATCAAAATCCCAATTAGTAGGGCAAATATAATCTATGAACTTATTTTATAGATATCATTAATATATTATCTAACAGGAGTATTTATTTCAGTGGTCCAGGTGGGTCGACATGGTGAATAGATCTAATAGGAAACACCTCCGCGTCACTGGAATCTTTAACTGAAACATGCTAGGAGAGCTTAAACAACACTTCCTCTCTATTATTACAAAGCACTCAACTGATGCACTCCAATCCTAGCTTTCCTCTCACAGCTCCACAGACATCCAATTGCAGCACCCCTAACAGAGAGAAGTACCAAACTAACAACTTTCTCTCCTTAATTTGGATCACATACAGTAGAAGCTTCCGAGTTGAAGAGAATCATATTCATCTTGACATTAACAAACTCTTTCCTTGCCAAGGCCCACTTTGGAATCCTTAAATTCACCACAGAAATCAGATCTTCAATCAATGATGAGGTACTCCTAAATATCATTTCATTCCTTTCCCTCCAAATCAACCATAGAACAAAATACGGAATAAGCGCTACAATAGTAGCCTGCAGCCGAGAAAGGGCCCCACACCCAAGACTCAGCCACCTCCAATACACACCGAGAAACACCAAAATAGCCCACACCTGTTGATGAAGTGATACCAACCATGTAACAAATATATCTCTCCATACGTTACTACAATGTTTGTATTTAAGGGAGATAGAGAGACTTTAAAACAAGGAAAAGTGGGAAACACAATGAAATTGCCAATTGGCACATCAAGAGTAACCTAATACTTCATGGACAGATGAAGCATATCAAAGCTGGTTATGATTTCATTAGCAAGAAGGTGGCCAGAAAAGACATCTCGCCACGAATTGTGAATATAAATTATCAGTTAGCAGACAAGCACTTTAACATAGCCAACTCTGGAAGAATTTGTTCCAACCCATGCATGAATGATCTTTATGCTCTAACTTGAGCAGGAATGTAGAGGAAGTTATGGACTCCTTTGAATTATCGAATCAGAGAAGAGGACATTAAGTACATCCGTCACTACCAAATGTTATGAAATTAGTACTGAAACTAGCTGCTTGATAAGATTCGGTTTAGATTATAGTTATCTCTTTGTAAGCTGTGTGAATTTTAGAGAAGAATGGTCCCTTTCTTGGTGAGTAGACAAATAGTCTCTCATGTTGACCAGTTGTTATACACAGAAATAAAGCTTCAGTTCCCATTTCTACTCTCAATCCTTTCCTTCCTCTCTATCCATATTCCTTGACTTCTAGGGAACAAACTAAGGCAATTTAAGAATGCAACTAGGAATGTTGATCAGACTTCCACAGGAGCTCTAACCATATAGTAAATTCAAAAGAAATGTGAAAGGAGCCATACTGTTGCAAAGTCCCTCCTACAAAGCAGCTGTAGTCCACAAAGCCTTGAAACAAATGGCTGTATAGCTTCCAGCAACAGATCATTTATTTCAGTGGCATTTTTACCCATGGTAACCTGACATGTGCAAACAGATCATCATCATCATGATTTTGCAAACAGATTTACAAATAAACATAACGATGAAGAATCCAGAAGGTTATACCTCCATTAATTCAAGTTTCCTGTTGTGCACATAAGGGCTGACATCATGGTCATATTCATTGCGGTATTCAAGGTTTGAAATATGCAAGTTATCAATAACACTCTGTATAGTCGTCTGCTTCGCTGCATAATTACAACCAATACAATGCTTTCAATACTGCGGTAGAATGTGTGAGCATCAGTAGTTCATCGGAACTTACATCCTGGTGTTGCAGTCAAAGCTACAATCCTTAGTTGCACAGGTACAGCCATCAACTACCAAAGTGGAGGCACAGCCAGAGTCGGGAAACAATAATTTTGTCCATGAAGATAAGATGACCAAATATAGGTTCATTTTATTGTGCGTGTTTCAACTTTCAATATGTAATTGAGCAACTGAGATATACCTCACGAACAACCACACAGTAGGAGTAATTTCCCATTGCACGGTGAGCCTCATCAATCACCAAACAGACTAATTGTTTCATAATCATCAAACATTTGCCTGAGGTCAACAATCACATAAATGTAGAAGTCCAGTGAAATTTTAGTAAAAGCAGCAACAACAAGAAGGAAAAAGAAGACAGGCAGATTTTTTTTTTTTTGAATTAGTAACATGACTCAAACTTGCAACCTCATGATTGAGAACAATAAGCAACTTCCCACTGTGGTATGAGCTTTTGCCACAGATGAAATTAATTGGAAAAAATAATAAAATCAAATGATTCAGTGTTCCCCAAGCACAAAGTTTTCTCAAAGCTGCATCACATACATTGACAGTTTGTTTTATCGATTGAGGCAATCATTTCAGGTATTTAAAAATTGGTGCACAACCATGAGAAATCACACAAGTAGGGTAATGCAATTAAGTAATAAACCACTTGAAATAAGAATTTATGGGATTTTGGAGAGATTTTTAAGAGAAATAAGGAAAAGGTATGCAACTGGAGTATTATCATGTGTTATCGCCCTATATTCTTCCTTAATTTTTTTTTCTTTCCCGAAAACATGAATCATGTTTTTAATTTCAGGCAGCATAAACTAACCACATATTTTAATGATATAGATTTTATTTTTTGGATCCAAGTGAATCCCAACAAGAAAAAAAACACACACAACAGGTTCGTTTTTCCTAATCCAATTGATCTTAAACATATTCAACTATTCACACATGTATTCAACATGTATCAATAATCAGCAATGTTATTGAAAGAATAAATCAACAACTTAGCAAGGTACACAAAAAACAATATCCACAACAGAAAGATATCCATGAATAAAAACATGATAAGGAAGTCAACAGCATTTCCTTTGTGGCAAGCAACTTAGGAAAGCTGTCTTTCAACAGAAGGATGCATATTAAAAAGGCTAGTGAAACTGCATCAAACAAACAAACATTACAAATTCAGACTTTATTCAGGAACGTCAAATGCATATCACTTGCAACTTGGATGAGATATTTATATGGTTACTATTTGGTGAAAACAAATACATCCAGTACATAAGGGCAAAATGGTCCAGTTACCAGATTGAATATCCTTTTCAAGCACTTGGGGAGTAACGAAGAAAACTCTTTTGGCTTTCCAAAAGTGAAGTCGCTTGGAAGGACCCAGCTGGCCTGTCATATCAATTGTCCATTCCTGCAAGCCATTTGGTCGTAAATAATTCAAATAAGTACAAGAAAAATAACGTGATATAAACAATTGTTCATCAAATCGATCAATTCTAAACTGGTATCAGTACCAAGAAAAATGGACAATAAAAAATCATTTATAACAAAAACAGGTGCCATTCTGATGCTCTGGAGAATTTGATCCAAGTTTTTACACAGAAGACCACAGATAGTAAGCTAGACCAAACTGGTGGCCTTGATCAACATTCTACACATTCAAATCCGATGAATGCAAGGTCAAAACGGACCTAACCTGTACCATGGCATAACAGGGAATCAAATAACACCCAAGGAAACACTACCCAAGTACCCCCAACACCAAATAGAAGGAAGAATCGAAGGTCTCCAAACCCAAGATAGAATACAAGAAGCCTTGAGTGGATGGAGTACTCATATGCCCAAGAAAGCTTCAACTAAACCCAAGTAAGTTAAGATGGGTTTGTGTGCAAGAACAGAAACCAAAAAGACTATCGCCCTGTTAGGCAAAGCTTATCCATATGAAACAAATCTGTGAATAATAGATCTGTGTAGAATAGATGTTTTACATTTAGACCGTTTCATAAGACCAATTCGTAGTTGGAAATAGACGTTTTAGAATCCAGCAGTCCGACATTTAGCATGAATTTCTCGAGATCCACATGGAAGCAAGGACTGAAATTTGGCCACATACAGTTCTTAGGCTTATGAAAAAGATCAACGGTTTGGATCTTGATCTAGGGGCCACAAAGTTTAGAATATGGTCCACATTTTTCTCAAATATCTCGAGATTGGCAAAGAATCAGCAGTTAAAATTCAACTCCATGACCGTGTTTGGGTTTCTAAAGAGATTCTATGGTTCAGATTCAGATTGACGAACCCATAATTGAAAAAGAATGGACTGGTTTTCAAGTTGGACTGTGATTTCGAACGTGAAAACCCAATCAGTTTGTACATAAAAGAATCAATGTCCAATGTTTTTTTGTGAATTTCTCAAGCTCCGAGAGGAACAAGGGCTGAAATTTGACACCGTAGTCTTTCTTGGGCTTGGCTCAAGATAGATAGGAATGAAGAAATAGAATTTATGTTGCTAACCCTAACATAGTAGGGACTAGGCTCTGATGATAATGAGTCGTTGTTGGGCTTCTAAAGAGGATCGATGTTTCAGATTTTGATATAAAGGCCCACAAATTTTAGAAATGCAGACCTAAGGTTTCACGTTTGTCAAAAATTTATCAAAATCCATGAAGAATCAATGGCTCAAATTTGATACAAGGGGTGTGTTAGGGCTTCGAAAGTGATCTTACAGTTTGGATTTAGATTGAATGACCCACAACCGAAAAAAAAATAGGAAAAACAAAACACCGATCCAAGTGTTTTTGTGAATTTCTCGAGATACATGAGGAATCAAGGGCTGGAAATTGACAGGATAGCCATTCTTACGCTTCTAAAGAGGATGAGTGGTTCAGATTTTGATATAGGGGCCCACAAAGTCCAAAAATGCTGATCTAAATTTCACGTTTTTCAGAAAAATCTTGAGATCCATGAAGAATTAATGGCTCAAATTTTATATCGTGGCTTCTAAAGATTCCAATGGTTCAAATCATACTTTCAGGTCCCAAAATTTAAAAAAAAAAAAAAAAAAAACAGGACATGAATTTCATTTAAAACACTAAATCACAGATGGTCTACCCACTCCATGGCTTCAGACATATTTCTCTATCATAAAAAAAAAAAAAAGCATTGTTTTTGCAGAAATTTTCAGCTGAGAACTACTCCAGTTTTTGGGTCGTCCAATAGACATTTTCGTCTAAATGCTATTTCAAATGTGCATGTCAATTGCATCATCCAAACAGTCTCAAATGCAGTCATTTTCAAACCACTTTAAGAGAAACATACCTGAGATTCAGACAGGCCAAAGGCCACCTATATAGGTGAAGTCGAGAGTGCCCATCATATATATATATATATATATATATACATAAACATATATTTATAGCCAACATACCTATATCGAAATCATCAATCCATAAAAAACATAACCTACAGATTAGTCTAACCCGCAATAGAAGAAAGCATAAAAAAAATATGATAGGAAGCCAGACACCTCTATTTTCTTCCAAATTGATTCATTCACTGATGGACCATACTAGTGAAGCAATCTTCCATCAGGTTTTCATCATCCTCCCCGCATTGGTGAGACTGTGATGTCAACTATCATCACTAACATGTTCCACATTTTCAATTGGGCTTCGCAAACATTGAAGTTGTCTAAATTAGTGACAATGGTAGACAACTGATCTTTCAAGCATTATTGTTGATCATTTTCAGCACACATCACAGCCCGGCCATTCAATTTCCATCAGATGCATAAAAGAGAAATTACGTGGGAATTTATCGAAGATGGAATGACAATACAACCTATTAGGGATGCTAGGTTGGACCACGTTTCCTCTCTATGAGATGATTACATGCCACTCACTCTTTCCTAAATGGGTGTTTCTTTCCTCTCTTGCTTACGTGCCAATCAATCACCTTTCATTGATTCCATACCAATCATATCTTGCTAGTCGGCTTGGCAGGCTTGGCTCATCCCTCAAAAAGCACATAAAATGAGGGCTTTTAGCTTTCTTAATGGCCCAAGGACAAAGCTTGGACAAAATTTTCATGAGCCCATCAATATAAGGGCTGGGCTTAGATGTTACTATGCCCAGCCCTCTTAGTTTTCTTTTATATGCGAGAGTGTGTGTGTGTGTATGTGCGTGCGCGTGCACATGTAATAACCCTAAACTATTAAGGTGGACCAACTGGGCTAGCAAGGCCCACTTTCGGCCAACCCAATTCATGGCTAGATTGGGCTGCTGGGCCTAAACTTTCAGGTCTTTATTAAATGATAGAACTTGACCCAAGATCCAGTTGTGGTGACAATATAGTTTCCCAATGGAGGCTCTTCGTTTCACACCAACAAATGTGACCATTTAGCCTTCCCATGTGACTCTTGAAGGAAGAGAAATTCACCAATAGATGTGACCCTTAACCTTCCCCAAATGACTCTTCAAAGAAGAGGAATTCAAGTAGAATTTCTCCACTGGACGCCCACTAGTCTATATATAGGATCCCTTCTCATCTTTGGTTAGTTTCTCATAGATGAAGAGTAGAAGAAATAGAGAATCTAATACTGCGATATCTGCAATTAGAAGCAAAAAATTCCAGCAAGGAGAAACTAGTTTAGTGGATGTCCGACTTGAAATCACTCATTACATATACAAGGTGAGTGGCATTTCCTATTAGATTGCATGAACTGTGAATCTTTTGAACATTAGTGATCGATAGTCACGAAGGTCCTTTATATAGTATAAAATCTGTTTCTCTTTGTTTTTAATGTCTTCGGTTAGTGTTTCTATAAGATAAATATGCGACAGTAAGGAATATTACTGCCAAAATGATAAACCATAAAGTGCCTATTAATTTGAATCCTTGATGGTCCACTATCCATCATCTGAACTGATTTGTTAAAAATACAAGCTCTGCCGACCTCCCTGTTATGGGAAATGAAGGTTAAGTCTCAATTTCTTCTGTAATCTGTATAGCTATTGACTGATCGGATTCTGTGATTAAAGTATCTCTTGAAGATTGTTTTCATTATAGAATATGGTGGATTAATGCTAAAAGGAAAATCAGAAACTGGGAATTTCAGTTTGGGTAGTCAAAAATGAACTCTGGCCGTTCTTGAGTTGTGGGCCCATATGGCCCACCTAATCTAGGATCAAGTCCCCACATCTGGAAGGGGACTGGTAGGTGAACATGAGGATGGTAGACCCATGATGATTGGATCATTGGGCCCCTCCATCCTAAGTATCCAAAAGTGATTAGAGGTGAGCTCTTTTCCCAGTCACAACTGTTCTTTTTGAACCATGGTACTGTTGTACTTTTTCATATCAAAGAAATTCAGATGTTCATAAAAAAGATTCTGGGTCCCAAGGAATTATTAAATCCCTAAGATTGGTCTATAATATACGAAAAAGGGGTGACAGTAAGCACTGTTACATAACTCTATAAGATTGACAGTGACTGATTTAATTTCACTAATGTTGTTTAGTTGTGAAAAATTCTGTTAGTGTGTTAACATGCTTAAGCTTATTATTAAGGACATATATTTAAGAAACCCTATCATTTTGTAAGTTGTTAAGATCATGTGAATAAGATGCGATATCTTGTTGTAATTAGCTCAATCAAACAGTGGATATTCTCATCACTAAGGCTCCACAACCTATTACTTAAATGTTGATGCTCTAATTCTGATTTTCCTAATCCAAGTTTAATTTAACCTTTAGTAGCCAATGTATAAAGTGAATAGTCAATGTGGAACTCTCATGGCACTTGATCATAGTAATTAGATACAAGTTTAAGTATGGGTAACATGGGTATGGTATTCACCATAAGACTAACTAGAATAACAAAGATATGGTCAATGCCACATACCAGGGAATACCAATTACGATTATGAGTGGGGCGAGATTCCAGCCCAAAGTATGTGAGACTGACCAAGAGAAATAGTACAATGATACCCTATTATGGAGTTTATGAACTAGATTAAGGATTTGTGTTATAGGTTATTATGGAGTCTGTTTTACGGTGGTACTGGAATTGACTCAAACTAAGATTGGTGACAAATTTGTCACGTCATGAATATGAATTTCCCATATGGAAATATATGAATTGCTCAAACTAAGATTGAGGACAACTTGTCACGACACGAATATGAAATTTCCTTATGGAAGTATTAATTGGTGGCAAACTTGTCACAACATGTATATGACCTTCCCTTGCGGAGAAGTAAGACAACAATCATGGTGGTACGACAAGCTATGTTGTTGAATGTGAGTATGAATTTTAGCTTCTAAGTAAGCCTATGAACTCTCCTTTCAAGGAGAGCCTATGAACTCTCCTTTTAAGGAGAGCCTATGAACCTTTGAACCCCGGTGTAATGAATGTGAATCTACCAATATATTGATACGGATGGATACTCGGAAAAGAAATGAACGGTCAATCACACCACTAAAATCAGTGGCATACCTTTCGGGTTTCTATAAGAATGACTTAAGCTTATTTTATGCTTTATAATTTTCTCTGAATTAGAAATTCCATTCACCAATGTTGGTAACCAGTGGTTTGCCCCACTACAGGTAATGCATTCGTAATGGGACCGGGGAATAATGGAGATCAAGCTATAGACTTTGGCATGCGTGGCTAACTGAGAGGACAAAGAACGTCCTAGATTTTAGATGGGATCAACCCATAGTTTAGACTCTTCTTTTTTATTAAATCAAAGGATTGTTCCTTCTAGCTGAACCTTTAATGACTTTTGAGACATGGATGTCGGAATTTAAATTTTTAATCTATGCTTGGACTAATGCTCTTGGAATTTTACTTATGAATGTTATTGTTTTATAAACCTGATAGCGTCTTAAGAATATGAAGAGCTCCAGATTCTTTGGTCGTTACAACACGTAGGTTTATGTGAGTATGAATCTTATGTGATTATCGTGGGTTCATATGCGATTCTCATAGTAATTTTTTATAAGAATCTTAATGTTATTGTCTGGTTTTTATTTAATTTTTATATAAATAAGACATGTGTGATTCTTTTTTTTTTTTTTTGGGTGTGGGGGGGTGGCGCTTATCTACATATAGTTGATGTGTGTGTATTTGGATTTATTTAAGCACATACGTAGGTTCAATTGATCATGAGTCTTATATGATTCTTATGTGGACTCAAAATAGGATGAGATCACTTCTCTTCAGCTATTGGTTCTAATATATAACCTCATATTCAGATTCAACTCCAATGCCCACCTGTTGGATGGGCCACACCTAGAAAACAAACTACTACAAAATCCTTACATGCTACAAAGGAAATTATGAGACACTTTTTTTTTTTTGCTATTTAATTCATGAGAATTCAGTGCAATGTATTCTATGAAGGGCCTAAAATCGATGAATTAAAAGATAAGATTCACCAATAGCATCAAATCGTCACCGCCCTACCAAACCATATTGTAATAGAGAGATTTCCATCTACCACCATGTTGCTTGTTGCACTTCATTGATGGTCCCAAACTCAGATAAAGAAGGATGGATAACATTAGCTTTACATTCAGTTCCTAGTATTAGTGTAATAGTGTTGAAAAAACTAAAAACATATTTTCTTCTCTTTAGACCCTTGTAGACCAAGTAAGGGCCTAGGTAGTGCAAGCCCTCTAAGAGAGTTGGCCAACTCCTAGCCTAGCCTATATACGTTGACAGCGGGGCTTGGACACCCCTGGGCACACCCCGGCCCTTTGACAACTATACTTGCTAAATCTAAAATAGCTTCTTAGGATGTTCTAAACTCATAAGAAAAGGTGAAATTGGATGGCTTTATGTGGATCAAGGATCTAACAATCCTAACCATTTATTCATAAGCCACGCCTTAAAGAGTTGGCTAGGATCATTAAATCATTTTGAGCTTTTATCCTCTCCTAATCCAAGGTAAAACCTTATGGCTCAACCCCAAACCCATGATTGGCATGCATCTAAATGGGCCCAAAATTGTTCATTGGACGTGCATATGCAAACATATGTGTATAGAGTGAGGGAATGCAATTTGCATGTCACAAGAGACCTTGCATCTAAAAATTGCACTTTTTTGCTCACTTGGATGCAGCAGGCCAATCACGGCATTAAAATGGGATGGTAATGTTTTAGAGTGAACCGTGGGTGCATTAAAACTAACTTGATTTTATGACCCTAACCATTGCTCTACTGGCCCAGCATTCAATGGCTCTATAATTACAAAGTTTTGTGATTAAAATCTAAGGTGGTTATCGAACTAAAAAGTGTCAAGTTTGGATAGTGCTAATTCAACAGTATTAGTGAGTAAGAGGGTTAGATTAATCATAGGTGGGCCTAATAGAAGTTCCCATCTAAAAAGTTTTGTATGTATATTGTTTTTGTCTATTCACCTGCGGAATTCCCATAATTTTATGGCATGCTTCAATTTGTTGCATGACTAGTGGCCTTGAAGGAGCTGCAAAGACAATTTTTCCTGAAATAGAAATTCAAATTTGAGTCTTGACAAAAAAAAAAGGAATAAAATGATGTCACAACTCACAAGACATTGTAAGTAATCCCCAAATTTATATAAATCATCAAGAAATAACTCCAATCAAGAAAATAATTCATTGTCAAGTGGCGATCTTATATGTGTATATATGTGTGCGTGTGTGTGTATAAATATATATATGGCAAACCTCCGCCCCCCTATAGTCGCTGATGCCAAGTTTGGCACCCATCCAAATGGACTAAACCACTGGACCAATTGTGCACTCATTAGGATGGTGAAAACTTGTGGGCCATTGATCAAGTGGTTAAGAATTAGGATGATGATCCGAGACCCCGTGACCAAACACAAGGCCATGGGGGCAGATCTTTTGATCCCTCATTCCCATCCCCACATGGGGGTAAAGGTGGGCCCCACAAGGACTTGTGCTCATTAAAGGGGGACCCACATGGGAAAACATCTGTCAAGGACTGGCATTGATGTTGTCAAAACCAACACACCTAGTTGACCCATATACGATCTGGATCCTATGCACACCGTGCTGTGGAGCTCACTTTGAGATGGAGCTAGGGGAATTTGAAGAATTGGGTGGGGCCCTCCTATGTACAAAAACTCAGCCCCACTTGATCATCTTGATCCTTTCATCAATGGGCCACAAATCCGATCCATTCGGATGGGTGCAAACTCAAGAGGCGTGTCTAATTCAAGGGTGTATTTTGGACTTTGGGGTCCATCTTCAGAAGGTGTATGCGCACGCACGCACAAAGGAAATTTTCCATTTTCACACACCATAATAAAAAAGGTAATGATGATGATGAAGAACCAATATTTAATCATCATCACAAAACCAAAGCCTCATCCCATCCATTTGAGGTTGGCTTTGCCAGTTCAACTTCTCTCACCCTTCCATAAGGCTAAGCTCTCTATCGCCAGCAACCTAACATGTTGCCTCTAAGTACCTCCAAATCTTCATCAGCCTCGCCCTTCTCAAAACTTGTACTAACAAGTTTGGGCCTTCAGTCTTCTCATCATCATCATTGAAGCCGTCTCAGCATTTACATACAAGTAATAAATAAAAATTAGCAAAATCAATTACAATAGTTCCATTAATAGATCTAACACAGGTTAATTTAATTAAACAATTTGATTGGATTATGGTTTAAATTTTCAAGCTGTGACGTCACTAACTAGAAACTGTAAAAGGAGTTTTTCTTTTTAAATAAAACAATCACGTAAGGTAATAACTAAAATAAGTAAGGCTAGATGTCATACAGTGCCCTCAAATTAATAAATTAATCTCAAGCATACAAACTTGCCAATAATATCACATTATATATCCCAAGAACCCTAGCAGACATGTTAATCAGCTGGTCCCCTAATTTGATGCATTATTTTTCAATGCCCTTAAAACCTACTTTTCTCAAGCTGACAAACTACTTCAACAGACATCTCCCGTGAAAGGTTCAAACCCTGAAATTGTGAAATTCATCAAATTGCAACAATACCTCTACCGAGTAAACCCAAGCTCAACAACACCCTGCCAAAAGTAATGCATTCTCTTATCAATACATTTGGGACTTTCTAACTTATCTGAATGAATAAAGCGTGATGATAAAATTAAAACCAATGGAAGAAACTAGACTGGGTCACTAGAACAAGAACTTCATGTATCTTCCAACTATCTTTCTACAAATATGAACAGTGCCCTTGGTTTCAATGAGACAAGGCTCCTAGGATAGTTAGAGATGCATTCTCTTCTAATGTTGAATTCAAATAGCTAAAAGTATGCACCTTAACCTGCAATGCATTTATGCCAATTTGGAATGGTCATAAAGTTTGATCCTTGAGATTCACAAAGTGTACTCATTTTCCTTATTTTAATGTTTGCCTGTTTTATTAGTGACATTGGCCAATGGCCACCAATTGCAAATAACATTAATTCTGTCACTTCATCTTTCAAGGAGAGCAACAAACCTTATATTGCAGAAGGCAGCTAGCTACAGATTTGATTTTTAAAAAATGCATATTAAAGGGAGTAATTCCGAGCAGGGCATTTGGAGTTATGGATTAAAAAAAAAGCATAGAAATAACTATTGCAAGCATATGCAATTAAGTCATTGCCAACATAAGAAATACAAGGTCCAACACCAAGAACTGTAAGTGACAGGCTAAAACATGTCCAACTGGAGGCCAAGAGCCAAGAAAAGCAATAAAAAAATTTAGAAAAAAAAAACCATGATAATAAATAGATTACACGAGCAATACCTTCTGGGAACCATCTAAAGTAGTTATACATGACAACAGCAGCAATAAGCGTCTTCCCAAGTCCAGTTGGCAATGCCACCAATGTATTTGAAAAGAGAGCCTTTTCAGTAATAGAAAGCTGGTAGTCTCGAAGTGGGATATTGACTGCAAGGAAAGAGATACAATGTGTATAGTAATCATGATCAATCTGAAATTGAAAAGCCAAAGCATAGACACTTGATTTGTCTCAAGATGATTATTCGCATATAACATTTAAGTGCATGTCAAAAAAATTTCCTATCACATCCTAGGAATTCCTAGGAAATGATTCCTAGGACATAGACCTTATCAAGGGGGTTAAGAATGAAGAATCATTATTGTATATTGACATAGGCCCATCAATGTCTCCCTTTGGTAGGAAATGGTTACCCACCCTTCATCCTAATTCCTATGAAATTGAAGCTTACGGAAATTCGATAACCCCTCTCAGATCTCCACATGTTTACCCCTCCTCCCAGATAAGGCGCATCTAATAAGAAATCTTATGAATCCATTGGGAATTTGCCAAATCCTCCCCAAGCAGAAATCAAATAAACACGTAAAAAATCAAGCGCAACAAACATTGCAAAATTCAGCACATCGCATGTCAAGAAAAATAACCAGGATAAATCCAAGTCTTGGCAGCCTCTAGATCAATTCTTGGACGGATACCATCGTCCCCCGTATCAGAACTTGGATTCCCATCCTCAAGATGAGATACATGAGCAATGCTAGATCTTCCACCAGTTCTAACAAACTTATCAAGCGTGGATTGGCGGGAACCAGCAGATGTCTTGGGCTTAGAAAAAGAAACAGAAGACCTGCCAAAATTCTCTCTATTCGAAGCCGGTGCCACGACCTGACAGGCAACATCGATTTCTCTAACAGCTGCCTCCCAGTCAAACTCCTGCATTGTGGAAGCTACAGAAATCAATGGAAATCACATGCGCGCATTCAAAGTCACTTTCAGTTGAAATGCCATGAAATTGTAACAACAACAACAACAACAATATGAAGTGATGGTGGAATGAAAGAAAGATGGAAAGAGGGAAAACAAAATTAGGTCAAGCGCGGCGCGAAACAATCCGCCATTATCAGAGGCAAGTACACCTGAAAGACTCGAATTTGAAGCGATTTCGGAATCTGGTTGTTTCCATTAGCCTAAAACAACAGCTTGAATTCAAATTACAAGCAGAAAGAGGGATTTGAGTCCTAAAACGTGATTGTGGAGAATGGCAGAAGCAGAGATCAAATCATGTTATCAAGATCGTAATCTTCATCGCTGTAATCAGATACGTATGGGGTTTGTGTGTTTTGACTTACGTCGTCCTCCTGAGCGTGAGGAGGGAAAGAGGAAGCCGATGTTGATGCTGCCATGTGGTGGAAGAAGCATACGAGAACCCCAACTAGAGAGAGAGGAAGAAGCCTTTGTGATGAGTGTTCATGTTTTCATCTCCGTCTGCTCTGTGTCTGGCTCGTGGGATACCCTGCAGGGTTTTTTTGATAGTTTGCCAGAGACATTTCAAGTTTTGAAGCCCGCCAACGAAAGCTGATTTCTGGGTTCGGCGCCAGGAACGAAGGGCCATTCGGCCCGAGCTCATCCAAGATCGGACTCGCCACAAAATTGTAGTGACCCTTCCTGAGTTGAACTCACCTGGGTCACGTCTGTGCACACATCAGTGATATTTAGGGTTTTTAAAAAACTCAAGAAAAGAGTTCCCTAAAAATTAGAAATTAAAGTTTGATGTGATTTTTTTTCCTTGATTAGTTGGTCCTTAATATTATTTGGTGCAGCTGTGGATTCCTCATTGAAAATCAATATTTATTGTTTAGTATGATAATTTTTTGTAGAAAAATATCAAAATCACATATTTATTGTATTCCATCATTTGTGTTCTATTTACCCATTTGTTCACAATTCTTTGTAAATTGTCAGACAATGGTATTTCAAAAACTATTGGAAGATTCATAAAAAAAAAGAAAATAAATAAAGCCCATTTTATAAAATGTAATGATCCCAAACCCCGATGGAGCATTAGTAGATGATCTAGATAAATGTGAAGGGCGAAGAGCATGATCCTGTTTGTGCGGAAATGGAAATGTAAGACTTCTTTATATTCCATGACCAATGCAATTCCTACTGTTTACATGTGTGCAGTCTGAACTGTAGTCCTGGTTCATATCAATTTCCCCCTTCAAATTAAAAAACAAGGTCCGAAAACAGCCTATGTAAGTGGTATCCAACCATTTGATTCAGAGATTTGAAGGAGAAATTATGTGTGTGTTTATCAACCAATATAAAATTCTGATTAATCCAATTACTAGGCATATTACACTTTATTTATAACCAAGTATTCATATTCACTGAAATATTGATCATCAAAGGCTAAAAAATTTAATAGAGTTTTGATCTTTCGAGGCCTCTTGGATTTTGAAATTTTAATGAAGATTTTGAAAAGTTTTCCAGCAACTCTTCACACTGCAAATTGACGAAAACACTCATTTACTGTGAAAATCTAAGTTGTTTATATATATAGATAGATATAGACATACATTTTTAGCTTATATGTGTTAACACCCATTTAACTTTCATGGGGTCATATGCAGGCCAGGCCAACCTTTAGAAACACACCGTAAAATGTCTGACCCGAGACCTCCCATTTAGTAAATTGGATCAGGCGGAAATGGGCTTCTTCGCAATTCTCTTTTTTTTTTTTTTTGACATTTTATTCATTAAATTACAAGAGGGTAGGCCCGACCAGGCTTTGGGAATTTATCAGCTAATCCAAGCGCCAACCAAACGTAAATGTACTAGATTTTACATCCTAGCCAGGCCCAAAGCAGGCTGGGCACTTTCCAGGCTCCTTAACACCACTGCCTGTGTATCCGGTTCTTAATTAAAACTGAAAAACTCCAGAAGTTGGAGCGAGAAAGAAAAAACAAAAGAGCAAATAGATGCAGGGAAGGTCGTCTTCATGGAGGGATTTTTAATCTTAGTCCATGAAGGTCGTCTTCATGGAGGGAAGCGCCGTTGCAAAGCCAAGATTCTCTGGTGGTGGACATAGAGTGCTTTGTACTTATTATTTATTACTAATCATTTATTATTACTATTGCTGCTGTTGTTGTTGTTATTTGCAACTTTTTCAATAATATCTAAAGAGACATTCTAAACTTTAAAAATATTCCAACATTTCTTAAAGCATAACTTCTTAGAACTTTATGGGGGTAATTAAAATATAAAAATAATATGGTTTATTGTAATAAATTCAAACTAATCAAAATAAAATTTTTCTCCAATTTTAGCAATTATAGTTGTATTTCACTCCAATCAAATTAGGATCTTCTTAAGATCTGATCATACAAGTAAACCAATCTACTCACATCAGTAATGAAAATTTATCGACTGGTCAATTAATTGTGATAATTTAATGGGCCTTGATGCAAGTTCAAATGGTTTAGAGTTTAGAATTGAAAGCAATTCACCAAGTCATGATGATTTTTTAACCATTTTATTTTTATTATTTTTGTAATTATTTATTCATTCCTGTTTTCATTTTTTTTAACTTGCTTGGATGATTTGGTAAGAATGCTAAAGAATTTGGGAGAAACGTCATTCAAGTCCATCATCATCATCATCATCATCATCAAAGTCTTATCCCAACCATTTTAAAGTTGAATACATGAATTCTTTTTCTCTATACGATTCTATTTTGAGTCAAATCCTTAGATAAGTTAAACTTCTTAAAATCTAATTTAATGACCTCCATCAATATTTTCTTCGGCCTATCCCTACCTCTTGATGGGCCATCTACCTGGATAGTTAAACTTTTCCTCGCCGATGTTATAACCGGCCTATACTCAAAATGCCAAAACCATTTTAAACAAGTTTCTCTAATCTTATCCTCTATTGGTACTACCCCTAAATGTTCTTGAACGTGCTCATTTCTAATTTTATCTTTCCTAATTTTTCTACACATCCACTTACGCATTCTCATTTCCATCACATCCATCTTATGTATATGCGTATTCTTAATTAGCTAGTATTCTGCTCCATATATCATAGCTGGTCTAACCACTGCCCTGTAAAATTTGCCCTTCAATTTCGTCAGCATTGGTCTGTCATAAAGTACTTCAGAAGCTAATCTCCACTTCAGTCATCCAGCTTGTATTCTATGTTCAACATCTTCATCAATCTCCCTATTCTTACTAATCACTGAGCCCAAATACCAAAATAAATTTCTATGTGGTATCTCATGGGTTTTAATTTTGACAGTGGTTTCAACACTTTGTATATGTCTACTGAAATTACAATCCATATATTCTGTTTCTGAACGACTTATTTTAAAGCCTCTATATTCTAATGCCCCTGTTATCTCTCGAGTTTTGCATTTACACTATCTCTTGATTCATCAACTAATACTACATCATCTGCAAACAACATGCATCATAGTACTTCTTTTTTAATATGCGCAGTTAACTCATCCATAATCAATGCAAAAGAAGTAAGGGCTTAAAGCTGATCCTTGATGGAAACCTATAGTCACGGGAAATCCACCTGTTTCTCCACATGTGGTTCTCACATTTGTTACTGCTCTTTCATACATATCCTTAAAATTTTCAATGTAACCGCCGAAGAAATTCTGTTTCTTCAAAACCTACCAAATTAAATCCCTTAGTACCCTATCATAGGCTTTTTCTAAATTGATAAAGACTATGTATAGATTTTTCCTCTTCACTCAATATTGTTCCATTAATTACCCAAGTGAAAAGGTAGCTTCCATAGTTGACCTCTTTAGCATAAAACCATATTGATTTTTAACAGTCTTGGTCTTCTGTTTAAATCTTTTCTCCATTTTTCTGTCCCATAACTTCATAGTATGGCTCATAAGTTTAATTTCTCAATAATTAGTATAATTTTATATATCTCCCTTATTCTTATATATAGGTACTGTAATGTTTCTTCTCCATTCATCCGACTTTTTCTTTGTCTCAAAGATCTTATTAAAGAGTCTACATAACCAACTCACCACAACCTCTCATAAGCATTTCCATACCTCTACCAAATATCATCGGGCATATAGCCTTTCCTGTCTTCATTCGCTTTAATGCTTCCTTCACTTCCACCCCTCTAATTCTGCGGAGAAAAGTATCATCTACTAATGAAGTATCATCCCTAGTTCTTATATCTCCCATATATTCTTCATTTAAAAGTTTGCTAAAATATTCCTTCCACCTTTCTTTAATATCATTGTCCTTCACTAAAACATTTTCCTCATTATCCTTGATATATTTGACATGATCTAAGTTCATACTTTTCTTTTCTCTTATTTTTACAAGCTTGAAAATATACTTCTCTCCTTCTATTGTTCCTAACCGATTATAGAGGTCATCGTATACTTTGAACTTTGTACTACTTAGTACTTTCCTAGCTTTTTTCTTTACCTTCTTATACAACTCAAAATCTTCCATACTCTTATCCACTGCCAAACTCTGTAGCAATGTCTTTTCTCTCGAATAACTTCCCGAACCTCCACACTCTACCACTATGTTTCTTTATTAACATGTGTCTTTTTTTTAATTCTCTAAGTACCTCTTTTGCAATCTTCCTACTGCAATTAGCCATTTAAATTCATATAACTATAGTTTCTCCTTCACGATTTCATTCTCCCTTCTTAATCATTTTGTTCTTAAATATATTTACTCTTTCCCCCTTCAAATCTCTCTACCTTGTTTTATGGCCCATTTTTTTTACAACCGCTCTCTTTCTACTTCTAATGTAAATATCTAAAACTACTACCCTATGTTGCGTGGTAAAACTCTCTCCTGGGACAACCTTGTAATCTTTACAAGTAAATCGATCCTATTTTCTAACTAGAAAAAAGTTTATCTGACTCTTTTTGCTCCCAATTTTATAGGTAATTAAATGCTCATCTCTATTTTTAAGTGTTTGTTACTACAAGATCAAATACTACTACAAAGTCCAATATAATGTTTCCGAATTCATTTTTTTCTCTAAATCCTTGCCTTCCATACCATCTCTCATATCCTCTATTAGCTTTTCTTATATGCCTATTTAAATCCCCTCCAAGAAAAATCTTATCACTATTTGGGATTTCTTTCAGTAAATCATCAATCTTCTCTCAAAATTGTCTTTTCACACTTTCCACTAGTCCTACTTGGGAAGCATATGCATTGATGATATAGATTATGTCTTCTTCTAACACTAGTTTAATTGCTATAATTCTATCACCAAAACATCTTTACCCCCACAATTCTCTTTTTCAAATCCTTTTCTACAACTATACCCACTCCATTTTTTGTATTACTCTTTCTTGCATAAAATAGCTTATACCCATCCGTGAGCTCCTTAGCTTTATTCCCTTTCCGCCTTGTCTCTTGTCTATAAGTCACACTAGCTCTTTTTCTTTTCATTATCTTGACCAACTCCATGTTCTTACCTATCAAAGTTCCTATATTCAAAATAGCTAATCTAATTTTCCTATTCATCATCTTCTTCTCATGGACTAACTTCTTTAACCGAACTAGCTTAGAGTCATGCAGTAGCCATTGCACACTTTTCACTGCAACCGGGCAACGCTACAATGCGTCACTTAAAAAGGAGAATGCCCTAGCCTTATCATGAAATATTATTATTTCAGAATTCATGTTTTGGTTGTGACAAAGTTTTACCCTAGCTGTCAACATACCTAATGCAATCCTCCTCCTTTACCCGGGCTTGGGACTGGCAGCAAAACTAGTAGAGTTATTACATGTACACCCTATTTATTACATGGATTCTAATTTCTCATTGATCTGGGCATTATTCACAACAAGATTTTATTACAATAAGCTTGTATGATAAGAAATCGGAAAAAATTTTAGGACTAGATTCAATCTTACGCATTATTTATTGTCACCGTTTTTTTTAATCTAAGGTCAATCTTCCGGTGTGATAAGCCTCTGATGGGATAAAATTTGAGAATATCCCCCGTCATCATATCATCATTAAAGCTTTGCCCTAATGATATAAGGTTGGCTATATATTCTATCTTCATTTCTGATTTATCCATAGCCAAACCCCCATGGGTACATCTTATTTATGTTCTCCAAATAATTTGTAGGAAGGGCTGTGACTCTAATGAAGTGGAGGTTAAAGCTATTTTAAATTCTCTTATATGTTTTCTGAAGTATTATCATAGTGTTCTTATAGTGACGAGCGATTTTTCTAATGCAATCATTTGGGTCTCAAGTCGGAAGGCTTATCCATGGAAGTTTTAATTCTTCTTTAACGAAATCCAAGTATCATATAGCATCATTAATATTTGACTCCAACAGCATAGTAGGTTAGTAAATGTGATGATGGATGCTTTAGCTGAATAAGGTGTTGACGAGGTTTCCCCTAGGGAGGGTTTTATCTTGTAGTTGTCTTGTGAGAGCAGTATAATACTCTTGTTGTATCTTTATGTTCTTTCACTCTTTTTCTTTTTTATTATTCTCTCTTTGTAACCATTGTAACCTTTTCTCTTATAAAGAAATTAACCAATAAAAAAAATAGAACCCTTATGTAGGTTTCACTTATGGGAATTCAGCTTTACTGCTTCAAAATCTCGCTAATAACGCAAGAAATTTAATTTTAGGGGCCTATTCTTTTATAAGAATTCCTACAAAAAAAATTAGATAGTTAGAGCTTTTGGGACAGCTAATCCCCTGGCATTTGCAAATGCCATATTCATTTGCTAAAACTTTTAAATTCCACCACTTGAAAGGATTCTATTAACCCTTTGAATTCTAAAATTCTACCTCCTTCACTCTTTTGTTGGAATTTCTAAATGCTCAAATATAAGGCAGCATTAGGGAGTATTCAAATATTCTACTATGTCTGAAAATTTCAGAATCCACAAAAATGAATTATGAGAATTCTAACAAAATGAACAGGCCTAGATTCGTGGAATTCCACTCATAGTTCATGATTTCTTCATGACACATTTGTGAACACACTTTTCCACATAAAAAAGGTGGAAAGTCGACGAGGTTTTCCTCTGTAACAGTAAAATTATACATTTTGGTCGAGCCAGTTTTCTAGGAGGAAAAGCATAAAAATGAGTTAAAATTTTCATTTTTTTTTCATTTTTTCTCCTTAAATGTGGACAAACTTCTCAAAAACCACTTTCACATGAAGAAAAGTAAAAAAAGAAAATAGTGTTTTCCTGCACTGGCAAGGAAATTCAATTCGGATGGGGAGGTGAGATTTGCGTTTCCAGACATCCTTAAAGGAAACCGCATCACTTGGGCAGCTGTACAAATACATACGCCCAAAAGACTATATGACATCCAGCGAAAGAAATGACAAGTCACAAGAGCTTATGTTGTAGATATGATACCACCCTTGTACGCATGTGTATGTAGACAACTAAGATCAACAATCAATCACACAAGAAGATAGGAGATTTATGTGGTTCGACAAAGATGCCAACGTCCACGGAAAACCAATTTCCACTAGGCTCTCCTCCAATCTGTGAATCCACAGCCTTGAAATTTCAGCATATAGCTAGGGTTACAGATTACATCATATATATAATCAATACTTCATTATTTTTCAAAAACTCTATTATAAGAAAAAAGGAAAATCCTAATCCTATTAAGAAAGTACTGTTTAACAAACAGAAAATTTCTAATACAGATAGAGAAACTACCCAAGACAATGAACCCACTTCATCTGGACCCACTTGGCCAACAATCTCCCCCTCCAGACCATAGGGAAGACGCCCTGAACCCCTTACTGGGAATTCAGCTCTGCCAACTCTAAACACAACTCCAGCTTTCCCTCAGACACAACCTTTATCATCATGTCTGAGGGATTCTTGTCCAAGTGAATCTTTTCCAGTTTCATGAAGTTCTTCTCGATCACCTCATGAATCTAATGGTATTTGACATCAATGTGTTTCATGCGACCATAATATGTAGCATTCTTACTGAAATCCATAGCACTTTGACTATCACAGTAAATTACATACTCTTGTTACTTCAAACCTAATTCTTAAAGGAATTTCTTCAACCAAAGCATCTCTCTCCTAGCTTTATTAGCATCTATGTACCGTTTCAGTTGTAAAATGTGATGTACACTTCTGTAACTTTGATTGCCAGGAGATAGCTTTTCCTACAAACGTAAACAAATAACCAGAAATCGATAACCGACGATCAATATCGCCTCCAAAATTAGCATCAATATAACTTTCTACCACTGGTTTTGAGCCTTTGAAATACAAGCACAACTTAGAAGTACCTCTCAAATTTCTAAAGATTCACTTCACTGCTTCTTAATGATCTTTTCCAGGGTTAGATAGAAACATACTCACTAAATCTACAGCATGAGCAGTGTTTGGCCATGTGCAAACCATGGCATACATAAGACTCCCCACAGCATAGGAGTAAGAAACACATTCCATCCATTCATCTTCTTCATTTGTAATAGGACACAAGCGTTTGCTTAATTTGAAGTGATTGGCTAGAGGTATGCTAAATGGTTCATCATTCTTCATATTGAACCGCACAAGGACTCATTCAGCATATTTCTTTTATGGCAACCACAACTTCTTAGAACTCCTGTCACTACGTATTTGCATGCCTAATGTTGTACGTGCGAGACCCAAGTCTTTCATGTCAAACGACTTTGATATCTCCTCTTTTAACTTGCTAATCAACTTACTATCTTATCCACATATTATCTACCTACAAAATAAGGATGATGAACCTACCATTGATAAATCGATGAACATAAACATAGTAATATACAACTGTCCTCTAGTACCCATGACTCAACATAAATGAATTAATATTCTTGTACCACTATCTCAATGCTTACTTCAGCCTGTAAAGACTCTTCTTCAACTTGCAAACCATCTATTTTTTTCTTCTACCTCAAACCCCTCTGGCTGAATCATGTGGATCTTTTTTTTCAAGTCACAATTAAGAAATGCAGTCTTTACGTCCATCTATTTAAGCTCAAGGTCCATGATGGCGGCTAGACCTAATACAACTTTGACAGAAGTCATTTTCACAACAAGAGAGAAAACATCACTGAAGTTAATACTTTTCGTCTGCGCGAAGCCTTTTACCACTAACTGTGCTTTATACTTCACCAGTTTTTCATTCTCATCCTTTTTCAACTTAAACACCTATTTGTTTCTCAGAACATTCTTATCTTTAAAAAGTTGTACCAGCTCATAAGTCTTGTTCTTCTTTAAAAAACTCTTCTCACTCATTCTTATCATCATAAGTCATTACTTCTCGGAAGCTCTCTGGCTCCCCCTCATCAGTAAGCAAAATATATTTAGATGCAAGATATATAATTGATGGTTGATGCTCCCAAGTAGACCTCCTAGCTTGAGGTTCCATAGTTTCTAACTGAGAAGGCTGCAGCTCCCCCTGCTCAACACACTCATCATCTGGCAACCCCTATAACTCATCACAATCCAGATCGTTTTGCCCACCTTATCCACCTATAATTTGCACCGGAGAAGGACTTGTTATGAGATCAACGACTCCATCAACTGTCTCAGAAGGCTTATCAATCTTCTCAACATTTCTAAAGAACCAGTCTTCATGGAAAACCATATCCTTACTTCTGATAATTCTTCTCCTCTCTGGATCCCATAACCTGTAGCCAAATTCACCTTCACCATAACCAAGAAAGATGCAACTCATTGCCTTATCATCCAATTTAGAACACTGCTCTTTTGGTACATGTGCAAACACCTTACACCCAAACACCTTCAAGTGTAAATAGGAAGCATTTTTATTTGTCCATCTTCTCCCTGAAAGATCAAAATTCAAACGAACTAAGAAAGATTTGTTAATTAGATAACCGACAATCAGAGCAACTTCACCCCAGAATGACTTAGGCAACCGTGCTAATCTCATCATATATCTCATTTTCTCAAAAATAGTGCGGTTCATTCTTTTTGCCACACCATTACGCTGTGGCATACCGAGAACTGTCTTTTCATGTTGAATGCCATGCTTAAAGCAGTAACTTCTAAACTGATTGGATGTATACTCACATCCATTATCTGTAAAGAGATACTTCAAGAGTTTACCTGTTTCTCTTTTAACTATGACATGAAACTATTGAAAAATCTAGAGCACTTGATCTTTTGATTTCAACGTATAAACTTAAACTTTCCTAGATATATTATCGGTAGACACGACAAAGAACTTATTGCCACCTAATGATTATACCTCCATGGGACCACAAGCATCAAAATATGTCAAATCCAACACATTAGATTTCAATTTTGATGTCGAAGAAAAAGCAACCCTATGTTGTTTGCCAAACAAACAATAATCACAAGGGTCAAGAGATGTACTTTTGGAGCAAGGAATTAAATCATTCTTTGCCAATATCTGCAGGCTTTTTTTACTGATATGACTAAGTCTCTTATGCCACAAATTTGGAGAGGAACTGTCTTCAACACGATTCAACACACCTTTGCACAGTTTTACATGTGTTTTGTAAAACGTGTTACCCGCTTTCCTTTTCGCAATAACAAGAGATTCTTTAGTGAGTTTCCATCTGCCATTTCTAAAGTAATTCTTATAACCTGCACAATCCAATGCAGTTCTAGAAATCAGATTCAACCACAGATCAAGAATATGTCACACATCTTTCAACATCATTGTGCAACCAATATTGGTTTGAATTCAAAAATCATCGATACCAACAATCTCTGAATGACTCATGTTGCACATTTTCACAATACCAAAATCATCTGCTTTGTATGTCGTGAATATCTCGTTACAAGGAGTAACATGGTAGGATGCTGCTGTGTCAACAACTCACTCAACATGATCATTTACAACACTCAAACACTCATCATCATCACCGGCGAGCACCATTACTTCATGTCTTAAAGTAACTGTAGTGTTATCATTGTCATTTTTCTTCTCATTGTTGGATTCTCGTTGTTCCTTTAAGGCAAAATAACTTTTCCTGATGCGGCCCATTTTGCTACAGAAAAGCATTTTACAGACTTTCTCTCGGTTTGTGATCCACCTCTAGACTTGCCATGACCCCCCTTTGGTCCTTTACTTTTACTCCTCCCCTTGTTCTCAATAACAAAGGCCTGTGCATTATCTGTCCTTGTGGTTTTTCTTCTAGGTTTTTCATTCTATAAACTACTGGTAATTTGACTAATGGACAACATATCATTTGGAGTAGAGTTGCTCATAAAAACAACCAATGTCTCCCATATATCCGGTAAAGAACTCAGAAGCAACAAAGCTTGCATCTCATCATCAAGGACCATCTTCATTGTGGCTCACTAATTAACCACACTTTGGAACTCATTGATGTGATATTCGATTTGATTACTATCTTTGAATTTCATGTTTACAAGCTTTCTAATCAAAAAGGTTTTATTTATTGTGGTTTTTTTTATCATACCTTGCTTTTAGTTTTTTTCCAAAAGGTACGTGCATTGGTTTCATTAAACACGTAGTGAAATACGCTATCATCAACCCACTGTCAGATGTGACTAATCGCTTTTTTATACAACTTGTTCCATTCTGCATCTTGCATATCTTTTCGTCGAGCACTATCCCCCTCAATGGGATCATATAGGTGTCACAACCCATGCCTAGGAGTCCGGGGGTTAGTAAAAGCCAAACCAATGACACACGTACTCCCGTGCCTGTACACGTAGACATGGCCTAAATGCACACGCATAAGGGAAGATTCACACATGCCAAACATGTACGCAGAAGCTGTAGATATCAAAACATTAAACTACACAATGCAAGAAGAGAAATACGAAACTGAACTGACGTGTATAGCTGAATGTTTTACAAAATGAACAAAATGATATATACAAAGCATGATGTAAACAAGCGTGATAGATCTCAAAAAAAGAAGACTCTTATGCCATGTCATGTATGTCCAAGACGCTCTCCGATGGAGTGATCACATCCACTCCTCTAGGCCTGATGGGGCCTCGGGGGTCTTACATGGAGTCTGGCCGACCGACGAGGGGTCGGCAGGGGTATCCGAGCCTGCAACACCATAAACAACTTGTGAATACAACGATTCAGCAAAGTATAAACCATAACAGTTAATGCATGCTGTGTCTAACAGAATAAAGAACATCATGTAGATCAAAATAGGTCACATTCGTATACTAAGCCGTCGTGCAAGAAAGAAATATGCAATACAAATCAATGTATACATGCTGTGTATATAACTAGTTCGCGACTACATTGCCATATGCTCCCAAAAGAGGGATCTTATATCGTGCAGAGAACACCATTGTCCGGGCCAGGGTACAAATGGGTCTCGGGTTTCCTGGGGTCCGGTTCCCCAAGACGTTTTCTTACTGCAACAAGGCCTTGAAACTACACCAAATTCACCCCGTCGGGACCCTAAGGCTGAGGCTAAGTAGTGCCTGACCATACAGAGTCAATCATGAAAACCCTAAGTAGATCGTGACAAGCATATCGTGCGTGTACATCCAATAACAAACATACATATATACCCAAGGTGAACGCATAGGATGACTTTTGACGTGCTGTGCAATGATCTGTTAAAGAGTGGAGATCAATGACTAACATACAATATGTTATGCAAGCAAATCATACTAGATAGAATCACCTTCATTTACTAGCCAATTCTAATCTAATTACCCGGTGTTTCTAACCGTGCATGATGATGTAGTTTTAAATTATTCGATGCACCGTTGTCTAATGTTGCATTGTATTGGCTGGTACACCGAAGTCCCTTAAACCAACACCCATGGAGAGGTGCTCAACAACTGGATAACGTGCATGAATGATTCGCAACCCTCGAGATCATTCATGTCATACATTCATACCATTGGGCAAGTCTAGGTGCTCAACATTCAATCACAAAGGTCATATCGGTCTTTTCATTACACCTATCCCTGTTATTCATTTTCCAGGGGTGGTACGGCTTGACCGTAGGTGAACATACGGCTTAGTCGTAGACATCTTACGGCTTAGCCGTAATATGCACTGCGGCTCCACCGCGGTTCCCTTTACTGTTCACCCGCAATTACGGTTCACCCGTATTTTGTTCTACGGCTTAGCCGTGTGCTGTTCTACGGCTTAGCCGTGGCTGAGCCGTAGAAGGTCTGTCATTTGCTTGCTTTCAGTTCATCCCAAAGAAGACACCATGTACTCATCTACGGCTGGGTCACGGCTGAGATACGGCTTAGTCGTAGGACAATATACGGCTTAGCCGTGTCCTGGCTATAGAAGAAAACTGAGATTTTACCCTCTCTGGACTTTGAGCCGTAGGTGGCTTACGGCGTAGCCGTACATGCACGGGGTTGAAATCTAAATTAGCTACAGAAATCCTGTAAAAACATCAGATATGCACATTTCCAACAAATAAAGGGAGAATACGAGCAATTTGAGCTATAAAGCATGTTTTCCCTGCAACTCATATAAAGTAAACAAAATCAAACAAATACCAACATGGGTTCTCACATATTATGGTTATACTTGCCTTAAGGGAGTTCCAACAAACAACTTGTTGTCCTTGGGGCTCAATTCACATCCAATACACACCTAATCTCCCATGCATGTAAGGAAAAGAAGAAACATGAAAGGTCCATGAGTACAACTCAAGAATACAAGAAGAAAAGTGGAGGAGAAGAAGATATTACAACTCAAAGCTCATATACCACTCACCTACAAAGAGGAATCAAAGAATCAAGAACACACTTCCTCTTCCTTAGCTCGATGGTGGAGAAGACTTGAGAGAGAGAGAGAGAGAGAGAGAGAGAGAGAGAGAGAGAGAGAACCTTCAACGAGAGCAACGTGAGAGGAGAGAAGAGAATGAGGGAATTGAGTTGGTGGAATAGTTTATATTGGTTAACGTTAAGACAGAATTGCAATGAAGTCCAAGTCATAAAACAATTTCCAGTTTGAGTCAAATCTGGGTCCAACGGAGTCAAACGATCTCAGTTACAAACTACATAGTTAAGGAAGTTAATGAGCTCAACGAAAGACACGCGTTGACATCAAGATGATGCAAAAATGACCATGTCGAAGAAAAGCTAAAATTACGAAGAAGGGCTTGGTCTACCTAATCCAGGTCAAACTCAACCCAACTACCTATCCATGACCCGCGACGAATCCAAAACAAAAGCAAAACACAAACTAATTAAAACAACCGTCATTAGACGCTAAACGAGGTTAAGCTGGGTCGGAGTGTTACAATAGGTCTTTGCAATAGAGAATATCATCCTTCTTTGGTTTTCAAATCAACCAATTGGAATGGTTGAGCTTAACGATAGTAGTGTTCACAGTGTTGTTCTCCATCTTAATTAAATTAAACAACAAGAAAAAACAAACAACTAACACAGACCTTAACTCCTGTACCACAATATAGATCTTGTTAACATGAGCATGCTGGAAGAAATGGATCTGAAATCCAACTCCGGATGGCTCCGATATCGCATAAACAGTTTTCTACTCTCTGATTTTTTCAAACTTCTTGCTGACCGTCAAAAGTCAATATTCTTCCACAAACACGTGGATCTGTTCGAAACGAGTCCATACGTGCAAACAAATCTCTAATCAGACATCGAATGATCAAGATCTCACAGAAACAAAATTCTGCTGTTGATCCCGGTCAAACCTGCATTTGACCGTACGATCCTACTGACGCGGCTGACGTCCGCACTTTTGCTGCTACAGGCTAAGCTTGAACACTAATCAAACTGACCCGATCTGGAACCGACCTAGACTTAACCTGCTTGCTAGCTGTGCTTTGGGTTGCTACACCATGGGTCAGGTCGAACTGACCCAACCTCGACCTGGAACCAACCTAGGATAAATCCTAGGTGTCTTCTTCCTATTTCCCTATTTCTGCGAACAAGGGCGAGAGCACCCTGCCTCATCCTTATCAACGGCAATGTCCTCGTCAACGGCAGTGGTGCAACGGCGAGCGGCGGCGGCTGTCCTCCATTCGACCAAGGTGACAACTCCGGTGATAAGAAAATGGTAGGGAACTAGGGTAGGTGATGAAGTGCGAAACAACACAAAAAAACCAGCCCCCCTTTTCTTCGGTCTTCTTCTCAAAAAATTCAGCTACCAAACCTGAAAAAACCAAAAACCCTTAGATCTTCTTCGACGAAGATCTCCAGCCAAACCCGAAAACCAACTCTTCAATCTTCTTCTTTCTCCAGTGGCCCAACCAGATTGCAGCCATGATCTCCTCTGAGTGATCTGAACTCTTCACAAGGATTCCACTTCGTTGATCTTCGTGCGCACAACCTCCAAACCCTATGAGACCTTAGTCAGGCTCTGATATATACCACTTGTTGTGGATATAATACCACCATTGTGCGGGTGTGTGCCTAGGCAATCAAGATCAATAATCAACTACACAAGAAAATAAGAGATTTACCTAGTTCGACAAAAATACCTACATCCACAGAAAATCAATTCCCACGAGGTTTTCCTCCAATTTGTGAATCAACAGCCTTAAAATCTCAGCATATCTCCAGGGTTACAGATTTCATTATATATATGATCATCACTTCCTCATCCCTCACTTCCTCATCTCTCAAGAACTGTATTCTTAAAAAAAAGAAAAGTCATAATCCTATTAAGAAACTACTATTTAACAAATAGAAAATTTCTAATCCAATTAGGGAAACTGCCCAAGATAATGAACCTACTTGATTTAGACCCACTTGGCCAACAGCTTAAACATCACCTCACCTCACCATTACAATCACAGTAAAAGGAACCTCAAAACTTTTAATTTTTTGTTCATCACAAAGAGCCACTCATGAAAACCCAGATGGTGTATAAATCTCTCTCATCGTAACATACAAAGTAAAAGTTTTACAAGGTCTTAAACCCACATGGCATAAAAATCTTTATCATCTTAGCATACGAAGTAAAAGTTTTACAAGGTCTTACACATCAAAGGGAATTAATGTCCCGTCTAGGCCCCAACTCAAGCAGAAGATGAAAAAAAAAAGCTTCATAGTAAGATGCTGATCTATGACATCTCTCTTTATCAGTAGAACTATCACCTTCTCTTGAACTAAATGTCCATGCATATAGTATGACCACATAACATAAAACCAAGGTCCATAGAAAATGCTCTAGACAAGCTAAGAAAAGGAAACAAAAAGAAGAATAACCCAAAGCACCTTTACATTTAAATCCTCACTACATTCTCCTCGCCCTCAAGGTGTTGTTCTCCAGCTTCTCAAGCCGATGCTGTTGTGTTTCTTGGAAGGACCAGATGGAGGTATTGGCATTGCTCTAGGAAAGAACCCCAAGAAGGAACCGAAATCTCCAGACCTTGGCTTTGTGGATAGAACCTGCTTCTTTGTCGAACTCGAACCACAACATTGTGCAGCAAGGAGAAGGACGAGCAACAGTGGTATTGCAAGCCTAGTGCAAAAACCCATCTTGTTAGAGAGAGGGAGAGAGAATACTAAGATAAGATGAGAAAGGGAGGTTAGATGGTTAGAAATTGAAATGAAGTGAGAAGGGACAGAGGGTCTTGAAGTGAAAGAAAGCTTATATGAATTAGAAGAAAGTGTTTATGGGGTTGATGAGGGAGACTTGGTTGGCAAGGATTTTTGAGAGGGAATTAAATGCTGGGGTAAGGTGAGGGCGGTGGTGACTGGCGAGAGAGTAGGAGCAACAATGCGTCCTTTGGAGAGGGATGATATAAAGGTGACAAGATGGTGAATCGAAGAGTGCGTGCCTTGCCAAAATGAATAGCAAGAGGGAGAGTTGGCTGCAAATACACCTCCGGAGTACTAAGATTGTACCCTCTGAAAAAAAATTTTAAATAGATTCTTTTAGATAGCCTATCTTGAGGTTAAAAGTAGATTGTCCGGCGAGTTTGATTTTATTAAAACAAAGAAGAAGCAACTTTGTCATATTATTAATTTTATATGGGCAAATTTGTTATACGGTAAAAATAATATTAGTAGACGTATTTGAGATAAAAATAATAAAAGAAAATAATATAATAATATAAAAATTATATGAGCATACGTACAAGGAAAAAAAGTACAAAATGTCTCCAATCTCTTTGAATTAAACATTTATGTAAATTGTCACAAGGTTTAAAGCATTCAAAAGTTTATTTAAATCCAAATCACGTGATATGCATGGAAAGTAGAGCTCCAAAATGACATTGAGCATCTCGAATAAAGATGTCAAATAACACATGGCACTCTAGATAAGACAAAGGATCTATGAAGTTTCTCCAACCAAAATGCCTAATCCTATATTGTATTTGGCATATGAAGTTAGGATGCCAAATTTTATATATCAAAAAGCAACATGCTATTTCTTCTTTTGAATATTTTATGATATGAGCTTCACAAAAATACAAAAGTTTTTAAAGATTTTGACAAGCGATATCCACAAGAATAAAACTATATAGGGAAAATTACCCCCTGCATAATAGCATAAATGCAAGTACATTCCTTCTCCTTTTCTAAATTTATGCTGATACTCCTTATCAAACATTGTCATTTAACAGATATAACGGAAATAGTAAGTTTACATATTTGCCTTTAACAGAACCCCACCATTGACTACCCCCACCTCATGATGGATTGGTTGACTTTAGTTAAAGTCACCGTAGTGGCTCACTACTAGCCACGTCTCTCTACTGCCCACATATGAATAATAGGCAGGTGCAGTGTAAATTCATAAAATCGAGGAGGTATCTTGTATTTTCACTAAAATACAAGGGGTGTATATGTAAGTTTTTCAAATATATAATAAGCTAATAAATTTGGTATATTGAAGTTCCTACTTTCCAAGCATGCTAAATTTCAAAACCTTTAAAATGCCATATAAGATTTCAATTGTTTGGCATATCCAAATTAACATCTTGATTAGAAATGCTCTAAAAAGACTCTTATCCATGACCATTTATAATAGTTTGTCATCTTTCTCGAAATAGATCCTTATCCCTTCAATAGACGATCAGCTTTAAAGAGTTCTTGTAATTCTAAATAATATATTTATGTAAGTAAGAAGCACAATGCTATATTTATTTTCAAATGACCAATCTATTGTTATGAAACTTTGGAGTTGTTTGGCAAGTCTAAATACTCGCTCTATTTCTTTTAATAAGGTTTGAAATAGACATTTAGACAAAAAGACGGTTTGGATGATGAAAACCAAGTGTCTATTTCAAGTAGACAATAAATGTTTTACCTTTGAATGAGGAAGACTGAGAACTGGCGCTTTTCCGGACGGAGGCTCTCATTTGAAGCAAGAAAACATCGTTGCAAAAGTGCTTTTTCAAGGCAGGCTGTGTTTTTATATTTTTTGGAAATTCTGAGGACCTAGCAGATGATCTAAACTATTAGATGTGTTAATAAGTACAACAACCGCTCTACAATCAATTTTTAACCGTTGATTACAGAAATCTCAGGATATTTATAAAAAAAAAATCGTGAACCATTGGATCCACATTATTGGCCATTTGTGGGATCCTATATCAAGATCAAAGTCATTGATCCTCTTCAAACACACAAGAAAGGCAAAAGGGTTGAATTTGAGCCTTTGATTCGTTGTGAATATCAAGAAAATCATGAAAAAACCATGGGACCTTTTTATGTCAATGATTTTAAAGGACCTAGGTTTCACAATAACAAATCCAGTGGGTTTCTTTTTTCTATTTTTTTCAATAGTGGGGCCCCAACATTAATCCAAACCCTCGATCCTCTTTATAAGCTAAAACACAGCTATGCATCAAACTTTCATCCGTTGATTGTTCACGAATCACTTGATATTTGTGAAACTAATGGACCATTAGATTTAAAATTCAAAATTTTGTTGGCCCCTATTTGGAAATCTGAACCGTTGATCCTCTAAGCTAAAGATTAACTGGGAAGACAAATTTCATCCTCTAATTCATCATAGATTATGAGGAAATTAACAAAAGCAGTAGGGTGTTGTTCCTCTAACATGTAAAGTGGCTGGTTTTCATATATAATGAAACCCAGTCTGGGTTTTTGTTTTTTTATTTTACAGTGGGGCCGTAAACTACAATCGAAACCGTTGATACCCTTTATGAGCTTAATAAGACCGTGGCATGAAATTTGAACAGTTGATTCTTTGCCAATCTCAAAATATTTTTGAAGGAATGTGGATTGTAAAATCTTAATTTTTTAACTTTATGGTCCCAAATATCAAGATCAGAGCCATTGATCCTCTTCAAAAGCCTATAAATGCATATGAGGCTAAATTTGAGTCCTTAATTCCTTTTAGATATTGAGAAATCATTAAAAAATGATTGACCATAAGATTCTAAAATGTCTATTTCAAACTCTACATTGATCTTAACAAACGGTGTAAATGTAAATTATCTGTTTTGCACATATCTATTTTATTTAGTTCTATTATCCATAGATCTATTTCATACTGATAACATTTATCAAACGAGGCCTTAATCCCTACAATCACTCGGCTGCATATGCACAATATGCAAGTTGGTTCATGGGACCCACTAGATGCTTCCCAATCATTTGGGGATAGGCTGGATGGCAAGATCAATTTTTGTGTCGCAAAATATCATCCCTATCATATCATCTTAGTCGTAGATTTATTATTTTCAAAATTTTATCATTTTTTAACTATAAATTTTTACTGAGATTTAATTCAAGAGTATGTAAACGTTTGATTAGCATAAACTGGGCATTTTGTTCGGTCATGGGGGATCAGAGTTGGACTTATCAAAGATAGGTGAATTGGACCCATGAGCTATAGGGCACATGCAGTTCACTCATAAGGGAGAAAATTAATTTTCCTATTCTGGAATAGCATTTTAGTGCTCCCCTGGGACACCCATTTATTTTCTTGATGAGGATAAAAGCGGACAAGCAGGGATAGGAATGGTGGTGCAGTGCAGTCCGGTGGAGTAGTCGAAGGGGGCCCGCACGTATTTATGACCTACTTAAGTAAGAGGGCTGTTGTTTCAGCTAAAAACAGAAGTACTTGTCTCATGGGTTTCTGTAGGATTTGATGTTTTCCCCATCATGCAATGAAGCAACATACTATAAATAAATGTAGGAGGCAAGGACGGCCCCTAGTACTATAATCTATGGCTAGGGATTGTGGTGTCATAAAAAATCCTATATTTCCGAGATTGTGTAAGTGTTGAGTCTGTTGACAATTGGACTGGAGGGTTTTGTGGGACTAGTACAGGAAAGGGAGGACTCTGGGCCCCACCATGTTCCCCAAAGTTAGATAGAACTGAACTATTGTAACCCATTAAATCATGCACGGTGCCCACTTCACCAAATTGAAGTGGCTCAATTAATCTAAACCCCTTTTAATGTAGCCTAACTGTAAGTCCCTCACCAGGGTGTACCACTAACTTCAGCTAGCAATTGGCTTTTTGTCTGGTAAAGAACAGCAAATGTAATTACATGTAGCAAAATTTATTATGATTATCAGCAAGAGGGAGAGCAGTGGATGGAGTCGGTTATGGGTAAAATATGTGATCAATTTTATGAATTGTACTCCAATGTTGGTCAATGACCTTTCAAGTTTATCCTTAGTTTTTAAGAAACCATATGATGCTGATTGCTGATGATCTCATACATACAATGAGAAAAAGGTGGCGTGACAACCGATGGGAAACAATTGAAGAGAAGTAGTAGGAGGAATGTATGTTAAATTGGACCGGGAAAATCAAGTAGAGTTCTCCTTATAATTGGGGTTTTTGCATTAGTAAGAAACTTTTACACAGGGGGCCCTTAACTAAGTCTCTCCAACATACCAGGTTTTGATTTTGAAAGGTTTTATCTCATTGATCTTGCTCATAAGATTGCCATACTAGCAACACCTTTTGGGTAATTAGTGACATCTATGGCTTAGTTGTATCTCTTTTTTTTTTTTTCGCTATTTTATTTTTATTTTTACGACTCAAGGTATCCTTCGCTAATCCAGTTTTCAAATCTTTGGCCTTTGACCTGAGGGTGACTCGACTTTAACAAACAAAGACTATTCCTTGAAAGTTACATACATAGCCGTACATGTATTACCCAAATCATGTAAGGGGTGGGAGTCACAACATAAGGCTCAATTCAACTTAGCCACCACCTTGATGGTGCTTATTTGTATCTTGTAGAAATGGAAAAGCAGAGAACATTTTTATTGTCCAACATTAAAAGCACTGAATGAACTGAAAAAAGCAAAAGAATTTTGTGAAGGAGGCGCTTTACTTTTTAAAGTTGAGTAGAATTCTCATTTCACAGAGAACGAGTGGCATGAGGATTCCACCATTCATGGAAAAAGCGAAAGTGACTTGTCCAGAGCCCATATGCTACAGACGCACCCAAAGGAACTCTTAATAATTTGTAACTCGAGTTTGACTCCCACCCTTACATTATTCAGGTATTATGTGTACGTCTATATATGTATACTCTAAGGAATAATCCTTGTTGACTATGGCCTGAAGGCTGGGCTGACAAGGAATACCATGGATCATAAAAAATTTGTGAGAGAAAAAGAAAATATCATTATAACAAAACAAACAAGAAAGTAAGTTGATGAAGTGAAAGCTACATTGAAAGATGCTTTGAAGGCAGTGTATGCTTGCAGAGCACATAAACACTCTTCCCTTGATTTAATTTCCATTGAGTGAGAGGGTATTTGGTGGTCATTTTTCGATATTCACCTTAAAATCTTCATATTTGAAAATTTTTGGCACAAATTCCTATCCATTCTATGAACACAAGCAAGCTGTGACTATGAACACAAGCAAGCTGTGAAGAGGTTAAGGGGTCAAGGATATACAATGAGATGTGGATATGACCTAAACTTTCCTACAATTTGATTTACTAGATTGATGGTTGAAGATTCATTTTTATCTACCCTTAATTCATCTTTCCATTGAAGGGGAGATCTATTGATGCCATTTACAGATCTTCACCTTTTTTTCATTCTACCACTTGTAGAAAGGTTAGCAACTCACATGTCTCCCAACCATCCAGATCCATGGGAATGCCACTCTTCTCATGTGTGTGAACTATCCTTTTCACTTTGTAGGCTTCCTCATCCCACCCGTGTAGGCATTATTCGGTCCTAGCCCCCTAGAGTGACGGGAGGGGAAAAAAACCAACACGTAAAAATAAATGTTAGAGAAATCTTAGGAACTCAGTTCCTACAAACGAACAGAACCAAGTCTCAATCCGTTCCGGGACCTGACATCTCCCGAACTCCCTCTCCATGCTCACATATTATGAGCTGGCGGGGTTTGGATGGTCCATTCCTGTTGGTGATATGGTCAGTCCCACGTCTTGTCTAGCATGGAGCTGCGCGAAACAAATAGACAAGAGCAACGAAGGTATGAGGTGAATGAAAACTTCAAATCAACCCATAATTCAAAACCAGAAAACCCAACAATTGATGAGATATATTTTTCATAAGACTCCATAAAGTAGTTTTTCTCTACTTCTGAGTCCAAAAACTGCTGAAAACGCTTTCACCTCAGAAAAATCAAAATCACAAAAAATCTTAACACATACAAAGGGATATCGTTCCCCTTTTGGAGCCATTTCCATTTTCTGCAGAAACCGCTCTTCTCAGACACCCTCAGACTTGGCAAAGTCCTCTTTAATTCATATGAAAGAAGTATTCCACAAGGCAGGAAGATTTAAAGAGTGGGAGGTCGACAATGTATATTATCAAATTCCTATGAATCATCTCCATAGCATGAAGTTGGTTATAATTACGAATCAAATGGGGTTACAGGCATTTGATTGCACCTTGAAGATCTCCATCCTTTTACTTATCTTAATCCTTTTGATGGAAGCCCATTTTAGTCAGAACCAATCCCCGGGAAGATGACTACTACTGACTAAGAAGTCTGGCGCAGATAATACTATACAGAATAGTGAGAGAGTTCTGGATGATGAACAACTTGGACATGCATACTCTCACCATGAAATCAGTTTCACTGCTTCAATGGCGACATTTCCTATTTCCTAATCCAACCATCTATTTTGTATCCTTGATCACTTGTACAAATAGAGGGAATAAAAAAGACAGAATTGATGCCAGCTGAGCCATAAGATGAGCCCTGGACGTACAACTCCAAACCCCCCAAAGAAAACCTTTCCTGCCTGCACAATCTCACAATTGACGCCTTTTATATACACAACAATACAAGGGCAGGCCCAAGAGATGAAATAAGGCACAGAATAAAGAACATGCATAGAATGAAGTTAAACTTTTGCTTTCCCTACAGAAGGGATTTTCCTATATTGCCTTCGACAATGCAAACCTCAACCAAAAATGTTGAGGTGTCTCTTTCTGCAAAAGAATATTGTTGGTAAGCTCAGGAAGATGGCGAGACTTCTGATCTGCGTGCATACTGGACTGACGTAGCAGATGATGCCCTGTCTGATCCCCTAACATTGTATTTCTCATATACCCTCTCACGGTTCTCTGACCACCATGTTTCTGCTTGATGCTCTCCAAATCTTCTCCGGCTGCACACAAATTTCTGATCTCAGAAAACAATTATATATTTGAAGATGTGAACAGGAAGTCACATGCAATGTTATAAACTAATTTGTGCTCTTTTCCTTTATCATGATTTATTAGAGTAGATACATGACAGTTAACTAGTGCGTGTGCTCAAGTGACCCAGGAAGAAAACAAGGGATAGGACACAACTAATCCATCATCCGCCCTGTCACATAAGGTCTTTACGGAAGAAAGAATGTGACACGTAGGCACCAACACATAAACTGAAAGCTGCAAAGAGTATTCCGGGATCGTTTGTAGAATATCTGGCATTGTTATTCATTCTGCATCTGGCAATTAAAATGACAATCAAGGTTTGGGACAGAAATATTTAAAATGAAAAATTTTATGCTAGCTGTCAACATGCCAATAAAGTGCAAATGTTATTAACTAATTTGTGATCTTTTCCTTTAACATGATTTTAATTTGTGATCTTTTTCTCTACCATGATTTATTAAAGTATATACATGACAGTTATTTGGGTGTGTGCTCAAGTGACCCCAGGCAGCAGTTTCAAGAAAGAAAGCGCAAGGAATAGAACACAACAAATCCATCATCACATCGCTCAGGTAAAGTCTTTATAGAAAAAGAAAGTGATACAAAGGCACCAACACAAACTGAAAGTTGCAAAGCGTCTCCTACAATATGTTGTGGAATATTTGGCATTGCCAGCCCCTCATCATCCAGCATGTAAAATGACAATCATGGTCTGGATAGAAGCCACTGTGTAGCAGTTTTAGCAGTCATAGTGATTGCTAAAATGATCTGAAAAATAAATCAGTTGAAACTAAATAATATGCAGCCATATATTTTACTTTCAGTTCCCACAGCATGTAAGGGAGTGTTAGGCAGGACAATTTTGTCAAGGATTTTACTGTGTTAATACAGTAGTCAAAGATTTTATTATTGCATGAGATGATTCGAACAAGCTTATAGAAAGGCTAGAAAATGTCTCTATGAGAAGAATTAAAGGGTTAGTGACAAGGGTGGACCCAGGAAATTTTCCTTGTGGGGGCCACTATGTAAAAGAAAAAGTCTTTTGGGGGTTTGGTGTGGGTGTGGGTGTTGGAGTGTGAGTGTGAGTGTGAGTGTGTGTGTGTGTGGTACTGTGGTGGGTGGGTTTAAAATCTGCATACAATTCTCTGAAAAAATCAAAAGCCACCCCTTGCCCCTCCCTGGTTTCACCAGTGATTAGTGAGAGATTCTAGGAGAAGAGGAAGACCAGCCAAGACAATAGGATAAGAGGTAATGAAAGACATGCCATTATGTGCAGTAACTGATAGCAAGGAGACGATGCGAGTAAAAGAACAAAACTCATAAACCCAACCTGAAGTATACAGCCTCTAATAGGATTTTACATTAATGACAATAAGTCTATCCTCAACTAATCGAAAGGTTGCACTAGTGACTTTCTTTTTCATGCACATAATGTGAGCTCCCTACCTTAATGGTAAGGAGTTGCTTTTCTCATTGGGAGGTCCAGCGTTCCCGCCCCCTTGCCCCCTTGCGCATATGTGAGTTTTAATTACCACACGTGTGAGTTGTGTCTCCTCGTATGTGCGAGTTGTGTCTTTGTCTCCTCACATGTGTGATTCACATCACCTTGCATGCGTATGTTGTGTCTGTGTCTCCTCACATGTGTAAGTCTCAGGGTCCCAGCCCCTTAGTTGGGTTACCAAAAAAAAAATGTGGGAGGGAAAGAGAGTCTAGTTCATTGTATTAGTGTATGTAAGAAGGTTGTGGTTTATAAGAGCCATTGAGGAGAAGTTTTATATGTAGGTTGATGGCCAATTGAGGATTTGGCCAAAGAGGACATGGATGGGACTGGCAAGGATAGATATGAAGTGCAACCTATTTGAGAATCTAGCTTCAAGGAGTTGGCTTATGATAACTCAGAATAGAGAAATATAACTCATGTAGCCAACCCCAACATAGTTGAGACAATGACTTGATGATGATGATAACTGGAGCCCTAAATGAATTTGACAAGGGCCCTATTTTGTTAATATAGTGAGACTTTGCTAGGGACCAGGACATTTATTTTAAATGGTTTAAATTTTTAATAGGTGAGACGTACTATGGAGCACACGAATATCAAGTGAACCCAAAAATCACCATGGGTAAGAAAGAACAAAAGGGCATTCAGCCCTTTTGTAGAGACAGAAAGGGTAGAGGAGGAAGAAGAGAAGACCTGCAGCCGCAGTGCCTTTCATTGAGATAGAAAGAGGGTAAGAGGAAGAAGAAGAAGAAGAAGAGGGAAGAGAATATCAGCAGTTCACAGCCTTCACCCAGGTACCTGCTTCCCTTCCTTCCTTTGTTGCCTTTGTTTGTTTTTTTTTTAATGGTTTGCAGAGCCCACCATCTTCGCTTCTTCCGCTTCCTCTTTCTTTCTTCTACAAACTGCGCCCTGCAGTTTGTATTTCTTCTTAAAAAATGAAATGGCTGAAATCAAAGATTTGGCGTCGCTTGGCAGAAATGCTAAAATCACAGATTTTGGTGAAAAAGGACCAGATTTCAGGATGAAGTTTTGGGGAGAGGTGGCAGAGTGATTCGGTTCGGATCATTGACAGATCCAAAAATTTGTCTGAATTTTGTAACAATAATTAAAACACCAAAAAAAGACCACTAGGAGTGAAGAGTTAACAAATCTTTCAATTTCTAAGTATTTTAAAAAAATCTTTCCCAAAACAAGACAGTTGACCACACAACTCAACTTGACAAATTGGGCGGCTGTATAGGACCATTAATGGTTTAGCCCCAGCCATTAATTATTGCAGTGGAAACTAGATTTTTGAACCTTGATAGATGGGATGGTGTTTTTTGGATGTCTTGCTAAAGACACCAGTAAAAATGTGAGGACAGCAATGTCAATAAAACAGAATCGCACCAAACTCTGTTTCTGTTACACAAGTCACCGTAGTTGGCAGAACAGATGCAGCAAAATGCACTCTACAATTATTTTATTATACCTTTGTTCTTTTAATTTTATCATTGTTTTTGGATTGGTAATGAGACATTTTATGTAAACTATAAACTGTTAGAATGCGCACTAAGAGTAGAAAGAAATCAATATTTTTTCTCAAATACCTGAAACGCACTCGCTTGAGATCTCTAGTGCCGTCTCTAAGTGCCACAAGTGTTATATAAACACCGGGTTCATATTGGTCAATCCATTCTGCTTCAACTTGATGGCCTGCAGGGGTAGAATTTCTGGATGTCAAACCATTTTCACCATTGCCATCAGTATCTTGAGAGCTTCCAGTAGATGCAAACACCCTTCCACTTCCATTCGGCAATTCTGCATCAGGGTGTTCTTCCCCATCAATGGAGTCGGGTAATCTCTCATGTTGAGTAGTCATTTCATTGGTTCTGAGAGCATCTCTATTTGGATGAGTTTGGCCAGATACTCCATTTGTAATACAGTCAGTCATTGTCACACTAGAAGGTAAATCAGCACTGTCGTGTGCATCAGCTCTCAATTGATGTTCTCCATTAGCAATGGGGTGGGGAATGGAACTTGGATCTATGCCATTTGGTATGTATACTGGTCTTACATCATCATTGTCATAGACCCCAACTGGCAGCATCTCAGCCATATCCTTGAACTGCAGAACATTACACCAAAAGCAAATCAAAAATAATGAACAGAAAAACCAATGGAGCATTTCAACATCAGACTAGTGTTGGCCAGACCTGGCTACTCCAGGCAAAGGCCTTCAACTCACACAAAACAAAACCAGCTTGCCCTAATAGACAAGTAATGCACCAAGGTCTAGCACAATAGCTACCCACAAGCCAAAGGATTATTTACTAAACAGGGCCAGAGTTCCAACTGACCTCTAGGTAGGCAAAAGCCCTGATCGGCCTGATTAGTTGAAGAATTTGAAATTTAGGTACACACCTAGCCTGCAGGCCTTTAATGCCCAGGTACAAATAAATTCAACAAGGATATGGATTTTACAGATAGAAGTTAAGTATCAGATACGAAACAAATGGACACGTGGCCTGTTTAAAGAATCTGGGTATTATAGTTGGCTAGTTGCAGCCTTGCAGGTACAGACTTATCCTAAACAATAGCAACACTATGCAAGGTAAAGAGAACTACTTGTGCAACAGACATGGCAAAATTAAATTAACAATATCAACTGACTAATGTACTTTGTGCAAAATAAAAAACCATTGTCAAAGTTGGAAATTATGCATAAAATCTGCAGCATGAGAAATGACAACTCCATAGACGTGATCTTTGTCAAAGATTAAAAATGCGGTTGTGGAGGGTACATCAACCACCCTCCAAAAGATACATAGTAGGCACCTTTCTCACCCGAGAAACATGCTACCTCATAAAAGGTCTTCTCCCCTCACCAGAGGGTTCCCCAACCTCACCCGAGGTGTTTCCCCTCAGCCAAGGGCTCCCTCACCAAAGGGCTAGGGGTCCCAGCCTAAGGGGGGACTGAGGTACAAAAAATCAGAGATACATATTAGGCGATATGTATCAATTGCAACTATATGCATAGCTATATAGATATCGGAGTGAAATCCATATGGGGTAAAAAAATCCAAAAAAGAAATTTTAAAAATCCATAATATTAGAATATTTAGATATTGATGTTTATTTTTGCTGGCAACTAAAATAAATGCGTCTGTTGGACCCTTCATTATCATATAGATCATGTATCACTGTATGATTTGAAAAAAAAAAACAATATTAATGCAATTATACTCATTTGACTCGGTTATATTAAGTTAAGAATACCTAAAAATGTCAATGGTCAAATAGTTGAATCAAAATTGAATCATTATTTGGTATTTACTGCATATATAATATTCATGACGTCATTGATCATATATTATGTAGTATGCAATATGCAGTATACTAGTGCTCAGTTATTGCAATATTATTTAATACTTACCAACCTACTTAATAATTAGAATTTACTGCCTTTAGTTTAAAACTACACTTAGATCTAAGGGATTGATCTAGGAACAGATAAATCTAAGATTAAAAAAAACTCTAATAAAAAAATCTAATATACTTAAAAATCACCAAGAATATATGGATATTTACGGGAAAAACTCCAAAGAAGAAAACCTGCAAATGGCCCAAATAATGCATGAGCCTATTATCCAAACATCTGTGTGATTTTGCGCCACAAAATCATTTCTGCACAAACAAATGAAAAAGACATAATTTTGCTCAAAGTTTCAAATTTTTGTCCCTCACCTTAAAGGAACCCCCTGAAGCTATGGGTGGTACTTGCTACAATTCTTAGACATAAAGTGATTTTGCTGGACCTTTTGGATTAGAAAGGCACAAAAATATCCTCACATTCTTTCCTTTGCAAAGGAATGTAAGAGATAGAGATTTTTGTCTTTAAAAGGGGTCCTTCAATAAATAATATAGAGTATCAGTTGATACAACCCATTTATCAGCTGATGCATATTGTGCTGGGGCATAGCAGCCGATACGTCCAATTTAGTAACTGATACACTCTGACATGCGTGTGACCAGTGATAAATGGGCTCACTGATACGATATGTATCAACAAATATTTTGATCCATGATAGGGAGCCTAAAAAGGTTCTATGCTTTTAAATTCAAGAAAATGTAATTCTTGGGATGGGTTTGAGGTTGTAGTTAATGGAGATTCAAATGAGAAGATTGCAGAAGTTAATGAAAAAGAATGATACTGTTACAGTAGCGCCTGTTATTAGGATTTATAGCCGGCATAAAGAATATTTCAAGGACAATTTTTTAGTAGTACCAGTTATTAGCTCTTTTAGCAGACTATGGTTGAAATAGGCTTGTATGCCTATTTAAATTAGTTTGAATCTAATGCAGCACAAAGTTTTCAGTTTATTGTGCCCTTTAGTTGTTCTACAATGAAGAAAGAGTACCAAATCCGAAAGGCTTAACAATCTGTAAATTCTTGTTCAAATAGAAAACCTTCATCTTCAACTTAATATGGTAGGCCATTATATATTTTTTTTCTTTTGAAGTGATAATAAAATTTTATTAACAAAATTAAGATAATCTACATGCAAAATGCAGAACCCTGATAGACAATTTTTAACCATAAAAAACTCCTCGCCAAAGACCAAAAATCAGAAACAAAAATAACTACAAACTCTTTTGAATCCACAAGTTATTGTTCAAAGAGTTGAGTTTTTTTTTTTTTTTTTTTGAATGGTAATTGTATTGAACAAAAAATCAGTACAAAAGGGATGTACTGAAAAGAGAAGAAAAACAAGAAACAATATCAAAAAGGAGAAAAATAGACACCCAAAGGCCCCCATAAAGTAAGATGAAACCCCCCAACAATTAAGAGTAGACTAGGTCCCTTAAGCAAACTGGTAACTAAAGGCACACCCAAAAGTGTGGAAGAATAGAAACCCAAGAAGCCGCATGAAATCTAGCACGTGCAAGGACAGCAGCTGTAGACGAAGACTTCCCCTCAAAACATCTCTGGTTTCTCTCCTTCCAAATAGCCCAAGTGAGGGCCAAGAACGATGAACGGCACAGAAGCCTCCCTTTAGCTGGAGAGAACCCAAACTTCCAACCATCATAAAGATCAGAAATGGATTTAGGGATAACCCACGCGCAATCAAAATCGGAAAGAAACAAGTCCCATATATCATTGGCCACACTCAAAGGAGTGGAGTTATAAGTAATTTTGGAGTAAAATGGGATGACTTTTAATTATAGGAAAAGCGATGCAGTCCAAAAGGGTGAGCAGCAATTGATTGGAAAACCAATTCCAATCCCTTACCTGAATCAACAAAAACTCAAGCAATCACAAGGAAAAAGGTAGTAGACATCTCACCCAAAGGCATATTTATGTATAATTGTCATAGACTCGACCAAGATATTATGGTCGTCTAATCTGTCTCTGTGTGTGGGGTTTGGTAGTTTTTTTCCCTCTTTTTTTTTTTTTTTGGAGAGGAGAGGAGACGAGGAGCAGCATGGGGAGTAAGTTGTTCCTGCGCGCAACCAGTGTGCACCTGTGCATACAAGGCCCACCTGGGGCCCCACAGATTATGGGACGGTAGGTGGATGGAAAGGTGTTTGACCATCCCAGATATGAATTTTCAAGCCAATCCAATGTCTCTAACCCCTTGCCCACAAGTTTAACACTTTTCTATTGAAAATTATAAAATGACCCTTGATCCCTTGATCCAACGGTCCAGTCTATTCGGATCAGTAATAAAGCGGCCTCACTAGATGGTGTGCACAGTCACAAGAACGAATGCCTTTATATATATTCATTAACATAGTACAGTAACAGGGTAGCAGGTTAAAGTTTTACCATTAAAACATATAGCAAAATATGCATCACAACACCGCGCCCCCCACCCGGCCCCCCACCCCGCCCAACCCAAAACACCCCCAACCCCAAAAAAAGAAAAAGAAAAAAAAAGACAGCTAAAACAACTAACACCAGTTGACTAAGGGATATCCCAGAACGAAAAGGAAACAGATACAAATTCAAAGATAATATGGTTTTGAAATAAAATTTTTGCTGCACAATGAGAATGCTTATAGGGATACATGTCACTGAGTTTTAATTGGAACCTTCGAACACTCTTATTTCCACTTCCGCCTTAAAATAAACTGACAAAATAAAGAATAACCGTGGGGAAAGCTCACTTAGTCACCCTTAACAAAGAGGCTAAGACTTAAGATAGACCAAAATAAAGACTTTAAAATAGAATGTCGCATTTGATACATTTATGAGGATTTAAAAAAAAAAAGAAAAAAATCATTCCAATCCAATAAAGAGCAGGACTGCCAACATCTAAATTAGCTGAACTCTTTGAGTTTTCATTTTCATGTAGATGTTAATCACTTATTAACTCATATAATGTAAAAGCTCTTTCGAACTATCAGCATCAATTCATGTAACCAAAACTTATTTCTGAGGTAGCTATATTCAGGCCACAAGCAAATACAGTGAACCTAAAACAGAAAATCACCTGTGCAGTAAGGGATTTTATAACTTCTTTTGCGGCCTTTGACTTTGCAGACTCCTCTGCAGCCAAAGAAATGGCCTCTTGAGTTTTCTTCAGTGCTTTCTGTAGTTCAAATTCTTGAAGTTCACACCGCTGTCTCAGACTATCAACCTGGACCAAATCAAGAATGTTTAAAAAAAGGGAAATAGGAATTAGATCTGCAATATTTCTTGCATTACTAAAAGCAAAAATACCTGAGCACGCAGTTTCTGCACTTCCTGATTTAAGAGTTCATTAGTTTTCTTAAGACTATCGGCAATGCTTTTGGAAAAGGAAAGGCCTGATGTTGTAGGTATAGGTGTTGCAGAACGTGGAGGGCTAGATTTTCTTGAGAAAGGTGAAACAGCTCTTGAGTTCACACCAGACTGAACTACAGATGTATTAACTGGTTTAGGAACTGTTCTTCGCACATCAACAGTATTAGGAAAAGAAATATCTCTTAGTGCTAACATACTAGGAACTTGGGAGGCTCGAACCAGAGCCAAAGAATCATTCTTCTTTCCATGTTTTGCAGCTTTGTTGTCCAGATGCTTCATTAAATCAACATTAGTAGGCAATGCAGTTTTAGATACTTTTGTCTCAACTTTGTCTAACCTATCTTTGTTATCGCCCGACAAGCGAGGTATGACATTTCTCTTGTTAGCATTCAGACCAGGTTCTAACGCTCTGCTTAGCTTGGCATAACAGGAATCACATACACGGTAGGGCTTTCCAGGATTAGGAGACAATGCTGCTCCCAAAGCTTTACGAGAACTGCAGGAATGACAGTGTACAAGTCCACAGTTGTAGCAGTTATGCTTTTTCCGAGTAAATCCAAACGCCTGTCTGCATGCTGAGCATTGAGACTGCTCCGCACTAGAAACCCATTTATGAAGACATATGGCTGCTGTGAAGTTTGACCCACATGCAATAGATTTAACTTGTCTATCCTTTAATGCTTCGACTAATGTAGGTGTTTTCTTGTCTTCAATGTCTCCATGACCTAATCTTCCATTTGCTCCCTTTCCCCATGTGTATACCTCATTCCTGGATGTTAGTACTGCCACATGGTATGAGCCACAGGCAATCTCTTCAACAGATTCACCAACAAGCTTATCCTCTACCAAACAAGGTAGCTTTCCATCAGAATTAGGATTTCCAAGTTGACCATAAACAGTACTTCCCATGGTGAAAACATCACCAGATGTAGTCAAACCAACAGTAAGACTATGCCCACAGGCTAGCTTGTGAAAATTGTAGTCAATAAGTGAAGGCACACAAGTGGGTTTCAATCGCGATTCCTTATCTCCATGGCCAAGACGATTCTTGTCGCCATCGCCCCAAGTGAATAATTTTCCTGAAGATACACTGGCACTAGACTGCCCCACAATAACCTCAACCACTGCAGCAGTATGCCACACTCCACATGAAACCGCAATTGTCTTCAACCCCATCAAAGATTCAACCTCTCTTGGATACATAGTGCTTTCTCTGTTACCATGGCCCAAGACACCAAAAGTTCCATCACCAAACGTGAACAATTGCCCATTTACTGAAACCAAGGCAGTATGCCAAGGACCACACGTAACTGAAGCAACTTGAAGTCCCTCCAAAGGACCAGAAACTCTCTTAGGTATCCAGTGGCTAACATCTGTTCCATGACCGAGAAGCCCAGCATTATGTGTGCCATCTCCCCATGTATATAGTTCCCCAGCCATAGTAACAGCACAAGTATGGAATTCCCCACATGCAACGACATCAGTATTATAGAATGATAAAGAGTCAACAAGACGAGGTTGAATAACATCTGTACCAACTCCATGGCCAAGGCGCCCTCCAGATTCCTCGCCCCAGGTATAAATTTCCCCTTGCCTTGTAATCAAAGCAGAATGCCTCACTCCACAAGCTACACGATAAACATCCAAAGCTAAATTGGACTCCAAGGGCCTGGGAAGTAGCACATCAATTTTTGTGGTTGAAGAATTAATATTTTTATAACCTGAAACCCTTACAGAGTCCTCGTAGATAACTTCACCCCATATGTATAGATTCCCTAATGCATCACAATCATCCTGTGCAGAACCATGACTAGAAGTACTAGGAGCACTTGAAACACTAACTCGAAATGCATCTGAAGTAGCTCCTTTTACTTGCATATTTTTTAGGTCTAATGCTACATCTAACCTTTCTGAATGTTGTGAATTTTCAAGAGGGTAACTCTTGGGTAAAGTATTTGCACTCGTACTGACAGAGATTTTTGGAGAGCCACTATCTGGCGGGGCCCCGACTGAACTGTCACTTGGACTATTGGATGTTAAATCTCTACTATCCTGAAACAAAAATCGAGGTGTAAATTGAATATATCAAAGAGCAAGTCAATTTATAATAGTAATCTTTAGCTGAGAAGTGGGCTCAAATTTAAAATTGAGAATAGTTCCAACAGGCGACCTGAATGCATGCCAGTCATAGGGATAGGGCAGGATTACTATGTATTACCGTGAATTTAGAGTGAAAAAAACTAACATGATCAGATGAACCTCAACATCTTGAGGGCCCCAAAGTTTACAGTTGTATTAATCATTTAACTTTGGGGCGGTTAAATTGATGGTTATAGTCATGACATCATACTGATTTTGAAAGCCCCTTATCCATTAAGACCCTAATCCCACCATAACTGCATGAGTGGCAGCATCCAGGCGAGCCTCACATAGTGGTATCACTTTTGAAATTTTGAGATCTATTCTCATTTGAAAATGGGTTTATGGGACTGAACATCACTGAGGCATTTTATATGTGAACCACACCTTCCTTGCAGAGTAGATGCATGCCATTGAAAGGAAAGGATAGGAACAGTTTTAAGGGTGGATAACACTCAGAAAAGAAACGATGCTTATATCATTTAGCATAAGCTATGTATAGCTACTTCCACATGACAAATATTTCAACGTCAAGCATTGAGTCGCAAGTAAATAAAACGATCAAATTAAAAACAAGCAATCAAGCACATATCTGAATGCTTAAATCACATTTGTATGAAATTATTTGATTTCTTTCTCTTAAGCCCTCTCATTCCACTGGGAGGGTTAAACCATTAAAGATTTGTATACCTCTTGTTTTAACCTTAAATGAGTTTTATATATATATATATATATATATATATAAACTGGTGTGCAAGTGAAATAGGACATAATGGGCCAGACAAGCCCTATTCTGGGTGAACAAACTAGAATGAAGTCGAAATGTACAAGTAGTGTACAACTAAAAAAGGTGGCCTGGAAATATGGAAAAAGAATACAGTGATGATTAGCATTCACCGTCCAGATGCGTATGAGTAAATTTCCATCCTTCTGTAGGCACCTTTAAATCAATATGAACCTGACTATCAAACCATCCTACCTTGATTCAGCACAAAGAGGTGCACTCCTTTTTTAAATGAGCATGGTGCACACCTGATTATTACCAGATACAAAAATAGATGCATCTATATATTCATCGATAAATACAAAATAGTAACTCCTATGCAATGGAACAATGTCCAAGACACTGTGGGGCCCAGCTTGATGAACTCATGATGGGTACTCATGAGGGGCAGTGGCATGCATAGATCAATGCTTGGGTAATGGGTGGTTGAAGTTTTTTCCTGATAGAATCATTTAACGTAAGTTAAATGCCCACCTGCATTCCAGTTGTTGTAAAGATCAACAGCTAAATCAAAGGCAGTTAGGGGAATTAGATGGAGGAGAAACTTCACCCTTGAAATATTTCATCATCATCTTTCATTACAAGTAAAAAAAATAAAAGAAAAATCATCACAATCCACTCCCCCCATCAATTGGCACTCATCCAAGTGGGCCTACAGCAGTCCTCCCATCATTTTGCCACATGGGATCAAATCTTTAAGTGATCCAACATAAAATCTTAAATTTGACGAACATTTTGGGATTCAAGGTCCCAGTATGGATTAGGGGTGGGTCAAAAATCAGTATAACCATATGATCCTAGTCAACTGTCTGACAGCCTCGAAGTACAACAATTTTACATGTGTAGATTAAACTCTTAAACAATGGGGATCTGAAATAGATGGTAAGAATCATCAAATTATGCTATTTTTTAAGGTAAAAAATCAGTCAAGGTCAAACAGCATTGTACGGGTAGCACAGGGTACAGTAAATAGGTAAATGCAGTCTATTAGTCTATACAAAAAATGCAGTATATGGCATTTTCTAATATTTACAATTTTTCCATGTTTTGTCATTGAGAAATCACATCAATGCAGTCCAACATGCGATACTTGTCAACTTTCCAGCTAAAACAACATTCAGTACCACTATATTTTGAAACTTGGACAGTATAACTCAAACTTTATCGGAAAAATTCTAATATTCTAATTAACTCAATGAGTTTGGACCACAGACCACTACTATTTAAAAATCCATTTCATGGTAATACAATTACCATCATTCAAAAGAGAACGACTATTTGACTATCATTAGTCTGATGAAAGCATGTTTCATGTTGTACTCCATCCTCAATACGGCTCGTAGTTAGAACAATAAGGATTGACAACGTTGTGTGACATCTAGAAAGTGGATAAGTCACCACAAACTCTTGTGTTGTTCAAGAAGCGTGCTCATTTCCTGTGTGTGTGTTAGAGCAAGAAGAATTCTAGTCAGGTACAAGAGCTAAAAGATAACATTCAAATAACTGTATGACATACATTTTACATACGAAGCATGTGAACAAACAAGATTTAGATCAAGGAAGATTCTAGGTTCTCACAAACTATGGCATTCAAGAGATAAATCTAAAACAATGAAAATATAACAGGGGATGTACCACATGGAAGATTGTTGCTTATGAATGCATAAGAACCAATCATAAAATAAGCATTGTTGTAAAATTGAGATCAAAATTATCATGCAAACCAACATCGGTGCATCAATATGCACTGCAATGTGTTCATTTGCTATGGAATGATAATCAGCTATGGAAATACAAGAATCAAAAAATTACTAGACAAAGGCTCAACATGTCACTCAGCCATGCAAAGTTCAACTTCATGTCAATATAATTGAGGATACAGCGCACTCAAGTTTGAATGAGAAAATCTTTTGCAAGAAAGAGCTAAGTATGAGTTTGAAAAGAAAAGTGCTCATAAAACTGTTTTTGGCAAATAAATTACATCTAGACAGAGTCCTCCATCGCTCCACCCATCAATTTTTGAACGTCCACATTGACCTGAAGAAATCAATGTCCTGAGGCCCGCAAACCACAACTCCGCTTCAAGTTTATCTTTGCAAATCTTAAAATCAACAGAAGAAAACATTGAAAACATGATAATAAGTACATAGAAACTTAAGAGATAAACCTCTAAAAGGAATGTCACAATTGTAGTACTAACCAGATCTAGTGATCGTCTGCCATTGTTGTATATTAGAGAAAATGACAAGAATTCCTTCTCAGGACACAAATATCGTTGGAAGACAGCCTGAAAGTAACCATTAAAAATTAAAAACAGAATAGATGCAGGGAGCAGTATACTTGCACCAACAATAATTTATTGAATTTTCTCAGTTATCAACATAAATGATCAAAAAAATCAAACAAGCATCATAATTATAGCATAAAAGATACATAGATAATCTCACAGTTCTTTGTCCAGGGATAATTTTTGAGACAGAAGCTAACTTCAATTTTCTTTCTCCACTGTTTGAAAACCAGATCAATGATGACTCATCCTGTAAATCATGAATAAATAAAATTACATTAAGAAAACTCAGTCAGCTAGCAGAGGGCCTGACATTTCTCTGGATGCAAGACATGTTGGCAATTTTAATTACATATGTATTTAGCAATTTTAAATGCATATGTATTCATGGTCCAAGTATGAAATCAAAGGAACATCACATCCATAACCAATGAAATAAATATTTTTAGTTATATTTGCATGACATCATTCTTTCTTTTACCATCTTTGAATGATTTGAGCAGTTATCAAAAAATTAGAAGGTCAAAAGAAGTGAAACACATATAGAGCACCACCAGATTCAGTGCTCCTAACAACTCAGAACAATAACTAGAACGTCCATTCTTTGCTATGGTATTAAAAATCGGCCGACTCCGAGTTCACTCAAACTCAGAACCTGCCAAGTTGAATCACCCTCCCGAGACTCTTCGTTTACCAATTTCCATAAAGGATGGCCTTCAACACATCTTTTCTCCCTATTTTCATGTTGGAAAAAGCTTTTGGAAGATTTATGGGGATCTTTTACGCTGATTTTAGAATATTATAACCAAATTGTGGAAGATCTGAGCAATAAAAAATGGGTTGCACTCTTCATTATTGAGTTAAAAAAAAAAACAGAAAACTTAAACTTTATTCGTCATACTAACTAAAACATGATGAGTCCTGAAATTTTATATTTATAGGACATTATTTTTTTATTTTTCAGATTTTCTATCACATTTTCCAACATTTTTTAAAGGGTTTTGAGCTTTACAATGCTACTTGGTCTAACTCAGTCGAATCGGTTCAACTCAAGGGGACACCAATTCGCTCCCCAAGTCTGATTTTTAGAACCTTGTTCTATGCTCTCACTATGTGATTTTCTATTAACTAAATAGAAGATTTTATACATGATCATACACTTAATCAAAGGGATCTTATGCATAAACACACCCCTACATAAGAGGATTACAATCAGTGTGTTCATTTTAGGATACATATACATGAGTTAACCACAAGCGGTAAGACAATTCTTTCAAGAGTTGGATCTTTCTCACCTTCACTTCTAAGGAGTTCATCATTGCAATTAGCTCTCTAAAAGCTTAAATTTATCATTTATGAGAGCTCTGATGATCTCAAGCTTTGATCATAGCCACATATTTGCAAAGGTCTTCTATCGAGACCTTCAACTACTCAGTGGTGTACTTTTTATTATTATAATTACATTGTGTGTCCATGTTTAGTAGTGATGTTCCATGTTTTTTAGGGGTGTAAGCCTGTCAATATAGTCCTCATGTACCACTAACGTTTTAAAGAAAGTTACCATACAAAATAAAAATAAAAAAAAAAATAACAAAACAAAAGGTGGTGCGAGTTTTTGATAGGGTTCCCAGACTAACAAAATGAATTTTGAATTTACCATCAATTGTGCTGTTCAATTTCGGCCTTAGCCAGTTTCCTAGCTCTCCTTGCCTAGTTCTCTACATTATGATACATTACAACTGAAAAGTCCAAGATGCCCGGATTAAGGATCCTTTTGATGTGGCTTGGTTTTTTTTATGGAAAAATTTAATGTACTAGAAATGGGCTTTAACTTCTAAGAGAAAAATCTTTCAAAAAAAAAAAAACCCCTTTTAAGCGAAACACAACAGGCCCTAGAAGTCAAAGATGAGAGCCAAAAATACCAAAATAGATTCGGTCCATTAGAAATGCTAAAATTCCAAAAATTAGTGAAGCTGCCACAGAAATTGCTATCTATAAAGCAAGAACACAGACTAGATGGCACAATCATTCATCGATTTAAACTTGCTTGATGGGGAAAAAAAGTTAAGTAAAACCAATATTGCTATGATCAAGCTAATTTTCAAAAGAGAGTCAGGTCCCAAACTCACATTCGAAAGTCTGAACGGATAGAACTTTGGCTTCCCCTTACGACCATACTTGAGCAATTGAGCACCTTTCTTCAAAGCATTCAGTGCCTTAAAAAATAAAGCAATTAAAATTAGACAACTAATTTTGTAAAGGAAACTAGTTCATCATTGAGTCATGACTTGTTAGTTCTGTTGGAACCCTGAGATCATTAACATGAAAGTGAAAGTAAGGGCTCTTCTGGGTGCATAAAATCCTGGTGTCCATGGATTCTTGTGCCCTTGAAAGCTCAATGCTAATGGACAGGACTCCTCAAAAACTAACTTGATAAATGAGGACTCCATGGAGTCCATCTCAGAAAATTGCATGGCACAACCAATCATAAGAGTACTCTGGAATATACTTATTTTCATGGATTCCAAGGTAGAAGTCATAAGGTATTTTTAATTAATGAATACAAGTCGCAAGGGAAGCAAAACTACGCAGATTAATTGCATATTCAAGCTCCCAAGCCCATTGGGCCCAACTCACAAGTCCAAAGGTCTAGCCAATTTACTGGGGAATTTGCGTTGATTAGAAGTCTTAATTAAGGAATAAGGAGCATTGATTTATTTAGAAGTCTTCAAATTTAGAATTTATTTTGATTTTGTTAGGCTCGATATCCTAATGGCAAGTTTGTCTCCCAGTTAATTGGGTTTAGATGGGTAATTAGTTAGTTTCCAGGGGTTAGAATAGAGATTAGAGGATCTTGGGAAAGTTTGGACCAAGTTAAGGGCTTAAAAGGACCTAGTTGATAACCTTGTGCGATATAGGGGTTATTTGTAATTTCAGGATCTAGTGGATCCTACACACCTTGGACTTGGGAGTTGCATTCATAACAACCTTGCATTGCATTTAGATCCCCTTTATTAGACTCAATTGCATGAAAGGTCCAAACTAAAGCCTCGAAGGACTACCTTTTAACTACTAAAGTCTCTCTAAAACTATATAAGGTTCCTCTCATCTCTGAAGTTTCCAAGGACTGCCTTTTAAATACTAAAGTTTCTCTAAAACTATAAAAGGTTCTTCTCTTATTTTCTGTATCTCCATGGTAGTAGGTTTTTTTTTTCATTGTTTCGCGTCACAGAAAGGATGGAGGGCTTAAAAACCCCATTTCTTCCTTTCGCCTGCCTTGTCCAAACTGTAATATCCCTACTAGGACTCTTGGTAGAATTATAATTACACTAGATTAAAGTCATTAGAAGACTAAGAATTTCAAACAGGACTCTCTCTCAAGAATACATTCCCAGTAGGACTCCTTGTAGTTCCAAATAGGACTCCTAGTGCAAGATTGTCCAACCACAATATATATAGGGAGCTTGCTCTTCTTTATTCTTCACGTAATTTAGAGAGAGAGAGAGAGAGAGAGAGCTTTAACATGGAGTTTTACAGCAAAAAAAGAGGATTGTGAGGAAGGCGAGGAAGATCAACAGCGGGACACGTAGCAAATGTCTGACGTGAGACCAATCACTGCTCGAGCAACGAATTTTTCACACAAGGTGAGTAGAACTTCTAAACTTAGTGATGTAAGGTCTGAAATTGATAAAGCTTAGAGATGTCTGATCATTCGATGGGCTGTTCTCTACATTATACTATTGCTACAATGACTGCGGACCCCTCCTGGGGTAGTATCTCTTTTTAACAGAATTACAGTATTCTAGCTAACAATATGGCTTTTGTCGATTTGCAATGTGAGGCCTAGAGGGGCCATCTGATAACAGATCTGAACCAAAGATCTGATAATAGACTCATGCTTGACCCTAGTAGACTCATCTTAGTGGGAACCAACTCAGTTAGGCCCACAGATCTGATGCTTGAAGTATCTTGTCACGCAAGAACAAATCTGATGACCCTGCTATGTAATAGTTTGATACCAAAGGGCTTCGAACAGGGATGCAAAAATTGGAAAATTAGAATCTATGATTAACATAATTAGAATCTATGATTAACATACCTTTGGAACTTTGATTTAGAAAGCAAAGTTGAATAATTAACTTGAAGATTACCTAAAGTGGAATTTTTCAGATTTCAGGTCGTCAAAAACCTATTTGGTCGACTTGAGTTGTGGGCCACGTGGGGCCCGCGTCTTGCGGGGGACACATGGGCGACCCCATTGGTGGTGGTCCCATTTGGATCGTTGGGTCCCACAATGTGATTACCTCAAATCAGGCTTGGTTGTACCCATTCTCTAACGAGAAAAACAAGTGGGTTCTATCGACTTGTATATATATATAATAGCTTATGCAATTTATAAATTGACCCTTGTTACTTATAGTTATGTTTTAAGAACCCCACTAAGATCTTTGGATATATATATACAGTATGATAATGTAATGAACCTAACATTACATAAATATTAGACTCATGGGGCCCAGTGTTCAGATGTTTCCTTTAGACAAAAAAGTGAAGACCTTTCCTTACCAACTATTAGTTTCTGAATCTTTTAGATAGAAATAATCACATACATTATGTAACCTTGAATATGGTGTAAATTAATATGGCATTTTTACTGGATATTCAAATATGATGGATTATGATCCCATATGAATTTATTAATTATATCTTAATTCCTGTGGTTGATTTTATGATAAATAATTAGCTTCCTCAATAAGAAATGGGCAATGCCACAGCCTAGTACCAACTCCGACTCGGAGTGGGGCGAGGACTAGCCAATGTTATGTGGTACTGGCTAAGAAAAAGAGTAAGATAATGTTACCAATTATGATGGAGATGAATCTCTAACAAACTTATTAAATTTGAACTTGAAATTGATGTTTGAAATAGAGTAATACAAACCGCTAGCACTGAATATAGAACTTTTGTCATGGATGTTGGTCAAAGGAAGTAGGTTCAACAATCATGGTGATAGGACAGGCCATACTGTTAATAGAAATGTAGTACTCCAGTGTGGGAGTATCGAAACAGGCTCAACATTCATAGTGGATGACAAGCCACGTTGTTGACAGAAACGTAGATACGCCCGTATGGGGTATCGGAACCATTTGATGCCTGCAGTGAAAAAATACCCAGGAAAGAATTGATTAAGATATTTTTTTATCATTATTATTGAATATATAAATATTCATATGAATGATTGAAAATATGTTATACCTTCCTTAATGTTTATCTATTCTACTCACCAGTATTACTGACTAGTGATTCACCCCACTTCAAGTAATGCATTATAGAGCTTGCAGGGAATGACGGAGATCACCTAGTGAATTTTGGCGTGCATAGCTAATTTAAAGCGCAAGAAACAATGATTAGATTCATATATGGGATTAGCCCAGCATTTAGATATTTTTCTCTACTTGATTTAGAGACTTATCTTTTACTCAATAGCTTTTATTACCTTTAATACACTTAATGATTCTAGTACAATTGAATTTGAATGTTTTAGACCTTTATGCTCATTGAAATTTGATTTATGTTGTGTTGTTATAAATTTGAGTACGTCTTGAGAATCTGAAGAGCTCCAGATTCTTAGATCGTTATACAAACCAAGAGGTGGGAGAGCATGAAGATGAGGAGGCTCTGCAACGATGAGCAAAGGGTGATGGTGTCTGGTGGCAGGCAGCGTGTGGCAATGGCAATCCAGGTACAGACTCTTCCCTCTTTCACTGCTTCTCTTCTTCTTCTTCCTGTTTGTCTGGTTTTGGGGTGGAAGTGTTGTTTGGGGATGGAGGGGCGTCTTGGCCGGCAGATAGGTTATCGGGTTTGGGTTTTAAGTGGCAGGTAAGTTTGAGGGTTTTTAGATGGGCACTGGGATTGACGTGATGGGGTTTTGATGTGGTCGGGCTTCGACAAAACAGAGAGAAGTGGTGGGCCGTCGACATACAAGGGTTGAGTTTTGGGACAATGGTCTCTAGGTATCGGTGATGGAGATTAGGTTAGGTTTTGAATGGTTGGGATGGATGGTTTTTTTTTTTTTTTTTTTTTGGATAGGGTTCTAGCAGTAGGGTTTGGTGGGTTTGCGAGTTGCGACAGTGGAGATGGAGCAAGGACGTAGCAACGGTGACAGATACGAAGATGGAGAAAGATAGAAGATAGAGTTCGGCTTTTATACCAAACTAATGCAGGCTACGTATGGGTGCCGAAGCACGTGTCCAAAGACACTTCGAATCGTCAAAAGACTTCAAATACACGAGGACATATCTCTCGGGGATAAAACTCAATTTCATTAATCAATCCAAGTCTGAGAAATTTTTCTCTACAATATCATATATACAATAAAAGCAAACTTAATGCCTAAGCAAAACCTAATCTATTAATGGAAACTTCCCTAATAATGCAATTAAAAAGCTACTAATAAAATAACATAATCCTAATCTACTTAGATTTGAATGGAACCACTTGTAGGGCCTAGACTGCATCATATACTTGTCTATGATACCATATATTGCTATTGCTTCCGCTAAAATGTGATGTTACAAGTTTAAATGGTGCCAATCCTCACGCCTCACACCTCACACGTGATATCCTGTGGAAACCCGGTGTGGGGCAATGATTGTCATTATTTGTAGACTCTGCACCCATTGCGCCCCAAAATTAAAAGATATTCTCGAAGGCCCAATTATTTGTGATTTTGGGAGAGTTTAGCAAGGTATTTGTCATTTAGAAGGTGTAGGCGGAGAGGCCCTTAGATGTAATTTGGTTTTCGTGTACGGTCCTTGGGAGAATTATGCATCATTTGTGTTCTTCCGATGCAATCCTAGGGCTAGGATTTGCAATCGAGAGTGCCTTAGCACAGTGGGCATTTCCATGAAAACAATCACAAGAAGAAGAAGGGATTTCTCCAACAATAAGACCCATAGAAATTCTATTAACTCAGAAACTCTCTGAATAATTGTTCCTTACAATGTCATATAAATCGGAAACATAACCTAGTGCCCAAGCAACCCTAAATTCCTAATCTAATAATGAAAACCCACTAATAACAATGAAATTAGAAATCTACTAATAATAAAAATAATAAAATCCTAATCTACTTGAAAGGGGACCACTTGTGGGCCCTTATTGCATCATCTTCCCAAAATACCCTTGGAGCCTCTCTATCCTTACTTAAAGGGCAGGCATTCTAGTCATTTCACTGTCAAACCCAAAACCAATAAATACAACTCCAACGACACTTCATCTCATTTCATTTCCCTCCCATCTCTCTCTCTCTCTCTCTCTCTCTCCATCTCTCCCCAAAAGCTAGGGTTTCCTCATGCAAATCTAAGGCCAATCTTCATCAAATCAGAGAATTCTCAAGAAAATCCAGCTCTCTTCTTAATCTCACACTCTTCTTGGATAGATCTCTCTCTCCTCTTCCTTTCAAGGTATGTTTCAAACCCTAATTCCATGTCTAGAGCTCCCTAGGGTTTCTTCTTGTGAATTTAACCCTAATGCATGATTCTCCCTTGGATTGGATTGGAGGAGCTTGTGATCTAGAGTTTTTGAGGTTTGAGGCATGATTTGGGGGTTTTGTGGCTTAGAGAGCTTGGATCTTGAGTTTTAGGAGAGATTACCCTTGATTGGAGGCCAAGGCAAGTGCAATATACATCTAACATACCATGCATGATGATTTTTAGTTGATTACTGCTTTTGATTGAGTTTGATTTGATGAAAGATGTAGTTTTCCCAATTCTAAGCTCTAATTAGGTTAAATGGGGTTTACTTGAGTTTGGTACCCTAAATTGCATGATTTACCCTTGACTTGCATGATCCGATGGTGGGGAACGATTTATGATGGTGATTTTGAGTATTGTGTGAAGTTTGGATCAATTTGGATGAGTTTTGGAAGGGTTTCACATCATTTCGGATGAAATAGAGTCGAAATTGGGAATCCATGGCTAGTGGTGTTCTTCCACGGCTAACTGTGTACTTCTACGAGGGAAATATGGGTTTGAAATTTGGAAACCTATGGCAGGCCGTAGAGTCCTCCACGACTAGTTGTAGAGTCCCAAAAATCCTCACGGCGAGCATTTCCAAAGAAAGCCAAAAAAGGGTCTCTACTTGTTCCCACAACAAGCCTACACTAGCCATGGAATAGACCACAGCTCGCCATGAAGCTCACCGAGGAGCACCTCGGTCGATCGTGAAAAGTTCCATGGTCAACTGTGGATCCCTTATTCAGCGTGTATTGAATTGAGATAGTTAGACCCTTTAACTTGTTTTCAGACTCATGAACCTCTTTAATGGACCTTAATTGATGGACTAAGCATAGGTAAAGGGGTAAGCTTAGCTTTACTTATGATGTTGTTCAAAGGATAGTGTGAGGATCAAAGATATGTCTTTAGGTTGGAGATTGTGGCATTCAAGGATGCCTTCATCATTAGAGCACCAAGGCTCAATTTTAATGCATCTTGAACCTCAATTATCCATTGTGTGGAATGGCCTAGTGATCACATACGAATGAGCAACAATTGACTTAGGTTGGGCACTTAAATATCTGTTCACCAATTGTCACGGGTGAGATGAACTTTACACATTGTTTTCGTATTTGGTGGCCCCTTATCTTATAATTATATGTAAGTTGATACTTGCGCATGGATAATGATGATGAAATGGACCATTGACCTAGGGTTTGCCTAGAGGTGATATGGAGTTTGATATTGGAGGATGGATTACCCATGTTTGTGGCTAGGCATTGTATTTGATGGCCTTCTGAATGGGATACCTTTAAAGCTTAAAGTAGAGGGCTCTGTTTTGGATGGATTAGGATACCTTGATGGATGGATTGTATGGACATGGACGTTGATACTGTAGCTTTGGATGGATTTGGACTTTGATTGCTTTGATGGATGGATTATAAACTTTGACGGTTTTGATGGAATGGATTTGATATTGTATACTGAACATTTGTTTGGATTGATAGCCTCGCTCACGCAAGGGAAGCCTAGCCAGACACAGACCTTTTGTATGGTTCCTTCGAGTCAACAAGTCAGGCACTCGGTTGAAGAGCTTAGCCAAGGGCCAATCACCCTTGGTAGGGGCTAATCTTTCTTTGCCATCTAGATGAGCTTCTTTGAGATGGACGTACGCCACTGAGTACCACCCTTTGACGTGCACACTTTGCACAGTACCAAACTTTGGCCGACCATTCTGGTAACTTTGTTTTGGTTGCGCTTTGGCCCTGCGCATCCCCGCCGCAACTCATGTGTAGTACAGGAGGGTAGCGTGATAATTTCTTGTGGTGCTAGCTTATGTGGCTGTGCCATTTTGAGAGATGTATGGATTAACTGTAGGTAATTTCATATTATTGATTCATGGTGATTCTTATATATATATAATATGATGATTATTTATTATTGCACGATTTGCCTAGCTTCCTTTCCATTGTTATTCTATTGATTATATTGATCGTCTTTACTCTATTTTGATGCATTCATACTATGATTTATGTATATTGCTGTGCCACATCCTTTAGATTTGATTTTGTTAATCTTGGTGCTGTAGGTAGCGTGCTCAATACCGATTACCTGGAGTATAAGGCATTCCCTGAGACGCCAACAGTTGAGGACTACGGGTAGAGAACTAGAAATATAGCTGATCAGCCGTTGGATTGAGTGTGACTCATAGTGTTGGAGTGGTCATCAGTTGTGGCTTTTAGTAGATGGTGTTTGGACTGTGGTGACATTCTAGGTTTTGTAGTAAAACATATTGTCTCATATTGAACATTATAGATGTGCCTTGCACTTTTACATTTGACATACATGTGTTTAGTGATACCATAATGGATCTATGTTTTTATGCTTCCACTTAAATGTTGGAAAAAGTTTTAAATTCGACCTCATTGCAACTAAGATCCTGGATGTTCACATCACCAAATTTGGATTTCTGTAAGTTTTGGAGACCTAGATTTGGGGTGTGACATTTGGTCCATTTTAGGAGATGTAGTTTCCTTTCATATGTAGGAGAGATTTATTTTCCTTTAATATCAAGAATTGAAGTCCTACTAGGAAAGGGGATCTCCAACTCTCCCCATAATATGCAATCCCTCCATCGGGGGAGACAACTTTCATTATTCAATAAAGATTTATTCAATTTGCCAATGATTGTGATTGTTTCTATTCAATTGAAGAGTGCTCATGTGTGTTGAATCCCTTGGGATTTGGTCAAATTCAATTGTCGATCCCTTGGGAGTTAGTCAAATACCATTGTGGAGTTCATCTTTCGATAGAAATCCTTCATGGATTTGGCCAACCCCCAAGGTCTACTCTCATTCTCAGATTCGGAGCAGTGACAAAAACATTAAATACCGCATGTAGGAGTTCATCTATCAAAAGATAAATGGCCCATCATAGCACCTAATGTGCTTTTCTTTTTAATATTTTTTCAATATTTCTTATATTATTTTAAATTCATATGTTTATTATATTTTTTAATTATTTAAACTTATTATGATTTTCCAGAACACTTTGCTGATAACATTTTTGAGAAATCCATATTTAAAAAATATCCCAATAATTTCTCAGGACAAAATTTGCGAGAATGATATTAATGGCCACTACTGGTATTTAGAGCTTATTAATAATTTCATGCAAGACTCCCTCATCTATGATCATCTGACATACAACATGAACCTTCAGTGGAAATTGCCTCACCTTGGACAATCTTTCTCAAAGGAAGCTCTAGCTTCTGGGAAGCTTTTATGAATGACAATTGACTAGAAATCACTTGACTAGTAATCACTTTGTATGACCATAAGTGATATCTTCTTCCTCCAATCTTAGGTACATCAAAATTGCGTCATCACCTTCTTCACCAGGTGTTCCCCCTTATCTTCATTTCATTTTCACAAGCTTTCCACCACATTTACCATCCTTTTTTTCTGGCATTCAAATGAGATATAGCCCATATGATTGCATTTGAAACATTTAAAAGCCACTTGTCCTTTGCCCCAGTCATCCATTTCAGCCACTGTATTACTATGGAGCGAGTAATGATCAATCATATCTCATCATCCTAGGTTCACATAGATCTAGTCGCAACTCGCAACACATTTGGAACTACATGGCCCTCTTCCTTGATACTTGTTGACTACCATGAGCCTTTAGCTAGCCTCAGTCACATTTCATATTGCGTGAATGAAAAAAAAAAAAAAAAAAAGGTTCTTGCATTGTTGGTTGTAAACCACTCAAATAACAAGGACCAGCTGTTGTTGCACCTCTCTTTCTTATCACTTGTACTGAGATGTAAGATAATAGAATTCCTGAGTAAATCTGTCTATACTCTAGCATTCCTACCACAGAGATTAACAATGTAGAACTAAAGCTTGTTCATCGTTATAGTTAAAAAGGAGAAAGTAAAGCCTTCATCCACTTCTTTATTTTGTCCCCTTCCTTTGCACTCCCTCATCTTATTAAGTGGATACTGGATATTGCACCAAGCCAATGCCCGTTTCTAAAGCTTAGGCCAAACAGTTCAACTTTACATCAGACAGATCTTTGTAGTCAGAAACCCTTTCCACTGCACTCAACCAATCTAAGAACTCATCCTAGAAGAATTCAGCAATAGCCAATTTCACCTCAGCTTCTCCACCCCTCGCATTAGGATAACCATGACACCCATAAAAGAATTCCCTACCATTAGAGAGTGGTCATAAAATTCACACAGGGTTTCTCCCTCTTGCTTGTCACTATAATCATGAAGAACAAGTTTTACAAGCCTCACAAGGCAGGGGTTAAGAGCTTTTCCCCACTTCCTCAGCTTAAGAATTCCCAAGCCCTTCACACCAGGTTGTTTGATCACGCCCAGTTACACCAACAAGAATTCTCCACCCAAATAAAAATATTCATGTTTAAAACAGCACTTTGATCTCTCCAAATTTGCAGAACCTTGTAGCTCCAACACCATGGCATGCAATCCAAGTCTCCCCAAATCCACCTTGATTGGTGCTAAAAAAACAAAACCACAAAACTAAAGGCGAAACCAAGAGACACTCCAGATTCCCATGCCCCCACAATCAGCCCAAAAGGTTCACAAGTCCAAAACCCTAGATTTCACCCAACTCTGAACAATCAACCATGGAATCCCTAAATGCAACCTTGCCCATAAGATTGAGCTGTTGACACTACAATCGTGGTCATGGCAACCAAATTAAAGGCAAAAAAAAGCACACACAAACAGCAAGATCAACCACCCCACAAGAGAAAACAGTAGAGAAATCAAAACACAAAGAAGACACATTTACCTGCTCAATGTCCCGGTCGGCATTCCCGTAGCTAACAAGATCTGCCATTCCATGTGCGAGGCCTTCCCAAACGCCACCCGCATCGATCGTCGAGAGATTGCAGTCATCATAGATGACGAGCTCCTCCTTGGACGATCATCAATAAGCAGCTCGTCAAAGCTCCTCTCTTCTCCCAAAAGAAGAACACTCAAATATTCGAATACAACAACGAATGCAAAGGAGATGAAACCACAGATTTCCAGATCTACTGCAAATCCCTAGAAACTGGAACTCGAAATGGAATGGAATCAGAGCCTGCAAGTCCTCTCCAAACTGAAACCTTCGAAGAACCTTTTTGAGAACAGCTCAAGTGCTCTCTTTCTCTCTTTCTCCTTCCTTCTCCTTCTCCTTCTCCTTCTTGGTTTAGGGAAGGAGAAGGTGGTTTCCCGACGAGCGAACGGCGGTTTCGGAGAGGGGTTTTTCCTGGCGGGACGGCGGCGCGCTTCGACCACGGTCGTCGGAAAACCGGGGGCAGTTCGGGAAGAGAGAAAATGCTGTCAGGACGAAGAGTCGGATTTAACTTAGTGGTCGCGTCCGTAAATACACCAGTCAAAGACGAAGGAGGACTCGTACTCACATGTGCGTTTACACATTAAAAGGTGCAACCACTCTTGACCACGCCCTGTAGCTTGACATGTCAATGGACCCGATTGCCCTCTTGTCTTATGCTGACCTCGAAAGTCGAAACTTTTTTGGTTGGACCCAGATTGGTAATCGGGTCTAATTGGGTTTGGGCTAGGTCAAATTTGATCGAATCAGAGTGGCCTGGTTGCGCACGGATAACGTATTGAACGTAATAAATGGGGAATGGTTTTAGGCAGGCAAGTTATTTATGCTTGTCACGCTGCTGTACATGGAAGAAGTCATGCTATGTTTATTAACTATGGAAAGGTTTTCAGGCACCAACGTTGTTTTTGGAGGCAGACTTGGTGGAGAGATTGGTCTGTCTGGGTTTGATATGGTGAATGCAGTTAACGGCTTCCTATTAAGTCTGACATTGGAAAAATTATTTTCCAAGTCTGCTTTATTGTCGGCCCTACAATATTTGTAATGTGGGGGCGTAGAACTTTTACATCATAAAAAAAAAAAAAAATCTTCCCACGGAAAAATTATGTTTGTACATGGTTTTGATGTCATTTATTTCTTACTGGGTCCAAAGAGCAAGATTTCGTTACTTGTTGCTCTCGCTTAAGATCTTCTCTCGGGGGAGCCCCACCATCTGCGTCATGTGCTAATGCATGCGAGCCTGCGTTGCGTGGCATGAAGGTCAAAATGCTTGATATATGAAAAGCCTAGAACAGAAAAAAGTCTAGCCTAATTGGGTGGCTTAGAAGGTTTAGAATGACGTACATGCTGACATCAATAATGGGATTCATGCGTCTCACAAGTGGATCGGGCCGAATAACACCTCTCGTTGATGTTCTCTTTGTATGCTCATTCTTTGTGGCTGATTCTTCCCTGATCAAAGCTTCTATACACTTCTGTATCTCCATGGTAGTGGTATGGAGTTGTATAGAATATATTCTATGTATTGGAAAATTTTTGAAGTTCATGCTGAATAGTTGAGGAAATGAGAAAAAATGAATTCGCGAATGCTTTCTTCTTATCAGGTGATTAGTGGGCCAAGTGTTGGGTAATTTATGGATTGAATAAAACTCTAGGTCCATTGAATTGTAATTTTATATTTATATTAAAATGGACTGTGGTTCAAGTTGCCAAAAGAGCTAAATAAAGATTTGAATGAAAAAAGGAAAATTTTAAAAAAATTCAACTCGAGAAAGAATAATTGTCCGATTGAACTGATGAGGTACGCGTTCAAACGAAGGTCTGCAGAAGCCAAGTAACCCGAGATGATGTGTGTTCAAATGGAGGTATTGGGTGTTCGAATGGACCGACGCGGTCTACTGGACTGACTTGCACAAATCAGTTTCCAATTCAAGCCAGAACTATCTATTTTATAGGGACTAAAACAATAGGGCACGAATTGGGGCTTATAAAATGGTATTTCTTTCAACCCTTGGAGAGATTACACATTAGATATTCATTTTCTCTAAAACATCTATTGAAGAAACTGTGCTGAGTCTTAGTGCTATAGAATATTGCTTCTACATCTATTGTATAGGATCATCTTCTTTCGTAAAAGATTGTTTAGATCAAACACAATGCCTAGAGATTTCTAGGTGTTTGGATTAGTTGGGAAGAGCAGTGGATGGCAATGAGTCGTTGCAGCGTGAAGTCGTGCAATAACAACTGCAATCTTTAGGTTTTGAAGACTAGATAAGGGTTATAAGTATATCTTGTAACTATATAATTCATAGTCCTTGATTTTGGTCCTCGTAGGACTCGTGGTTTTTTCTCGGTTAGGGCTTTCCATTTTAAAATCATGTGTCTTCTTACTTGTGTGGTTGATTGATGAATTGCTAACTTGTTTATCTTTCCGCTGCATATTAAATTGAACTGCAACCTAGAAATCTTAGTTGGGACAAACTTTCAATTGGTATCAAAGAAGTTCACACTAATTTGCTATGTGTAGATCTTTTGAGATTTCTACAATATAATTCAATTGTTAAGGCACATCTACTAACAAAGCACCGTTATTGAATGGATCTAACTATGTCTATTAAAAAGTTATAATAATTGATTTTCTTAAGTCCATTGATGGTGATGTCTAAGATCATGTTAAGGATGGCTATACCAGACCTACTGTTTTGACTAATAGAATTTTATTCCTAAACCTAAAGCACAATTGACTAAAGAGGAAAAGCAAGCTTCTAATTTGTAATAATAAGGTTATTAATGCTCTCTTCTATAGAGTGTTTGCTTCTGAGTTTTGAAGGATATTTACCTGCAACTCTTCTAAAGAAGCATTGGATATCTTATAAACTGTGCATGAGGAAACTGATACTGTCAAGCAATTTAAATTGTAAAAATTGAATGCAGCCTTTCAAACCATTAAGATGAAAGATGATGAGACTTTTGATGAGTTTTGTGCTAAACTAAATGATATTTTCAATTATGTTTTCAATTTAGGTGAGCCTATTCTTGAAAATAAGATTGTGAAACAGATTTTGAGATCACTACCTGAAAGGTTTTATTCAAAGGTTTTGGTTATTGAGGAATCTTGATACTCTCAAGGTAGATAAATTAGTTGGAAAGCTTCATACCTTTGAGGCAAACTGTAGAGGTAAGGGAAAATTAAAATCTAAAAGTATTGCCTTAAGAGTTTCCAAACAATCAGACAAGGTTGTTAAGGATGATTCAAACTATAATTCTAAAGAAAATGATCCCCGAGAAATTGTTTTGTTTATGAAGAATTTCAAAGATTATACGAAGGGGAAGAAATATGAGTTAAAGATTCCAAGATTTGAGAAAAATTTTTCAAAAGGGGTTATGTGTTATGAATGCCAAATATATGGTTATTATGCTAGTGAATGTATGAATAAGAAGAAAAAAGAGAATAAACAAACTCCCACTATAGCATAGGTGAGTCTTCTGAAGAAAATGAAGAAAAAACTGAGAATGAGAATTATTAATAATTTTATAAAAATGCACCTTTGCATTTTGGAAGTTTTGAGGACTTATTAATCTAAGAGAGTCTCATTTAGTGTGATATCATGTTTTAATGCATTTATGATTCATTGTAGTATTTTCCTCTATAGTATGCTTAAAAAATCACATTTTTTTGTATAAACTCATAAATCTACCATTTTTGGAAATATACTTTTGAAAAGTTCTTCAAAATGTGTTTTTCTCATAAATTGAAATGGTATTTTACCATCATTGGTTTATTTAAGTCAAATCATATAAAATAATGTGCATTCATATCATCATTTCACATGAGATGGGCCCACATTCTTGCAATTGTGATTTAAGAGTAGGTTTGACTTTTCACATTAAAAGAGATGTGCAATTTTTGCTCGCAGGTTTTTGAAGAAAAGGTTCCCAAAACATTAGTTTGAGGCAAAGAAAACATTTGTGAAAAAGAGAAAGAAAGAAATTGAAAGGAGAAGAATTTATGGGAAAGAAATTGAAAGGAGAAGGAATTTATGGGAAATTGTGGAAAATTGCATCAAGGGGGCCTCACACATGCAAATGTATACACATACACATGCGGGATAGTTAAGAGGGGTCCACTATACATGTTTGCACACTCTCAAGAAATCTATGGAGATAATTAAAGGAGATCTCAAGAAATTTCTAAGGAACTACATGTAAGGAAAGGTGACATTGGAAGAATTTTTGCACATGGAGCAAGAGTGCAACATTAGGAAGTATTTGCATATGTTCCAGATGTCTCACATCAGTAAAATCTTCATTCAAGTTTGTTCAAATCTTGAAGATATTTCCTCTTTAAAAAATCTCTCAAAAGTCAAAAGTAAAAAATGAGGACTCCTTAAAGAGAGAAAGAAAAATTTGCATGAAGGTGAAAAAAGGAGAAAATTCAAGAAAAAGAAGGAGTCCAAGACCGTCCCTCTCAGCTGCTTGCACAACCAACTAAATCATCAGGCCCTCACTCATTTCCAAATGGAGAAGTTCCTCTCTAATTTATCTTTTAAAAGAATCCAAAAAACAAAAAAAGGATGATGCAAGCAATGCAAGGACTGGAAAATATGGAAATAACCATGTAAAGCTTGCATTCCCTACACCAACCCAGACTTGCACGTCCACAATCAGCCCAATCAAGTGGACCCCACTTCTCTCAATCTCAATTATTTTTGAAGATTTTATCATATTAAGTAAGAAAGGAAGCTTTAGGCTTGAGAAAAATATAAATAGGACACCCTTTTGGTAGTCCAAGCATGATTTGATCTACTCACCTCTCCCTCTAGAGATCTACATAACCCTCTCTACCTCTCTTGCCTCTCCATCTCAAGCCATCATGAGGGCTCTTCTCAAAGGCCACACTACCACCCTTGTTTTCTTAACTAGAAAGAGGAGTTCCAAGTCATCCGAGTATGTATTGTAGATTTATTTTTATTCTCTATCTCATGTAATTACTTGCATACTAGTTTTAATAAATTTGTCTCTTTTATTTATTTATTTATTTATTTTTGTTATTGGTGTTTCTGAATATTAGTCTTGTAAATCCATACCGTAGGGTCATCTTTATTTCTTGGTTAAATAATTGGTCAATCTTGGAATAAAAAGTTGTTAATATATCTTAATAACCTTGCAAAAGTTCCTTGTTTTCTACGAATCTGGTGTATTTTTAGAGGCAATACAGGGTGTAGTTATAGAGATTTTTTAGTGAGAAAGATTATAGTTCCAAGTTTCAAATTATTTATTAAATAAAAGAGATTTGCCACTCTCAACTTGAATTAACAACCCAAGTTGAAGAATGGGACCCTAAGACAACACTTATAATTTTTCTAGGCCCAAGAGCCAGAATAATAATGAAAGGAGCTCACCACCTTTAAATTTCAATCTTTTTACCATTTTTAAATTCAGTTCACCACCTTTAATTTTTCTGCATTTCTTTTCCTTTTATTTCTACACTCTTATTTTAATCTCTGGCTCTCTGCACACTTTAACTTTATGTTACTGCATAATATTTTTTAGGACTAATTCACTAGCTGAAAGATGCATTAGATTCATGCATATTTTTTTTAAATTTGTGTAGTGGTGTCATTCCAATAAAGTTTAGAAATCAGGTTTTAGGTTTGATAAATATTAATGTGTTGAAAACAATCCACAAACATGCCTAATGGTGGAACTTTTTTGGTTGAATTGAGCAAATAGATAAGTACACATCTTTCAATTTTTTCTTGATGATTAAATTAATTTCGGAATCTGAAGATCAGATTAGAACCTCATTGATAAATCTCTTCAATTCAGTTAAAAGATCATGATAAAAAATAAAATAAAATTGGTTGAATATAGACATGTTGTGGATGAACTGTACAACTAGATGAATTCATGTTAAATGTCTAATATCTAAAGAAGTTTCTTTTACCTAAATTCATAATTGAAGAACAGTTAAAAAAGTATAAAATGCATGCTTAAACATTGGAGAAATTCGATTGGAATTGAATTCAGTTTGGATAGGTTTTACATGAATTTATGTGGACTGTTTTGAGGATTATTGGAACTAGGCTTAAATATGATTTTTTGCACAAAAGTGTACAAGTTCCAATTCCGAAACTGAACTAATTCAACGGTAGGAAATTGATTTTTGAACTTGGTTCAGTAATTCACATAGTTCATGCATATAAATTCACATGTTTATCAGCCGTTTTGTGGTATTTCTCATGATTGATTCATGCATTTTAAGAAAGTTTAGTTCAACAGTAAACTGTAGTTTAATACATGTTTAGGTTCAGATTTGTAATGATGTCTGAATTTGCATACATTAAGAAATGATCTGCACTAGTATTGGGTCACACGTAACATACATCATTGTTATTGGTTTTTTTTTTCTTTTTTTATGTATTCTCATAAATTTTGCATAAGTCTAGAATTAGAAAGTCATGTCTCATATTTGAATTTATTTATAAGAAGCTTTTCATGCATGACAAATTAAATTAGATTCATTTATTAGGCAAACTGCATTGTTTATTTTTTCTGTATTGTTTAGTTTTAGAATTGTCTAACATTAGCTAGTTTGTCATCTAATTTTTACCATTCAATTTTTTTGGTAGTTTTATTTTTAGAAAGTTTTTATTTTTGAAAGTTCTAACATGTGTTTTGTTTTGCAGCAATGTAGATTCAAGTTTTCTAGTTTTAGGAATTGTTTTTTTTAGTTGATTTGTAATTAATTTTAATTAATAAATGTATTTGTTAGATTTTAAATTAGGCTAGTTTTAAACTATTTAGGTTAGGTTACAAGTTGAAAATATCTTTAAAACATTGCTCCCTATGGAATGACCTAGTCTTACCAATTTTATTTCTACATCACAGCTCTACACTTGGAGCACATGAACAATTATGCTCCTAATACTAATATTAAATTTGTTGCTTTCAGGCTAGGACTAACTCTATCACTTCACAGGATTTTGACAATGGTTCGTATGCTGACAATGATTCAAATACTAAAGTGGATTGAGAAGAGAAGTACAAACCTATGCTGCAAGAATACTTAAAGCTGACCGAGTTCTCCAATAAAATTGTAATGAAGTGGAAAGCTTCAGAAGAACCGACTAATGCTCTTAAGACAGTTAGAAAAAGCACTTGTCGTGGTTTGTCTCTTAGAAGGTTAAAAATGTTTGATGGCTACTAATTTGACTAATGAAAGTTAAAATTATGAAAAAGTTGAACAAGAGATTAAGATATATATATATATATATAAACTATAGACATCCAAAGTTGAAAAAGATGATTTGAATGATAAGTTGAATTTATTTTCATCTAAGTTGATGCAACCAAGTCATCATTGGACAAGATGAACAATCACTCGAAGAAACTCAAAGGCCTCTTGTACAATTTGAAATTACCTAATGACAAATGTGGTTTCAGTTATGATCATTGTGCATCTCCTTTGAAGACAAAAGGTAAAACCCTTTTTGTTAAAAGTTCTACGGTTTCAAAACCTACCCGTGCTAACAATGTTACAAGTACTGCGATGAAGAAGAATGTGCTACGTACTACATTATGCTCACATGTCACAATTGTAGAATTAAAGGATGCATTTGTCCTCGTTGTAATAAGCTAAAATGTTTACCATAATTTAAGCAATGGAGGAAGTCTTTGTCTCCATCAAAGGCAAAGACTGGAGCTATTTGAGTAAGAAAATCTGATTTACCCAAAGAAGTTACTCACACTGCATTGAAAGCTCAAACTACGCAAGTGTAGGTGACTACATGCAAATGCCTTTGACCAAGAAGATCAAGCATCCACCCTCAGTTGATACGAAAATTACATTATTGGGAAGTCACAATTGAGGGGGAGCTATTGGATCCTAATTAATGTATATAGTGCATGCTGACATCATTATCTTTGTCAATTATGGACAAAGGGGGAAAGATATATAAGAGGAGACTGAGACAGAGACTGCGTTGCATGGTACAAGTATATATTTTTATAATTCATTCTACATGTTTTGAAAGACTCAATGTAATTTTTCAGTTTTCTTTTGGGTAGATGATTTGTATGTCTAGGAAATTTTATCCATGAATCATGAAATGGGGAGGTTAGAAGGATTTTTTAGTGTTGGCTAATTCATGGGTTGGACAAAACACTTAGTCCATTAAGTTGTAATTTTATATTTATTTTAGAATGAACTGCGGTTTGTTGACCTATAAAAAATTGCAAATACTGCAGCGAAGACACCTCATCCCAGCTTAATTTAGGCTACAGAGGTTATTTGCAGATCATGGGGAATCACTGTGAGAACCGGCATTCCATGAAGGTCAAGGTAGCTGGAACTCTCAGAGGAAGTTCAAATTTGGGGTCGAACAGAGATCATCAAACTCAAAAGCCACAAGCATGTCAGCCTGAAGTCAATTTCCCCCAAGCCAGGGGGTCACTGACCAAAGTCCTGCTTCCCGATGTCCAAAATTAATGAAAATTTAGACGCGAAGCTTCAGTCATGCTCAGAAGATACTTTGCAAATTTTCAAAATGAAAAGACTCTGTTTGGCCTAAATTTCATTACATGTCAGCTTAGAGGACAGTAATCCTGAATTTGGGGATCATCGGCTAAGATCTTACTTCCAGAAGGCCAAAGCAAATAAATTTTGGAACAAATGCTCAAAGAATGCCCCAAGTTATTCTTCCAAAGTTTCAAGTCAAGAGGAGGCTGTTCGGATAGAAAACAGGCTAACTATCTCAATGTGGAGTGAATAGTGACTTAACGCATGCAATGAATAGGTTACTGTTCGAAATCCTACTTCCTCAAATCCAAACTGCATGAAATTTGGATGAATACTCCAAGATGTTCTTGACGTCAGTCCCTCCGAGTTTCAAATCAAACCGGGGTCATTTGGGCTTCAAACAGCTGAAACAAGGGCCCACTGTCATAAAAAGTCAACTGGGAGGTTGACCATGTGCAGGTGGTCAAACAGAGGTGAAACTTCTGTGACACACTCAAAATAGTGTCAAGAAGCATCCCTCCAAGTTTCGTGGCGATTGGACACCGTTTGGGCCCCGAACAGGCGGAAACAAGCCACATATGCAAAATTCCAAGAATGGGCCTTGGGAGTGACCGGGGGCCCACAAGCAAAAGGAGTTGACCATGTTCAGGTGGTCAAACAGAGCTGAAACTTCTGTGACACACTCAAAATAGTGTCAAGAAGCATCCCTCCAAGTTTCGTGGCGATTGGACACCGTTTGGGCCCCGAACAGGCGGAAACAAGCCACATATGCAAAATTCCAAGAATGGGCCTTGGGAGTGACCGGTGGCCCACAAGCAAAAGGAGTTGACCATGCTCAGGTGGTCAAACAGAGCTGAAACTTCTGTGACACACTCAAAATAGTGTCAAGAAGCATCCCTCCAAGTTTCGTGGCGATTGGACACCGTTTGGGCCCCGAACAAGCGGAAACAAGCCACATATGCAAAATTCCAAGAATGGGCCTTGGGAGTGACCGGGGGCCCACAAGCAAAAGGAGTTGACCATGTTCAGGTGGTCAAACAGAGCTGAAACTTCTGTGACACACTCAAAATAGTGTCAAGAAGCATCCCTCCAAGTTTCGTGGCGATTGGACACCGTTTGGGCCCCGAACAAGCGGAAACAAGCCACATATGCAAAATTCCAAGAATGGGCCTTGGGAGTGACCGGGGGCCCACAAGCAAAAGGAGTTGACCATGTTCAGGTGGTCAAACAGAGCTAAAACTTTTGTGACACACTCAAAATAGTGTCAAGAAGCATCCCTCCAAGTTTCGTGGCGATTGGACACCGTTTGGGCCCCGAACAGGCGGAAACAAGCCACATATGCAAAATTCCAAGAATGGGCCTTGGGAGTGACCGGGGGCCCACAAGCAAAAGGAGTTGACCATGTTCAGGTGGTCAAACAGAGCTGAAACTTCTGTGACACACTCAAAATAGTGTCAAGAAGCATCCCTCCAAGTTTCGTGGCGATTGGACACCGTTTGGGCCCCGAACAGGCGGAAACAAGCCACATATGCAAAATTCCAAGAATGGACCTTGGGAGTGACCGGGGGCCCACAAGCAAAGGGAGTTGACCATGTTCAGGCGGTCAAACAGATTTGAAACTTCTGTGACACACTCAAAATAGTGTCAAGAAGCATCCCTCCAAGTTTCGTGGCGATTGGACACCGTTTGGGCCCCGAACAGGCGGAAACAAGCCACATATGCAAAATTCCAAGAATGGGCCTTGGGAGTGACCGGGGCCCACAAACAAAAGGAGTTGACCATGTTCAGGTGGTCAAACAGAGCTGAAAATTCTGTGACACACTCAAAATAGTGTCAAGAAGTATCCCTCCAAGTTTCGTGGCGATTGGACACCGTTTGGGCCCTGAACAGGCGGAAACAAGCCACATATGCAAAATTCCAAGAATGGGCCTTGGGAGTGACCGGGGCCCACAAACAAAAGGAGTTGACCATGTTCAGGTGGTCAAACAGAGCTGAAACTTTTGTGACACACTCAAAATAGTGTCAAGAAGTATCCCTCCAAGTTTCGTGGCGATTGGACACCGTTTGCGCCCCGAACAGGCGGAAACAAGCCACATATGCAAAATTCCAAGAATGGGCCTTGGGAGTGACCGGGGGCCCACAAACAAAAGGAGTTGACCATGTTCAGGTGGTCAAACAGAGCTGAAACTTCTGTGACACACTCAAAATAGTGTCAAGAAGCATCCCTCCAAGTTTCGTGGCGATTGGACACCGTTTGGGCCCCGAACAGGCGTAAACAAGCCACATATGCAAAATTCCAAAAATGGGCCTTGGGAGTGACCGGGGCCCACAAACAAAAAGAGTTGACCATGTTCAGGTGGTCAAACAGAGCTGAAATTTCTATGAAACACTTAAGATGCTGTCAAGCAACATCTCTCCAAGTTTCGTGATGATTGGACATCATTCGGGCCTCAAACAATGGAAAATAGACCGCATATGCAATGTTCCAAAAGTGGGCCTTGTCCGTGACCGGGGCCCAATTAATGAAAAATTTGACCAACTTCCTGAAGTCAAAATGGGCTGAAATTTTTATGACATGTAGAAAATAGTGTTAAGAAGCATCCCTCCAAGTTTGGTGGCAATCGGACTTCGTTTGAGCCCAAAACAAATGAAAATGGGCCACATACGCGAAAAACCTGAAATTGGGCCTCGTTCGTGGCCCAGTCTGCGGTCACGGACCTTCAAGAGAGGTTTCCCACGATTTGGGTGGTTTCCCTCCACTCCTCTTCGAAATCCAACTCCCCACAACTGCTATTAACTCCCCAAAACTGCACAAAACTGATTGGGAGTCTATAAAAAGGGGGAATTTGGAAGAAACAAGACACACACACATAAAGAAGAAAAGTGAAGAAATTGAAGAAAGTCACCACCTAAGGCAATAAGGAGCAAGCTCCAGCAGCACTTCCACGACCATTCCCACCTTCTTTTCTTAGTTTTAAAGGTGAGTAAGAAAATTCAGAAGGAGAGAAGGAAGGGAAATGGCCAAAGTCCATACCATGTTCGTACGACGCCAATTTTTGAGAGGATGACATTGTCACCTCTGTTTCTCTCATTCGTAGGGCTTCTTAGCCATTACAAGAGTTGTGAAAGAAGCCTCTCTAGGCCTCATTTTGTTCCTTGAAAATGATAGGTTCAAATGACACAACTCCGGCTTCAAATTTGCCCATTTCGGACTTGAAACAAAAATGCAGTCCGTAAGCACGAATGATGAGTTACAGCGGTTTCAATTGATTCCATGATGAAATGTGATCTTCTTGATGGTTGTCCACCGCTCCAAAGTCATGAGAATGGAGTTCCAACACTTGAAAGAAGTTCCAAGAAAGAACCAACGCGAACAGCACAAGAAACGGAGGCACAAGGCCATTGTCTGTCAGTGACCGTGACCCCCGGTCACTGGCAGGTTCCAGTGACCGCAGGTGAGTCACGGTCACTGGAAGGTCCCAGTGACCGCGGGTGAGTCACGGTCACTGGAAGGCCCGAGTGACCGCGGGTGAGTCACGGTCACTGGAATGGGGCAGTGACCGCGGGTCACGGTCACCCCCCATTTTTTTCCCCTTTTTCCACATTGTCTTCCACCTTATGTACATTTTCTTGTATTTTCCAAATTGAGATCACATCTGAGACTTGAGGGAGGGGTTGTAAACTTTCAAAATGTATGTAAACAACCTGCATCCCCGCGGTCAGGGCACTTGAACCCATGTAAACAAAAGGGAAATTAATGATGAACTGTAATTATTTTCCCATTCTTCTTAACGCTTAAAGTGCGTGAATGTCGGACCTTGATTCCATAATTCATTTCCACGCTTATACATTTTTTTAAGCGCGATCAGAAGATTGGCGCCGTCTGTGGGAATGTATATGCCCTAATTTGTGATCAAATTTGATGAAAAATGCATGAAAGCACTGAAAATTGCTGAAAAGTGCTGCTGTTGCCCTGAAAACTGCCGCTGTTGCCCTGAAAACTGCTGCTGTTGCACTGTAACTGCTGCTGTTGCACTGAAAGTGCCGCTGTTGCACTGTAACTGCTGCTGTTGCACTGAAAGTGCCGCTGTTGCACTGTAACTGCTGCTGTTGCACTGAAAGTGCCGCTGTTGTACTGAAAACTGCCGCTGTTGCACTATAACTGCTGCTGTTGCACTGAAAGTGCCGCTGTTGCACTGTGACTGCTGCTGTTGCACTGAAAGTGCTGCTGTTACCCTGAAAACTGCCGCTGTTGCACAGTAACTGCTGCTGTTGCACTGAAAGTGCTGCTGTTGCCCTGAAAACTGCCGCTGTTGCACTGTAACTGCTGCTGTTGCACTGAAAGTGCCGCTGTTGCACTGTGACTGCTGCTGTTGCACTGTAACTGCTGCTATTGCACTAAAAGTGCTGCTGTTGTGTTAAAGAATGCTGCTGTTTCACTGAAACTGCTACTATTGCACTGGAAACTGCTGCTATTGTGCTGGAAACTGCTGCTAAAAGCCTGTGACCGGGGCATACGGTCACTTACCTATTTTTATGATGACAAAGGCTTATTTAACCTCCATTTACACCCATAAAAGACCTTTGATGTCTGCAATGGGTTTAAAAATATCATTAAAGGACTTTTCCACCTTGAAGTGCATAATGTTCATACAAATGAAAGCATTGGGCACCTTGATGTACATACATTTGCCATTTAATTGGAAGAATTTGCACCTTGATGTGCGTACATTTGCCATTTGATTGGAAGAATTTGCACCTTGATGTGCATGAACCAAATCATCACTCTTTTCACTTTAGAAGAGTGATGATTCAGTTCAAAGGGCTTCTGACCCATATAAAATGTTTATTAAATCAGTGATACGACCAACGACATTGTAATTATACATTGTCCGGCGTCAACCACTGATGGATCTTGTGCGGTCATTGTGATGGTGGTGCAGGCTTGATCCTGTGAGCCCTATCCCTTTGATTGATCCAACCCTCTCTTGCTTATAAGTCTGACACAGATAGTCCAGATATGCTGCTAAAATTTTGGTAGCCAGGACTAGTCAGCATAGCGTGCTTTTAAGCCTGACTCGGTAAACCCGAAATGCTGCAGAAATTCTGACAGTAGGGATAGTCAGCATAGCATAATGAGATGGGATTTATGCCTATATCTAACCATTTCGGTTCAAAACCATGTTGGTCTAGATGGCATCTATAAACCATTCCGGTTAGCCCAAGAGGCAGCCATGTTGGTTATACTACTAATATAGTCTCATCGGCTAACTTTTTGTAGGAAACAACATGGGTTCTTTGATCATTACTTTTGACGAAGCTAAAGAGAGATTGTTTAAAATCTCCATGGCTCAGACCACAAGGGCACCCAAAAGGGGCCGAATGAACACCAATGCTCCTGCATCAAGGGTCTCGGTCTTTCAAAGGCTTTCTACTCCTTCAAGTTACATGACCTCAACCCACGATGGGTCATCAGAAACCTTGAAGCCCATCAAGAAGGCGAAGATTCCTCAAACTTGGGTCTCCAAATATGCCCAAAACCCCTTTGGAGTCTTTCACAAAGGTCACAATGACTTAAAACACAAAGTGAGGTTGGAAGGCAGTAATTTTCAGATCACCAAGCCTCGACTGGGGGCAAGGCAGGTTCGGTTTACGAACAACAAAACAGAGATACCCGTTGGTTCACAGCAGGAGGCTTTGCAGAAACAAAGGGTACATCTCAAAAAGCAAACCACTCGCAAGCAAGCCCTAGCCCATGAAAAGGGTCAGAAGGATGTTGTTATTCGAAATTGCCGTATGTGGTCACCACAGCCACGTATGCAGAAGTCCAGAAAAGCTGAGGAGAAACCCTTGGTCCCACTTGAAAAGAATGTCTTTTACCCTTTGACCCAGAAGGAGGGACGGAGGTTCGGCAGGAGGCGCTTACCTTCTGTGATTGTAGCACCATCACCATCACTTTCAACCCAGCGCCCGTCATATGGCAGTAAAAACAAGAAATATGCTGAACGATTGGTCATCAAAAATTCGACCGATCTCGTTCAATTTAAAAATCTGCTTCAACAAAAGAAGGAGCAGAAGAAGAAGATTGAAAGAAATACTGTTAACATCCTCTCACTTCCCACTTCCGACCCTATAGATTGGGAGCAAGTTGCTAGCACTTCTAGGCCATTAGTTGCTAGATTCAGAGATCAAACTCTAGCATCCAGATTGGCCCAGCAAATAAAGAAGAGGGTTTTGTCTCGCTCCAAGAGGCATGCTCGGAAGCAGTCACAGCATAGAATCACTCAGAAATGGGTGATTAAAGAAGATGAGCCAAATTTAACCTCCTCATGTATGGTCGGACCTGGCTCAACCAGGAGAGTTACTCGGAGTATGGCTCGAACTCAGTCCCAAGATTCTGATTCGAACTCTCATTCAGATAGGACCTCTGACGATCATGGTTCTGATAAGGACTCAATAACTCTCCTGGATACCGAAGATAGTCAATCCACTCTGCCTACATCCTCTTACCCCCGTCAGTACACCGTATTTATGGCTGAAGGGAGTGGGACCGGTAATGAAGAGGATGCCGGTAGAGGCAAAGATGTTAGTGAAGAAAATGCTGACGAAAATCAAGAGAATGACGTCAGTGATGTTGTCAAGCAACAAGGAGCTAAAATTGACCACCTGACGGCTCAATTGAAAATCTTAGCAGACAAACTGGGTAGTCCAGCTGAAGCTCCTGTTAACTCCTTATTTGCTGATAGAAGAGAACAGGCAATGATCAGGAGGAATGCCACCAAAATTGACCTACTTACAGCACAAATCAAGGCACTAACAGATAAAATAATCGCCTCAGATTCAACTCGAGGTGATCACTCCTCAATCCTTGGTTTCCACGCAGATCCTGAAAAACCTGTAACTTTTAAAGAAGTGGAAGAAATTTTAAACAAATCAAAAGTGGAAACAAGGATGAAGAAAAAGGGTATTACATCTAAATACCCTCCGGAGTTTGATTTAGTTCTATTTTCGCCAGATTACAAACTTCCGACTTTCCAGCCTTACCTTGGAAAAGGGTCAGCCTATCAGCATATAGTGCATTTTAAGTCGCTCCTTGGCAGTTTACCCGAATTGGATGCACTAAAAATAAGGTTGTTTGTTGGTACATTGAAGGGAGTTGCTTTCAATTGGTACAAACAATTGCCAGAACTCTCCTTCACTACATGGCCAGTTACAGAAGAAAAGTTTCTACTTCACTTTCAGGAAGAAGATCAAACGGTCACCTTCGCTATGCTCAGTAGTACAAAGCAAGGGGATAATGAAACTGCACAAGCCTTTATCAATAGATGGAGAGCATTGTCTTACAGATGCTTAGAACAACCATCTCCAAAGGCGACAATTGAAATGTGCAAAACCAATTTACAGCCAGAGATTAAGGCTATCATACTTAGTCATAAAACTAAGTCTTTGGCCAGATTGGTTGAAGTAGCCACTGATGCGGAGTTAACCCTGAAAGAAATTAGCCAGAAGAAAGCAAGTTCCCGAAAAATGGAATCATCATCATCTTCTGCTCCAAAACCAACTGTGCCGAAACCCCAGAAGAAGCAGGAGGTATTCAATGTACAAACCTCCAAACCAGTTCCTCAAAAACCACAAAATGGCAAGACGGAGCAAAACAAAAAAGAAGAATATGAAAAGAGGAAGCAAACTAAGTACCCTTTTGACGGGGACATTGAAGTCATCTTCCAAGCATTGATGGAGAACAACAAGCTCGAGCTTCCACCCATGAAAAAGCCAGAGCAAGCGGGTCGTGTTAATGATCCAAACTATTGTGCATACCATCGGATGGTATCTCATCCTTTGAAAGATTGCTTTATCCTAAAAGAAAAGGTCAATGAGATGTGGAAAAATGGAGTAATAACATTTGACCGAAAATATGATACGGCCCCAGTCAATATGATTTCCTTCGGACAATTTGCACCTGTGGCAATACCCGCTCCATCAAGGCCACCAATGGTCGAATTCCGGGTCATCAATGCACTACATAATGAACAGGGGTTGATACTTATCAAAGATTCTTCAGGACAGGAAATGTGGGTTCACCCAGACTTAATAAATGATGAAGGATGGGAAAAAGTGAAAACTAAACCCACACCTGTGGCAAGAAGAAAGATCAAAAGGCAAATTAAAGGTCTCCAGAAAACTGCTCAAAAGAAACAAGAACAACAGTTTAAGCAGAAGAAAGACAAGGCGGTCGAGGCCCCAGTCTTAGAAAATCCTCCCAGATCAGCCAGAGGTCATTTTACTCTAGCCGACTACATCATTCCAATTCCAAAAGATGAGGAAGAACCAGCAATATCTAGCTGCAATCGGATATCATGGGATGGTACACCCCCTAACTCCGATGATGAAAATTAATGGTCGGATTACTCTGATCTTGAAGACGATCAATGGATCGATGATTATTTTGCTGATGAATACCCTTCTGATGAGGATGAGGATTTCGAACAAGCCTTTGACCCCGAGACGGGAACGCTTAATATTAAGCACGGTTTAAATACACTATCAGTGACCTTGTATGACATACACAGGCCAAGTTCAAGTGGCTGGTCGAATGATCCTCCTCTTTTTCCACTACCTCCAGAAGTTCATCCGGATCCACTACCATTAGTCGGGCACGATGAAGTTCAGGATCAGCAGACGGTTTTTCCTCCTTCCACGCCAGATGCTTCTTCCACACCTAATTCAGAGTTGATCTTTTCAAATGAAAATTCTGAATTAAGTAATCAGTTTGTTGACTTTAACTCAGTCAGGGAACTTGGGTTACCGAGGAGATAAAATAACCCTAGTATGAGTAATATTGTCGAGAATATCTCTGACTTTGAAGAGGAACTGTCAACGGCTCCTTCCCTGGTGGTTTTGAATGCTGCCATAGAACCCCAAACATCGCAAGCTATTCCTAATGGTGTAAACCAAGAAGTAGGCTTGGAAGAGGTCAATCAGCTTTTCATCGAACCAGAAGAAGTCAATGCCATAAGAAGAGACGCATGACCAGAAATTGACCGAAGCAACATGCTTAATGATGGCACTCGCTCTGGTCGTAACTACAGGGTCAACTATGATAAATCCTCTGCTCCTTCCTCTTCTTATGTAAACCCTTCGGGAGGCAATACCAATGTAAATGTAACTTCTCCAGAAGTAAATGATAATGCAAGGCCACCAGAGCCATTCACGTATGATGTTGTTGAACATCTTAAGCACATACCTGCACGACTCCACATTTTTGATCTCTTGCAGATGTCCAAGGAAACTCGTGACAACTTCATACGAGCACTACAAGCCTTGAATATTGAGAATCATACTCATATAACACAAGTGCATCAAATAGAAAAGAACTATTTGAAGACAAAATCCAAGAAGCCTCAAAAGCAATGCAAGGAGTGTCTCTTAACTCACAATGCTTCTAAAGCTACTATCTCTTTCACCAAAGAGGATCTCCTCTTGGGAAATATGAAGCATACGAGGCCACTTTATTTCACGGCTTACATCAAAGATATGCCTGTTCCAAGAGTTCAAGTTGACCCAGGGTCAGCTCTAAATCTCATCACAATCACGGCCCTTCAAGAGCTCGGTATTCCAGTGAGCAAGCTGTCTGCTACAAAGACTTCCATTCAAGGTTATGATGGGGAAGTCCAGGATCCGATTGGTAAAATCCGAATTCGATTCCAGTTGGGAGATTTAGTCTCAGAGGCTACTCTGCACGTAGTAAAAACTCGTGCTTGCTACAACATCCTCTTGGGGAGACGATGGCTTCATGATTATGCCATAGTACCTTCTACTCTTCATCAATGCCTTAAATACATTGACAATGAGGGGAAAGTACATCGAGTCTTTGCAGAGGAAAAGCCATTCAAAGGAAAAGAGGTTTATTTCACAGACGCAGCAATGTATCAAGAAATGCCTACAAAATCCAACTTAGATACAAAGAATGCTGCTGTGAATGATAATCCTGCAGAACCTTTCACTATTTCAGCAAAGAAAGTTGGTCAAAAATCTGATCTCCCCATAAAGTTGGAATGTGCAGGAAAATCTGCAGCAAAATGCGTAGATATCAAAGCTCCTTTGATAATTAAGGTGAAATCTGAAATCAAAAAGCCAGATCCACCTTTAATCATATCTACAAAGCTATCAAAAGTAAAAGATGCTGAACATCAGAAGTTTTCATTTTCGGCCAACATGGTATCCTCGAGCTCTAATCAAGAAAGCAATGATATACCTCCCCCTAATAGGGGAATATCGCTTATAAAGCTTGATTCTCCCATCACTTTTAGTCAATTGATATTGACATCACAGCAGAGGGGAGAATTAGCCGACAGGTACATTGATAGATGGCTCCGTTTGGCTGAAAGATGTGAAAATCCTCCACACTACTCCGCATGGATTCACTTATGCTGGGTAGGTTTTCGGCCAATTCTTCGTAGCTTAACCATGGCGATGGAATTTCAAACCTTTGATGAGATGTCTCGAATTGTATCATCTCTCGAAGTGGCACTCCACCGGCTGCGCAGGAGGTCTAGAAGAATGCGTCCAATACATATCATTTCAATGATCAGAGATACAGATTCTGAGTTGGATTCTGAAGACGCTGAAGAAATGAGCACCTTCGTGCATTCTATGGTAGACTGCAATCTTCCGCTTATGCCATGGCCTACTCCCTCTCGCATTTATGAATTCGAAGGTTCTTGCTTTTTGGTACCTTCATCTAAGCAGTATAATCATCCGATTATTTTTCATCGGGCTGAAGATACTTCTCCACCAGATATCATTGACAAAATCAGTAATGAGGGAAAAATCCGGCTAGATATTTATAATCCTGTGGTCTGTAACATGATGAAAAATATGGGGTACAATCTCAAGAAACCTATGGGTCTTGGATTAACTACAAATGGCATACGGGCTCCTTTGGATGTCTTTACTCCAGAGATGAAAGAAGATCTCCAGACAGGGGGCAGAATTGAGCAGCTGCGTCATTGCATAGGATATGTTCCTTACAGTAACATTCCTAAATTTAAACAAGGTGTTAAAGCCAGATCGGTAGTCTTCACTGAAGAATATGACTCGGATGACTCTCATGAAATTCCTGTGCTTCAAGATCCCGTTGATTGGGCCACTTTTCAGCATCCTGAGGGGGCAAGTGATGAAGATGATGCTGCATCACAAATCACTGACTATTGGCCACCTGAACTCAGCGAGGAAATAAGCCCGTCCCAACATGTCCGCTGGGAATGCTTAGCCCTTGATGTAAAAGCCAAAGAGCCTAAAAAACCAAATCCTTGGAAAGGGATCAGGCCTTGGCTAAAACCCCCAGCTTAGACCCCAGAGGGTTTCACAGAGTTAGAAACTTCCAATAACAATGTAGAAACACTTCCTCCTAACCCTCCAACTGAGGACCAAGTACAAGAAATAAACTTGGGAACCCCAGAAAATCCCCGGCCTACCTTTGTAAGCTCTCAAATTAAAGGAAGTGAACTTGATTTGTATGTGGGATTCTTGCGAGAATTCATAGATTGCTTTGCATGGACTTATGCAGAAATGCCGGGCTTAGATCCAGAAATCTCCATACACAAATTAAATATAGCAGATGATGCTAAACCTGTAAAACAGGACCAAAGGAGGACTAAGCCTGAAATCATGGAGAAGATAGAAGCAGAAGTTCAGAAACTCAAAGGCGTTAATTTCATCCATGAAGAACAGCATCCAGACTGGTTGGCTAATATAGTCCCAGTTACTAAAAAGAATGGACAAATCAGAATCTGTATTGACTTCAGAGATCTGAATAAAGCCTGCCCCAAAGATGATTTTCCATTACCTATACCAGAAATAATGATTGACAATACTTTTGGGTTCGAAAGAATGTCATTCATGGATGGCTTCTCGGGGTATAATCAGATCAAAATGTTCAAAGAGGATGAGAAACACACTTCCTTTAGAACTCCATTCGGCATATACTGCTATACTGTCATGCCATTTGGTCTCAAAAATGCTGGAGCCACGTACCAAAGAGCAATGATGAAAATATTCAAGGACTTACAACATAAATCTGTTGAATGTTATGTTGATGATTTGGCAATCAAGAGCAAGCATAAATCAGACCATCTCGCCGATCTTCGCACTGTCTTTGAGAGATTACGAAAATTCAATCTTCGAATGAATCCCTTGAAATGTTTTTTCGGAGTTTCTTCCGGAAAGTTTCTAGGATTGTGGTGCGAAAAGGGGGCATTGAAATAGATCCCGTCAAAATCAAAGCCATATTGGAAATGCCTTCGCCGAGAAATTTGAGAGAATTGAAAGGATTACAGGGAAGACTCGCCTACATCCGACGGTTCATTTCCAACTTGTCCGGAAAGTGCAGACCATTCTCCAAATTGATGAAGAAAGGAGTAGACTTTGTATGGGACAAAGCTTGTGAAAATGCTTTTCAGGATATTAAACAATATCTTACAAATCCGCCAGTTCTTTCAGCTCCAATTCCGGGCAAGCCTTTCATTTTTTATACAAGAGCTCTTGATCATTCCTTGGGAGCATTGTTAGCTCAAAAGAATGATGAAGGAAAGGAGGTGGCACTCTATTACCTGTCAAGGATGTTAGTTGGTGCTGAGCACAATTATCACCCAATAGAAAAAGAATGTCTAGCGCTTATGTTTGCAATACAAAAGCTGCGGTATTACATCCTCTCTAATGTGGTGTATCTGGTTTCCAATATTAATCCATTAAAGGTATTAGTGACAAAAGCCGGGGCGTTGAGTGAACGTCTGGCCAAATGGTCCATCCTTCTTTCTCAATATGACATCAGATACACTCCTGCGAAAGCAGTAAAAGGACAAGCTCTTGCAGATTTTCTAGCAGAACATCCACTGTCAGAAGATTCTCAGTTCACAGACAATCTCCCTGATGAGTCAGTCTTCTTCACTGAACAAACACGGAAATCTACCATTGATTTAGATCTACATTGGACCATGCATTTTGATGGAGCTTCCAGGACTAATGAACGAGGAAAACCAGTATCAGGGGTTGGAATTATTTTCTGCAGTCCAGAAAGATTTTATGTTCCTCACTCCTTTTCATTGATCAAACCATGCTCGAACAATGTGGCAGAATACACGGCATTAATTATGGGGCTTGAGTTAGCTTTAGATGCTAGCATTAACATGCTAGGGGTCTATGGAGATTCACAACTTGTGATTAAGCAAATGAATCACGAGTATGAAGTAAAGAAGCCAGACCTAATTCCCCTTTTCAATAGGGCATATGAACTCAAACAGAGGTTTAAATCGATTGAGTCTCATCATGTTCCGAGATGCCAGAATGTCAAAGCAGACGCCTTAGCAAGCTTGGCAACTTCAATGGCAATCCCTGAGAATGACAAGATGATATTGGAAGTTGTTGAGAGAAGACTTCTACCCCCACTCGATACTTATAAGGCAGTAGAAGATAGCTTCACTGTAATCAAAAATCGAATTTCATATTTCCAAAACTCATTCAGGGATTGGAGAGATCCTTTTATTGATTACATTCTGCATGGAGTATTACCAGAGAATCCTAAAGATAGAACCAGTATTCAAAGGCGAGCTCTCAAATTCCATTTTGATTTGCCCTCAAAAACTCTTTATCGCAAATCATACGATGGAGTTCTACTTTGATGTTTGTCCCCGAAAGAAGCTGAACAAGTTCTCAGAGAAGTTCATGCGGGCCTATGTGGTGCTCACCAAGCTGGACCAAAACTTCATGATCAAATACGAAGATTAGGCTACTATTGGCCTACCATGGTGTCTGATGCTATTAATTTTGCTAAAAGATGCAATGAGTGCCAAATTCATGGTGATTACATTCACCAGCCTCCTGAACATTTGCACCCTACGACCACTTCTTGGCCGTTTGAATCTTGGGGATTGGATATAGTAGGGAAGATCAGTCCACCTTCAGAACGTGGACATCAATTCATTTTGGCTGCAACCGATTACTTCTCCAAATGGGCAGAAGCAGTACCTCTCACAGAAGTCAAAACTGATACAGTCCTTAGCTTCCTGAAAACTCATGTCATTTGCCGTTTTGGGGTGCCCAAACGTCTGTATCATGACAATGGCCCGCAATTCAATAATAATAAATTTTACAGATTCTGTGACAAATACGGAATCCAGTGTTGTCCATCTACAGCGTATAACCCCGCGGCCAACGGACTTGCTGAGGTTTTTAACAAAACCATTTGCAAGATTTTGAAGAAAATGGTTTCTGACAACAAAAAGAGTTGGAGTACCAGGCTTCCTGAAGCATTATGGGCTTACAGAACTACAGTTCGTGGTCCTACCAAATCAACACCGTACTCCTTGGTCTATGGTTGTGAAGCTGTAATACCTTTGGAAATTCAACTTCCCTCTTTTCGGGTGGCTGTGATAAACAAATATACTGAAGAAAAGAATGCCAAACTCAGATTGCAAGAGCTAGAAAACCTTGATGAGAAAAGACTTGCCGCTCGACAAAGTATTGAGTTGTATCAAGCTCGTATGGCTGCATCTTTCAACAAAAAGGTCAAATATAGAGCTTACAAGAAGGGAGATCTAGTCCTTGCAGTTAGAAGACCTATGTTTTCCACGCACTTGTCGGGAGGCAAGTTCGAACCTAAATGGGAAGGACCTTTTGTTGTCGACAAGGTTTACTCCAATGGCGCATATGCGCTCCTCACACTTGAAGGGGACAGGTGCATGATGCCTATCAATGGAAAACTTCTCAAGAAATACTATACCTGAATGTCATTGGTACACCCAAACCACGTACAATGTACCCAAACCATGTACAGTGTACATTCTCACTCCTAATCAAAATCAAAATCCTCTGGTTTTGAGCCTCACAACCTATGACTCCCAACCAAAATTGCAATCCTTTGGTTTCGAGCCTTACAACCTATGACTCGTAACCAAAGTCCCTCAGATTTGTATAAAATGACTGCGAGGATCAAGTCCCACGACCCCTCTAGTCAAACTTTTGTTACTTGGATAACGTCCTTACAAGACCCCTTGTAACATCCAGCTATATAGATTAAGTCTTTTTGCAGTCCCTGTATAGCAAAACTCAGCTATGTGGAATAAGTTTTTTTTGCAGACCCCATAGAGCTAATCCTTAGTTGTATAGAACAAGTCTTTTTGCAGACCCTATATGACTGCCTTCGGTTATATAGAACAAGTCTCTTTGTAGACCCTGTATAACCAAAATCTAAACAAAAACCAAAACCAAATCTTTGTCCTAAGGAATAAGTCAAGGATCCCGGGGAAAGCCTCACACATGGGCACCGGATAACATCCACTTTATTTGACCCCTTTCGACGCCAAAAGGATCAAGTCATGGACCCTGGAGAAAGCCTCACACATGGGCACTGGATAACGTCCACCTATATGACTTCCATATTTTCGATTTGTGGATCCAAACGATCGCAAATCACACCCTCATACAAATCTGAGAAAACCAAACCAAATAAACCATCCATATAAACCAAATAAACCATCCATATAAACCAAACAAACCATCCACATAAACCACACCAAACCTCCACAAAAAATCAACCCAAACACCCATACCAATGACAAAAATAGAAAGAAAAACATTTTCCATTGATATCCATCTTAAAGTTTGAATACAAGCAGTGAAGTCAATGTACACATGGCCCTCAGGGCTAATCAGAAAAAGCAAAACCATCAAATGGAAGGTGCAGCAGAGAATCTCAGTCCAGGAACTTCTCCAGTTTCCCCTTGGCATTCAGTACTTCTGCTATGAGGATGTGCCCTTTTGTAGCTTGCATAAGCTGGGATAGCAGTACTAATGTCAATCTCGTCCAGCTTACACCAATACAAATGCCAGTTTCTCGATGACAAAGCCTTAGCTCTCTGGAGCCACAAGTTGACATCAGATGCTTCATTTGGATCTTTCGGATCAGGCTCTCTTGTGGTCTTACCCTTGGCACGACTTTTTGGTGCCCCAGCTGTGGCAGTTGCAAGTGCTTTACCCTTCCTATCTGCAAAACAAATCAAAAGAAAGGAAAGATGGGTATCAGTGACAATGATAGGGAACTTCTTCTTTAAAAAAAAAAAAAAAATTCGGCAGCATCTCTCCTTAGTATAAGGCCAAAAGGAGAAGGCAATACTCAGTTCTGAGACCAAGAATTGGCATCAAAGGCACACTTAAGTCTCAAAACCGAGGCTCCCGGTCCAAACAGATGTTCAAGCATCTTAAGACCTTTACAGGGGGCAACAGGTTCGTGTTCAAGCACGAAAATGGCATTCTATAATTCCCACAGAGGCTCTGATCACAGAAAGTTAGATGCGTGTTCAGTGGTGTACATGTTACTACTCAAATACAGTGGTTTTGGCAGTGAGCTTGCTCGATGCTGACTTCACCAGAGAATGAAATTCAGGCATCACCATGCGCCAAGAAAAGTTCATATGGTCAGTAGATTGATGAGCTTGAGATGATTTCACAAAAGTCATCTTACATCAGTTCTTAAAAAAAAAAAAAAAAAAGGGATGCATCCAGAAAGCCAGGCTTGGATTCAGTCATGAACAAACACAAGAGAAGATGAAAAGGAAATTCTTACCAGCCATAGTCTGTGCTTGAGATGATGAAAGAAACCCGAGTCCTGCTTGGTAACTGAGAGGAAAATGCACCCAGCACCTCTCTGCTTCCACCCTTTCTCTCGGTCTCTTCCAGTTTTCTCTCTCTCTTTCTCGGTTTCCCTCTGTTTCCCTCGAATTCTTTCTTTTTTTTTTCCTTTCCCGGTCACTCTCCCTCTTTCTCAGTTTTCCCTCTCTCAATTTCTTTTTTCTCTCTCTCGGTCTCTCTCCCTCTTTTTCTTTCTCTCTCTCTCGGTCTCTCTCTCTTTTCTCTCTCTCTCCCAGTCTCTCTATTTTTTTCTCTCGGTCTCTCTCTCCCTCTTTTTCTCTTTCTTCTCTCTCTCCTAATTTCTCTCTCTCTCGGTCTCTCTCTCTTAATTTCTCTCTCTCTCGGTCTCTCTCTCTTTTCTCTCCCTCACGGTTTCTCTCTCTCCCAGTCTCTCTGTTTTCTCTTTCGGTTTCCCTCTCTCCCGCTCTTTTCTCTCTCCTCTCGGTTCCTCTTTTTCTCTCTCCTCTCGGTCACTCTCCCTCTTTCTCTGTTTTCCCTCTCTCAATTTCTTTTTTTCTCTCTCTCGGTCTCTCTCCCTCTTTTTTTTTCTCTCTCTCTCTTAATTTCTCTCTCTCGGTCTCTCTTTCTTTTCTCTCTCTCTCCCAGTCTCTCTATTTTTTTCTCTCGGTCTCTCTCTCCCTCTTTTTCTCTTTCTTCTCTCTCTCCTAATTTCTCTCTCTCTCGGTCTCTCTCTCTTTTCTCTCCCTCACGGTTTCTCTCTCTCCCAGTCTCTCTGTTTTCTCTTTCGGTTTCTCTCTCTCCCGCTCTTTTCTCTCTCCTCTCGGTTCCTCTTTTTCTCTCTCCTCTCGGTCTCTCCTCTCCCTCTCGGTTTCTCTCTCTCCCGCTCTTTTCTCTCTCCTTCCCGCTCGGTTTCTCTCTCCCCGCTCTTTTCTCTCTCCCGCTCTTCTCTCTCTCTCTTTTCTCTCTCCTCTCGGTTTCTCTCTTTTTCTCTCTCCCGCTCGGTTTCTCTCTCTCCCGCTCTTTTCTCTCTCCTCTCGGTTCCTCTTTTTCTCTCTCCTCTCGGTCTCTCCTCTCCCTCTCGGTTTCTCTCTCTCCCGCTCTTTTCTCTCTCCTTCCCGCTCGGTTTCTCTCTCTCCCGCTCTTTTCTCTCTCCCGCTCTTCTCTCTCTCTCTTTTCTCTCTCCTCTCGGTTTCTCTCTTTTTCTCTCTCCCGCTCGGTTTCTCTCTCTCCCGCTCTTTTCTCTCTCCTCTCGGTTCCTCTTTTTCTCTCTCCTCTCGGTCTCTCCTCTCCCTCTCGGTTTCTCTCTCTCCTGCTCTTTTCTCTCTCCTCTCCGCTCGGTTTCTCTCTCTCCCGCTCTTTTCTCTCTCTCCCGCTCTTTTCTCTCTCCTCTCGGTCTCTCCTCTCCGCTCGGTTTCTCTCTCCCCACTCTTTTTTCTCTCCCTCCCTCTTTCTCTCGGTCTCTCCCCTTTTTTTTCTCAGTTTTTTTCAAAAACAAAAAAACAAAAAAACAAAAAACAAAAAAAAAGCTCAGTCTCCCTTTCTCTTTGTTGGCTTAAGCCCAAAAAAAAAAAAAAAAAAAAAAGGAATTCCCCCTCAATTACTGTTGATCATTCTACCCACGGTCATTGCAAACTTGAACTGATGGAGCCCATTGCTGAATCCCCTTGAGCTCAAGTCCTTCCCACAAATACAATTTGGTTATGATTAAAATCAGTGGAGTCTAAGATCAAGTCTTGATGGATTCCTCCTTCTTCACCACGATCTCTGTGATCTTTTGCAAGTCCTATGAGGGGTCTACTTGGAGTAATTCACCAGAAATAATCCTATTTTTAGGGTATTTCGAGGGAAATTATATATATATATATAAAAAGATACGGAGTCTCTTTCCAAATCAACTTTGGGTCAAAATTTGATTTCAAACCAATGTCTCAAATTGTTTTTCATCAAAACCCATAAAGGCCAATCTCTTTCAAAATTACATCTCATTTTGTCAAAATTGCATCTCATTTTAAATCATGTCAAGCCAAGTCCAAACCCAAACTTTGATCTTTGAAAACGAACCAAAAATCCATGAAGATCCAAACCCAAATCCATTTTTACTAAAACTTTTGATTTTCTTAAAACCTCAGGGATTCTTTTTGTGGGTGTTCCCCACATCCCCACAGAGACGCCACTCTAGATATCTGTGAAAAATAGGTCAAAAGAAAATCAAATTCATTTCCAAAATCCAAACAAAATTCATAAACTTCTGAATTTTCTAAATACCTAAGGGATTCCTTTGTGGGTGTTCCCCACAGTCCCCACGGAGATGCTACTTTTGATATCCGTGAAAATAGGGCAAAGAAGTTCAGATTTCTTATGTCTTTTCAAAATTCCGTCATCAAACCCTTCATGGTTTTTATCAAAATTTTCAAATCCCAAGTTTAGGCCTACAACCTACCTTGACAAACTGTCTTTTCATCAAGCCATCCATCATTCCCACAGATTGGCTATTTCGAGGCACAATGATTATTATACCATAATCATTGCACCTCGAGGGGGCACTTGTTGACCTATAAAAAATTGCAAATACTGCAGCGAAGACACCTCATCCCAGCTTAATTTAGGCTACAGAGGTTATTTGCAGATCATGGGGAATCACTGTGAGAACCGGCATTCCATGAAGGTCAAGGTAGCTGGAACTCTCAGAGGAAGTTCAAATTTCGGGTCGAACAGAGATCATCAAACTCAAAAGCCACAAGCATGTCAGCCTGAAGTCAATTTCCCCCAAGCCAGGGGGTCACTGACCAAAGTCCTGCTTCCCGATGTCCAAAATTAATGAAAATTTAGACGCGAAGCTTCAGTCATGCTCAGAAGATACTTTGCAAATTTTCAAAATGAAAAGACTCTGTTTGGCCTAAATTTCATTACATGTCAGCTTAGAGGACAGTAATCCTGAATTTGGGGATCATCGGCTAAGATCTTACTTCCAGGAGGCCAAAGCAAATAAAATTTGGAACAAATGCTCAAAGAATGCCCCAAGTTATTCTTCCAAAGTTTCAAGTCAAGGGGAGGCTGTTCGGATAGAAAACAGGCTAACTATCTCAATGTAGAGTGAATAGTGACTTAACGCATGCAATGAATAGGTTACTGTTCGAAATCCTACTTCCTCAAATCCAAACTGCATGAAATTTGGATGAAAACTCCAAGATGTTCTTGACGTCAGTCCCTCCGAGTTTCAAATCAAACCGGGGTCATTTGGGCTTCAAACAGCTGAAACAAGGGCCCACTGTCATAAAAAGTCAACTGGGAGGTTGACCATGTGCAGGTGGTCAAACAGAGCTGAAACTTCTGTGACACACTCAAAATAGTGTCAAGAAGCATCCCTCCAAGTTTCGTGGCGATTGGACACCGTTTGGGCCCCGAACAGGCGGAAACAAGCCACATATCCAAAATTCCAAGAATGGGCCTTGGGAGTGACCGGTGGCCCACAAGCAAAAGGAGTTGACCATGTTCAGGCGGTCAAACAGAGCTGAAACTTCTGTGACACACTCAAAATAGTGTCAAGAAGCATCCCTCCAAGTTTCGTGGCGATTGGACACCGTTTGGGCCCCGAACAGGCGGAAACAAGCCACACATGCAAAATTCCAAGAATGGGCCTTGGGAGTGACCGGGGGCCCACAAGCAAAAGGAGTTGACCATGTTCAGGTGGTCAAACAGAGCTGAAACTTCTGTGACACACTCAAAATAGTGTCAAGAAGCATCCCTCCAAGTTTCGTGGCGATTGGACACCGTTTGGGCCCCGAACAGGCGGAAACAAGCCACATATGCAAAATTCCAGAAATGGACCTTGGGAGTGATCGGGGGCCCACAAGCAAAGGGAGTTGACCATGTTCAGGTGGTCAAACAGAGGTGAAACTTCTGTGACAGACTCAAAATAGTGTCAAGAAGCATCCCTCCATGTTTCGTGGCGATTGGACACCGTTTGGGCCCCGAACAAGCGGAAACAAGCCACATATGCAAAATTCCAAGAATGGGCCTTGGGAGTGACCGGGGCCCACAAACAAAAGGAGTTGACCATGTTCAGGTGGTCAAACAGAGCTGAAACTTCTGTGACACACTCAAAAGAGTGTCAAGAAGTATCCCTCCAAGTTTCGTGGCGATTGGACACCGTTTGCGCCCCGAACAGGCGGAAACAAGCCACATATGCAAAATTCCAAGAATGGGCCTTGGGAGTGACCGGGGCCCACAAACAAAAGGAGTTGACCATGTTCAGGTGGTCAAACAGAGCTGAAACTTCTGTGACACACTCAAAAGAGTGTCAAGAAGTATCCCTCCAAGTTTCGTGGCGATTGGACACCGTTTGCGCCCCGAACAGGCGGAAACAAGCCACATATGCAAAATTCCAAGAATGGGCCTTGGGAGTGACCGGGGGCCCACAAACAAAAGGAGTTGACCATGTTCAGGTGGTCAAACAGAGCTGAAACTTCTGTGACACACTCAAAATAGTGTCAAGAAGTATCCCTCCAAGTGTCGTGGCGATTGGACACCGTTTGCGCCCCGAACAGGCGGAAACAAGCCACATATGCCAAATTCCAAGAATGGGCCTTGGGAGTGACCGGGGGCCCACAAGCAAAAAAAGTTGACCATGTTCAGGTGGTCAAATAGAGCGGAGACTTCTGTGACACACTCAAAATAGTGTCAAGAAGTATCCCTCCAAGTTTCGTGGCGATTGGACACTGTTTGGGCCCCGAACAGGCGGAAACAAGCCACATATGCAAAATTCCAAGAATGGGCCTTGGGAGTGACCGGGGGCCCACAAACAAAAGGAGTTGACCATGTTCAGGTGGTCAAACAGAGCTGAAACTTCTGTGACACACTCAAAATAGTGTCAAAAAGTATCCCTCCAAGTTTCGTGGCGATTGGACACCGTTTGCGCCCGAACAGGCGGAAACAAGCCACATATGCAAAATTCCAGGAATGGGCCTTGGGAGTGACCGGGGGCCCACAAACAAAAGGAGTTGACCATGTTTAGGTGGTCAAACAGAGCTGAACCTTCCGTGACACACTCAAAATAGTGTCAAGAAGCATCCCTCCAAGTTTCGTGGCGATTGGACACCGTTTGGGCCCCGAACAGGCGGAAACAAGCCACACATGCAAAATTCCAAGAATGGGCCTTGGGAGTGACCGGGGGCCCACAAGCAAAAGGAGTTGACCATGTTCAGGTGGTCAAACAGAGCTGAAACTTCTGTGACACACTCAAAATAGTGTCAAGAAGTATCCCTCCAAGTTTCGTGGCGATTGGACTCCGTTTGGGCCCCGAACAGGCGGAAACAAGCCACATATGCAAAATTCCAAGAATGGGCCTTGGGAGTGACCGGGGGCCCACAAGCAAAAGGAGTTGACCATGTTCAGGTGGTCAAACAGAGCTGAAACTTCTGTGACACACTCAAAATAGTGTCAAGAAGTATCCCTCCAAGTTTCGTGGCGATTGGACACTGTTTGGGCCCCGAACAGGCGGAAACAAGCCACATATGCAAAATTCCAAAAATGGGCCTTGGGAGTGACCGGGGCCCACAAACAAAAGGAGTTGACCATGTTCAGGTGGTCAAACAGAGCTGAAATTTCTATGAAACACTTAAGATGGTGTCAAGCAACATCTCTCCATGTTTCGTGATGATTGGACATCATTCGGGCCTCAAACAATGGAAAATAGACCGCATATGCACTGTTCCAAAAGTGGGCCTTGTCCGTGACCGGGGCCCAATTAATGAAAAAGTTGACCAACTTCCTGAAGTCAAAATGGGCTGAAATTTTTATGACATGTAGAAAATAGTGTTAAGAAGCATCTCTCCAAGTTTGGTGGCAATCAGACTTCGTTTGAGCCCAAAACAAATGAAAATGGGCCACATATGCGAAAAACCTGAAATTGGGCCTCGTTCGTGGCCCAGTCTGCGGTCACGGACCTTCAAGAGAGGTTTCCCACGATTTTGGGTGGTTTCCCTCCACTCCTCTTCGAAATCCAACTCCCCACAACTGCTATTAACTCCCCAAAACTGCACAAAACTGATTGGGAGTCTATAAAAAGGGGGAATTTGGAAGAAACAAGACACACACACATAAAGAAGAAAAGTGAAGAAATTGAAGAAAGTCACCACCTAAGGCAATAAGGAGCAAGCTCCAGCAGCACTTCCACGACCATTCCCACCTTCTTTTCTTAGTTTTAAAGGTGAGTAAGAAAATTCAGAAGGAGTGAAGGAAGGGAAATGGCCAAAGTCCATACCATGTTCGTACGACGCCAATTTTTGAGAGGATGACATTGTCACCTCTGTTTCTCTCATTCGTAGGGCTTCTTAGCCATTACAAGAGTTGTAAAAGAAGCCTCTCTAGGCCTCATTTTGTTCCTTGAAAATGATAGGTTCAAATGACACAACTCCGGCTTCAAATTTGCCCATTTCGGACTTGAAACAAAAATGCAGTCCGTAAGCACGAATGATGAGTTACAGCGGTTTCAATTGATTCCATGATGAAATGTGATCTTCTTGATGGTTGTCCACCGCTCCAAAGTCATGAGAATGGAGTTCCAACACTTGAAAGAAGTTCCAAGAAAGAACCAACGCGAACAGCACAAGAAACGGAGGCACAAGGCCATTGTCTGTCAGTGACCGTGACCCCCGGTCACTGGCAGGTTCCAGTGACCGCAGGTGAGTCACGGTCACTGGAAGGTCCCAGTGACCGCGGGTGAGTCACGGTCACTGGAAGGCCCGAGTGACCGCGGGTGAGTCACGGTCACTGGAATGGGGCAGTGACCGCGGGTCACGGTCACCCCCCATTTTTTTCCCCTTTTTCCACATTGTCTTCCACCTTATGTACATTTTCTTGTATTTTCCAAATTGAGATCACATCTGAGACTTGAGGGAGGGGTTGTAAACTTTCAAAATGTATGTAAACAACCTGCATCCCCGCGGTCAGGGCACTTGAACCCATGTAAACAAAAGGGAAATTAATGATGAACTGTAATTATTTTCCCATTCTTCTTAACGCTTAAAGTGCGTGAATGTCGGACCTTGATTCCATAATTCATTTCCACGCTTATACATTTTTTTAAGCGCGATCACGGTTCAAATTGTCGGAAGAGTTGAATGAAGATTTAAAGGAAAAATAAATAAACTCGAAAGTATTCAACCCGAGACCGAACAACTATCTATTCAAACGGATGAGGTGCACGTTCGAACGGTGTAAGTTCCTGATCTCAATTAACCTCAATTTATATTAATTAATTTTATTTTACATTAATTAAAATGTATTTAGGCTAATTTAACTCAAACCCTTTGGGCTTGGGTCATGGATAAGTAGTCAGGTCGGGTTTAGACTTTACCTAGGTAGTTAAGGACCTTTTTGTAATTTGTTTCTATGTCATTTTGACATCTCATTAGCTGCATCTTGTGTAATTTTTCATGTAGATCGTCTTTCATGTTGGGTTCGACTTGATATGAACTCAGCTTGGTCCAATTGAGGTCTAATTGACCTAAAATGTAAAAATTCAAAAAAGCTTGGGCTTGTATGTAAACTGTAGGAAATTTTAGTTAAAAAGATAACTCAATGTCCATTTCCCTTCTTTTCTTCTTTGTTTGCTGGAGCTGCCTCTTTTCTTCTTCCTTCTTCATCTTCACTTCAAATTTGAAGTTGTAACAAGGTTGGAGTTCTTGCATGCTATAGGGATAGTCTTCACCTATCATCATCATCTTCTTATGAGCATTTTTTCTTTGGAAAGTACCTTCTTCCTCAAGCTACAGCCTACTAAGATGAAGGCTCTAGTTCCATTTCATATCTTAGGGCTTGTTAGAGTTAAGAAGACTCAAATCTATGACATGCATGCATTTTTACATCACATTCACCGCTTGCATGTTTTCATATAGAGAACCCGCTTTTCATTGGAGATTTTCCCTAAAGACACACCAAGGAGGAATTGAACAGGGTCAAGCACTGTGTGAGGCAAGTAATGGAGTATATAGAACTGCATGTATGTGTGATGGTTGATCCTGTGATTGATTATTCTAATTATTGAGTTATAGCTCCTTCTTTCTTGTTTAAGTATATGTATATATGTTTAATTGAATGAGTTAGATTGTGAATATGGAATGGGAGTATTATGTGAAAAATGAATAACCCTCAGGGACATCTTGAAGCCATCAGATGCTCCTTGTAATTCCTTTCACTCAACGTTTTCAAAATCAACTTCAGAATTTCTGAAGCTTACGGTGAAGCTATAGTTAAATCGTAAGTTTATACGGCTCAAAGACCTAAGAGTATAAAAATCCAATTTTGTACTACGGCTTACCCACGTTTACACTGTGGAATGAACTACGGCTAAGCCATACCCATCCCGTGACCAAGCCGTAAGCCATTTTTACGGCGAGCTTTCCCGAGAGCTTGAAAATCCAACTTTCTTCTATGGCTTACCCATGGCTACACCGTGGAATGCACTACGGCTAAGCCGTACCTAGCTGTAACTCTAACCGTAGGCTTAGTACAGCTAAGCCGTAAGTTAACATACGGTTGAACCGTAAATGCGTATGAAATTAGGGAGGAAACCTGGACCACTCAACTAAGCCGTAAGGACACTGTGAACTTAGGATATTAGGGATTTCTACTGACATTGTAGGGCCTTAGTGATGACACATTCTCTCCAACTAAAAGAGCCTAATGGTGATCAAATCATAAGGAAGACGAGTGTAGAGCTATCACTTATTTCCTTTGATTTTTCGAATGAATTCTCAATGTCACATCATGAGTGTTGGCATAAGAAGATGTGTCTTTTACGTACACAATGTAATGCCAAGAATTAGTAACACGATGACATCGGACATTTTATGAATACATCATGTTGAATGACCTTGGGAGTTCGAATTATCTAGCTAGGGTTAGCTAGTAAACATCTTTGACACCTATTTAAATCTGAATGCATTCATATTGTTAAGAAACCTTGCCATTAACAAGACTTAGTCATGTGCCCACTATCTTGGCAAACCTTGAGACAAATCAGACCTGAGCTTCTATTGAGTGCGCGTCTGTCAGGCCTAAGCCTCTATTGAGCGTGTGCTTGTTAGTCAAATGGGTGTAGCTAAGGTTGAGACGGTTCGAGCTCTCCTAGCTCATATTGGTGTGCATTGTTCAGTTACCTTATTAATTCTTATTTTTATGATTGAATATGATTTCAAGACCGATATTCCCTTATGTATGATATGATAAGTATGACTAAAATATATGAAAGATGTGAATTTGAGTTGGTCTTGATACGTTGAGTCAGCACCACTTAGCTTGTGCCCTTTGGGTATCTTTGTGTCGCTACTGCAGTAGTCGACGAAGGAGTCATCGGCGCTCTTCGGGAACCTAGTTTGATCCCCTAGCGACCCATATGTATGTACGCTCCCTCTTGATAATTTAACCATTCTTGGGAGAATATAGCATCGCGGTTGCCAAATAGTATGTATGATATCTTATTTATGATTCGCTACTCATGATTACTCATACACAATATACCTAGTTTACATTTATTACATTCTTTTTGTCCATTTACGTCTTAATTCATTTGGTACAGCATGCTGGTCTTATGTATTCTTATACTTGTTTAACCGTTATGTTAACAGTGCTACCCTTAGTGTTACAGGTACAGAACCAAACCCCAACTCGGTTATTGATGCGTCCCTCGAGGGTGTCCCAACGGTACCTGGGGATATAGAAGAATGGAAGGATGATGATGCCTTTTATTAGTTATCCTATGGAGAGTGTCCAGTGGTTTAGTTGCGTGAATCAATTATGACTATGGTCTCTTAGATGAAGATGTTTGTCATAACCCGAGCCCAAGAGATTGAGGGTTAGTAAAAATCTAACCAGTAACACACGTACTCCCGTGAATATGCACAGAGACCTAGTCTCAATGTATATGCACAAGAGAAATTCACATGTGCCATACATGTACGCAGAAGCTGTAGGTATTAGCTCGTAACACAAAAAATACATGAAAACAAAATAATTGATATTCAAAAGCTTACATAAAGGTCGGAAATATACAAATTGGATCAAATTACAAAGTACAGGACATGAGTAAAACCAATGACATGGAAAAAAGACGATATGCATGCATATAAAGAACTGTCGCGCTTCGATGGAGTGATGACATACACTCCGTGAACCTAAAAGGACAACTGAAGTCTCCTTAACAAACTGAATGATCGACAAGGATTCGGTCGAGGGGTCTGGGCCTACAACACCAAGGATAACTTGTGAATACAACGATTTAGCAAAGTATAAGCAATAACGAGTTAACACATGTTGTATCTAATAGAATAAGTGATAACAGATAATCCATAGAATCCTAATTACATATGCTAGGCAAATCGTGCAATGAATAAAGCATGCTAGCAGAATCAAAACATACGTGAGGTGTACATAACTATCACAACCTGAGCCCAAAAATCGGGGGTTAGCGAAAAGCTAAACCAGTGACACACGTACTCCCGTGCACGTGCATCCAAACCCAGTCCAGATGCACGCACACAAGGGATCTAACACGTGCGAACTAAGCGTACGCGGAAGCTGTACATATCATAGCAAGCAACAAAAGAAATAGCGGAAGCTAAAAAATGGCAAAACCAAATACGAGTCTGCATACACACCACAATACATCAAAATCCTGATATACAAAATAATACAAGAGTGACAAAGGCCAAAGTGATAAAATACAAAATCTCCAAAAACCAAAACAAATAGACGGCTGATGATATGCATGTACGCACTTGGCAGAAGTGATCAAGCCCACTCTGCCAGGCCGGAGGGAGCCTCTACTAAGTCCTGCCCTGCAGTCTCCTTGACCGCCGGGGAGCCGGACACGGGATCTGTGCCTGCAACACCACAGACAACACCATGAATACAACGATCCAGCAAATATAAGTAACAGGGACGTAACACTCATAGTATCAAAGTGAATAATGACAGAAGATTAATACAGAGTTTCACATTCGTAAGCTAAGCAAATCGTGCATAGAAGTAAAACATGATAAATGAATCAAAGCATAGAAATACTGAACTATGTGGCTACTACGTTGGCCATATTCTCTCACATAGAGAGCAGACAAAGCAGACAGATGAGAACACCACTGACCTGGCCAAGGGTACAAGTGGGTCTCGGTTTCCTAGGTTCCGGGGTCCCAAGACAAAGCTACGCTGCAGCGATACAAAGCACAGAGAACCAAGCCAAAGTTAACCCCGTCGGGTATCCTAGGGCTGAGGCTGAGTAGAGTCAGACTGATACCAATCAAATCAAATCTAAAGAGAAGGGAGATTATTCGTTTTGGACTCACTGACGACAAAGGCCGGATCTTATCCTCACGTATTAATCTCTGGGCAGAGCCACCTGGGAATACCCATGGAATCAGAGATTTACAAAGCCAGAGATATACAAGGCATATACAGAGCATAGCAGAAAATAAGGCAAAGCACAGCACAGATCAAAGCATAGTACAGAGCAAAGAATCAAGCACATATACAGAATGAAACAAAATGATCTCGGAGTGCATAAATATAGATCAGCAGAACAGAGGGCAAAACTGTAACCAATATGCAATGCATCTCAGATTAACGCAGAATCAAGGAGGATTACAAGCCAACTCTAATCTAGTTGTTCACTGTCACTAACCGTGCATGTTGGTATAGTTTTAAGTTATTCAATGCATCATTTTCATCAAAGTGTTGCCATGTAATCATCAAGTGCACCGAAGTCTCTTAAACCAATACCCATGGGGAGGTGCTTAACAGTGAATCAACGCTCACATGAATAAGTCACAGCCTAGCAGACTATTTATGCGTTCCAAAGAATCCATTAGGCCGTTTTACATGTCTGGTTAACCTGTCTTTTAGCCCTACAAAGTCACACAATTATCCTAAGTTTAACTTCAGATTTTCCAGGTCTTATGGTTTAGCCATGGGTGACCTACGGCTTAGCTGTATACATCTTACGGCCTAGCCGTAACATGCTTTACGGCTTAGCCGTGGTTCCCTTCAGAACACGGCTAAACTGGTCATCTTTTACCTCTGATCTGATACCTTTTACGGTTGAGCTACGGTGGAGTCTACGGCTTAGCCGTATACCAATCCATGGCTTAGCTGTAGCTTCACCGTAGGAGTACTGTGTCTGGAAAGTTTCGACTAATCAGAGTCTTAATTCACGGCTGGGTCACGGCTAACTTACGGCTCAGCCGTAGAACAAATTACGGTTCAGCCGTAGCCTAGCCGTAGAACAAATTTCAAATATCAAGTCTCTGGAATTTGAGCCGTACAGATTTATGACTTAGCCGTACAATACAGAAAACGAAACCGAGTTAAGTACAGAAACTGGAAATTTGTACAGAAACTTAGTAACACAAGCTCAATAGATCCCAACACCTTAGAATTAGGCTGTAAAACATCCCATACATGTAAGAAGAAGAAATCAAAGCAATCAATCCATATACCCACATGTGTTATCAAATCCTGTACTTATACTTGCTTCAAAGCTTAGCACATCCACTGAGATCAAGCTCCAATCCAACTAAAACCCAAGCAAAACAGAGAACAACCCATGCATGATATGTAAAAGAGATACAGAGCTTGGAGGAGAAATCCAATTGGAGAGGAAGAAATCAAAACCCACTTACCCAAAGCAAAGACAGAGATGTGAGGGAGAGAACCCAATCGATGGAACACCCAACACTAACCTAGAGAGGAAGAGAAGTGAAGTGAAGAGAGAAAGGAGTGTACGTGGAGCTCCCTGGAGTTGTTGCATGCAACGTTTAAGGCAACAAGCAGGAATGAAGACATCTGGAAGATGACTCCTATATATAGTTTTGGAGTTTAAAACAAGGTCTGTCAAGTTTAGGCTAATTACAATTCAAGTCACACAAAGGTCCAACTCCTCCAATTGACTCCGAATGAGTCTAAGACAGTTACGGAAATAACGAGCTCAACAAAATACACATGCTGACACCAAGATGATGCAAATATGATGCATTCAAAGCAAAAGCAAAATTACGAAAAAGGGCTTAGAACTACCTATCCCAAGTCAAAGGCTACTCAACTACCTATCCATGACCCAAAACCAATTCCAAAAGAATTAACCAACACAAAAACACACTAATGAGCCACTAAACCGGCTCAAAGGGGATTGGACTGTTACAATAATTAGGTGGTTACTACATATGCCATATTCTTCGTCCGTTGAGAGAGCATACGTGATGAGAACACCATGGGCCAGATGGGTCTCGGTTTCTTGGGGTCCGGAATCTCCAAGACGTGAGCACACTGCAGCGGCGACATATAACTATGCCAAATTCAACCCCGTCGGGTATCCTAAGGCTGAGGCTTAGTAGTGCCGGACTATATAGAGTCAAACGAATCTAAGAGCATATATATCTTATCATAACGTGCATACCATACGTGCATGTCATAATGTGCATATCATAACTTGCATATCTTATCAGAATGTGACGTGCATGTCATGTCAGGTGTATACCAGATAAATCATGAGGTCATACGAGTTAAATTGATCATACGGATCGAACAAAACAAGCAAATCAAACATACCAGAGCAAAAGATAGAAGGGATACCAAACAAAGCATACGGAAGCAAGAGTCAAGAAATATCCAATCGTTTGCCCCAGCGCAGAACGCATATCAGAGGGTAAGAACTGAAACCAAGATGCAATGCAAATCAGATTCTTTTACGAGAGTCACGATCTTTTACTATCCAACCCTAATCTAGTTATCCAGAGTTACTAACCATGCATGATGATGTAGTTTTAAGTTATTCGATGCACAGTTGTCTAGTGTTGCATTGTATCTTATATGTGCACCGAAGTCCTTTAAACCAATGCTCATGGGGAGGTGCTTAACAACTGGATAGCGTACATGAATAAATCGCAGCCCTCGAGATCATTCATGCCATTTGTACATTCCATTAGGCAAGTTCAGGTTAACTACCTTCTAGCATGAAGGCCATATCAGTCTTTTCCTTAATCCTAACTTTTTTATTCATTTCTCAGTGGTGGTACGGCTTAGCCGTAGGCATCTTAGGGCTTAGCCGTAATACGCACTGCGGCTCAGCCGAGATTCCCCTTCCCATTCATCCGCGTTTACGGTTCACCCATATTTTGTTCTACGGCTCAGCCGTATTCTATTCTATGGTTTAGCCGTAGCACATGTGACGGCTTGGACATGGCTGGGCCGTAGAAGGTCTGTAGAAATGCTAACTCTCAGTTAATCCATAAAATTCCACCATGTACTGATCTACAGCTGAGTCACGGTTGAGTTACGGCTTAGCCGTAGTACATCATATGGCTTAGCTGTGACCTAACCATAAAAGAAAACTGGGTCTTACAGGTTTCTGGACTCTGAGTCGTAGGACAGTTACAGCGTAACCGTGACTGCACAGGGTCGTTTTCCTAAACCTGTTACAAAATCAGCTAAAACTGCTCAAAATGGCAATCAAACGAACAAACATATCAAGTCTCAGCAAAGTGGGTTGTAAGACACTAAAATCATATGCAAGAGTAAGAAATCCATCACATTCACACATATACCAACATGGGTTCATACACATCATGCTTATATTTGCCTCAAATGAGTTCTAACACGATCCTTGTTGTCCTTGGGCTTAATTCTCACTTCTAAATACTGATCTAACACCCATGCATGCAAAAGAAAAAGAAAAGAAAGGCGTGTGAGTGCATGGAACCATGACTGACATCAGAAAGAAAGAGAAGAAGAAGAGGATCAATAACTAAAGCTCACCTTAAACCCCACGAGCAAAGAATCAGGTGTCTAAGTGCACAAGATCCCGTCCTTGGGCTTTGATCATTGAAGAAGAGGGACAAAATAAGAAGAGGAGCAACAAAGAGAGCCAACGAGAGTAACTAAGTCAGTGGAGGCTTATAAGGATAAGGATTAGGGCAATTTACAAGAAAGTCCAGTCATTCATGTTAATTACAGTTTAAGTCGTTTGCGGGTCTAACAGAAATAAATGACATCTTTGGCAAACGACGTAGTTACGAGAATCAACGAGCATAACAAAAGACACGTATTGACGTCAAGATGATGCATGAAAGATAACGTCTTCCAAAATCTAAAATTACGAAAAAGGTCTTACGACTACCTAAACCAGGTCAAACTCAATCCAACTACCTATCCATAACCCATGTAACACTCCGATCCCCTTTGAGTCGGATTAGTGGCTCATTAGTGTGTGTTTCTGTTGTTTTATTTTGTCGGACTTGGTTTTGGGTCTTGGATAGGTAGTTGAGTAACCTTTGACCTGGAATAGGTAGTTCTAAGCCCTTTTTCGTGATTTTGCTTTTGTTTTGCTTGCATCATCTTTGCATCATCTTGGTGTCAGCACGTGTATTTTATTGAGCTCGTCAATTGCTGTAACTGTCTCAGAACCATTCGGAGTCAATTGGAGAAGTTGAACCCCCGTGTGACTTGATTTATAAATAACCAAAACTTACCGGACTTTGACTTAAACTGCAAAACCTATATAATGAGTCATATCCCAGGTGTCTCTCTCTTTTGCTCCTTCACTTGATCGACTGCATGCAAGGGAAGCTCCACGTTCTCTCTCTTTCTCTCTTCTCTTCCCTTCTCTTGCTCGATTAAGATTTGGATTCCTTGTTTTGGATTGGGTTCCTCTTTTCTCTCATCTCTGTCTATTGCTTGAGGTAAGTGGGTTCCTTGTGTTTCTTCTCCAAATTTGATCTCCCATCTCTTCCTCTCTCTGTGCATGCTCATGGATTTGTCATTTGCTTTGCTTTGTTTGATTTTAGTGGATTTGGAGCTTGAGTCAGTGGATTGATAGAGCTTTGAGGCAAGTATAAGTACAAGCTTTGATAACACATATGGGTGTTTTGTTTGATTTCTTTGATTCATTCTTATTCTTTGTATAGAATGTTTTACAGCCAATTTTTGTGAATTTGGAACCTCTGTAGCTTGTCTTGTTAAGTTTCTGTGCCAAATTTCAGTTTCTGTAACTATCCCGAATTCGTGTTCTGTATTGTACGGTTAAGCCGTAAATTTCTACGGCTCACATTCCAGAGACATAAATTTTGAGTTTTGTTCTACGGCTAGGCTACGGCTAAGCCGTAACTTGTTCTACGGCTGAGCCGTAAGCTAGCCGTGACCCAACCGTAACCCAGCCGTGAATTAAATCTCTGATCAGTCGAAACTTTCCCAATACAGTACTCCTACGGTGTGGCTACGGCTAAGCCGTGGAATGCTACGGCCAAGCCGTGGGTTGGTCTACGGCTAAGCCGTATACTGACTGTAGCTCAGCCGAAAAAGGTATCGGATCAGAGGTGGATGAAGACCAGTTTAGCTGTGTTTTTAATAGAACCAAGGTGGAGTCGTAGTGCATATTACGACGAGCACGTAAGATGTCTTCGGCTCAACCATAGGTCCCTCATGGCTAAACCGTTAGGCATGGCAAATCTGAAATATAACTTAGGATAATGGTGAGACTTGTAGGGCTCAAATACAGGCTAACCACCCATGTAAATCGGCCCAATGGATTCTTTGGATCGCATGAAAAGTCTGTTCGGCTGTGACTTATTCATGCGAGCGTTGATCACTGTTAAGCACCTCCCCATGGGTGTTGGTTTAAGGGACGTCGGTGCACACAAAGATTACATTGCAACACTTTGATGGCAACGGTGCATTGACTAACTTAAAACTACATCAACATGCTCGGTTAGTGACAGTGAACAATTAGATTAGGACCGGCTTGTAATGAACCTTGACTCCGTATTAATCTGAGATGCATTGCATATTGTATATGGTTTTGCCCTCTGTTCTGTTAATCTATGTTTACGCATTCCGCAGTCATTTTGCTTTCGTTCCGTATATCTGTTTTATTCTTCGTTCTGCACTAAGCTTTGATCTATGCTGTGCTTTGACGTAATATTCATGCTTTGTTGGCTTTGTCTATCTCTGATTTTGGGTATTCCCTAGTGGCTCTGCCCAGAGGTTAATACGTGAGGATAAGATCCGGTCTTTGCCATTGGTGAGTCCAAAGCGGATAATCTCCCTTTCTATGGATTTGATTTGATTGGTATTAGTCTGGCTCTACTCAGCCTCAGCCCTAGGATGCCCGACGGGGTTACCTCTGGCTTAGATCTCTGTATCTCTGTATCACTGCAGTGTCGCTTTGTCTTGGGACCCCGGAACCCAGGAACCTGAGACCCACTTGTACCCTGGCTCAGTCAGTGGTGTTCTCCTCTGCTCTGCTTTGCTCTGCTCTCTACTGGAGAGAATATGGTTAACGTAGTAGCCACTTAGTTCAATATTTCTATATTTTGATTCCCTTATCATGCTTTAATCCTATGCACGATTTGCTTAGCATACTAAGATGAAACTCTGTATTTAATCTTCTGTCATTATTTTATTCCCTTTGATACTATGAGTGTTTCATCCATGTTACTTGTATTTGCTGGATCGTTGTATTCATTTGTGTTGTCTGTGGTGTTGCAGGCACAGATACCTTGCCCAGCTCCCCGGCGGTCGAGGAGGCTGCAGGGCCGAGTGTAGAGGCACCCTCCGGTCTGGCAGAGTGGGCCTGATCACCTCTGCCGAGTGCGCGCATGCATATCAGTGGCCCTCTGTTTTGAGTTTTGGTTTTGGGATTTTGTATTTGGACTTTGGACCTTGTACTCTGTATATTTGTACATCCTTATTTTGTCGTGCACTCAGACTTGTATTTGGTTTTCCAGTTGTAATTATTTTATCTTTTCCGTTTCGCATTTGTTTTTGGCTTCCGCTATTTTCTGTTGTTGCTTGCTATGATATGTACAGCTTCCGCGTACGCTTAGTTCGCACGTGTGAGATCCCTTGTGTGCGTGCATCTGAACTGGGTTTGGATGCACGTGCACGGGAGTACGTGTGTCACCGGTTTAGTTTTTCGCTAACCCCCGATTTCTGGGCTCGGGTCGTGACAACCCAAAACAAAGAAAAAACAAAGGCAAAACACAATTAGCAACCAATTCATCGTTAATTAGTCGCTAAACCAGATTAAGTTGGGTTGGAGTATAATAATGTTTAAATTGGAACTTGTGTACCAGACATGTTTAGCTTTTGTGGATTTGTATGTGTGGGATGTTTAATTAAAACAAGGACTAAAGTTATATGTATATATGATGGTAGGATATACTTTTCTATGTTTTGCTTATGATCATTATAGATACATTTCACAGGTGTTCACTTTATGTTGAATTTAATCTACGTGTTGCTAGTCTTACCTCATACGTTCCTGTGAAATCTCCTTTGTAGGCATTCATGCATATCTTCTCATGGTATGGATTTCTACAGGATTACATATTCATATCTGGAGGCCCACTCTAATCCCTAATTCCCAACATCGGGGTGTGACAAATGAAGGTTTACACAAGGTAAGTAACCTGAGATGATGGGTGTTCAAATGAGGAATTAGACATTTAAATGGACCAATGTAACACTCCGACCCAGCTTGACCTCGTTTAGCGGCTAATTAATCTTATTTTCGTTACTAATCGTGTTTTGTTTGTGTTTTATTTTCGTTGCGGGTCATGGATAGGTAGTTGGGTTGAGTTTGACCTGGATTAAGTAGACCAAGCCCTTTTTCGTAATTTTAGCTTTTCTAAGACATGGTCATTTTTGCATCATCTTGATGTCAACACGTGTCTTTCGTTGAGCTCGTTAACTTTCGTAACTACGTCATTTGCAACCGATGTCGTGTGATTCGATTGGACCTGGATTTGACTCAAACTGAAAATACACTTCTAACTTGGACTCTCTTGCAATTTGGACAACCCATTAACTTATATATACACTCATCCATCGACCAAGAAGCCACGTTCTCTCTCATTTTCATATCTCCTCAACTGTGCACGTGGAAATTCCTCTCTCTCTCTTGAATTCTCTCCTCCATCGATCTCCATCGATCAATCTCTAGTGAAAGAAGTTTAGGTCTTGCATGTGAGGTGAGTGGAATTCTTTCCATTCCTCTCATCTCCTTTCTCTATCTCTTCTCCTTCTTGTTTCTCATTGCATGGTGTGTCTGTGATTCCAATTCTCATGCATGCATGTTGTTTGATTTGTGTTAGGTTGTGTTTGGGCTTTAGGACAACAAATTGTGCAATTGAATTCCAATTAAGGCAAGTATAACCATAACTTATTAGAACCCATGTTGGTATGCATTTGATTTGGTTAGTTTACATGACTTGATATGGAAAAAGGTGTTTACAGCCCATTTGATTACTCATTGATTCAGTACTTGTCCATCTCCATTGGAGAATTGCAATTTTGATGGTGTTACAGGAATTCTGTAAGTGCTTCAGAACATTGACCTCGTGCACGTACGGCTAAGCCGTATGGCACTTACGGCTCAAAGTCCAGAGAGGATAAAAACCCAGTTTTCCTCTACGGCTAGGGCACGGCTAAGCCGTGGATTGCCCTACGGCTAAGCCGAAGCTCAGCCGTGGCCCAGCCGTCCATCAATACAGGGTGCACTTTCTGGATTTAACTGAGAGCACGCAAATTGACAGACCTTCTACGGCCCAGCCACAGCTAAGCCGTAGACCACACACGGCTAAGCCGTAGCACACACACGGCTGAGCCGTATCCACACTAGACTAATGAAAGAAAACAAGGATAGGTGTAATGGAAAGACCGATATGGCCTTCATGATAGAATGTAGAGCACCTAGACTTGCCCAATGGAATGTGACACAATGCGTGAATGATCTCGAGGGCTGCGAATCATTCATGTTCGTTATCCGGATGTTAAGCACCTCCCCATGGGTGTTGGTTTAAGGGACTTCGTGCACTGCTAGATTCAATGCAACACTAGACAACGGTGCATCGAATAACTTAAAACTACATCATCATGCACGGTTAGAAACACCGGATAATTAGATTAGAATTGGTTTGTAAATAAAGATGATTCGATTTCGCGTGATTTGTTGCATAACATATTGCATTCGAGTATTGACCTCTACTCTCTGACATGATTACTTGTGTTCCGTTACTTTCACATTGTGGTTCTTTACCTTGAGTATGCATGTATAATATGTTTTCAGATATGCACGTATGATATGTTGTCACGATCTACTCAGGGTTTTCATGATTGACTCTGTATGGTCAGGCACTACTTAGCCTCAGCCTTAGGATCCCGACGGGGTGAATTTGGTATAGTTATATGGACTTGCTGCAGTAAGGATATGTCTTGGGGAACCGGACCCCAGGAAACCGAGACCCATTGTACCCTGGCCCGGACAATGGTGTTCTTTGCATGTTATAAGATCCCTCTTTTGGGAGCATATGGTAATATAGTAGCCACTAGTCATGTACACAGCATGTATTCATTGATTCACGTAGCATATTTCTTTCTTGCATGACAGCCTAGTATACGAAAATGCCTTCTTTAATTTACATGACATTCTTTATTCTATTAAACACGGCGTGTGTTAACTTGCTATGGTTTATACTTTGCTGAATCTTCGTATTCACAGTTGTTTTTGGTGTTGCAGGCCCAGATACCCCTGCCGAACCCTCGCCGGTCGGCCAGACTCCAGATGAGACCCCCGGGGCCCCATCAGGCCTAGAGGAGTGGATGTGATCACTCCACGGGAGAGCGTTCTTGGCATGCATCATTGGAGTCTTGTTTTGAGGATTTGCTCATTTGTGTATATGTCATGACTGTATATGTTATTTTGTTCTTTTTGTAAGACATTCATATGTAATTATGTCAGTTCGTTCTTGGTATCCTATTCTTGCACTGTTAGTTTAATGTTTCTGATATTTACAGCTTCCGCGTACATGTTTGGCACGTTTGAATGTTCCCTTGTGCGTGTGCATTTAGACCCGGTCTACGTGTACAGGCACGGGAGTACATGTGTCATTAGGTTTGGCTTTTGCTAACCCCCGAACCCTGGGCTCGGGTTGTGACAACCAACATGGTTTACTGAACCGACTTTTGTGAATCAGTTTCTAATTTGAGAAAGAACTATAATTTTCTATTCTACAGGAACTAAAACCCTATGGCATAAATTAGGGCTTATAAAAAAGGGTGTTTCTTTCAACCTTAAGGTATCCATATCCATATTTTGAGTTGAAGTTACAAATTGGATATTCATCTTCTCTAAAGCATCCATTGAAGAGACTGTACTGAATATGAGTACTAGAGAATATTGCCTCTACTACATCTCTTGTAGAAAATCATCTTCTTTGGCAAAATATTGTTTGTATTAAGAGCCGCACCTAGCGGTTTCTAAGTGTTTGGATCAGTTGTGCAGAATAATGGATGGCAGGGATTCATTGCAAAGTGAAGAACAACTACAGTCCTTACATTGTGAAGACTGGATAAAGGTTGTGAATATCTTTTAACTGTGTGACTCATAGTGCTTGATTTTGGTCTGTGTAGGACTCATGGTTTTTTTTTTTCCGATTAGGGTTTTCCACATTGTGTCTTCTTGCTTATGTGGTTGATTGATTGATTTGCTAGTTTATTCATTTTTCCGCTAAATATTTAATTCAATTGAAATGAACTTTCAATATGCTATTTACTTGGACAAGAATTTCTTTTTAGAAATTTGCACAAACTTGAAGTTTGGATCATGCATATCTTTGAAGGATATTTGGTGTCAATTCTCTCTTTCTCTCTCTCTCTCTCTTGGCATTTTGCATACTAAAAAACATCTATCTATATTCTTTGGATTTCACATACAATGGATTGATCCAAATGATCCAAAATAAGAATGATGTATGTGACTACTCGAAGTTAGAAGACAATGTTTTTGCACCCCCCCCCCCCCCCCACCGCGAAATGGTCAAAGTAGATATTCGACTCTTGGGTTTTAGGGTTCGAAAATATTACGTGCCTTCAATCATTTGAGAATTAGAGAATTTGAAGAGTCTTGAGTTGGTCAATATCTCAAATAACATGAGAAAGTTTAGTATGGAACAATGAGAGTAATAATTTATCAAGTGAAATGGTAATATTTGTGCTAACTAGCACAAGTATTATTAGCAATAGAGTGCTGCTAATGGTACCCAAATTTTTTCTATTTATACACATTTGTTTTTTCTAAACACCCCTAGTGAAAATACCAAAATGCCCCCACCCTCCTCACATCTCTCTCTCATTCCCTACCTCCTTTTCTCTTTCGGTTTTGGCAACGATTGGCGGCGGAAGTAGAAGGGAACTACTCCTCCTTCCCTCTCTGTCTCCCTTTCCCCACCTTTCCCCCTCTCCTCTCTCCCCCTTTATTTTCTCCCTCTCTGCTGGGTAGAGAGAGGGGGAGGGAGAGGGAGGGGTGCAATAGTGGGGAAGGATGGGGAGGTGGGGAATGGGAGAGAGAAAGGAAGAGGGTGGAGGCATGTTAGTATTTTCATTGGGTTTTTTAAAAAAAACATGTGTGTAAATAGAAAAATTTTGTGTACCAATAGCAGCACTCTTAGTAAAAAGTTCTCAATCCTAGAAGCAAGGCTCATGGATGAGGGTCACAGAATGCCCCGCGCATTTTTAAAAGCAAAACAACCTTTTATCTAACGAATTAGCGGAAAAAAATGTTAAGGTGGAGATATCATGATCCTAATGATATTTAATTCCTACTTTTTTCTCCCTCTTTAAATTATTAGATCTCCTTGTCTACCTTTTCTCCTCATTAAAGGGCATACTTTCTATTTTTTGGGAAGAAAAATCCATTTGTAGTAGAGAGGTGCAGTTGGGTCTTCGATCAAATGATAGCTAAAAACTCATCTCTATGGGACCCTAATCAAATCTCAACCTAATAAAGTTGGGTCATGGTTATAAAAATCTCAAGTTTGAGTCATAATGATTGATCCAAATGTGAGGTCAATTATTAAAGTTGTATTTTACCAGATGGGTCCACACAAATGCGTGATAATGATATTAAAAAAAAGAGATGAAGCACCTAGAATATGAATGGAATATATGATATAATTGTAAACCTGTATCAAATCTCATCCTAAAACTAGCAAATATACCTAACTTAATTATCTTGTCCTTAAAATTAGCTTATCTTTTCTTTTATGTCTCTATTCTTTTGCTTTGCATGTGCGAGTTGGTTCACCGAAGAGATGTTTTGTCACAACATGATCCTAGGCAATTGGGGACTAAGGTTAAATCTAATCGGTGACACACGTACTCCCGTGCGCCTACACATAGACCCTATCTAAATGCAAACGCACAAGTGAAGTTCACATGTGCCAATACATGTACGCAGAAGCTGTAAGTTTCATTGTATAACAAGTGGAGAGATATGTAAAGCTAAATCTTATCTACAAAAGATTACATGAACTGCAGAATACACGAGGGGAGTCAAGATACAAAATGCGGAGATCAACTAATTCCAAGTTACAAAATCAATTACATCCCATACACTAAAGAAGACCTATATGCATGTCATGTTGCTCTCCGGCGGAGTGATCACATACACTCCTCTAGCCCTGACGGGGTGTTTACGGTCTCCTCTGGAGTTTGGCTGACCGACGAGGGGTTGGTAGCGGGATTTGAGCCTGCAACACGAAGGACAATTTATGAATACAACAATGCAGCAAAGTATAAGCAACAATAAGTTAACACATGTTGTATCTATCAGAATAAGTAACAACTGATAATTCATAAAGCTTCGAGTTCGTATATTAGGCGAGTGGTGCAGTCGAATAAAGCATGCTATAGGAATCAAGGTATACATGTCATGTACTTGACTATGTGGCTGTTACATTTACCATATCCTCCTTCTAGGGATCTTTACATAATAAGAACACCATTGACCGGGCTAGGGTACAATGGGTCTCGGGTTCCTGGGGTCTGGAAGCCCTAAGACATAAACACACTGCAGTGATACCATACATACTACGCCAAAGTCAACCTTGCCGAGTATCATGAGGCTGAGGCTGAGTAGTGTCTGACCGTGTTGATTCAATAATATCAATGGACTTAAGGAATTCTATTCATTGCATTGGTAATGTAAGTTCCAAACCCATGTTAATCTCGATTTACTTTAATTAATCTTATTTTATCTTAATTAAGCTAATTGAGCCAAATCTCAAGAGGTTTAGGTCATGGATATGTAGTTGAGTCGGGTTCATAACTTATTAGGTAGTCCAGGACATTTATATTTTAGTATTTTCATGGTTTTGTATCATTAATGCATCATATTAGTTGCATTGGATGAGTTTCATCTTGTGAGACATTTTTCGTGTTTGGCCCAATTCCATTTGGGTTTATTCCAGCCCATTTAAGCCCAATTAATTTAAACTGGATATCTATAGAAACCAGAAGGGCTTACTTGCAATTCCCAGAAACCCATTCATTTAAAAGGACCTAACCCACCGTTCCTCTCCTTCTTCCCTCTCAGTTGCTTTAGTTTTATCTTCTTCTTCCTAAAAGCTCTCTCCTTCTCCCCTGTATTGCTGTGATTGGAAGCTTGGGTCGTGCATGCATAAGGATTAGAGTGCCTTCTACTTCTTCTTCAATCTCTTTCTCCTCTTTGTTCTCCTTCCAACGATTTGCAGTCCCATCATCTTCTCTTGAGCTTACATAGACTTGAGGTATGGAAACCCATCTCCATTTGAGTTATTGAGTTCAATAAGGGTCAAGAGGTTGCATCTATTAGCATGCATGCATTCCATTCTCATTCTTCTTCATGCATGTGTTAGATTCTTCATTAGTGAAGCCTCCTCCACCATCTAGCCAATGGGCAACTTGATTTGAGTAATGCAACAAGCCTAAGGTAAGTATAGGGATACATTTTCTTTACATGCATGGCTTTATTTTTTTATTCTTGATGGACTTTTGTGGATTACCCCTTTTACAGCTCAATGGATAATGTATGCAATCGATTCATATTTTAATGATTTTGGATGAATAAAAATGATAGTGGTTCTTTAGGGAACCTAAGAATGTGAAATGGAAGCCTTTATGTCGGTTTGAACGTAGGTGGAATAGAGGAATGGAAGAGAAAATCGATTGGAAACTGAACACACTCGAAACAGAGTGCTTCAGGGCCGACCGATCGGTCCTGAAGCCCAATCGGTCAAATTGCCTCCCTGGGTAGTCCGACCGGTCAGTCAATATGCCTCCTAAAGCCAGATCAGTTGAATTGCCTTGCGGGTAGTTTGACCGATCGACCACTCTGCCCGACCGGTCGAATTTCCCTTCTGGACATGGTCCAATCGGTTAGACCCATACCCGATCGGTAGGGTAAGTCTAACCTGTAGTTTATAGAAATGTGTTCCAAAATGGATTTCATGCTTGACTATGGACTTTCTATAGTCTATGGAATAACCTAATGATGGGTTACTCCCTTACACCTTAGGAAGAGACTAAAGTATCCACCCACCCTTACCAAAGGATTGTAGGTTATCCCAAGACCATTTATGACCATATAAGTGTATCATTTGTTACACCAACCAGCTCAACGGTAACTGAACGTGGAGGAGGAAGAGTGTTGAGCTATCACTCTTTCCCTTTTGATTCCCTGGTTAGTTTTCAATGTCACGTCATGGATATTGGCATAAGACGAAGTGTTCTTCCTATACATGAGGTAACACCGAGAATGGTAATACAATGACACTGAATGTCTTATGAATACACCGTATTGAATGACTTTGGAAACCCAAATTATCTAGCATAGAGTTGGTTAGTAACCATCCTTGGTAACCTCTCAATCTAATTGCATTCATATTGATAGCAACCTTGACCTCAACATGATAGCTTATATCAGTATGCATTATTGATGATCAATACTCTACTTAGTTGTGATTCTATGATTGATATTTTTATCCAAATTGAAATACATTTCCAAATAAGTATAAACAGATCAGTATACGTTGAACATGGGCATCAGATTTACTTCAACATACTTAGAGTCGGCGCCACTTAGCTTATACCCCATGGGAGGTTTGATGGGGCCACTTGGGATTATTTTTTCAGTTGTCTGCTGCAGTACTTATCAGAAGAGTAAGTCGACGCTCTTAGGGTAGCTAGTCGGTCCTGGCCCGATCGCTAGTGATTTCCCACAGATCAGTTTATTTTCTTACTAGAGAGATGAGATAGCAATGTGGTTGCTATTTAGTATGATGTTCTCTCATTCATAATTCCTTAATCATGCTTACTCATATGCATAAGTACCTAGATTATGATATTGCTCTCTTTTAATCATTATGTTATTTTAATTCAATTGATTTATCATATTAAGCTCACGTATCCTTATTTTTACTTAACCGTTGTGTTAACAAAGTTACCATGGTGTTATAGGTACGGAACCCGTTGCCAGCCCAGCATTCAGCGCGCTCCCGGATGGAACCCCAGTGTTACCTCAGGATGTGAACGAGTGGAACGAGGAAGATATCTTTTCTTGATCCTCCTCAACGGCGCGAAATAGGGTTATTTTGGGAAGATTTAGCTTAGCCATGGATTGGCTTAGGGTTCATCTTGATATTTTGTATTATTTATGGATTTTCTTACCTATGCATGTAGTCGGGATAATTAACAAACTTTGTTTTATTAACGGACTGAAGTTAATGTTTTATTGATGCCTATGATATGTACACGTGAATTCTTCAGGTTTCCGCTTAATTAAATTGTACTTGTTAATACGTGTTTACGGATCTTCCTCACACGTACCTCTGGGATCACCCTTGTGATAGTTCGTACGTTTCTTGTTATGACACGAATTATCACGGGTACGTGTGTCGCCCCTCGAAATCCACAATAAATCCCCAATTCTCGGGTTCGGGGCGTGACACGTAATAATACTCAGACACAAATACATATCAATGCATATCAGTAATCCATGTTAGGAACATGTTAAACAATGTGAAGGCTATCCCATACTATATCGACAAAACATGCGTTGAACTTTCAATGCATACGTAAGAGTGGAGGGCAATCATTGTCATCCAATATGCCATGCAATGCAATTCAATTTGATTGAATCAAAACAGATTACTAGCCAACCCTAATCTAGTCATCCAGTGTTCTATGTTTGTTAATATCTTTGTCAATTATATACAACAAAGGGGAGAACGAACAGGAGGAGAATAAGGTATTCAAGGGGAGATATGCAATATGATAGGAGATAAAGATTCATGTATTCAATTGGTACAAAGGTACAAGTACTAAAAATATTCTATATTTTTTGAAAAATCTCATTGTATTTTGGGTTTTTATTTTGTGTAGAAGATTTATATGTCTAGGGAGTTTTGTCCATAAATTGTTAAATGTGGAGATTATAAAGATTTTTATATGTTAGCTAATTCATAGGTTGGACAAAACTTTGGGTCTATTGAGTTTTATTTGTTATTTCTTTTAGATGGACCATGATTCGTGTCGCCAAAAGAGCTAAAGTATAGAAATTAGAAAAATAGAGCACACTGTCATAGACCAACTATCTCACCTACGGTTTATAGCCCGTGCGGCACTTGAGTAATGCCCCATGCATCTAACGAGTCAACCTTTCCTCCTAAGCTAATTGCAACTTACTCGATTATAAGGTTAACACCACATTCACAAAAGAAGAACACTTGGAGAATGCTAAGAGAACTGAAGAGCTTCTATTACTTGAGAGCTTCTTGCAACTCTTGTTAATTATAAATAAGGGAGGCCACCCTTTTATATACACTTTGGCCTTACAAAGTGTGGCTTAGAATGTGTCACGTGTCATTCATACATTGGTTGAGAGTTTTCTAGAACTCTCTCTAGAATGTTCTACACCATTTATTACAAATATCTATAAGCTTCTACACTATACAGAATCAAAGAAACTTTAAAATAATGGGCCCCTGAACATGGGTCATGGGATAAGTCCAGCACATAAGATCCGTATTCACCAAGATTAAGCCTCTCTTTGATGCGAAAAGTGGAGCAACCTAGCTGATCGTGACAACATGCTGAGCGAACATGCTCATGTGCTTGAGCAGGACAAGACAAAAGCAACTACGCTCAGACCCATGATGTACATGCTCAAGCTTGACCAATGAATCATCATATAACATCATGCAAAAAGACCGTGCTCAAGTAGGCACTTACTTGCACTTGAGCATTATGATGGAAATAACAATCAGCTTGTGGGAATTTATTTCCTATTTATACGAGGATTAGTAAGTTGTGTTTTAAAAGGAGTATCCTTATGAGGCACAAATTATGGCCTATAAAAAGCGTTCATCTCTCAACCTTAAAGTACCTTTCTTTATTTTGAGTCCAGAATATCTAATTACGAGATCCTTTCTTTTCTATAGCTTCTATTAGAGTGTTTAGTGCTGAAGCTTTGTTATAGAGTGTTGTTTCTTCTATATCTCTTGTAGAATATCATCTTTTTTTGTAGAATATTGTGAGGATCAAGCGAAGCATCTAGCGGTTTCTCGTTGTTTGGATAAGTTGCATATAATAATGGGCGGCTCAGAGTCATTGCAACATGAAGTTATGCGAGAACAACTACAGTCTTAACATTGTGAAAATTGGATAAGGGTTATGGGTTTATCTTGAAACTATTTGATTCATAGTGCTTGATATTGGTTAAGTCAGGACTTGTGGTTTTTTTCCCGATTTGGGCTTCCATGTAAAAATCATATCTACTTATAGTGGTTACTTATTTACTTTACGTTTATTTTCCAATGCATATTGTGTGTTTGTTTGCAATCTAGAAAATCACATACTTGGAAGCACTCCCCCAAAACTTTCAATGACCAGGGTGAACTAAAACATTGATGTGTGACAAATTTCTACAAACATAAAGATTGAAAATGAAAGAGAGAATAATAAAAGAAAAAGAACAAAGCCATAAAAGGCATTCTCATTGACATCTAGTATCTCAATGCATTATTTTGTACAAAGAGGAATAATCCTATGAGAACTAGTTCTCACCACTGTTTTATGGGAAGTTTAGGTAAGGCCCATCTATCATCCAATCCAAATCTTGCAATACATAGGGACCCCCTTATAGTCACATGCCCTAAGTTTCACTCAAATTCGAATTTACTAGACCGTTTGATCAACTGTACACTAATTTGAATGAACTATATTGGTGGGCCATAAATGAAAAGGTTAGGGACATGTAATTGGGGTTAAATTTGATATTTAAGGTAATCCCACATAGATTTTTCTGTCCTTTTGGTCCTATTTCCAAATAGGTTCCACAAGTGAGCCCTATGAAAAGTTCTCACGGTAGGTACGTGAGACTACTTCTTATAGGATTAATACAAAAACGATGTATTAAAAATGGCCTTTAATCTTGTGAGAACTATTCTTATGTATCTACTGTGAGAACTTTTATGGGACTCACTTGTGGGTCTCATTTGAGGATAAGACTGGGGGAAATAAAATGATCTATGTGGGATTGGACTACCCCAAATATTTAGTTTGGTCTCAATCACATAATCCTAACCTCTTTATTAGTGACACCCACAAAACTAATCCATTTAGATTTGTGCACAATTGATCAAATAGTCTAGTAAATTCAAATTTAACTGAAACTTGTATTATATGACTATTAGGGGGTTCTTATGTATTGCAATATTTGGATTGGGTAATAAATGTGCTCCACATAGAGTTCTCATAAAAGAATTGTGAGAACTTTGTGATAACTAATTCTCATAAGATTATTTTTAATTAAAAAATAGGTAAAAAAGGATTTGTATTTGGATTGTTGGATGCAAGTATTTAATTTTTTTTATTTTTTATGCTTGTAACCTACTCCAATCGTAATTTCAATGATCTTGTGGCATTCGAACTTTTTGGCAACAAATTGGTTCTACACTTTAATGAGCATGAAAAGATCTCGAAGTACAGTGTACGCAGATGGGACTTGATTAAACATGATATGGGTTTCCTACAAATCCAAAGGGAAAGTCTAGAGAAAAAATTTGACAGATAATCCCATCATGCATGAAAATGAATTCCCATGGACTGATGGACCACACCCCAATGAAATGTAGCGTCAAAAGTCAAGTAAAATGTAGCAAAAAAATGTAGGCCAAAGGTTCTAAAAATGTCCCGGAGAGGGACTATTTATAAGCATTCAGGATCAAGACTCACAAGTCAAGAGTCGTTCTAGAGCACTCAGGACTCGGGATAGATCCAGGCAATTGAAAGCAATTTTTGGGAAGTGAAAACTCAGGTCGTGCCACCCTTCACGGTCAATAACTCCGTGGTAGTTTTCCTAGCCTGAAAAACGCTACTTGGTAGTTACTGCAACTATCGTGTTTTGACCAAATGGACCACCTAAAAGGTGCCACGTGGCAAATAGGTGCTACAGTCCATGGGGCATAAGGTCAAAAAAACTCATGACCAAGGCATAACTATATATATACATATGAGATTACCCTCTAAACCACAATTAAAATGCTTATACATGGCCTACATGATGTATATTTTTTGAATTGGGATTATACGAGGGTTTCCCTTGTGGTGAGCATGTGGGAGACTAAATGACCCGTTGCGTGCGCGCATGGTAATCTGCCTTCATGGTGACATGTTGGGTCTCCCTACGGTCACCATCAAGTGACACATTAGAGGATCCGGACTCATATTTTTTCATGCTAACAATGTTAGATTATGGGGACTAATGGGCCCTACTTGATCTATGACTACAAGCTTCAATGGTTATATGATATATACGGTCAATCTCCATCCCTTGATTCTTTCATGCGTTTAGCATAATTGGAGAGCCATTTCCCGGGCATTGATGGATAAGCGATCACAACCTCACAACATCTTTTTCGATTATACACTCTTATTCTTTCATTAGTATCAGAGATAAAATAGATCTAATCATATCTAATAGAATTCGATTTATTCTTTCTGCAACTCTCTTTTGTTGGGGGTATGACTCATTGTTACTTAGTATATTATAGAGTTTTGTTTACAATAATTCTTAAATAATTTTGAGGTAGACTCACCTCTTCTATCATTCCTAAGAATTTTTATATCTCTATCCAATTATTTTTCTATAAAATTTTTTTACTCTTTAAATAATTCTAGAATTTTTTATTTTGTTTTTATTAAAGAAATTGTGCCAAATTTAGGGTAGTTATCGATAAATTTGATAAAATATTACATTCCTCGACACTGCGCTTTAAGAATTTCCACTGGCCCAATTTTGACACCATTTAGTTGTTACTCACTCTTGGATAGAAACCCAAAAAACAAAAATGATAGCTTTATAAAACCATTGAACGACCCATACTCAACTGGTTAAAATGAAGTGTGATTTGCACATCTTTAGGCCTTAAATGCCTTATTGAGATATTTTCATCTCCCAATCCCCCAAGTTTGCATAGGCTCCAGGTTGACTCTTTAGGCTAGTTCGCATGGCACTACATGCGTGGTGGCTCCCACCAAAATAACTCTCAAGGACATGTATAAACACATCTCTGTGTATATGCTTGAAATCATGTATCTCAGTTAATATCTGTATTTTCTCGGTCATCGACATACTGTTTTCCGAAATACTCTTGTAAAATCCATTTGTATGATTCTTACGTCTTATCCACCATTTTTTACGGCCACCTAGCCCACTTATAATAAAGTTACCTCCTTCCATGCATCTATATTTTGAAGATCTACCTCTGTATTTTTTTACATGGTCTCACAAGAGTTTCCGTTTTTTCTTTTCTCATCCAACTTAGTAGATTTGGGACTTAGCTTTCTCATTGAAAAGTAAACTTCAGAGACATGAAAAAATTTTTGCATAAGAAAAGCAATATCCTTATAAAAGATAAGACAACTACCATGTGCTGAAAGGATGCCTAAGTCCAAATTCTGAGCAACCAAATAAAAACAATTGATGCCTCTTACCACTTTAATAAGAGTACAGTGTAGGTGGCCCACAAGAGTTTAATCAACACCATAACCACAATTCTCACAAGAATGACAATTGATTGGACGTGTTTAAATGCCCTCTCTTTGTTCATTGTAAATATTGCATCTGATGTAATATCCTAATTTTTCTTAATTACCGACATTACAAATATTTTTTACATTCAACACCTTCATAATTTGATTCCTCTAACTGTTCGTTTGCCACTCAGTTTTGCATTACACACTGCACGATGTAAGCAGGAAGAAGAAAAGATTGAGTTGACACTTGGTTGAAACTACTAAATTTTCAGTATACCTTTTTTACATTACAAATGTTTATTTACTTTCAGTACTAAGATTTGTCCAGAGCGAATCTTTTTTAGTCAGAGTGAAGAACATAGCATTCTAAACAACAGATAATTTATTTTCCACTCCAAATGAACGTCGATAGCAGATTTTTTTATTCTGACTGTACACTTTATAATTGTTTACTTGACAATACCAAAGAGCCCAATCTTTGCACAAGGCAGGGCCTACAATGCAACACCACTTCATTATAATGCAGTGTAGCGCCCCATCTTTAATGATGGTGAGGCCCACCTTTATAAAATTTGAGTTGTTCATTAGCCTTAGGACCTTTTTTAATGATTACTGTATAATTTGTTATTTACATATATAACATATCCACCATTAGATTAGTCTCCATATGCTACATGTGATGATCTTACCTCCTTATTATATTGTTGGGATAGAAATGGAGGGAGGCACTAATATATGATCATTCTAAATGATTGGCTCACTAAAAGTTTTTTTGAAAACTTAGATAGAATGATATTATAGGTCCTAGGGCTGATTAATGGCTTGATTTTTTAAAAGGTGAGCCCACCATGCATTAAGGATGGGTCGTTGCACCATATTATAATACCACAGGGATGCATTGTAGTCCTGCCCTCTTCTATAAAGGGCTATCTTGAGGAAAATGTTGTCCTACTCATTGGAGCTCACCTTTGATTATTGCACCCCCTTAATACTCTTATTTGTGGTTATGCTTTTCCTTAGTCCATAAGAAGACCAATCCATCCACTCTTTTTTCTTTTATAGATGCGCATATTCATTAAATTTCCTTAGGAACCATCTCTACTAGAACGCTGAGGCAATGGTAGAAGCAACATAGGTACTTTTTAGTACTCCTCTTGAGGTGGAGTCCACTCTTCAACATTCGCACTCGGGTAAAACCAATCCGGCAAACTTTTGGCGACATTTCTTTTTTGTTAGTCCAAGTTGTCCATATTGGAATTCAAACTCACAATAGTTGGCCTTGATACAATATTAAATATTTTCCATTGGGCAGCACAAATACTTTTCAATACTCCCCTCAGGTGGCGCTCACTACACAACAGCTCCTTTAAGCGAGGTCCATAAGAAAACTTCATTCGTCTCATCTAATTGGTGAGTGTGGATCACACAAAGGTTATCACCTCCTTCCACAAAGTAAAATGGATTCCTAGGCTTTAACCTAGAGAAATTTTAGGCTAAAGGAATACAATGCTAGGATGGGGTTCATCTGTTAAAATTCAAATTGCTAAAACCAAACACTCTTCGTGCATATAAGTTATCATAGAATTTTACATAAATCCAAATTTATTCCACCATTAGATTGAATGCTTGATAATAATAGAAAAAACATGATTAACACAAATCCCACCATTCATTTTCAACTGTTTTAATCAAACACTTCGACGGTAGATCAAACTCGGGGACTTAAAATTCTACGATACTCTATAAATTTCTTTGGAAGCATTTATTTTAGTCAGTTCGAATTTCAACGTGGCCCACGGCAGCCACACAGGGTCAAAGTCCTCTGCTCTTCTTCTGCATGTCTACCGCAGTAGGGCAAGTCAGTCAGTTAGACCATTCATATGGGTCCACCAACTCAAGTATCTTACAAGAAACTGCACAAAGTCTTCCAGTAGAGAGAGACAGAAAGGGGGGAGTATCAGCTTGGTATCTCATCACGCACACACACTCTCTCTCCTATCGATTTCTTCTATCTCTCGAATTCAATCCATTGCCGTCGTTTTCAAACAACACCACCTAACACTTTCAGTCATATCTTAAGAAAATCCACCCATTTCCAAGCCCCTCTTTCTGTCTCTATCTCTCACTCTGTCCCTTCAGCCCCAGAGAGAGGAAGAGGAAGCAATCAAACAGCAATGGAAGCAGCAGCCCATCTCCCAGACGCCGATCCCAGCAAGCTCTGTTTCGGCCGCTACCTCGCCCGAAACGACATCGATCACATGCCCGACACGCCTCGCCGTGGCTCTCACCGCCGAGCCCAGTCCGAGACCTTCTTCCGCCTCCCCTCCGACGACGAAATCCTCTTCGACGCCGACGCCGATTTCTCCCTCCCCGACATTCAGATGCTCCCGCAGGACACCGATTCCGCCGGCGGCTTCCCGGCTCCGGTCGAGTCCGCCGCGAAATTGGGGGAATCCAACGGCGGAGATGCGTCCAAGGGGAGAATTGCCGGAAACAGCGGCACCCATTTCAGGAGCTTGTCTGTGGATGCCGCTTTCTTTGAGAGCTTGGGGCTTCAGCCCAACGATGGGCAGAGCGAGAAGCCGGGCGGCGGCGGTAGGGGGGCGCAGGAGAGGGGCGCGCACAGGCATAGCAGCTCCATGGATGGGTCAACGTCGTCCTTCGAAGCCGATACGCTGTCGTCGGATTATTCGAAGAAGGCCGTGGCGCCTGATAAGCTTGCAGAGCTGGCTCTCATGGACCCCAAGAGAGCTAAGAGGTTTGGGGCTTTGCTCTCTTTGATTTCTAGCTGTTTTGTTACAATCTTGATATGTGTTTGATGTTTGGGTGTTGATTATATTTGATTCAATGGTTTTTTTAAGCATCTCTGTTTCATGGGTCTGCTTTTGATTTGATTGGGAGAGTGAATCATGTGTTCCTTTTCTGTGCTTTTTGTTATTCTTTTGGAGTATTCTCCAAAAAGTGACTGGGTTTGACCTCATGGACAGGACAGATTTCCTCTTCGAGTTTGGTTGGAGTTTGCAGAAAGTGAAAATCTCACATGTTTTGGATACTGTTTTCTTTACTGTACCCCCAGTTGTTGATAATGAATTTTGGGGGGTGTTTTGTGGTTAGAGCTTAATTCAGAATTTTAGAGTGTTTGGTAGGCAAACCTGTGGTTAAATTTCTAATTGAATTATAATTAGAGTAAAAGCCTCTAAGCAAAAAAGTGGTCGTTGGTCAACTACTTTTCTCAGAAGGCCTTCCTAAGTTTTGGATAAAAATACCCGTGCTAGAATAAATATACCTTCTTTAAGTACCCTATATGCTAGAATATACTATCTATGGCAGAATGGACATCTACTTCAAAATCTTTTGTGTATTTACGATTTTTTTTTGGCTGCAATCTGCTGTGCTAAAGAGCGATCAAAATATGGCACCATAAGGCCTTTATAAATGAATCGCAACCCATATAGCAAAATCTGCAGCCGCCATAATTCACAACTTCCAAGTGCTGTTCTCAATACTCAGCTTTACGACTAGATCTAAACATTGGTTGGTTCTTGGTTTTCTACTATATTAGATTTTTGCCTACCATGGTGCAATATCTGGTTGTTTATCTTCCTTCTATCTTTGAACCTGCCCAATCTGCATCATTCTAGGCTTCTAGTAGGAAATGACCATGTCCAGAGTATAAATCCCTTGTCATAGTGATTTCTTGAGATACTTCAAAGTCTTGTGTACAATATTCAAGTCTCCTGTTATAGGAGTATGCATGGATTGATTGAAAATACTAACAATATAAGCTACATTTGGACCAGTTATGGTTAAGAACAATAATTGCTCAACTAATCTTTTGATATAATTTGATGTCACGAAGTAACTCTCTACACCCAACACATATACCATGATTCTGCTTAATTGGAGTATTGAGATGCTTTGTTCTCAAAATTCTGGTTTGTTCTAATAGATCAAGAGTATATTTTTACTGATGTATGTATCATAATTCCTTTCTTTAACCTTTCAAATTCAATTAGAAGAAAATATTTTAACTCACAGAGGTCTTTGATTTCAAATTCAGAATGTGGATGTTTCTTAACCTCTCTACCTTTTCCGTATCACTGCGGTAATAATAATGTTATCCATGTAGATCGATTGCGGTAATAAACACCGTTATAATATAACTTTAGTAAACATGACAAAGTTACTTTAATCCTTCCGGCAATCCAATCTCATGTCATGTAGACATTATTTGTTATGAGAAGCTTGGCCATTATTAAACAAAAGCATGAGATTGAATTTAATGGTGCCACCCTTCATTTAGACAATGAAAAAACATGAAATTGAGATTTAATGGTGCCACTTCTCATCTGGACATCAACCACCCATGGCTGCATTACTTCCCATGAGAAAATCAAAATTTTTGGCTTAAAAAGACTGAAAAAGACCCAACGCTACTGTGTAGGTGTCAGAAATCTTTTGAACAGAAAGATCATGAGTCATGACTTTATTGGAAACCTACAAATAGATTGCTAAAAAGATGCGCATCGATATTTCAGTGAGAAAAGGAATGTCTTCGATTTTCTTGTCTTTGTTGTAGGCACATTTCATCTAAAGTGGGTTGCAACTTTTCAGCCATTGGGTTCTTTGAAATCTGGGCCCTATGTTTGTGAAATTGATGACTAAAGAGTGGTGCATTTCTTAAATTTCAAGATTCTGTAGTTTCTTTGAGTTAAATGTGGTTTGCCACCTTTGTGCTATCTTGAAGACATAGGTTCAGTTGAATGGATCATAATCAAGGCAATAAAACTATAGAAGTCCAGTGCTGATCCCAGGCTGAGCTGATGCTGGTTGTGCTAGAGTGGTATGGCCATGCCATGCCGTGCCAGTCTTAAACAAGACAAATGTAAAAAATAAATAAATAAAATGAGAAATAATGGGAAAAAATCTAAAAATGAGTAAATATAGTGACAATAGTTTTTAATTTTTTTTTTATGCCGACACAATGTTCATCACTTCATAGTTAAATATTACTTAATACATAAAGAGTGCCACATGACCAATAAAAAGGACTCATTCATAACTTCACTTGATAGTTGACATTAATATTAAAATAACAAACCTCAAAATACAATATTTATGGATGGATGAGGGCATGGGGTCAACCAATTGTCTGTCAAATCTATTTTCATCATCTTAATCTTGACCCCTTTTCCTCGTTGGGAGAATTTGGAGCAACCAACAGATCAAAGTTGTCAAATTATTCATTAGCTCCTCTGGCTTCATTGGCATTCTGATTGGCACTGATCATCTTCCTAGTGCTATTGACCACCATACTATACCTCTATGTTTCCTATATCCATAGTGTTGAGCAAAAGGATTTGGATTTGTGTGTCCTTAGGGTATTGAGCTTAATTATCCTGGCCATAAAATTTTCCTCCTGTAAGCCAGTGGATATAGATACTGGTCTAGATATTGGCCTCCTTTCACTTCCAGATTGAATTGAGAAAAGTGAAAAGACAATCTTTGTAGATGCTTTTACCTGATTCATGGTTCACTTTGTGTCGGTCTCATGCTGTTCCATGCTGCCTCTGCATGACAAAGTAAGAGCTATTTTATTATTCCGGTTGGAAGCTTATATGGTTATGATTGGCATCTAGTTGATTTGGTGCTGGATAAATCTTCATTCCATGTTCATGATTCTTCCATTCAAACTAATTGGTGATTTCGGATACTTCCAAATCCAGCATTGCAGACTTAGATGATAGTCGTTTAATGGACATGAACTTTGGTTGTTGACTTTATTTATTTATTTATATTTATTTTTGAATAGGATTCTAGCAAATAGGCAGTCAGCTGCACGGTCGAAAGAAAGGAAGATTCGATACACTAGTGAGCTGGAGAGGAAGGTGCAGACTCTTCAAACAGAGGCTACTACTCTCTCGGCACAGTTGACACTGCTACAGGTATGGATTGTGAAGCAGTTTTATTAGTTTGAGTTTGTATGCTATTCATAGCAACACGTCCTTAGTATGTAAACTATTCATGTAATCTTAAATTACTCAATTATGTACTAGCAGTACTTTATTTGCATTTATTTCACTTTTTTTTTTTTTTTGGTGTGAAATATAAGAACCTGTCTGGCAGTCCTCTATTACTTTTTTCACCGCTGTTCACCTTCTCTGGACTGTAGTTGGGACATTGGTGGGTGTCACAAAAGCCATGACATTTAGACATGACAAAAATATATATGCTATCTGTGTGACACGTGGCAACAATAGAGGTTGTATACCAGTCAGAGTTGTCAACTCTGTTCCATTCTTCCTGAAATGGCCTTATATTTGTTCTGTTACATTCCAGCCGGAAAGATTGGATTGTTTTTGCCATAGACTTAAAAGTATATGCCATAAGACCATAAGGCAGCACAATCTTGGTGATGCTCCTGCAAAGAACAAGCATAATGCTAGCTTAGATTTATTGCTTCAGCAGAATAGAAGGGGCCCATCTTATAATGAGTAAGTACGATGACCTCACATTCCTCGGGTAATGTTGAGCAAAAAGTTGTGCTGGCAAGTCTTCAAGAGATGTTTCATAAAGAGGTACATGATATACACCAAGCATCTAAAACCTTCTCAAACCCTGGAATCCAATTTTGCATGATTCCATACATGATTTGATGAAGAATATCAAATGAAATCACTTGATAATCCTTAAACAAGGAAACTGATTTTTTGGTTGCAGATATCAGCTGTGCTGGCTATCCCTGAAAGGCAGATCAATGGAGGCACAACCTTAGGACTAATCATATTAGATCAGTGGGAATTCATACTGGAACAAAATAAGCCCCTGAAAATTGTTGGCTTGTTCTCGTGATTTTGCTCTTATTGATGCAAGCAAAACCCATGGTCTGCCAGCCCATTGGGCCCAACCCACAGGGCTAAAAGTTTTAGCCATTGGCCCAAGTCCATTGAGGCCAAATGAGACATCTAGATCATGCATCATGCAGTCTTTTTCCTATTTTCTAGTAGTAGCTGAATTTTAGGGATAGACATGAGAATATTCAGAAAGTTTTATTGTAGAGAATCTTAATTGTAGTTGACTTTTATGTTAATTAGAATTGTTTCTAAATTAGAATTAGGGTATGGAGTCTTTATAAAGAGATGTAATCGCTCTAATTCATTAGTTCATTGATGATAAAATTTCTCCCTTCAGTTTTTTTCCTCTCTTTGTTATGTGTCTGTGGCATAGTTACCTGATTCATTGAGGTAGCCATCGAATCTCGTACGATTCGGTTGGGTTGTGGATCTTGAGGAAAACAAGTTTGCACCAGTTCGTTGTAAATGGGAGAGAGGAAGCTGATAGTATGGATCGTTGGGAGAGAAAGGAACTATCTCTATCCATGGTAGACAGGGCATTTAATGCATGGTAGTACAACTTGATTATATATATTGGTCCTTTGTAAGAGAGGAAAAGAAGATTTCTTATATTTATTGGTTTTTATAAAAGAGTAAAAGAAACTTTCTTATATCCATTGGTTCTTTGTAAGAGTCCTGTCATTCCTCTCAAAAATCTTTCCAACGTACTACATTTTTTTCTCTCTTATCTCAATCCTCTTTCCAAGCAAAAGGGGTGGTCATTAGAAATTCAAATGGATAAAGCTTTCTTAAGATAGAGCTTTGTTTTTCTCTATTATCTCTCAAGATCCAGTCTTTCTAGAGTTTTAAAAGTTGAACATATGAAACATTTGTGGAGCCCATAGCAGCCCACTTATTAGAAATCCAAATAGATGAAAATGATTGCTTTATTTTTTATACAATTCAACAAATTTTAACTTTGAACAAATTTGGGCCCACTGCGAGATTAATTAAATATAGAACATTTGATTATATGGACTTGTTGTGATGATGGGATCTTCTTTTATCAAATTCAAAATTTTCATCATGTTTATTAGTGGGAAGCATATATTTTATTACAACTCAAAAAAACTTATCCAATGTAATAGTGACAAGACTTTATTGATGATGATGCTAATGGCCTTTATATACTCATTTGTATCATTTTTTTTGCAAAATATTATTTATTAAATATCCAAAATCTTACTAAAATATTTACCTATATATTTAATCAGACTTACAAATTAGAATATCAAACTAATCAAATTTGAATTTCGAATCAAGCGAATTGAAAAACGAATTAAATATTAAATAAACGTACCAATTGAATATTCAAAATTTGAGTGAGTGCCAAACTTAGAATTATGAACTCAAATTTGAATTTGTCGAGTCCTGAATCAGGTAACTATGGTCTGTGGTGTGACTGTGATACCAAGACTGTTTGGACCCTACCTCCAAGCTTTGGCTTGAAGAGTAGCTCCTACCTAGTCTTCCCTTACAGCTGCGTCATCCATCCTAGCCAGAATGGCTGTTCCAGTCTACTCTGCTAGACAACATACTTTTTGCATTTTATTTTTATTTCTACTTTTCAAAATTTTAACATTGCATCGATAATAAGAAAAGAGGTATAAGCTATGATGCTTAGATATGGATATGGGGGTCGGTAATACGACTTTGTAGTTTTGAGAATCTAGGACATGGATTTGAATATTGCTTCCCAATTTTTCTTCAAAACATTTTTGAATTGATGAATTATCATTGTTCGTATTCCTTTTTAAACACTTTGTCTGTTGAGAAGTAAGGAAATTGAAATGACCATGTGAAATAATGGATTTAACGAGCAGGATGTGTTGAACTTGTACTCTAGAAGTATCAGTGCCATATCGAGTACCAATATGAGTGTCATATTGGTCCGACATCGATACAAATGGGAATGTAGAAGTATCTGGGTTTCATAGGGTATAAGCAATTAAGCATTTTTAACTCACCCAATTGAATGGGAGGGCTTTAAAGAGACAACATATGTACAAATGTGATTAGTTATTTTTGTATGTTCCCAACTGCTTGCTGTTAATTGATCATTTTATTAATTTGTGACTTGCTTGATGTATTTGATGTGTAGAGGTAGCTAATTGTATTTTACTTAATGTTAAATGATGTAAGTATGTGTTTATTATTTTTCCTTCGCTTTCTACTTGTTGTAACTATTTCCTATTATGCATCCATCTTTTTCCTGATCAGAATGCCACCATGGCTGTAACGGCAAAATGTTCCATTTTAGAGCCGAGCAAAAACCAAAATGAAAATGATCCTTACCAAATAAGTAGAAATTGAACTAGCAGCCCATGGTTCAGTGGGTTTGATTTTATATTACGGATGAAAAAGAGAGTATAAATTAAGAAAAGTTTATGAGATCTAGAAAGGGTTTGCTTTCCAGTCTCTTGTCAAATGTGGTTCTGTACTACACCTTGTTATATATACCACACACTGTATCACATTTGGTATTAGTAATTAGTATTCCCTCTTTGTCCTTCTAATATGAAGCTAATTATTCCTTCGGTTAAGATACATCTGTGCAGTAATCTAAAAGATAGAACAATATAACTTACCTTGGACTGTTGGTCTCATTTTAATATTTTCAAACATATTAAATCAACTTCATAAAATTTACCTTTTTATTATATATTTATTTATTACGTAAAACAATAATTTTATGACAGGTGTATCTATATGAGCATCTTGCTAGATTTGTTTGCCCTTTTTTTCTGAATATTGTGAAATTTAAAATAGCTGTAATAGATGCTAATATGGACACCATTTTTCGTAGCTACCACTACATGCATGTAGTTAGATGAGCTATGAACTAGGATGGTTTCTGGCTATTTGAAGTGTCAAAATTATGGTGCATCTAAATACATTGCCTGTATTAATTAGATTTTTCCCCAAAATTACAGAGAGACACTACTGGTTTGACTACAGAGAACAAAGAGCTCAAATTGCGACTGCAGGCAATGGAGCAACAAGCACACCTTCGTGATGGTATGTTTACTTGTGATAGAATCTATTGATGTTCTATCTTAAGAGTTACTTTCTTATCTTTCTTTTCATTGGAGATATGATACTCGAAACCCAGAGGGAGGTAGGAATCCATGACTAAATATTCCACATTTCCACTAGATTCAAGTTTTTGGGTACAACAACTTTCTTTTGGGAGGTGGGTTTCTGGCTTAGGATTGTAGATAATCATTTTGTTTCCAGCTTACATATATCTTTAAGATGTTTTTCAGGTTTCTTAATTTTATCATTAAAGGATGGTTGATAACTGGCCTGTTGCCAGTAAGTCATGCCATAAATTTATGTGAAAGAATAGATGATGTTTGAAAATGGGGTCCAAGATGCTCACCCAGTTTAAAATCATTGGTGATATATTACATTTTCAGTTGTCATGCCCTTTTTTTCTTTTATTTTGCTAAGCAGTTGTCGTAAATATTGTGATGGTCGCAGAATATCAGTCAAAATTTCACTGCTGTGATATTTTGGTGAGATTGATCAAGAATCTTTATTTTCATGGTCATCTTGTTGTATTTTTAAACTTAGTTTCTTATATTTCTTTCTTTAATGATTTTATTTTGGCAGCATGTTCCCGATATTATCCTGGGAAAACCCAGACTTTTGAAGATCTCCAATTGAGATGAAAAAACCCCAAGAGCAAGATTTTTGACAATGGTTTCCTTAGACTGTTTCTGCAAATCACATCTTTTTGTTTATAAACGCAATTTTTTTTAGGCTGGTCCTCAAAGTCCTACCTTTCTCCTACTCAGTTTGTTTCTTTCCTGTTGGAATTGATCTGGGAATTGTTTGATTTATGGCAAGAAAAGTGGAAAATGCCCAAGTAATGTGGCGGTTCTTTTCCTATCCATCCAAATGTGCAGAGGAATGTAAAACTTATCCATGAAATTTAACTGTCACTCCTAATGGAATTTTTTGGAATCAAAATACACCCTTTGTTGCGAAGAGTTTGTTTTTAGAAAAAAGAAAGTAAAGCACAATTTATATCAACTAGGATAGTATCCATGCAGCCACTGGATGCATTGAAATAGTTTTCTGTGTAGAGGACTAGATATATGTGGTGCTACCTGTGAATATTCCTTACAGGAATAAATTTCGTCATAGTATAAATTACTGGGCTGGTTGCCTAACCCTAATGAAGCAGCAAGTTGATTTTCAAGCCCTAATTCTGGCCTTTTCTTTTTTCTTCTCTTTCCCAAAAGCCCTAAAATTTCAGACCTTTCTCCCGAAAGCCCTACTTAGCTTCAAATCCAAGTCTTCAGTTTGGTATCAGAGCTCATCCTTACAAAGAAGACTTGTAGGAGAACAGTGTAGCAGTTTTTTCGCCAAAAGATTATGTTTTCAAGGGAATATTAGGGGCAGATTTTAGAAATCCTGTGCTGATACCAGCACTCAAGGCTGCAATTGCACCAGCCGTTGGGTGGTTTTGAAGACATTTTTCTGTGAGTCAATGACTCTGATGTGATGCAGCAGAAATTTTCATCATTCAGGTCAGTTCTTATGGTGTTTTTACATGTTTTAAGTGGTGGAATCAAGGAGAAACAGTCCCTCTTTGCTAGATGTTGTGTAAACATCCTTGGGTTTCTTAAATTTGGTTTTGAATAAGCATTGATCCTCTTTTGTGATTAACGGGTATTGTTTTATTTTCTGGAGGGACTATTTTTGTCACAAGTCAATCAATTAAAATCTAGGGTTTCCAATGGAGTCCAAATATGGAGAGAAAGTTCTATGGATTGTACTTGGTTGCCTAATGTTATTAATCCAAATATAAGGATTTCTCCAAATTTGTTTAATGGAAATAGTTAATAAGGAATGATGTTATTCTGCTAAGATGGCAGTTGGTGGGGCCAAGAGGCTTGGATACATAGATGGGAAGATTGAGGAATCTCTTAAAAAGGATCATAATTATATAGATTGAGAATCTGAAAACATGTTGAACATGAATTGGATTCTCAATTAATGGAAGAGAGTAGCGTCACAAGCTTCCATTAATTTTGTGATGCTACAACAAAGGAACTTTGGGAGTCCATTTTGTTAGCAATAAAGTTACGAGAGATATTTTAGAAATCAGTTTATATTTTAAATAAAATTTGTTTAAATTTTGAAGTATTTATCCCATTCACTTGTGCGTAAATTGACAATGCTTCTTATTGATTCATTGTATGCAAATGTACCTTTAGAATTTCTTCTTGGTATCAAAGCTATGGCGTGGTTGTGATCTTGAGATTAGGCTGGCTGTGGTCTGGTCCCTTTTGCTTCTGTAGTATTTTTCAAATGAAAAGAATGCATTTATCTACGTCTTACCATCTCAATATTTTCATCAAGCCTTATAATGAATGCTACTAGAACAAGGAAGCTGGTTATGCGCCTAAAAGCAGCAATGCTAGAATCCTTGAGTTGACCTGACCAAAGAGATTTTAGCCTTCAAATAAAGGGATTTGTCAATTGGAAATTATTATGCAAAATGTAGGAGCATGTGGCGTGACCCAGATTTATCGAGGTTCGAGACAATGTTGTGCGAAAGAAAAAGCAGAGGAACTCGAAGAACAACTATCTTTGAGTTATTTGGTGTTAACCTAGAATTTGATATTGTGATTGCTCAGGATGTCAGTAAAGACCCCCCTTGATAATAGTATATGCACTGCTTAAAGCTGTGGAGAATTGAAGAAGAGTATTGTCATCCATGAGCTCTTTTCAACCTCCTCCAGGTTGTTCAACACTTGCAATAACAATATAGATGGTGGAGGTAGCATTCATGGTCATGTTGGTTTTCGAGATGGCCACAGAGGAGGTGGTAAATGAGGCCCTGGTGGATCATCTGGTATTGATCAAGATCAACTTCACTGTACACACTGGTAGGTCCAAACATCACTACAGAGACATGTTGAGACCTTCTGGGATGCCTCCTCATAATGCTTTAGCTTATTTAGTTGACTTAAAAAGCCAATGAGACAAGTACTCACAAGTAGTCATCCAATAAAGTAGAGGAGCGGACTTTAAAGAAAGAGATCATCAGTCTACAATGAAGACCTCTGACAAGAAAGAGAAGTGTGCAGATTAAAGAAAGCATTATATAGGTTGAAACATATCATGATGTGCTTAGATTGGCAGGTTTAGTCCAACAATGGTGTGATATGGTTGTAAAAGGTGTCATGTAGATAACACAGTGTTTGTAAAAGGATGAAGTATTATGTTACCATTCTTATTGTCTATGTGGATGATATTGTAGTCTCCGAGAGTGATGATGCAGAAATCAAGGATCAGAAGGCATACCTTAGGAAGGAGTTTGAAATAAAGGACCTTGGAGAATTAAACGATCTGTCAGGGATTGAAGTTGCAAGTTCCAAGAAAGGTATTGTAATTTCACAGTGGAAATATTTATTGGACCTGCTTGAAGAAACAGGAAAGTTAGGAGCAAAGACAATAGATACTCCAATTGAATAAAATTATGGTATGAATTCTATGAGTGGCAAGTCATTGCATGATCCACGTGGATATCTGAGCCAAGTTGGAAAGTTGATAGAAATGACTGTAACTTGACCAGGCATATTTATGTTGTTAGCATTGTTGGTCGGTTCATGCATGCTCTCCAAGGATAGAGCAATTGGCAACAGTTTACAGAATTCTGAAGTACGTAAAATTGCTCCGGGACAGGGTATCTTGTACTTGGGTCATGGTCGTTTGAACATGGAAGCTTACATAAATGCTGATTTGGAAAGATGGATAGAAGGTCAACTACTGGATAGTGGATACTACTTGTTGCCGAAAATTTAGTTTCATGGAATCAAGGAGCAGCCAGTTGTGGCACTATCTAGACTGCTGAGGTTGAATATAAAGCTATGGTCATGGTGCTGCATATTATTCAGGTTAAAGATTTTGATACAGGAGTTGGGATTGAGAAAGAGCTATGAAGCATGGGTATTGGTACGGGTACGGTACGGGTACGCCGATACAGCAAAATCCTTAAAAAATAGGATACGGGTACGGCTGGGGTACATGAACGTCCATTGAAGAATTATATTTTTTTAGAATCTTTATAATGCAATATGCTAATAATTAAAATAGGTTAGAATTCTTAGATTCAACAAGCCAACATTACTTAATACAATTATAAATTCAACCTAATGAAAAAAAAAGAGCAACAGTAATATTATTTTTTTATATTTCATAATCCAACATTCTTTTCTTCTTCTTCTTCTTCCTCCTTTTCATTTTATTTTATTTTTTCCATTGGAAACGAGGGGATTGGAAATGGGTTAGGGCTAAAACCTTTTTCTTTTTAAGTTCATCGAGAAGGGTTAGGGCGAAAGTTAAAAATTATATTTTTAGCCTTTTCAAACTCTTACAAAAGTTTTTACAAAAAAAAAAAAAAATCACAAAAGTATCAGGAGCGTTTCCATCCGGTACCCACAAAGTCCAAACATACTGAGTACGTTTGACCGTATCCGATATATTTTTTGCCGTACCCATACTCGGTACGTGTACGGGTAAGTACCCGGTACGGGTACGTGTACATTTTAGAAGTACCCGTGCTTCATAGAGAAAGAGCAGCCTTATGATATGATAGTAGTGTAAATAGTAATTGAAGCGTTGAAATCGAGACTAGCTGGTTTTCTATAAAAAACTGAAAATACTTGGAAAATAAGAGATAAATAGAAAAAAAAGTGTGAAAGTGAGAGAGGAGAGAGATTTTCTGAATTCTGATTATCCCTCTTATGATCGGATGGCCAACATCCTCATGTATTTTAAAAAATAGAAATTTTTAGTATTTACATTACCTCTTATATTTACAAAAATGTGCCTGAAATATAAAAATTACATAAAACCGCTGAGGAAAGTTTTTTCTATACATGTTGATGGCCCACCAAGGAAAATGAGTAGACCGAAAAGAACATGGATGGAAGTAGTAAGGATAGATATTAAGAAGATGGAACCTGTCTGAGGATTTGGTTGAGGATAGATTGGAATGGAGAAACAGAATTCATGTCAATTCCAAACTAGTTGGGATAGGCTTTGATGATAAATACCCCTTGAATCTAAATTCTATCATTCTGGAACTAATTTTTGACACTCGCCCTCAACTTGGTGTACATATGCTTGCGATGCCAACTTGGATAGAACATCACTTATTTGTTTCCTAGCCACTGCTTTCGTGCGAAAATCGCAAGCTGGTCATTAGTGCTCTCATATAACAACTTGATCCCTTTCTTGATGGCCTCTCTCATGAATGACTTATGATACCTGGATACTTGTACAAGCCCATCGTATCCGTATCGGACCGATACGATACTTGTATTAGTACCTGATACTGCACTGATACTTTTGAGGTATAAATTTAGTATATCCTACTTAGCAAGTCCATTATTTTGTTTATTTCTTTAGCTTTTCTTACTTTTCAACAAGGAAAATGTTAGAATTGAGCATAAACAATGATAATTTCATTAAATAAAATGTAATTTAAAGAAAAATTTATGACACCCGTATCCGTATCCGTGTCCTAAATTTTCCAAAGTGCAAAGTCGTATATCCGATCCCTGTATCCGTGTCCGTACCCATGTGCGTATCTGGGCATCATAGTGAATGACAATCAACTCCAATGTGCTTTATTCGCTCATGATAGGCTGGATTTTTGGCATGATTTATAATTGACACAGTGTCACAGTGAAAGACCATTGTTTTTTTTTTTTTTTTTTGGCTTATGGCCCCAACTCAGTTAGCCATAAAAACTGCTGACTTCCATGAGTCATAGCTTGATATCCAGCTTCAGAACTTAATCGAGTGTTAGCAGGTTATTTCTTGTTCTTTTAGGAAACCAGATTACCACCAACAAGCATGTGGTATCTGTCGTCGATCTAATATCTGTCTTGGAGCCTGTCCAGTCAGCATCCATCTATGCTTCCATATTCAAATGTCCATGACTAGTGTATAAAATACCTTTCCTGGACCCTGGTGCTCCTTTTGAATATCTCTATATCTTGTGAACTGTAGCTAGATGTTCAGACCTTGTGGCATGCATAAACTTACGACACTTGTAACATGTGATATGCCTAGCAGAGTTATAGTGAGAAAAATTAATTTTTTTCAACCAATCTCTGATATGCATGTAGATCATGTATGAACTCTGCACTTTCATAATGCGAACCGTTATTTTGTTTCATTGGCAAATCCACTGGTTTTGTATCTAAGCTTTAGCGAGCTCTATGGAAAAGAATATTAGTCTGGTGGTCGAGTCACATGTATAATGATGGAGGGATCATAATGGAATCTTCCTCATGAATGGATTACATCAGTTGGTCACTGGTTTTCTTTGATAAACATTTCCCTGAAAAAGGGCGTCAATATTGGAGAGCATGTGGGCAGGACTGGAAGAGAGTTAGATGAATATTTGGCAGGAAGAAGGTAAGAAATGTATTCAATGAAGACTACATTATGAGAAACATGAATCCTGTTTGAAAGAGGATCATGGCAGAAACAACCTTTTTGAGTATCCCTATAACCAAGAAAATCACATTGGCTTGCATGAGGAGAAAGTTTGCTGTGCAAATGGGGAGCTGGTTCATGTAGAGATCTACATCTGTTCCTTCTCCTCTCCATAGGAGAACTGAGTTCTATCTAGTCGACTGATCAATTGCTTGATTCCGGGCTTATCATCATCGATACAAGGAAGGATTCAATTGCTTGATTCCGGGCCTATCATCATCGATACAAGGAAGGATTCTATGAGAACCTCTAATCGGAGATTGCTCGGGCTTATAGCTTGCGGGCTCAGCTTTTAAAGGAGAGGGTTTTTTGAACCTCTTGCTTCCATCAACTATATTTAAAAGGCTCATCTGGTTCGGTTTGTTTTGTGGGCCTTAGTCTCACCAATCGAGATTGGGTCCTGGAAGAAATTTGCAGCATTTGTTGTCCAATATTTTTCATTTTTCTGGAACTTTTTGACACCTCCAGGTCGATTTTTATTATTTATTAATTTATTTATTTTTATACCCTGTCTTGGTTGTCTGTTTCTTGAAGACTGTTTTCATCATCATTGTTGAATCTGCCGATTAATGGTCTGATCTTTGTCAAAATTGAATGTAAGCTGCATAAATACATGAGCTTCCTAACCTGAAAGAAGGATTTGAAGTTTGGAGGGATTTTACATGATGAATTTGCAGTCCATTGACAAAATTATGGGTTGTCCAGCCCCTGTATTTTTTTTCCTGGTTGACTGTTTTTTCTGCATAAATCACAGCACCTGTGCTTTTTCTTTGGTTGATTGATTTGTCTACATAACTGGAATCCTTGTCTAATTCAATGGAGAAAAGTGATATAATTCCCTTCAAATTAAATGGAAACTACATGGGCTGGTCCTTCCATCTCAAGCATTTTTGTGGAAGCCCAAAGATGTCAGGCACCTAAATGGGGCTACTGCAAAGCCCACTGAAGACAAATCATTTACTAATTGGGGTCAAATTAACTCCAAGGTAGTTGCTTACTTGGATCTTGAACTCACTTGAGTCCTCCATTGCTCTCTCACTACAATCTTTCTCCAAAGCCTCTAATATGTGGAACCATTTGCATAAGCTACATCATTAGACAAATAAAGCTAGGGAATTCTATTTAGTACAGAACTATCCGAATACCGTTAGGGTGACAACATAGTCCAAGAGTACATTAGTGGATTTCTCACTCTGGAATGAAAAGGACTCAATGATCCTGAACAATGTGCCTCTGGCTCTCTCACTTATGTAATTAACAACAGGAAGGTATCCCTTTGCTTGATCTTACATTTTATCTTTGACTTGATGGGAGTCTACTTTATCCCACCATGACACAATCAAACACATCTCTGTTGTTGTTCAAGTCATTTGTTAGTTTTTGAGCAATCCCCATAAATCACATCTCATAAGCCATTCATCAGATGCTACACCATATTTGAGGAACTGTTGATAGGGTTCTCTTTTACCCTTCTATGTCTTCTCTGTTTCTTAGTGCTTATGCCGATGCGGATTGTGTTGGGTGTCCCAACACTCGACGATTCACCACACGATGGTGTTTGTTTCTTGGTAAGCCACTAATTTCCTGGAAGTGAAAAAAATAGACGACTATTTTAAAATCGGCCTTTGTTATAGTGAGAACTGTTCTTACGGAGTTACTGTGAGATAGGGGCATGGGATTGGGGTCAAACTTGATACTTGTAGTAATCCCACATAGATTTTTTCATCCCCCTGGTCTTATCCCCATTCGGATGGATGCCAAACCTTGGGGTTAGTGATTATCAGGAAGAGAAAGAGGGGAGAGGGGGGGGGGGGGGGGGGGGGGGGGGGAGTGTCCCTGCTTTTGCATGATTTGGATGGGTTGCTAGGTGGGCCCACCTATAGTTCTCAGCGTGATGAACATGGAAGTCCATTGGATGCAATGAGGCGACCTATATGCAAAATCTTGAATCCATAAGATCACCCTAACCTTCCATGACCCTAAAATTTAATGGCTTAGAGGCATCATTTTATTACGATTTCAATCCAGTGGTGAGGAAAAGTTGGATGAGTGTCAAATTTGGGCTTGTGACTATACATGGGGGGATAGTGTATATGAAAAGATTTGATTAACTCAACGTGGGCCCCATGACAAAAAAAAGGTGGAAAAGGGGTGTTTTTAAAGTAGGGCGTTTTTTAGAATTTCCCTTATATATAGTTAGATATTATATTTATTTTACTTATTGACATTTTGGGGTGTTAGCTTTGATTGTAAAAATGTAAATAAAGTAATACAATAGGAGATTAGGGGTCGTTTGTCCTTTTTGTGTGAAATATGAAAAAAATGAGATTTACATAGGTAAAAAATTTGCATGTGTATTTTATTATGTAAGAATGCAGGAAACACATTAGCATATTTGTTTGTAAACACCATTTTCACATGAGTAAATGTTTGGATAGTTTGAATCCCATATGGAAAATTTTAATATATCTCAAAATCTATGAAGATTTAAGACATGAAACTAATTGTTTTGTAGTTTAATGATGTCACACTATGGCCCCCCCACAGAAAGGCATTGGGTATGGCGAGCATCCGCCTAGAGAGAGGGCGGTGGAATTGGAATCCCATGAGCCAAAGCGAACAATATCATGTGGGTAGTGATCCGGGTCGTTACAAATGGTATCAGAGTCGACGACGGCTCTGTTTTCTAGTGGGGGAGTATGTTACACCTGTGGCCTCCCTGTAGAAAGGTGTTGGGTTTGGCGAGCATTTGCCTAGAGAGAGGGCGGGGAAAACTCTTAAGGACTAGATATGCAGTGGTGCGTATGTTGCAGATTGGAAACATCTGAGTCCAGATCCTGGGTATATATATGTGTGACTTGGTCTTAACTCCACATGAGGCCTTTTAAAACCATGTGACAAGATTGGATTGGGATCCTATGAGCCAAAGCAGACAAAATCATGTGGGTAGTGAGCTGGGTCGTCACAAATTATGTCATGCCGGTGGAGCCTTGTAGAAGGGCGTTGGGTCTAGCTAGCATCTGCCTAGCGAGAGAGGGCAGGGAAAACTCTTAAGGAGTGGGTATGCAGTGGTGTATAAGTCCTACATTGGAAACATTCAAGTCTTGATCCAAGGTATATATATCTATGACCTGGTCTTAAACCCACATGAGGCTTTTTAAAACTGTGCGGCAATATTGGGTTGAAATTCCATGAGCCAAAGTGGACAATATCATTGGGTAGTGGGCTGGGTCGTTACAAATGAGTCAATAAAATATTTGAATGGTTTGGGCTAAAAATTTGGAGCCCATGAAACTTGCAAAAAATAAAGGGTGATGGTGTGGTTTGATACTGTGGTCTATCCTATTTGAAATTGCTCTGGCGCTACTCCAGGCAAGGAGTTGCATAAATGTTTTACACCTTTGTAGGTGTCAAAATTTTCATATGAAAATGGCCCCATTAATACACCATTTTAACACTTCATTTACTTATATTATGCGTAAATGAGCTCAAACAAACATGCTATGCATAAACAATACACGTGTGATGTTTACATATTTAATGCTGCTTTAACTTCCCCTTATGAATTGTATGATATACAAAATTACAAAATAAATCCCTCTCAGTTCTTTTCCTGTTCTCTTTCATCTCCATTCTTCTTTTCTTTAATCTTATTGTCAATTTAGAATTAGATGTCTAGTGTCCAACCTCACCTCAAACTCAGGAAAGTATCATTTTGCTGAGTGAACCTAGTAATGCAAGCTTATTATAACCAGCAAGGGTGAATTTCTGTATCAGAAAATATGTATTTGGGTAGGAGAGCACTGCATGTTGCTATCTGTCTTGTGACATGCTAAACTCAAGAATCATAGAACAAACAACAAACAAATAATGGAATCCATTGTTTTTCCAGGACTGGAAAAATAGTGCAATGCAATTCTCATAATTTTGCTGGGTTCGAATCATAGAACAAACAACAAACAAATAATGGAATCCATTGTTTTTCCAGGACTGGAAAAATAGTGCAATGCAATTCTCATAATTTTGCTGGGTTCTTTATCATTATTGTTGCTTCTACAGCTCTGAACGAGGCACTGCGAGAAGAAGTACAGCGTCTTAAGATAGCAACAGGTCAAATCCAAAATGTCAATGGCAATGCCTTCAACAGAGGACCACAGCAGCCAACTTCATTTTTCTCCCACTCTCAGCAGATGCATCATATGGGAGGTCATCAAAATCAGCAGGTCCATTTGGCCCAGTTATCTCCAAATGGCCCACCTGCAGGGGGTCAGTCTCCACATGGTCATGGCTCTATGGACTTCATGAGAGGCTCAAATCACAATATGTAGTGATACAACTTTGTTGTAAATTAACTCCTCTCCAAGGCTGACAAAAGATAACCTCCAGATATAGCTTATGTGTATATATTTATGTATGAGTTACATGTGTACTTGTCATGGTGTTTATCTCATGATATGCAGTCTACTGTAGTCCCTGGTACTATCAGTGGTATAAATTCTATATTTAGTGTACTGTCTTTAATAGAAACGTGCATGTCGAACCCAACAGTGGAATTTGCTTATGCTAATAAGTGTTGGAAGAATTGACCAAGAGTGGCTATGAGTAAGCTCATTTCCCCTACCTATGGTTCTCACTTCTCATTTCAACAATCCTTTCTTGCTTCTCATAAATTTAATAGCATTGCTTTTACAAGATCATGTGTTTTGCAGATTCATTTCTTGCTTTATTGTAGTCATTTTATGCCCACAACTTCTCTCTGCTTTGCTTTGGAGGAGAGAAATGTAAGGAAATAAATGGGGTGACAAGGGGAGACAAAAATGGAGATGCGAAATGCATGATATATAGGAATGGGCATCCAAATATCCTCTTTTTTTTTTTCCATTCTTTGAAAATAAGGTTTATTTTAAAATGAAAAGAGCCTAGTGAAATAGCCTTGGTTGTATTCCTTTCTGGAGTGAAAAAGAGTGCTCAGATCGGTGCCTTTTCCTGTCGTGGATGCTGAACCAAAGTTAAAAATGGCAGGGCAGCGAAAAAAGGTGCTCTGTTGGTCCAAAAGGGGGCATCCATTTAAAAATCTACTCTGTAGTTCAAGTGGGATTCCTTTACCTGGTATCATCTTACCACAGATCACCCATTGCATGTTGAAGGGAATTTTCATTTTCTAGTGTGGATTGTATAGGACTACCTGGTGCAAGCTTATCAGTGGGAGTAAGATGGAAAGGTCCCATCAACTATAGAGGGTGGGGCCAAAACTTGCTACATCAAATTTTATTAGCCCTTGCCAGTTAAAAAGAAGAAGATTTTTTTATTGGCCTTTGATTTAACAGCCTTAAAAAGTCTTTTGACTGCATGAGAAATTTGAAATTTCTCCTAGCAGTCCAACTCTATGGGTCCCACTTGACCTATATCCCTGTTTCTCTGTATCTCTGTATCCTCTGTGCCTTAGGTGGGCCCCACGAGCTGGATTTCTATGCAATACTCTTCTAGGTGAAAAAGTTCCCTTTGCATGATGAAGGCGCAGTTTATATATCCAAACTGCCGAACCAAACTTATGCATCTTTTATTCGGATGGAGCTCTTTTTACTCGGATGGAGCTCCGCTGGTTAGAACTATAGGCACATGTGTGAAAGTACATGACTTTTGACTCTCCTGCGTAGCAAAAAGACGGAAAAAAAAGCCGAGAAAGAAAAAGGGGAAAGAGAACTTAACTACATAAGATAACCCAAATTGCACTACAATTGGCTTTTCACGAGAAAACACTGATGTCAGTACAAACTGATAATCCAATTGCAAATCAGCCATTTGACTGGGGCGAAGGAGAGAGAATTTGCTTTGTCCGTTTTTGAATTTGAGGAGTCTTGAATGTCTGCTTACTTTCATGGAAATTGGAATGGCTTAGACAAAACCTGTGGATCCAGAGATATCTGATGGTATCTTAGCAAACTCTCTTTTTAACTGTGTGAGGGTGGAGTGGTGGACCTATGGCAGTGTCTATATTGTTAAAACTTAAAAGAAAGTCGACCAATTCAAGAGTTGAAGGAGTCAACTGAATTCCATAAGAGGTCATTTGAATATGCTGTTGATTCCATCCGCACCATTGCAGCTAGTCATCTATGGCAGGTGATGAGTATGACGAATCTGCTCCTGTATTTTTGTCCATCTATTAATGTATGGCCCTATTTTTACAGCTTGTGGTGAGTCGTGCTGACTTAAATGGCCACCTAAAGGCATTGAGGGGACTTCTTTCAAGTAAAGAATGCTTTGTATTTGTACCTGGTACTTAGAGTTCTGCATTGAGCTTGTGTCCAGTCCTTTAAAATCACTATTGGGTGTGTTTATGCTACTAGAGAATTCTGTACTTCACTTGTTTTTGTTATTCAAAGGAGAGGAATCTTATGTTCCTACCCCTCCCATAGTAAATTGAAATTATCTCTATTGAGGGGAAAATCTTATTTCTGTTTCCTTATCTGCATGGAAAAAATGCTGCATCTAACTACAGAAGAGTGGATTGCACACAAAATCAGAACAAATTTTCTCTGCCAATTACAGTCATGGAATCCTCTTGTTGTGCAAAGTACCCCTAGTGTTTCTTTTCTTTAATCTTAAACAGTATTATGTTGAAGTATTCTCTGTTATCGCTGAACCACTGATGATCAGTGGCAACAGTCAAGGCATATCTGTTTCATGGGCACAAGATCCCTGGTAGTTTTCTACTGAGGCAATAGCAAAAACCACAAAAAAAAAAAAAAAAAAAATTAAAGAAGTCAACCAATTGAAAATTTAAACGCAAGGCATGGGAGCAATCCCACGCCTCACCAGTTCTTCTGCGTTCGGAATTGGCACATGACAAGCTTCAGCATGTACTCAATTACTTTTTTTTTTCTTAAAAAGATTAGTCAAATAACTTTTGCTCATCAATCCATTCATATGCATTGCTAATTAGGCGACACATGCAGACATCCAATTAAGTTTTTCAAACCTGTTTGCAAGTAACATAACCGAAGCCACTGTAACCATTCATTTTCAGACAGTAATATATTATGTCTTTACATGAATAGAAGAAAAAGGAAATATACACAAGAGAGAATTTATATATATACACACACACATTAAGGATTAGAATGCCCAATTAGTGTAGCAGCCTCATAAAGATGACTCATAATTCCTTATGCATTATCGCCTCTTGCATCCTCAAAAAGGGAAAAATCCCGTTATATGTTACTCAAAATGCTTTAAAGAGTTTTGTTGTTGGAGATTTAGAATATGCAGCTATTTTCAACGGCGAAGTTGCAGACTGATTAAATATCCAATCACCATTTAGTAAGACAAGGCAGCTTCTTAGGAAACAATAATCAAACTGTAGATGAAATCAAGGACCTAGCATCATCTTCGTAATTAATTAATTAGAATTATGTCATTGGTCATTCAATCAAGAGTGAAATGGGGACATCACTATGAATAACATGTATTTTATGCTAAAATAGGTGGCCATGGGGCTGTCAATGGTCACTTGAAAAAGTCAATCATTATTTTATTGTACTTTTTCACATTAACAATTTTTTTTTAAATTTAACATTAAAAGGTTGGAATGGAGAACAGCCAGTCCTATGTAGGTTCCAACCCTCACAGTGGCGGACTCAGGATTTTTGCTTGAGGGGGGCTGACAATGATCATTTGAAAAAGTCAATTATTGTTTTGTTGTACTTCTTCAAATTAACATTTTTTTTTGTGAAAAAAGTTCACATTAACAAGTTGGAATGGAGATCAGCTCCTTACGTAAGTGGTTAGGAGTAGCAGTCCTCTCTAGGGTTCAAACTCGAGATATGCCACGTTTCCCACATGTTTGGGCTTCCATTCTCCCCTTTGTGAGCTTCCTTTTTCGCGTAAGCGGGCTCTATTTTGGAACTCAGCCCCCTTGGCTGAAGTAACAAAAAAAGGTTCGAATAAGAGTCTTTTTGGACTTGAAAATAGTGGATAAAATTATATAATGCAGTAATGTCCTACTCAAGTTCAATAGTTCTAGAAATACACCCTCTTATTTACACGAAAATATACCATAAATCACTATAATGTAAAAAAAAATTGTAAGATTTAGTGAGCCTGAAATTGAAAAGCTGAAGGCAGGCTTCTTTAAATTGAGAAATTTATAATGAATTGATAATGATCAATTTGGAATGGGTATTTTTATACGATTCACTTTTTTCAAGTAATTTTTTAAATAAATATATAGAGACTTTAAACACTCTGTTTAACATATACACCGTTACACATAAAATTCAATGAAAATCAGTTGTGTCATGGACTGAGTAGTGTCAACTGCCGAGAAAACCAAACAATGGCAAGATATAAGTCATTCAGTGCCTTAGTGGTTAGTACTTATGTTATGATTTTCCAAGACATCCATCACATTGTAATTCCAATTATATTTTTTTATTTTAGATTTGAAACGGCTACAATATTTTCCTCCCTTTGTCTATCTCAGTTGTTCCATGAGATAAGCAATTAGAACAACTGAAAAATAGGACCCTTATGTGCCTGTCTCCACAAATGCGTTTGCTTAACCAACTGTTTGATTCTATTGAAGTCCTACAAATGGACATAAGTAAAATAGCAAAATAGGTTATAAAGACAATAATAATGAAGTCTAAGTATATTTTAGGTATCAGATCAAACATAAAAGGCTAGTCTCAGTCATGAATGAAACCTTAATATATTGTCTAATATAATCATGTATAGGTAGATCTATGACTCGATGTCAGCTGGAATTAGAAGAGTTTGCTAGAAAAGCTATGATCATCATAAGATAAAAATCATTGTTTCTTTTATCAATTGATGCTCATGGAATCAAATCATTGATCCTCATATAAAACTTCTACAAATGTCAGTTTGATTTCATAGTGATAGCAGGAATTCAAGTTTTTAAGAAACTTCGGCTACAATAACAGTTGAAAGGTACTGAAGAATCCTTCAAGAGGCTAATAGTGAAGACGTGAATTATCCTACTAGCTACATCGTATAATATGCCAAATCCATAAAATGATAAAATGGATTCAAAATAAAAGCGAAATTCACCCAAATTTAGTTTACTAATTTAAAAAACTACACCCCAACTTAGCTCACCACACCATTTCAGAGAGAGGGATCAATTGATAGAAAGAGGGAGAGCCAAATATGAAAACCTGCATGAGAGAGAGATCATGATGTGCCCTACGCAGATGCTAATGCCGAGGCTGAAGCTGGAGATTGATTTAAGGATTTTTGATTTGGGGACATTGAGTGTGTAAGAGAGAAACTGACATTAATAATAAAAAAAGGGATTAATTGCCAGACATATTTTTGAGTTAGGGAGGGTGGGGGCTTCGATGGGTTTTTACATGGGGCCGGGGCCAGTTGGGCTATAAAACCCTTTTGGGGTTTTGTCATGCATGGTGAGGGTTGAAGCCCCCACTTCCAATGATGGACCAAGAGTTTTCATTTGAGGCTGCGGACCTAAATAGATAGTTGTATTTTGAGAAGACATACAGGATTTTCAAGTGGATTTTGGAGGTGGATGTAGAGTTTTTATGTAAATTTTTTAAGCACAATTAGAATTTTCACTAGGGTTTTAAAAACGGACTGAGATTCAACAGGTGTATCTGCCTCCTGTAGATGTATGTAAGTCTGCCCTTGCCCACTTCCATGTAAGTGGATCTGCCTCCGACAGCGGGATAAAGTATTGGGTTATTGTTTTGTATTTCATTTTAGTCGGTTCGGTTTGTCTGGATTAGCTAGGATCAACATTTAAGATTAAGGGTATTTTAGTTATTATATATGGATTTCCTTGAGGACTAAAAAAGAATATCTTAGGGCTAAGAAAACAAAAACTATATATATATATATTAATGTATTGTACCCTAACTCTCTCGAATTGAAAGAGGAGAACAACAGATGATATTTTTCTTCCCCGTGGATGTAGGCAATTTTGTTGAAACACGTATAATTGTTGTGTTTATATATGTAATTGCTTGAAGGTGTGTTTGTGTTTGTTCATCATAGTTGATTTGTCGATTGCAGGTGTTTTTTGCATCACATTTTCCAATAAGAAAAGTGTGAAAGGAGTTGAGCTTATCAAAGGAGGGCCCAAATAAGCCCCATAGTGCTGGACTGTACATTGAGTATCCTTACTGGTGAGAAAATCCTATCCTTAGGACTTGTCTGGCATCTCTAGTCTTATTATTATAAATCCATTTAAAATAGAGGCATTAAAAAAAGATGTTAGAATCAAAATGTGTGTTTGATTATATGAGAATCTATTTTAAATAGTTTTTTAAAAATCAATGGTTGAACATTTTTTTTACAAATTTCTTAACATCTACAAAGTATCAAGCTTTGATATTCGACTCTATAGTCATGTTCATCCTTTCAATGAGATCTAACGTTTGGATTTTATGTTTGAGGCCCATAAATTTAAAAAAAAATGCAAATAATTCACATTTTTAGAAAATATCTCAATATTGGTGATGATCCAATGGCTAAAATTCGATCTTCTAATGATCATTGACCTTAAAAATATTTTTAACAATTTTGATTGTGATTTATTGCTTCAGAAATAATAATAAAAAAGAAAAGAAGGGACTGCCTGTGGAATAAACCAAAAATTGGATATGTTACATCAATGATCGAAAGTTTTCACAAGTTTTCTCGCGATATACATGCAATCAAGACTTGAAAATTGGTAAGCATGTATCTGATGCTGTATTATCTATTTTAAATTCAGGGTGTATGCATAGGGAGATTAATCATACTTATATAGTTTTGATCCCAAAAACAAGAAACCTAGGAAAAATTACTGACTTTCACCCCATAAGCCTTTGTAATGTAGTACACAAGCTTATTTCTAAGGTTTTGGCAAACCGGTTGAAACTAGTTCTACCCCATGTAATCTCTGAGTATCAAAGTGCCTTCGTCCCGGTAGGTTGATTATGGATAACGTGTTAGTAGCATATGAGGCTATAAAAATTTTAAAGCAGAAAAACAGGGGTGAGAAGGGGTATATGTCCATCAAGCTTGATATGAGCAAGGCTTATGATAGGGTGGAATGGGGTTTTCTTGAGTAGGTGATGTTGAAGTTGAGTTTTCATCAGAATTAGGTCTCTCTAATCATGGAATGCATCTCTTCTATCTCATACTCTATATTAATTAATGGGGTTCTGACAAGCCCAATTATTCCTTCTAGTGGATTGAGGCAGGGTGATCCTCTTTCTCCTTATTTATTCCTCTTATGTGTCGAAGCTTTTACTTTTTTATTGAGACATGCAGAACAGGAGAAAAAGATTACAGGCCTTACTATCTGTAGAGGAGCTCCACAGCTTAGCCACCTCCTTTTTGCGGATGATAGTCTTCTTTTTCGTCAAGCAAATAGAGATGAGAATTTATACATTTAGCATATTCTCAAGGCGTATGAGGAAGCGTCAGGCCAAAAGATTAATACGGAAAAAAGCTGGCTCTTTTTTAACCAAAATACTAATCAACTAGATCAAGAGAGCATCAAATCTATTTGGGGTGTGGAGGCGATCAAACATCATGAGAGATATTTGGGGCTGCCCTCATTTGTGGGGAAATCGAAAAAGCAGACTTTCTTGGATATTAAGGAGAGGGTGTGGAGGAAACTACAAGGATGGAAGGAGAAGTTTCTTTCACAAGGAGGATGAGAGATTTTGGTGAGGGCTGTGGCTCAAGCAATTCCAACTTATGCCATGAGTTGCTTTAAATTGCCAACAGGTCTCTGCAAAGAGTTGAAAGGTATGATGGCTCATTTTTGGTGGGGGCAACGTAACAATGAAAGGAAAATTCATTGGGCTAGTTAGGAGAAGCTTTGTCAATCCAAACATGGGGGTGGAATGGGGTTTCGGAGTTGGGAAGATTTTAATCTCGCTCTTTTAGCTAAGCAAGGATGGAGGCATGCATTACCAACAACTGCTATTTTATAAGGTTTTCAAGGCAAAATACTTTCTAAATGTTTCTTTCCTTCATTCAACCACTGTTAGGAATCCATCGTTTGCTTGGAGAAGGATTTTTGCAGGAAAAAATATTTTATTGGAAGCTTGTAGGTAGAGAGTTGGAGATGGCTGCTCTATAAAGGTCTGGAATAAATGGCTACCTACTCCCACGACCTATAAAATAACTTCGCCAAGGAGGTTGTGGTAGGAAGATGCTGACGTATCTGAGCTAATTGATCCTGACTTGAAGTGGTGGGATGTGCAAAAAGTTCGCAGTGTCTTCCTCCCACATGAAGCTGAAGCTATACTCAGGATCCCTTTGAGCTCTCAGATGCTGAGTGATGTTATTGTTTGGGCAGAACATAAGTCAAGAGTCTTTTCTATGAAGACAGCCTATGTGGTTGTGAAGCAGCTCCAGAAAAACATTGGTATAGGAGAAAGTTCAAATTCTGGGGCTAGAAGACGGTTTTGGATTCGTTTGTGAAATATGCAAGTTCCAAATAAGATTAAGACTTTTGCTTGGCAAGCTTGCAAGGATATTTTGCCCACAAACACTAATCTCACCAAGCGCCGTATCATGGTTGATACCTCCTGTGCTTTCTGTCTGATAGAGCCTGAATATTGTATGCATGTTTTGATTTCTTGTTCTCAGGTACACCATATACGGAGGAAATGCTTTAAGGGCATAGATTTTGATCAGTCTTCACATCAAAATTTTGACATCTTAGTTTGGGGTTTGATTGAACGATACCCAAATCTAAACCTGGAGCTCTTCTTCACATTGGCATGGGAGATATGGCATTGTGTTTATCCATGATGGAAAAGCCTTAGAGCAGCTGTTAGCCATTGATGCAGCAATGACATTGCTTTAGAATTTTAAACCTGCTTGTTCTCATAAGAAGAATTCCAGTAAAGAAATTTTTCGATGCATGGTTGCCTCCTCCAACGGGCATGGTAAAGCTAAATGTAGATGGTGCAGTCTTCCATGAGGTGCGGAAGGCAGGCGTCGGTGCAGTCCTTCGAGATAGTTTGGGAAATGTGATTACGGCAATGAGCAAAATAGAGAGCAAGGTAGACGGGGCTGATGACGTTGAAGCCTTAGCAGCTCTGAGGGGTCTTCAAATGATCATTCATATCGGTAAAAACGTTGTTATTCTTGAAGCAAATCCTATGTGGACAGTTGAGGCTTTAAACTCTTCCGCACCTAATTTGTTTAATTAGGGACCTGAGTTTGAAGAGATTAAGGTTTTAGTGAGTCATTTTAACAAATTTAAAGTGCACCATGTGGGACGAGAGGGAAATGCTGTTGCTCACAAATTAGCTAGACATGCTAAGTATGTAGGTGATATGAGGGTCTCGTGGCATTCTATTCCAGATATGATTAAACAATATATACTTATTGATTCAGAATTGGCTTCTCTTTAATATATTTTGAGGATCTTTTCATAAAAAAAAAATGAAAATTGACCCTATAGCCATGTTAAGCCCTCCTAACATTACCAATGATTTGGATATTGTGTTTGGGGCCCATAGAATTAAAAAAAATCCAATGGCTCACTTTTTTTTTGTACTTATCTCAAGATTGGTAATGATTCAATGGTTGAAGTTTGAATGCATGGCCGTTTTTTTATCTTGTGCACATTTCGCATGGTTTGGATCTTCATTTACCATCTCGGATTTGAAGAAAAATTAAAAAAGTGTTGGGCGTGATGACCATGATTTATTGTAACAGCTCCGCTTATTTTTTCCCTCTTATTTTGATGAGATGAGTTTTGGGGCATATGATTTTAAGAGGTTTTACTTCAATATGTTTAAAAATAGTAGAGGCTAAAATCATATGCCAAATGGTCTTATTTTCCTAAATTCTAAATATTTTAGACATTTAGACAATAAGAGCCAAAAAATAGTGTTGCAAAATAGGAGCTTAATAAGTTCGTATGGGTAACAGGGCCTTGCAAAAGGTGGCAATAATCTCCACTCTACGGGTGCGTTTGGCATCATGCTATTCGGATAGTTTGGCATTATGCCATTCGGATATTTTCATGTTCTTACGAGATAAGTTTGTAGAAAACATATTTGGTACGTGCAAATCACTATTTTAAATTTTGGTCTTATGAGAAAAATTTTCAAAATCTTAGCCCGCTAGTATAAGAAACTCGAAACACATTTTCTTTTTCACAAGCTGCTAGCTTACTTGTGTTCTACCTATCTCAAAGGGACTATATTACTTAATTATTAAAATGGGTCACATGATAACAGTCACAAAAGTGTGGGCCTCTTGTTCTAAATTCTAAATGTGTGTTACATGATAAAAAAATATTATCTTTCAAAAAATATTTTATATTAAAAAAACTAATCTTTAAAAAAAAGTTAATCTTACAAAAAAATTTTATTCTTCAAAAAAATTTAATATTTCAAAAAAAAAACAATCTTTTTTAAAAATACTTAATCTTTCAAAAAATACTTAATATTTAAAAAAATATTAATCTTTCAAAAAGATATTTAACGTTTCATAGAAATATTAATCTTAAAAAAATACTTAATATTTCAAAAAAATATGAATCTATCAAAAAAATGTTTATTATTTCAATAAAAATATTATTCTGTAAAAAAATATTTAATCATTGAAGAAAATATTTAATCTTTGAAAAAGAATATTTAATATTTTAAAAAAATATTATTGTTTCAAAAAAATTTAAACATTTGCAAAAAATATTTAATATTTTTAAAAAATATTAGTGTTTCAAAAAAAATTTAAACTTTTGAAAAAATATTTAATATTTTTAAAAATATTAATGTTTCAAAAAAATGTTTAAACATTTGAAAAAATATTTAATATTTTAAAAAATAGTACTGTTTCAAAAAAATATTTAAACTTTTGAAAAAATAATTAATATTTCAAAAATATTAATCTTTCAAAAAAAATATTTAATCTTTCAAAAAAATATTTATTTTTTTAAAAAACATTTAATCTTTAAAAAAAATCATAAAAGGTAGAATCACATTGTAATTCCTATGAATGTGGGCTTACATTGTGAATCTTATGAATGTGGCCTTATGTTCTAATTTTTAAAAATGGGTACCACGTAATTTTTAAAGTGGGTTTTGTATTCACAATCAACAAACAGGTTAACACCACATTTTAATCCCTTATAATTTCCAAAGGTGGGCACCAGATTGTAATTTATAAATGTGGGTCTTATGTGTAAAATCACAAGAAATGTGGCACCACTTTATAATTTTTAAATGTAAGTCACATAGTTACGATTACAAAATGTAGACCTACATTATAAATCCTATGAATGTGGGCCTGTATTCTAATTTTTGAAAGTGTATACCATGCTATAATTTATAAATATGGGTCCCATATTTACATTAAAAAAAGGTTGGCCCACATTATAATCTCTTATAATTTTCGAAGGTGGGCCGACCTTATAAATCTTATGAATATGGGTCCCATATTCTAATTTTAAAAAGTGGTAATATGTTGTAACCGTTACAGGTGAGTCTCATGTATGCTAATAATAAAGTGTCGCAAATATTAAAAGATAAATTCCATATTTTAGATCCTATGATTTCATTTGTTGGAAAAATTATTTTACATTGTTAACAAGCAAGTTCCGTATAGTTTATTCTCAGTTATGCAAAGTTTAGTTTAGACACACCGCAGTCTCAAGACAACCAAAATTGAAAGCAAAATTAGGAACAACACGAGAGGAGAGAGAGAGGGAGGGAGAGCCCCCTCCCGCTGGCAGGAGGGAAGGATGGGGGGAGAGGGAGGGAGAGAGATCTGGGAGGGGTATTTTGAAAATTTTATTTATTTATTTATATTATATTTTGGTTCTCGAGGGAGAGTTTTTTTGGTGTTTAAAAAGCATCACTTTTGCGAGTTTTCTACTGAAACGGCGAACGAAAGTAGGACACTTTTTCACGCCTAAAATTATATCACATTTGGTGTAACCATTTTTCTATGAACCGATTTGTTTTTCATTTTCTCAAATGGTTTTGGATTTTGGAAGCACAACTCGAAATGAACTGAAATCCTACAGACTTACCATTACATCATTCTTATTCTTTCAAAAGAGATGTGGCTGCGAAATACGCTTCTCCCCCGCTTCAATACACTCAAAGCATCAAACAGATTTCCAGGGATTCCTTCTTCCCTCTCTCATTACTCTGACGGTCCCATCAAGAAATCCAAGACTGCCCCTTTGCAGGTATCTTTCATATCATCTCTCTCTCTCTGTCTCAACATCAATATTTCCTTTCTTCTTCTCTTCCACTACTTGTTTGATTGTGCAATGGAATTTATTTCCTTTCCCTTTGTAGGAGAGGAAGATGGTCGATAGGTTCAGGTTATGGGCCAAAGGAGGCGATGGGGGTAATGGGTGTTGCAGCTTTCGTCGCAGCCGACATGATCCCAGGGGCAAACCCGACGGTATGATTTACTTGCTCCTTAATTACTTCAGTATCTGTTATGTTTCCCCATCTGGGTTTTTGATTAATTGGATGCTTTGGGTACTAGAAAGGGTCTTCGCATAGATTCTGATTGTTTGGTTGTTTGGGGTGAAAGGAAGTGAAAATGGTTTCCGTGGGGGTGTGATAAAAATGAAGTCTTTCCCACACTAGGCAAAAATAACGTTAACTGAGAACTTTAGATAATGAACTCTGTGATCTTACATATTCTGCTGAATATAATTATGTTCACTGCAGAAGAAAGCTGCCCAGAATGCTGTCTAGGCAAAATGTTAGTGCACAGCTGTTTTCTGCTCATGTGTTTCATTTCTATACTCTTTTCTTGTGGAAAATGGAAAGACCTCAATTTATATTGCTTCAGGTTTGAACTTAGTGGAAAACTGCGGAAAATGGATTTCTACAACTCGAGTTCGAATCTGGTTTCTGAAAAAAGTTATGGGAAAATGCTTTCACCCAAACTTTTTTTTAAGAAGAAAATGATAAGAAGGATGTTAAAACAGGGATCTTGCTGTGCACCACGGTGTTTTGTGGTGTTTTGTTTTATTGGTGGTTTCATTTTCTGTGGAAAATTGAAACTGGAGATTTCCTTTTATGCAATTTCAGATTCTTTTTTTTTTTGGTCAATAAAAAAAAATATTCACTATCTATTGTTTGCTGCAGAAAAACATTTTCTGCAGTATGATATGTATGTGCATTTTGTGTAAGACTGCAGAAATTGATATAACCAAAGATTTAAGTCTTTCCACACGATACTTCACTCTGAAATATTAAGCCTCCTGGCAAAGATTTAAGCTGTATTGATATCAACAAAATTGGCCAGACTTCAGAATTTCATGAGCTTTTTCCATTTTCTTTTTTATGTTCTTCCCTACGTGGGTTGTCCTCAAAGTTATCCACATTCAATTTAATACCATTCAACAGTGGAGAGCCTCCCGTAAGCGTTATAAGTTAATTTGTGGACCATCAACCAAAACAGCCTACCTCTATGTAAACCATGCATATAGATGTCTTGAAATTCATTTGGTTTGATATCAAGCAAGAACTTAAATTTTTGCAACTAATCCCATCCAAGATCCTTAACTTCTAACATTCAATCATTTATGCCTTTTCATGTTCCCATGAAAGGGTAAGTGGGAGCATGTTCCATATGATTTGTCTTCTACTCTAGAAAGGACCAACATCCACTTTTCTGCTAAGCACCTTTCAATTTTTCTATGGACTCTCGCCACTTGACAATCACCCATGAAGAGGAAAAATGCCTATGAAAGTGCTCAACCAACACCATGCTCATCAAAGCACTCTTTTCTGTATTCACATAGGCTGTGCCACTCATGAACATTAGAATGTGCAAGCTCTAGCAGGCCTGTGGGCTGCTTTTCCCTTTTTTGGCCTTCCTTTTGTGGTTCTGCCTGCTGCAGGTCACCTTACGGAAGTCTGGTAGCAAGTTGAAATCAATTCCTTCGTATAGAGGGTTTCCTAGTCCGTTTTCTGGGGATTTCTTAATGCATGCTTACTTATCTTCCAAAAGAAAAAGGCGTGGCAAAAGGCAATTGTATCATCAGTAGAGTGAAGGTGAGACATGTATGTCAAAACCCAATTAGGAATCTTTAAAAAGATAGTGGATATGCTACTGGGTGCTGCAATAGATAGAGGAAAGGGAGAGAGGTCTTGCCTCTAACCTGAGAATTAGAGAAGAAAGCCTTTGGAAGTTGGAACTGATTAACCAAGATTTTTTTAAGGAATAGCTCAGTTTCATTCTAGAATCCAACCCCTCCATTTGCCACCAACACTCAAGTCTTTGAAGCATTTTGATTAGAAACCCTGTTGACTAGATTCTACTCTTTTTAAACTAAGCCTCCATTATATAATGCTGATTTTCTTGGCTACCTAATTTATGTGGTCATTTGCTAGAAAGATACAAAATTTGAATTTATAGACACTTGATAAAGGCTCTTGAAAAGGCCAAACATCACCTAGTGAAGTCTATTTTGTGTTACTTGGTGATGATTTTGACTAGGCTAATCACCATGATTATGGGTTAAATTTTCAAGAGATTTGCTACTACCTCCAACTTGGGTATATTAATGAAATTACAATTTCGTCCTCTTGTGACATTTCCATCTTAAATAACTCTTGGAACACCTTTTATTGATCGACTCTAATGATCTTCAATTAATCTTAGCAAAATGCAAAAGTAAATCCATCCATCTCCAAGCCTTCATTTTTACCCAATCTAAGAACATCTCAGAGGTTTTCACTTTTTGGAAACTCCTTTATGGCTAAGACTTTCTTTTTCCATTTGTGCTTTGAATAACATCATTCCTTCAATTGTTAGCCATCCCTACCCTTTTTTATGTATAATTTTTCAAATCTCACCTATACTCCTAGATTTGTTTCATGTAACTCTGGAGTGTAGTTTTGCCTATAATTGACCATCCTATGTAGTGTCAACTATCCCTATCCTCCTTTGAGAATAACTTTTAAGAACTTGATTGTCTCATCCTAAACTTGTCTCGTCTTTGAAAATGCCAGCATTCATTCAGTATAGGCAGTTTAGCCTAGTTATTAATTTAGGTCCGTTTCGGCCAAACTGGCTGAACCTATTCGTTATGTCAATTTAGGATTGGCCTTGCTACTGATAATTTCATCAATTAAATATTATTCGATGGCATGATTGCCATACACGAACCCCACATATCTACAATCACTTTATTTCCTTTGTTTAACAAGTTAAGATAGGATTCTTTAGGGTTTTCCTTTTATTATTATTATTATTATTATTATTATTATTATCATCAAACTTTGTTAAATATTTTTAACACATATCATATGTTATTGATAAATGAAAGCATTTCTAAATGGTAGAATTTCTGTTTCCATGAAAAAGATCTTGGGTTTGAACCATTCCATTGCAAGTTTCTTTCGAGGGAAATTATTATAAGAGAATCAAAGATTTTTTTTCTTTTCTTTTACTAATGTAGAAATGATGCTAAGATTTCTAAGTAAAAATATAAAAAAAATAAGGTGGAATTTATTTTGATTGTGACACTTGTTGATGCAATCATGATATATGTGTGGATGAAACAGACGCCAGCGAATGACAATTGTTTTGTATAGACTGACCAATTCAAGAATTATTGAGTGCTGATGGTTATTTTGAAATTATTGTAGGTGGCAATGGTGGAAGAGGTGGTGATGTTATTCTAGAGTGCTCTGTAGCAGTTTGGGACTTAAGCAATTTGCAGCATCACTTGGTATGTTCCCCCCTTCTTGTTTTCTTATGACAGACCTTCATTAATCTGTTCTGGTTTGGAATTGTGCAGTAAACTTTTAACTATTGAGTAGAATATTTTAGACAGAAATGCACATAATGGGTTTGGAAATATACAAAAATATGTTCCTGGTGAGTTTTTATTGCTACTTTCGGTCTTAAAGTTTTGTGTTGCATTTCACAGAATGCTTCAAGAGGGGGGCATGGAGTTTCAAAAAACATGATAGGAAAACGGGGGACAGACAAGGTGGATTTTGTCATCAATTTGTTGTCCTAATTTTCCGTTTATCTGTTACCTATTGCGTAGTTATTAAAACGACCGGCTGTTAGTTAGATCTGACTTCTTGATTTTGCAGGTGATGCAAGTACCTGTTGGCACTGTAGTTCATCTCGTTCAAGGTGAAGTCCCATCATGTGTTGAAAGCAGATCTACTACAAGTCTAAACCCATGGGATATGCCTGGCAATCCTTCGAAACCGGATCAGCATTTTTATACCGATAGCCTTGGTTCAGTGGAGGAGACATCAAATTTGTTGGAAAAACAAAATTTGGATAATTATTATCATTATGAAAAGACAAATATGAATAAATCATCCAAAAAGAGGAATATGGATAAATCATCTTGCATGTTGTCTAAAATTCCCAGTTCTTCACCTGTAACTGTTAGTAGGTCTTCTCAATTCAATGAATTAAAACCTAGAACCTCCACAGAATATTCTTTAATGTCTTCTGAAGAAGATGAGAATGATGATGAAGAAATGGGATCTGAAGAAGATCAAAATGATTATGAAGACATGGGATCAGATGGTTTTTCTGAAATGGAATTGGAAGAGGAAGAACTCATTCAGCATTCTGTAGCGGAATTTACAGAGCCAGGGCAGCAACTACTTATTGCTCGAGGAGGGGAGGGTGGGTTAGGTAATGCTTCGTGGGGGAAAGTTTCCAAGCGCCATAATTATGTGAAATCTAGGGCAACTGTCTTGGATGTTGACATCCAAGAAGGTGAAGATCATTCCTCACTTACTGCAGGCTGGCAGGGTTCTGAGTCTATTCTTATATTGGAACTTAAGAGTATTGCTGATGTGGGTCTTGTGGGGATGCCGAATGCTGGTAAAAGTACACTTCTAGGGGCCATTTCAAGGGCTAAGCCTGCTGTTGGTGATTATGCTTTTACAACTCTAAGGCCAAATATAGGGAATCTAAACTACGATGATTTCTTTTCTGTCACAGTGGCTGATATTCCCGGGCTTATAAAGGGCGCACATGAAAATCGCGGTCTTGGGCATGCTTTTCTGCGACACATTGAGCGCACAAAAGTTTTAGCCTATGTAGTAGACTTAGCAGCGGCATTGGATGGGAGAAAAGGTATTCCTCCATGGGAGCAGTTGAGGGATTTAGTTTTGGAACTTGAATATTATCAGGAAGGTTTGTCAGGTCGACCGTCATTAGTAGTAGCCAACAAAATCGATGAGGAAGGTGCCAGTGATGTGTATGAAGAGCTAAAGAGAAGAGTACAAGGTGTACCTATTTATCCTGTCTGTGCCATATTGGAGGAGGGAATAATGGAACTAAAAGCTGGCCTTAGAAGGCTTGTAGATGGCTCAGAATCATGGAGGCTTGATTTGGATGAAATTAATATAGACTAGCACTGCACCATTATGATTTACTTTACAATTTTGAACAGGACCTCTTTAGAAGATTTTGTCTTACTTTATGACACTGAGTCGAGTTCTACACAGCACAGAGATGCCCATTCCTGAGCTACCTTTTGTTAAAATGAAGCCTTGAAGGGTTATATCAAATCTTGTCTCCCACAATTTTCAAGATTCTGGTGATGAATTTATTTCTTGCAGTTGCAGGATTATGGCTTGCTTTACCTTTTAAACTTTACAGGATTTTTGTTACGTCTCCTCCTTTTTTATTTTCATTATTTTCATTTTTTTTATGAGTTCTTGCATGCACAGCAGTTCTCAGGTGCAACATTTACTTTTATGTATTGTCACCCCAACCAGATACAAACCAATGCTCACAAAAGTTTGGATTCTTATAATCTCTGGCTGTTTTGTGTTATATTGCGAGGGAAATAGCAAAGCTATGCCGTTAGACAAATATCTGATGTTTTCTCAATTTCATTTTGAGGCTCAAGTCCTTTTTTTAGTCCACAGAATCATTTGGGCAACTCTTTCGTTATACTGGAGACTGAGATGTTTTTGTCTTTGATTCAACTTATTTCACCATGTTGGAAGATCCACTAAGTGGATGGCAGATTCTTTGGCCATCAAGGGGTGGATGTTATTATAACTCTAAGTGATTCTTTCTTGTTGTGTTCATGTTTAGTTAGGGTATAATGATGCTATTATACCAACAGCTTTGACTCTGTCTTCACCTTTGTTTTGATGTGTGTAGCTTTTTATGACAGTCCAGTCTGTCTAAATTATGATACCCATACCCAGTAGAATCTAGCCTGAAATCATACATTTCAGATGAGCATGTGCACCTTCTTGGTGAGCAGTTAAATGGATGGTTTAGCTTTTAATTGTTAGCAGCTCAAATTTCATCATCACCATCATCATCACAGCCTTATCCCATTATTCAGGAGTTAGCATGGCAGCCCAAATTTTACAGTGAAATCCGAGATTGGGGATCATTCTTTCAGCTAACTGTGGTCAACCTATCAATTGTGTTGCCAAGAACAGTCTAGATTGGGCTGTTAGTGTGTGTGTTTCATGTTTACAGTGTATTTGCTTGCCACATTTAGCCTTGTAGCATACTGGGACTTGAGTCTGGTGCTTATTGATTGTTCCAAGCCATTGTGGGCTTGATGTTTAATAGGTTTCTTGTAGAAAATCGATGCTGTCAAAGGTGATTCTCTATTGGTGGGTTGAGACATCAAAGTCGATGGTGGTGTTAAATGTCCTGATAGAGATTTGACCAATGCGTGTTTGACTTGTTATATTATTAGTCAGAGATCACCGAGATGCTCATGTGCTCTCTAGGGGATGTTACCCCAGACTTCGTGTGCTTTCTAGGGGATGTTTGCCGTAGGATATTTATAATTCCTTTTGGACTATTATCGCGGGGCCTGTTTAGTTGGAGAATTTGGAAGAGAAAAGGCCGGAGTGATAGGATTTAGATTCCCAAGGGGCAAAGTGCGAAAGGGTAAATTCTTGTCCTAATTGGAAGTGAGTGGAATATCTCAAAATCCGACGTATTCTAGAGAAATTCCAAGCATACTTCACCTATCGTCTTCTTAGTAACCAATAAGTCTCATCTAAGAAGCACAGACACAGGACACAGATATGATACAACACAGATACGCCGATAAGGCATTTTTTTAAAAAGTAGGACACGGACACGTCGGGGGATACGTTAATAATATATATTAATTTATATATATAATCATCTACTAAAAAAATATTATTATTTTAACTTTTTAATCAATTTAGCAATCAAAAAATAAAATTCAAGTGCTAACTAACAAACATATCAAATTATCAAATATCAATACAACACTAAAACATAATTCATAATCATTAAATATGAAATATCATTATTCTATAAAATCCATACAAAGAAAAGGGAGGATCATCTCTTTTCTCTTTAAGAAAAAAAAAGCAAAAAAGAAGCCAATCTTAAGGCTTATTCTTTAGTGAAAGATTTATTTGTCTTTTACTTGTGATATGATTAATATTTATAATTATATATTTTTTTATGGTATAAAATTATCATATATCAAGTTTACAAGTTTTAATAACCACATATTAACAAAGTGTCCAAGAAATATTAGCTATATATTTATTTTTTAGTCATAGACACGAGCTAAAAATTGTGGAACACATTGCAAAGAGGGTGTCGAACAAGTGTCCGAAATTAAGATTTTTAGTTCTTAATTATGGACATGGCTAATATAGTGTCGGACACGTGTCCGAGAGTATCTAAGGAGTGTTGGTGTCCGATATGGATATGTTACTTTCTTAGAAGTGTTTGTGCTTCTTAGTAGTCTCATGTCTCCCCTTTTTGGGAGAGAGTCATATAGTAAAGCCTGTTGCCACCTTAACATATTCTATTCTAGGTAGCGGTGGACTTAGGATTTTCATTTGAGGGGGCTAATAATAGTAAATTAAAAAAATTAATTATTATTTTATTGTACTTTCTTCACATCAACAATGGAAAAAAAGAAAACAAGTCAATTGTGTATTTGTATCCATCCATAGAAGAGCATAATCAATCAAGACCTTGGGAAAAGCAATGCGCAAACAAGTCAATTGTGTAGTTTTATCCATTCTTATTAATGGAGAGTTTTCCTAAGGAAATATCAGTTCGCTTAGTAGTAGGAAAAAGTGAGAAGTGAGAATTTCCTTCAACGTGAAAGTAAGATGAACATAGAGGTTGAAAATTCCTATATGATGAAACCTCATTTGTTAATTCACGCTTGTTTAGCATAGGCACTATAATAAAAATGTATTTAATACCTTTCTATATCTCTATTCTCATCATTTTTTTAATCAAGTCTCTATTTATAATGTAGAAAAAATGGAGATTGGGCACTTAAAAAAAATTAGAGCTTTGAAAAGTCTATTAAGAACATATCAATGTAGTTTGTTGAAAAGAATAACTATTAAAGGGTTTCATATACTTGACCCATCGCTATTTGGGCACCTTGACTGAAAACAAACTTTGAAATAAAATATCATTTGATCTTTATTTATCTATCTATTCAGATAAAAACCAAAATTACTTCCTAAAACCTAGCCTAAAACTCTTAACACAAATTATAGCCACAAATAACCAAATATTACATCAAGATTAAATTAAATTAGTTTTTTTCACCCAGCCAATGGGGTTGAGACCCAATAGCAAGTCTGTACACGCGGAAAGAAAAGCACACATAGTGGGATGGCAGCCTGTGTATGTGGGAAAAAAGATGGCATTCCCAAGGTTGAAACCCTGGATGGCCAAGTAAGAGCTGTCATTCTATAATGTCAAACTTGATGCATCAATATCTAAAAGTCAATAATGACATGCATTAGTATCTAAAAGCCAATAATGACAAACTTGATGATCTCTTTCCCCCAAATCTCTAATCAGAATATTTACTTAATTTTTTTATTAAAATCAAATCAACTCCATAAAGTGAACCCATTTCAATGTTGAAGATTTCTAGAAAAATCGCCCATTTCTAAAAATCTTTCTTGAGCTAAGAGAATCCATTTCAAAAATAGAGATTTTCAAAAGATGGAGGCTTTTTAGAAGTCTCTCATTTCTACAACACCATTTCTCATTTCTGAAAAATGTTCTTCAAACCAAGCACCTAACAAAACAGCCTCTAAAAACCTAAAAATTATATAGAACCCATATGTAGAGAATGAGACAAAGACCGTGATGCACGTGGAGCCAGAGGGGATTATCCATTGCTGATTTGGAAATTTCATGAGAGAGAGAGAGAGAGAGAGAGAGAGAGAGAGAGAGAGGGTGGGGTGTTATATATAGCTGATGCTAGATTGGATTAAGTCCATCATGATGATGACATTGAGTTTTTCAAAGGGAGGTTCGTACTTTCAATCTCTCAAACTTGTTGGAAATCTGGTGTTCGTTTATGCTTTTTATATCAAAAAGAGAAGGAAGAAAAAATACCTTTGCTCCAATTATTTTTAGCGTTTTTGTTCTTGTAAATTGTATGCAATATTGCATTGCTTCTTTTTCTAAATTCACGGCAATGCCCTGAACAGAGAAGCAAACATGATGTGAGTTCTATTTCCTTTTCATCTCATGGGATGGGCCTCTGAAACATCTTGGGTCTAGTTGCATTATGAAGTTGAGCTCAGGCGCCGGAGACTCGGGTCAATTCTAATCAATTTCAAGCTCAAGCTCAATTTGGATGTACTAAATGTCAAGCACAAGCTAGAGCTTGTCTCAGCTCAGCTTATTTACACTTCTATAATCAAATGCCATTTTTATGCCAACCACAAGTACTGAGATGATCAAGGTATGATTGGAAAACTGTCCAAGTTAACTCTTGACTATCTCGAGTCATCTCATTTTGATTGAGGACCCCGTCCAATATAGGGGAGACTTAGCTGAGTCATTTCATTTAAATAAGTTGTGTGCATTTGGAACCATTTTATAGGTATATCTAATTGTAAATAATGAAAGCTTATTTATAACTAATTATGCATGATGTTGGAGTCGGCCATTTAAAAATGATGACTAGAATGTGATTTGAAACTTATATTTGATCTTTTATATTCAATATTTGGACCAACCAATTATGTAATATGCAATACATTTTTTTTATTTTCCCTATTGCAACACTTTTCTTACATATATAAATTTATTAATTTAAATTGATTATCATTAATGCATGTAAATAAATGTTTATTCATATTTTATAAGCAATAGATTCATTTTTAAATGGATTTTTTTAAAACATGGCTCTCCTAAGTCTCTGTATTGACTCTATTCGAGTCAACTTTTTTTTGCATTGGTAGAGTTGAGTATGAGTCACGGGTGTTCCAACCTTCGATCAAGGCACTGTCCCGGTATGGGGATAGGTTCAAGGATCAAGCTTGTGAGGGCTGTACTGTTGTAGCCTATAGGTCTTGTCTCGACCAATCATGCAAGAATTTAACGACCTAAGAATGGCATCATCAAATTGGTGTTTCTGTATTGCTGCCTTATCCCATTTTCGCTGGCAACATCCATCAACTAGTGTATTTAGCAAGTACAGTATATACAGAGCACAAACAAGAAGCTCGTTGATAGATAATTGAGTCTGGTTTCTCATTGCAGCTTGTCAACAAAATGTTCATATGATATACCCTTGTGATACAAAGCTATAGCAGGGTGAAAATGGTAGACTTCATTGCATTGCATCCTTCAAGATTAGATAAATATGAGGATGGCCCTTCAAGCCCACATAGGTTTTCACCTGTTCTGAAATCTGTTTCAACCCATGGAATAAATACTACTTTCCCATCATCAATGTCAGCATCAGCCAAGGCTAAGGACTGTCAAAAACAAAGCACCCAAGTTAGTCAATACAGAAACAGCCATTGCTTCATCAGATAATAAAAAGGAAAATGGAAGGAAGAGAAGGGAACGTCTGTTGATGAGATGAAACAAAAATTAATTGCTTTCAAGAGAAACAGCATAACACATTTAAGTAAGAAGATATTAAGTTGCTTTGCAGTTTAGCATTGAAATAAATGCACATGATACGATCTTTAATTGAATGCTTCTTTTCTCTGCCCAAGTGTCAGAACTACATTACACTGGCAGGAGTTAAGAAAACTGAAAAACTAAAACACAATAATAATAATGAAAAGTGTAGCCAAATTTTAATCAAGTCAGCATTTTCAGAAATCAGGTAATATGATTGATGCAGTTTTGGCAATTGTTGGATTTTCCTGATATTAGATGTCTGATGGACTCTTGCATGCACTCATTACTATTTTAGATGACTGATACAGCTGACTGTTCTTTTTGGAAAGAAAAACTCTTGAAACACCTCGCTTTAGGACAGATTACCCAGATCAAACAAATGATGATTGACTGAAGAGATATAAGGGGTCTAGGGTTTTAACTGAAGGAGTATTAAAACATTCAATATATAAACACACATTTACTTGAAGGAGTATTAAAGAGATGATTAGTGATGGAACCAAGATGGAGATAAGATGGGAGTGATGGGACCATTACTTTTCAAGGACTTAATTTGCTAGGTTGCAGGGTGGGCAATTATTTTCCATCAAAGAGAACATGGTTTGATAGTCTTTTGTATATTCCCACTTTAGTCCTTCAGTTTTAGCCCCCATGATAGAAGGGCATTGCTTAGAAATCCGGGGAATTCAATGCTGATGAAACATACAGGCACTAAATAACTACCTTATTTGGATGCATCCCAATTCTTATCAGGTGTTTTTATCACCCAGATTGTGGGACACAGCCACTCTTGGGCAAAAATCATTTTTACTTGTTTTCTGATTACACTGAAACATCTTCTTTTGTTTTTGGCGGAAAAGGATAACTTAATTATTTCAAGTCCTAAATACATACGCTAATATAAAGAAAGAGGTCAAAAGGGTCCAATGAAGCAAAAGAAAGAACCTTAAAGGCACAGAACGGCAGGCTGGGAAGATAACTAGCTGCATGGAAAGCAAAAACTACCACTTCCCTCACTGCGTAGGAGATAAAGCATCTTTCCAGGGATTTTAAGCTTCTCCAAAGCTGGTTAAGAAAACACACATCAAGGGAAGAAAAATTCCCGAAAACACACATCAAAAGAAGAAAAACTCCCAACAGGAACCCTGCCCAAGAGACCCCTGATGCTGCCCCAGGCTCCCCCAAACAGACAGGAATCCTTCTCGTGCAGAGTCTATTTGTGCAATGTTTGAAGTGCTCAAAGTGGGTGTCAAAAGAAAGTGAGACAGTTCTTGACCATCAAAAAGGCTGTCGTATCCTGGAGTTGTTTCTCTCTGGTAAACTCCACATTGGGAGCTGCTCAGACAGTACATTCACTTTACATCAAAAGCAGCAAAGGATTAGAGTAAGGACTTTCGGAGACAGAAAATAAAGCTATGGATAGTGGATATCAAATTGTCATCACCAGAACGTACGATACCGTATAATTCTAAATCCCAAAAGATTTTATATTTTGATTGGCTTGAAAATATGCGTCATATTATAAATCAAAAGCTCTGAGTGATTTCGTAGGGTAATGGATGTGAAGAATATATAACCTAAATATAAAGAACGAGGGGACTACGAAGCAACAGGTCGTTGTAGTATAGTGGTAAGTATTCCCGCCTGTCACGCGGGTGACCCGGGTTCGATCCCCGGCAACGGCGTTTTATTTTTCATGTTTTCCTTTTTAACAGCTGGGATTCTTTTGTGGTTGGCTGTCTTTTATTTTTGGGCCCAATGAGAGCTGTTTGTTTTCCCATCTAGACACCTGAGTGGATCTGTTTTTGTGTGGTTGGCTCTCTTTTATTTTTGGGTCCAATGACATAATTAACATACCATTCTTTTGTGGTTGGTTCTCTTTTATTTTTGAGCCCAATGACTTAATAAACATGCCATGACTCCTATAATTTTGTGGCTGGTCTACCTCAATCGACCCATTGCTAGAGCTCACTTTCTGCAACCGTCTATTATCAATCTTAAAAATCGCCCAATCAGCTTTAGATATGTCCAATGTGAATGTTAAATTTAGTTAATTTGTATTTTATATTGGGTGAATGAAGGGAGCATAAGAATCATCTATCACAGGTTCGGTCTCACGCCCCCACATCCATAATGAACTCTACCACTTTGCCCGGCACAAGATTATAATGCTTATACTTTTTTTCAGAAGTTATTTTATTATATAAATTATAGTTAAATTCGTAGCTTTGTTTTTTTTATATATAAAATTCCCCTTTTTCATTTATTAGCCTTTTAATATCTTTATTCCCTCTTTATAACTTTAATATACTTTTATTTAAAATTTCCTGTAATTTCACTTCTCATTCATTTCATAAGTTTTAACATTTTAAAGCAAATTGCTAGAAAATCAAGTGAATTAACAAAAAAAAAATCTAAATGCATCTATTTCTTTTCTTTATTAAACGTTACATATTCATTGTCATTTGTTCTTTTCTAGTTTTTTAAAATTTCCATTTTTTTCTTTTTGGGGCCTTGATGGGATCAAGTCAATTGAGTTCTCTTGTGTACCTGATTAATAGGATTTACAAGGTTCACATATAATACCATAAACTCATAATGGTTAAATGGTGAAAATCAGATAACTAGAAGTGATCATTGTCACAACCATAAGATTTCCTAGTTCAAATATCATCATCATTACAATGATAAGAGAAAGAAAATGTGATGAAGTCAATAAATATAAGGGAAAATTGGATTTATCTTTTTTATTACATTGAATATCCCCCTCACCATTTTAGTGATAAATACTTTTTTTTTTTAACTTAACAAGGTTAAAAACATATCATGATATATGATGATTTTATCCTATTGCACATTAATACCTTTAAAAAAAAAAGTATCTCTCACCAAAATGGCGAGGAATGTATATGTACATGAATATTGTTCTACATTAAAAGTTAAAAGATATTTTAAAAAATGAGTTTAGCCCTTGGGTTTGTGGTTTTACATTTTCTATTTTAAAAGTTTCTTATTCTTAATATGTTTTCATGGTAAAAACCCAAAATTTGAAATTATATCACTAAAACTTCCATTTTTCATGCAATCTACTCAAGTGAAAGGACCTGCTGCAACTACCCTCCCATTTAAATACTGGAGAGGCCGGAGCAGATTAGGGTTACGGAGCATGCATGCCTTTTTCTACGAAAGGTCTCCAAGCACCATGATAGACCCACCAATAAAGTTCACACTTGCAAGTGATGAGCCGACCACCTGGCTCATTTCACAATCACGCCTGTTGTTGCTAAGACCCCAGTTCAGTCCACGGGACTCTTCTGACAACGGCTAAGGTCCGGCCCATTTGTCATGCCAGGTTTTGGGGGGCTTTCAGCGTACAAAGGCTCACGCCAACCTATCAACTTCGGGCCATAAACTAAGGCCCAGGTCCAGTCCACAGGCTAAATAAACAGCCCATCACTGACCCAATGCAGTTGAGCTCAGCTTGAGCTTCGGCTGAACCAAGCCTGCAACCCAGGGGCTTTAGTTTAGATAGCTGCAACTCAACAAGCAAAGGCAAGCAGCAAGGTGTATACTTTCTACATACAAAAGCCATTCTGCTACAAGATTAGCTGAAACAAATACAAGTATGAAAAATGACAAAAGGGAAAGATCCCAAAAGACAGACCTATACAACCCATAATCAAAAGAACCCTCAGATTTTTGGAACCTTACACTCCTATCATCTCTTCCTCTTGGTACATCCTGATCTTTGCCCGCCCTTGTCTGCAGATTGGGAACTTCTTGATTTGCTTGCAGGTGTCTTCTTCCCATTGGAGCTGGCAGTGCTTTTCAAGTACAGTTCTACTTGAATTCCTAAAAGAAGCAGATGAGATAGAATAAAATCAACAAAAAGCCAACAATGCATGGGCTCCTGTGAAATTTTGAGACAGAAGCACCAAAAAGATGGCAGTAAGACAGTCTGACCTTTTGATTTGTTACTCTGAAGGTCCAGCTGCAGCTTTTGATGACCATGAATGTCTGAATCTGCGAAGAAAGAGGCAAAACAGGAAACATGTATCAGGAGCAAGTCTAATGTGAACATTACAAGCCAGAAAATCCTTGATTATTTATGAAAGCTCATTCAATAATGTCTGCGCTTGGTTATTCCTCTCTTGGACTCCTGTGGTGACCAACTGGTTCCTAAAAGCTCACTCAGTAGGTGTCCTTGATCAGAGGGCTGCCTATCAAATTGCATAGCTTATTTTTCTCTCTTTAGATCCTTTAACCAGAAAAACCAGAATATATATAAAAAGATAAAAGCGACCCCAACGGAGATATAGACCCGAGTCAGTTACATCAAAAGAGATGAACCTCCAACCAACCTAGCAGGTTAAGTCGAATATATATAGATGCACAGCTCCCCAATAGAGCAGAGCAGTTGCAGAAATAGAGACCTAGGCCAAAATGAATAAATCCAGATGTTCACAGCAGTTGCTGAACACAGAACTCAGACAAACAGAGGCCCAATAGGTGCTGTGGACCTCACCAAATGACAATGTTCCACCTCTTGGTGTGGGAAGGAACAGCAGATTGAGTTTATCCTTGATGCGAACATTTTGATATATAAGATGTGAAACATAGGATCTTGCAAATAAAATGAAGCAAAGCTTCCTCTATCTCTATGAGATGATTGAAGAATGTGGAACTGGAACTCTCCTTTAGTCTACCTACCCTATGACCAGGACTGGTGTCATACCCAAGGGTCTCACAGACCTTGCGGTGTAATTAGATTCATAATTAAGGAATTTTAGACCTACCTTTGAGCCTAATTTAGATGATTGAGATTAGTGGGTCCTATGATTAATTAGATTTAAATCTCTTAAGGAAATATCCTGGTAAGATATGACAGTTAGGAGATGAAAATGATTCCAATATTGTTCGACACATCCTTCCAAAAGAAAAGGGACTATGGAAGGAAACCTGGCTGTACAAGACTCATGAAGGAAAGGAGTCCTGTACGTGACCTCTACTAAGAATGGACAAGGATGGGCTATATATATAGGAGAATATTCATGTGCATATGTCCCTCATTATTTTGATGAGGGACATTACTTTTTTGGAAAGCATTAATATTTAAGAGGATAAAAAAATTTTACGTATTTTTAAGTTTGAAAAGTTCAAAAAAGAAAGTGTCCCTTACCAAAAAGAGACATATGCACATAAAGACTCATCGTGTATATATATATATATAATGGGAATTCCTCCCCTCAGCTATAGCTGAGGGGAAAATCCGCTAGACACGAGCGGACTGCACGTGCCTAGCCATTTCAGCGCCCGCCCAAAATTTCCATCAAAATCCAACATTGCCCCGCCTATGTGAAATACAAAAGAGAGAGAGAAAAAAAAAAACCCAAACAGGTCTACTCGTTCTCTGCCGATCTCCGTCAGAGCCCCATCGAAACACCCCCATCACCATCTCTTCTTTCGCCTCAGCTCTGTCACTCGGGCTCCGATCTCGGCACTTGCACAGTACTCACAGACAACTTAGAGGCATCTTCTTTCCCATCTCCGTCAAAGCCCAGCTCCAATCGCCTTCTCCGGGTAGCCTGTCTTCTTTGCTCCAACTGACTTTCGCTCAACGAACCGACTCCAAAATGGAATCTCTAAACAGTCCATCTTCTCTTTTCGTAGTCTTTGCTGAAGTTCCCTCTTCATTTCTCAGGCCTCGATTCGCACCAAAGCATGTAGACTTCTCTATCTTTCTCAGTCTATCGTTGAATCTCTGTAACTCTTATCTCTCTCTTACATTCTCTCTGGCTTTCCCTCTCTCACCATTTCTGAAATGGGTAGCCTTTGCTGTTTGGGTTTTCTTTTCTTTTCTTTTCTTTTTTCATTTGATTAACTTCTTCTCTTTTGCTGTGTAGTGTCTGGAGATTTCTTTCATTCCTTTTTTTTCTTTCCTTCATTTGATTTCTTCTCTTTTTCTGTGCAGTATTGTTTTTGTGATATTTGTGATTTGTAGGTTTCTTATATAATATGATGGGGCCGTTTATGTGGTTGGATTCTCTGTGATGGTTATAATGGGATCCCTGCTTGAAATGGTTTTGCGTTCTGCTCAAATCCCCCATTTACAGTGTACTGATGATAGGGACACCTTTTTTATTTCGAAGTAGACTGAAAAAACTCTAACCATCAAGCACAGTTAGTCTACATATAATTTCCTTAACGGAAAAGGATTTGAGAATGTCATGCCCAGTGCCATCATCTTACAAATCTCGCATGTTTTGGGATTGTCATTCTCTCTAAAGTTGGAACTTGGAAGTTACCATATTGGATTTGATATTTATGTTATAATATAGTGAACTTTGAGTCCTTATATAGTTTCAATGCAACTAGGTTGAACTAATATAGTACTATTTTACGATGAAGGAGGGAAATGAGACTGATATAGTCTCAATGCAATTAGGTTGAACTGATGTATGTTTTCTATACTCCAATTGAATGCTATGATGATTGCATTTTATAGTGTATCATTATTGAAAATGATAATGGTTTGGTGATTATGTGTATGTTTACTTTGCTTATTTGGATTTGTTCTTCCTGCATGCAAATAGAATTAAATTCACAACTAGTTCTTACGTTACCAATATATTCTTTTTCTTTTAAATCATGTTAAATCTATTTTCAAGATGGATGTGGCCTCCTCAACACCATTTTTACATCATTCAGTTGTAAAGCAGAATATGACCAAAATCGGGGGTGCATTTTCATAATTTAACGGATGCATATAATTTTTATAAAATCTTGTGGACTTGCCATTATCAGCCTAATGGGTATTTGTCCTAACTTACTTAAGTTACTCAGAACAAACATCAAATGTATGGATGTGTCAAGCTTAGCATTATAGCTTATATGAAAAACCAAACCACATTCATTAAATCTAGCAAAGAAACTAACACTTCTTTGTATATTTTGCAGTTCGTTCATTTGCTTTTCTTTTTCTTAGCTTTTCATTCACAAAAAATATCATGCACAATTTCATATGCAACTTGAATACCAAATGGGGATTTTTAAATTTTCGAAGCCAGAATATGCTACAATATGAAGTTTCTTTCTACCATTTGTTTCCTGCTAATGAAAATTTTCATTTCTTTGTAGGGTTTCATGAGTTATGATGGACACATGGAACTGAAGGGATGAAGTTTACTTCTAAAATCCTAATTTATTTTTGATTTTGTACGCATTGTTGAATTCGGTCTCAATTTTTTTAATTTGGATATATCTATTGAATCATGAAAGGGATATGAATTTTGTGGTGTGTACTGGGATTGTTGTGACCTTCCAGGGTTTGGAATGGATGTACATAGTGAGAATTCAGCATAGGCAGGTTACTTGGATTGTATGTACTTAAAGACTCGATGCTAACAGTTGGAACCCAATTTATGCATTTTGTGATTAAGTTATTTATCCAAAAAAATTGGGGTGTTTTTCAATTGGTTTGACTTATTTATTTGTGTGATATTGAATGGGTTTAAAAGGTACGAAATATGTGTAGCCTTCTATGGGTTTTGAATAGTGCATAATGGTTCAGATTTCAAATCTCACGCCAAATATTTGCGCCCCTAGCATTGTTTTGAGCACCTGTGCTAGCATTTCAACTCTGAGACATGTAAAACAAGCTCATGTCTATAGGTTTGTGTTATAGGTTGTGCCATTTTGGTGGAATGTCAAGTTATGACATGTTTATGTTATAGGTTGTCCACATTTTGTCCAAGTTGTAACTTGGATATGTTCGTTGAATCTATTTGTGTGTGCGCGCGTGTGTGTGTGTGTGTGTTTTTTTTTTTTTTTATTATGTTAACAGCAGTTTGGATGTTGCAAAAGTTAGACACTCGCCTAGACTGTATCCACTGTTAGATTTTACATTTAGAAGTTTTTCTCATTTTTTCTCGAGTGTGATACGAGTCCATATCAATGCTTCCACAACTGAAATTCTGCACTAATCACAATACATTCATTATTATAGGATCCATACTGGGAACTTGAAGCAGAAATATTGCCACTGCAACTCATGCTTTTCAGCAAATAGAAAGACAATTTCTCTTAGCGAGTGCGATTAAGTTACAATAATGACATATGATCCATCATATTAACAAAAAAGGCAGTACAACCAACACAACGTTTTGTACAACAATGTCTACATCAAGATTATTCTACTTTGATAAATATTCCGCTTTATACATATGCAACCAAGAGTAGAAAAATCATTAAAAGATGAACATGAGAATCTCCATGTCGTTGTTGCACATAGTTGAGCCCCTATACTTTCCCTTAGAAGTCAAATCTCATGCTTCATCTCTTCAAGTGATGTTTTCATTTCTTCCATTCTAATCCCATTTTGTCCATGTCCTGAATTGTGATCAGGAATATATTCAGAGAAACTTCATCCATCAAAATCAACAACCCACAACCTCATTCTCCCTACAAACAAAACCATAGCAAATTCAAAATTAAATATGAGTAAAAAATAATAATAATTTATGAAATTGGAATGCATATTGAGGGACGAAACCCATGTTTAGCCTGCAAATTGGTATTCACAATATTACAGGTGATGTCAAGGTGGAAAAAGACAAGTCACCCACCAAATGTAGCAAAAATTAATCCAATGGACAAGCCATCACATTTGTCTAGAAAAAATGGTCACTAAATCTACGTGGTTTTTGAATGAGGAGGAGAACAATACAACCGCTAATCCCCACGCCAAACCCCCAAGTCCCCATCCCTACTCTATCTAGACCCACAGTCACCTCTACAACAATATTATACCATAAACACACCGGGCACTATTGCCTCATCAAGACTGTGCCATCATCCTTCAGCCACCTGTGATTGAGAACAACCTACACAAAATTGATTTTCCACCTTTACACACCTGCACCAACCCATTTTCCCAAGACCAAACAAGAACTCATTTAGGTAGTCCACCTCTGCCTAAAACACCACCAATAAAACTGGTCCCATCTTTATCTTCCTCTTCTCTGTTTTCAACACAGCCCATCTTCACTAGCCTCTAACCAAGGTCCCACCTCACCCACAGTATCACTCCACTTCCACCCAACTAGATCTAAACCAGTCTCATTTTGGTATACCATGAATGCAGGAGCCAACCATAATCTGATTCTCACGTCTATCCCTGCAAATAAACAGTCCCTCATCTCATTCAAACACAAAAACCTAGCCCCTCACAACCATGCATCATCCTTGTCTCCCCTTGCCGCCTTCATTCCTCTGCAACAAGCCTAGGCTAGGCATCACATTAACCCAAATATACAACTCATCAGACCACATATATATAAACCAACAACGGCATCTTTTCAGTTGCATTATAGTTCAATATTTAGAAGAGGATCCAATTTCACTTAAAAAAAACCTTCCTATAATTGAATGCTAATAAAGAATTCAGCTAAGGAAACTTATCCTCATCAAAAAAGCATTCTCCCAAATACTCCTCCAACCAAACAGAGCTACAAGCTGTTCACATACCAACAAATGAAACAAAAATTCAGAGAGACAGAAAAAACACTCACATAACAAAAACCCAAACCCCCCAAATACCCAAACCTCAAACCTAGCAAACCACACAAAAAAAAAGTTAAAAAAAAGAAAAAAGAACCTACTCTGGACAAGAGAAAAAAAAAGGACTAAGCATTCAGATAATGAAAACCCAACCCCAGATCCCAAACAGAAAACCCCTCTCTCAAAACCCCCGTGAGTAGAGATGATTACCTGAAGAGGGCGGGCGGATGGCCAGAGCAAGCTCGGCTTGATCTCCTGAGCAGAGGTGGGGAGGCGATCGAGAGAGCGGGCGGAACTCGGGATGGTGGAGATCGGCGATCACAGTGAGGGAGTAGACCGGGGAAGACGCAAGCAAGAGAACAGTTGAGTCGAAATTAAGGCTTCACTTCTTACGCGACATATAGATCTACCCTCTTCTTTCATAGAGGCTGGGCTTGAGGGGTGGGATGGATTTGCGCTTGAGAAATCCGGAGGGCCATCGCAGGAAAGAGGGTAACGAAGAGGAAGGAAGTTCTCGCTTGGTCGCTCGGGCTCTCACAGGCAGCAACGATCACAGAGGGGAGACGAGAGACATTAGGCATTTGAGAAAAGGAAGAGACGAGAGAGATCAGGAGGGTTGGGGGCTCTTTTGTTTTTTTCCCTTTTCAACTCATCTTGGCGGGTGAAATGAGAAAAGGGCGCGCTGAGAGGAGGAAAACCCTAGACACGTGTGGGCTGCACGTGTCTAGCGGATTTTCCCCTCAGCTATAGCTGAGGGGAGGAATTCATATATATAGAGAGAGAGAGAGAGAGATAGATAGATAGAGGGAGTCTCTTATTCATCTCGCCTTATTTTCTAAAACCGTAGGAAAAAATCAGAGAGAAGGGAGCATAGGAGAAAAAGAAGAAGGAGAAGGAGGAGGTGACCAGCCGTATAGCAGTCGACGAATGTCCTCCCGGCCACATACTGTGAACGTCTACAAAAGGTGAGTGGATTTTCTACAACTTTAAAATCTGTTTAAGGGCTTACGATGATTGACAGCCAAATCAATAATAGATCTGATTAGAGCATCAGAAATAGTTTTACTTACCCCAGTAGATGTCGATGTTGTAGACTGAATCACGAAGTTATATGTCTGGAATGGATGAATTAACTGTGATCGACCTTGTCAACTGATTTGAGCCACCTTCAAGAGGTCTATTAGGATGATAGATCTATTCTTCTCTGATAAGAGAGAAGTAAACAGCAACTGACGACCTTGTATGATGGGAGTTGGGAACCCAATCTATGTCCGGACTGATTTATGCTATTTGAAATCTTCAAAACAGTGACAGTGAATGTTGATGAAGCCTTCCCAACACCGATTGTTCTTTGTAGAATAGAGATCCAGGGTCGAATCCCAGATTCTCCTGAAACAGGGCGACTGGGACTTGTTTGGCCGTCAGGAGTTGCGGGCCCAGGTGGGCCATCGGATGGATGATCCACTCCATGGATCATGGGCGACCATGGCCACGATGGACTCTGGCGGAAGGGACCACAGATGCTCCTCCATCTGATGTCTCGTTCAAGCCGGGGCGTGAGGAAGACGATGACAGAAAATGGGTCTGTCGTTGACGATGAGTATACTTAGGGATTTCACTCTTATGAAACATATGTTAGTTGGAAAATTATAAAAAGGCCCTACTGTTATTATTGGAATTCCATGGGAACCCTTCTATAATATATTAATTAATGTGTAAGGGGTAAAGTTTGCTTTTAAGGGTACTTAACGATATAGAATACTGCATTCTTGGGTAAATTAAGCTACACCCATGAAATTCATGGAATGTAATGAAAATGGATGGCAGCTATATACGTTTATAATCATTATATATTGATAAACAAAGAGTAATAATTTTGTGGTCTCAATATATGAGGCACGGGTATGTAGTAAATATTAGACAGGAAAATATTTTGATTTATGAATTCTGTTGTGCCTGATTTCTTTTAGTGGGAATGACCATGTTCTGAACTACTAGCACGGTATGAATTGGTTGTGGATGTGAGATTGATGAACCATGGGGTTCGATTTAAAATTATTTATAATGTTTGGTAATGCGAATGATAGGACGTTGAGGTCCAGTGGTAGTGGGTCCTATGGGACACTAGATAAGGAGATGTGTGAATAGCATCTCAAAAGGGGGTATATGTCAAGATGTACAACGATGTGTATAGTGTGCAAGGATATAGTTCAAAGATGTGTCATGGAGTAAGATTCACTCGTTGATTGGATTATTTATTGTTTATTACTATTCTATTTTCTTAAGGACATCGTCATGCTAATAGTGCTTATATGTATGGTAGAAATTCATTCACCAGTTCATACTGACGTTGGTTGCCCCTTCCAGGTAACATGCTGAAAATGCAAGATAGCCTCTTCTCCTTGAGATCTCAACCGAGAAATTAATCTCTCTCAATATCTCTGAATGGGCCCTAAGAAGAACCAAAATATAAGCAGAAGCACAGGGCAAAGCCCTAAAACGAGACAACCTGTGCAAAGTATAAATCAAGGAACTTGATGCCTCTAAATTAGATGGGCCCATGAAGATCAAGATACCTTTTCAGAATCCTTGCTTTGATACCATGAAAGTTTGGTGGAATCAAGTGGTCAATGCAATCAGGCATGTTGCCTGCATGTTTTGAGATGCGAAGGATAGATATTGCATAAATGGAAGAATGTCTGTAATCTCTAAGGATTGGTACAAGATGTCGATCTAGTCTCCTAGGACAGATCACACTGAAGGAATAAACTAGCTATATGGTCCTTTAGCTAATGTGATACATTGTAAGTCTACATAGTATACATACCCCCTTAGCTTTAACACCCAGTGGCCTGCATATTCTGTATTCAACTGTCTACATGGTAATAATGGAAGTAATCAGTATGCTAGCACTTCAAATGAGTAAGAGCTGTGGTTGCTTTTCTTTGAATGCCAACGGACAAATATAACAAAAATCAGAATTGAATAATGAGTATTAAAATTTTGCAATGTCTAAGACACAGACCATGCAAACTTTGGTTTTTGTCCCAGAGGAGGAATTTTCTCATGAGCAAAAGATACTCATTTAGGAGAGAAACCTTGCAAAAGTTGGTTTAGTCATTCTTATTTGATGGAAAAGATAACAGAAGGGGACATTGGGGCATAGTCCATTACATGACGTGACTCATCAGATCAACAACTTTAGCAAAAGCAACAGGGCGCTTGGCCAGAACAAAAATCATATCTTTTTTTTATCTGCTAAAAGCTAATATACTGATGCAGGCCAGATCTATGATTGACCAGGCCATTAGACCCAAGATCAATACAGCCTAATAGATTGTAATAGGACTATATTAATAGTAGTTGTTTTAGTTGTTTATTTGATATTTGGCAAGTCCAGTTGGATTTGATTTAGGACTTCTTATTTGTTTAGAATTAGGTATTTCCTTTCTTAGAGAATGTTTTAGTTATAAATAAAGGTTGTAATCTCGTCAAGAGATATAGATTTTGATATTGAATAAAGCTTTGGGCATTGGTTCTCAGTTGAGAGAGTTATTTGTCTTTGGTGAGACACCTAGACAATTTATCCCTAAGCCTTTTGGCTTGGAGATTAGCCCGTTGGCTAATCTTCTTCCCCTGCGCTGCTTCATATACCATAGTTGATGAAGAGACATTTACCTGTACTTTCAGTCACTGATGAGTTCTCTTCCACACTTTCAGCCAATGCATCGTTGTTCTCATCCGTAAGACCATTTTCCACCAGCTCTAAGATTTCCATAATCCTTTTCTTTGGAGCTTTTTTCATACCAGGAAGAGTGATCAAATCAGCTGCTCGCACCACACGGGAGCTGCTCCCTTGCGTGTATGCCTTTGTCAGTGCAGCTTTAATGGTTGGTTGTATGCCATCAAGAGCATTTGGGTGCCCCTGATGCCAAATGAATCAAGAGAGACTGGTGTTTAGAAAGTCGGATGCATGAGGTTGGAGTGGCACTACATGCGCACATAAGAAATGAACTATGGATAGGGGAGTAAACAGTGGAGAAAGCTATGATGCCCAGATACGATCATGGGTACGGACACGGATACGGGGATCGGGGATACGACTCTGCACTTTGAAAATTTTAGGATACGGATACGGATACGAGTGTCCATAATTTTTCTTTAAATTACAATTTAATTAATAAAATTATCATTGTTTATTTTTAATTCTAACATTTTCTAGTTGAAAAGCAAGAAAACCTGAAAAAATATATGAAATAATGGACTTGCTATGTAAGATATACTAAACTTATACCTCGGAAGTATCGGCGCAGTATCAGGTATAAGTACAAGTATCGTATCAGCCCGATACGGATACATTGGGCTTGTACAAGTATCCGGGTATCATAAGGAGAAAGAGGTAAAGAAACATCTTGGGTTTATTCAATAGAGGTAAAATATTGAAGAATGGCACTTCTGTTTGTTGGAATCCCAAAGAAATCATCTGAATGATGGTAATTCTGAAATTTCCCAATTATTTCATCTATTCACTCAATATCTTTTCTACTAGTATTATATCAATGGAAGATAGTATTGCTTATCTTTCTATGATATGGGGTCATGTGGGGACAACAATTAATCGAGCGGGAAAAAAATTGAATGGTGAAGAAACAAGAGTTGGTGCACTATGAGATTGGTCACTTAAAAATTCTAAATCATTATTTTTTATGTGATCAACCTAACAGAGCAAGCAACTCTAAGTAATTGAAATTTGGCTCATAGATAACATAAATGGTGCTAGTAATTTATACTGCACATTACATAGTATAATACACGATTGATGATGTCAAGATACCAATAAACAAGAAAAAAAATGTGCAAATTAAGTTATTTATGTGGTATCTCATGTATGGTTTTAAAAAAGGCCATTACCATTGCGCTGTTTTCAATATAATGCTCATGACGGTTCCATTATATATATATATATATATAACAGGTGAAGAAATTGGTCCATAATGGCCAATCTTTTGAATATAACAGTCAGAACAATAATAACTGTCAAAATATCGGCTGATGATGGGTTTTTTTTCTAACATTCTTTCCCTTTCTTTCTTTCACTTCGTTCTTCCCCAAACCTTCTGTGGAGCTTTCTGAGAGCTAGAGCTTCCCAAGCCTCTTTGTCCATCAAAACTCAAGTAATTTGTAAGATTTTGGTGGAATCTCGTATGAAGGCTTCTTCCCTCCTCAGCCACAATACCCTTATGTCCATACTCCATACTTCACCTAATTAATTAATTTGTCTTGATGTAGTAGTACATGTAATTTGAATATAGAATTTCACTCTCAACTTACTTGGTGATTGTACTGCACTACCACTACTAGTTTCGTGGCTTTAAGTGTTTAACACTAATGATTTGTTCAAAATTATGGTTGCAATGCATCCTGTAAAATTTGTGATGTTTCAACTTATTTTAGTATACATGTGTACATCTATTTAATTCAAAACAGACTTTACAAGTTACAGATAGGACAATGATACAGGATGTAATGACCAATACTTTGTTTTAAAGTGTTCACTTATGGTTAAAAAAAACCATTGTGTTCTAAAATTTTATAACATACTGGATTTTCTGATTTTTTTTGGGATTTTGTCAGGTTAAGAAAAGTAGAAAACATGCACAGCAATGCGATGCTGCATCATAAGGGTTTTCAGGGTCGACGATGATGGCAACCATGACCACGATTTTGAACTATGATCTCATCTCACGCATAGATACATTTATTTTGATTGAATGCTGAGTCCCTCAAATGATGCTCATGATTGTAAGATATTAGGTCATGAAGTGAACATTTAATCCATTTGTTGATGATTTGAACATTCATTAACCAAAAGAACAAAAAGAAATATACCACTAGTGCAAAGCTCCAAGCCCTTCTTTAACTGTTCAAATGTAAATCTTACAAAAAGGGCTCTAAATCTTGAATTCTAGCTCGAGAGTTGGTAGATCTAAAGCCTTAGAAAGCCTTCAAAGAAAGGAAAGAACGGCAGCAAGGCAGAAATGTAAAAATGGGAGATAAGAATCAAAACTCAAAGACTTTAAATGACGAATTCTTGTAATTAGAGAGGACTTTCTACTGAAAAACCAACACAAAGCAGCCTAAGAAGAGAGTAGTGGAGAAAAGAAAGCAAGAAAATTGCAACTAGGTTGCCGGGATATTGGTGCAAGTCGGGAACTCGTCAAATTTTGTTCGACACCAAACGAGTCAGGACGAGTTGCCCTTGAGTCGTCCAAAACCAAACAAACCAGTGCTACGAACCAGTACCAGCCACTCAGGCAACGCAGATGGTGACAGGAATAAAATGTTGTTACCATTCAAAAAAATTTTTTTAAAAACAACAAAAAAAATATATTTCAGTTGAAAACTGCTTTTTGTAGTTTGGAAGGCAAGCTCTAAACAGTTTCACTTGACCATAATCGCCCAGATGTAATATTTATGTTGCCCTTTGATGGCATGACAAACAGTTCTGGATAGAAACAATGGTTTAAATGCAGATCAGCTTGTGTGATCCTCATGGGGGTTAGGGTGGATGAAAGGTTTTCATCATGGATTAAAGTTGGGAAAATATGAGGCCCATCAGATTATCCATCAAGTGACCTCACAGGCTCAAAATCTAACAGTTCTTTATACATTTCCCTTAAGACCAATCCAACTGTGAATATGGGGGCCTAATTTGGGGAGGGGTTGAGTGTAAGAATTGGATTGATTGCAGATGAAGACAGGCTTGGACACACACACACTCACACAGTTCATTGGTGACCAACACCTGGACTAAGGTTTATTAGACAAATGGGCATTTTCTATGTCCGTTAAAAGCAGTGGATTAGAATAAGTAGGCATGGCATACCTGGAACTTGGACAATTCCACAATTGTGTAAAAGTCATCTAGACTTAGAGCATAAGCATCCATGAATTCCACAACCTTCTTAACAGCAGCATCCTGGTTTTTTTTTTTTTTAAATATTTGCATACGAACATGATATCAATTACTGTTCCTAGTGTTCTTTAACTTTCTAATTTGTCAGAGGTAGAACTTGAGTGGAGATACTTAGAACCTTGGACATCACATGAAGAGGAGTTGTCAATTGCTTCAGAAAAAGAGAGAAGAAATCAACTCGCAGAGTTTCCCTGCAACATTTATGAAATCAAAATGGTTGATGCAAGAGAAAGAAATACAAGTTTAGAGAAACGAAATGATACATCTTTCTGAAAAATAGTATAAGGTGCTGCCAATACTGAGATGCACCATACGATGGCTTAATAAATAACACAGCAGAGCTGATGTTATAACCAAGTTACATTGGACCAATCTTTAAGCATCCTTCAGACACCCACTTATATCTATTTATCATTTATTTGATATGAGGGGTCTATTTTTCATGTGTCTATAAAGACCGTCTGATGAGACATATCATTCAGTTATCTATACAGTTCATCAGGTGAGACACTGATGAAAACTTAATTTGAGACCAACAACACAATTGCACACAACTGAAATCCACTTGAAAATATATGGCTAGGAAGAAACACAACCAAAGGTCCACAACAAACTGAAAGAAGTCAGATGATTGTGATCTTCTTGAAAATGCAAGCTAGATCAATGGGTGTGAATAGGAGTAATTTAAAAATTTTTCTTTATATAGAGACCAATTTAACCAATCAACCACTAGCTGAAGATCACTTAATTATGCACAACAAAATATAATTTTATGATACAAGTCAATTAAGTGATCAAGTGTGAAATGCACAAGTTGTTACGAGATATTCCAATATATGTAAGATACACTAGCACACATGAATTGAAGAGCAAATATATAACTATCTAGAAATAATGAGAAGAACATTCACCACAACACACGAGATTTATAGTGGTTTGGTCTTGGACCTACATCCACTCCCAAGACAATCACAATCCAGTGATTTCTTAGCTTTTCACTATAAGGAGGTTTTCAATGGGTGCACCTCACAACCTTTAGAACCAGTTTTTTGATACAGTTGTTCAAATGCAATTCTATATCCACCAATTACAATTTTTGAGGTGGTGGTTCAAACACGAAGTTTTACATCTGCCAAATACTAATTTAGAGAAATGAATATAAAGAAGAACTCTAGCCTCTAGACAATTACATAAGACTTGATGGTGTTCTTGTAGCTTGAATGAATACCTTCAAGCTTTAACCTCTTGCAAATGCTCCTTGGTGAAGATGATCTTCCAATGAGTGCACAACCAAGTTGAGAAGAGATTTGGCTCTAGGGAATGGTTTAAATCTAACTTGAAAATCTCAAGATTTTCACTAGATGGATTCCACTAATCACTTTTCTATGAGGTTAGAATCCACTTTGAGATTTAACTATGAAGTGTTGGAAAGTGAGTGGAAAAATTGATTTTAAATGCTTAGAGAGTGTGTTACTTAGTAGAGGAAAGAGATCTGAAAATCTCATGAAGGTTGGGTGTGTTTTTTCCATTGAAATGAGCTCATTTATATAGAAAAGCTCCCAACGGATACTTTCTCGGCAAGCCTACAGCCCCAACAGCTAGTTTGACTTGTAGTCAAAAGAATTGTCCAAAAGCCACGGTCAACACCCTGGTCGACCGCAGGTTAACCTAGGTCCAAAATGCATAGTTCTAGAATGAACAACCACAAGGACCCCAGTGGCTTTCCCCATCAACGAGGTACACTGCACTTTACAGTGTATGTGGTCCAAATAGGCCAAATTTTCTCTCTACAAAATTTACCATTTGGGACAAGGGAATAAAGGGCCTAAACCTGGTTTGCCTAATATCTTTTTACCTAAATAGTTTGGCACAACTTGGAGTCTTCCACTTGATATACTGCAAGCCTTCCCAAACCTAATCTTCCATCTTGAGCTTTGTCTTCGACTTTGACACGGAATTGACAACGTAGGAATAGTGCAAATTTCACTATGGCACTAACACGTTTCCTAAGGAAGTTCTTTTATTCTGTTGCTAGCATAGTTTAAAAAGGGACTTGCTATTTTCTCTCCCCCACATCTTCCCCACCTTCCCCTCCCGGCCACGGTCGGCGGCAGCCGCCGAAGACATCGTACTCTTCCTTTTCCTCCCTTCCCTCTTCCTTTCTCTCCCTTTCTTCCCCTTTTCCGCCATCAACTCTCCCTCCCCCCTGCAGCTATAGGGAGATTAGGGAGACTCAATCTCCCCGTAGCAAAGCCGCCCCCCCCCCCCCCCCCCCCCCCCCCCAGCCCCAACAACATTTGGCCAAGACTAGCCGAACAACCCACTTTTGTTCGGCCAGTCATTGTCGAACAGTCTTCTTTTTGTTTGACCTTACAAGGTTGAAAAATAGTATAATGTTTGGCCTCGCAGGGTCGAACATGGCAGAAATTTGGAATAGGAAGAGGAGAGGAGGGGAAGAAAGGGGAGGAGAGGATAGGAAGGTGAGTGGGGTGGAGAGGAGAGGAAAAGTGAGGGGAGGGAGTGGGAGAGGGAGATCCGGAGGTTGCCTCCACTGGAGCTGCCGATAGTCTCCAAAGGGGGAGGTGGGGAAGGGAAGGAGAGAGAAGGGGGAGGTGAGTGTGGAGAGAAAACGGTGGGGTAGTTTAGGCATTTTTAATTTTTTATTCTTTAAAAAATGGATGAGTCTACTGAGAATTTTTTTTGCTTTCAAATAGAAATAGCAAATCCCTTTAACAATAGCAGCCGAAATGTAGCGTATCACCCTTTGTATAACAAGTATGAGTGCTACCTACAGAGATAAGTTGGTGGGGTGGAGTTATGATGGGCATGCTAACATCCACCATGTGGGTGAACTAGTGGTTGACAGACTGGGTCACGGTTGGGAGAATTGACTATTAATGCCCGGCACTAGGAATTGCAAATTTGTTCTTATAGATGTCATCAACTAAAACTAGAGCGCACAGGTTCACTCATCCAAACCATTTCAATAGATGTCACACCCAATGGAACAATGGATTTTTTTTATTTTTGGCTAAAACCATGGATTTTCTATTTTACCAAACTTTTATTGGATGGGCCATCCTAACACTCAACCAATCACCTCTTTTTAGCCTTGTTTGCAATGGTCAATAAAATCATGTCATCGAATGGTCTTTTCTACAATTGGCGGCTACCCGTTGAATGGATAAAGGCCGAAAGGTGGCACACTTTTAGTGGCATTGGCCCTCTGTAGATCATCAAAACTTTTACATGGTAGGGATCCATAAAAGGCTCAACAATAACATGTTAATGGCCACATAGTCTTTTTGAGTTTTGGTTCTTCATTTATCCAAGAGCAATGCCAAATTTTAGATGATCAAGCTGGATGAGAAAAAGTGATTTATACATGACCATGAAAACTTTATATGCAAATAACACTCATACCTGTCTACATTAGATCCATAAGAAGCAATAAAATGCAAATGCAAATCCTCCAGAAGCCTCAAATTCTGGCCCATTGTAGAGTTCTTTTCAAGCCATCCACCAAATCGATTAAAGTTACGTTCTCCCTACAAAATTAAGCATATTTGCAAAACGAGAAAATAAATGCAATCGAAAGGCAGTAGAGAAGTCAGAAGATGATGTAACTGTGACTGAATGATACATTTGCTTGTTGGGACTTTTTGAGGCTGCTTCTGACATTCAGAAATGAGATGCTTTGTAGTTTTACAATAACTACAAAACATCTTCTGTTAAATGGCAATGTGACCTTAAAATTGTAGCATTGAAGTTTGCTAAAATCCAAGACCTGTGGTTGTCTCTGTGTTGAATATGCAACATTTAAAATACTAGAATGGACCTTCTACTGCCCCAGTGTTCCTTGAGTTATGCAGTGTATGTAGTTTCTCAAACAACAGCTCATTAAGACATGTCCAAAGAGGGTGAGGGGCCACAGCTCATATAGCTAGATTGGAAAGATTCAAATCAAAGCTTCATTAAAAATTGGCATTTTTATTTCTTTAACTTTCTCATTGGCAGAAAGTGCATCATCCAAGACAGTAGCACAATAACTGAATTCCGCCCAAAGATTCAGAAACCAGAAAAATATTCTTGAATAGATTTGTCCCCTTTTGTATACTTGCTAATTTTATACAGCCTAAGATTCAGAACTATATGTGGATCAAGTGATCCCAAAATCCAGTTTGTGATTTGTGCATCATGAGTTTCCCATTTAGCAGTTTCTTTCTTTTTTTTTTGTTTTTTTGTTTTTTTTTTTTTTGAGTCTTTTCAATTGGCCCATCAATGTGGCCCCACAATTCTTTTCCCTTGAAAAAAAAACTGAAATAAGATTCCCAGGAAAATTAAAATTCTCCAGTGGAACTTACAACCAAAATGTCAGATTTTCTCATATTAACCATAAAAAAAAACTACAGGTTGTAATCTGAAATTTCCGAAAGTTGCAGTAGTAGACCAAAAATAACTGAAACTGCAGGAGTATTTTGCAAAATGGCAATTACCAAAAAGAACTTTGACAAGTTTCTTAGATTCAAGATTCACATAATCAGACCCTCAGATCTGAAATCCAAAGGCAATAAATGCCATAATTAAAGCTCCACAAGCCAGAATGTCCAAGAGATCTCCTCTAGATGAGCCAGCAAAATCCAGTCTAACATATGATCAGATCAGATGATTTTAGGAAGTTAATCAAGTGAATATCAATTTTGTGGTGAGGTCTCAATAAAAAAATCTCACCAATGATTTCAAAGGTGTTGATGAAAAATTGTCCTAAAAAAATAAAAAAGATCACAGTATGGCCTTCTTTAGTTTTTTGAAAAAAAAATTTCCAAGAATCCCCATTGAGCCAGGCTCGCTTCCTCCTAGATTTTTGAGTCAAGTGTTGATAAGATGGTGGACGACACCATGACAAGACTGTCTTGAAGCTGGAATCCTTTGATCTTGTCTTCAGGTCTTTAAACAGGGATCTCTAGAAGAACTGAAAGCAAATATGAGAACTTGCAAGGATATGGCGAAAGAGTAATACAAATGGATGGAAAAGATGAAGTTGTTGCACAATCGAAAAAGGGTTTCTTTGATTATGCACAAACAGTGCTGTGAATCCTACGACTGGGCTTGACAACCAAGCCTTGATACCATATCAAATTAATCATAAAATGAGAGATTAAACAAATATACAAATGAATTTGGGTGCCACTCAAGCTGAGAGGTTATCCCTTCTTTGAGCTTACGTGCAGTCTATAGCAGGAATATCATAATTGTATCCCATTAACTGGGGTGATTCCCCTTAACAAGGTGATTCTAATCTTTAGAGATTATTTATACATTATAATACATCTGTGGTGTATTGTACACTACTGTCGTCTTCCAAAATATACGGAAGTCTGCTGCACTTTCTTTAATATTCTGCACATTGGCATCAAAGGTAGGACCACTGGACGACCAAAGTAGATTGATGGACCATTTTTATAAGAAATTATAATCATCCATGTTACTCAACATTGACCAAATTCTTTAGATTGATGTTTTACCATGGGTAACTGAAGGCCTGTTACATACGATTGATCATCTAAACTAATGTTCAGTTATGTTTTACACTGATCTGAATCATTAAGCATGCAAGTGATTGGATGATTATCATCAGTCACCATTAAATCAGATAGGTGAAGATCAATTACTGGTAAAAAGGTCTCCCTCTGGCCATGCATCACTGCAGCACTGATAAAATACAAAACAAAGTCACAATTTTTAATCAGGCTGATTGAAAAGCATTCATTTAAAAAAAAAGACTAATAATTTGAGTGACAAAGTCAAGAAATATACAGAATTATGCAAGACGCAAAGCAACCAGTTTGGGATAGTTGCCACTGTTGATGTTTGCAAATTTGTACATTTATTATATCTCCATCTCCAATGGACTCTGCAGCACTGGCAATCAAGCTCATACATTTGGCTCCATTATCATTTCTACCAACAGCACTTGGACAATAATTGATATAGTTTTCCTGGATGAAATGAATAAAAGGAGAACTAAAACATTAGTGATCTGTCTTGTTGAAAACAACATCTTGTAGTAGTTCATGGACCAATAAACAAAATGGGGTGGATAATCTCTAAAACAATACAAATCTAGGATTTCCCATTTTCAGACATTTTTTTAGAAGTTTTTTAATCCTTCTCTAAAATCACAATGATACACCAATATGCCAATACAAATCACCTATACAGCCGATACATGCCAATTTAAAAAAAAACCAATATGAGATCCAGTATAGTACTTGAAACCATGACTGTTGTCCATTTCCTTAATGGACCTTGATTTTATGATGTATTTCTCTTCATTGAGTAGATAGAAGTCACCTCAAATCTAATCTAGTGTGAACAAATACCTGAATGATAAGAGGGACCATGTCAGGATTGCTCATGGCCAAATCAATCCTCTCATCCATCCGCAACCTCCCAGAATTAAAATTAAAGAGCCTGCAAGAGAATAGAATGTTTAAAAAGCAAAAAGTCGACACATTAATCACCAAGCTAGAAATCATGTAAAGAACTTCCCTCTGCCCTCACTTTTACTTTGATATGTAACATGACTCAAACCCACAAGATAATGGTTGTGACAATAAGCATGTTCCAACTCTGCTATAGGCACTAGTTGAATGAGGAAGAGGTTTCCTGTGACATAAAAGGCCTTTGCTCTATAGGTTGATAGTCCATGGCCACTAAGGTGGGCAAAGACCCACATCCACAGGCACACTGCATAAACTCTTTTAGTCCCTGCACCTGCACAAGATCCTGAGGAAGGAGGAAGTAACATGTCACAATCTGTGTCTTTTGGTGACACATCTTGCCAAGGACAACTCGTCAGTCGCCATCAATGAAGCAAACTTGGGCCTGGTACAGAAGGTAAAGTTGGGATGAATTCAAGTTGACCTAACCTTTTTCACAGGACTCTTTGTAATGAGTTTTTGTACGAGGTTTACAAGTCAATTTCAGGTTATACTGGTCTGTTGGGGCAGAATCACAGTAGTGATGCACAATTGCCGCACACCATGCCACATCATCAAGTAAGCTACATTAGCAAAGGTCAAATCTACGGTTTATAAGATTGTTCAAGACGGGACAAAACTCTGATTACTCCACAATTATTTGGTGTTTCAATGAAATCAATGAGTTAGGGGTGAGTGCATCCATTAAAGGGGGTCTTGTGGAAAACACTCAACCAAAGACTGTGTTATGTCATTCGTAATTTCGTGTAGCATCCTAGCCTCTTTAGATATGATCTATTGCATACCAAGGTTCAGTTCAAATCAGCAATGTTTCTTAATATGCAGTTTATATGGCAAAGCATATGAAGTCAAGTTGTTTGTTGGTTCAGCAGTGTTGCTGATTGTGAAACTTATATTGTGAAGAATATGAGGTCGTTTGCTGAGTGCAGTGTGCACATAGATCAGTTTTTGTTGGTTTTCACTGCAAATAAAGCTTTTGCATCATCTTCATCAACCAGGATGCAAGAAAAATCACAATCACAAAAGGAAGTAGATATATGATATTTGTTCCAAGTTAATCATAGTGGATATTGACTAGTGTGGGGCAGTGTTGAGAAGCCATTAGCCCATTAGGGTATTATTTGTAATTTTTCTAGTAATTCTCAGTGCATTTTTTATTATGAGAATAAGCTTATCTTACACTGGGATTGGATTAAATTTGTGTTACATTAGGCTATGTTATGATGTGATTAGGGTTTCTATTATTATGTAACTAGTTTTCATGTTTTAAGATTAATCTTGGTTGTACTCTATATATAGCCATTGGCTATCCTCAATGTATAGCATGGAGTAATTTGTAAAACTGTTGTCCCTAAATTTTCACTAAATCAAACCTTCTTCTTTCACATTTTTGTTGATGGAACTACTATAAAAAATGCTAAGATTGTGGTTATATGATACGTGACTTTTTTTGAAGCAAATGATGTGGTACAACTCAAAGGGGACTTTACAAAGCTCTCAAAGGGGAGAAGTTGAAGTTCCACGCCATTTCTCATTTCTCATATTTGGTGTATGATTACCTTCAATTTCACCATGATAAAAATATATGGGTTGCAACACCCAAAAGTAGTAAAAATTAAGAAGAAAAAAAAAGACTTTACTTGTCCACAGCAGCGAAAGGAGAAATGTCTTCATCCTTTGAACTACTAACTTATGTCATCATAATTGATGGCTGAATGTGTGAGGCTTATATACTGCAACTGATTTAATGCCATGCGCATGTCCCCGTTAACCCTATCCGCAAGTTCCTCAAGTGCGATCTAAATAAGCAGCAGCAGATCAATGGAATCCAATGAAGTGATTTTAAACATGGTTGGTAATTGCGAAGAGATCAAAAAAGAAATCTAGAAAAAGAACTTATTGAATCAAGAACATGTAGCAAGAAGAGAGAAAACAGAGAATTTATAAAGAAAAATAACTAATTTCTTTCCATGGAATATTTTTTTTCTTATTTGCAGATGACAAAGCATACAAGAAATTCAACATATATTTAAAAGGATAGTGATGGAGGGCAGTGTTGTAAAAGGGGCGCCTAGGCATGAGGCGCAAGAAGGCACACCTCATATGCCTCAACCACATCAAGTCGAGGCACATTCAGTGATCACTATGCTGTTTTTTTTTTTTCCAGAACTGTAGAAGCCTTTCCTCTTTCTGTTTCTTTTTTTCTTGTATTGCTGCTGCTACTGCCTCCCTTTCTTCTTCTTCCATGCTTGTTGCTGCTGTTTTTTTTTCTTTCCCAGACAGTGCTGCCGCTTTTTTTAATTCTTTTTTTTTTTTACTGCTATTGTTACTACCTTTATGCTGCTGCCGCTGCTGCATTTTTTCATTCCAGCTTGTGCTACTGCTCTGCTGCTTTTTCCTTTTTTTTTTGTACTGCTGCTGCTGCTTTTTTTTTTTTTTCATGCTGCTGCTACTTTGACTTTGAAGTTAAATTTGTGTTTGATGGATTTTTGTACTCTGTTGAATGTTTAGCATTTGGAGTGATGGATGCTTTTATGACTTCTGGAATTCTTCTACTATCCTTGCCTTTTTTTATTATAATTTGTGAATTATTTTCACTTTGCCTATGTTGAATTTTGAATTATTTATCTATGTTAGAATATCTATTTTTTTTCTACATTGTGCACCTCGCTTCAATGAAGCCTGCACCTCACGCCTAGTCCACAAGAGACCTTGGTGCCTCAATGCGCCTTTCGCCTTTGACAACGCTGATGTAGGGAAATAAGATATGCCTCCTGATCCAGCTAGTTGAGCAATGGCTCACAACATTCTATGCACTTCGTCAATGAGGCTTTCTTGCGTTATGCTAATGGGAACAATGGTATACTAATGGGGCACAATGGACCTTGGGCTGGCCCATGGGATTGATCCAAGTGATCCAGGGCCTGATAAACCACACCATCCATTAAATCTAGGCCATCCACCCCTATGTCAAGCATTTTTAGTGTTATTCCATCGCATAGAAGCTGCACTTTCATCTTCGCATTCACAAACACTACCTTTTAGTTCCTTCAATAAAATCTAGAACCAAAATAATTTTGTAAAATATCAACCCAAACAAAGAACATGCCAACTTTTAGCCTCATACTAAAGAGCATCTATCTCCATTCTTCAGAGTTTAATAATTGTAACAATTCACACACACTATCTCCATTGCTCTGAATTTTCATCATGGTCAAAAGAAAATGAAGATGAAAGCTCATCACCTAAGGACAACAAAACAAAGTTAAATACAAACTACAAATGGAATATAGGAGATTTGAACTTCAAGAGAAAAGAAAGCAAAAAAGGAAGATACCTCGGTAACTTTCAGGCCTTCGCCATTTGCAACTTGCAACATCCTCTTTGCTATCTGCCATGCAAACACTGTTGAGATACTTTAATGGTAGAAGTTACAACATGCATTAATTTTCATTGCATAAAGTATCTATTATGCAACTTCACCGGTTTTGGGATTTGGAATGAAATTGGGGTCCTTCAGCAATGTTTTGTGCTGGCAGTTTGTTGTCCCTGTCGGATAGTGGAGTTATGTCTAGTTCTAGACCAAAAAAAAATTCCATCTTCATGATGCTCCACCGTACCACTTGAACAGATAGGATACGCATAAGCAGCGTGCTAGATTTAGGCCTGTTGTAAAGGGTGTAAGAGTGAGGGCATGGGACTCAAATCTAATGGGGTGCTTTTAGGGTGGATGCAGGGTCTCAAATGGTTGAAGAGGAGCAGAAAATAGGAGTGAAAACATACACCAAAATTGTCAAACATATCCAGAGAAGAATTCAAATAGAAATTTTAAAAATAACATTTATGCAAAAATAGAAATAAAAATAGTAAAATCAAACCTGTTGTTTTGTGGGTTTCCTGAAATTGAGAAGCAAGCAGTAATTGACCAGACTTTTCAGTTTCTGGCTGTCACGATCATTGCAGATACAGATTATAGGAATTTTTGAAATCTTGATGCTAGCGATAAGGTCAGCAACCTCACCTCTGTCTCCCACAGACATACCATCAACCTCGTCCATTACCAATACAGATTTTGTATGATTTGAACTGCAATTCAGGTGAGCAGGTAGTATTAAATAACTGAAGCCAAATTTTGTCTAGTGTATCAAATAAGGATTCCTGACCAAGAAAAACCAACCAAGCCATGGTTGAACTGAGAGCTTCATTGCTGATGAGTTCTTTTATCGAGTTTGATGTATTTCCACCAATGCCTTTGTTAATTTTAGTCTCAGCCTTTCCACGGTTATCACTAGCATTAACCTGCATAACAGGGACCCATCTAAAAGGAGACTGAAGAAAACCTAAGCCATGAATCAAAATAGTCATGTGCTTAAAATCCAAACGGGTTTGTAAAGGCAAGAAAAGGAACAGCACCTCAACTATCTGGAACCCAAGCATTTGGCTAACCAGCTTTGCGGAAGTACTTTTACCAATACCACTAGATGCACTAAGCAGCACTGCTTTTTTATATTCACTATCCTTCTGCTTTTTCACCTTACCCTTCTGGCCAGTGTGCAGGAGTTGTCCGTCCCAATTTGCTAACCAGTCATGAAGATGCTTAACCTGTATATGACAACATGAAAGTCGGTAAAATTTCAGAGATAAGACACTAGATAAGAAAGATGAGAAAGCCAAAATGAGATGTAAATATATAAGCTGCATTAGAGATTACAAAGATCATACGAGTGATTGATTGCCAATGATGTCATTTGGAACCTTTGGTTTGTAGTTTTCAGTCCACATCAAAGAGTTGTGAATATCAATCTGGCCTTTCCATCTAGTGGGAGAGGAACCCGACAGCAAACCTCTTCCCATGCATTTTTTAATTAAAGACTTGCCATCATCTGAGCAATAAAGTGCAGCAAAATGTCAAAAACAAACAGAAGAAAGGAAAACTCTATAAAGCAAACAATAGCTTTCTAATTGACTGAAACTGTGAAAGCGAGTATATCTAGAGAACTTTTTCTATGCCAACCAATAATGTTAATAACTTGACTTTACTCTATGAATATTGATTATTGAGCAATATGGCCCTTCTTTTTTAGTAAAAGAATAATGACTTGGTAAAAAAAAAGAGGAAAAGTAGTTTCAGCACTACCCTTTACTTCTGCTTTCAAAGGACTATTCTTTGGTTGTGGAACAGTGTGCCTTTCCATGGTTTTCTTCTTTGATTCTTCCTTCATGGTTGCTTTTGCAGGCTTTGATGCCCGAATCATATCAAAAAGTCCATCCTCAGTCAGAAAGGATGTGCTGTAGGAGAAACAGTGAAAACAGTTAGTAGAAAAAAGATAACAAGGTTTCCAAAAAAGACAATAGGACAAGCATGAGGTGCCAATCCCCAGTTCTTTAGCTTTTGAAGATTTCTGCCCTCCGACATCTTCATCAGCTTGAAGTTAGTTCTGCAAATATAAAATTCTAATCAAAAGAAGGTATCTATAAAGGATCTGATAACCTAATGAAGATAATAGAACTCTATGCATAACTGCTTTCTTGCTGCCAGATCCAGTGACACGACCACCACAGCATTTAATTAGATCTTCTGCTTCCTCCCTTTCCAGACCGTGCAAATCACAACCAAAGCTCAGTATGCATCTCTAAGTTGAACAATACAACAATCAGCACACCACACCAACTACAACAAAGAATAACAACCAGGTATGCATGATTTATAAACTTGAAAACCTGGACTCAGCTCAATAAGTCACTTGTCTCAATCAGTTTTTCAATCAACTTAAATAGAAAAAAAATACATCTTTGTTTGAGGATGGGGAAGTAAAGTAAACTAAATTAGCCCTCATGGACCTTCCCCATAATGAGAGTTTCCCTGCAATTGCACTAGCATACCCACTCATGCCATCTTTTTCAATAAAAACAGGTGTATGATAAGCTCTCTTTCTTTTTCAAATGCCTATCCGTCTGATGAGATGATGATGATGATATAAAACTTCTAAACTCTAAAAAAAAAAAAAAAAAAAAAAACTTCCTTTAGAACACAATAAACCTCACTCAAGAAAAAGTATCTTTCTTTTTTCCTCCTTTTTTCATATCTCACTGACTCCATTAATATAGCATTCTTATAACTAAAATAGTTTAATGGTATAATTTGAGCCTGCATAAAAAGAAGTTGGCTTGACACTGGATGAAGTTGAGTTTTGGGTAAGTTCGCAGCAAATTACTTAACATTTTGGGATAACAAGAAGCATATGAAATATTTGTTTCATTGGAAATAAAGATGCATCTCAAATATAAAGAAGCAAACTATGAATGACACGAAACATTCAACTAAAAGTATCAAAAAGGCGCTGCCTTCATCTTAAAATATGTAGAAGTTACCCTTCAAGTGTTCCTCTTATTGCAAATGTCAGACCAGCTAAACAGTGATCCTCACCCACTGGCAACTCCTGAGAAGCAACGAGATAAATCCCCTTAAGCATAAAGATAGATCATAAGATAAATTGGCCATTTCTTGAAGAGTTTTTAAGTCAATTCACATATGAATAAAGAAGAAGAAGAAAAAAAAACACACCTTTCCTCCTTTGTGCGGAGGATCCTTCTTTTCCCCATAGTTCATGAATCCACCTCCTCCTCTCCCTCTTCCACCTGTCAATGCAGTTCTGTGCCCTCTCCCACCAGCTTTCAGAGGAGATTCAACAATTTTATTGAAAATATCCCTGTCACGGTCTCCATCCACATTTATAAAGTTTTTATTAATTCCTCTACCCAATCCAACCCCTGATTTCATCTCCTCAATATGGACCTTCTCAACTGCCCTTTTCCGCTCTTTGGGCAAGACAAAGTCGTCGTCGTCGTCAGCATTGCTCCTACAAATTTTCTTTCCAGAAAAATGCTTGCAAACATCATCTGATTCCTCACTGTTCTTTGGGTTCTTTCTTTTTTTTCCTGGACATTTGTCAAACTTGTTTCTATCATTAAGTTTCTCTTCAGCATTGAATTTAGGAGCAGCGGCTGCAAAATACTTGCTCGTTTTCCTTCTTCCTGAAGTTCCTTGACTTCCCTTCACATAAGGTTTTCCATAGCAACAGCAATAACAAACACATAATAATTAGAGACAACGCATTCTCTCTTTTCCTTTATTCGAGAAAATTTTGCGCTAACAAAGCATTTACATTTCAGTTTTCTCTCAAGGAAATGCGCTATATAATACATGTTCTCTTTCTCCGCTGTTGAGAAAGAAGAAGAAAAAAGAACCATGCTCTTTTTTTTGTTTCCTTCTAGTTGAAGTAAAAACCCAAACACAAAACGCCTAGCGATATAGCATTTGTCAGTTCTCTCACAACAAGAGGAAGATGCTGTTATCAGAATTGAAACTTGAACAACTATTACAACACATGTTTCAAGTTCAGAGATGGAGAACAAATGGAGAAGAGTTCAGATAGTGTATGATTTCTCACGCAGCGAAGCAAAATCGATTTCTAGACAAAGAACAGAAAAACCCACCAAAACAGAAAGGATGAAGAGAGAAAGATCAAACCCTTCCCAAAAGGCTAATCATCATCAAGAAGAAGAAGAAGAAGAAGAAGAAGAAGAAGAAGAAGAAGAAGAATGGGAGAAAACGAGATTCACAAACCCTGTTCTTGCCATGACTTGATTCCACATACATGCGCTTCAATTGCTAGCATCAAAGCACCCAAACTTCCGCTACCAAATCTAAGATCTGTTGGAAATTGGATTCAGAGAGAGAGAGGACCAAGGCAAGAGGGTTTTTGCGCGGGAAGGGGGAAGAGGAGGAAAATGAGATTGTAGCTGGCGCCAAAGTTGCACTTTGATTTAAAGGGCCCCACCTGTTAACGCAATGATAATCTGGACCGTTGATTTCTATCTTTCCTGCATTCACTTTGTACAAGTCCTTTTTATTTTTTTTACACGTGTAATAAGAAAACGATTTACACATGCCGCTGATGCACATGCATTTTTGTTTCTATGTGCAATTGAATCCCTGTGAAAACAATTTTCATTTTTTGTCATTTTCACATGTGTCGATGCATACAATGGTTCACTGATTCTATTATGTTTTATTGAATGGTTCACTATTTTTGTCAATTTTCTTTAGATCTACGAGGAATTCGGATATGACATTTGACATTTTGACTCTATGTTGTTTTTAGCATTCCAAAGTGGGTAAGTGGTTCGGATTGTAACTTGAGAGCCAGCGTAATTTTAAAAAAAATCCAGATTTACTAGTCTTAAGGTTTTCCTAATTTTCTCATAATTCATGATGAGTCAACGGTTGAAATTTGAGCTTATAAAGTATTTTTTTGAGATGATGAATGATTTGGATCATGAAATAGGGCCCATACATCTCCTGCCTCATGCCCTCTTATTATACATTCACCTTGAACTATTGATCTACTGTGCTTAGGCGGATAAGGAATAGTAAACCTATCATGGCCTTTTGTTTTGGTAAACAGGTCAACCTACAATGCCAATAATAGCTTTGCCACACTTCTTTCTTCATTAACAATGATAACAAAGGATATATTTGTTCACCGTAAGTTAGAATTATGAGATATTATTTTTATTTCTTTGATAATCAGAAGCATTCCTCATCTTTATAATCTTCAAACCATTGCCCTCCGGTCCGAGGGTTACCAGATTATGTAAGTAAAAATTATTTACTATGAGTTAATACATGGCCGCATACATACTAATCGAATAACGCAAGCAGCGAGAGCCAAACTCAAGGCTTTGGAAAGCAAATTCAAGGCCCCCAAGGCTCAAATGAATTAAGCCACTGCATTGACACTAAAATACAACTTACTTTAAGGATAAAAAAGATATTATATGTAAAAATAGAGTTACATGAAATAATTAGTATTGCTAAACAAATGGTGTAGATGATAACGTACATCAAAGCCGACCCAACCTACCTACGCAGGTCGGATCAGGTCTTGGGTGGGGCAGCTATACGATAAAGTAGGGTGTACTATAATCTGCTTCCATGACCGCCATTTCATATTTGATGTTTTCAAGGCTAAGGACCAATCAGTAATATTTTTTTAAAATTTTATACTAGAGAAATTATGGATCTTATGGGGTCATTCTCACTTAGTGTAGGCAGGTTTTAGTAAAAATGAGAAAAAATACGAAGTCACTTAACAATAGCCGAACTTTCAGGGGCCTTGTTTGAAAAAAAAATCAAAGATTAATAAGAGAGACCTTTTGTGACATTTCTAACAACCTCCTATAATCCTACTCCTTTCCTGGACATTACGAGCACGTTTAGTAACCAAGCTTTCCATGGAAAGCAAGCCAGTTTTCCACGGAAGCGGGTATTTCCCACATTTGGAAATTGGTCCCTTAGCCGTTTTCAAGATGAGGAATAATCTCTGCAGTCCTGATCTACTAATTGGGACCTATAAATGCCTGATCATGATGACACCCGGTGCCCTCATCAAATCACTGTAGCAGCGCGTTTCCGTGCTGCTACGGATTTTTTGAGTCCGACCCGGGGGGGGGGGGGGGGGCGGTCGACCCCTCCTTTCCTCACTTGCGTGGAATGTAAATGCATGTGTTCAATGTTCCGCGTAATTCCCAAATGTGGGAAATCCATGCTTTCGCGAAAAACCAGATGATTTTCCATGGAAAGCTTAATTACCAAATGTGCCCTAAAGGAAAAGCTTTTTTTTTTTAGAATCAAAAGAAAATCAATTCAAAGCTGCTGTCTTCCAGTCACATGACCCGTAGTGAACATAAAAAATAAAAATAAAAACCAGAAAGGAAGGAACTTAAAAGAAACCAGCCTCTCTGCTTTAGATTTTTTTTTTATCCTGGATATTGCACTAATCTGAAAAAGTTGAGCCTACAGTTAGGGCACTTTTGCGTAGGCCCGCTATAAAAATGAAAAGGTTGCCATGTATGTACCCCTTAGGAAATACTTCTTGCTCGTTAGAATTGGATAACCTCCAAAGTTGAGGCGAAAGGTCCAAAAGCTGAGTGACAAGTGATACCTTGGATCATCAAAAAATAAATAAATAAATAAATGAAAAGGTTAGAGCTGATTTAGATTCCATGCCGTCCTTTTGTTATTTGGTGTAAAAGGATTCTTTGTTAAAATAAAAAAAACTCTGTTTTACTGGAATCTTTTTGTGCAAAGATAAGAACCTTGAGTGCTACCTTCCCCGCAACATACTTGCATTTCCCCATATGAGAAACTCATATTTCCTTTTTCCACAAAGCTACACAAGCAAGCCAAGCCAGGTTTTTTACACCCATCCGATGATATTGACCATTAGAACCTAACCCACTATTCATCACAGGGTCGGGGAAATTTTTGCATACAGGTGGGTATTTCCAGCTTTTTCTATACCCGGCCCTTCCCATAATTGGTGATTATGGGCCAAGGCGGCTCCACAAGACAGTCCACATGGAATTCCGTGCAAAAAATGTCCACAGGATCCCACCCCTATATATGGGATCACCATATCCCGGGAACTGTTATAGTGTAAGGCCCACAGACGGAACATGGATTAAGAACAGGCGAGTTAAAGTTCTGTGCAGGTGAATGGCCCCTTCGGACAAAAAAAAAAAAGAGTTGCTGAAGAAGAGATGGATGGAATTAGTAAAGTACAATAAATAAATAAAGGACAGGCCCCAGTGGACGTTCATGATACTAGGGATTGATAGGAAGCAGTAAAACCTGTTCAAGGATTCACCCAAGACAGACTCGAATGCTAAAACAAAAATCTAGTGACCAACTCCAACATAGATGAGACCAAGTGAGACCTGAGAATATCTAATGCATTCCTTGTTTGCTTTTATGATGATAATGATTGCAGTTGTACCAGTGCGCTCCCAAAGAGAATATCTGATGCATTCCTTGTGTGCCAAAGACAAAAGGAACGAATTTGTCAAAGATCTGGTATACAAAGTGAGACCCATCCGTCTGGAGATTATAGTCATATCAGGAAAGAAATCCATCTGATTTTGGCAGCTCCCCCCGATACTTTATAAATGTGATCCGGTACAAGTAACATCTCTCTCTTTGCCTTACATCAGCCCGTTCCAAAAATAAAAACGGTGAAAAAGTAAGTCCCCTAAAACTTGCTTTTTATATAGATGGTTCATACTCTTTATACAACACTACCTGATCACTTATCTAGATTCGTCACAAAAGCAAATCAACCCCCCTAATGTCAACCAAGAAACTAAAAATTCAGCTTTCGAGACATCAATTTTACATTGTCAGTAGAAGTTTTTTTTTTTTCCTTTTTCCTTTTGCAAAAACTCATTATATTAGAGTGTCCGGAAAACATTGATATACCTCTCTCTCTCTCTCTCTCTCTCTCTCTCTCTCTCTCTCTCTCTCTCTGTGGTAAAAATAAAAGTTCAAACTATGCATTTGACTTTCCTTGTCTTTGTCAAGCTCTTGTACTATATAACAAACTGTAGACACACCGTATCATAACTGTGCCGAACCCACAGCTGGAAAGCCGCAAAAAAAATTTAGTATTAGGTCTTCTCCCAACCTCTCTTAAGTTCCCTGGCAAAATCAAGATATAATGTATAACAAATTTGTAAGTGCATTGATCTACATTGTGACATGAAAGACAAAACTAGAGAAACAAATGTTACCTGAATTTGTTGCAAGATGTCTTCAAGTTCAACCCTTATTTCGGAGAAGGAGGGTCGTTGATTAGGAACTGCATCCCAGCATCTTTGCATCAAATCTAACAGCCTGGGATGCATGTTTTCAGGAAGTTCCGGTCGCAGCCCCTGGTACGAGGAATCACACAGAAATGAGCATCTTTACAGGTATACACACAATACACCTGGTCTGCTCAAAGTTTTAGTGTCTGCAACTTGGCTTGCAACATGCATATGACTAGAACTATTTTATGAAAGCTAACAAGACAAATGAAAACTGAAAATGTCAAGGCTTGTTTGTTTGCATTAAAATGCATAGGTAGGAAGTAGAATCAAAAGATAATGGGAAATCAGTTCCCAGCCATCATAGTGGTTCACTTCTAATTTTTGTTTGATTCTATTTCCCTAAAAAGAAAGGTCATTTGATGTTCATTTTTAAAATTCACAGTCAATCTTCTTTTTTAACCACTTAACGGTTATGGTATGAATTATATATGTATATATATATTCAATTCCTATGCATATTATAATGCAAACAAACAGGCCCTTAGTAAAAGCAGCTTCCACTAAAAGCTATCAAGGTTGATGCAGCTCATATACATGGACATATTTGATCACAAGTCTTAATCAAGTAGCTAAAAACCTGGGCCCTTGGGTAGCAGTTTTACTCTAATTTTCATATTTGTTCTTCAACGCTGGTCTAATTTCATGTGTCAAATAATATAAGAATGACATGAAATTGGATCAGCTAGATAGCTTATTCAATTGGCTCTCTAACAAGTCCAAGTTTGTACAATTATGATTCCTATTAAAAAAGTTATGGCAATTTCCTATTATGTAATGAGACATTTCCAAGTTTGGGGTTATTTTTGTCATTTTTAATTTTCATTATCTTTAGATGGCTAGGATAGAACTTCCAAATTTTAATGGCTAAGATTGGTTACGTTCCTTTCTTCTACTTAAAAGAGATATAAAGGAGATCAACAGCGGCCTAGTTTTTTCTCTATTAATGAAAATCAACCTTTTTATCTTATTTTGTGTGAAGTTCTTGGAGATTCCACAACTCTCTCAACTTCTTTGTCAAGTTATAGTAGCTAGTAATTGATTTTGTTAATCGACCTTTTTTCTTTTTTTTTTTTTACTATGGTAGATCTTGATGAGGTAAGGTTATACCCTGTCTTCAACTATAGAGACCACCTCTCCAACCTTCAAGGGCCTCAATCAGTTTGGTAGTTAGAGCAAGTCAATTCAACTTTTAAGTTGTTAGATTCTACTAACCTGTAAGTTGTATGGCCCATAACATCAATCATTCATATCATGAAATAAAGGGATCAGCATAAATGATTGTTTTAAAATCCGAAACTTGAAACTCATATAGACTTGCTTGGTTAGACAACCTGTTGAGTTGATTTTAGCAGTATAACAATGGAAAATACCAAAATTGTGCATCAAATAGTTGTACATTTCTTAAGGATTAGGGCCCATTAATTCCTCAGTTCGTATGTCCAGAAAAAAAATTTAGGAGTTTACTGATACCTCAAGAATGTTATGTCAACTGCAGAGGAACAATTCTATAGAGTTGGCACTATATAGGTTAAGAAATAGCATCAATTTGATGGGATCGCAAACCTTTCTTACTCCCAAGGCAGCTTGTAAGGGTGTCATGTTATCATATGGGACCTGCAATGTCAACCAGCTAAATTCTTTAACTCAGAAAGATGATTCACACCAATAACAATTTAAGGCCGTGCCTGGATTCTGCTTTATCAAGGATGCCAGCATGCCTTTCGAATGCAAATCAAAACTGTTTACATTTCAGGTATTACCCAAAACATAAGCAGGCTTTATGTGAAAGGAAAAAAAGAAAAAAAGGTTTCATTATGAGCACCCTGTTTAGTGTTTACCATGCTGCCCCGAGCACAACATAAAGGATGGGCATCTGCTCTCACAAGTAAATTTCACTTGCCTTGTGGTGCATCCAAACACAACCTTAACAAATTATCTATAAATTGAAACTAAGCACAACTTCAGTGTGTACCTTGGCTGTTGTTAGCTCCCACAGTACGATAGCAAAACTAAAGACATCTGCTTTCTGATCATATGCTTGATGGTTTATAACCTGTCGAAAGAGGAAGAGAAGAGAATATAAGTGAATGAGCTGAAACCATACAGAAACTTTAAAATCATCATCATCAAAGCCTTGTGCCAACTATGTTGAGTTACACAGAAAATTTAAAATAACATAATAAAATTCTTATAATAGGAAATGGAGAAGCACATATAACCAAAATGAGAAAGTTAGCAAGGCAAAGGGAATTGTAGACCAAGAATCTAAGTAGCAGGCCAGATAATCTGAAAAATACCAAAATATCGGACTATTTCATACTACAATAATTCTTTTGTCCTACAAAGTCATATAGATCAGGTATTGGTGTTCAATCCTTAACTGCTAAATCCGTTGAGTTTTACATGATTCCATCAAAGATAATGGCCTGAACCATTAAAATGGAGTCCACCGCACCTCTCTTGCAGAAAAAAAGTATTACACAAATATGCCAGAAGATATGATGCCCACATACACAGGTACTGACACAGGGATTTGACACAATGTTGCAAAAATTTAGGACATGGATACAGGAATAGCAACACTTCAGATACATTTATTTTATACATGTTAAAATTTTAATAGGTGAGCTCATTGTGGATCCACAATTCTCAAGTAAGATAAGCCAATGTTATAAGGTGGGTTGAGATCTTAAAACACAAACCAAGTACTGCTGGGCTTATAAGTCAAAACCTGTCTTAACTCAACATGACAACTCAACATGACGTATTTTAACGCCATGTAACCCTGGATCCCATAAGAATTCTTAAGTTAAGTGTGCACGGGTGAGAGCAGTACTAGGATGGGTGACTGCTTAGGAATCCCTCTCGCGTGCGCATGGGCTAAAGCAGAAGATATTATGCTAAGTTGGGCATGGCTGTGATAATTGGTATCGGAACCGAAGATGGCTCTATATCCAGTGGGGGAGATCATGAGACCCCAATCTGCTCGGGTAATCCCTTGAGGCAACACCAGGTCAAGTGATTCAGTGATCCTATAAGCCAAGAAAGAAGAATCTACAGGGGCAAGGGTGGAGTGCTTCAGTTAGCACTGGCTTTGTGCAAGTCCCTCATCGGAAATAACAAAGTCACTATCCAGGGCTAATAAGTCAAACCTCATCTTAACTCAACATAATGCATTTTAAAGTCGCATAGTTTAAAAACTTGACCATGACCGACTAGGGTCCATGTGACTTAGACTCGACCCAGCCCTTATATAGTTATATGCAAGAAAAAAAGTGAAAACAATAAAAGAGAGAGAGAGAGAGAGGGGCACGTGAAAAGGGTTTTTAATGGGAGAGAGAGAGAGAGAGAGAGAGAGAGAGAAACCTCTGCTTCGTCAGCTCGCTGCTCCGCCTGCTGCTGCTCGTCGCTCCTGGTTTTGCCTTGATGGTAGGTGCTGCCATCACTTAATGATCATGCCGCTGCCACTACTTACTAGTTGCCGTTGCCTCCCTCCTACAGCCCGCTGCTCCTTCGTTGTTCATGCCACCAGTCTCTGCTCCAGCTGCTGTTAGTTGCTGCTCCGGCAGGCAACAGCTATTGGTCGCTGCTCCAGCCTCCAGATAGGTATGAGGTACCCATTCTTTTTCTCTTTATTCCTTTTCCCCCCTTTTCTCTTCCTCTTTTTTCCCACCTTAGCCACACAGTTTCTTTCTCACTTGGTTGGGGCTAGGTCTCCCCTGTTTTAAGATTTTTTATATATATTTTCTATTTCTTTTCTATTTTTTGTATTTTTTGACATTTTTAAAGATTTTTACATCAAATAGGCCATGGGACCCAACTCGACCAAGTCGATTCGGACTTAGCTAGGCCCGAGTTGGGCCCCGAGTCTGAGTATTAAAACCCTGTAAAGTTGTGTGGCCTTGGACCCCATTAGAACCCCTAAGTTAAGTGTGCGAGGGCGAGCGTAGTACCAAGATGGGTGACCACCTGGGAAGTCCTCGCACGTGCACGTGGGCGTGGGCAAATGTGGTATATTGAGTTGGGCGAGGCTGTGACAGCACCGTAAGGCTTTGACCAAGTCCCACATTGGAAACCAACTCCTGAACCTAGGCTTATAAGTTGAACAACATCCTAACTCAACATAATACGTTTTAAAGTCATGCAATCTTGAATCCCAGAAGAACTCCAAAGTTAAGCATGCTCGAGCAGGAGGAGTAAAAGGATGGGTGACTACCTGGGAAGACCTTGCTCATGCACGTAGGCCAAAACAGCAATATCTTGCTAAGTTGGGTGGGCTGTGACAATTGGTCGCAAAGCCAAGTTTCGATCGTGGGACCCATGAAAATACCCTTTTAAAGGGCATTTGCCCCTCTCATCTTGTCATGACAATAGCTCTTCTCCTCTTTTGACTTTTTATTCCTAAGAGCTTCTTTTAGTTTTTTGCTGTTTCTTTTTCCCTTTGAGTGGTGGTTGTTTTTTTTGGGGGTTTTCCCCTACCGCTTCTCAATATAGTTCTTTTACCATTTCAGAAAAAAAAAAAAAAAAAGAGGGGGGGTGGACATTTGCCCTTCAACATCGCTTTTATGTTTGGTTGATTTTTGCATTCTTAAAATAACATAAAAGGGGGCAAAATATAAAAATGGATATGTAAAGTGGAGTGGATTTTAGTTGTGCCATCTTAAAAATAAATAAATAAATAATAGGGGACCAAGTGTTAAAACAATATGCTTTTAAAAGAGATATTTGCCCCTTTCCTTTCATTGTTGACATGCGCGACAAAGAACTAGCAATGGAGACTAGAGAATAAGGAAAGAACAACGGAGAGAGAAATAAAGAGGTAGGAGAAGAAGAAGAAAAAGGTCCCTGAATTGGAGATTTCTCTTCCTCTCCTCGTCCAACAGCGCCCACATCACCACTTGCGTCTCCCCTGTTTCCCGCCGCCTCTCCATGACCTAGTACTGGATTGTCACCCTCATTTAAGCAGCAACTCCTCATCCTCCTTTGTATGTTTTCTATGTTCTTTTCTTTCTCTTGGTCGCTTGAAAGGGGGAAAGGGTTAGGTTTTTTTCTCCCTTCTAAAGTTATGACAAAATCATGTGAAGCTTAATGACCAAAAAAAACATATAAGGAATTAGTAGATTTCAAACAAAATTCGTTGTTTCGTCCAAATTCATTTTTCCCACATAAAATACGAGAAAGCCATACTCTCTCTCTCTCTCTCATATCCAATGCACACCTCATGCACAGTGCAAGCCTGGTAGGGCCCACCTGATCACCAATCCAAATGGCGCCAACACACACAACACCCTGAATGCCACTAATCCCCACCTCTTTTTTTTTACACCAATCGAAATGGACTTGACTATTTGATCAATAGTTTGTTTTATATCTAGAACCATTAACTTTTTAGCCTTGGATCAAGGGGCTAAAAATGAATCTGAAATTTTACAAAGAGCTAGCCCACATCTTTCAAATCTTCCCCCCCCCCCCCCCCCCCCAACCAAAAAAAAAAGAGGGGGGGGGGGGCCACTAATCACGGCAAACATGCAGGCAGGATCATCCCATCTATGAAATTTCAAGTCAATCCAATCAGGTCTAAGAAAGACTTAATATTAGACCAACTATTACCTATGGGGCAGAATGCTGGCCAATCAATAAGAAGCGTATGCATAAAAAGGATGTAGGAGAGATGAGAATGTTGAGATAGATGTGCTGCAAAACTAGGAAAAATAAAATTAGAAATGAGCGCTTTTGAGAGCATTTAGAGATAGCATCAATAAGGTGAAAAGATTAGAGAAACCCATTTGAGATGGTTTGAGCATGTCAAATGCAGACCGGGAACAATGCCGGTAAGGAAAAGTTTTGATGTGCAAGTTGATGGCTGACCAATAAGAAGGGGTAGGCAGAAGAAAATATGGATGGTGGTAGTAAAATTAAATTTGAAGAAGTTTAACTTATCTGAGAATTTGGCTCACGATAAATCAAAATGGAGAAACAAAATTCATGTAGACGACCCAACATAGTCAAGCAAAGCTTTGCTGATTATGATGATCTTAAGAAAGAGAGTTAACTAAAAGAAAAGAGAGTAACACCTCAGGTGCCATCCATCGATATGTTCCAGTCTCAGCTGTCATTACACCCCCTTGACATTGGAACCGTGCAACACCAAAATCTGCCACCTTTACAACCTGGACAGAAAAACTCAAGTCATTACACCTAAACAAAGTTGCAGCACCTTCTTGCTAGCGTAAGAAATGTCAGCTATGTCCATATCTTATCATTACAACATCATGGTGAGCATGCAAAAAATTTATCCTTCAAAACTACATAATCCATCCATATATTTGAGCAGAAATTTCTCAAAATGTTGTACAGCCATTACTTGAACAAAATGTTTATTTCTTGTTGTTCCTATGTGTACACCAGTGGATTTATCAATACTGACAGCCTCCACGGCAAGGATGGTTTGCAGGTGTCAGCCGATGCCAATATGATTGGTTGGAATCATGGGCATTTAATATATCCTTTTTTTGGTTCTGTTTTTGCAGTAAGATTCGCCCTACCTTTAATGTAAGTTTTTGGTTACCAAAAGGAAAAGGCCAAAAAAAAAAAAAAAAGTAGTTTCTACTTTCTATAAAGTCAGTAAAAAATAGGAGCTGCCTGATATTTAGAGGTCCCATACATAACTATATAATATCTGAGGGCTGAGAATGCAATACACATCAAATCTAACATTTTTCTAACATTCTGGAGTTTTTCGGATTTTTTTCCCAAAATTTGCCGATTGATAAAAAATCACTTTGAGGACCTATATGTGCAATCAATCAATACATGTTGTCCACTATGTATCATTTTCTGGACTAGTTGATATGCCTTATGATTCCAATACTTTGAAACTTGTTTCAGAGCTCTTGCTCATCAAATCAGCTCACAGAACCAAAAACATAAAACAGAGCTGATGCATGACATAGGAAAAACGCTAATTTTCAAAAAATTCTAGAGGCATTTTCTTTCATTGTAAATTTGCCACTTACAATATTCAAAAGTACTATTTAAATACCTGCTTGAGTTTTGCCTCCACCCTAGTAAACATAAATTACCTATTTATTGGATCTCGTGCTACCATAAGACGATGTTTATTTCTAAGTGAATCCCGACCCTTCTTTGTGATGTTTAACCTGAGAAATGAAATTGTTTAAAATTTGGGCCAGATTTTTGTTGCCTAATCTCTTGGGCGGTCAAAGGCCTAGATATAGCCCAAGACTGACTAGTTCTTGGTCGGATTGAGGTGGCTTGGATCCAATCAGCTACACCAATGAGACGGGCATGATTCCCACCTATGTACTTTTGGGTATTTCGTATTTGGAGCAGCAACGGTCAATATACATAAGCTGATACATAAGTTAAAAGCTATGTTGTATTATCATGTTGTCAAACTATGCTACTGCTATATAAAGTTGCAAGGAAATTGAATTTTTTTCCTAGCATACTCACCCATTCCGTTATCCATGATTGCTTGGCAACATCATTTACCCTCACAAAATAAATACTTGTGAATGCTACAATTCCATCATGTAGGAAAAATTAAGGAATGATACATACCTTTTCAGTATCCATCAGCAGGTTAGCTGTCTTCAGATCCCTGTGAATTATGTTTTTTTGGTGCAAATACTCCATCCCTTTGCATATGTCAGTCACAAACTTCAGCAGCTGAGATAGCTCCAGGACATTATGATGCATATGTAAGAAATCATACAGACTCCCTCCAGGCATGTACTCTGTAAATAGACAATTCAACCACTACATTATTAAACGAATTGGGACAACTAAAAAAAATTTACAAATCTAAGAGCTAACAAATGGAGCAGTTCTCCCATGAGTACTTGACAAAATACAGAAAGCATGACTTACAAAATAAAGAGAAACAGAGGAAAAAACAAATACAAGACATGCCCATATCATTAGCACGAGAACAGTTAATCAGCACAAAAATAATACGAAAGAGAATTTGGATCAAAATTGGGCCTCTGTGATGAAAAGGAACCAGCTGAAAGCAGCGAGCATGTCTGATGGCGATCAGCACACTCACAATGGCACCCACCAGATCACTCATCCAAGTGGACCACACATGGATGCCTCCAGACCTCATCCCCTGAACCCTTTGGATGTATACCCTGAACTTTTGGGAATAGCCTTTCTACTTTCTTGGTGAAATAGGTATTCAAAAGGGCCCTATAGCTCTGTTGGAGCACCTAGCCTTCGTGGGAAGATACCTTTCAACTTTTACTTCCTAATTTCATAATTGTAGGATACATAAAGTTTAGTTGATAACTTTGGTATCATGCCTCATTGAGTGGTGGACGACAAATTGACAATAACTCATTAATTGAGGGTAAGCCTCCCAATTGGGAAATACCCAAACAATATGAGACATGTTTGTATGTCTAGAAAGTAGAAACTAATTCTATGATAGGAAACCCTAGTTTTCTTCAAGTTCTTCACCCGTTAATCTTTCTATCCATGTACTAGGATTGGACATGTGTTCCACTTTGATTCTAGATGCTCTTCATGAATACAGGCTTCTAAGTTATGTTGGATCGGAAAATTTTGAATAGTAGTCCCTTTACGACCTAAATTAGAAAGGCCAAACAAACTCAGAATTGATAATTTTGGCTACATAGCATTCGTCTTTTTGATGGCTATAGAATCAAACCAAAATATGCAACATTCCAAGCCTGGACCAATGACATATGATTGCATTACCAGAAAGGTTCAAATCTGCCTTAAAGGTTCATATCTGTCTTTCTACGTAAGTTCTGTGTCATACATCCGCTGTTCTTGACTTTAAAATGCTGTAGTTGTGTCGATTGGTTATGTACTCACTACTCAGCGAAAGCTAACTAGAGATTATTTATGGTTTTCAGATCTCAAGGTAGATGCTAATCTTGACAATGGGAACGACAATATGGGAAATCAAGAATGAGCTACTAAAAAGCACAGACACTTCTAAGAAAGTGACGTATCCGTGTCAAACACGTGTCGGACACCAACACTCCTCGAATACTCTCGGACACGTGTCCGATACTATTTAGCCGTATCCATAATTAAAAACTAAAAATTTTAATTTCGGACACTTGTTTGACACTCTTTTTGCAACGTGTCCCATAATTCTTAACCCGTGTCTATGACTAAAAAATAAATATGTGGCCGATATCTCTTAGACACTTTGTTAATATGTGGTTATTAAAACTTGTAAACTTGATATATGACAATTTTGTACCATGGAAAAATATATGATTGTAAATATTAATCCTATCACAAGCAAAAGACAAATAAATATTTCAGTAAAGAATAGGCCTCAAGATTGGCTTCTTTTGTGCTTTTTGTTTTTTTCTTATTTTAGGGAGGGAAAAGAGATGATCCGTCCTTTTCTTTATATGGATTTTATGGAACTATGGATATTTCATATTTAATGATTACAAATTATGTTTTAGTGTTGTATTGATATTTGATAATTTGATATATTTGTTAGTTGGTACTTGAATTTTTATTTTTTGATTGCTAAATTGATTAAAAAAGTTAAAATAATATTATTTTTTAGTAGATGATTATATATATAAATTAATATATATTATTAACGTGTCGCCCGACATGTCTGTGTCCTACTTTTTTGAGAAATACCGTGTCGACGTGTCCGTGGCGTATCGTATCTGTGTCCCATGTCTATGCTTCTTAGATGAACTATGACTGCTTAGGAGCTAGAAAAAAAATAACCAGTCATTAAATTGGTTTAGACATTCTATTTTATATGTAATTTGGATTGGTTTACTAATGGATTATTGAATATTTCGATTACAATTTAATTGGTTTAATTAAATTCGGTTGCGTAAGCTCTGTTATCTTATGTGAATGTTATTTCTGCAGCAATGATTTGAACCATACTTGTATAAGAATGATAATGCCTTGAAACCCGGAGTATCTAGGTTTAAGGCATTACATAATATTGTGGGCCCACTCATACAATGAAAAACATAAGTGAATTTGACACATTCCCGATTTGACACAATTGGAATGCTAGGGCCCAAATAAGCAAAATCAGAAGATATTCCAGCCACTGCACTAAATATGCAGCAAACATAAACCCAGGATGCAAGGAACAATTAAAAGATGAACCCAACTGGGGAAAAGAGCTTCTCTATCCAAGAGATTTACTGAGCCAAGGAGAGAAAAGAATCAACAAACATATGCATAAAAGCAATGTTTTATATAACAATAGAACTGTCGACATGACCAGAGAGGAGCAGTCGACCATGCAACCACATTTATAGTGCATAAAAGCCATAAAAACACCCTAGAAATCCTAGCAAACCTACAACCACAAACTAATAATCCTACTCTAATTGAGTAATTGAAAGTCATCTAATACAATTCCCTAATTGAAATAAAAATCAAATCTAAAAGAGATTTAAAGAAAAATGCTAAACTCTCAAAATCTGGGCGTCCCTGCACTGTTTTGGAAATCTCCTTGTGGGCCTACATGACCATCTAATGACAGGAAGAACCCAACGAACTTGGAGGAGAGGCTTGGGAGACCCTTTAGTGCTCAATTAAAGTGGGTTGGATCTGGCATGTCCCACCAATCAAGGCTCCAAAGCTGCTGCACGTGAATGCCTCTTTATGAGTTTCAGAAATTCTGGAAATTCTAACAGTTCCTGCATTTTCTGTTTTCTTCAAAACAGCCCCTGTAATCATGTTTCTCTACCTATTTGAGACTATTTGAGGCCCAGGTGGTCCTGTGACTCCTTATGTGTGTCCAGGTTCTGCATGCTCGATCACGACCATCCAAAGCATTAAATAATCGATTTCCATGATCTTCACCAATTGATGAAAATTGATCTGCATCAGAATTGTACTTACCTATACTAGTTTACGAAGTTTTTACACAGTAATACTAATAGGTTCTAATTGGGAGAACTATCATTTTTCTTTTTTCTTTTGCTATATATATATTTTTAATTTTCTAGCCATACCAAGTCAACACTTTTGTACTTTTAGCTTACCTAATAAGGGTTATGGATCATATCTTATTTTGAAGAGGTCACAAATTATATTCTTCTAGGTCAATAATGACTAATAAGCAAATAGGATCTTCATTCATATAGTCATCGATAGTTAACATTTACAACCCAATACCAACCAATCAGCCACAAATGTAATATTGAATCATTTAGTTGAAGACAAAAAATGGGACTAAGAGGTGCCGATTGGTTAACTACCTGTTACTATGCACAATTCAGGAAGACTTGTGCATGCACCAATAAAACGAACAACATTCTCGTGTTGAACTTCCCTGTTATCACCAAGACACCAACATATGAAATAAGAACGTAACAAAAAAAAAAAAAAAATGTAACAAGAACAAAGTGAAAGCTCACAATGCAGAAGTTATGCATTAACAACATTAAAACCTAAGAAATGAAGATGATAGAAGAAAAGGGGAATTCATGTAAGATCCTTCAGTATTGTAACATAGTCATAATTTACTCCTTTTCTCTTTGTTTTTTGGGTACATCGTATTGAAGGCTTATCCTACTAAAAGTTTAGACAATTAAGTCCATAAAACTATAATACAATTCACAAAGGGTGGGCAAAATGGAGACAAGTAGCAATATCCTGGTTTGCTAATTAAAGCTAATCCAAGATCGAAAGCTCCTTTAGACCATGTAATTGAGAAGTTTGAGAAGAAGTTATCCATGTGTGACGCAGCATGGGGAAGAAAAATAGCCAACGGACTACTCTCCAAGCCAAAAGGCTTAAGATAAACTGTCCAAGCCTTACACTAAAGACAATAAATCAATTAACAATGAGAAGAAACTGAAAACTCATTAAATATCAATATCAATGTCTATCCCATGAGAAGGGATTATATATATTTAGAACTAAGCTATTATCTAATTAAGGAAACAATCCATAAAATAAAAGACTTCTAATTTAATCCTGATAACAACTTCTAAAAGTAAAAGGATCTTAGAAAACTAAGGAAAGCAACAAATAATAGAAAACTAAGAAAAATTCATTGTTGGGCTTTGGACTTGGGCCCAATAAGCTGGCCAATCATGGATCTAGCCTGTATCAGTTCAACAAATGTCCTGCTGGGCCGAAAATTATTCGCACAAACTTCTGAGTCGCTTGTTGATCTTCATGTTCATGACATGTCCTGAAACCTTGATTTGATCTTTTCTCCCACGTAGAAGTAGGCTGGAGGTTTTGCTTCTTCTGATGACAACATGTATCTTGAATGTGCGAGCTGACCATTAGTTGCTTCAATTGTAGACTTTGTGTCAGTAGATCAGAAACTGTTATTGGCAATGATTTATCTCCAAAGATAAAATCAATGTGGGGAATCTCAACAGAAAAATCTTCTTGTGAAACCACTAGAACAATTGATTTGTCTTCCGAGGATTCAATTGGCTTTTCTGAAATTGGTGGTGTAATTATAGCCATTGGATGATCAACATAAATTTTGGGCTTCTTGTCATCTAATTTTTCTGATGTATCATCCATTCTAGGAGTGCTTGATGATGTCTCATCTGACTTTGTCATGATGCCATTCCTTGATCTTGCTCAGCAATTTTAACCTTGATATTTCCTCTTTGTGCTCTTCCTTTGGCTTTTCAAATAAAGGGGGTGACGTAGAAAAAGATGAAAAAAGCATGACCCATCGTCCTTGCCACCTAAAGGTATATGTGTTTTCCTCGTTGTCATGATGCACATTTCTATCAGGAATCCATGGTTTTCCCAAAAGAATATGATTTATATTCATAGGAATTACATCATGCTAAATTTTATCTTTACATCCACCAATCTTGGAAGATAACAAACATATGAGTCACGGGAATAACAGAATCATGAGACCATGTGACTTTGTAAGGCTTCGTGAGCTTCTCTATAGGCCAATTGAGTTTGTCAATAACTTCTTGTGCCACAAAATTGGTAGTACTACCATGATCAATAACCAGATTGGCTAACCTATCTTTACACATTGCTTGACTCAGAAATATCATAGTATGCTTCCACTCTTCTTCTTCCATTTTAATGGTGGTGAGAAGTTTACGAATAACAAGTATATGATTATCTTTTCCATGAGCTCTTGTTTGTTGCCGAAAATTTTCTTCTTGAGACTTAATTTGTTCCATGCGGGACCGTCGAAGCATGTGCTCAACACAAATAACTTCATTATATGCTTTGGAGATGGTGTAACAGTGATTCATGTTCTCTAAGATGCCCGGCTTCAAACCTCATATGTAACAAATTAAATCATGCAACTCATTCTCATCGAGTGCAAGAGAATATTGCAGTTCTTGAAACTGATGGGTATATTCATCAATTGTCAATTCATTTTGCTTCAAATTGAGAACTTGTTCGAATAAGAACTGATTCTCAAAATACCAATTGTAATACGTATGCTCATACTGCATTCTTTAAAATTCATTAGAGGAACCAAATATGTGCATATTGGCTTTAATGTAAAAACACAAAATTCTCAAAATAATAAAAAAAATGGACTGAACTGATGGCTTGATCTTGATGACAAAAATATACGAGTGAAGACTTTGTGGCTGGCCCACTAGTACATTTTTTTTTTTTTGGTTTTTTGTCTTTGCTGTGTTTTTTTTCTCTAGTCCAGGTCGGGCTAAACCAAAATTTAACCTGGGCTTGGCCACAATCACGTGTAGTAGTCACGTGTGTGGTTCTCTCGAAGTCGCTACACAGAAGGAAAATGTTTTGGGCCTTTGGCCCCTATCTTTCTATGCTACTTGGACTCAAAGGAGAGTGAGAGAAAAGGGAGGACCCTCTGGCGATTTCGACGGAGCACAGGGCAAAGCCGCCGATGGCCACTAGAAGGGGCAACACGGAGTTGGTGTGGCAATGATGTAGATGGTGTGGCTGGCAGCTCATCGGTGCACGGTACATCTTCTCTCTCTCTCTCTCTCTCTCTCTCTCTCTCTAGGTTGGGGATTGGAAGGAGGAGGGAGTGAGTTCGACTCAATTCGGCTCAGGGGTGGAGTGTAGGGATGAAGTGGAGGTTGCAACTTTGGATGCTATTAGGGCTCAAAGATCTGGATTTGGGCTCAGTGGAAGTTTGAGATGGAACTGAGATGGGTATCGGTGTGTTGCGTTTTTGGGTTCAGGCGACAGAATGGTTGGGTTGGGCAGGATTGATGGAGTGTGGGAGGGTTTTGGTGGAGATGGGGTTCACTGAGGTGTGGGCAGTCATAGGGATCAGAATGGGTTCAGAGGAGGTATTGGAGTTGGTCTTAGGATTGGTGGGTTCTAATTAGAGTTCAGAGATGAAGCTCCAGTGGAAAGTGGGTTGAATTTGGATTGGGTATTGGATTTTGGTTAAAGGTAAGGTTTATTGCTTGGGATGGGTAACGGGGATGGCTTAGGACTCTAAAGTCGTGAAGGAGATGGACGGTTGTTCGGTTAGGGTTGGGGTTCGGCAATTGGTTATGGGAAGGTGTTTCGAGAGGGTCTAAGGTTCTGGTATGGCAGTTGGTTAGGATTATGGTTTCTGTGGGATGGTTTTGGCAAGAGGGGTGGCTGATGGGGAGTTGGACTGACAAAGGGAGGGTTAGGTTGATGATAGATGGTGGGGCTTAGGGTTCGGTTCAATTCAAGGACAGGTTTGGTTAGGGTCGCAAGAAATAGATAAGGGAGAGGCAATGGGGGAACTAGGTTGATGAGGAGGCAGAATCGATGGAGGTATGGGAATTTTGGATTTCGATGGGAAGACATGTTTGGTCCGCCGAAGGGGGCCTGTGGAAGGGGTTTAAGGTTCTGGGATGTGTTTGTCTGGTGAAAGGGGCGACGATGATGATGATGATGAATAATGGATGGATGGCATAAAAGAAAATAGAAAGATAGGATGGTGATGACTGGACTGATGGGAGAAAGATGATGGCCGATAAATGGATGGGTTACCCGAGTTATACCTCAGATCGGCGATCGAAGCGGCAATATGAAATCGGATCTTTTCTCTAATACAAATTGATGCAGCACGGGGAGAAGAATAGCCAACAAGCTACTCTCCAAGCCAAAAGGCTTAGGATAAACTGTCTAGGCCTCACACCAAAAGATAAGAATTCAACTCACAATAAGAAGAAACTAAAAAACTGATTCAATATCAATATCTGTCCCATGAGAAGGGATTACATATATATTTATAATTAAGCTATCATCTAATTAATGAAACAATCCATAAAAAAAAGACTTCTAATTTAATCCTAATAACAACTTCTAAAAGTAAAAGAATCCCAAAAAACTTAGGAAAGCAACTAATAATAGAAAACTATGAACTCTTCATTGTTGGGCTTTGGATTTGGGCCCAATAGGCTGGCCAATCATGGATCTTGCCTACATCAATGTGGAAAGACAATACTTGTCCATAGGAGGGAGAATCATGTCAATCAAAGCTACTATGTCCAATTTGTCAATGTATTACATCGCAGTTCAAGATGCTGAGGGTTGTGGAGGAGAGACTAGACTGTATGAGGAAGGGAGACCAAAAAAGAATGTATATGATGAAGTGAAGCAAGCTGTTGCAACCAAAAAGCAAAGGGGGCTTGGTTTTAGGATGCCTTCAGTTGAAAAATTCAGCATCACTAGGCAAGTGATGGTGGAGGTTTGAGTAGAAAGGGAGGTGTTGTGGAGAAAGACTATTGTGTCTAAGTAAGGTGAGGGTGAGTGGTGGTCGTTCCCTAGATCAATCTCTAGGTATCGGTATTGAGTTTTTTAGGAGTTATTGCTTGAATGGGGCATGTGTACAATATAAGAGGGGAGGCGTTTAGCAAGGGGATTGGTTTTAAAATTGGGGATGGGAGTGTCCGTTTATGAGTCGATGACTAGTTGAGGGTGGCTATTTTCTATAGTCTTTCCCTAGTGTGTTCATGGTGGTGTCCAACATAAAGTCATCAATTCAGGAGTGTTATGTGGGAGGGGAAGGAAGAATGTCCTGGGAAGTGTCTTTTTAGGGGAGTCAAGTGTCAGTATGACATCGAGTATTTGTCTCAGTTGAGACTGCTTTCGAAAGTTCTTATTTATGAGGAAATTAAGGATAATCACATTTAGAGGATTTCTCTTCAAGCCAAATTTCATTTTTCAATCAAGTCCTATTTGGCATTGGAAGGATCATCGCTATCTATCTCCTTGGTTGCAAGGGTGTAGGTAGGATTGGCTCCTCCACATGTAGAGGCATTATATTGGCTAACAAGTGGAAGGGTAAGGTGTCTACAACCAATAACCTTATGAGGAGAAGTAACTCATTTGCGTATATTGTGGATCTATGCTCTACATGGTATGGAAGGAGAAATGACTAACCATCTCTTTCTTCAGTGTGTCATCGAGTGGAAGTTGTGGTATCACCTTTCGAAAAAAATGCAACTTGAGTTGGTGTCGTCTTGGCCTATTTATACAATTTGGTTCATGCTTGGCATTTTCATGGTTGTGGTCCAATGATGTGAAGGGTCCTTTCACAATTTTGTGGTCTATTTGGAAGGAGGGAATGACAAGATATTTATGGGGGTACATTCATCTAGGAGAACCTCATGTCTTTGGTGGGTTTGAGTTTCGCAAATTAGTTGTTGGTGATAAAAAGAACTTATCATTTAAAGTTGGATGATTTTATGCATAATTGGGGTGGTTGTATTGTGTGTGACGGTGTGACCAGAATATGGTGGAGAGAGCAGCTCTTTGGAATCTGCCTCCTATGGATCATTTAAGTTTAGTGTGGATGGGGGAGCAAGAGGAAAGTCGAGTCCAGCAGGCACTTGTGGAGTTATAAGATATACGGACTCGCCTAAAACCATAACGCACCCACACCCGATACTCATGCCAATACTTCATTTCTAAGGTATTTGACATACTTTCTTTAGGCGCAATGGATACGCATCCTCATTCGATGCTAATGCCGAGTCCATGTAACATAGGTGGAGTTCTTCGCAATAACAGAAGAAAGTATCATTCATGTTCTATAAGACTGTTGGTGCCAAATATTATAACAAAAGGGAGCGGGAGCTGATGGCTATTTTGGAAGCACTTCGTATGTTTACTAGCGCCTTCCACAAAAGCTTAATTGTGGAAAGTGACATGCTCTTGGGTGAATTCTTTCAAACCAAGTCCATGGAAGTTTCATTTCTACTTCAATGAGATCAAAATATTGTCTACCTTGGTTCAGTGGACTTTCATCATTTGAGTCACTTGGCAAATGGCATGGCAGATGCCCTCAGCATGGTGCAGATAGGAATTGGGATTCTCTACTAATTTAGTGTAGTTTGAGTTTGACAGTGGGTATAAATATAATGCTCTTATACTTTCTGCTTTCTTTGAGCTTTTGGTTTCATTATTTATTTATTTGGTTTATAGAATCTTTCGCTTTCATATAATTTGTGGTTTACTGATAATTAAAAAGAAAGAAAGAAGAAGAATAAACGAACAAAATATCAAATCAAAATTTTATACTTCAAAAAATAGTAAAAATAATAAAAATATTCAAAGACAGAAGGGAAGGGAAATTTACAAAATCCTAAAGAAAAAACCCAGACTTCCTCGGTAATATTTAAAAAAGAGAAGTAAAGATAACTAAAAGAAAGAGAAATACAAAGAAATTCAAGTGAGAAACTTGACAATATGACCTTATGACATCCCCCCTCCTATACTGACAACTCCACAGCCATGACAATCACGGCTAGTGTTCCACCAAGGATTTTTTACATTGACTGTCACCATATTCAAGAAAATGATTACTGCCAGCAAAAAGATGTCTGAAACAGCCAGTAATTGTTTGATGGATTCTGAAAGTAAAAAGGCAGATCATATTGGCACTTGGCATATCCCCAGAGGTGTTACTGTAATTGGATGGAACAAAATATCCAACATGTTGCCCATTTCAGGCTACAAAAACAGTTCACCCTTGAGCAATGGTGCCCCCCAAAAATCTAGAATAAACCCAAGGAATAAGATTAATTACTAAATAAAATCTCTCAATCCAAATATATATACACGCAATTATAAAGAAGAAATACACTGTATAGTGGCAGTGTTTGAAAATTTTTACCTTAAGATCATGACTTCTTGAGCAAATTCAGCCTTTAAAGCTTCATTTAACTGCTCTGATCTAATAATTTTTACTGAAACATCAAGACCAAGGTAGATACCGCGATACCTGAAAAATATATATTAGGAATAATAACAACACATGAAAGAGATTCACCCACAAACAGGAAACATAGTAAAAATGAATAGAACATTAGGCTACACAGCTCCACGAGGCTATGAAGTGAACTCACAGATCTCCACAAGAACCAGATGCAATTTTCTCCCCAATTCTCAGTAACCTTCTGTCGATTTCCCAATCACTAAGCTTGGGCTGGGTGGCTGCTAAAACCTTTTCTATGGCCAAATGAGGCAAGGAGCCAGACAAGGACCCCTAAATTTTCCAACACAAGATGATGAGTATACCATCAAAGGCCAGTAACAAAAAATTATCTCTATTGCTAAGCAATGGAAGTCATAAGCAATAACATAAACTGGAAGTTTGACTTCACCAGAAGGGTGCCATAATATGCTAATTAAAGAAATCTGATATATGAGTAAAACTAAAACATAGCAATGAGTATCAAGCAATAAAAGAGGATGAGGTAACAATGTGGTCCCTTATGTCATTTGTTTCCTAGATTATTTAGGGCATTTATGGAAATGAATTACACATCCTCATCCACATCACATACAAATGCAAACAAACGAGTATGAGGAATAGGTTCAAATTGATGCTTTGTTAGAGGTGACAAAGTATAAAGACAAAGTATGGGTTCCATTCAGACATATACTTCTGCAACAAAACATTCTGGATTATCTTCTGGCTGAAGCAGAATGGTATTGACGCTTAATGTTGTCTCCTCTCTAGAGTTTGGACTTTGGAGGTGAAACTCTTGCAATGGATTTGAAACATTTCTGCAGTGGGTTCGTGAATCCCCCTATCACACTTCTTGGGTTTTTTACCCATCTCTTGCCCTCATACGAGCATGTGGAACGAGGTCACATCATCAACGGGAGTGATCTAGTTCAAGGATCGTTATAAAAGGTACAATTCTAAGTAGCTGAAAACTCATTTCTTTAGCTGATAAAAATTCACGTGCAGATGTTATGAGATAATATGAGATTAATTGCCAGTGATTCATAGCTAGTTTTAGCAGTTGTTACGGCTTTGCATTGTCCTTAGTAGTTGTCAAATCTTTTTTGTTGGTTGGCGTTTTGTAAGTTTGGATTTAATTCCAACTAGGAACAAAATACTATTTGGGCTGAACCAATAGTTAGCTGAGCTTTTTTCAAGTTATTCTGCCTGCATCAGGTTCCAAGAAGATAAATGCTGTAAGAATTTTAGTTCCATCACCCTTCTTTTCTACAATAAAATAGAAACGTTCATAAAAATTAAAAAGATTAAAAAAAAAAAAGCAACCAACAATTATCAGAAAGAGAAAAATTGAATATAAAATCCAGAGCTATTTCAGGAATCTAGGGTCCATTACTTCCATCACACTGAGCTACATGATGTATGTGCATCAATATATGAAAACCAAGAGATGTTTCAACTTCTAATAGATATTTAAGTTCTTTTATGGCAAGATGTGTTGGCATTAAGCAACATGATAATAAGAAGAAATAAAAGTTACGCACTCATTATTTCAGCTACTTGAAACAAAGATGCAAATCCTATCATCAAGAGAACTGAAAAGGGTTCACCTTACTCCCAGCTATAGCTTTCTCCAGTTGTTTGTGCAAACCATCTGCGTCCTGACCAAATCATTGCAAAGTCAGCAACAATTGGGCTCAGCTAGATCCCTGTCATATAAGAAAATTGAATCACAATGCTCTTAATATTTTATTATGTTACTATCTTTGTAGGATACAACACGTGTTGCACTATAATTCTTTATGAGATAAATTAATCAAACTTAATTGACAAATTTATTTTCAATTAGATGTCAAAACGTGTAACATCTTAATTCTAATGTTCTAAGGTTGGTCTGAACCGACATGGGCAGCTATGGAGAGAGAGAGAGAGAGGTGTTGGAAGTGTTTGATTTTTGTGGGGGGGGGGGGGGGGGGGGGGGGGGGGGGGCGCTAAGAGTACCAATAGTTGTTGATAAAACAGCGATCAAATGATCATATGTTTGACAAAGATGTCCACATAACATTTCAAAATCATCAAATATTCATGATCCTCAATGAAGAAATTCCAATTATAACTTTTTTCTATAACTCCAACAAATTTGGCAGGGCCCCAAATTAAAACTAATCATCATAATCATCCAAGCCTATCCCATCTATCGAGGTCAGCTGACCAAAATCAATTGTTCTAGTACTAGTGGGTTTTGGATCAACAGACTCAGTTCCTGCACAGATCAGCCCAAGCTTTAGTCTGATAATAACAGCTTACAACCCCTTCACTCCCGCATTCCAAGAGAGTCAACCTCTCTCAATTCCCCATCCTTCTCTCTTGTTTCTTTCTACACCAGGCTCCCTTCCCCTTTTATCTTCTCTCTCATGCACTTTTATCGTGCAGTGAAGAGTGGAGACACAAACACACACGCAGAGGATGGGGATTGACCAGCTTGGTCTCATCTCTTTATAGAAAGAGCAACTGCAACTGAAAGATTTCTCTTGATAGATCAAATCACATCCAATGTCTTTCTGAGATAAGATCAATCAAGGAGAGTACCTACAAAAAAAAAATCAATAAATAAAATGAGATGTGTTTCATCGATTCTTTTATTTCTTATTTTCTTTTATTCTTAGTACCCTGCTTCTGCCTCTGCGTCTGTTATCTCACTGGGTGAAAGGGGTGAAAGGGTCTTTACCCTTTCGCCATTTAAGTTTCCAGCTAATAGAAATTCATGGGTTCCACACTATGGCCTGTCTATTAAAAATCAAACCCGTTCAATATAAATGAAACAACCATATGGGCCCTAGCCAAGTTTCATTTTTATACAAAATGGGCTCTAACCAAATTTCACTCAAATAGGAAATAGGGCCTTAGGCAAATTTCACTCTGATAGGAAATAGGGCCCAGCCAAATATCGCTCTAAAAATACTTTGATATTTTTTATACCTATATATTTATTTTTTTTCTATTTTTTCCCGAAATATTACACTGAAACTCCAAAAAAACATTTTGGTTTGGAGGCTAAATCAAAATGGGTTCCGAAATGAAATTCTTAACTATGGTATAAACCTATTTACAACCAATAGGTTTGACCTGCAAGGGGCAAGGTACAAGATTCCACATGTGATTATCCCAGAGAGCCTACAACTATTCAGTCATCACAGCCAGCCAACACTCAAGAGTTATGACGCATTACTTCTAAGAGTTAAGAAATAGAAATTTAATAGAGATATATATATTAATTAGTAACACAAAAATAAAAATGATAACATTAATGGCAGAACCATTTCAATTACAAAGAACCTACCTCAGCAGGCCAACCATCCACCATAAACACATCTAATGAGTACCCATCAGTTGTCGAGAAAACATGCGCTTCACGAATGTTTAGTCCTATATCAGAAAGCAAAGCAGAGAGCTAGGAAACCACACCACATGGTTAGAAGCTTCCTATAAAATTTTAAGAGATAATAAAATAATATATTGCTCCGAATATTTGAAAAATATAACATCTTTCTATTTACCCAACAGGAAGTTTTGTTCTTTTTTTAATAATAATAAGCAGATTTGTTTATTGAAATTGAAAGAAAATGCATATATGGAAAATAAATAAATATTGATGCAATGAAGTACAATTTATCTGCAGCTCTAAGCATATCGAGTATAATTTATCTGCAGCTCTAAGCATTTTCCATTACCCTAGTAAAAAGAAGAGAGCAGACATTTTGAAGGGGAAAACACATGGGAATTCCATCATTAAGCAAAGAAATCCATTAGAATGAGGATCTTAGAGACCACTTTTGCTCACCTGGCTAAGAAGCTTTGGCTTGTCAATGGTAGAAAATATAATTTCATGCACTGGAATATGTGGAGCATCGTGCCTGCATTGCACAATACCAAGTTGGAGTCATTACCTCCATAAATGTAGCTTAAATACCTGGAAAAGTAAGTGTGCTATTCTCAGTCAAATTTCTGTTAACAGGACTTAGGGAATGTGTTTTCCAGAACAATAACTTACGTATCAATGCAGCCGAAATTTTAAATTGACAAAAGAATATTATTATGCTATATTTCTTTCTTTCTTTCTTTGTTTTCTTGTGAAAGGTCAACAAAACGTTCTGATTACAACTCACAAAACAACTGCAAAACATGTGCTTCTTTGTAATTAGTTATTTATTTTGATTTCATATGACACTGAGGTCTCCAAAAATATGCATGCATAAATACTTCTCAAGAAGAAGCTGATACAGACTTCTAAACTTACAGCCACTGTGAGGCCAAGGCCAGGCAATTCAGTGCAGGTTAACACATACAGCAATTGTCTTCAAAAGACAACACAACTTCCCTAAACATTCCTTGCTTCTTATTTATTTCGCTTACAGAAGGTTTTGGCCAGGAATCCTCATCTGGGCCTAAATTTACTCAAATAACAGTATCTTATCAGGAGGTTGGTTATATTTCAATCTTGTCCCCAATCCCCAGTCAGTGGCGAAGAAACGGTAACCCTGTATTCTGAAGTTATGATTGATGCTTTAGGTTACCTCAAAACACTGACGCTGGTTGAGCCTTTCACAGTATACAGTAAAAACCCTTTCTCCGATCACCTGTTATATCTTGTCTCGCATATCAAATCATTCATTTGTATGATGTACAGTGAATTGGTGATACCTGACTATAAATAAAATAAAATTTGAATTGGTGATATCTGCAGTATCGTGGGTCTCCTACTTTTACCACTTTGTAAGGCTTTCTGCTTTCAAGGGGTTGCAGTTCATTTACAGCCAACGGTTTTTCCATAATTGAATCGGTTTGGCTGAAGTAAAAGATTGTTCATGGGTGAATTTCTTGTTTTCCCTTCTTCCTAGAGGACAAACGGAAAATCATGATTTTTCTATTCTCCCACTATCTTGTGTTTTGTAGGACAACTCTCCCCTTTTTCTGTTTCTCTCACTTTTGAGCTGCTTATCCAATGCCTCAACAATTGGTGCAGCACTTTGTATGATTTCCTTAATCTGAGTAAAGTAACCTTTGTAGGTATGAAGTGTAATACTTAAAGTGTTATGTTTCAAATGCTAGGTCGAAAAGAACCCCGTGTAAAAAGACTGGGTCATCTGGATGACCCAGTGGGCCGACCCGTCGGCCCTGTTTGGTATGACATTTACAAACTAAGAAATCTGTCGTATGATCTGTAGACTACTGTACATTACCATATTACCATGTATAGGGTGTTTTGATTGCTGTAGTTTCTATTTATGTTTTCAGCACAGTTGTAAATTAGCTCATTTATAGGAATCTTTATATATTTAAGGGCTTGCAAGGGGAACTTCTAAGCAAGCAATTCATTTTAAGATCTCTGCAGTTTCTTCTTGTTTTTTTGTTTCACATGGTATCAGAGCCCCTGTTGTGAGGAACAGGGAAGTTCGGACGTTGGTCTGGACGCCTCCAGACATAGGCTGGGTTACAGTGGTGGGGCCCACACTTGATCGGAGAGGGAGAGCACCAGCTCAAGGTGGTCGACCACTTGTTGGAGACTTTCTGTGATTTTTTCAGATTTTTTGGGCTGCATTAAGGTACTGTTTTTACGCCATTTCTGTTCTGCATTTTTTGCCGGACTACTTTCATCAAGACTGTCCGGTTTTGAAATCAGCCGTTGGATCAGACTTGACCAAGGCTTGTTGGGTGCGAAAATTGATTAGCCTTTGCTTTTTGAAAGCTGATTTGTGAACTAATTGAGTTTTGGTGGTCCAAAAGCCATTCTACACTCTGTCGACAGGTACGCCCAGAGCCCATTTATTTTTTCTTGCAACTTCACCTTCTGTTGTCGTCTGTAATGGCTGAGAAGGTAACTGGAATTAGTGTTATTCTTGATGGGACCAATTATGCTTACTGGTCCCATCTCATGATGAATTTTTTGAAGGGACAGAAACTTTGGAAATTTGTGATAGAAAAGAAGCCAGGACCTGACACCAAGGATCTTGCCTATGAGGATTGGGAAGCATCTGTGGGAAAAATTAACTCTTGGACTGCAAATTCAGTCATTCCCTCCATTGGACATCAATTATCTAAATTTTCTCATCCTAAGGATACCTAGGATTATTTGACTCGGTTATATGTTCAATCCAATTCCACCCGACGTTATCAACTTGAATGGAAAATTAAAACTGCAGAACAAGGCTCTCAATTTATTCATGAATTTTATGTCAAGATGATTGCATTATGGGATCAATTAGCTCTAATGTAACCCCAGTTTACCTGCTCTGCAGACTCAACTACTTTTGAAAAATATCAGCAGGAAACTCAGCTGGTTCAGTTTCTTATGGCTCTTCGCCCTGAGTATGAACACATTAGGGGTCTACTATTACATCGATCTCCATTGCCATATGTGGATGTGGCTCTGTCTGAACTTCTAGCAAAGGAACAAACTCAACAGGCCTTATCAAAGCGCAAAGTCATTGAGTCAGATCACGTCCTCGTTGCTGCTAAGTCATCCTCTCTGGCTAAACCTATAGGTTCTAACAACATCTGTAATTATTGCAAAGAACCGGGACACTAGAAGAGAGATAGTCCTCAGTTGAAAAAGAAACAAAATCAGAAAGAGCCAAATCGACGTCCCCGTCGACGTCCGATCAATGTCCCGGACACAATCAGACAGTAGCAGTGACTGCTGAAGCACCTCCTGACTTCTCTACTCAAATCCAGACTATGATTGATGAACGTCTGCAGCAGCTCCTCCTCGCCTCCTCCAGTGGTCCCAGTACTACTCAAGCTGAACCGGTTAATTCTACCATGGCCTCATTCTCTGGTAAACCTTCATCATGGATATTTGACTCAGGTGCCTCATCTCACATGGTTTCTGATTCATCATTATTGAGTCTCAGTCGAAAGCCCTTTACTATTCTAAATATACATACTGCTTGTGGCACCACTATGCCTGTTTCCACCATTGGTACTATCACATCTCAGTCTTCATCTGGACTACTATCTTTACCGAATGTTCTATGCGTTCCAGGAATTGCTATTAATCTCATTTTCATCAGTCAACTTACTAATATGGGTTATCTTGTCTCATTTAACTCTACTAGTTGTGTTGTGCAGGATCCTCGCTCCGGGAAGCAGATTGGGACTGGCCATAAAGAAGGGAATTTATATCACTTGACCTCTCTTCATGTTCCTTCCTCACCAATCCTGGCAGCGTCCACATCAACTTCATCCTCTAGCTTATGGCATCTTCGGTTAGGTCATTTGTCCAAAGAAAAATTAGATTTTTTACTTGCCAATAAATGTCTTGGAAAAGTCACTTTGTCTGACTCTACTAGTTGTCTTGGATGCAAGTTGTCAAAGCAAACTATTTTGCCTTTTAATAAAAGTACCTCAGTTTCCACTGAACCTTTTGCACTTGTTCACTCTGATCTATGGGGCCCTGCTATTCAACCCACCAAGGGTGGATCCCGTTATTATGTTATCTTTGTGGATGATTACACCAGATTTACTTGGATATACTTGTTAAAACACAAATCTGATTTTCTTAGTACATACTTGAACTTTACAACCATGATCGCCACCCAATTTTCTGCTACGATCAAAGTTTTTTGCTTCGATGCAAGGGGAATATCGGTCACAAAAATTTCAAAATCTGCTTGCCAGTCATGGTACAATAGCCCAACTCTCCTGCCCAGGTACTCCACAACAAAATGGGGTAGCCGAAAGAAAACATAGACATATCATTGAAACGGCTAGATCTATGCTACAATCCTCTTCCGTGCCCATTACATTTTGGGGAGAAACTGTTCTCACTTCAGTTTATCTCATCAACAGAATGCCATCTTCTGTTTTCTCTGGGGCCACCCCTTTTGAGAAACTTTATGGTACAAAACCCACCTACTCCCATCTAAGAGTTTTTGGATGTACTTGTTTTGTTTTGCTTCCCTCTAGTGAGCAACACAAGCTCTCCCCCAAGTCTGCTATTTGTGTTTTTCTTGGCTATGGTATAGCACAAAAAGGATATCACTGTTATGATCTACAATTGAACAAGTTGCGCATTTCTCATAATGTTACCTTTATGGAACATATACCTTATTACTCCTTGCCATCATCACAGACTGTCCCCTCTGCACACCCCCTTGATCCTTTTCCGGATTTGTTTCCATCTGAGACCAATCTTTTACCTACTTCAAAAACTTCTGTTGATCCTCCGCCACTTCTTGTCTATCAACGGAGGCCCAAACCTGACTCCATCCCTTCTGATGTGGCTGCAGTCCCCACTATTCCTGAAGTCCAGGATTCTGTTCCACCACGGAGATATCCACTTCGTACTCGCACACCTGTGCAGCGTTATGGATTTGTTTCTACATCCTTGTTTTCCCTCCAGTATCGTAACTATTTTGCTACAGTTCATTCCCATTTTGAACCCAGGTCTTATAACGAGGCCTCTCAGTACCCTGAGTGGCGAAAAGCCATGGAAGAAGAATTAGCTGCACTTCAGCACAATCACACTTGGGAGCTTGTCTCTCTTCCTCCAGGAAAGAAAGCTATTGGTTGCAAATGGATCTTTAAGGTGAAGACAAATTCCGATGGCAACATTGAGCGGTATAAAGCTCGCCTTGTCACAAAAGGCTACACACAAGATTATGGAATTGATTATGAGGAAACATTCGCACCTGTTGCCAAAATGACCGCTGTACGAACATTGATCTCTATTGCTGCAGTTAGTCAATGGCCATTATATCAACTTGATGTAAAGAATGTCTTTCTTCATGGACATCTCCGTGAAGAAATCTTGATGGTACCTCCTCCTGGGGTTCCCCACTCCAATCAAGTGTGTCATCTGAAGAAAGCCCTGTATGGACTTAAACAAGCTCCTCGTGCCTGGTTTGAACGTTTTACTGACACAGTTCTCTCTAGTGGCCTTCAACAGAGTCAACATGATAGTGCTCTATCTACTCACACTTCAAGCAATGGTATGATCATTCTACTCCTATATGTGGATGATATGATCATTACTGGAAGTGATCATTTAGGTATTTCTGAGCTCAAACTATTCCTTCAGAACCAATTTGAGATGAAAGATCTTGATCACCTTCGCTACTTTCTTGGGCTTGAAGTGGGTATTCCAAACGGGGGTACATTATCACGCCCCACCCTTCACGCATGCATGATATTGTCCACTTTGGCCCATGGGCCTCACGGTTTTGCTTCTGGTGGGCTTCAACCCACCAAAAGGCCTCATGGAAGGAAGGGTGTAAGCTCTATATAGAAACCCATTCACTTTCCTCTCTATAGTCGATGTGGGACTCCAGGATGTCACAATCCACCCCCCTTTGGGCTGCACGTCCTTGTGCAGTAGCCTGCCAGTTCCTATAGCCTGCCAGTTCCTCTTGGCCCGCCCACATATGAACCCGCCCACTTGCACCATGCCACGACAGGGACCCACACTCGATCTAATCGAGAGTCGGCTCTGATACCATTTGTAATGCCCCACCCTTCATGCATGCATGATATTATCCGCTTTGGCCCATGGGCCTTACGGTTTTGTTTCTGGTGGGCCTCAACCCACTAAAAGGCCTCATGCAAGGTAAGGGTGTAAGCTCTATATAAAAACCCATTCACTTTCCTCTCTATAGTCGATGTGGGACTCCAGAATGTCACAATCCACCCCCCTTTGGGCTGTACGTCCCTGTGCAGTAGCCTACCAGTTCCTGTAGCCTGCCAGCCCTCTTGGCCAGCCCACATATGAACCCGCCCACTTGCACTAGGCCACGGCAGGGACCCACACTCAATCTAATCGAGAGTCAGCTCTGATACCATTTGTCATGCCCCACCCTTCACGCATGCATGATATTATCCGCTTTGGCCCATGGGCCTCGCGGTTTTGCTTTTGGTGGGCCTCAACCCACCAAAAGGCCTCATGCAAGGTAAAGGTGTAAGCTCTATATAGAAACCCATTCACTTTCCTCTCTATAGTCGATGTGGGACTCCAGGATGTCACATACATCCTCTCTCAAATGAAGTACTGCTCTGACATCATCCAGCGTGCGGGCCTTACAGATCTAGCTCCAATTTCTACTCCCTTGGAAATCAATGCACGGCTACGCAAAAAAGATGGTGTGCCTTTAGATCATCCTACTCGCTACCGGGAAGTTGTTGGAAGTCTTGTTTACCTGACTATTACTAGACCTGACATTGCTTATGATGTCCACATTGTGAGTCAGTTTATGGCTCAGCCCACCTCAGTTCATTGGAGTGCTGTCTTGCGAATTCTTCATTATTTACAGGGTACCCAATCATATGCCTCGCTTCTCTCTTCCGATAGTCCGCTTCATCTTCGAGCCTTTTCTGACTCTGATTGGGCAGGGAATGTGGATGATAGGCGTTCAACCACTGGTTATTGCCTATTCTTGGGTCATTCATTGGTCTCCTGGAGAAGCAAGAAGCAGACATCCGTCTCCAAGTCCTCTGCTGAAGCCGAATATCGTGCTCTTGCACATACTACCTCTAAAATTGTCTAGCTTCGGTGGTTACTGCATGACTTAGATGTTCATCTTCAAGCTCCTACGCCATTATATTGTGACACTTAGAGTGCTGTCAGGATCACTCACAATGAAGTTTTTCATGAACGAACTAAGCATATTGAAATTGATTGCCATCTTGTTCACCAGCACTATAAATCGGGCACTTTGTCACTCCAATCCGTCAGTTCAGTTGACAATGCTGCTGATCTCTTCACTAAAGCTCAAACCTTTGCTCGTTTCTCGTCTTCCTTGAACAATCTCTTGTTGCTACCGCACCATGAGCTTGAGGAGGGGTGTAAAAAGACTAGGTCATCTGGATGACCCATTGGGCCGACCCAACGGGCCGGCCCTGTTTGGTATGACATTTACAGATTAAGAAATCCGTCGTATGATCTGTAGACTACTGTACATAACCATATTACCATGTATAGGGTAATTCTAATTGCTGTAGTTTCTATTTATGTTTTCAGCACAGTTGTAAATTAGCTCATTTATAGGAATCTCTGTATATTTAAGGGCTTGCAAGGGGAACTTCTAAGCAAGCAATTCATTTCAAGATCTCTGCAGTTTCTCCTTGTTTTTTTGTTTCACACCCTGGACTGCAGCTCATTGCACTGCATGGCCAATTCGTTCCATCTTGACATTGTCCTACCATAGTAATGATTAAAAGATATCTAAGATATCCCATCATCAAACCAAAGTTAAAGCAGAATCTCATCTTGACATTGTCCTACCAGAATAATGATAAAAATGTATTAAGATATGCTAAGTAGTTAGTTTGATACAGCTTTAACGCATAGGCAATTTGGGTTGTATTGGTTAGCAACTTGAGATGGTATCAAAGCCAACACATCACAAATTCGAATCCGATGTACGGCACAAAAGACCCCATACCGCATCTTGAGTGAAGGCACATTTGCGCAAAGCAAAAAGGCATCATGCCGCGTCTTGTGTGTTATGCGCAAGGCAAAACGGGTTTGTTATGGTTAAGTAGTTCATTTGCTATACCTTTAACGCCAAGGCATTTTCGGCGTATTGGTTAGCAATTTGGGAAGATCTCCCATCATCTAATCAAAGTTAAAGCAAAATTTTAATCCTTTTTTAGTTCAAATTTAACAAGAAAAAATCATGTAAACTCAAAAACCATGATGCACAAGGCCCATAAAAATATGAATTTAAGCATGAGCTCAAAGTCAAGTTAGCTGAAAAAACTACCTTCCATAAATGGTTTCAGTGACGTTTCTCTCTTCAATGTCCTCAGCATTGTTTCTTACATCCAAATTCAAGTCCTCAAGCTTCGAGCAAGGTTCAAAGTCAACCTCACAATCCTTGTTTCTACTCACAGAAGTGCTATCATCATTAAGCAAGAAAAAGAAAAGTCCAAGTCATCAGATTAAATAAGTGCATAATCAAATTTTAGTACGGAAATGCATGAATATACAACAGAATGTTGCCGCTGTCCCAAACACCAAATTATTTATGTTGAAATAAGATATTCAATGGATGGTTAACCTGCTATCTGATGGCATGACTCCTTCATGATCAGTATTATCACACCTTGAAGTTGAAAAGACTCTTGCAGATTGGTGAACATCATTTCCATCCACTCTAGTCTGAACATGCTAACCAGCATAACAAAAAAGAATTGAGAAAAAAAATTCAATAGACTGCCGGGGCACCAAATAAAAACAGTAAGGAATTGATACTTCCATAAGGACCTATAAGGTCAAGGTCACGAATCTCAACAAGTATATAGTTTGCTGAAGCAGTCATTTCCACAGATGCGGGGCCCACGATTTTCCATCCAAACCATAGTTATATTTTATACTGGAAGATCCCAATCCTCCACTCGGACACTTTAATCCCTTTCCTTTCGGAGTTTGGCTCATTTCTCTTCCCCCGTTTTCTTCTTAACAAATTTATTCCACAGGTCCCAAACATAGGCACCTTCAAGTAACACAATCACTCAAAGATTCCACCCGAAGAGAAGAAGAAATTTTATTAATTTCAATAAATTGGAGTTTGGACCCTCCCATCTTGCCTTTCCTAGTTGGTTCAAATTCCAGATCTTCTCCAATAAGAAAGGAAACTAAGGGGACATTTTGGTAACTCTAAAAATAAGCCCTTACATATTGAAGCATTTGGCAAACCTCTAATTGTACTTTCTAATTTTTATTCCTTATTTACAAATTAGAATTTTTGCCTGTTAAAAAAAAAAAAAAGAGGCTAAGGGGGCTGTTTTTTTTAGAGCTTTGTTAGCTGAAACAGATGGAGGTTAACAATGCAAAATTTATGTGTTTTGGATGAAAATAACCTCATAAAAGTTTCAAAATGATGCAAATGGCACAATGTGATTTTTAAAAGGTAGGCCCCAATTACATGATAAAATAAGAGTTTTTTTATAATTTTTCCAAACACAATAATTCTAAATTAAAACTTAAAAAATAGAAACGGTTTGGACATGTCCAATGCAGGTTAGCAATGGTGCTTGTGAGGAAAAGTTTTTTCATGCAAGTTGATGGCCCCTCAAGGAAAATGGGTAGGCCAAAGAGGATATGATTGAAGTAGTAAGGAGATATCAAAAGAAGTGCACCTATCCAATGATTTGGCCCAAAAAGGATATGAATGTAGAAGTATAGTCCATGTAGGCGACACAAACTAATTGATGAAGATGATGATAATATATGCAAATATTGTTGGAAATTTATACTAAAAGCATACTTTTATGTATTTTTCTTTGACTGATTTACTTATTAGTAAAGTTTGCTTTTTCCATCTTAATAAAAATTTGTATGGGTAAATGGTTGCATTATAATTTACTGTGCATAAGTGCATCTTTTATTCTATAAAGTAGACAAGTTGGTGTGTAAAGTTCAGCTTACGCACGGAAGACTTATTTGTCGGTTTTTATAGAATATAAGTTATTGTTGTTCACAATCTAGATGGAGCTGGACACACCATCGGTATGATTGTAGCATGATGTTTTAGTAGGCTTGTCTTGGATGCGGGAAACAATATAGTTTCGACTCGTTATGCTAGTACACTTTGTGTGTATTGAACAGGACCACTTTTGGGTTATTGTCTTTATACTGACTATATAAGATTATTAACATCCAAATAGTTATTATGAGAGCTTGTACTCTTAATCCCGATATAAATAATAGACACGTGCATTTAGTATTTGGCATTTTAATTTACAAAGGAGTGAGACCTTTTGTGGGTCAATAATCTCAGTAAATTGGATGATTACACTACGTGTATGGTGCATATTAGTTTATTGACGGAATCCACGTCCCGTAATAGGGATTGATGATATCCCCTTGATGAAACTTATAAGTTTTGATTATGTCAAACCCTGCAGGTGGACTTAGTGTCCAACATATCAAATAAGTTAAGTGTAAGGTCTCAAGGAATTATAAAGATATCGATTAAATATAGACGTCAATAATTATTTAATCGATAGATATCTGAAATCTTAACATGGGGAGATTAATAAGCATTTAATAACAAGAAGTTCGAAATATTATTTTGAGAATAAGGACAGGAGTACAATTATAATTCTTTAGTGGACTGAATTGTAATTTATGGATCTAGGATTCTAATTTGGGTCGAATTAGGGTTTCTTATTTCTATAAGAAGACTATTCCTTATTTCCTTCTTAAGGTCCCTATTGTAGCCTATAAATATGCGCTATTGCTCTCAAGAAAGTATATACAAGAAAAATCTCGTTTTTTGAGAGCAAGGAGAATTTGCAAAAGAGGCTCACACCCCGGTACGAGTTTGAGCATATAGGAATACAGTAGAAGATCTTGGGATTTTCAGGCTGTTATAGGCCGAGATCAAATCAGAGAGATCTCGCAGGTATGGTTCTTGAATCATTATGTTTAAACTTATTTCCGCAGTGATCTGTACGCGATATCTAAGAATCCTGGCAGCTGCCTCCCAACAAATATGTGTCTAGGTATATGCCCTTTGTCTGTTATGTATATGACCCATATGTCTGTGCAAATGTATGAAATTAAATTTTGCAATTATATTATTTCATCTACATATGTATTAAGTTACATACAAATAAGCCCATTTGAATCAGATACTTCCTATGTGTTCTAATTCCACACAAATAAACAAGCCCATCTAAAATAATTACTTCTTGTGTATTCCAATTTCATGCTAACTAACAAGCTCATTACATCAATGAATCCCTATGCATTCTACTTACATGCAGACAACACGGCCCATAATTTCATGCAAACAAACAGTCCCATTTGACAATGAATTCTCGTCTACAAAATTGCTTTGATCATATACATGCTTCTAATTGCGTGTTGTAAAATGATCATTGCATATAACTAGTGGATTAGATGCATGACATCAACATGTTTAGAATGCAGTAGTTATTTGTAGTATAATTTATGTTGAATGATACAAATATGCTTTTTATTAATTTCGGAAATCTAATATTTTACCATTTTATATTCATGTTAACATTTTTTTTTTTTTTTTTACTTTTTCATTGTGTCTTTTTTCTAGAATGGAATGCCGAGTCTCAAGATGCTCCATTTTAAGGCCAAACTGGAAGGTTCTCAGAATGAAACGAAAAACTATGATTGAAAAAAAAACATCAAACTGACACAATTCACAGAGGAAATATTTCATGGAAGGTGTCTTAATGACTCCTTAAGTAAAGAAATAACTAAAAAACACAATTTCCGCAACAAGCATGATCACAGATGGACAACTTCACATTCCACAGCTCTCGGAAGTGGAGATGGAAAGGTGCAAGATTGTCCGCTAAAGTTTAAAGCTAAAATTAACTGAGTGCAACATTATAAGCTTCACAACTCAAAAGATAAAGTTTGGTTGAGTACCTCAATAAAACGAACATGGAACGCAGGCCGCTTCTCTGGATCCTTTGCCAGCGCAAGAATCTTTTGATGCAGCAAAACATCCTCAACTCTATCCATATTCACATCTAATCCATAGCTGAAACAAGTGGAATACAATGCAATCAGGTTTGTGCATTATTCGTTGTTCTTCTTCTGTATAAGTAACAGCAACAAGCTGCCAAATTAACGAGAAAAAAGACCACGCGACTACTGATGTGTCAAGACAGGCATACCGTTGGAGGCTGTATTTCGATTAGCAATAAACGAATAAGACTCAATGCAAATGCAGCAATACCAATTTGATAACCCTGCTATGAACACTCCATTGTTCTAGGCCAACAGATTAGTGGGATTTCGATCTGGGTCAATTCATTTTGATCTTGGCCAACTTTTGAGGAAGGGTCCGCATGTTTGAATCGGTAAAGGGAAAAATAGTGCGTATCGGAAATTATATCTGATTCTGAAAATAAAGAAGGGGAATAAAAATTCTAATTTCTATCAAATTCCAGAAGCAACAGAAAGAATCATCTTCGTCTTATTGCATTTATTTGGGTTTTTTTGTTCTATTTATATGCGTGTGTGAAGCCAATCAATCAACCAAACTTATGCCACCTTCCAGACGATTTAATCTTGTTGATAAGAAACCTCATAAGTCAGACCCTATGACTCAACAAGAACAAAACCAAGCAACCATGGTGCAATATTTGAGAACTTTGCTTTACAACACTAAACATTAATAAGAAGAATTCAAATTCCATATGGAGATTATATTTGATCCTAAACATATACATGAATAATTCAAAGCAGCGGAATTATGAACTTTCACCCCATCCGCTCTAAAACGTCAGAGATTCACAGTTCCCCTCCCCTAATTGGGAACCCACAAAGATTCTAAATCACAACATATGAAACACCATAGAGATCAATGAAAAACAACCATACCTATGCGGCAACCGACTGAAATGCGCATCGAGCAGGTCCCGAAAACCCGGACTGCAAACAGCCTCCTCGTTCCCATTCTCCACCAAGCGATTGAAGATGTCGTTCTTGATGTCGTAGTAATTGAAACCCCCAAAAGTCCTAGGAGGAGATGAGCTCTCACCCACACCTTCAGTCAACTCCATCTCCCTCTCCTCAAAATCCCAACACAAGAAAACCTACTAAAACCCCTTCATCTCCAAAACCCAGAAAAATCTACTGCAACTCAAGAAACCCAAAAGAAAAACATCAACAGACCACCCTCATCTCCAAAACCCAGAAAGGAAGCCTTCAGCAACACCTGAAAAAAGGATGCAACAAATCAAGCAGATGAACTGTTTCAGAAAGGGGAAAAGGAGGGAGAGAGAGGGGGTGGGGTGTTTTGGATTGGTCAACAACAGAAAGGGATCTCCAACAGTGAGAAGAATCTGGGAATGGAAAGGGTAAAATGGTCAAATCCTTTTGAACTGTAGCAGATGATTTTTTTTTATTTTTTTATTTATTATTATTATTTTTTTATTTTTGCTTGATTTGGTTTTGATTGGGGGAGGGAGCAAAGGGCAAAGGATGAGAGAGAGAGAGAGAGAGAGAGAGGCGGAAAAGGGCAAGAGAAACAGAAGAAGAATGTTCAAGGAATGTCAGGAGAGGAAAAGCATGAGAGAAAATGGCAAGGCAAAGAAATGCATTGGCTCTTGTCTTCTACTTTTTGGCTTTTTATCTCCTTTGGCAGCGGTGGATAAGCAGATATAGCGTTTGGATGAAGGTAGGACCGTAGGAGGCAGTATAGGGAGTACGTGGGAACTACTTAGTTTACTACTGCTAAAATGTTCAAATATCACCACGTTGCGGGCCCAAGTGTCTGCTGTTGTTTATTGCCTTAATAGGGCTGCCAATCAGGCGCTCCTGTGAACGTACCCGCCCCAGCCCAAACCGTCGAGAACTATTGTTTATTATTTATTTTTGGCTAATGGCGGGTGTTCAATCCCTTCAACCTAAAGAAAGCTAGGTAATCTTCTTGTGATGCCAATGTGGTAGGCCAGTTCAGTTCAAATCAGTAATTTTCGAGAGCAAACCATGTTCTTAAGCAAACTGAATTACCCCATGATTCATAACGAGGACTTTTAGTTTTCTTAAAGGCAAATTTATACATGCACTTTTCTATATAAAAAAATGCATGGTTCTACAATAAAAATCATATTTTGTGCAGTCGCTTTTCTTGAGGAAAAATGTGAAAAAGTTACCTAAGTTTTTTTCCATTTTATGGTAATTGAGTTCGAATGGAGGGTTGAGATCGGGCTTTCTATAGTGGCTGCGCAAACATGCTATAGAAAGATCCGATCAAAACAGAAATTTTATAGGCCTCCCAATTTGAGTGTCAGGCTTTGAAACTTTAATCCAGACTAGCCCTCTTTTTCATCTTATATATAGGTGAATTTATTTGAGCACATGTGTATATTTTTTTGAGTATGGTTCTCATGTGATTATTGTGTCAATATTTTTATATGATTCTTGTGTGATTTTTCTGAAATGAGTCGTGCATTTATATATATATAGTTGTTGTATATGTATTATGTGCAAATTTCTTGTGTGGATTCTGAATAATGATCCAATAGCCTAATCTATTCCATTAATCCAATCAATTAATTGAATCAATAAAAAATTGGGAAAAATGCACAGTAACAGGAGACGAGGGAGAGGGAGAGAGAGAGAGAGAGAGAGAGAGAGAGAGAGATAGATAGGGATTCGTTTATATTTGATTTATGGTTTGAGATACGCTGGAAAGGCTAAAAGATTGTCTTCGTTTAGGTTTTTGTAAAAGTTTGGTTAGGGTAAGGGAGTCTGATTCCTGATGGGGGGGTTTCCATAAAGGCTTAAGTTCATTTAGGGGGAGAGAGAGACATACCTAGTACATTGGCAGAGCCTAATTGTGATTGTTGGTTCTTTCCTTCTTCATATATTATTATCTCTCTCTCTCTCTCTCTCTCTCTCGCTCTCTCCAAACTGTTGCTCAATATGCATTGTGTTTTTCTTTTTAACTAATTTAAGAGGCCAAATAGGATTGTTGAATCATTGCTCGACATCTAATGCCCAGTACTTGAAGTTTGCAAGGGATACTGTGGCTGGGCTCTCAAGGGAGGTGCACACGCATATACGACGCTCCTATGATAATTAAATCCCCTTGGTTGGTGAGAGACACCAGGATCGAGCCCGTTCTAGGCCCCAGAAATCACAGGATCAGGGTGGAAAAGGTTGTCCTTGATGGCCCAACTATCAAATTTGGTTCCCTTGATTCATGGTCCATAAATTTTGACCATCAATCAATAGTCCAATTTATTTAGATGGGAGGTACCTTATGGCTTTGACATTAGTCGGGGGGGGGGGGGGGGGGGGGGGGGGGGGGGCGGTTTTCTTGTGTGTACTTGTATGTATTGAGCAATGGTTGAGATATTTTTTTTTTTTTGCCATATAAGGCTTTTATTAGGTTGTCAAGTCAAGTCTATGGGAAAAAAACTTTTTTTTATGAAATAAAACTTTCTTAAAGTGTATTGTTAGAGTCATGCATCAGTATTTTATTATATGTTCATTTGATAAGGAAAATAATTTGAATCATTGATTTCATGAAGATAATCTAATTTTTTTGAACAGTATGAAGATAATCTAATGAGACAAGTGAATGAAGGAAATGTTGGGGAAAGCGGTGCAATGAAAATTACTCACGATAGTCGGATCAACTACAATGAACACAAGCAATTGCACACATAAACACTGCAATTTTATGTGGTTCGGCAACTTTGCCTACGTCCACGGAAAAAAGAACTCATCTATCATGGTCCCATCTCAATCCCCTCAAGATCTAGGGTTACAATACATCAATATATATAGTTCCCACTTTCTTGGCCAACAAGAAAACCCATAAATAATGACCAAAACACCCTTAATCTTGAACTTTGGCTCTGGTTAAACTAGACAACCGATCCGGCTAAACTGAAATACAAGACAAAATCTAACAATCTTCACCTTAACTTAAATTCAGCAAAACCTCAGAGCTACCTTGAGATACCCGGTAATGTCTTCACACACCTTGCTGAATGGTACGTTACTACACTGATAACGTAGTCTTCTCTCTTCAACACACTAGCATATTGAACCAGTACTTCACATACTTTGCTGAAAGGTACGCCTTCGCACACGCTACTACCAAGTGTGGCACCTACACCCTCTAGCTTATATGCACAGACAATCTCAGCATTGTCTGGTATCATTCAAGTCCAAACCGACTTCAGATTTTTCATAGTTGCCTCTTTGGACCTTAACACCATCATCTTGAACCTCCGAAGTACTATCCATTTGTTGCTACATGCATGCATCATTACAATACAATAAACTTAACTTCCATTCGTCAAGACAAAATTGAAGACCTCTCCGAATCCGAATCTTAATGGTACCTATGAATCCTTCTTTCTGTCTCCATCCCAGTGTTCTTTCCGTCAAACCTACAATAGTTATAATCTAACTTGTTCTGGCGGGTTGGGCACAGTACATGCCGGTTAAGTATAACCCGATGCTAAGCTAGCTTACTTCAACCTGAACAAGACTACATTTTCTGAAAAAATCATCTCCATTCAGGTCTTCCTGGATTTCCGCCAGATAATATCATCGAAGACCTATTAATCCATCTTCAGATGATCTGTCACATCTAACTCCACCTAAACTACAGATTTCCTTCCTTGTTATTTGATATCTCCTTCACTACTCCACCTGAAAAAGCATCCCCTATTAATCTGTAGAGATTCTGACCATCTCACCCTCCATGATAACCAATGTTTCCTTTCCACCTTCATAAATCCACCACTATAGTGCATTTGCAGCCTTTGAAGTCTAAAGCACCTAAAAAGATCCAATTTCTTCGTAAACTTGGAACATATATCACATCCGTTAGGGTTTGAATAACATCATTATACACTGGATTTCTACCGCTCTTGTCTCAAATGCTCATCAATTTGCATTCTCCCTGATAAGAACAGAACCATCAAAAAATGAGAGTTATTTGCGTCAACCTAATCTCTACTTAAACACATGATGGAAATAATTTGAATCCCAATACCATGAATCATCAACTCGATCTATACCTGTAATGACAAAAAGTGATTCCTTGTCATCTGAATCCGAGCTTTTTTACACACTACCTCCTTCTGATTTTAATTCTTTTCATTTTTCTTCCATTTTGACATGTCGCTCATTCTCGATCCTTTCGTCGTGATCTAAACTTACCATCAAAGTACTTGAAACAATCTGTTATTCGTGACATCAAGTATCATTTTTCAATCATTGTTATGTCACGGAGTCTAACACTCCTTCTTGCCAATCCCTAAAGTTGTTTATCCATCAAACACTTCAATCTAGCCCGTGATGCTTGAATCCATTGCTATCATCATGAATCTGTCAATTTCTTCAGTCTCCAACTTTTTGCCCATCAAACTGCTGATATATTTTGTTTGCTTAGTAGATCTTAACACCGGGAGCACACTGGAAGAAACGGATCTTAAATTCAACTCCAGATGGCTTCGATATCGCAAAAACAATTTTCCGCACTCCGATTGGTCAAACCTTCTTTTTTATCGTTGAACTACCCATCTTCTTCCACATACGCGTAGATCTCCTTATAGTGAGTCCGTAGGCACAAACGGATATCTGATCAAACATCAGACAATCAAGATATCGCAGAAACAATTTCAGCCACAAATCTGTTCAAACTGCCTTTGACCATTTTACTAATTGACATGTGCTGACATCAGCACTGCTGCTAGCAAGCTGGGCTCTATATTATGAGTCAGGTCTGACGTGACCCGAACTGACCTAGACTGAACTGTTGTTGGGCTGGGCTTCTTTGTGTGATGGGTCAGGTCTACTTGCCTGACCTTGACCAGATCCGACCTCGGTTTAGAAACCCAGGCCTTTTTTTCCTTTTTTTTGCAACAAAGATGGAAGAAGCCTTCTAGGCCCCAGCCCTTTCTTCTTCCAATTCACGGAGGCAGCGGCGGACAACGAGACATAATAGAACAGCGATGATGACCACTGGTGTCCGGCGGTCGATAGCCTTTTGATCTAAATATTCTTCTCTCTTAAATTAGTGCGGCCAATAGAGATCAGACCCCAATTTTTTTCCTCGGCGAGAACTATAACCCGAAAACACCTCTACCCTTCTTCTCCTTCAACCATGGCAATGGCGATGGCAAGAAGCTTCAATAACGCTTTACAACTTCATGACAGAGCACCGAAGGCACCAGGAAGCCTCGTTTTAACCTCTGATTTTCTCTCCAACCAAATCAACTCAGATCTGATTTTCTCTACATCCCAAAGCCAAAAGCCCTTCGTTCTCCGATGTTCTCTTCGAAAACCATCTGCCTTATTCTCCGGCCTGGTTTTGTTGTAACCAGACACCCACACAACCAATAAACGGGGACCGAACCCAGGCCCCTTCTATGTTTTTTGCATCAAACCGACTAGCCTCTCTTCCCAGGCAAGCACCAGGATCCAATCCGTTCACAAATCCGAGTGATCTCCACCTCGCTTTGATACCACTTATTTGGAAAAAGCGGCACAACCGAAATTACCCACGATCGATGGATCAACCAAGATGAATATAAGCAATCACACTATTAAGCAATCACACACATGAACACAAACAGTTTTACATGGTTTGGTAACCTTGCGTACGTCAACGGAGGAGAGAACTCATCTATCATGATCTCATCTCAATCCTCTCATGATCTAGGGTTACAGTACATCAATATATAGTTCCGGTTTTTTTTTTTTTTTTTTTTTTTTTTTTTTTTTTGCCAACAAGAAAACTAATACATAATGACTAAAATACTACTAACCATGAACTTCGGTTCTGGCTAAACCAGATGACCGATCCAACTAAACCAGAATACAAGATCAAACCCAACAGGAAAATCAAGGATACAAGCAATAAAATTCAATATTGTCTTGGTAAAATCGCATGTATTAAGAATATAAATTAAATCTTAGAAAGATAAGCTAATGGGTCAAGTTGGACAACAACAAAGGAGTTTTATATATGTAAATTTTACTTATGCAAAGGATACATGTATGAATACATAATCATGTTTGGCAATATCATTTTGTTTGCACAAATAATTAAGTACATCCTATATTATTTGTGCTAAATGCTTTTGAATTTTTTTCACAAATTTAAAAATCCATGAAAATTTAAAATATGAAATAAAAAGTTTTAATGCTCCTCATCTTATACTTCACGAGATTCGGATAAGATTAGGTCCGTCAACCCATGTCCAGCCACTTGATTATCAGTCAGAAACCCCTGACCCACGGTCATAGGCATCAAAATTTCGAGGTTTAACATGAATAGTTGGGCAAAGCACATCATCTAAAAATGGTTCTTGAAGGAATTTTAAGAAAATAGCCATGCCGACTTCCATAAATTCCAATTGAGTCCCTCGGATCCTACTCAATTATTATATATGAAGCTGGTTGAGTTCAATTGCTCAATTCAGAAATTGTGTCTAATTGATTTTGATTGTCTTGAGATTCCATTGACCTTGCTTAATTAACTCCTTCAATAAGCATTCTGTGTAGGATTGTAACTGTTCTCCACTAATTAAAAAAAAAAAAACTGCTCTCCACATTCCTCTCTTCAATACCTTAAGGCCATTCCTTTCTCTTCTCAATTAATAAGTTGTTTAAACCGTCTCTTAGCATTCCCATCCCAATCCTCTCCTCTTCATCTTAGTAACATGCAAACATGTACATTGTGTGAGTTCCTTCTTCTACGATGCAAGTTTTGAATGGGCAATCAGATATCTTCGAGACTTTAGGCACACTCTTCATTTCCATATGAAAATTGGTAAATTAAAGTTTCTCCTATTTTTCCTATCAATTAGTTCTAATGAGAGAAATTAACATATATTTTTTGTTTTTTGATGATGTAGGCATGTGGGGAATTTGAATCGTTGCCAAGTTATTTACTTCTTCATGGAGTCTAAGACCAATCATAAAAGAAGACCCTCTTATGATGTGGCTGATAGGAGGCCATGGTAGCTCTGCTAAAAGTATTATTCTTTTTGAAATAGGTATACTACAACTATATTTACTTAGTATTTTTACATCTCAAAAATCAAAAGAGTAATGTAGTTTTTTTTTTTGGTAAATAATCACACATGACACACCCACAAACACTTACTTAGGTAGTTAAAAGTAAAAGTTTTTAATTTGTTTAATGCAAATGACTTATGAAAATTTTCAAAGGATCCATATGACTACAAATGTCATTGCAATATGCTGATATTGCTCAGCTTTTAAAAAACATTATTTTCTTCCTATTGGCTAAAGTTATGATGACCTTTACTTGTTGATGGATATACTGGTAACTCACTAATATGTCATTGTGTCTTTGAAGCTCTAAAAAAGTAAAAATAAAAAAAAGTTGAAGAGAGTGGAGTGTTATGATATTTCTTTCCCTCGGAATAAAGCCATGATGATCTTTACTTGTAGGCATTCATTGAATGAGTTGAGGTAGAAGTTATTCTGGTTGGACTAATTCATATATGTTAAATACATTTAAAAGTTAGATTACTACTTGATGGAATTGAAACAAAAATTATTCGTTCCATTAAGTTGTGTGGTGGTAAAACGAAATGTGTTTTGATGAACTATTGCTAAATATACATTATCATATCTAAGTTTTTTGATTTTTTTTTGCCTAGATCGAATTTATTTCCTTTCATTTATTCTTTATTTTTTAATTGGTTTCTACAAGTCTTTTTATGATATCTAAATTAACTGCAATGGCTTTTTTTAATGCTTTATTTTGCATGTGGTGTTCTAGAAACAATTCCATTTTTAACAATGTAGTTGTTTCTCATCTTTCTATCAAAAAGTGCTTTTTTGACCAAATTGCTGGTCTGCCCACCTTAGGTCCAAGGCCTCCTTTTGACAGTCTTTTTCATTTTTTGGGAATTAATTTATAACTTTTTTATGTATATTTTTTTCTTTGCACTTTTCCCCCTTCGTTTTGGCTCTTGAAGCTGGTTTTGTTGCTTTTGTAGCTTTGGGGCTCCGGTCTTGTGTTTCTTTTCTCCTATTAATATTATACTTTTCCTTTAAGCAAAAAAAAAAAAAAAAAGAGAACCAATCAGGTGACTAATTCTTTTACACTTTAGTTTTTGTTTTTCTCAATCCATTAGAGTATTTTTTTCCTTATTTTTTGTGGGTTTTCATTTAAAAAAAATTAAGACACAGAGATCTTTTTTTTTTTGTTTTTTTTATTCTTTAGTTTTTCCTAGGAGAGTAATGTCTATGTGAATTTTATTGATTTGTTTTTATTTTAGTTTATGATTTTTCTTTCTAGAAGACCACGATGTCACTTTTATAGGTTTTTTTGAGTTCCTTATTTTTAAACCAACTTTAATATGATTTTTCTTTTTGCTTTTTATGAAATTTGATATTATATGATCTTATATATTAACAGATTTTCTCTAAAGCAAATGTCTATCCAGAGGAATCTAATCCATTATGACTCTTTAACACAATTGGAATTTTTACCTATTTTTTTAATTTGTATTACATTTTTTTACTTTTCTCTATATTAGTGTAGTATATATGCATTAAAAAGTTATGAATCTCTCTCTATAATTAATTTTGAATTGCAAATGTCAATTTTTTGCTTCCCATGCTAAGCACGGGTACCTTTTGCTAGTCTTCATATTAACCCACTAAATGTCCCAAGAGATGCGCGTCCCATATAACCTAGTTTGGATTGCATAATAATCCCTATAGTTGATGTAGGTCGGTTCAAGAGGTTGATGCCATGGCATCAATTGTATCAAGAATCATTGACATCAATGGGCATCTTATAGGATTCGGTCAATTTCCAAAAGCCCCAAATGCATTGTTTAGGTTTGTTTATCTGTTTTTTTTTTACAAATTTATAATAAGAATTTGAGAATTTTGAATTTTCAACCCCCTTTCTTTTTTTGTGGAATTTCTAAACGATCAAGTATAAATGGGAATTCAAGATTTTCACTACATCTGAAAATTCATAAATTCTCTAAATTACAGCAAATAAGTAAGCCCTTAAGTCTTCTAGCATAGGATTGTTACTGACTTGGGTCCATTTTCTTTCTAGAATTTATGGCAAGAATTTTTAGAATTAGAGTTTTTTTGGACATGCTGTGATGAGTTTTATTCATAATAATTACAAAATTCTAGTCATCTAAAATATCTGGAGTGCTCTTTTGAGTTTGAGCATTTATAAATTCTAAAGATAGAAATTCAATGAATTCTAACAATAAAACAAGCTTTTCCAGTACTTCCATGGCCAAAGCCTACAAATCATTGTAAATATGAAAGGAGAAACACCTCAAATGACAATGTAATAAAGAAATGAAAATTAAAAAAAGAAAAATCCAATGCCCACTTCAAAAGGCTGGCGCGCTACAACAACAACCCGACGAGCTATCAACTCTTGGGGCGTGTTTGATAATTATACCTCAAAGTTAACTTAAAGTTATATTTCATTTCAAAATACAATAAACTAAAAGTTAAATTGAAATACCATATTTCAAAAAAATTTTACTTCTTTTTTACACTAAAAAATTACTTTATTTTTTAATTAACTGATAAAAAATATCTACTTTTAATATAAAAAGTTAAAAATTTATATTTTTACTTTATTAAAATACAAATTTGATTGTTATATTGATTTAACTTCTTTTATTTTTTTATGCTTTGAAATGATTATTTACCTTAGTTCACTAGTCAAGTAAATTAACAAACAGCCCATAGAAAGGCTAGCACGTCTTGCTGGGCGGAGTTTGATTAGAAATGTTTAGATTTCATCATTCATTGTAGGGCATCTGTGCCGCAGAAAAGCATTCGCAATGGTGCTGTTTGGTTGAGTGAAAGGTCGAGAGTCCTTCTCCTTCGGCTTCACTTCTCTTTCGGTCCTGCGCGCTACAAAACTCCCTCCGCCGGCACCAAACCCACGCTAAAGAGGTACAACCCTCGTGAAAAGCGTGACTGTACGCTCAAAGTTGATGGTCCCCTTCTGCCACCATTTGGCTCCGTCTTCAAGCCAACACATGCGAGTAGGTAACCACCTTTCAAGGATTTGTTACAGGGCTCAGCCGAAAGTCATTACCCCCCATGCTTTTTGTAAGGACCATAATTAGTACAATGGAGGCCATGACAACGTTACTCACTCGATAATCTAATCACCTAATAATTCTCATTTAACCCCAACACATCATAAATCTCATCTTAATCTCAAATTCAAACTCCTAAGTCCTAACCCCCCCACCCCCCCGATTCCAACCCCTAGTTCACCTACACAAATACAGTGCTAACTTGCTGACAGTCTAATATTCACTGCCCTTTTCTCTCAAGGGCAGCCCTATCCCTAGCCCCCATATTTCTCTTCCCTCTTCCTCCCTAGTCCCTTCCATTCGCGTCCTCCAGTCCACCATGAAAAACACACCGAGAGCCACAGCCATCCGCACCACCATCCACTCTTGTGCACCATCTGCTTCCTCTCGCCCCTTTAAAAAGAAACCCTACATTCCCTCCAAGCCCTCTAAAACCCTAAACCCTTTCCCCAATCTCTCCACCTGCCACTCCTGCGGCACCCGCACCAACACCACCCTCCAGACCCTCGCCAGCCAGTGGCGCATCGTCCTCCTCTGCCCCGCCTGCATCTCCAGCATCCATTCCTCCGACATCTGCTCCTACTGCTTCTCCAAGGTCTCCATCTCCCCCGCCGACGGCATCGATTGCTCCTCCTGCAACTGCCGCGTCCACCGCGCCTGCCTCTCCTTCCTCCCCGCCTCCAACTCCTTCACCTGCGTCGACTGCTGGGAGCCGAGATCGCGCAAGAAGCCCTCGCCGCCGCCCGACCGAGCTTCCCGTAGCTCTCCGCGGAGCGTGATTGAAGAGAGGCGGTGGCGGCTCCGGGACGTGGAGAAGGTGGTCGCCGCCGCCGCCGAGGCGAGGGAGAGGGCCGCCCAGAAGGCGGCTTCCGCCAAGGAGGCGGCCGGGCGGGCGAGGGTCGCATTGGGCAAGGCGTTTCTTGCAGCGAGAGACGAGAATTCTGTACAGGATAACAAAGAGCTGGCTGCCCAATTGCATAGTTTGATGATTAGCTCCCCGCGTATTTCTAGGGTTTTGAGCTTTGCAGATTCGGGTTCTGTAGCTGCTCTTGATAAGAAGCAGTTTGCAGGGGCTGATTTCAATAGTTATAATATATCTGAGAAGATTGAAGTATGCATCAGTAAGATATTTGAGAACCCTGTTGTAACAGATGCCGCTTCGGATAGGAATTCTTCGGTGGAATTGGTTAATGGGGAGATGACCTGTTTGGGAGATGAGCAAATGGAGAATGGCGCGGAGGTTCGCGGGGTGGAGGGTTTGAGGAGAGGGCGAGAAGTGGGCGCTGCTGAGAAATTTGAGGGCAAGGATGGAAGATTGGAGATGCCCATGAGAGAGGAACAGGGGAGCTGTTCTAATAAGGTGGTTAATTCCAGTGAAGATGATAATAGTGTTGAGTCTGGGTCTGGGTCTAGTGGGAAGCAGATTGGGGTGAAGGATGTGGGTTTGTCCAATTGCGGTGAGACTCTATGCGTTGCCGGGGATGATGGGTGTTCTTCAAATGTGCTAAAGAGAGGTTGTGATGAGCCTTCTCGGTGCTCGATTACTTATAGTAGGAGGCGAAACCCAACCCAGAGAGAGAAGTGATTTTGTAGAGGATTTCCTTCTAACTTATAAGAGTAAGTGTCAGCTCCTGTGTCACTCTGTTGGCTACATCATTCACTAAAAAAAAAAAAAGAGAGAAAAAGTTCCAACCTATCTAGGACCTTCATTGATTCTTCGCGATGTTACTGCAGTGTTCTTGTGTTAGCTTCTGCATATGCAAGTGCTCCATCGTTTGCAAAGCCACAGGTAATCTCATATGGAGCATTTCTTCTTGCATTATGTAGGTATACTTCTTTCATATTTAGAGAAGAGACATCAATTGCAAACTGCGCACAACCTGCATTTTGGTGCACACTTTGTCTCTTGCATTCCTGGAAAAGAAGTACTCGGAATGATCATTATGGTTAGCATATGGTCTTGTGCTTGATTTGATGGATGACTATAATGGCTAGCAGATCACTGACCTGCAAAATGGACGATTGGACTGAATTGTTGCAGCCAGTTATTTTGAGGAGCATTCCTCAGATGGTTGTGACCATGTTAAGAGTAAAACTTAGATCATATGCATATCCAGGGGAAGTCCATCTTAACAAGTTTTTAAACTTAGTCTCACGAGACCGGCTTGTGCTGCATTGTAGGCAGCCAGGCTGCATTTGATCATTCTTACATTTACCAGCTTATACACAAACCCGACACTGTTAGGCACATGAAATTTCACTGTCATCAGTTTGATATTCACTTTTAGATTGTGACTGGAACAAACGATGTTATTGATAAAGACATGGCATGAAGTGTTTTGCTCCGGTCCCAATCCACCGTAAATATCACTTCAATGGAAGCACAATGGGGCCTAACATGGGCTTATATTTGGCTTAAAACTTGCTGTGAGTGGTTATGACTTTTGAATGGCTTAAATTTGACTTGCATACCAATCTTCTTAATCTATTGAGTGATGCTGCCACTAACACATAAATAACATGTATTTGACTACTATTATATAAATTTCTTCCAATAAAATAATGAAATCACTAATGTCAACAGATTCAATAGTTAAGTTCTCTAGGATAAGACAAACAGGGGTCTGATTGATACCTATATTGCACTTGAGAATGCACACAATTTGTTTCTTGGGGACCTATTGTAGAACAAAATGAAGCGTCGAGTAGTATCTTAGTATGACACGGGCTAGGTAGAGACAAGTGAGTGGAGTGTTATGCAATCATTGAGTGCCACTTGGACTCGAGACATTTTAATAAAATAGTAATTAGGCCTAGCATGTTATATGGATGTGAATTCAGGCAAAAAAGAAACATAGAAGCTGAAGTTCACGTGATAGAGACTTTCATACTTAGAAGGATGTGTGGAGTTCTTAGAAATGAGTATGTTCTGAGCAAATTATGGTTTGGGCATGCTTATAAAAGGGTAGAAACTGCCCCTATGAGACTAATTTAAGGGTTAATAGTGAGTGGAAGGTGCTAAGAGAAGACGGTTAATAGCAGAAGATGCTAAGACATTAGTTGAAGCGGTAAAGAAAGACATGCTTATATGTGGAGTAATTAGGCGTATGACACTGAATAGGGTTGAGTGGAAGAATAGAACTGACAAAATGAACCCTAAGTAGATGGGTTTTTTTTGTAATGGTAAAGCATGTATGTGTTTCCAGTTTTTACCTAGAGGGTGTCTTATTTAGCACATATCGGAAATGAAAAGCATTTGGGAGCATTTAGCGATAGCATCAATAGACGAAAACTTAAGCATTTAGGGATAGCATCAATAGATGATAAATTAAGAGAGACTTATTTCAGATGATTTGGACATGTCCAATGTAGGTCAACAATAGCTTCACTGAGGAAAAGTTTCTGTATGCAAGTTAATGGTCCTCAAGGAAAAGAGGTAGATCAAAGTGGACATGGATGGAAGTAGCAAGGATAAATCTGAAAAGTGCAACCTATATGAGGATATGGCCTAGGATGGCAAAACAAAATTCATGTAGCTAAAGCTAGTATAGTTGGGACAAGGGTTTGATGATGATCATCATCATCATTTAGGATGAAAGATCTTCCCATTATCACATATTATAATGAGGAGGATGGATGGGGTGAGAGTTCAGAAGTCTCCTCTTATGACTGCCACATTTGTGGTCTTCAACACTTCCCTTCCAAACTAGTGTGCAGATACAGCCATAGATGACTTGGATTAGGCTTGAAATTGACTATTTCCTAGAGGATTCGTGAAAATATGTGTGAATTGATTACTGGTGATGATGAAGGGCGTACAACCAACCCCTCAAGCTGTTTGATGAAATATAAAAGCTCCCAGTGGATGATACAAAATACATCGGACATGAACAAACTATGAAAATAACATATTATTAGAAAAATACAGGGCTAGCAGTCGGCTCTCGGGAAAGATTTAAAAATCTGTTCGAACGAGCCCTATGACAATGACTATTATCATGAGTCTCAAAAATGATTACCTAGATAGAGATATGAATGATAAGGAAGGATTCCATATCTTTAGGATTTTGAGATGATTAGTCCCGAGATATCAATGACTCCAAGATGTTAAGTTTCCACTAGATGTTGATTCCAATCATGAATTGTATTTTCTCTCAATAAATAAGAATCCTACAAGGGTTGACAGCACAGGGAACACCTATTATCTTTACCTTATGCTCAGATTGGACATCGAGGTCGACAATAATCAAAAGCAGGTCTTCTACCAGCAAATCAAGATGGTGTTTCGAAGTATGCAAAGAAATGGTTGATCCCAATCATATTCAGTTTCAGAATTGACCAGTCAGCATTACATCCAAAGAAAATCCTACAAGACAGGGTCCTCACCTCTTTTGATGGATGATTAGCAGTAGGCCCGTGACTGGGAGAGCTCTTCAAACATATGATTGAGCATAATGAACTTAGCTCTGATGCCATAAAGTGGCTTAGAAAGCTGTGCTCTTAGACTGGAGAGCAATATATTTGTAGGTGTGTATACAATTTTATCTGTGCTGTACTTGCCAATCTCTAAGATACTCTTACCTTACGAGATATTTACTGGCTCCAAGGACTGCTAAATATACTGTTACAACTAAAGATGTAGTGGCTTCATGTGCAAGGCATTCCACTGTCTTGCACAGAAACGACAACCGACAATATTTTTCATCTGTTAGAGGAAAACTGGATGAGATACAATTTCTCTTGTAATTTGATTATCACAAAATTGCACGTGTCAATCTTGGAATGGAAAGCTCAAACCGTCTAACTCATGTTTAAGAAACCCGTACCACATTTCTGCCCATGGGAATGCAACCGGGTAGCACATGCACTGGGCAGCATTGATCAATGATGCAGGACATTTTTCTAGTTATATAATCTTTCTACCTGGGAAAAAAAGCCACACATTTCGTCTTTGTTTTTATCAAAGAAAACTCCTCTTTCATCATTTCCTCGTCTCTCTCATTTTGATCACAAATCTCTGACTATTCCCACTAACCTCTCTTTTTCCATAACAATATTCAGCCTACCTTTATGAACAGCTATTCTTTTTTTATTGTTTGCACTCTTCCAAGACATCATGTTTCCACCAACAATAGTACAATACCTTCAAGTAGATTGATGGTCTGAACTATAAGTAGCCCAATTACCATTTGAGAAGGCTTGGATCAACGACAAATGACCATTGCCTTAACTTGGTGCTACTGAAAATGAAGGATACTGGGAGTTGCTTTCTCAAGTGTGAGTGGTTGAAGCATGCATTAATAATGAATTGGCTGAGCACTCCAATGTACAGATTGTCATTTGAACAGTTCGCCTGTCCAACTGTAGAGTTTGCATCATTGAAATCAATGGGTTCGACCAGATTGCCACGGGCTCCTGCGTCCATGCCAAAGATTGCCACAGGCTCCTGCGTCCATGCTGAACTGTCTGGTCCAGGCATTTTTAAAACTTTGATTGTGATGTATATCACTAAATTAGTGCATTTTCAGAAACTAACTTAACTCCTGCATATCATGGATTTGGTTGCAGATGATTATTCATAATCAAGCCTTTTTTGATAGCATGCCCAACCATGCACCTCAAAGTGTCTCCAGAGGACTTCTCTGCTTCTGATTTCTAGACCTTCTTGGATGTGTGTACCTGTTGTTTTACTTTTCTTAGTTCAGCTACCTGTGGTAACTTCATTCCTTGTTAGTGTTGGTTAGTTATCTAATGTTTCTTTGAAAACACGCAGACACCACGTATTTTGATTTTTCATGCAATTTTTAGGTTGAAAAAAGAGAGAAAAAAACGTGTTAATTTATTTCGTTGCTATCTTATCTCTTAATTAAAATGTCACTGAGAATCAAAGTCGGTTAACTTCAATTTCCAAATATATCTTAATTATTTATTTTTCATTTTTTTCATCATTGCAAAATGAACCTCATGCAGGTGGATGATGGTGACAATCTCACTGAATCATAGACATTCAAATGAAAAATAAAGGGGAGATCCATGTTGAAACTATGTATAGTCTTACGCAATTTCATATCCGATAAAAGTGCAGGAACAGATGCGAGACTTATGTCTATGAGTTTATCCATTCTAAAAAAATATTTGATCATGAGTAGGGGATCCACATTGAAAAAAAATCATAAAAATAGGATTAGATTATTTTTTTTTCATATTTACGTATTTCTCAACATCCAAGCATATGCAAAATATGAAACTTCACATCTTGGAGTTTATTAGATGCATAAAAATGTTGAGTGGTTCAGATCACAAGAGTGGGGCCCTACCAGTGAAGAATAAAAAAAGAAAACCAGGATAAATTGTGCAATTTTATTATTTATAATGAGGTAGCGGGTTTGGATCTCCAGACCTGTGGGACTAATTGTAAGGTACCCACATGGCATGGATCCACGACAACGCTCCATTTTCACAATGGGGAGCTCTTAGCAAATTTGGGGAGAGAGCGTCATAATTTTTTTTTATTAATTAAAGCTCACACACACACATACCAAATCCCAGAGCCTAAAGTAGTGTATAAAAAAATATAAGAGTTTACGTCCATGGGTTTATCATTTTTATAAAAAAATTAAGAAATTTGGATCAAGATTAGGGGTTATGAAAATTCTTCTTCATGTGGGTAGGTCTCGTGTTTGACATGAATCGCAACGGCCACCTTCAATAGTTTTATCCTATACATGGAGATTGGAGAATTTGAATGTGACATTAGAGATTAGTTCTTGGTTGTTCATTGTTGAGAGTCATATGACCCTTGCCAAAGTCTTCCGGGGCTAAGCTGGGTGGAAAATATACTAGGTTATAAAAAAAATACATAAAAGAATTATTTTAAAATTCTAGCGAGGCCATGGCCAAACCGTATCCCCACTTCTAGGCTAGCGGGTCTTTGTAGGGCCCACAATGACATGGCTCAACAAAAAGACTCCCATTTAGAAATAGTGCAATCTCGCCATTGGTTGTGGGCGGGGGCGGGGGTGGGGGCGGGGTGTTAAGAGTTTTAATAAATAAAATGTGAAAAAATTATTAGTCATGGTAATTTGCTGACACAGAATAATTTAAAGAGTTAAGGCCTCCTCATTTCATATAATTGACTCCTTAGAAATTCCAATATTTGTATTTTTAAAGGTGGTTAAAACTGAAGAAATAAAAAGATGATTTTATTAAAAAAAATTTATGTAAGGGAACTCCCAAAACACAAACCTCACCCAAGGTGGGTGCATCATGTAACCACTCCCGTATTTTTTTTTTCATCTAATTGGAGAGCATTGAACTTGCCATGGAAACCAAACATTTTTTCTAAAGAGTTTGATGCTATCCTTTTTCCTTAAAATCCAATAATTGTTCTTCTTCTGTCTTCATTTATTTCTCCCGTTTTTTGAAAAGGACCCACCAATTTCTCCCATTTTTTATCAAGAAAAGAACAAGATACGGGGTTTGTGGTGATTGCTTGAAAGATTCTTCCAGGAGGGATTATTTTCTCTTCCTTGGTTTTGGGTTTGTGTGAATTTGATTGTGGAGGTTGAGGGATGGTTTTTCGATCTTGTTCGCTTCAAAGAAGCATTTTTATGTAAATCTGGATCATGGTTTCTTGATCCGGATTTTGGGGGAGATCCTAGTGGTGAGAATATATGGCCCTTCATGAAATTCATTAAACAAACAAGGACAATACATTTCCCCGTTGTAGTAACCACCTAACTCTGAGTAATCACCATGCTAAATAGACTACACAAAATAGACTCCCACAATGAAAATGTTATCCACATATGATAAGAGTAATGTATAATGGCTTTTCATCAAATTCATCGAACACACAAGGAAAATACATTAACCTGTTGCAGCAAGCACCAAACACTTTGAGTAATCAGAGTAAGCAGCATACTTATGAGAGCCGACATAGTGGAGCCTACTTCAGCCATTTCAATAAAATTTGACGGACATCCGGATGTAAAGCCCAGAATAAAGCGTACACATGTTCAAGACCGAGAATAAAGGAAAAACATGTTCAAGCCAAAAAGAAAAGAAAAAAAAAACAAGAGTTTACACATGTTCATTATTTTAATTTGACTAATGATCATGCTCATTCAATGTCATATAATTTAAAAAACTTGGACTCACTAGTGTGGGTGAGTCAAGGGTGAGTGTGCTTTATTGCCACTACACTCATCGCTCTATCTATAAATATATATTTTAATAGAGGGTGTTTCAACTCTTTGAGGAAACTAATTTTTTGGGGCCAAAAAAAGTTTAAATAAATCTCCGGTGGTGCCAGAGTGGCAGTGGAGTTTGAACCCGCAACTCTTAAAAGTAAACCGTGGTCCATCTATGAGTCTTTAGCCGTCCTTAAATCCTTAAAGATAATCTCAAACCTTGCAAGATGAATGTCACCCTTATAACCTCTAGTTTAAGTTAAAAACGAGTTAGTCCAGCTGTACGAGTGATCACACTGTAGAAATGTGACGGGCATATGTAACATCGCTAATAATGCAATGTTAACAATTTCAGTCATGTGATCATGAAACAGTGCGACCAACTATATTTTAACATGTAAATTAAACTTCGGCCAAAACACTGGTCGAAGTGACATGCATCTTAATCTTATTCGCCGATCCAAATAATATCTACGTAAGCGGTAAGCCCCATGACCGGCGAAAAATTTGTTGCTCTTTCTGAAGGGAAAGGTTCAGATTATCTTGAAAGGTTCCAGAAATTTGCTACGGAGGATCTGCATTCCATAAAAGCTGAAATCCAAAGTTAGCAGAACAGGTGACGTGAACTTTTGTCCTTTTACAATTGATCACGACATATAGAAATCAGTAAAGGAAAAAGCAGACACGACACGTCTGTCCTGTTGCAGATAGCCAACCAGCTTTCAAAACACAAAAGGTCAAAAGAGACCACCAGCTGCCTTCTTCTCCTCTTTCTACATCTTTCATCAAAGACATCATGACTCTTATCTGCTAGACTTTGTGCAAAAGAAATCCCCGTTTCTTCTTGTCCGGTGAAGAGAGAGAGAGAAAAAGATATGGAGACGTTGGAGGAAGAAGAGGAGTACAACTGGAGAGAGGTTAAGCTGCCATCGCTGATACCAATAGTTGGAGAGCCAGAGCTGGAGAGGGAGACTGGTGAGAGGAGGAGAGGCCGAGACGTTCTCATAGCCATCGATCATGGCCCCAACAGCAAGCATGCCTTCGACTGGGCCATCCTCCACTTCTGCAGGCTCGCCGACACCATCCACCTCGTCCATGCCGTCTCCAGTAAGCTTTTCCATCCCTAAAACATGGCCGAAACGTAACGGTTTCGTCATCATGTAGAGGGAGCGAGACCTCAACAACATGTCAACATAGTACATGCTGCTGCCCCAGATAATATATCCTTTGGAAAGATTCTAAAAAAAGGGTCTTTTTTGTTGACAAAGTAACCCATGTCCCATGGGGTTGGAACGGTGATTCGGTGAATCAGCCGTTACGTAACGGTTTCGGTCTTGCTGGTAACTTACCGGGACCGGTTGATTTGTTGAGATCAAGAGGTGAATTGAATTGGGGTCTTTTGTTCTTGCTCGTTTCCCGTTCCCAGTAGACAAAGAATTGATCTTATTACCTACAAAATCTAAACTAGATATGACATATACTCCATAAATACTAGAGATATGGTGACTTTCAAGAGTCAAGACTTTAATTTTTAGCTCACATGTTAGAAAGGGTCCCCTTTGTTTTTTCACTGGTGAAGGGTCCTTTTTGTTAACAGAGTAAGATGGAGAGATTCCAAGGTTTGTGATGATTTTGAAATCTTTTCTACTAGGTAATCTATTATCCTTATGCATGAAGATAATAAATTAGGTCTTTGTGGTCGGACTCTATTATGGATTTCTGACCACATTCTCCATAGGGCCCTCTTATCTTTTCCTTTTCCGAGCTAGGGTTATGGAAGAAGGAACCGAGAAGGAGGTATCAGCACGGTTTTGGTCTTGCCTATAACTTTCTGGAACCGGTTAATTTGCTGAAAACTAGTAATGAAAGAGAATTGGGTATTTTGTTCTCTTTCAGTTTCCATTCCCTGGATACACAAAATTGATATTATTGCCTACAAAAAAAAAAAAAAAAATCTAAACTTCATGGTTCATACCTCAAATATCCTTTAGATATGATGATTTTCTTGACTTTTAATCTCCCAAAGGTCTAATGATGAGTAAAATGTGCTTTTTTGTTAAAATTTCCAAAGGTCCAATCAGGGTTAATAAAATGTAGAGATGCTATGGCTTGGAATGTTAAATCAGCATAATGTTACAGTTTGGGTCTTGCCTGTAACTTCCTGAAATGGTTAATTTGTTGAAACCTAGTGGTGAATTGAATTGAGTCTTTTGTTTTATTCATTTTCCATGCCCAGGCGGAGCAAAATAGATATTATTACCTACAAGAGCTTATTTATTTTACTTGATTCTTTCTGATACTAGATGTTAGATCATGGATCAATCTAGAGTTGTAAAATGAACGATACAAATCTATACAATAAAAAACAGATAATCATAGATCTAAATTAACAGCGTTCCTGATGGCATGGAGATATGTTGATCTGTGGTCTAGACCGAAACCTCTTGATGTTTTGAGATGGATATCAGTTAAAACAAACCAATGATTGAACATTTTGTTTTCAAAATATGGGTTTTTTTAATTTTTTTGGAAGAAACAAAGTATGGGGTTGTTGGACCCCGCCTAAAGTTTATCCAACAATTATTACCTACGAGAACTGATTTATTTTACTTGATTCTCTACTCCTAAGGTGTTCAAAATCAGATCGTTTATGACACAAGCCGGGTCTTGATGGAGAAGCTCGCTGTGGAGGCTTTCCAGGTGGCCATGGTCTGTAATGAAAACCATTGTCACAGCTATTCTATCTGCTTTGTCTTGTTTTGAGGGGTTCTTTTCTAAATGGATGGTAATGGTGGGAATGCAGGTGAAGACGGTTGCTCGGATTGTGGAAGGGGATGCGGGCAAGGCAATATGCAAGGAAGCTGAAAGGTTGAAGCCTGTTGCTGTGGTCATGGGAACCAGAGGAAGAAGCTTAATCAAGAGGTACATCTGTCTTTTCTTGTTTGGCTTTTTCAAAACCTTCATCTAATGGTTAAAATTTGTACAATTTTGAGACCCCTTAGACCAGTGGTTACAATTATCATATCATCATCATCACAACCTTATCCAATGCTCATATGGTCCCCATTTTTGGTACACACCTAGATGATGTATACACTTGTCCTACCTCCACTTCCAACCCACGTAACTTACCTAACTGCCAGAATTGTGAGAACCATCTAGGCCCCCTTCGTCGGTCTTAGTCCTTTACTGCAAATGAACTACCTCTCACCAATTTGACAGTCATCCAAACTGGATTGGCCATTAAATTGGTCGTGCAAAAATCACATCACTAGCAATAAAAGGTCTGTCTTGGCCCCCCTACTATCAGTCTTATCCCTTTACACTCACTTAAACTCCCTCCAAATGGCTTAGCACATCAATTTGACACATCCAAATTCTCTGGGCCCTTGGATTGGTCATGCAAAAATAACATAAACTGCCTTTTGTCTCATGGTTAAAATCGATACCAAATTTTGTGGTCCTTGAACACACACACACACACGCACACACACAGATCCCAAATTTCATTGATTTGAATGGCTGGAACACCCCAATGAAAATCATTGCGCTTGCCAATTAACTTCATACATTTAATCTGAATAGGAATACTAATAAATTTAATTTGGGATACAGTGTCTTGCAGGGAAGTGTAAGTGAACACTGCTTTCACAATTGCAAATCTGCTCCTGTTATCATTGTCCCAGGGAAAGGTACCGCCCGATATCTTTTTGGTGAAAGATATCAATAAATCATTTGTTTCTCCATATCTCTTCTTAGCCTTGTAATTTTTATATTTGAAACAATTTGGTTACGCAGAAGCAGGAGAAGAATCAGTGATCTAGAGCATATCTGGACTCCCTTGGTTTGGTTTGAATTGGTGTGAATGTGTGATTCTAAGCACTTCATCAATTGGTTGGCTGTAGAAAGTTGAGCGGCTTCTCTCATTGCAGCCCTGTATTGGGAGGTCATTTATATGCAGTTCCTAGTTGTTTGTAAAATGTTTTGTGTGAGTAATTGACATAAACTAGTGATTTATTGTTGTGATTGGAGGATTGCTGGCTGTGTATGTGGTAGGTTTTTGTTTTTATATGTTTTTATCTAAGATTAGCTTTCATTTGTAAGTCTTCATCTCATTTTTTTTATGTGGCACTTGTCCCATGCATGCTAATTTACGAGTCTCCTTGAAAATGTTTAAATAGCTTGGTTAGTTACTAATTAAGACTCTTATGTTTCTGCTTGACTCGATGAAAACTTATGATTCAATGTGAAACCCGAAATACTTGAGACTCAGTTGACTCTGTCAAGATTTTATCATAATTTAGGAAAAATATCATTAGCTTTATCATGTGCATCACATAAATATGTAGAGTGATGTTGCTTTTGGGTTTTGAGAAGTCCGTGGCACTAAACAACAGTAAGCCTAGTAACCTTTGTCATTCCCTTTACAATTTCAAGGGAGATAGTATGAGAGGATCTCATTTTCCTATGAGGGGTAGAAATGCAATTCACTTCTATGTGGAAAGACAGATCCAGTGAGCATGGAATCATCTTGCTGTACTAACAATTCCCAAATGTTCCAGAACTTCCACTTTCTTTCTTTCTCTGTTGTTTTTGTTAGGCTGGTCTACTTGCCAAAAGTGATGCTCTCAGCCTTGAAGACGGATTGATCCTAGGCATGTGTCCTGTAGCAAGGTGCCAATGCTCATTCGTGAGCAAGTTGGCCCCAGAACTTCCACTTTGATGGCTATCAAATGGCTATGCATACCTAACAGCCTTTTAAAATTTTTCTCTCTCTTTTTTTTTTTTCCATTCTTTAAGGTCCAATTTTCTTTAATATTTAGAAGATGGTTGCAGTCTCCGATCCAGCAAGTAGGCTGTTCCAGAAGATCTTTCTTTATTGCCCCTAAAAATGAGTTGCTGGAAATACATCGGATGGGGGTTTGCTTTTGCAGGATGGGGGTTTGCTTTTACAGTTTTGCATTGATTGACTATGTCTGTTTCTTTACTAGAATTTGTGATAGGAATTTGCCTTGTTAGGGAATTTTGGATATGATGTGATATCTTGTCCAATGGTATTTGCAAATGTCATGTTTTTTTAGGTAAATTTAAAATTTTGGTTGCCTAAAAGATATCAAATGACCTTTGGCATTTCTGAAATTTCAACCTCTTTGCTTTTTGGTGAAACTTTTAAATATTCAAGTAGAAGGAAGCATTCCAAAATGAAGAATTTCAAAATCCTATATATATATGGGAATTCCGAGAATAACTAGAATTCAAAGAGTTTTTGTCTGAAAAATTTCTGGATTCTCAGATATAGTGAAATTCCTGGATGCTTCCATGTATTTGAGCATCTAGAAATTTCACATGGAATTTTGTGCCTTTTAGGTGACTGACATTCATAAATTCCTAAAAAGAACATTCATAAATTCCTAAAAAGAAACATGGCATTTTTAAGTGCTAGGAGATAAGCAAGATAAGCCATCATATCATGTTAAAAAAATTCCATGTAAAAAAATTGTTAGAAATTCTTGTAAAGAAATGGGGTCTAAGCGGGTTCCATCATGGTCAACCGTCAAATGTAGGTGGCATGACTCCCAGCTTAATGCATTCTTGCTGCTGAACACTAAGAACTCCCCACATATCAGCAGGGGTCTGATTTTAATCGAGATTGGATTGGTTATGACCAGCGGATTGAATCAATGTTTATGCGGTTAAGTATTGTGAATCGATTAATCCATGTAGGAATATGAAATATTTGATCAGACATCAACGATTCCTTTTCAACTAGGCTGGTATTGCAACCCAAGTCCGACTCATACTCTGCCCATCTTGTACAGGACAGGAATCAAATGCAGATAGACTCTCCCGTACCAAAGGAGAGTAACAAGCCAGTAATGAACTGTAACTGTACTGTTGGTACGGTTGGGCACGATAAAACTTGCACACAACTCAGCTGTTAATAAATTGATCAAGGCAACCTATATTTGTTTAGTCCAAATCTGCCTTAATATGAGAAGGTTGGGGTAGATACCCATTTAAACCCAACCCACTACCATCCCATAGATAAAGAGTATGTTCTTCCGAGAACCTATGGACTTCCAGGGTGAGAGGACAATAGCCCTCACTGGGTTGGAGGACGGTTGGAAAGTGCTATAATTGGATAGGGGCTTGCTAGCATCTGATAAAAGAAAGATCTAAAGTGGTCTAGATATGAGTACTTAAATCAGCTGCTGATGCCAATCCATCATACGCCTCCACATCCAGATGGTTTGGAACTTTCAAATATCAGCATAATAGATATGTAAATCCAGTATCTTGGCTCAACCCCAAACAAGGCCAGCTAAATTGGATTTTCATGCAAGACAGAAGGAGAAACATGTCTCGCGTGGACTTGGCCGGCCGAGGTTGCATCATTAGCTGGGTCCTTTACCAGCCCAATTGTAGGTGGCCTGATCCCCTCACGTCTATTACATGTTTTTCGGTTCAAATGATGTCTAGAACCCCATCATGAGGCTCACAAAACGATAATTGTTTATGATGAACGTCATTTCCTCTTCTGAGAATTTTCAAATTTTATTTTAATCGGAGCAAATGGCTGAAATAAGATGTTTTTTTACTACGCCAGACAGTGGTTAAACTTGAGACTGAAGACAAAGGATCTATTCCCCCGCATGAGCGTGTTGGTGTATGACTCATCGTTTTACTAGTCACATCCTCCACTTGATGGTGGGATACACTACTGTAGAAGTGAACATTGAGAATATCTTATCAAATGAGATGTGATTAATCTCGAATGGTCTGAATTATCAATACATGGGCCCCACCATAGATTTCTAGAGGAAGTAAATAGAGGAAATTACAATAAAAATCACCTCAGCGGGCCAGCAAACAAAAAAATCACCACTAGTATTTGGCAAACGGGGAATGATCCCAAAGGGCTATTTTTTTGTTTTTTTTTTATGCTTTCGTGGAGTGACGACGTTATCACTCCACAGAACATATTTTTTTTTCTCTTTTCTTACTTTGTTTTGCCTTCCTTTTTCACTTTTCTGCTTCTCTTCTTATTCTTCTTCTGTGCCTGTGCCTGTAACCAGTTATTCGTAATGAAAACACTAGCCAATTTTTATCTTCTTCCTCTTCTACCCTTATTCTTATAATTCCCATATTGTTCTTATGGTACCCATCTTCTTCTTCTTTTATTTATTTTCTATGTTTTCTTTTAGGCAGTGACGAAAGGAAGACCGGCGTCTGTAGTAGACAGCAGGGATGATACTCTAATGACGTTTGATAGAGGGTGGCGCATATGAGGGCGATAGCACAACGGTAGCGGAGGCAAATTTTAGCTATTATTTTTCCTTCCTTTGATTCTATAACCAGAAATGAAGACAGAAAGCTCAGCGTAGGAGGACAGCGATCGTAGCAAAGGCAGGGCTTGTGATCAGGTAGTTGTCTTCTCCGATGAAGGTCATGAAGGAGGCTGCGTGCGAGGAAGCGGTGGAGATGAGAGAGGGGTTGGCTTAACGAATGGGCTTGGGGTAGATGGCGTGGCTGGAAAAAACGTCGGAGAAGGGAGGGTCATCCCCCCGCTGTCTCACTAGCCACACCGACCCATTCTTCATCTCCGCAGCCCACTCTTTCCGCTTCATCTATGAAACGCCCGCCAACTGCTCGATAGCTTTTCTTATTGGTTGAATCATCTCAAAATAGTCCCTTTGCAATGTGTTGGTGCGTCGTTGTATATTTTATGTCGCTGCCCCATGTTTGTTTTCTTTTTTTTTTTTATAATCTTCTTTTCAATCTACCAACTATTAATTGATTTCGAATCAAAATCTAATTGATAGTCATGCATTTAGATGCAATATTTAGGGTTGAATGCAGTGGTATATATTGTTGAGAAAGGGTTTTCCTCCCTTTGTTCAGTGAGTTCAAATATTGAGTGTAGAATTTGAGTAAGTGGTGTAACTATTATTTAGAAGCACAGATGAAGTGTTTGCTTTGTTTTTTCATCTATTTTCATGTCTATGAATGTTTGTGTTATGTTAGTTTGTTTCTTTGAAGACTTCATGCATTATTTCTTTGTTTATTTTCATGTGTATGAAAACGATACATGGTTTTGAATTATAGGTATATGGAGAGAGTTGGGAGCTTTCAATGTTGAGTTCGTGATTCATAGGTATGTGGAGAGAGTTGGGTTAAGGTGAGGTATGAGGTTGGTAACTACTTTTGTTGGTATGTATATGGGTTGGATTGGAGGTGGGAAACTGCTATTATTCAAAGCTCTCATCCTTCGTTAAATTATCTCAAGGTGATTCATTTGCAATGTGTTGGTTTATCCTTCCATCTCTTTTTGATTCATCTCATGTTTTATTTTGTCAAAGTTTATTTATTCCAAGTTATTCATAATGGAGTTCGGCATTGCTCATTAATAATGATGGTGTAAACTTTTTTACAATTTCTGTTCCTTTGATATGTTTGAATGAAATTGTAGATATATGTTTCAATGAAGTGTTTTATGGAGACTTTATTTTTTATATTATAAATCCCGTGTACAATAGCGGAAAGTAAAAGTTGTAATGATTTGATGTAAGAGGAATTGAGGTTTGTGAATTTAAAAGAGGTTAGTGGAAATTCAAATGGTGCAAGAGTTGAAAATGTTAATACAAGGATGAATGTCATAGAAATTTTACAATTTGTGAAATTTGATATGTTTGTGAATTTGAGTTCTTTAATGCACTTTTGAGTTTTGCAATAGATTATGAGTGTAAACATTTTTACAGTTTGTGTTCCTTTAATACGTTTGAATGAAATTGTAGATATATGTTTGAATGAAAAATGATCATTTCATTTTTTTTTGTAGGTTCTGTAAAGTGATGAATGAAAAATGATTATTTCATTTTTTTTGGAGGTTATTTAAAGTGACGGCATCATTATTGGGTAACATAGCCTTTTTTTTAAGGTTCTGTGAAGTGACAACATCATCAATTGTTAACATAGTTAATTTTTTTTTTAGGTTCTGTGAAGAGATAACATCGTCACTTGTTAATAAGGGAAATTTTTTTAAAGGTTCTGTGAAGTGATGACACCGTCATTCGTTAACAAGAGATTTTTTTTAACGTTCTATGTTATTTTTTAAGGTTTTGTAAAGTGATGACATCGTCACTCGTCAACACGGTTTTTTTTAGGTTCTGTGAAGTGACGATGTCGTCACTTCTTAATAAAAGAAATTTTTTTTAAGGTTTTGTGAACTGACTACGCTGTCACTTGTTAACAAGTGAAATTTTTTTCAAGGTTCTATGAAGTGATGATGTCGTCACTCGTTAACACAAAATTTATTTTTTAGGTTCTGTGAAGTGACGCCGTTGTTACTCGTTAATACAATTTTTTTTATAAGGTTCTGTAGTCACGATGGAGCTTTTCTTTATACATAATGTCATTTATCATGCCATATCAATTTCAAATCTTCACATTCAAACATTCATAGTCTTTACATTATTGATCTATAATTATTTACATTGGTATACTCAAAACGCTAACATTCCTTAACTCCTTGCATCAATTAATCAATTCCAAACATTCATACAATATTAACTTCAAACATTTGTAAAAACTCTAAACTTTCATATAATATCATTCATACAAATCTTCACATACATTATACATATAATTCATATATTACAATATGCATGCAATTTACTAATAAAAATACAACATTCCAAACATTATTCATAATAGCCAGATTACTACATATATATATATTTATTACTTGCTATCGTTAAATTAACAATCAAACTTCCAAAATTTTGTCTTTCAAATCTATTTCTTCTAAATTCAAATGATATGCGTTCAGTTGCCAGCTTTTCTTGAATATCTAAACGATAATCTTTTAAGATTTTATCTCATTACACAAATCAACACTACAAAATCTATAAATCCACATTGCCATAAATTTAACACATGTCTTATACAAATTATATTGCCTCTTTTTAACATAATTTCACATCAAATAAAATAAATAGATGTCATTTTCTAATACAATACCTTTGACAACAAAATACATTTATGGTTGAATAGGAGGATTGCGACACCTTAGTTTATCCCAATCCAAGATCTAACTTTTTCCAACCTCAACCCAACTCTCTCTACATACCTATGAATCCCCAGCAGAACATCCAAAGCTCCCAACTAAGCACAAGCACAAAAAATATTCACCAAAACATTGCCAACCTCTCCCTTAAATTGTTATTATGCACATCCCAAAAATCATGTATCATTCTCATATATGTGAAAATTAACAAAGAACTAATGCATTAAATCTTCAAAGGAACAAACTATGAAGTCATCAATAGATGATACACCAACATGTTGCGAAAGAACTACCTTGAGATAATTCAATGAAGGAGAAGAGCCTTGAACGGTGGAAGATGAGCTAGTGGTTCGAAAGAGTAGGTTCTTTGCTCAAGATCTCTTTGAAGCCTTTTATCGAGCAATTGGCGAGCGTTTTGTAGATAAAGAAGAAAGAGTGGAGGCAGTGGGCAGTGGTGATGAAGGAGGGATCAGCATGGCATGATGGGTGTGCTTCAAGGGGATAACCCTCCCTTCTTTGGCATCTTCTCCAGCTGCGTCTTCCACCCCAAGCACATGTGCCAAGACCACCCCTCTCTCATCTCTGCTACCTCCTTGCCCGCACCCTCCTTTATGATCTTCGTTGGAGAAGACAACTATCCGATCATAGCCCTGTCCTCGCCAAGACTACTGTCCTCTAGCATCGAACTTTCCATCTTTATTTCTGGTTATAGAATCAAAAGAATGAAAAGATATTGCTAGAATATGCCTCCACTGCCATTGTGCCTGTTGCCCTCATTTGAGCCACTCTCTGTTGAACGTAGTCGGAGCATCATCTCTGTTGTCTACTATCGACACCGGTCTTCTGTTCATCACTGTCAAAAAGAAAACATGAAAAAGAAAGAAAAGAAGAAGAAGATGGAAATTAGAAGAATAAAAGGTACAAGGTGAAGAAGATGAAGATTGACTGGTGTTTTCATTATGGGTGATTGGTTGCGGGCAAAGAAGAATAATAAAAAAGGGAAGCAGAAAAGTGAAAAAATAAAATAAAATAAAGTATAAAGAAGAGAAAAAATATGTTCTCCATGAAAACATAAAAAAAAAATAAAAAAAATGGCCCCATGGGATCATTTCCATTTGTGAAATGGTAATAGTGCTTTTTTTGCTTTTAGCCCGCTAAATTGATTTTTGTTGTAATTTCTTCGACTAAATATGGCTCAAATTAAAAAAAAAAAAAACCTCTATTTGGATTTGGCCAGCAGGAGCAATTTATGTTTTCTCGATCCTTCTTCTGAGCCATGGAGTAGGATCTCTGGTTATAACGATATAGTCGCTACTAGAGAACGATGAATTGCCTGGGGGAGGAAGAAATCTCAATTTCCAGTGGCAGCTTCCAAAGAGAAGTCGTGGGAGAGTATGTGCTGAAAGAGAGAGTGGGAGGTGGGGAAGGGCAACGACTATCTGCCGTATGGAGGGCCGATCATCGATCGAGCGGTCACCAGGTCGTGCTGAAACAGGTCTTTCTCTCCAAACTCAGCCACAATCTCAAGAGCTGCTTGGATTTCGAGCTCAATTTCCTCGCCAGCGTCAAACACCCAAACATCATTCGCCTCCTCGATGTAATTGAGGTATCTCTTTATGTGAAGTTTCTGTTTTTTTGTACTTTTTGTTTCGAAAATGGCTCTAAAATCCGAAAGTCAAGCTTTTTGGAATATACCCAGTTCGTGTTTCTTGCCTTGGATTGTGTTTTGGTGTGTTTGGAGGTCTGGGTTGGAATTTTGGATTGGGAAAATGCTTCTGTATGTGGAAGAAGACCCACTTCCTGATGCTTGAAAAGCAGTGCCTTTGAAATTCCTTTTGCCCAAGGTCGGTCTGAAATCCCATTTTTAAGCTTTTCCGAAGAGACCCAGTTCGTGTTTCTTGCATTGGGCGGTGTGGCTTGGAATTTTGAATTCGAAACATGCATCTGGATGTGGAAGTTCGTTACAGTCTTCTTCGAGGGAAGAGCAACTTCCTAATGATGCTTGGGAATCAGTGAATTCTTTTTTTTTTTTACGTCGATCCACGACTTTCTCATTACTGATTAGTATATATAAATAGTCTTAGGATAGTGAGGAAATGGTGATAGGAATTAGAGAAATCAGCCAATTTCAGCTAGAATTTGCTATTGTAAATCTTGTAACCTATTAATCTAATCAGCAAGAAACTAACCAAGCCATTCCTCCTTCAGATAAACCTTGTACCTTGGGCCTTTTATTTGGGTGGAATCGAATTCTTACGAATTCTTGGTAAAATGGGTTTTGGTAGAGGAATATTAAAGAGGTGAGGGTTGAGGGATATAGGGTAGAAATGTAGATGGGACCAGATTTCCCGAGGATTTGCTTTGCAAGGTTGATGGCTGGGTATTCAGTTACCATCTCCCCTTAATTCATTTTCTGTAGAAGGGGAGGTTTTTTGGACCCTTTAATTATTTATTTTTTTTGTTACGTGGGGAACGTCACTCACACACCCATGTCTCTAACTAGCTAAGCATCAGCCGGAGACTATAGATCTTGACCTTTGCTTCTTAATTTTTAGCCACTTTTAGGAATGCATAATTTAGAATTCCTAGGAATTAAACAACTCAATTCCATGATATGAATGGGAATTTAAGGTTCGAAATCTTGACAATGATTTTGGATTTGGTAGTACTCTTCCCAAGTTGCATCTTCTCTCATGTAAATTAATCCACTGTACCAGCACCTTAGAGACAACTTTATTTCCCTTGAAATTCACCAGCCATCGTTGGCATCAGATTTGGAATGTATAATGCTTTTGGTTTTAATAGGAGGAAGATGTGGATGCACATGGGTGTGTTATCCAATCTGATTCTTATGCAAAACCTCTGGTCATGGATCGTATAATTCCTCATGACTGATTGAATGCCTGTTATGTGTGAAGTGTTGACTTGGTTAAGCTTGACTGGTTAAATCTTCTCCTGTCTCAGTTGGAGGACTGCATATTCCTTGTCTTGGAGTTCTGTGCTGGGGGTAGTTTAGCCTCTTACATCCGTCAACATGGAAGAGTACAAGAGCAAATTGCAAAAAAGTTCACACAGCAGCTTGGTACTTATTTCTGTACAAGATAAGATGTTGGATATTCTTTCTAGAGTACCTGTGGGGTCATCTAAAGCCCCCATAAAATGTATTTTTTCGCTGAGCATCTGATTCTGTTCATTTTTTATACAGTTTTCATTTTCAGATCATTGGCCTACGTTCAATGGGGATGCCTGAAAATATTCCTGATTTCCAGATCATAGCCCTTTGTTTACTATTGTATTCCTTCCTTAATTGCCTATTTATAGTGTGTTGTTGCTAAAGGAATGGTTTGGTTATTCCAATCTGAGAGACTTTTGATGCATTTCCCATCCATCTCAGTGGCAATTGTTAGATAGAAGAATTTTGGGCCCCACTTGTAGGGAATTGGCATATCAACAAATTGCACTTGTGTGATAAATGTTGCTTCTATGTAAAATTCAAGTTCCAATTCTGTCTTCATCTATATGGGTAAAAAATGAATTTAGAAAGGCGCTATTTGCTTGTAAGGATGAAATCTGAGATTTCTAATAATGCTGAAGCCATTTTGTACAGCAAAATTGGTTTGTACAAGATGAATTATATGATGTGATGAAATGAAATGAGATTGCAACTGCAATCCATTTCGAGAAAAAAGAACTACTATCAAAAACTTTCTTGTTCTTCTGAGATTTCAGCTAATCTTGCAGGCGACATCATAATTATCTGAAGTTTTGCTAATTTTGTTTACCAAAAATCGCATAGCAAAGGTGGGAATTCCATTCCAGGAGTTCCCTTTGCAAGCTGTCCAAGAAACAAACACTATATGACATGAATGGCATATCCAATGCACTTGTTACCACAAGTTCTCTTTCAACACTTGCTTTAGATTTAACTAACATTATTGGTCTTTACATTGTAGGAGCTGGTTTGAAGGTGCTACATGCGCACCACATGGTCCATCGAGACTTGAAACCAGAGGTTGAGATATCATTACCAGCATCTTTCCTATCTTGAAATATTAATTTCTTAAAATGAATTTGACATGTGCTTCTATATCGTAGCAGAATATTCTACTCTCCAATCCTGATGAGGATGCTGTCTTGAAGATCACTGATTTTGGTCATTCAAGGTATGCAATATATTGTGTAAATTTAAATGTTGGATAATTGATCATACTTATTTTGAGTGAGCATTAACTGTTAAAGCATTAGTTATACCATATAAGTAGATTCATTTGTAAACTTTTAAGTGCATTCTGTATGCCCTTAAAGGCTCAGGTGGTTATGCAAAAATTGATGGTTAGCCATACATTTGGGGCAGCTGCAAACCAGAAGCCATAGAAAGTAGGATATAGAATATAGATTTTCTTTCTGCCCTAAATCATCACAATGATCAATCTTAAGTTGAGGCTAACTCTGATTGGAGTTGGACATGGATTAGCAGAATTCATAGAGCACAGTTCTTTTGAGTGGCTGCATGTTTAGGTTGTCACCATTTAGAGAACTACGAGAGAGTTGTTCTATAATAGTTTGTGAATCAAACTTCGAATAGTTTGCCCAACACAGCTTGAATTTCTGGTGGAAAAATCTTTGCTTTCCCCATTTTGCCAAACACCAGTACTGGAAAACCATCTATGAAAACATACAATCGTAGTGCAGTATGGACTGTGGAGTAGATCACAATGCATCTAAAGAATTATTATTATTATTATTATTATTATTATTATTTTATCAGTGACTTGAGAACTCTGATTATTTTCAGTACCTCTCTATTGTCCCAGAGTTGTTCTTCCAGGAGACTATGCTGAGACAGTTTGTGGATCACTTTTGTACATGGCTCCTGAAGTACTCCAATTCCAAAAATACAATGAAAAGGTGACAACTATATTCTTCTGAGGAACCATAAGATGATCCTGTGCTGCTAATTTACAGTTTGCTGATGCACGTATTACATAGATGTGGGTCCATGGTTTACTCGTTCAAACGGATAAAAGAAGACACGATAAATAGATGATGAAAATGACTGTTCGGTGGCTTAATTGACCATGCACAATTTGCATTGTTTTGGTTTCCAAAACTTGGGTTTGTGGCCCACTAATTTCATGTTGAAGCATTGATTGACGTACAAAATATGCCTTCAATTATAAAAAATGAAAGTCAGATTTCAAATCTTTTTCCATTTTTTGTTCGTTGCCATGGTAGAAGGAAGAATGTTCCATGCAAATTACACTTGGCAACAAGAACTCCTCTGTGGCGGGTAAAGTTTCATGTCGCTATCAGCTAGCATCAATTTTCTTCTCACCAAACAGAACTTTGCCATCAAGTTAAATTGTCTAGCAGTTCTCTTTCCATTGGGATGCCCTCTTTCCTTTCAAGGTTCATATTATTGCATTGGGGAAACTCCGAAGTGTCGGATGCTTGAGAAAATGATACTCATCCATGATGTATTGGTTACAGAGATATGTATCAGTTATTGGGTTAATTTTTTTAAGGTCCAAGAAAATCTGGACAAAATGTCTGAAGTTCATGAAGTTTGCGTCCTCAGTTAGTATATGGGTATGTCTCACAGTCACGCCATATCTTTCATAAAAGAAATTTATGTAAATTTGAAAATAGAAGTCAAATAAATATAATTTGAAAATAGAAGTCAAATAAATATGTTCATTTTTTTTTTCTTTTCTAGAGAACAATTATCTCATACTTTAGTTTGGTTATCCCCTTGGGTATATATCATGTGAAAATTGAAACGTGAAATAGGAACTTTGAGACAAAAATTTAATATGCATCTACTCTGAGGCAAAAATAGGAACTTTGAGACAAAAATTCATATTCATTTTCCAATTAGGTTTCACCACATTTGTTCCTAAATGTGATAAATGGGAAAAAAAAAACAAAACAAAACAAAAGATGCCCAAAAAAAGAAAAAAAAAGGAAAAGTGAACTTAAAATTTTGAATTTGAAAAATTGAAATTAATGAAACTTACCCAGAAAATATGAAAAAAAGAATTATGCAAAGGAGGAAGAGGAACCAAGTAAATCTCACTTATGAACTTTGGTGTTGACATTCAGCCAGGTGACTTGATTTACCTGACTTGGATGAGTCAATCCCATTTGAAGGGCACTAAAAGTCGAATAGAATAACTGAGTCTACCAGAAATTTGGTTGGACAAAAGTTGTTTGACCCTTCCATTCCTGTAATTGAGGTATTTTAGTTCTCTTTCAAGTCATGGTTGTTTGGAAGCTACCTTTGGTTTTACAGGTTGATATGTGGAGTCTTGGGGCCATTCTATTTGAGCTTCTAAATGGATATCCACCATTCTGCGGTAGAAACAGTGTCCAGGTTGGTAGCTCCCTTTCATGCCAGTTACTATTATCTTTCTTCTTTTGATTCTATTGTTCTTATTGCAACAATCTCTTTCAGCTGCTACGGAATATCAAGTCATCTACTTGTCTGCCATTTTCTCACCTTATTCTTCCCGGGCTACATCCAGACTCTGTTGATATGTGTACAAGATTACTGTGTAAAAATCCAGGTGAGGTGTATCATCTAACTTCACTGTCTCATCTCCGAATGACTATCATATTGTATCTTTTACAAAGCAAAACTTCATCCCAACTCAACAAATTGTTCGCCTAGCAGTGAATCACATCAGTAATCTGAGTTTCATCTATTAAATTTGGACCTCTGACCATTTGCTCTTAAAGGTCCATTGACGGCCACCAATATGATAATGTCACCCATACAACATGATATCGTGCTGTATCCTTACACCCACATTTATGGTGGATGAGTTGGCTTGGAATTTGCTTTATGGAAATCTAAACGACTACTGATTAATCTTTTTCCTCTACTCATTTACAGTTAATCGCCTGTCCTTTGATGAGTTCTATTGCCACAAATTCTTGAGAAGATGAATCAGGCAATAAAGGCAGTTTGCCTCACTTCAATCCCAGCTCACCAGGGGAAGAGAGCATTAGAAATTTTACTTGTAAATATGTGTGATTATTGTAAAAAAACTTTTTACTGAACTGCAAAGCACACAGGCATAGGATCCTACAAATTTTAGCTGATGGCATCTTTGGAACACCTGCTAATAACTCTCAAAACATCCTATTCACCTAAATTAAACTGTACCCAGGTGTAATATCAGCTTTGTCATCTATGAGATTCCACATTTCTTGCTGTCGTGTACACATTTGAAACCATCACATGGTTTCTGGAACGATCCAGTTCATCATCAAGTAAATGCAAGCAGGGCCATGGTTGAGCCTTCAACTGCAACAAGATATGTCCCAAGCACCCTAGATGAATTCATTAAGTTGGCCTAAAAAAATATTGGGAGCTAGTTTTTGGCTGGGTATTGAATTCCTCCTTATTCGAAGCAATTTTTTTGTAATGAAGGAACTAAAATTGGAGAAGGCAGAGACTTAGAGATGGCGATAGTACATTCCTTTAGTAAAAAATGGTTACCCAGCGATCGTCCTCATAATCAAATACTAAAGAAGTAGAAGTCTGATCTACATCTCCATCTGATATCTTACGCTCCATATTCATTTAAAAAATAAATATTCAGAGGAATTAATCATAGGGGTTCAACATTTAAAACATAAAATTAACTCATAGGGGTTCAACATTTAAAATATAAAATTAACTTTATGACTCTTAATTAAAATTTTAGTATAAAAAGTAATGATTTTATTTAAATAAAAGAAGCAGGGGTTTGAAGGTCTTGCATTGATTGGACTCCTTATTTAATCAATACAAATCGAGATGGACTCTTAACAATCCGACTCTCCTTTCATTATCAGTCGCAGGTAGGACTTGGGAAAGTGATGATGCAACTACTGATGCAGACAAAAACGGTTTTGGGATAGGAAGCCAATATCTAATCTAATTATAGAGGGGGAGGAGTGGGAATGATTCATTTCTTTGGAAACTAACATAAATAAATAAGCCTGTGTTATAAATATCTTCGTCATCAGGTAATTTCTTCTTCTTCTTCTTCTTCTTTGATGCATTGAACCTAAAGTTGTTTTCAAGCCATGTGAATTTTATGTTTAGATTGTTCACATCTTCACCAAGTATGGGTCATTTTTAATAATTTTTGGCAAACTTTTTGTACCATTTTGTTAGGGAATTTTCTTTCCGTTACAAGAGGGCCGTCGATCGGAAGCTTACAGATATAGGCAACATCTTTCAACATGAAGGTAATCTCCCCGGATGGAAAATAGAACATGTTAGTCTTAGGACATCACCTTTCAACTAAAGCTGTTATGAGGGCATGAACTATCATGATCTCTTTCATCTCCCATAAATGATGAAAGCCACGTTGCCGAATATATTCCACTTGAGTGTCATTAAGAATCCATTATTCTTTATAAATCTTTGGTATGTATCGAAATGTATCAAAGTCCTCCCCAGGTTGGATTCCTTCAGATATATGCTTGTCTTGATCGAAAAGCAATTTTGATTGTTTTCCAACCATCTAAAATAATTATTAGCACAATTTAATTAACTATAACCAATACAAGCACGATTAATTCACCAACACAATACAAGCACAGTTTGAAATAATGTAATAATGACTAGGAAAAATGAAGAAGAATGATTACACCAATACATAAAATTAGACTTTGAAATGGCTTAGTTCATTTGGTTTTTTTTTTTCTTAAAAGACATTTCATCAAACAACTTTTAAACATATCTATCAACTCTTAAATATTCAAGAACACTGTGTCAATGGAAGCATTTGGTAAATGGTTTGGTATTTTTTTTTCCTTAGAGGCATTTCATCAAACATCTATAAAACATATTATACAACTCTTAAAAATTGAAGGAAAATGTACAAGGTTTGGTTTTTTTTTTTCTTCTTAGAGGCATTTCACCAAACAACTTGAACAACCAAAACACTTTAGTCGATTCAACAAAAAGAGAAAACCCTAGTGAAGTAGACAACAAAGTAATGCAACCATATCAAATATATTTCGATGTATTATCAGAAGATAGAATCTACAATGTTAGAATAGTTAGATAATTTAAGATATTTAAAATATTTAAAGATAGCACATCACGTATAACAAAATCCTAGCAGAGAAAACAACAATGGGGAAAAAGAGGTTGCCAAATGCGTTTAACAATGCCCATGGATATGTAATTTAAGTGGAAAGCTTCAAAGTTAGATGTTGAGAATGAGGAAGAAGAGGAAAGACGATTTCTCTAAAGCACACATGAGACTTGAAAATGAAGAAATAAAAAAGTGGTCTTTGCAGTCTTATAAAGTCTATGAGCCTTTTTAGTTTCCCAAACGCCAGTAAGGATATTTTGTTGAGTGGTCTCCCAAGGTGATTTTTTTTTTGGGTAATTTTTTCTTTTTTATTTTATTAAACAACACATTAAATATAATCCATTAATTATTAAACAATATTCAAACAATTTGCGTGCGACTGCGAGTCGTCTTCTCCTCTCTAGAGTTCTTCCCGGAGTCCCCGCAAAGATTCCATCCAACCTAAAAATGTCTCCACCCCCAAATCCAAATCCAAATCCAAATACAAATCAAAGGACCAGCAGCAACAACAACAACAACAACAACAGAAGAGGAAAATCTGGAAAGGGCAAAGGCGAAGACAAGAAATCATCTACTACTTCCAACGACACCACCCCCAACATCCCTGCCTGCCTTCGCCTCCTCTCTCCATCCACCGTCTCCATAACCGTGCACGCCAAGCCCGGCTCCAAGCTCGCCACCATCACAGGTCCTGTTCTAGCCTTTTTCCATCTCATCTCTCTTCAACTTCTTCTTTGAATCTTATTGGGCGAAAGCGTTTCAATCACAGATATAAGCGACGAGGCTCTGGGTGTGCAGATTGACGCCCCTGCAAGGGACGGAGAAGCCAATGCAGCCCTCATCGATTACATGAGCTCGGTAATCAAGACACTACCTTCTTTTCATAACCTCTCCTGTTCAATTCCTAAGGCCTCTGTTTGTTTCATGTAATTGAATTGAATTGAATTGAATTCCTAGGGATTCAAGAAAGGTAAAATGGGTGTCATCAGAGGATTATATTCCTGTGATTTCATTTCATGGAGATTATGCGTCGCGGTTTGTGGGTCTTCGTCGCCTTTGTTTCTTCTGTTTTAACCACTTTCAGAAACACATTTCTTGGAATTCATTGGAGTTTAATGGCTGACGAAACCCAGTAGATGGGGATTTGGGATGATTTTGGGGCTGTTGGGGGATCTTATATAGGTACTGGGCATTGGATGAATTTGACAATGGGTTGCAGTTGCTGTGGCTCTTGGGGCTACCATTTGGGACTATTTTGGCTAGGCTTTGGAGCCGTTCGCGACGGCCTGTAGCAAGCTTACTACGTTAGGTATGCGCAGTCTAGGTATCCTATGAATTGGAGGGACTACCATGGGATCTGCAAATTAAATAGATGCAAGGCTTTGGAATGGAGTTGTGTGTTCTTTATTGAAGAGGACTTCCTTCCTCTATATTATACGATAAAATGAGTAATTACAACCCCCAGTTTTGGGGATTCCAATCAAAACTACAGGCACCTCCTATCCATGTGTTATTTGTAATCCCTGTTCGATTAATATTACAATCCTTGCTGACAAGTTAATCAAATCCCAACTTTATGCACTTATAATATGGGCCTCTAGGTGCTCCACTGGACAATTATCTTTTGATCCTTTAAAGCTGGCGTGGTGCGCATCAGTATCACCTAAACTTTCCTCCCTTTTGACAAGCCGTTTTGCTTACTCAATTTAAGATTTCGGCACCTTTGCTATGGACTTTTGCATAATACACCAGTAATTATTTGCAATAGTCTGGTTTTTGTTTCTTTTTCTCCCCACAAGAATTTATATGTTCCTTACCTGCAGGAGACTTGTTGTATATGATTCTTCCATGCAATGGTGTTTGCCAAGAGCTTTATAGTCTTGGCTCATGAATTTAACCTTATTATCATCTTGTTCTTCATAGTTGAAAACTTTTTTTAAACTTGCTCAACCAAACTAGAAGTTCATTTGGATTTGCCAACAAGAGAAATTGGAACGGATCCACCTTAAATTCAGAGTCGCTGTAGTTGATGATCTGATTGTTTGTATCATTAAATGAGGCTTCCTGATGTTGGATAGACCAACGTGCAGATGCTCCCCCATGACCAGTGTCTCCTTGATATTCAACTTTGGCCTCTGAATTTCTTCTATGCTCGAGGAGGTGGCTCTTTTCAGATTTTGATGCGACACTTTTTTCTTTTTCTTTTTTAGATTTTATGTGGATATTCCCCAAAATTCGTATGTCTCTTTTTCAACATATAAAAGCAGAGTGTTTTCTCTAGAAAGCTCTTAAGAATTTCATACCCAATTTCTGCTTTCCTGACCATACTTGAGTGTTCAGATATCTGCCTTTCAACCAGGAAAAGCTAATTTGAGCAAGCTCGAACTTAGGGCAGCTTTTTTTGCACTTGAAGTCTTTAACCAGTAACAGAAAACATTTGTTTTAAAAAAAGCGCCAATCATTGTTTATTTGAAAAATAACGAGAGGCTAATCGAGTTGCATGGAAAGTTGGTTTACACCAAGTGTGGATGTTCAAAAGCTTGAACTAACAATTCATATCTGAATAAAGTTACTTGCACTTGGTTTACATAGCTCCAAATATGCATGCAATACAAGTTTCTTCCATTGGAATTGAGAGGGAAATAAATGCTACTTGTTTTCATCTTATCTTGTGCAGACACATAATCTTGCTGTAATATATACTTCATCAACAACAAAGACTTGACCCAACTATGTTTGGGTCAGCCGTATGAATTCTACTTCTCCATTCTGATTTGTTCTAGGCCAAATCCATGGATAGGTTGCACAATTAGGACCTGTGCTGATACATCCATTGACAATTTTCCATGCATATTTATTTGTTATCTTGGTTTTTGATGTAGAATTGACATTGTCTTCTTAGCTACTCCTTTTTGCAGAAGTTCAAATACACATTTTATTGTTTATGTAGGTTTTAGGAGTGAAGCGAAGGCAAGTATCCATAGGTTCTGGTTCAAAGTCAAGGGACAAGGTCGTGCTTGTGGAAGAAGTCTCTCTACAAAATGTTTTTGATGCTTTAAACAAAGTTTGCCATTGCCATTGATGGATATAATCTATGATGCCCAGATAGGCCATTGATGCTCTTTGGATGTGGCTGTTGACGCAGAGTTTACATGTAAAAAACTGGAAGCATCGAGGTTGTGATGAAGATACAATGCTCTTTTTTCTTTTTCTTGAAAAAAAAAACAATGTTCTGCCCCAGTGGCAAGGGCGATCCTATCTAGACTCACAGCACAAAATTTTACTCAGGTTTTATTTGTATGCTTGGCCCCCATTATGGAAGTTACGTATTACCACTGTGCCAAGCATTGCAGGCGGTCTAATTTAAGTATCCAGTAGCATAACAAGGAATGTATGCATAGTTTTTCGGAAAAAAAAAATAGTACGTTTTGTATGTTATTAGTTTTTACCATTGATTTTTTGGTGCTCAATTTGTCAAACGAAGTAGTGTAGATAGCATAATGTAAATCTGAAATTAATGTAGCCAAGTTAGGGACTTCATGGGCCTGTTTGTTTAAATGAAATACATATGAATTCATGGTTAAATGAGCTCAACTTTAATATTATTAAAGACATGAGGGATCAATAATACGAGATGAGAGATGGGGGATATAAGGCAGCGCATGTAGATACGCCTGTGCTTTCCTAGGATTTGAATTTCCGTAGTGATGTTGAGATATTCTTTTCTCATCTTCCTTTAGCTTCTATTACCAAAAAGGGGAAGGTTATTTAGTGCTCAATTTTGGATCATCACCTTTGACCTTCATTTTTTTAGCTGTTAAGGGCAGTAAATTTTATTTATTCTACCTTTGATCTTTATTTTTAACCAGTTATTAGGGAAGGAATTTCTATGTATTCTACCAAGCAACAGGCCCTATATGTGCTCATACTACACTGTACTATGGATTCACAAAAATACCCCATTGGACAAGTCTATCAATCTGATCTAAAATGATAATTTGAGCAATCAGCTAATTTAATCCACAGGCCAACGTTGTTTATCAGTCAAGGGACCCCACAAGGGTGCCATGTGCTCACCTGAAGTTCATGGTTTCCGACAATCGGCCAGGAAGACACCTAGAAATCACCTGCGACATCTGAAATTGCCCTAGGAAGACTGCAATTCTAAAGGGGTTGCATGTTGAATGGAATTGATTTCCAATAAATTCTGTGAAATGTATTTCTATCCGACAAGCTGAAAAATCGAAGAGAAAAGAATAGTAAAGATCCATAAAAATGGCAACGAAATAATCTCCTAATTGGTGACAAAGAAAAAAGAGTACCCACCCACAAATGAGTCCATAGAGTAAGTCAAGGAGTGCTACTATTTAAACATCGAAAATCTCTGTTTTGAGTCAAAAAATGTTTTAGAAAAATCATATCCTTAAAATACCCCCACACATCTCTCTCCCTCCCTCCTCTCCCTTTTCTTCTGGCCGACAGGAGGAGAGCTCTACCTCCCTCTCTCTTTCCCTCCCTCTCCCTCTTCCTATTTCCCTCCCCCTCCTCCCTCCTCTTCCTCTCCCCCTCTCCTCTTGTCTCCTCCTCACTTGAACCCTCCCCCTCTTCCTTTCTCCTCCCTCCTCCTTCTTCCCTCTTCCTCTCCTTTTTCCTTTCCTCCTCTTTTCTTAACCATGTTCGGCCTCGTAAGGCCGAATATGGTGGAGAGAAGAGAAGAGGAGGAGATGATTAGTGAGAGGAAGAGAAAGGAGAGGAAGAGGAATAAGAAGAGGGAGATGAGAGGAAGAGGAAGCAAAAGAGGGAGGGAGAGCCTACCTCCTGTCCGCCAGAGCTCATTGCCTGCCCGAGGGAAAGGGAGATGAGAGAGAAGGGAGGGAGAGAGGTGTGGGGGGTATTTTAGAGATTTAATTTAAAAAAATTTTTTTTTTTCACTCAAAAGAGAGATTCTCAGTGTTTAAACAGCAGCACTCTTAAGTTAAGGCATCAATTTTTAAGATTTGAATCCAATGGTGATAAATGGTTTAATGATCAAGAAAATCCAAATCGTGCTAGCTCATAAGAAGCGAGACGCTCTAATTTGAAAGAAGACTGAAGAAGTGAACATTTACATTCCATTCGATGCAATGCTTAGCTTCTTCACTCAACTCTCTCGTCAATGCCACTGGCAATGGCAATGCCAGTGCCAGGCCTCCACAATAATATCTCGAAGCTTCCGATCAAAAGCAGCGTTGGAATCCCTAATCAACGCTTCGGAAACCAGAACCCCCAATCTCATCCTCTACAATTACCCTTCCTTTGCAGGCGCCTTCTCAGCTCTCTCCGCCCATCTCTACCACTCTCGCCTCAACATCCCCTTTCTCGTCTTGCCCTTCTCCGCCGTCGCCCCCCTGCGGTAAACCCAGCTCAAAATCCTTCCCCTTGATCATCTCTCCCTCGGAGTCGCCCCCCCACTTTTGATTTCTCTCAATCTCTGCATCTTTCATCTTCTTCGTAGGGTTGAAGACTTGAATTTGGAGGTCCTTCAAATTTGCTATCTTCTCGATTTCATCGGACCGCCACGATTCGCCGTCCAGCTCTCGCGCCTAATCCCACGGTGATAAGGATCTCTTCTTCTCTTCTCCTGTCTCTCTACATCACAGAAATCTTTCTTTCTTTCTTTTTTTGGGTTGTTGCATCATCAATCAAATGATGGGGCCGGCTTGATGAACGATCTAGATTTTCCGAAAGACGAGCCTTTTCTTGATGGAAATGTTATATTATGGACTGAATGTTAACTTACAGGAGAAATTAAGCTGACCCAGATTGAATTGATTCATTGTTTTATTTTAATTTTTCTTGTTATCCTTTCTTATATTTGATTTTGACTTAGATTATGGCTTTTTACGGTCTTGATTGAATCTTTTTTTTTAGGGTTGAAGTATTTGATCATCGGAAATCTACTCTTGCAAAGGTTCCCAAAAAAGAGGATTGTCCGGATAATCTAATTCTGCATATTGATACTGAGAGAAGCAGTGCGAATGCTGCTTACGATTACTTCTCGAAGAAATTTGATGATGCAAAATCATCTGAGGTATGCAGAAACAGAAGTGCGCGGTTCGAAGATAGAGCACTTGTTTCTTAGAACTCATGTGCTCTGTGGCTTGGCACAATATTGGAACAAAATTCAAACAATTGCTTATTCTAAATAACAATGGTTTGAGGAAATTGGAACCAATGAAAAAAAATTATGAACAGATCTTCATCTCACTCTAAATAATTTAGTCATATATGTCTCAATGCTTTAGTTAGATTTCAAAAAGAAAAAAAAAATGTGTCACAGTGTTTTGTCAGCGACGGGACATTGTTTACATTGGTAATTGAGTAATCCATGAAGAATCTTTTACATTTTTGTGTCCAGATCATGTCCTACACATGTTGCTCGAAACAAAGAATGCGTGCAACACAATTGACAGATGAATAGTCCAAATCTTGTACTTGTGTTCATGTGTTTCAGTGTATGGGTTAGGTTCATGGGTCCTTTCTGTGATTGTTAATGTTGCACAGCTTTTCTGTTCATGATTGATTGATTCATATTGTAGTTCGCATTAAGAAAATGATTTCTTGTTCTATGAAAAATAGGGCGAGGTAGGGCGGCTGTTGAATCGTGAAGATGGAGATCGTATGTCAATGGTGATCAAGTATATTGACGATCATGACCTTCACCGATGGGCCCTACCTGACATTGAAGCATTCAATATTGGACTCAGAGAAGAGCGTTCAAAGTTGAATTGTGTGACTAACCCATATCTCTTCGATCAGGTTTGTTTTTTCTGAATGGAATACTCGAAGTCTTGGTCATTTGAATATAATTAAATAACTTAATTCTCGGTCGTTCTGTTAAGTAGCAGAAACTGAACGTAATATCATCTTTCATTTTGATTTTGGTAGGCCTAATACACCATTTGGATGCCCCTATGTCTAAGGCATGAATTGCACAAACAATTGGAATAAGTGCAAGAATTCGCATGCTCTCTAAGTAAATGAACTCCCACTTATCAAAACTAGTTGCCCATGAATTATAAAATACAAATATTTATGCACACATATATATTACAATGGAAGTTTATTCTATATGTTTTTGTTTATTCATCCTCATTAAACTTATTGTCCTGCAGTTTCTGATAAATTGTTACTCAGTGGCTTTGGGTATTCTTATCCTGCATAGCTGCTGGAAATCAGTGCCAATGACATGAATATAAATATTATACACACATACTATAATTGTTTTTATTATATTTTTTTATTCATCAGCATGTATCTCATTGTCCTTTCATTTCTGATAAATTACTCATTGACCTTGGGTATATTGTCCTGTTTGTAGCTGCTGGAAATCAGTGCCAACAATATGATTGACAGGGGAAGCTTGTATATTTCCTCCCGTAAGGATGCTGCAAAGAAATTGTTGGGAAAAGCATTAAGAGTTCGGTTAGGGAGAGGATTCTATGGGGAGTGTCTGGTAAGGCTAAGTTTATCCTGATGAAAATGTAAACTACTTTGTTCAAATTTTGCTATTGAGCTTTCTGTTGTTGAAGCCTTGAAGGACTTTAGTCAATAAATCTTTGAATTCCATTGCTGTACTATTGTTTTTCCCTTCTTAATTGCTGTCTCAGTAGAAGTGATTGTGTTTCATCTTATTTATTTATATATATATATTAAATTGGATGCTGATACTTTAGGTTTGACTAGAAAATGACATTTCCTAGGGTATTTGAGTGCAATACAAATTTTTTTTTTTTTGGTCGGTAACAGAAAAACTTATTAGCGGAGGGAAAATACTAGCCACAACACAAGAAAAGGACCTAAGGGGCAGTTTGATTGCACTCATTTATATATATAAATGATTCACATGTATAATGCGTATGCATCATTATGTTTGTTTGTGATCATGTAAGCATGTGATGGTTCATTTGCTCATGTAATGCGTCAATGAGGTGTGAAAATGGTGTGTAAATAATGCCATAGATAGCATATTAGACTACATAGTTTGCTGTGTTTATATTGTAGAACCATTCAAACCAACCCTTGGATTGATATCACAGGGCTAAGATGATGAAGGCGATGATATGATTCTCTGACTGATGAATACACTTCATATAATTATATTTTGAATTACAATAATTTATATTTATATAATGTGGGAATGTTTTAATTAATTGTCTTGGGGACATTTTGGGAATTATAGCTTTTGTTCCAGTTTGGTTCCTGAATTAACAAATCAGCTTTTGTTTCTTTGGCATAAGGGTAAATGGTTTGTTATTTATGATTTATCTCTGTGTTAATTCATCTGCTCATTGAACATGTACTTTATATCCTGCCATATAGTGGAATCGGGATCTTGACATGTCAGTAAATGGGAACACTGAACTTTTATTTCCTGTTGGTTTGGTCCTTCCTGCCATCACTCAAAATTCCCATTGAAGACTTGATCCCTTTTTCTTTTTTTTTTTTTTTACAGCAATTAAACCCAGGGTTGGTCTATATTCTATTGGCTTCAGGGAATTAGGGCTGATGGAAATTCTGATTTAAGCAATGAAATTGGTGAGGAGCTAAGTTTGAAGAGTGCTGCAGCTGGTTTGAGGTATGATTATCTTATGGCCTATGATGCCCAGCTACTGCATGTATATGGCTAGAACACGCCATAGATATGGCGGGGACACCGATTTTATGCATAAAAAGTGAAGTATCAGATATGATATGACATGATACGTTACCTAGTTGAAGTATCCATGCATCATAGCTTATGACTATTAAAGTACTTTATGGGTTTTGTTACACTTAAATATGATTTGTAATTTGATAGTCTTAGTTGAAAAATGATCAAATGTACCAAACTTAACACCATTAAGTACTGAATATTCCTGAGAAATCTCATGTTGAAGGCAAACCATTTATTCAATTTCTTACCTCATGTCCATGGGTTTTCTTGATATCACTCTTATCAGAGATATTCATTATTGAAGTTAGAAAGTGGAGATCGAGCAAGTAATCTGTCAGTCTAGACTCTTTCCATATTTCAAATCATCGGTGTACATCGATCTGATCAAAGTAATGTTAGACTCGGGACCACTCACAGAGTGAGGCATCGATCCAGTGATAGAACCTGAGGAAAAGTGGGTCTCAAGTTGGATGTTTATTATGACTGCACTGCACTTTATGGTGTAGCTGTGATGCTGTATACACTTGCTCATTCCTTTTTTTTTGTTTACAATATGAATGTTGAGTCTTCAAGTCAACCCCCACCCAGTTTGAGTCGAGCTTTCAGTTTTTCTATGAGGAGCCATGTTGCTTAATAGTTAGATATAAGTTCTTAGCAAATTATCTTGATTTTTTCATACATGCATGACATTATCTGAAAAGAAAATTTTGTTTGCGAATTCAGGCCGATTGGCGCAGTTGTATATATGCAACGGGGCAACCTAAAAATGTGTTTAAGGAGTGTGGATAGTGCTACTGACACCTCTGAGATTGCTAAGGTACTTTAAATCATGCATATCCAATTTCTTTCTGCTCAGAAATGATCTAGTTTGAAATCTTCGTACTTCATTTTATTGTGGTGGCCCTTACAATGGATAATGAGCCCCTCCTACGTTGGTAGACTGCTGGATATGTGAAGCCTGCATTACGTTGGTAGGCCTTTCTTTATAACCTTGATTTGACCATCCTAGTTCTCCATTATGAATATGCACGGTAAGTGGCTCTTCTAGATTTGGTCTGAGCATCCATTTTTATAAGCTCTTAGTAAATGGTAAGGAACAATGCAATGGAGGGAAGCCCGAGCCATCAATGGTAGGAGTCACAGTTCAATAAAAGCTCCTTAACAGGGTGCGAAGGTTGGTTTCGAACTAGAATATTCCACTTGTTTTAGATAATCCTAGGGCTGTCAATGGGCCAGGGAGGTTTTGTCAGCTTAAGACCAAGCTTGTCATTGTGTGGATCTGGTCTTGTTTTTTGGCCTTGACCCAGTTCTGAATCTGCCAAATTTTTTGTCACAAGTCAATGTTTGGCATTGTTATGGCCGCCCAAGGACCTAGGTTGATGTTTGGTGGAGAAACAGATTAGGATACACTGACCTTAGCTGTACGCATAGTATCCAACCTTGAGGCATATTTGCCTCAGGCTAAATTCTTGACTGGGCAGGACTGTCTTGGTTTGTTCCACTTGACAAAATTCAGCTGAAATTTCTGATTTGGATGAAATGCGTATGTTGTTTTCTGACCTTTAGGAGATAAAAGCAGGGCCTAGGCCATCTTGTTAGGACTTTTTTTTGGGAATGGTTTGTTAGGCCTATCTACATCAGGTTAAATTCTGAATGGGGATAAGATCTGAGGCCTTCATAAAAATTAGCGAAAAAGGTTGAATGCAACCTGAAAATTCCGTATTCCGAGGGCAAATTGGCTGGAACCTTGGTTGTAAGTACGGAATTAGCAATTACCCTGGAAGAGAAGGATCAACTGCAACCAACTCATTATACATAGGAGCCAGAGGGTTTCTGCTGATTTTACCGGTAGCAGTCAGCTAAAAATACCACCCATCCAAAAGTAAACCTCAGGCACATTAGCCCTGGGGGTACCTTCCAATTCTTTAGGGTTGCATCCTTTGATTCGGCTAATTCTTCTCGATGCAGAAGGCCTTATTGCCATTCAGAAGTAACTTTGCATAAAAAAACACCCAATTGTCCCACTATGCCAGACTGGCTTAGTGGCATTAGGAGCCAGAAATCGGTTTTCTGAGAACCTAACCATGGTTTTCAATTCTGTTTCATTAGAGCCTGGTGGTAGTGCGATATTAGGAAAATCCACTTCCACTAAAATCTGAATTCCATGTGTTCTATCAAAACACAATCCTCAAGTTTTATGGGGGCAGTGTGGATATTACAGAAGCATGGTTTCTTGGAAGTAGAACTCCACTTCAAAATACAGTCCAGGACTAGAAATTCTGAATCATGGTTTGCTTTGCATCTGTAAATGTGAAGGCATATGGTGGGGGAGGTTCTCGTGGTTCGAGCTCTTTTATCATAAGGATGGACGAGTATAATGAGTGGATTTCAGTGAACTCACCAACAAAGCTGTAGAGTAAGAAAGGAACAGAAGGGAAAGGAGGAGAATTGTTTGTCAAAGAAGCTACTGGACCTTGACTTTGCCTATTACTTCAACGACAGTAAAATACTGGAAATGTAACATGTAGGTGTTGTTTGGTGGATTAACTATCTGTACAAGATCAGCTTCATTGAACGTTGTTGGCTTTTCCATCAATGGCAACAATTTCAAACCGTCACACATTTCATATTTATTGTTCACTTACATTTCCTTTGACTTGGCTACTGATTTGCGATGGGATTGATTCTTTATAAATGATTAATTTGACAAGCCTTTTTTTTTATGGTAGGGATGCTTGTACATGTGAATGCCAGTCATATGTTCAGGCTGCATTTAGATATTTGGATTTCAATTATATGCACTTTATTTTCATGAAAATGTTAAAAGTCAGGTTGTTTGAATTTCATTTTTTTTTACAGTACATTTCCTATTCGCCCTTATATTTTCTCTCTCTAATTATTCTCTTCTACTTCATTGTAGAAAAAAAGAAAAAAGAAGGAAATGAATGAAATGTATAACCCATGTACTTTTTTTTATTGGAAATGTACATTTTCATGTAATGTTAGCGTGTGGATGTCAATGGTTAATATATTATTACTCCATCAAAATATTTTTAGTAGTCTACAAGTTGAGTGTGACTGTGGGTCAAATAGCAAGAATGGCCACAGCCGAACCGAACCCATATGTCAATCGGGTCAATTTTAAAATAAACCTGAAAATAACAAGGTCAATGTGAACCTTGAGTTACTGGCTTGGGCCATGATTTCCAGCCCCCATCTTTTTTTTTTTTGAGTGGCCCACTTGTTCATGCCCTCCCTTGGGGGGTCAGCTACCCTATATTCGAAGCAACCGGGGGAGGGTTTACTACCAATCTTTGCATAATGCATGAAACATGCCAAGTCTTGAAGAACCATCGTGTTTAGAACATTAGACTGTATCTTCGCATAGGAGAAGAACTAGGAATCTTCGTTGAATTGTCGACTCACATTTCCTTTGCCGAAGTGGTACCGACATCTGCGAACAGCAATAAGTAATGGTCTACCCCATACATACACAGACGTAACGGCATTGGCCGTTGTGATGATGACGACCCGTAATGGTTACTGTTCTTTTGTGATGATGACGACCCTGGATCGATGGTTTATATATAAGATGATGGCATGTGATCTACGCGAAAAGTTGGCCAGCCCGATATTTGAGCCACAATCTGATTAATATTGGCCACCACCAGATGTATAGGGTTGACGATTGGTCCGATTGGATTGGATTTGGGTCAGGTTGAGCATTGAGGGTAACTGGTCTGTCAATATAGTTAACTGGTGGTGTCGGGTTTGGTTGGGTTGGGTTGGTGGGCCATCATCATGTAACTAGTTGGGTAGATGTCGGACTTGAGGGCTAAATAGAAAGAGGGTACAAAAAAACAATCCCAAACCATCTATTAACTAAGTCAAATTATCAACATCAGTTTATTATTATTATTATTATGCTATAATAGGGATTCAAACTCTCACACACCCATAGCCCTAAGCAACTCTATCAAAGCAGCCGGACGTCTGAACTGTCAATTACCAGGTTGGGTTTAAGTCATTGGTGGGTCATGTGAAGGTTTACCACCCTACATATGTGGTCTATATCTAAACTTTCCTCTACATTACTGGCACGAGTTACTGTGGATGGTACCAAGGCTGTTGGTTTAACAGTATAAAAAAAAGTAACTTTCTAAACAAGAGGATATTCCACTCTTCAACCAAAAAACAACAGCAACAAAGGATAATCCACACAACTTTAGCCGAAATTTCAATATGCAACTGGGTAAATGGCCGGCCTGCATGAAAGTTTGCTACAGGCTGCCCCAATTTCAAAGTGATCAAGCTTGAATGCAATTGAGGAAGCTGATTTTTTTTCAGAATGGCATGCCCATATGAAGAAAACCATGCAATTAAGGGTGCTGCAAATGCATAAAAAAGAAAATCTACCTTCCTAGTTTTAAGATTAAATTAAAAATGCAAAATATAAGTTCTAGATCATATGCTTTTTTCAATTTTACTAAGTCACAGATTACATGAATTTTCTGCTATACAGTTGCAATACATGTCAAAATGCCTACACCAAAAAGCACACATACCAAATCTGCAGAATTGGTACCCCTTCATTCCCTCTATTAGTGCTGAAAAAATGCTGGTTTTCATCGAGAATAGATATTGAACCAAGTAATGAGAAGCATGACCCAAATTAACCGATATGTACTAGAAATCGTTGTTGCATCAGAAAATCTCACTCTATGGAACTGCTCTCTGCAATTGAAGAAGTTCAGAGTGTCAGAATTGATATGAAGAGAAGGCAAATAACAAAGTACTTGTATGTCATCTTACTTCTGAAAGCTTGCAAGTTCACCACAATATATGACATTATCAGGCACAGGAAGCTCCGTCTTGTTAGTGATCTCTGGATTCACCACACTCACATATGTTTCCTGCCCTAGATACCATGATTTCAGATTCTCCGAACGCAGATTCCAAATGCCCACATTGTCTAGAGAAACTAGGATGGCTGTCCATGCTCCAGGAAATACCTGTATTTTGGGAAAAATCAGTGAGTGTCCCAAAAGGCATTAATTCACTTTATACAATGTCAAAAGCATGTACTCCTGGATGTCAATTACTGATAAAAGGAATTCTGATAATGCAAATTCATGTTTAAAGTTGGTGATGAGTGAAGGTTTACAAAAGAGAAGAGACAAATACCCTATGAAAACTTTTGGTCCTGCATAGTAACCAATAGGGTGTATTATCAAAATATTTCTGGACAAATTATATAGATCAAGAAAATATTATCAATTTACCAAAAGTGCCTATAGTCTAATATCAGCTCCAAAAATCCCCATATTTTGTTTTCAAATCTAGAGAACCATTCAAAATGAAACAAGGCTTCTCATAAGGTTGGTTTCTTTTCTTTCTTTCATTTTTTTTAATATAAATTTTATCCTTATACATAACTTCATTTTGGAGTTCTTTGGCCCAAAAAAACAACATTTGAGAAAAAAAGAAGCATCTAAATGATTAATAAGGTTTCTAAGCCAAATTAGTAAGCAATATCTTGCTTACAACTGACAAAAGCGGACTGGCTCAAGACTAAGAATAGATCAGGTCTTCTAAACCTTGTCAAAATACCTCCTCTAAGAACTACTGCTACTAACTCTTACCTCTGCTAATTCCTGTCACCACAGCAACCATGTCAAGGACTTCCTAAGCGTGATGAGCTCACTCTCAGTTAACAGTCTTCCTCAAGGACAGGACTAGTCGCCAGAACTTTTCCCTCAGGTTGTCCACATATAAGTTACAAAACAGGCAGTGGCAGTGAAAATGGTGGTTGCCAACACTCTGACATAGCAACACTGACAATATACCTTAATTTCTTTTGAAGGAACACAAGTAAAATTCTCTAAACAAAGGCCCTCCTCACAGCAGGGCTAGCTCACCAGTAAAGGATATCCTGTAAGGTCCATGTTCGGATCTTACACCCCCTCACCTAGCCAGTAATCCCAAAACCAATTGGTAATAGGAAATGGTTCAGAAAGGGTTTTAGAACCTTCAGGTCCTTGGCAATCAGTCCCCTGTCAGCACTGGGGCCCACGGGTGACCCCTATGTGTGGGACCCCGACTAACGCTGTAGAGCTCACTTGGGTATGCCCCCTTGATGAAACCAAGGGTTGAATCATTAATCCCATACCCAACAGTGAACGGTTCTATTTGACTAAACAGATAATGTAATAATTACCAAACAGAAATAAATTATAAAAAAACCCTATTTAAGTGGCAAGAAAGAAGATTTAGATGCAGACTGCAGCAGAATAAACTTCCAATCTGCAAAGCATAATTGTCTTTATGTAATGAAATTGTAAAATGAACACCAAAAACTTAATATAGTAGTTTGTTTTGTTATTTTCTTAAATTTGTAATATGGCATTTAAATACAAATTGTATTTTTCTCAAAAAACAAAAAATTAAAAGAAAGAAATTATCATATTCTGATTCCCCCATCCCAACGGAAACACATGTACAACAGGCACAGGCCGAATTTTCATTCCAATCATCATAGTGGTCTTAACCATTGGATTGATCAAGTCTTTGTTTTCCAACAGTGCAAACAACTATTATTGGAGAAAGTTGGAGCTGGTGCCTATTAGGGGTGGAGTATGATATGAATGAGACTGCATCAAGTAATAGTCGGCCCTACACTAGTCAAACAGTGGTTAGAATGATCTTGGCATCAAAATATGCCATTTCTCATTATGAAATCATTCCAATTCAGTGAAACAGTATTTAACAAAAGTGAGAGATGTCATGTCACTACATTTTCAGGGTAAATAAGAAAGGAAATTGGAAAATGCATTAATACAAAAGATGGGACAATCAGTAAATATATATATATATATATAAACCATAAAATCAGCTAACTTAAATTCCTCTTTCTGTTACTACATCTTGAATTTTAGACTCGGCCAAGGCATAACCGTATCTTCGAGTCAAGTCTCAAGTGAACTCTAGAGCATCCTAACCAGGACAAGTTTTCAAGTCATCAACACGGCTTCTGTCTCATAGCCTTCATTTTATTTTATTTTATTTTAGCTATGCAAGCCATGTACCTATTTATATAAATTAGCGAAGGGCCACATCTCAGTCATCATGCATGAATTTTCATGATGTCTTCATTGATGCACATGTCAAACTTAACTTTTGGCACCTAACACGGATTCACTTTTCAAAACAGCCTACTTCTACATACCAGGTATTAGGGGATAACTGGTGAACAGAACTGATCAATAATATATTCAGCAAAACAAAAGTTCCTTTAACATTGTTTTCCTAGTTCGATGTCTGTTTCATAGACAGCTTGGTTTCATTTATTCCTGCACATTAGCCAGGAAACTCTAAATCTGTACCTAAGGCCAGTACATTATACAATGGTATGATAATAAGCGAAGTACTAAAATCTATACACGGAATGAACAATATTTGGTGCCATAGTTGAAATCAGCGACTGGCGATCACAATGCCTGGCGATCACAATGCCTTCTTGTCAAAGCACAGCAGCACATTATCAGTCAGACTATCAGTCAGACTGAAGTCCAGCTTTAAATGAGAAAAGAGAAGGTACAAAAAGTAGGCATAAATTTCAAAAGATTCAACAAAATCCATTCCTACCTGTTACTCTAGTGTTACACTTGAAACCACAAATAAATATATAAAAAAGTTGAGCCAGGTGAGGCAAATTTGTCAGGCAGACATCTTCCTGACCCATGACAGGAAAACAGGTCTTGGTCCAGCCATTTTCCAGTCTTAGCCAAGTTCTATTCCAAAGCTAGGGTTGCATCAAAACTAGGCTAGACAGCGCTGTTGACCCTACTCATGATCAACTAGATCATCATCCACTCTAGCATTCAAATGAGGGTACAGCAATCTGCAGTTCAACTATTGCAGTGTAGATTCACAAACCGCTGGTATAGTTAATACTTAATAGCTCCAAGGAAAAGTTCAGTGCCATGCAAACCTGTGTGGTGCAGCGAGCAACACCGTCCCACTTATTATAAGTACCTCTGCTATTCTCTGTCCAAACTCCATAATCCATGCTACACAGCAAAGAAATGGAAAAGAAAGACATTCACTTGTACAGTTCTTGGACAGATCTACTAAGAAAAGAAAATTATTCAGATAACAAATGCGGGAGTCATAGCTTACCCTACAACAAAGAAAGCATATCCATCCATGTGGTAGCTTTGGACAATTGTGTCATTGTTTTGGAATATAACTTCCATAAAACCTTTGTAAGTACCATTGATTATCGATGTGTCAACCTTTGCAGGTCTGTTCATCATTCTGTTTGGAAAGTCAAGCTTGAAAATTCCTGGTACATTGAACTGCTGGGCCAGTTTTAAGGGTGTTTCAGGTACAAAGTATGAAATATCGTTAAGAGTAGTTCGCCATTTTCCATCGATAAGCTCTGGAGGCCTACTAATAAGTACATACACATCTGTGACAGTGATCTGGCCATATTTAAAAGATCCCTGGGGATTGGGGCGAGCAGCACCAGCGGAGACATTCCATCTGCAGATTAACATTACCAACAAAATAATAGAATTAACCAATCAATAGAGAACACAAGAAGGCAATTACTTGCTAGTTGCTAGACCAACATCTGTGAAGAAAACTGCAGATACTTGCACAAAAACGATTCAAAGAAAAAAAATTAGAAGATTCAAAAAACACATTGTAAGCCAAATGTGTACGTAATATGACGATCCTACCTGATGGACCTTGCTTGGTTCATCGAGAAAGATTTGTCATACTCATCATTAGGGGGATCTGGCAGTGGACCTGAAGCAGGACCCTGGGAATTGGAGTAGTGTAATACGGCAACACCAGTGGCTCTTGCCCAGTCCGTTCCGTTGACAAATCGTGCACTTGCCACCATGTAGTAATCACTGCTCGCATTTTGATCCATTGTGACCAAGAATGAGTATGATTGGCCCACATGGATATCCATGTTTGTATAGTTCTGCTGAACTGTATAGGACCCTTCTGTCTCTACAAGGAGCAGATTATGATTTTGGATTCGGAAATTCAGGCTGTTTGAGATGCCAATATTGTGTACCCGAAGGCGGTAAGTTTTCCCTGTCACAAACAAAAATAGGTTAGTCATTTTATCAAACAAACACACAAAATCTAAACACATTCTATTTATCATGAAAGCATGCAATTGCTTGTGGCATTGGACAAAACGCAACTGCTACAAAAAATAATAATAGTAATAGTAGATTAGTAGTAGTAGTAGCAGTAGTAGTAGTAATAATAATAATAAAAATAAATGAGCTAACTTATTGAGATAAAAATCCTAATTATATACACATTCACACTACAAGCTACCAACCTGGTTCTACATTTATTATCTCATAAACAATACCAGCAGGCACAAGAGAATCATTATAGCGGTAGGGGCCTAATCCATTAAAGAGAACCCCATCAGGCACTCCAAGGTCCTTGCCATCCTCAAGATCTTTTCTCAGGTCCTGTGGTCCTGTCAAGTTAGTAAATTCGGAAGTGATCGAGTAACATAGCCTGCAGTAAATAAATTTGCAGAACAAAATTAGTCAGACCTTATGACTTTTGGTATACCAGTCACCAATAAAGATAGTAATATCTCCATCTGGCGTCCCAAACGGTACTGGAATCACCTCTCGATTGTTTATGATGAACCCTCCAAAACCACCTGCAGCTTTCTGGAAGCTAGTAGAAGGGAAATAAAAGAAACTCCCAATTTGATCTTTGACTTGAAATTCATATGTCCAATTCCAACCAGAAGGAATAGGACAATTTGTTCCCAAAACACCATCCATCCACGAGTTTCTCCTCTGCTGCACACCATCCCTACAACATTGTGAGCATTATCATTCACTTTGCAATCACCATAGCCCAAGTAAATAATAATGTTGGGACTCATCCCAGAACACACATACCATGTGAAAAGGATCGGTTCATCCAAATTGTTCCTGACATTCACAACAACATTCCAGTTTGTGGTCACATTAATGATTGGCCCTGGAAAACGTCCATTTATTGCAATCACCTGCAACCACGATTATTATTTTGACCAGCAATTAGAAAAAATTTAATTACTGTAAAAGTTCCACCTGCAAATAAACATTGGTAACATTTATGTGAGTGCACAATTACCTAGGGGTGTAAATGAGTTGGTAAGGCCCAAGTCCACACTGGAGCAGGGTGCAAAGCCCCTGAGTGTGGATCCAAGTCTAGATCATAGATTACAGATGCAGTCCTGAACCCATGTCACCCAGCTTGTCTGTGCGGGCTGGAGCCCATTGATGATTCAATTTAGTTTGCAATGGAGACCCCAAGCGCCAATTCAAACTAAGCTTGCTTGATGATGAATGATCTTTTTAACTGGTCTCCTTTTTTGAAAAAAAAATTCATATTGTTGATACAATTGTAGTTAGGCCTGTTCTATTAAATTTATTTTCAGTTGATTAGATGGATGCCCAGATCAATTACTGCTTACAGTTTCCTTCTATCACGAGAGATCGTATTTAAGAAAAATTTTTTTTTGCAAGTATTGGCGTATTATAGACAATATAACAAAATTACGCCAAAGAGAGGGGCCTGCTTTGGGGCAATGTGAGCACAACAAATATGCTCACAAGTCACATCACCAGAAAACAGAAGCACAAAAAAGGGAGTCTTTCTGTAAAAATAGTATTTTCATAAGCTTCTTTTCCTTGGAAACTTTGGTTCTCATGGAGGGTTTTAATATCAGCCTAGTATCTCGATCTGAAAGTTTTGGATCTGGGCAAGAAGAAGACAGCTCATCCAGATCATCTTCTTCTCAGTGATTTTGCTGCTGAAACATTCAAACTTATATCATATAGCCGCTTGATTTTAAGGCCTGGAAAGAGACCCTGTTCTCTAAAATTCTTTGCAATGTAGAAGATCATACAAGGCTTGAAAACTTGGTTCACAGCTGATTAATAACCCATGATACCCAGATATGGGATGCATTATGCATATGGTAGAGAAACACCATGGAAACAACAGAAAAACAGATTTTGCATATACAGAATAAAGTACAAGATTTGCTACGACATGATAAATTGACTGTTCTGAAGTATCCAGGTATCATAGTGACTGCATCTGCGCTGCAACTTCCTGTGTTTCACTATTATATGCCAACTGGAACACTCAGTCCAGTGGGGACCCTGTTGCTGGTTTACCCAACTGAAGTCAGAATCTGTTGGAATGTTCTTCTTATTGAAGTTGAGGGCGGCCGAAGCAGTTGCATGTATCCCTAATGGGAGTTGAAAGCTCAACATATGTAACCTTCTACCTGTTAATACATAGCCTATGGACAGCCAATTGTTGCAGCCAGATTGAGAATACCATACCGTCTGTGATGAGCTTGGTGTGATTGGAAGCAATCTAAAGTGTCGGGTGTTCAAGCCCATTGATGAAGTAGCAAGTGGATTTAGAATCAACTTAGGCCATACATTTGATAAGATACTATTGCCATTACCAAGCATATAACTGCAGAGACAGGTTGGGCTGCTTTGGATTACTGATATGAATTGTTTTAGCTTTATCCTGCACTGGCCTGTTGCCTATGGACTGGTGCATTAATGATACGGATGCAGGTCATGCCAGTTATGACTCAATGATTGGTCCAGTTTCTACATTGGACTGGTCCCATCCTATTGTGACCTTGGGGTCCATATTTGTGGAGCCTACCCTGCATCAGTTACGGCTGAGTCCAAAGCCACAAACCCAAACACTTATGATAATCAATTACAGACCCGAATGATGACGATGACAACCAGTTTGATCATGTGTAATAGACTTAAAACTTACAGGTCACCAAGGAGTACTTGATCAAATTAAAAAGGTGCAAACAATCCTGGAAGAAGTGAGATGATAGCCTAGGACCTGGAGAAGACCCATGATCTATAAGTTCATAGACTTGCTTGTAATTTAAAAGAAGGAATTTGCAACACAAAAGTGATTCACAACTTCATGACCAAGGAGAAAGCTGTGAAGTTGATCTTCAAGTGAAAGGAAGACTCATCTTATACTATCAACTCGCCAGACTCTCTATATATTTTTTGAAAATAGTGATTGAATTGATTTCTTAAAGAAATGTTACAGTATATAAGGGCTCTATTGAACCAAAAAACCCCCGCAAAAAAGAGGGGGAGAGCAAACAAGCAAAAAAGGAGGAGGCACACAGCCCCTAAAAGGCTAGCTAGGACCCCAAGAAAGGCAAACTGAGGAAAAGAAACAATGATAGAAGGCTTTGAGACTCCCTCTTTAGCAAGACAGTCGGCATTGGCATTTGCTGAATGTCTAATATGAGAGAAGCTAATGTTCAGCTTCATAGACAAATGATGCATCTCTTCAATTCAGTCTGCCAAGTACCAAGAAGCAGTGGAGGGGTTAGAAACCCACTGTAAGATGCAAGCGCAGTCACCTTCAACTAACAATCTGGCGGGGTTTAGCCGGACCGCTTCATGCAACACAACATTCGGGGCCCAAAGCTTAGCCTTGTTGATAGAACAAAATCCCGCTAGACCGAAGTGATGGAGGAGGATGAGGTCATCTTCATTTCTAACAAGAGTACTACCCATCAAAATTAAGTTTCAGCGTACCTGGATATTTTGGGGGTTGTGGGGGGGGGGGGGGGGGGGGGGGGGGGGGGGCGGGGCGTGTTGCCATTATGTTCAAATGGAGGGGTTTTGAAGAGGCAATCTCTTTTCAATTCTAAATGGTGGAATTGACACTGATACCTTTGAAGGTGGGGAGAGGGGAGGCCCATTGCGCCACTTAGCTCTTTACTTTATCACTTAATGCACTCCAATCAGAAGATTTACCTTCGAAGTATCTAGCATTCCTCCCTTTCCAAATTATCCAAATGGCTGCCATGAACGCTAGACCCCACATGATTCTACCTCTCTTAGGACCCACCCCAGGCCTCTAGAACTCAAATAAATCCTTGAACAAGGTAGAGGCCCACAGTAATGAAAACACCCCATGATCACGTCCATATAGTTTGGGCAGCTAGGCAGTTAACCAATAAGTGATCAATAGACTCTTTGTTAGTGAGACATATCGGGCATGCGTTGATTATGATCATATGTCGTCATCTTAGGTTGTTCATCGTAAGGATGCCCACTAATAGAGCCGACCAAGCAAAGGCAGTCACCCTAGGAGGGGCTTGGATGGACAAAAGACTACGCCAATTGATTTGGGTATCCATGGCCACCCTAGTTATAGAGGAAAAGAAGGAACCCACTATGAACGTGCCATTAGTAGCAGCCATCCAGATTCTTCTATTGTTTCCAATGGTAGGGATGAAGACCTTGGCGATGACAAACAAGACAACATAGAACAGAACCGATTTCTTTCTTCTACATTTAAGTTCCTTATGAAAGTAGGCCCCCAACCAATAAATTCACCTCTCCCTTGGAAGTAATCTTTGACTTTGAGTCCCTTGTTCCTGGCACAATTGTAGAGATTTAGGAATGATTTAGCCAGAGGCTCATTTCCCACCCAAAGATCAGTCCATAAGCGGATTTTATCACCTCCCCTGGCCCCGCCGGTATCTAACCTATTTCATGAACAACTCCTTGGCTTCTAGAATTCCTTTCCACACATTGAACGAGCAAGAAGAAGGGCCATGAACTAACCAACCGTCCCTGGAGATGTCATACTAAGAGAAAATGATTGGCTTCCACAAACTTTGAGAGTCTTCCCCAATCCTTCCACAGCCATTTACCTAAGAGAGCCAGATTCATCTCCTTTAACAGTCTAATAGCCAGACCACCAACCCGCTTAAACCTAAATACTTTAGACCACCTAATAAGGTGAATCTTCTTTTTGTCCCCCTTGCCATGCCATAAGAAATCATGTCAAAGTTTCTCAATGTGTTTAATAACCACTTGTGGGCATTTGAATAAGGACATGAAATATATAGGAAGATTGGCCAAAGCCACTTTGATGAGAGTAATTCTGCCACCAAAGGAAAGAAAATTAGCCTTACAAAGGGCCAATTTTTTCTCCACTCTTTCAATCAACAGATACCATAGGGTTTTAGATGCAGGGCCACTATAGAGAGGGGGGCCCAAATAAGAAGAGGGGAACTTTCTCGGACTGCATCAGACAAGATCAGCAAGCGATAACAAGCTTTCTACGCTCACCCTAATACCAATTAACTTGCTCTTGAAGAATTTAATTTTTAGCCCTAAAACTACATCAAAGCACAGCAAAATTTCCTTGATATAGGGTATCATCTCCAAATTGAATATGGATTATCTCCTGAGCCACGTTTGTAGGACAAAAACCTTTTATAAGACTCGCATTCGCCGCTGTCTACATCATGTGGCTTAGGGCTTCCCCACCAATGATAAAAAAAATCGAGATAAAGGATCTCCTTGACGGATTCCTCTTGTAGCAATAAAGAAGCCGGTTGATGTAATAACCGAGCCTACTTTTGTAGGCCAGCCCTTTTCCAGGTGGGCCATGGTAGTCCCAAACTATGTTTGGAGCCTGACTGGGAGTCTCCTAATTGATCGGAATGTTTTAGGACTTTTGGCAAGTCCATTATAGGAGTCCCGGTAGAATTCTTCTCTCAGATTATGTTTCCTATAAGACTCCCTGCAGTTTCCAAACAGGATTTCCCCAAACACTATATATATATATTGGCAGAATCCATCGTATGTACTGCAACAGTAAAGATTTCAGAGAAAGAGAGAGAGAGAGAGAGAACTGAAATTGATTTCAAAATTTGCAGAAGAAGAGGAAGATCGCCATCGGATGTCTGACGAGAGACCAACCATTGCCCGATCAACACGTGTCTACACCAGGTGAGTGGAATCTAAACTGAATATTGATGCCCTGAATTTAGTATAAAATTTGATCTATGTGATCTGTCGATGTACTGTTGTTATTGTGCACTTGCGCTACAGTGATCGCTGGCCTATTGTAATCGCCGGATTTGATTTTTAACCTAGACGACCCATCCAATGGTGAATCAGATCTGATAATTTGATGCAAATTTTGTGTTCGACCCCAATGACCCCATACAAATTTGAAAACTATCTCAATTATACCATCGATTGTGAAGAGAAAGAAATCTCTCGACTGTGACGACATTACCAGAGAACAAAACGTCATCGAAACTTACCTTTTGGATGAAGAAATTGGGGGAAACAGTTGCCTTGATCTTGCTTTAATCTTCAGTTAAGGCCTCCTTTCCATAGAAACCAGATTTGAATGAAACTCAGGCTTGGATCTGAGATTGTCACAGTTGGCACTCGTCAAAACCTCCTGCACGTGATTGAGTTAGGAATCTTCGTGGAGCACCTGATGAATGATCAAGTCCCCACATCTGCTAGCAGACCCCTGGGCGACCACGGTGGTGAAGATTCCAGGCGCATCGAACCGTTGAGCGCCACCCTGCAATTGTCTCCAATCGAGCCTGGCGGTGCCCTCTTCTGACGAACGAAACAGCGAAGAAGGCGCTGTTCTGTAATATGAAATCGACGAACTGGAGGAGATATTATATAAAGCTCTGGAAATTACGAAATTGCCCTTCTATTTCCTTAAATTCCTTTTTAAGGCTTAGGATAAACTTATGGCATGACAAATTATAAGTCCCATGTTTTCTATTACTTAAATTAATATGCGGGCCCTTTTGTCCGGTTAATTGAATGTTATGCGGGCCCTTCATCATAATCAACTATTCTTTATGACTAAATTTTCCATGATATATTCTAGAATAACTAGTTACTTCAATGAGATATTTTCCTTGGATTTATTAATTGTGTCTTGATGGATAACTTTATGATAAATAATTGATCACCCCAATAAAACATGGGCAATGCCACCGCCTGGTACCAACTCCGATTCGGAGTGGGGCGAGGATTAACCAGTGTTGTGTGGTACTGGCCAAATAAAAGAGTAAGATGATGTAGCCAATTACGGTGGAGATGACTCTATACTAAAATTATTAAAATGAATTTACCATTGATGATTGAAATAAGTGTGATATCAACTGCTGGCACTCAGTATAGAATTTCTCGTGGATGTTGGTCGAGGGGAAGAGGTTTAGCAATCATGGTGGCATGATAAGCCATGTTGTTAATAGAAATGTAGATACTCCAGTTGGGAGTATCGGAACAGGCTCAACATTCATGGTGGATGACAAACCATGTTGTTGACAGAAATGTAGATACACCGTATGGGGTATCGGAATTGTTTGATGCCACAGTGGGAAATCACTCAAGAAAGAAATTGATTAGAATGTTACTGTAATTATATCATTGAAGATATATGATCTCTGAATGATTGAAATATGCTTTACATTAATGTTTTCCTATTCTACTCACCAGTTTTACTGATTAGTGGTTCGCCCCACTTCAGGTAATGCAGTCGTAGAGGTGGCGGGAAGTGACGGGGATCAGCCGGTGGATTTTGGCATGCGTAGCTGATCCAGAGTGCGGAGAAAACAAAAGAATAGATTTATAGCTGGGATTAGCCCAAGACGAATTTGATTTATGTGATGTTGTTATAATAATCTGAGTACGGCTTAAGAATCTGAAAAGCTCCAGATTCTTGGGTCGTTACAGTTGATGTCCTGTTTACGGGGATAGAGAAAGTGGAAGATCTCAAACAACCCAATATCCAATTCCTCCATCTCACTCCAAACCCCATTCTCTTCATCAAGTATTGCAGGAAATCCTAGTCAACATTATCATATGCTTTTCCCAAGTCGAGTTTGCAAATATTGTCCAGTCTTCTATCCCTGTTTCTAGAGTGAAGACAGTCATTGGCGATAAGAACACCGTCCAAAATTTGTCTTCCATTCACGAAGGCACCTTAAGCATCGGAAATTAAGACTGGGAGAAACTTTTGAAGTCTATTTGCAAGCACCTTTGCCAAGACTTTTTAGGTTGAACCGATGAGACTTATTGGTCGGTAGTCCATAATGTTTTCAGTGGTCACCTTTTTTGCAATTAGGGTAATAAAAGATGCACCAATGTGTCTAGACAGTTTCCTTGTCATATGTAACTCTCTCATAAACTGCATCACCTCTTCCTGGATGACTTCCCATAACCTTTGTAAGAAAGCTATGGGGAAACCATCAGGCCCCATAGACTATCCCACCCTAGCTAAAACACTGCTACTCTGACTTCTTCCTCCTCAAAATTCTCTTCAAGCCTGTTTGCATTTTCTTCATCAATAGTAGAGAATTGTAAGTTATCTACGGTCGGACACTCCCAACCTTCTTTGGAGAAGAGTTCTTCATAGAAAGAGAGCACGTGGTTGGAAATTTCATCCTTGGATTCAAGTCTTCTTTCACCATCCCAATGAACAGAAATCTTATTCTATCTATTTCTAAAGGAGGCAAAATCATGGAAAAATTTCGTGTTTTTATCTCCCTCTTTCAACCACAGACGTCTGGATCTCCACCTCCATTTTATTTCTTCCTCTATAGCTTTTTGCTAGAACTTTCCTTTAAGATCTTGGCGGTGAACAATATCCTCTTCAGAGAGGGCCTCCATTTTTTCCTTAGATTCGATTTCTTTGATTGAGCTCAAAGGATCTACCATAGCAGCCTTCACGCTTCCAAAATTGGATTTAACCTAATCCTTGATGAGTTCTTTTAACTTTTTGAATTTTTGAGCCAATTTGAAACTTGCCTGGCCTGAACCTGGATGCTGTTCCACCATGAAGGAATTAGTTTAGTGAACTCCTTTAGAAGCCACATCAACAGAAACCAAGGTTTAGGGCCCCAGGACTCCACTTTCGAATCCAGCACAATTGGACAATGGTCAGAGGTAGGTTTTGGTAAAGCAACTTGGATAGAGAAGGGGAATAAATCTGCTCACTCCTGCGAAATCAAAAGCCTATCCAGCCTTGACTCGATCAGAGGAGTCTGATGATTGGACCAAGTGAAGAAGGCCCCATTAAGCAGCAAATCGATGTGGTTTAGAATGTTAATCCAATTTGAGAATGTAGTCATCTTAGGCATCTTGTGGCAACCACCCAATTTTTCTCCTAGCAATCTGATAATGTTGCAAATTGCAATCACCTCCAATACTTATACACAATGGGCCATTCCATCTCTAATTGAGCATTCCTGGTGAGTGTGATGGTCAACAAATGGGGCTAAGACTGCAAAATCACCAACCTAGTGATTGACAACCTGATACTTACGCAAATCCCATAGAAGGAGAACTCCACCAAAGGCCCTTCTAGCCTTCAGACGCCCCCCACGCACCCCCTCCACCCCACATTTGATAAAACAACCACATATATCTTTCACTACTTTCTCCTCGTCTGAGTTAATTTTAGTCTCCCTAATTAACACTACATCCACTTTCTGTGATCGAATCACCTGTTTGACGATGAGTCTCCGCTCCAAAGCCTGGAGACCCCGCACATTGCAGGAGATAATCTTCATTTATAACCCCTTTCACTCACCTTTGAACTCTGGAGGGTCTAATCTGAGCAGTTAAACTCACCTTTGGTTGTGCCTCTGTCGTAATTAACAGGGCATTTCAGCGCCTGAAGTTCTCTGGGCAGCCTCTTCTTTGGTCCTTCCTTGGCGATCGATGCTTTATTCATCTCTTTGCAGGTTTGAGCAAACCGGATTCTATAGCCACAAGGACTGATGGAAGGCAAACATGCCACAAGGACGGATGGATGGCAAACAACTTGTACTTGCAAGTGGGGCATTTAAATTCATTTTATTGGTTGTGTATGGAGAATTGACTTGTCTAGGCATTGACTTCATTTATTAGACAAATGCAGTGAGAAATTTGAAGACAAATGTGTTGATAATGATGGTTGAGACATCATCATGTATGGTGCCATTACCGAGAAGGAATCCTACAAGGATAGATTTCTCTAATGGTTATTTAACGGAGTGAGAGGCATGAAAGTAGTGAGTGTTGTGGAATGCACAAGGCACATAAAAGCAATAGAAGTTGCCCGAAGTCAGATCACATGGGACATACAACAAGATGGATGAGCAATCTAAACGGTTGATGATGTGTGAAGGAGCACTACAGCAATTCGCAACAAAGGTGTTAGCATAGTCATTGGGGAGAATTGACACTTGCTTACAACTCATGACACACATGCGAAGTGACAAGCCACATTAAGGCCTGGGAGGAGGTTAGCTAGTGTCCCCGGCTTATCATGACTAAGAAGACTAGTCTGAAGTGCATCTAGAAGACTGTAGATGGACGGAAGGATCCGGATTGTCTAACAAAGATCTTCAAGGTCTAGACGAATCTAGAAGACTGTAGAGTAGCTGCCTTCAATTGTGAATAAATATTTGGAGTATTGGAGTGCGCTTATATATTTTGGAAATGTGTAATGATGTATAATCTTCTAAAATAGAGTGGACGAGCATGGGAAACAGTAGGGTAGATTTTTGTAGAAGTATCTAGAGTAGAGTCCAGAAAGTTCTCATCTGTTGGATCAATGTCATGTGGATAAACTTCAGCCATGACTTGTATAGGAAGGTCTATAAACAGGGTTGGTCTCAATCATTTGAAACAAACACGTAAGGAAGCATTACTACCTAAACCAAGCTTGAATCGACTTGACAATGGAAAACAAGCTTAAGCTCAACTCATGCTCATACATTTACAGCACACACTTATTCTACGTATGTACATACGTGTATGTGCAATAATTTTCTCTTCAGCACCCCTTATATAATCTCCATTAGACACTTAAAGCACCGTTTCATACAGCCCACCTTTGGACAACCTCATGTGCGTCTTTAGATGGCATAGATTTTAGAATGGCGCGCATGAATGTCAAATCAGGGGGTTAGCAATGTCAAGACAGTTTTATCATTAGAAAAATATTCAATTCTCATGCTAACTGAGTTTTTCTTTTTTCCTTCTTTTTCCATAACATTTATAATAATATTTAGTTTAATTATATTATGTGTTTAGTTATATAATCAATTACTATTTCTTTAACCTATAAATATGTTTGAATCAAAAGCGCAAATTATATGTATAATGTTATGCCTATATTTCTAAGCTGAACCTACCAATAATAATTAAAAAAAAAAAAAGCATATATCCTCTAAGAGAGGACAAGCCTCCTAATAGAATAAGCTGAGTTCAAATCAATCTAGGCATGGCCAGGCTTAAGCTGAGCTAGAAAAGCTTTGTGACCCAACTTGCCTCATTGACATCCTCACATGCAACAAAGTATTTGAGTAGGCATCTACCAAAGTTCAGTCTTAATGGTCGGTTTTAGCAGTTCAATCAATGATGGAGATCAAGGCCTTTAAACTGGAAGCTTCAGATGAGATGACTAACAATGACACAATGGGGTTGGTTTTCACTTAGATGTTTAATCAACCCCAAACATATATGCCCACGAAATGGACCCACCCACAACCCACGTATCCACTTTTAAAATGAATCTGCAAAGAAAAGCATTTCCAACAAAGGGTAAGACAGAAACAAAAGCATGGAACCCATGGAAAATGAAATGAAAGACAACCTGCTGTGCAACACCAAGAGGAGAGGCTTTGATGTAGGAGACGTCCCAGTCGAAGAAGGCGAAAGGGTCGGCACCAAAAGCAAGATTGGAGAAGAGGATAAGGAAGTAGAGCAGCAGCAGCAGCATCATATCTCCATCTCTATTGCTGCTTCGCATCATCTTTTTCTCTTTCTCTATCAGGCCTTTGATTCAGAGGAGGAGAGAGAGAGATAAGATACGAATGAACGGAAAGGAAAATGTACTCGTTTTCGCACTAGGCACTGCAGAGCTACTTTACTTTACTCTCAGTTCAGTGTTTCAGTGGGGGAAAGAGCGGGGGAGCCAGTCCAGATTCCAGGCTGGGAAAGCGGACAGCTTTATTGAAAAAGGTGTAAAATTTTTGAATCAGGAGTGAATAATAGATTGTGGGGCCCAAGTGGATGATGGATGCTGGTACAATTAGGGTATGGAAAGAGAGTCCATACAAAAAAATCACTATCGTGGTAGGCCACATATAGATAATGTAGACCGTTTTCTTTGACAGAGTGGTTCCCACTGTAAAATTTGAACAGCATGATACCACATGGGCATATCGCTGCAATTACATTCTCATTATGGTGATCGGTTAGTGGGATTTTCTCGTTTTTAAATGAAACTTGAGGATGAGGTTGATCTTCAACGGTTAGAATTCTCTCTCTCACGTTAAGGATTAGGGGTGTATACGGATCTGATTGGACCAGATTGAGCCAAATCCGTCACCAAACCGTTGCTTACGGATTCATGATTTTATAATCCGTCACCGATCCGTTGTCTTTTAAAACCAATCCGAACCGAACCGTGGATCAACAGTTCGGATCGGTTAAATCCATTCAATCCGTTGATAGTAAGTGACAAGGATTATGACTTATAATGTGCTTTATACATGGTAGTCTAACAATATGTTAAAAGTTACTGTATTTAGAGAACAATCATGCTTTTTCATTCTTGTCTACCACTGTGATGGAAGTCTAGCCAACAAAATGATAGCTTATTACAGACTAATATCAGTTGTGCACCAATACAGGTACACTAAAATCTAAATTAAAACAACCCTTGAAAATGAGATGATAGAATGAGATTAAATGATAGATGATGAATGGAAATTAATGTTTTTTAATATTTTTATATAAATATATATATCTTAATGGATCGGATCGGTTTAACGGATTGATGGATTTTTTGTGCACCCCTATTCAGGATGGTAAAAGTGTTACACAGTTGTTGTATGTAATAGCTGCTATAGAGAATCCGGACCCTATGGAAATGCAAAGACAGTCAGCCCATTTTCCTGATATTCAACCCAACGGTGTGTGCTGTACTTTTTTAGCAAATGTCAGCATGGTGCCAGCTCATGTGATGATGGTAAACGTGAGGGACAGAGGTCCTCTCAGGTGGCCCTAGTATAGACTGTACATCTGTGTGCTTGCTGGAGGAAATTTCTCTTCCTTATTCTCTGATATGTGTGTGATGAGTTACATCTCTAATATGATCTGGTTTAAATGGCTCGTGCTGGACCTATACAACCAATTGTAACTAGGATAGGGTCTCAGGTCTCGGCCTTGAGGATTTATATCAGGCTCAACCTAATTATATTTAAGGGTCTCCCCCACAAACTTATTGTCAAAGGGATAGATAGGAGAACTCTGCAATGGAGCCTACCTTTGATCATCCAAACCATTCAAAATGCTTGTCATTTCTTTTTGTAACATATTCTCACATTTTCAATCAATTAGAGCCGGTTTCACGGTAAAATTGCGCACATTATTTTTGTATAAAACTAATAATGCTTAAGGTTGTGCTACACACATTATCACCCATGTGCTCACACTTAGGGTGGACCAATTTCCATTGAATTACAATTTGAGAAGGGATGCAAATTATTTCAAATGGTCTAGATTATCTATAACTGGGTTCTGCGGTAGAGTTCCACACATCCCACTCTCGAAGCGTGCAGGAGTCCTCACTTAGGGATCCCAATGTGGTACTAGCTGAGGTGAGTGATTTCCCAGCTGACACAAGCGTGACTCAACATTACACAGCAAGTCTGAATCACCCCCGTGTCACTGACATGCTTCTTCTGGATGGGATGAGTGAACTCCATTATGTCAGCCTAGTGATACTTTAAACCATTGACAATGAAGGTCATCCACTTTAGTGACTTGTCATAAAATTTTATTTTAATAGCACTTAGTATTGAAAGTGAAAGAACAACCAATATTAGCCTTGGAGTGGGGGTGAATAGGAATAAAATAATTTTAACTAATAGAGTAAGAGAGCTTCTATTAGCACCACAGATTTTACTCACTACACCACAAAAAATAAAAAATATTAAAAAAATATTAAAACATTTCCAAACTACCCTCACCTCTTTCTCTCCGGAGAGACCTTCCCACCTCTCCCTCTCTAGCATCTCCTCCCTCTCCCTCTTCCTTTCTCTCCTTCTCCCCTCCCCCATTCTATACTCTCTCTCTCTCTCCCCCTCTCCGTCTCCCTTTTCCTCTCTCCCTCCCTTTCTCTTTTACTCCTCCAACCCCCACTGCAGGGAGAGTAATGGCCTCCCTGTTATGTCTCCCTATTGCCTGCAACAACAAGATCGATCTCCCCCTACCCACTATTCGGCCAAGGTTGGCCGAACATTCCTCGAATATTTGACCAGCCTATCCTGTGAGGTGGAATAATAGTGTGATGTTCAGCCTTGCATTGGAAATCTAGAAGAGATAGAGGAGAGGAGAGGATGAGGGTGGGGGGGAAAGAGGAAGCGAGAGATAGGGCTATTGCCCAGGGTTGCCGGCTGATCTCCTTCACCCCCCGCAACTGGGAGGGAGAGGGAGGTAGGTGGAGGGAAGGGAGGGAGAGGTTGGAGGAGATGGTGGGGAAGGGAAAGAGGGAGGGGGTAGTTTAGGAATCTTGATTTTATTTATTTATTTATTTGTTTTGTGCTGTCAGGAGAGAAAAGATCTTGGTGCCAATAGAAGCTCCCTAAAGATATCATAGGCACTTAATAAAACAAATGATCACAAAAAAACTGAATTACAAGATATAACTATAATGGAAAGAAATAAAGTGATCAAAAGTGCTATTCGAAACATATAGCAATGTGACATGACTATAGATTGCTCGAAATGAAATCAAAATAAATCCATCACAAAACTTTATAGCACAATAGATTCATCTAGGAATGCCAATCCCACACACGTAAAAGATAGGTCAATACGGAATCAAGCAATGAGAGATAAACATACCAAAATTTATAGTGGTTCAATCAATATGACATACATCCACTCTCAAGAGCACTACACCCAAATGGTCTCTTGATTTCACTATATTAGATTTCCACAAAGATTCACTTCCAAACAAGTACATCTACAAACTTTTTGGTATAGTGGTTCAATCACAAAGGTCTAATCCACTTGTCTCTAGATATTTAAATTAAAATAAAAAATGCTTGCCTCTAGATGAAAATGAGACCTTGAGACGCTTTTCATGGTTGGGGCTCCTTGCTTTGCTTCCTTGGTGTTGATAATGCTCCAAGAAGTGCCCAATCAAGGGGAAGTGAGGGTGTTAAGTCTAGGGTGAGTGATGATTGAAACTAAATAGACTTGATAATTATCTTAGAGTAGTGATTCCACTAATCACACTTGATCAGAGCTAATGCTCTTGAATGTGCTTATGAAGGACCATAATGTGAGTGGAATTGGATTTTGAGAGCTCTAGAAGGTTGTAACTTAGCAGACAGTTTGTGTTGAAAGGAGTTCGCAAAATTCTCAAAGATGTGGATTTGAAAAGAGCTCAAGTATTTGATAAGGAGCCTCAACGGCTAGTTTATGGTTAGCCTTGAGCTTTTTATAGCTGGCTGTCAAACCTCAATAGCTAGTTCGACTTACAGTCAAATTGGGCCACTTTTCATAGCGGTTGGCTCACAGTTAGCTGTGGAGGACATACAGTTAACCGAGAACTAACTGTAGCTCAAACTTGTTGAAAATGCTTAGTTTTGAAAACGCAACATTAAGCTAAAGAAGGGCTTCTAGTGTTGACTTACAGTGATCTTACGGTGAACCGTAATAAGGATTACTATTAGTCTAAGAAGACCGCTATCCAAACTAATGAAAAATCATAATCTGTAAAACCAACCATAGCAGGCCCTTTGAGGCCTTACAGTTTAGGCTCGGCTTTAGCACAAGACCAAAAAAGCCCTTGCTTTAGGGCCCCACAAAATAAGGCCTAAAAAGGTAATTATCATCTTTTTTTTTTCAATAAAAAGGGCCCGCAATAAAAACTAATATGTTTTCAAATTCCAAAACAAGCAACTGATCCTTCAATTTCTCCCCAAAAAATAAGGCCTCATCTTTTCACATTAAAAAAAAATACTATTATCTTTTCACATTCCAAAAAGCAACTACTATCTTTTCTATCATTTTTTTCTAAATTATATGATTGAAGGTTGACAATTCGGTCTTGGTTACATGCTATTCCTCTTGTGAGTCACATCATGTTCAGCCTATGGGATTATCGCCATATGATATTTGGTAGTTCGTTTTATGGTAGAGTAGGGTTCAACTATTTTATAATTTGATTTATGATTATTAATTTTTCAATTAACTTAAAAAACCTTCAATGTAGGATAGTGTTCATGGTCATGTATCAAAATCGCAATCTAAACTCTAAATTAACAGGTTGGATTTGAGTTGGATTGGTAGGTGTTTCCAATTAGCAAGTTGGCGGGTCAAATATCAAGAATGTACTCAACCAAACCCATCACATTTCATTTACTTTGTCATAAATGTAAACTCCAACCATGCATTTTAGTTTGCGTTCAGATTGTTTCATGGGTAAGGTCAGGAATAATCACCTCTAATTACAATAAAATGATTCTTGCCCCTATGGAATATTTATTGTTGGTTACGTCATTCAATCATCATAGGGCACAAAATACCAATGGTGATGGATAATGTTCACAAAGTGCTGCCACTGAGTTTATGTTTGCGCATCCTAAATATCAATTATAATTTTTCAATTATATTATTATTAAAAAATCAGATTGACATTGACAAGAAAACTGAGTTTTTTGGTCCATCAATCTCAACTGGGTTTTTTTTTTTTGTTTTTTTGGTAACAGTATCAAGCTTTCCAAATATAGTTTTCCTTAATAAATGTCTCCTTTTGTTTCTAAATATAATTTAAATAAAATATTTATAATAATATTAAAAAATAGAAAATAAATTATTTATGATTGTCACTTTAGGCCTCAAATTATCTCGAGCCAGCCATATTACAGTTAGTTACACCCCGTTACTTCTAGTAGTAAGGCCTTAGCTGAACAACTCAGCTGCTCATTTTGGCCAATATAACCCTAGTGAATTTACTATTTTGGTTGAAGGTTCTTTATTGGTTTCTCTTAGTCCTTTTACCCGAATAGATACATTTGGAGATTCTACTTCGATGAAACACAGGTCTACCAGGACTTAATATTCTGCATTTGAACTTGATATTCATTGTATAGACTTCTAAGATAAGGTCTCATACTTGACACGGAATTGAGAACATTAGAGTAGCGTACACGTGACTATGGCGTTATAAGGTCTCACTATAACACAAAGCATAATTTATAATGTGATTAATATATAAGATTGTATTAATTATATTATTAATGATAGGCTCGATTTTATAATAAGACCAACTTCAAACGAAGTAAACGTTGAGAGCGTAAAAGCGAAGGGATGACATTCATATGCAGAATTATTGATAGGTGTGCTCCACAGTGGAGTTTCACACATACCACCCATGTAAAAGTGTGCAGCAGACCGTTCGGATGCTATTCATTTGTACCCATGACACTTACAGCTTGAACGTAACTTTCGTTTTATATGTGACAGACAACAGACTTCTATGATAGAGCCGAATGGTCGTTTTCCAATTCAAACATGCATACATTTTTTCTCAGCTATTTTGGATTCAACCGTGCACACTCCCTTTCATACCCACGCACATACGTCATGCAGTAAATCAAATTGGAAACCCCAAAAGCCAGTTTACAATTACATCTGCACCTTATATTATTTGTCCATCACCTTCTATTAATTCTTCGTTAAAAGCTATTTTACTGAATTTTATTTCACCAATTTCCATGCAGAGAAGTGGATTGTAAACTAATTAAGAAATATGTCCCAAAATATCAAATTTCTTTGAAACCGGAACCCAAACACATAAACACATCTGTAGAACTCACCATCACATTTAATGAGATTAATTTTCAACAAAAAATCAAAAGCTCTCTCTCAACAAATACAAAAGGATCACCTTTTTCCATAAAAGAAAAAGAACAAAAGAAAAAAGTCAGAATATTCGGCCTAGGGAGTGAAAATTGAGAGAACATCAAATCCAAACCCAAAATTATCAATATAATTCGGATTGAAGTTTGCTCCAAAAACCTCAAAAACCCTAGATTCGACCCCAAAACTCAGCTCATATTTAATCCATAACCTGATTAAGTCAAACTATACCAGTTGAATCCAAGATCTAAAGTTTCTTTTTTTCAATTTCATGAGACAAATCCATTGTCAAACATGTCCTGAGTTTCACAAAAAGCCCAGTAAATTTATATATATTAAAAAAAAGAAAATGGGAAAAATATCATGGGCGAGACTCAATTACGTGTTTGGAATTGGTATCCTCCGTCGTACTTGTCTCACGATGATTATGAGTGAATCAATTACGATCCATCATGTCAGCATGAACAATGTTTAATTTAAATTGGATAACAGCCTCACATGAATGGCATGTAGCATTTAGGATGACTTGGTAGATTTTGTTTTGTCTAATTAAAGTCACCTTAGGTCAAGTGCCACATAGGATCCGAACTCATGTGCATGTAGCCTAGGTCACCCTTTTTTTGCTACGTTGACCTATTGGCCAGGAGTGGAAACATCAGAGCACCCATAAGAAATGAATCTCTAACAGGTGTTATGAGATTGAATTGCCTATTTATCAGCCAACCCTCTAGTCCATTAAACTTACGTGTTGCTTCTCTCCATTCCCATTTCCTTTCATAATTGTTCTTTTGCCTTTTGTTTCCTCATTTCCACTTTCCCTTAATTTTTTTATTGTGTCGTCCCCATCTCGCTAGTGCGAATGAGTAAAAGCACGGGAATCTGAGTTCAAACTTGGACGCACACCCCTCTTTTTGCCTAATAATGAGGAGACAAAGAATCTTAATGCCTGGGCCCTCATCTAATCTAATCATTGGGAAGATGAGGAAGCTACCTTCATTGGATTGGTTCACGGTATTCTAAAGTGAAATTCCAAATGGAATAAAAATACAAGAGGACCTAATCATAATATGATAATCCTTTTTAGTAAAAAGTAGATGTTATTTTATTATTTAGTGGAATGAGAAAGTTATTGTTTACTTTAAAAAAAATTTTTTTTTTTAGTTTTTATACTTTTGATATGACCTCCTTATCATTTTATGCCTGTTAAATGGAAGCTTCCTTTCATTCTACTTTGTTAGTTAAATACACAAACACTCATAGGGGTGTCGGTTTAGTAGTGAGCATATGTGCTCTTGACCCATCTGGGTTCTCGTATTGCTTATGCCACCCTAGTTATATAATTTAGGGAAAATTTTAAAAAGTATAAAATTTTTTATTCATATTCAAAGAAGTACATAAAGATATGAGTATTTTAAAAAAGTAACAAAATCTTCCACAATTCTTTCAATGTAAGTCCTCTTCCTAAGTATTTTAGAAGAAATGAAAAAACCTTCTGAGAGATTTTTGTCTTTTATTAATCTCATTCCTTTCAAAACTGGCTATTTTGATTTTGATGGGCATAATTCCTTAATGAGGAATTCTCAACAACTCCTCATTTAAAAAATGAGAGTTTATGCCTTTTTCGGCATATCTAATAAAAATCTGTCACCTCACAAGTGCAAAGCAAAAAATAAGGAATAGTTAATTTTAAAGAGATATTGATGATATATGTTAAAATCTCATAAGCTAAAACAAGGGTGTTTCTTTTTTTTTTTTTTTTTTTTTTGTGAAAAACACCTGGGGAGTTTTGGAATTCCCTTTTCAACCATCATGTCTATCCATGCATAAATGTAGTTGAAATGGGCCCCACTAAGCCATTTGGGTTGGACTTCATCATTTCTCTTAAATGATTCATTAAAGGAAAATTCTGAAGAATGAAATAAGGGTATTTTATCATTTTTTCGAATTTTTTTTATGGAGAGGACTTAATTGAAAGAATTGTGAAAGCCTTTTTTTTTTTAAAATATCAAATCTTCATACAATTTTTGAAAATGAGCCAAAAGTTTTATACCTTTTTAAAGTTTCCGTATAACTTATATATCGCTTGTAAGATTTAACATAAAATACTACTAAAAAGTACAATTGGTCGTAGGATAATATCCAAGGGCAGTGGGTATACTTGTTAAATATGGGGTAGTAAATGTGTCAAATAAATGGATCCCACTATTCCAACATTATTTAGTCCTAGTGATATATGAACATCATCCAAATCCTATACTAATTACTAATATTTGGTGAGCCTTGTCATCATTACCAACATTGGATGGACCTCTGGATTACTAATATTGAATGGGTCCAAAAATTTTCATACTTAGTGAATTCCATTGCAACTAATAACATTACATGGATCTCATAGTGGTTAGAAGTATTAGATGGTGATAATCAACATTGGATGTGCTGCACCATGTTCGAGTTTTGGATTGTTAGTATTGAAATATTCCTCTGCGGGAAATGATGGGTGATCTTTTTGAAATTTTTGCCTACAATCACGTTTGCTTTTGGGGGTTACAGTTTGAACTGCGTTACTATACTGAGATCACAAGAGATTTACCTGGCTTTTTTTAGGCCTGAAGGAATAAATCTGGCCCAATGAGCCAGGACAACCTCCATTGCCAAAAAAAAAAAAAACAAACAAACTGAGTCATAATTTATGACATGTTATTCGCCGTAGAGTTAAAAAAAGTCAACCAAAAGCATTCCAACCAAATTTTAGTCTGGCAACACAAAAATGTGCCAAAAGTATGAAGCCAAATAGGCCCTTGGGTACCTGGGGAGAGCTTGGAGAACTTTGGAATGCTTCCAAGGGCTAAAAGTTGCAAATGAGTGGGACTCCACCCTATTTGTAAAGTTTTTGGGGCAATTTCTATCAAGTGCTATAGTATTAAGGAACCTGCTACAGCACTACTGCCATACCTTTGCGGCTCTTCCACAATAATTCTGTTGAATAACATCGCTATAGTTTTCTACTATAATGATTTTGCAACTCACGTTTCTTCATTCTTTAATGCAAAGCCACTTCTCTTTCCTTCTCTTTCCGTTGAAAAAGTCCCAAAAACACTTCTTTTCCGTCTCTTTTAATTCTCAGCTTGTTGCTTCTCAAGGCTAGCAAAAAGGCTTTGACTAAGTAATTTTTTCTTCTTTGAGCTCCAATACATTTCTTGGAACTTCAAAAATAATTCAAATGTCTTCCGGTATCTTTGTATCTCTTGAATTCTCAGATTAATCCTCATGAGATTGTATGATCAAGCTAAATAGTGTGCCCCACAATGTTATTTGTTAAAACTTTATGGATGTGTTTGGAAGCGGGATAATTTTTTGATAGAATTGAATAGCTAATACCATCCAAACTTATCCAATAGTATTATTGCATGGGATGAGATTCCATTTATCCTAGAGATGAATCCAATCCCCTCTTTGGTTGCGTTCGGATAAATGAGGGACAATGGACAAAAAGACATAAAAAATATAATCTCACCCCCACTCAAAGTCAATATAAGTTATCTCACCTCCCAGGTGGAATTATCTAAACCCTCATATTAGGTATTAATTCAATGTAGTGTCAGGACTAGGATGATTTAATCCTAGGCACTAAAAATACAAACAAACAAGGAACAAGTGGAATATGATGCAAAAAGTTGCTAATCTCTCCACTTATCTCTACCTTATCCTGCTTCCAAACACATCCTACGGTATCTGTCTTTGCATATTTTAAAGCTTTAAACATCTCAATTTTGTTTATTTCTTCACATTCGCGTTTCCAATCCCCAAACTCTTCAATTTCTTTGCATTTATTTTATTGTTTGATGGATTCGATCATCATATGTCAAAGACGGCCTCATCACATGGTCAGCGGATAAAGCCATATTAACTCCTAAATTATGCTTAGAATGCTTACCAAAGGATAATATAACATAGCCATTAACGCTAAGAGAGTTTCAGTGCATGAGTAGCATTAAGGGTCATTCCATTGGAATGACTCTTAGAAATATTATTGTTCTAAGAGCAAATTCGACTAGTAATGGAAGGTCCCCGATCATCAATATTTTTACTCCAATGGTGCTTACAGCCTCATTGATCTCAATGGAGCTAGACGAACAGTGGTCATTTACACCAGGTTTTTAAGAAATATTATCCATGAAATGGTAAGAAAGGGTAAAGATCTAGAATGTTTTAACTCTGGAAAATTCCACTTGGCTCCAATTTGAGTGTGGCCTTATTGGATTGATTAGCATAACTATAAGTCTTATTTGTTTTGGAAAATTTTCCAACCACAAATCTCACCCATTTGTTTACATAGAATTTAATTCCTAAAATTCTAACACATGTAATCCTCTCACTGAAAGTGAGTATCCACAATGGGCAGCAGCCGTTCTCCCGTTTGATGGAGAATGAAACACATCATTACCCTTATAATTAAATCAAATTCCAAAAAGTTATAGTTTCTTTTACATCTTCATCTTACATCCTTCACATGTGTATTTAGATATTTATTGGAGTAGAGTGAAGTGGAAACTCACTTCAAAAAATATGAAAAGATGTTTTGGTCATACATAAAGTTAAAAAATCAAAATTCTCCCTTTAAAAAAAAAGTAAAAAAACAACATTCTTAGACCACTAAAATAATAAAAAAATGTGATCACATTATTAGACCCCATCATATTTTATTTTATTTTTATTCGATGCTTCCACTCACTTTACTTTACAAGTAAAGTTAGCAAACAAGTTACCATTTCTGCGAATTTCCACAAATTCATTTTCATGGAAACGAGAGCCCCATAAAGAAAAGGCAGAGACACAGAAATTATATTGGTTTTATGAAAACGCAACGGCTCATGTTCCTGATGCAAGCATGGAAGACCAACAGATGCAGTGCAACGTGGAGTTATTGTGTTCGATAATGTAATCTCTTTCTTCAGCTGCAGGAAGATTTGTGGCAGTTTGCTCCTGACTTTTCCATGTGACCCAGGTCGTCTGGTGGGAAGCCAAGTAGCCTTTTTTCCTCACATCAACCCCACATGTGATCTCTCTCAACATCATATTCTCAAAAAAGTCACATTTATACATGTGATATCTCTCCCTATCTGACAACCATATTCACAAGGAAGTCATAAAAGTCACACAAATCTCTCTTCCCCCCATGTTCTCAAGACTGACATGCAAGGCACACTGTTCACACAATCCATACTTTCCCACTTTATCCATATAATAATGTAACAAACACCGATCATTCATTTCATAACTGCTGGAACAACTGAAAAACACATTCCTTTCATTCACAGCCTCCTGCTACAACTGAAAAATGAAAAGCACTGCACCTCTCAAGCTTGTGTTGTGGTCTCTTACTGCGGTATCCTTGATCCTCCACCAAGGTCTTAATCCTTTCTTTCCTTTCTTCTCCTTGTGGATTTTGTTTTGAGCATACAAATATATTTTCACATACATAGCCTAGAGAGTTAACTAGATTTAAGGCCTTTGCAGGGTACGGTGCGAGATGCGACACCAAAGCTCCGACGGTGCAGCAGGTTCAGGTGGGATTTGGAAAGCCACCGAAGTTCGCGGTGGAAGTCAAGAACAACTGCCCCATGTGCCCGGTCATCGACATTCATGTGAAATGTGGGAACTTCTCTCAGGCTTTGGTCGATCCAAGACAATTCAAAGTACTGGGTTACGATGACTGTATCATCAATGGCGGCCTTCCTTTGCCACCTCTCCAAAAGCTTTCTTTCACCTATTCTCACAGCAAGTTCCTCTTGACACCGAAGGAGTGGCACTTCCAATGTGAATGAGCACGTGAGGAGAACTTGCAACCCAGGACGCATTTCAAGTTGAATCCTTCTATTTTTGTTTTTTCTGTTGCTATCTGTGTTGGACGTCTTTGATTTCCTGTTGATCTTTTGAGTTAAGAATATTTGAGTTGGCATGCATGCATATCAATGATTACTCGTTTTCAATCTTTTTTACTTTTCACGTACCAGAACTCTAAATATAAGACACATTGTATGTAGGCCTAAGATCCTGCTAGGGAGGCAAGTACGTTGCATCATGTTCTACGATGAGTATGGTGCTCATGAAGTTGCTTATGATCCACCAAGTTCTCCAAGAGCATGTTATTAAAGTCTGAAACCAGTCGAGATGAAAATCTGACGACAATAATCATACATTGAATTGACCCGGCCAGCCTATAAAAAACAAATCGAACCCATCCTTTGTGTTGGTAACCCACAGCGGAGAACTTCTTGCATTGGGTAGTTACCAGAGTTCAAGGCAGGAATTTAATAGTATTTCATCCTAGAGTATACTACAGCCAACAGAAGCTCTTGTTAACATAATAAATAAACTAACTGTAAGGATTGAAATTTGAATAGAGTACCTATTTGGCACTTGATGATGATCCAGATGAGTCCATAAATCAGTGTCATAACTCATTACTTCGATGAATTTGTGGAAGTTAACAAAACTGTTATAGGAGTTGTTCAATGTGGAAACACAATAATCAGAAATTAAAAGCCTCGCCTGTAGGGCCCACTTCGGCTCAACTATATCAATATCATGTCCTCACAGTTCAATTTGACACCATACAAAGTAACTTCCTTTAATTTTTATCCCTACGTAAAGGACTACAGCTCACATAGGGGCACTTGTCTCCCTAACTATATGAACTAGATATAGGGACAACTCATCCAACCTGTATTAATAGTTGAATTGATCAAGCAAAAAACATATCAAAACTTGCATTTCAGTTATAAGATAAAAATTGTCTAGTTCTTCATTGTGATGATCAGAGGGACCAAGGGATGTAAGTCAGACAGATTGCAGAACCAGCTCTGATTAGACATGCAAATGCAAATTCACAAGTTTAATGGCTTCAAATTAAAAAAAAATTCCACCATCCATCCAACGGTCCATTCCATTTGGATGGCAATCAAACACTAGGCTCAGTGACTATCAGGGTCCCTGTTTGTGCACAGTTTAGATGGGTTGCTAGGGGAGCCCCACCAATAGTTCTCACTTGGAGCAGATGCCACCAATTATTTGCTTATTAGTGCCCTGGCCACTTGATTTAAATCATGGAAAGAGAGACTGACTTGATAAAGGAGAAGAGGAGGGACTTCCCTGACAGTACACTGATCAACAAGAGAAAAAAAAACAAAAAACACAAAAATAAAAATAAGAAAAGGGAAAGTAGCTTCTAAAAGCAAAAAGTCAAAAGTGTTTTCCTTACGGGCTCTAAAGGTCTCCACCTAGATCAGTTTAAAAAAAAATGGAATGGAACGAACGTCACAGTTTTTCGAATCTTAGCTGACAGACCGTTGGATGGATGCGAAAAGCTCCATGGTCAACCCAAGGGCCTCAAAAACTTGGCTATGTCAAACTTAGGTGGGTGATAATTCATGGGAGAAAATCTTCCCCAACATGTGTAATACAAGTAGAGAGTTCGTTGTGATAAGAGAGATACTTGCAACCTTACTAAAAATAATAGTGTTAGTACTAGTGATGATGATAATGATAGGGAGGAGGAGGACAATAATACAAATGCACACTAAAAACAAAAGAACTACATCCCCTGTTTGTTGTTCCTTACAATCAGGTTAGATTCAACCCAAGGGTAGAGCCCCTAAATATCAAATGTCTGAAACCCAAAAAACAAAGCACTGAAATGAGCCCATCTAAAATAAGGCAAGCAGCCAAGCACTTCAGAAGTCTGAAGATGTAAACCAAACAAGAACAGCAGCATGGAGAAACATGAGATGCCCGAGTGAAAGGAGCATCTCATCTCACGCAGACCCCTAGGGATCTATCCTTGGGTGAATAAGTAATTTCACAAGTGTGCTGTACCACCTCCCAACTTAGCTGCATTTACAAATGTAATATCTTACACTTTTTTTTCCTCTATTATGAAAGAATGTATGTGAAACTGTAGTCAAACCAATGAAAGCCATGTCACCATTTGCAGCATTTCAACAAATCAAATTCAGCATCACAGTGAGTAACAACAGTACTGTAAAACTAATCCCCATACTGCAAGCAGAGTTAACATTATGGGAACCAACAGTGTAGACTGCTCCAGTCTTGTCATCCATCACTTGGATACTCGAGGAGCCTGAAATCAAAATAAATGAACTCATTGTTTGATTTCCAATCAAATGAATCCCCAAAATATAAAAAAGTCTTCAACCCATGAATAAAAGAAGAAACAAAAAAAAGGCTCCAATGTTCTATATTAGCCTTCCTAAGCAATTAACTAATCTTGCCACCATACAGATGGAAACTATACTTTAGCTCCCCATCACAAAGCAAAGATCTACAGTGCATTAGTAAAATTGGATTAAGAGCTTCAAAATAAATTACATAAATATACAAGTGTGCTATTAAAAGGTAAATGATTATAGCTAGGGGGGTTTACCAAAAAAATCCCCTTACACAAGGAATCCACAACTGAAGACCCAAAACACATCTAATATTGGGGAAGGACCTCCCACCCAAATTTCAACATCAATTTCCATTTTTGCCCCTAAATTCATTGATGTCAACGAAAACCAAATAACACAATTTGTTTCCCCATATTGATAGAAAGAAGAAAAAGGAGAAAGAAGAAAAAGAACAAAGAGCAGCTAATCAATCACATAGCCTTTCCCTTCGTTGCTAGTCCGCTCCATCATCATCTCCGGCTTCTCTCCATCTTCTCCTTCCCACTCCACTTTGTCTGCTCCTCATCTTGCTTTGTCGCCTCTTCGTCCCTACTTGCCATCTCTGGCTCTGCAACGACACCTCCACTTCATTTGCAGCCACTGCCCAAATCAATCTCCCAAGTCTCCTTTTCTATTCATTGTCCTTCCCATTAGCGCGCCCACAACCCCCCCACCCCACCCTTCCTTCTCCTTTTTTTACCATTTTTTCCCCATTTTTTCCCCTTTGCAGCCATCATTTTCACCATATCTCTCAATTCTTATCACTTCTTCTATTTTATATTTTCACTCTCTGAGCACACATTGTAACCTAGAACTCATCAAATCAAAACAATCCTTTTTCCCCTACCTTTTTCATAAATTCCAGATCACTCATCTGGTTGCAACGTTATTGCATGAGTCTCTCACTCTATTTTTTTTTTTTAATATGGATGTTTTAGGTTTTTTTTTTTCCATCAGGAGCGCTTGTTGGGATGCCTAAGTGATAGTTTTAAAACTTTTTTTCTACAGAAAGTAACACTTTTTATTGATGTATAGAGTTGAAGTGGGGTAAGACGAATTGAGTTTTCTTTTAAAGTTGAGTTTTCTTTTAAAGTTGATCCTCCGCTTTGTGATAAATAAAATGGGAGTGAAGACTTTCTAAAATATTGATAATGCAATGAAGGATCTAATGACGATATGGAAGAACACTAATGAAAGCCGCATAAACATGGCTAGTTTAGCAAGTTGGTTATTTTCTTATTTTGTATTGCTCATTTTGTGACCTTTTAATAAGCGTTATACAAACTTAAGCAGATCAATCCATATCCTCGAAATAGATAATTGTAAACTTACAAAGGTCATGTGATTTATTTGTGAATGGATTATTTGTGGTTCTATATATGATTTTTTATGGGATCTTTATATTTTAATTGTATTTTAAATATTGGATATGTTGTTAATATGAAAACACTCTTTGATTGTTTAATTTTATTAATGTCTATGACTAAAATATGGTTGTTGTTTATTTCGAATGTGGAATATGTTGTTCTTGTTGATGGTGTTTATTGTGGATAGTTGTTGATTTTAATGAGGAACAGATTTTAATGTGGATGGTTGTTGTTCATGTTGATTTTAGTGAGGAAGATGTTGTTACTATGCATGAATGTTGATTGAATGAAGAAGAGGATGTTATGTCGATGATGCTAAATACACAATGAGGAAGAGGTTCTAAATGTGAATGGATTGGTGATATAAAGAAGAAATAGGTTGTTAATGTGGAACATGTTGTTGTTTATTTTGAATGTGAAATAGGTGTTCTTATTAATGGTATTTGTTGTGAATTGTTTATGTAAATGTTTTATGTAAATGGTGGATGTGGATGATGGATGTGGCTGGTTATTGTTTTGAGAGTGAAACAAGTCCTTAATATCACTGAACCAGGTTGTAGCTGATGCTAAGTTTTTAATGGTGAAGAAGTTCTAAATGTGGATAGTTCATATCTATGCTGAACAGGTTGTTAATGTGAAATATGTTGTTCATATAGAGCAGGCTTTTAAATATCGTTTAATGCAGATGAGTTTTTTATATCTTAACTGGTGAAAAAAATTTTTATGCCATATTTTATGTGAATGGTTGGTTGTTATTTTGAAAGTGAAAAAAGGTGTTAATTGATGAACATGTTGTAGGTGATGCTTAGTTAGTTATGATGAAGAGGTTTTAAATGTGGATCCGTCATATCTATAAGGAACGGGCCATTGAACATATTGTTCATATAGAACTTAGTTTTCAATGTGATTTTTCAATGCGAAATGTTTTTAGAACATGCTTAATAATGATTGTTGGTGTGGATGGATAGTTTGCACAAAAATAAATAGTTTTTAATGAGAATGATTGCCAATGCAGGTGGTTTTTTTTTTTTTCTATATTTGAATGTTCTAGTATTTATTTATAAGAACTTCTTCATACACAATTTTTTGTTGAAGTAAATGGATTATTTGTCAACATCGACAGATATTGCGTTTTATTGTGCCAACTTAAAAATTCATCAAGATCGACTAATTAGTTATCGACATCAATAGATATTGTGCTTTACTCCTTGTGCTAAAAATTAGCTATCAGTTAATATTCATTGATATCGGCAAATTATATAATGATATCGACGAATTTTTTATTGACGTCAACAAATACTATGTTTTACAGTATAAACTGAAAAATAGCTATCAATGGATATTTGCTGATATTGACAAATTATATATTGATAGTGACGAATTTTTTGCCGAATATGATGAATACTCTGTCTATCTTATATATCTTACACTGCGAACTAAAAATTTTCTATCAGTCCATATTATTTGATATTGAAAAATTTTATATTTATATTGGCAATTTTTTTACATTTCAAACTAAGAAAAAGAGATGGAAAAGATGGAGATGAACATAAACAAGGTAGAGAACAAAAAAATACAGTTGGTTCATTAGATGAAAAGATGGAGATGAATGAAAAAGATGGTCTAGGGTTGGAGACGATTAAAGGTATGAGTTTGGTGAATGAATCCAAAAAATCATGAGTTTTGACGGTGAGATGAAGAATGATGACCTCCAACAAGTTTTCTTCTTCTTCTTTTCTTCTTTTCCTTCTTCTTTCTCTCTTCTATCGACTTGGGAAATAAGAGTTTTGTTGACATCAACTAATTAGGGGCATAATAAGAAGAAAAAAAGGAAGAATTTGGGCAGTAGGTCCTCCTCTGATAGTAAAAATATTTGGGGGTCCTCAGTTGTATTTGGTCCTCAGTTGTATTTTTCATTTTTAGTTGGATTTTTTTTGTAAATCCCCTTAAAGCTAAGTAAACTCTCAAATCTCAATAGAAGTCAAGTTATGTAGGCCCTTAAAAACCTGAATATATTTTTAATATGTGGATATAATTATCTTTGATCTAGCCGGGATGGAACATACAAGGATCTGGCTCCAAATCTGGATCCAAAAGTTCTAGATCCTACATGCATTGATCCGGATCCAGATCTAAATCTCTCCCAAATTCCAAAGAAAGTTCCTTACCCACTTGGAACTGAAACATGGCACACACCCCCTTCTTGATGAATTTACGCCATGATTTGAAGTTGGATACTTGGATTACAAATCCAAAATATCAAATTTTCATTGCGTTTAAACCTTTAAATTTGATATGATGGTGCTAGTTTTTTTTGTTGAACCTTAGGTATAAATTTGATTTTCCCATTACACACCCCTCATTCATCTCCATTCATCTAGGTGGGCCCTATAGCAGGTCTGCGTCAAAGAATGATGCAAGCAATGAGCAGTGGATCATCATCAACATAGAGACAACATAAATGTTTGTGACCATTCATTTTTGCAAAAGGGATATTCATTTCTTTGGTTTAACCAAGTAAAAGTGTCTTGTCCTAGTAGTGAAACCATATAGAACACTTCTTTTTATTGTTTTTCTTTTTTATCTATAACAGCAAATTTTATTAGAATGACCATAAAAAAAGCCAACCCAGAAGAAAACGAACCACCCCAATCAGCAAAGAAAACCCCAGTATAGGGGCACTATAGCCAAGCCCCTACTAGAGAAGGAACATTAGACGGAAAACCCCACCCAAGGAGTGACTCTCTCCACCCCCTCCTTGGCTAGGGCATCCACCATACTGTTAGCCAACCTCACAACATGACAACTCGGCTAATAACTAGGAAGCGAAAAGATTAATCTTATTAAAGGAGAACTACAATTTCCACGGCTTCGACACAGAAGTAGACACCCAAGTAATCGCGTCCAAAGAACCACTCTCCATCACAAGCTTTGGAAAGAACCAGAGAAAATCCACAAAGCATCTAGAATTGCCAATCACTCTCCAGTCTCCATTGTGCCTTTGCTATTTCAAACAAACTATATAGAACAGTTGACCAACAGGAATTGTAACTGGGGCCATTTCTTGTTTTTCCTCTAGACATTTTAAGTTTCTTTTCAATGAGTCAACATTTCATCACCAATAGTTTACCACGGGGCACAAGTTGCATCATCATATACTTTCCCTTACTTTATCTATTAAAAGGTATTGAGTAGAACTAGACTGTTAACATGGTAAAGTTATGATGGTGGTCTGGCCCACTGTAGACCACCATCCGTGAAAGTTTATGCTACAGGAACTTTTCCTTCTAAATATCAAACATGTACAGAGAACACATTCTAAAATCACAAACCAATAGATTAAAATACCCGGACTATCCATCTTATGGCTTGTTTTACTAAATAAACAACTCATTTTAACTGAATCAAATTCAAGGGCAAATTGAAGTACAGAATAGCTGAAATAACAAAGAGAAGAACATATACTCACAGTTGTATTCTGTCCATCCTATGACTTGATTTTCAAGATCATAAACAACAAGCTTATTTGATAACACAATATCTGCTTGACAACATAGGGTAATGAGAAAGCATGAGTACAATTTCTATAAAAGTAAAATTTCTACAAAACTGACAATCAAGGATTAGGTCACCAGAATCTAAAAATCTAAATGCAGTGTCCTATCATTCTTGTATAACATCCTCACAAGTGAAAACAGTTGTTACTGACTGATGTAGATCAACCCACATCTGTTATAATGATAAATAAAGCATTAAAGCTTTTGGATGCTTATGGTAGAGGTCATGGGACCAAACATGTCTCTAGGAGGAATAAGGATTGAAAGCACTCTAAAACAGTCCTCAAATAATTAATAAATTATAGACAGTCAAAAACAGAGAGTTTTTCTGCAATTCCAGTGGAAAATCCAGCAAACAGGCTGTTTATTGGGCCTCATTCAAATGGGCCCCCAAACCCATGAAAGCTTCACACCAGCTTGGTTCTCCAGACATCCCCTAAATTCTGGTGGGTCCATCTGATGGAATGGTAAGCAGTGTGAGTCCCATAGCTTCAAACATCCGAACAGTTCTGGACATTCCAGAACTTGCAATTTCATCCTTTCTTGAGTAATTTTAGGAAATTTAAAAGATGTTTTAATTTATTTAGGATGGAGAATGTTCTCCTACAAGGAAACTGCATTTGCAATCCATCTGTATGGAGTACACTTGGGCCCACCCTTAATCAATCCAGCTCCTCTCATACATCTTTCATTCAATGATTTGGCATGAGGCACAATTTTACACTCATCAATCATTCATCACTGTTGGATTGAATCTCAAAACAAACCTACAGTAGCCATTAGTTTGTAAGGCTATGGAATCAAGTCCTAGGATAATCTGATGAGGATGATGTTTTTGGATGACCCCTATCCATAAGGAACCTTTGCATCTGCTCTCATCGATGCAGTATAGACCTCAATGGCCACATGTATAGGGCCCAAATAGATTTAGGGCTTTTTATTATGTAATTATGTCATTAGATTTTTATTTTATTTTATGGATTGTAATTAGGATTAGGTTTCCTTTGTTATTTAGTTTTCTAGTTTAATTAGATTTCTTAGGCACTAAGTTATCTTTTCTTATTTATATGGCATTGTAGTGAAGAGTTATTCAGAAACTCCGTCAATTTTTGCTGCCGGTCCCAAGCCCTGGTAAAGGAGGACGGTTGTGTTAGGTAGATGACAGCCAGCGTAAAACTTTGTCACAACCCAAATATGAATTCTGAGAAAATAATATTTCACGATAAGGCTAGGGCGTTTCCCCGCTTTAAACGACGCATTGCAGCGTCGCCCGACTGCAGTGAAAAGTGTGCAAGGGCTACCGCATGACTTTGGGCTAGTGCGGTTAAAGAAGTTAGTCCATGAGAAGAAGAGGAGGAATAGGAAAATTAGACTTGCTACTTGGAATATAGGAACCTTGACAGGCAAGAGCATGGAGTTGGTTAAAGTAATGAAAAGAAGAAGAAGTAGTGTGGCTTGTATATAGGAGACAAGGTGGAAAGGGAATAAAGCTAAGGAACTCACGGAGGGGTATAAACTTTTCTATGCAGGAAAGAGTAATACAAGAAATAGAGTGGGTACAGTTGTAGATAAGGATTTGAAAGAGAAAATTGTAGGGGTAAAGAGGTTTGGTAATAGAATTATAGTAATTAAACTAGTGCTAGAGGAAGACATAACTCATATCATCAGTGCATATGCTCCGCAAGTAAGACTAGAGGAAAGTGTGAAAAGACAATTTTGGGAGGAGATGGATGATTTAATGCGAGAAATCCTAAATAATGATAAGATTTTCCTTGGAGGGGATTTAAACAGGCATATAGGAAGAGATAATAGAAGATATGAGAGAGTGCATGGAAGGCATGGATTTGGAGAAAAAAATGAATTCGGAAACACTATATTGGACTTTGCAGTGGCATTTGATCTTGTAGTAGCAAATACTTACTTTAAAAAGAGAGATGAGCATTTAATTACATATAAAAGTTGGAGTAATCGGAGTCAAATAGACTTTTTTCTAGTTAGAAAACAGGACCGATTGGCTTGTAAAGATTACAAGGTTATCTCAGGAGAGAGTTTGACTATATAACATAGGCTCGAAGTTTTAGATATTTGCATTAGAAGTAGAAAGAGAGTGGTAGTAAACAAAATGGACCCTAAAACAAAGTGGAGAGATTTGAAGGGGGAAAGAGAAATATATTTAAGGACAAAATGATTGAGAAGGGAGAATGGAATATTGAAGGAGAAACTACAGTAATGTGGAATCAAATGGCTAATTAGATGAGGAATGTTGCAAATGAGGTACTTGGAGAATCAAAAGGGAATAAACATATTAATAAAGAAACATGGTGGTGGAGTGTAGAAGTTCAGGAAGTTATTCGACAGAAAAGACATTGCTACAAAGTTTGGCAGGGGACTAAGAGTATGAAAAATTTTGAGCCGTATAAAAAGGCAAAGAAAGAAACTAAGAAAATAGTACGTAGTGTAAAGTTCAAAACATATTATGACCTCTATAATAGGTTGGGAAAAAGAAAAGGAGAAAGAATATTTTTAAGCTCGCAAAAATAAGAGAAAAGAAAAGTAGGGCCTTAGATCATGTCAAATGTATCAAGGACAATGGGGAAAATATTTTGGTGAAGGACAACGATATTAAAGAAAGGTAGAAGGAATATTTTAGCAAACTTTTAAATGAAGAATATTTGGGCAATACAAGAGTTAAGGAGGATACTTCATTACTAGAGCATACTTTTCTCCGTAGAATTAGAGGGGTAGAAGTGAAGGAAGCATTAAAGCGAATAAAGACAGGAAAGGCAATAGGCCCAGATGGTATTCCGATAGAGGTATGGAAATGCTTAGGAGATGTTGGGGTAAGTTGGTTATGTAGACTATTCAATAAGATACTTGTGACAAAGAAAATGCCGGATGAATGGAGAAGAAGCATTGTAATACCTATATATAAGAATAAAGGAGATACACAAAATTGTACCAACTATCGAGGGATTAAACTTATGAGTCATACTATAAAGTTATGGGAGAGAATAATGGAGCAAAGACTGAGAAAAAAGACCAAGATCTCTGAAAATCAATTTGGTTTTATGCCAGGGAGATCATCTATGGAAACTATTTTTTCACTTAGACAATTAATGGAAAAATACCGAGCAAAGAGGAAAAATCTACATATGGTCTTTATCGATTTGGAAAAAGCCTATGATAGGGTACCTAGAAATTTAATTTGGTGGGTTTCAAAAAAAAGGAATGTCCCCAGAGGTTACATTGAAAATTTTAAGGATATGTACGAAGGAGCAGTAACAAATGTGAGAACTACATATGGAGAAACAGGTGGATTCCCCGTGACTATAGATTTACATCAGGATCAACCTTAAGCCCTTATCTCTTTGCATTAATTATGGATGAGTTAACTGCGCATATTCAAGAAAAAGTACCATAGTGTATGTTGTTTGCAGATGATATAGTATTGGTGAATGAATCAAGAGATAGTGTAAATGCAAAGCTTAAGAGATAGCGAGGGGCATTAGAATATAGAAGCTTTAAAATAATTCGTACAAAGACAGAATATATGTGTAAGGTTCCTAACCCAGTTCCCATTTTTAAGTAATTTAAATATAATTTTTATTTAATTGTTTGTATTTAGTTAATTATGGTTATTATAATTATATAATTTTCTTTTGGGTTTTGGGTTAATCGGATAGTAGGTTAGGATCATGAGTATCCACCTTTTGACCCGGCCCAATTCGGACCCATTCTGGGCCCATTAAACCAAACCAGGCCCATATTTTTAATTAGCCTAAACAATAGGGTCCTTTTTATAAAAAACCCAAAACTCTTCCCCAAACCCTAAGCCTATTTATATTCCATCGGTGGGTGCTCTTCTCCCTCACCTCTACAGCAGCTTTCTTCCTCCTCCATCACCTTCTCTTGATCGGCCAAGGTAGGGGCAAGCCCAAATCCAAGCCCAGCAGGCGGATCCACTTCGTCCTCTCTTCTTCTTTCCTCCTTCTTCTTCATCTTCTCTGTTGGGTAGGCTGCGTGATCAAGGGAGAGATCTAGATCTTCTTTTGCATCAAAGGCAAGTGGATTTACACATATCTCTAATGATTTCACTAATTCCATTGATTTCATGATCTTAGATGTATTGTAAATGCCCATTTAAATCTCTAAAGATTGATGACAGGTTGGATGGGTATGTGTTCACAGATTTTTTTTCTGGTTGATGGTGTTTCGATGGATTTGATGATCTTAATAGATTTGATGAAAGGGGATTGGGCCATTGGGAAGATGGGTCTTTTGTTTAAAAAAAAAAAAAAAAAAAATTGACTCCTAATTTCACGTAACCCTATTTTCATTTTTGGGGACGTGACAATATGGATTGCAACTTCAGTGGATATATACAAAGTGTTGAAACCACTGATAAAATTGAAACGCATGAGATACCATGTAGAGATTTTTTTCGGTATCTAGGTTCAATGATTAGTAAGGATGGGGAAATTGACGAGGATGTGAAGCATAGAATAAAAGCTGGATGGCTGAAGTGGAGACTAGCTTCGGGAGTACTTTGTGACAGACGAATATCAACGAAATTAAAAGGGCAAATTTTATAGGATAGTGGTTAGACCGGCTATGACATATAGAGCAGAATATTGGCCAATTAAGAAGACGCATATTCATAAGATAGATCTAGCGGAAATGAGAATGCTTAGGTGAATGTGTGGTAAAACTAGGAAAGATAAAATTAGAAATGAGCACTTTCGAGAGCATTTAGGGGTAGCACTAATAGGGGATAAGATTAGATAAACCAGTTTAAGATGGTTTGGGCATGTTGAGCGTAGGTTAGTAATGGCACCGGTGAAAAAGTTTGGATATACAGGTGGATGGTCCATCAAGAGGTAGGAGCAGGCCCAAGAAAACATAAATGGAAATTATTAATTCAGATTTGAAAAGGTTTCACTTATCAAAAGATTTGGCTCAAAATAGAACGGAATGGAGAAACAGAATTCATATAGCCGACCCCAACATGGTTGGGATAAGGCTTTGATGATGATGATAATGAAGAGTTATTCAGAGTTGATTAATTGAATTGTAGGTTTTCCTATTGAGGTTGTCCTCGTTTATTGTCTCTTTGGAGACATTCAAAGTATCCTCAAACAAATGATTATGCTTCGACACTTCCCGCAAACCCTAATCCTTAGGGCCTGCTTCATCATCCCATGGATAAACATGCATCTAAGTGCGCCCCACGTGCTGGACTGTATATCAACAATATGCAACCTGCTCGTAGCAGAACATTATCCTATTATGATTTATATAACTTAGGACTTCAATTGAAGAGTGGCTCAGGTTTTCAAGAACATTTATATGCCTTGAGTTGATTGACTCTGCAGGGGCAGCACACATTCAGGACCTTAATAAATTATATTTCATGCTATTGAATGGAGTAGATGATGATAAAGTAATCCACATGGATGCAGAGATCACTGAAGATGTTAGTTTGTAATATTTTTGTAAACAAATCTGGTAGGTGATAGTGCCCCTATAAAAGGGATATTGATTATCATTATCCCAATCAAGGGGATTTCGCTTGCTGTAAACTATTCTTTCACATTAGTTTGTGGGGGACTGTTCAATATTTTCCTTGGAATCATCATGGCATCAGTGTCTTGTAAGAATTTCTGTTTCTGCATATCAATTCAAGGATTTCTTTTTTTCTGAAATCAAGGTATGTGAGTTCTTCTTTAAAAGACTGATGTTAATAAAAGCGATTTGGGAAGCTATTTCACTATCTTGCCTTGATCAGAGCTAGGAATCATCTATATCAAGCTTCTTCTATTCCCAGAAGATGATTATGTCTGGATTTTTTTATCACTGTGGGCCCCACCTTTCATTCAACATCAAGTGCTTTATTAATCTTGTTATGATTATTAATCTTGTTGTGATAAGTTACCGAAATCTATTGTTTATCCTTATGATTAAAGTAGTGATATTTTATTGATTGAGGATATCGAGTTCTGGGTTCACTATTGATTGGATTGGTTTCCCCTGTGCTGTGTCAAATCTCCACTGAAGCTAAAAACCATCAAGATAAAATGTCTAGGGGTGTGTTTGGTTCAGCTCTGTGGAATGGATTTTGAGGCCTTTGGATTTAAAAAAGCCCAAAAGCCCTCAAAAGTATGTTTGGTTATTCCAATTTTAAAAGGACTTTTGAAAGAGCTTAAGTGAAAAACTACTTCCCAAATAAGCAAGCGGGCTATCACTTCACATTGGAGAAGACCTTTTTGCGGAAAGCAGACAGACATATTTATGGATAATGTCTTGAAATTGGGCATTAGTTTTTCCCATAGGTGTTTTCCTCTCTTCCTCCCAAGTCCCACTCGATGACCTCCTTCCCAGTTTCCACTCTCAATATTCTCCTTTTCTCCCTCCTTTTTCAATCCTCTCTTGAGCGCGTATATTTTTGTTGGTTCGACGGTTTACATATGGTGCTGGCACCATCTTCTCCGACTTGGAAGACGAGAGGTGCATTCGGTTCCTCTCTGCAGTTGACTTTTTTTCTGATTTTTTTTCTTTGTACTTATCTTTCCAGGGCATTTCATCTTGTGTTTCTGCAAACATATACTTCACACGATCTTGTCTCTATGCATTGTTGGACTGGGAAAACCGTGGATTCCCCATTTTCTCTCTCTTTTTTATAACAGTGGATGGCCCCTTCTATTTTATTTTAGTTGTATACTGAAATCTGTTTTATTTTATTCGGGCTAAAATTTCTAGCCAGAACAACCTAATACCCACACACACACACAAAAAGAAAAAAAGAGTGAAAAAAAAAACTACTTGGATTTCAAAATGGTTCCTGTTTTCTTTACATATACATTCATTGTTTTGATTACATATTACATATATATCAGATACATTGAACATAAAAGTGTTTGCCTCCACCCTTATATTGTAGAATTGGTGATTTGGTCTCAAGCTAGGGTGATTAGAAATCTGACTTGGGCTTGTTTGATGATTAATCAGATGGGTTATATACAAATTAAATGCCTAGATTGAGCCTACATGGAAAAGAATAATGGCCTAAGCAAATCAGCTAGCAGGATGCTTATCTCTAAGGCCAATAATATAGCCCGTCTTCTTGCTAATTTGATACTTCCCCACCGGAATGATATATATTCGAAGGTTCTGTATTTTGTCATGTGGATACAACTCTCTCAGGGAAGATATGACGAGCTAGTAGTAGCAACAAGGATAATGAACTATTGAAGAAAGGATTATCTCAGGCCTTTTTTTTTTAACCTACAAGGCTCTTATATAATTTATTTATTTTTATAATGATCTATATAAGTTTTTTTAATTATCAATTGTTTAAAAATGCTTTCTGTATGTACAAATTTTGAATGCTTTTATTGTTAAAAACTAAGTGCAAAAGCTGAGCTCACCAAACAACATTCTCTCTTAATAAGTTGCTTTGATGAAGTGTATTTCTGGAAGCTACTTTAAGAAAAGTACGTTTGATTTTTCAGAAGCTGAACCAAAAACACCCTGAGACTACTACATATTGAGAAAAGCCTCCTGTAAGGTAAACCATAACTTAAGGTTATGACTTCTACCAACTTAAGTTCTTGAAATGAATTAAAAAACATTGAATAAAGAATTGAACATTAATTAATTTGTGACATTGCTTGGATATTAAATTATGATTAGACCCGTGATAAAAAATTTTGTTTTACTATCCAAGTCTGAATAAAGTGATGTGAATAAGCACATTTGTTCTGAAAGGACTTTCTTGGGTTTTTTTTTAGGGGTTGTGAATTAAATTTTCTACATACAACCCCAAAATGTTTTCCATTAAAAATGTAAGCATAACTTTTCCTCATAATGAACAAATGAGTCTTTGAAAAGACAACTCTTTTACACTTTTTTTTTAAAACTAATTAAGGCTTAAAGCTTCAACCAAGTTGGTTTTAGTTGGCATAGATATTTGTCCAGCTCCATGCAATGCTCTTCAAAAATGATGTGAGGTCTATCAAATAAAGACTGAAAAAACCTGAGAAATAATAGAAAGAAAGCAAGGCCTTCAACTAGCATATTGACTTTCATTGAATACCTCCAAAAAGTGTCAACCCTCTTGTGTCCTTGGCTTGCATGCCACTATTTTGCCAACCAATACACCATAAATCACCCTGCATAAAATAAAAAGAAACCTTAAGAAATAAAATAAAACTTGAACAGACAATAACTACTATGAAGAGATTCAAATACAAATCAAATGACTCGTGTTGAATAAAACGAAATAATAGTGTATTCAACTGAAAGGTTAGATGCTTCTATACAGATACACCCTAGCACTGACAACCATACTATACCACACTAATTTGAGAATGTATCTCTTAGGATAATTTGTCACAGTTGTTTTCTCCCCTTAAGATAGAATTACTTACATATGAGATACAAGAGGTTGTCACAATCTACAAAATGTACAGAGAAATTTCCTCTAAAACATTCCCCTTAGGGAAATTTATTATATAGTCCCCCGCTCCTTGCCTTTTGGTGTAACAACCTAGGCCCACTACTCACATGATATTGTCCCCTTTGGCTCATGGGATTTCAACCCACTCTTGCCACATGGATTTAAAAGGCTTCATGTGGGTTAAGGCCAGGTCACACACATATATACTCAGGATCAGAACTTGAATGTTTACGATGTGGGACTTATGCACTATTGTATACCTACTCCTCAAGAGTTTCCCTTGCCATCTTACTAGGCAGGTGCTTGATGCAGGCCTAAGGATTAAGGCCTGCGGGAAGTGGCGAAGCACATGTCCGGAGACACTTCAACTCATCTCCATAGAGACTTCAACACGAGGACACACCTCCAAGAGAAAAAAAACCCAAGAAAATTCTATTCAATACTCAAGTCCGAGACAATGTAATATAAATAGGAAAGGCAAACTTAGGGCCTAAGAAACCTAATCCCATGATAGAAACTACCTTAGTTACAATTCAACAAGAAATTTACAAAATAAAATAAAATATTCGTAATCTATCTTAAGTGAGGACTACTTGTGGACCCATTTTGCATCATTCACCCCATGTTGAAAGAAAAGTTCGTCCTTGAACTCGAGTCTTCTTTAGTTTGCCTCTACAAACATGGTCGACATGAAGCACTTGCTTTGTGGTGTTTGCTCTTGATCTCTACTATGTCGGTTTTGGTTTCTGTGGATAGAGCGTGACTTGCATTTCCTCGTGGATAGAGCGTGACTTGCATTCCCGCGTGCATGAATGTGTATGTGTTGTCACGTAAGCCATGAGTACCATTGTTATCATACATCTATGGGCGACCCAAAGCACAACAAATTGTATCTTTGTGATCCTCACCAATGGCAAAAGTAACTTTTCCGCATCCATTTCTTCTCAGCAATTGGTGAAACCTCCTTAAAGACCATGAGAGCTTCACCATCTCTTTCCTCTTCTATTTCCTTCACTTCCTCTATTTCTTTGTCTTGACGATTATCTTGTGTGTTCAGTTCATTATGTTCACCTTCCATTAGGTTTATTTGTTTGAGACATTCAAATGAATTATGCCCCTTATGTTTGCAGTAAAAACAAGTGGACTTTGTTTTGATCTTCAACAAATTTTCCAAAGGAATTGTCACCAAGGATCAAAATAATAGTAGTGGAAGGTGTCGCGGCTGGTCGCCAAAGCACCATGTAGCGGTATTGGGGCTACGTAGCGGCGTAGAGGCATGATTCAAAAAAGTTATCAAAAAATTCCAAAAAATTGTAAAGAACTAGAATATGTGTTTGTTTTGTAAAAACAACGAAAACAATGGGGCGTAGCGGTCCGCTTAATCCATTCTGTCCTATATCGTTGTATAATTAGTGACTAATAGTATTAATCTTATTTTCCACATGCATTCATTTTGATTACTTCTAGTAACTTATAAACTAATGAAATGAAAAAAAAAAAGCGCTTAGTATTCCATGAAGATATAATCAAAATGAATAATGTATCAAGAGTTTAAGACTAAAAGTGACTCAACAATTAACATTCAACAAAATAAATGATAGAATAAATAATAACTTCATAAATAATACTGTACTTAAAGAGTTGAGACTTGAGAGTTAATATAAAGTTGAGAAATAATATAAAGTGATTTAGTTGACCACATTTTTAAAAAAAATTATTCTTTCAAAAAAAACCTAATAATATGAACATAAAAAAATTAAATAAATTAAAAAATACAAGACAGAAAGTGTGATTTGTCCATGGGATTCATAGATCTAACTACTTGGGAGTGATTTGGTTGGCATTTCTTAAAAAAAAAAGTTTTTTTTCAAAAAGTAAAAAAAATTGAGAATAAAAAAATAAAAAATAAATATATAACCCATAAAATTTTGGAGTTTGATCTATGGGAAACATAGATCCATCACTTAGAAGCCATTTCCAAGAGATTAATGAAGGAAAATGAGGAATAGAACCACAGATCTAAAAAAAATCACATAAAAAATACCTTTTAAAAAATGACTTTCACTCCAAGGAAGAGGAATGATCTGGATTTCTTGACCTTCGTGTTTTTTTGTGTTTCTTTGACTTTGATTTCAAGAAAATGGGATTAGGGATAGTAAGAAGGGGAAAGAAAGGGACACAAAGGAAAGAAATAACTTAAAAAATAAAAAATAATTAAAAAAAAACAGTCGGTACATACTTGCAGTGGCCAAGCGGCTGCTATTTACTTTTACTAACCACTATAGCTCGGTAAGGGTGTTCGCGCCACTAACACCGTTGTAGCCTAGCGGCAGTGGCCACTACAGCCAATATAGTGGCCGTTATTTTGTTCCATGACTGCCACTTGGTTTAGAATCATGCACCGATGTGGTCTTTTGTATAGTCCATTTAGACACACTAAGTTTTCGGCCTTGAAAATTTGCAATATCTTCGACCTTGATTGCATGCTGGATGATCTCATCAACACTATCAAATTTTTTTAATGCATGTGTTGAATATCAATTCTCAGCCCATTAAAATACCTGTCGACTAACACATCATCGTCCTCATTCAAACCACAATGAGCTTGCATTGTTAGGAATTGTTCATAATACTCAACAACCATCCTAGATCCCGATTTCAAGTCTTGAAAGCTTGAACGGAGATCTCTTGAGTAATTGACGGGGACGAATTTTTGCTTCAAAATATTTTTCATCATAATACATGTCTAAATAGGGTCTATATTTTGATTCCACTTCTTTTGCAATTCAGCCATTGTATCGCAACATAATTGTGAAATCAAGTTGCAATCAAAGTGACATCATGGCGCTCAATCATTGGCTTGTGTGAAAGAATACTCTCTACACACGTTAGAAAGAATATTCTCTACACATACTAGCCAATCGATGAATTCATCCGGCTTCAATTTTCCATCATATTAGAAGCAACATTATTTATGAGTTGATCCCATTGATTCCGAATATTTTCTCCACTAAGCTGGTTTCCATTCTTTCTCGAGTGGTGTGCATTTGGGTAATCATCGCGGATAATGTAGCAATGGTGTTAGTCAATTCTTTTATAGAAGAAGATGAAGATTCCATTTTTACTTGCTTTTTAGAAGGCATTTTTTTCCTAATACAAATTAAATAATGATTGACCGAATATGTAGATCTACTCTCTACAAACATGTTGGCGAAGACAGATCTAAAATTAGACGTCATATGGCTCCGAAATAGTGAAAACACATTCTGGCACTTCAAATTTGGTCAAATCAAAATCTTTGATCGGCTAATATGGTAGTGATGATTTTACTTAGTGCTTGTGCCTTTATTTGAGCTTCCTCTTGAAATAGGTCAAGGCTAAATGTTTACAGCCTGGATTGGATCCAACACAAAAGTTGGGTCAAACTTCCTCTTGATGAGTATGGGGCACATGTGGTACACTGAATGCTTCAATTCCCGTGACTAAAAAGAAAATAAAAAGGGTTTGAACCCTTCTTTGTCTTTATTGTTTGCAAAAGGTGGGAAAGAGGGTAGCATTGCTCCTCTTGGAGGTCAATGAAGATGACTATGGCTTTTGAGATGACAAACTATGCATGCAAATTGTGATGCATGAACAAGGGATGAGCTCCACGAGGTTTCGATGATGTATCCGTAGGCGCCGGACAACTTCACGAAGGGAGATTAGGTATGCTGCTCAAACTCCCATTCTGCTTGGTCTTCTCTCTCAATCCTCTCTTTTTCTTCTTTGCCTAGGATGGGGTGGAGGCGTTTGGTTGGGTTCGGAGTCGACTGTGTTGAGGATTTGGTAGTGGTAGAATCAATGGCAAGATGAGATGGGGTTTTGGTTAAGGTTTGGGGATGATGGGTGACGACGGTTTGGGATGGGTCAGAGGGAAAGATTTATAACTATGGACGATAGGTTCAGGAGCAATGTTTTTTTTTTTTTAATTAAAGATAGGGCTTCGGGGAGGGGTTTTGATATGAGGGCATCACTGGGTTCTAAAAGGGGTGATTGAAAGGGGATTCAATTAGGCATGGAAGTTCTGGGATTTCGGTGAATGGGGCTACATGAAGATGATGGGGTTAGAGCTAGTGATGGATTGATGGATGGGGATTTTGGGAAGGGGGGATGGTTTTGGGAATGGTATGGTTAGAGAGGTCCTAATCAATTACCGGATAGGGATCGGAGTGATGTGGATCTTCTCTCTAACACCAAACTGATGTAGGCCCTGGGGTTAAGGCTTGTGGGACGTGCCAAAGCACGTATCCATGGATACTTCAACTTGTCTCCTCATAGACTTCAACGCGAAGACGCACCTCTAAGGGATAGAAAACGCAAGAAAATTCTATTCAATAATCAAGTCAAAGAAAAAGAATTCTACAATGCAATATAAATAGGAAAAACAATCTTATGGCCTAAGAAACCTAATCTCATAATAGAAACTAGCCTAATTAAAATTCAATTAGAAATCTACGAAATAAAATAAAATATTCCTAATCTATCAAGAGTAGGGACCACTTGTGGGCCCATTCTGCATTAATGCTTGCCGGACCTAACGCTCTTCTACAAGGGGCCACAGTCGTGACATTTGTTCTAATTACCTAAAAGTTATTGTAGTATTTGGAATTAATTTTTAATCCTTAACATTACACAATCTTTTTACTCTAGTCAAAATCAGTTTAAAAAAGACACGAAATCCTTTCAATGTTGTCTCCTAAACAAGCATAATGCAATTCAAATTATATCCAAACGATGTTTGTAAGCCTTTTAATCTTTCAATTTTATGCGAAAAAAAAAAACAAACCCTATTTGATGCCCATAACATAAATCGGTAGGCATTGCCTAGGCTGCCTACACTTCAACACATGTAAAATCACCCTCTAGTTAGTGGTGATCACATTTGAGGTGGCCCACCTCCTCCTCATTGAAATATTACTCAAAATCCATCACTTTACTCTCCTCTCTTTGTGCTATGGGTGTTTCTAAAATTTTCCCACTAATGGGTGAAAAAGATTCTTGCAACATTTCTCTTCCTCCCTTGCCTCTTTTTCGTCCCCCAGTTTCTTCATTCTTTAGTTCTTTTTCTCCTTCTTCTTCTTCTTTTTCTTCTTTTGTTGCCGAGTCCTAAGAAGCACGGACACTTCTAAGAAAGTGACGTGTCCGTGTCGGACACGTGTCGGACACCGACACTCCTCGGACACTCTCGGACACGTGTCCGATACTATTTAGCCGTGTCCATAATTAAGAATTAAAAATCTTAATTTCGGACACTTGTTTGACACTCTTTTTGCAACGTGTCCCACAATTCCTAACCCGTATCTATGACTAAAAAATAAACATGTGGCTCATATCTCTTGGACATTTTGTTAACATGTGGTTATTAAAACATAAAAACTTAAAATATAACAATTTTATAACATAGAAAAATATATGATTGTAAACATCAATCATATCACAAGCAAAAGACAAATAAATATTTCACTTAAGAATAGGCCTCAAGATTAGCTTCTTTTTTGCTTTTTGTATTTTTTTTTTTTTAAGGGAGGGGAAAGAGATGATCCACCCTTTTCTTTATATGGATTTTATGGAACTATGGATATTTCATGTTTAATGATTATGAATTATGTTTTAGTGTTATATTGATATTTGATAATTTGATATGTTTGTTAGTTGGTACTTGAATTTTTATTTTTTGATTGCTAAATTGATTAAAAAAGTTAAAATGATGTTATTTTTTTAGTAGATGATTATATATATATATTAATATATATTATTAACGTGTCCCCGACGTGTCCGTGTCCTACTTTTTTGAGAAATGCCGTGTCGGCGTGTCTGTGTCGTGTCGTATCCGTGTCCCGTGTCCGTGTCCATGCTTCTTAGGCCGAGTCATATAGGTTGTCGGGACAAGTTGATTTGCATCAGGTGCAACTATAAGCTGGCTGACCCATTTACAGAAAGGTCAGATACAGGTTGGAGTCCAACTTGTTGACTGTAACGACCCACCCCACATGCATGCATGATATTGTCCACTTTGGCCCTTGGGCCTCACGGTTTTGCTTCTAGTGGGCCTTAACTCACCAAAAGGCCTCATGCAAAGTAAGGTGCACGTCCCTATGCAGTAGCCTGCCAAAACTAGTTTGCCACCACTAGTTAGCAAAGTACATACATATAAACATGCATTCATACCCTTTACCTTTCAGACTTTTTATAGGGTTTTATCAGGTTTGGATCACAAATTCAATAGTAGCTCCAAACAACACACTATTCATTTTTGTGTGTGTGTGTGTCTCTGTGTGTGTGTGTGTGGTGTGGGGGTTGGGGGGGGTGGGTGGGGGGAATCTAAAATGACTACTGGCCCAGAATATAAGTTCCATATGCAAATGTGTTCGAGCAAAATACTTAGAAGAAGATGGAGAAAATGATGGAAGAATAGACTTCAAGAGCATCCAGTTAAGACGTTACCAAAATGTAAAGCACATAATTCAAACATAAACATTGCACATTGATAAATTCACATTGGAGCTATCAATAGACTTACTTGGTAGTGGAAGAGATAATCATGAGGATAAACCATCAATGATAGTGAATTTTCAAAATGAAATTTGACGGTCGGAAACCCATCATCAACACTGCAATTTACGAGGAAATGACACTTTATAAGATCAATATACATTAATAAAAAAAATATAGATACTAAACAAGTTCAAAGAACTTAGCCCAGAGCAAATGTCCAGGCAGAAATACATGCAAAGAAAATAAGTCGGCATTACAGGAAAGGAATACTAATAGAAACATATCAAAAAATTAAAAAAAAACTGCTGCTTAAGGTTGTGTTACAGAGAAAATAATCAGTAAGGTACTGAAACTGATATGATCTATGCAAAGATGAGACATATCATCAAGATCATGTTGGAAATGCAAAGGAGTCTAAAATGCTAACACAAAAGATCCAATACATATAAATTCATGACATCCAGGGCAGTGATCTTTAAAAAATAAATAAATAAAATAAAATGAAAAGCGTGTTCCCTCCCTCAAATGTCAGAAGATCAAGGGTCTAGTTCAAGATAAAAGAAATAATTGCTATGGAGATCTCATTTTGATGTTGGCCTAACACTTCATGGAAGTGTATGAGCAGCAAAGGAGGAAGAAAGGTCAGGCATGAACCAACATAGCCCCCCAGTTCCAGTGTCTTCGGCTGGCCCAACTGGACCCAATCTCAGGGATAACCCTGTTCCCAGCCTATTTTACTTGCTGATGTGTCTTCTTTCAACTTTTGAGTTGTTTTGCACCCACTTAAGGGCATTCAGTCTTCCATTTATTAAGTTTTGTATAACAATCTAGATTAATTGAAGGGTTGCTATTCTATGGCTTAGATCTAATATAGGGTTGTAGTCATGTTGAGAGCATACTTAAGCAATGCAAAACCCTAGAGAAAGAATGAATAGGTAAACAGCCAAGGGAATGACAGGGCAAAGGCTTTCTTTTCTAGAGTCCCTTCAAATAAGCTAGCCACTTATAGATATATACTCTCAATCAGGGAATAGCCAAGAGATATAGATGCATTTTAAACTAGTATAAACATCAACATACATCTAAATTTTTACTATCTTGACAGTCAAAAAAATTCCCACATGAGAAGCACAAGCTTCCACTCGACTCCAGATCTACTAAAATTAAAAATAGCCAAAACTAAGATGGATGAAGTACACAATTTTGGAATTTTGATGATGTTACCAAATAAAAAATTTTAAAAAAACAGATAAATATGTAAAAGTGCATCAAGAAGGCCGATCAATGCTTACTAAACATTATTAATTTTCATACCCTGCATACCTCTCAAAATATATATATAAAGGCCAATATGACTAACAGTTACTATCACACCTGCATTCGTGTGTGTGTGTGTGTGTGTTTTGTGTTTTGTGGTTGCATTTTGTTGTACTATCATTTCATCTTTAATATAATTTACTCCTCACCGATCTAAAGAAAAAATGCTCAGAAACAGGCATCTCAGTCTCAAATTAGCAATTTCCCTTTACTAAAAAGCAACCATGAAAGTCTGATGCAAAGTCAAAAGTAAGTATACACTTCAAATCAACCATTAATCAGAAATAACAGTGAAACAACTTTCACAACCAGAACCAGCAAACAGCCAGTACTATTGTCATAGATTGCATACCTATCAGTATATGGAAAGCATATAAACTCCTCCTCAGTTTTTTGAAATTTCATATTTGGTTGAGAAGACCTAATCTAAGAAAAACATAACTATGTGAGTAATTATATAAAAAAAATGGTATATAAATCAATCAATTTCATGAGAGCTCTATACCGCATTGAATAATGGATCATAAATAGCCTCTGGAAGGTAAGCTAAAGTAGTACCACTATCAATTATTGCCCCTCCATTGCCTTCACTATTATATAAATCAGTGGGGAGTTGTAGTACAGTCCCTCCAACCTCAACTGCTTTCAAAATCACGTTGTAATGTGGCCTACAACAATGATAGCTCTATCAATATGAATCCAAGCAAGGATAACTTGATTAGACAAAAGAAACTTAAAACCTCAGACAAGAAGCAACGTTTCAGGTGCAGTAGATTCAGAATAGGCACCATGCATCAAGAGACTAGTAATTTGTACACAAACATTCTTTATCATATAATCATCTTGTACCAAATATTAGAAATAATGAACAAGGATTATAAAAATTCACCTCCTGCCCCAAAAACTATGATTAGTATAGGAACATATAAAAGATCCAGAATATTTTTAGAAAATGTTAGACATAAATTTCTTTTATTGTCAGGCAAAATAATTGTTGCATTGGACCCTCAGTGTCATACAGGTCATGTATTTGCTCACCCATATTCATACTCCTGAGTTTCTCCATCTAGGTTCTACCTCCTCTTCCATCTTCAAGGGAGGTTGGCCCTCGTATGCTTCAGTGGTGAGGAATGATGTTTCAGGTACAAAGTGAAAATAGTTGTGGATACAGAGACCATCAAAGGCAATACCTCTCGGCTATCCAATAGCATTTTGGGTACTGTCAAGTGGGAAGGTACTATTCCATCCATCAGCAGGCTGTGTGATGCATATGGCTTGGGCGAAGTGAAAATTATCCTGCTGGGTAGCTCAATGGTGCTGTTGTCATTTGAGAACCTAGATAATGTATGGTTTGTTTCAGAGGAGTTTAAGCTTCAGGTCTCAAAGGTCTTCAGTTGTCTGTGTAAGACACCATGTGCCAACATAAAAGCTTAAGCTTATAGGTGGAAGGTCCAACCAGGTATATGAAGCTGTGTCAAAATCCATTACTTGAGCAATGTGGGATGTGGGACTTTTCCCAACACTCTCCTTCACTGCAGGCCCAACAAATTCCATGGACGGGCCTGCCACGTGGGCTACATAAGAAGGACACCCGCTCTGATACCATGCAAGACACTGTGTACCAACCCAAAAGCTTTAGCTTATAGGTGAAAAGGCCAAGAAGGCATATGAAGCTATGTCAAAACCCATTACTTGAGCGATGTGGGATGTGGGACTATTCCCAACACTCTGGTGCGTTGGATACCTGGTTTTTCAAGACTAGCTAGGACAGTTTGGATCATATGTTTTGGAGTCCCACTTCATGGATGGGAGGCGTCCACATTCTTGAAAATTGGGTAAACGTTGGGGTGGCCAGGGCAACATCCAATAAATCCTTTCTTGAATATGGCAGGATCTATGTTCGCACACATCATCATTGTTTCATCAACGAGGTGATGGAATTGGCCATCTTAAGCAACGTTTTCAACCTTTGATTAGTAAAATCTACAATGAACTTCAGAGACTCAAATTTAAACTTAATATGGAATATGGTATGCTGAGAATGAGGAGTATTTTCAGCAATTTCTTGATTTGAAACAAGAGTTGTCCGTTCTTGAATACTCTGATGAATTTCCAAGGATCCAAGCTGCCTGTGGGTTAGAAGATGACGAGGAACATGATTTAATTAGTTTTCTGAGAGGCTTGAGACCGAATATAGTGGAGAGAATGAATGACTACAAGACCATTCATGAGGCATATTGTGAAGTATTTCATGTGGAATGCATGCTTAATTGGTCTCATCTAGGGAAAGTTATGCATCAAGAGGGAAAGTTACTTCAATTAATAGCAGACTACCATGTTGAGGAACCTCAATTAATAGCAGACCACCATGTTGAGGAACCAATGATAGAGGAGTTCCACGCTGAGAAGCCTGAGCAAGATACAAAGGTGCCACAACTACAGTTGGCCTGGAAATTCCTTCTATAGGTAATTGTTAGCATTATTTGAGTGTTGGCTAATTCATGAGTTGGAAAAAACTCGGGGTCAAATTGAGTTCTAATTTTCTATTTATAGTTTTGAACTATAGCATTGTCAATTAGATAAGCTGAAATAAAGAAAATGAAGAAATCGAAGAAAGAATGCAAATTGAAGTGTTTTTCTTAGGGTAGCACGAATTAAAGCGATTAAAACTCACAAACCAAGCGTCGGATTGGGACAATTTACATACCTTTGAAAAGCTCTTTTCGAGTAAATAATCGTAAGATCGAAGATTGCATCAATCGGAATTAAAATGACAAAGTTATGGCCTCTGGGAAGTTGCACAAAATTTGTGCTGAATTAGTGTAATATCCTTGTCAGGACTTTTTGGGTCTCAATGGAATTCTTAATTTGATCAAATCCCTACATGTTATTTGAGTAGGGCCAAGACTTAGTGAAGTCATAGCTAAGCTAGATCAAGGTCATTAGGAGATTGAAAATTCCAAACAGGATTCTCTCTCAAGAATACATTCCCAATGGGACTCCCCTTGTAGTTCAAAAAAAGACTCCTAGTACAAGAGTGTCCAAGCATTAATATATATAAGGGAGGGAGCTCGCTCTTCTTTTTCTTCACAGAATTTCAGGGAAAAGAGAGAGAGAGAGAGAGAGAGCTCTAACATTGGGTTTTACAGCAGAAAGAAAGGATTATGAGAAAGGCAAGAAACATCGACAACGGGGCGCATAGTGGATGTCTGGAGTGAGACTAATCATTGCATGAGCAACGAACTTTTATACAAAGTGAGTAGAAATTCCCTAATTTAAGTGTGGAATACCAAAGTCTTGCTTAATATCACTGAGAGCCAATTTTATGTCTGGATCCTGATGCATGTGATTGACCCATTAATTTTCCAAGTGTTGGTTTAGGCTATAGAATTAGTTGCCCATAAGAACTCTTCAAGAGATTTAAAAAACCTCCTTCATCTTAGGAATTCCATGTGACTATGTTTACAAGATGGTAGGTGGGATCTCTATAAGGCATCCCATACAGAGTTCACGATTTGAACTGTGGGCCCCACATGTCAAACATGACGGATGATTAGATCCGATGATTTGAAAAGGGGGCTTTGGGTGACTCCAATACACCTGCACTGGTGAGGACCTAAGTCAAATGGTCTCACAAACTTAGGGTGATAATTCTGCCCCTATATGTGATGATTTAGACGACCCTCTATATATGGTATTGATTGTAGGAAACCTAATTGGAGACTCAAAACTTGATGGAATTGATTTTCTATGGTGAGCATACCTCTGAACTTTGGATTAGGAAGGATACCAAATTTTCAAACGGATTCAAACCATATATGAGTTTCTTCCAAACCCAGGTCGTCAAAACATGTCATGGTCGACATGGGTAGTGAACCGATGTGGCCCACCTTCTTATACACATTTATGCCCTTTTGGTTGCTTTTGTTTTGTCCATCTTCCTTCTTTAGAAAAGAACAAATTGTCTCACCAAGTTGCCAAGTGTATTTTCCTCAGCTGCAGTGATGAACACAAAGGGTACATATGTTATGATCTAAAGGCTCGGCGTATGCAAGTGTCTCATAATGTTGTTTTCATTGAACAAGTTCCATATTATTCACTTCAAAATAATTCTCGTGTGTTAGCAGTTTCATATCTTCCTCAGTTCCCAAACTTTGCACAGTCGATGGTTTTCCTCTCACTACACCTGCTCCTGGTCACCAATCCACACCTGATCCTCAATCGCATGGTTTCTTTCCTCCTGACCCATAACAACTACGACGTTCCACTCAGATCTCCAAGCCCCCAGATCATTTAACCCTTTTGCACTCTTTACTACTCTCGATTCTATTTCCGTACCATCTTCTTATTCACAAGCCAAAGACATACCTTGTTGGCAAGATGCTATGATAGAGGAATTAATTGCTCTTGATTCAAATAAAACATGGGATTTGGTCCCACAACCACTAGGAGGTCAAATAATAGGCAATAAATGGGTCTGTTCCTTGAAGTTAAGGTCTAATGGTAACCTAGATAGATATAAAGCTCATCTAGTTGCACAAGGGTATAAATAAGAATATGGTATTGACTAGGATCAGACATTCGAGACTGCTGCCAAGATGACCACCACTTGCACCATGCTTGCAACTGCTGTTTTCAAGGTTGGCGCCTCTGGTAAATGGATGTTAAGAATGCTTTTTTGCATGGAGACCTTAAACAGACTCTTTTTATGAAGCCACCACCAAGTTACTCCAATCCTGAAGGTCACGTTTGTCACTTGCGCAAATCACAGACACGTGAAAAAAGTGCCTTGAGTTTTTTTTATTAAATTTCAGACACAGCTCAAACACACTTTGGACATGGCTCAAACACGTGCCGGACACGACTCGAACACGGACATGCTTCGGACACGTGCCAAAAACGGCTCAAACACGTGAAAAAAGTACCTTGCATTTTTTTTTAAAGTGTCCTTTTTTTTTATTTGATATGTTTGTTAGTTGATACTTTATTTTTTATTTTTTTTATTGCTAAATTGATTAAAAAGTTAAAATAATATTTTTTTTAGTATATGACTATATATAAATATATATTATAAACGTTTCCGTGTCTTACTTTTTTGAGAAATGCCGTATCAATGTGTTCGTGTCGCGTCATATCCGTATTCCGTATCCGTGTCCATACTTCGGTCTAAAGCAAACTCCACGTGCGTGGTTTGACAAATTCCGGAGTGCCATTATCAAAGCTGGCTTTTACCAGAGTTCAAATGATTACTCCTTATTTGTTCGACGTATTAGTCAAGGATGCACTATGTTACTTTCATACGTCAATGATATGATTATTAGTGATAATGATGTCTCTAGCATCACTTCTCTAAACACATACTGGATGGACTTTTTAAAATGAAGGATTGTGGACCCCTTGCATACTTACTTGGATTGGAGATATCTCAATCCAAAGCTAGTTTTTGTATTTGTTAGAAGAAGTATGCAAAAGATTTACTTTCTCTGTCTCATCTAACAGATGTGAAGGTCACAGACTGTAATAACCCAACCTGTCTTGGTGGGCCATCACCCACCTTTCTCTAGGAACTCTACTACCTAAAGACTTCCTTGTAAGTTTCAAACAGGACTCTCTCTTAAGAAGGAAAGTCTCTCTTAAGAAGGGAAGTAGACCTTTAGAAGGACTCCCCTCCCTATACTAATATAAATATAGATAAGAGGCAAGTTGTGGCCTACTTACACTCCAACGAGAGAGAGAGAAAGAGAAAGAGAGAGAGAGAGAGAGAGAGAGTAGACTGAACCTGATTTCAGATTTGCAGAAGAGAAAGATTGACAGCGAGACGACAACGGATGCCTGACGAAAGACCGACTACTACCCGATCAACGTACGTCTATACCAGGTGAGTAGAATTCCTGAACTTGTTATTGAAGAGTACAGATTTGAGAAGTGTGGGATATGATCAATCGAATGACTATTTCTGAATGTATATTAATACTATGATTACTGTCGACATAGCAAAATAGTAGAGATCCTACAGAAAATCCATAAATTATGAATAAACTTGTCTGATTGAGTTTCCAAGAATTTCAGAGATGATAATCAAGGAAACAGAAACCAGAGATCAATGGTTATTGATGATCGAAATCAAATTTTTTGGAAATTTCTGCCTATCGGTCTTCAGAAACCAAGTTTGTCGAATGGGGTTGTGGGTCCCCATGGCCCACCAGATGGGAGATCAAGACCCCACATCTGAAGGAGGACTGGCAGGCGACCACAGGTGTGGTGGTCCCATGGGATGGGACCATTGGGGGGTCCACCATCCAATTTGTATTTGAGAGCCCTGACGAACATGGTTCTGACGAAGAGAAATCTCTGCAAATTGGGCGCTGTTACGATCAGCATCTTCAGAAACTTGATGGAGTTGATTCGTTATGATTAATACTCTTCTGAACTATGGATTAGGAAGGAAGAGTGTTAGCATTGCAGAAAGATTTGAATGTTATTGAAGTTTTTGTGAAACTGGATCGTCAAAACAGGGTGTGGTCGACAGTGATAGTGGGACCATGTGGGCCACCTGATCAAAGATCAAGACCCCACATCTTGGAGGAGACACATGGGCGACCCCACTGGTCGTGGTCCCAGGTGATTTGGACCGTTGGGCCCCACTATCCATAGGTCTCAAAATACCCAAGCGGTAACCATAGCTTAAACGAACTGGGTTCTGTATAATGTGTCGAGTGGCACAAAACGTAAATTTAAGACTCTGAAAATTGTAGAATAGTCCCTGATCAAAATATATTTTATTAATAGTCCTTGTTACTAATATTTTGTAGGGACAAGTTATTAGAATAAAGTCAGATATGATGCTCAGTGTAACAATTATTAAAGCTTTATCTTCACCTCTAAATTAGAGATAGATGTGATGAAAATTGATATGGAATGTTTATTGAAATTTCAACTATACTGGAGAATATTCCAATCTGAGTTTATGAAATTTAAAAATGTAATCATGTAATTAAATTATGGTAAACTATTTAATTTCTCAATAAGACATGGGCAATGCCACAGCCCGGTACCAACTCCGATTCGGAGTGGGGCGAGAATTAAACCAGGGGTCTGTGGTGCTGGCCAAAGGAAAGAAAAAGATGATTTAGTCAAATATGGTGGAGATGAATTTATACTAAGATTATTGAAATGAATTTACCATTGATAATTGAAATAAGCGTTATACCAACTGCTGGCACTGAGTATAAAACTTCCCTCGTGGATGTTGGTCGAGGGGAAGAGGTTCAGCAAACATGGTGGCATGATAAGCCATGTTGTTGATAGAAATGTAGATACTCCAGTTGGGAGTATCGGAACAGGCTCAACATTCATGGTGGATGACAAACCATGTTGTTGACAGAAATGTAGATACACCGTATGGGGTATCGGAACTATTTGATGCCACAGTGGGACATCACTCAAGAAAGAAATTGATTAGAATGTGACTGAAATCATATCATTGAATATATATATGTTCCCCGAATGATTGAAATATGCTTTATCTTAATGTTCTTATTCTACTCACCAGTTTTACTGATTAGTGGTTCGCCCCACTTCAGGTAATGCAGTTGTGGAGGTTACGGGAAGTGACGGGGATCAGCCGGTAGACTTTGGCATGCGTGGTTGATCCAGAGCGCGGAAAAAGCAAAAGAATAGATTTATAGTCGGGAGTAGCCCAAGATTTAGACATTATTATTATTTCATTTTTCTCCAATAGAAATTGTCTTATTCAGTAGTGTTATCAAGACTTCTAATATTTACATAATAGTTGAAATACAATGAAATTGGATTGTTTATGACCTTGATGCTCATGAGAATTTGATTTATGTGATGTTGTTATAATAATTTGAGTACGGCTTAAGAATCTGAAGAGCTCCAGATTCTTGGGTCGTTACAAAGTGGTATCAGAGCAAGGTCTTGGGCAAACCTTAAAATACTTAGAAACCACTAGGCAACGTGGTGAGGTCGTGGACTGGGTATTTAGATAAGGAATTTATTTATTACATACTAACAACTGTACTTCCATTGTAGGAGAAAGAACATGACTTCCCAAGGAAACCCCATCCGTAATTCCAATGGAACTGAAAGTGGTACCTCGAATTTGAACGAGGGACAGACTCAGGTGCCTGAATATGTGAAAACTATGTTTGATACTTTCATGAGAGCATATAATCAGGTACAAGAGCAGATACAGACCTTGGCGCAGCGACCAAATGACAATGATCGACCACAAGGCGGGGTCCATGCTAGGGGAGGCAGAGACAGAGAGCGAGACTCGTTATACAAGAGGTTCAATGAGTTTCGCCCTCGATATTTTGATGACACCATAAATCCATGGGAGGCGAACAAATGGATAGAAAACATGGAGGCAATCTTTGAAGTGATGGGCTGCACGGATCACCAGAAAGCCCTGTTGGCAGCATTTAAACTGGAAGGAGATGCAAAAGAGTGGTGGAAATCTGCAAAGAAAACCTATCCAAGTCCGGAGGGCGAGATTACTTGGGCTTTCTTTAAAAAGGAATTCATTACGAAGTTTATATCGGAGCATATTAAGGAAAGGAAGAGAAGAGAATTCCAGAATTTAGTGCAAGGAGACATGACAGTGACAAAATATAATAACAAATTTACTGAGCTGTCTCATTTTGCGGAGGGCTTGATAGCAACAGAGGAGATGAAACGTAATAAGTTCATTGAAGGGTTGCGTCCGGATATTAAGAAGGATGTACGGCTGGGACAGCCAGTAACCTATGCGGATGCTTTAAAAAGGGCATATGTATCAGAAGAAGCTACTGATGAAATCAATGGGGTGACTCCACCAACAACGACAGAAAATAGAAAGAGAAAACGAGAAAACCATCCATCCCGGAAGAAGCAAAAGGTGGATTCTCAGGTTGAATGCAGTCGCTGTGGCAAGAACCATGAACTGGCGCAGTGCCCATGGCAGCGCGGTGCATGCTTTACATGTGGCCAGGTGGGTCATAGGCGTAAGGACTGTCCAAAATGGCAAAAGAAAAATCAGACACAGCGACAGGGACAGCAGCCGCAGCAGGACCAACAAAATTTCTCACAGTCACGCCAGAACCACCAAAATTACCCTCCTCGAAATCAAGGAAACTCACAGCAGGGTAATCAACAGAATCAGCCACCACAGAGGAACCAACAGAACGGTCAGTACCAGCAGAGGGGATATCCACAGAATCCGCCACAGGGGCAAAATTATAACCAGGGAAGAAACAATCAAGGTTGAAATCAGCAGAAACAGCAACCTAATGCTAGGGCTTATGCAATCACACAGCAGGAAGCAGACATGGCAAACAATTTAGTTGAGGGTACGCTTTTTATCCTTGGTATTAAAGCCATTACACTATTTGATTCTGGTTCTACACATAGCTTTGTTTCACATGTGTTTGCCCCAAAACTAAACTTGCAATCCTCTAAACTTTCCCAAGCTTTAATTGTATCAACTCCCACTGGAGGACAAGTGAACACTAGATTAATATTCTATGATTGCCCCCTGAATCATGATAAAATCGTCATGCCCGCAAATCTAATAGTATTACCAATGCATGATTTTGACATTATTTTGGGAATGGACTGGTTAGCAAAGTATAGGGCTGTGTTAGACTGTTTCAATAAGATAGTTCGCTTCAAATCAAAAGGATATAAGGAGGTACAGATAGTGGGAACCAGGAGACCCATGGAGTCTAGAGTGATCTCGGCAATTAAAGCCAGCCAATTACTGAGAAATGGGTGTAGGGGATACCTTGCATTTGTCACTGAGGAGAAACAAAAGCCTGAGTTGGAGGATATACCGGTAGTGAGAGAATTTCCCGATGTATTCCAAGATGACTTACCCGGTTTACCGCCGGTACGGGAGATCGATTTCACTATTGAATTGATGCCAGGAACAGCCCCAATCTCTAAGGCACCCTACCGCATGGCGCCTGCTGAGCTAAGAGAACTGAAAGAACAGTTGCAGGAATTGATGGATAAAGGATTCATTAGACCTAGTGTCTCACCGTGGGGAGCACCTGTATTATTTGTTAAGAAGAAAGATGGAACCTTGCGCATGTGCATTGATTATCGGCAGTTAAACCAGGTCACCATTAAGAATAAGTATCCTCTGCCGCGGATAGATGAATTATTTGATCAGCTCCAAGGTGCAAGATGCTTCTCAAAGATTGATTTACGGTCTGGATACCATCAGCTAAGGGTGAGGAATGAAGATATACCAAAGACAGCTTTCCGGACACGGTATGGACATTACGAGTTCCTAGTAATGCCGTTCGGGCTAACAAATGCACCAGCGGTGTTCATGGCACTCATGAATCAAATTTTCAAGCCATACTTGGATCAGTTCGTAGAGGTATTCATTGATGACATCCTAATTTACTCAAAGACGGAAGAGGAACATGGGAATCACTTGCGCACTGCACTGCAATTGTTAAGAGATAATCAGTTGTATGCAAAGTTGAGTAAATGCGACCTTTTGGTTAGCGCAGGTAAATTTTTTTAGGCCACATCATTTCAGGCGAAGGCTTGTCAGTGGATCCTGCAAAAATCGAAGCTATCACTAATTGGAAACGACCAACCACGGTGGCAGAAATCCGAAGTTTCTTAGGACTCGCGGGATATTACAGACGGTTTGTGAAAGGTTTTTCTTCTCTTGCGGGACCTTTGACTCGGCTCACTAGGAAGAATGTCCAGTTCAACTGGGATGATAAATGTGAGTTTAGTTTTCAGACATTAAAGGACAAGCTAACCACAGCACCAATCCTAGCCCTACCATCTGGCAGTGGTGGTTTTGTGATATTTTGCGATGCGTCTCTTCATGGACTGGGATGTGTACTCATGCAAAATGGTAAAGTGATTGCTTATGCTTCCAGACAACTGAAGACTCATGAACAGAACTATGCGACACACGATTTAAAATTGGCTGCAGTCGTCTTTGCTCTCAAGATTTGGCGACACTATCTTTATGGAGAAGAATTCCAAGTATATACAGATCATAAGAGCCTGAAATATGTTTTCTCTCAGAAGGATTTGAACTTGAGACAAAGGCGATGGTTGGAATTTCTAAAAGATTATGATTTCTCTATTTCCTACCACCCTGGTAAAGCAAACGTAGTAGCCGATGCTTTGAGTCGGAAATCAATTCAATTAGCCTGTTTGACAGCAGAATGGAGATTATTAGAAGAGATCAAGGATCTAGAAGTAACTCTTTGGCCCATAAGTGATAAGATTCTATTGGGAAATTTCAAGGTTCAGCCAGAACTTATACAACGAATCAAGGATCACCAAAGGGATGATGCGGCACTTTTGGAAATTTTCAACAAGATGGATAACAAGCCAGAATTTTCACTCGCCAATGGTACCTTATATTTCCGAGATCGGCTATGTGTTCCTAATATCCGAGAGATCAAGGATGAGATATTACGGGAAGCACACCATACTCGATATACAATTCACCCGGGGAATACCAAGATGTACCAAAACCTCAGAAAACGATTTTGGTGGATTGGGATGAAAAATGACATTTCTGAATTTGTAGGAAGGTGTCTCACATGTCAACAAATAAAGGCAGATCATCAGAAGCCAGGAGGATTGCTACAACCACTTCCTATTCCTGAATGGAAATGGGAACATATCACTATGGATTTTGTGTCGGGATTTCCACGAACCTTTCGGAACAACGAAGTTATTTAGGTTATTGTGGATCGTTTGACTAAATCCGCACATTTTATTCCTCTCAAGAATAAGACTTCGATGAAGGAATTGGCTCAAAGATATGTCAAGGAAATTGTTCGGTTACATGGCATTCCGGTTTCCATTGTTTCAGACAGGGACTCCAGGTTTGTGTCTAACTTTTGGAGGAAACTACAGATGGCTATGGGAACACAATTGCGTTTTAGTACGGCATACCATCCCCAAACTGACGGCCAGACTGAAAGGACTAACCAAACTCTTGAAGATATGTTGCGAGCATGTGCCTTGGACTTCAAAGACAGTTGGGATGAGCAATTACCACTTGTGGAGTTTGCCTATAATAATAGTTATCATTCAAGCATTCAAATGGCACCTTTTGAGGCATTGTATGGACGAAATTGTCGGACTCCTATCTGCTGGGAGGAGGTAGGTGACCGAAGAATACTTGGACCAGACTGGGTGCAGACTTCGACGGATAATATCAAGAAAATCCGAGATAGGCTAAAGACTGCTCAAAGTAGACAGAAAAGTTATGCTGACCACCGCAGGAGAGAATTGGAATTCGCTGTAGGAGACCATGTTTTTCTCAAAGTATCTCCAACTAAGGGAGTTATGCGATTCGGGAAAAAGGGTAAGTTGAGTCCGCGTTATATTGGACCATTCGAAGTGACAGGACGAGTGAGTGATGGGAATGCTTATGAGCTCGCACTACCACCTCAATTGTCAGGCGTCCACAATGTCTTTCATGTGTCTATGCTAAAGAAATATAACTCAGATCCCTCGCATGTTATTGACTTCGAGCCTCTCCAGTTACAACAAGATTTATCCTATGAAGAGAAGCCGGTGGCTATTCTAGAGACAAAGGAAAGAACCCTGCGGAACAAGACTATTCGATTAGTTAAGGTCCTATGGCAGCATCATAATCAACTCGAAGCCACCTGGGAGTCAGAGGAGGAGGTTCGTGACAAATATCCGCAACTTTTTCCATCAGGTATGATTTAAATTTGGAGGACCAAATTTCCTAAAGGAGGGGAGTATGTAATAACCCAACCTGTCTTGGTGGGCCATCACCCACCATTCTCTAGGAACTCTACTACCTAAAGACTTGCTTGTAAGTTTCAAACAGGACTCTCTCTTAAGAAGGAAAGTCTCTCTTAAGAAGGGAAGTAGACCTTTAAAAGGACTCCCCTCCCTATACTAATATAAATATAGATAAGAGGCAAGTTGTGGCCTACTTACACTCCAACGAGAGAGAGAGAAAGAGAGAGAGAGAGAGAGAGAGAGAGAGAAAGATTGACAGTGAGACGACAACGGATGCCTGACGAAAGACCGACTACTACCCGATCAACGTACGTCTATACCAGGTGAGTAGAATTCCTGAACTTGTTATTGAAGAGTACAGATTTGAGAAGTGTGGGATATGATCAATCGAAGGACTATTTCTGAATGTATATTAATACTATGATTACTGTCGACATAGCAAAATAGTAGAGATCCTACAGAAAATCCATAAATTATGAATAAACTTGTCTGATTGAGTTTCCAAGAATTTCAGAGATGATAATCAAGGAAACAGAAACCAGAGATCAATGGTTATTGATGATCGAAATCAAATTTTTTGGAAATTTCTGCCTATCGGTCTTCAGAAACCAATTTTGTCGAATGGGGTTGTGGGTCCCCATGGCCCACCAGATGGGAGATCAAGACCCCACATCTGAAGGAGGACTGGCAGGCGACCACAGGTGTGGTGGTCCCGTGGGATGGGACCATTGGGGGGTCCACCATCCAATTTGTGTTTGAGAGCCCTGACGAACATGGTTCTGACGAAGAGAAATCTCTGCAAATTGGGCGCTGTTACGATCAGCATCTTCAGAAACTTGATGGAGTTGATTCGTTATGATTAATACTCTTCTGAACTATGGATTAGGAAGGAAGAGTGTTAGCATTGCAGAAAGATTTGAATGTTATTGAAGTTTTTGTGAAACTGGATCGTCAAAACAGGGTGTGGTCGACAGTGATAGTGGGACCATGTGGGCCACCTGATCAAAGATCAAGACCCCACATCTTGGAGGAGACACATGGGCGACCCCACTGGTCGTGGTCCCAGGTGATTTGGACCGTTGGGCCCCACTATCCATAGGTCTCAAAATACCCAGGCGGTAACCATAGCTTAAACGAACTGGGTTCTGTATAATGTGTCGAGTGGCACAAAACGTAAATTTAAGACTCTGAAAATTGCAGAATAGTCCCTGATCAAAATATATTTTATTAATAGTCCTTGTTACTAATATTTTGTAGGGACAAGTTATTAGAATAAAGTCAGATATGATGCTCAGTGTAACAATTATTAAAGCTTTATCTTCACCTCTAAATTAGAGATAGATGTGATGAAAATTGATATGGAATGTTTATTGAAATTTCAACTATACTGGAGAATATTCCAATCTGAGTTTATGAAATTTAAAAATGTAATCATGTAATTAAATTATGGTAAACTATTTAATTTCTCAATAAGACATGGGCAATGCCACAGCCCGGTACCAACTCCGATTCGGAGTGGGGCGAGAATTAAACCAGGGGTCTGTGGTGCTGGCCAAAGGAAAGAAAAAGATGATTTAGTCAAATATGGTGGAGATGAATTTATACTAAGATTATTGAAATGAATTTACCATTGATAATTGAAATAAGCGTTATACCAACTGCTGGCACTGAGTATAAAACTTCCCTCGTGGATGTTGGTCGAGGGGAAGAGGTTCAGCAAACATGGTGGCATGATAAGCCATGTTGTTGATAGAAATGTAGATACTCCAGTTGGGAGTATCGGAACAGGCTCAACATTCATGGTGGATGACAAACCATGTTGTTGACAGAAATGTAGATACACCGTATGGGGTATCGGAACTATTTGATGCCACAGTGGGACATCACTCAAGAAAGAAATTGATTAGAATGTGACTGAAATCATATCATTGAATATATATATGTTCCCCGAATGATTGAAATATGCTTTATCTTAATGTTCTTATTCTACTCACCAGTTTTACTGATTAGTGGTTCGCCCCACTTCAGGTAATGCAGTTGTGGAGGTTACGGGAAGTGACGGGGATCAGCCGGTAGACTTTGGCATGCGTGGTTGATCCAGAGCGCGGAAAAAGCAAAAGAATAGATTTATAGTCGGGAGTAGCCCAAGATTTAGACATTATTATTATTTCATTTTTCTCCAATAGAAATTGTCTTATTCAGTAGTGTTATCAAGACTTCTAATATTTACATAATAGTTGAAATACAATGAAATTGGATTGTTTATGACCTTGATGCTCATGAGAATTTGATTTATGTGATGTTGTTATAATAATTTGAGTACGGCTTAAGAATCTGAAGAGCTCCAGATTCTTGGGTCGTTACACAGACACTCCACTAAAACTCAATGCTAAACTTAGAAAGGACGATTGTTGTCCTCTTTCAGATTCAACATTATATTGCCACCTTGTAGGAAGTTTGATATATCTTACAATGACTCATCCAAATATTTTCATGTAGTACAGGCAAAGAAGCATGGACACAAACATGGGACATAGATACGACACGACACGGCATTTCTTAAAAAAGTAGGACACGAACACGTCGGGGGCAAATTAATAATATATATTAATATATAATCTAGCCGACCCCAACATGGTTGGGATAAGGCTTTGATGATGATGATATTAATATATAATCATATACTAAAAAAATAATATCATTTTAACTTTTTAATCAATTTAGAAATAAAAAAATAAAAATTCAAGTACTAACTAATAAACATATCAAATTATCAAATATCAATACAGCACTAAAACATAATTCATAATCATTAAACATGAAATATTCATAGTTCTATAAAATCCATAAAAAGAAAAGGGAAGATCATCTCTTTCCCCTTCCTAAAAAAAAGCAAAAAAAAAGCCAATCTCGAAGCTTATTCTTTAGTGAAAGATTTATTTGTCTTATACTTGTGATATGATTAATATTAACAATCATACATTTTTCCATAGTATAAAATTGTCATATATCAAGTTTACAAGTTTTAATAACCACATATTAACAAAGTGTCTAAAAAATAACAGCCACATGTTTATTTTTTAGTCATAGGCATGGGCTAAGAATTATGGGACACATCACAAAAAGAGTGTCGGACAAGTGTTTGAAATTAATATTTTTAGTTCTTAATTATGGACACGTCTAAAATAGTATCAAACACGTGTCTGAAAATGTCCGAGGAGTGTCGGTGTCCAACACGTATTCGACACAGATACATCACATTCTTAGAAGTGTCCGTGCTTCTTAGAGTACAGGTTGTTGGCCAATTTGTTATTAATCCTCGCAAACCTCACCTTACTGCATTTCATCGTATTCTACGCTACATTAGAGGGACACTTAATCGAGGACTATTTTACTCTTCCACATCATTGCCTGTACTCCAAAGCTATGCTAATGTTAATTGGGCTGGCTATCCTGATACAAGGCAGTCCACTACTGGTTGGTGCATGTTTTTAATATCATTTATTATCTTTTGGAAATGTAAAAAGCAACCTACTATTTCCATGTCCTCTGTTGAGGCTGAATATAGGTCCTTGTCATAGGTAAGTAGTGAAGTGATATGGCTTCGTCATCTTCTTCAGGAACTTGGTGTACCAACTCTTGGTCCTACTTCACTCCATGCAGATAATACCAGTGTGATACAAATTACCAACAATCCTGTCTTCCATCAGTAGACCAAACATATTGAGGTGGACTGTCATTTTATCAGACAACATGTCGTCGTTGGATTAATACAGCTTCCTTATGTCTCCTCTAAAAATCAGCTTGTAGAACTATTTACCAAAGCTTTACCCCAACCAAGACATGAATTTCTTACTTGTTCCACAAAACTCATCAATTTGCGAAAGGGGGGGTAAACAGTATACAACTCAAGCCCATCTACAACAGCCCAAGCCCGTCTACATAATGGAGGCCCATGATCCAATTGACCATCTAGAAGCTACCAAGATCCCCACGTATATTGTAATATAGTGTTCTTATAGAATTTCTATACTTAGAGATTCATTACCTAGACACAATTAGTATTAATAAAGTGTAATCCCATGACTGTAGCAATTGATATGGCAGCTTGTGTGCATTAATATGGGTTTAATCCAAGTTTTCACCATCATCTTGATTTCCGTATTGTTTCTACTTTGATTACACAAGAGAGGATACTTGTTTAGCAAGACATTTTTTAATGTAATATTAGAGTAGTTAAAATGAAGAAAGCATTGATACAAATGAAGACATGGGCAAAATGACATTCCGACAAAAGCTTGGAAATGCTAAAGAGGAATCAGGTGGATTTAGTTAACTAGGCTCTTCATAAGACATTAATGATAGAAAACATGCAAATGAATGGAGAAGAATTGTTGTAGAACCTATATTCAAGAATAAAGAAGAAATATAAAAATATATCAACTATCGTAGGATTAAACTTATGAGTCACATTATTAAACTATGGGAAAGAAAGTAATGGAGCAAAGACTTAGACAAAAGGTCAAAATATCTGAAAACCAATTTGATTTCATGCCATGTAGGCCATGTAGGATGACTATGGAATTTATCTTCTTACTTATGCAGTTAATGTAAAAATACATAGCAAAGAGGAAAAACTTGCATATGGTCTTCAACGATCTATAGAAAGCTTATGATAGAGTACCCCTAGAATTAATTTTGTGGGTTTTAAATAAAATGAGTGTTCCAAGAGGTTATATTGAAATGATTAAAGACTTTTGTGGGTGGGGGTGTGGAAACTAGTGGCGGACCCAAGATTTTCATTTAAGGGGGTGGACAATGGCCATAATGTTAGTTTCTTCATTATTGTGTCATTTAAGGGCAGAAGGGTTATTTTTGGCAGCGTCATGAGATAACTTTTTCATTTTTTTTACGGGTTTATATGTTTATTGCTCTATTCATTACTCACCTTTTAGGCTTTCTCAATGTCCAACGGGGGCGATTGCCCCAAAACCAAATATTCAGGCTCACCACTTCCACTAACGAGTGTGAGAACTGAGAATTACTTGTGGAGGGATAAATGAGTTTCCAATGACCATACGTTTGCATTAGAAGTTAGCCTTTACACTAATTATGAAAGAGTTAATTGCTTATATTCAATAGGAGGTACCTTGGTGTATATATTGTTTGCGAATGATACAATGTTGGTGGGTGAATCAAGAGGTGGTGTAAATGCAAAACTTGAGAGATGACAAAACGCTTCAAAATCCAAGGGCTTCAAATAAGTAGTACAAAGATAGAATATATAAACTGCAACTTCAATTGGCATGTACAAAGAGCCAAAACTACTGTGAAAATTGAAGCTCAAGAGATTCATTTTGATACATTGGCTCCATAATTAGTAAAGATAGAGAAATTAAAGAAGATGTCAAACATAGGATAAAATAATGCATAATGGATGATCCCATGTGTGAGACCACCCAAGATTATTTAAATATTATTGTTTCTAATTTATATATTTTAATTAATAGCATTACTTTCTAGTTTTTATTAAAGAGTTATAATTAGGATAGTTTCTAATTTGCTTTCCTAGGGAGGATTAGGCCCTAAGTTTTCTTTATTATTTAAATGGCATTGTAGAGATGGAACTCTCATACTTCAAAGATTAATAAAAATTGTAGTGGATGAATGAAGTGGAGACTTATCTCTAGAGTGCTTTATGATCAGTGTATAGCCAACAGGATTGAAGGGAAAAATTTATAGGACAACAATTAGACCAGTTATGGCCCGTGGAACAACATATTGGCCAATCAAGAAGCAACAAATGCACAAAAAATGAGTGTAGCAAATATGCAAATATTGAGGTTGTGTGTGGTTAAGAATGATAGAATCATAAATAAGTGCTTCCTTGAGCATTTAAGGTATCATTAATAAGTGATAAAATATGAGACCCATTCATGATGGTTTGGACATGTCCAATGCAAGTTAGCAATGGCGCAGACATGGAAGAGTTTTCCTATGCAAGTGGATTGCTCACCAAAGGGAAGGAGTAGGCCGAAAAGGACGTGGATGAAAGTAGTAACAACGAATCTGAAAAAAAAAAGCAACCTATCCAAGACTTTGGCTCAAGAAAGATAAAAATAGAAAAAAGAATTCATGTAGCCAACCCCAATATAGTTGGCACAAGGCTTTGATGATGATGAAGATGAAAAAGGAACTTGTCGGGTTCAACAAATTCCCAATTGGCAGCGTGCATCAACAGACTAATAATTTGCATATGAAAATTTTGTCTCAAATATCAAAGATAATGAACAAGCTTTTAAAAAAAAAAAATCATCACCGCCCCAAAAAAAGATGATATCCATCAAAATATCCATAAGATCCAAAATATTTCTAGCACAAGTTAGATTTTGATATTTATTTCCATTAGAAGCTAAAATATATATACAGGCATACAGATCATGTATTGCTCAGCTATGTTCATACTAGAGAAACCTACAGAAATGTCAATGACAAACAGCTGAAATAAAATTGTATCGATATTTAGTATTTACTAATTATGCAATACTCAACATTCAATGATGAATGCGGATAACAAAATAATAGAGGTCGGCATTGACCACTTGGTGCCTGAGTTAAAATTAAAAGTCAAAACATTAACCATTCATTATCCATGAAGCAATAGACAAAATGGTTAGATAATTATACCTACAATACCAAGTGGAGTGTCTGCTAGGCTGCATATCCTCATTGTGATCATTGTTGATGGTTCTTGATGTTGTTCATAACCATATGCCACGTCAAGTAAATGGTACTGGGCACCAAGAAGTTGTACATGTATGATGACTAAATGGCATAATATTTATAAGACCCTGATTTTGATGATTGCAATTGTGGTTCCACTAGCTAGGGATAGGGATGGCAATACTGTCCTAGTTCACCAATTGGGTACCGTTCTACTTCTAGATAGTTAAAAGAAATCAAACTCCAAACATATACTATGAATGATGTGGGGCTCATTTCTACCAAAAACACCCAAAATTTCCTTTGTTTTCAGATTCTTTCATAAGTGAAAGCTAACCCTCGAGCTACAGATTGCCTATAGCTTCAACCCTTTGTTTAGAGGGTTGATTCAGTGTTTTTCCTCGCCGCATCATTCTCTTGATGGTAAACCCATCAAGAAAATACAAAGTATTGAAGGATTAAATAAATTTGTATTTTCTTGATTAAATAAAACCCCCCATATTGAAACAAAACACTAAGTAAGATATTTTAAGCACCATCACATTCTTTTCCTAAATCCAACAGACAAATACATCCAAACAAACCCAAAGTGTTGCCACATACCATCATAATGAGAAAAGACAACAGTTCAATTAGTAAAACTAGCCTAAAATAAACCATTGGATGAAATTGCAAAGGTAATTAAAATATTTAACATAAACCAAAGACAAAACTAAAAAGAAACATAACAAAAACAATCTCCTTGAAAAATATCACATACTGATTTGGTACCAACGGGGTTGTTCTCACTTTAGGCTGCACGACATGTCCAATGGCAAATATTCCTCCTCCATCTACAGAATCTAAGCAATGAGCAAACATCTTCTTCACTGAACCAGATGAGGCAAGCTGTGAAATCAAAGATGAATTTGATTGTCCAAAGCCAATAATTCCATCAACTGCTTCGGTAGATGGCCCTAAATCTCCAGATTGCTTGGCACCACACCTGTGTGAAATAAAGACACAATCGCAGAAACTAAATATCAAATACAGGGAAAGAAAAAATAAAGGTAAATGAAACAGACCATGGTGAAATGCCCTCCCACAAAGATTACATCAAACTTCAGATGTTAAATAAATCTAAAGAGCAAACAGCAAATAAGGGTGCCACAATTAGCTCCTCCAATTTAAAATAAATTATCTGCTGGCTAAAAAACTAAAGCAGGGATCCAGATACGTAAAGGTCCATGGACCCCTTCTTATACGAGACCCCAGGTCGGAAACAGCTGAAAATTTCTTCCTCGCTGACATACAGACCAAGGCACTATAAATGGATCAGGCCATTTCAAAAATCTCATTGCAAAAGAATTCCACCAAATATGGCCTGTAATGTTATTGGGCCATGGACGATGCCATAGCCAACAGGGGACCAGGGATGAAACCTTTATCCATGATGAGCATAAAGTATCTTGATATCGAGGTGGACGACCATAAGCACACAAGACGACACAAAGACATGGGCTGAATATGATTGCATCCTCATGTGTGACAGATCAACGGGTCCTATGAAACACTGCATTGTTAATTTTATGTACTGTGTGACCAGCACTATATTTCTTCAGTTCATTGACATATCAGGATGTCGTAAGGGCATGAGTTCCTGTTTTCTCTTATGGATAGGATGGTGAATGTAGTTGGCGAAGAATATGCAGTTCAAGTTATTGCAGACAGTGAGACTTCTTTTGAGGGTAGCAAGCAGGTTGCTACATATTAAAAGAACACGTTGTTTGGGTCCCGACTCCCATGTGCAGCACATTAGATTGGTCTGATGCTGGAGGACATCAGAAAAGACGAGAGATGAAAAGTTAATCATGTGTATCCTGGAACTTAACCATTCGATTCTTCCAAGTCAGAGTTTATAAGTTCAAATGAAACCTTTACATGTATGGATTATGGACGATTATTCTTGGTTTGCCATCTAATGTTCATTTCATTGCGATAAATAAGGGGGGAAAAAGAGGCCCAATTTTCTCAGTTCTCATTAGATTGATTTCCTTTTATTTTCTACCATTTGACGAAATATAAATTCTTCCATTTACAGTGGGCAAATTATAGAGTGTAATGCTAGAAGGAAGAGGCGAGACAGTAACTAAGACATATGTCACAGAGGGTGTCAAACCCACACTTCGGCTTCACTTAAAGTTTTTGGTGTTCAGGATCAAGCACTGAGAAGGAAAAAGTCTTTGGCCATGCAACACAATAATGAAAGCTGAATTATCTATTTTATGCCCATTTCAAAGACAACACAATCTAAATAAATAATATCGATATGTTTATACTAACTCGGGACCTTCTAGTAGACAAGGAGGCATTTAGGAACAACCATTGCATAGAGGTTGCTTGTAAACATCCTGTGAACTTGAAAACCCTTCAAGTTAAATATCTTCCTTCATATAGTTTCGAGCAATAAGCCTTCCATGTCTAAAAGTGTCTGACCTTGTGAACTTCTGCCGCCTTGAGGGAATTCTCTCAATTCATTTCCTCAGCTACGCATTTATTTTCGTAGTTTAGCTATTTATTATGAAATCGGCTATGGATCTTTTTGGTACAAAAGAGTTATCCACTTTCAGGTCAACAAGAACTCATAGCACAGTTGAAAGGTGTGCATTATTGCAATTTGAAACCACACGGTTATGAGTTCTAGTCATCTTATCCATCATCAGCATCATCATCATCAAATCCTTATCCCAACCATGTTGGGATCGGCTACATGAATTCTGTTTCTCCATTTCGTTCTATTTTGAGCCAAATCCTTAGATAAGTTAAACTTCTTCAAATCTGATTTAATGGCCTCTATCAATGTTTTCTTCGGCTTATCCCTACCTCTTAATGGGCCATCTACTTGGACAACTAAACTTTTTTATCACCGATGCCATAACCGACTTACACTCAACATACCCAAACTATTTTAAACTTCTCTAATCTTATCCCCTATTGGTGCTATCCCTAAATGCTCTCGAAAGCTCTCATTTCTAATTTTATCTTTCCTAGTTTTACTACACATCCACCTAAGCATTCTCATCTCCGCCACATCCATCTTATGTATATTTGTTTTCTTAATTAGCCAATATTCTGCTCCATTTGTCATAGCTGATCTAACCACTGTCCTATAAAATTTGCCCTTCAATTTCGTTAGCATTCGTCCATCACAAAACACTCCAGAAGCTAGTGTCCACTTCAACCATCTAGCTTTTATCATATGCTCAACATCTTCGTCAATCTCCCCATCCTTACTAATCATTGAGCTCAGATATCCAAAAGAATCTCTACATGGTATCTCATGGGTTTCAATTTTGACAGTGGTTTCAACATTTTGTATATGTCTATTGAAGTTGCAATCCATATAGTATGTCTTTGTACGATTTATTTTAAAGCCTCTAGATTCTAATGTCCCTCGTCATCTTTCAAGTTTTGCATTTACACCATTGCTTGATTTTTCCACCAATACTATATCATCTGCAAATAACATACAATGTGGAACTTCTTTTTGAATATGCACAGTTAACTCATCCATAATCAATGCAAAAAGGTAAAGGCTTAAGGCCGATCCCTAATGCAAACCTATAGTCACGGGGAATCCACCTATTTCTCCACATGTGATTCTTACATTTGTTACTACTCCTTCATATATATCCTTAAAATTTTCAATATATCCGTTGGGGACATTCCTTTTCTTCAAAACCCACCAAATTAAATCCTTCAGTACCCTATCATAGGCTTTTTCTAAATCAATAAAGATCATGTGTAGATTTTTCCTCTTTGCTCGATATTTTTTCATTAATTATCTAAGTAAAAATATAGCTTTTATAGTTGACCTCCCCAGCATAAAACCATATTGATTTTCAGTAATCTTTGTCATCTGTCTAAGTCTTTGCTCCATTATTCTTTCCTATAAGTACATAGTATGACTCATAAGTTTAATCGCTCGATAGTTAGCATAATTTTATATATCTCCCTTATTCTTATATATAGGTACTAGAATGCTTTTTCTCTATTCATCCGACACTTTCTTTGTCACATGTATCTTATTGAAGAGTCTACATAACCAACTCACCCCAACCTCTCCTAAGCATTTTCATACCTCTATCGGAATATCATCTGGGCCTGTAGCTTTTCCTATCTTCATTCGCTTCAATGCTTCCTTCACTTCCACCCCTCTAATTTTATGGAGAAAAGTATACTCTGGTAATGCAGTATCCTCCCTAGTTCTTGTATCCCCCATATGTTCTTCATTTAAAAGTTTGCTAAAACATTCCTTCCACCTTTCTTTAATATCGTTATCTTTCACCAGAACATTTTTTTCATTGTCCTTGATACATTTGACATGATCTAAGTCCCTACTTTTCTTTTCTCTTATTTTTGTAAACTTAAAAATATCCTTCTCTCCTTATCTTGTTCCTAACCTATTATAGAGGTCATTGTATGCTTTGGACTTTGCACTACTTACTACTTTCTTAACTTCTTTCTTTGCCTTTTTATATAACTCAAAAATTTTAATACTCTTAGTCCCCTGCCAAACTTTGTAGCAATGTCTTTTCTCTCGAATAACTTCATGAACCTCCACACTCCACCACCATATTTCTTTATTAACATGTCTCTTTCCACCACCATATTTCTTTATTAACATGTCTCTTTCCTTTTTATTCTCCAAGTATCTCCTTTGCAACCTTCCTAATGCAATTAGCCATTTGATTCCATATTACTGCAGTTTCTCCTTCAAGATTCCATTCTTCCTTCTCAATCATTTTACCTATCAAAAAGCAAAAAAGGTTCTAGTGGGTCAGCATACAACAATTGGAAAAGATCAAATTCCATGGATGGTAGCAAATTTGGCAATAATGGCAATCATAACATAGAAGCCACAGAGCGAAACATCAACTTACAATATCAAGTAGAGCATCAAGAATCAGCAAATCATTCTAAGACCCAAAAAGTTAAGTGTGAGGAACAGATCATATAGTGACGATGAGAAAAAAAAAAAGGGACACAACATTGACCATCAAGAATACACCGTGACTAATCCTGGATTAACAGAGTACTGGACATGATACTAACCACATGGTGTCTTTACATAGATGCATGGTAATTAACAGAAAACTGATGATGGTACTATCTGTAAGATGTCACAAGCTACATAGATAGATGCATGGTCATATATTCAAGTAATGTAAAAACAGGAATAGAACCCACCCAAATATAACAGTTGCATTGGATGTCGTAGTTTGAAAATTTCCGGAGACTCGGTTGTACTGTAAAGAATCTTTCACAAAGTACCCAGCAGTTGAGCTGCCATCCCCATATGTCACACTGTACTGGCAGCTAATATTTGGTGCACAGCCCACAAGCTGATCACCATATAACTCAGAGCAAAAAGACTGGTCACAGGCAACCATATTTGCACTCGCAGAATTCCTTGCATCATATAATGTCAGTTCTATCTGCAAAACATAATAATTCCAGATCAAAAGTGTTGCTGAACATTGAACATTCAGCAAGGGAAACCAAAAGAAGCAGCATAAGTCTTTTGGCTTCTAGCAGAAACAATATGCAAGATTTAGGTAATGATGGCCAGACTATTCCTAGCTTGATAAAATTCCTAGGCTATAATAGATCCAGCCTTTCTAAAATCTTCTCCAATATGCAAATAATAAAAGTTAAGAGTGAAGTCTCTAAAGAAAAGTATAGTCACTATACCTATGATTGGAGCATAGTTCCACATAATCGTAAGTGAAGAGGAATACAGTTCAAATATGTGTGAGGATCACAATTCACACATATGGAACAATACCACAAATAATACCGAATGCTATATAGTTGCTACATAGCATCATATGGTAAGAGATTTTCACATTTTCTTAAATGAGTGATGATATGAGAGATGAGATATACTCCTTGTCCCTAAAGATAAACTCCTTTTCACTAGCCACCACCATATGCTTAGAAATTATCACAATCTCAAACACTCTTTTTTTTTTAATGGTTACTTTCATTAAAACACAAAGACTAGTACAAAAGGCTTATACAGTTATACGAGCCTTAGCCAAATAGAATAAGAAAACAAGGAGCTGCCTGTGAAAACAAAGGCACTCAATAAAACAAAAACCCACCCGCACCTAGAGAAAGACTATTCAACAAAGAGCTATATCCCTCCAATGCCCCATCAATTGATCCACCATTTAATCCTTAAATAAAGAATTTAACTTCACCCACTATGCAACTGAGAACTTAATTCTTCCAAGCAAAAACTCTTCACTAGTTGAACTCCCTTCAAAACATCTTGCATTCCTCTCCTTCCAAATATGCCAGATAACTGATAGGAACGGCATCTTCCACAACTCCTTTCCTTTTTGTGATCCATTTAGGAATTTCCAAGCCTCAAACATTATCTAGAGAAACCCTAGTAGCACCCCAAGAGTATCCAAACCATCTAATGACCGAATTCCAGAAATTAATTGCATACGTACATTTTAGAAGAAGATGATCCACTCTCTCCTCATCCTCTAAGCACATAGGACAAGCATTTACCACAATCTTCCCTCTCCATTTAAGATTGTCTGGGTTAGGATTCTTTGTTGGAGAGCAATCCAAGCAAAGGCCACTTTCATGGGAAAGCCTTGAACTTCCAAATACCTGCTAACCAATTGGCAAGTCCTATAAAATATGTACTACCAAGCCATGCAAAATTACAATATCCATCAGTTTTAGATACTCAAAGTTTAAGGGGAAAAATCATTTGCAAGTCAATGATCTATTTTTACCACCTCCATCCACATCCTCTTCAACCGACCCCTTCCCCTCAATAGGCCATAAATATGCATAGCCAAACTTTTTCTTACGAGTGGTCGTTGCCGGATTACATTAGACATGCCCAAATAATCTCAAACGGGTTTCTCTAATTTTATCTCCTATTGATGCTATCCTTAAATGTTCTCGACAATGCGCATTTCTAATTTTATCCTCCCTAGTTTTACCACACATCCACCACCACATTCTTATCTTTGTTACAATCATTTTGTGCATGTGTTATTTCTTGATTGGGCAATATTTTGCTCCACAGGCCATAGCTAGTATAATCATTGTCTTTTAAAATTTTCCATTCAATCTTGTTGAAATTTGTCAGACAAGAAGCACTTCAAAAGCAAGCCTCCACTTCAACAATTCAACCATCCTACTTTTATCCTAATGTTCGACATCTGCATCAATCTCCCCATCCTTGCTAATTATTGAACGAAGGTAATAGAAAGAATCTCTTTGTAGTATGGGCTTCAATTCTCACATTAGTTTCAGCTTTTTGTAAATGCCAGTTCAAGTTATAATTCACATATTCTGTCTTTGGTTGACTTATTTTAAAGCCTTTAGCTTTTAAAGCCTCCGGTCATCTCTCGAGTTTTGCATTCACATCATCTGTTGATCTATCCACCAACACTATATCATCTAACAACTCAACCAGTTTTTACTGCAAGTCCCAAGCCCGAGTAAAGGAGGGTTTGAGTTAGGTAGGTTCATAGTTAGAGTAAAAGTTGTCACAACCCAAACATGAATTTTAAGATAAAAGTAAGAATCATCATTTATCACTGCTAAATTTCGTTTTTGTCTATAACTATAAAAAATTCACATGCTAGGTTGATTTGAACCCATGAACTCTAGGAGAATATGCATCCAGTACAAAATTTGTAACTTTAGTCCCATTATTTTCTATTCCTCCAAAAGTGTTTGGATGTGCTTGGTTAGAATTTATATTTCTAAACATCAGCAAGACGAGTTGGATGTAGAAGTACCGTAATACACATGCTAAGAACAGGTGGAAGATATGTTGTGAGGATTGATGTCACAATTTTTTATAACACTCCATTCTACCCACCAAAGTGAAAGGAGAAAAAGTCGGAGAGCTTCAGTTGTCAACATATGATATGTTGTTGCTAATATATTCTCAAGAGCCAGTTGCTGTTAATAATACATTGGAAAGACTCCATAAAGAACTAAAAAACTCCAAAAGAGCAGCCTCTTCAAATTTATTCATGCTAGAAAGAAGGAGCAATAACACCATTTTCCTTATCCGGCCCAACAAATGTTCAAGATTCAGAGATTGATTTTTCATTACCAGGGCAATCTTCTAGTCCTCTTGATGATCCTAATCTTCTTATTACTCTTGGAAAAGAAACCAGTCTTATGTAACTTACCATCCTATTCAAAATTGTGCATAATCATTACTTATCTCTTGTGTTTCAATCTTCTATGCTACAACATGTCGATCAAATACATGTCCTCGTGAGTTTCTAATGCCTTAAAAGATTCAAAATGCAAAGCAGCCATAATAGAAGACATGCATGCCCTCGATAAAAATAAAATACAGGATATTGCTGATCTTCTAAAAGAGATGCATGCAGTAGGATACAAGTGGTTGTACACTTGAAGTACAATTCCACATATGGTGCAGTATAGAGTGAGGCTAGCAGCACAGGATATACTCAATAATATGACATGGATTCTTCTTAGATACTTTCACCAATGGCAAAATAAAATTCTATAAGAATGATTCCCTCTCTTGGAACAAATCTTGAGTTTGGATGTAAAAAATGCTTTTGTTCATTGAAATCTTCAAGAATGTAATGGATTGGGCACCATTATAAATATTTAAGTAAGGTTTTAGATTGAATTTTGACCATATTTTGTAATGTTACTGACAGTTATCCTCACCATCTTTGAACCACCACACCTCAGTCCCTATAATTTATGCAAGTTTCATCCTTGTCAGTTATCACTTACAACTACTCAGTTATTAACTCTCATCTACTCCACTTTCAACATCCAAATACTCATGTTCTCCACTTTTTTAGGTTTTTTTTTTTTTTGACATTTTTTAAAAAAAATAAAATTTTAAGTGTTTGTCTGATGGAATGAGAATTTCACAATAAGTTACTAGCATTGGTCAAGAAAAGGTTCATAAATTAAAACTCTCAAAATTTATACATATTAAAATTTTGTAATAATCATTTATTAAAATGTTCATACATAGTTTTCTACCGTGCATATATTAATTTGCAATGTATGAATATTTAAATTATAAATGGGTGCATGTACAATTTGAAATATATGGATGTAACTGTGACAAGCACAGGATATTGTGCTAGTGTTTTTCTTTAAAAGATCAAAGTGAGAAGGTTTGTCACTTGAAAAAGGCTAAAGGGCAGCCCAATACACGAGGCTCCAGCATAGCGGAGTCTGGGGAGGGCAAGATGTACGCAACCTTACCTTCATTTTGAAGAGGTTGTTTTCGTGACTTGAACCCGGGTCCTCCAGGACGATACCGGTAAGCCTTTACCGTTGGGCCAACCCGCCCTTCTTCACTTGAAAAAGGCTGCGTGGGTCAAAACAATCTCCACATGCTTGGTTTAATCAGTTTAGTCGAGTGACGTTTTTTTTTTTAATCAGTAGATTTTATTGCACCAGAAAAAAGAATATGCGGAAAACCATTTAGTAAAGCAATGTTGAAAACTGGACATGAAAACACCATCTTAAATGTATATGTGGAAGACATTGCTTTTAAGTAGAAAGGCTAAAGAAGCACATAGGTGCATAATTTTTTTATTCACTGTGGCCCCAAAAAAGATATATAATGTCATTCTGTCTACACCTAATGCAACCATGGTTTTAGATCCTTTGTTTCTGATGACAGCATAGCGCACACACGTTGGAACTTCAACATGCGTGCATGTTGCTCACAAATGCAAAAGCACATTTAGCACTTCCCTGCAAAAAGTAAATTGGTTTCCGAGGATTAGGAGGGTTGAGAAGGACGGACTGTGGTCAAGATCTACAAGTGACAGTCAACTATTTTGTCAAATGCTCGATTCCTTCTCATGGAGCTAAAGGTGAAAACCATCATTTGTCATCCACTTGCACGCTCTGACAAACCACGGCCTCAATTGACCCCATGTTTTCATACATTATCTTCTCAGTTAAGAAAAATATCAAATGCTCTGCTCCAACATAATGAGAAATGAGACAGAGAACATCAACAACACATACTATAAAATAGGAAAGAAAAAAACAGATGATACAGAGGAACAAGAATGCAAATAAGAATAGGACATACACCAAGCTCACTTTTCCTCGGGCACTCATTGCACTCGACACAATTCACCCATAGAATGTCGCTCCCAGTATCAACTTGTACATAGTAGCTCCTCATCGGAGTCCCTAACCCAATTTGTGCATAGTACAGCCTTAAACAAATCCAAAGAAGAAACCATCAAACTAAAAATACTAACTAAATGAAAAGATAATGAAGAAAGAAGCAGCGGAATAACAAGAATTGAAGAAAAAACAGCCACAAACTGAACACAAAGGGCGTGTTTGTTCAGGTGATTGAATGCCTCGAGATTCAAAGACACATTTCTGAAAGTGTTTGCTCATGTGATTGAATTCCGCGAAAATCTAAGACACATTTCTAAAAATTTTTTAAACTTGAAGGAACAAGGTTGAATATCCAGAAATGATAAAAATTAAAAAAAAATCACCGCTTTAATGAAAAAAAATGAAATCAAGGGGATATGGGAAATGAATACCCAGCCATCTCCCTCTAGTAATTCAAGTCCTAGGAAAGCAAGGTCCCATCTACCTCTGCACATCATATCCTCCACCCGTCCCATCTACCTCTGCACATCATATCCTCCACCCCCACCACTTAATAATCATTTGTGGGGGTGGAGGATATAAAGTGCAAATAAATGTGCTCATTTGACCATGAATTCCAATGCATGCAATTTCATGCAAACAAATGAGCCCAGAGCCCCCAACACATATTCTTACACATTCCCAAAGCGAATAATATTCAACACAACTATGAGAATTAGATATTAAAATGGAAAATTAAATAAACCCATCAAGACAAAGCTAGCAAAAAAAAAAAAAAAACCGCGTACCCTGCTTCGCTAGGGAGTGAGGTTCCTCCCAATGGGAGATCAACAACACCCAACATGCGGCTATGGCGATGCGCATCGTGGGCCTTGAAGTCTCTGAGAGACCACCCTCGTCCCACAAACTTGTGCTTCACATTGAAGACCGCTGTAGCAGATACAAGAGAAAGAGAGCAAAGCAGAAGAATGAGGGGAGATAGAGATCTCATTAGATCCATGGAGCTGCCTCTGATGCAGGATGATGGCACCCCAGATAAAAAGATTGGATTTTTTTTTAGCTTCTTTGGGTTTCTTCGGGTCCTTTTTTTTTTTTTGGGTGTCTTCTGCAGCTGGCCAAGATGAATGAGGGATGGATAGTAGTAACTTTAGGTGACCTGGTACAGAGAGAGAGAGAGAGAAAGAGAGAGGGGTTGGGGGGGAAGATAAAAGGGATGAGGAGAGGAAAACAGCGAAGTGCTAAAGACGGAAAGTACTGGCAGCGGTTGAAAAAGAAAGGAAGCCTGTACCTTTTCCAGCGGCTCCGAAACAGGCCTGTCAATGACGTGAGGCTTCATGCTTTCACGTTGTCAGTTTTCACGCGTGTTCGTGGAATGCGAGGATTCTGCGGTGCCGGAGATAAAAATAAAAAAATAAAAAAAAATAAAATAGCTTTTGTTTTCCTCCGTGCTTAATTTGCATTTTATTTCAAGGATTCGAAAGATCCTCAGTGAAGATATTCAGCTCATTTTTTATTTTTTTAAATAAATATTTTAACTTAAAATTTAAAGTAATTTTTCTCTCAAAATTTAAAGTAATTTTCCTCTCTATCACGTATAAATAAAAGTTTCCTCGTGAATAATACAATTACTAATATGCACACAAGATTTTGTTAATTATATTTCATCCAAATCAATCTTTAGTATGGTGTCAAATTTTTGTTTGAGTAAAAAATTATACTAGTAACTGCTTATTTTGAGGAGTTCAGATTTTCAAAATGCCATACGGAAGTTATGGAGTTACACTCCAACCTGGCTGCACAGAGATCCTTCCTTGTCTGAGAGTTTAGGCATAGTGAGCATTAAAGAGGATGGAAACCGCTGATGTGGACATCAAGTTGGATGCGTTTTCATTTTTATATTGGACGTGCCCTGTTATCATCAAGCTTTTTTTTAATGACTCCACTTAGACCATGTGGAGATTGATTAGATGCCTAATTTGTGACCAGAGGAGATTCATATGTAGCACACAAAACCTATTTTAACCGTCCTTTTTCACTTTTCTACAGTTGGGTACAAAAGCAGAAAAAGGGCCTTGTGAGGTAGATGGGCAGTGCCACCAGAACAGAATCTTGCAAAACACACAGTCCCAACACTGAAAATGCTTTTAACCAATGTCCAAATTTCCTGTCGTAAGACAGGTGTTGGTAAAAGAAAAAGGAGCGGTGCAATAATAGTGGTTAGAGAGTCGAATGGTAAATTTTATAAAAGGCACCCACACCCCATGAATCCATAGACCTGGAAATTTTGACAGTCCCCATCCTTTACCCATTATCTTTTTCCACACTTTCCTTTCCTCGAAGAATCCCATTTGCAGACTAAACATTCCTGCCATTTTCATATAAGGTTAATATTCCACAATGCTCTTTAGTGGCCAAAGCAAGCTAGTTGTACCAAGAAACAGCAGCAAACATGGCAAATTCACTTCATGGCCACCCATTTACAACAGAACTCAATGAATACAACTTTATCTCAATTCAACTTCCTACGTGGGCATAAAGACAAATAAACCGCCAAGGCGCTGACTGCACCTCGCGGCAAAAAGGATTATAGGAAGCAAGCATTTGAGTAAATTGCACATATCATTTTGTTCCATAAAGTAAGTACTCAAGGGATAAAAAAAAAAGTAGAAAGCACATAATAAAAGCAGTATCGCTAAGACAGAAACTAAATTATAACACTACAAAATGACAGCCATACACTTTCATGGAAACACAATTCATTCACTGTCATCATTTTTCACCTTCTTCTTTTTCTTCTTCTTCACTTCACTGGGTGTCTGAAGATCATCGCCACCAACCTCTTCACCCTTTTTTTTCTTCTTTTTGGCCGTCTCCTGCTGATATGAATCAAACCCATTCACCCCATTTGAAATTTCAGAATCCTGCTCCTGTGCCAACTTCCGCTTCTCCTTCTTTTTCTTCTTCTTTTCTGTTTTGGGCTCAGTATAACCATCCCCATCTGCAACCTCCGTAGGTTCGCTGTTTATAGCCTCGCCTTTGGTTTTCTTTTCCTTGCTTTTCTTGGTTGAAGCCCCTTGAGGACCGTTATCTGCATCCATCTGGGTACTTTCTCCTCCTGCATGTCACAACAGCAAATGTTGGAAAAACTAAACTCAAATATGCATGTAGCTTGGGATGGATATGCAGAAAACAACAAGTAAATATTCCGATCCTGACAGCAACCGGCTGCACAATTTCTAAACATGCAACCAGGATGCTCATCTGAACATGTAGATTGAACAGTGTGTTTTACACCATCAAATGGAGTGAGAGGCATCAATGCAAAACCACAACACAGGCTTAATGTATGTCCAACTGAGATGCTTGCTACTGAAAATAATACACAAAATTTTTAACTTAACCTTTTTTAAGTGGTCCACAAAGCAAAAGTTTTATCGCAACCCATCCATGAAGTATGTGTCCAACCATAAAATATAGATTCTAGACCTTTGAAATTGTGAAATCTCATTGTGGATCGAATGAGGTATGAAAGATCATAAAACCAAACCAACAACTATTAAGTGGATGATCAACTGGAAGACCTACGGAGTAGAATGTGGCAAATAAAGAAGCAATACACGCACAAAATGAGTCTAGTAGATATGAGACTGTTGAGGTAGATGTGTAGTAAAACTAAGAAAGAAAAAAAAATGAGCGGTTTCAAGAATATTTAGGGGTGACATCAATGGGTGATAAAATTAGAGAAACTCATCTAAGAAGGTTTAGTCATGTCCAATGCAAGTCAGCAATAGCACCAGTGAGGGGAAAAAATCGATGCAGGTAGATGGCCCACCGAAAGAGGACGTCTATTTAAGTAGTAAGGTTGGATCTGAGGACGTCAATGGAAGTAGCAAGGCTACATCTAAAGTGCTAACCTATCCAAGGATTTGAATAGAGAGACATAATTCATGTAGCTCTCCCCTACATACTTTATTTTTTTTTTTTTGGTAATGTGTCCCCAACATACTTGGAGCATAGCTTTGATGATGATGACAAAAAAGCTACTACCGTTACTACTACTATCACTGTAAATTTCAATCTCTCCTTTTCAAGATCAATTGCAGTAATTATGATGTCTTATCCAATATTCATGTTGGTATCTCAAAGAAAGTTCAGACTTTAGATCATCACACTTCAACACAAAAAATAATAATAACAATTATTGTTTCGATATTAAAAGATATAAATCTCCATCGGAGCTAATGTGTATTTGAAAAATAATTTGAGCTTATAATGAATGAGACATTCTCTTACATACTTGACATTTGAGCAACTTTGCATATAATGTTTAAATTAGTAAAATAATGACTAAGGTTAGACAGAGCAATACAGTAATACACTAGAGGTTACAAGATTATAATCCTCGTATAGCAGTGTTGCATCACAAATTGAACAGAAGATTAAAAGCAGTTTAGACAGACACAGTGGCATCTGGTTCTGGGAAGAGCAGCAGTGCAAACCTTTCGTCTCTGGCATTTCTTTGTCCATTGCAATATCAATGGCAGCTTTCATCACATCCATATTCTTGCGTGGTGCAACACCCTTATCATAGAAATCCAGTCTCTCCTCCACCTGTTCACGAAGCTTTTCTCCAAAAATCTTGGTGTTCATCTCTGTAAATACAGAAGGGAACACTAGTCATCCCATGGGATAAATAATATAACAAAATAAGATAAGGGTGGAGAGAGAGAGAGAGAGATATTCCATTATATTTATGAAACAGGGAACAAATCGAACCTGAAAAGCAGTCAATACGAGATGCAATTGAACACTTGTTTGCAAGGTAGCGAGCTAACCGCCCTTTGTTCCGTGCAGATGCTCGGCCAATAAAAGAAGAGTGGAAGATAAGTCCATACTTTGGTGTGTTTCCTCGGGTTTTCAATGCCCTATTGACAAATAACATTAACAAGAGAGCTTATGCAAATAATAAGTCTGTGACTGAAGCCTTCCATTTCAAGAGAAGATAACATTCCTCCTGAATTTAGATAACAGGCGAGAGTTTTCTTTGCTCCAAAAATGGAAGCAGCCAAAAGTCGCCATAAGATTTCCATTCCCAAATGTAAAATTGGATCTGAGCTTTAAAACCGTAGAAGGAACCCATGATCATCTTCAAAACTAATAAATATAGTAACGATCCTATGCTGGTGTGCAATGTGAAACGATGAGATCAAGCAAAGGTGGGCCACATTAATGGAAATTCATATATGCAATGCTGTCAGTGTGGTGCTGACAACGGCATCAGATCACTGCTCGAAATAAAGAAGGAATGTTTGATGCAAGAACACAATACCTAAATATCAAAATATCTCATCATTTAACCCAATCAAAGAACATTGATAGATACAAAAAAGGCCTATAATTATGTAGCAAACATGAAAAGTTCTTAATATATATTTAAAAGCATAGTCATTATTTTCATTATTCAATAAGTATGTAATATATTTCTATCATCTTCCCCTCTGCCAAAAGAAGAAAGAAGCAAACACCTGAAAAGTGCCTTTTCTGCACCAAGGATCTGAAGAGTAGAAGAAGGGTACTTGGCAAGATTAGTGAGACTACCAGCACGAGAAATCAAACGGGCACCAACAACTTCCCCGATTAAAGTAGCTAAATTTGGTGCAATGTCATTCATTTTTGTGACAAGATACTCATAAAGGCTCTTCCTGTATTCAGCGAGGTCCATTACCCTCTGTGCAAATAGTTGTACATTAATCAAGTCAATGGGAGAAATATCTTGTCCTGAAATAGCAAATTGAAGGATGTTAAGTCAAATGCCTAAACTACCAAAAGAAACTCAATTTCTTAAGGTTTACCCATTGATGATTTGGCTGCTTCAACAATCTCCTTCGCTTTGTCCACATCACCAAGGACGTCTGCTAAACCTGGTATTTTATCATCAGACAACTGTTCTTTGTTCTCTATAAATTTTGCAACTTTGGCATAGAGATAGTTATCATTCACAATCTTCACCAGTTCAGGGAAATGCCAAGAATACCATTCTCTGCAGGAAGAAGCTAAATCCATTAAAAGAACGAGAGAAACATTCATTGTTACACAAAATAAAAAGTAATTATAGCACACATGAATGCCATAACATTCTACCCAGATTAGGGCTGTTAGATTCCATTTCCAGAAGTCCAAACCATAGTATTGGACCCAGTCAACTTGGAATCTCGCCAAGTAAACTCAGGTCTGTCACCAAAATTGGCTCAAACTAGGAATGGACTTGTTTGGTCAAAACTCAGTAGACCTCATAGCTGACTCAAGACTCAGCCTAGGCTCATCCTGATTCAGCAGATTCAGTCAGGTCAACTTGACGTAAGTTTCAACTTTACATACAAAAGGCAAATAACAACAGTATATAATTGTTATATTGACAGAACAAGTATATTTAAAGTATATTTATAAACAAAATTCAGGAACAAAATATCATCATCAGCCAGGATATTTATACAATGGATGAATTGCAAACAGCTCATAGAATTCTAGCAAAAACAATAATAATAATAATAATAATAAATGTGGCATACATGCATGCATATGTAAATCTTTGTCACACATGTTTTGACGTATCCTGGACTACTTTGTCGGGGAACCTTAGTAGTATTATTTATTACACCAAAACTAGTGAGTAGCGACCAAGAAAGTTCAACCTTAACCCTTTTTTTACGAATTTAGACCGCACCATCCATTAGATGAAACCAACTGGCTGAGTTCTTCTCAATGTGATAAAACCAACTGGCTGAGTTCTTCTCAATGCGAAACTATCTGGCACATCCAAGTATCACACTTGTGATAGTTAAGATTCTTGACTATAATTCCCAAGGATAATTAAGATTCTTAACTATAATTCCCATACTTATTGTGAGTGATGAATATGAATAAAAATTCAGGTTTAGATAAGGTGTAGCCAGGTCCATTGTATGACCCTGATTGGATTTAGCTGGGTCAATTCAGGTTGCACTGCAGGGCCCAGAGCTGTTTAATCCGGCCAAGGTTGGGTCCATAACTGAAACCCGATCAACATATAAATACTAAAACATACTGTAACAAATAGGGCTATAAGTAAATAAGAGTTTAGATAAGGTCTAGCCAGTACCAGTCAAAGACTCTGATTAACATTAGCTGGGTCAAGAGTTCAGGTTCCAGTCCTAGAGACTAAAGCTACACCCCATTTGATTGGTGTAGGTTGGGTACATAACTATAACCTGAATCACATATAAATATTAAAGCACGCTACATGCTACAATAACAGAACCACAGAACAATATTCAGTTCCAAGCCAGGTTATCACGACACTTTGATCTGTTAAGCCATTTTAATCTACACTCAACCTAAGCCATCAGTGCTAAACTCTGACCAAGAGCTAATATTTTACAAACCAGGTCTAGTTGGATATCCAATTCTCAGGTCTGACATGAACCATTTAAACCATGTAAAGGTGTGACTGTGGACGGGCTGCTTGAGGCAATCAATCAATTACGCAATTAAGTAGGTTAATTTAGCAGCTCAAATTCAATGTAACCGGGATGCTGGCGGAAAACTGGCGCCAGCATGTATAGGTGATAGTTGCTTGACAAAGTTAGGAATATCTAAGTGGTGTTGTCTGGTCTGATAGGGGTGATAAATTCTAATAAGTAGGATATTTATGCCATAAAGGAAGTTTTCAGAATTTCTCAAGGCTCATTTTTGGGCCATAGATTGTGGAAAACAAATCTTCAAATACACTACAATGTGGACGTTGAAAACCAAAATAGTCTATGGAAACACAAGTTTATGTTGAATGGGATCAAAAAAATTTGCAACTCTATTGACACAGAATTTCTCATACTTTGAAGCAGGGATAAAATTAGCGGTTGCGGTGGGTGCAGCAGCAAGTAGCCAAAATGCTATGTAGCGGGCAATAAGTAATGGTTGTGGGGACAAGTAGCAGCATGGCGGTGTGAATTTTTTAAGTGATAAAAAAATCTTGAATCTTGTACAGTAGCCAATATTAAGTTTTGTAGTTGTTTGAAACCATTTAAGGGTAGAGACAAGTTTAGGAAGAGCTATTGAGGAGCAGAAATAGGAAAAACAGTAGTTTAAATTTAAATTGCTTGGCTAAAATAGATTTTATACCATAGTGCTGCTATTTTCAAAATAGCGTGGTAGTCTCAACCGCTACAGCTGATATAGTAGTGATCTTTTTTTCTCACATGTATTCATATTACTTAGAAACAAATGAAAGGCTTATAAAAAAAACTATGTGGTGAAGAAATGTCATCAAAATGTGTTTTTTAAAGAAGTAAAGAAATAAGTTATACTATGCAAAAGAAGAAAGGAAATAAGCTTTATTATGCATTTCAAAAAAATTTTGGGAACAGCTGCCAATCACACTCTGTAGCGGTTTGTAGCGGCTGTACCGGAAGTAGCAGCGCTTAATTCAATATAACATAGCAATCTTAGCCGCTATTTTGATCTATGCTTTGAAGACCGCTCACGAAGTTAGGAATTTGGTAGTCAATCAATGAATTTAGAGGTATCATGTCCTTTGAAGTAATTTATTTTTTGTCATGCCACATTGTAGCTTCCTTCTGATGTATTCTTGATGCAATCTCGGTCCTTCCTTTGTTTTAATGACATCCAACTGATACGAGTAAAAGAAGAATCATATTAATCAATGTTGTCTCCTTTCTGCTTAATCAAAACAGAAGAGTTCCCATTATCAATTATCAAGCGATAGTAGATCAAAGCAATACCTTCCTTCCACACCTAGAGGCGAAAAACTGTCAAAATCTTGACTGACATGGAGATTAACATTGCATATTCAAATTTTGAGAACCCAGTAAAAGTTCAGTACACTAATAAACAATTTAACACATAACAGATTGAAATGAATTATGCTTTTAATATAAAAACACACCCAATAAAAGAGGAAAACTAAGTTGACATGTCAACAAACCTGACTCTCATGGCAAAGTTGTTAATATCTTTGTCTAAGGTATCAAGAAGGAAGATAGCTTGAATGATCATATTGTCAATTTTGTTAACATTGAACTTGACTTTTGCACGGCTGTAACTATGGCCCAAACCCAACTGAGCCTTCTCTAAATCTCCTTGCTTTAAACAAAAGCAGAGAAACGCTTATAAGTCATTTTGAAAAGAAGACTTACAAAATCCATAATTTAAATGGGAAAAACCTGAATCACAAACCTTAAGGTCTTTGATAAACCTATCAAAATGCAACCGTACGCCACGGAGGAGTTCATGGACAAAATCATTGCTTTGGCACGGAATCTTGGTCGTCTCAGAAATCTGAGACCCAATTTTTGGCTCTGCAACTCCAAGACTGAAATTAGGTTTCTTTCCTTCCTTCACTCTTGGAAGATTGAGCTCCAAAAAATTCTTTAATTCCTCAGTCAACATCCCTAAAGTTTAAAGAAAAGAAAAGAAAAAATAGAATTCATGAATTTAAGTACTAATTTGCCCATATTATATTTCAGCATCATGAAAAACACTCAAAGAAATAAAACCATGGAAATCAATCAAATGAATGGAACACCCATAGAAATTTTTGAAACCAGTTAAGCCATATAGGACAAAAGAATACCCAAAACATTAGTGAGGTAGAAATGGTGCAGTGAAAGCACATTTTTTTTTCAACCAATAAGAATTGCATATGCCATTACAACGGTTTTCAAAACCATGCTCAAAGCACAAGAAAACTACATTATAGCATACCACTCCAAAGCTTTCTATCATTTCGTCTCATAAATCAAACCCCAAACATACAGAAAAAACTGAAGAAAAATTACAGAGAAAAATGAGTAATGCTTCAATCCTCTTATAAAAAAAAATCAACCAACAAAACAAATATCTTCTTACGCTTCTTTTTTTTCCCCATTTCTTAAGTGGTAACTTTTCTGTTTCACCAACTTATAAAGATACAGGCAGAAAATTAACAGGAACTATGAACAAAACATTAAGTCATCCAAACCACCACAAATATCAACTATACCCGTAATACTATTATCTTAGTGTTATCTCACCAACTTGAGGTCTGCTCAACGCTTATACTAGAAAAACACTTGGAAAAAAGAAAAGAGACTGCTAAGTGCCTGTTTATTTGGATTAAAATACATAGGTACCGAATACATAGGAATTCATGGTGAAATGAACTCTACCTTAGGATTATTAAAGAGTTGAGGGATGAAGGGTATAAGGTGGAGATCTAGATAGGACCTTCACTTTACTTTCCTATGTAGTGATGCAGTGAATTACTAGGGTGATTACTAGGTATTCATTTTTCATCAGTTCTATTTTCATAAAAGGAAAGGTAATTTGACACTCATTTTCTAGCAAATTCAACTTTAATCTTTATTAAGAACCACTTAAGGCATGAAATCGATGTATTCAATTCCTATGCATTCAAAAGCAAGCAAACAAGCCCTAAAGAGTACATTAAAAACCTCCAAACCGCCACAAACATCAAACATACCATTTTCATTACCGCCCTCTAACCCTTATCAAATCAATCTGAGATCTTCTCACTAACAAGCTTATGACCATAAATCCTATCTTTCTATCCAAACGCCGTTTACAGGCAATGAGCACAAACAAAAGCACCAAAACCAATAAATGAAAGCATGAACCATGATTAGCATCAATACCAACAGTACCTCTTGCATTTTATCCTTATCCATCACTATGGCCATATTTCCATCATCAAATGGAAACCCACACGCCAATAACGATCCTCTACCAAAACCACCAAAACCCAGAAACTAAAACGAAAAACCCAATCAAACATCAGCACCAGAAATTCAAACCAAATCACCAAAACCCAGAATCGTAAACCGAAGGAGGACCCTAAAACCATAAGTCCAAAAACACTGAAACGTTAGCTCACCTTCGGAGATCTTGTTGCATTGCTCCAGGGCATCCAGAGCCGATGAAAATGGCTGAAAACCAATGAGCTTTACGACTTTTCCGAATCGGGTGAGATCAAGGACCGAGTTTTGGACCGCTTGGGTGTTTTGGCCAATCTCATCGATGCCGTGAGCGAGGAAGAGGGCGTAACCAGACGCAGATTCGAAGAGGAGATATAGAGCCATGGCGCAGAGAGAGATGCAGAGGTTTAGGGTTTAAGGCATAGAGATGCCGAAGCTTTTCGATTCTAGGGTTTTATGACAAGCAGAGAAGAAAGCGATGGAGGGAAGACGGAACCGGGGTTTTATAAAGTTAGGGTTTTAGGGCTTTTCTGCTCTCTTTGCTTAAGTAGGACAGAAACAGAGCTGGGGTTGTATAAAAATGTGAGATGAGAAATGGGCTCATCTCATGGCTAGGGCTGTCAATATGGCCCACCTACGAAATGTGGGCTCATGTCATAGCAAGGGCTAGGGTTGGACAATATTAGGCCTGGCCTGGCCTGGCCTGGCCCTCTTATTTTTCGTTATTTATATTTATAAATTTATTTGAGCACATATGGGTTTATTTGATCAAGATCGTTATGAGGCTTTTATATCAAATTTTGTATGTCATTCTTATGTGATTTTTTACGTAAATAAGTTAGGCATGATCTTATGTGCTTTTTTTTAATGGCTTATGTGATTTAATGATCTTGATGTTATTCTTATGTGATTTTATGCATGGAAAAGAAACTAGCAATAATTCTCCTCATCTTCGGTCCTCGACAAAATGAGACTGGGTAAAAGTCGACATAGAACATCCTCTCCAAGGGCCCGATCCACATATTTTAGAGTCCGGATTGAAGATTTTGGAAGAGCATTTAGAATGGATCTATGTAATTAATCTCAATACTATGTATGCAAACAATCAAATATGTAGCGGAAATAAATTTAACAAAAGCATACACCATAAAAAGATATGATCTTTTCGTGGAAACCCAAATAGGGAAAAAACCATGACTGAATATCAGGCATAATGAATTATATCACAGTTACAAGACATATACTCACAACTCTTATTCAGCTTTCACACAGCATAAGAACTTGTAATTTTCATTGCACAGCACCTCACTGCAATAACTAACTATTGTCCTCTCTTATAGATCTAAACACCTAGATGCCTTCTCGATATTGTACTTGACTCCTCAGAACAATCTTTTATACTTAGAAGACAATCTTCCATAAAGCGATGTAGAAGACAGGGATCTCTATAGCAAAGTTTCAGCTCTTTAACTTTCCAATAAAAGCCTCTAGAGAAAATGATCTCCAAATAAATCTATGTTTAGGGTTAAGAGAAAACCCCTTTAAATAGCTTCAAATTCGTGTCTCGTAAATATATTCCAACAAAGAATGGAGTTGGCACAAAACAAGAAAGTTCCACTTAAAACAGACTTAGAAATTCGCTTTCGTGCAGTTCCAATCAATCAAGCAGTGGTTTAATCGATCAATTTTGGACACTGCTTTGAATCCAATCAATCGGATCCATGCTTGATTGATCAGGTAATCCATCTTCAAATTTTCTGGATTTTATTCGTTTCAACTCTTTTTGGACTTTGTTGCCTCTTTAAACTCCCAGTCTAAACATAAACAGAAATACAACTTCGATTAGAACTTGAATTTTGTCGAACGTATGAATTTAACCAACATAAAAAATTCCTTTCGCGGATCCTCTGAGTGATAGCCTATGAGTGATCTGGTGGACTGTGAGTTGTCCATCCACGGTCACCCTCAGGCAAGTGATCATATAATGTGAATTCAATATTTTAAGGGTATGGTTTGAAGAACCAACCTAGCTACCCTTTTACAATTTTAATGCCAATCCATTGTTAGCAAAATGGTGATTGGGAATGATAAATAAAATAAAATGGTGGGACGTTATTGAATGAGCTCGCCACTTGGGATCCTCTCAATTGGGTGTTGATGGCTTAAGAGGATTACTCATACACTTTGCGGATTCCCATTTTCATTGTGTAGAATTATTATATATATTATAACAATACCCCATTTCGTGAGAGGGCAACACGTGGCGCAATTTTATTTATTGGAGAGCGACACGTGGCATAATCTAAGGATTTCATCTATATTAACTAAACTCTATCTTTACCAAATCTCTCAATCTTCCTAACATATCTCCTTGGTTTTCTATAAAATCTTCCCCTCCCTAATTTGGCTTTAATCTATATTTGCCTACGCTGATCCATGTCAAGGTAAATTGATGATTAGATCTAGATATTGCCAAATCTTGATGTTGGCATAGCATTAGCGGGCCTTACCTGAACATCATCATAATTATCATCACGGATCAAATATGTTCTAGAAATATATAATCCAATCCCAAGAGTAGTTATTTTAGAATAATTAAGTTTTATTTGTGAAAAGTGGAATTGCATGTTAATGTGGTAATTGGGGCCGTAAAGTGATTTCATAATAAGATAAGGTGGGCCACAGGACGATATCTAGAAATATATAATCCAAGCCTAGAGTAGTTGTTTTAGAATAATTAAGTTTTATTTGTGAAAAGTGGAATTACATGTTAATGTGGTAATGGGGGCCATAAAGTGATTTCATGATAAGATAAGGTGGGCCATAGAACGATATCATCATCATTAAAAAGATTTTCTAATAAATTAAATTAACAAGCCTACAAAATCATACAAGATTATTGGGTATCATTCCATATCAAAACATTGTCTAAGAGTCACCAAACTTTTAGGAATGGCTTAATTTACCGCATGTTGCCGCTAAAGTATGCAAGTGGATATCTAATATCAGATCATCTAGAGCTTCCAACACCTAAAAACTATGTTAGAAACCCAAAATAGGTTTCAATTGACAAATTGGGTTTAACGTTCCAATAGATATATGAGTTTATTTTCGGATGCATTCGTGGCAAACAAATTTTTTATGTCACAAACTGTAACTTAAAATCAATTTTAATTGGATATTTTTATGTTTAATCATGAAAATAATAGATTTGGTGCATTATTAGAAGTTGAATTTTATCCTTATTTTAAGAAAAAAAAAAGTTAGAACCAATTTTAGAACTAAATATTGATCCTTCAATCAAAACATATCTTAGAATTAGATTCAAATCCTCTTATTGAAACCGGATATGTCAGTGCAGGTCAAAATCCTAAGGTCTACTACGGAGGAACTTTTCATGTGTAAGTTATCTTAAATAATTTTCAAAAAGTTGGGCCCACTACAATATCCTTTTTAGTGAGAGAGTGACATGTGGCGCTTCTTTTTACGAAAGAATGATACGTGGCACACTCTAATTAAAGTCCTAAGATTTTCTCCCATTTTCCTCCCCTGAAATCTTTCTTTTTACAATTTAATCTCCTAAAAATCAGCATAATCTTTATTCCTATCATTATCTCTTTCTTTCTAAAATCAATATAAACCTTTCTTATTTAAAGAATACAATACCTAAAAATTTTCAATGCAATCCCTTGCATGCAATCTCATCATAATTTATTATTAATATCCATATCATATTTAATTTTAAAGAATGTCATATAGTCAAAAGAAGGGGTTCTCATACATCTCAAACAAATTTTCATACCACTCATCATATTAATTAAGCAAATTACATTTATCTTATTTCACATGCCATTAAGTCACACTATCTAAGTGGCAGTTTGTGGGTTCACATGGTTTCCTTTTAAAATCACAATAGAGTCTAAATTGGTCATGGGTGTTTATGGGACTAGGCCAGGATGGGCTGGGCTGGGCTGGGCCAAGTAATGTTTAGGCCTATCATAGATTTTGAACAACAGGTCCAAGCCTGGAGAAAGCCTAACTCGGGCCATAAGTACCTACCATAAGCCCAGCCCACATAGAATAATTTAAACTTGAGCTATACTGTATTATATTTAAAAAATAAAAATATTTATTGATTTGGATGTTTGTTTCTATGTGAGAGATTTCTTAGTGGCTCTCAATTGGACTAAATCGGGCTTGGGCTTGGGCTTGGGCTTTCTACTACTAAATCTCAACCTAATTTAAAGTTTATATCTAGGCCTTGCTCGAAAAAGTTAATGCTCAAGCCCTAAAATTACTAGATCTTCTCTAAATTAATCACTTAGAATGACACTACCAGGAGGCAGATTTCTAAAATCTCTCTCATTGTAAATCATGTCCCTTAAAACCTAGAACAACTAATAATTTGGATTAGCCCTAGCATAACAATTTTAAATTTGGATTAATACTTTCACTTAATTTTAAATTTTACATAAACTAATCAATCTTCATCTCTTATCTTAAAATCTTTCAATTTATATACAACATCTCTTATGGTTAGATTGATAAAACTTTTGGAAGGTAGATAATCATATTCATTTTTATTTTGACTCCATTCGCCATGAATAGTTGGGTGTTGAAATTCAATTTTTCATGTAATAGTGGGATGAGAAAAAAAACAAAAAACAGAGAACAACCAGTTTATCAACCTATACGTTTTATATGAGAATATGAAGTATGGTATATGCACGGAGACACCATCAAACAACTCACCACTAAGAGTAAGTGCAGTTCTGCTATCTTTAAACACCAAAAGTTCTAATGGTTTATATATATATATATATTTGTTTTAAATGTTAAGATAGTTATGCTATTTTTTCCTGTTAATTATTTAATTTCAATATTTTCTCTCTATATCTCTCAAGGCCATGATCATTACATTTTTTATAGGTATCAATTTTAATATGTTAATACATATTAACTAAGTGTGTCTTTCATATTAGAATGTCTGTGGTAATGCAATGATATTTTATGCTTAGTGTAGGACTAATATAATTTTTTTCCTACTGATGTAAACATTGAAAGTGTATCCCATATTTTAATGTCTACCACTCAATTAGAGATTATTTTAGGTTTTGTTACATTTAGTCGAAATCTCTCTTTCTATGTTTATTTCTTTTTCTCTTTTTGAGTTATGCACAAATGAATAAGTGAGAAACCTAAATTTTGTGATAATCTTGATTATCAGCTTCTTTTTACCTAATTCAAAATTTTCGTAGTGATAGAATTGGGTGAACTAATGATTCTTTGCATAGTGGAGTATTCCATCTAATTTATATTACCATATAATTTTTTTTCTTGACTTGATTTTATAGACTAAAGGAAAAATTATTTTTTATTAATATTTTAATAAAATTCCACAAGGACATTATTTGCATTTTTATTTAGTTTTACTGATATGATATTTACTTTTAAGAGTGCACTAAAATATTTAAGATTATGATTGTAAAATGAATTTAATTTTAATATTAAATTAAAAATTATTTAAATATTTATAAATATTTTTATTTACAAATAATATAATTATTAAATATGGCCCGCGTCCTAAAGAGCTGGTATTATATTATCACGATTCCCATTTCCATCTGTAGAATCTTGTATTCTCCTACCATGGGAAGTAAAATCAAACTCCTATCTACTATGACAAATAATTTTTTTTTTCTTTGAGTTGCACTAAAGGTTGTCCAAGATGAAAGGAGTGGATTTTTACGATAGGACCCATCTATTGCAAAAGGAGGCGTATAGATGCCCTTAGATTTTACTCCACCATGAGTTGGTCATATTATAAGATTGAGCACTTAATTAATAACATGATTAGAAAATAGATGGTCATGATCATCCAACATCTCATTTTATGGAGCCCACAGAGATATTTGACATGATATTTACCAACTGCTCATTCATTACAAAATTTAAAGTCAACGCGGGATTATGATTTTATATTTTTTTAATACTTAATCTATTTAACTAGTGTTTTGTATTTTAGGAGAACAAGGAACTTCAATTTTAGGGTTGGAATGTTGGATCATGATTCTATATATATATATATTTTATTTGATCTTTTTAAGTAGTGTTTTGTATTTAAGGAGAACAAGGAACTTTAGTTTTAGGATAATGGAGTATTTGCATTTTCAAGTAAAATGTCTTTTTTTTCCAAATAAAATTTCTAAACTGCAAGGCTTAAATTTTCTGGTCATTTCATTCCTTTTTGGCCTATACTAAGATTAGGGGGTTCTCTATTTTACTCTTCTCTTAACCAATATAAGGGCATGTTTAAGTAACGTAGTAGAAGAGGACAAGGAGACTTCCTCGTCCACGGCAAATCAATTCTGACCAGAGCATAGGACTTCTGTTTCGTCATTAGTGCAGAAACTCAATGCTTTTGAGTGTTTTTCTTGACGAAACTTTGTTGCACCAAACAACATACACAATGCAAGCGATGAAATGCAGAACAGCTTTCAGCATATTTCGTGGAAAGAGCCCCTCACAAACATACCCTAAGTGAGAATTGAAATCCCATGGGTCTCATCTAATGAAAATCTAAGCCATTAAATACATAAATTCTCTCTTTTATAAGATTTGATAGATTTTACTTATTATGAGTGGGCTCGTCATATGATTGATCGTACATAAAATATGAGAATTTTAAAAGGATTCATGTGTTTTACAAATAATGACCTAGTTTCTTGGACAAGTAAATGAATTATAATCTATTAAATCCAAAAATTAAAATTGTGGGGGCTCAAACTTTTAAAGACTGAAAACACATTGCTCATAATGAAATATAGAAGGCTACGATTTTGGAATTATAGTTCCCTTACACTTTTCAATTTAAGAAAAATGTGAAAACTAAAATTTTACGCAAACACAACTCTAAAACTTATATATATATTTATCGACTAACTAAAATTAAAATGTGTTTAGATAAAATGCAATTTCTTAAATTTGAAGTTCAATTTTTATTCTAATTAAGACTAAGTTTGGAATTGAATGACCAAAATTAAAATGGCCCAAAATATTGGAGATAGATATAATGACAAGTCATCACCATATCATAGGATTTCGACAAAATCGTTGAGAGTCAAGCGACTACATTATTCGGAACTCTTCTCATTATTTGGTGGAACTCGAATTTAAGAGGGATTAACTAATTGTAGAACAACTGAGATAGATCCTCTCTTCTTCTCCTTCCTCCTCTCTTCTTCTCCTTCCTCTTCCATGCAATGCATGACGTCGAGACAAACATGCTGAAAATAATATGAAAATTGTACTTTCAAACAAAGTGTCATCATTTTTTCATACGTAAAACTTACATATGTAAATTTTATTTACATATCTCATGTATAAAAAGGAAAAACACGCATTGCAGAAATTGGAGGAAATAGGGAAGAACATTTAAATTGCCAAAATGACATTATGTTTCCCATACATTTACATTCAAACATGGACATGTTCAAAATGGCAAATACCATGTGTAATGTAATTATTATTGCATACATCAACTGGTTTACGTTGTGTTATTCAGGAGATGCTGCTGCTAACAAGACAACCAACCAACTTAAAGCTGCAGCATTCTCTAAATCATTCCATTAGCTGCTTTTGTATTCATTTGCATGCTTCCTTAAACCATGATTTGAGAAGAGTTTCTTCTGACCTCCCTCTCTTCTCACAGGTGTAATGGCAATATCAGACTTCTGAGACACCAGATTCTACAACAACAGTTCTGAGGGGAACATCGGGTCCATACGTAAGGTTTTGAACTGGGGTTGTTTCCATCTCATCCTTGTGAGCCTCATAGGTTTTCCGTTCCTTCTTTGGATCAATTGGATCAACTGGGTTATTATAGATAACCAAGTGAACCCCAGGATTCCTGTCCTTGTAGGAACTTTTGAACACAATTGTGTTGTTAAATGGCTGCAGATTGCTGTTAATGAACACAGGAAACAGCTTAGTTCCATTTTTCAAATGATACACTCTATGTCCTGAGCCCGCTTCCCTATTGCTGTTGATCACCAGTGCCCCCTCATCTTTGTTGCTGCTGATCACCAGTGCCCCTTCATCTTTGTTGCTATAGTTGCCCCTGGCACCCTCTTGATTTACAGAGTCTTGACCTTCACTCATGGATCCTTCTGCAGCATTCAATGCCTCGTCGTCTTGGGGCTGATTCACATGGTCCGCATCCTGCTCGTCAGTGACCATAGAAACATCTTCCTGAGTAGGTTTATTCAAAGTAGCTTGGGAGGTTGAATCATTTGTACCTGTTTCACTGTATGCAATTCTTTCATTTGGGTCAGAGGAAATCAGAGTTTCAGTTGCTTTACCGTCAGAATTAGATGATGTTACATCCTTTTCGTCGGTCGCGAGTTGATCTGTTGAGTGTTGAGTCTTGGAGTCTGATTCTGCATCTGAAATTGACTCTCCATCTCCTTGCCCTTTTTCTATCTCCTCCGCGCTTGCTTTTGGTTCTTCTATGAGTTTCTCCTCTTCAGTTGCATCTAGTTTTGTTTCTGACTCCGTCTTGAATTCGTCTTCAATTGCTTCTCGCTTTGTTTCTGCCGACTCCACTTTGGGTTTCTCGTCTTCAGTTGCATCCAGTTTTGTTTCTGACTCCGTCTTGAATTCATCTTCAATTGCTTCTCGCTTTGTTTCTGCCAATTCCACTTTGGGTTTCTCTTCTTCAGTTGCTTCTACTTTGGTCTCTTCCTCCGCTTTTGTCTCACCTTTCAACGCCTCCGGTTGCGTCTCTACCATCTTTGTCAACTTCTCTTCTTCAGCTGTTTCTGCTCTTGTTTCTGTTTCAGGTTTCCCATCTTCAGCTGCTCCTCTTGTTTCAGGGATTCCATCTTCAGCTGCTTCTCCTCTTGTTTCTGTTTCAGGGATTCCATCTTCAGCTGCTTCTCCTCTTGTTTCTGTTTCAGGGATTCCATCTTCAGCTGCTTCTGCTCTTGCTTCTGTTTCACGGTTCCTATCTTCAGCTGCTTCTGCCTTTTTTTCAGTATCTGTTTTCAGTTTCTCAGCTTCAGTTGCGTCTGCACTTGTTTCAGATTTTACAAGCATAATAGGAATGTTTGAATTGGCAGCTACATATGGTGTAGCCTGGCTTGCCACCTTAGCAGTCTGGTCTGCTGTCTTCTCTAGGCTCTGTGTTTCTGTCTGCGGTGCGTCTTTGGAGAGTGTTTGAGATGCTGGAGGCAGTGGTTGTGATGTGGGGGGAGAGGGTGCTACAGGAGATACAGATTGGGGTTGAGGGAGTGTACCAGCCACAAATTGGGTAATGGGGGCAGCAGGTGGTGGAGCTGGGGGCCGGGGCATTCGAGGCAGTGGCGGCGATGGTGAAGTGAAAGGACGAAATAGGGGAGGTTGAGCAGGGATTGCTGGTTGAGGCCTAGTCGGAGAGAGTTGAGCTGCAGGTGCAGGTGCAGGTGCACGATTGGTCCAAAACCGGAAGCGGAAAGGAGTTCTAGCTGTTTGTTCTGCCATGACCAGAAATGAAGGTGTTCTAGAATAAATGAGATTGTGATATTGAGGGGTCTTGTTCTCTTATCCAAGGAGGGAGGATTTAATCAAGAGGTAGCTAGGCATGCTTCTCAACATGTATATATATATATATCTCTCTCTCTCTCTCTCTCTCTCTCTATATATAGCTTGGCATCTGATTCTTAGACCTTTTGATGATGAGTTTTGGTATCTTACCATTGCTTCCATATTAAAAACAGGTACATTGTTAAAACTGAGATTCTTTCTTTGGAATTCTTGCTAAGACAGGTCCGGTCCTGTCCTGATCCCTTTTCTACTTTCGAACAACACCGAATCCTGGCTTTGTTAGACTGAGTGGTCCTCGTGACCACACGCCTAATAACGATTAGGCCCTTCGCATTAAGTCCACTAATTTAATTTGTTTTTTTATTTGAATTTAATAAATTTATTTTAGATTTACTTTGAGAAAGTCCAATTTATTAGAACTCTTGTTTTACTAATCTTTAAGGGAATTAAAAATACTTTATCTATAAAAGTGATTTTTCTGTCCTCTCTCTTTACTTACGAGATCTGTATAGTACTCATCAACTCTCATGCATATTGAGTAGATGATAAGAGAGATAGAAGAAAATACTATTTAAAAAAGGCGATTTGCTCATTATCAACATCATGACACATGGTATGCTTCTAATCATTTAGATTATTTATTTTTTAATGCACAAATCAAGATCTTTAGGTTTGATGTTTTGTTGCAAACCATATTAAATCTTTTACATGCTTGTCATTTCCAAACCTTCCCAATATGATTCCAAATGTGAAACACATTTACACCCAAGGCAAACCTAGATACAAGTAGGTGGGTATGGTCACATCCCGTTAAATCGGGGTGCAATTTCAGAACCTATGCCGTCAAAATCTAGATAAAATCCTCAATTTACCCACAAAACCAAATTACTTATTAGGATGTACATCCCTCAAACCAAAATCTTAAATCTGTTCACCCATGAGGCACAAACAAATCCTTGCTCGTCACTTTTTGGTGATTTAAGTTGTCCTCCAATCTGAATTAAATTCAACTTTGGATCGTACAAGCACTATTTAGCCACATTTTTACAACAATTGATTTGAAATCTGAATGATTAAGTGAGGATTGAATTCATCCTTCAATCCATGTTGTATGGTTCTCGTTTATTAGAATTTTAAGTTTATTAAGAATATATATATTATGCGATTTTACTGCAATTTTTGAAGATAGTAGCAACTGATAATTGTTGCACTGATACTTGTTGCACCAAGTTATGAACCTCCGTAGGATTAGGATAGGGCTGAATGAGTAGATAATTTGCTCTTTTTGAATGACGGTTGTCACATCCCTTGGATCACAATTGCTTCTTGCTCTATTTTATTTGCAGTAGGACCTAGAGAGGAAAGGCCCTGCGTACGCATCGAGACAATGGGCCTGTGAGTAAGGCCCAGGCCCCAATCTGGTTACAAAGTATATGTACCCTTATTTCTAAGGTCCTTGACCTAACAAGACTAATTCCTCCCAGGTAATCACCATAAACCCCACACAAATTAACACCAAATAAATCTAAGACTGATTTCCATCTCAAGACGTTGGGAGCAGATGCAAGCCTCATACCAGCGCACCAACTCTCAGGTGGGAATATAGGAAATATTTTAAACAGACATTGGATAATATTTTTCTAATTCATCAAAGTGCCTCTTTCTACAAATGTCGGAGATATGTGGACCCCACAAACTCGAAATCAATTTCAACTCATTTTGTGATGTGAGTGATATAGAATTCACATACTCTTTTTCTTTTTTAATATACACTCAACACTTTTAACCTGATTAAATATTAGGTTTAAGTTGCACTGCATTCTTACTGTTTAACCTACCAACCTATTCTCATCCAACTGCCATGGGCCTCAACCCAACCTCTTACTGAAAGGTCGGAAGTCACCTACTCTAACTTCGTTAGCTGAGCAAACAGGTCTGGGTCGGGTTGACAGGGGTTGTATCTCCAGGTTGAAGGTCAAATTTCCAAGCATTTCAATGAACTGATGTCGTTGGGTTCAACCTCTGGATGTGGTCGGACCGACCCATTGCCACCGATCTCTACTAAAATCTTCCCTTTTGTTTAACGGTTAAAATGGCTGTGCAGCTTCGCATCCTTATCTCTTCCCGCAAGCACCCAAGTTGTCCAAATACCTTCTATCATTCCTTGGGTTACTTCCTCAATTCTACGCTTCTGGCTAACGCAGAATCAACTGGTGAGCACGTCAATCCTTTTATAGATAGTCACTGGTGCTTTCACGCCTTTAAATTTCCTTATACACTTGTTATGTCATATATCTTTTGTCAGCTGTATGCACCAGGGTTGTGTGAGAAAATGAGGTTCTTGGTACGGAAATTATCGTTGTTATAATCACCAGATGGGTCTTGATCCATCAATCTAGACTGGGGTATGGGAGTTTTTGTCATCCTTAGCTATGCATTGCATTATGTGAATGTACCATTTCATAGTCTTCTTCTTCAGCCTGCCTGACTAAAATTAATCAATGAACTCCTTAACGTTTTTCTTTTTTACTGTGCTGACTACACTTGGAGCTTGTTTGTTAAGATTTCATGCCACGAGTGTTTATAAATGAAGATTAAAGGTTAATTTTAAAAAATGAGCGTTAAATAACCTCTCCTTATGTGGACACTTTATTAATTGAAGGACATGAAGGCCCTATCTACATCTCCACCTTACATCCTTTCACCCCTCCTCTTATATCCTTCACCGTCACCTCTTTAATAATCTTTGGTAGAGTTCATTTCACCATGAATTCCTATGTACTCAATTCCTTTGCATCTTAGTGCAGACAAACAGGCCCCTTTGGTGTACACAAATCCCTGACCTTTAAGTTATGCTCCTATCTTGGTTGAGAAGTAACAGCCAGCTATTGCTCAACCAGTGATAAGTGGAATCTCATGGTCCTCATGCCACTGCTCCACACTTAGGCTGAACTTAATTTCTTTCTCACTCCTTCTAAGCACATTTAGATGGATTATCATTTGATTTGGTAGGAGGCTATCGTGTGATGCATGTGGAATGTGTACACTCTCCAAGGACTGATTATATATCTGGTTTGTTTGCCCAGTCTATGTCATGATCTATTTGAATAGTAGGATAGAATTCACCGTTTCAACTTTCACCAGCTTACTTTTTTGGGGTATGACCTGAGTTAATATTGATATTTTTCGCATTTATATCTTTTACATTTATTAAGATATATATATTTTTGTAATCTAGCTTCATCTGCTTATATCCTCAGGTTGTATTGCATTGTAAGGATTTTGTAATTGGCTAATTCATGGGTTGGACAAAACTTTGGGTCCATTGAGTTATAATTTTATATTTGTTTTAAAATGGATTGTAGCGTGAGTCGCCGGCATAGCTAAATGAAGGTATTTGAATTAAAAAAGTCATTTCTCGCAAACCAAGCGTTGGATTGGGCAAGTTACCTACCATTGGAAGGAATGTTTCGAGTTGATATCCGTAAAGCCCAATATTACATCAATCGGAGCTAAAACGACAAAGTTGCAGCCTCGAGAAATTTACAAACACGTGAAGAATTTACATGCACACTCAAGCACCCAAGACAAAAGCTCACAAGCTTAAGCACCTGTGCACCAGGCTCGAGCGCGCGGATGCAAAAAACTACTTTCCTGATACGGAATTGTTTTATGTTTGTGCCAAAACTACAAGTTCTTATTCTGCAAGGAGTATAACCTTAGGGCACGAATTGTGGGTTATATAAAGTGTGTTTCTCTCAATCCTAAAGCATGGATCTTCCAATTCTAAGTTGAGAATACTTATGGGAGACCTCTCTCATTGTTCTAAAGGTAGAAAAGCTAATCGAGAGACTATTACTTCTTTAGAACTTTTATTGGAGAGATTGGGCTGAAGCTTTGTGGTATAGAATATTGCTTTTACATCTCTTGTAGAAGATTGAGAGCATCTTGTGTGTTCAAGGTGCAGTTCGATCAAGCTGAGAGCAGTGCATAGCGAATGAGGGTCGTAGTAAGGAATTGTGCAAAAAGAACTCGGTTCTTAGGTCAAAGGAGTGACTAGATAATGGTTGTGAGTATATCTTGTAACTGTTTGAAATTAGTACTTGATAGTTGGTCCTTGTTGGACTCGTGGTTTCTTCCTAGTTTGGGTTTTCCACATTAAAAAATTTGCATGCCTTCTTCTTGTTATGGTTGATTGATTGTTTGCAAGTTCGTTTTTTTCTTCTGCTGCATATTATCTGAATTGCAATCTAGAAATCCAGATTTGAAACAATCACTCATGCATGTAGAAGCACTTATGGGAAAATCAGTTCAATTCAATTTGAAATCCCTAATATATTAGGTTGAAGATGCGAATTCTTATATATCATTACTCCAACTGGCCTTTCACCTTTTGTTTTTTTCTTCTTCTTCTTCTTTTTTTTTTTTTTTTTTTTTTTTTGTGTTTTAGGCTGAAACAAGAGATGGTGCCCACAACATTGTACTGCTCTTCGTGTGTGGTCAAGCCCTTTTTCGCAACTTCCATGTCATGTGTTCAGTTCAAAGGGAAATACTTCAATAACAAAATCATAAGCAGCAAAAAATGCGGTTATGTGGGTCTGCAACTAAGAAGGGAAGGAGTTTTGTGTAGGGCTCAAAAGAACACAGATCAACTTCTAGAAGGACAGAAGAAACAGATACTGCAAGTTGCCCTTTGGTCCTCTGAGGGAGCCTACATCCTTTGGTTATTCCTTCTACCGTATGCTCCTGTACTGACTACTAATCCATCTTCCTTGAAGTTCTTCCTCATCTGTTTTTTGGACTTCTGCTGCTTATATGTATGGCTTGACATAAGGTCCCTCTTTATTCATTCTTCTTATAATTGAAAGGTCGCATATGATAGATTTTGCAGCATTTTGGTAATATCTATTTACTTCCAAAGACAGAAATATGAAGAAAAAATCACATTGAACAAATCTTTGGCATAATTTATAAATCTAAACTAATATGCAAGTTAAGTGTTTACTTGAACTTACATTTTGTTTGAAGACATTAAGTATATTAATATCAACCAAGTCAGAAAACTCCATATTGTACAAGAATACGAAGACTGGAACTTCTAACTGGAAAGCTCAATGCCAGTAAAAGAGACCAGCTATACCAGCCATATGCCACATGCATTTCATTATACAATCAAGAAAGAAGAAATTATCCCAATGAGAAAGCCCAAAGTCCCATCCTAGCAATAAATAAAAGAAGGGAATTTGCCCATTCAGGATATAAAAGACTCAGTTTTTCTCAAAATGGTGTTGACCAAAACTCTATACCAAACGTGGGTATTTCACATCTGTCATTAATTTTTTTTCCAAGTATATCCTTTTGTGCGATATCGCACAATGGGCAATATCACACAGACTGAAGCACAGGCATAAGTTGCAAATGGGAAGAGACGAAGAACCTTTGACTTGTTCTGTGGGTCAGGGACCACCGCGGCGATCAAGAGGCTGCAAGAGGTGATGGGGATAGCAATTACCTCCACCATGAGGACCAGGGTGGTGAAGGGAATCGTCAAGCCAGAGGAGAGATGGGTGGTTTTTGTGGGTCCCTATGAGCACCACTCAAACCTTTTGTCATGGCACCAAAGCCTAGCTGAGGTGGTGGAGATTGGGGTTGATGAAGATGGTTGATCGACATGGACATGCTACACAGAGAGCTCAAATCACCCAAGTACTCAAATCGGCCCATGTTGGGTTCTTTGTCGGCTTGTAGTAATGTCACAAGGATTTCCACCGATACAAGAGCTTTGGCTCGCTTGTTGCACAAACATTGTGCTTTTGCTTGCTTTGATTTTGCAGCAAGGTAAGCCGTCTACTTCACCATATTGATCACTTGATTTGGGCTGCGGTACACCTTTGATTTGATGGTGTGTCAAACTGTTAATATGATGAACTGATGAAGGATGACAATTGGTTGGGTTAAATGGGTAAGCCGCTCCTATTATAACCAGGGTTTTGGAGTGTTAGTGATTTTTATTTTCCCTTTTTGCTAAAAAAAATATCGAATTAACTAAGCAACTAAGGGAATAGGCTCTTAGAGAAAAGGGCAAACTAACTATTTGTATTTCCTCTACCTCTGACCTACGGCTAAGCCGTCAATTGTACTATGGCTAAGCCATAGCTCAGCAGTGGCCTAGCCATAGGCTTCATACCGCTAAGCCGTAGACCAACATACGGTTGAGCCGTAAATGCGGGTGAAATCATACGGCTGAGCCATAAATGCTGGTGAATTTAAGCACAACTTATGCCCCACGGCTAAGCCGTGACCTATACACAGCTAAGCCGTAAGATTTATGAATAGAGAACCACTCCAAATCCGAAATCAAAGGTTCTTCGTCTTTTCCGGTCTACAACTCACGCCTGTGCTTCAGTCTGTGCGATATTGCCCATTGTGCAATATCACACAAAAGGGTATACTTGAAAAAAAAAATTAATGACAGATGTGAAATACCTACATTTGGTGTAAAGTTTTGGTCAACACTATTTTGAGAAAATTTGAGTCTTTTATATCCTGAATGGGCAAATTCCCATAAAAGAAATGAGCTCACTTACTAAGAACAATCATCAATTAAAGAAAAAAAATAAGCCTACAGTTAAGTGCAGAATCACAAGAATAGAGAAACCACATCTTGGGCTCTGAGACCAAGACAAAATAGACATTAGATTGAGTGAGTGCAGTAGAAGATGAATCTTAATTTTCCCCTGAATAGCTTGAATAAATTCTTTTAATCTGGCCGAATGGGAATTGAATTGCATGAAGAAAACCTCAGCAAGTGTCCTTTCAATTTTCTTGCTGGAAAATGCTCTTCCCAGTTAGAGGACATTGGGTCCTTGAATCTTGACAGATTTTATTATACCCAGAGTTGATTCATATATAATACTTGTTATACTCGGTCCAAATTATTATTTTTAAAATCGAAATAGCATCACAAATCATTGAAGGAGATGAATCAATCCGTACCGTGACTGGCATTGCAATTGATTATACTATTTGCTGTTTCTTTTCTGCGGAGATTCGCATTATTTGCAGGAAAGTCTTGCCATTCTTTTCATTCCTCATCAAACTGTCTGTACCTTTGTAATTTAGGGGACTATTTGGGTCCATTCTTCAATGTGAACTGCTACATGTGGGTTCAGAACCCATGTGGTCAATCAAACACCTCCATGAATGGCAAGGCCTATCCTACTATGTGATCTTCGTGTGCTCCATTGCCATCTTCATCATGCTGGGGACATTCTATCACTGATTCATTAGAAATTTCAACACTCAACAAGTTTTGAAAACATTAAGATAAGGCTAACCGAATGACTTGTTTTAGCTCTTCCGGACTTTGATAAGGTCTTCTGGGTTGATTGAGATGCATCTCATGGGGGGATTGGTGTGCTTCTCACTCAGGAAGGCAGGCCCATTGGTTATTATAGTGAGTAGCTCAATGGTTTTGCAATATTAATTTGTCACAGAATTTGTTCTCTAGGATCTAGATGTTTTCAAGAAAAATGTATTTCATAAAATAAGGCATCGACTTTAATGAATGTTGTTGAGAAAGAGGATGCAAGGTAGATCTTTATTTATCTATTGTAACTGAGCGGAATACAAAGCTGCTGAGAGTCCTATTTTATGCATGACTGTTGAAGTTTAATGATCATAGCTTCTCTCAATGAACAAAGAGCAAGTTTGCAATATAAAATCTCTTACCTACTTCATATTGACTTTGTTGGTTTGTGATATAGGGTGATCCTGTATGGGCAATCAAGATGGATACGGTCAATGCTTTAGTGGACCTTTCCCTCAACTTCTTCTTTATCTTGCCCTTTCTAAACTCTGGTATGTTGAGTATTGTCGGTTATCAAAGCGCTAGAACTTATCATTTCTTCTCCATTTTTCATTACAATCACACTCTCTAGGAAGGAGAAAAAAAGTCATCTGTCGTTTCTTCTCTAGTTTTTCATTACAAATACACTCTTTAGGAAGGAAAAATTGAATGAGGAAAAAAAAAGGATATCAAACCCAAGCATATTGATATTTCTTGCCAGGTTTACTCCCATATATTTTGCTGGTGGGTGATTCATTTCAGTTTTCATATAATGGTCTGTGTTTCTTGGCAGAGTAGTCGGAATACGTTTGATTGACTCCCCAGTGATTCACCCGGTAAAATATCTAAAAGCTTTAAATAGTTGCTTCAGTGCTGGTCATGTTCCCTGTGACAGTGACAGCATTTATTAAATCCATGAGTTCTTTCATAGTTAGTAGCACTCATAGAAAACCATATTCTTTCCTCAGGTATCTGAAGGATTATTCAATTTTGTCATTGGTTGGACATTCATGTTTGCTCCTTTGTTATTCACGGATTATAGACGAGACAGATACAAAGGGTCATTAGACGTACTATGGGGCCTTCAGATGTTCCTCACAAACAGTATGCTTCATTATTAATTCTAATTTCTTTGTCCCTTTCTTTTTCACTTTTCTTTCCCTTGAATTTTCAATATCTAAGGGGCCTTCAGATGTTTCTCACAAAAAGTATGCTTTATCGTTTATTTTAATTCCTTCTCCCTTTTTCTACGGTACTTTTCCTCGAATTTCCAATATCTGACTGCTGCACTGGCTTACCTTTGTTTCTGTATGATGCCTACAGCATTCTTGATACCCTACATGGCAATCCGGCTTAATGACAATGATAAAGGCAATTCTCACAATAAACTGTCTAAATTAGCTACTGTGATGACAAGTGGTGCACCAGTTGTAGGATTGATTGGCGGGGTCATTTGTCTTATCTCAGCCTTGTGGGCATTTTTTGGCCGTGGCGAAGGTGATTTCGGGTCAGTGCCTGATCGTTTGCAATTCTTGGAGAGGTATGTTGGATCAGAGAGACTAGCTTACGCCTTTATTTGGGACATCTGCCTTTATGCAATCTTTCAACCTTGGCTGATTGGTGATAACCTACAGAATGTGAAAGAAAGAAATGTGGAAATAGTGAGTAATCTGAGGTTCTTCCCTGTAGTTGGGTTGGTTGCATACCTGCTGAATTTAAATTATACTGGAGTTGAGCGTGATAGGGAGAAGTAGAGTAATTTAGGTCCTGGATTCCCGTGGTTTTGATCTTGCAAAGGTGGGATGCATAACATGCCTCAGGTGATGGTGATGTCTTGGTCATTGGAACAAACTTTTCCCTTGAGTTGGATAGAGTTGGACCCAAAGCAGTAATGCTATTGCATCCAAAACCTGATCATTTTCTGCTTTGGGCAACAATATGCATTTCCTTTATCAAAGTTGTAATTACACTATAAGTGCCATTTCATTCAACCTTGAGAATATGACTGACTGTATGAATTAATTTTATTAGTATAATACTCTAAAGTTATGATTATTCATATATTTTGACTTCTGTCATGTCAATAAACTATGTTGGATATTTATTCAAGCCACACTAGTAAAGATTAGACAGTAGGAAGCACAAAATTATCCTACACTTTGCACCAACCCTTCAAGGTCTGTAGGTCGTGAGTACTTCTTACTTCAAAATGTGTTTCTTTGGTAGTCACTTTTTTAATAAGATGAGAAAGTGTATACTTTGTTTTTCACTCTTCCTATTTTTAAAATTACTAAAGTGATGAAATTCTTCAAATTAAACTGAAGCATTTTTCATTCACATGTATCTCTGTTACATTTATTCATCCGAAACCATATATACCGTAGATTTTATTAAGTAAATGTAAACTACGAACTTAAAGCCTTGTTTGTGAATCTCTTTGCCTGCTCTCCACAATAAAGGGAAGGGCTGAAGGCTTTGGAGTGAAGGGTGGAGATTTACATTGGTCTGAGTTCGTTTATCCTATGGGGAGGGTGGAGGGGATCTACTTTCTGCAGAAAATTGACCTCTCCATCATTGAAGGTCTCCTTGACTAAATTACTCCCTCCATTAACTTCTCACCCACTCCTTCCCACAATAAAACAGGTTCAAAATGCACGAAGGTTGTGAAATTTTCATGTGAGTGATAGTGCAGATCATGGTATATCTAAGTAAACAATGCCAATATGAGCACCTCGACCATTCAACGATGGGTGTAAGGTGGTTTTAACTCTTTATCATTTTCTGTGACTCTGCAAGTTGTATTTTCTGTACAATGGTACTTTGTCCATTCAGCCAACTGACACCGTATTGAGTCAAGTAGACTTAGTAGGATTCCTTCCATTCTGGTGCTATCAAGTGTGAGTTAGATTTTAATGTGGAATAAGCATCATTTAGCAAATTGTATTGGTCCAACAAATCCATTGGAAAAAATGGATTTTGATGGTATATTACAATATGCAGAAAGCTATCCTGGGGGAGTCCATGTGGCGCCCTGCATGAAAGGGACTCCCCTACTAATGCAGAGGGCCCCACCCTGCATTAAAGGCAAGCAATTTCATGCATGGCTTATCTTACCAACACCCGCAGGAGAAAATTTTTCACAACAACACATTGCGCCCAGAGTGAGAATATCATTGCTCGGAAAAATAAGAATTTGAGATAGTATTTCACGGAAAAATCATCAGTTCTCATTCCCATTTATTTTAGATCAATTTTTAATAATTACGCTAGACTATGCTCTTGGATTGGGTTAACAGCAAAAGGTGATCGTTATGGACAAGCCCTTACCTATAATGCTGTCTAAACATCTGAGGTTTTTCCCCAATAGAATCGCTTTTTCTTTTGAAGTTCTTTGGAATTATTAGCAATAAGATATTGGCTACCATTGAAGAAGTTTTATCAATAAATTACATTTATTTGAGATCTAGGATGGTTAACAATCCATTCTAGGATTTTTCTCAATACCCACACAAGGAAAAGTGATTCCACAACGAAGGAATTGTACAGTGCAATATCACATAAAAACAAAGTCCTGTAAAAAAAAATATGGATCTTCTCCTCAAATTGTCCATTTTTTTTGTTATAGACTGGAAATATTTAAATCTCATTGGATTTCATTGAGATTGAGTTGTATACTAATGAATTTATGTGTAACATTTCTTTCAAACAAATGTAAAAAATGCATGCTTGGGTCCTAGGGGATAGAGGTAGACGTATGCAGGGAGAAAGATACTGAGCGTGTCAATGCGTCAAGGATCTAGATATTACACAAATCTTGTCACTTCTGTACTGATTGAAGGCCGTAAAGAAGCGTCAGGAAAGAGCTACTTTTAGAGGGAAATGAATATCCAATCTGGAAAGGAGACGAGAAAAGTAGTATACCACTCCTCAAGAGAAAGAAAGCCAGCAAGCAAGACAATCAATGATTCGGAATGAATAAAAGTAAAAACTTTATTAAGAAACTATAATTAATGAAACTCTATCATTCGCTCGAATGAGGGCTCAAAGTTCAAGTCTTTATGTTCAACCTGGTGAAGACATAAACTCTCTAAATAGTAAATATCACAGGCAGCATTCCAGCTATAGCTCAACTGATTAAAACATAAGTTAAGTGAGTGTGAGTCTCCAATGTAGCAAAAAAGAAGATACTGAATGAAGTGTGCCCTCCCCTCGGGTCTACTACCCCATGCAAAGCAATTGGGGCCCTTGAGTCAACTATACCCCATGTAGAGCAATTGGGGAGGTGTTACAACCAATCTTTGCACAATGCATGAAACATGCAAATTCTAAAATTTACGGTCTTCCTTCTCCAGGTGGGAGAAAGTTGGACTAGGAATCTTTGCTGAATTGTTGCCCAAGTTTCTTCCAATGCTGAATTGTTAGCAAGATCTTCGAACGTTAATAACCCAACTAGGGAAGATAATCCTACTCAAAAGGTAATATGGGGATCACATGGGAACAGACTTCCTGCATGAAATAGGTAGAACGGGCAGTTGATGGAAAGGAGAGAGTGGGCACTTTAATGGATCTGCCAACTGAATTGGATTACAAGGATGCCTCTAAAATTTGGGTAACACTTTTTCAGAAACAACAGTTCTCTAAAATCCTTTCCTTATCTTTGATAAACTGAAAGCAGTTTATCAGAAACATATGAAAATACCTTCTAATATTGATCTGAGTCCATTTAATATATGCATTGGATCTGGATCCAAGTCCATTTTCATTTTGCTGTCCACGTTATGGCTAACAATTGTTTCATTATGATATTCCGGTACATGAGATCTTAGGACATACTCCATCCTCATTAAGCACAATATTTGGACAATGTGTTACTTTGATTGGCAGTCAAGGTAGCAAGTTTCATCAGTTTTTTTGCCTTGTGGAACATGGATGAAGAGACTATGTCCACTCAGTAAAGGCAAATAAATGATTTAAGGGATAATGATTTTTTATCGTTCCATCTTAACATTTTCTACAGTTTTTTATTTTATAAGGTGAAAGCATTTTCCACAAATTTTGCAGAAAGCAGACTCAGATCAAATAGCTACAGAATAATTTTGTTATCACACATGCAGCAGAAACACATTCCATTCTTTGGCCAAAAATGTTTTGACACAAGGAACAGTCAAAACTGAACAGTAGAAAATGAAGTCTTCTGGTTTCAGGAAAAAAAAAAAAAAGAGGGCCACTCAAGGTCAATAAAAATCCAACCCAAGATCAATGGATTTCAGCTTTGATAAAATGTAAATGAACTATAGTAGACCATATATCAAAAATGCCAAAATTCATATTTTAGTAAAGACAATTGACAAAAAGCTGCAAGCTCTGGATAACTTTCAAAGAGCTTGGATTAGATAAAATAGAAAAAAGAATGAGAAACAAATTAGAAGATAATAATGGAATAAATAACACACTTCTCTCACTACCAAAAGGGGAAAAAAAGAGATTAAATCATTCTGTGTAAATAAGCTTCATTCTCCCCGAAGGATGCACAGACTACACCGAGAGAGCAGTGCACAAAGATTTGTATGCAGCAACACAAAGTTTAAACTTCTCCTCAGCTTTTTCCTGTAGATTTCATTTACATATTGTGAGTATTTATGAAAAAACTGAGTAATCAGAAGATTATGAGGAAAGAAAAATGAAACAACCTAACTGCATAGAAATAAGTAGACATATGTGTGCAAGCATAAACATGAAGCCTAAATAGAGACATGGAACAATATTTCAGACTCAAGCAAAAGAGTTATGAAGGGCAATAAGCAGCTAAGTGGACAGATAACAGATGCAACGACATGGAGATAAACTTATACCAGTGCATTAGTTTTTGGGAACTACGTCTAAATAATTCCAATCCTGAGCTTCTTGCAAAAGATATGATCAACCAAAGTTGGGTAAAGAATATAATGGCCACTTTCCAGTCCAACGTGTATCGGAGTTCCTCTCTATGCAACCAATGCTGGGAAACTCTAATTATATGACAAGGTTCAATCAAGTATAGTCAACATCTAATTGACATATTCGGTATACAAGTTGTGATCGTCTCCAAATAACTGTAAGAACAAAAAATGATAGGAAAGATTATTAATTGACTTGCGAAGAAATTATAAAATAAGCAAATCTAGCAAATAGAAAATAATAGGATATTTTTTAAAACATAGCTATATACATTTTTATCTTCTAAAAATAGCTATATCATATGTGTTGCATAAATGAACTGTAATTAGGGCTTTCAGTGGGCACGGGCCTAACCCAGAACCAGCTAAGTCAAAACTCAAAAAATACTGGATTCAAACTGCTGAACAGACTAGCCTTATGCAAGTTTAGAGTCTGAATCCTTTATAAGACCTGACCCAAGCCTCGGGAGGAAGAACCGTTGGACTCTAAAATGGGATTCTGTCTTAAGTATACCACGGCCTTCAAAAATATTTTTCCTTTTATATTACACTTACCAACAGGAATTACTGCCTGGTTTTTACCCATTTTAGGTTACAAGGACTACTATTCTGGTAAAATCCTAAAAAAATCCCAAATGATTTTATCTTTCGCCCCTCTACATTCCATTGAGCAGCCAAATAAAGCCAAAGCAACACTTACCTAAAAATAAAATCTGCAGAATCTTTAAAAGCTCAGCATTCTTCTCCGTGCAACAGTGCCCTTTCCCATTATTTTTTTATCCGCCATAAAAGACCATATTCTATGATGCCTTGCTACGGGTACAGCTACAGACATACATCCATAAATTGGGTACGAATTCAAAGTCCTTAGGCTCAATCAAACTAATCCAAATAACCAAGGGTCTGATCGTTCACATGATCTATCAGATCCAAATAAATGGCATTATTAGATTGAGGACTATAATTTTAAGAGAAAAACAAGAATGAGCAAAATATGAAGGTGTTTTTTGGATTGTCTTGTATATGAATTGAGTTTGAAATCATAAGCAGTGCAAGTTTGGAGGTTAGATTTGCTGCTACACGCATTATTTCCAACGTTTTGGGGGTGGGGGTGTGTTGTGACGGGGTTGGGTTCTCAGGGGGTTTGCATAGAACTATCTAGCTACTTAAGTACCATATAGTGCATACTAACTACGAGTACTAAATACTAGATAGTGTTGAATTATTGCTTCAACTGCTTGTCCATAAAATTTTAATGAACAAGAGGTGCTCACTATGGAAACCTTGAGTTATAGGTTCAAGTCACGCCATCACTAAAAAAAAAAATTAAAGGTTTTTAACTTCAACAACCTGAGTAATATGAATGTAAGTGAACAATTACATTAGTATTTTTTTTCTAAAATCTTACGGCATTGATACAGGACCTGCACAACATTGAAGGTTCCAACATAATTATTTTTGCTGCTAACAAGACTTTTGAAAATCTAGCATTTTCTAGTATTCTGAGTTTTTATGGATATCTTCAGAGTATTTAACCTCGCACAAAATTCATGCCAATACTCAATATGCATCACTTGCAACTGATACATATGCTTGGGGGGCAGATGATACACCCATCGCAACTGCTTCTTTGATCCTTGCTACTCACTACCACAGAAAAAGAAGTGAAGACAAAGCATGCCGAATTACAACAGAATTCTCCACAATAAGAAAGTTTCTGATGGCATGAAATCAGGTGCATTTGATGGGTCATTCAATTTCCTTTCCAACAACCCAATTTCGTTTAGTTTTGACAACTATTGAATAAGTAATATCTAATATTCTAATAGGATAATGTTTTAGTTCTGAGTCAAGGTATTAGTCATTAAGTTGGTCATTGTTTCAATGAGTCAGTCATTTCTATTCAAAAGTCTAAATTATTACTTTAATGTTTCAGTCTAAGTCATAGCTAAGATTTGCATTTAAAAGGCCAATTTATGTCAAATTAGGAGTTATTTATTCCCTATGCATGCTGCTTGGATTTTGTAACTTGCAACAGTTCTTAGAGTAATTAGAAATTTTTAATTAGAAAATTTAAAGTAAGCCATGGGCTTCTCTCTGTATGTTTTGTATCAACTCCAGCCTCTTAAGGGTGATAACTCCTCTTGGTGATGACTCCCAGACGTAGGAGTCTAGGTGCTCCAAGTGGTAATGACTTGTTACTCATTTCTCTAGTCTATGCCAACTCCAAGATAAACCTAGGTGCTGGATCCTAAGTTATATAACGGAGTACCTCACAGGTAAACCATAGTGATTTTTTAACATATCTGGAACACAATGATATATTACATGAGCAAACATTAAAATTTTAAAAGCTGAACAAAAGGATAGAGGATCAAACCTTTGATAGGCCCAAGTGCTTATCAGGATGCCATTTCAATGCTGATGCACGGAAACTGCAAATAAAACAGTTGCATCATGCACAAAGCTAAATTGAACCAAGTTAAAATGCAATAAAAAAAGCAAAGAAAATAGTTACAGGTACAGAAAATGGTGTAGAAGCCACACTGTAAGTCTGTTAACTCATGAATTTGTAGAACATAAATCACCAAAAGTTATCTCAGAGTAACTTACGCATTTTTAACATCTTCAATCTTTAAAGGGCCAGTAGGAGGTAGCCCAAGGGCGACTCGATCAGAATACAACCCAATAGATGTAGCCTCATCATTATCAGATTCACTAGTTTCCCATACTCTTCTCCTGTTGTCTGTTTGATTCAAATTCTCTCTCCATTCAAATCCAAAGGTAGAGTTTTGGAATTTCGAATCTTCCCATGACCTAAAAGACCACGTGAAACATCTGTTTCCAAATGTTGCCTGAAAGAATGTCTCTGGATGTACATCATAGTCACTAGCTAAGTCATCTTTACTCCGTCTACCTAAGTAATAGACATCACAAATTCAGCAGATATTATGAGCAGAATCCAAGAAAATAATCACGCAGCTCTATTACTTAAGAACAAAACTTTATTTTATCAATAACAAAAAAATTTCTTAAGAGAACGAAATGGGGAAAAAAAAAGAGCCCAAACAGAAGGGAATTTGGAGATCCACATGGCAATGAATCACTACAATAACACAACAACAAACTAGTTAAAGAATATTTGAGGGCCTCAAAACAGCAAAAGAATTGCAATGAATCACAATACAATGATTGCACAGACCCCTCCCTCTAAAAGAGTTTCTGATCATATGAGTATCTCTTCAGATCATCTGGTCCTCGCTCCCTTCCTCCCTCTAAAAGAGTTTCTGACCATATGAGTATCTCTTCAGATCATCCGGTCCAAAAGTCAAGATTCGTGGACCACCTTAGGATAGAAATATTTTAACAGTGATATTAATCTAGGACCACCTAATTGCCCCATCAACTTGACAGTGGTATTAACCAGACACTACGTGGACTGTTCAGACTGCATGTGCCCTACGCTTTTTCTCTTCATTTTTGGTTGGATCAGATACACGACTAAAGCTCCCCTTATTTTGGGCATTGGAAATTCCAGATTGTCCCTCATAGGTAGTTGTGGAGGCTCCAGCAGGCTACTCCTTTGTTGTTGGTGAGAGTAGAGGCCAAATTCCCAAACCAACCAGGCTAGCCTGCGGCAAGCTGGGCCTCAACCTGGCTGCGCAGACCAGGCCCAATCTGCTAATGAAACCTAGCAACACCCAGTAAAAACAATTAACGAGAATCTGTTTCTTTTAAGCCAGACTATCGTTCCGAATAGACACTATGAAGCTACATAGCTTTTACCCCAAAACTTTCCATTATGCTGTTTCACCTCCCAACAAGCAAAGTTGGCTTTGAAATTAAACGTGCTACCAGCAAATCACATTACAAACTTGTGATCGATTTGGGCTTCTTTTTTATTTAAATAACTATCTGACTCTCTATTAAATCAATCTTGATAATAAAAACTGTTAAAAGTAAGAATAATGAGACTAAAGGAACTCGAATCTGAATTTCCTACTCTCCAGCCATTAAAACTATTCATGAATGTGTGAAAAAACTGAAATTATTATACCTAATGAGAACACAATGTCTATCAGTGAGGGCGTCAAAAACCATTTGGATGAAATTTTATGAATCTCCTTTGGACTGGTTGGAATATTGGATTGAAGCAATCAAATGAAGAAGAAACGTAGCTGCATGAGAAGTGTCAAAGACCCTCAGAGAGAGGTACTCTGGACATGTAATTATAGGAGATTCTGATAATGCAATCAGGTAGGCTACAAGGGAAAGGCATTCCATGGAGACTGGCTTTCATAATTCAGGAAAGACAGACTGGCTTTCATAATTTAGGAGGAATAAAGCCAATGTCTGTTTTGTTTCACCATGTTTTAGGAGCCACTAATGAAGCAGCTGACACAATGCCCATGCAGGAAACGGTGAGGGAGAATATTTTGTCATTTTAAATGGATTTTTATTTTTATTTTCTTTCTTTTGTAAAGAAAGGGGTCTGCCTATGCAAGAACGGGAAATCATTTTTGGATTTACCCTCTCAGACTGATACAGTATACAGCTCCGTTCCTGTGTAGCCTTCACTTTATACATTCTCTTTCAATACAATTTCATTTTCAATCAAAGAAAAATAAATACACAGCAAATATTTTCAGAAATCAAAACATTTTTTGAAAGAGTTTGCATGGAAAAACACTCACGCTTGTTTCTGTTGTGGCGAGGCTTAACTTTGTTGGATGATTTCTTTGGTTGTGGCTGTATATCTTCCGCATCTCTGCTGACTGTTTCATCATCACTCATTCGATCTTCATCCTAGATTAGAATGGAAAGAATATCTTGAGTGGTTACATACTGAGAATTGGACTCTTTCTAACCAAGTTTTAAACTCAGTTAGTTGGCAATCCTTAGATCCTATTTGTATCCTTCAAACTCCTTTACCCTGTAACTCTTGTTACATGTAACTGAATGTTACAAAACATAAGTGAACTTAACACTTTTGAGCAACGTTGGTTATCCAAACAAAAGAACTGCATGCTTGCAGGGTGCACTGCACTACGAACTATGAAAAGCCCAATCCAGTATGGAAGGAAGCATTAGCCTCTTGCAAGACACAAATTCAAAAGAAGAGGGAGGGGCAGAACATCTATGTCCAGGTGGCCTGCTTCATGGTGAGAAGGACAAAAGTCAAAACACTAATGAGTAGCAGGAGGGTATCAGTAATAGGTAATACTGCCTAATTTCATAACCAAGATCGCAACTGCACAGATCCAGAGATGTCCTTAATCAACTAAAGATAATATGAGTGTCAAAAGACTCAAAACATACCTTACGTTATTAGGTCCAAGATGAAAGGGTAAAAAATTTATAAAATAGTAAAGAAACAACTTAGAACCCAATACCAAAACTAATACACAGCATCATAATTTTCCCCATCAAATGGAAGAAATGTATACCTGAAATGATAGCTTATAAGATGTCTTTGAAAGAAGATCTTTCAGAGCTTTCCTTCCATCAGCCCGCTTTTGACGTGTTGCATATCTCACATAATTCTGAGTTCAAGGTTTGACGAGTTCAGACTAGCTTGAAACACAGAAATAATAATTCCTCTATTCAGTGTTCAATATGCATCAAGTATTTTTCTAAGATCATATTTGCAGTGTATCTACCTACAATGTACGACACCATGTGATAAAACTTAAGTCATACATCATGTAGCTGACCCTAACATAGTTTGGGACAATGCTTTGACAATGATGTTACATCAGGACATTTTTCTCTGTTTTTTTGTTTTCCTGAGAATGAACTTATATCTCATGATCAACTTTCTTTTGCTAAGTAAGGCTACTAGCCAGGAGTAAGGCTACTAGCCAGGAGTGAGGCTACTAGCCAGGAGTGAGGCTTTGAACTGGGACTAACATGAGTGTGCCAACACCACTCAAACATGAATGTGTTGACATCACATGATCACACTTAAAACAAGATGATGGTGGGAAAGTACTCCCATGACCAAATAATGCTTTGTTTCTTACTGTTGCTTGTGTTATTAGCGCTGTTGGAAATGATTTTGACGAATATGTAAAGGAAGACACACCACATGTTGCATGAAGTGGGTTCCACAGGATAAAAGAGGGGCATTTGTGGGCTAGCTACATACCAAAAATCAGATCCATTGGGCTTTCTAGCCGTTTTATCTGTTGGCTAAAGATGTTGATTGTGAGATGTTCACAGATACAATATAAACTTCCTTGCCTTGGATCATATGGCTAGAGAAGTACCATATGGCCAATCAAGAAACACCCATTGCAGTTGGTGAGGCCCACTTCATGGACTGTGTCTTCCTTGAAAGATTGATCTCCTATAGCAACAGTCATGTTCGCTAAATCATATTTTCTTCTTCTTTTTTAGTATAAAAGCACAAAAAGTAAAAAAAAAAACCTCCATGCATTTCTCCTTAATATCCTTCTTATTTAAATAAAAGAGAAACTTTTACAGATGCATTTAAGCTAGAAGGCCTAAGAGGCATATGAAAAAACACATAAAAAATTCAGTGTTCCAATAAGATTCCTAGTAATATCAAAATAATCTGAAACGTAACACCAATGTAGAAAACCAAACTCAAATTGATTTTGTTCCAAATGCCAAGTAGTATCTCGCCCATATATGGATGCAGTCTAATTATTTCTTAAGGTTGAACAGTTTTCTTGTCAAACTAAGATCCTTGAAGGCTTCAGAAAATTAAATTGTCATTATATACATGAGAGGCTTCTGTACAAAATGAGAAATCAGAAATACAACTAGTTTTTAGGACCTGCAGGAAATGACCACTGCAATCACCATCCTCATGGAGGCTGGTTTTTGTGGTTGATAAGATAAGATGATAAGGATATGCTATACTCCAATATTTCTTGTGCAAATTCAGGAGTGGAAATATGGAGCAAAGCTGAAGTTTCTAACTCTAATTCGCTATTGGGAATGCATTGCGTTGTGATTGTGTGGATAGTTTTCTCCTTGTGGCTGTCCATATTTCAATAGGCAAGCAATTTTGCTGCATGATTGTTTTTTTTTTAAGACTCTATTGCCTGGACTTGATAAAGTTTCCCAATTCATTGGTTAGATGTGATATATTTTGATACATTCAACATAGCACTACTTCCATATAAACATGCTCTGCAGCTTCAAACATTATTTGGCAAAAGATCATCAAAATAATCCAACAAAAAATATGGCATACCTTAGCTGGTTGTGATCCTCTTCCTGCATCCTGTAGTAATATTAAAACAATGTTTAGTTTCATATCAAAGTATAATGCTGTGACGACTAAGCTAAGGCATTTTAAGATAAGGCAATTCAAATTGTACATAAGCCACAACTGATCAAAATGGACAACAAATAAAATAAAATAAAATAAGGCGACCAAATTCAACTTTCAGTAAGGAAATTGCCAAACGACAAAACAGTAATCGGAAAACATCTCTCGGAAAACATCTCACGCAATTGATACGCATAACACTAGCCATCCACTCACCCTCTTTTATTCCCGATTCATTGCATTTGAGAGAAACCATGTTTCAACAAGCAAAACAATAATCAGAAGATTTACTTGCTAGCTGTCTCAGCCCAATACTACCTATGCAATAAGAAGTTGGGGTCTATAGATCACTAATTCATTCATTAGTAGTTTCTGAGACACAATTGGAATTTTGCCTCTTTTAGCTCTTGTGTCAATTGGTGCTTAAAGCCTTAAAGTACCTGCACAAGGCAATGCAGAGCCCCTTCCTCTACAAGGATGGATCATCTTCACGTTTCTGCTCAATTTCGTTTTGCGGTCCATTTGGAAGGAGATAAATGGTTAGATATTTGAATGAAATATTTCTGCTGAGGAAGACGTGAAAGATTCCATAGTTTGAGAATACGCAATCAGGCTTGTAGTGGGACAAGAGTTCTTTAAATATCCCTGAATTCTTTTATTGCTGGGGTCTCCTTATATGCAGTGGCAGACCCAAGATTTTCATTTGAGGGGGCCATATGATAGCCACAATGTTATGTTTTTTTGATTATTTTGTCATTTGAGAGGGGGGGCCTTATTTCTGATGGGGCATGGGCCGACCTAGCCCATAGCCCCTTTTAGGCTGTTCCAAGGTCTATCCAATATCAGGGTCTGCCCCTGCTTACACGGTGGGTGAGTGCTGCAGGTCACCTGATATTCTTCAAATATCCCCGACTGCCTTTCCTGGCAGGTTAGACCCCTTCTATATTGAACTTGGATACTTAACGTCTGCAAACCACCCCACACCCACCCAAAACAATCCTTTTGATAAATACACACACATATGATGTCCAGATACAGACACTGGCACGAATAAGGAGACCGGGCACACAATTCCACACTTGCGGAAATCTGGGACAAAAATACAACAGTCCGAATAATTCTATAGAACAGTTCTGAACTAATGAAAATATCATTGTTTGCATTTTTCTCTAACATTTTTTATGTTGAAAAGCATGAAAACTAAAAGAACTATATGAAATATTGGACGTCGTAAGTCGAATATGCTAAACCTTTACCCAGAAGTATAAGTGCAGCAAGGAGTACCAATACTAATTTCACATTGGTCCAACAAATAGGATATACTAGGATGATTGTTTACAATCTGCAATTCATGGTACCATTATCCTAAGTATGAGCTCTAGTTTCAACCTGGCACCAGAGCTATTTAGGTACTACCCATGAAATCGAGTACACAAAACAGCATAAAATCCAACATATAATAATCCCTTCTTCCAAACCAACACATGAGCCTTTGGCTAGATCTTGTTCCAAGGAAATATTCAACGTTGATAGTACTCTGAAAAAAAACAAAAAAAAAAAACCACGGAAGTACCCATTTCGCTCATGGGTCAACCCCAAATAGTCTTCATCCCATTTCAATCAGGAATCTTTAAGAAAAAAATGTCATCTTTACCCCGAGAATCGAGGGTCGTATCCTGAAAATTTTGCTGGAACCTTCATCAGAGGCAAAAATGGCTTCAATTGAAAACCTTTTGCAGAGAGACAAATCTTTTTCTTTTTCTCTTTCGACGATTCGATAGCAGAGAAACAGGTCCATCCATGAAGATCTAAAAAGAACCTCTTTTTATAACAATCTCAACTAATTCCAGGACCCCATTGCTCTGCTATGTAAATTGAGTGAGCTTTGCAGAGAACCTTCCCATCGATTCTCAAAGCAAACCCAGAATACAAGATACCCAAAATCTCATTAGATTAAATAGACCCAAGGTGCAAGAAGCTGCGATAAAGGAAGAAAACTGAGATGAGATGGGAAACTGACCGAAGTCCATTTGGTCTTCCACTTGGCAAGAGAGATGGGAGTGGAATGAAAGAGAGCAGAATGAGAAGACGGGGCCAAGTAGTTCCTCAACATCAACAGGTTTCTCCATCTCTCTACCTGCATTTCTCTTCTCAGAAACTGGGAAGGAATGAAAAGGAGGTTGCTTGGTGGGGCTTTGTTCGACCCTTCCACCCCCGGAGAGATCGCAAACTGTGTGGGCGTGGGTTTGAACGTCTTTCTAAAATGAATCAATCACCTTTTCTTCAGGGAGTAAACCTGTTCTTCTGGCTGTTTCTTCTTCTGGGAATTTGTTAATTCCAGTCCTTGTTTTTGGATTATCGATCTAGATAGTCCCTGACTGTCGTCACATTAATGTCCTTCTCGTTTTTGCTATATTCATGGCTAATTTATGTATATTAGTTAGCCTGGAATATAATGCTCAGTAAGGCTTCATGTAGAAAATGTTTTTAGTGGCACCATTGACAGTAGACAGTAATGAAACCTAAGAGTGTTTGGTTGCAAATTTGAGTCCAATAAAGTTTTTATAAGTTTTAAAGAAATCAAAACAACTACACAGTCTACACCCAACCCATACATGTCAGGAGATAGTTTTGGTATAAAAAACTAGAGGATTTTACTAAAAAAAAAATTATATAAGGGGTTTCCCAAATCATAAACCTCACCCAAGTTATATGTGCCCCGGAGTGGTCACATATGACCAATCCAATATTTTATTTTATTTTTACATCTAATTGGGGAACATTGAACTTGCCACTAATGCCCCCCTTGCTACTCTTAAAATCCAAAAAAATCTCACATCTTTTCTCAGACAGTGGCAAAAATCTGTAGCGAGTTCGATACTGCCCTCTTTCCTTAAAACCCAAAAGTTTTATGTTCATCTTCCTTCTTCCATCTATTTCAACCTCATGAAAAACAAAAATTATAAACATTAAGAAGGTAGAGATCAGGTCTACATCTATAGGAAGGGAATTCGAAACTATGTTTTTCCAACTTTCAAACTGTCAAAACCACTTTGATCGACATGGTTGTGGGACCTCGTGCCCCACCCGATGGGAGATCAAGAACCCACATCATGAAATGGACTGTTAGGTGACCACAATGGTGGTGGTCCTTTGTGGATTGGACCATTGGGTCCTACATCTAGATCACCCAAAACCCCAAGCTTGAGTGCCCTTTTTCTAACGATGGTTCTTCTTCTCTGGCAAAAGAGGCTCCCCAACCCAGGCCCAATTGATGACCACTACTTTGATGGGGGAATTGAATTTTCAGGTTGATTGGAAGATAAAAAGCCTTGGAAGTACTCTTTTATGGAAAGAAGATGAAATGGAAAAAGAAGCAATAGGGGTTTTCGCGGTTTTAAGGGACCATCGAACTCACCACTGACAAGGCGCCGACCAGGGTTCAAGCCTTGGTGGGCAATATGGAAGTTGTTGTCCTATCCATCAAGACAACTTGAGATTCCCATAAATCCGTTATAGTTGATATGAATAATGCATACAAGATAGGGTAATAGTATTAAATTTCCTTAGCTAACCGTTTCTACTAAAATCTCAAATTATTAATTCCTACAGGAATCACAAGGTTTCCATAAAGGCGGCAAAAATATTTTTCAATATTTCCATCATGTTTGAGCTTAGGAGGCTGGCCGTCGCAATGCAAATTACAATCCTCTTTTCCAACACTCCTATTTATGAAATTCCTCATATATTCCTCGCATTTTCACCTCATTATCCGAATGATTCTAAGTAAATAAGAATTTATAACTTGGTTCCAATTCAAACAAATTTCTCCTCATAAATACTGTTATGTTTAGAACTTTATAAAAAATTTGACCAGCCTACGCTTTGACCTATGTCAAATGGAGTAAAATGCTACCCGATACAACGCTTTTACTCCCCTACACCGTCGCTGAGTGAGAAAAACATGTATGAGAATTTATCATGCAAGAAAAGCAAAGCTACCATCAAAATATAACACCACCTAACTTAACGGTAAGAGACATCAGTTACTTCCCTCAAACCTGTGCCAACCGATGGCTGTTGTACCTCATCTAAGGATTCATCTCTTAGCAGAGGGTGCCCCATCTCACCCGAAGTATCTTTTCTCACCCGAGGGCTAGGTCCCCTAGCCCCATAAGCTAGGATTACAAAAAATAAAAAAAAAGGTTATCCTCAAATGATGGTGTGTTGGCCATGTGGGTCCAGATCATTAGTGGGTTCTGTATCTGGGGTGATTTCCCTAATGATATTAGAAATTTCCTGTTTTATAAAACAGCAGTTTTCTAATAGGTTAGTACTTTCTTTTTTCTGAAATAGAGTTCTTGGGGGATAAGGATGTAATGGTTATATATATGATGTAATCTGTAACCCTAAAAAAAGGCTGAGAGTAGCTGAGATTCCAAAGCTGTGGTTTCACAGATTGGAGGAGAACCTAGTGGAAATTGGTTTTCCGTGAACGTAGGCATCTTTGCCGAACCACGTAAATCTCCTTGTCTTCTTGTGTGGTGATTGTTGATTTTGGTTGCTTTTGCATACATACGCACAACAAGTGGTATCAGAGCATCAAGTTGTGCGTGGAAGATCATCGGGAGAAGAGATCCGCTGTGATCTCCGCTGGGCCACACACTTCGAGGATCTTTGTTTGTTGAAACAGAGAACCTGGGGGGAAGAAGAAGACAGCGAGAGGTGGGCTTTGTTGTTGCTGACGATCTTCATCGGAGAAGAAGAGGGTGCTGGATTTTCTGTGAAAAGTTTGACCACCGAATTTGAGGAGGACGACCGAAAGAAAAAAAAAAAACTCACCGGTCATTGTCAGCCGCCAATCGCTGCCGCCCGCCGCACGTCTCCGTTGCCGTTGCTGTCGCCGTCACAGCGAGTCGCCGCCGGTCGCCGGACCGCTACGCCGGAGCCGCAGCAGACGGCCGCTGCACTTGCAGTCTGCAACTGGGTTGCAGACCCAACGACCTAAAGGAGACGATCTTCTGGGTTGTTTGGTTAGGGTCAGGTCAATTTGACATGACCCGCCTTGGAAAAAGCCCAAGCGCTATTTAAGGTCAGTTCGGGTTTTCAGGTTGGGTCAGACCCAACTCATGGAAGAAGCACAAAGGTGTAATTTAGGGTCAGGTCGGGTTGACTTGAACCCATTCGCAGTCGGTTCAGCCCGTCAGCCGCTGCGCAGACGTCAGCAGCGTGACGTCATCAGGTTGACGTCAGCCCATGTCATCGGACAGACGGTCAATGGACAGAGTTGACCGAATTGACGGCAGAAGTTTGTTTCTGCGATATCTTGATCATCGGACGTCCGATCGGAGATCCGTTTGCGCCTACGGACTCGTTTCGAGCAGATTTACGTCTTAGTGGAAGAATATTGGCTGTTTGATGGTCAACAAATAGTTTGACCAAATCAGAAGCGTAGAAAACTGTTTTTGCGATATCGGAGCCATCCGGAGTCGGATTTCAGATCCGTTTCTTCCAGCGTGCTCGTGTTGACGAGATCTACAGCTTGGTGTGGGAGTTGAGGTAAGTGTTAGTTATTTGTTTTTCCTGTTACTTAATTTGATTAAAATGAAGAACAATACTATCAACACTACAATGGTTAAGCTCAACCATTCCAATTAGTTGATCTGGAAACCAAAGATGGATGATATTCTCTATTGTAAAGACCTCCATAATCCTGTTGAGGGGGATAATGGGCGACCAAAGGATATGCAAGATACTGAATGGAACAAATTGCATAGAAAAGCGATTGGTCACATCAGACAGCGTGTTGATAACAGTATATTTCACCACGTGTCTAATGAAACCAATGCAAATACCCTTTGGAAAAAGTTAGAAGCAATGTATGATAAAAAAACCACAGTGAATAAAACATTCTTGATCAGAAAGCTTGTGAACATAAAATTCAAGGATGGTGGTCAGATCGAAGATCACATCAATGAGTTCCAAAGTGTAGTAAATGAGTTAGCAACTATGAAGATGATCCTTGATGATGAGATGCAAGCTTTATTGCTTCTGAGTTCTTTGCCGGATATATGGGAGACATTGGTTGTTTCCTTGAGCAACTCTACTCCAGATGGTGCGTTATCTATGAGTCAGGTTATCAGTAGTCTACAGAATGAAGAAACTAGAAGGAAATTTGTAGGGACAGATAATGCACAGGCCTTTGTTGCTGAGAACAGGGAGAGGAGTAAGAGTAAAGGACCAAAGGGGGGTCGTGGCAAGTTTAGAGGTGAATCACAGGCCAAGTTTAGCAGTGAATCACAGAGCAAGAAAAAGTCTGTAAAATGCTTTTTCTGTGGCAATATGGGCCACGTCAGAAAAAATTGTTTTACCATAAAGGAACAGAAAGGCTCTAACAATGATAAGAAGAATTACAGTGATAACACTACAGCTACTTTGGAACAGGAAGTAGTGGTGATCATCGGCGATGATGATAAGTGTTTGAGTGTTGCAGATGGTCAGGTTGAGTGGGTTGTTGACACAGCAGCATCCTACCATGCTACTCCCTACAGGGAGATGTTCACGCCGTACAAAGCAGGTGACTTTGGTATTGTGAAGATGGTCAACACGAGTCATTCAGAGATTGTTGGTATCGATGATGTATGCATTAAAACCGATATTGGTTGTACAATGACGCTGAAAGATGTGCGACATGTTCCTGATCTGCAGTTGAATCTGATTTCCGGGACTGCATTGGACCGTGCAGGTTATAAGAATTACTTTAGAAATGGCAGATGGAAGCTCACTAAAGGGTCTCTTGTTATTGCGAGAGGTACAACAGGTAATACTCTTTATAAAACACAAGTAAAGCTATGCAAAGATGTGTTAAAAGCAGTTCAAGACAATTCCTCTCTGAATCTGTGGCATAAGAGGCTTGGTCATATGAGTGAGAAATGCTTGCAGATGTTGGCGAAAAAGGATTTAATTCCTTGCTCCAGAGGTATATCCCTTGACCCTTGTGATTATTGTTTGTATGGTAAACAGCATAGGGTTGCTTTCTCTTCGACATCAAAATTGAAAATCAAATGTGTTGGACTTGGTATATTTTGATGTTTGTGGTCCCATAGAGGTAAAATCATTGGGTGGCAATAAGTTCTTTGTCACGTTCATCGATGATGGATCAAGGAAAGTCTGGGTTTATCCATTGAAATCAAAGGATCAAGTGTTCCAGATGTTTCAACAGTTTCATGTCAAGGTTGAAAGAGAAACAAGTAAACTCTTAAAGTATCTCCGCACAGATAATGAGGGTGAGTACACATTCAACCAGTTCAGAAGCTATTGCTTGAAGCATGGCATTCGACATGAAAAGATAGTTCCTGGTACTCCACAGCATAATGGTGTGGCAGAGAGAATGAACCGCATTATTCTTGATAAGATGAGATGCATGATAAGATTAGCACGGTTGCCTAAGTCATTCTAGGGTGAAGCCATTCTGACTGCCGTTTATCTGATTAACAGATCTTTCTCCGTTCCTTTGAATTATAATATTCCAGAGAGAAGATGGACAGGTAAAAATGTTTTCTATTCGCACTTGAAGGTGTTTGGGTGTAAAGCATTTGTACATGTACCAAAGGAGCAGCGTTCCAAGTTGGACGATAAGGCAGTGAGTTGCATCTTTCTTGGCTATGGTGGAGATGAGTTTGGCTACAGATTATGGGATCCAGAGAAGAGGAAACTTATCAGAAGTAGGGATGTAGTTTTCCATGAAGACCAGTTCTTTGGAGATGTTGAGAATATTGAAAAGTCTTCTGAGAAAGTTGATGGAGTGGTTGATCTCACACCGACTCCATCTCCGGTGCAGACTACAGGTGGAGAAGGTGGACAAAACGATCCGGATCGTGATGAGGCACAAGGGTTGCTAGATGATGATGGTGTTGAGCAGGGGGAGCTGCAGTCTCCTTGGTTGGAAACCACGGAACCTCAAGTTAGGAGGTCTACACGAGAGCGTCAACCATCAACTAGGTATCATGCATCCGAATATATGTTGCTTACTGATGAGGGAGAGCTAGAGAGCTTCCGAGAAGTAATGACTCAGCTGATAAAGATAAGTGGATAGCAAGTTGATTGGCAAGTTAAAAGAGGAGATGTCAAAGTCGTTTGACATGAAAGACTTGGGTCCCCCACGAACGATATTGGGCATGCAAATACGTCGTGATAGGAGTTCCAAGCAGCTATGGTTGTCACAGAAGAAATATGTTGAACGAGTGCTCGAGCGATTCAACATGAAGAATGCTAAGCCAGTTAACATACCTCTAGCCAGTCACTTCAAACTAAGCAAGTGCTTGTGTCCTACTATAGATGATGAAAAGGAACGGATGGCATGTGTTCCTTACTCCTCTGCTGTGGGGAGTCTCATGTATGCCATGGTTTGTACACGGCTAGACATTGCTCATGCTATGAGTTTAGTGAGTAGATTTCTCACAAACCCTGGAAAAGAGCATTGGGAAGCAGTGAAGTGGATCTTTAGGTATTTGAGAGGTACTTCCAAGATGTGCTTATGTTTCGGAGGCTCAAAACCAGTCATAGAAGGTTATACTGATGCTGATTTTGCAAGCGATCTTAATCGTCGGTTGTCGACTTCTGATTATTTGTTTACTTTCGTAGGGGGAGCTATCTCCTGACAATTAAAGTTGCATAAATGTACAGCACAGTCTACAACTGAAGCGGAATACATAGTTGCTAATGAAGCAGGGAGAGAGATGCTTTGGTTGAAAAGATTCATTCAAGAACTAGGTTTGAAGCAAGAAGAATATGTAGTTTACTGTGATAGTCAAAGTGCTATGGATTTTAGTAAGAATGCTACATATCATGGTCGCATGAAGCACGTTGATATCAAGTATCATTGGATTCGTGAAGTGATCGAGAAGAACTTCATGAAGCTAGAAAAGATTCATTCAGATAAGAATCCCTCGGACATGATGATCAAGGTTGTGTCTAAGGGAAAGCTATAGCTGTGTTCAGAGTTGGTAGGACTGAACTCCCAGTAAGAGGTTCAGGGCATCTTCCCTATGGTCTGGAGGGGGAGATTGTTGGCCATGTGGGTCCAGACCATTAGTGGGTTCTGTATCTGGGGTGATTTCCCTAATGATATTAGGAATTTCCTGTTTTGTCAAATAGCAGTTTTCTAATAGGTTAGGACTTTCTTTTTTCTGAGATAGAGTTCTTGGGGAATAAGGATGTAATGGTTATATATATGATGTAATCTGTAACCCTAAAAAGAGGTTGAGAGTGGCTGAGTTTCAAGGCTGTGGTTTCACAGATTGGAGGAGAACCCAGTCGAAATTGGTTTTCTGTGGACGTAGGCATCTTTGCCGAACCACGTAAATCTTCTTGTCTTCTTGTGTGGTAATTGTTGATCTTGGTTGTTTTTGCACACACGCGCACAACATGGTGAAGATTAGCAATGATACGTCAAGGATGCATACCTACAATTGGAAACAAAACCCACAAAAGCAGCTAAAAGGAATAAACAATTAATCAAGAGTATAAAAAAAATAGCAGCTATTTGACGCTGGCAATACTTGCAGTAAAATTAGAGTCATCATAGTATAACATATCAAGAGCTAGTTTGGTAGTAATATGTTTGGTAACCGTACAAACAGTATATTAATAGAGGGGCCACGTTTTATCAGTTTAAAATTAAAAAAATAGATGCAAAAAAAGGCTTGCTCGGATTCGGTGGGTGCCAATTTAAGAAGAGTATTTGAATTTCAATGGCTTAGATTTGTGAAAGGTGGCCCCATATACTAAGCAAGTTAAACCAAAATGGAGCTTTAAAGCCATGATCTGTTTGTTTAGATATTTTTGTGAAATCATACGTACCAATAGGAGAAGTGGAAGCGGATAAAGTCTCTCCATGTGCCTTTTTCTTTGTTGGAAATTCGGAAAAAAATTTAAGGTGTTGGGAGCTTTTTGACATAATGTGATGGCTCTGTCTCTAACATTTGCAAATATCATTTTTTCTAGAATTTCAAATTTTCAGACTTTTAAAAGGTCTAAAATGGCCTGCATATATTTAAAATTCAAACCCCTTTGCTTTTAAGTATAATTTTTGAAGGCTCAAGTACAAAAGACGAATAAAATTTACAGTGTGTTAGGGCATTCAAAGATGCTAGGGGACAGGTTATTGGAATTCAAAAAATTCCTTTTAGTAAAATCACTGAATTCCCAAACATAATAAAATTTCAAATGATACCCCTTGATATTTGATCATTCAAAAATTCTAGCTAGGGATATGAAACTTTTAGGTAGCTAGAATATTGGATAATAAACATGATATTTGCAAATGTTCTAGACAAGCCATTATATCATCTAAAAACAAAACTCAACACCTCAAATTTTTGTAAGAAATTACTGCAAATAAATAGGCCCCATGAGTGCAATCTCAACATGTCCTCTAAAAGTTTTGATTTTTTTTTCTTATATATTGATGATGATCATGATAACGACAATGACAACTCAACTAATATTAGCACCAACCCAACAATCTCTTGTCATGGACCATATATAACATGTGTTGAAACAATTTTCGTTGCCTCGATGTTTTGGTAAAGATTCAGTGGTGGAGAAAATTTAATATGAAACTTAAGTCGACCGGTCACCAGTTCAAATATTTAAAAATCGACTTTGGACGGCATTATGCATGTTGCAAAATGCTCCACTGGAGGGGGGGTCTCTTGGAGAGTATTCTCATTTCCTTTTATGTTTTGGCAGAATTAGATAGCAATAAAATTTAATAATACATTGGTCTGGTTGGATTTGATTTTAGGATGATTCATACCAAACGATTGAAAACATACGCTCATTGATGATAAACCACCTAATATGGCCATTTGGTCTAGGTATGGTTCGAACGTTTGGACTATGGTTCCAGGCTGGATCAAGATCTACAAACCAGCTCCTTTGTTCCCTCTAGAAATTGATTAGTAATTAATTAACTTTTCGGCTGATCAATTGCACACTTTATGATTACTTTGCATTGGTTAATCTCAACCATTGGTTCTAATGGGATTTAAATGAGCTCTGACACTATGGCATATCCACGCATAATCTTTATTGGTGAAGTTACTTTATAGGTCGTGGGAATAGGTAACCATTTATCTTTTCAAACCTTTATAGAGCGGCTAGCTCCAACTCTCCATTTATAGCCTTCCAATAAAACATTTTTAGCTCCAAAAATTCCTATCCAAGCAAAGGATGGATTCTTACTGGCAGTTGGGTGAAGGAAATAAATATTTGGAAAGTATTTTGCCTTAAATACCTTATAAAATATAAATTATTGATGATGCATGAGCCTCCACCCTTGCTTAGCTAGAAGAGCTAAATTGAAGTCTTCCCAGCTTCAAAATCCCATTCCGCCCATATATTTGGACTGACAAAGCTTTTTGCCAAAAAGGATTCTGCATAAAGATGCTGTAGTGTCAGAGCTCATTGATCAAGACTTGAAGTGGTGGGATGTGCAACAAGTTCGAGGTGTTTTCCTCCCACATGAAGCTAAAGCAATCCTTAAGATCCCTTTGAGCTCTTAGATGTTAAGTGATATTATGGTTTGGACAGAACATAAGTCCGAAGAATTTTCTGGGCAGAGTGTCTATATGGTTGCGCAGAGGCTTTAGAAAAATATGAGTACAGAGGAAAGTTTAAATTTAGGGGCTAAGAGACAATTTTGGACTTGGTTGTGGAATATGCAAGTTCCAAATAAGATCAAGATTTTTCCATAGAGGGCTTGTAAGGACATCTTGCCCACAAAAACTGATATTGCAAAGCGTTATATCATTCATGCTACCTTGTGTGTTTTTTATATGTCAGAATCTGAAGATTGTATGCATACTTTGATCTCTTGTTCTCAGGTATATCATATATAGAGGGACTGCTTTATAAGCATAGCTTTTGACTAGCTTACTCATCAAAGTTTCAACTGATTTGTTTGGGATCTAATTGAAAGATATCCAAATCTAAATTTAGAGTTCTTCTTCATATTGGCATGGGGTCTATGGTATCGAAGGAATGTGCTTATCTATAATGGAAAAACCTTAGAGTCGTGGCTACCTATTGATGAAGCAATGACATTGATACGGAATTTTAAAACTACTTGTTATCATAAGCAGAATTTCAGAAGGAGAAGATCTTTCGTTGGATGCCTCCGCCTGCAGGCATGGTAAAGCTAAATATAGATGGTGCAATCTTTAACAAGGTTCGGAAGGTGGGTGTAGGTGCAATTCTTAGAGATGGCTCGGGAAACGTAATCATGGCAATGAGTAAGATAGAGAATGAGGTGGAGGGTGTTGCTGATGTTGAAGCCTTAGCAGCGTTGAGAGGGCTTCAAATAGTTATTCATATCGGGGTGAGTAGTACTATTCTGGAAGGAGATTCTATGTGAACAGTTGAGACTTTGAATTTTTTCAAATGTAATTTGTCTAAACAAGGACCTTTATTTGCGGAAATTAAAGTTTTATTGAATAATTTCAACAGGTTTGAGGTGCACCATATGAGAAGAAAAGGAAATGCTGTTGCTCATAAGTTAGCTAGACATGCTAAGTATGTAGATGATATAGTGGTATTCTACATTAAATATGATTAAACAATATGTACTTGTTGATTCGGATTTGACATCTTTTTAATATATTTCGAGGATCTTTTTATAGTGTATATATATATATATATGCACAAGCAACTATGGCAACTTTTTTTCTTTTTTGTTTACAGCAGTAAAACTATGGCAACTCTTAACTATTAAAAAACAAAAAAGAAGACATTGGCAACTATTAAGATAACGGCCGACTCGTACTGGCACGAGTCGACAATCCAAAACACTTATCAGGGTCACATTTTTTAAATTTGTGGGTGCACCATCTAAAATGATCAATGGATGTAATGGCCACACTTGGAAAGACCCACAAAATGGTCCGAGACGATAAAAAGAAAAACAGTCTAATATAATAAATCATCAAAGCACTCTATTCTACCAAGTTGTGCATATCCACTCACCTTGACGTATCCGTTATTATATATTTTAGAGGAAGGGTTTTAGTTAAAATTTAACCGTTATGGACACCGGCCCTAACAATAACCCGGCTTAATTTTAATTTTGACCTCCCAATTTCAATTTTGACCAATCCCATATTTTTTATTTTAAATCTAAAAAAAACACATTGCATAAAGAAGGAATTGTACCGTGACACAGACATAAAGGCCAGTTCGATTGCATTGGAATTGGGATTATATAAATTTATTGTTAAATGAACTTGTTAATTAGTGTAGTAATAGTATGAATATATATATATACACATATAGATGAAACATTGGTATTTATTTAAGAGAAATGTTAATATGCATCCATGTGAGGGACAGTTATATAATTGAAAATATTCAAATATAAAAATTATAAATGTAATTCACAGTTAAATATAGAAGATGAATGCTTGAGTAGAAATAGAAAAAAGCTGGAGGGAAAAATGCATACCAACATTCTGTTTTATTTAATATAACTCTTATGATTGATGGTTGTTTGCCTTTGCCATAAATTTTAAGTTAAAACAAACAATGTAAACCAATCACAAGTATACAAATGTGTGAAATAAATGAGTATTTTAGTTATTATATAATATACTAACGTGCTTGTATAATGTTTTGTATATGTTATAATAACAAATATGACCGGGCAAGGGGTAAAACACCGTTGGTGGGCTTGCAAAACTTTTGCCCCATCCTACTTTTGAGATTTTAAGGGCGAAAAAGAAAAAAAAGCACCCTTCATTTTGAGGGGTTTCTAAGAGTTGGGCCGAGCACCTCGTAGGAGGATCCAATTTATAGCCCTCCTCTTTATAGAGTAAAATACCAATAGCTTAATCATATTGTGACTCTAATATAATCCAGTTATAGCCACCTGACAAGGAAGATCTTCGCTTCCAAGCAAACTACATACTATGCTTAAGTGGTGCACTGCTCATTGCGCCCACTTGGATGCACTCTTATCATCAACAGTAGGTTAGATGAAAAACTCTCTCTACAGATAAGAAAAATAAAAAAAATCAACGCCATCAAATTATGGAAGCTCTTGATTTCACAGAAAACTTAATTTACTCCTAATTATAAATTTCTTTGAGACCAAACCAACTTTGAGGAAATATTACACCACACAAATGTTGCTAGACCCCTCGGATATAAAAGTGTGAAATGAATTGCACTGATGAAAGGAGGGGTTCCCACTGTACTTGAGGTTCATCATGAGAAAATATTCTCCATTCACATCAAAGGAGTCTTTCTTCTTGGCCCACTCAGTTCGATTTTTCCTTTCACTCAACACTATAGATGAAAATATCGGCCAATACCAATATGTATCGGCCGATACATATCAGTATTTATCGATACCGAACTGATATTCGGCTGAAAATCGGTATTGATACCGCCCAGCCAAATTATCCCTAAAATATCTAATAATTTAATATTAAACTATTATATATTTAGGTTTTCACTATAAATGTGGTTTCTTAATTTTATATAATTATTGTATAGTTCATATATGCTAATTTTTTACGATTGTTTTATCATTTATGTGATTATGTCCATATTTTTTGTATTTGTGAATTTATTTTTGGATTATTAAAGCATGGTATTAGGAAAAAAAATTAATGTATCATTTAAATTTGTCCTTTTGAAATTTCAAATGTTAAAATGATTTTTCTTAGTTTTTATTATTTTTTGAAACTTAGCTCATAGGCAAGATCAAGTGGCAAAGTGTCTTAAAGAGAGTTCATAAGTTATAGTTATTGTTTTTACAAAAAAAAAGTCATAATTTCTGACAAGACAACGAGACAGGTTGTCATAACTTAGGGAGACCGATAATTTGATTTATAATTGTTACTAATTAAAAAACACATTGTTTTCCATCCTTTTATAATATTTTGGATATTTTAGTTTTTTTTAAAATTTTTTTGAATTAAAAAAATTCACATCACAACGGATCGCGCCTTGAGACGAATACTGATATCGTATCGGTTTTTGGGATCGACTGATACCCCGATTTTTGTCTATGCTCAAGACTATAAGGATCACCTGAAAGCCTGGAACGCCACTTGGCCTCCTCCCTACTTGTGTACGCCCACGGAGGCTCGGACGATCATCCTAAATATTTAATCAACAACTGATAAATTTTCATAATAAAAAAATGAGTAAATGGTAGATTCAATGGTCTAATCCATTCAAATGGGCGTCAAACCCTATAATCACTGATTCAAAGAAGGCCTATATGGTGTGGTCCACTTGGATGGGCTAAAAGTGAGTCCCACACCCACACGTGTGAGCCAGATGGAAAGAACAGATGACCCAAGGATAGGAATCTCCTCCATCAATCTCTTAAATCCTAATCCAATCATAACTCTAATGACTCAATTTCTTTTTGCAAAAAGTACAAAACCCTCCTGACTGTACATCCTAACTACACCAGAACTGTAATATTCCCCCTTCCCCATCTCCGTATGTCTTAATTGCATCACAACCGTAACATTCTCCAATCCTAACTGGAGAGAAACTCCAATACATATATACATACATATATACATAGGTACCAACATCAACCTCATTCACATATTAGAAATTGCTAAAGAAACACCACTCCAAAAAAGTGATCCAAAAAGTCCGCAAAAACGAGATATATAGGGACAACAATTTCTCAACCCTCGAAATATCGTCATTGCTCTTGTCGCTTGTATCTATCTTTCCTTGCTCTTTCCTTCTTGGTCGCGGAAGAAGAAGAACAAGGCGTAAATAAAACCCAATGATTTGAAATGAAATCCACCCTGTTTCCGCGAATCTCCAATTCCATGTTTGCCATCGGTGAAAATGGAACCCCACACACGTAAAAAATGTGGAGAGAGATTCGGCATCCGAAAAGCGGGTTTTGCCTTTTTCCCCACTAGGTTTTTAAGGTTGTGCGTTTCCTCATTTTAGCTGTTGTGCGATCTCGATTTCGCAGCCTTTCGGATCGTTTTCCGTGGAAATTTGCACGCTTTCTCACCTGGAATTCCGATCGAATTCTTGCGATTTTGGAGCTTTGTCATCGATTTCTGATCCTTTCACAGGTAATCGAATGCTTCCTCTGCAAGCAGCCGAATCATGATTATTTCTAGCTCCAAATCTTCATGACACGAATCAAAAATCGTTATAATTTGGTCAGGATTTCGAGGATTTCAGATCTTGTGGTGTCGAAGACGTCGTCGTAGATCTGAGAACCAGGGATCGATCTTTGTTTGTTTTTGGTTTTTGATGGCTTGAATTAGCAGAGGAGAAGCTGCGATTCGAGTTTCGATTCGGTTTTGGGCGATGGATTTGGATGATTTCCGGTCGGTTTTGAAGGATACAGGTGTCGATGTGTGGGATTTCATCGAAACCGCGATTTCCGTGGCGTGTGCGGATTACGGAGAGGAATTGAAGGATCGGAGAGATGGAATCGTGTCGCGGCTGTACGCGACCGCGACTGTTCCCCGCTGCAGGAACTGCGATCTCGAAGCTCCGAGATCGAATGGTGCGGTCAATGACAAGAAGAAGATGATGAAAAGCTTGGAAGCAGCAGATGCTTCGATCGACAAGGAGATGAGCAGCCGTGACGGAACTGGAGCTTCTCCATCTACTCCACATTCGATCAACAGGGAAGAAGATCCGGATCGGACGGACGATCTCTCCCTTGAGTCCGAGGAGAGTAGGATTCTCGCGATCAAGGAGCATCTCGAAGTTCCCGATCAGGTTTCTCTGCAATCGAGATTTTCAAATTTTTCTGTTTCTAGATGTGTTTGTTTGGATTGATGTTTGATTGTGATGTTTTGTGAATCAGGCGGAAGATTCTCTGGTCGATCTTTTGCAAACGCTCTCTGACATGGATATTACCTTCAAAGAGCTCAAGGCAAGAAGAAGAAAAGAAGAAGAAGAAAGAAAGAAAGAAGATCTAAGATTTTTCAAATTCTCGATGTTCGCCGCAGCTGGAGCTGCAGTTTCAGTTATTGAAATCATCATCTGTTTTGTTTCTTTTCGATTTCAGGAAACGGACATTGGAAGACATGTGAATAGTCTGCGCAAGCATCCGTCCACGGAAGTGCGGAAATTGGTAAAACAGCTAGTGAGGTGAATGAGTCTACCTGAAACTGAAGCTAATATGGGCTATGGGCTCGTGCAAACTGAGTGATGTTTGTTTTGTTTTCAGGAAGTGGAAAGATCTCGTTGACGAATGGGTGAAATCGAATACGCCTGGGCAGACTGCAGCGTCGACGATTATAGGTTGGTTTTGGGGGTTCCAGCATCAGTTTTCTGTTTCTGTATTGTGTTTTCTTCCAAATTTTGAAAATGGGGGCATTAATTGGTAGCAGATGGAGATTCCCCTCGGCATATGCCTGCCAAAAGTATTCACAATGGGAACCAGGTAAGAAAAAATTCCCATAGACCCACTCTCACCCACAATTACACCCAAAAGAAAGAACAGAAATTACACCCACTCCTCACCCCCACTGAGAAATTTACTACACCTTCTATTCTACCTAGTGTTTTTGAAAGATTAGCCTTCTGGGATTATCTTTTTCAGGTACTGGATTTTGGGTACTCTCCCAATCATCTTCACAGTAAGTGACTCAAGTTTGTGTGGGTTGGGTTTTTTCCAAATTCCTGTCCATAAAGGCCATGAACTCATTTGGTGTATTCTTGCATGGTATTTTAGCAGATGAAAGTAGTGGTCTCAGTAAGCAAACACCGGTGTTGGATGGGAAAGGAGCTAATCGACGAGATGCGCAAATAAAGAAAAGCCAGTCGCCCATTCGTTGCACTCCTGTCAATGTAATATCCGCTCGCTTTACTTACTGTTTGTTCTCGTCGTCTTCTTCTTCCTTTTTTTTTCTGTTTCTTTCTGTCCATTTTTAATTTTTGGAGTGCGTATGGACTGGGAAAGAGGAAAGGGGGTGGAAGAATCCTTTCCATGGTATTTGGCTTTTTGGTGGGTGGAAAAAACTAAGACTCCACTTTCTAACTTTCGCTGTTAGATGAGGTGCAATTGAATTCTAATTATATGTTAAAATTACAAACCTGGTTTTTTTTAATTAATTTTTCCCTTCTCATCTTTTCTCTTTGGTTTTTTTTGAGTTCTCTCTAATCGAGAGAGGTGGAGCCCAGTTGAGCCCAATACCTACCTGACTTTGACGGAAATAGAAGTTTTCTTTATATAGGTTTGGGTTTTTGCGTGGTCTACATTTTAAAATTTTTTAACCGATGTCTATCCAAAAAAAAAAAAAAAACAAATTCTGTAGCCGATTTCTTTTTGACCCCAGCGAAGGGGCTGAGGACCCAATGAAATAAGCCCACGCCAGTGGGAGAGCCCTCGAGTGGGGGAAGTTAACCTTTGAGTGAGAGGAGGGCTGGATGAAAGGTGCAACGTGCAAGAAGTGAGAAGTCACGCCTCTTACCACTGAGGTAAGAGGCGTTTCTTTATCCAATTTCATATGTTAGAACAGTATTTTGGCAAACTGGATTCATCTAGCCCACAGGTGGAGTAGGGATGTTCATGGTCAAGTGTATCTGTACGATCCATTAGCAGTTAGGTCTAATTTGGGGCTTAAATTTATCCTACAGGCTGAAACTCAGGCTGGGGCTGGCCCAGCCCCTTTATGAAATTTATACACCTTGTGTGTTAGATATACTGATCTAGGGTGGGCTCCATATGCCGAGAGATCGCCTGCATGATAATGAGGCCCATGAGCCTGAAAGCAGGGTCCAAACGCACCCAAATGCTGGCTGGACTTGATCCGGCTCAAGCTGTCCTGGCCCATGAACATCTGGTCAGACTGTTGGCATATACTAAAAATGGCAAAGGGCTGTGGTTCAATTATTTTTTAAAGTTGGTTTGTGTAAAGTTCTTAACAAAAATGTGAAATTATATTGTCATTTAGTTCATAATGCAGTAATAGGCTCATTAGCTTGGTCTGGCCGGCCAGGTGCTATATTTAGAATCGAGTAAACTCTGATGGAGATCAAATTAAACCAAAGTTTTAAACGTGGTCTGAATGCAAGCTGTAATAAAAAGGCTTTGTTCGTTATTACGACCCATGCCGGTTTTGAACGAGTTTGCTCAATACTCTCAATGCCTTTGGTCGTTTGACCTTTATTCTGTTTTGCTACTTTATTGACATTAAATGCGATTAAATTGAAATTTCACATATTTCTATTTTTGGTTCTTTTAAGATTTACTACTTATAAGAAGAGAACTAAATGGAAGTAAGAATCATGTAGTACATAGCTGGATTTAGGATGGTTTCTGGGTGGCCTTTTCAAAGCTTGGGTTTTTGCTTTAGCAGGCCCAAAGCTTGACCTCACAAACAGGGAGCTCCTTATTGTCTGCTTTTCAGTCCTTTTGTTCCTGCCCAAATGCCCCACTTTACAGTTGATTCTCTTTTATCTTTGCAGAAGCAGAAAGAATCAAAGGAAATTGATCTGGATAAGCTTGCCTCTGCGAGAAAGAGGCTTCATGAGAACTACCAAGAAGCCCAAAATGGTAGGGGTTATGCCCTTCAACCAGAAATATTTTCTATAGTCATTTCTCTCGTCACCACAAACTCATTGTCTGTGTCTCTTCTTGGGTTGTGAAATGAAGCTAAAAAGCAGCGCACGATTCAGAAACTGGATCTTCATGATCTTCCTAAACCCAGCAAGAACTCCTTCTTTGCGCGCAACAAGGGCGGTGTTCAGGCCAGGCACTGGTAAAAATGCCACAAGGAGCTGATGATGGGCTGATGGCTTTCTGCAAACAAGGAAAGAGATGCCATCAGGGAATCCATCTACTTTTTTCCCCCGTCTTTTTTCTTTTTAATTTTGATTTTACGATGATATTTATGTTTATTGAATTTTTATATAAAAAAATTGGGTATTTGAAGCCTTATCCTTACCTGATTGGAGTTTCATTCCACTTGGGTGGTTTAATGTCAACGCTCCTACCTTGGGGAATTTGGTTTTTTTTTTGTTTTTTCAGCACTCCTACCTTGGGGACTTTGGTTTTTTCTTGTTTTTTCAGCAGAGTGGCTCAGTGGCAGGGATGGGTGATTCCTACTTAATCCCCAAGGATCAATCCCTTAGTTTCAATTTGTCAACTTGAAGCTAAGGTGCCTTTACCACTGAAATGTCGTGGATTGCCCCTTGGGGCTTTAAGTTGGAGAATGGGTGGGGTCTGGATATTCATCAAGGGGGCCCAGGAATGTTTCCATTGCTATTTCAGTGGCAACTCTGGCAAGGGCCATCCCAGCTCACCATGGGTGCCATAGATCCACTTTGGCACCAACAGAGTTCAGTTGGTCCGTATGAAGCACTATTGTGAAAGTGGTGGAGCATCCTGAGGATGATCCCTGGGCTGATAAATTAGGCTAGTTCAAGACTTAAATAGTTTACAATTTCTCTCTGGTAATAGCAAAAAAGAAAAAGAAATAAAAAAACAATAACAAAAAAACAAAAAAGAACCAGTGGAGTGGGATGCAGCTGAGTCAGAGTACTGACCTAGCCCAACCTCTGCGAAGAATTCCATGTGATTGAGCACTAGTGTGCAAAGTACTCGAAGGCCTAAGCCTGATCCCACGTGATGCTATAAATTCACACATTCGTTTGATCCTTTGCCTGGTGTTCAGGTGACACGTCCGCTGGGCCCTCTCGTGGAACCTTTTTCACTCGATATTTCCCGCCTACTGCTCCCTAGTTGATTGGAGATTAAGGATTTTGGAAGTTGATTATATGGCCCAATCAATCTTTGTACGTCTTCACGTAGTGTTTCGAAAGTTGTGCTTTAATCAAATTGTGCTGAGACTAAAATTTACAAAACTTCTCCGGCAATATTGTATTAAATTGCTCTGGTGAAAATATATTGTATAGAATTTGTTTGTTAATATTATATAGATTTTGTTTAAAGAACAAAAGAAATATAATTATAGGGTTCACAATGTGGGACCCACCTTTATTATTTGCACCACTCTTATCTCTTTTTGGTAGGATGCTCTAGTTTATTGTTGTACGTGAGATCCATTTGTAAAAAATTTCCATGTGGCAGCTATCTTTAAAAATTGGGATATTTTTCATACAATCACCATTAGTCATGCATAACTTTACCTTGTCATGAAAGTTGAGAAAATTACCTAAATGTTCTGAGAAAATTACCTAAATGTTCTCTATACTGGTGCAAAATTATTATGTGATATCATATAAAATTGGCTTGTTATTTCTTTGTTTTTAAGGCTATTTGCAATATCGCAAAAGAATAGCAATACGAAGAATGGCTAGGAAATTTTCTCTACTTTCGTCTGAGGTGGGATTATCAATGAGCTAATGGTGACCATTCGAAAAAAAAAACCCTTAAAACTTAGAGCATGGGTCCCATATCCATAGGATTTACAGTGTAGGCATACATTTATAGGAATTATAATGTCAAACTAACTTTTTGTGAATGTAAACATGGGACCCATCTTTATAAATGATAATATGGTACACACGTTTAGAAATTAGAATATAAGGCCTATATTTATAGAATTTATAATTTGGATCCCCCATTTGTGATCATGATAATGTGACCTATATTTAAGAATTATAAAGTAAAGCCACAATTTTTATGATTGTTTACATATGATTGGCTTTTAAAAATTACAATGTGGTTTCCGTATTTAGAAATTAAAACATAGGAACACATTCAAAGTATTTATAACGTGGGACCACTTTTCTAAGAATTATAATGTAGGGCCATATTTTTTATTATTGTGAACACTGGGTTACCTTTAAAAATTATATGGTACTCACCTTTAGAAATTATTACATAGGTCGCATTTTTAGGCTCACAATGTTAGCCCACATTCATTACAAAAGTGATTGTAACCATTTGACTTGCCCTTAAAAATTATAAATTAGGCCCATCTTTTTTTTAATTGTGGATGCGAGACCCATCTTTGAAAATTACAACGTGATGCACAATAAAAATTATAATATGAGGCCCATATTTATAATATTTATAATGTGGTCTCACAACTCAAAAAAAAAAAAAAACTAATTGTAACTCATCCAGTTGGGATGCGAGAGTGTGAGCAGGAGAATGGGAGTGTATGTTATTTATTTATTTCTGGTAAGGGGGGGTTTTCCCATGGCATATAAACCTATTCCTATTGATACACACATGAGGCCAACATGCGTAGACAGAATGAATCTGGTCTAGACATCAGCGCCCAACATGGGAACAAACCCCCATATGCTACTCACTCAACTCTCAAGTGGGCAATGTTGAGGAGAAGAGAAGGAAGAGAGTATGAAAAAACAGTAAAAAATAAAAAAAATCAGCAAAGCTCAATATCCAACTGTTGCATAAATAAGTTCAAGAAGGGTTTTGACTTTAGTTAGTTTTAGCCGAAGTCAGATTCTGGTTGATAGAACTAATTTACACACGACACATAGTACTTTGTGAGAGTCCGGATCGTTGAAAACTTTAACCTAAACCTGAGTTGAAGTAGTAGACACATATCCAAATTTGAACTGTTTAATGCGAATTCGACCAATATTAATGCTAATTGACCCAATGTCATATACACGTGTCAATGGACAAGTTGGCTACAAGGTGGGGCTTTTCTATCAATTGGCTTGGACTTGGGTTTGGACTGGCCCATACCAAATCCAACCTTGACATACCTAGATAATATAGAATTGAGAAGAATAACTAATATCAATACAAACGATCCATCTTGTGAGGCCCACTTACAAAAAAAGGAGATGAAAAGTAGATCGAAAAGGTCTTTTTTTAAATTATGGATAAGATGAAAAAAAAAGTCCAACCAAATTATCCTAATCCTTAATTTAACAACTTTAAATATGTTATGTGATGGGCCGAAGTGGGCCCATATAAAGAAGAAGACTATAGTAAATTGGTAGTTACTTGTATTGGTATTTTTACTGGACACCCCCAAAAACATCCATCAGAACCCACAATTTTACAATCCTTCTTTACCTCTCTTCCAGATTTCCACTCCGCAAGTCGTCCACACGCCCTTCGGCTACTGTATCTTCTTCACCTCACAATTCCGCCCCACTGGGAAAAAAGGCTGAGATCTTTCTAGTAGTTGTTGTCATCTCCTTCCCGGATTATGAAAACAAAGCAAAACAACAACAGCAGCAGCAGCAGCAATCATCGAGCAGGAAAGGCTTCTGAAAATCCAAGCCGTCCACTGAGAGAGAATTCTCGGTAAGCGATTTCTCGCCTATCCAGTTCTTCATCGTCTCCTTACTGTTTGAAAAACCTAACCCTAGTCGTACCATGCAGTTTTGCTGAAATCAGCAGCTGATCGTTTCCTTTTTCCCTGTTTTTAGTTTAGTAGTTAGGATTCCTGGGTTTTGGTATTGTAAAGCTTCTGTTTTTATGAGAGATTGTTTTGGGTTTTTTTTTTTCTGTAACAGTGAGGGCCTGTTTCAGTGTTTGGGTTTGTTTCATGTAATTGAATACCTAGGATTGTGTTTCCAGATGTGGTTAAAATGAAGAACCTATGGTGAGTATTTGAATATGATCATCAAATAATCAACCCCTTTAATGGAAATTGAATAAAGGGGAGGTGGGAAATTAATACCCAGCCATCACCCTAGTAATTTATTCAATATATAGGACATAGGAAAGTCATGGTTCCTTCTATAGCTCCACCTTATGTCCTTCACTCTATACCTCAAGCCGGCAGCTGTCGCCTGTTTTGTAATCCTTTGATGGAGCTCATTTGATCATGAATTCTTATGTATTCAATTGCTTGGTGGGTGGTTTATACGACCAAATGGGGGTTAAGAATTTTTTGGAAGAATGTCTCATTTGTGTTGAGAAGTTGTTTCTATTGAGTCTTCATTTTCTTTGTAGAGAAAGAACTATGGCCTCTTCGCCGAGCAATGTTCAAGCGGAACCTTCGAAAATTGAGCAGATAATCGCTGAGTTCTTTGCAAAGAGTCTGCAAATCATACTTGAATCGCGCTCTACCTATGCCTCTTCTCGGCGGAACTACAGTGGACCTGTGTCCTCCCCCTCTTCTTCTTCCTCGTCGTCAAGTGTGAGGCCTAGGGATAAATGGTTCAATCTAGCACTTGGAGAATGTCCAGTGTCTTTGGAGTACTTGGATTCTGGGCGTCAAAGCAATCATGAGCCATTGGTCATTGATATAGTCCTCATCCAGAGATCACGAAATCCGGATGCCGTCCGGCCTCCACTCCCGAAAGGGAGCCCTCTGAAGAATCCATCACTGAGAGATCAGTTTTTGGGCGGGTGGAATGCTGCGCAGGAACAGTTCACATCGGAAGCAAAGTGTGAGACGATAATAGAGAGATGGACTATACAGTATGAGAGCCGGACAAATAGTGGAATTTTGAGGGATTTGAGCTCGGGTACTAAGAAAATGGGTAGTAGTACTAGTTCTCATTCTTCAGAGACACCTTCACTGTTCTATAAGAAGACATATAAAAGATCAATTATACTGTTGCGGTCATTATATCTGACTGTTAGGCTATTACCCGCTTATAAGCTCTTCCGAGACCTCAATTCATCAAGGAAGATTTGCCCATTTAGCCTTTCTTTCAGGGTCTCTGACTTTGTTGAGACCTTCACTCGTAAAGAGGAGAAAGAGATGAAGCTGTTCAGTTTTGTGCCTGTGGATACCACTTGCGGCAGGCTCAGTTTATCAGTGTTGTATCGTCCAACCCTGTTGGATGTGAGTTCAGAACCTCCTATGCCGATATCTACACAGTTTATATCAGATTATGTTGGAAGCCCAACTACTGATCCCCTTCGGAGATTCCCTTCTCTTCCTTTGACAGAGTTGGCTGCTTCTCCTTTGCCTTGTACAATTGTGAGGTGTAATACCTGGAGTAACGACCTTCATTGTCCCACACCATCATTCTCTCCCTCACCTTCTTCTACTTACTCAGAATCTCGTGCTTTGGCTTCAAATCCAAGTTCCCATCACCTACCACCTCGGGGTCATGTGAATATCTATTTTTCACCTCCTGTTAGCTCAACCGATCATGTTCTGCCTGATACTTCTCGCTTAAGTACTGAATCATTGGTCCACAAAAAGAATTTGAGTTTTGATGAGAGTTGGCCATCACCTCCATTCTCGCCATCTCCTTCACCTTCTCCACCAACCCACATTGGTAGTGATTCATCAAAGGCTCTTATGCGCACGGAAAGTGCTCCAGTCAGCATACCTTCTGCTAGGCTTTTTCATCGTCGTAGATTACCCAACACTGGTCTTCCTCCATCTCCTTCATCCAAGGGAACAATGCCAGGTTGCCCTTCGCCATCCGACAATCTTAGAGCTCAGGCTTCCCTGGTTTCTGCATGTCACAGTTGTCCAACTGATGGTAAATATCAAGCAAAGCAAGATTCAGGAGGGTCAGGGCAGTGTCAGGCTAGCAGCTCAGCTCGTAAGGTAAGCTGTTTGTGAACATAGTTGCGAGGATATTGACATTAGACAGCTGACTAGGATATTTACGGCAAACATGGCACATGTATAACTTTATTCATTCATTAGGTGTGACCATATGAGATGTCCTTGCCTCAAAATCAGGCTGCTCCATTCTATTGGTGGTTCATACAATCTTATGAGGTAATGAGTAGTTGGAAAAATAATATAAAGGTCCTTTTTACGCCGAAATCTTTGGTCCACCTGGAGTTGGATCAGGTTCAGTTTTACTCCAATGCCTGCTTACAGTGAGCATCACTGGTTAAATGGCTGGTTTTCGCATGCCTGCCATGTAGGCAATTGTGCTGTGGAGTTCCTTTTTAATAATTGAATAAATAAACTTGAGATGAGCCAGCTCTGAATAGGGCTGTGGATGGTGGGGCATAACCATTGTGTAGTGGTACGTACCAGCCATGGAGTACTCAATCTTGCTGGGTACTAGTCTTGTTTTGCTATCCAAGGGCTTTAAATGGGCATTATATGATATCTTTCAGGCTAAACAAGGCTCTGATATAGGTTGGCACGGGAGTTGACTGTAAAATCGGCACCTGTGGGTGCCATATTGATATGGGCCTCCTGACAGTACTACCTAACCTTATGGCCTACCCCACAGGTTACAACAGATGTGCTGCCCCACAATTTACACATAACATACATGCTTATACAGTATATAAGATGATGATATAATTTATGTTTGATGGTTGCTTGTCGTGTTCCTATTCAGTGGGTATCCAGTGGGTAGCCCGTCTCTTCAAGGGAGTGGGGTGTTGGTGGTTTACTATTTAATTTGGTGGCTTTACCTGATGGGTCGTGCATTTTTAGGGGATGGAAGGTTATTAGCAGGAACCACATGAACGAATCCACCCTTGCTGTGCTGCTGCCCATAGTTGTGAATTTCATTTTGGATGCCGTTTTGGTTTCGCCTCCAAATAATTTTTTTTGGCTGATTCAGAAAATTAGGTGAAACTTTTTGGACTTATGTTTCGTAAAAAAATAAATTTAAATATATATACATGTAGAATATGATTAGGGATTTATTTAAAGTGGAATCTGATTAGGTGGAATTCTTCTTCTTCTTCTTCTTATTCCTTTATTTATGTGCAAAAGAGGGCTTAGGGTAAGAGTTGGGGCTTTTAAGAAAAAAATTGCGGCAAGTCAATTTTAAATAATTTTGGATGAAATTTCTCAAATCCATCGAAATCGACTGAAAATTTTGATATTGGCTGAAATTGAGCAAAATTGACTGAAATCTAAAATGAAAAGTTGTGTAGGGCTGTTTTGTTTCTGTATGTAGACCAAAATGAAATTTGCGGAAATTTCGTCTGAGATGAAACGAATTTCACGACTATGCTGCTGCCCTCTGTTTACAGTGTCTTTCTGAAAAGGAAGTTTTATTTTCCAACTTGTCTGCTTTATTGATGCTCTTTTTCCCTCTCTTCTTTAGATGCTCAATTTTCCAAAAGACGATGTTGGAAATATCTATGGGACGAAGCTACCATTCTCTAGGACTTCTAGCAAGCAGTCTTTCCAGGATGAGTTTGATGATTCTGAATTTCCTTGCCCATTTCTTGTGGATGATATAACAGACCCATGTAGCAGGTACAGTCTTCTAATGTTTATTGATCTCTGAGTCTCTACACATAAATGCACTGTAGACACAAACACACTATAGACTCCCTGTGGGACATTTTCAGTTTTGTTTTAACATCAGTACGGTATTTAATGCCGCAAATTATTTTATACCATTCAATTCGAAATTGGAGATGCATGAGAATAGTCCATAGCATGGTTGGAAGGTGGTTATGGTTGTGACCACAAGGTTGCTGGTTCGAGTTATGTTACCACTTGAAACAATGTTTTTGGTAAGTATGGTCGTATGTTTTTTTTCTCGTGGCTTGTCTTCTTTGGCTGTGTAATATGCATTTTGTATATATGAGGCTGTTTGGATATATGGAAACAGCTGAAAGTACCTAGAAACGCGCTGGAGTGAAAGAACTTCCAGCTATTCGAGGCATTTGAATGATGTTGCTTCATTGTGGGCTTTCAGTCTAGACACCTTTTCTATTAGCCCTGGGTTGGTGCACTGTGTAGCTAATTCGATGCAAATACATATTCTCAAATTGGTTTAAAATGATTTTTGGAGATTTCCTGTATCCTTGGTATTCTCATTTTCATTTCAATGAAATTAGGGATCTTCTACTATTAGTGTTTCTTTTTGTGATGTGATCAGATCTACCAACTTTATGGCGGATGCTTTAGCCAAGTAAGGGGTTGGGAGGATGTATCCTTCGGTAGATGAAGCAGCGCAGGGAAGAAGAATAGCCAACGGGCTAATCTCTGAGCCAATAGGCTTAAGAATAGAATGTCTTGGTGCCTCACTAAAGACAAACAATAACTCTCTCAACAGAGAACCAAAATCATAAGTTTATTAATATCAATGTTCTGTATCCCATGAGGAGGGATTACATCTTTATTTATAGCTAAGATACTCTCTAAGTAAATAAATAACCTAATTCAATCCAAACAAGGAATCCTAAACTAAACATAAGATAAACTTCTAAAAATAAATGAATCTTAAATAATTAACAAAGCAACTACTATTATAAAAATAGAAGACTCCTAATAAAAAATAATCTTCACTCCTAGGCCTCGTTGGTTTTGGGCCTAATGAGCTGGCCAATTATAGATCTGGCTTGCATCAGTAGGTGTGGTTCTATGGTTAGGTGTGGGTTTGGTACATTGCTTTGTACCTTTCCTTCTTCTCTTTTGTACTTTTACTCTTTGTATGTTCCTTTTAGTGAAGCTTTTGTTACCGATAAAAAAAAAGTGGATTTCAAGGTGTTTCAGTAGTTTCATGTAGTCACTTTCTGATTCCATCCACTTGTACAACTCATGTTAGTCCAAACAACGTCTTGACTCACTACATTTTGCTAAAGCTGTTTGTTCCTGTGAGGATGAAAATGCATTGAATACTCTTGAGAGTTGAGACCCCTGATATGGATATGGGGTTATGAGTTGGAAATGCATATGCGTCACAGTAGTTTAAGAAACTTTGGTACATCTGGGTGCAGTTCTTCATCCAGTATTAGCGGATTCAGTATTTTCTTCAAAATGGCAAGTAGGAGGAGGCAGAGAGATTACATATCAAAACTAAAAGTAACTAGGGACGTTTGCTAGATGTGGCTTGGTAGTTTGGCAAGAAAGTGGTGAACTTGTTTCTCTTACTTGTATGCAAACGAAGCTGATAAAAAGGCTGAAATTAGATGGGTTGGATTTCATTCAAATCCAACACATAAGGCAAAGCGGTTGAATAGGTGGCTCAGTAGTTGTCAAGAAACATTTGAATATTTTCTCTTAGTTGTATGTAGTGAATGCCATTAAATGGATGACATTGGATGGGTTGGAATTCATTTCGAACCCAATGGATAAGGTGGTATGGTTGAAAGGGAATTTAGTGAAGATGAAATAGCTGATGATGCTTTCATTTTTGGAACAGTAAAAGCTTTATGTCTACATGGATCAATCCTGCCTGATTTATTTTTTCATTTTTAACCAAGCTTTTTGGCTTACTGGAAGGACTGGACAGAAGTGATTAGAGAGTAGAAAGAATTGAGTGCTTCTCAAGGTGGAAGGGGCTACAAACAATTGTGACTATTGCCCATCTTTTTTCATCAAGAGTTTGTAATATGCTATTTTGAAGCTCTTCAAATTTATTGAGAGATTTAATGAAAATTTTTATCTCTCCATTCCAAGGCACTTTTCTTCAGTGAAGACAATTTGTGGATTGGCTTTTCATAGCTAGTTTTGGTATAAAGGCTCCAAAGAAAGTCCTAGATGTATGCGAGCGGATGTGGAGAAAGCTTACAATTATTGGAGATTGTCCTTTGTGCTTTACATGTTTGAGAGGATGGGATTTGGGCCTATTTGGTGGCTGTTGATAAAAGAATGCATTTCATCGCCATGCTTCTTAGTACTTATGAACTGCTCTCATAATGTGGAAAGACTGATTCATTTGGATTGACATGAGGGTCCAACAACATTGCATTGCTAGAATCCATTTGAATATTTGAAACAGGTTAATGCCCTTGCTTTTCTCTATGGTACAATCCCCTTCCTGCCAAGCCCCCCTTTCTCCTCAGTCCATAGAGACAAAATATAGGACTGAGCCAACAGTTCATCATGGAAGAAAGAACTCACCGAGATGATTTTTCTTGAGACGTAGGAGTTTTGGTGCTGATAAATATACTATAGAGAGAAGAAAACTTTGAAATAGTTTTTTTCTTTTTTCTTCTTTAATTGGTGAAAGTACTTTTCGTTGCAAGCGAAAAGTTTTAAAGAATAATGAACGAATAGAATTTATATATCTATATATATGAGTGTGCAGTCGATCCAACGGTCCATTCTATTCGGATGGGACCCAAAATTGGTGGACGTTTGCAAGTTAGAGGGGTCATGTGTGTGATCCATTTGGATAGCTCGCAGCGTGGGTTGCACTATCCAAAATGGTGAGAAATGGTCCGTAAGGATTGTTTCCTTATATATATATGGGAAACGGTCTTGTAAGGATGGTCTTTATGATCCTTACAAATCATTTCTCACTGTTTTGGATAGTGCGACCCACTTTGCGACCCATCCAAATGGATCACACACATTACACCCATAAATTGCACACGTCCACCAATTTTGGGTCCCGTCCGAGTAGATTGGACTGTTGGATCAACCGCACATCCATCAGAATAGACTTTATATATATATATATTTATCTATTTATCTCATGGGGCTCATGTGTGTGATCCATTTGGATGGCTCGCAACATGGGCCGCACTATCCAAAACGAAGAGAAATGGCCCGTAAGGACTGTCCTTACAGGACCGTTTCCCTATATATATATTTATAACGAGTGTTATAGATTTATTTAGGATTTAGCCGTTTGAGTAGATAATAAATATGCTGATGTTCAATGTATTCCCTCCACTTAACTGACTTAATAGGCTGATAGTGACTTAATTCTTCCTACATACACCCTAGGTAGAGAAGTAGGTTTCAATAGTCTGATTGTCTTGTTGGAAATTTGAAATTTCCATTTGTAATTCATAAATTCTTGCATATTTTTTCTTTTGTAATTAAGAAGTAGCCACTCCATCCCAAATATCTTTAGCGGTTTTGGAAGCTATAAAAGTTTTGGAAATAGACTGTTCCATGGCCTGTAGTAACCAAGGTATAACTTTAGTCTCTTCGGCTTCCCAATCACTATAAGTTGGATCAACCTCATGTCATTATCATGATCATGATCATGATCATGATCATGATCATCATCATTAAATCCTTGTCCCAATTATATTAGGGTTAGCTACATGAATTCTGTTTCTCCATTTCGATCTATCCAGAACCAAATTTTTAGATAAATTGAACTTCTTCAAATCTAATTTACTACCTTCATCTACGTCTTCTTTGGCCTACCCCTTTCCGTTGGTGGGCCATCAACCTTCATAGCCAAACATTTTCTTACCGGTGCCGTTGCCGACTTGTGCTCGATATGCCTAAACCATCTCAAAGACTCAAACAAATTTCTCTAATCTTAGCACCTATTAATCCTATCGCTAAATGCTCTTGAAAATGCTCATTTTTTAATTTTTTTTTCTAGTTTTACTGCACATCTACCTTAACATTCTCATTTCTGCTACATGCATTTCATGCATATGTTGTCTCTTGATTGGCTAACATTCTGCCTCATAGGTCATAGCTGGTCTAATCACTGTCCTATAAAATCTCCTCTTCAATTTTATTGGCATCCGTCGGCCCCAAAACACTCTAAAAGAAAGTCTCCTCTTCAATCTTATATTCAACATCTTTATCAATCTCCTATCCTTACTAATTATTGAGTCAAGATAACATAAATAATCTCTCTTGAGCTTCAATTATCATAGTAGCTTTAGCTCTTTGTATATGTCCATTGAAGATGCAATTCATATATTTTGTCTTTGTACAATTTATTTTAAATCCTTAGATTCTAAATCCTCTTGTGCGCCATCTCTCGAGCTTTGCACTTCCACCATCTCTTGATTCATCCATTAACATCATATCATCTGCAAACAACATACACCAAGGTATCTCTTCTTGAATATGAGAATTAATTCATGCATAATCAGTGCAAAGAGATAAGAGCTTAAGGCTGACCCTTGATGCTGGTAATTAAGAACTCACTTGTCTCTCCATAGGTAGTTCTTACACTCGTTACTGCTCCTTTAGACATGTCTTTAAATTTCAGTATAACATCTTGGAACATTGCTTTTTTTTCAAACCCACCTAATTAAATCTCTTGGTAGCTGGTCATAAGCTTTTTTTAGGTCGATGAAGGCCATATGCAAATTTGTCCTCTTTGCCTGATATTTTTCCATTAATTGCTTAAATGAGAAGTTAGCATAAAACCAAATTGATATTTAGATATCTTGGTCTTCTGTCTAAGTCTTTGCTCTATTACTCTTTTCGGTAGCATCATAGTATGACTTTAAAGTTTAATCCTACGATAGTTACTACAGTTTTGTATATCTCTCTTATTCTCATATAGGTATTACAACACTTCTTCTTCGTTCATCTGGCATTTTCTTTATCATTAATATCTTATTGAAGAGTCTAATTAACTAAATCCCCCCAACTTCTAAGCATTTTCAGGTCTTTATCGGAATGTTATATGAACCCGTAGCCTTTCCTGTCTTCATTTGCTTTAATGCTTCCTCAGTTTCACTACCCAAATTATGAGGAAAAAAGTATGTTATGCTAACGAAGTATCCTCTCTTGTTCTTGTATCTCCTATATTGTATTCATTTAGAACCTTGCTAAAATATTCATTCTACTTTTCTTTGATATCATTGTCCTGCACTAGAATCTTTTGATCATTGTTCTTAATACATTTGAGATGATCTAAGTCCCTAATTTTCCTTTCCTTTATTTTTGCAAGCTTAAAAATATTCTTCTCTCATTCTCTTGGTCTCAACCTCTTATAAAGGTCATCATATGCTTTAAACTTTGCGCCACCTACTATTTTTTTAGCTTCTTTTTTTGTCTTCTTATACATCTCATAGTTTTTCATATTTGTAGTCCCCTACCAAACTTTGAAGCAACATTTTTTCTCTCAAAGACCTTCCTGAACCTCTACACTCCATGACCACATTTCTTTAGTTGACATACCCAAGCTTTCTTTCACGGTGAGGGTGATTTTAGTAGATGGGACCATTCAAGGTAGTTGGTCCTGTTGAAATCTACTGTGGTTAATTCAGGAAATCTACTGTGGTTAATTTAAAGGAATTTCCTCTTGTGTTTTTCGTCTTTCTATGGTTAGCAAATTATGAACACCGTGGCTACCACCTTTAAAACCACTATCAGATCCACTTTCTTTTGCCATTGAATCAAGCAGTCTAGAACAAGTAAAAGACTTTCTTGTTTAAAAAATTAACTATCTATAGGTTTCCAGAGAGGGGGAAAAAAAAGACCTTCTTAGTTGAATAGCTTCACTGCTTACTATTGCAAGGGTTTCTTCAAAAACAAGGCCCCAGTCGACGAGAGAAAGAAATGACAATACCACTGCTTACTTGCGAAAGATGATTTCTTCAAAAACCCAGCCCCAGTTGACGAACCAATCCAAAGATTCTCAGATGACACTGAAGCAGCTCACTGAGTTCGTGTGCTCTGAAATCCCAGTCAATGAATCTGGATGCTGGACAAAATTGCTAGGAAGTTCTTGAAATCATGATGGTGTAGATGTTGATCAAGGCAGTCGGTTGTCAAAGGGCTCTCTGTTGCAGATGGCTCTGGCCAGCAGAAAGAAACAGAAAAAAACCAACGGATAATCACTGCTTCCATAGCCAGGATCAGTTGAATATGTCAGGGAACAAATTATCAGATCTGTTTTCTTCTTCAATTCTTCTTTGCCTTCCAGATACAAATGTTAAAACAGTACCAGACTCTCCTTAGCCGAACAGTGCTAGATTTCTGAATTTATATTTTATTTTTTTATGTTTGCTAAGTTGGGCCACTGGTCAGAAGGAAGAGAAGATCATGATGCATAACACCATGACACCCCATTTTAGTTTATATTAATCGCCTCGAAATAGTCCTATCATAAATAGGTCTCTGAACTGTAATTCCTATTGCAAATAGACTTCTTATCCCTTAGGGTTCCTTGAACCATAATAATAATGGGACCATTACAATATATTCCCAATAATCTGCAGGTATCAAAAGTAGTAGTCTACTGTAAGGACAAACTGACGCTCCACAATGACAGCTTAATCACATAAACCGATCATTTTGACATAGAAGTCATGAATAGATGCTGTTCCTGATTCAGCGTTTTTCTGTCTCCCATTCAATGTGGTATTCGTTTGGACACAGAGATGGGTAAGTAGTCCCAAGCGTTTTTCTTATGTTCAAATTTGGCCAATTGATTGGGTTAGAAGTGCAACAATCCTTGGAGCCTAGGACCACAAAACTTGCCAAGAAACTATGGACAAGAATGTAAGCCTCTTGTTCTTTCTCAAAGTTTCTTGGCAGATACACACATTAACAAAATATGAGAACTATTCCCTATTTTGGGTTGTTCCTCATAAGCAACATCACAACAAAGCTTGGTTAAATACAAAGATAGTTGCAAGTTGCAACAGATAGAAACAAAAGAAATTGAAGTGCAAGAAATTTATATAATAGGAAGGATGAGTGCAGTTACAGCAGGGGAGAATTGGGTATGTCATTTTTATATATAGTTTGTTGCAGCTGAAGGGAGAAAAGAATCAATAAATTTCATTTTGATGCGTCTTCAGAATGTTTTCTGAAAGCCAAGGACGAGTTGAAGGTAGGATATGCTAGAAATTAGAAGGGGGGGATACTGTTGAAGATTTTGGGTTAAGTAGCAAGGAAGACATGTCTGTATGTGTTCAATTACTAACCACATAGCTCTAAACAGGGTCTGGTTGAAAAAACTACTCAAAAGCCGACTCTAAATAGATGGATTATGGCTATAATGAAGTTGATAATGATGGCTGTTAATGGAAAATTGATGAGTAAAGGGTAACATTAGGGATACAAGCAGACTTTTGGATTTTGTAATGATACCTTTATAAATATCTTTTGTTTTCTTACACTCTTCCCTTGGTGCCGACATTAAGTCTCTTGTGTGTTCATTCGCACAGATTTTCATGTTCTATGGATAAGGATTTTGGTCTTAGACTGTTTATTCCTGTAGGATTTTTGTCTTGGACGAGGATAATGATGATGAATCGTAAGACATTTTGCAATGGTGTTTTACTAACCTGCCACATATTTTTGCCCTATGCAGATCTGAATCATTTGAGGGAAAAGGGCACAAGACTGAGAGCCTAGAATCTCAGGGTCTGTCAGCAATCAAAAAATCCCAGGATGCTGCCATTGGTTCCCTTGTACGCATGCTACAGAATGCAGGACCCCTCCAGCAGGACTCCTCTAACCTGTCAAAATTTCCAGAAGTCCCCAAACCCAATTCTTGGAGAGAAAAGATTGAACCTAGCCAAAATGTCATTTCAGGGAAAGGGACCCACCAAACTTCTGAATCAAATACAGGGATTGCTTCTTCGGGGCTTTGCATGTCGAAGACAACTGCTGATGCACTGGAAGATTTGAGGAGCTTCAGAGAACTGAAAGACTTGTTACTTCAGCAAGGAGGGTATCAGTCAGTGAATGCTGTTCAAACCGCCACCACTATAGTCCAAGGCGCTCCGGAATTCTGATTTTGTTGGTTACTGTGTGTACATATGTACAGTTGTTTCTATACTGCTCGCACATCTTCATGTTATAAGGTTAAATCTGGTAGCTCTTGACTCCATATACCATATCTCAGTTTGTCTGTAACCATGCAGAGAAAGAAGTAATGAGGGGTTGATCAAAGTGCTAATTACACTGTTTGTAAAGGTCTTTATCTTGTTCAAAATCATAATGCAGCACTGCTTTAGTAGTTCTTATACTTTAGAGCATTTATTTCAAGTTAGCTGCTTTAAATTAATGAGTTTGGAGGCTGCAGGGATTTTTGTCACACATAAGAACTCATTTAGCTTCTAGGTCCATCCTAGAAGGAACTTCGTTTATCATCTCATAAATGTTTCGTCAATTTGCCTGATGAAACATTCCATGGTTACATTTTTCACAACCCTTTTGAATGCCTTGTGGTTGTGGGCATTTCTGGTTTCTACACTTCCGAGAAGCATTTGAAGTGGAAACAACGGGGTTTGTCTCCCTCTCTCTCTGATGGCTAATCCAGCCACAATGTTTATTGTAGGGGCAGTGGGCCCAGCCAAGATGCTATGTATTTGCTGATGTGGCAAGTAATATTTTCTGTTGTAACTTGTGGTTTGTCGCGAATAGGGACTAATACGGATTTGCATAATTTAACACCTTGTATCAGTTTCAACTTATCTCCAAATGAAGAATCATAAAAGCCCGAGTCATTTATGGCCGGAACCTTTTCTGCTCAATGAGGGGTAACTCTTACTCAAGTGCTACTACAGTTCAGAGCAATGTTGCAAATGTTGTTGTAGAGAGATGATGCAATAGGGCCGTTATGCTCATTACTAAACTTGTTGAAGAGATGAAATTTAACCAAGGTATATCTTTTTGATCAGAGGTTGAATTGATCATCGGAAGAAGAATTAGGCCAGAAATGAGGATACATTCTGGGAAAATGAAACTTCCATGGAAGAGAAACAAATGAAATGCTTTCATAAGAAATTTTGTTTTGTTGGGGTGTCGTGGGGAAGAGTGAAATTTAGGGGAATTTTCTCCATATGGACATGTGTATTATTAAAGGAAAATCAGAAGAAAGTACTTTGTTTCTACAATGGCTAACTGACTCTTTACTCGAATTTGTCTTGGCAAGCCAAGGAGTGGAGTCGATTCTAGGAGTTTTTAAATTTTATTTATAGAGATATTAAATTTATGAAAAGATTAGAATTTTATCAATAATTCATAAAAAAATTAATTTTATTACACACTAAATGGTTTTTGTATAAACTTCATGAGGTAAAAAAAATCAGATTTAAAACCTTTTACGGGGACAATGGTGATCATCCTCCACTTTGGGTCAGTATGGAAACTCTAGTGTAATCTAATAAATGCTATTTAGATTAGAGGTCAAGAATAAATAGCACTAATTTTTAAGTTCTAATTCATATATGGTTTATTTTTTTGACCGATATTTACATATAGTTCATTTGCTAAGAGAAAAACTTTTGTCTCAGAGAGAGAGAGAGAGAGAGAGAGAGAGAGAGAGAGAGATTTGTTATAACCTAATTAAACCTGCCCATTCCCCCTCTTACTGCTTTAGAGGAAAAGCCATTGAAGAAAAAGTAACATGCATATTACCTTTTTATTTAAAGATTTCCCTCTGCTTCCACTTCAATTAAAACTCTAATTAGAGATTTATAAAACGCCCTACAATAAAAATAAGCTCTAGAAATTGAAATAAGCTCTTAAATCTATAGTTCGCAAACTCCCCTTGGGGGTACATTTGTATAAAGTATCCAAAGATACTCTAGAATAAATTTAACTTTAGTTCCTATTGGGCCTACCATTAAATTTATATATTGAAAAATACAATTGGGTGCAAAAGTGATAAATACTAGCTATAAATATAATAAAAGGATTTAAAATAGAAGGGATAAATCTAAAATCAACTCCACTAGGTCAAAAAACACTCTCAGAATAAAAATCAAGTCACATGTGTTTGTAAGTTCTTCTATTAGTGTTCTCAATCATTGACATCTTTATCTATTGTAAGCGCGAATGTCCCTAAATATATGATAATATGGTATCATATAAGAAAATATCAGAATGATAGTGCATAACTCCCTATAGCAGACATGACATGAATTAAATCTTTCATCATCCATCTGTCAAAGGCCCCCATCCCCTCTGTAACTACTGTTAATACTATGGTTTTGACTAGTTTTTATCAAATTTGTTCCTTGGACATTCATGCAATGGTTTCTGGAGAGTCTAGATTTTAATTTTAATTTTTTATTTTGAGCATTTGAAGGTGATTGGTTGTGTAGATTTTGATGTAGCTAGGGTATTAGATCGATTGAGGGCCATAGTTTGACAAGTTTGATGGGTACTAGATTGTAGAAATGTGATTGTAAAAGGTGGATCAACTGGTATGTTTGGTTGCGTTGTGTAGTATAATTTGGTTGGAATTGCTGGATGATTTGTGGAGGGTATTAGTTTGACAGGACGAAGAGGGTCAGGTGGGATGATAACTTTAATTAAGATGGAATGAATTGGATACATAAGGGTTGGATGGACCGGTAGGGTTGACTGGATTGCATGGTTTTGTATTGGTTTACAGAAATGACTGGATCAGGTTACAGCAAGGGACATAGGAGGTTAGGTGTAGCTTTGGTTTAAAACAAAATATGGACAACGTTGTTATTGGGTTGAGTTTGGCTTAGACTTAGACTATGATTCACGACTCTAAGGACTTGATTTTGATTCGAACAAATGAGGATTTGATTGGCGTTTACATCTTTTTGGACATTGATTATTGATGTGCAATTTTCTCTCTTGGGACTACCACATGCCCTGATTGAGAAGTTAAAGAGGTGAAGGGAGCATCAATTGATTGGGCCCTAAATTTCATGATGCTAATGGTGAGGGGGTCACTCATCCACATCTGCAGGAGACAATCACCCGAACATTTAATATTTTGGCCTTTTGACACTTTACCCCTTAAGATTTAGTGAGATTCTCAATTTAGGCAATACAATATCACATTGTTCAATTTGCATCTCATCGCTTATTAGTTGTAACAATTTACACCTTATTTGAACAATGTGCGCCCTAAGATGTCAAAGCTGTAGGGTGCAAATTATTATAAATTAATAATTGTGGGGTGCAAATTAACAACATAGGGTGTAAATTGTTACAAATTAATAAATTGTGAATTGTGAATTGTAAATTAGACAAAGTAAAATTGCAGGGGGTAAATGAAGAATCTCACTAAACTTTACGGAGCAAACTATCAAAAAGTCTTACTATTTTCAAGACTAAGTTTTTTACTTTGATTTATGTTTTAATTAGCGTTATAGATGCTTTGGGTTGTTTGTAAATGCTTTTCAAAAGGTTTTGGTTTAATTGGTTTGATTTTGCGTTGATTATAAAGCTTAACGTTGATCAAGTATAGCATTGAATTTGTGGAGTAAGTTGTAAAAAGGGTGACTAGGGACAACTAGGTCCGATGGATTTGTACTATTTTGTATCACCTGCTCCGGGGTCAACTTGAGTAGGTAAGACTTTTGAGCCTCTGACACGTATTTAGATCGTAAGCACAACATGAACCCATCATCCTTCGTTATCTTACGCCTAATCAAACTACGGCCTCTTACCTCTTCCCTGAGTGCCTTGAAATATCAATTATTACTACGACTGGCTGTCCGGGTTTTGAACTTGGTAAGTGAACTTCTCTCACTTGCGACTTTGTGTTTCCTCGCCCTAACTCCCCGGAATCTACTCCCCTTCACCAGAAGGTTGAGCGACCTGACCTCAAAAGTTGGGACCAACAAACTTACAAAAAAGCCAAAATAAGCAAAGTTTTTTGTTCATTCACCTCTCTCATTGAATCATAGATTCACAGTGATAACTTCCAATGGCCCATCTTATGATTTATCAAACGATTCACACATACATGATCCTCCCAAATAATCAATAAGCTTTGGGGGCTTACAATTTACACAAGATTATAAAATTTTGTAGTATAAAACTGTTAAATTAAAAAAAAAATTACGTGTGACAGATTAAGAGGTTAGGACACCGGGACTAATCAAATGGAGTACACAATAAACCATGTACAATATTCACAACACGTTACAAGCACTGGTAATAAGAAAGAGAAAAGGATAATAACCGTCCAGCCCCAATTAGACCTGAGTATTGCCCCCAAACAGTTGAAAAACAATTAAATTCCTCATAGCTATATGTACAAGAAAGAATGCTTGGACTGTGACGATTTTGCAAGCTTATGACGCCCTATACTATAGTATATCACACAAACCCAATTTTATGAGTAAAAAATAACTCTCAGAATGTTCTTCTTTTTAACGAAAAGCTCTGCCGAAATTATCTTACTTTTAGCTATTTTTTGTAATAGTCAAATCTAAGCGTACTTGTATGTCATTATCCTATTGGAAAAAGAGAATAAGGATAATGACCGTTCGGTTAACCCGACAACTGCCCATAATAGTCAAACATTGGAGAGAAATAAAATATTGCACCATTTGATTTCCTACATCTATAAAATATTGCATCATTTGATATTCTACATCGACTCCTCTAAGACATCACAAGGTTTAAGGGTGTAATGATTGGGCGTCTTTTACTATACAAATGGCTTCGGGCAAATTATCATTTTCTAGATCGATTTTAAGCAATTTTCAAATATGAGAAAAACCATACAGTCATTATAAAAATTACAGCACATGACCTTTGTTCAAAAAATTGAAATTCTATGAGTGTCTGCCCTACGGTGATTGTGGGTGGACCACACACAGTCCACCCAAGATCACCATGGGGCAAACGAACGTCTTATCAAATTGCTAAACACAAGGAAAAGTGGCGCCCCCATGAACTATGTAAAATAAAATCTTCCAAAATTCATGCACTCCCAATTCATGCGGCACGAGCTCCGAGGCACGAGTTTCGAGCCCACATTTCAACTTCCATCACCCGTCAATAATCAAATCTTACTCTCTGCTTGGATTTCGGTGTTTTTTATTTCCACTATGAAAGTTCACCAAGAAAAGAAAATGCCAAAAACACAAAATTGATTTCCTAGTGCGAGAAGAGGAGGCGGATGCCCATGTATAAGAAATAAGAATAGAAAGAAATTCATAACCTCATTGCAATCACAAATATGCTTGTTCACACACTCCCAATCCCTATGGCTTGAGTCTCGAAACCGCTTTTTAACTTCCATCACCTGTCAGCAATCATATCTTTACGCTCGGTTTGGATTCCGGTGTTTTTTGTTTCCTTCGTGAAACTTCACCAAGAAAAGAAAAGGCCAAAAACACAATTGATTTCCTGGGGCGAGCCATGAGCCAAGACAACAGAAGAGGATGTGCATGCCAATCTATAAGAAAAAAGAATAGAAAGAAATTCCTATCCTCACTGCAACCAAAGTCATGTTCTAGTATTTGTAAATCGGCGCTTCCCTTTTTATTTTAACACCTTATGTGTCTCCAAAATCAATAGACTTCTAACTACTGTAATTTTTAGAGTAAAATGATACTTTTATCTATCTCTTTCATCCCTATACACATAATTCTAAGAGCTTATTCTTATATATTTTTTTCTTTCATAACATTAAGAGTTCTATTTAGTGGGATAACGTATCCTCCATAAATCTAATTTTCTCAATCTAGTGCTCATTTTATTAAGTCTAAATCAATCATAATGGCAATTAACACATCCACTTATAATTTGTTATAATTAATCCAATCTATGCACTTCCTTCCTTTGATTAATGAAAGTTTCAAAATACATGATTACGTGTCACGTGCATGATAGAGTTATTGAGAGCGAGGCCATTGAAACTTGAATAAACTAACAATATTTTTATAAAATATAATACATTCATTTTTTGTTTAATGGGTGTAAGGGTAAAGCTAGCATTTTTAAAAACACAAACCTTAGGATAGTTGCCTTTTTTTGTTAGAAACATTTATTCTAGGGATCTGACTGGTTTTAAAAATTTTAAAAGCATGAGCCTATTTACAAATAGTAAAACTTGAGGAGTTTATTTACAAATCCTATAAATCTAAGGGGGTCTCTAAAATAAAAACTCTTATTGTTTTTTCAATTGGTTTGGGAGTAATTGTCATATAGGAAGAACCCTCTGGTCATCATCCCAAGAAAATATAAAAATTAATGCACATTACCCTCATCAGATTGTGAAACACAAGGAAAAGTGGCACAAACAACATAAACAAACCTCCAAATTTCCTTAAAAATCAGACATTCCCGGCACCAGTCCCAAGACTGCATTTCGACTTCCATCACCAGTCACCAATCAATAGGAAAAGAAAATGACAAAAACACAAAATTGATTTCCTAGCACCAGCCATCAGCTAAGGCAATAGAAGAGGATGCGCATCCTAATCCATAAGAAATAATAATAGCTAGAAATTCCTATCCTCACTGCAACTAAAGGCATGTTTTAGTATTTATAAATAGGCTCATGCGTTTTCATTTTAATACCTTCTATGTCCCCCAAATTAATAGAGCACCACAATTTTTTATAGTGAAATGACACTTTTACGTATATCTTTTATCCCTATATGCATAATTCTGAGAGCTTAGTCTTTTTTTTTTCTTTTTCTTTTGGGACATTAAGAGTTACATTTAGTGGGCTACATAAATCTAATTTTCTCAATCTAGTGTTAATCTCATTAAGTCTAAATCCATCATAATGGCAATCGACACATCTAATTATAATTGGTTATAATTGATCCTATACATGCACGGCCCTTCGTTTGATTGATAATAAAATATAATATACTCACACATGCAAAAAAGTTCGAAAGAAATCCACAAATAATTCAGCAAATCAAAAGTTAGGTTAAGACTCAAATATAACTCAAGTTTAGCAAAACTATGTACAAATAGCTCAAGGACAAAGTCTAAAAAGACACATTGAAATATGAAAAAGAAAACTATTCAAAATACTTCAAAAAGTGGGAAACGTATACATTGTCCGACTAAGCAAGACAGTGGTTGAATGTACACTGGCCAATTAAACTAGTTAGTGGCCGAGAGAACAGTGGCCAGCAGAGGAAAGTGATTGGTCGACCATTATAAATTCTGACAACTTATTGAGTGGCAAATCAAGATCTGGTTAAATTATTCTCAGTTGATTTCAAGTTGATTGACATAATCCAAACAAAGATCTGGCTGCCACCTTACAAAGTTGACTGTGGGAGGGTAGCTGGCCATGCAAATACACAGTCGGCTACGCCCCTATAAATCAAAATTTTTTTAATCTTATCCCTGCCACAAATGACTGGAGAATGCTTTAGGAGGCTATAAATACCCCTCCTTAGATGCCCATTCCAAGACACAATACAAACAAAACTACAACACACAATACATAAGTAGAAAGACTCTTTAGATTCTCTCGGAGAAAGCTTCGAACTTCTTTAAGTTTTGGCTTCAATTTCAAATCACAAGGTACTTGATCTTCTGAAAATAATCAGAAGGATAGTGCCTTGATTCAAGAAAATCTCAGAAGAAGATAAGTCTCTTGAGACATTCTTCATTTCTTTCACTTAGGAATTGAAGGTAATATGAGTAAAACTATGGTCAACCCATCGGCATAACACTTTAAGCATCTATAGGGGCAACCATGACCTTAGAACCTTCATTCTAATTCCCCTTGAAACTCTAAATTCAAGGAAAACGTGTAATAAGTTACGAAAATTGCTTGATTGACTTAAATACAAAAAGACATCATGCATTCAATACATCCAAGATCATTCTCCTTTACTACCTTTTTTATTTATTTAAAATTCCATGTATCTTTGTTTTTTTTTTTAAGTGTTGACAATCCAAGACCGAGCTGGGGGGCTGTGACAAAAAAATACATGTAAACAGCCTGTGCCTAAGAGGTTAGAATGTAAAGAACCCACGAAAAATAAATTTGGAATTAAAAAAGTCAAAAAGTTCGACATTCTTTTTCTTTCTTTTCTATGTATTTTTTTTTGTTCATTGGAAAAAGAGGATCGAGACACATTTCACATGCCCTAATTTTCCTCTGTTTTGGATGAACAAAGCTGACACTTTTAAAAAATCGAACATAAACCTCAGGGTGGTTGCCTTTTTTTGTTAGAAATATTTATTCTGGGGACTTGATGAATATTAAAATAAAAAAACAGGAGCCCTATTTACAAATAGTAATACTAGAGGGGCTGTTTACAAATCCTATAAATCTAAGGGGCTATTTACAAAAAAACTCTTATTGTTTTCTCAATTGGTTCGAGGGCAGTTGTCATATAAGAAGAATCATGTGGTTATTGTCCCATGTATGAAATAAGAAGAATTGTATGGTCATCATCCCAAGAAAAGACAAAAATTGTAGCACATGTTTATCAAATTGTGAAAAATAAGGAAAAGTGGCCCCCACGAACCACGTAAACAAAATCCTCCAAATTTCCTTGAAAATCACACACTCCCAATCCTCACAGCACGAGTCTCACGCTCACATTTCAACTTCCATCACCCGTTAGCAATCAAATCCTCACGCTCTACTTGGATTCTGGTGTTTTCGTTTCCCCTGTGAAACTTCTGCAAGAAAAGAAAAGGCCAAAAACAAAAAACTTGATTTCCTAACCCGAGCCATTAGCCAAGGCAATAAAAGAGGGTGAGGATGCCAATCTATGAGAAATAAGAATAGAAAAAAATTCCTATCCTCATTGCAACCGGGGGCATGTTTTAGGCTCTTGTCATTTCATTTTATTACCTTCCATGTCCCCAAAATCAGTGGACTTCCAACCACCATAAATTTTGAAAGTGAAATGACACTTTTACCTACCATAAATTTTGAAAGTGAAATGACACTTTTACCTTTTTCTTTTATACCTATATGCATAATTCTAACAGCTTAGTATATTTTTTTTCTCATTAACAATAAGAGTTACATTTAGTGGGAGAGCATACCTTATATAAATCTAATTTTCTCAATCTAGTGCCCATTTCATTAAGTCTAAATCCATCAAAATCGATCAACACATCTACTTATAATCGGTTATAACTGATCCTATCAATGCATGGCCCTTCATTTGATTGAAGAAAGTTTCAAAATATATGATTAAACTTCTCATAGAAACCAAAAGGGAAAAGAGAAATAGATGGTCCAATTCGAGGTTGGACTACCTCCTAGATTGCACAATTCGAGGTTGGATAGCCTCCTTATATAAGCACATATTTGAGATAATTTTGTAATACCTTTCTTATTATTCTTTTCTTATTAAATAGCCATTATTGGCTTTACATGGATAGAAACAAAATTAAAAAGATAACAAAATTAAAAAGATCCCCCTTAAATCAGGAAAAGATCATTACACAATAAGTCAAAGAAATCTAATCCAACTCAAGCCTCATCACTTTATTCACTTTCCTAACTTGCTTGCAATTGACCTTGCATAGCTCACCCAAGGTCAACCTAACCCAAGGTCTAGCTCGTGTGGGCCAATAACTCATACCTTGTCATGCAGTTGGGCTGGGTTCTATCGGCTTCATGTTTGAGAGCGAGGCCGTTGGAACTTAAATAAAAGAATAATATTTTTATATAATATAATAAACTCATTTTTCATTTAATAGGCGTAAAGGTAAAGTTGAAATTTTAAAAAAATTTAATACAAACCTCAGAATGGTTGCCCTTTTTTGTTAGAAATATTTATTTTGGGGACTTTACGGTATTAAAATAAAAAAAGCAAGAGCTTGTTTACAAATAGTAAAACTAGACTGTTCTATTTAGAAATCCTATAAATCTAAGGGGTATTTACAAAAAAACTCTTACTGTTTTCTAAATCGATTTGGAGGCAGTTGTCATAGAAGAAAAATCATATGGTTATCATCCCATATCTGATATAAGAAGAATCATATGGTCATCATCCCAAGAAAATATATAAATTACAGTACATGACCCTTATCAAATTGTGAAACACAAGGAAAAGTGGCCTCCATGAACCATGTAAACAAAATCCTCCAAATTTCCTTGAAAATCACACACTCCCAATTCCCATGTCTCAAGTCTCAGGCCCACAACTGAACTTCCATCACCCATTAGCAATCAAATCCTCACACTCTACTTGGATTTAGTGTTAATTGGTTTCCCTTGTGAAAAGGCCAAAAACAAAAAGTTGATTTCCTAATGCGAGCCATCAGCCAAGGCAATAGAAGAGGATGTGAATGCCAATCTATAAGAAATAAGAATACAAAGAAATTCCTATCCTCATTGCAACCAAAGGCATGTTTTAGTATTTGTAATTAGGCTCTAGCCCTTTCATTTTATTACCTTCAGTGTCCCCAAAATCAATAGAGTTCCAACCACCATAAATTTTTAGAGTGCAATGACACTTTTACCTTTCTCCTTCATACCTATATGCACAATTCTAAAATGCTTAGTCTTTTTTTTTTCCTCATAACATTAAGAGTTACATTTAGTGGAGAGCATACCCTGCATAAATCTAATTTTTTCAGTCTAGTGCCTATTTCATTAAGTCTAAATCCATCATAATGGCAATCAACACATCTACTTATAATTGGTTATATATGATCCTATCAATGCATGGCCCTCCATTTGATTGATGAAAATTTTAAAATACATGATCAGGCTTTTGATAGAAACCAAGAAAAGAGAGATAGCTGGTCCAATTCAAGGTTAGACTACCTCCTGGATCACCCAATTCGAGGTTGGATGGCCTCCTTGTATAAGCACATAGGTGAGATAATTTCTTAATGCCGTTCTTATTATTCTTTTCTTATTATATAGCCATTACTGGCTCTACATGGATAGAAACAAAATTAAAAGGATAACAAAATTAAAAAGATCTCCCTTAAATAAGAAAAAGATCATTATTCATTATACAATAAGTCAAAGAAATCTTACTACTTAACTGGAAAAGAAATCTAATTAAACTCAAGTCTCATCACTTTATTCACTTTTCTAACTTGCTTGCGATTAACCTTACACAATTCACCCAAGGTCAACCTAACCCGAGGTCTAGTTCGTGTGGGCCAATAACTCATATCTTATCATGCAGTTGGGGTGGGGTGGGCTTCTATTAGTTTTATGTGCATGAGAGAGTTATTGATAGCAAGGCCGTTGGAACTTGAGTAAAATAATAATATTTTTATATAATATAATAAATTTATTTTTTATTTAATGGGTGTAAGGATAAAGCTAAAAATCTTTAAAAATTGAACACAAACATCAGGATGATTGTCCTTTTATGTTAGAGATATTTTATTTTGGGAACCTGATGGTATTAAAATAAAAAAGTAGAAGCCTATTTACAAATAATAAAATCAATTTTACTATTTACAAATAGTAAAAAAAAGACAACCTGTTGTTCTTTTATATTAGAAATATTTTATTTTGGAGACCTAACGGTATTAAAATAAAATAGTAGGAGCCTATTTATAAATCCTATAAATATAAGGGAATATTTTTAGAAAAAAACCTCTTATTATTTTCTTAATCAGTGTAGGGGGAATTGTCTGAGATAAGAAGAATACATGAAGAATCAGATGGTCATTACCCGAGCAAGCAAAATATAAAAGTTACACCACATGACCCCTCATCCTCATCAAATTGAGGAGCCGAAGGAACAGTGGCTCCCACGAACCACGGAAACAAAATCTTCCAAATAAATTTCCTTTTGAAAATCACACCCCGAATCCCTACGGCACTAGTGCTGGCCCGCATTTCAACTTTCATGGCCCGTCAGCAATCAAATCTGCACTCTGTGCTTGCTTGGACTCCCGTGTTTTCCGTTTTCCCTGTAAAACTTTCCCGATAAGAGCAAAAGGCCAAAACCACAAAATTGATTTCCTGGCGCGAGCCAAAGGCAAGCAACAGGAGAGGATGCGGATGCGGATGCCACTGCAACCACGAATATGCTTGTTCCTCGCGTAATCGACACGTGTGAATCCACCTTCCATTGACATCAGATAGCCCTATCCCCTTCTCCTCCTCCTCCTCTTCCTCCTTCCTTCTACATTCATATATATATATATATATTATTCGTTCTCAGAGCAAGGAGAAGAGGGAAGTGAGCTGCAATCTGAACCCTTGATTTTTTTTTTACCTCGCCGGCGTATTGGGTGGGCCATGGATCATGTGGCGGATGCCCATCGCACTGATTTGATGACGATTACTCGTCATGTCTTGAACGAGCAGTCGAAGCATCCTGAATCCCGGGGCGATTTCTCCATTCTCCTCAGCCACATCGTCCTTGGTTGCAAGTTCGTCTGCTCCGCTGTCAGCAAGGTCTCTCCCTCCGATCTCAGATCTTTGGGATTTGAATCGATCAATCCATCTGGATCCTTGATTTGCTTATCCCTGTCCTATTGATTTATTTCACAGGCAGGCCTTGCAAAACTGATCGGACTTGCTGGAGAAACTAATGTTCAGGTTGGTCACCAAACATCTGGATATTCAGATGCAATCCAAGCATTTGTGTAAAGCCCTGTATGACTGAATGAATTGTTCCACTCTATTTCATGCATTCAGGGCGAAGAACAGAAGAAACTGGACGTGCTTTCCAATGACGTCTTCATCAAGGCGCTCGTAAGCAGCGGCCGAACGGTTAGTCTTATAAGCGTCCCTTCCTTTCTCAATATGGAATGGATTCAGTGTTCTCTCGTGTTTTGCAGCGCATTCTTGTGTCGGAAGAGGACGAGGAGGCGACGATTGTGGAGCCATCAAAGCGCGGAAGGTGTTCTGTGAAAGTCATAGCTTCTGATGCTCATTATTAACTCCTGTGTTAGATCATTAGACTTGCAATTGCTGATGTTGTTGATCCGAATTCTGATTAATAGCGCAGGTACTGTGTTGTTTTTGATCCATTGGATGGCTCCTCCAACATCGACTGCGGCGTTTCGATTGGAACGGTGAGCCCTTTATGCTGATCTGTTCCTTGATAATGTGCTGGAATGGTAATCATGTTTTTTTTAATCTTATGTTGATCAGTATCCTCTCCTTTTGCTTAAAATGCTGTATACTTTTACATATTATAACCTAAAAGTTAATTAATTGTTCGCGGTGATGATTGTTGCCCATGATGTATGGTTTTCTTATGTTTCTATGTTTTAATAGTTAATTGTTCATGGTGATTATTTCTGTCCATGCCTTGTGCCTCCAGATTTTTGGGATTTACATGGTGAAAGATACGAAAGAACCCACTCTAGATGATGTTTTGCAGCCTGGGAAAAATATGCTAGCAGCTGGTTATTGTATGTACGGAAGCTCTTGCACGGTAAACTTAGCTATCGATTTTTGTACACCAATTTGCATTCATGTGTTCTTAAATGGTTTCATGATGGTTTGAACCAGGTGAAATCTGAACCATCATTCACACTAGTCTTTAAATCTTATTAGATTTTGTTCCCTGTTCTGAGATTGTTTGAATCTCTGCCTAAATACACATTTGTCCTGTTCCGATTTCATTTATGAACCAGTGGTAAATGATTTTATTGGCTTGTAGTTTCATGGCTACGACTTCATTTTTGGATGAGCTCCCTCATTCAACAAATTATATTTTGCAGCTTGTGCTGAGCACTGGAACTGGTGTCAATGGTTTCACTCTTGATCCATCACTAGGGGAGTTTATACTGACTCATCCAGACATAAAGGTGAGTGTTGCAATTGATTGTTGTATCAATATAGTTTAAAACAAAGGTTTTTTTTCATCATTATATTCATGTTTATCAACAATTTTTCCAAAATACTTCTGATGGAACAATTAAAAAAAAAAAAAACCGATACCAGCAATTAGTTTTATTAGTGCCTTACTCAGAAGTTAGCAATTCCAGCCAATGAATCCAGTCAATTTAAATTAAGAGCCCATTTGTTTGCATAGAATAATACCATTCCACCCCACCCCACCCCACCCCCACCCCCCCCCCCCCCCCCCCCCAACAAAAAAAAGAAAAAAGAGAGAGAGAGAGAGAGAGAGAGTATAGAATACATAGGAAGTCATGGTCAAATGAGCAACGGTGAAGGATTACTAAAGAGGCAAGACTTGAGAATTGGAGGATATTAGGTGAGGGGTAGCAATGTAGATGCGACCTTGTCTTTCCTAAGATTTGAATTACTTGGGTAATGACTGGGTGTTCATTTTCCATCTTTCTTTAATCCAATTTCTATTGAAAGGGAGGTTATTTTATGGTCATGTTTGGATATTCAGCTTTGACTCTTCTTTTTCAATCACTTCCAGAAATACAAAGCCTTAGAATTCCTAGGAATTCAATACATGAAACAAACAGGCTCTAATGCCTATCATATAAATTTGGGACTGTATTTGTAGTAAAATAGTTGTACTTACAATCTAGTGTGATAGATAACCTCTGTCAAACTTCTCTGTTCTATTCTTTTTTTTCTTTGTTCTTTTTTCCTCTTAAATTTAATGCCAAATCCTAATAAATCTTTGCCTGCAAGGCAAAGAATCAAAGCTTGGATCTATAGCGAAGTTGCCTTTCAGGTCTAGGACTAAGTTCAGTAGCTGTGCTGATGACCTCAATATCTGTACTGTCTGCGGCCTGGTTTTTGAGTCAAAGCCTATATAGATTAAGTTTTCTTGATTTCTAGAAATTTCTAGATAATCTTTTCTGCATGTTTGGAGAACAACCTCGGATTAAGTTATCCCGGTTTGAGTTCTCACATTAGAGTGCCATTGGGGGGCTTTCAAGACCAGTTTTTTCAAAACCAAGTAGAACTGTATCAGTTTTTGCTTAATTTAAATCTTGTTTCATGTAAATTGATGGGTGGTCAAATATGATGAATGTACCCACACTATACTGTTGACCAGACCTCTTTTTCAGTGTTTGGGTTCCAATTTCAATTGCTAATCTCTATGTTTGAGTTATGTGATCCTATTTGAGGTGATCAATTTTTAGAATTTTATTGGATGTGCCAGTCCAACAACAAGCCTTGACTCTTTGGGGAGCTAAGGATGTCCAGATGTATTTTAATGGAAAAGGAGATTCATTCTAGGATGGGCTGAAGGGTCATTGCTTTGGTGCAATGGTAAAAGTCTCAGGTGCCATTCGTGAACGTAGGCTAGAGACCTGTGAGCAGCCACTTGGTGCAAAATTGCCAAAGGTAAAGTCTGTCTCTAGTCTGGACCCTTCCAGGACCCTGCTTCGGCGGGACCACAGTAGGTGATGACCTTTATTCTATGATGGATTGCCAAGAAAATAGATTTTCTCAAGAAAGTCTCACTTGTGTGCTTTGCACACATATGCAATCCCTCCCTCCACAGACAAATCCTCACCTTCTAAGAATTTTAGATGAACATCCAATTGTGAGATTTTGTAGTTCAAGTTTTTTCAAGCATGATGCCCATCCCTGTAAGATTTAGTAAAATAAAAAGATTTATTTGAGATTTAGTAACACTTGGATTCTGATTTCTATTATGCTTACGCTATTAGATGATGTCTCTTAAATTTTTACGTGTTATCTCAATTGTTGATCTATAATTCTGCATGTTTTAACATTACTGGTAGTTCCCCTATCATGTAGATTCCAAAAAAAGGAAAAATTTACTCGGTGAATGAAGGAAATGCCAAGAACTGGGATGGACCAACAGCCAAGTATGCACCAGTCAGTCTACTTTTTCTTTTCTTTTTTTCATTTTACTTATTAGTTATTTAGGACCAATTGCTAAATATTATTAAGTGTACAGGTATGTGGAGAGCTGCAAGTTCCCTAAGGATGGCTCCTTGTCAAAGTCTCTGAGATACATTGGAAGGTATGTGGAACATTTTCAACTTACCATATGCATGATCCATAATTTCTATTTCCTTTTTTTTTCAATTAATTACATTAAAATGGAAGAGAACACAAATAAAGAATCACATTTCTGGCACTAAATAAAATAAATAAATAAAAACTAAGTAACACAGGAGAGTGGTGCAAAGATCTATGTCATGTGTCTCCTATATTTAGAAAGTAAGGATTTTTTTTCTTACTTTTTATGTTAGTATATGACCCATTTTAATGGGTTGAAGATCTTGTAGTTGTAGATGTGATTGACCGCTGGCTTGAACAGTGGGTAAGAATTAAATAAAAAAAATCACCATAGTTATTAAATAAAAAAAATCACCATAGTTTCCCTGCACATAGATCTATAGTTGCTGATGCTGTACATTTTATCATTTGCAGCATGGTAGCTGATGTCCACCGCACATTGCTTTATGGGGGTGTCTTTTTGTATCCTGCAGATAAGAAGAGTCCAAATGGAAAGCTACGGTGTGTTAGAAGATTGCAATTTCCTTTAATGCAGCTAATTAGCAATTTTATACTATTACACTGTTGACTAAAACTGGTGTACCACTTGGAACAGTGTTCTCTATGAAGTTTTTCCGATGTCATTTTTGATGGAACAAGCTGGAGGTCAAGCCTTTACAGGAAAGCAACGGGTACAAACCAGATGCTTCTTTTCCTTGCTTAGATTTTAGGTTTTTTTGCTCAAAATAGAACGGAATGGAGAAACAGAATTCATGTGGCCAACCCCATTATAGTTGGGATAAGGCTTTGAGGATGATGATGCTTAGATTTTAGTTTTCTATTTCCATTTAGATATATAGTAAATCTTGATTCTAGTATTGCAATCTTGATTTGGAAAACTGTTATGCATATGTCCATCTCATTAATTTCTAGTATCTGCACTTTCAAATAACCGTTAATGTCCTATGTACTCTTGAAGCCTGGTACATATACAATGCCTAATAGGCTAGTATTTTCTGGAAAATATTCGCTGGCACTGTCACATCTGGAAAACACATCGTTCATTGACAAGGGCCATGTACAATTTTCTGAAAGCACTTAGTGTCAAATGATGGCATACCTAAACACCATTCTCTTGTATAAAACTGACTGTGTATTAGTTTTCTCGGAATAATTTGGCTTATATAGTAATGCTTAAAAAATATATCATAATGGACTAATTACATCCTCCATTTTTACAGGCACTTGACCTGGTTCCTACAAATATTCATCAGAGATCTCCCATATTTCTGGGTAGCTATGATGACATTGAAGAAATTAAAGGACTCTATGCTGCTGAAGCAAATGACGCTTAGTCTGCAAAATAGCTGTCTCTATGTGCTGATATGTATCATTCAACATATATTATTTACATAATAATGTCTTCTTGCTAATTTGAATCCCTTTCATGACCCATTCTACAATGGAAAAAACTGTGATTATGGTGAAAATTTTGGGCTTTAGTTCCCAAGTCCTTGCTGCATTTGAACATCCATGTGCATCTAGAAACTCTTACCCAGCAAATGTGTCCAATAAAAATGGATGCTGGGGTTAGAACAGTCTGAATTTGTTGGTTTGGGGTGAAACCATCCTTGATTGTATGTCCCACTGCATGGCGATTGGCCCCATCATTCTTAAATCTAAAACACCAATCAAAGGGCCCTTCATGAAATAATAAACCTGGAAGGTTTATTCTGGATGTCGCTATTGGTGACCACATGTTAGAGAAATGTTACGAGATTCCATTGAGTTTTGAAAATGATCATATAATTCATGTGCGATCAAGCCACTAGTCACTCTCACTTTTGACCAGAGTGAAACTTGGAGCTTCCATTTCAATAAAGGGCCCTCTGATTTGGTGGTTCAAATTTAAGAATGGTCCATCAGATTCAGATTGTCACAAATGTGTATTTCTTACTCGGTGTGGCATGCTGTAGCAATTTAGAGTCCACATCTTCTGTTTAGGGAAACCTGTGACTTTGCTGATTGCACTCCCCATTCAATGATGTGGGATCCCACCTTTGATGTCAATCATCAAATAAAGTTCTGTCCCATGGATCCCATTGAATGGTAGACCTCCTAATGCCTGTTCAGATAAGGAGAATATGACAACTCACGGGAATCCCCACTAGGTGGACAAATGAAGAGAAATATAGAGATGAAGAATTGCGAGAGATTTTTTTTCTCTAGTAATTGTCCATATGCTTGCATATACATGGAGAAAGCTATGGAGGAGAAAACTAATGATTAATCTTCATTCTAAATCAAATTAAGCCAACCTAAACTAGCCTGCTTGGCTTAACGGTTAATGTCAGGCTAGATATCCAGTCATTTTACTGTATTTGATATCATATAGTCGTGAACACCACTGCATCACTATCATTTGGGGGCAATCAGTGAATGGGAGGTGTACCAAAGCTTATGATATACTTTATACAGTGACTTGTTTGTATACTAAAAGGAATTAGGTGTCACTGAATCTTTGAAATAGAAGAAAAACAGTCTCATGCTTATTTATTTGGCATATCACTGAAGAACAATTGTTGTGTGATCCCAAATTTGAGAATGATTGGATCAATTAAGGGTAGATTCTGGTTTCATGTCCTGGCGAATATCCATGATATTATGGAGAAATCAATCAGACTGCACTTGCATGCAAACTAGCTTGATGGGCTATTCCAAGCGCCGAACTGAAACTAACTAATGGAAAATTCTGAGGGTGCATTGTTTCAACTTTCATGGGAACTTTTGTTATCGGAGGCATTTGACCGCTTCAATCCTTCACTGGCCTACTCTATATTTATTGGCACTTGCTCCAGTTTTACATTAACTTGGACCAATAACAAGTTAAAACTTGGTCACCTACGTCAAAGTTTAGGATGATTTAATTTGAAATCATTTTAATAACGCCTAATCTGCACGCAGCCTCTACCTATTTTCCTAGTTCCTATCCATTCATGACTTTGTGAGTGCATGACAGATTGTTTCTGATTACATAGTTAATAAGGGACCTGGCTACTAGATAATCCTTCTGTGTTAAGATATGATTGTGTTGCTTTTCTTGATCTATAATGATTCTTGGGTTTTGGGTTGGGGTTAGGTGGTGGTTGGCGTGCTTTGTGCGTTGTATGCTTAGATATGACTCGGGGTTGGCTTTGATCTTGGTGTGTGCTTAGATATGACTAGGCGTTGGATTTGATACCCTTGAGTTTGCACCCATCTCAATTCACATTATTTTAGACATGACTCATCGTTGACCTGATTGTGAGAATTTGCACCGCATATAGCATTTAAACTTTGAGGATTTAAAAAATAAAATTAAAGACTATGATCATTTGATCAGACTGATATCTTATATTTTCTTAATAAATATATATACTTTTCATTGATGCCTCTCTTGCTGCTCTGCTCGGTTGTGCCCTACTAAAATGGGTCCCAAGCACTATGAAGACGAGTTACATTGAAAATTGGCCACGCTATTCATTTATGAAATCCCAATAGTCAAATTTAACACACAAGTTATAGATTTAGCAGAGACCGTCAAGCTTCATGCTTAAAAATAATGAAATGTTTTCTACTAGTTTTGCTTCAATACCTGATACAAGACCTACTGAAAAAATAGAAGTCTCAATCTTACTGAACGTAAGAATAAGAAATATCATTATCTAATTAGCCATTTATGATACAAAGTCTCTTAATAATTCTAGTAAAGGAGAAATATCCTAATCTAATTTAATCCTGTAGTTCCTCCCTCAAGTTACCTTTTATTCCACCCCAAAATCAAGTTGTCTACCTTGCAACATATTTTGGATGCAGCAGGGCTCATACTGAGCACCAGAGATTATCGGTAGTTGGATCTCCTTGTTTCATTTAAAAAAGGAAAGTTTTCGAAAAAAGGATAACTTCTTTTTCATAATTCTTTCAATCAAGTCCTCTCTGTAAAAAAATTTTTAAAAATAGCAAAAATATTCTTATGACAAGTTTTTATCTTTTTTTAACCTTTATCTCATCTGCAAAACCAACCCAAAGTCACTTTATAGGCCTCATTGAACCAAACATTATTAGTGGGGTACTTTTTTTTTCATCATTAAGTCTGCCAGCTATTCTCGTATGGCGTAGGTTTCAACTTAATTTTGATCATCATAACCATTTAATTAAATTAGCTTTTTAACCATACTTGCATAAAGGTAGCTAAAGTGGGCCCCACTAAATCATTTGAATTGAGCTTAATAATTTCTTTTAAAGGGAAATTTTGAAAAATAACGTAAGGTGTTTTCTTGTCAATTTCATTCTATTTTTATAGCCAGAACTTAATTAAAGAATTGTAAAAAACATTTATATTCTTTGAAATATTTAAATCTTCATGTATTTTTTCCTAAATGAACCAAAAGTTTTATATATTTTTTAAAATTTTTCATTAAAAAATTCCCAAATCTCCCGCCACATTTCAGATGAAGAGGCAGAGCACCCAAAATAGATTGATAGGCTGATAAGGGCAAGTTGCAAAAGAAATAGGTAGAAGAGGAAGAAGAGAAGAAAGACGAGGAAAGCCAAAACCCCTCACCCAGATCGAACGCTCCATTGTATAATACACATGTACATTCAACTCACACACCCACTTACTGTACACTTGTAGTGATGGTTGGTGATGAAATCAACTTCTAGTAGGACTTTTTTCCTTTTCAATTGTGATCCAGTTTTAAGATGGATGTGGCCTCATCTTCATCAGTAATATCACATATTCCAGCTGTAGAAGAGGAAACGACACCAAAAATAGGGGTGAAGTTTGATACTATAGATGATGCATTTGGTTCTTATAATGATTATGCAAAAACTTTGCAGGGGTTCAAAGTGAGAAAACATTCAAATAGAACCAAGGATCAAGAAATAGTTTGGAAGCGGTATGTTTGTTCCAGAGAAGGTAGAATGGATGAAAAAAGAAATCATGAGTCAGGTTTAGTTCAAACACGTCGTATGAAAAGAAGAGAAAATTATGAAACTCCGGTTGAGGTAAAATAAGGATAAATTGGGTGAATATATAGTGTGTAAGTTTGTTTCTGAGCATTCAAATGCCCCCACACTCCTTGTGAAACATTTATGCTAAGGTCACACCGCAGAGTGATGGATTCAAAGAAAAGTTAATAAAGACCTATGATTCCATTAATATCCAAAGCACACTTCAAATGGAAGTCTTCAAAGTGCAGGCAGGGGCCTATGAAAAAATGTGTACCGATGGAGATGTTGAGAATTTCCAGATACAAAGATACAAGGGATCTGGATTGCTCAGTTGTTATTTGAACTTTTTAGATATCTCACAGAAGTGAATTCTACCTTCATGTTCAACATAGAGAGACAGAGAGGACAGGATAACACGTTTTGAACTGACCATTCATTTTGTATGTCATACGATTGTCGTTACATTTAACATGACTTACAAGACAAATCATCACGAATTAATTTTTGGTGCATTCACAGGTTTCATTTACCATGGTCAAACAATAGTATTTGGATGTGGTTTCCTACTAGATGAGAGGTTTGAGTCATTTGTGTGGTTATGTAATAATTGCCTTGAAGCTATACTAGGAGGTCCACCAAAGGCAATTATAACAAAATATGACTTGGCCATGACAAGGGCCATTAAGTTGGTCATGCCGACCACATGCCATTGATATTACCTATGGCACATTTTGGATAAATTGCTAGTAAAGTTAGGAGAAATTTTAATTCATAGCGAAAAGATTTTTTGGAAAAAGGTTGTATTTTAACAAATCGGACACACAGGAACATTTTGAAGCTGAATGGAATAAGATTTTAGTAAGAAATTGAAATTGTTGACAATGATTTGCTACGAGATTTGTAAAAGATTCGTGAGAAGTGGGTCCCTACCTACTTAGATCACATTTTCTTTGGAGGCCCGTCCACCACTCAAATAACTGAAAGTATGAATGCATCCTTGAAGCAATGTGTCTCACAAGAACACTTTAATTGATTTTATATTGCATTCTGAGAGAGGCATTGCACGACAAAAATACCTTGAGACAAAGGAGGACTATGAGTCTCTAAACAACAAGCCTAAATTGAAGTCTCTTTTTCCAATGGAGAAGCAAATGGAAGAGATTTTTACATGAAAAATATTTTACAAGTTTCAATATGAGTGTGTTCCACAATTTATAAAAGAGGACAAAGTCAGCTGTAATTAATTTAGTCAGTTGTTATTAATTTGGCAGATGGAAATGAGATTCAACCGCAGGTTTTTATAAAGAAGGAGGTGTTACAACTTTCAAGCATGTTGTACATGTAAAATGTTTGAGTTCGAAGGCATTCCATGTTGTCATGTTTTGCCTGTGTTAATACAATCTTATATAAACTTTTGACTGCAACATTACATTCTGAAGAGATGGACCAGGTATGCCAAAGAAGGAAGAGTTATCGCTGCTAGTGGGATTCAAATATGATCTATTTGCAACAGTTCATTAGTGGCGAGACATACTTAGTTGCCATATGCTACCACAAGGCTCATTGAAGATGCCAACTCATCTTGAGAGTGGTTTGCATATGTGATAGGTTTAGTTGTTGAAGCAGATCAGAAAGTGCGAGAGATAAAATCAGATGCAAGCAACCACAAAGCCGAAGAAAAGATGGCATGAGATAATCAGGTTAATTGTTGGAATCTTTCACGTGTGGTTACAAAGTGTCATGGGAAGAAACTCAAATAATCAAAGGAAAAGGCACAAACAAAATCACGTCTCTTAACGTTCAAATTAATTGTGTGTTTATTTCGGATCAATATGTTAAGTCGTTCTATGGTTCAATTTACAGTCTGTGTGTTTGAGGTCTCATGTATAAATTATAATCAACAGATCAGTTGCAGTCTTTTCAGTTCTGGCATTGTAAAAATGTTGTAATGTTAAATTGTTTTTAAGTCCTTCATTTCAAGGATGGTGCTGGAGCTACAGCAATTCCTGTATTATGAATTTTCAAGTGGTTTTCATGGATATTGGTGGAGTTGTGAATGTTTGATGAATGCTTTTTATGAATATTTGAGAAGTTGTAAAATGTTTTGAGGAATTGTGAAATGATTGATGAGTACTGTTTGGATGTTTAAGGAGTTGTGAAATGTTGAGTCTGTGATTTTTATGATTGTTTGATTTAGTTCTGAAAATTATTTATGATTGTCTGAGTATTTTGTTGCAGGGATTGATCAAATGCGTTTTGAGCAATATGCTGTACTGTTATAATGACTACTTATATAGTTTCATAAAGCTACAAGCTCTGCAGCTATTGTTAGTTAATTAAGGCAAGAAGGCATGCAGCTATTATTTCTTCAGTATCTTGTATGAAATTAAATTTTTTCTAGGTTTTCAGTGGTTATTATCCATTGGACTCCAATTTCAAAGGTTCATCATAGAGTCCCTGATACATTTCTCAATTCTCATAAAGGTCTAATACATCTCTTATAAAGGTCGTCCCTGAAACCATCCATTTAAAGGTCCATTTCAAGATATAAAGCAAGCACACCTAGAGATATAAGTAAGAACTCGAGATAGAAGCATCACTTCAAAACATGAAGTAAGAACTTCCAGGAAACTTTTCCCCTAGTTCTGCCTTCTTTATTTGCTATATACTTAGATGGGATTTATAACATAAGAGTGAAGGAGGGATCTCTCAAATGTAAGGGTGTTGATCAGGGTGAGGACCTGTGAAGATAGGGGTGCGGAGGTGGCACTCGATACACTCTTGTGATTCCAACCAATTCTCTTTCCTGAAGCTTTTACAAGTGCTACAACTGTTTCAGATTCAAACACTGCCTATTTGAAAAATACATACTGTCTACATTCATGAAAATACAATGTCTAGATATTCCAACCATTTCTGTTTCCTTGAAGCTTCTACCAATGCTACAACTGCTACAGATTCAAACACTGCCTATTTGAAAAATACATACTGTCTACATTCATGAAAGATACAATGTCTATATCTTTTTAATACATGTCAAACAGCCCCTTAAATCACAGAAGAACACCTCAAACATAGAGTCTAAAATCTCAGCCACACACAAGCATATCGTTCCATTTGCCACTGCTCTTTCCAACCTCACCCGAAATGAAGTAGAGTACAAGTTCACTCATATATCCTGCACATTGGAAAACATGATTTATATAAAATCAGATGGCAGAGGGATTCCACCATTCCATAGTCTAACAGGAACAAAGCAACAGTTTCAGATGGCAGATGGATTCCACCATTGAAGAACCCCATTATCTCTTTTTCAAGTAGTCCTACCTGTCTTCTCAGCGAACAAGTAATTATTTTGTGTCATATAGGTTTCCTCTTCTATTTTTATTGGGTTGTTGTTGTTGAAGTAAGTTATACTTCATATTTTTAGAAATTACTGTCTAATTGCCATATGATAATTGTATAGACCAAGCATATCCCACTGCCTTCTTTGTAGTTTCATTAATTAATAACTCTAGACTCCATATGATGAACGGTAAACTTTTGGAAGGTTTCTAGGACGAATCACATTTATTAATGACGTTTGGTTTGAGCCCAACATGGTTGGGACAATGCTTTGATGATGATGATGATGATGATGATGATGATGATGATGATGTTAGGTTTGAACCATGGAGTTTTCTCATTGTAAGGCCAAAATACTAAAATTGCTATTTAAAGGTTTTTGTTTCCCATCATGTCTAGAATGGGGAAACCTCCTTCGAGCACCGGTGATAATAAGCTAAGCAGCACATGCCAAAACACCTAGTGAGGCCCAACTTATGATCCATCAAAGTGGACCATAAAACAAGTGATGGACAATAAAACAAGTACCCCGTGATAATCACTAATCTTTAGTTTGGGACCCATCTGAATGGACTAAACCATTGGATTAACTTGTAGGGGTGCTCATGGACCAGGCTGGCCCGTCGGGCCCAACCCGATTTAGTCTGGGTTTGGGCCTTTATTTTAAGTACTCAAGCTCGGATATCTTATTTTGGCCTGATTAATAAATGGGCAGGGCTTGGACTCAGCCGTAGAGAGCCCAAGGCCCAGCCTAGTCCGATTGAAAAAAGGATAATAAGAAAATATAAAAGAAATTATTTGAACCCCGATACTTTTACATGCATAGACAGCGCCATTTCAATTGAGGCGCATTTGTGATTGTAAAATTTTACTCTCATTGTTAATTATATATCAAACTCAGGCTGGGCTTGGGCTAGCTCCTTGTGGCCCAATTCAGGTCTAGTTTAGGGCTCGAAGTTGGGGCTGGGCCTGGATATTCTTCAACTTGGCCCATGAACACCCCTATTACCTTGCATTCGTTTTGAAGAGTGAATTGCTAGCCATTGATTAAGTGGTTAGCATGATTCGAGCCTCCCTCGTAATTAACAAGAAAGTGGTGCTCACCTTATACTCAATAGAGGTGCAATAAAAAAAATTGCCCCGACCTAAAAGAATGTTCTTTTTCATATTCTTAATGTTCTTTTCAATATTTTACAAGCTTCAAACATGAGTACAAAATAAAAGATAAGAAATAATCATAGCGGGTCAACTTTTTTTATGAATTGATTGTAATTAAACTTTTGTTGGAGTCAATGCTCGAAAATTATAAAAATGAAAAGTAATTATACAATATAAAGTTTTATCTGAAATAAGAAATTAATACAAATTTAAGGTGGCAGTTGCGATAGGAAAAAGTATTTTTTGTACATTTAAATTTATAATTTAAGAATATGTAGCAAAAATCAGAATGCTAAATTTCCAAAATTAGAAATAATAAAAAAAAAGACACTATAAAAGAATTCAAAATATATATATATATCCTCATCAATGTATAACTAAAACTTAGAGACCAAGGACACTTCCGTGTGATGCCCATGGAGATCCCCCATATTAGCATATTGTAAAATACAGGATTAAAATATAATGGAGAAATAAAAATAAAATTATTAGAATAAAACGATAACAGCCATGACATGAGTTGGATCTTTAATATCCCGTGTGCCCCAGGTCTTAAGCGAATGGTTTAAAGTAGACCTTGAAAGAATCAAAGAAATGAGAGTGTTTAAATACTAATATATGCATTTGAGTATATATAATATAAAGTTAATATTATAATAATTTAAGATAAAGTATGGGCTTTATAGGCTCCATTAAAATCAAATTTGAGGAAGTAATAGAAATAAAATTGTAACAGTTTAAACTAAACCAAAATCATTGGTTTTCATTTATACTTATTGTCAATTTGCAATAAACAAATTGGATACAGTGCACTGAATTTGAATTATTTCTTTTTTTTTTATCATTCTTCACTCGTTCCCATTTTTCCTCTTTTTAAGTTAAGCTTGTGTTTTATTTAAAAAAAAAAAAGAACTTGTAATTTTTGGTCAATGTTTTCTTAATTACAAAAATGTCTTCTTAATTCTGGCATAGAAAAAATTGTCTTCTAAATACCAATATTCGAACCCAGATCACCTTCACACACACTGACATTCTTCATCTTCCTTTTTATTTTCCTTGTTACTGTAGAGGGACTGGGGAGACATTTTTAACCAACTTATCAGGTCACTTTAAAGATGAAAGTTTTAACAAAAAAAGAAGGAAAAAAGAAGGTGAAACAACAGCTCTAAATTCTCCTTTCAAGTGTTTATTATAAAAGCAAAAGCTTATTTTTCCGTATCATTAAATATATTGTTGTTTATCTACAATGAATACCAATGCATAATAACACTACTCTTTACATTGGTCATATCCACAAGTTGCCAAAACAGTATGTCCACCTCTCTTTTGGCTAAAATACTAATATCTCCACTTGTGTGTATTAACTACATGCCTTGGGATAAAAATGACAAAGATGAGCATCAATTATCCTAACAATGCACTGAATGGCCATAAAATACTTTAAAGAAACTTCATGAAAAGAAAAGAAAAGGACTCATGAATGAAATTGTTTAGATTAGTACCTGTAGACGCTACATGAAGGATCATCAACCCTCCTGATGCCAAAGCAGTGTGTGAGGATGCATGTATTTAGGACTTGTAGCCCTCTTTATCTGCTAATCCTTCCTTTTTCTTGAATTTGATGACCTTGCTTGCAATTGCAACATATAACTGCTTGGCCATGCTATCAAAAAAGTGGTAGTATGCAATCCTCCATGATCTCTTGAACAATAACATACCACATACAATCCAAAAGCCCACAACAAACCCAGGTCCCATGCTGATATAAAATAGTTGCGTTGCCAACACATCATCAGCTTCTTCTTCTTCATCAACAGGGAATTGTGAATTATTATATGTTTCATCTCCTGGGCATTGGTTTGAAATTGGGGGCCCACATAAGAAATGGTTTCCAACGTAAATAGATGAATCATTGATGGTATTAAGTTGGTTTCCTGATGGAATTCTTCCTGAAAAGTTGTTATATGACAAGTTCAACCGACTTAAAGAAGTCAACTGTGACATGCTATCTGGAATCGCACCTGAAAGTTGATTCCGTGAGAGATCTAAAGATTCTATCCATCGTAGGTCACTGATCTCTTTAGGAATTGTTCCCGTCAAACGATTTTTTGACAAATTCAGACTTTGCAATCCATAAAGTTCAGTAATTTCTTTAGGAATTTCTCCATGTAGATCATTGTCTGATAGGTTTATGTTTGTCACGAGCAAAACTGTATTGCTATATTCATAATCAGCTCCTTTCCATGACACCCAGATTCTCTCTGAACCACCAAATACATCATCAATATCCACAAACCTGTCTCTTTTATGAACAATAGACATAGCACGGAAGTTACCAAAGGATGCTGGTATGGTTCCTGAGATATTGTTCTGGGAAAGGTCCAAGACTTGAAGTTTAGAAAGCAGTGACAATTGTGAAGGAACGCTTCCATTAAACATATTAACTCGCAAGATGAGAAAAAGAAGAGATGTCAAGTTTTCACCGATCCATTTTGGTATCTTCCCCATGAATCTATTATCCCCAAGATCAAGCGTGATCAATCTTGTGCAATTTCTCAAGGATGTAGGGAGCTCTCCTGTTAGCTTATTCTTATTCAAGTGCAATGATTTAAGCAAGGACAAATGACTTATGGAGTTTGGAATATTTCCAGAGAGACTATTATTTTCCAAGTTCAAAGCATTCAGAAATTGCAAGTCCCCTACACATAGAGGAATTTCATCCGTCAAATGATTGTTTGAGAGGTCTAGATTTGTTAAAAATTTCATTTTGCATATGGACATGGGGATGCTTCCCATTAAGCTGTTAGAGGACAGTGATAAATGCATTAGATTAGATGCCTTCTCTCCAATATTTTTCAAAAGCGTCCCTGAAAGTGAGTTACTGGATAGATCTAAAAAGGAAATGGTCGAAGATAAGTTCCAAAAGAAATCAGGGATGGTATCAGAAATGCTTACATTTGAGAAGGACAAATAAACTATTTCCTTTTGAGTTTGAAGCCAAGGTGGAAACTGGGGCCCTAATTGGCAATTGTCCATCATGATATGCGTTAGTTGAAAAGGTGGAATCCAACTAGAGCTCACGTTTAAAACTAAGGAAGCTGAATATGCAAATACTAGCTTCAGTTTTATGAGATTGGAAAAGTGAGCCTCTGACAGAATACCTTGAAAAGAATTATTCTGCACATATAAAAACTCTAGCTTTGAAAGTTGTCCAAGGCTTCGAGGGATAGACCCATTCAATTTATTATTGCCGAGATGAAGTATTCTTAAGGATGACAATCTTCCAAGAGATGCAGGAATAGAACCAGAAAGAGAGTTATCTCCAAGGAATAATTCTATCAAGGATGACAAGCTTCCTAGAAATGGAGGTATAGAACCAGAAAGAGAGTTTCCTCCAAGATCCAATGTCCTCAAGGATGACAGTCTTCCGAGAGAAGGAGGAATTGAACCAGAAACGGAATTACCATAAAGAGAGAGAGATTCCAGATTAGTGAATTGCCCCAACCAGTCAGGAAGATCCCCACTGAGTTCATTATTGGCCAAATCTAAGTCCTTTAAACTACTCCTGATGCATCCTTCGAAACACTCTTTAAATTTGTTTATCTCTCCACCGATAAAATTATCAAGCAGAGATAAAGTCCGTAAGTTGCAAAGGTTCCGAAGTGCAATCGACAAGGGATCTCTGAGACCAGTGTAGTCAAGATTAAGGGACATTAATTTGCTGATATTAAACAGCCAAGTAGGAGCCGCAGGACCAAGCATGTTGTCGGAAAGATCAAGGGTAAGAAGAGATGACAAATTCACATGTTGAAGGGATGTAGAAATGTTGGGAAGATTGCAATTGGGTAGCTGTAACTGTCGAATAGAAGGAAGCATATTTATTGATAACAACCAATCAGCTGCCATACTGAGGTTCAACGATCTCATGTTAAGGTGTTGCAAAGAAGAAAGGTGAGAGAGCCAATGAAGGCTATCGACATGTAAATCATAATATGGAAGACGAGACTCATAATCTCCAGTGACACTTGCAAAAGCTTCTAGCCAGGCTTCATTGTTAAGGTCAAGATAACACAATGTAGAGAGATTTCCAAGCTCGTGAGGAACCCTTCCTCCAAAGCCCGAGCCAGAAAGGTTGAGATATCTCAATTTGTTGAAGGAACCAATAAGTTTTGGGATGCCTATTCCTCCAAAACAGTTGAAGCTTAGATCTAAGTGCATCAAATACTTCAATTCAAGTAAGGATGGATGTATCTCACCAGATATGCATGACCTCCTGAATTCTGCTTGAAAATCATCCTTCTTGTCGAAATCGTTGAATTGAATGTATTTTCTCGGGGAAAATTCCTCCTGATATGGATTTCGGAGGCTAAGCTTGACAACATGCCCCGTTCTGTTGTTGCAGAGAATTCCTTTCCAACTACAGCAGTCATCGCCGGACCATGAAGAGAGCCGGTTGCTGGGATCTTTGAGACCCTGTTTGAAGTTAAGGAGAGCTTGTCTCTCTGTTTCCAAACAGGTCACGTTTGTACCTCCAACATAGGAACTGAACTTTAAGGTTCCAATACATAGAAACCCAACCCAAAAAGTAAGTAGAAATGAAATTGAAGGAGACATGATCACTCAAAACAAGTAAAGCAAAGATGAATAATGGATGTGTGAATGAGATGCCATGAGGCTTTGAATGAAGCCCATACATATAGAGGAAGATACAGTTGATTTCACAGATAGAGGGAGAGGCAGCCATGGCCCACATGTGCTTAAATTTCTAACAAGCAATGCGTCCAAAGTCCAACCCCTCAGTGTAGACCAGTAGTCCATCTGCCAAAACGCGGCAACAGTCACTAGAGTCAAGTCTGTCAGTGTTTATGGAAAAATACAAAGTTATTTTTGGCTTTGTTCATGACTTCATCACAATTGCTAGGCATCTTTGTCCAGGGTCAAAGTCTTCATAAAAATTTAAAATTTGATAGAGTTGTAAGACGTGCCGCGCAGGGCGTGCAAAGATCATGGTCCAGTGCCATGCCAAACCTGTGGTACCAAAGGTGCGGGCCTGCTGCCCCTTTTAATGCTCCAGTAGTCTATTTTTAAGGTCATAAACTAAAAATTTTAAAATATACTTCCAAGGAAGAGAATGACACATAAATTTAAGTAGTTTAGTTAAGTTTAACATACTCCATCTGAAAATTTTATTTGGATTTTTTCTACTTAAAATTTTTTTAATAGGATTACCTTCAAAACATTTATAATTTTTATAGATAATAAAAAAATATAAAGTAAATGGCTACATTGTTTTATATTTACACTAAATATGAAATAGACAATTACAGATTGAAACGGCTATACCTCATGTCATGCTCATGCCATGCCGTGCCTGCCTGCCTGGCACCCTCGACCTAGCACAGCCCGTATATTCGTGCCGTGCTGTGCTGCGTTGACTCTCGAGCTGGGCTGTACCTGTCAACCCATTTTACATCTCTATAAAAAAAAATAGTGAGGTGGCATTTGTTATCTTTACTTTTTACCTCTTATTGTCTAAAAATTGATTCAAAACTCATTAAGAGCATTTGGGAATCATTTCTTCCATGTCTGTTTCAAAACTCTAATAGACTTCTGTGTTGGACAGCGTGAGAAATGGGCAAAATCAAAACAAAGGAAAACCTCTTAAGCGTATGGACTTGCGCTAGCACTAGTTAGGTCATTCAAGGCAATTAGTTTTTCATTTTTTCCAAAATTCTGAGACCCTAATTGATGATCCAAACCATTAGAATTATTCACAACCCAAATACAGCTATGTGTCTAAATTTGAATAGTTGATCATTCTTAAATTTTGAGATATTTGGAAAAAAAAAACCATTGATCCTATTTGAAATGTTGAAATGACTATGGGTTCCAAATTCAACTCGTAATTCAGTAAAGATCTTGAGAAGTTTGTGAAAAACCAAGAGCCATTGGATAAGCATAGGTCAAAAGCGTAGATATTTCAAGTGATTTTGCACCTATTACTTTTTTTTTTTTACTATTTTAAAAAGATATGTGATCCAAAATGATGATCTAAATCATGGGAACTTTTCACATGCTCGAACAAAGCCATATGTTCAAATTTTAGCCATTAATCATTCTCAATTCTAAAAATATTTCCCAAAAAAATGCAAAATTGTATATCTGTATTTTTGAGATTCTATGGGCCTAAAAATCATGATCCAAACCATTAATCCTGTTTGGATTATTGCAAGTGACTATGTGCCTAGATTTTAAAACTACTTCATTGTAAATCTCGATAAACTAATGAAAAACCTTAAACCATTGGATTTTTAAACATTTATTTGAAACAGTTTTTTGGCCCTTCCAAATAATCTTTCTATAAACTATCTATTTGAAATAAATCTATATTATACAGGTTGTTTCATATAGATAAGAGTTGCTAAAAAAGCCCTAAGTCTTTTGGCTTTGATCATGACAATAGATTAGCTACAGTACCATGGAGCCCATCGGGGCCATCCCCATCCAAACCAAAACTTTCACAAAAAAAAAAAAAAAAAAAACCCTGCATATCAAGGAATTTTTAGCATCCAAAAAATTAAATCAAAACTTTTATGGATTTTTTTCACGTTGGTCCCTTCTAGAAATTTTTGACGTTACAATCGGCAGTTTCGCTCCGGGGTCGATCACTCCATGCGAGTGGCCGCCAACAAAGACTTCCTAGTTAAAGTCAAAAGGCCAACAGTGGTACGATTTGACCCATTCAAATGGGAATTCAGGGGTTAGTTAGCTTAGATCTTTTTTTCATGACCCAGGAATGTTAATGTTTTTATAATGAAAAAAAAAAGCTTAGATATTACTTTAGAATGTCATTATCATCATCAAAGCATAGTTTTCAATTCTGGTTCCTTTTGGCTGAAATGATAGAGAATTTTCGTTTGGGTCCTTCAACTGAAACAGAATGGAGCTCACAACCTTTTTGTTGTGAATTCCGGTCCATTTCAATTGTCCATGCCGGTCGATTTTGGTTTGCAGGATTGTATTCTCTATTGTGTTGTTGTCTGAAACACAATTTGTACCAACTTTTTTATTTTATTTTTGTTCTCAATATCCATATCGAGAAACATGCATAATTTATATTTTATTTTTATTTTTCTATTTGGATATATATTTTTTAATTTTTATTATTCCGAAAAGTTACTTCAAAAAGTTTCATCAAAATTTTGAAACACTAAAATATTTCAACAGGGCAAGCTAAAATGATAAGCGAAATAGAATTGTAAGTGTACATTAAAACTTTATCTCAACTATGTTGAAGTTGACTACTTCTGCTATGTTTCTCTACTTTGATTTTTCCTATGAAGGTAGCATCTTCAAATCCATCCTTATGACTTTGGTCTCTGTCCTATTCACCTTACCCTTTTTCCTTGGTGAACCATTAAACTAGGAAACCCAAAATAAATATAAGATCCTCAAGCTAGAGCATCTTCAAATCCATCCTCACTGCTTTCATTATATCATCTTCAGTGTACCCTTTTCCAGTTTCCTTGATGAACCATTAATGTATCGAAAAAAAAAAAAAACCCTCAACGGCTGTTACATAGGAATGTACATGGTATTATTAAAGTTTTAATAATCAAATATTTAAAATCGTTATACATGAGAATCTATAGCTATAAATTGCAAACGCCAAATACAGTTGTCGGAGCTTAAAAGCAATGACCACATTTAGTGTTAAAAGTCACTTGAAATTTATGTTTGCTTGAAAACAGCATCTTTATAATGGTCTAAGAGTTATAAGCGCAGACCGGGTAAAAATTCTTCAAGTACAAAATTTAGGATTTTCCTGTTTCCTGATTTTTCAGACTTCCTTTAGATTTTTTTCAAACCCATTTTTGGTAAAATTTCAAACCTTTCTAAAGATTACAGATATCTTGGACAAACGCCGAGCATTAACTGTGTGGCCCATCAGGCTGTCCATCTCCGTGATGTGGTCACTGCTCCATTTTCAAAAAGCTGAGTGTCATAAGACCACTTATTAGTTAGCTTGAGGACAGCCCACTCACTATGATTTACATAAAGATGTAAAGGGGTTTGGTGCGGCCAGACCTAAATACATATTAACTGGATTCAAGTCCAGTAGTGTAGGATCCATACCATGACCCAATTATACTTTGAACGAGTCTAGTTTGGGGCCACAGTTATAACCTAACCCATAAATAAAATAAACAATTTTTAACATTATTATAAGGACACCCTATTACATTGTCATTGTTGTCATTTTATTATTATTATTGTTATTATTATTATTATTAAAGAACACTAGTATCTTCATCTTCATTATTATTATTATTATTCGTTATTAGTCAGATCATCCCATACCAAAACCGGGCACACTTGTCACAGGACAGGTGGGGTATCATAGGCTGGGTTGAGGACACGTGTAAGATGGAGGCGCGTTTAGGTTAAGCCTAAACTGGACCAAACCAGATCCATTGTCATCCCTTGTAGATATAAATAAAAATCAAAGGTCAAACAAAATGGTGTGGATCCACCGTTTGAGATACTTGGAGACCAAAATTTAAGTAAACAGGATGGTGGGAATGCATATCCATTATCTAGAGACAACTCGAAATTGCACCGTGCAAGTCCTTACATTCTGCACTGTGCAATAAGTTATGTGTGCTGACTAGCCGTTCCTTCAATCTGTGAGAGAGAGACAGAGAGAGCCCAAACTGAGTATTGCTTAAGGGGGAAAGAGATATCAGAAAGGATTGTCCTTGGGATTCTGACAATGTTACTCCTTCACAACGTCTGCAACAAAGATGCTACCACATTCAGACCATCCTGCTAAAATATCGACGTCGGCACACTGCATCGACAGGATCACTTCATTATTTGGAGTGTGCAGAAAAAAAACAAACAAACATGGAGGCATTTGCATACCAGGGACTTTGATCCAGTTTATTGCTGTACCTTGCCAAATCCAAGCCAGTTTGCATCACCCCTAAATGAAAAAACTTTTCTGCTTTCCTTCCATTGTCCACAAAACACCTGCAAAAGAATCAAAATTCTTCTTGTATTTTCCAATGTTTATATTTATATAAGTCCAAAAACTATTTTACTTGTTCCTAAACAAGGAGCCAAAAACTAAACAGTGTCAAGTGTTGTAATAAAGAACATTCAATTTGAGTTTCTGGCCTGCTATCCTATACAAGGAATAAAAAAATATTAGAAAGTGCAGCAAAGAACATTCAAATGGACAACATCAATAGTATTTTGACTCTCCTCCACCATCAACATCCAGTTTGCATCTTTTTTTACCAAAACCACTGCTGATTCTTCTACAAGTTGATTCAAGGAAGGAATACTTTGTAAGAAATGTGAACAAAGGGAAGTTTTGTCAGATACTCGCCTCAGTGATTTCTCCACTGCCTTAGAATCATTATTCCCCTCCTGCTGTTTGACTACCTAATAGATATGGATTTCCTCATACTTAACTACTTGCATCCTTGGATTGCTCTTCAATTCCTAACTCATATGCCCAGGCCAACAACTATGACTGTTGGAAAAAAGCATGAGCGTGACAAAAGGCTTGGTTACACTCACTAAGAATCAAACATGAGATACAGTTTTTTGTAACTACTAATAATATTCCTAAATAACTAGATATCCAATTGGGCTAATGGACTAGGCCCAATGGGTCGGCCAACTTGTGGTCTGGCCTGCATCAAAGTTCATATATAAAAAGGCAAATAAGTCCACGAGTAATCTAATTCATTTTTTCCCTTTTTTTGAGCTTACATTTCCATGAGTAATATAATGTCATGAAATCATCCTGAGCTATAGCTAAGTAAGAGCAGAACGGAAAAGAAAAAATTAAAAGAAAGACAAAAACATCTTAGAGCTTTTAAGTTTTGCAGAATTACCTCATAATCAATGCCCTGTACATAGATATGATTTTGATCAAGTGACGAGAAACTAAGGCCTGTTATCTGCACAATCAATGAGATAAAAAGACATGACTTATCTAAATGTCTTGCCTGGTTTACCAAAGACAATACAGAAATTCCGAGATGCCAATGTGAAAAAGGAGAATAATAACATGAGATATTGGGTATAAACATCTCAAGGCTATACTTACTGTGCAACTGCTCCTGTGACTAAAATAGTTCCACAAAGTTAGAACATGTCAATAGAAAACTGGTTCATGTTACAATTAGAGGTACCTGTCTAGAAATCTCATAAGATATATATATATATATATACCCTATTACTATGAAAGGTTTAAACTTAGATTCATTTCGAGGATTATAGTTTAAACTAAATAATCTCTATAGTTAGAGAAGGGTTTTTTTCCCTAAGAAAAAGTTCGAAGACTCAAGACACCTTTCCCCTCACTAAAGCATCTCTCAACCTCAGTGAGTCCGAACCCTAACAGTGTTTTAAAGAAAGTCCCGAGTTGGGTCTGGTCGGATTTGGCAGGGTCCTACCTCCATGATGGTCATTCTCTACCATGCGACATTGTACAAAGAGAAGAAAAAATTACGACGATGGACTGACAGAAATGAGAATCGTTTGGTTGGATTTGTTGTCTTGAAGATGGGTTTTTTCCCCCGCAGTTTTCGAAGAGTAATATGATTTCTAGATTAACCGACGTCAACAGAACAAGTGAAATGTTTCACGACATGCCTAAGCGGCTTTTCATAGTTTATTTTCCTTTTTGGACGGACATGGGCCTAAATTCCCACTACAAGAAATTTAAAACAGTTTGTACTTGTCAATATTTTAAACCTAGGGCATAGGACACATAGGTGATGCAACTGATGCAGGCTGATCTCAAATCCGGCCCAGATCACAGGCCCGCAGGCCAAGTAATTGATCTTTGATCTCCTCAAGGATCTCTATCTTTAGTTAGATAATTTTAATTAATTATTTGCTTCCTATTTTATGTTGAGTTGAGATTAGAACTGGCTTAATTTATTTTTAGTAAGCCTTGCTTGTTTAGAGTTAGTCTTTCCTACTTTAGAAATAGTCACTCCTATATAAGGAGGAGTCTTTCATTGTAATAGATATGCTTTAATCAATTAAATTCAGTTTACATTGAGATTTTTCTCTCTTGATAGTGTTCATCGTGAGTTCTATTGTGCCCAAAGGCTTGAATCCTTTTTTGGATTTGAACAATCCTTCGGGAGATTGTTCTACACCCAATTTAAGATCCGGAGTTGTGCCAGATTGGTATTAGAGCTCAGATCCGGTCGCCAGGAGCCATTTGTCGTTTCTGGAATTCGTCCTTCCATCCACTGTTCGCCGGCAATCCTCTCCACCACCAACACCAAAGAACCCTAGCAGCCCCAAAACGAAAAAAAAAAAAAACCACTGCCGACACCCCTCCTCAATCCCGACAACCCAATACCAAACCTCCGACTCATTCTCAACTTTCCGATACCCCAGTGCCCCAAGCCAACCCTGCCACCCTCAGACGGCTGCCAGAATCCCTCCGGAAACCCCAACACCACAAATCCTGCAAAAACCCATTCGCCCGAACCCTAAGTTCGCCCAATCCCCTTTGTAACCCTTGGCCGATGTCTCAAAGAACCCAATTTCCCTTTACCAAAACCCACAAACCTCCCGATCGGAACCCAATCTACCACCACATCCAGCCAAAGCCCACATCTACGACAGATCCCATCCCTAAATCGAGCGCAACCCATCCCTCCAAAGAGATCCCTTTTACATATCCAAACCCTCAACCCTGAACTGACACCCTGGCGCAGCCCTGGATCTTGGATGGATAGTAGAACAATCTCCCGAGGGATTGTTCGAATCCGAGGATTCAACGGCAATCACGATGACAAGAACGAGAAAATCTAGCACAACTGAAATTTTTATTGATAAAAAGCATACTTAATACAGTGAAGAATTCCTCCTTATATAGGAGTGATCGTTTCTAAACATAGAAGGACTAATTCTAAACAAATAAGACCTACTAAATAGGAAATAGATAAATAACTACTAAAAACAAAATAGAAAGTGCATCAATCGGGATCCTTGAAGAAGTCAAGGATCAATCGGATGTCCTCCGAGCCTGTGATCTGGGCCGGACTTGGGTTCGGCCTGCATCAGCTCTCCCCGGCTTGGAAAAACTCGACTCCGACGAGTTGAGCGCTTGATATCTCTCATAAAGATCAGGATTGATGCGCTGGAAATCAGTAGCTGTAATCCACGTAGCATCAGAGATAGGACGATTCCGCCAGCGTACATAAAACTTCTGATAACCTCCTTGACGTGTAAAAACAATTTGATCATCAAGGACATCAATAATTTCATCAGGAGGTGGAGAATTAACTGGTAAAGAAATAAGCTGCTCTTCATTTTCTCCTTCAGTATCATGGCCACGATAGAGAGTAAGATCCTCGACATTGAATGAAGAACTGACGCCTGAATCAGTAGGAATATCAAGAATATAGGCGTTGTAATTAATCTTCTGAAGAATCTTAAAAGGACCTGAGTTACGAGGATGTAATTTCTTGTTAGCTCCAGGTGGCAATCTCTCAGGTCGAATACGCACCATAACCATATCGCCTTCATTAAATTCAACAAAACGATGATGTTAGTTAACTTGCTGCTTATACACATCATTGCTGGCAGATATATGGCGACGTACTTCATTATGGACTTGCTGCATGTGTTGGAAGAAAGTTTCAGCATCTGCACTTACTCTGGCATCAACTGGTAACGGGACAAGATCAACAGGGAGTCGAGGACGAACTCCTGTAACAGCTTCAAATGGTGAAAGTCCAGTTGATCGGTTGACAGAATTATTGTAAGCAAATTCTGCCATAGGGAGCACTTGATCCCAATTTGTAATTCGGTCACGTACAAGACAACGTAACAATTGGCCAAGACTTCTGTTTACCACCTCCGTTTGTCCATCAGATTGAGGGTGATAAGCAGTAGAGAAATTAAGTTTGGTGTTAGACAGCATCCATAACGTCTTCCAGAAGTAGCTCATAAACTTCGTATCGCGGTCAGAAACAATAGTTTTGGGAAGCCCATGTAGTCAAACAACTTCTTTGAAAAATAATTTGGCCACCTTGTAAGCATCAGCAGTTGCAGTGCAAGGAATGAAGTGTGCCATCTTTGAAAAGCGATCAACAACAACGAAGATGGAATCAACCTTTCTAGCAATCGTGGGTAAACCGAGCACAAAATCCATGCTAATGTCTTCCCAAGGAGTATGTGGAACAGGCAAAGGCTGATATAACCCAGTATTCTTCTTGTTTCCTTTTGCAATCTGGCATGTTCGGCATCTTTCACAAATATGAATCACATTGGTCTTCATACGAGGCCAATAATATCTGTCACTGACAAGAGCAAGTGTTTTGTCGCGACCCAAATGTCCGCTACATCCACCTGCATGCAACTCTCGCACAACATATTCACGAATAGAAGTGGCTGGAAGACAGAGTTGCGTACCTTTGAATAGGAAGCCATCATGAAGACTATAATGAGGATGTTGAATATGACTGCCATTAAGGAGATCCGCATAAATAGAACCAAAATCTTTGTCGGCTGCATACTCTTGTTTGATTTGCTCAAAACCAGGCACATTAATAGACATGGCAGTCAAAAGATGTTTTCTCCGGCTTAATGCATCCGCAATCAGGTTATCCTTTCCAGCTTTATGACGAATGCTAAATTTGAATTCTTGTATATATGCACTCCATTTAGCTCGGTTAGCGCTGATCTTCTGCTGAGAGTGTAAATGTTGCAGAGCATCATTATCAGAGTAAAGCACAAACTCATTTGCAATCAAATAATGCCGCCAATGACGAAGTGTTTGGACAAGTGCATAGAACTCCAAATCATATGCAGTATACTTTCGCTTGGCATCAGAAAGTTTCTCACTGAAAAATGCAATAGGATGTCCTTCCTGGCTAAGGACTCCGCCAATGCCAACATTTGAGGCATCGCAAGCAATTTCAAATAGCTTGCTAAAATCAGGAACTTGCAGAACGGGCGCTGCAGTAATCTTTTGCTTGATCTTCTCAAAAGCCCTGGCGGCTGCATTGGTCCACTTGAAGTCACCTTTCCTCATGCAATCAGTAATAGGAGCCATAACAGTACTGAAGTTTCTGATAAACCTTTTGTAAAAATTGGCAAGACCATGAAAACTGCGAACTTCAGTAAGGGTAGTAGGAATTGGCCAATCAGGAATAGCGCTTACTTTTGCAGGATCCATCTTAATTCCTTGTGCAGATACTACATATCCCAAGAAAACAACAGAGTCACTCATGAAAGTGCATTTCTTGAGATTGATATAGAAACACTCCCGGCGGAGAAGTTGGCAGACCTTATCTAAATGCTGAAGGTGATCTTCTTTTGACTTGCTGTAAATAAGAATATCGTCGAAGTAGACGACAACAAATTTTCCAATATAAGGCTGCAATAATTGTGTCATAACCCGCACAAAAGTACTAGGAGCATTGGTTAAACCGAAAGGCATAACCATCCATTCAAAGAGACCATCCTTTGTTTTAAAGGCAGTTTTCCATTCATCTCCTGGTTTTATGCGAATTTGATGATATCCGCTCCGCAGGTCAATTTTGGAAAATATACATGCACCAGTCATCATATTTAACATATCATCCAAACGAGGGATAGGGAAGCGATATTTTACCGTGATTTTGTTGATTGCACGGCTATCTACACACATTCGCCAACTTCCGTCCTTCTTCGGAGTGAGAAGTGCTGGAACACCACATGGACTGAGACTTTCCTTTATATAGCCCTTCTGAAGCAAATCATCAACTTACCTTTTTAACTCTGCATGTTCTGCTAGACTCATCCGATAAGCAGGTAAGTTAGGCAAAGAAGCTCCTGGAACCAAATCAATAGCATGCTGAATGTCCCTTAGTGGGGGTAGTTCCTTGGGTAACTCATCAGGAACTAGGTCGGCAAATTTGTCCAATAATGGCTTCACTTCCTGAGGAATAGCATGAGAATCATCAGCAACTTGTTTAGTAACTAAGGCATACATGACACCTTGCTCTTTGCTTTCCACTTCAAATTTCCACATGGTTAAAATATGCGATGTAGGAGAAGCTGCGGCGGTGGCGGGAGAAGAGGTAGGAGAGGATGGCGGAGTTTGCAATGGACGCAGCACGATACGTCTACCTTTCCAATTGAAAGCATAGGTATTGTGTTCATGATCTGTAATCACTTTAAGCTTCTGTAACCATGGCCGCCCGAAAAGAATATGTGTAACGTTCATTGGGATGACGTCACAGAGAAGAGTATCTTCATAATTGCCAATCTTAAAAGGCACACAGCATTGCTGACAAACAGGAATAGAATAGTTATCAACCCATGCAACTTTATATGGCCTTGGATGCTTTACCGTGGGAAGTTTAAGCTTATCAACTGCTTCTTGGGAAATAACATTCATAGCACTTCCACCATCAATAATCATATTACATGCTCTGTCCATACATCTGACACGAGATCGAAAAATAGAAGCATGATTCCAATCTTCTTCCTCCTTAGCATCTGCTACTAGCAAACGACGATCTAGAAAAAGAAGTGGAATACCATCATTAGCGTCTGCATAATCTACCTGATCTGCTTGATCTTCATAAGGAGGATCTATATCAGCGTGCCCTGATTCGACATGCTCATCATGCTGAGCATCAATATCAGGCTCATTGGAAGTATATAAATTACGATGAGGGCATTCATTGGCATAATGTCCTCGTTGCTTGCAAGCATGACAAACAATATCCCTCCTGTCTGTTCTGGCATAAGCACGATTATCAGGCTGGTTCTGTGGACCCCTCTGATTCTGTTTGGGATTCATCTGTCTTTGTTGCATCCTTGGCCGAGGATTCTGAGGAGGCTGCTGAACTTGACGCTGAGGAGGAGGCCTATAAACTGTTGCTTGATTGCGATTATAAGTAGGATCAGGACCTCTTTTTATGGAAGACTCCCCGGCTTGAAAAAGATTACGCTTCCGCAACTGAATTTCATGTTGGGCTTTGCGGGCTTTGTTGAATATTTCATCCACAGTGGCATAATCAAACATTGCCACCTCTCGTCTGATATCGGCACACAGATTATCTCTGTACCTAGTGATAGTCAGACGATCATCAGTCCGCAAGTTACAGCGAACAATGTATTCGCGAAACTTGTTGGTATATTCTTCCACAGTCATAGTGCCTTGCTGGAGACTCAGATATTCTTGGTGAAGTGTATCCATATAATCAGAGGGAAGAAAATTGCCCTTGAGCTTTTCTTTCTTAATATTCCACCGAAGAATTGGCTGGCCCACTGCAAGCTCATTGTTTTCAACACCATACCACCAAATACGAGCAGGACCCTTCAGTTTAACCTTGGTAAAGGCTATCCGCTGTGCATCATTCATACCATACCAAGCAAAATAATCCTCCAAAGAATTAAGCCAATCAACAAAAACTTTCGGACTCGCATCACCACTAAAGTCAGCAATTTCAATTTTAACTTTCCTAGTGATGTCATCAGGTGGGGGTGCAACATGGTGAGCTTGATGATCTCGTTTAGCCAGAAGGCGCTCCATAAAATCACGAATGGATTCATGATTTTCAGGTCTTTCTGGTTGGACGGGCGTGTAAACCATAGATACATTGGAGGATCCTTCTTTACTAACAAATTGCTTTGTTTGTAGCTCAGCAATGGCAGTTTCTGCAATTTTGAGACGTCCCGTGACATCTTCTAATTCTTGACTTAGTTTAAGGATGGATTCATCCCTCTGCCGGTCAGTCATCCAATGCTGAAGATCATCACCACGCCTAGGCATGATTGCTGGTGTTTTTTTTTTTTTTAATGCAGGCGGGTCGGTGGGCCGGACCAACTGAGGTTCAAAGGATCCGGCACCTCACGTGAAGGCAAGAGGGATTCTCGGGCCGGACCAACTAAGGTCCAAAGGCACCCAATTCTCGATCCTTCTTTCTTGGTCTGTGTGCAGAGAAAGAAAATAAGAGCGGAGGGAACTTATCTGCAAGGCGAAAACGGATGGAAGGGCAGAACAGCGGCTTGCGCTCGTCGACGAAGATCATCTGGAGGTGGTGACGATCGGCAGTGGTGGCGACGACAAAAGCAACTGGATGAGGAGACGATTGGCGGGAGCGTGCTGGATCTAGCGCACGAAGCAACAGAGACCCTAGCGGCGGTGACGGGGACGGTGAAACGGCTGGAGGCCGCCGCTGCTGCTGACGGTGACGGCGAGGTCGACGGTGGAAGTCACCGGTGCCAGGTATGCTGTCTCTCCTCTCAGCTCTCTCCCGCTCCAGTGGCTCTCTGTGTTTTTTTTTTTTCACTCGGATTTGGGAAAGAGGGGTTAGACGGAAAGGGGTTTGGATCGTTGGAGCAGGGTTTAGGGGTTGTAGATGGCAGTGGAGGGTTCGATTCGGAAGGTTGGGTGTCACAGGGGTTGTGGGGTTTTTTTGTTGGGTTCCGGGGTTCGGCTGATAGGGTTGGGGTTCTAGGGTGTCTGGTAAGTGAAAGAGGTTTGGGAGTGGGAGTAGGGTTTCGGTTTGGTTAGGGTGGAGAGTAACAAAGAGATGGTGTCAGCAGGATGGTCGGCAGGATGGGATTGGGTTGTCCGAAGAGGATTTGGGCTGCTGTAGTGGTCTGGGTTGATCGGGAATGGCTTAAGGGTTTTGACAGAGGCCTCGGTTGGTTTGGGAGGATGTGCAAGTCAGGCAGGGTCGACTGGCGGTGGTGGAGAGGATAACTGGTGAGCAGAGTGGATGGAGAATCCGAGGGATCTGGGCTCTGATACCAATCTAGCGCAGCCCTGGATCTTGGATGGATAGTAGAACAATCTCCCGAGGGATTGTTCGAATCCGAGGATTCAACGGCAGTCACGATGACAAGAACGAGAAAATCTGGCACAACTGAAATTTTTATTGATAAAAAGCATACTTAATATAGTGAAGAATTCCTCCTTATATAGGAGTGATCGTTTCTAAACATAGAAGGACTAATTCTAAATAAATAAGACCTACTAAATAGGAAATAGATAAATAACTACTAAAAACAAAATAGAAAGTGCATCAATCGGGATCCTTGAAGAAGTCAAGGACCAATCGGATGTCCTCCGAGCCTATGATCTGGGCCGGACTTGGGTTCGGCCTGCATCACACCCCTTGTCAACCCCAAATCCCCACTCACAAAACCCGTCAGCCCATTCGCTTCAGCCGTCCCCTCACCCTCCACTTCTATTTCAACTCCTAATCGTAACCATCCACGCCATTAATACCCCCCCAAAGTGAGAAAAAAAAAAAAAAAAAAAAGAGCACAGCCGGCGATAGAGAGTGCAAAGAGAAGAGAAGGCAGGGGAGAGGAGAAGTACTAGGCCTCTAACAACTTCATTGTTGCCGTCAGCAGTAACGGCAAGAAGCACATCGACGATGACTGCGGCCTCCATGGCACCATCATAGAAGCAAGTGGGCTTCGTCACATTGTGCACCACCGTCGATGGGACCTCAAGTCGTCGCCACCTCCAGCCGATCTGCGTCACCGGGCAACAACAAGGTCACGCCTGCAACCCCTCTCCAGTCCTCTCTCTCTCGTGTAGCTAGCAGATAAGTCCTCAACACCCAGCCCTTCTCTTTATTTCCCTTTCTGCACAATACCCAAAACAAAAGCATAAACGAACAAAAAGGAGAGAACCCAAATGTGGGTGCCCATTGACTTGTACTCGGACCTAAGTTGGTGCGACCCATTGCAAGTCCAACCGACCCGACCCACCTTCTTTCTTTGTTTGCAAAAAAAAAAAAAGGGAGAGCAACCATGCCTAGAAAAGGTGATGATCTCCAACATTGGATGACAGACCGACAGAGAGATGAAACCACACTGAAATTAAGTCAAAAATTAGAAGATGTCACGGGACATCTCAAAATTGTAGAATCTGCCATTGCTGGGCTACAAAAAAAGCAATTTGTCAACCAAGAAAGATCATCCAATGTGTCTATGGTGTACACGCCCGTTTAACCAAAAAGACCTGAAAATCAAGAATCCATTCGTGATTTTATGCAATGCCGTCTAGCTGAACGAGATTACCAAGGTCCCCCTATTACACCCCCACCTGATGACATCACAAGGAAAGTCAAAATTGATATTGCTGACTTTAGTGGTGATGCGAGCCCGAAAATTTTTGTTGATTGGCTTAATTCTCTGGAGGACTATTTTGCATGGTATGGTATGAATGATGCACAACGGATAGCCTTTACCAAGGTTAAGCTCAATGGTCCTGCTCGAATTTGGTGGTATAGTGTTGAGAATAGTGAGCTTATAGTGGGCTAGCCTATTCTCCGGTGGAATATCATGAAAGATAAGCTTAAGAGCAATTTTCTTCCTTCTGATTATATGGATACACTCCAACAAGAGTATCTAAGTCTCCAGCAAGGCACTATGACTATAGAAGAATACACCAATATCAATCTGGCGCAACCCCGGCTCTTAGATCGGGCGTAAAACAATCTCCCGAAGATTGTTCGAATCCAAAGAAGGATTCAAGCCTTTGGGCACAATAGAACTCACGATGAACACCATCAAGAGAGAAAAATCTCAATGTAAACTGAATTTAATTGATTAAAGCATATCTATTACAATGAAAGACTCCTCCTTATATAGGAGTGACTATTTCTTAAGTAGAAAAGACTAACTCTAAACAAGCAAGGCTTACTAAAAATAAATTAAGCCAGTTCTAATCTCAACTCAACATAAAATAGGAAGCAAATAATTAATTAAAATTAACTAACTAAAGATAGATGAGGAGATCAAGGGTCAATCAATTGGCCTGCGGGCCTATGATATGGGCTGGATCTAAGATCGGCCTACATCAACTGCACAGGAAAGAAGAATAACTAATGAACTAATCTCCAAGCCAAAAGGCTTAAACATAGGATGTCTAAGTGTCTCACCAAAGACAAACAACAACTCTCAATTGATAACTATACTCTGAATTTCATTAATATCAATAGTATGTCTCATAAGAAGGGATTACAATCCTTTATATAGACTCATACCCTATTCTATTCTTGGAAACAATCCTAATTAAGAGTTCTAACTCAATCATAATACTAATTTCCATTATAAAAATATAAGACTCCTACTAATAATAAAAACTAATCTTCATTGCTGGGCTTTATTGGTCTTGGGCTCAATGGGCTGGCCAATCATGGATCTAGCCTGCATCAGTTCTCCCTCTCTTGGAGGAGAACTTGTCCTCAAGTTTGGTAAATGTCCACTTGAGTCGAAAATCATTCGAGCAAACTTCCGTGTCGCTAATTAAGCATGTTGAGAATATGCCTTGAAAGTAAAGTCGAATCTTCTATTCCACTCAGAAGTAAGTTGGAGTCGTTACATCTTCTAATGACTGCTTGTATCTTGACGGTGTAAACTGACCATTAGATGCTTTAATTGTAGACTTTGTAACAATATAGCATAATTGTTTATTGGCATTGGTTGATCTCTAAAGATGAAATCAATGTGGTGTACTTCCATCAATTTAGACACATTTTCTCGCGAAACCGCTAGAGCCATTGATTTGCTGCCAGATGTGGCAATCAAATCCATTAGATGATTAATGTCCGCTTGTACATCATCTTGATGTACGTCTTGCTTCTTACTTGAAATTGTCATGAGATCATTCTTAATTTGAGCAGGCTTCTCGACATCACCATTGGAATTTGTTTCTTTTTTGTGTTCATCTTTTGACTCTTCAATTAACGGTAATGAGGTAGATGAAGAGGTTGCGGGCTGCCGAGAATTTTCTTTTCGAGATCAAACTTGTTGCAGGTGGAACCATCGAAGCATGTGATCAACACAAAGAGCTTCCTTATATGCTTTGTAAACGTTGATACATGGTTTCATCTTCTCAAGTATGTCTGACATCAAACCTCTGATAAAGCGGGTCAAATCATGCAGCTCATTCTGTTCCAAGTCATAAACTTGGTACAGTCTCGAAAATTGACTTAAATATTCATAAACTGTCGAATTTGCCTGTCTAAGATTGAGGAACTGCTCAAAGTAGACCTTATTAGCGTAATACCAATCTCCACATTTATACTCATACAACATGTTTTGAAATTTATCGGATGGTACAAAAATTTGCATATTGACTTTGCTACAAGAAATTGAAAATCTTCTAAATTCTCAAAATTGATTGACCTGGTGGCTTGATCAGATTAATAGAAATATTCACGTGAAGACATATCGTGAATCTAAGCTTGGATAGCAAAAATATCACCCTTTTGAAAATTAGTGGAGAAGATTGATCAATTAGAAAATATGTGCTTTGGCAGGGCTTGGCTCCCTTCAACTAGGCCCACTTGTAGTTTTTTTTTTCTTTTTTCTTTATGCTGTTGGATTGGACTTGGGTTAGGTTGGGCTCACCGAACTTGGACTAGCTTGTAGCATAGGGTTTTTTAGCATAGGGTTTTTTTTTAACTCTGGCCTCGGGTCAGGCCTAAATACCAATTGATGCAGAGCAAGGAAGAAAAATAGCCAACGGGTTAATCTCTAAGTCAAAAGGCTTAAGAATAGGATGTCTAAGTGCCTCACCAAAGACAAATAGTAACTCTCAATTGAGAACTAAACTCTGAATTTCATTAATATCAATAGTTTGTCTCATAAGAAGGGATTACAATCCTTTATATAGATTCATACCCTATCCTATTCTTGGAAACAATACTAATTAAGAGTTCTAACTCAATCATAATACTAATTTCCATTATAAAAATATAAGACTCCTACTATAATAAAAACTAATCTTCACTACTTAGCCTTGTTGGTCTTGAGCACAATAGGCTGGCCAATTATGAATCTAGCCTGCATCAATAGGGCTTCCTATTTGGTGTTTGTGTACAAACATAATACAGATAACTAACACCAAAGGATATAATCTGAATATTCTTACACCGTCCTTGACAATGGGCCTCAAACATAAATAGTGTAATCCCTGTTGATAAGCACAAGAAATAAAGTTCAGAGGCCTGAACTGAATCAAAAAGAACAATAAGAAAAGGGTCAAACAATGAATATGAAGTTCCGTAATATAAATGAGCATATTCTGTACAATCAACTCACTTCATATTTTGAGCAATTCGCCCAACGTGACAAAGCTGACCATCTGCATTCAAGAAATCAATTGCATCTAGGATTCTATTTTTGGTAAAAGATTGCATATAGTATTCTTGTTGGAAGAAAAGTAACAACCATCATTTGTTAGATAAGGGGGCACCTAAAAGTAACACTGAATATTGTACGTACATTTCCAATGCCATGCACCGGGGGGGGGGGGGGGGGGGGGGGGGGGGGGGGGGGGTGGGGGTGGGGGTTTGGTTAATGCCCACTAAAAATATTAATAAGCTTTCAGTATATTGTATTGCACTATATTGTTATATAGGAGTCATCTAGTGCATGCTGGGCTCTGGGGCCCACGTGGGGCTAGCACCAGTAGGATTTCAAGACTTGGGTGGGACCTATGTACCTACCATGTCTGGGTCATATCCAATCATCCTATCATCTTCATTTGGGCGCCACAAGTTTAATGGGTGTACATTCCATTCGCGTGGTTGTACAGTTGATCCAACAATCCAGTTCATTCGGATGGATCCAAACCCGAGGGGGCATGTGTGCTATAAGAGGGAGGGGGGGGAGAGGAAGGGGGTCTTGATCTACTTGGATGGACTCCCCCAAGTGGACCTCACTCCTGGCGCACTAGATGACCTGTGTGTGTACGTATAGTCATGCAGCGAGAGAGAGGGAGAGAAAGCATGACACATTCATTACCAACCTGCGAGGATCATAAATTGTGACAGTACGATCAGATCCACCCACTCCAATTGCCCCATCGAAGGAACTGCAAACAGCATATAAGCAGTCCCCGACAGAACCACAAACTCTTTGTACACAACCACCATTGTAATTTGTTCTCAGGTCCCATATGGTCAGCTGGAGTAAATACAAAGGTGAAAGTGGAAACATTGCAATTAGAAAACTTAAAAGTAAAAATCTGAGATTGATCGACATGTGAGCACTGAATTAACCAAAGGTCATACCTGGCAACCTTCTGCAACAGCCAACATTGAAGAAGATTCATTACCAGATAATGAACTACTTAGAAAGCACAATGAAGCAGGGTTCCACAAGCTGCTCCAAGGATCATACAATTCACAAAGAAAAATCCCAATGAATAGTATGAACATTCAATCCAAAAAAAATTCATTAATGGAACTGAAGTACAACTGTTAGTAAATTATTGTAACATTGTTCTCGCATAAGAAAGCTTAAGATGGAACAAGATCATGAAAAGGATCTTAACCCAAGGATTCAGAGAGAAAATGCTTAAAAAGAGAGTTTCTTTAAATTAGATACCTATACCTTACCAACAAGCCAATTCAATAAAAATTAACAGTTAACTCATCCATAATTAGTGCAAAGAGATTAGGGGTTAAAACTTAAAAAGTTAAAAATGACCCTTGATGCAAATGCTTGGTAACTGGAAACTCACTTGTTTCTCCACAGGCCACTTTTCTCTCCGCAAGTAGTTCTCAATGTAAAGTAGGATTCCTTACAACTTAATCTTTTGGGATGTATTATTGGCTAGTTAGACTTCACATGGTATTAAAGCCACACTAGGTCTTGAGTTTGAAACTCAAGGAAGTGGTGTTCATCTAGGTCGTGTGGGCAAGCACATATCGCATGAGTATGCATGCGTGGGGTTGTGAATGCCGTCCCATTCAAGGAGGGGTGTTAAGTAGATTGGTCTTCCGCTTCCCAACATCTTAAGCTTTTGGTATGTATTGGCTAGTCGAACTTGACACTCACAATCATTACCCCTCCCTCATACATATCTTCAATGATACCAATTTAACTTCTTTAAACTCTCCTTTTTATCTAAAACCACCAAATCAAATCTCTAGGTGCCCTTCATGCGCTTTTTCAAGATTGATGAAAACCATATGAAGGTTATTCCTCTTATCTTAGTATTTTTTTCATTAATTAGTTAAGTGAGAAAAACAGCTTCCATAGTTGACCTCTCCGGCATGAAACCGAATTGATGTTCAAATATGTTGCTCACCTGTCTAAGTCTTTACTCCATTACTATCTCCCGCAATTTCATAATATCATCATCATCATCATCATCAAAGCCTTATCCCAACCATGTTGGGGTCGGCTACATGAATTCTATTTCGCCATTCCGTTCTATTTTGAGCTAAATCTTTCGATAAATGAAACTTCTTCAAATTTGAATTAATAACTTCCATCCATGTTTTGTATGACTCATAAAATTAATATCATCATCATCATCTTCCCACAATTTCATAATATGACTCATAAAATTAATCCAACAATAATTGGTGCAACTTTGTATGTCTTTTTTGCTCTTGTGGTACTATAACGCTTCTTTATTCATCCAACATTGCTTTTTTTCTTAATATCTTTGTGAAGAGCATAAGCATAAATTTCCAAATATCTCAGTCACTAATCTATGTCTTTGCTCCATTACTCTCTCTCACAGTTTCATCGTATGATTCATAAGTTTAATGCCACGATAATTAGTGCAACTTTTTATATCTCCTTTGTGCTTATGGTACTACTACACTTTTTTATTCATCTGGTATTTCTTTTGGTCTTAATAGATTATTAAAGAGCCTAATAACCTATCCAATTTCTCCTAAGCATTTCCAAGCTTCTATAGGAATATCATCTTGCCCCGTAGCCTTTCCTATCTTAATTTTTGTCAATGTTTTTTTCACTTTCATTATTCTAGTTCTCCAGTAAAAGGTATGTCCTACTAACAAAGTATCCTCTCTTGTTCCTAAACATCCTATTGAAATCATCACCGCCAAAGCCTCGTACCAATTATGTTGGGGTTGACTACATGACTTCTATTTCTCCATTTCGATCCATCCTCAGCCAATTCCTTGGACAAGTTATACTTCTTAAAATCTATTATTACTACTTCCCACCCACGTCCTCTTTGGCCAACCCCTTCCGCTTGGTGGGCCATTAACCTACATCGAAGAACTTTTCCTTACTAGCATTGTTGTTGACCAACATTGGACATATCTAAACCATCCCAAACGGATTTCTCCTCTTAACAGCTATTGATGCTACTAACCCTAAATGCTCCTGAAAGCACTCATTTTTTATCCTATCCTTCATAGTTGTACCATATATCTACGTCAACATTTTCATCTCCGCTACACTAATTTTGCACACGTGTTGCTTCTTGATTATTAAAAGTTCGTTAAAATATTTTCTCTGTCTTTCTATAATATCATTGCCCTTCACTAAAACCTTTTGGTCATCACTCTTTATACATCTAACAAGGTCTAAGTCCTTACTTTTTCTTTCCCCCATTTTTACAAGCTTGGAAATATCTCTCTTACTCTTGTTTCCAACTTATTATATAGATTATAAATAGAAAATTCATCTCCAATTTCACCAAATGGAACCTAATAAACTAGCCATTAGAAAATGGTTCTCAAATATAGCATGATGACTTAATATCCAAATTCCATGATAAGAAATTATTCAAATTTCTAACTTGTGAAGAAGTTCCACATTGTCAATAACTTACGTATGTAAACACTGGATATGAACATCTTGCTCATAAACATCTATGCTTTTACATAAAGCACGAGCAACTGCTGCCTGAAAAGAACAAAATATGAATCATTAGTGAAAGCCATGTCATCTCATTCAAGTAATGATAAACCAAAGCAATCAATCTTTCAAACTTGTAGCCTTATCCCATCAATTTTACCAATTGAAGAATGCATTGGATCTACTAGAAAAAATTGAAATGCTAGGCACAAAACCAGCATAATACTCCAATTTCATTAGTGAAAAAAAGTAGGGAACTATATGATGATATCACATCTTATTAGAGATTAGTTTGAAAGTTGATATATCTGAAATGAAGATACTCCAACTGACTACCATACTTGAGGAGGACCACTCAACTCAATACATCTCGTGTACACCATGATGTACACTTTATCCATTAGATTCAGATAGTAAGCAATTATTTTCAATTACCAACCCAACCCCCCCCCCCCCCCAAACCCCCCGGGACCCCCCACCCCACCAAAAAAAAAATGAAAAAAGAAGAAGAAGAAGAAGAAAAAACCCCAAAAAAAGAGTCCCCAATTTTTAACTTTGCTAGTAAGGGACATAGGTGTGTGAGTGAAAACGTGCTGAGTTTGAGTATCCAAAAATAAATAAATAAGGGGACACTAGGGGGTACTTGATACACAGATATTCATTTGATGGATATGAATAGGGATGATCTCACCCATTGAAAGAACGCGATTTCATTCCAATCTTCTAGTATTCTCTCCATGTGATTGATCTGTTATGGTATCAAAGCGAGAAAGCTTTAAAGAGATATGGTGAGAAAACAAAGAGATATGGCGAGAAAACTTTGCTTGATTAAATTGTGCAGCCTTGATTTGAACAGAAGACAGTCTGTAAAGGTTTTCCTCGTCCTTCAGATTCTTGATTTGAACATAATTACAAGACAGTCCCTAATTTGCCAAGATTTACGAATCAGTCCTATTCATGTTTCTCAACCAGATCATTAAAATAAAGTAACAAAAGGATTCACCTATGAGAAAAGTGATGCAAAAAAATAAGGCGAATCATGATAGCTCTATTGATACTTAAAACTCTGAATGACAGAAAATGATCCAATCAGGCACTCCGAGCTCATTCCATGCCATAGAAGGCCCATTTTAGCCAACAAACATAGTTGGGTGGATATGGAAGCCCTGAAGGTGGCATATATACCACCTCGAGAAATCCATCAGGAAGTACTCTCAACATTCATCTTAGATAATGGCTAGTGACAAACAAAAGCACATGAATGAGTACACGAACAAGTCATCTTAGTAACTAGAGAAAAAGTCACTTCAAAATCAATGCCATATTGTTATTTGTAATCTTTATCTACAAGACAAGCTTTGTATCTATCGATGGGATCCGTCAGCTTTGATTTTATTTTTGTAGACCAGTTTGCACTCAGTAGGTTGTTTCCCTTGTGGCAAAAGGGCCAATTCTCAAGTTCGACTTTCCTCTAATTTAGTTAGCAGCTAGCTCTGCCTTTGGTTTATGGGAATAAGGAGAGGAGACAAAGTTCTCACAGTACTAGGATCTTGATGATCATGATTGGTGAAAAAAAAAAAAAAAAAAGACTGACAACAGTAATAAAGATGATAAATTGTCAAAGCCAAAGCGAGAATCATGAGTGTGAGTACAAAGAGTACCTTTAGGCCAGAGGAATACCAACATCAGGTGCAGATGGACAACTATGGGACTTAATTGTGGAACAGGTAGCTTTGGGCGACAATCATAAGCCAACAATGACTTAACTTTGGATGGGAAATCTGTTGGAAACAAATCATGAAAAGGATTGAAGGGATAAAAGGTTGTTATCCAGGAGAAAATTTTGCAGCAGGCAAGAAGTAGAAAGGGAGAAACTCTAAAATTGTTACAAGTTGAGAAAAACAGAGATGGCAGGCTGCTCCATCATATAGCATTCATGCCCCTCATACTCAATCAAGGTTTCTAATTCCTTAATCAAGGTTTTCCAATTCCATTGTTGATTGGAAGTAGGATGAGCCAGGGCCACTAGCATCGATCCACACTGCTCGTGCTTGATCACTACAGGCATCCAGTCTTAAAAAATGATAAATATGTAAGTTTGAGCATTATCTTGATAAATCAAGGATGAATCCATAAATCAGTTACTTTGAATATTATCTTAGGAAATCAGTAGATATTTACTTTTTTTGGAGTTGTTCTTATCTTAGAATTTTATTATGATTAGCTGTTTAAGGAATCCTATCATATCATGATTTAGAGAGATAGATCAGAGGATTTTGCTCAATCCTTTAGAAAGAAGATAAAATCAACCATATAAAGGAATTTGTTCAACCCGCATGTTTGGCACTTTACTACACTAAAGTGGAGTGAAGTGGAGCCACCATTTACCATACAGGACAAGATTTATGGGTCACATCAAAAGTACAAAAATTCAAAATTCCCTCCTTTCTCAAAAAAAAAAAAAAAAAAGGTTAAAAAGCAACATTCCCAAGCCACTATATGACAAAAAAACCATCTACTTTTTACACAAAAGTCAAAAGATTCCTTTCAAGCCACTAAAGACCAAAAAAAAAAATTACACCATGATTATACCCCATCATATTTTATTCTCTCTTGATTTGATGTTTATCCTCACTTCACTTTTACTAGTAAAGTATCAAACATGCCCGAAAAGGGCCTGTTTTTTTGCATTAGAATACATAAGAATTCACAATCAAATGAGCTCCACTTAAGGATTATTAAAGAGGTGAAGTGTGAATAATATAAGGTGAGATGTGAAGGATATAAGGTAGGAATGTAGATAGACCTTGACTTTCCTAGGGTTTGAATTGCTAAGGTGAAGGCTAGGTGTTCGTTTCCCATATTCCCTTGAATCACTTTCATTAAAAGGGGAGGTTATTTGTTAGTCATTTTTTCATATTCACCTTTGATCTTCATTTTTAACCACTTATGACATAAATACTATGCATTTAATTTCTATGTATTCTAAAGCAAACAAACAAACCCTAAAGGTTATCATTATGATGCAGAACAAGCCCACAAGTGGTCCCACCCGAGATTTTATTAGTAAGGTTCTAATTTTCTTGAAAGAGTTGAAACTAGGATAATTAATATTATTGGATTAGGTTTTCTTAGGCCCTAAGTTTGCTTATTATATTGCATTGTAGTAAATTATTTCTCAAACTTAGTTATTGAATAGAAATTATCATGGGTTTTTTATCACTTGGAAAGGTGCGTTCTCGTGTTGGAAGTCTCTGCAGAGACATTTTAAGTGCCTGCGCACAAGTGCTTGGTACTCCATGCAAGCCCTAATCAGACGGCCTACATCAGTTGGTATCAGAGGAAGGTTCCCGTTGCTTCAATATCCAATTCATCGCTGATTGGAACCTATCCCTGGCCTTCGAGTGAAGCCAACCCCAGCCACCATCCTCTCCAAACCCCAATCCCAACCAGCCCCATCCGTCACCATCCCAGTAAATCGAACCCGACCCATTTAACCGACCAACCCTAAACCCCAAAATCCTTCATCACTAATAGTTGTCAAATCGCGAATCGTTCAAGAGGTTGAATCAAACTGAATCACGAATCGAATCGTAAATTGTATGATATTTTCTACTTTTCTTAATAGAAATAAGAAAAATTTTTAAAAATATTGAAAAAAAAGATGAACAATTACAGAGTCCACAATCTATCTATTTTCCATCCGTATCAATATCAATGCATGACAAATATTAGCTTCTTCATAGTTTTGAAAATCGGAATCGTATTGCAAATTTTTCATGCCCATGAATCAAATTGAATCCCAAAACATATTGTGAATCATAGGATTTTTTTCTTAGTTCTAATAAAAATGAATAATAGTTAAAATTTTCATCATCATCATCATCATCAAAGCCTTATCCCAACCATGTTGGGGTTGGCTACATGTATTCTGTTTCTCCATTCCGTTTTATTTTGAGCCAAATCCTTAGATAAGTTAAACTTCTTCAAATCTGATTCAATGACCTCCATCAATGTTTTCTTTAGCCTACCCCTAACTCTTGATAGGCCATCCACTAGAATAGCCAAACTTTTTCTCACCGGTGCCATTACCAGCTTATGCTCAACATGCCCAAACCATCTTAAACGAGTTTCTCTAATCTTATCCCCTATTGATGCTACCCCTAAATACTCTCGAAGCGCTCATTTCTAATTTTATCTTTTCTAATTTTACTACACATCCACCTAAACATTCTCATCTCAGCCACATCCATCTTATGTAAAGAACAATAGTTGAAAACTAAAAGAAAAAAAAAAGCATTCATTCATATGAATACCCACCTATTTTTCCATTTATAGCAGTAAAAATACAATGAAAAATAACTGAATAAATCTATCATACAATCGTATCAAGAAATTCATTACATATATTAATAACTAATAAATATATGTGTAAATAGTTAAATAAGTTTTAGGTATTTATATATATTGTTGTCGTTAAATCAAAATATAAAAGTAAAAATAAAATTCAAACCATGAATCATATACAACAAGATATCTTCTGAAGTTAAGAAAGTGTTTATAAGGAAAAAAAACTAAAAAAAGTTTTTAAAAAAAAAGATATAGACAAGCAATCAAGCACCAAACGTATAGTCTAATGCTTTAATTAAATCCATGTTCTTTATTCATGTCTAAAACCTCCCCAAAGAAAAGCGAAAACTCTTAAGAGGTTTAGTTAACTACTAAATATACTTTTAAAAGTAAAAATGCTAAAAGAAAGAAAGAAAGAATAAAGAAGGAAAAAGGTAAAAGATTGCTAGTTTCAACTTATTAGTTGTATCTATTCTCAGTTAGCCAAATCGCAAGAATCGTAAGATTCGATAAAATATGTATCGAATCATAAGATTCACACTTAAATCGATTCACCTTAAAATAGGATTCGTTGAAACATACGAATCGTTTTCCTTAACATTCGGGATGCAAATCATAGGATTTTGATAACTATGACTGAAACCCTAAGAAAACATAATTCAATAATAGACACTATCCTAATTACAACTCTTTCAATAAAATTAGAAGCCTATTGATGTAGGCCCAAGGGTTAGGGCTTGTTTAGGGTGCCGGAGCATGTGTCCAAGGACATTTCGAATCATCGAAAAGACTTCACACATGAAGACGCACATATAGGATAAAATCCACAAATCCATTAATCGATCAAAGTATAAAAAATAACATACTGCAGTGCCATAAAAATGAGAAAGCAAACCTAGTGCAATTAGAAAACCTAATCTACTAATGGAAACTTCCCTAAAAACAATGCAATTAAAAATCTACTAATAATATAATCCTAATCTATGATAGGGAGAACCATTGAGGGCCCATATTGCATCATCCTCCCCGGATTAAAAGAAGAATTCATCCTAAAACTCGAGTCTTCTACAAATTGCCACCGTAAATGTGATGAAAATGAAGGACTTCATTTGTTTCAACTTTCCGGAAATTTTTCTTCAGTGGTTCCAGTTTCTCGGGATAAAGAGTAACTAACTTTCCACCATGCATAAATGTGTATGTGCTATTGCACATTCGATGAGTCCTATTTTTGTCATACATCTATCGGTGTCCCAACAAGATATCACCACTATCCATAGGTAGCACATCGCACCAAATGATATCTTTGTAATCATCACCAATAGCAAACGTAACCTTGCATGTGTGATGTACATGCACTTGATCACTTGTCATCAACCATTTGACAAAACAAGGGCAAATATGTCCTTATAAACTTTGAACTTGAGGCGATCAACAAGAGACTAAGAGATGAGATTATCGCAACTTCCGCCATCAACAACAACTATGCAATTTTGTCCATGAATTGTACCCATGGAATGAAACAGATTTTTTCTCAACCATTTATTCTCAACAGTTGGTGGAGCCTCTTTGATGACGATGAGAGCTTCACCTGTGGTATATGCGTATGTTTCTTCAATTTCCTTAGTTTCAGTACCCTTGAGATTAATTTCAATACCTTTAGAATCATCTAGGTGGGGTATTATCTTTAGCATCACCTTCAATCTCAATCAAATGTATGTGCTTTGGACATTCCGCCGCACGATGCTCCGGCTGTTGACAATGAAAACAAATCATCATATTTTGACCTTCAGTTCTTGTAAAAATATGTCCTCACAAACCACCAGGTTTAGCATCTTGCAGAGATGAATTCTTTAGCGAAACCCATTTGGAATTTTATGCTTGATGATTTGCAATGCCCTCAGCTTTAACGGCATGTTGGATAAGTTCGTCAACATTATCAAAATTTTGAAATGCAAGGATATGCTGAATGTCTATTCTCGATCCATTAAAAAATCTATCAACAACCACATCATCATCTTCAATCAAACCGCAACGAGCTTGCAGAATCATAAATTCCTTAGAATAGTCAACAACCGTTTTGAATCTTTGTTTCAAGTTTTGAAAGCTTGAACAAAAGATCTCTTGCATAGTTAACGGGGATAAATTTTTGCTTCAAAATATTCATCTCAGTCAATGTTTCAACAAGGTTCATGTTCTAATTCTTCATTTTTCTTTGTAATTCAGCCCACCACATTGCCACATAATTAGAAAATCAAGTGGCAACTAGTATAACTTTATAGCGCTCATTCATTGACTTGTGTGCAAAAAAATTTTCTAAGCACACAAACCAATCCATGAATTCAGCAGGCTCTAATTTTCCATCAAATTCAGAAATCACGCGTTTAATCCCTAAATCTCAATCAGGATTAGTGACTGATGGATCTCTTTGATTATGAATATTTTCTCTATCATTTCGATTATGATCCACATGTCGATTATTTTCCAAAGTTGTCACTTTAGTTTCCAGTTGCTGTAGGGTGGTTCGCATAGTGGCAACTATTGCAGTTAAATCCCTAATGGCACCAGTCAAATTTTCAATTGAAGAAGATGAAGATTCGACCTCAACTTGCATCTTAGGAAGGTTTTTTTTTTCCAACTCCAAATTAAAATCTGACTAACCTAATGTGTACATCTACCCACTACAAACAAACTGGCGAAGACAGATCTAAAATCGGACGGCAAATGAACCCGATATTGCAAAACCAATTTCTGACCCTTTATTTGTTAATTCTCCAGTTACTGATGTTGTAGTTGTTGGGCCTTAGATTATTGATGGTACAAAGGAATTGACCCTGATTCAAAACCATGCCCAATAACCAAAAAGGCAATGGTCTGCACGTGACTCCTTTATGATGAGTGAGGGTTTCGAAAACTCCTTTGCAGTACTAGATAACGCAAAAAGAGAGGGGCAAGAAGGAGCTGGCTTGGCAATGGCCAATCGAACAACGGTGGAAAGGGTGGCACAAAAGGGCTTGACTACAATGGTGCAGCGTGTGGCGCTAGCGACCGGTAGGAGGCAAACGGTGCTTTCCAAGTACTTATTCCTTCTCTTCTTTCTTCTTCCTCTCTCTGAACTTTTTTTTTTTTTTTTTTTGCTTGTTCTGCCGGGGTCAAAAACTTGCGACAGATAGGGAGGGTGTCAATTTTGACAAGATGGGTATAATAGGATGTTCAGCACGCAAGTGGGATGGGGTCTATTGGGGTTTTGATGAAGTGGGAAGGTTTGCAGTTTGAGAAAAGAAGGGGCTACGACTGGGTTCTTTCTGGTTGATGGGAAAAAGGGAAAAAGGCTAGGTTTAAGTGACTGTATTGGACGATTAGAGTTTTGGGGTGGAGGTTTTTTTTTATTTTTTTATTTTTATGCTCTGCTTCTTGGTTTAGGTGACTAGGATGGGGTTTGGACAATGACGATGGAGGAGAAAGAGGTGGGCGTCTGACAGAGGCAGGAAAAAGGGTTTCGTTCACGCTGATGAGTCTTGGATCTGGAGATGGAGAACGATAAGGGATGGGTTCAACAGATTTTTATGGAAAAAGAAAGGCATAGGTTCCTATCTGTGACTGGAGACGATGAATAAGGGTAATCACGCTGACGATCGCAGGATCGTTCGGCTTTGATACCAATCTGATGCAGACCCAAGGGTTAGAGCTTGCTTAGGATGCCGGAGCATGTGTCCAAGGACACTTCGAATCGTTGAGAAGACTTCACACATGAGGGCATACCTCCAGGATAAAATCCACAAATCTATTAATCAATCAAAGTTTGAAAAATAACATATTGCAGTGCCATATAAATAAGAAAGCAAACCTAGTGCAATTAGAAAACCTAATCTAATCATGGAAACTTCCCTAATAACAATGCAATTAAAATTCTACTAATAATATAATCCTAATCTATAATAAGGGGGACCACTTAGGGCCCATATTGCATCAGTTACTAATAAAATAAAATATTTCTTAACTATCTTGGGTGGGACTACTAGTGGGCCCGTTCTGCATCACCTTGTAAAAGGATGCAGTGTCTCCTTACCAAGGCAATCAATGAAATATAATTGTTCACTCTCCACTTTAGCATTGAATCTATCTATTGGAATGATGTAGACTTGTGAATGTACTTCAGTTTTTGCTTGGAGAGTAATCATTGGTTACCATCCCCTTGTTGTTTCAAACAGTCCCAATATCAGACTGTTACACATCAGTTCCCTCTATTGTGCATTTAAGGGGCTGATTTGGCTCCCAAATGGATCTGACCTTTATACATGAGTACAGGTCCCATGTGCACGATCATACACTTTCATATAAGCCAATCAAACATTAAGCCACTGTGTGATCTTCTATGAAGCATAGGAACTTTCAAAATGTACACGTACCCATACCAGGTACTTATCCATACACGTACCGGATATGGCTATGGCAAAAAACGTATCGGTTATAGTCAAACGTACCCGGTATGTTTTGACTTTGTGGGTACGAGATGAGTACGTTTGTGGATACGGGATGGGTACATTCCTGGTACTTTTGTAAGTTCTTTTTTTTTTTTTTTGTAAAAACTTTTGTAAGAGTTTGAAAAAGCTAAAAATATAATTTTTAACTTTAGCCCAACCCTTCTCAACGAACATTAAAAGGAAAAAGGCTTTAGCCCTAATCCATCATCAATTCCCTCGTTTCCAACAGAAAAAAAAGAAAATGGAAAGGAGGAAGAAGAAGAAAAAGGAAGGAATGTTGGATTATGAAATATAAAAAATGATATTGCTTTTGCTCCTTTTTTTTAATTAGGTTGAATTCGTAATGGTATTAAGTAATTTTTGGCTTGTTGCATCTAAGAATTCTAACATATTTTAATTATTAGCATACTGCATTATTAAAAATTTTTAAAATATAATGCTTTAATGACGTACCCCAGCCGTACCCATATTCTGTCTTTGTAAGATTTTGCCGTATTAGCGTACCTGTACCGTACCCGTATCAGTACCCACACCACTTCATAGGTGATCTTATTGGTCTTCGGTGAATGAATCCACATCAATTCACTTTCATGCACATCACTTCACTAGCTAAAGGCCTGAAAACACAAACCACAAACCACAATTCCTAGGTGCTTTACGCTTACAGACATGCTTTGCTGCTCTACCTAAAATCCCCTCTCGCTCTTGTTACATGCAGTTGGATATAACAGTAGCAGTTTCTCACATCATCAAAATACAAAGTTTCGGTAATAGCTGTGTCCAGTTGCAAGCAAGTACAAATGCTGCTACAAGAAAGCCCCCCCAGAAGAAACAAATTTACGACCTCAGACCTCGGAGGCTTTTAGGAGGGATCGTCTTGTGATAGAGCTACTCATGCAAATAGTACTACTTTATCTCCTCTATATAACCCCTCCATTCAACCTCTTCTATCGATGTTAAGTATCTGCAGGAGCATCATTGTGTACCATATCATTCCCACTGACAGTATGAACAGAAGAGGAGCCTCTTCTGAATCTATTCTGACATTAATTTGTCCCAAGGAACTGTTCTAATATGAACACTGAAGGCAAGTAACAGTGAATCTGTGGAAACCCATATCAGTCAAAGGAAAGCATTTTCGCGTACTAATCATCATTGAATTACAAACACTCATCTGCCAAATCCTTTCACTAGGGATCCAAACTATACATTCCACCATCAGGACTTCAGCAGCAAATGTAGGTTTCCAGGTTCTATTCTCTTGGATGCCATTCATTTATTTGTTTGGACTTCATAACAGTTGCTCTAGAATTTCTCTGCCAGCTCCAATTCAAGGAAAGGTTGTAATGTTTATTTTTAAAAGAGAAAGTGATTAATTGATAGCTTCAGAATAGAACATAAGACAGCCAATGTATTATCAGGAACAACAGTCCAAACTTCTGTGTCTAATCCATGGGTGAAAGCATTCACATGGAAGATGCATGGAAGTTATAGTGGCTTCTTGTAATTTGCAGTGAGGTAATATGTACCGTGGACCAGTGCTGTGGACTGAAGCACATCCCAGCCCAACTACCTTCTCCTATACCGCAATCCCGAGGCAACACTGAGTAAGTATGCCTTTCAACATCTGAAAATTTAGTAACAAATATTAAAAATAGTTTTCCCCACAAGTCCCACAACTAAAAGAACTCAGTTTCAAAGAAAAACATGCAAACATATGACCTTAGCCATTTTACTAAAACCGAATATTAGAGAAAGTGACACAGGCCTATTACACCAGAATACAGCTTCAGCTTATTATTATGCTCCTAAAAAGCAGAGACATGAATATGGGAACAATGCAGCATCAAAAGAATGTCATCACAAATGCAGTAAGTTGATCTTAATGTCAGTAAATCACTGCAAAAGACATGACACCACTGAAAACCATGAGGGAAAATAAATAAGTTACAAATATCAGCGCATGAGTGGAGTTCATTCAGTAAAAAAGGCATCCCCGCCAATATTACCAGTTAAAAGCCAAAAACTATTTGTGCAAAGAAGGAAATTATTATGAATTTTAATCAAAAGTTACTCGAAATATCTTACCCTTGATCCATGACAAGAAAACTTCACATCAATTTTCTAAAACTATGATTCCACCATAATAACTCTAAAGCATGGAAAATTCAAAAGTACTGGGAAATGTTTTAAGATTTTACAGGGATGTTTTGTTTATGTAGCCTTATAACGGCATCCTCATAATTAAATAATAATGCCTAGTAAAAAGTTCAAGTAGTAAGCCAATTCTAAGGTTTTAAATCCAAATGGAGGTCTTCAAGCTAGTCGGGATTGGAACGAATCAGAGCTATCCATGCCAGTCTTTGCATCCACATCGGACCAGTATGGTCATTCCAGTCTGAAAAAATGGCATATAGAAAAAACCAGAAGAATAAGAAATAATGGAAAATAGGTTTAAAAAGTGCAAAAGAAGCAATTTAAGTTGCATCTCATCTCAATTACAAATATGTTATGTCTTGTTAAACACCGTAGCAATGCCCATGACTTAACATAGCTAATAGAAGGGGTGTTGAGCACTGAAAGAGTATAAATACATCATATGGATTCATGAGTTCATAGTTAAACATTGCTAAAGGTTTTCAGGTCTCGACCGCACCTTTAGAGTGAGAAACAAAAGACATAAAGGAAGAATGCAAAAATGTAAGAGAAGAATCAAAATCCTAGGACTTTAGATCGTGAAACATGATTGAATTTGCACTAAAAAGGAGTTTATAGCACAGAATGAGCTCTAGAGAACTTTAGAATAGAGGAAATGAGAAAAGGAAACAAAACAAAATAGTTAGGTTGGAGAAGTCTTCAAAGAGGCTTGGGGCCCATACAGAACAAGTTGGACAAGTCACCCCACGGGCTTACCAAACAAGTTGAGATGTCTCACCTTGACTCATCCAAAAAGCAAAGGAAATTTAACCCCTATATTGTATAAAAGATGCGGTTCCATTTTGGAAGCAACTAGCATTGAGTCAACCCGAAAAAGTCAATTCGATGTTGGAGGAAATTTGAAACCAAGGACACCCTAATCAACTCACCAACAATCTCTTCTCTCATCTTTCTTTCTTCAATCTCCCTTTTTCTCTTCTTCCTTCTTTAATCTTTTCTTTTAACCACTAACACCCCGTTTCTTTACTAGAATTTTTGGAATTCATGTCAAGTGGTTGTTTAGGAATTTCAAATGTTGGGAGTTTTGGAATGCTGCTAAATTCAATCATTTTTTAATTCCTTGTTTCGTTCATGCTGGAATTCTTGCCTGAGAATTTCATGCATCATGTATTCCATAAATTTCTCTGTTTCATAACTACAAAAAAATTCTGAATGGAATTATATATTTTATGCATTGTGTATACCCAACTTTATGATCATGAAAATGATACCCACCTTAGGAATTACAACAGGAGGCCCACCTTTTGGAATTATAACATGGCCCCACATTTAGGCTTTATTGTACATGAGGCCCACCTTTAGAAATCGCAGCATGGGACCCACCTTTAGAAATTAGAACACAGGCTCACCTTTTAGGAATTGTTGTACATGAGACCCACCTTTACAAATTTACATAAAAGAAAAGTACCTTTATCACTTGTATCAAGGCGAGATACTATAAGGTGGCCATATGAATCCACTGTCCCTAGGATTACACCTGAATTACCTATAAATAATGTAGCAAATAAATGGATCAACAACAAAGGACTACTAATGAAAATGGATGCAAAAAACAAAATAATACAATCAGGTGCAACTGAATATGCATTTTAAATGAATATATTAAAGAACTGGGAAAATAGCAATTTATCCCCTGTACTTAGCCCTGATTCCAAAGTGCCCCCTCGTAGTTTAAAATTTGCAATAAACCTACCTAAACTCACAACTAAAGTGCAAAGTGGATGTCTGTTAATGAAACTTGTAAAAGCACAAAATTACCCTTCTTCTCTATTCAGTCTTTCCATCCCCTTCCTCCCTCTCACATCCATCTAAAACCCCCAAAGCCACCTCAGAGAGACTAGACAATCCCTTACAACCCACAACTCACCGGACCACTTCTCCATCCTCTATTCAGTAACGCTAGCTTCATCTCCCAAAACCTAACCAATCACACACCACTGCATCATCACTGCACACCATTGCTTTGGATTATGTTCAAGCTAAAAAAAAAAAAGAAAGTTTCAGAGCAGGGAGACCCGCAATCTCCCTGCAGCAAGAGATCATTTCTCCCTGCTGTAGGGAGACGACGGGGAAACTCGAGGGAGAGAGAGAAAGAGGAAAAGGGAGGGGTGGAGGGGGGTGGGGCAGCAGGGAGGCGGTGAGGAGGCTGGAGAGAGAGAGGGGGAGAGGGAAAGCAGGGAAGAGGAAGAGGGAAGAAGAGGGAGGAAGGAAGGGGTGGGGGTATTTTGGGAAAGTTTTTATTTATTTTTAAATGGGTGTGTAAACTGAGAAATTGTATGTGTTAAAATAAAAGCTCCCATCAAAATAAACAGATTCCGTCACTTTTACAATTCAGTTTTAAGTCCAAGGTGGTTTAGTGCAAAAGTTTAATGTTGATAGGGCACTTTGCAATCGGGTCAAAGTACAAGGGCATAATTTGCTATTTTTCCTAAACAATTTGAAATAGCTGCTCCTCTATATTAAAAGGATTTCATTTCCTCATCATTCTTCACCTGTCCAATCATTAACATAATTATCAACATGTCATACAAATAATAGTTTGTCTGGATGTAGTTATGCAAAAGGTAAAATGAGATCTAGTAGTCAGAGAGAAGATATGGTGAAGGGAAAATTAGGAAAACCAAACTTCAAAAGAGTTGAATTACTCTCATTTTTCTCAAAATTATTCTAACACTACATGTCATTTACTTACCAGAAGAGAAAAGGGAAAACATCATAAAATTGAAGTTAAAATGAAAGAAATGATATTCATTTAGTGTAAATAACAAGGGTAATATATTATAACTTCCAAGAGAATATATATATAACCTTCACTAACTTAACAAGTAAAGAAGTCAGATTCTTCCTCATTTATATGAACCTTTCATCTAAGGTGTTGCTCATGTTTCAGAATCCTGCATTCACTAGTAGTACAATATGCATGACTTCTATATTTAGCTGTCTAATAGGGCTGTAATAAGGAAGTTTTCAACTTGTCTGTACCTTTTTGAGTCTTCACTACTTGTTTTAATGTCATTTTTTGAATAGTTTTAGAAATCATCTTTTGAACTTCTAGGTTCCACCTTTAAGTTTCCATACGTGTATAGGTCATCATTCCCTTAGATTCCCCAACAGCCTATTTTGTTACCTATTGAATACAGCTCACCATTTGATCCTACACCATTAAGAGTCATGTCCCATTTCCAATTGCCTTGCACTGTGCCTCTTCCTATAAATGTTGTTGTTTTTCTCCTTTTTAAATTCCACCACCTTACTTCTGAGCAATTTCTCATTTATTTGCTTTCTTAATCTTAAAACCAATATCCAAAATGAATGGCCTATATAGTGATGCAAGACCATCAAACCTAAAAGTTTTAACCTATGTACGAGACAAATATTGTGCAGAGCATTGACTTCCTTCCTAAAAGTTGTGTAAGCAAATTTGATATCATAATGGAATTTCTAAACATGACTTTGTTAAGAGAAATGAATATAGGAGATCATATACAGTTACTTACAGTCCACCCCAGCAAGTACTACACTCTGAATCTCTGAACGATGTGGGCAACGATTGACCAATGATGAATGTATTACCTTCATACAGCATAATAAATTCCATGGAATTAATACCAAATAGAATATCAAAAAATCCATTAAATGACAATGTTAATGCTATATTACAAATATAAGTAATAACACTTCTCATTAAAACAAAGAAGAGGAGGAAAACATATGCATGCCTCTGCTTGAACAGGAATCAAGAGGCTCTCCTTTCCTGTGGAAACCGTGGAATCTTCCATTGATATCTACAAGAAAAAGTATAGCAGTTAAACAAGTAGAGTGATAATTATTAAAGTTAATCATACATGTTAAATATATTAACTCAAGATACATAAACATATATTTTATTTAAGTTAGTTGGAGCATCCACAAATACTATTTAAATCTGTCCAGCATAATTGGAATAGCTAGTATAAGATTTTTTTTTTTTAACGAGCCGAATGCATAATCAACCAAGCTAGTGTCGTAAAAGAATTTGAAGTGTATGCCTTGATACAAATTTAGAGTGTTGATAAGGAATTGCCAATGAATAATTTCATACAACAATAAAGTATTGAATAAAATCAGCTCTCAACTGTTCTCTTTATCACTGTCACTATTGCACTCATCCTCCCTATGTAGTCATCATTACTCTATCACTCACTTCCACTCCAATAATACCACTGCAGGGAATTCAGCCAATTAAAATTTGACAATGATAATCTGTATATTCAACATAACAAATGCACTCTGCATCATCCTGTAAAACTAGAGGAGCTCTATGTTATATTCTCGCTGATTTAACAACTCGACGCAATACAAAGAGTAAAACAAGACAAAACAAGGTATTCACCAATCACCATGATCACACGGTCGAGAATAACCTACCATAGCGCTGACCATTAACTATGAATCTTCCCATGTATTAGTGATTATCAATTCATCATAACCAGGGTCGAGAAAAAATCAAGCAAATGATAAGCTACAACTTTGGAAAAAAGGAAATCTGGTCCGTCTAATGATAGATAATCATCAAAATGAAGACAATTCGCACACGCAACCAAGTGTTGAACTTGTTCAACAAAGCCAGTCGAGCTGGGACGAGTCTACCAAGTTTCGATTTTTATCGCGGACCCTCCGAGAATCTGGTTACTTTCCCTTTGCTTACTCAGGGTTTCTGATTCGTGAAACAGTTCAATTCAGACCTTCACAAAGGCAATAGCTCTAGTCGGACCCATTCCAACTGAGCACTCCGCCTGCTTTAACAAAACAGGAAACATAGTTGGCAGAATTATTCTACGATCTTGAGCACGACTACATCAAGAGCTACAGAAATTCAACGACGATAGAGAAGATGCAGATGTGGAAGAAGAATACGAAATGGAATAGGTTAAAGCGGTTGCAGATGTTGGGCGAATGAAAGTAGAATACCTGGACTTTGTAAACGCGGCACCCAGAGGCAATGTAGACCGAACAACAGGAACCATTTCCATCAACCTAATCAACAGGAGAACCAATAGATTTGATAGTGAAAGAGAGAAAGAGAGAGAGAGAGAGAGATGGAGAGAGAAATGAAGGCTAGGGTTAGGGCATGTACGTGGAGGGCGAGGCGAGTAGATTGAAGGCTTGCAGGAGAGGGGTTGAGCAGGGGTGGAGGAAGAGCTGCCTTTCTCAAGCTCTTTGCTGACAGCGCCATTTCCAAAAGCGGGAAGCAGAGTGGGGTGTTTTGGAGTGAAGTCTTATGTCTCTTGCTTATGAGAGGTGGGCATGCAGTGGGCAGAGTTAGGACTTGTTGGGCAGCTCTACTCTTTTTCTCAGTTATCAATTTAAAATAGAGCTATTAAAAAAAGAGTTAAACAAAGAAGAAGCTAAAATAAAAAAGAGTGTTTGGAAACATACAGATCTATTATAAATAGATTATTTGGTATACCCTTTATTTGCTTACTTTTAGAGGGCTTGCCTCTTATTTAGAAGGGTAGTTTATGTCAGTATGTAAAACAAAATAAACTCATTATAGACCATAGAGATTACATTCAACATATCATTAAAGAACATATTCATTATCTATACACATCAGAACTAGAGAGCCAGATCCAAACCATGGGCTTGTATCACTGACGGCGACCAAGTGACACTAGAATACAACATTCACATCTCAGGTAACCGAACTCGAGCCTGAATTCAAGGGTAGTGGAACACCAACGAAGTTGGTGGAGTACATGCACACAATACTTGTGCAAGTTGCACATCACATAAACATGCCCATTTAACCCATTTTCGAATCTGCACATCAAACTGGGGCCAACCACATAGCAGGGGTTCAACGAGTGTACAGTTTCAGTTCAAATGTACTAGTCAAAACTGTTTCATGTGGGAACCAAGTCCTGCCAAAGAAAAGGTAAAATCACTTGCTTGTTTTGAAACATATAGACCCAACAGTCATAGTCATTGAGATCCAACTGATTTGCTGCCACAGTAACGAGCAGGGGAAGGTGTTATGTGGGATAGTTGGATTCGTTAAGGACTTCAAAGAGGCTAGGTAGTACCCTTCAGCTTTCCTACAAAGGAAGAACAGTAGGTTTGGCAGTCAAGAGGAAAATGCCATAGTATATAGAAAATTATTCTAACATCCATTATGACGAGGATGGATTTTCATTGGTTAAAAGGTTACAAATTGACTGTGACATGCCACTGCCAGCAACATTCCAATTTCCACAAGCAGAACATGAAGTTGAAAATATGATGCAACCTTGAAAGGAACTTTGATGGATGGTTAGAAGCGGGAAGGTGAGACAGTGGTTCCGTTTTCTTGTTCTTCCTCCTCCTAAGCTGGAAGAACTGCTGCATTACATCTGAGCACTTAGTTGCCAGGATCCCACGTCGAATTGTCATCTTTGGATGGAAAGGGTGGACCGGCCCAGGCGGACGATCTGAACCATTCCTACCTTCGTCGCCACCAGGAAAAAGGCTGGAAATAGAAAAAGAAAAAAAAGCATGAGTAGAAGAATAAAAAGGGATTGCATCAAGCAACAAATTTGTATAGAAAAGCTAGGAACATCTCATGAAGATTTTAAGGTTGGACTCAAACTTTTCAGTTGCATTTTCCAATAGTGCACTTGTTGAAAACAATATTTTCTACTATTTTTTATTTTTATTTTCATGGTTTCTCTTCTCATATCACTAATGGAAGAGTTACCCAAGTTTATTTGGCTGGAGAAAAAAGAAGGCCAAAATAGCATCCCATTCCTACCTAAATAATGTAATTTCTCATGTTCAACCACCCCCAATGCATAGGAAAGGATTGCCATCCTCCACTGAAACAATCAGAAGACTTGCAATTTGAACCACACTCAAATGGACCACCACATTTGAGATAGAAACAAGCTCAAAAATTTATCAGTGAACACAACATCTTGGAAATGATGATCAATGGATGGAATCATGAACACTCATGCTTATGTGCTGCATCCCTTTAAAGAATGAATCTTTGACCATTCCTAGCTGGAACTGTTAATCATACAACAAAAATGTACACAGGAGCAATCTCCTTGAATTGCACGCAGCAAGGGTGGCACCCATCCAATTATATAGAACTCTTAAATCACCATTGCATGAGAATTGAGAAGCACTAAAATTACCGTAACAACCAATTATCTCGTTATTATTGGTACTATTTTTAGAACTGATTGACAGTAGCTTTCCAAGTGCTTGAATATGAGAGCAAAGAAAAAGGTTTATAGATTTAATCTACCATCATCACATACCTAACCCAGTTGCCATCAGCTCCTAGAAGCTTATTTGGTGCCCTTCGGACCACAATATCAATCCTAGCCTGAATGATTGCCCCAGCACACATTGGACATGGTTCAAGTGTAACATAAAGTGTCGTTTCCCAGAAAATATCAGCAGAACAGAATGCTAATGGGAAAAGATGAGAGAAGTAAAACCAACAGCGAACGCAGCATCACATAAATCAAGAGCATTTCACACATATCAAAGACCTTTACATTTGTAGAAAGTGCAAAATAGGATAGATGTGTGATATTTGTGATTTGGTAGCTATCACTTCATGAAATTGAAAATCATACCATCACACACCATTACTCCATAGAAATTCATCAACTACACCAATTAGCCATATAGATAGTATAAAACAAACAAAATTTCAAGATTTTACTTTCTAATAATAATCCATCAAGTTTACAAAAATCACAACACATATCCATCAAGTTTCTAATACAGCCATTATCACAACCCATTCATAAAATGTAGAGTAATAAAAGATGAAGAAACACATGCTTAGAAAGATTTATCTCGCCAAATAGCATCTGCAATTGAATTTCTCTTGGCATCCATCTCTGTCCTATCTGTAATATCAACATTATAAGCTCCCATATCTTCCGGAACATTACTATTTTGCTCCACTTCGGCATTTTCACTAGAAAATTGTAAAAATAATTGGTCTTCCATATGCTCTTTTCTAATGAAATTATGCATCGCCATTGTAGCAATTACAATATTTCGTTGTACACGAAATGGGAAAGGAGCCATCCGCTTGAGGATAGGAAATCGAGCTTTTAATACTCCAAAGCTTCGCTCAATCACATTCCTCAACGATGAATGTAATCTATTAAAATATTCCTCTCTAATACAAGGAATAGCAGTACCTTGAAAATCTGGAAGCCAGTATCGAACGTTTCGAAATGGAGAAAGAAACCCTCGCATGTTTGTATAACCAGCATCAACCAAGTAATATTTACCTAAAGAGAATTAAATACAAATCATAAAAATTAATACTTGAATAAAATTTTGTATCATACATCTAATGAGATTAAAATCAATTTAAATGTTTTTTTACCAGGTGGAGCATGTGGAAACTTTAGCCTTTCATCAGAGATTGTGTCTAGGAGAATTCGTTGATCATGAGCTGTACTTTCCCATCCACATACCACATAGGTAAAGAGCATGTCAAATGAGCATACTGCCATTACTTGTTGCATGCAATCTCCCTTTTTACATCTATAAGAGATTTGTTTCTCTGGTTGGATAATGGCATACACAAGAGTTCCATCTAGAGCACCAATACAATCCTAGAAAAAATTGTGAACATTAAAAAATATTTATAATATATAGAGTAAAGAAAACAAAGTTACATATAGTATAGAAAGAGAGTAATACCTTAAAATATGGCTTAAAATGTGGATTCAAAAGGATTTCTTTTGGTACTATATCTAGTAGAGGCGGCTTTATCATGTCTTTGGCAAATAGCATCATTGCTTTCAATACCTGACGAAAGTGTCTATGAATAGTTTTTCCTGAGTGTTGAAATCTATCTTGTATCACTCTGTTTGTATGGGCATGTGTAATGACCATCATAAATATAGCCAACTGCTCCTCCACAAGTATATATTTGCTGTCTTTCAGGAACTTCTTTTCTCTAAAATACATGCATAAACGCCGAAACACATGTTGTTTCATACGAAGTAATTGATGACAGATGATGGGGTTACCATTCATAATGATTTGGACATGACCATATCCGGTTAGGATCGAGTTCCTACATGGTTGCTTAATTAAGCATCGTTGTCGCCTTTTGTACAGCAATATGATAAGTAATATTATTTTCTGAAGTGAAATTGGATCCATGTGCTCTGTATGTATCAAATAAAATGTAACAAATCATTCATTCATAGTGGATATGACAAATAATATCAATTAAAATACTTCCAAAAATTTCATTTATAGATAGTTCGACATAACATCAATGTCTCAACCCAAAATAATATCAAGCCATGTTTCCAAACAACAAAAGAGAGACATAACATTCATAATCATCAACCTATCAACTAGATACCACTAACACCTCCATATGCATTCTCTCTCTCTTTTTCCATTTGAGATTTGAGCCAGTTCATCCTACCTTCATTTGACCTAAGTCGTATTCAAATCGTTCTTTTCTCCTTAACCTCAAAACAATGAGCAGCTGCATACAATGGGCTACTATCAGTCAGTTCGGGCATGGCATGCAATAAGTCAATACATTCGCCAATGGTATCTCTTCAATTTGAACAGGAGTAGCAGATAACTGATTTGATGCTTTTATTGATGCAGCGAGCTCCATTATGCATGTGTCTATTGCATCATTACTCTTCAGTGATTGCTTTTTAGAAGGCCTTGGTCTCTTTCGCCTAATATTTGCCATCAAGACATCTGTACCAACCTCACTAGCAACTGAGTCTTCTAGCATGGTGGACTATGGGGTTCTAAGGTCTGGGGATGGAGTATCATCATAATGATTCAAGTAAAGAGAATCAGAATCCATATTTATTGTAATATCTTCAAACTGACCATCCATTACCGGAGCCCATTTATCATCACCTCTAGCTGAAGTACCATCAAATAAAGCAGCCATCTCTTCAGGAAAAGGAAGGGGCTTGGACTTAAATACCTTGGCATCTTTGTGTGTCTACAATAAAGTTTAATAATAATGGTCAAAGGCTATCACTTGTTTTGTAAATGTTAAAAAAAACTAGAAATTATATATACCTTTAGGTATTCGATCCATCTGTCTTGTTCCATCTCCACACAACCTGTATGTGGATTAAAGCCTATGCTAGTTTGACTTGTCAAGTGCAACCAAGCATTGTATAATTTTTTCATTTGATTCAATTGATTCTTTAGTTGCTTTTGGTTGAAGTTGTGTTTTGTCCTAAGATTAAAATTTTCTATAATCACTTTCCATGCCTTTGAGCTAAATGATCGCGCTTAAAAATGTAGGCGTGGAAATGAATTACGGAATCAAGGTCCGACATTCACGCACTTTAAGCGTTAAGAAGAATGGGAAAATAATTATAGTTCATCATTAATTTCCCTTTCGTTTACATGGGTTCAAGTGCCCTGACCGCGGGGATGCAGGTTGTTTACATACATTTTGAAAGTTTACAACCCCTCCCTCAAGTCTCAGATGTGATCTCAATTTGGAAAATACAAGAAAATGTACATAAGGTGGAAGAAAATGTGGAAAAAGGGGAAAAAATGGGGGGTGACCGTGACCCACGGTCACTGCCCCGTTCCAGTGACCGTGACTCACCCGCGGTCACTGGGGCCTTCCAGTGACCGTGACTCACCCGCGGTCACTGGGGCCTTCCAGTGACCGTGACTCACCCGCGGTCACTAGGACCTTCCAGTGACCGTGACTCACCCGCGGTCACTAGGGCCTTCCAGTGACCGTGACTCACCCGCGGTCACTGGAACCTGCCAGTGACCGGGGGTCACGGTCACTAACAGACAATGGCCTTGTGCCTCCGATTTTTGTGCTGTCCGTGCTGGTTCTTTCTTGGAACTTCTTTCAAGTGTTGGAACTCCATGCTTATGACTTTGGAGCGGTGGACAACCATCAAGAAGATCACATTTTATCATGGAATCAATTGAAACCGCTGTAACTCATCATTCGTGTTTACGGACTGCATTTTTGTTTCAAGTCCGAAATGGGCAAATTTGAAGCTGGAGTTGTGTCATTTGAACCTATCATTTTCAAGGAACAAAATGAGGCCTAGAGAGGCTTCTTTCACAACTCTTGTAATGGCTAAGAAGCCCTACGAATGAGAGAAACAGAGGTGACAATGTCATCCTCTCAAAAATTGGCGTCGTACGAACATGGTATCGACTTTGGCCATTTGCCTTCCTTCTCTCCTTCTGAATTTTCTTGCTCACCTTTAGAACTAAGAAAAGAAGGTGGGAATGGTCGTGGAAGTGCTGCTGGAGCTTGCTTCTTGTTGCCTTAGGTGGTGCCTTTCTTCAATTTCTTCACTTTTCTTCCTTATGTGTGTGTCTCCCCATGTTTCTTCCAAATTTTCCCTTTTTATAGACTCCCAATCAGTTTTGTGCAGTTTTGGGGAGTTAATAGCAGTTGTGGGGAGTTGGATTTCGAAGAGGAGTAGAGGGAAACCACCCAAAATCGTGGGAAACATCCTTTGAAGGTCCGTGACCGCAGGTTAGGCCACGGACGAGGCCCAATTTCAGGTTTTCGCGTATGTGGCCCATTTTCATCTGTTTTGGGCTCAAACGAAGTCCGATTGCCACCAAATTTGGAGGGATGCTTCTAACACTATTCTCTACATGTCATAAAAATTTCAGCCATTTTTGACTTCAGGAAGTTGGTCAACTTTTTCATTAATTGGGCCCCGGTCACGGACAAGGCCCACTTTTGGAACATTGCATATGCGGTCTATTTTCCATTGTTTGAGGCCCGAATGAAGTCCAATCATCACGAAACTTGGAGAGATGTTGCTTGAGAGCATCTTAAGTGTTTCATAGAAATTTCAGCTCTGTTTGACCACCTGAACTTGGTCAACTCCTTTTGTTTGTGGGCCCCGGTCACTCCCAAAGCCCATTCTTGGAATTTTGCATATGTGGTTTGTTTCCACCTGTTCAGGGCCCAAACGGTGTCCAATCGCCACGAAACTTGGAGGGATGCTTCTTGACACCATTTTGAGTGTGTCACAGAAGTTTTAGCTCTGTTTGACCACCTGAACATGGTCAACTCCTTTTGTTTTTGGGCCCCAGTCACTCCCAAGGCCCATTCTTGGAATTTTGCATATGTGGCTTGTTTCCGCCTGTTCGGGGCCCAAAAGGTGTCCAATCGCCACGAAACTAGGAGGGATACTTCTTGACACTATTTTGAGTGTGTCACAGAAGTTTCAGCTCTGTTTGACCACCTGAACATGGTCAACTCCTCTTGTTTGTGGGCCCCGGTCACTCCCAAGGCCCATTCTTGGAATTTTGCATATGTGGCTTGTTTCCGCCTGTTCGGGGCCCAAAAGGTGTCCAATCGCCACGAAACTAGGAGGGATACTTCTTGACACTATTTTGAGTGTGTCACAGAAGTTTCAGCTCTGTTTGACCACCTGAACATGGTCAACTCCTCTTGTTTGTGGGCCCCGGTCACTCCCAAGGCCCATTCTTGGAATTTTGCATATGTGGCTTGTTTCCGCCTGTTCGGGGCCCAAAAGGTGTCCAATCGCCACGAAACTAGGAGGGATACTTCTTGACACTATTTTGAGTGTGTCATAGAAGTTTCAGCTCTGTTTGACCACCTGAACGTGGTCGACTTCTTTTGTTTGTGGGCCCCGGTCACTCCCAAGGCCCATTCTTGGAATTTTGCATATGTGGCTTGTTTCCGCTTGTTCGGGGCCCAAACGGTGTCCAATCGCCACGAAACTTGGAGGGATACTTCTTGACACTATTTTGAGTGTGTCACAGAAGTCTCAGCTCTGTTTGACCACCTGAACTTGGTCAACTCCTTTTGTTTGTGGGCCCCGGTCACTCCCAAGGCCCATTCTTGGAATTTTGCATATGTGGCTTGTTTCCACCTGTTCGGGGCCCAAACGGTGTCCAATCGCCACGAAACTTGGAGGGATGCTTCTTGACACTATTTTGAGTGTGTCACAGAAGTTTCAGCTCTGTTTGACCACCTGAACATGGTCAACTCCTTTTGTTTGTGGGCCCCGGTCACTCCCAAGGCCCATTCTTGAAATTTTGCATATGTAGCTTGTTTCCGCCTGTTCGGGGTCCAAACGACGTCCAATCGCCACGAAACTTGGAGGAACACTTCTTGACACTATTTTGAGTGTGTCACTGAAGTTTCAGCTTTGTTTGACCATCTGAACTTGGTCAACTCTCCAGTTGACTTTTTTATGACAGTGGGCCCTTGTTTTAGCTGTTTGAAGCCCAAATGACCCCGGTTTGATTTGAAACCTGGAGGGACTGACATCAATAACGTCTTGGAGTTTTCATCCAAATTTCATGCAGTCTGGATTTGAGGCAGTAGGATTTTGAACAGTAACCTATTCATTGCATGCGTTAGGTCACTATTCACTCTAAATTGAGATAGTTAGCATGTTTTCTATCCGAACAGCCTCCCCTTGACTTGAAACTTTGGGAGAATAATGTCACGACCCGAGCCCAGAATTCGGGGGTTAGCGAAAAGCTAAACCGGTGACACACGTACTCCCGTGCACGTGCACCCAAACCCAGTCCAGATGCACGCACACAAGGGATCTAACACGTGCGAAACAGACGAACGCGGAAGCTGTAGATATCATAGCAAGCAACAAAGAAAATAGCGGAAGCCAAAGCAGAAACAAATACGGAAGCGACAAAGACAAATACACTGATATAAAACCAAATACACACCAAAACCATATATACAAAATACACAGAATACAAGTCCAAAGTCCAAAGATCCACAGTCCAAATACAAGTCCCCTGAAACCAAAACTCAAAATCCCAAAACGAAAAGCCACTGGAAGTATGCATGAACGCACTCGGCAGAGATGATCAGGCCCACTCTGCCAAACCTGAGGGTGCCTCTACACTCGCCCCTGCAGCCTCCTCGACCGCCGGGGAGCTGGGCAAGGTATCTGTGCCTGCAACACCACAGACAACACAAATGAATACAACGATCCAGCAAATATAAGTAACAGGGGTGTAACACTCATAGTATCAAAGTGAATAAATGACAGAATAATGATTTCAGAGTTTCATCTTAGTAAGCTAAGCAAATCGTGCATAGAAGTAAAGCATGATATGTGAATCAAACATAGAAATACTGACTAAGTGGCTACTACGTTAACCATGTTCTCTCCAATAGAGAGCAGAGCAGAGCAGAGCAGATGAGAACACCACTGACCGGGCCAGGGTACAAGTGGGTCTCGGTTTCCTGGGTTCCGGGGTCCCAAGACAAAGCAACACTGCAGTTATACAGAGATACAGAGATTTAAGCCAAAGGTAACCCCGTCGGGCATCCTAGGGCTGAGGCTGAGTAGAGCCAGACTAATACCAATCAAATCAAATCCATAGAAAGGGAGATTATCCGCTTTGGACTCACCGATGACAAAGACCGGATCTTATCCTCACGTATTAACCTCTGGGCAGAGCCACCCGGGAATACCCAAACTCAGAGATAAACAAAGCCAGCAGAGCATAGATATAAATCCAAAGCACAGCATAGATCAAAGCATAGTGCAGAACGAAGCATAGAACAGAGATACAGGACGAAAACAAAAATGACTACGGAATGCATAAACTTAGATTAACAGAACAGAGGGCAAAATCATAAACAATATGCAATGCATCTCAGATTAATACGGAGTCAAGGTTCATTACAAGCCAGTCCTAAGCTAGTTGTTCACTGTCACTAACCGTGCATGTTGATGTAGTTTTAAGTTAGTCAATGCACCGTTGCCATCAAAGTGTTGCAATGTAATCTGTGCGTGCACCGACGTCCCTTAAACCAACACCCATGGGGAGGTGCTTAATAGTAAATCAACACTCACATGAATAAGTCACAGCCTAACAGACTATTCATGCGATCCAAGAATCCATTGGGCCGGTTTACATGGGTGGTTAACCTGTATTTGAGTCCTACCAGTCTCACCATTATCCTAAGTTATGTTTCAGAATTGCCATGCCTAACGGTTTAGCTATGGGGGACCTATGGTTGAGCCGAAGACATCTTACGCGCTTGTCGTACTATGCACTACGGCTTCACCTTGGTTCCATTCAAAACACAGCTAAACTGATCATCCTTCCATCTCTGATCTAATACCTTTTTACGGCTGAGCTACAGTCAGTATACGGCTTAGCCGTAGACCAATCCACGGCTTGGCCGTAGCATTCCACGGCTTAGCCGTAGCCTCACCGTAGGAGTACTGATATCAGAAAAGTTTCGACTGATCAGAGATTTAATTCACGGCTGGGGTACGGTTGGGTCACGGCTAGCTTACGGCTCAGCCGTAGGACAAATTACGGCTTAGCCGTAGCCTAGCCGTAGAACAAAAGTGAAATTTCAAGTCTCTGGATAGTGAGCCGTAGAAGTTCACGGCTTAGCCGTACAATACAGAGATGAATTCGGGCTGAGTACAGAAACTGAAATTTGACACAGAAACATCCCCAAACAAGCTACAGAGGTTCCAAATTCACAAGCATTGGCTGTAAACATCAAATACACTAAAGAAGATGGAAATCAAAGCATTCAAATAGAGCACCCATGTGTGTTATAAAAGTCTGTACTTATACTTGCCTCAAATCTGAAAAATCCTCTGAAATCAAGCTCCAATCCACTAAGAATCAAAACAAATCAAAGCAATAGCACATGCATGAGATAAGGGAAACACACATAGCTTGGAGAAGGAATCCAATCGAAGATGAAGAATGCAAAACGCACTTACCTAAGCAATTACAGAGAGGGGAGAAGAAAAGAACCCAATCGGTGGGTGCAAGCTCCCAACCCAACTTAGAACGAGAAGAGGATGAAGAGAAGGGAGAGAGAGAGAACGTGAGCTCCTGAATTCTCCTTGCATGCAACGTTGAGGAATGAAATGAGCAGGAGAGAGAGACATCTGGAGCTAACTTACTTATATAGGTTTGGAAGTTTAAGTCAAAGTCCAAAGAGTCTGGTTTATTTACAAATCAAGTCACATGAAGGTCCATCTTCCCCAATTGACTCCAAACGGATCTGACACAGTTACGGAAATTGTCGAGCTCAATGAAATACACGTGCTGACACCAAGATGATGCAAAGATGATATGAGCAAAACAAAAGCAAAATTACGAAAAAGGGCTTAGAACTACCTATTCCAGGTCAAAGGTTACTCAGCTACCTATCCAAGGCCCAAAACCAAGTCCAAAAGAATAAAACAAAACAAAACACACTAATGAGCCACTAATCCGGCTCAAAGGGGATCGGAGTGTTACAAATAACTTGGGGCATTCTTTGAGAATTTGTTCCAAATTTTATCTGCTTTGGCCTTCTGGAAGTAAGATCTTAGCCGATGACCTCCAAATTCGGGATTACTGTCTTCTAAGCTGACATGTAATGAAACTTAGGCCAAACAGAGTCTTTTCATCTTGAAAATTTGCAAAGTATCTTCTGAGCATGACTGAAGCTTCGCATCTAAATTTCATTAATTTTGGACATCGGGAAGCAGGACTTTGGTCAGTGACCCCCTGGCTTGGGGGGAACTGACCTCAGGCTGACATGCTTATGGCTTTTGAGTTTGATGATGTCTGTTCAACCCGAAATTTGAACTTCCTTTGAGAGTTCCAACTATCTTGATCTTCATGGAATGCCGGTTCTCACAGTGATTCCCCAGGATCTGCAAATAACCTCTGTAGCCTAAATTAAGCTGAGATGAGGTGTCTTCGCTGCAGTATTTGCAATTTTTATAGGTCAACACTAAACTGTACACCAGGCGACCACCGGATTTAACTTGTTCTAAACAAACATCAATGAGGCATTTTATCATACTATCAGACCAATGCGCACGATCAATGTCATCTGTTTCTTTCGCCTTTCCTTTATCCGACATTATAACTACATTCAACCACACAAAAAACATAAGAAAAAGTAATATTCAACTGACGGGCACATAACATAGCGGAAGATACATTTTCCGTAGTGTATTCTTTAATACAAATTTCAGGCACTTGGAAAATATAAATCAGTTCAATGTGCAAGTTCCATTAATTGGAATTTGGACTGCAAACATAAACATGTATGAAGCATGTTCCAAAAAGAAAGAATATCATCAAAATGCTCCGAAAGGACTCAAAGCAGTGTGCAAAGTACAAACCCAAAGCAATTTGGTCATTACAAGCATACACGAAAGAACATTAGAATTTATATACTCCAAAACTACCCAATCAATTCCACCATGAATGAGATCATTTTCATCAGGAAAATGAATGAGACAATGCCCTGCATTCACTGATACTACTTAGAAATATATTGGTAAAATTATGAGTCTGTATGAATGAGACAATACAGTTTTCTAATACTCCAATGCCCATCCCATCTTATAACAAACTCCATTACAGCAGTTTACATCTAGAACAGTACGGCATTTAAAGGCAAATTTCTAGCCTGGGAACCCTGGAGCAAAATGGTAACGCTGATGGAGAACATCATCATGTGGTTGAGACAGGATCGACTATGATGTTATTCTTGCTGAGAGATTGCTCTCCAGCTTACGTTTCTCCTTCAGAGATTGCTGAGCACAGCAGCCAGCACTCATCCAGGATATTGGAGCTCAAGTTGCTCAGCAACGCTCGGAGCAGAGCAGAGAGAGCATCATCTCCTGCCATTTCTCCTTCTCTTACGGGAAAATTTAATATTGAAGGTTGGCGAGAAAAAGGGCTGCTGTGAAATGCAGCGATCGATGTACTGTCCCCAGATTGATTTATATAATCCAAACCATACTAATTACCAACCGACGTGAATATTAAGTTAACATCGTTCTGACCTGGAGAAGCTCGAGTGGGAAGGATTCCTCTTCCCCTCAGTTTGGCAAACACACCCTTAGTTTTGAGGCAGCCCAAGAATCCCATCTAAGCACAATTAGACAATTTCTTTATGCATCCCTTAAACCAACATAATCCCCACAAGTGATGGCCCTTTGAGAATCTAAACAGAGAAAAGGGAAAATGAAAGAAATTAGGGTTTGAGAAGAAGAGAACACGCCCAATCATCTTAACCCTTTCCATCCATAAACCCCAAAGGCATAGTCCCAAATCCACACAAAATAAACTCATAGAAATTTCAAACCCTAGGACTCCTTCCATCGTCAAGAGCCCTAATCGAAACCCACCTTTGTGCTCTATAATTGAAAGAAAAAATTAAGAGAAAGAGAGATCAAGAAGAAGCATACCTGCTATGCGTGTTCCTTTCTCCTTCCCTTGCTGTCTCGAGCGCCTGTTTCTCTCGTCTCTCCAAACGAAACAAGCGCTCTCTTCTCCTGCTCCTCTCTTTTGTCCAAACGAAACAAGGTGGAAGAACGAAAGGGGTGAAACATGAGGTATATATTTCAAAGGACATTCGATGCCAATAAAACACCGTCCAAGGGTAATTTGGTCAAAAAAATTACCTCGGCCTCTGTATTTTTAAGACGCAAATCCTCTGTTTCTCAGGTGCAGGATAGGGCAGTATATGATTATTAGAGGATTTGCCTCTTAATGTCTAAATTGGGTAGAGGAGAAAATTGGGAACCAAACAATCTAATTTTTGAAACCTCTGTATGCTTTAGAAATTTAGAGGAGTAGAGGCTTAAAATAGAGATGCCAAACATGTGCTTAGAGTGATGCTCTCTCCCGAGTCGATATTAAAAAATCCCTCCATTTTCTTTCTTAACCTTCCAATATCCCAAATGCACATTCCTACCCATTCCCTTTTCTCTCTCTATGCCCATCTCTCTCTTCATGCCTACACTAAAAGCATCGTTTCTCCCTATTTCCTCTTATTTCTTTTACTCTCTAACTACACTCATCTCTCTTTACTTGCATAGTATCCTCCATTTCAAAACTTAAACCCTCATCCATTTTAAGATAATCTTCTTCTTCGATATCTACCATTATTTCATTATAGTTTCAAAACTATATATGGTTTGGTGCATTCATTAGGCATGAAAATGTTTTATTTTACTATCAAACATCATATTAGATGGTTTGAAAATATTCTGTAATGTCGAACATCTAGGGCATGAAATCCACAATTTTTTTTCTTTCTGTCTTCTATTCGGCCCTGAGCCGCTAAACATACAAGTAATCTTCTTCTTCTTCTTCTTCTTCTTTTTTTTGCAGATATCAATACTTTTTTTACTTTTTCATTTAGATTGCATATATGAATAAAGCAAGTTCTTCGAGATTGCGACCCACGGCCTCCCATAGGAGATGTCGTCAACAGGTGAAAGAGCCAGCAGAAAAACGACAAATCGAGGAACAAAAATCATCTATAAAGAATGATGAAGAAAATGTTGAACATTAAGATAAGCCTATAATTGGGCCATCGAATCAGAGCTTACTGACGATTTTCAATACTCACGTTGCATTTTTCCTATGGAATGGCGATGTATGTTTTAATTTTTTTTCTAAACAGTAATCTATTTGTTATTAGAGTGGAGTATGAATTCCTATTTAAATGTAGGTTCGTGGAACCCTAAAATACCCAAGTCATGGGCAAAAAATAAATTTGTAGCCCTTGAACGATAGTCAATGGTTTAAACAACAGGCCAGAGCTTATTCGTTGTCTCCATTGATTGTTTGTACTTATCGGTTGATGAACAAGACTATAGTGTTCGGTTTTGTGGAAATGTGGCACCTTAAAACTAACTCCTTCCACATATCTTTCGGTGAGTGACAATCACCCTAGATGATGTATCATGCATTTTGAACATTCCGATTTTTGGTAATGCGACTACCTATGACCAAAAATTGAAGTACCCCACAGCTATAGATCTTGTCATTAATACATTGGGAGTCACTAATGAAGAGGCACAAGATGAACAGTTCACTCAAAAAGCCCAATCACTAAAGTTAGAATGGCTTAGAGAGAAATTTGATGAAGTAGATGATGATGATGATAGGTAGGAAGTTGTTGATTGTGCAGTGAGGGCTTACTTGGTTATACACTGTTTACTAACAAGAGTGGGAAAGAGTTCAGTGTGTATATATGAAGATGTTTGTGGATTTAGATAGTGTCAGTACTTACACATGGGGTATAGCTGCGCTAGCTTATTTGTACCATCAATTTGGCTTAGCGAGCTACAATTAGGTGAAGTAAATGGTTGGATATTTGACTCTAATGGAAGGGTGAGTATTTGAGCACTTTGAAACACTAACTCCAACTATGAATGTTTTACATTTAGTGAGGCAGCCTCATGCCATGCTTTAGGTTTCTCGTAGGGAGACCGGTTGTGCCCTACAATCTTTATGAGAGCAACTAGATTGTTTGAATGTTGATAAGGTATATTAATATGAAAAATATTTTATTTCCATTTGAAGCATATACTGGCAATATAATGCACCAACATGCATTTACACTTGTTTTGATGTTTGCAGGTCACATGAAATCCTTATTTTTCTTGCAGGCGAGAACATTCATTTCATTAAATTGCTTTTTGTACTGTGGATGTGTTACACACGTGAATATTTTAGAGCCCTACCATCTAAAAAGAGTTCTTCAGTAGTTTAATCATGTCCAAACCATTCATACACCGCCTTTAGAACCCCTTTGTGCTTTGCAAGATATTACAGCACAATCATATCATCTTTCATTTAGATTCATGGATTAGATGTGGGAGGGATGGCGTAATCACTTATCGGCCCCAGTAAATAGAAGTGCACCTATATGCCATCTTTGGGATTGCATTCCCAGTTATATGGATTGGAACTTGATGGTGTCACGGAGAACAAGGAAAAACCCTGAGAGACACCCCGGTCTCCCTTTGCATCTACGCATGGCGTCATGGAGAACATGATCGACTATGAAATGCGCAACACAAATGTATTTCGCATTTATGAACGAATTAAGCCAAGGGTTAAAAACCTATTCACAAGAGACAAACATGGATTGTATTGAGATGTTTGACACATGGCCCGAGCATTGCGTGGACTAACCATTAAGAACGAGAGGGAAACAATCAGAGACCATCATATGACAGCATGTGCTTACTCTCGTCACTCTAGGAGGAGAGTTGAATATGTATTATAAAGTATTTTGAAAGTCATTTTAATGAAGTGTATGTACCAAACTATGATTCAATATAATGAAATATGCCTTCCATGCATTTCAATCAATTTCACATTAAATCATTTATATTACAAAATAAAATTGCTTTACAACATAATAAAATTCATTCCAATTCAATTGTTTTACATGTGTCTATGTCAGGATTGATGAGTTCTCTAAAGCGCTCAATTCACTTTTTATATTTAGTTCCCTATTCACTAGCACAGGAATGATGGAATTTTCACCACTTACTTACAATCAGTGGTGTTGGAGCTCTGGATGTTAAAAAGACCTGCAAATGTAGACCTTAGTGTTAGAATATGCACTACAAAGTATTTACTTTTCAAGGCTTAATGATTGTTTTTGGGTCATACTTGAACAAAATGACAACCACCAACAAAACCTATTGCTATCTCCTTCTAGTTATAAATATGAATAGGAGATGACCGTAGAGGAAAAAAAGTACAGCACTGTTTCATGCTCAAGTGAAATAAGACCAAATTATAACAAGATGCTATAAGATGTCCCATATCAGGCATTGTCATCCAATTATTCTATGATGGGTGATCCTGAAAGTACAATAATGATGCTATTAGATTTTCAACTCTATTATCCACCCCATAGAATGCCCTGTACTCATTTACATTTGAAATGAGCTCTCCAATAAGTTCTCTTATGACCTGTCTCTAACTATCTTTGTAAGACAAAGCAATCTTGCAATAGCTCTGAAGCCATAATTACCATCAGTTGCGATGTCCTTCACAACACTTATATAAGGTCTTGTTCCTTGTGGGAACCATTGTAAAGAATTCGAGCTCTTTGATATTATCCAAACTACTACATTTCCAACCTTTGCTTTCTTCATTGCTTTAGTATTGGATGTAGGACTACAACTATCATGCACGGATAAGGCCAACTCAAATGAACTTGGATCATGTTTAGTAGATGTATCAAGCTTCAATGGTGGTCTTCCTCATATATTTGACTTCACTTATGGTGATAGTAAAAAGTAGTGTCCGGCCTAAAAATCTCCCGCAATTTCTTCAACACTTGCATTTTTTTCGTGCAATTAGAATTGAAGAACATTGATTGAATACAAGACAACTCCGCCATACACTCCATATCCATAGTCATGTTCTTCAATATACGAGTAAGCAACATATCAAACCTAGTCTAATGAGGATGTATGCTTTTGAAAGGAACTGGCCGTCCTTGAACTATGTACTCCGTAATCTCATGAGGACAAGGTAAACCATGTGTATGTCTCATAATACATTAACATGCATTTTGGTCAATTACAACAACACTAGCTCTCTTTATTTTTATTAAATTTTTTCCCAATGCATTCCTAGAGATGTTCCCACAAGGCTCTTTGAATTTAAATGACTTGAAGTTGTGTTGAGCAACATTCTTGCTTTTTTTGAATAATGCTTTAATATTTGTGTGTTGTACACTATGGATCTTTGTCTAAGATGTTTTTAAATCTCCTTAACTTGATTGAAGGTGCCTCTTTAACTATGCATGCGATGTCTCTGGCCTATAAAGAAGAAAAAATATTTATCAATGTTTTATAATCTAGCTAGTAATACTGCATAACTTTGAAAATTTAAAATTAAGTTTCAAAACCGTACCTGTTTGTTGCAGTGTTCTTGAAATGCATACAATTATCCATCTATGCAGAAACAAATCTTTCCTTATATAGATCTAGCTAGCTAGATTTGACATATTAAAGTGCCTGTGGATATATATTACAATGTTCTTTTAGCTTCCTCAGTTGTTGAATGTATTCTGATTCATTCGATGAATTTGACAATATATTCCAGTGCATAATGAATTTGTCCCAACTTTTTTTTGTCTCAAACGGGTTCTTACATTTAACCAACGTATTTCTATTGATATGCAATTTGCATAATAAATATGTGCCAGTTGGAAATGCTTTATCAATGGCATTCATTAGTGACAATTCTCTATCCGTCATAATAACATCGGAAAGAACACCATCCCTAATAATGGAACACAATACACCCAATGCCCATATATAGTTGTGTCACGCCCCGAAATCTGAAATCCTTGGGACCCTCAAATCCTGAGGCATGACGGACCCACGACAGATAATTTAAATAATTTCTAAACTTTATTTCCACTGAATAAATTCGAAGTGAATGTAACTCTTAAACACAATAATAAAAATAAACATCCCGAGAGTAAATAAATCCCTAATCAAATCTTCTAATATGGAATTTCGCAGCTATTCTCACAATCTCGAATCCCACAAAGCAAGCTAGGTTTCCTCGGGTTCTGGCTCAACCTCAAGACCTGTGGGGGAAAAACATGAGTCAGTAAAAAGGAAGAAACAGAAGGAGGAAACATGAAAAAAAAGAGGACAAAGGAGAAAAAAAAGCATGAAACAGAAAGAAGGAGAAGATGGCAGTGGGTTATGGAGGAGAGGAACAAAGGAGGAGGAGAAAGAGAAAGACCGAAGAAAAAGAAAACAGAAGAAGGAGGGAAGATGATGGAAAAGACCTTGGGAATGACCGGAACTGGTTCAAGTGCACAATCGAGAGGTGGGTTCCTGGTGAAGGTGAAGGCCGAATCGTGAGATGGAGGTGTATATGGTGATGTGCAACCGATGGGTGCAACAAAGGTGGTCTCTTAGAAGTGATGAGGAGAAAAGACAGAGAAGGAAGAAAAGAGAGAGGAACTCAGACGAACATGAAACATGAAGAAGGAAGAAAAAGAAAACGAGAAGAGAATAAGACAATGAACGGTGAGCATTGGGTATAGGTGTGTCCGCGGATGCGACGGGTTTAGCCTGGCTGGGTTGCCGAGTGCAGGTGTTTGTGCAAATAGTGGCCCGGTGAGATGTGTGGCTAATGTAATGATGATGATAATACTCATGATAATGGCAAATACAGTGATGAGAGGTTTGATACCCTAGTGTGAGTGGAGCAGCATGATAAAAGAAAAACTATGCTGCTAAAGTAACCTACTATTATACTATTATAGTATATTGCAAAAGAGGGAAAGAAAGTTGAGAATATCATACCTTAAGTGGAAGAAGAACTTTTTCACAAGAGAGGGAGGGGACTTGGGTTATGTAGATGAGTTTCAAGGGAGGGAGAGTGGTTCTATTTATAGGAAGAGATAAGCAAAGTTTCAAAAGAGTTTCAGTCATATCCAACTTAGCCAAATGAGTTCAAATTCGAATGGAATTTCATCATCAAATAGAGTTTGGATAAGTCAAGACAATTTAGAAATTTGATTCGAAGAAAGTTTCAAATTTTTAAACACATCTCTAAAATTTTCAAACTCTAATAACTTATGGGACCCACAAAGTAACTAAGTAATTATCCAAATTTAAATAGCACCAAAATCATAAATATAATAACATGTGGGGTCCATCAAGATTTAATCAAGGGTCAAGAATAATTCTAATTTAAAATCCAAAAATCAGGTTGCTACAAGTTGTCTTCACGTTCAACTTCCATATATGCAAAACATATAGAGAACGCCATATCTATAAAAGTTACTCCAACTACCTCAAATAATACGATATTGATTAATCTTGTAAGTACAATCCATTATCAATACATGTGGAAATGCACGTAATAATTCTATACTAGCTGGGTATATCCATAAAATGTCCTTGACAAAGTCATCATTATCGTAATTTTTATACCATTCCATTTATTTATGCTTTGCCAACTTTCTTAACAAAACTTTCATTTGACTTCTCCCACCTCGCTCGATAACTTTATGCCTAGATCTTGCATTGTATATAGCCTTCATTGTTGTCAAATTAATTTCACTTATTCGTTTTGAAGTAACAAAAATTTCTTTTCGGTTTTACCATGCTTTTAGATATATCAACCAACAGCTTTATTTCCTTTTCTGATGATCCCCCTCGTATAAATGACCCTCTAGATATTCCGTAGCAGAATGGTTATGCACACTACAAAAAACCTCTAACATCCAATCATCATTTGTTTTCAAATTTTTACCCTTCAATGTAAATGGGCATCCACATTTCTTTGTACCTATTTGCTTGATCTTCTTCTAAGTAGGCACCTCATCAATGATCATCTTTGTATTACAATGTTCATTTCTTTCGCATACAAGTAATACTCTAAATTTGACTCCAACCCGAAGTGCATTAGAAGCTTTAAGAACGATGATGAAGGCATTTGTACTTCCAACAGTATGAGCCCAATCAATTAATGCCTCTCAACTGCGGAATATCTACAAATATGAGAAAGTTTACTAAAATTAATTTTAAAACAACATGTACATAAAGTTTTGGTAAAACTATGATGAATCTATCATACCCCATTAGTAGTAAAATTGTTGGTATAATCCTTAACACATTTCGAGCTTACTTCACTTTTTTTTTGTAAGAGTCTATGCAAGTTCAAAACACATGGTTCTCAATTAAAATTTTTTTTTAGATAGTTGTTCGCCAATGTATGGCTGAACATTAATTCAATTTTCGGCCCTGCGAGTCTGTACAAGAAGTGGACTCATCTTCTCTAACTCATTATGAAACTTTAAAAAAAGGGCAAAATTTAACAAAAATCTTAGTTCACTAACCTTGCCACTTATATATAGAGTGAACACCACCAATTTCTTGCTCATTTTATTCTCCGTTGCACCCTTTGATTATTGATAGCCTTTAGAAAGTAAGAAGAGATAAATGATTAATGGAGGAAGAAGAGATGAGTGAGTGATGGAAGAAGAAGATATAAGTAAGTGTTGGAGAGGAGGAAAAAGAGATGAGTGAGTGATGGAGGAAGAAGAGATGAGGAGGAAGAAGAGATAAGTGAAGAAATGGAAGGTAGAAAAGTTGTGTGTGAAGAGGAAGAGTTGATTGCATTTTGAAGGGAAAAGGGCATTTTTGTCATTTTATGAAGGGATTATTTTGGGATTAAAATTTCATAAAAAACCTTTCTCAAGAGAAAAAAAAATGGTGTTTAAAGAGCGGCACTCGTCGGGTTAATGGGTTGATCGACTTGCCCTCAACTCGCTCCTCTTGTTTTTTTATTTTTTTATTACCCTCCTTAGGACCTAGCCCTCTGGTGAGGAAAGTAGGCAAATGTTTGGTACTTTACTAGTAAAGTAAAGTGAGGAGAAATATCAAATCAATAAAGAACAAAATATGATGCGGTACAATTATAATGTAGTTGCCTTTTAGTGAGCGAAGTAGATCTCAGATGAATATAGAACAACTCTTTAGTGAGATTAGAACTGACGCTCATTACCATTGGAATAGAAGATCATTCTTGACTCACTCCTGTTAAGAGCGAGTTGAATGGTTTTTGGGATTTTAGGATTATGATTGGTTTAGATGTTTGTTTCTTAAATGTTTTGACACATAAAACAGTGGATTAGGGGTTTTAAAGTCCTGTTTGCCTCATTTAATATGTTGATTTAATTTCAACACTGTAAAACTAAAGTTTTTAACCTTTTTGACTCTTCACAGGATGGGTTTAATATCAGATATAAATAACCCATCATGAGATAGGTTGGCTTTGGATGGGAAAGTATGGGTCAAGGAGATGCAAGTTATAGCACTATCCATATCAAATTTGCCCCATTGTCATCCCTCCATCCTTGAGAGAGCTTTTGAATTGTTTTATTTGTCGTTTGACAAGTCTGTTCGACTTAATATTAATTTAAATAAATGTTTTGGACCTTAAGGTTATTTGAAAAATACATATGTAATCTCTGATTGGATCTCTCCCAATCATGACGTGCCATTTAATGGTTCAACAAGCATCTTTCCAATGGGCTGTAATTTTTTAAAATCAGGATATTGGAAATGTTATATGTCGAGGAATGGTGGAGGGTGAAGAAGCAATTATTAATCGTGGGAATGTTGGATTGATCGTTAGTAGGTCCTTAAATCTGTAAGAGGTATTTGTGATATGCCTGCAGACACACATATGCAAGCTTCTCTGCCCACATTTGATCAAAGTATTTCTCTCATACTTTTTTTTATCCTTCAGTTATGTTGGTTTACTAGTTAACAGTGGTGCTTTAGACTTGAAAGTACATGGATTAATTCTTTAATATTATTGTAACACTAAGGTGTCAACACTGTTCAACACCACTCAATGGTGAGACTTTTCACTAAACAATGAGTGAGGTGTCATCCCGCCGTTCCACTCGCCACCACAAATTAATAACCTGAAAAGATAAAATTGATGTTATTAAAATAAATAAACTTGAAGGCCATATATAACAAGGGTTTAACGTGAACAGTGGGCTAATATTTTATATACTACATCCCATTGATATTCATCTCCCACCCATGCCTGACATGCATCCTAAGGCATGCAATGGAGTTCACGCTGTAAATGGTTGACTTCTTTTGCAATTAAATTAGTTGTGTATCTAGGAATGGGGCCCGCTTGGATCTATGACAGCCATGTAATGTAAAAAAATCTATTAACGGCAAAGTTTGGGCAAATAATCAACCCCATCATCCCAACCTCTTGATGTGCATCTCATTATCCTAAACTCTGGATCTTCTACTCTCAATGGATAAGATCGGGAAGGTAGCGGGCGACACGTATCATGGGTGCCCATCTGGTCGTAAAAAAGAAAGTTCATGGGCCGCAGGATGCATCAGGATGCAGCATTTGCATGGTACCTCTATGGGACCCAACTCGGAGTAAGAGATAAACTTGGCATCTAGCTCGCCGGACCAGGCCTAGGACCCAACTTACCCCTTTGACTTTGATCATATCACACATTTGTCACTAATTCACAATCTTCATAATTTTTTAAGGCTAATGGCCAAACATTGCATGAGATGTCCAGTTTTAACTCGTAGGATGAATTTTATTACTGAATGGTTTTTTTTTTTTTTTAAAGAAGGCATCAAGTCCCGACATTTGTCTTCTAAATCACGTTTGATGGACGTGCCTAGTTTATTGACATCACATGTCTATTCGCTCAAACAATGAATTAATGACGTAATAAAAGAATAAGGGGACACTATGAGAAAATAATTTAAATATTTTGAAACCTCAGCTTTGGTCCTCACCACGGTATTTATGTTAAGGCGGGCTTTGACGCAATGGTAAGGTTGCTCCATTGCAACATACAGGGGCAGACCCATAAAATTTTTTCTTGTGAGGGTTTAATGTAAAAAAATTATTGGAAAAATGGGCAAATGTAAAAAAAATATATAAAATTTCATAATTTACAAAGAGCATTTTTAACTTTTTAAAATCTGGGTAGGGCTTTAGCCCCCAACCTCTTCTCTTTGGGTCCGCCCCTCGCGACATGGATCTTGTAGGTGCCACATGCAAAATGACCTTTTTGTTCTGTGGTGTAAGGTTACATATATCTTATCCTTGGTAGACCCATAGTGGTAGGAGGCTCTTGCACTGTGCTTTTTTGTTTTTTGTTTTTTAATCTTTTGCACGTGTATACACTACTAATATATTTTAGCTACACATGTGAGTTACCCATTATAATAAGACGTTTGTGCATGTCAGTCTTAGATGCAGTTAAACAAGGAATTGGGATTTTATGAGGATTTCCCTGATATTAAGTGTGAGTGGGCCAATCATGGCCCACCACATCAACAGAGCTTGCCTTCGGTGGAGTTCCCACTACCCATGTGAATTGGTAAGCTCTCCCAGGTTGGCGTGGTAGGTTGTGATTGGCCCCTAACACTTAAAGTGGAAAAAATCCTCATACGATTCAAACTCGTTAAATGAGGTGTTTGCTTTCAACAGTTTACAATGTTAGTCTTTTCCAACTTGAAATTCCAAAAATAAATGAGGAACCTTCGGAAAATGATGGGCTAATGCTGATAGGATGAAATGGTAAAATCCATGAACAAAAAATAAAGAGATCTTCACACTTAATTACCATTGCAAGCTTCTACAAATTGAAAGTCTACAAACACCTCATAAGGCCTCCAAGTAGATAAGCTAAATGCCCCCCAATAACTCATTATGCCAATCTTCTGCAGCTCAAATTCTGCATATATATATATATATCTATATATATTTGAAATGGTAACCAAATATTTCATTAAAAATGAGAAAGAAGTATAACGATACAGGAAAGATGCACCCCCACGTCCACACTTCAATTATATAACAAAACCCTCCCAAGGATTAGTCCTTTCAACCCCTTGTTGACAAGAGAGTCTGCCATATCGTTGGCCCATTTGGTTTCATGGCGGAAAGCGACATTCATGGAAGAAGATAAGGCTTTGATTTCACTGAAGATAAATTGAAATTTTCAGGGACTAGCCTTCCTATTAGAAACCCAGGCAATTGCATTAGAAAAGTCACATTTGGCTATAAGATTACTTTGGAAACTTTTAAAAAAATATCATCAAGCTTCAAGTATAACTAACACCTCCGCTTTATTGGAATCATGAATACCCACATGCTTAGAGAACATAAATAGAAGTTTACATTTGTTGTTTTGAAGCACACTTCAAATACTGGTCAGCCCCGGTTTGTTTCTTGTGGATTGATCAAAGTTTAATTTAAGCACACCAAGAGGTGGGGGAAACCAAATAACATGTCTCATCACCTTAGTTGGGTGACACACCATACAAGCTTTCCAATTACCAGTGATATCAATAAGGGAAAAATTAGAAAACTCCTTTTTCTAACCAACGCCCACCTTGCAATGTTTAGAGTAACACTAGCAATGAGATATTTTAGAGTAGATGAGGCACCTTGAAGACTTTATCATTTCTTTTTTTAGATAGACCATAATATAGTATACAGAATCGATCTCCAGATAACGCACCCATAACCTATGAAACGACCTCCCGCTCAAGGTTCAGCTTCTCCAAGTAATTATGCGAATAATTGAGAAAGTATACAAAAAGACAAGCTAATTGCCATGCGACTTACAATCCCTAGCCTTTGTAGCAGAAAACCTTTAAAATGTTGAGAGATGTTGTAAAATGATGCGTTGATGATAAAGGACATGAAAAAAATGTTTTATAAAAGAATATTTGTTGCGTTTGCAATTATAGTGGTTGACCCTAGAGTTGGCAAAATCCAGTCCGACTCGATCCGTTTCTGACCCACCTAACCCGATCCTTTTGAAATATGAGTTCGGTTAGGATTAAGGTTTATCAACCAGTATAAAAATGGGTCGGGTTAGGGTTGACCCGCTTAACCCGTCATAACCTGGTTGACCCGTTTAGATTTTACTAAATTACCATGGCTATCCAATTTTCATGTGACTTTTTTTTATTCATGTGGGCCATAAACTATGTACTCTTAATCTTTTGTGGAGGAATTATGTAAAATTTTAAAATTAAAATATAAAACTTATTTTTTTATTTGAAAATATGATGTATTTGTAATTGAAATATTGATATGTATTTCTTATTTTTATGTTGGTATATAAATTTACTTTTAAAATATTGATATGAATGAAATACAATATCGTTGATGAGTTTTATACTTATACTCAAATATGAAATCATAAGATTGAATAAAAATTGAAAAGGGATTCTCTCAAATTCTCAATTTATGGGCTAGAAAATATTTATAGAATTTCCATTTTTTTATACCTTTAAAATTAATAAATTATAAATTCATACTCAATGCAGCATTTTAAATAAATTTAGATGTAAAGAGAGCTTTACAAATGAAATTGGGCCATATAAAATGAGTTAAAACACACACAAAATGAGAATTAAATATGTTACGTCGGGTCAACCCGACCCAATCCACATCAAATTCGAGTTAGATTGGTCAGGTCGGGTTGAGTCGCCACGGGTACAAGTTAAAGGTTTTTAACTCATTTTAAAAATGGGTCGAATAAAGATCGGAATCAATAAATTCGGATTCGGGTTGATCAATCCAACCCATTTGTTAGATCTAGTTGACCCCAAACACACGTATTACTGGCGTGAGCACATGTGAAGGACAATTAGGTGTAAAAAAACAAAGGTTATGGTGCGCAGACCTCTCAAGATATATCAAGCATTTAAAGATCGAAAGGTTAAAGTTGAGATTATGAAATATTTGAGGATTTTTTCGTAATTGTAGTGGGTGCATCATTCGGACGGGATTTTCATGGGACCCAACTTCCAGTGAGGCCTGGATTTGGTTTGAATGACTTCATCGGCATCTAGCTCCGAGAATCAGGTCTAGGAGTCTAGGACGCAACTCATACCTACATGCGCTATAATTACGTTTTCGGCTAATGGCACTAGAAGTACATGAGATGTTCTATTTTTAACTTGTGGGATGAAGCTTTCTGAGGATATCATAAGTGCCGACATCAATGTCTTCTGGATTCCGCCTGAGGGACATGCGCCCCTGCACTCCCGTAGTAATAATATTTTTACCCCACATATCCACCGAAGCGTTCGCCCGAACTGCTTTTCAGTTTTCATACTGTAGTAATCCAAAACAAATTTCCTTTATTCCACTTAAGAAGGGCTGGGACCCCCTGACCGGTCAGGTAAAATTCCTTAAAGGGGAAAATGTGGCTTTTCTAACGTCAAACTGGCATTCTCTAGTAATAAAAAATATTGGCTTGATCATGTACTAAAAGAATGATCATTACTCTTGTGCCAGTACTAGTAGTGTGAATTACTTAATCTACAATAAAATCTATTTCATTATAAGAGATTTTTTCGGTTGCTAGCATTTATAAATGGTGCTTTATGTCCTGCCTCACATAAAACACAATTTCCTATTTAATTTAGAGTAATTCATAAAAGTAGCATTCCAAATGTGACTTTCGCTACATAAGGTTTCTAGAGGTTTAGCATTCCGAATGCCAATGGCCCTAGTATTTTTGAATTTGACATAGGCACATGATTTGAAGAATTTAAAATGCTCTAAATTAAAATTTTCAAATGTTTGCAACTAAATAATTTCTCGTGTGAAAATTTTCATATTATGTTTCTAAAAAGCTAATAAAGTCAAAATTTTCAAATAAAATAAAATATATGGATGCTCCATTACACCTGACCATCCAAAAAAAATTAAAATTTTAAAATACTTGTGAAGAAATATAATATTTAAAAATACTAAAGATAAAATATTATATCATGTCAAAAAGGCAAATTATTGTTATTAAGAATTATAGTACTTAGACATCAACTATTTACTGAGATATGTGGCATCATATCTCTTGTATTATTGAGTTAGCTCTTCTTATGTTTCCACCCAGAACGTATGGGCTATAGATCGTACTTGTAGGACGCGACTATTTCTTTAATATATATGATAATGCTCCGTGCCGTACAAACAAAATAAAAAATTGCAGTACAATTATAAGGAAGTTCCAGATCCCTGTCCCATACTCTCTTTTGGCGTGGCACGGCACACAATAAAAAAAAAAGCAACAAACAACCCAAAACCGCCGAAGTGCCGAACCACCACCCAAACCCAAAAAGTCCAGGTTCAATTCACATTTCACGCCCCCTCTATCCAAATCCAAACTCCCATCACCTTTTTTTAAAGCTACTCGCCACATCTCCCAAAAACCCAATCTCTCTCTCTCTCTCTTTATATCTCTTTCCCAAATCCCCAAAATCGCAATCTCTCTCTTTCTGCGTCTACCATATTCAAACCGCCCAAACCGAAACCCACGCGTTCAGAAGAGGAAATGGGGAGATGTTGAGATTTCGCTCTTTCCAATCTTAGCAAAGGAGTCGGAGCAAAAAAACCCTAGAAATCCTCCGCGGATGGCGTCGTCCAAGGTGATGGCGTCTTCCAGTTCAGCGAATTCGGATCTCGGGCGCCAATCTTCTTCTATACATTCGCTCTCCCTCGGCGACCACAGCAAGAGCTTCGGCAGCATGAGCATGGACGATCTGCTCCGCAACATCTACACTGACCATCCGACGGCTGAGATGCTCCCCCGCGCCATGGACGGGGAGCCCAACGGCTGCGCTGCGGCGGCGGCGGCGGCGGCCAAGACCGTGGACGAGGTGTGGAAGGAGATCACGGCGGGGGAGGGGAAGATCGAAGGAGGACAGGTGGAGGGATTGGTGTTCAAGGATCCTCCGTATGAGGAGATGACGTTGGAGGATTTTCTGGCGAAGGCAGGGGCCGTCGGGGAGGAGGACGTGAGGCTCTCGGCGGTCGGAGGGGGGTTTCAGCCGGATCCGATGTTTCATCAGCAGCAGCAGCAGGTGGAAGGTGTGGTGAGAGGGTTTGGGGATGGGAGGGAGGGGGGAGGGAGAGGGAAGCGGCGGGCGGTGGAGGAGCCGATGGATCGGGTCGCGCAGCAGAGGCAGAGGAGGATGATCAAGAACAGAGAGTCTGCTGCCAGGTCGAGAGAGCGAAAACAGGTGAGATTCGCCTTTTCGTTGCTTCTCCCCTCTTGAAAAGTTTCGGCAATTTCGATTGAATTCGCATCTTTTGTTCCTCCTCTCCTTTTGAAAAAATTCGTCTTTTTGTTTTCGATTGAATTCTGATCAATTGTGGTTGTTCTTGTACATTTGTATTCTCTCTCTCTTTGTTTTGAAGGCTTACACATCGGAGCTAGAAACATTAGTGACCGAGTTACAGGAGGCTAATGCAAAGCTAGTGAGGGAGCAGGTACTTAAAATTTTTATTTGAGCTCAGCTGTTATGAGACTTCTCACTCTGTCAATATGCACAAATGGTACAAATGGTTCCTTGATTCATGTCCTTCAACGCGGAATTAATCAAAGAGAATGTAACAAAAGACTCCATTTGTTTTTTTCTCTCTTGCATTATTTTATTTTATTGCTGCAATCTGTACATGTAATTTACACAATAGACTTTTCATTTGATGGCTCTAGCCTGAAAAATGGGTGCTTTAATGATGGTAACTATGGAGATCCTATCTTTGAGGATCTTTTTGCTGCCACTTAGATCAAATGCTTTGTCTTCAATCGATTTCAATAATCATAGTATATTTAATTTTAGCCTAGGCATATTGGCCATCGAATTGTCAAAGTTTTAGTCATACTTGAAAAAAGGTGAAATCTTCTTCAACTGAATGTAAATACTATACCCTTTCCAGAAGGAAAAAAAGTGTAAGTAGTCAACTTGTCTGTCATTAATCTCCCGTCCAGTATTCAACTCATAATTTTAAAGTGTCTTGATGACAAAATGGGTCCTGCAGTTGACTTTTGTAGTTTTCCTCTGCATTTTTTTCAACAGATGAAGTGGAGTGAATTGAAGGATAGATCTTCCTTACATCATCTATTTGTCAAAACAAAGGAGAATAAAATTTTTACGAGATGTGTCCAAGTTTTTGTAAAGTGAATATTATAAGAAGTCTGCAGTTCTCGTGAAGAGTAGCTTTGAAGAAGATGCCATTGATTGCACAGTGATGTAGAAGATGATGCATTTGAATTGACAATATTTGCTCTTCTATTTTGAAGCTTGAGACTAAAATTGTCGCCTGTCAGAATGTCCAAGCCTGTCCTTACCACGGGTGCTTCATCATATGCTTCTTGAATGTTTTTCCAGAAAAATGCGCATCTTCCTGTATATCCATTGTTAAACCTCTGATATAACTGGCTAAATCATTTACCTGGCTCTCCTTTAATGCATGCAAATAATTAAGTTAAAATTGGTCGTATTTATCTACTGTCAATTTTTCTTGCTTCAAACTAATGAGCTTCTCAAAATAGAACACATTCTCATAATATCAATACTGATAATTGTGCTGATTCAGTATCATTTGACATTTATTTTAAGCTCTATAGTTTCACATACTGATTTGAACGTAAGAGGGACAAAAGATAGACAAGTGGGTTTCAGGAATGGACTGAAAAAGGGGCCTTTGCCTCACAACAAAAGTGATTGTAAATGAGATAGAATACTGTTATGTATGGGACAAAGGCTACAATTGTTTGGTTGCTACATGAAAGGGGTACAGGCCGTTTTGAAATTGTGTTGGGAACGTCGAGGTGACTGGCTGGTGCAAGGATAAGGCATGAAAGGGCTGGATATGTCGTACATTACAGATATTTTTTTGTCATAATGTGCAACTAGCAACCTATTTGGGAATTTCAAATATTCAAAACAAATGTCATGGGGAGAGAATGGGCTGGGATATGTGTGGATAGCCTGATGACGGTTTGCGTCAAGTTTTAGAGGGTTTGTGTCTAGTTCAAGGGGTGTTAGGTTACTGATTATTGGGATGGGCAGATGCTGTCTGGGGACTGCTATAGATTGGAAGTAGGTTTTGCACGATTTAGGATGGAAAGATGGGGGAATTAGGGCAAGGACTGCTTAGGGATAGGTTCAGTGCAATTAGGGTTTATTTAAATGAAAATCTTGAGCTAAATTTGGGAATTTTAGGGCTGCAATGTGGCGGTTCAGGGACAGGAAAAGTGCAGTTTTTGCAGTGTGCGGAAGTTGGGTTTTGTTATGAATTGAATGGAGCAGATCAGGGACAGATATGAAATTAGAAATTTGGGGTTGCTTTGGGATGACTGTAAGGCTGGATGGGTGTTGTGTTAGTCAGGGTTTTCGATTATGTTTAGAGTTTCAATTTTGGGGGAAAAGCTGATATCATTTGGGAAATTTACGGATGATATGGGATTGGTTCAGGAACTGTGTAGTGAAGTCTTTGCACTTCACAGAGTTTGGGTAACATTTGGGGATTTTTGGATGGGTAACTTAAGTTAGATTTGTGCGAAAACTTACGGATTCTTATTGAGTATGAGTTGGGGCTAATTTGGGATGAAGAATTCAATGGTTTGATGTGATTTTAGGGGTTAGAGGCATGATTTTTTTGGAGTCACAAACTTCCAAGGTAATTTAAAAAGTAAATGGAAAGAAAGTAAGAACCTATTTTGCCAAAACTATATGATCCTAATTGGAGATGGGAGTAATTCTATATTTTGGCTAGACCTCTAGCTTCCTTCAGGAAGGCTGATTGTGATAGAGTTGGAAGAGGTCATATTCTAGGGCCGGCAATAATCTTTCTTGCATGTTTGGCTATTTTATTCACAACAGTATTTGGGAGTGGGACACTGTCAGAGGCCTCAACATTTCTTTCGTTACTAATGACATCATGCTTAACCACTTTTCCTTAGATGGAAAGGAGGAGATTATCTGGAAGCCCAATGTTAGGGGGATGTTCTCGATAAATTCCATAGTAGTTAGCATCATGCCATCTCAATCTCGAGACCTGCCAATTTGGTGTAGTTGGACCCAGTTTAAAGGTCACATTCCAAAGCATTGTTTTGCTGCTTGGCTTCGTTTACACAAATGGATAAACGCAAAGGATTTGCCAAGGAGATGGAACATTGTTTGTGATGACATTTGTGTTCTCTGCAGGGTTCAAGTGGAATCAGTGGGCCATATTTTCTTCTTTTGTAGCTTTTCAAAAGAGATTCAGGTGGGATTTTCCAAATCCCATCGTTCTGTGAAGCTTCCTACCCATCTATATTTTATAGAGGTTGTTCCTTCTCCAAAGCACCATTCATAATAATTAACAAAGATTTGCTTGAAGCAGCCCTTTTCTGCCTTCTGCAGAGCAGTATGGCACATTTGGCGTGAGAGGAATAAGTGAATTTCCAAGAATAAAAAAGCACTACCACTAGGTTCTTGAATGAGATCATGCAAGATATTTCTAGTTGAGTGTTGTTACTCCATAAAAAGGAAAGTTGGTATTGTCCACCCACCTGTATGACTCTGCCTGCCCCTAGCACTGTTCAGGTTAATGCTGATCAGCGCCCCTCTACTTTGCTGTTGCTCTTTGCTTATGATGGTGATTCTACTTTTGGTTTCTACTCACTCTGGGCTCTCATTTTCGAGGCTTAATTTCTACACAGGCATTCTGCCTCAAGCTAACTATTTGAAGGTGCTATTTTCAGTCATTGATGTGGCCCCCACTCCCCCTTTTTATCATAGGCACATCTGGTTGTGGCTTCTCTCAGCTTCAGACCATCATTATGAAATTAGTTTCGTCTCAGATGAATTTTCCCAAATAATTTCGGTTTGGTCTGGCTTCCATAATTTTGTAGGAGTGGTGCGGATATGGGCAGATGCCACATCTCCCAGTCCTGGCTGGCACAAAGGCTACCATACAAAACCTTGCAGACATATGGGGTTGTGCACTTGAATATCCGATTATCCTGTGTATCTGACCCGAAAAAGACTGTTTGGAACACCATTTTAGTTGTAAAAAAAATTGGATCTAGATCTGGGAATGGGTAAGAAATCGGGTACTGTTTAGAGCTCTTTGCCTTCATTAATGTAGACCCTATGGCGAAGAATCTGCCCAACACAACCAGAATTATGGTAGTATAGTAATGACTGACAACACTGTGTTGTTAATTATCTTCTCTTGTAAAACAACTTTAATGAAAATCATAGGAACTGTGGATGCATTTTGTTTGGTAATTTTTTTTAAGGGATTGGTTGCTTCTGTGGAAAATGGAAATGGATATTGTGGTCTCTTGTGTGTATTTAGGTTAATATTCTGGTTGAACATCTGAATTACATGTGGGCCTTCAGCTGAAGTTTTAGTTAAAGATCACTTTTACACATGAGCTCAGTTTTCTGAAGCAGTCAACACCCAATTTACTTGATCTAGTTGTAGGTCCTTTTTTCTCCACGTGGGAGGACTGATGCCAGAAAAGCTAGATGTTTGAAAACTGAGATTTCATCTCCTTTTCTGTTTTCCTCTTATTTTAATTTTTTTTAAAAGCTAACAACTCCTAATAATTAAGCTGTGATGAAAGCGACTATATCATATTGCCTTTGCCGTTTACTAGTCATAATTTTTTTTTGGCTGCTCCTTAAGATTTACCAGATGAGCTAATGAAAATCTATGGATGCAGATGGAGCAGACGAAGAAGAGGTTCAAGCAGGTATGTATTACGTCAGTCCTTTGTTTTTATTCATCATCATCATCATCATCAAAGCCTTATCCCAACCATGTTGGAATTCTGTTTCTTTAATCCTTTGTTTTTATTAATGAACTAATTTTCAGTTTGGTGGAATTTAAATATGCATTAGTTCCTTTTGATAATATTTTTCTGGTGAGATAGATGAAGCTGTTGAAGCTCCCTTGGAGATGAGTTTAAGACATTGAAATAATAAAGATGTTAAAGGGTGAGAAAATCCTGCAAGTCTTCTAAGATGGCCCATAACTTCACATTTTTAGGACTCTTAAATCAACATTAATTGAAAGCATGAACAACTGTTCACCTTTTACCATTGTGGAGGATTCCACTGATACTTACTGGGCTAGGGTTTACCTCTAGCTGAACTATTGACATTGGACTTCAGTGAGGGATCCAAGCAAATGGAACTCTCTTCTTTATGGCCTACAACTCAAACAAACTTCTCAATTCAGAAAGAAGTTATCCATATCCTTGAAATCTTTTCTTGTTTTCACCCACTTGGCTATGATATTGAGAATACATTGACAATCAGGTTGTCTCGAGGCACTGTTGCTCCCATAAAAAAATGGTGCTCCCTTAAAAACTCTTATTTATTTTTCTCCTATTTGTCCATAGATTGAAGAGGGAATATATGCCTTCAAAGAACTTGATCACGTCCATGAAATGGACATAGCTTCCAAGCATCCACCACATCGACTCCAAATGAAAGAGGATATGTGATGGTCACTCATGTAGGTGTGGGGAATGCAAATTTGATTTCTTCGAAAGATATTGTAGTCATCTTTCAACGTGAATCTATCAATGCTCTGCAGAGGGTTATCAAATAGTGATGCAAATAAATCCCTAAAAATCTGGTGATGCAGTCTAGGCCCCAGTAGCCCCTTTTCAAATTAGATTAGGATTATTATTATTATTATTAGGAAAGTTTCCATTTTTAGCATAGGGTTTTCTTGCTTATTAAGTTTGTTTTACTATATATATGGCATTGTAGAGAAGAAATTCTCAGATTTGGTTGATTAATAGAATTGGGTTTTTCCCAGAGGTGTTTCCTCGTGTGGTTTGAAGTCATCTTGACGGTTCGAAGTGTCCTTGGACACGTGCTTAGGTACCTCCACGCAAGCCTTAACCCTAGGGTTGCATCAGATTGGTATCAGAGCCCGAATCCAACCCCTACCCCCTTCCTCGTCAAGCGCCAGCCATCGCCACTTCCGACCCAAACCCTAATCGTCCCAAACCCTACTCGACCCAATCCCTACCACAGTCCCCAAACCCAACCCTCCTCTGCCATCCTAGACGATCCCAGCCGAACCACCGAAACCCGTCTCCCTGCCTCTTTCCCAAATCCCCAACCCTAACCTTACCGTACCCAAATCACCAAAATCCCACACCAAACCGAAACCCTACACACTCGCCTCTGTCAAAACCCATTCGCCGGAACCCATCAAAACCCCATCAGTCACCTTCACCCTGATCCACCACCGCAAACCCATATCCCACTTGCCGACCTTGCCCCTACACCCAGAAATTTTCTTCAAACCCCTTGTTCGGCCAACTTCCCCAAACCAGAGTACAAAAAAAAAAAAACAAAAACAAAAAACAAAAAGCAGAAGCAGCGCCACGAGGGAGCGAGAGACAGAGACAGAGAGAAAAAAGCAGCGTACCTGGATCTTGCTGTGCAACCACAACCCGCTGCCGTTTGCCCTCTGTGGAAATCATCACCTCCATCGTCACGTCGTTGCAGTCTCGCCTCCACCGCAGACATCGCCAACGATCGCCCTTCATCGTCCGTCGTCGCCGCTGGGTGTCTGCTATCGCCAGCCTCCGCCGTACGTTGTCTGTCGTCGTTCGAAGACCGTGCTTCCCACCATCGTGTCGACTTGCCCTGCACAGCCAGCTGTCATCGCCGATCACCGCATCTTCCACAATCGGCCTCCTCCAGACGTCCGCCTCGCACGCCTGCGCCGCACGCCATCGTTCCCGCAGCAACGCTTGTCTACCTGCATCCTCACCCGCAAGCCGCCTGCGGTTATCCGCTCGCCGTCGTCATCAGTCGCCTGCCACCAGCCACCGGCCGCTCACCCATCGTCTCCCTCCTCTCCTCTTGTATCCACTGAAGCACCCGGCCGCTCACCCATCCTCTCCCCTCCTCTCCTCTTGAATCCACCGAAGCACAAAGCGGCAAGAGCCCGTTTTTATCTCCAGCTTCTCATCACGAAGAACGAGACAGCGAATTGGGCCGGGTACGTTTGGACTGTTCTTCCGGTTTGTGAGCCCATATACAAAGCAGCCTGTAACTTCAGTTCTGGTCAAATTTTTACCAAGTAACGATTAGCATTTGTTTCTGCAAGATCTCCACATCAGGTCAGTCAGATTTAAATTTTACATTAAAAAAAAAGCCTCCTAAGAAGCAAGTGGATGTTGAATCTTCATCTTCTTCACTTGAAGACTTAGTTGGTGCCATTAGAGAATTATCTGCCAAAGTTGATGGCATGCACACCACACTGCAACAATTGGATAGTAGAGTAACAAATTTGGAAAATAATTAGCGTATGCATCACCACCGTGATGATGGTGCAAATATTTGGAATCAACGGGAGCCACCGGTCCATAATCCTGATCGAGATTTAGGAATTAAAATTGTGATTCCCGAATATGATGGAAAATTGCAGCCTGCTGAATTCATGGATTAGTTAGTGTGTGTGGAAAATATTTTCGCACATAAGCCAATGACTGAGCATCATAAAGTCACACTGATTGCTACCAGATTTCGTAATTATGCTGCACCTTAGTGGGCTGAAATGTAAAGAAAACGGAGGAATCAGAACATGGACCCTGTTGATAGATAGACTGAGATGAAAAATATTTTGAAACAAAAATTCCTCCCTGTCAACTATGCAAGAGATCTCCGTTCCAATTTTCAAAACTTGAAACAACGGTCCAAGATAGTTGTTGAGTATTCTGAGGAATTTTTAACTCTGCAAGCTCGTTGTGGCTTAAATGAAGAGGATGATGTGGTAATTGATAGATTTTTCAATGGATTGAGACTAGACATTCAGCATATCCTTGCCTTCCAACATTTTGATGCTGTCGATGAACTCATCCAACATGCTATCAAGGCTGAGGGAATTGAAAATCATCAAGTACAAAAATCCAAATGGGTTTTTCCGAAGAATTCATCTCTACAAGAAGCTAAATCCAATGGACAGATTTTTGCTAGGACTGAAGGTCAAAATAAGATGGTTTGTTTTCATTGTCATCAGCACGGGCATCGAGCAGCAGACTGTCCAAAGCGAATAAATTTGATTGAGATTGAAGGTGCTGATAGCAATATCCGAGATGATATTAAGGGTACTGACACTGATCCTAAGGATATTGACAATTCCAAGAATATTGACACTGCGGAAATTGAATTTATCGATGCAGAGCCCCCAGATGAAGCTCTTATTGTCCTCAGGGATGCTTCACCAACTGTTGAGCATAAGTGGTTGCGCAAAAATATTTTCCGTTCCACAGGAATAATTTAGGGACAAAACTGCACAGTTGTTATTGACAGTGGAAGTTGTGAGAATCTCATCTCCCAGGCTCTTGTTGATTGCCTCCAACTGAAAGTTTATAAGCATAACCGTCCTTATTTTGTCAAATGGCTTATGAATGGTGATCAAGCGCATGTTCGACATACTTGTAAAGTTACTTTTGCCATTGGTGAGACTTACAAGGATACAATCTGGTGTGATGTGCTACCTATGGATAGTGGTGATATCTTATTGGGCCGTCTATGGATGTATGACAAGAATGGGACTCATGGTATGCGCGACAACACCTATACATTCATGCATGGTGGACAGCAAGTTACTCTTTATCCTGAAAAACCACAACCGCCAAAGAAGAATTCCTGGAAAGCTGCCACAAAGGAAGTCATTCATGTTCAACATATTTACACTGGCAATCCGAAGCAGAATTGAGTTCGAGGACGAACTCTTCTTTCAACCAGGGGAGGATGATGCGGTCTAGGCCCCAGCAGCCCCTCTTCAAATTAGATTAGGATTATTATTATTATTATTAGGAAAGTTTCCATTTTTAGCCTAGGGTTTTCTTGCTTATTAAGTTTGTTTTTCTATATATATGGCATTGTAGAGAAGAAATTCTCAGATTTGGTTGATTAATAGAATTGGGTTTTTCCCAGAGGTGTTTCCTCGTGTGGTTTGAAGTCATCTTGACGGTTCGAAGTGTCCTTGGACACGTGCTTAGGCACCTCCACGCAAGCCCTAACCCTAGGGCTGCATCATCTGGCCATGATGGATAATCATCTCTCATACAATCAAACTCAGAGACTTCAACATTCATGGAATGGATTAAATTGATCTTGCGACTTAACGCATCTGCGGGTTTATTCTCTACTTTGGCTTTGTGTTTCAAAACGAAAGTGTATTCTTGTAATAGTTGAATCCACTTTGTATGTTCTCTTTTTAGCTTAGATTGGGAATTTATGTACCGCGATGCCTAATGATTCGAGTACAAAACAAACTTTTGCGGTAACAAATAATGTCGCCGATGCTTTAATGATTAACTATTGCATATAGTTTTCTCTCATAGTTTGAATACTCTTTGCTTCATTTAGTTTCTCATTGAAATAATCAACTAGGTGTCCTTCTTGACTTAAGACGCCTCCAACTCCTATTCCAATGCTAGACGCGTTACATGCCACTTTAAGCGCTTTTGAAAATTCAGGTAATCGTATGACAGGTGCTTTTGCCATTTTGGCTTTGATTTCCAAGAATGCTTTTGTAGTAGCCGAGCTCCAATTAAATTCTCCTTTCTTCATGCAATCAGTAATTGGAGCCAAGATGGTACTAAATCCTTTGATGAACCGACGATAAAACGTGGCCAATCTGTGCAAGCTATGTACTGCATGAGTGTTAGCTGAAATTTTCCACGCAACAATTGCACGCACTTTTTTAGGATCAGCGGACATGCAGCAACTATGAAACCTAAGAAGACCACACGATCTGTCATGAAGGTGCATTTCTTAAGGTGCGTACAATTGGTCCTTCCGCAAATTAATACAAATTTGCCACAAATGGTTAGGGTGTTGTTCCTTAGTACTACTGTATATGAGAATATCATCAAAGTAGACAACTAGTAACTTGCCCATGAATGGTCTCAACACTTGTGTCATGATGTGCATGAAAGCACTTGGCGCGTTGGCGGTTGGACAACCTAAATGTCATCACCAGCCATTCATACAAACCATCCTTTGTCTTAATGGTGGTTTTCCATTCGTCCTCTGGATAGGATGACTATGAATTTGATGGTAGCCACTTTTGAGATCTATCTTAGACAAGATAGTGGCACCAGCCATCATGTCTTGCATATCCTGGGTATCGGGTACTGATACTTGACGGTGATTTTGTTGCTGGCTCGACTATCAGCACATGTCCTCTATGTTCCATCTTTCTTTGGAGTTAGGAGTGCCGGGACAACACAAGAGCTTAAGCTTTCCCTAATAAAGCCCTTGTTGAGTAGCTCATCTATCTGCCTTTTCAATTTTGCATGCTCTGAAGGATTCATTCTGTAATGGGGCGGATTAGGTAGTGTAGTTCTTGGAACAAGATCAATTGCGTGTTGGATGTCACGCTTTGTTAGGAGTTCATTTGGCAATTTTTTAGGAAAGACATCCTAAGACTCTCGAAAGACAGGTCCCACCTCATGTGGAACGCGAGCAATTGGCTTTTTGAAAATTTCCGTAGACACTACGGTAGAGGTAATGGGGTCCTCCTTCGAGTCCTTGCATGTCCTTTCCTCCAAATTAGCCTGGAATTCACAAGCACTCAAGATGTGCAAGCTCTTTGTCTTAGAATTTGGGGCACTAGTGCTGGCTTTCTCTTTACTATCTTTCTTGCCATTTTTATCTTTAGGAGGTAATGAATGCAACTTCACCTTTTTATCTTTGAAATTAAAGATGTAGATGTTGGTCCATCCAAAGTTGGTGACATCCAAATTGTAGATCCAAGGCCTCCCTAAGATAGTACGTCCCACATCCATAGGGACCATATTACACCACAATTGGTACTGATAAGTGGACATGTGAATTGGAACCACCATGCAATGCTAAGTGACGGGGATAGATGTAGAAGCAACTCATGACACACGATAAGGCTTATGATGGGGTACTGGGATCAAGCCTAAGCGGGACAAATTGTTGGCAGAAACTACATTGGTACGAGTCCCACTGTTAATGATGATCTTACAACTTTTATCATTGCACTTGACATAGGTGTGAAAGATGGATGCCCTACACTCGTCCTCATTTTCTTGGAGTGTCAATGCACACCTCACTACCATCACATAAGATGGTTCACCCACCATTTTGTCTGTTGCATTTTCATCTCCGTGATATGAGGGCGCAAATCTAAGAAAAGATGCCCAATCCTCTGGATCACCAGAGCCATCATTATTTGGCACAAAATCTGGGATGTAGGCATCTACCATTGGGTCACTCATTCTCCACATCCTCAATGCAGATATTTCTGGAAGGGCAATCACAGGCAAGGTGCCCACGTCCATTGCAATTGTGGCATGTAATGGAATTGCTCCATTTAGAGCTGTCACCAACGATGCCCTTGCGGGAAGGGCGATCACAGGCAAGGTGCCTACAACCATTGCATTTGTGGCATGTAACGGAATTGCTCCATTTAGAGCTGTCACCAACGATTTCCTTGCCTTCGTTATCCTTGAATGTAGGCAGTACATTGGCAGGATTTCTAGGAGGTTGACCCCCAAAATTTGGTTTTCCGCTTGAAGGATATGTCTTAGAATATGATCCACAATAATCACTGTGCTTAGCTTGTTTGCTTTTCATGGCAGTCTCAAGATTGAGCACTACCTCGTATATGTTCTCTAGGCTAGTCACCCTAACAGTGATTAGTTTTCTTTGAAACTCCTGGTGAAGACCTGTTTTGAATTTAGAAAATTGAGTAGGGAGGTCTTCCTGAACCTTTAATGCAAGTTAGGTTCTTCAAATTTGTAAGAATAAGGGAGATATGCAAAATTGTACCAACTATCGAGGGATTAAACTTATGAGTCATACTCTAAAGTTATGAGAGAGAATAATGGAGTAAAGACGTAGACGGACGACCAAGATTGCTGAAAATCAATATGGTTTTATGCCAGAGAGGTCAACTATGGAAGTTATCTTTTCACTTAGGCAATTAATGGAAAAATATTGTGCAAAGAGAAAAAATCTACATATGATTTTTATCGATTTAGAAAAAGCTTATGATAGGGTATCAAAGAATTTAATTTGGTGGGTTTTGAAGAAAAGGAATATCCCTAGATGCTACATTGAAAATTTTAAGGATATATATGAAGGAGCAGTAACAAATGTAAAAACTACATATGGAGAAACATGTGAATTCCCCGTGACTATAGGTTTGCATCAGGGATCAGCCCAAGTTCTTATCTCTTTGCATTAATTATGGATGAGTTAACTGCGCATATTCAAGAAGAAGTACCATGGTGTATGTTATTTGCAGATATAGTATTGGTAGATGAATCAAGAGATGGTGTAAATACAAAACTCGAGAGATGGCGGGAGGCATTAAAATCTAGAAGCTTTAAAATAAGTTGTACAAAGACAGAATATATGGATTGCAACTTCAGTAGACATATATAAAGTGTTGAAATTACTGTCAAAATTGAAACCCATGAGATACCACGTAGAGAGTTTTTTTGGTATTTAGGCTCGTTGATTAGTAAAGATGGGGAGATTGACGAAGATTTGAAGCATAGGATAAAAGTTGGATGGTTGAAGTGGAGATTAACTTCTAGAGTGATTTGTGACAGACAAATGCAAATGAAATTGAAGGGCAAATTTTATAGGACAGTAGTTAGACTAGCTATGACATATGGAGCAGAATGTTGGCTAATTAAGAAAACGCATATACATAAGATGGATGTGGTGGATATGAGAATGTTTAAGTGAATGTGTGGTAAAATTAGGAAAGACAAAATTAGAAATGAGCGCTTTCAAGAGCATTTAGGGATAGCACCAATAGGAGATAAGATTAGAGAAACCTGTTTAAGATGGTTTGGGCATATTGAGCGTAGGCCGATAATGACATCGGTAAAAAAACGTTTGACTATACAGGTGGATGACCCATCAAGAGGTAGGGGTAGGCCGAAGAAAACATTGATGGAGGTCATTGAATTAGATTTGAAGAAGTTTAACTTATCCAAAAATTTGGAGAAAGAGAATTCATATAGCCGACCCCAACATGGTTGAGATAAGGCTTTGATGATGATGATGATGATGATGATTTAGTCACAGCATTGCTACCCTAGGACCTTTGATCTAAATTGCGGTAGATACTTAGCTCGCAAGTATTCTTTAATCTCACCCCATGTTACAATGGGTGCCTCACGCCAATGTTGCATGCCATGCTTAAACATCTAGCCAATACAACTGCACCTGACTCACCAATTTCATCTTGGCAAATCTAACTTTTATTTCCTCCAATATGTCATACCACTTGAAGTAGTGGTCCATGTCGGACTCTTAATTAGAATTGGCTTTCGGGGTCAATCCGACCGTCAACACATGGGGCTTCTACCTTAACCCTCTTCAAAACCCAATCCTTAGAGTTTCATCCTCTAATGTGAGCCCTACAGTCATTTCCAGCCTCAAATTTGAGGTCAGTGTCATCATCACGTTCATGCCCTCCGTTACCCTCATAGTTCCTCTCATGGTTCCTATGACGACCTCTCAATGTGCTTAAGATGTGTCTTGACTCTTGAGTTCCTCAGTTTAAGCTTGTGACCCATTGCACGGCAACCAGTCGGGTGTTGATGTCTTAATTGTTCTTGGACATCATCTCTTGGAGTGTTCAAGTCATCTGCTCAAAATTCATTTTGAGATGATTGGGCTGAATATCCTTGCCACTCGTGGGCATGCAAAATGGACGCTTAGAATGAACAAACCTTACAATGCAATGCAGTAATGATTTATGATGAACCTAGACGACTCCCTGAGCAATCCTAATCTCTGATAACAAAATTGATGCAAGAGAACATGAGATCTACTCTAATATGATGCAATGAGATCAGATTTGAATTAATAATAAAAAAAAGTTATAAGCATGCCATTCATAACACATATCATTGAAATTTAAATGAGCAATAGCTGTAGATTCAAGGCAATCTCACAAATCCTGCACTAAATACCGCTCTAGTATGAGTGGGTAGGATCCTAATGGAAGATAGAACTTTCAAATGCTTAGGGCTCGTCTGATGATTGAGATCTATGGTTTGGATGGTAGGATCGAGTGTCCATTGCTTTAGATCTAATGATCGAGTGTCCATTGCTTTAGATCTAATGGTGGGAAGGTTGTTTAACGGTGGGGATGAGGTAGATCTATAATGTAGATATCCGAGGTTAATGGATTTGGGGTTATGTGCATGGATCTATAGATTGGGGTGCTATAGATCTACGATCTAAGTATGGATTGGATGGTTGTTGTTGTTGTGGGAATGTTGAGGTTTTGAGGAAAAGGGGTAAGCCTGATAATACCTTTAATTAGGCTTTCACTAAACTGTTGTTGTGGGAATGTTGAGGTTTTGACGAAAAGGGTAATCCCAAGAAAGCAAATGTGAAGAAGAAAGATAATACCTTTAATTAGGCTCTCACCAAACTCCGACTCAGAGGCTTTATGCTCTCATAATCAAGGTATAAAATCAAGAAGAAGAAGAAAGCACTTTTCTTTCATAAGGTTTTATAACATAACATGAAAGAGGAGAAGACAATAGTATGTCTCTTAATCGTAACAACCCTAAAGTACTGACATCATCACATAAAAAATAAAAATAAAACAAAATAGAAAATGAAAGAAAGAACGCAAGGAAGAGGGGGGGATTTGTGCACGTTCTCAGGATTTGTGCGCAAGGTGTTGTGTGCGTGAATCCCAAGGTTTATTTTTTGTTGGGTTTTTTTTTTCTTTATTTTGTGGGCCCCATTCTGTATTGCTTTCTTCTTTAAACAACTGGTCTTTAAAACACAGGGGCCCTTTTCTTCTAATTTTCTTTGAACTTGACTTGGGCTCTTTTGAACTTTAAGAACTTCTTATTTCATCCCATGTGGCACTTCCCAGTGTGGGGCCTTCAAGATGATTGCACACGTGGGGCTTTCTCTCCTTCAAAAAGTAGATCCGGCAAGATCCAACCGTCAGATGTAATCATGATGGTAATCCAATGGTGGATTTGCAAAATCTTGGTGATCAAAGTTAGGGTATGCATCACATAACTTGATCTGCAATTCTACAATGACTCCTTTCGTAGATCTTGTGTGAAATGGGGGAATTAGACATGATATCCCATCAATTCCCATGTCATTTATTCATCGTCCATATGAGCAAGCTGATGCATTCATTCAACACATTCATGCATTGCATAATGAGGTCAGAAAAAGAATTAATATGCAAAGTGAAAGTTATAAATTACTTGCTGACTCACATCGTCAATTCATTGAATTTCAAGTGGGTGATGATGTCATGGTCTATGTAAGGCCAAAGCAGTTCCCACAAGGAATTGCCAAGAAATTGCAGGCCCACAGTACTGGCCCATTCAAAGTATTGAAATGGTTGGGTCCTAATGTGTATGTGTTAGACCTTCCATCCGATATGGGGATCAGATCTACATTCAATGTACAGGACCTAGTTCCTTTTCAAGGCCCCATAACACCTTCTGACATCCCATCTCCTATTGCTTCACCTAGCCAAAATGCTCAGCCATCTTTCTCCAATAGCCCTTTTCCACAAGCTACCCCACCCACCACCTCCTAAACCTCAAAGGAAGGAAATTGTGAAAGCTATCTTGGATGATGAGTTGGTTTCCACTAGACAAAGGGGTATACAAAAGTTCCTTGTGAAATGGAGGGACAGGCCACAACATGATATTACCTGGATCACTCGTGATGAATTGTAGAGCATACCCTAATCTTCTAGAGCGATATGATAGCTTTCTCTCACCAGAGGTGAGATTTTCTGAACCAAGGAGAATTGATGGGGACATCATGTCTAACTCCCCCATCCCACACAAGATCCACCAAAGGAGGAGTCGTAGAGTTGCAGATCAAGCTATGTTGTGAATGAATGATGCATACCGTAACTTTGATCACCAAGATTTTACAAAGCCATTGTTGGATTACCATCACTATGACATCTTACAGTTGGATCTTGCCGGATCTACTTTTTGAATGAGAGAACGCCCATGTGCGCAATTATCTTGAAGGCCCCACACTGGAAAGTACCACATGGGATGAAATAAGAAGGTCTTAAGTTCAGAAGGGCTCAAGTCAAGTTAAAAGAAAATTAGAAGAAAAGGGGCCCCATGTTTTACAGACCAGTTGTTCAAAGAATAGAGCAATGAAGGAAGGGGCCCACAACTTAAAAGAAAAAAAAACCCAACAAAAAATACACCTTGGGATTCATGCACACAACACCTTGTGCACAAATCCCGAAATGTGCGCAACCCCCCCTCCCCTCATTTTCTGTTTTGCTTTATTTTTATTTTTTATGTGTTGATGTTATTACTTTAGGGTTGTTAGTATAGAGACATGTTATTGTCTTCTCCTCTTTCATGTTATGTTATAAAACCTTTTAGTGAAAGAAAAGTGCTTTCTTCTTCTTCTTGATTTTATACCTTGCTTATGGGAGCATAAAGCCTCTGGGTTGGAGTTTGGTGAGAGCTCAATTAAAGGTATTATCTTTTTTTTTCATATTTGCTTTCTTGGGCTTATCCTTTTTCCTCAAAACCTCAAGCCATCCAACCTATACTTAGATCTTAGATCTACACCACCCTAATCTATAGATCCATGCACATAACCCTTTCACAACCCTAAATCCATTAACCTTAGATTTCTACATGTTAGATCTATCTCATCCCCACCATTAAACAACCTTCCCACCATTAGATCTAGACCAGTGGACACTCAATCCCTCCATCCAAATCATAAATCTCAATCATCCAACCAGCTTGATGCAGGCCCTAGGGTTAAGGTTGTGTAGGGGTGCCGAAGCGTGTGTCCATGGACAGTTCAAATCGTCAAAAGACTTCAAACACATGAGGACGCATCTCTTAGGGATAAAACCCAAATCTATTAATCAATGCAAGTCTAAGAATTTTTTCTCTGCAATACCATATATAATAAAATCAAACTTAATGCCTAAGACAATCCTAATCTATTAATAGAAACTTCTCTAATAATGCAATTAGAAAGCTACTAATAAAATAAAATAGTCCTAATCTAATTAGATTTGAATGGGACCACTTGTGGGATCTAGGCCCTAAGCATTTGGAAGTTCTATCTTCCATTAGAATCCTACCCACTCTTACTTGGAGGGGGTATTTACTGCAAGATTTGTGAGATTGCCTTGGATCTACAATTATTGCTCATTCAAATTTCAATGATATGTGTTATGAATGGCATGCTTATAACTTTGTTTTAATTATTAATTCAGATCTGATCTCATTGCATCATATTAGAGTAGATCTCATTTTGTCTTGCATCAAAATGCCACAATGAAAAACAAAGAGAAAATGGCTTTCGATACAATGCAATGTAGCCAGCCAGACCCATGACCCATGGGTTGACTTGCCCCTTGGGTCTGAGCCACAGGACCAGTAGGACAACCACTTAAATAGGGGTTTTGAAATAGTTTTTTTTTTTTTTTTTGGTAAATGGAGTTTTGAAATAGTTAGGAGTTATTAAACTTTGTTTGATTTGAATTGTTTTAGCAAAATTTTAGGGATTTTGTTTCCTTTAAATTAGAGAAGATTTAGGAATTAAAGTCCTATTAGTAGAGGGATGTCCAGCTTTCTTATAGATTTTGTATTCCCTCTATTGGGAGGATCAACTTTCATTATTCAATAAATGATTTTAGTTTCCCTGTGGTTGAAGAGTGCTCGTGTGTGTTGAATCCCTTTGGATTCAGCCAAATCTAATTGTGGAGTTGGTCTCTTGCTTGGAATTGGTCTAGGATTTGGCGAACCCCTATAGTGGAGTACATCTATTTCTGTTCGTGTATTTGGGGTTGCATCAATTGGTATTGGAGCAAATGATCCCCTATGATCATTTTGATTGGTTGATCATTTTGATTTCCTTTCTATTTAATTCCATACCCCATCATCATATTTCATCATCAACATGCACACCATACCTCTGCAGAACCATCACCATCAAATCCCTACACCCCCTCACACCCGAACCCCTTAATGCCCTAAACCTCTTTTATTTTAACCCATCCCAACCAGACAGGCCCAATTAAACCCTAATTGCATCAAACCGAAAGCCCATCCCCAGCTGCAGATTCCTAAGACCCCGTTTCAAACCCTCAAATCCTTAGCCGATCCAAACCCGAAACCTAATCCTGACAACCCCAAATATGCACCCTTGCTGCAACACTCTACTATATAATCGCATCTACCCCATGTCTAGTCAAAACAGATACCAAATTCCAATAACCTCAACCCTGCTTTGCCCAATCGATCCCTCTCAAACCCTAAATTCCCATCACCAAATCCCATTGCGGAGACCCTGAACTCCATTGTACAGATACACAACCCTAAAAAGCCCAAATCCTTCAAGTTTCCCAAAATCCCATAAATCCTATCCCTTCAATTCCCCCAACCCTAACCCTAGCGGTCCCTTGTTACTTTATCCCCAAGACATAAACTCCCAAAATTCCAAACCCGTTCCTTAAACAGCCTTCAATCATAGATCCCTTAAAACCCTAGCTATCAATCTTGTTTCATTTTGGCTGAGATGGCCGAAAATTTTCTTTTTGGCCAACAGACCTAAAAGAAACACCACCTCAAACTATTCAGCCTGTATTCTGAATGAGTTCTGAAATTTCTGGTTTTGCTTTAAATGGCAAAATCTTGGGATTTGGTCGAGAGACGGGAGAAACAGGAAAAGACAAGCTGGTTGTGGGAAAAAAAAAAGAGAAAAGAAGGGAAGAATGAAAATTGTTGTAGTGACCGAAAGGTGACAAAAGCCCCCTCCCTCCATTCCTCTTTCATATTGAAATTTGAAAATCCAAAAAGGGCAACTGCCTTTTTTAAAAGGGTGTTATAGATTCCCCCTACTCTGGTATGTGTTCATATTTATTATATAATACTCTTTTTCCTTTCGTAAAAGTTTATCTGAAAAGTCTCATCGAAATTCAGAATTGCTGAAATATTTCATTTTGGAGGCCAGACTGAGACGAAATTGGCAACTATGCTACACCCTCAAACCACTCCCTACTCTCCCTTTGTCCATCTCATCCAGTCCCTACCCAACCCCCCAAACCCCTGGTCCCTCTGTTGAGCCACAGAGAGAGAGAGCCCATCAGCACATTCGCCAAAAAGAAGACAGGAGAGCTGAGGTGGTCTAGTGCAGTATTTCGAGCTGTAGGTCTGGCAGGTATGGCCTTTCTGGGGGAAGAGATATAAAGCGGTTGGGCATGGGATTCATGGTGGAAGAGGGAGGATAAATGAGTGAGGAAGGAGAGATGGGTTCTGTACATCTTCTAAGATCTGCTGGATTTGAATCTGTGATGTAAATAAAGGTGCTTGTCTTTTGACCTGAGAGGGCTATGGTTTGGCACCAGCTGTGGGGTTCTGAGAATTGCTTCACTAGACCCAACTGCAAGGATAGGGACATTTTCTGTATGCAGAGGGACGAGAGGGCGGAAAAGGCAATTTAAGGAAACTATAGTATAGCCGGTGGCAATTGGATTGATAAACCATCCCTTGTTCGCATCCTACTGCTGAAAACAGTCTGCTAAATGAAGACAAATAAACACATACACATGGACACGTGCACACATCTTTTGCCTGTGGAATGCAATGAAACATCAAAATCTAACCGTGTATGATATATTTATTTATTTTGGATATTCTTTCTAATTTGTTTGAAGTATATAAAAAGAATTTGAAACTGCTGCACTGTGCTTTTCCAGGCTCGCCAATGCCTCCTGGTACTGCTATTCTGAACCATGATTACTTGAGTTTCTTTGAGAATATATTTGCCATTTGTTGCCTTTATAACGCTCTCTCATCATACATGAAATAGAGAACGTGGTGTCATTTGTTTCAGTTATACTTTTTACGTTAGTGGTTTATAGTCATTTTCATTTGTTTCATTTCTTACATGGCTTAGCAACTCTATTTGGTGTATGGAAAAATCCATCATTTAATAACTGGGGATTTCGCCACTAGTGCCAAGTGGTTCATTCATCCACTTATGATATAGCCAATCAGTACAAATTTGAATGGTTGAAGTTTTGTTTTGCAGCTTATGGAAACTCTCATCCCTGTTGAAGAGAAGCGGAGACCACCACGCATCCTTAGGAAAACTCGATCTATGAACTGGTAGAGTGCATGATTTCATGGAAGACATGGAGTTAATTATGGTTCCCTCTATTCTGTGCAAGCAGACAGTTACTGGTTGCGGACTAGCAGCTTTCCTGAGTTGTCCTCCTCTTATTGCACATTCTAGACTTCTTTTGCTAACGTTGGAGTGGAGCCAAGATACCAAGGGGAGAATTTCAGTTAGTTGAAGGCCAGGTTTGCATATTAGGTTCCTACTAGTTCTACTAATGAGAAAAGGCAAAGTTTCTGTATGGGGTTAACGGGTGTTGCAACTGTTTCCCCGTGGGGAGAAGAGGAGAATAAACAGCTGTGTTTTACCTATACATACAATCCATTTAATGTTTATATATATCCTTAATTCAGCTCGCCATGGACTCAGATTTGGAGTGAGGCACGATCCTGTCCATGATCGCCCACTTCAATACCACCATGCACAAGCTTTCTAAGACAATTTAACATGGGCATAAGTTGAGAAGATGTAACCAGTTTGCTATTAGAAAAATCTTATACTTAAAAAGCAAATGCCTGCAGTCTTTCTTGTGCGGCCCCTGACAATTTGGCCCACCCGTGTTGCTAACTATAAGATGTGTATTTGTGCTAGCTGATTTTTAATGATTCACTGTTAGACTCACTGGGTTAAACATAAAATATATGGGACTCTTAAGCAATGGCTGCTTGCGGTACTTGATATGAATTTAAATCTCTCCAGTAGACCACCTTGCACTGTGGTTTTTGATGTTATCCATGGTGATGCGTTCTCATACGATCTTGTATCTTCTTGTCTCCTACTTAGGGAACTCCCAAGTTGGAAATGGTTGATTCCCTATTGGGGGTCTCCTCACCTGTAGAAAATCCAAGCTGCTCGAAAGATGCCCTTGCCTCCTCGGCATTTTCAAGGGATGTACCCAGCTTTTACCCTGCTATGTTGGATTAATCATATGATGGATTTGCGATTTATGAACAACAGATTGGCACAATGTTATGCATAATTGATCATGATTATTAATAATGCTATGCTTTTCATTACTTGGTCAAATTTATGGTGGCGCCTTTTCTAGTTGGAGTGGGGCGTAGGATCTGAACTCCATACCCTGCGTTACGTGTGGAAAAATGGTCTTACTGCAGCCTCTTTACGTTGGCAATAATTTTATACGTAGATATTATATAAATCATTATGATTGGGTTTATTTCCATTGGTTTCGGGTAAGGTCTTGGAGGTGAACGAAACAACCAACGGTGTGATCAACCGCCTACCAGGCCTGGCCTGACCAGAATCTGTCCCTACGCTAGTTTAGTTTGGGGTAAAGTCATCTGGGCCTGCACTGGCTAGGCTGTTGTCCTTTTCAAGGTGCAAGGTTGGGCCAGGTCCAAAGTAAAGAAAAACTCTTTTCTTTTCTTCTTTTCTTCTTTTCAATATCAGCCTAAAGCACTTTTGAGTCGTTAGTTTGTACGTGACTTCATATGTAAATGTTATACGTTGGAATTCAAACGAGGATTATTTAAGACAAAAAGGGCCGAATGATATGAGGCGGAGAAGTGGCTGTGACCCCTGACAATCCTAGGTATTTAAATTGCTGTGATGATGGCTAGGTATTCATTTTTCATCTTCCTCTTGATTCAATTTTCATTGAACGGGAGGTTATTTGATGATCATTTTTGAATATTCACATTTGGTTCTTCTTTAATAACAACTTCCAATAGAAGTACTCAATTGCATTAAACAAGGAGGCCCTCAAGTATGTGCACATTTGTTTGCACTTATTTAAGTATGTCAATGATTTACATGCTTATTTTGGAGCGCATATGATTGATGTTGAGTTTTTCATAATGCAGACTCTAATAAAATGTTGTGTGTGAAATTTAGCACTTATTTCAGATAAGAACTCCAGCGCAGACCTATAAAGAAGATGACCAGCTTGCATTATCAATTTGGGCCCTCAAAAGTGCAAAAAAAAAAAAAGTCAGAAGAAATTCGATCCTGCAACCTATACGCGAGAGAGAGAGAGAGTCCATATGCCACAAAGCACACATTTTACCCGGAACAATAAATATACTTCTTCAGCAAGCAGAATTATTTCTGAGAGTTATCATCCACTTTTCACCTCCCATCTTTCCCTGGTATACCCAAAATTTGGGAGAAAATCAAGACCAAAAACGGCACCAGCAACATTACACATGATATTTGAGATTTCCAATCCTTCCAATGCTTATGTATCCAAATGTGTTAAATGTTTACTATATCCTGACTTAAAAAGGCAACTATGAGGTGGCTACTGCTTTCAGCTTTTCATTTTTTGGATCTGCAGACTTCCGCAGAGTATCCAATATGCCATCAATCACCTGTTCCTCACCATCCAGTGATGAACCTGAAACAAAAGAATAGTTCTTACGGGTCCTCAGCTTAGCCCTGAGGCTAGTGACACTCTGCATTTTCTGGGCACAAACAGCAGATGACTCTGAAGGCTTACTAGAGCCTTTACTTTTAGAACAATCAACAAGCCCATCAATATTCTCCGTGCTGTCCTTGCCCCCGCCATCCTTATTACTGTACCAGGAATCCAGAATCTTAAGCAACGAGCTATCTTCCAAACTTCTGTCTTTTTCTGCTCCTTTAGCTCCTGTGGTTACATTTTCTTCCTCCGAATCTGATAAATCTTCATCTGAAAATAAAGGCTTTTCCAAAACCACCTGATCGCTCCTTTCCTGGTTAACTTCGCAATCATACCCACCATTTGCATGAACAAACATCTCTGGTACAGGCCCAAGCTCATCCTGCCCTGATTCACTGCCACTTCCTAGGTGACCCACCTCAATGACAGGGCCAAGTTCCTCCCATAGAGAGTCTTGATTAATTGTTGGTTCATGATAACTGTCCCTCCCTGCCGAGGCAGCTGCTTCATCATCTGAGCAACTTTCCTTTCCTATTTTACTTTCTAAAGCACAAGTAGAAGTTTCTTTCTGCAGCTGTTTCTCGTCACTGACGTCTGTCTTGACCTTTCCCCAAATTGGAATAGTACCAGTAGCCGCCCTTCTTTTCACCGCTGGCAGTATCTTTTGCAATAGAGACTTCAAAGTTGAATGACCAAGCTTTTCATGATCCAATTCATAGCCATACCTCTTATAGAAAAGTGGCTTGAAGCAGCGGATATTAAATTCTTCTGGGTGTTTCTGTAGAATCTCCGCCGCAAGATTATTACAATCAGCCTCAAGTTTGGACTCGTGTCTAGATGGTTTCTTGTTGTTTTTACGGGACTTACCATGATCGCCTGAGCATTCCATAAATAGACTTTCCAATGAAGAATAACCATAAAAGCCACAGTCAAGATTTTTGTCAAATTCTCTCTCAAAATACCTCTCAAAATCTTCAACCTCAATAACTCCTGTCCAATTACGAATTTTCTTCAACCAAACCTTCAACTCCTCCACATTCTGAGGCTGCTTGCTATCCACAGTTCCATTACTAGGACTCTCAGTTACAAAGTGACTATCCTCTTGTTTCTTATCCTGCTTCTCTGATAGCTGCCGGTCATTGGATTGAGATGTCATAATTGAAAACATGGAAGTTAATCCATTTGTCTCACGAGCATGAGGTCTAGAGGAATTACTTTCTTTTGTGGGAAGTGTCAGTTTAAAAGGGAATATTTTAGATGCAGATTCTTCTACCCACTTCTTCTCTGAAATCAACATATCTACTAACCGAGGGAAGTGGTTTGCTCTAAGAGCTTTGACAATTAAGGGGCCCCTATTTTCAAGTTCTTTTGCTATCTGTTCCCTGGGAAAAAAAAAATAACCAAAAAAAGGTCAAATGGAGCAAAACCACCACTATTAAAGATTCTCAAACCACAGAGGGTTATGGATTTTACAAATAACAAGAAATTGCATAAAATTAAACAGATGCATTAACAAATTTTAAGTTTTATGGCATCCTTTTTGAGGAAAACAACAATTAAAAAAGAGACCCTACCATGCGATTTCTAGTACAGAAGGGCGTTGAAGACTGAAAGAAAACTAATTACAAAAACAAATGCTCCATTTATATTTATACGTACAGTTAAAAAAACAAGAAAAAGAAAAAGAGAAAGTAGAGTACCTGGTCATTGATCTGGCGATGAGGGCTGCTCCTTTAGAGGTCCGGAAAAATGATTCCATGTCATTCCAAAAGTAAGGTTTAGAAAATAATTCATGATTTTCCAATTGACATCCTGTATGACTGACAACTTCACTTAATTTTCCAGTATCATCAGTTTTTGTGCTTTCATCAGCAAATATGGAATCATGCTCAGGATGTTTTTCTCTTGCCTTCCAAAATTTTAACCACTCAACAAATGGTTTAAAGAGGTCAGAGTTCGAGTTAGATTTGCCATCATATTTCTCAGAATGCCCAATAGTTCTCTCCTCCAGAGCAGATTTTCTTTCATCCAAAGATCTCAAATTGAAACCTAATAAATCAACATGATGATTGCTTGATTGGCTAGTTTCTTCTTTATTTTGTCTTTTCTCCGAGCTAGTGCAGCTTCCGGAATTAGGATTGACACCTTGACCAGAACTATTAGCAGAACACTTACCACTTCCAGAATTGCTTTCCTCATTACCAGTCCTATGGCCAAACCAAGATTTCCAAATTCTTCGGAAAAATCCCTGTTCACCTGTGAAATCTTGTTGCTGCAAAGGAGTTGAATTGCTAACCGTCTTTTCCCCAATCTCTTCACGACGAGCAGGAGAACAAACATCTGTAGGTTGTTGGTGGGATGAAGGTGGCAGTGCTCCTTTCAATTTTGCAGTTAAATCATGTTTCATGGGTTCATCAGTGGATGTCTTGGAACTGGCATCGACAAATTCATCAGCCTTCGGTTTCAGGTTGGAAGACTTTGACCGAGGTAAGCCATCACCAGAAGGGTGACTATCCATGTTCCCATCAGCAGGATCCAACCCTGTGGATGGTTTTGAATTGGATGAGATTGACTCATCAGTTTGAGGGTGGATACCATAAACCAAAGGCTGGTCACCTGAAGGATGACGTCGGAGCTTTAGAACATTTGGCATGGATAATAGAAAGCGTGAGAACTTCTTATATCCAAAAAAATCTTTATCCACAGTGATATTCGTCTTTCCAAGCTCTATGCGTAGTTCTGAAAGGGTGATTCCATCAGGATATGAATTCAGTATTTGCCGAATACGTTTTACCAATGCCTTGGGAATTGGGCGAGGCTTAACATCCATGCCAGGTTCAGGAGAATTCTCAGGCTGCAAAAGAGCAGGCTGTTCTGAATCTGAGAAGGGATCGTCAAGAGGCCCCTTGTAATGGCCATACCAAGAACCATACGCCCCATCAGGAGGGTGGTTAAAATGCTTGCCCATAAGACTGTCCCCTCGAACCAGTGCATTCCAATGCCACATTATACTTGCAGCACTGCACAGAACACCTGATGTACAATCTGTACTAGCAAGCAAAATATTGTAGTTGTTCATCCGTAAACGATGTAGAAGGTTTGCGAAGTCTCTATCCCCTGAAATCAGAAAAAGATGTGCAGGTGGAGGGTTTTGGGACACCCAGGAAACAAGATCTAGGAGAAGAGACCTATCAGCACTGTTCTTTCCACCTGTAATAAAAGAAGCAAACAAGGTAAATTAGTTTTAACGGTAATGCAGGACAGGACAGGACACTGAGAACTAATATTCATATATTTATTAACACACTGATAGAGTGCAATTGAAGTTGAAAATAACATGACATGATAAGATCTCTCTCTCTCTCTCTCTCTCTCTCACACACACACACACACACACACGTACAAGAGGGTAGAGTTTTGGCGCTCCCTTCCTCTCAAGAGGGTAAACTTGTGGCCCCCAACAACCACTCAGATACTTTTTAGCAGTTAGACCTTGCCTCCATCCATAGAATGTACTGGTCTTTTACACTTCCAATTTCTTCTCTTTCACAACTGAGATAATGGCACTGCTACTTCAATGTCAATTTGTAGTTGGGAGTTGAGAAATATAAACATAAAACACATGTTTTTGAAAGGGAAGAAACTGAAGGTTATTGAACTACAAGAAGTTGAGACAAATAATTTTCAATAAATTCAAACAAGCCACATACTTGTGTGAATGCACTAACTCATTCATGGAGAAAATTAGGCTCCGTTTGGAATCATTTCTGCATTGTTCCTGATTTTGTGCTTAGAACATATTGTACTGAGACCGGGTTGTGCCGAGAAGAATCTCTGCAGAACTTGTTTGGCAACACTGTATCAATTTGTTCTATTGAGAATTTGCTACATGGAACTTGTTTGGAAACGAAGTGACAATTTTATTCTAAGAATATTGCACTTATATCTAATATGAATATTCATGAATTCATCTTAAATATTGGGAAAAAAAATAGTAGGGCCTACTTGGTTTTAATGGTCTTGCACTCTGACACACAAATCTGTCTGGATACAACAGTAAGACAAATACTCTAAAAATAATAACTTTGTTAAAATGTCCAATCAGGTGTTCAACACATACTAAAAAAAACACAAAAATTATCTAGTTTCACAGATTGATTAATTTGTGTTCGGGTTGTAGTTAGTATCGAAATAAGTCATAGTTCAGCAATTAATTGGCAGTAAGATCATTAAATTTATTTTTTCGTCACCCAATTCATAGTTCCAGTTCATTAAGATTTCCAAACCTTCAAGGTGAACTAGATCCAGAGAAACAGTTCACAGGAAGCAAACTCAAACACGCATATGAGATGTCTGGTTTCCCTCGCAGTCCACAAATCAAATGTAGTTACAAAGAACTCCAAACTAGTGTTCCAAAACCAGATCCAAAAGTTTTTAAACCAGATCTGAAAGTTTTGGAACAATTCCAGATCCTAAGATCAGAGGATTTTGAACCATGTCCTGAATTTTGGGTGCCAGGCCAGTTGCAGAGAAAAAGCAGCCTCCAAGATGACGAAATCAGTCAAAGTGGAGAAATTTGTAATAACATTCCATGGGTTGCAAAGTATGCAAGGAAAATTATCCACACCTTCAAAAGATTGGGCATGTCCAAATCTAGCTATAAAATGTGTCTCTGATACCAGATTAAGATTTAGCGAAACACTTAAAAAAATGAAAAAGAAAAAAGAGGGAAACTAGAAAATTTTTCCCAGAGGATAAGAAAATTGTCGTTTGAGAATCCGACGTCGACCCTCTTTCCCAGGCTGTCCTCGCCATCTGGAGAGGCTTTTTCCAAGTAGGAGCTATTTGGGTTGGCTCTTGTTTCATCGTTTAGATTCCATATGATGCTCATTTGAAAGAGAGAAAAAAAGTCTTTTGCAAAGAAGAAAAGAGAGATAGAAAGAGATAAGGAGAGCAGTATCAGTTATGATGATGATAGATCATATAAGAAGAAGAAGAGGAGAAGAGAAGAAGCTTTTGTTTGTCGGCAGCAAGCAAAAGGGAGTGGGAGATTGCAGGAGCCGATGCAATGAGAGAACAAAGACCTCTTGTAATGTTTTTCCAAAACAGGGGAAAAGATCTTTGTGCCTGCAAGCTGTGCCAAAAAAATAAAATAAAATAAAATCATTTTGGATTCCCTTCTCTGGTGGGACATGATTTGAGGAATCATTCCAGCGGGATCAAATTTAAAAATACCTAATTATGGTTAACAAACGGGTTTCCTTTGGTCTTATTGCATGGGCACACGGGAACAACCCATTAGCACGGTGCCACAGAGGACCTTAATAACAGGAAGACAAAATTTTGAGTTTTCTGATCGCCAACTGCACCTATTAAAAGGATGGCATCATGCTGGATTCTTCCTATGGCCAATGGTTTAGGGGTTTCGGCCTCAAAAAAAAGGAGACAATTTCTCTTTCTGAGGAGCTATTCATCCATATATTTGGTAATTTGGACACTTCTAGGAATATTTAAATCAACATAGGGCTCCTCATGTAAAAGAATCCATATGCATTACAATTTAGATACAAGTGGGATCGATATGCCTTTCGCACTAAAGAAAGAACCCAAATGCATATTTAGAATTACTGCCTTTTAGGGATTTTTATGCTTTTTCTAAAAGGTGCTTATAAGACCTATGTGTATTAGATTTTTGTTTGGTCCACGGTTGTAGTCAAAATTGAAACTTTTAGAAAAACAAATGCATTGCATAAAATCACTGTACGTTTATTACGGGAGAAGATCCCAATTTATAGAAAGAAACACAAAAGGAATTTAAAATTCAGAATCCTAACTATTAATCTCTAATCCTAACTAAACCCTATGATCTCTTAACATTCTCTAACAGAAATGTCAAGTGTTAGGGGCATCGTTGTTCATCTTTCTTTTCTTGCTGGACATGTATATTAGCCAGAGTCATGCAAGCTCTGGATCAGCCTGTGGTGGATCTAGAACTTATTTGTTCAATAGAATTAGTAATGAGTAGATTAGGAAATATTTAGGGGTAGCATCAACAGGTGATAAATTAAAATAGACTCATTTGAGATCATTTGGACATGTCCGACGTAGTCTAGCAATTGCGCTTGATGCGGGCCAGACTATAGGTTAGCCAACCCATTAGGCCCAATCCATAAGCCTAATAGGACATCCAGTTATTTATAGATATTATAAGTAGTTAAATTTGATTATAATTACTCTTAGTCAACTCTTATTTCATTTAGGCTTATTCTAATATTTGTAAGTCTCGTTTGCCAAGAACTAGGTTTGCTACTCTATAAATAATAGTCTTTCATTGTGGTTGCTCATGCTTTGATAATTAATAATATTCAGATTGGGTTTTCCTTTCAGTTATGTGTTCTTTCTTGGTTATGCTTGCGCCTTAGGACAGGAATCCATTATGGATTCGATCAATCCTTTCAGAGATTGATCTATTCTATCGATCGTGGATCATGGCTGCGCTAGTGCTGGTGGGGAATAAGTCTTTCTATGTAAGTTGATGGCCCACCAAGGAAAATACGTAAGGAAAGAGGACATGGATGAAAATAGTAAGGTTAGATTTGAAGAAGTGCAACCTATCTGAGGATTTGGCCTAGGACTAGATCAGAGTAAAGAAACAAAATTCAATTAGTTGACCCCAATATAGTTGGGACAAGGCTCTGATGACACGGCGATGATGATAGAGACTCATCTTGAATATTAGCACATCTAGATTTATTTGTAGATATTTACCTTGATGTTATCCACGCAAAGTCAACAAATTTGTACTTCAAAGTTGTTCTTATATTAGAATCTTATTGTGATTAGCTGTTCAGAGAATCCAATTTTATAATAATTTAAAAAGAAACAAATCAGAGGGATTTGCTCCATCCATTGTAACTAAATATAGAAAGAAGATAAAATCAACCATGTGATTTGTGAAGGGATTCGCTCAATCCGTAGAGACTCATTATAGTTGGATGCTTCACTTCTTTGCAAGGCACTCAATGAAATACAATTTTTATTTCCCTAATTTGGTGTTAGATCTGTCTGTGTAACGACCCAAGACTCTGGAGCTCTTCAGATTCTTAAATCGTTAACTTGATCATATTACAAATTCATAAAATAAATTCAAGAGCAAGTCCAAGGAAAATGAAGGTAAATTCATAACATTAATATCTTAACAAAGTCTTTACAATTATAGCTAAGAAATGACAATAGATCTAAAATATTCCAAAATGGGGCTAACTCCATCTAATGGTCTAGGTGGTTTTCGAACTCTCTATCAGCGTTGCATGCCAAAATCTATATGCTGATCTCCGCCGCTCCCAGATCCCGCTACAAAAACGTTACCTGTAGTGGGGCGAACCACTAGTCAGTAACACTGGTGAGTAGAATTTCTAAAATCAAGAGAGCAATAGTAATTATCATGATATCAATAGAAGTTCATAAGTTGATTGACCAAACTACCACCATACCTGTTTATATTAGCAGCATGAACAAGGGATTCATATTCGTGTCGTGACAAGATTGTCACCATTCTTAGTTGTAAAGGGATTTATATTAATGTCGTGACATGACCGTCACCATTCTTAATTGTAAAGGGGATTCATATTCATGTCGTGACAAGATTGTCACCATTCTTAATTGTGAGGGCATTCATATTCATGTCGTGACAAGACTGTCACCATTCTTAGTTGTAAAGGGATTCATGTCGTGACATGACCGTCACCATTCATTGTAAGGGGATTCATATTCATGTCGTGACAAGATTGTCACCATTCTTAATTCATAGGTTGAATCCAATACCAATGGAAACAGACACTCTAAACAATTCTAAAAAAAATATCTCCGCTCACCGATTTCATAATAAGTATCATTATGGCTTCCATTGGCCGTCCCACATACTTAAGTCAAAATCTCGCCCCACTCTGATTCACAACTGGTGCTCCAAATATATGGCATTGGCCCTATTTTTTTTGTTTAGTCATAGGTTAAACACTTTACTCATAATTTATTAGTCATATAATTATCCTTTTGCTCATAATTCATCGATCATAGAATTGATACTTTACTCATGGCTCAACAGCCATGTAAGTATCATTTTACTCTTAATTTATCAGCCTTACACATGATTCATCAGTCATATAATTATCACTTATATCATTAAGATCAAGTGTTCTAAAAGTACAGTATCTCTAACACATGTTCTAATGATGGTATCCATCCCATCTGGGAATGTTTAGTAATGAAACAGATGACGTCAGTTAATGACTGGGTCTAAAAATACAGCATTATCTTTATCTTGTGCTCAAGTTCTTTGTACTTTTACAAATAACAGAACTTTCATAAATAAAAGATATATGGTTTAAGAACTTAAAGGCTTTAATAAAGGTACTTAGTATTAATGTTGTCACAGACAGCAACTGAGAAATTTCTAAACAGAACCAATAGTAAAAATAGTCTCATGACTGGCACTGTTAAAATCCCTTGGATGAAGAGTACCAACAGTCCAATCCCAGTGGGTCCACTACCATAATGATCGTCCATTTATTCAGTACCAGATGTAGGGATCTAATCTTAAATCAGATGGATCACTTGGGCCCATAGTCCTCAATCAATCAAATTACATTATGACGTCCTGAACTAATATTCATTTCAGTTCTGAATTAATGTACATATTAGCCCATCAGACTGTATGATGAAAACAGTCCTTAATAATCACATTTATTATAAGATTCAGATTTACCAGTCATTATACAAAGAATTAATGTACATATTAGACCAGCAGACTGTATGATGAAAACAGTCCTTAATAATCACATTTATCATAAGATTCAGATTCACCAATCATTATACAAAGAGGATAAATTTTAAATCTGTATTTTCCTTCACAATCCTGTCGTCAGTCTAGCATTTTCATCAATTCAGAACTGGATTTTTAATATAATGAACCCTTATTAAGCCAAATCAAAGAAATGATAATCTTATGTCAAATAGAATTTTTATCCTGTTGCAAGGATATCAACAGAAACTGACTGATATATGTAAATAGAAACCAAACAGCAAAATATAAGGAATACCATATTCACATGAGTATAAGAGAAGTCCTACTCACCTGGTATAAGTAATAAGTGACCTCAAATCAGACATCCACTATGTTAGGTGTTCCTTGGAATCTCCTTGCTTCTATTTTCAAATATCACTATATTGGACTCCTACTCTTCTTCCATGAGAACCATGAGAAAGTGACCAAAGACGAGAGGAGATCTCTTCTTATATAGTGCTGGAATCCTAAAGGATTTCCCTTGACAGGTCACCTAAGAAGACTAAAAGTCACAATTTAAGGTAGTTATTTTGGGAGTTACACAGTTATAATTTTGGAAAATTTAAGTTTGGGGAATTTAAGTGTGGGAGTTACACAGTCATAATTTTGGGAAGCTATAGAGTCACAATTAAGTGAGTTTGGATCATTTATGGACCTGAGAAATTTGACCCAATAGCCCAATCCAGTCATGAATTGGACTGATCGAAACTGGGCCTCTCTCAGCCCATTTAATTCAGGGTTGGCCCATTAATAATTCAGGGTTCTTACATATTCCCCCCCCTTGTGAAATTTGGTCCTCCAAATTTAAATCATACCTTAGAGAAAGAGATGTGGATACTTTTCTCGGACATCTTTTTCTGTCTCCCAAGTGGCCTCCTGTTGATTATGATGCTCCCACAAATTTTAACCAGGCGGATAGTTTTATTCCGAAGGGCTCTTTCTCGTGTTTCTAAAATGACTATTGGCTTCTCTTCATAAGACAAACCTTCTTGTATCCAAAGTGGTCCGAAGTCTATCACATGAGACGAGTCCAGTTCATATTTCTTTAGCATGGATACATGAAACACATTGTGTACACCAGCCAGTTATGGGGGTAATGCTAGTTCATAAGCATTCCCATTACTAACACAACCAATTATCTCAAAAGGTCCGATATAACGCGAACTCAACTTGCCCTTTTTCCCAAACTGCATGATACCCTTGGTTGGAGAAACTTTGAGAAAGACATGATCTCTTATCGTGAACTCCAGCTCCCTCCTGCGATTGTTCGCATAACTTTTCTATCTACTTTGGGAAGTTTTGAGTCTGTCTCGGATTTTCTTGATGGTGTCCGTTGAGGATTGAACCCATTATGGCCCAAGGATTCTTCGATCGCCAACTTCCTCCCAACAGATGGGAGATCGGCAATTCCGTCCGTACAATGCTTCGAAAGGTGCCATTTAAATACTGGAATGATAGCTGTTATTATAAGCAAATTCTACCAGGGGTAACTGCTCATCCCAGCTATCCTTGAAATCGAGGGCACAGGCTCGCAACATATCTTCAAGAGTCTGATTGGTTCTTTCGGTCTGGCCATCCGTCTGAGGATGATATGTGGTGCTGAACCGCAATTGTGTTCCCATGGCCGTCTGTAATTTTCTCCAAAAGTTGGATACAAACCTGGAGTCCCTATTCGAGACAATAGACACCGGAATTCCATGCAGTCGAACAATCTCCTTAACGTATCTTCGTGCCAATTCTTCCATCGATGTTCTTCCTTTCAGAGGGATGAAGTGGGCAGACTTGGTCAAGCTGTCCACAATTAACCAAATTACTTCATTGCCCCTGAAAGTCTTTGGAAAGCCAGAAATGAAGTCCATAGTGATGTGCTCCCATTTTCACTCTGGTACAGGCAATGGCTGCAACAACCCGCCAGGTTTCCGATGATCTGCCTCAACTTGCTGGCATGTTAAGCATTTTGCCACAAATTCTGCAATGTCCTTTTTCATACCATTCCACCAGAATTGCTTCTTGAGATTCTGGTACATCTTAGTACTTCCTGGATGAATGGTATATCGGGTATGATGTGCCTCATGCAGTATCTCATCCTTAATTTCCCGATCATTTGGAACACACAACCTATTCTTGTAATACATGGTACCATTAGTAAGTGAAAAATTTGGCTTATCTCCCAATTTGTTGAAGATTTGTACTAGTGTCCCATCATTCTTTTGGCGGTCCTTAATTTGCTGGATCATTTCTGGTTGAACTTTGAAACTCCCCAATAATATATTGTCACCAATGATCCGAAAATTCACATCCAAGTCTCTGATTTCTGCTAGTAAATTCCATTCCGCTGTCAAGTGAGCCAATTGGACTGACTTTCTGCTTAATGCATCGGCCACAACATTTGCCTTTCCGGGATGGTAATTTATAGTGAAGTCATAGTCTTTCAAGAATTCTAACCATCTCCGCTGCCTCAAATTTAACTCCTGATGGGAAAAGATATATTTTAGGCTTTTATGGTCCGTGTACACCTCGAATTCTTCTCCATAGAGATAATGTCGCCAAATTTTAAGAGCGAAAACTACAGCAGCCAATTCTAAATCATGAGTGGCATAATTTTGCTCATGCGTCTTCAATTGTCTAGATGCGTAAGCAATTACTTTTCCGTGCTGCATAAGTACGCACCCAGTCCTTTGACTGACGCATCACAAAATATGACAAAACCACCACTACCTGAAGGTAAGGCCAAAACCGGTGCCGAAATCAACTTATCCTTCAGTGTCTGGAAACTGGTCTCACATTTGTAGTCCCAATTAAATTGCACATCTTTCCTAGTGAGACGAGTTAAAGGTCTTACAAAGGAAGAAAACCTTTGTACAAATCTCCTATAATACCCTGCGAGTCCCAAGAAACTCCGGACCTCTGACACTGTTGTTGGCCGTTTCAAACTAGTGATAGCTTCCACCTTGGCAGGGTCCACAGACAATCCTTCACCTGAAATGATGTGGCCTAGGAAATTCACCTGAGTTAGCCAAAAGTCACATTTGCTCAACTTAGCATATAGTTGATTGTCTTCTAACAACTTCAATGCAGTGCGCAGATGATCTCCATGCTCCAATTCTGTCTTAGAGTAAATTAGTATATCATCGATGAATACAACAACAAACTGGTCCAAATAGGGCTTGAAGATTTAATTCATGAGTGCCATGAATACAGCTGGTGCATTGGTTAGCCCAAATGGCACTACCAGAAACTCATAATGTTCATATCGAGTCCAGAAAGCCATCTTAGGTACATCCTCCTCCCTCACTCTCAACTGATGGTATCCAGTCCGCAGATCAATTTTTGAAAAGTACCTTGCACCTTGGAGTTGGTTAAACAGCTCATCGATCCGTGGCAGCGGATACTTATTCTTTATAGTAACTTGGTTGAGCTGTCGATAATCTATGCACATACGCAAGGTTCCATCCTTCTTTTTAACAAAAAGAACAGGAGCTCCCCATGGTGAAACACTGGGCCTAATGAATCCTTTGTCTAGTAAGTCCTGTAGTTGCTCCTTAAGTTCCCGTAATTCTGTGGGTGCCATACGATAAGGAGGCCTAGAGATTGGAACTATTCCCGGCATCACTTCAATAGTAAAATCTACCTCCCGCAACGGTGGTAAGCCGGGTAATTCATCTCGGAAAACATCAGGAAATTCTCTTACTACTGGGATTTCTTTCAGTTTTGGTTTTTGTTTTTCCCCGGTAACGAATGCTAAATACCCCGTACACCCAGTTCGTAACAATTGACTGGCTTTGATTGTCGAAATCACACGTGTCTCTACTGCTTTCCTTATCCCCATTATACGCACATTTTTTAATCCTTCTAGTTTAAAGCGGACTATTTTATTAAAACATTCTAGCACAGCCCTGTGTTTTGCTAACCAATCCATTCTGAAAATAATGTCAAAATCATTCATTGGTAGCAAAATTAAATCTGCAGGCATCACAACTTCCCCAATGCTTAAAGGACACTCATAGAATATAGTGCGGGTATTAAATTGTCCTCCAGTAGGGGTGGAAACTACCATAGCTAGGGAGAGTTTAGAAGGGGGTATGTGCAATTTTGGAGCAAAATTATGTGAAACAAAGCAGTGTATAGAGCCGGAATCAAATAATGTAATAGCCTTGTTGCCAGAGATTAGGAGCGTACCCTCAACCACATTGCTTGCTACTTCCGCCTCCCGTTGAGTAATAGCATAAACCCTCGCATTTGGTGGGTGACTCTTTTGATGTCCACCTTGATTGCCTCTCTCTTGGTTGAAATTTTGTCCCTGTGGCGGATTCCGCTGATATCCACTTTGCTGATTCTGGCCCGATTGCTGGTTCTTGTGGTAATTCTGATGAGAGTTCCCTTGATCCCGAGGAGGGTAGCTTTGTGAATTCTGCCGTGATTGCTGATAGCCTTGATGTTGTCGTGACTTATGGCCGTGCCGTTGTGATCGATCTTTCTCCTGCTTCTTGGGACAATCGTTAGCCTTATGGCCCACCTGGCCACATGAAAAGCAAGCACCACGCTGCCATCGACATTGTTCTAAGGCGTGGTTCTTCCCACAGCGACTGCATTTAACATGAGATTCCATTTTTTGTTTCTTTTGAGATGGGCGGCTTTCTTGATTTCTTTTCCCATTTCCCGTTGAATTTGATGGAAATACTCCATTGATCTCATCAGTGGCTTCTTCAGACACATAGGCTCTTCTTAAGACATCTGCGTATGTGACTGGCTGTCCCAATCGAACATCCTTCTTAATATCAGGGCGTAATCCCTCAATAAATTTGTTGCATTTCAGTTCTTCTGTAGCTACCAAGGGTTCAGCAAAGTGAGATAATTCTATGAACTTATTATTGTATTTGGTCACTGACATGTCTCCTTGAACCAAATTTTGAAATTCCCTCTTCTTCCTTTCTTTTATATGTTCCGGTATGAATTTTGCGATAAACTCCTTTTTGAAGAAGGCCCAGGGAATCTCATTTTCAGGACCTAGATAGGTCCTTCTAGCGGACTCCCACCACTCATTTGCATTTCCTTCAAGTTTGAAAGCTGCCAATAGAGCTTTCTGCTGATCAGAACAGCCCATAACTTCAAAAATTGCTTCGACATTTATATCCACTTATTTGCATCCCAAGGGTCTGCAGTTTCATCAAAGTACCTAGGACGGAATTCGCTAAATCTTTTATATAGGGAATCTCATTCCCTGCCCCTGCTCCCACCAATAGCGATCCCACTTTGGCCACCATCATCCTGACGATGAGCCAAAGTCTTTATCTGCTCTTGCACCTGATCGTATGCTTTCATAAAGGTATCGAACATCATCTTCACATATTCAGGCATCGAGGACGATCCCCCATCTGGGTTTGATGTTCGACTTTCAGTGCCATTGCCGTTAAGATTCTATTGGGAACTCATGTTCTTTCTCCTATAATAAGATACACAATAATTAACACAAGGAAATGTTTATCACAATCTAACGCCCCCAAACCACGACCTCACCACGTATGCTACTGGTTTCTAAGTATTTTAAGGATTGCCCAAGACTTTGCTCTGATACCACTTTGTAGCGACCCAAGATTCTGGAGCTCTTCAAATTCTTAAGTCGTTAACTTGATCATATTACAAATTCATAAAATAAATTCAAGAGCAAGTCCAAGGAAAATGAAGGGAAATTCATAACATTAATATCTTAACAAAGTCTTTACAATTATAGCTAAGAAATGACAATAGATCTAAAATATTCCAAAATGGGGCTAACTCCATCTAATGGTCTAGGTGGTTTTCGAACTCTCTATCAGCGTTGCATGCCAAAATCTATATGCTGATCTCAACCGCTCCCAGATCCCGCTACAAAAACGTTTCTGTAGTGGGGCGAACCACTAGTCAGTAACACTGGTGAGTAGAATTTCTAAAATCAAGAGAGCAATAGTAATTATCATGATATCAATAGAAGTTCATAGGTTGATTGACCAAACTACCACCATACTTATTTATATTAGCAGCATGAACAAGGGATTCATATTCGTGTCGTGACAAGATTGTCACCATTCTTAGTTGTAAAGGGATTTATATTAATGTCGTGATATGACCGTCACCATTCTTAATTGTAAAGGGGATTCATATTTATGTCGTGACGAGATTGTCACCATTCTTAATTGTGAGGGCATTCATATTCATGTCGTGACAAGACTGTCACCATTCTTAGTTGTAAAGGGATTCATGTCGTGACATGACCGTCACCATTCATTGTAAGGGGATTCATATTCATGTCGTGACAAGATTGTCACCATTCTTAATTCATAGGTCGAATCCAATACCAATGGAAACAGACACTTCTAAACAATTCTAAAAAAAACAATTCTAAGCAATAGTAATTAAAGATTCAAACCTGGCCGGCTTGGTACGAGCCCGAATCAAGGCGCAATCACTTTTATACTAATATAGTAGACTTAATCAACTTCTTTCTTGAATGGAAACTGAAATTTTATTAAAAGACAAAACAGAATTAACAACCAACGAGACATTGAAAAGCTACAAGCCCAGTCACACAACAAGAAGAGCTACAGAAACAAAGAAAAGCTTATGCACGTCAATGAAAAGATGAATGAGATATCGTCAAGCTAGGGCAAGTGACACCCTACTTAAATGCTTACTCCGCATCAATCCACATAAAATATAGGCAATGGCATCAGGTATGCAGGTCCATGGTCAAGAAACCCATGGAACCAAACTGGACCCAAATTTTATTGGCTCCATGCAGTGGAACTGAATCCGGACACATAGAAACGAGTATGAGATTTCAACCATACTGGGTTATAAATATATATACATCCAGTCCTCTGCGTACCCACGGATTGCAATTAAGAACGAGCCAAAAATTTCAATCTCGTCTTTCTTTCGTGTATCAGGGGGCCCAGGCCCTTCCCTACTGATATGCATATGCTTAAGGATGTGCAATGTTACTGGAAACAACAACATTAGAAACAAATAAACCCCCATATTGCTAAAACTTAAGATAAAACCAAAGAGCATCTGGGTCACAAATGGGCTCATCAATCTAAATTGGCCGGCGCAGGATCGATTGCTTAATCCAACAAAATCTTGATTCCAGGAAGAAATACCCACAAGTGGATAAAGAATCAGTTCTGTTTTAGTTTTAGTGGGTCTACAGCAGAAGCTATTTATCCACCTATTGAGAAGAGTGAAAATTACATACAAACAATGAACAACGACGAGTGGCTGCAGCTGCGGAAACCGCGAAAAGAGCAATGATTTAGAGTGGAAGGAAGGAAGACAGGGAAAGAGAAGCTACGGACAGCGAGGGACGTGGGCAATGCAGATTCCAGTGGAAGAGAGCGCCTCCTGATTCGACCGCGAGATCTGCGAGACGTCGCCGAAGGCAGTGATTGTGACGGGGCCCTTTATTCCGTTGGCGCGGAGGGCGGAGACGATCCGCTGGCCGACTCGGAAGACGTTGACGCCGGCGGGGACGGAGCAGTTCTCGAAGTCCCACCAAACAGACACCTTGACATTTCGGTTCTCTTCTCCGCGGTGAGTCCAAGAAGAAGAGGAAGAGGAGGAGCAGAAATGGAAGAAGAAGGGAGAAGGGGAGTGGCGGAGAGAAGAGGGTTTGTTGAGAAAGAGAGGGCAGTGAATGATGAGAGATTTCATGATGATAGGAGAGGGAGGGGAGGGTAAGAGGTTTGATTAGGGAGGGAGGGAGGAGAGGAGTGCCGTGAGATTTGTGGATGATTTCCCTCTCCCACTCAGAGTTCGAACTGGAAGAAGACGGCGGGTGATGGCTTAAACCCTTCTTTTAAGCCCTATGTCACGTGTGCCCAGCACGTGCAGGGGCGACCTCCTGCTTCTTGGGCCATTGGGGTCTCTTGAAATTGGATCCCTCTAAATTGTAGGCAATTATTTTTATTTTTATTTTAAGGGGGTCAAGTGTTTTTATTTTTTTATTTTTATGTTTTAGAATGAGATAAGGAAAAATCGGACACAATTTCACCATAAATTTTTTTCTTTTATTTATTTTTTATTTTTTTATTTTATATTTAGATGTTTGTGCAACACCTTTAGCCATAGATAAAGAGAACAATAATTTGGCACCTTAATTTGATTAGGGATGAATCATGGAAGGAAAGCTAAATTTTGAGTTACTTTTTTGGCCAAAGGCAATCCAAAAATCCTATTTAGTGGGGGGTCGAAAATTAATGCCACGTAAGAGGAAAATGCAGGTGGTTTTCTCTTTTATGGCTCTACATATGTACACCCTTAATGCAGCAGATATTTTCATAAGGAAAAAAGTCCAAAATAAGCTAAATTCTTCTTCATTACATCAAGAATGTCACGATCCAGTCTCGAGAATATGTAGATTAGGATAATTCCCGATGCGTGACACGCATACTCCTGTGAAATTTCCATCTGTACTTAAGTTTAACCAGAATCCCACAATGGATATTTATATTCCAATACATGTGAGATACTTAACCGGATATTTATTAAAGTACTTTACACGTGGAAGCCTATCAGTATCACCTACAATTTTTAACTTTTCAATAAAAAGTTCAGTAATATCATTCATCATATGAAATAATCCACACTTTGACATTTCATATATATATCATAACTATTAGTAATCTGTACATCCCTACTATAATGTGTACCTGTATACATCTAGATAGAAGGATGCGCATCTACACAGATCTATACAAGAGATGTAAACACTATAGACCTAAATAAAAGATATACAAGTCTTGGAAAACTATAAAAGTACCAGTCTATAGGCAACTAGTACAATAGATAAAGGTCACAAAAACCAATAAACAAATCCCTAAGATATGCGTGTATCGCTCTTCTATTTGTGTCATAGGAAAAAGCTTCTACTGTCAACTAGTCAAGGTCTGAAGGAAACATCATGGTATCCTCTTCTATCTTCTCGGTATCAGCGAGACCAGTATTGGGATCTGAGCTTGTAATACCAAATAAATAGCTGTGAATAAGACCATTCAGCAAAGAATAAACATGATTAAGGTAATCAAATTATGTCTAGTAGAATAATAAACAGGATAATTAGAATAGATTAATCAAAGTCTATTAAGCATATTGTGCATTGAGTAAATCATGTTATATGAATCAATAACGAAGACATAATCAATTTGTCTACTCCATATTGCTATATCTTTCCGATAGGGGACCTATCAGTGGATACACAAGTGCCCGTGCCTAGTTACATCTGGGTGCCTAGTTTGTGAGATCCAGTATCCCAGATACCTCTTGCAGTGGTAACCAATCAATCTACACCAAATTCGACACTGTTGAGTCTTATAAGGATGAAACTAAGTCGAGCTTGATTAATTCGAATGAATCAATATAAATTTAGTGAGATTTCAGTCTAATTCAATCATGATCTATTCCAGTCTAGTTCAATCCTTTTAACTCAATTTGAAATGCGAATTCAATATCAACAAAATAATAACAAAATCAATCAGTTCAGTATCATTGAGATAATGAGTCAAAATCAATTAAACAATAACAGAAGCGATCAAATTAGTATCATTGTAAACAATGATTCAGTCCAATATGAGATATCATAATTCGTATTTAACAATATACAATGCAATATAATTTGAGGAGCCAAGGACTTTACTAGCCAACCCTACACGAATCACCTATGGCTTCTAGTCGTCCATTTTGATATAGTTTTAGGTTATTTAATACGCTGCTATCTTTAGTTGGTGTTACAACATATGAAATGCGATTCAAAGTCCTATAAACCAACACCCATGACTAAGTGCTTGACGTACGAGTGATAAAAAAAAATGAAAAAATCCCAGCCAAGACTGTTCATGCATATTTAATTACTGTTGGGCAATTCATCAGGGTTTAAAGGTTCCAAACTAAGGCACTATTAGGTCTACTATCACCCCACAGTGCTTAAGTTTGTGGTTTGTATTACAATTAACCTTTGGGTTACCAGTAGAGTTTTAGAGCCATTTGAGATAACACCCTACCCTAGTTAACTTGCAATTCTAGTATAAAGGAATATATATATATATAAAAGGGGATTTAACACAGGGTACCCATTCAATCGATCGGGCTCATGTCCGATCAATAAACCCTGGAGCAACTTTTCTCTGAGCCAAATCCGTTCTAAACTGATTTTCTTCTTTTCTTAGCCTTCCCTGCATAAAAAATCATCAACCACATTCTTCTATGCTTCCAATGATCCAAATCAATTCCTCCAAATCTACTTCACTCATTCTATACATAATTAAATCAATTTTTACTATTAAATAAGTAAATGTGGCTGGAAATCAGATGAAATGACAATTAATTAATGGAATCACGTAATATCAACATGTATTCAACAATAACATCCTTATACTTGCCTCAATTCAAGTTTTAAATCACAATCCCTTAACTTCGTTCAATTCGGGGAGAAAACACCCAATTCCTATCCTAATCACAATCAACATAGTTAGATGACGAATCTATATGCATGTAGTGCTCTACAAAACCCTTTTTGTAATTCAGAATTCAAAGGAAAAAGCAAAAGCTCTCACCTTTGATAGCTGATGAAAGGAAAAGAAGATGAATCCCAAAGCTTCAAGGCTCCAATAAGTTGAAGAGAGTGATGGTGAGTTGGAATTTCCACTTCAAGCTCACATGCAAGGAGTCTTCTTGAGAGATTTTTGAAGAGAGAATGAGAATGGAAGAAAAAGGGTCTCCAGCAGAATTTAGGTGATGAAATGATCGGTTAAGGAAAATGGGTTCCTTTGTATGTTTAGATTTTCTAGAATTTATAGTAAGATCCATATATGTTGATGTATTTCCAATTTAAGTTGATTTGAGGTCTAACTGATTTAAATGAGGTCAAACGAGTTGGGGTTCTATACAAATATTGACGAGCTCAATTAGATAAACGTGATGGTGTCAATATAATGCATGTTTGACGTAAAAACACAAAATCTAAATTTACGATAAAGGATTCATCTACCTAATCGAGGTCACACTCAACTCAAACTACTTATTCATTAACCGAACTTGACACAAAAAATTCAAACAAGACAAAAGAAACCTAATCCTAATTCAAACAACCTTAATCATAATGATTTAAATTAATACTAAATTAATTAGTACTAATCAAACTTAATTAATCACTAATCAAGCTTACTTCGGATTGGGATGTTACAGAAAAGGTTTTTTTCCTATTGGAGGGTGAATTGATTTTCTATGAATGCTATACAAATATGCCCTGAAGCCAGAGGACTGTTGGGAAATGATTACTCAACCTTCAACTCTGTTTTCCAACTGACGCGAAAGTGAACCAAACTACTTGTTGAGGACGGGGAAAATTTACGGTTTACCCGTTCAAGAGTGAGAAAGAGTGTTGGGCCTTGAGAATTTGACACCCAACTACTGAGCTTTTTTTTTTTTTATCTCCTTACAATTCACTTTTTAAATTGTTAACGTCTCAAATACATCCTGGGCCTGGCGTGATCAAACCTAACCGGACATGCATCTGACTCATTTACCCCGACTGGCAACATATTGAGGCAATCACCACATAGACGGGTCAAGTTAGGGTTAATGATGGCCTATTTATATGGACTGCCGGTCACTCATCTTTCTAACAATCTTTTTAAATTTGTATTTCAATTCAGATGGATTGTATCATGAGTGTCAATTTCGTACTGTTTCCCGAAAAAAGCCGAAATTTTTTATTTCGGTCAAGTGACCGAACGAAATTTGACACAAAACTTTTTGTTCCAAATTTCGATCCATTTCAGCCAATACTTTGGATTTTGGCTAATTTTGATTGAAATTTTAGATTTTAGATGAAATGATTTTTAACATAAAATTTTTTATTTTTCTATATATATTTTGTATTTCTTATATTCACCCAAAATATAATTCTAAAAAGTTTTACTAGAATAGATTAAATCCATAATTATTAATTTATTTTTATTTTTTTACATACATATTTATATTTAATTTTTTCAAGATATAATTCTGAAAAATTTCACCGAAATTTTGAATTGGCAGAAACTTTCATTTTGAGGCTAGAACAAAAAGGGGTCGCAAAACAATATCGACAATGGATTGTATTCAAGACATTCTCCTCCTAACTCATTCTTTTTTTCTTATTCTCAAAATCCATTTCCCATAGAACTCATCTTAGAAGCCTTAGAATCCGTCTCACAAGCCAACTCTTCTTACTCTTCGTTCCACCCTAAAATCTTCTCAAAACCTATTGATCTAAGAATCCATCAAGATGCCACTTCTTCATTTCCTTCCCTTTTATTTATAAGTAAAGAGGTTTTTTTATTTTTATTTTGGTACCACAGCCTTAGGGGGGGGCTGAAACCCTTAGCTCCCTGGGGAGGGAACCCTCGGGTGAGGGGAGACACCGTGGGAGAGGTTAGGAAACCCAAAAGAAGACCTCGGGTGAGGCAGTACGTCCTCATGTGAGAATAAGTGCCAACTTGGCCAATTAAATGAGAAGCAACACTTCTTACCAGTAAGGTAAAAGGTTATTCTTAATTTTATAAGTAAGGAGTTACCATATTATTAGGGGTCCTTTTTAAGCATAAGAAATTATTCTCTTCAGATTTTCTACTTGAAATTAAACATAGCATCCGTTAACAATATATTACTTCGATCAAAGTTTAACTCTTTTTTTTTCACTTTAAAAAGGAAAATTCAACCCATGGCTCTCTCCCCTTTTGTTTAAAACGAAAAATCATCTCTTTTCCTTCAAACATTAGATGGGAACAATTCAAAAACTGGCTTTTTAATATGCACCTTTTGAAAATACCCTATATTGTCAATAACAAAACATCTAGAATTGCTAGCTCCGATACCACTTTGTACAAAGTTGATATTTCATTCATGCCCACGTTGAAAAAATGTCGTTTGCCTTGATATATCCACCAAGATATACCTCTCACTGTTGTCTCTCATACACTTGTGTATGCAACAAAATTAAATATGTAAAATAAAAGAGATGTAGACATCCATCGTTAAATGTTTACCCATCCTTTTAAATGTTTCGTAGCAATTGAAAAGTCTGGTGCCATGTATATCAGGAATTTTGCCCTCTGCCCTACAACACTTTTAAGGTGGAGTTAGGGGTTCCCGTCATTCAAAAAAAAAAAAAAAAAACCGCTGTAGAGGACCCAATCACCAACGTCCTGGACCTCCATGTCCAAAACTTGGTGGGATGTTTAACAAGGAAATAAAGACTAGTAGAAGATTAATTAGAAATTTCAAAAGACCAAATGCTAACTTTAGGCTTTTCCTTGGACCCTACATCCAAATGTCCAGGCTCCCGTTGGATTTAGTACTTCAAATAATGCAAGAATCTAATATGCAACGGGCATTAAACCAACCCTGAGCTCAACGTCCATTTTGCAAACTCTTTTTTGGTCCTCCTCAATGAAGCCCAACATCCAAACAAAAATTTGTTGGGTTTATGTCTTGTATTCTGGTTTAGCCAGTTGAGTCCGCTGGGTTAGTGAGGGACTAGTTATAAATCAAGGGTATTTTGATAATTGTATCAGGGCTTTCTTGGTAGCTAAGAAAGCGGAAATTATATATACGTATAGTCTGTAACTCTAGATCTTGCGCGCTGAAGAGTGCCCATGGTGTTCCCACACTACGTAGATGAGACAATGTGAGAGAACGAGAGTCTCTGCATGCTTTAATTGAGATAATGAAGATGATCGTCTTTGTGCCCGTAGACGTAACCCTGTTTGAGTGAACCACATAAATCTCGTGTCTTTTCTTGTGTGTGGCTGGTTGATTGTTGATCTTGTGATTAATGTATATGCACAACGGGTGATGTCAAAAATCACAACAAGTGGTATCAGAGCCGATGTGGTATTCATCGGGTTTCTGAGCGAGGTGGAGATCGCTTAGTGGCTTGAAGGTTGTGCACATGAAGATCGACTGATTAAATCCTTGTCGAAGGGTTCGGATCTCTGTTTTTGAAACAGAGAAGAAGAGAGATCAGTTTCGTGATCTCTGGTTGGGCCACCATTGAAGAAGAAGAAGACGAGATTGGGTTCTCCAATTTGGGTAGGATTGAGGAAAAAGGATTCACATGTTTTCAGATTTCGAAGTCAATCGCAGCTAGTTTGATTTCCTGGTTTTCCATATCTGAGAAGGAGAAGACCGGAGCATGTTGATCTCCGATGGACCACAAGAGAAAATCGATTTCTCTGTTACAAATCGGTTTTGCAGTCCACCAGAAGAAGAAGATAGAGAGAGGGTTCTATTGCCTGTGATCTTCGTCGAAGAAGTGTTGAAAGCTTGCAGGATTTCTTAGGAGGAGGAAGACCGAAAGAAAAAAAAAACTGCACCCACCGGTCACCGGTCGTTGTTGCCATTGCCGTTGTCGTTGCCGGTCTCGCGCTGTTGTCGCCGGACCAGCCAAGCCGGAGCTGAAGCATACGGCCCCCTGCAAGTTCCTTCTGCAACTGGGTTGTAGAACAAGGGCACTTAAAGAAGACGACCCAGGTTTGGGTCGCGGGTTGGGTCAGTTTGACCAGACCCGTGGAGAATAAGCCCAGGTCAGTGAGGTTTCAGGTCCATTCATGGTTTCGGGTCGGGTCGTTTCTGTAATACTCCGACCCAGCTTGACCTCGTTTAGCACCTAATTAATCCTATTTTCGTTGGTAATTGTGTTTTGCTTGTATTTTGGGTTCATTGCGAGTCATGGATAGATAGTTGGGTTGAGTTTGACCTGGATTAGGTAGACCAAGCCCTTTTTCGTAATTTTAGCTTTTCTTAGACATGGTCATTTTTGCATCATCTTGATGTCAACACGTGTCTTTCGTTGAGCTCGTTAACTCTCGTAACTACGTCATTTGCAACCGATGTTGTATGATCCCATTGGACCCGGATTTGACTCGAACTGAAAATAGAACTATAACTTGGACTTTCATTGCAAGTGACCTCTACTTACCTTATATATACACTTCATCGACTCAAGTCTCTTTCTCACTCTCTTCTCTCTCACTGTTCACGTGGAACTTTCTCTCCCTCTCCTGAGTTCTCTCCTCCATCATCAATCAAGCTAATTTGAAGGGTTGTTGTCCCTTCATTCTCTTTCATTCTCTGGTGACTGGATTGAGGTGAGTTTGGGTTCTCTTCCATCTCCCTCATCCCATTCTTATTCTTCTCGTTCTATGGTTTCTTGATCATGCTCTTAAGGTTTTCTCCTGTTTCTCATGCATGCATGTTGCAGTGGTTGAGATTTGGTTGTGTTTGAGCCCAAGGACAGCAAGTTATGTAATTGAACCCCATTAAGGCAAGTATAACCATAATTTGTGAGAACCCATGTTGGTATTCGTTTGATTTTGGTTAATTCACATGAATTTGCATGGAAAACGTGTTTACAGCCCAATTGGTTAGTATTACTTCTTTCTTTGTTGAATATTTGCACTTCTGATGTCATTACAGGTTTTCTGCACTTGATTCAGAATTTGACCCCGTGCATTGTAAGGCTAAGCCGTATATCGCCTACGGCTTAAAGTCCAAAGATGGTGAAAACTCAGTTTTTTTCTACGGCCAGGACACGGCTAAGCCGTATCTTGCCTTACGGCTAAGCCGTACCTCAGCCGTGACCCAGCCGTCGATCAGTACAGGGTGCCTTCTTCTGGATTAACTAAAAGCAAGCAATTGACAGTTCCTCCTACAGCTCAACCACAGCTAAGCCGTAGAACACATATGGCTAAGCCGTAGAACAAAATACGGGTGAACCGTACTTGCGGATGAACAGTGAAGGGAACCGCGGGGGAGCCGCGGTGCATATTACGGCTACGCCGTAAGATGTCTACGGTTAAGCCGTACGTTCACCTACGGTTAAGCCATATCACCCTGGAAAAAAAATGAATAACAAGAATAGGCGTAAGAAAAAGACTTATATGGCCTTCATGATAGAATGTAGAACACCTAGACTTGCCCGATGGAATATGATACAATGCGTGAATGATCTCGAGGGCTGCGAATCATTCATGTTCGTTATTCAGCTGTTAAGCACCTCCCCATGGGTGTTGGTTTAAGGGACTTCAGTGCACCAGCCAATTCAATGCAACACTAGACAACATACATCGAATAACTTAAAACTACATCATCATGTACGGTTAGGAACACTGGATAATTAGATTAGACTTGGCTAGTAAATGACTTGGATTCACTATGCCAATAGTTGTTTGCATGACATGTTGTTTGTCAATTATTGCTCTCCGCTCTATCGCATGATTTCTTGTTTCAGATACTTTCACATAGTTGTTTCTTTACCTTGAGTATACATGGATAATGCACGTATCGGACATGTTCTAAGATTTACACGTATGATATGATTGTCACGATTTACTCAGGGTTTTCATGATTGACTCTGTATCGTCAGGCACTACTTAGCCTCAGCCTTAGGATCCCGACGGGGTGAATTTGGTATAGTTTTCATGGCCTTGCTGCAGTAAGGAAACGTCTTGGGGAACCGGACCCCAGGAAACTGAGACCCATTGTACCCTGGCCCAGACAATGGTGTTCTTTGCACGATACAAGATCCCTCTTTTGGGAGCATATGGCAATGTAGTTGCTAACTAGTTATGTACACAGCATGTACACATTGATTCACATGGCATGTTTCCTTCTTGCATGACAGCCTAGTATACGAATGTGCCCTGTTTAATTTACATGATGTTCTTTATTCTATTAGACACAGCGTGCGTTAACTTGTTATGGTTATACTTCGCTGAATCGTTGTATTCACAGTTGTTTTTGGTGTTGCAGGCTCAGATACCCCTGCCGACCCCTCGCCGATCGGCCAGACTCCAGCCGAGACCCCTGAGGCCCCATCCGGCCTAGAGGAGTGGATGTGATCACTCCCTTGGAGAGCGGCTTGGTCATGCATAGCATAAGAGTCTTCCTTGTTTTTGGAGGATTGTCATACTTGTATATGTCAGGACTTGTACATATTATTTTATTCATTTTGTAAAACCTTCAGTTATGTATATATGTCAGTTCAGTGTTCGTATTCTCTTCTTGTACTGTTAGTTTGATGTTTCTGATATTTACAGCTTCCGCGTACATGTTTTGCACGTGTGAATATTCCCTTGTGCGTGTGCACACGCACGGGAGTACGTGTGTCATCGGTTTGGCTTTTGCTAACCCCCAAACCCTGGGCTCGGGTTGTCACAGTTTCTACCCAACTCGTGGTGAAAGCCCGGCAGAACAGTTCAGGTTCGATTTTGACCCAACCCGTGGTGCAAGCCCAGCAGCAGTAGTTCCCAGCTAGTTCGGGTCGGGTCGGGTCAGTTTTAACTCGTGTGCACAGAGTCTAGCCCAACGAGTAGTTCAGTTCAGTTCCGGGTCTGGTGAACCCGACCCGGGTCTGTTTCAAAAGCCCAGCATAGTCACAGCAGTGATGTCAGCACCGGTCAATAGGCAAGTTTGACCAAATTCAACTGCTAAAATTGTTTCTGCGATATCTTGATCGTCTGATGTCCGATTGGATATCCGTTTGCTCCTACGGACTCGTTTCGAGCAGATCTATGTGATTGTGGAAGAAGATTGGCTGTTTGATAGCCAATGAGGAGGTTTGACTGATCGGAGCATAGAAACTTGTTTTTGCAATATCGGAGCCATTCGGACTCGGATTTCAGATCCGTTTCTTCTAGCGTGCTCGTATTGACGAGATCTACAACTTGATGCAGAAATCTGGAGGAGATCTGAACAGATGTAGGTTCAGGTCAGAATCAGGTCTGCTCGACTTAACTGTTGTTACAAACCCAATAGTAGGAGTCGCCGGCCTAGTTGTAAAAGGTTTGCTGATTCAAATGAAATTATTCGTTTGGGGTTCACATGCTTTCCGGATCGCATATGATGTTATTCATCTTGCTAAAGCAAAGCCAATGAAGAAGCAGCAAGGAGGAGCTGATGCATCAGCAGTTGTCAAACATGTGTTTAATTGATCGGAGGCCCGGTCAAATGGAGTTTTTTTACTGCTCAAAGGCAAAGGTTTCTGCAATTGTAAAGTCATTTGGACTTGTATTCTCGATCTATTTTGCTTGCATGCTTATGGTAATTGGATCTTCATAGTGATGTTAAAGATGTGGTAAGATGGTGAGTGATTCAGATAAATATCACTCAGATTCGTCAATGGATTCGAGCTTTAAATTCGAGGTGGAGTTTGACGAGAAGATGAACTTTGCTCAAAGTTTATGTGTTGGCTCAACATGTCAGAACCTTGAACGAAGAAGACTGCATCGTCGGTGCAGTGACGTACCATTCAGCAAGGTACGTGAAGACATTGTCGGTTTTATCTCCTGGTGGCTTCAGTTGTGCGGAATTCAAGCAAAGGTGAAGATTGTTGGGTTTATATCTTGTATTCCGGTTTAGCCGGTTGAGTCCACTGGGTTAGCCAAGGACTGATTTAAGATCAATGGCATTTTGGTAATTATACCGGGGCTTTCTTGGTAGCCAAGAAAGCGGAGATTATATATATAGTCTATAACCCTAGATCTTGCGCGCTAAAGAGAGGTGAGAACTCTCTTACTTGTGGTGTTCCCACACCACGTAGATGAGATGATGTGAGAGAACGAGAGTCTCTGTATGCTTTACTTGAGATAGTGAAGATGATCTTCTCTGTGCCCGTGGATGTAGCCCTGTTTGGGTGAACCACATAAATCTCGTGTCTCTTTTTGTATGTGGCTGGTTGATTGTTGATCTTGTGATTGATGTATATGCACAACGGATGATGTCAAAAATCACAACAAAAATCTCATCTTTTGTTCAAGACCCAAGTTCTGTAAATGATTGACGTTGGCCTGTACCAACCTGGGCTGAATATCAAGTTCATAGCCCCCAAGGATCTCCACCTCAACATCCAATCTGGGTAGTATGTTGAAACACCCAATTCAAATGCACTGGGCCCCATGCCCACGTTTGGACTCTTTCAAATCCAAAACCTATGCATAACAGATGTTGGGCCTGCCCTAAGTCGAACAACTGTGTCTAGATTCATTTTGGATCCACGCACAGCTTATGACATGTTGGGCCTGAATTGAGCCGATCATCCAATATCAGGACGACTTTTGGTCCAAGATGTTCTGAAGTCCTATGAGTAATTGACATAGGGCTTCTTCTGGATCCAAAACTATTCAAATATTGAAATGACTTGACATTGGGACTTGTTTGGACACAACATCCTGCGTGGTTAAAACCAATCGAATGTTGGAACCCATTTACGGTCCAACGTCTTATTGCCAACATAGGCCAGGAGTACTCACCACATGAAAAGTTAGAAACGGACCTCTTGGTCCAAGATGTTCTGAAGTCCTATGAGTAATTGACATAGGACTTCTTCTGGATCCAAAACTATTCAAATATTGAAATGACTTGACATTGGGACTCGTTTGGACACGACATCCTGCGTGGTTAGAACCAATCGAATGTTGGAACCCATTTACGGTCCAACGTCTTTTTGCCAACATAGGCCAGGAGTACTCACCACATGATGAGTTAGAAATGGACCTCTTTTTTTTATTTGGTTGGACTAGAAATGGACCTCATCCACTTAAAAGGAGACATGAGCACATGCAAAATAGCCACGTCTAGGCACAATGGCATTGACATTGACTGTCAATTCCTACTCCATATTTAGAGAAGAATAGCAGAACAATGGCCCGATGCTGGCCTACTGGCTAGCGTTTGATCTCCTCTGTGATTTTCTACTTTGATGTGTGATATTTTGGAGTCCCACATCAACTATAAAGAGAAAAGTGATTGAGATTATATATAGAGCTTGCACCCTTAATTTACATAAGGTCTTTTTGGTGAGTTCAGTACCACTAAAAGCAAAACCGTGAGGCCCATAATCAAAAGCGGACAATATCATGTATGCGTGTAGAGTGGGACTTTGCATGAGATCTTCCGGTGTGTTGAATACCAAACCAACTTATCTGGTATTTGTCGCATGAGACCTTAATTTACATAAGGTCTTTTTGGTGTGTTCAGTACCAATAATCAAAAGCGGACAATATCATGTATGCGTGTAGAGTGGGACTTTGCATGAGATCTTCCGGTGTGTTGAATACCAAACCAACTTATCTGGTATTTGTCGCACGTGGTTAGGTGTGTTCATGGCCAAGTTGGGCCGAGTTGCCGCAAGTCAGGTTCCCTCCCAACCCTGCACATGATGTAAATGTCAGCCCCAAACCCGCCCCTTTTAGTGAATCGAGGTGAGCTGGGCTGCGCTGAACCGATCTTTCAATCAGTTGTGCGCGCTTTCCACTGACACAAATGTTTACAAGATAAAATAAATCAAGGAACTACATACAGGTCAGACATTGGGCCATTAGACCCATCGTCAAGATTCATTTGTTGACCTAAAACCTCCAAGGAATTGACGTATAGAGACTAAGAAATCAGGCTATCATTAGGCCAGATGTTGAGTCTATCAGAAATCTTCAAAAATAAGAAATCCAATGTTTGGATTTTGTTTTTTGGAAAACACTTTTTATATTCATTCATTTTTCATGTAAAAAAGGTGTTGAAAATGCCATGTAAAATCCTTTCGAGAGCTCGTATCTTATGTAGAGACTTACCTTCTTTTATATGTAATTCACATCCCACATCACACATGTTGTGGGGGAAAGATCATAAGAGATATCCTCAACTAAGTCTATTATACACTTGGACCCTAATGGGTACTGGACTTGCGCCTGAAAATTATAGTAGAATGAGGAGGCCTTTATTTTGTAACTTTTTATGCCTAATCAGTCTTGGAGTCAGCCCTTCGGTTGGTCCCACCAAGGTGACAGAAAATGTCATATGAGAAGTGATCACATATCTTGAACCATTCATTACTTACTATTTTTTTTTTCTCTTTTTACTGATTTAGTTCCACCAAAACCTTGAACCATTCATTACTTATTATTTTTTCTCTTTTTGTTCCACCAAACCAACAGGGTTTGCATCACCTACCGTCTAAGATGTCTGGTATTTTGACGCCAAAACTCCGAGCTCTCGTAGAGTAATGAGTAGTTTACATTTGCTTAACATTGGACGTGAACTAGCCAACATAAAACCGGGGACTAGATGGATGTGGAGGAACTCCCACACCTATAATAGACGATCTCTGTATCATAATATTGAGGAGAAGGATTCAAAAGAATGACTCTCTTGATACTAACTCTACCATTCAAAAAAAGGAAGGCACTTTTGACAGTTTAGCTTCCAGGAGAAGAGGGAATGAAGATGATAAAAACCAGTCTAAATTCCATTTAGAGTTTGCAAAGCATCAAAGACTCTAATCTATTGATAAAATTAGGATTTTTTTAGCTAACATACTAATAAAATCTAAAGGTATTAGTAGAGGCATCATAAATACTTTTTAATACTTTTCTTCAGCTTGCCCACTTCTCAACACATTTCCTGGGTGAAATCCGGTTGACACACTTTTTAGAAATACGTATATTTTTTTTCAACGCCAAGTTATTCTTCATAGGATTTGAACTTGCTTTCAATTGACTCTGATACTATATTAAAATTTTCAAGTTAATGATTCGGCATAAATGCTTTTTAATAGATAACAGAGTAGAGCCTCTAACTAATTTAATTTACTTTAGGTAATTTTATTCTCTCTTGGGATTATAAAAGGGATATCAAGGGGCCATGATATTCTGTCTTGTACCTATCAAGAGTGTAGTGGCATTGTACTCAGATTTAGACTTTTATCAATGAAAATAAAAACTCTTTATTGTGCGGCATATGTATCATTGCTTTATTTTGAACATCTTATAACTTAGTATAAGTGTCAAATCAAAAGTAATATTTGAGGCTAATACAACCTAAAGATGTGAATTTTACATGGCTACGAATCAACTATTAATTTTGGGGGTAGAATTGGCCCCTTAAAGGATGGGCATGGTAGCGATTAGCTAGGAACATTGGATTGGCAATGAAGTCGGGTTATAAGATCATCTCCAGGGATGTCATGAAACATGAAAGAGTAGATGAATCGTGCAGGCTGATGAGCGGTTTTTATATGGTAGGCTTGGCTAACTAATTTAGATGATCTGTCACAATGGAAGGGCCTTCTTCCTTGTTGCTAGAGTTCAGTGGGCAGTGGGAATTAGCCATGGAATGCTAACTAGTGCTCCTGTTGCATTAAGCTGCAAAGGTAGAGCTTTCTTCAACGGAGAAAATACATATAATATATGCTCTCATGCTTCGTCATGGATGAAGGTTAAGGACATCTATTCCAGGGATGTTAATATTGTGCGCTTGATTAGCCTTATTTTAAAGATGGTACAAGGTTTGAATTCTCATGTGCCCCCTTGAATACCTTCCTTGCTAGTTGACAACGGCCAGTGAGGAGGGCAACCGGGAATAAAGGAAAAACTAAACATGAAATATCTCAATAATATCTCAACAGCCGGTGAGGGGGGCAGCCAGTGGACCTTTGTTGGGTTCTATAAGGATGTTATTAAGTTTTCTTTACTAACCATCCTACCAAAACCTATGGGACATTAGTGCTAGCGGCATAGAATTTTTTGATTCTCTCAACACTGCCCCTTTGGTGGAGCAAGGTCTATGTAGATTTCAGAATATGCACATTTTTTAACTAGCATTGATATGCCGCTGCTAATTGGTTTGGATATGATATTAAATTTACTTAGTTAACTACTCTTACCAAAACCTTAAGGCATTTATAGAGGCATCGTAAATACTTTTGATAAACACAATTTTTAAAAATGTCGAGTTGCCCTCAAGGCGGTAGCTCAGTTGGTTTGAGCTTTGGGTTTATTACATAAGGCCTCAAGTTCAACTCCGACCTCTTATATTATGTGTACAACCATGTATGTACCTCTAAGGAATAACTTTTGCTCGTTAGAATTGGATAACCTCGGAATTATCCAAGGGTCGGAGGCCAAATGTCTGAAGGTTGAGTTGTAGATGAATGCCTTGGGTCATAAAAAAATACATAAATAAATGAAAAAGAAATGCCGAGTTGAAGGGGTGGAACTCTATAGGAAGGTCCTTTTTATTGACAACTCAATTGGCTAAAAGTAGTACCCTCCTACGGGTATCCCCAAATTTACCCTAGTAGGATATGATCCTACCATAAGTTTGGTTAAAAATGAGATCAACGCAATCTTATGCAAATTCATTAATCAATGTTTCTTTTTGTCAAACTGTCACTTATTATATGGTGAGACCAATTCTTGTAGATATGAAATCTGTGGATGTTCCAATATTGAAAGGGTGTTTATTTTGAGCGGTTCAATTTTGTTTTAGGTGGGACCTACTAAAAAATTACAAACCCTTCTACCAGACATTTAACAAGTCAAATTGTCAGGTGATCCTTACGCTCCTGGTCTACCAAGCCAGATCAGCTAAAGGTAAAGGCAATAAGAAAGAAGAAAAAAGAAGGCAATTAACATAAAAGACGTGAGCTATGAATCTTCTTGACTATCCCTTTCTTCGACCGGAAGAACTAGGAAAACCTCTTTTTCCAAAGGTTGGCGTCCAAGATCCCGACACGTGGCAGAGCCGTTGGATAGAGATAGATTATCCTTTCCTTGCCTTTAAACCCCAGGCATTGTCCCGCCACCCCAAGCTTTGCTTGCTTTAACATGCCAGGAATAAAGCCTCCTCTTAAGCACCCCCAACAATGCACACACACCACCTCTTCCATCAACAAACCAACAGCTCAACATCAGAGGATCTTCCAAAATTCTTCCTTCTTCTTCTTCTTCTTCTTCTTCTTCTTTTTATATAAAGCTAAAGGAAGGAAGAAAGTACTCCACAGACCCCATTCAAGTATTCAACCATCTCTCTCTTTCCCCACACATTAATCCATAAGAAAACAAACAAACAAAACAAACAAACAAAACGAACAAAAGAAACAAAAGAAAAAGCATATATCTCCTGCCGGTCATCTTCCTTCCATCCGTACTCAGGCCTTCTGCTGTGTTCCGGTAACAGGTCAGATGTGTCTCCTGCCCGTACTGTGTCTGACCGGGTAAAGTGGAGCTCTCTCTGACCTGCTGGGCATCTTAGCAGATCCAGAGCATATGTGAAATGGGGGTAAGATGCTCTGACCGGATGTAAAATCTCTGGCTCTTTCTTCTTCGATGGAATTTGAAAATATCTTGGGAAATTTTTTGAAATAATAATAATAATAATAATAGCATATTTGACCCAAAAAGATTTTGGGGTGCAGCTTTGTTAATTGAAAATTTTGACCCAATGGAATCCCAACAGGGGGACACCTAGAATCCACAACTTTAGACATTTTGACATGAGCAAGATCTTGATGATTGAATTGTGTCACCACACTCAACAAAGTGTCTCACCATGCCATTGCACACCACTTTTAAGATGGGTTCGGGCCCTGCCTAGGAATATTAAGGACGGAAAACTGATTTGACACTTTTGTGGTTGAGGATTTTACATTGATATCACTTTATATCGATGCTTATAACTTCAACAAAATAGTATTTATGAATAAATCTAAAAAAATGAAAATTTGCATTAGTTCAAATTATCATGGATTTACAATTGTCAAGCATAGGTTTTTCCACGCGGCTATGTGAAAAATTCATGAGGAATTCTGAAGTATATCATTGACAAATTTTTCCTAAAACTCTCCTTGAAAGAGCAATTCTCATGAGCCACGCCTGCAACTCATGAGTTAGAGGGTGATATCTCACATTCAAATTTGCATTCAAAGCATAGTTGAATCTGAATCCGATAGTCCAATGGATTAAGCTTTTAGAGAGATTAAGCTTAAGCCAACTGCTTAATGGAATGTGACCCATAATTATAAATAGGTCACACCATTTTTAACATTCCTTAAAACATGTGCAGAAGTTAGAGGCGGCCAATCAAAAGGATTGTAGCCATATGATGGAGGACATTTTGCTCATTGGGTTTGGTGGTTCTTTAATGCTATGTTTATTTTGGACCGATTCGGGCCCTACACATTTATCTGTCACCATCTCATCGCCATAGGTCCAAGGAGTACAACTTTATTTCTTTTTAAGTGCCCTACTCTATCCCTTCCCCTGTTTAAGGAAAAGGAATCAGTATGAATATCTGTTTTCCGTTTCTTTATAGGAAGGTTGTGGTATGGAAGGAAGGAGCTGAAGTATAGAACAACTAGGCCTTTTTATACCACTCCATAAAATGCACCTCATCAGTGGAGACCACTTGGATGCATGCAATGAGGTGCCTAGGTAAGTTGATAGAATTGGCCATCAATCAATGATGGAAATGATTATGGCTCTTGCTTTTAAGGCCTTAAAGTTCAAATGACTGTGTACATAAAAAAATAATTTGATGAAAAGTATAAGCAGATAATGATCCAATGAGTGCCAAATTTGACCCAAGATTGGATTTTCAAGTGACTTAATTTATCATTAGGAGGACCCAGATGAAATGGAATAAAGTAGGAGATTGAGAATGATCAAACCAAGACAACTTGGATTGTGTGTTGCACTTGCATCAGAAAATCTAAATGGTCCCAGCATCCTATTGCTGACATCAGATTGCTTATCAGGGAAAAGTCCCCTCCATTGGAAATCCCAATAATCAAAACTCAGTTTTTATATCTATATCCACCGTCATTCCTAGGCCTTGTAACAGCCCTGAACGTATAGTCCCACCATCAATCATAGGTCTGAAAAAGTATACGTGCTGAAAGAGCAATCTAATATAAGAGGCACTCTGCTGTAGGCTTTGTAGTCACTTTTCCCTCCACAGATGTGTAGGGTACCCTATTTTGTCTAATGACTCAAGTTCATGGCCCACATGCACTTGATCTTTGACCATTAGTTTTTTTTTTCCTCAAACAGGCAACCAAACTAGTGGTCCGAGGCCAGTAAACGTCAGCGTATGAAATATCAAATATTGTCATGCCATTTTGAATTTATAGGGTACAAAGTTGCTTTGAGATCGTGAACATTGGATGATCACTCATGTTGAATCAATTATATTATGGCTAATGTAAGAGGCCGCACCAGACCAACGGTCTGGATTTCCTGATCTGCACATCTGATTATTTGGAAATTTTCCACCATTCAGTGAAATCTCGATGATTTGGTAGAAAGTTCAAACTGGTTTGCTTTATATTTTTCCAAAGTTTATAGGGTTATTTGTCTATGTGTCGATTATGAAAATGGAATTTACCTATGCAGATTTTGCATATTTTAATATACATATGTCAAATTTGCAAATATGAAAATGGGATATGTCAATTTTACATTTGTCTTTTTTGCATGTGAAAATAAGATTTACATGTGTGAAATGTAAATTTTACATGTCAAATTTGCACATGTGAAGCCAATCCACTCATAGCTCAAGGGGTGAAGCATCATCCTATCCATTGATATAACTAGGGATAGACCTCAGTGTGGTTTTATTTTTATTTTTATTTTTATGGGTGTGTATGTACTAGGGCAAGAACAAAAAAGATTGAAGTAAAATACGCTATTTGAGTAAATGTTTTACAATTCAAATTATGTGTGTAAAATATTTCAGTTATCCAAAAATCTATGAATGCTAAATACATGAGACTCATTGTTTTTTACATGAAATTCGAACTCTTCGTTATTATTATAGAGGTCCATGATCTTTATTATAGAGGTAGAGGTCATTTTTTCTAATTTAAGCATTTAAAAAGTCCAGAATGCTCTTCCTGTATACATAATACCAGCACGTGCCCTTCTTCCTCGGTTGCGTTGAATGGCACCTGGGGCACAGCTACTATAGAGGTAGCAACTGATGGGACCTGGTAGCAGTTGGCAATAGTGTACAGTGGCAATGACGTCGGATTTTGGCGAGGCGAAGTGGTGAGATCTTCTGCAAGGGGTAGATTTAATTGCTCTTAAAGCTTGCACTGCTGTCTCTTCTCTCTAACACGGTTGTTAGATCCATGCTCTTCCCCTTACATTCACCTTCTTCTTCTTGCTTCATAAGAACTTCCTCCGTGTAGCCAACTCTATCATAGTCATATACTGCAAATGCAACAGCATCCAAGATGCCTACCACCTGTTCAATGAAATGCCCTAAAGAAATAATGTCACCTAGAACTCCATCATCTTTGGCTGCCTACGAAATGGCCTCACCTCTTCGTCCATTTGTTACTTTTTGAACATGGTGTTGTTGGGTTTGGAGCCCAACTCATACACGGTGTGCACAGTCCTTGACGCCCATGTTTGTTTGGGAGCTGCTGCTATGCAAAGTAGTCATGTTGTACATGAGTAATTGAGTATGTTGTTAGACGGGGGCTTTTAAGAGAAGAGTTGATGGAGACAAGGATGGGAGTGTTTGTAGGGAATGCTCTAGTTCACATGTATTTAGAATTGAACTGTTTAGCATATACTAAAAAAGTGTTTGAGGGAATGTCTTATAGGGATTTAATCACGTAGACTACAAAAATATATGAGTTTCTCTACAAATTCAGATGATATTATCTTTATTGGTTTTTGTGTTAAGAATCTAAAACTCAGGTAATATTATATGAGTTTTTCCCCAAACTCAGATAATATTTTCTGAGTTTTATGTTGAGAATCTAAAACTAATTAAGATAATATCATCTCAGTTTGTATCTCAGTTTCTTCACAAATACAGATAACGATTTATATAAATTTCTCCAACAACTCAGATAATAATTAATCTGAGTTTCTCCACACACTCAGATAGTATCATCTTAGTTTTCTATTGAGAACTTGAAACTCAGTTGTGTTGAGAATATGAAATTCATATGATATTATTTGAATTTTTTCACAAATTAGGATAATATTATCTGATTTTTTTTATTGAGAATCTAAAACTCAGATAGTTAATATTGTCTGAGTTTTTCCACAAACTCAAATAACAATTTATCTGAGTTTTGATATCATTTGACTTTTTCTACAAACTTTGATAATATTATCTGAGTTTTGTGGTGAGAATCTGAAACTCAGACATATAATATTGTCAGAGTCTTTCCACAAACTCAGATAAAAATTTATTTGAGTTTTGATATTATTTGAGTTTTTCCATAAACTTAGATATTATTATTATTTGAGTTTCTCCACAAACTCAGATAATATTAACTAAGTTTTTCAAATAAATTTTGATTATTTTTTTATGGAATTGTATATGCAACATAGGTCTTACTTGAAATGTTTCGATGAGTAGGTTTCAAATAATCAAGTTTTTTTTCAAAAATAGATATCGTGGACAAAAGTTATGGATTTTCAAAGTTTAAAAACACAAAAGACATGAGTAGTTAATGAAGGGAAAATCAGTCATAAAAAGATGAGATGGCCTTATTAGGGATCTCCATTGGAATAAGTCTAGCCAGCAAAGACTACAAACCTTAGAGGAAAAGTTGGTGGACTGCGTCTTCAATTTATGTCATACTAGGGACCTTTGTATAATTTTGCCTTAAATAAACGCAAACAAAAGTGGTTATGTGTAAATTCTCCGCATCTTTAACATTTACATATCTAAATGAAAGCAAACAAACAACCTCTTCTATTTTATGCTAATTAGAAACAAAATGGAATTAATTATAATGGTTAAAACTGATTAACTGATCCTTCATGTTGATTCAGCCATTTTTATCATAAATGTTCATAAGAGATTGTTTTATGCTAGATTAGTCTGTTCCATTTAAATTTAGACCAAATTAGTAATACCCCGACAACCCAATTCATTTGTTTTCGTGAGTGTATTAACGAAATTATTTTTTCTAAGAAAATAAGAAACAAATGAAAGTCAATTTCTAGCACAAAGGGCACTATTGGTAACTTGTGAAGAATCCACATATCCAAGGATTCGCCACTGCCCCCTTTAAATAAAGATTCCTTGTTGTGGATTTGTAAGGGGAAGATTTTACATCAATATATGGTGTCTATCAGTGCAAATAGCTAAGTAAATTGGTTTGATGCAAAAAACCCCAAAGGTAGGACTTACAATCCTTTTGTGGGGATTATGGACTCGAGATGTTTAAAATTAAAGATTTCAATCAAACTAAATCATCAAAGATTTGCAATTGTCAAATATGAATTTTCATAATTATATGAAAAGTAAAAACCAATTCTTCAAAGATTTTGTTCTCAAAATGGCCTAAAGAATCTAAATCTTCTTTGGTGAATCCTAAAAACTTTCTATTATTTATCAAAATAGAAAATATTATACCATATATGAGGCCTATATGATGCAACTATGTTGATGAGACTTTGACTTCCTATGATTTGAATTACAATGACTGCATTTTCATTTATCAACATGAAGCAAAATGAATCTTTTTCCACTGTCTACATTATCTTTTCTCACAGTCCACAGCCATGACAATCGGCGGCATGACTCCATGTATACACAATTAGAATGGGAGGGGACCTAATGGCAAGTGCCAACTCTTCATTGAAACACACAGGGCAGAAACGCTCCTAGTCACCCTGACTACGGAGAATACGAGTCCAACACTCGACGCCCACCAAAAAGCGAAAGAACATCCTACGTGTACTTGGCTGACGGTTAGCGATTCGAACATCCCCGTTATCTAACGGCCAATCTAACGTTCTCTTTCCACTGCGCTATAAATACGAGGCACTCACCGTGGCACATGTGTTTTTTTCCCTTTGTGTCCAAACGAAAAATCCGGAGCCAAGACACTCAAATCAAATGCTTTCCGTTTTCGAACTACATAAGAATCCGACTCCCGCAGAGAAATAGCCGAGAAATCTTCATATGCTTTTCCTTTTCCTCGTTCAATCGAGGGTGAAATCCACACAAATCTTTCATCTTTCCATCCCCCTTCCCTTACTTTTTCTGTGAGTCAGGCAAGGCTGTGAAGATCTCCAGCAATTTCAACGGATTCTGATACTGATTGGAGCAAAACAAGATCGACTGAGGTAATTGTCAAAGATTGGATTTTTACTCTTGTCTGTTGTTTTCAAGCAAAATCAAAATCTGGGTTTTGAATTTCAGGCTTTGATTGATTGTTGGGTGTTGTTTATTTTGAAATCCTAGGACTGGGTTTTCTTTTCTCTCCTTTCTTCTTTTTGTTTTCCATATCAATCTGAAGACATCCAGATCTTGGGAAGATTAGATATAAAACAGAGAAGAGAAGAAAGCTTTTTCAATTGACTGGTTTTGATGTTGCTCTGGCATTTTCTCTGCTGTACGTGACTGGTCAATAGCTCATGTAAGACGAATCTTGTCTTGAAGAATTTTTTTTTTTTTGCTGGGGTCGTTTCATCAGATGCTTTGAGACCGCCTACATGGAGTTTGGAAGATTGCTTTTTATAGATACCGCTGATTTCTCGGAGAATGTGAATCAAACAGTGATTATTTTACTCCACTGGGTCGAACCTTCGGCTTTGCATAAATTATTCTTTATTCGCAGTATGTCAAGAACAATGCTTTGATGTTGTTGCAAAATGCTGCTCTGTTCTGTTATGTCTCTGTAATGAGCAATGGAATGAATGCAGAGATGGGTGTATTTTATTTGGTGTTTGTCTCCTTGTGCCCAAATTCTCGCTCCTTCCACGTTCTAAATGGGCATTTTTTGTTGCTACAAAAGGGGTAATGATTTGGGCGCATTAGCTGATCTGATCAGCCGCTAGTGTCCATCCATCTGCTAGAATCTCTTTCTCTCTGAAACTTTGATTTGGAGTGGAAATATGGGGGACACGAGAGAGAGAGGGAGAGAGAGAGAGAGAGATCACGTAGGTCAAATCATAGTAATCAGTGGTAGGGTGTATATGGTTTGGAGGATATGAATTTGTTTTTGACTGTGGGGGACTGCCTAATTTTAAGTGGGTTAGATTTGAAACATGTGGGCCCCACTGTGGAGCCCATGAATGGGCCAGTGGCTAATATCATAGGGGCTTCTAAAAACGAAAGCTTTAAAAGGGCATTCGCCCATCCATTTAGACCGAAAGAGTAAAAAAGGAGGGAAAGAAAAAGAGAACAGTGAAAGGAGAGGGAAGAGGAGAAGTAGAAGGAGAGTAAGAGTAGAATAATAAGTAGAAGAAGAAGCTGCTCTCTGCAGACTGCAGCTCCATCACCCTGGTACCTCTCTCTCTCTCTCTCTCTAATCTGTTCAGTTCCTCTTCATTTTTCTTCCCTTAACATTGGGTCAACAAAAAAAGCAGGCCCAAGTTAATCAATGGATGAGGATAGCCGTTTATCAAAAGTGGGGTCCCCTTAATCAGCCTTGCGTACACATGTAATAGATTAGATTTAGAAGATCTTGTTCCGTTATAGCTAATTGATGCGTTTCTCATGCTATTTAATGACCCTTGGTTGTGGTTGTTGTGCTTGTTGCAGATATAGAGAGAGAGAGAGATGTTAACTTGCATAGCGTGTTCGAAGCAGCTTGATGATTCGGGGGAAGATGGTGCGCGTGGTACTCCAAGTACGAGAGACGCCGTCAAAAGTCTGACGACTCAGGTTCGCATCGCTGCACTTCTCACTGATATGTCTGTATCTCGCTGCTTTTCTTTCTTTATTTTCAGTTTCTTCTTCTGCTGCTTCTTCCCATTCCCTGCAATTACCCCACCAGCCTCCTCAAAAGAATACGAGGACGGGACCATTTGCTGATTTTGTGATTTCTTATTCAAAAGACGTTTCCTTTCTTTCTTTTCTTGCTTTTGAAAACTCTAATCAGGAAGTTGATAGTAGGACTATAATGCCCCTACGACACCAATTCCCATGCTACTATGCTAGTGCTCCCATTCATTCTTCTTTGTTAAGTTTGCCCGGATCTTCTCTTTCTCCACCGAATCCGGGTTCTAGCACGGAAAGCCCACGTTTTCTGGGATAATTCCAGCGGTGGGCATTGTGGAAATCTGTCTTGATTGACTGGCATTCTCAAGCGCGGGAAAGAAAGACCTAACCAAAAATTTTTTTTGCTTTGGATTAAGGGTGTGTTTGGGTAATGTCCGAGTGAAATTTAGTTGGCCTTTCTAAATCCTTGAAAAAGCATTTTCAATTTTGACCCGATAAAAATGGTTTTATACTCTAGGCAAAGGCACTTGTGGTTGGGTGTCGTTGGCACTGTTATTTATTGAAGTATTACTTCTAGACCAATTGAGTTGACCCACTTCTTTTTTTTTTTTCTCTTAATGGATATTGCTTATCCTGATGGAATCACTCAAATCGGTGGAATGAGTTGACTCATTTGTCAACTCAGGGAGTCAGGCCTTTGGAGCACTTATTTTAGTTCTAAGAGGGGCAAGCAATTCGTGTGTGGCTAAAAATTTTTTGTAGGTCAAGCAGTCGTTTCCCTGATTCATGAAGAGCTGCCCCATCCAACCCGAAAACGGTCATGATCTCACGTGTGGCACAGAGGCTACGTGCGGGGACAAATGATTTGGGTTGGGACCCCTGTATAATTCTCGACCGGCTTCAGCTTGGGTCGCTGTTGGTTGTATGTGAACAGCTAAGAAACCACGCTTGGGTTTGGGGAGAATAAATGGCTTGTCTGTGGTGGGTACATGAATAAAATAAAATACAAGGGAACAAAGCAGACCTGGCAACGTAAAGTGAAACCTCATGTTGAAATGGTACCGGTCCATCAGCTAATATATGTCTCTGCGCGCATAGATGTGTCACATCTCTCACTGCCACATGGCCCCCTCTATTCTTTCCAACACCTAACTCTCTTTTATTCTCTAGCCACTGCCTGCGCTTGTACCTTGCTTCTGTCATGGGGAAAAGGGTGTCCAGGTATCCAGATTCCAGACTCCAGACCCAACAAAATGAACCCCTTCATGTGTCGTAGGATGTCTAGGCGTCGTGGTTTGGACTTGTTAATAATGGGATTTTGCTCTTAGGTCAAGTAAATGGGTTTGAATACTAATTTTGTACTTGTGACCTAAAATGATTTCCATCTGGTTTTACATTGATTTTGACCTATGAATTTGAGATATGACATATTACCTTAATTTTATTATTTTTTTTGAAAAGTTAATTTTCCTTTAAAGCATTCTCTATATTGACTTGGACCCGAACCTATTTTATACACGGAATCAGTTTCAATTTTGATTTCATATTTTCATTAATAATTCCGAAATTATGAAACTCGTTACAGGCCTGGCTCTGGTTCCACTATGGACCTGAATTGAAATTGATCGGTTTACAATAAGATGATTTCAAATTTTATTTCAATAGAAAAATGGGAGCCACCTTGAATATCCAAACCCCTAAAATAGATGCCCTATATTCTTCTTGAATGTCCTTTAATTTTACTCTTTCGAGTTTTTCTCCTCATACGATCAATATATGATTAAAAATATAAAAATGGCCCCCTTTGATTGGAAGCATTCCGCGGATCAATATATGATTAAAAATATAAAAATGGCCCTCTTTGGTTGGAAGCATTCGGTGAGTTGTTGTCTTGTCTGGTAATTGTGTTTGATATCATGGACATTTCTGTAACTTTCAACAGTGGTTGCATTTTTTCTTGTAGACTAATGGAGGTTGGGTTTGTTGGGGTACGCATGGGTGGGCTGTGGCCTATAGTCATAACCCAATAACTCAAAAGTCAGTTTGATTGGGCCTTTCTAGTTATTCTATCTAAGCTATTCATATGAAAACTTTGAAAGAATTCATTTTGTTTTAATTTTGACTGTTGATTTTATTACCTTGAGATTAAATGGCTAGGAGGCCATGATATTGATTTTCTCACGGTATCATGCTACGATTTTCTTTTGATATTTGATACGAGAATGAAATGGCTCCGGTGTCCAGTGTCCTTGATAGAGAATACTAAGAAGACGGGATCTGATTTTCTATTGGTTTTTACTGTGATGGGAAACAATTGTCTAATCGAAGTTAGAAGACTGGGTCAATGTAGTGGCCTGAGGCTCTTGTGGCCATACATTTGGGTCCATTGATAATGGCCTGAGGCTCTTGTGGCCATACATGTGGGTCCATTGATAGTGGCCCGAGGCTCTTGTGGCAATACATGTGGGTCCGTTGATAGTGGCCTGAGGCTCTTGTGGCCATACATGTGGGTTCATTTATAGTGGCCAGAGGCTCTTGTGGCCATACATGAGGGTCCATTAATAATGGCCTGAGGCTCTTGTGGCCATACACGTGGGTCCATTGATAGTGGCCGGAGGCTCTTGTGGCCATACGTGTGGGTCCAATGATGGGTCCATGTGCTGAAAACCTTGTCTCAAAGTCGTATGAGTTTGATAGGGAAATTTTCTTCTGTTAATCCAGCTGAGTGCGCTGGGACCGTACATGTGGGAAAAAAGCCATTTCCAGGGAAGCATGTGCACACGGAGGGAGAGGTGGTATATGAGGGTTCCAACCGGTTTTGAACCATGTACAGATGGGTAAGAACACACAGCTTAACACTGGTGTTAGAGTTTGATAGTGAATATGGCCGTATAATTTTAATAGAGGTTATTGTAATTAGATACATATTTTTGGGTAGGCCGTAGCCAATCGTGTGAAGAAAAAGACACAACCTTGAACACTAAAAAGGGTAAGCCGCAAAAAAAAGAACCAGTAAGTCAAAGGACTGGACATGGGATTTTGTATAATTTTTTATCTGTTGGCCCAAGTAGAAATTTGGTCATGAATTGAAAGGTATTTAGAGCCCCACATCAAGTTGTTGGCTAGAAGTTGAGTTCCCACTGTTTTTTTTATTGGTAACAATGAATTATATTAAAGAAAAAAAAAGATACAAGCAACCCTACTGGAAAAAAAGGCTGGAGGTATAAAAGCATTATATCAAGAGAAAACACAAAAACAAATTACAAGGTGAAAGCTACTTAAATCATTTGATCTATCCACCCCTTGCTTTGCGAGTGAGTTCGTAAATCCGTTAGCCGCCCTCCCAACGTGATGAAAGACATTTAAATTAAAGATGATAAAGATTTAATATCATTTAAGTAAAATGGAAATCTCCAAGGGCATATAGTTGAAGACGAGACCCATGAAATGGCATTGATGGAGTCACTCTCCACTATTAACTTGGACCAGAAAGAGAAAGAGACATAAATTTGTATTGTATGTAAGATAGTTAGAACCTTTGCCTCATTGGACTCTATACACCCAACATGCTTAGAGAACGTCGTTACCACAATTCCTTCACTATTACATAGCACTCCACCGATAGCTGCCAACCTAGGTTTACCCTTAGATGCCCCATCCACATTGAAATATCATTGTGTTCCCACTGTCTGCAGCTTGTCTCATCGGTTGGACTCTTCCGTAAATTTTTGCTGCCCATCCACATTGAAATATCTTTGTGTTCCCACTGTCTGCAGCTTGCCTCATGGGTTGGATTCTTCCGTAAATTTTTTGAAGCTACTCATCCAAGTCATCTAAATTATGGAAATCATAGAGAATATGAGAATGAATCTTTCATACTGGCCAAGTCAACTGAGTTTCATTCTTTGCTTCAGATTTCTGGACCCAAGGTGGTTGGTTCCACCTTGTAAAATTTCGGTTTCTGTGGGCACATCTTGCATTTTTTTAAACCATAACATGCATTTGCGTATCTAAAATGATTGATCTGCCTAAACCTAACGAACAGCCATGTAAGATTGGGTTCAAATTAAGTTCACTACATAGATGATGAAAAAGGGTCAGAAGTGCATTGCTCTACTGGCATCAATCAGTGGTTGACTCGGCAATTTGTCTAATTTCAACATTTTTAAGGTTTATTTTATACTCTTGCGATTAAGAAGATACATGTAGATGGGATACTGAACCGTACACTCAAGAACCTTGATATCTGGCATAGCTGCATCTAATATATAATATTAGTTTAAAACTTCATTGAAATATCTTTGTGATTAACAGTCCCTTTCGAATTGATGTGTTTGATGGCAAAAAATTTGAAAAAACCCACTGTAAAATTTGAATTGCCGATTGATTATTGTAAAAAATTCTTGAACTTGGAACATTCAGAACTCTCTCTCTCTGTCGCTCTAGTACTAGTATTACTAGAATTGATCTGAAAAATGTTGTTGCAGATCAAGGACATGGCATTAAAGTTTACTGGTTCACACAAACAAAGCAAGCCATCTGCTGGGGCAAGTAGCAGCAGTTCCCGGAGAGTTGACCGGCCTTACAGAGATTTTGACACTGCCTCTGAAGGGCCAAACTACCCATACATGCATGGCAATGTGGGTGGTGGGAGCTCCAGCTCCACGCCTGCATGGGATTTCACTAACATCAATAGGGACCCCTACACTCTGGCCTCCTCTGACTCAAGATTCAGAGGCATGTCAACCCCTGGTGGAGGCTATGACTCTCAGTCTTGTGATGTTGTCCTCGTTGATGATGATGAACCCAGGGAGTGGATGGCACAGGTTGAGCCTGGTGTTCACATCACCTTTGTCTCTCTTCCTCAGGGAGGAAATGATTTAAAGCGAATACGATTCAGGTATGCATGCCAGTCTCTTTGAGTCGTTCTTTCTCTCAGCTAGTAATTTTAAATTCTTTTGTTTTATATTAGAGAATTTGAGATTATTCTCTTTCAAGTTTAAAAGCAACATTATTATGCAGCCGCGAGATGTTCAATAAATGGCAAGCTCAGCGATGGTGGGGTGAGAACTATGACAGAATCATGGAGCTCTACAACGTCCAGAGGTTCAATCGCCAGGCTCTTCACACTCCTCCAAGGTCTGAAGATGAGGTAATCTATCTTTCCCTTCTAGCAACTTCTTGCGTAGTTCTGGCTTTCAGGCATTCTCAACTTCAAGACTGCAGACGGCTCTTCTTCCCAATCTTTAGACCCTATAATTGGCCTGGGTGTTGTCCATGATTATAACCAAAATATAAACAATATATGAATGTTATAAAATATACTGCTAGTCTTGGATAATTCACTATATAGTAATATAAGCCTTATATTGAGGGTCTACTTGCACCAGTCATCGAGATACTTGGGCCCTTTGAGCCTTGAACCCTAGGCACACACCCATTTTTTAAGCGTTAACTCACTTATAGTATTACATCAAGACTGTTACATGGATAGTCCTTTTTTGGGCCAATTGGTCATTGAGGAAAATCTGCTTAATTCTCTGCCCTCTTAGGCAGATTTGAAGAATTTTTGGCTCGAACCTTGGACTCCTGCAAAATGGTAGCCAACTGAAATTCATTCATAGACAAACCTAGTGACCAGTTCATTTCTACCAAAATTAGAACTAATAAGGCTTCTTTGAAGCAGAGTAACAGATATTTCTGAATGACTTGTCCCTCACACACTTGACATGAGCCAATCATTCCCATTTTTCTTCCTAGTCCCGTGGAGTAGCTTGTGTGTTGGGTTAGAACTTAGAACCTAGTGTGCAGATTCTACAAAAGCTGATAATTGCACCAAAGAATGGATACCCACTCTATGCAATAGGGTCAGTTAAAATTCAAGGGAGGATCAATTATAAAATTACAGTTGATAGATCTAGCAGTAATATTCACCCAAGAACCATCTCCATGGTTCTTAAGTGTGCTCTGGACCATTTTCGAGGCCACTTGGCCTACCTATAATGAACTTCTCCCTTTGAACACTCTACCCTGCCCAATCCCCTAGTGAATTTCTACAAACCCAAATCCTTCAGTCATCCAACTGTTGCTCACCATTGCATCGAAATTGACCCCCACCCCAACACAAAAAAGCCTTTTATAACTGTTAAACTTGAGCACCATTGATCATGATTTAATGGGTCTTTATTTTTCACACCCTTGGGTCTCATTGAGTTTTTTCCATCCTAAACCTCCCCTTAGCTGCAGGCGTGTGTCCCACAAGGCCAGTCTGCATGGTCTTATATGTGAAAGGTGCCCACCAGAATAAACTCTTTATGCAGGCCTAGTTAAGTTGACTTGGCTTGCCCTGTCTTTATGAAATGGTTTAATTTTCATTTGGTTCTCACAGGACAAGGGTTTTGATGATGATCATATGTACAGTAGGCTATTTAAGAATTAAGACCATCTTCAATTCATCAATTTTTCTAGAAGTTGTTTGTATAATCAACTATTGCGAGGAAAGGTGGCCATTTTATTTGTATCAGTGAAATCATGGAGTTGGTCATTGTAATTGTGTGTTTTCAGCAAATAAACTTTGATTTCTTACACAATTTTCTATTAGAATTAACATTTAGCTTCTTTTTAACCATTCTGCCTATAAAATTATTAAGTATTTCATAATGTGTTCTGCCAAAATTCATTGCAGAGGGAGTCTTACTCACGTTTAGGATCTGCAAGGGAAAGCCCAATCACTCCTCCATTAAGCAAAGAACGGTTGGGGCGAAACTGTTACAGACCTGCTCCTGGGAAAGGATACTATCCATCTGATGACTATGGCATCCACAACAGTTCCATGCCAAGTGGTTCTGGTATGGGTGCTAGGGGTGAGACAGCTTCCATGGATGCTTCAAGGACAACCACCTCTTCCAGAGATGAGGCTTCAATATCCATCAGCAATGCCAGTGAACAGGAAACTGAGTGGGTTGAGCAAGATGAGCCTGGGGTCTACATCACAATTAGAGCACTGCCTGATGGCACTAGGGAGCTGCGACGTGTTAGATTCAGGTACAAGAACTGCTAACTTGATTTTTTGCACATCTTCCATTTAATTGAAAATTTAAAATGGCATCCTTTGATAAACTATCTGCAATCCCCTTTGTTTGCACTACGTATGATCAATTTTACGCATACAGAATCATGAATCAGCACTCAAATGGAAACTCATCTGTGTTTCTCACTGTCAGATTGAAATGCCATTTTCTTGAGAATATATTGTGAATCATTAGGCCCTTGAAATCTGTACATCTGATACATTGAATAGGCTGATAATTTGTGCATCCATATGAAAACCTATCAGTTCTCCCACCGTACTCTTGAGTGATGGTGGCCCTAAGTAGATCCCACTTGTGGATTGGGTCCAAAGCCCTCTCAAAGTGTATGTTTACCATGTTAGAAACTGATCACCAAAAAAACGAACAAAAAAGAAAGAAAAAGTAAAGGAGTTTATCATGTTAGAATCGGCATCACATATCAGTCTATTGGTGGGGCATTTCTTCGGAGAACAAGATTATGATACTTGGCATGTAGTTTGTGTAGATGGACTCTTTAGTTAGTTCAGATATTAAGTCTCCTATTACAGTCCCAGATCTGCTATGAGTTGGTTGTTTAGTTAGGAGGGGAATTCCTTTTCATCTGTTTATGAAGAGTTGGGTGGTGAAATTTTGAAACACATCCTTTCAAGGTGAAATTTGGGCCCATATGGTGCAATGATTGTGAGAATTGTATGGGTTTTACAAATGGAAGGCCTCATAGTGTGTGTTGTGCTACAAATGGTACATTGCTTGCACAAGTTCCTTACTCATCACAAATTGTGCATTTGTTAGGCTGTGCTCATTTAACACAATCATCTGAGTCGTGACTCAATCCTCACACGAATTTAAAAATATGTATTAATGGGAATCCTGTATAACTCGTCCTACATTTTCCATATTGCTACATTTGAGTGCTTTAGAATTGGAGAACTGAAATGTTTAAACCACACCATGATTATTTTTGCAGCTATGAGTGTTAGGACAATAGGTTTAACATGTAGACTTTAATCTTTTGGATTTATTTATTACTATTATTATTTGTTTTGCATATATTGGATTTTGATTAAATGAACCCAATTTAGCATTGACATATTTGTCGTGTGAAAATCTACAGCCGTGAAAGATTTGGAGAAGTACATGCCAAGCTTTGGTGGGAACAGAACAGGGAAAGAATACAAGCTCAATACCTTTAATTGTCTTTCTTCCTTTTTCCCCTCTATTACAGAGAATAGGCAAATAGCTAACAAATATCTGTTGATTCTTGTGATTAAGAAGAGGCTTCTTCATATGTTGTAGAATGAGTCTGGTTTTGTAATCTCTTTGTGGCTGCACCAGACCCTGGGCTTTTCAGGATGGGGGCTTGCTTGCATTCAATTTTTTCTTCTTTCCCAACAGGTAACGTGACTCAAATCTGCAACCTCATGGTTGCAACAGTTAGCATCTTCAAACCATCCTAGGGACTCGATCATTCAATCATTTTCGGTTTTGTGAAGTCTTGGCGGTGAGCCATTGCTGTAACACTGGCCTCTTAGTATCTGGACCAGAATTTTTTTATTTCATGAAAGGAAAGGATGATTTCAAATCTCTCTCTCTCTCTCTCTCTCTCTCTCTCCATAGCACTTACCAAAAACTTAAGTTTAGCATATCTTCATACTTCAACATCTGATTGTGGAAGGCATAACATGTTGGCAAAACTACAATATCAAATCTGTTTAGATGTAACTTGGATAAAAAATTCAACTATAGAGGTAAAAATCTGGCTGTAAAAATGAAAAACAGCAAAAGTTAGCTTATCTGTTTAATTGGTTGCAGTACAGGTTTATTTGTCAAGAGTTCGGGATCATCTTAGGCATTTGTAGGTTCCATATGTTTATTCTGCATATCCTCCAATTGAGATGTCATGAGGATTTTACATTACTCAGCAACAGTATGCTGAGATTGTAGTTGAATCTCATCCAGCAATACTGTTGAACATAGATATCTAAATTAAATTAAAAGATACTTCTCTGTTCATCAGTATTGCTTTGAGAGACTCAAATTTTGGTTTTAGATTCACCAGGCTAATACGACTTGTTAAATTTTTATCATGTGTAAGTGAGATTGTTTGCTAAGTATTCAGAATCATGGAGTCCTTTTTGTTTCAAAGGGTGGTAGACTCACTCAAATAATCTTAGACAAACTTGCCTTATTAAAAATATTTGTCTGATGGTTCAGCTTTTTTAAATGAGTCTACATGTCTGATGCCTTCGGAAAGGTAGAAAGGCAAGTGATGGTTCTGTTGAATTGAAAATCTGTGTCATTACTTTTGAATTGTTCTGCTCTAAGTAGCCAAGGCCTTGGAGTATAGTAACAATTCTGTCAAGAGATTGAAGGAACATGACATTTGTTACTTGTCGAAAATCATTATGCATAATTTTTCACTACAACAATTGTTTGAAGAAAAAATTGTCTTCCTGAGACAAATGGGAGGCACACCTATTGGTAAACTCTCAAGTCTAAATACCACAGATGCAATGATTTGGAAGGTGATGATTGAAATCTGTCAAAAAAAAAAGGAGAAAAAAATGAAAAGAAGAATAATAACAAGATTTCATGATTGGTCCATCTCTGAAGTGCAAAAAAAACTAGCGAAATTGTCAGAACTCCACCTTCAGCTGAACAATCCTCCTGAAGTTCCAATAAAGTTTGGAGATCATTGTGAGTCTTCTCTATGGGAACTACCATGCGCTTTTGTGGTGGTCCACCAGTAATTGACTAATTGTATGGATCTGGGAATTCCTAATAGTCAAACACAAATTGGAGCTAATCAATAAAATATCACCTTGCTAAGAATTACTAAACTATAATATTAATATCTCTAAGAGATTCTACATGTGGGATTATCTTTCCAGTGATCCCTATCTCTTAGTATGCACATGGTGACCACTCGTTTATCTTTAAACTTGTCTTATGGTGGTACCATTTCTGCAAGAACATTGTCTGGAGTTGAGTTGATGGATTATAAAAACACAACAGTTACGTGGAGTACGAACCAAACAATAAGAACATCAAGAAAACTTGTGACCATCTTTTTTTTTTTTTTGGAATGATGAGAACTTCTGACCATCTCTAAGTAATTTGATGTCACTCTATGTAGATAAAATTGCATAAACTAAAAAAGTTCAAAAAACTACTAAGAAAATGCAACAATTTTTAACTTTGCTCTGCCAATAATGCCCTCTTCATTTTTTTGATAATAGAAGGTGTCTTAACCCTTTGGGCTAGATTAATTCCTTTAGGCCTAGGGGGAGCTGGGTAAATACCTTGTGGCTCCAATGTGATAGCATAGCTTGTTCCCACAACCTTTGGGAGCAAATTGTGGTCCTAGGCAAGTTAAGCTACCCTTTGAGGTTGCTGCCTTCCCCATTTGGATCTCCATTAGATCTCTTATATCCTTCCTAGATGTCAATCTAATCCTCTAAAGCATTATCTACATATAAAAATATAAATTGGATTATTAATGATATGAATTTTTTTCTTAATTGGATTATTGGTAGCACAGATGACAAAGGGTCCGGTTAAAGAGGTGATCCCCCCATCAGGTGTGAATCTAGTGGCTTTTAAGTTCAAGGTAGATAGAAATTTATATATTGTGGCCCAAGTCATGTTTGGGGTGGGTTGATGTTTTGGCCAGTATGTGCTGCCCCGTTTATATCATGTAACTACTTTAGATATTGTTTAATGGATTTTGATACAAAACTCTTATGTGGTGCAATGGAGTTGGATTCCACGTTGGATTGGGTTTTGCTCTCTCTGACTGCCCTATTTATTACTGCTTTAGATTTTTTTCCCCTTTCTCGCATCACTTCCGACACAAAAATCTTATTTGGTGTAATGAGTAGAGTACACGTGAAAATAGATCATGACAAGTTCAGTCCAACTGTGGATTCGAGTAAAAATAGGTAAAATAGATAATAATCATAAGTCAGGTGAAAAGAAATATATGATGCAGCTGATTTTAGATAGATGCTTAATTCATAAACTTCGCTGTAATCTGGTTAGTATGATATCTGTCCTATTTTAAAATGGATGTAAGCTCATGCAAAGAATTGGGTTGCCTTTTCCTATAAACATTTATCCATATTCTATTCCACTAAACCTGTCAACATAAAAATGCATGTAAAATATGTTCCATTAAGAAAATAGTCATCAAATTGAAATTTATTCAAGTTCCATGCCGTTCAAAGATTTATCTACATTGGAACCAATCATCAGGGTAGCATATCTGAAGCTTCTTCAACTAGTAGGGGTTCACAAACTTGCCAATGGAGAAGCCTTGTACCCTTTACCAACCTAATAGAAAGGCAAAGTATGGTAGAATCACCTATATAAGTGAAGAAATGACAAGGAAAGACGCACTTTTTGATGCTCTACCAAATAATATCAAACACATTTAAATATCAGGCAGCTGACGGCAGATCATTGATACAGAATCAGTAAGCTTATTGCTCCTCCCAAGAAACGATACTCAGATTTTGCGGGTTACTGCCACGAGACATGTCAATTAAGGAATCATTGATAAGGTAAGCAGCATATACAATATCACAAGGACTGCCAGAATCAAATCTCACTCAAGCAATCCCTCTTAAGCAGAAAGAAGTGTCAGATTCTGCCTGATTGCGAAATGATCCTCTCAATCTCTTCTAACAACCGCTCCTTCTCATCCATCAGGTCCTCATTTTGCTTCTGAAGTTCTTCTATTTGTTTGGTCTGTTCAGAATCCTTCCTGAAAATTTGCACAAAACATCAATAAATGGGCACAACAGCATAACTAGTTACTAACAATGCAGTTACAGTTGAATGACACTTCCAGGATTCAAAACAGCTGGTACTCATGGAATGAAGTTGCTTTTAGGTGGAAGGTCCAAAATGCAACATTTCCACCTGCCTTAAGCTAAATACATAAATATTGCAATATATGCAAGCACTCAGTAGTCAATACTGAATTTTGCAATACTTCAGTCCTGTATGTGCACTTTCCAAAATTTCAACAAATAGGCTTATCTGAGACAACTTTCTTTGTATTATTCTAGCAACTCTTTAAACCAATCTCCAATTGGTGGATAAGGCACCAACCATGATGATGATGACCCAAAGTACACCCCAAAATTATATAAGAACTACTGACACTCGATTACACATATAATTGAAAGGACTTGCTGCACACACAAGTCATAGGATTTGAGAACACATAGGGGAGAGTCTTTATGACAAAATATATTTCTTATTTTTTTAGAGGGTGTCACACAGAATTGAAGTGACTTGAAAGAGGATAAAAAAGGCTCAACACAACACAAGGAAGCCCACATAATAATTGAACAAGGCTTTGTTTATCAATAAGTTGGCTGGGAAGTAAGAAGTGACTAAGAAGTGCAAGTTCTATTGTTCATTTCTTTTGAGGCCCTACTTAGTCATCATCATCATCATCTTATTATTATTATTATTTGTCTACATTGGGGATTTGAACTCACACACTCTACACACATATCTGTGTCCCTAACCAGCTGAAGGAGAGAGGCCCTACTTCATTAGGTCAATTGCTGTTATCATTCTAGCAGTCATAGGTTGGCCATTAGTTCATGCAATTGAATTCCAAGGAATTCTAAGACTGTTATTAGTAAAAAGTGGTTAAAATTGATGAAACAAATGTGAAGATCCAAAACTGACAATCAAATAGTCTCCCCTTAAAATGGAAAATAAATAAAGGGGAGAGTGGAAATGAATACCTAGCCATCACCTTGGTAAATCCAATCCTTGGAAAGTTAGGGTCCCATCTACATTCCCAACTTACACCCCTCACCTCTTTAATGTTCCTTTCTTGGAGCCCATATGACCATCAATTCCCAAGAATTTAATTCTATGCAAACAGACGGGCCTTTAATCGTTTATCCCTTGAAAACCCAGGGACTGGCTGAATATTGCTGAAATTAGGATTTTCAAATCCTAATGCTTGCAGTGAAGCTGGGGTATCTATCTGTCTATCTACCTATTACATCTATATATCTTGAATCCTCAGAATAAGAACCCAGATTTTCTGCTACGTGCATGGGTTTCCTCCCTCCTGCTACTGTGGTGACACTGAAAGAGATCTACAGCAAGATGAAGAGAAGTGTGAAATCCAAGGCTCTCATCCTACAACAGCATGCTTTTAAATTTCAAATTATTTGTTTAATATAAACACACAGGTCCAACAAAGCCATATTTAATACAGATGCCACACCTGTACTTGTCATGTTATATCCAAAAGAGGTACTTGAGGGATCAGAAGGATCCACGTATCATATAAATAACTTTCAGGATTTTTTTCATAGAAAAAGATGTAAACCAAGCAAAATGATCCAACTTTTTAAATAAGTTGCTATAGTTTCTACAGTTACCTATTCATGAAAGACAGGTTTAGTTTGAGCGAGCGAACTTCCTTCTCAAGATTGTCACAACGCTTTAAGAGAGTCTGCATGTCTGATGGAACTGCTGGGCCAAGATTTCTTTCCTTTGCCTCTGCCATTCTAAACCACCATGAAAAGTCAGTATGAAATACAAACCAAGAGTCTGTTCGTGATAAATAAAGCCAAAATGGTAAGAACATTCAACCAACATCAGGAGATAAGCTTTATAGCTCCAAACAGGACGTTAGATTTCAAACCCAAGAATTAAGTTTGCTTGGCCAGGTCCATACTCAATCTAAAGCCCAGCAGACCTGATATGGCAAATATAACCATGAAGGGGCATAGAGGTTGGCAAACATGCTCATATACTATGCTAAACACCCAACAGTCCAGGATCTAGTTCACAATGATCCTCATTGTGGGTTGGTTCTACATGGATCGTGATCAAATGATCTACATTATTTTGGTTCAGTATTCAATTCATCGATGGGATGAAATATTGAGTTTCTTGAAATATTATATCCATGTGAACAATCCATAAATATGAATTATCTCATTCTACCATTATCAAACCAGGATCATCATGGTCTGTGATCCGATGATCCAGGTAACCTAGACCTGCTTTCACATACCTAGACTAGAACTTAGCCAGACCATCAGCCTTCCCATAGAAGGGACGGGCCTCTAAAAGCATACTCACCCAGCCCTGTCAGGCCAATAGAAATTTCATCAATTTTTTTTATAAATTTCTCTAGCACATGAACACAATTATTAATATCCAGGTTTGAAATGCATTTACTCCATTTCCATTTTTCCAATTGGTGATACACAATCAGCCCTTGACCATAAACAGAACATACTTTTATTAAGATATCTAACAATAAGTAATCATCTGGCATGTACCATTGCAAGTGACAAAGACTCAGGTCATTGTTCGAAAATAGGTCGCTTATTGATAAAAAATATTGTAGTAATTTCGGGATTAAACTAAAGTAGGGTGTGATAACATTTGGAGCCAGAGGGACCAAATACCAAATGCAGGTGTCCACTGTGATAGATTAGCTACGCAATTATGGTGTCAATAAATCATAGAAGTGCCATCATTCCTGCTATTCCTACCATCATTCCTGTTATTCCTACATTCTTTTCTTCTTTGGGAACAAAGCCTGACTAGAAAATATTCAAAACTATACCATCCTAACTGTCAAAACAATCGGCTAACAGGATTCTTGCACTAGTCACAGGCATGAAAGTGGGTTGTCATAAAAGAAAGAACAATTGATGAGAACATATGTGAATTATACGTACATACAGAAAGGCACAATGTGACCCCATTTAAGTAGCCCACAAGCTAGACCAGTCAACAAGAAAGAATGTCAAAAACCAAACAAACAGATCAGCTTTTCTCCCATTCTTTTCGTGTTTTTTGTTCTCTCGGGGAAATACAAACTTGAAAGTCAAAACTACAGAAAACTTGAAAGCCCTGTATTGAAAGATAAATAAGGTTTAACAGACATGTTCCAACCCTAAAACAGAAGCCAAGTTGAGCTACATACTTGCGGGAGCGCTCCACCCTGCGTTTCTTTGTTGGGTCTCCCCTGTCCACTGCATGACTCTCAGTTAGTTAGAAAAAGTAGCAAAAGTCTACAAAGCAACTATCTCAACGAGAATAAATTGCCAACCAATATATGTAAACATTGTCCTGGTATAGATTGATTACAGTGGGGATCACGCTCAAGTTGTAGCGCATGAAGTTTCATGCAGTTAATATTGAGGACCTACCTGGTTTACCATTTTAAAAAAATTATTTGCTGCACATTCCTAGGAGCATACAAGTACTAAGAATTTTCTTAGGTTGGGTTCTTAGGTTGGGTTTCATATAACCTAAGAGATGTTAACAGCAAGCTTGTTTGTGCTTTTTGTTAATAGTAGCAAGAGTTCTAGTAGCAAGCTTGTTCATATTATCTTCAGATATCTTCTTATTATCTAAGAGTCTTCTCTCTTTCTCCAAAATCCTAATCTAAATTTTTTTGGAAGTTTTATGTATAAAATTAGGGTTGGGTTTTAAAGGTGAAATAGGGTTAAACAGTGCAGATTTAATGGGAAAACATGGGGAATTCATAAATTTAGGGGTTGGAGATGTTGGCTTGAGCGTTTTTTGACAAGTTTTATGGACTGATTTGGATTTTTTTTTTTTTTGAGGTGTGACAATATTGAAGGAAAAATAGAAAAAGGGAACCAAAAGAAAATCTCAACTCTGATACCAAGTTGAAGCTGAGGGACTACATCTTGCCAAATTTTGAGTTCTTTCATTAAGAATAACCAATGGCTATTTAAAGAGTACCACCAAAGATAACTCCAATTAGAAGTTGTAATCACATGATAATAGGAAAGATAGGGTGAAAGTTTTTTTTTTCCAATTTCTTTCAATGATAGGATTCCAAAGACATGGACAGTGTGGGGTGAAATGGTCGGACTGAGTTTTAAATGATGCACATATAAAACTTTGAGGCCTTAAATCAAGAGTTAGCATAATTTAATGAGCCAATTATTTGCCCAACCCTAATCCATGATGAGACCTTTCCAACCCATGTACCTTCCATGATTGGTTGCAACTTGCATCTAGGTGACCACCACAAGCTAGTTGCAAATAAGCAATATGCAGATGGTCATTAGAAGAAGAACCCTGCCATGATTTTGATCATATGTGTGTGGGACAAGACATGATGACTCAGTTGAGTGGGTGAGATGCAAAGGGGACCAAGTTGATGAGTGGTGGGTAAAAATAACCCCCACAAAAGACTGTAGCCTTATGAGAAATCACACACAATTTCTACCATTGCAAAAGCCTCAAACTGGATTATATAACTAGGGTGAATGGATAAGGGTTGAATGTTTGCCCAGCTCCTAACCCTCATTGTCCTCATCAAATTCATGACCAACCACCCTGTTATGGTTTTATAGACTCGTTAGCTAGGCAAGGAGTGAATTGAAATTCTGATTTGATTGTTTTCACTTTGTAAATTTTTTTTTTGGTACAATGTTTTTATACCTTCTTATCCCTCTTTTCCTTTTTAAAGAGGGGTCCTTGTACTCTTCTTTCTTCTTTTAATATACTTCATCATTAAGAATGGCTCTTTACCCTAGTGGTAAGGAGTGGCTGTTCTTATTGGGCTATCCAGGGTTTGAACCTTGGCTAGCCCCCCTTTTTCCCGCTTGTGTGGGCTACCTTCCCACTTTGGTGGGCTTCCTTCCCGAGTGTGCCAAGCTATATTTGGGTCCCAGCTCGCTTAGTTGGACTATTTTAAAAAAAAAAATTAATAAATAAATATACACACACTTCATCGTTACCATTTAAGAAAAAGAAAAAAAAGGGGATCTTATCCACACATGTTATCTCACAATCAGGTATTACAAAATGAGTGGCTAAATAAGATATTTAGCAAGTTGTCCACCCCATTATGATGGGTGTTCTGTTTTCATTAATAGATTGGAACATTTAGGTGTTTTAGCAGTTTCAATGTTCCCTTATGAAGAAAAAACAAGGGGATTTTTCTTATTAAATATAAGCACATGTGTTAGGATTTTTGTATGTTGGAAAATTCGTGGGTTGGGCAAAACTCTGGGTTCATTGAGTTGTAATTTTTTCTTTCTTTTAGAATAGACTGTGGTATGAGTGGTCAGATGAATTGAAGTGAAGAAATTGAAGAACACAAATTGAAGTGTTTTGAAGTGATTTTTTGATGATAACATAGATTAAAAAGGTCTTATCTCACAAACCGAATGTCGAATTTGGGCAAGCTACCTACCGTTGGAAAGCTCTTTTCGAGTAGATTTTCGTAGGTTTTAAGATTGCATCAATTAGAGGTAAAAAGATAAAGTTATGACCTCAGAAAATTTGCAGAAATTATGATGTCCGTAATTACAAAGCTACCATTACGTGAAGATTACGAAACTGCCATTGCGTGAAAACCTTTCCTATTTGTGCCAGAATTAGTAATTTGAGTTATACAAGGAGTAGAAAATGCTGGATGAATGGAGAAGAAGCATTGTATTACCTATATATGAGAGTAAGGTAGATATACAAAATTGTACCAACTATCGAGATATGAAACTTATGAGTCATACTATGAAGTTATGGGAGAGAATAATGAAGTAAAGACTGAGACAGAAGAACAAGATCTCTGAAAATCAATTTGGTTTTATGCCAGGGAGATCAATTATGGAAGCTATCTTTTCACTTAGGCAATTAATGAAAAAATGTCGGGCAAAGAAAAAAAATCTATACATGTTCTTTATCGATTTGAAAAAAGCCTATGATAAGGTACCGAAGAATTTAATTTGGTGGGTTTTAAAGAAAAGGAATGTTCCTAGAGGTTACATTGAAAATTTTAAGAATATGTATGAAAGAGCAGTAACAAATGTGAGAACCACATGTGGAGAAACAAATGGATTCCCCGTGACTATAGGTTTACATTAGGGATCAACCTGAAGCCCTTATCTCTTTGCATTAATTATGGATGAGTTAACTGTGCATATTTAAGAAGAAGTACCATGATGTATGTTGTTTGCAAATGATATAGTACTGATAGATGAATCAAAAGATGGTGTAAATGCAAAACTTGAGAGATATGGGGGGCATTAGAATCTAGAGGCTTTAAAATAAGTCGTACAAAGACAGAATATATGGATTGCAACTTCAGTGGACATATAAAAAGTGTTGAAACCACTGTTAAAATTGAAACCCATGAGATACTGCGTAGAGATTCTTGTCGGTACCTAAGCTCGATGATTAATAAGGATGGGGAGATTGACGAAGATGTGGAGCATAGGATAAAAGCTGGATGGTTGAAGTGGAGACTAGCTTATGGAGTGCTTTGTGACAAGCGAATGCCAACGAAATTGAAGGGCAAATTTTACAGGACAGTGGTTAGACCAGCTATGTCATATGGAGCAGAATGTTGGCCAATTAAGAAGATGCATATTCATGAGATGGATGTAGCATAAATGATAATGCTTAGGTGGATGTCTGGTAAAACTAGAAAAGATAAAATTAGAATTAAGCGCTTTCGAGAGCATTTAAGGGTAGCACCAATAGGGGATAAGTTTAGAGAAACCCGTTTAAGATGGTTTGGACATGTTAAGTGTAAGCCGGTAATGGCAACAGTGATAAAAAGTTTGGTTATACAGGTGGATCACCCATTAAGAGGTAGGGTAGGCCGAAGAAAATATTGATGGAGGTCATTGATTCAGATTTGTAGAAGTTTAACTTATCAAAGGGTTTGGCTCAAAATAGAATGGAATAGAGAAACAGAATTCATGTAGCCGACACCAACATGGTTGGGATAAGGCTTTGATGATGATGATGATGATGATGATTGATGATGATGATGATGATGAGTTATACAAGGAGTATACCTCTAAGGCATGAATTGTGTTTTATTTAAATGGTGTTTCTCTCATCCCTAAAGCAAAAATCTCATTGTTTAGAGTTCAGAAAGCTTGTGGGAGATTCATCTTCTTCTCTAAAGCAGCTATTGGAAAAACTCTGCTAAAGGTTTGAGTTCTAGAGATTGTTACTTCTACCTTCAGTAGAAGATTGTCTTCTTTTGTAAAAGATTATCATCTTGAGTGTCTTCAAAGTGTTGTTGCTCATCTTGAATGGCTTCAAGGCATGTTAGATCAAGCATGAAGAAGGTGAACGACGTGTGTGTCGACAAGAATAACTACAGGCCTTTAGGTTGTGTGCAACTGGACAAGGGTAGTAAGCTATGATGCTCGGATACGGCTTGGATACGATAGGGACATGGCATGGATACGGAAGGGACACAGATTATATATATAAAGTAAAGTATTGGATATGTTACGACACGATACGTTGTCCATTTTTAAGTATCCGTGTATCATAGGTAGAAAGTAAATCTTTTAACTTTGATTTCATATTGCTTGATATGAGTTTGGACTGGTGTCAGGTCCTATGGTTTTTTTTTCTGGTTTTGGTTTTCCACGTAAAGATCCTGTGTCCATCTCTTGTAGTTGATTGCTTATTAACTTAGGTTAATTGTTTGTCTGAACTACACCTAAGAAATTTGTGTTGGGACCTTAAACCTACGTAAGGGTTAGAATCTTTCAACATGAATACCTCTTTTTTTCTTTAGTGAGAGTGTTCCACATGTTATTCACTTTAGCAGGAGTTTATTTAACCAAAGTTGCCCTAACTATGCGGCAAATACCGATGAAAGTGCAAATTTTTTGTAAAAAAACTATCCTAAGAAATCTGAATGAAACAGATTGAATGAACTGAACTGAGGCACTGATGTACTGGAGTGTTCTCTTGTTCTGGTTTCTGTGCCAGAGTTGAATTTTTTTGGTTATCTCACATTCTCACTAAAACACAGAATAGAACTGACCACTATGGCATTAAGAAGAAATTACTTTCCATTGTCCAGGAGTGCATGGATAAAAAAATAAGAATTACAAACTTAGATATCAACATATCAAAATGTGAAATGTTCTGCCCATTATAGATTTATCCTTTCCTTTATGGAGATTCTTTTTTTTTTTTCTATTTTTTTTATGGAACTTTATGGAGATCCTGAAACCGAAAATAATTACCTGAACCACATGATGTTAAAGATCCCACTCGAGCAAGATTCCCTTTCTGTTAGAATGAAAATGGTTGCTAGCAATCAGTGAAATACTTCAAACCAAACTTTCTCTGAAATAAACAAACAGGGCCATTACTTATGCATTAGCATCTTGTAGCACACACCTTGTTGTCATCCTTTATACTATTTTCAAACATCCTTTCCCAGGACTCTGTATTGCAAAAAAGGAAAGACAAATCACCAGTATAAATCAGTCCATCAGTCACTGCAAATTCAATTGATAGGAGACTTTAGGAGCTATGTAAATATCCAAATGATCACCGTGATATTCTTGTAAACTATATAAATATGCTCAAATCATGATCCAGATAAAAAAAACATATAAGCATACCTTTGGTTTTAGAGCTATTCTCTACATTCTCATTTCCAACATGCTTTCTGGTGCTCTCACAAACAGAGGGGGTTTGAAGAGAGCTGGCAGGAAAATCGCATACTTCAAGACCAGATGAGGGAACAGGTGCTGCTGCAGATGATTCACTTTGTGAAGGCTCTTGTGATATTGTAGCCATTTGGACTGGGTTTGTAGGGGCAACAAGACATTCTATATCTAATCCTAAGGATTCATCAATTGCTTGTAAGTTCTCAGAATCTGTCATCTGAACAGGATGTACCATTTGAAAACTTCCTGAAGGCTCAAGAATTTGATTAACTGCTGCAGAATTCATATTTGCCAGAATATCTTGACCTTCAAATAAGCTGAAAGAACTACCTTCTACAGCTTCTTTGTTGAAATAGTTACCAAGTTTCTTGCGTTCAAGTGTACCCTTCAGCATGCTCACCACAGAAGAAACTGCATCTACAGTGGCCATTTGTGTGGTGTTGAAAGGAGATGATGATGAATTGGATGGAGACATAAATGTCCGCAGTTGATTAGACATCTCCGTCATTGAAACATCACAAAAACCACTAGCATTTGAGAATTCTTGTTTTGTCCTGTTGATGGCTCGTCCTGTTGTGTTATGTGTTGCATCCATACCTGATGATGTTTGAATGCTTTGCATGGCTGCATATCTCCTCCTGCAATACACAATTCAAATTTCCCTTTTACAAGGCTTCAAACGTAGAATAATAATGCATTTCTAATGGAGTCACAAAATAAATTTCCATTAGTGCACATAGACACACAGTGATGTTCTGATGCAATATGTTGCAGCAAACTGTTGTTGTTCACCAAAGAACGTTGCGAAGGTAATAGAACATATATTTGTATCAGTTGATTTTTCCATTAAAGAAGACTGAGTTGATAAAAAGCTGTAGAAAGCGAAATGAAAGATGGATACTCACTTAGAAAGAAGATTACCATGCAAATTTACGCAAGCATCTTAACATAAAAGTTTGTTGCTGGACATGCATATACAATTCATAAAATATCATATAGAGGAACCAGAAAATAGTACCGCAGTTCAGAAGATCTGCTTCTTGTCATTGGTTGAGAACTTTGAAACCATGCCTGCATCAAGGATCAGTTATGATTGTCTGAGACCATGTGATCTTATCTAGATAAATATCTCTAACTTCATTTATACAAAAAGCAGAGTTGGAGATAGTGTAACCTTGGCCAAATACATATTACTAGCTTGCATCCCTTTTTCTACTGCATTCCTGGTGAAAAAGAAAAAAGCATCATCATATCTAGAAAACGGATAGAACCTAGAGCTCACCTCTTCCAATTAAAAGATGCCAATAAGATTATCCTATCCATATTATCATCAACATTGTTGTCTTCTTTATCATCAAAGCCTTGTCCCAACTATGTTGAGGTCATCTACATGAACTTTATTTTTCCATTCCAAACTAGTTTGGGCCAAATCTTTGGACAGGTTGCACTTTTTCAGATCTATCCTAACCTCTTCCATCCCTGTCCTCTTCGGCCTACCCCTTTTCCTTAACGGGCCATCAACCAGAACATTATCCTATCCATATGTGAATGAAAATCAGATCATCTTTACATAGAAAAGCTACATGGATCATCACTTTTAAGTCTGTCATCAAGCAGACCAACAGATTCAGACCTTGTATCAGTACATCTGGGTGGATATATCAACTATTCATCGAATGATTGTAGTATAATTAGTAATAATGGCAAGTAGTCATGTTCACGAGATTTCATGTAATCATGCATCATCATTGTCATCATCCAAGAGTTACTTCCATCCAATGATAATTGGCTTAATGAGAACTATTTTCCAGTTATCACTGTTAGATAGCTCATGCTTGTCACATGTGTGAGCAGCACTGGGAACTGGATTTGGTTCTGACAACAGTCAATCCCTTAATACAGCTCATAGATGATTAGGGAATGTAATGATAATACCGTATAAATCACCCCATTAAGGGAATTTGGACTTTCTGTAGTTAGAGACATGAATATTATAAAGTAAGTAGTTGTATCAAATAGAGGGCACCAAGTATTTGTCCATTACTCTTCAATATCTCTTTTCTATTCCTTAGGGCTATGTTTCTTGATAGCAAGTCAATTTAAAAAAAAAAAAAGTCAATTCATATTGACTCATTGAAGTCTTCGTTGGTCTATTCCTCTTCCTAGTTCCTGGTGCCTGCATCCATGCATGTGTGTGTCCCTGTAAATTGATAGGTCTTCAGCACCTGAATTTCTTGCTGGAGATAATTTTAATTGTTATTGTCCCTTTCTTAATTTATGTTCCTAAAACTATTATCAAGGAGAACCAAAATCCAAAATGAAAACCATTATTTCTACTGATGTATTGCTAAAAGTAGGTTTCTCTTTTCCACAAGAAACTTCTTTATGAAAATTGTTAATGAAATTGGCCAATGTAGAAGTCAGTCATACAATTATAATGAACCTCAAAGTGGCAGGCTAAAAGAGACGAAAATGGGGTTGTATAATCGTATGTTCAATTACATGAGTCTAAGAAGCTGGTCTTATAAATAAGAGAACTTAGATATCAACATCTATCATGAAGTGTCACTAGAAATGGGATCCTCTAGGAAACCATGAAGTGGACAAGCACCATATACAAATATCCATTACATAAGCTTAGCAGTAGTAACCTGAGTGAACGTTGGTTGCAGTCGCCCGACATTTCATCAGATAAGCCCAAATTTTGCTGGAAGAAATTATCATCGCTGCTTTTGTTTTGAGATGAGGCCCCATGTTGCTCACTGGATAACGCAGCAAGTTCAGTTGATATCCTGCATTTATGGCATAAGGTTACTATCTATAAAAGTATGTCACAGTTTTTGGAAAAATGTGATCAAAACATGGCATCTGCTTCATAAAAAGAAAATAAAAGAAAAGAAAAGGCGAAGAAAGAACATGGATCCCATATCCAAAAAAGACTGCATATCCAGTAATGTTCACAAAACCCACACCTTTAAACTCAAGTTAGTCCCAAATCCATCAATTATAGGAGCACATCCCAACTTAAAATGGTAGTGCATTCACCAGAAAGCATACCCTTCATCAGTGTAATTTCCAATGTTTTGTTTGACATGGTTTCATTAAATAAATGACTAGCACCAAAGATTTAAAGGGCCCATTTCAGATTGGAACCTGAAGCCTTTACATATCTAAAGGTACAAAGAATGCATTCTAGAGTTTCAATTCCAAGGAGAAACAAGTACTTCTGGCAGTATATGTTGTCCAAGTGCACATCAAGCAAGCAGTAATGCACTCATAATCAAGAAACACCTTTCCCTTTGGGTGTAACCATAAAGATATAAGTTAAAGTATGCACATTTGTTCCCTAAATATATCTCAATGATGATCACATTTTCTCATAACACAGAATTTCTGTTATGTCTGTGCATATTAAAGATGCACTGGATTTATTTTCTATTGTTACATAGGCTCACCTATGATACCCGGATACTCCAAATGCCTTGTGGTATCCGCACCGATACGATACGACACGGATACGGGTATGGAATACGGCAAGATACGGCTAGGATACGGCCACTAATTTTAGGATACGGCTCTGCAATATTTTTTACCTAAAATTACGACAAATTTTGTCCATTTTGACCAATTTACTCATAAATGAGCCCTCTCTCAATTTGATCAAATGGAAATCAAAAAAGAAGGTGAAGAGGAGGAGGAAAAGGTGGTAGCGAGGAAGAAGATAACTAAACTAACTGAGGCTACTGCTTTCATTTTGACGGGTTGCTTTTTTAACTAGGTGGTAGACTACTGTGTTCCTTTCTGTTACTATTGCTACTTCGAGTTTCTAGCTTTAGGTGTTATATATGCCTCTGCTTCTTCTTAATCATTTTTCTTCTTCTTTTTCGTTCGATGATGCCCCAAAGATGCAAAAGGAGCAAAAGAACCCGTCGCATTTTATTAATGAGAACGGGCCTATTGGGCTTTTTCTTATTTTAATTTCTTTCTATTTTAATGTTGAGTTACTAGGCCAACCAAGACACTTGGCCCATTTTTTTTTCTTTTCTTTTATTTTCTTCTATGTTACAATACTGTCAGGTCCACCTCATTGAAAATTTAATCCACACAGTGAGCCTCGTAATATTTAAGCACTACGATAAGTATTTATATGTTTATGTTTTTTAAAATGCCGTACCCGTATCCGTATCCTAAAATTTTCAAGTTAGCGTATCGAACCCTCGTTTCCGTGTCCGTATCCGTATCTGGGCATCATAGAGGCTCACACCATCCTTTTCTTTTTTTTTTTTAATTGAAAATGGGCTCACACCATCAATTAAGACTAGAAGTAGAAGAACTTCTCAAACAGCAATCCAGAATAATCTGCTCAAGATTAAGACTGCAGTTATATGCTCAACCAACTACTGCCAAAAGCTTGGTGGGGAAATATAAACAAATATGAAGGGAAAATCTGTTGTTGCACTTTCTATTGCTACCTTGCTCACCTTCGAGATGCTTGGCGAGTACGGTGTGCTATGCTAGTAGAATTGTTGCTATTCTGACAAAAAAAAAAAAAAGACACAAGAATCAAAAGTTTAGCAGGATGAACATACAATCCCACAACAGCAAAAGAAAAAAAGAAAAAGAAAAAAAAAGAGTACATCTTTTTAATGATGTACATTGAAATATCATATTATAAGAGGCAAAAAAGTACATGAGAACGCAAAAGGAACACCATTACACATTGAGCCTAAAAGTAGCAGCTTATGAAATATCACAACCGTAAATAAACATAATAGATAAATCCTGTTTCTGGTCAGATGCTAATCTTTTTTTTTAATTTTTTTTCAGAAGGCTAGTGTTGGTATAAATCAACAGATGCGCAATCAAAATACCATTTAATTCTCATGGAGTCCAAGAAAATGAAAAGAAAAGGAAAATAAAAACAAAGGGCATACAGGAAGTTTCTTTTCATTGTTAGCTCACCATTTGCTCACTAAAACTATAATTAATACTGACCAGAGCTATTTTCCCTGCAGGACTACCTTGCACTCCATATTGACCCAGAATCTTGGAAATGAGATATTCGTATGTGAACTTCATTTAATCCGTTGTTTTCTATCCTAAACTTGATTACCAGACATGAATTGTTTTGTCCAATAAGAAACAAGGTTTTCAGAACTGCGTGCGAACTTCATTTCATCTGTTGGTTGCTTTCTTACAATTGATTACCAGATAGAAATTGCCTTGTATTGTCCACCATGAACAATTCCTAGAAAAAGATGCAAACATCTTTTCTTGGGGAATTATATTTGCACCATGGTTATGTTTGTATGCAAACATCTCACATGAAAGAATTCTCTTCTGGAGAGCTTCAAGGAAGCATAAACAAGATAAAAAGACCAGCACAATCACTTGCCTCTCCATTTGTAAGCCAGTTGTGGAAAAGCTCCTGGCTATCAATGCGAAGCGTCTGGGAGGGATTCTTGAACCCCAAAGTCTCCATGTTTGGTGCTGCCATCCCAATTGAACTTTCCATTAATGATTTGAGGAACAGCTCTTCGCTAGAATTCCTATACAGATCTGAAAAGACCCTTCCTTCCATCTCCATGAAATTCTTCTCCAAGTCACTTCCCTGAGATTGAACCAGATTTGGATTATGATTGCAGCTGCTGCTGTTCGTATTCTGGAAAGATTCTGTCTTTAATCCCTTCCCATTTCCATCTTCAATCATATTCTCTGAAGATCCCACCTTCTCCCACCACAAAAACAGTCCAATTCAACTTCACTAAAGAACCTGGAATCCAACCAGGACCTCCCAAAAGGTTGAATAGGGAAATGGTTGGATTCAGGTGTAACTGAAAGGACACAAGACAGAGAGACTAAACCAGTTATAGTGTTGGCTAAGTTTCTACCAGATCAACCAATCAATGCTTAAAGTAAAGCAAATGCTTAAACCAATCTAGGCATTCAATAAACAAAAACCAAGCAAGACTTGCAATATTTCTCCTGTGTCCTAAATAAGCAAGATCAAACTAGACCCAGAAGTCAAACCTGGAAACTCTCTTGTTTAGTACATTTGGATGATGACCCAACGCGAATATTCATCTATTAGAGAAAATCATAATAAGACAAAAAAGAAAGGAATCTGGGAATTGGTGATGTTCAGATTCCATAGCCAGCGGTTGTCGTTTTGTCAGAGTGAATAATCTGAAGATTTCCAAGGACTACTGGGTCAGTAGTTTGAATTCCTACAGACCAAAAATATGAAGGGGTGGGGGCTATTGGAGTTGGAATTTGAAAATGAACAGCAAACTGCAAAAGTCAATAAGCCTTTTCTGTATTGAAATGCATGGGAAAGAGAGGGAATGAGATGAAGTAGTGTGTTACCTGAGGAAGGAGAGACTGTGTCATGACAGAGGCCATGAAAAGGACCTTGGGCAACTTTCACTTGTTTAATGGAGGAGGTGGTTGAGAGGAGAGCTTTTTATTATTATTTGTACAAATCAGGCTATATGTATGAAAAAGACATGGCCTGGCCTGTTCCATCGAGGCTCTGAAAGGTTGGGGGATGTGAGAATGGATGGAAAGCGGAAAGGCCACTGATTAACATTCAAAAATTAAGCATGGATTGGAAGCCACTGCAACAACTTCCTGGGTGTAGCAAGGTTCATGGTGGCCTTGAGTCCAGAACTCCAGATCCTTTGAGGCTTTGACTTGGAAAAAGGCATGTGTCCCATGTCCTTCACTTTTTAACGTTGGAAAAAAATATGACAAGTGGAAATGCTTTTATAACCTGCAACAAAATCCATATCTGGTGGACCCTTTTTGGATGGAGGTTGTACTTGATTTTCTATATAATGCGGAAAAACTTCTCTACCGAATTGATTTTCGTAGCCTTTTTTAGAAATTCTCTGTTGTGGGTGAAACTCTAGGTTGGGCTCACTTGTTGAAAGCCTAAGCTAGATAAGATGAAATCCCTCTATGTTCAAGATATCTTTAAATATTATTTGAGTAGGGACTTGTATCATTGTATCACTTAACAATCCCTCGGAGTACAAGGTATCCCAAATTTCGTTCTAATAATTTACTTTTATTGGGAACATACTGTTGAAAATTTTATTTTTTAATAATTACAAGTAAACATAAAATCCAAGAAATCAAGAATGTCTGTTTTTGTAAAAAAAAAAAAAACATCATGGGGTTTCATCATATCTTTATCACAATTAGAGTTGCAAACAGGTTGATTACGGACATGGTCCATGCTAGATCCAAACTTGGACCTGTTTTTAAATGGTGGTTTGGGTTTTGAAATCGATTCTAACTCAGAACCTATTTTGTTGGTTCCAGACATGCTATTGATGAGAGGACCTGGATTCGGTTTTGGAACCGTATCTGATAAGAAAATTGGAATTTAGTTGCAAAATTGATTCTAACTTCTTTTAATTCTCTTATTTTTTTTAAATTAATGATGTCTTTTTACTTATAATAATGTATCAAGTTTAGTTATCTTTAAGATTAAACATAAAAACATCAAACTAAAGTTTATTTTGAACTACAATTTGCAATATTGAAGGCTCTTGTGTTGAGTGCCCAATACACAAGTAAAAACATATATTAACCCGGAACATCACCCACTTACTAATTGGAACCTAAAGAGGGTCTAGACCTGGTCTTGTTTATGAATCAAAACCTGAAACGGGTTCCATATCCAGTTTTCCTGGGTTCAGTACTTATTTACAACCCTTATCACAATGTTATCATAAAACTTTCGAGACAAATCCATCTATGAAGGTGCCTAGAACTTATGAGGACAACATTGTGATAACATGTATTCTAAAGAATATAAGTGATAAAATCAAAATTTCTAGTTACACTGGTTGTAGACAGGGGGCACCCACATTTTCAGGAGTGGACATTGGAAACCAGTGGCCCATGTTCAATATACGGGTGTAGCCATCATACAGTTTAGTCAACATTAGCCAATTTCGGTACAGGCAGACAATGCCATATGATGCCATGTTAAATTAATTAGATTATAGATTGAAAGTGTTGGACGGTTGATGATGAAATGTGACGCTAAAAAATGTCGTTTGTGTAATTGTGTGGCACGGCAAACATACATTTCAAGGTAGGATGATAGCTACGGCCCTCTGATCAAACCCTTAAATACATTTACAGTGCTTTCTTCACTGGAGAAACTGAACAATGTCTGTGACAAACATACCTAAGCAACTACTTCTTAATCCCTTCTAATTGTTATTTCGATGAATATGAACAAAATTAATTAAAAAAAAATCTCAACTGCCCCCATTACTTGGCCTGCCATGCCCCCTCATTTGAGGTTGATGGCTGAGTCTTCAACTCAACTTTGACCACGAAGAATTGGCTTTGCCTCAGCTATTTGGACTTTGGCATTTTATATTCCTCAAACTTATTGATGGGACAAGCCAGGGAGGCAGAGACCTCATGTATTGCTAAGGACATGTTTGGCAAAAGGGCACGATAAAGTTAAGTAGAATAAATTCAAAATAAAAAAATGATAATATATAATTGAATTATGATGAGTTTTTGTTTTTAGTTATTTGATATGAAATTTTTTTAATTTTTTATATAAAAAGTAGAGGTTTTTTGTAGTTTAGTGATGACTTTTTAACATTTTTTTGAAAAGGATAAAAAGAATATTTGAATTTTTTTTAAAAAAAGGAGAAAATTTAAATTTTCAAATTTTAGATTTACTTTACTTTATCCTACCCATTTGCCAAACATGTTTAAGAGGATTAGTTGGTTTTCAAAGAGGCCACACACTCTCATCAGTAAAAAAAAAAAAAAAAAAAAATCAACATTACTACAACTGTAACTGCTACTTCCTTGAATGTTTCTATCCACAATCATTTTAAATGAGCTCTACTTGTATATTCAATACAACGGGTGAAGTCTATCCATTGATTTGCCTCGCTCATGCTCGTATTCTTAGGACATTGAATTGAACCACCATTTCCCCATAAAGCCTCCCTGCCGCAATATGAAGATATAATGAAACCATTTTACGATTTCATTTCATCTTAAAATATGCATACATATATAATAACTCGATACTACTAACTAAGCTCAGATGAATGGGTGAAATCTTCATAATGTATTCTAATTTTCTTTCTATTAACATAATAGATGAACTCTGTAATGATTCAGTAGCTTCCAAGCAATGACTACAGCATGGTGCAACGACTACTACTGTATGCAGTTTGCATTGGTTGAGAGCAGTCTATTTTATGTAATTGAATACCTTAGATTGTATTTGTAGAAGTAGTTGAAAATGAAGAATAAAGATGAATATTAAAAAATGACCTTCAAATAACCTCCTTAATGGAGATTGAATCAAGAGAGGATTGGAAATCCTCGAAAAAAAACAAAGAAAATCCTCTAAAATAACAAGAAAAAACCAAGGATCATTGATATTAACCCTGTGCACACACAAACACAAAAGGAAAAAAAGATAGGTTGACCAAGTCTACGTGCTAAGCTTCTTCCATCAAGAGCTCTTTTTTTCCATCGGAAGCCAAGAAAAGCTTGAGAATAGCATCATGGTTGGCACTCTTTCATTGTATCCAGACTCACCCATCAAGGTGTTGCTTGTCTTCACCAATATACATGTAACCATTATTCATTGGAAAATATTTTATATATATAGTGAATTCCCTCTAGCGACATGAGGCATCCCTAAAATATAAAATATCTTTCCTCTCTCCTAACAGTAAGTTCCTAAATCTTCTACAAATCTCTCCATTAAATAATTCTAAATATTTGTTGTCATTAAAGTCCTAAATCTTCTAAAATCAAATTCCTACATCTTCTACGGATCTCTTCCTTTAGTAACTCTAAATATTTAAATGTGATTTAGATTTTTAACTATTATCTCCTAATTTAACTCTACCTATCATCTTATCCTAAGATTCATATGATGCTAGGAATTCCACCGAAGGAAAATTGCTTTATATAAGATGAAAACATGCGATCCTACTACTGAAAGCCAACCTGCGTTGGACTAGATTTAGGCCTGTTAGGTTTATGTCTTGTATTCCGGTTTAGCCGGATGAGTCCACTGGGTTAGCCAGGGACTGATTTAAGGTCAAGGGTATTTTGGTAATTGTACCGGGGCTTTCTTGGTGGCCAAGAAAGCGGAAATTATATATTGTATAGTCTGTAACCCTAGACCTTGCGGCGGTGGCGGTATTAGTTGCCCGTGGTGCTCCCACACCACGTAGGAGAGATGAGGTGAGAGTGTGGGAATCTCTTGTATGCTTTATTTGCCATAGTGAAGATGTTCGTCCTCCTGTGCCCGTGGATGTAGCCCTATTTGGGTGAACCACGTAAATCTCGGTGTCTCTTCTTGTGTGGCTTGTTCTTGTTGATCTTGTGATTCCGTGGATGCGCACAACGGGTGATTGTCAGACAATCACAACAAGGCCAACCTTTTTAGGCCATTATGCTGAATCCAAACCCAACTTTTTAGGTTTGTGGATTGTACCCGAGCCTAATTTTGCGAAACAATTCTTGGAATGAGAAAACTTTCACCTATATTGTTGCATATGCTAAATATGTTTGTGAATGGACCATGCGCACCACCAGATGATTAGGACTATTAAATTAACGGCCGTAAAGTTTAGTGGTTTGATGAGTACCTATACGGTTGTAAAATTCTGAAGCTCTCATTTAGAAAGCAATGATAAAATCTTTTATTTCCTTCCTTCTATCTTAGATGGGTCCTTCATTCCCAAAATCCAGACTAATCCGTTTGATGGTCATATCATATAAATGATATGTGCACCCCCCGCACATTTCTATTTTGGAAAAATGAAAGTTTTCTTTTATTGTTGATTTATGTGGCAGTTGTAAATCCGTGCTTTAAATTTTATTGGATTGAGGTTATGTTCAAGTATACAAATTTTCCTTTTTCATTATATTGAAATTATATCCATTATAGGATATATTGGAAAGAATGCCCTTTAATTATCCTATATAGCAAATTCAAGTGTCTATGTTATGAATTGTTTTTTTTTTTAGCTCCTCTCTTTTGTTAGATTTTATTTTATTTATTATGTAATTCTTTTATATATTTCTAACTCACATGCTCATTTGTAACTTCATTTCATCTTTTATCTACAAGATATTTTTTCTATTTCGTACTATGCTTGTGTTTATTAAGATTTTTATTAATTAACAATTTATTTTTCTTGGATTATAATAATTTTTTTATCACTTGATTGTTTTTCATTATAAGTTTTTCTCTTTGGAATCGGCTCAAGCCTAGCATGTAATAAACCCTTGTGGTTCACTTTTTTGTTGGTTATAATAAACCATCAAAGAGGTGACATCATGGTATACTTCCTCCAATTATCTGCGACAAATGTGATTCAAGTATGGATTATAAAATAATATGTTTGTAACCATATTAGGGCTTTCATGATTATGATGAAAATCTAAATGAGAGTTCTTTGACAATAACAAAATTTGATAGGCTCATTTAACTTATTTAATCCTTAAAAATTTTGGTTTCAAAAGTTCTATTTTAATTACAACTGTGTAATGAATTACGTATTAATATAAATTTACAATTCATTTTAATATTTAGAAAGATTTATTTTTAAAATTATAATTATTTACTTAACAAGGTTGGAATTGGACATGGGCCCTACAGTGCATCTTATTACTTGAAAGTTTATTTAAGCCATTTAACTAGGGCCCAAATAATTCGAATGCAATACCATAGACAGAGAACATTGTAATAACATTAGGAAGAAGCGTATTAATTGATTAATGGGGTCTTCCAAGCATGAGTAGTTTCTTATATGTTTTATTTTTCACCAAATGTTATATAATTTATAATTATGCTTTAATTTTTTTTATTTTACTTATTTTTTATTTAAATATTTAGTTTTTGAAGTTCAATTTTAATTGTGTTTTTTTATGAGTTATATGATAATATTTATTTATAATTTTTTTAAAATATTTATAAGTTTTTATTAAAGAATTTTAATTATTTTATCTATCATGGCCTACGTTGGATGTAGGCCTATTGACAGATATTGAATTGGGAATATTAGACCTAAATTGGGTTATTCACTTAAGCAAACGATTTTTTCTTTTCTTTTTGGTTTTCTATGTGTGTGCACGATTGAATAGACTATTTTGATTGGATCGACCAACAAGCATCTTGAGTAGGGTTGTCCATGAGTCACTCAAAACTTGAGCTTTTGATGGACTTATTTTATTTTAAATATTATTTTCAAATTAATATATTTTTATATATTTTTCTTTTTATGGCCCGTCTTGGGCATGGGCCTTATGTCGCTAGTACATAATAAAGGAAGTCTCTCAACTGAGCACTGGGGAGCTCCATAGTTAAAAGGGTCTCAGTTTTTTAATTTTTGCCTTTAAATACTTTCTTGGTAAAAATTTTAATTGCATAGTATAGAGGTAAAACATCAAACAGTAATTCATGCCGAGGGCTAAAAGTTAGTATTACATGAGATACAATAGGGCTCTGAAGTATAATCAAATGCCAGTGGCTGTGTGTAAGTGTTTTTCTACTTGTGAGACTATCAATCACCCCTCTCCAGAAACAAGTACTCATGTTGCATGAAAAGCGATGATTGAAAATCCCACACTTGTCGTGCACACTTTGACAAGAAAGAAGAAAAAGGGAGGGGAAGGGGTTGGAAAACATACTCATGCTATCTTATGTTGGCATTACTCTTGTTTTCCAATTTTTATAAGAGATTATTCTTTTTACCCGAAGCAGAGGATGAACTAATAGTAGGTTACCAAATCCAATAATCAGATGCCAAATTTAGATTACCTTACGTTGCATTTTTATCAAAAAATTATCAGATAATTACCACACAGATTTATTTCTGGCATTTGCCCAAACACTATAAAAAAAAAACTATATAGTTGTTTGTACCGGAAAGGATACCCAACGAATGATTATTTTACCATTATAGGATGTTGGATGGTGCTATATCCCACAAAAGTAGAAGATCGAACAATGTGATATCCTATCTACCCCTTTTTCCCGCAAACCCAAAGCACATTTTTATCATGAAACTCTGGTTTATCTTCGTTGTTTTTACTTTTTGCAAATTCTTGAGTTGGGCTTTTTTTATATAGGTCTCTATTATGCAGAAATCATCTTTCAATCATCACAAAAGGAGTGTGGCCTCCATTTCATTTATCTTCTTTGTTTATTGGAAGAAGAAGCATACCATTTTCCCTCTCATTTGTAGAAAGGAAGGCATGAAAAAAATATGAGTTTCGTTCGATATCTTATAGAAATAGGATATCGTATCGTTCGATATCCTACAGCTTTAGGATATTGCAAGTTTAAAGGGTAAAATCATCATTTATAGGGCATCTTTTTTTTTTATGAACAGTTGTGCTGTAATTATCTTTTTGTGGACAGCTTTTGGACAAATGTGGAATATAAGGGTAATTGTATGGTAATTATCCCAACAATTATTAATTTCTTCACTAATAACTTTTACGTCGTTGGGTGGAATCTGTCTAATTGAACAAATTCACTCCTGACCCATTCAGATTAACAATGGGGTTAAATGAGTCCTGCTGGGGTGAGTTCACTGAATCCGAGCTTAGAGAGGTGATGAACAGTATTACAGCAAGGCACAAGGAATGTACAAAGCTTTTATTGTGAATAAAGAAGGGGCGTGGGAAGATGGACAGATTAGACCGAATACCTTAAATCAAATTAAAATTCAATGAGACTTCGAAAGCAATCGCTTTAGAATACCAAACCAGGTCACTGTTTTGCAGAATGTACAATATATTACAACCCAAAACAGAAGCTTCTGGCATTGATATAATGATGTGAAGTAGCACTCAGTCTCATTCAAACTTTATCTCCTCCTGAGTTAACCTAAACATATGGGGTCGAATTGAATGGGCACTTATTCAAAATGCGCCAGCAATTAGGGGTGTCAATATTGAGCTCCGTTGAACCTGGACTTTAAACAAGTCAAGCTGCATCCTATGTAGAGGTGGCAAAATTCAGCCCGACCGGCCGACCTTGCTCGACCCAACTCGTTTTTGACCTGCCTACTCCGATCTGTTTAAAATACGGGTCAGGTTAGGGTTAAGGTTTATCAACCCGTATAATAACGGGTCGGGTTAGGGTTGACCTGCCTAAACCATTTAACCGGTTTAGATTTTACTAAATTGCTATAACTTTTCAATTTTCATGGGACTTTTCTTATTCACGTGGACCATAAACTATGTACTCTTAATCTTTTATGGAGGAGTTATGCAAAATTTTAGTACCTAGAATATAAAACTTATCTTTTTATTTGAAAATGTAATGTTTTTGTAGTTGAAATATTGATATATGTTTTTTATTTTTATGTTGACATATAAATTTACCTCTAAAATATTAATATGAATGAAATACAATATTGTTGATGAGTTTTATACTTATACTCAAATATGGAACTATAAGATTGAACAAAAATTAAAAAGGGATTATCTCAAATTCTCAATAAATGGGCTAGAAAATATTTATAGATTTCTCATTTTTACACCTTGAAAATTGACAAATTATAAATTGATGCTCAATGCAACATTTTAAATCAACCTAGATGTAAGGAGAGCTTTATAAATGAAATTGGGCCACATAAAATGAGTTAAAATATACACAAAATGAAAATTAAATATGTTAGGTCGGGTCAACCCGACCCAACTCTCATCAAATTCAGATTAGGTGGGTCCGGTCGGGTTGACCCGCCACAGGTGCGGGATGAAGGTTTCTAACTCATTTTAAAAATGAGTCAGGTTAAGGTTGAAACTAACAAATTCGAGCTCAGGTTGACCCGACCTGAATTTGATTAACCCGACCTGCTTGCCGGGTCATTCCTATGGGCTAGGCATATTTAAATAGTTACTTATCCTGATTGTGGGTGGAGCCCATGAAGAGTGTCCCAACAGTCGGTTAATCTTTATTCTTTATTCAGTTCCTCTTCATGGGTTTATAAGAACCTACTGTATAAGGAAGGGATTTTTATGAAAAAGTTAAGCTTAAATCTTAATTAAATAGTTTTATGAAGAAAAATCATAAAATAGCAAAAAAATTGTTCATACATTTTCGTTGGAAGAAATCAACCCAGTTGACAATATCATCAATTCAATTGACGATATGATCAATTGGTAGATGATATCATCAACCTTCATTGCAAAATGCGATTTTTTTCTCTAGCTTCTCCTACCTAGTGATGAAAAAGTTATAAAAATTATTACATTTTGTGGTCTGGTGGTCTTCCTCAAGTGTTCTCGTCAATCTTCCTCAGGTGGTGTGGATTCCATTCTTAGTTTGTATGCACTTGTTATTCCCTTTACATGAGTTTTGTGAGTTTGAGTTTAGAGTGCAAGGTGTTTGCTGAAATGCTTAAATGAAGATTTTCTCCTTATTTGGTGGTGACTTCAAGTGAGGTTGGAGTTCATGAATTTAGATGTGCTTTTATGAACACTTAGAGATTAAAGCCATTTGTTTGGGAAAATTTTATAGGTCCTGATGTTTGTGAGCAACATGCAAGGATGCATGTTGAGCAACCATTGACTAGTGAATATGAGATTTTTTCCTTAGTATTGCATTATTTGTGTGGAGGTTTATATCCAAAGAATGTCTTTTATTCTCTTTGAACCAATTTTAAGCATGGATTTAATAATGAACGGATTGAACATTCTTTATTATTCATTCTTCTTTGATGTGTTTATCACCTCTTTTTGCGAAATTACAACAACATCTCCTCTAAACTCAAGACACCAAGTGTGGGAATTATCAAAGGAGAAGAAGAAAAATTAAAGAAAAAAAGAAAAGTTGCAAGACGTTGACGATATCATCAAGTAATTGATGATAATGTTGTCAACTAAGGTAATTTTGTCTAAAAAATTCTATGAATAACCATCTCGACATTTTATGGTTTTTCTTAATGAAACCGTTTAATTAATATTTAAGCTTAAAATTTTCATAAAAATCCCCATAGAGAATTGCATTGACAAATGGATTTGGATAAACCCCAAGCGCAAACCACTTTATTATTTGACATAGTTGATGGTATTGTGTCCGTCAGCACAAGTCTGAGCTTAGCAGTAGCCCATCGATGAAACTTAAAATTTTATCAGGAGGTTATGTCTATAGCATAAAAAATATATATTTTTCTGTTTTTTTTAAATACAAATCATGTACATATATAAAATCATCCCATGGTGACGGTTAGCCGGTTAGGGATGTGGTGTGTTTGTTGGGGGGGGGGGGGGGGGGGGGGGTGTTGTTGTTGTCTGTGAGTACATGGAAAAATAGCTCATACATGTGAGAAAAAGGAGCATACACTCACGAAATAAAAAGCTCACATGAGTGGGAAAGGAGCCCACACACACAAAAAGAGATAGCATAACTAGGTCGAACGTGGACAACCGGCAAGTGGAATTTGTGGAAGTTTATTGTGGTATCCACCTATTGATAATCCTGGTATTAAATATTGTAGTAGCAAATTCTTAAAATTTACCTTAATAGGATTTTTTACCACTGTAGAATTGAACTTATGGTTGATAATCTGTGCATAAAGCTTGAATATGTAAATGAAAAAAAAATGTCTTGGTAGTATTGATATAGGTCAAAATTAAAAATATATACTTAGTTTTATGAATCAATCGTAATTAAAATTTTATTGGTGTCAACTTTCAAAATTATAAGGAAGTAATAAGCCAATATAAAATTTTATGAGAAGGAAATAATTAATACAGATTTTTTTGGTAAATAATTAATACTGAATTGATATGACAAGGAAATAATTAATACAGATTTTTTTGGTAAATAATTAATACAGATTTTATATGACACGGGAAATTATGCACATTAAGTATATTGGTTTTTCTCTTAAATTTGGACAAGTATTTTAAGCATGTGTAATCTATTTAATGGGTCAAATTCTGATTGGACCAATATAATAAGAGTTATTGGGTATGACTAAAAGTACGCCTCAATTAAAGATAAAATAAAATAAAATAAAATATAAGAACAGCATAATTATCTTGATTATTCTGTTCAAAGTAAAAATTATTTAGAAAGAGGGATGGACAAGTTGCCAAGTGGGATGGACATGAATTTCTTTGTTATTAAGAAAGAGGAGTTTCTCCTTTATATCCATTTTGATCAATGAGATTAGAAGACAACAATATATATATATTTATACATAAATATATCTTAACCATATTTCAAAAGCAAAAATGACTAAAATTACCCTTAACTAATTGAGCAACTAAAAAATTCTTGGATAATAATATAAAAATTGCAATCTTAACGTTAATAAAGAAATTGGAAAGTCAAAATTGAAATTGGTTCAAATAAAAATTGGCAACATTACTATGGACTATATAATAATGGTTAAATAAGAAATAATCACAACAATTTAAGTGATAAAAAAAATCTATTGATTCTAAGACCAAGATTTTATAACTTGATGTATCGTTTATGCATAGTCAATTCAATGATCACAAATGCATTGAACAAGAAGTTTGAGTCGGTTTGATTGGACAAGATAAACTAATATCATGTGATCACTATTATTATATATTAAGCCAATTGATTTCAATTGCAAAATCAAATGATTGAATCCAATTGATTTTGACTGTATTAAAATAATTTTGATCCTCCTCAAATTCACAAGAAATGTTTCCACTATGCATGTGTACCACAATAACTCCTACCCAGTTTCCTCTTTTCCACTACCATTGCCTCTTGTGTAACCTAACACCTCCTCAACTTCTTTTGAATATGTAACTCCAAAATGCAACCTTTCATATACTTTTGATTGAGAAATCAGCTCAATTGATTGACTCTTGCCCAATTTATTTTGACTCTTGCATTCGTTTGTAACTTCTCATCCTTTCACCTATTCATTGTTCCATGTCAGCTATGAATATATTAATTTCTAAAAAACTGAAAATTATTTTTTCCATTAAGAATCTCATCGAAATGTTTCTCTTTGCTTGTAAAAGTATACTTGAAGGTTTTTGGGGGAAGAGATCCTTTAAAATGGATTAATTCAATCAATCTCAATATGTGTGCAAACAATCAACCATGCAGCGGAAATAAATTAAACCACAAGCATACACCACAAGAAGACACAGATTTTACGTGGAAAATCCAACCTGGGAAAAAACCACGGCCAAGAATCAAGCACTATGAATTATACTACAGTTACAAGAGAATACTCACAACCCTTATCCAGTTGCTCCTCAACTTAAGGGCCTTGTGATTCCTTTGCACAGCTCCCTACTGCAACAACCCCCCTGTCGTTCTCTGTGACAGATCCAATCACCTAGACGCATTCTAGATGTAGCACTTGACAACCCACAGCAATCTTCTACATTTAGAGAAGTAGAAGACAATGATCTCTAGAATAGAACTTCAGTCCCTCAACTCTAAAAAAAACTCTAGAGGAGATGATCTTTAAAATATATTCTCCATTCAGAACAATGAGATTTCTATCTTAGGGTTGAGAGAAAATCCCTTTTTATAGCCTCTAATTCGTGCCTCATAAGTATAATACGATTAGGAAAGGAGTTGGCATCAAATAGGTAAGTTTCCCTTTAATTCGTGCTGAAAAATCGCAAGTCGGCGCACTTTCTGCACTTGCCCGACCGGTCTGATAAATTGCCCAACCGGTCGGATTAAAGTTATGTCCGGGTGCAAATTTCAACATTTTCCTGCAGACTTACGGAGGCAATAACTTTCTCGTTTTAGCTCCAATTGAGGTGATCTTGAGCTCTACGGAATCCTCTCAAAAAGAGCTTTCCAACGGTAGATCACATGCCTATATCCGACGTTTGGGTTGTGAGATATAGCCTTTTTAATCCATATTGTCCGTAGATTACCACTTCAATTTATCGCTTTTTTTTCTATTTCTTCATTTCAGTGCATCCGACGACTCAAACCATTATCCATACTAAAAAATATATAAAATACAATACTAATGGACTCAAATTTTATCTAACCCGTGAATTTGCCAAGACAAAAATACTTACAATACTAAAAATGCATTCTCACCATTATAAATAGCAACTTCTATATCTTCCCGTGTAAATAACTATTAAAGCATAAGCATTTCTCAGAAAGATAAGGAGTGTCGTAACCTAGAAGAAGCACAGCGATTGCAAGCAAAGCCAGAGACCACACACAATCTCATGGCTTTGGTTCCGTCATCTTTAAAAGTGAAGAATTTGTTGCTTTCCGCTATTCAAACCCACTATGCTAGAAAGAAGACGGAGCTTGTGTCTTGAGTTGAAAGACTCATATTGTAAGTGGTCTTGACGTGCAAGTGGATCTCACGACTCAGAATACCCCCTCAATGACTATACACTTTTTTCAAAAAATGGCTTTCATAGTACTTGATAGATGTGTCACTTCTTCTGCTCTCCTCTTTTACGTTCTCCTTTTTGATGTTCTATACTTTTTTAAACATTTTTTACTACTATATTTATTTTTTCATTTTTAACATGGGTATTGAAGGTCTCAATCCATTTTTTTTCTGTATATTCTCTCTCTCAGTTTTCTATTTGTAAGTCAACATATTCATCTGTCACAACTTCAAAATCTATATCTACTCCTTTTGTGATATCTATTGAGTTTCTTGATATCAGGCATCCAAGCGGACCATCTAGGAGTAAGACAGTTATGTTCGAGTTTAATAAAAGACAAGGAAAGGGTTAAGGATTTTTAAATGGATTGAAGAAAGAACAAGGCAAGGGTTTTTTTTTTTTTCTTTTTCTTTTATTTGACTTGGTTTTGGTCTATGTTAGAAAATAATTGTATGGTTCCTTCTTAATATTTATTTTTCTATTTTCATGATTTTTGTTTCTTAGCTTTAGTAGGACATTAATTTGTTTAACTGTATATATAAATCTTCGTGGTCTCTAGAGTTTAATTCGATTGTGGTTTGGTTGGTCTCTCAATGTAATGGTTGATTTCTTAATATAACTGGCCAATTCCAATAGATGAAAGGGATATGATTTGATTTCTAAATTGAACTCCAATTTGAAAACTTGAAACTCCATTTTGATTTTAATCTTGGTTGGGTTTTGATTTGAGAGAGAGATTTTTGGGAATTTTAAATTATTTAGGCTTTTAGAAATACTTAGACTCTTTTCCAACTCACATGATTTTGACTTGACAGAAAGACTTTAGGGATTTCAAATTATTTAAACTCTTAAAAAGATTAGAACTCTTGGTTTGCAATTTATACAAGTGGGTCAATAATTTTAGGTCTCACAAGACATTTGATATGTAGGCTCATTGACTAAATTTAAGATTAGGTATTAGTGGTTTCTTTTTCTTTCTAAATTTTAACCATTCTTTATAGTTTATGATTTTTTAATAGAATTTGAAGAATTTTTTTTCTATCATTTTTTCTTATCTTTCTTTTTAGTTTGTTGGTCCTCTATTTTTCTATTTTTACCATCTTGATGTAATTGACAAACCACTCATTACTTTTATTTAGGAATAAGTATTTAATACAATCAACCATATCGCCCCGTGCTAAGCACGGGCACGAATTGCTAGTAAACTTTGAGATTAAAATGGGTTGGCCCTAGGTTGGAACCATGGTGAATCTCGACCCAGATTTATCTTTATACATACGGTTCAGAATCTGGATCCAACACCAAACCTAGAGGTTGCATTTGGATTTTGCATCACTTGGGAAAAATGGAGCCTATTTTGAATCCAAAATTAGATGAATAGTGCATTTATTTTATTGCATAAAGAAGATTAATTTTTTTTCAATATTCACATGGGTTCATGATTAAAGCCAAGAGTAAACTCTCAAATATGAATAAAACTAGCCCTTCAAACTTACATGAATTTTTCATATGTGAATGTAATAGTCTTGGATCTGGAATACTTGGTTGAACATATAATGATTTGTTCTGAATTTGAATGATATGAATCCAATATGCATGAATCTGGATCCAAATTTCTCCCTGATTCAAAATAGTTTTCTTGCCCGTTTTATTTGGAAATGGAGATTTGGGATTCTCATGCAACGGAACACCCATTTACAAAGGTTAGACAGGGCAAGATGGAGCTAGGGTTGCAAATCGTATGGTTCCAATTCAGAATCATATTGGACCCGAACCTAGACCCATTTCTAAATACTTTTTTTCAGTTCCAGGTCTAGTTCTGACTCAAGCCTATTTTGTTGGTTTTAAACCCATTTTCGATACAGGGACGGCGATCCTGTTTTGGGTTTTGGAACCCAATCCAATTAGAGGACTGAAATCTAGTTCCAAAATTCGATTTAAACTTCTTTTAGTTTTTTAATATTTTATTTTTCTTAAAATAAGGATATCATGCAATTTAAAATAGTGCATCAAGTCTACTATCTCTAGAATTAAGCTAATTTTAGGCTACAGTTCGTGACGTTAAAGACTTATGTGCCATGTCCTAGTCTATGGGTTGAAACTTGTATGAATCTAAATTGGATTTCAGACCCGGATCTGTTTATGAATCTAACCTAAAATAGGTCTCAAATCTGATTTTTCACCCATTGAAACATGAATGCATAATGGAGAATTAGATACCTATTTGCATTCCTAGGTGAGGAGAACACAGATAAAAGCAACATGAATACATAACGGCATGAACCAGAGCCTTAATAGCATATGGCGGCCTCCCACAACAACCAAAAAAGAATAACAAGAGAGTACATACATATACATTGCACAACAAGAGTTTTTTCTTGTGCGTGCATGGAGATTTTCCTCTGATTATGATTATAAACATTTTCTTCCATTGAGATCACAAATAAAAACTTACAATGAGGACACATTCTACGTATAAAACAAGAATCATCAAATGAAGCATGAAAAAAGAGAAGGCATGTACAAAAAGCCAAAACAAACCACATTCAAACCCCTCTATTCTGCCGCTAAAATCGCAGGATCATAAAACAACAACAAATGAGTGAATGAGTAAGCATTTGCCAAAACAGTAGCATTTCATCATCTCTCCTCTACAGCAGATGGAAGACGATGTCCAGCAGATGGGAAATCAGGGAGGTCGGAGGTAACAGCGAATTTCATCCATTGCTTTCTTTCACTGTACTTCAAACCCGGTTGCATGATGAGCCCAATAAACATGGCCACAAGGCTTACAATGAAGATTTTAAGCGAAGACACAGCCAAAACCAAACAGATTAATGCAGTAGGAGGTAAGCACAGTAAAATGGCACCAACAGTACCAACAGGTATTCTGAAAGGTCGATCTTCCGCTGGGAACTTTATCCTTAGCCTTACAAAAGCCAAGAACTCCAGAATCATTCCAAAGCAGTAAAGAAAATTCTCCGCAGCCACAATCTCTTGGAAGCTCAACCAAGATAGTAAAACCACACCTGAAGCAGAGAATAAGATACCCACAGGAGGAGTTCCATAACGAGACCTTTTGGCGAAGAACACAGGAAGCATGCCTCGCTCGGCCATCCCCAGAAGCTGAAAGGAGTCGCTGCTCATTTCAGCGACAAACATACCCATGTTGGACAGTGCCGAAGCCACTTGAAGCCACACCCTCAACCAAACTCCCCCAATCATTTTTGCAATATCTGAAAAGTACCCATCAGTCCAGTTTTCCAATTCGAGCTTAACAGCCCCAGTACCGATCAGAAGAGGGAAGAAGTACCCAGAAACAACCAAAATGAGAGCATAAAAGAGAGCCCTTGGGAGCGTTCTGGCTGGGTCCTTCACTTCTCCCCCAAGAGTACTAATTGAATCCCAGTAGTTCAAATTCCAGAACAGAGTGTTCAGATAGAGATTCCAATCCACACGATGCAGGTTGACGCTCACCAGCCATCTAGAAGGCTCCAACTTTGGTATTGAAATGAGCCCCATGACAACAAATGGGAGGAGAGAGGACACCCCCAGCAGAACTGCAACCCACCCCACTACTGTAATGCCCCTGTAATTCATGTAGGTGAGAGCAATCGTTATGAGAAAAACTGCTAGAATCCTAGGCCAACCTCCTCCTAAAGCTGGGATTGCTGATTTCAGGTAGTCCAAAAGCAGGACTGGGTACAGAGCATTGTCGATTACACCACTTAGCCATTTCACCCAGCCCTGCTGGAAACCCCAATATGGGCCTAGTGCTAATGAGACCCAAACAACATAACCTGCATTCTCAGGGAACATGGTCGCCATTTCTGCTGTTATCAAGGCTTCTGGGATGCTCCATATGAAAGGGAAAACCAGAAAGCCAACAAGGGCTAGGAGGGGGCCAGCTGCATTGACACTGTCCTCGATGCCGAATGGGCCGCCAGAGACTTCATAGAAGATTAGGAAAATAAGAGGTAGCATTGAAACCTTCCTGTGATTATCTTGTCTTGGTGCTGTTCTTTCACCGAGGCCTCCATGATCTACACGTACACTTCTCAACTCCCGCATCTCAGTAGAGGACTGAGCGCCAGCGGTGTTTCCCAATTTCTGGAAGCAAAATCAAATAAAAGTGGATGCTTTCATTCTCAGGTTAAAGTATCAGTTTGAAAAGAGAGAATCCTACAGATCAATGATAATATTGCTACTATTTCCACATACAAAAGCAACTAGAGGCAGTACATTTAAGCTATTACTACTTCATGCTTTTAGAAAAGAGAAGAATTTCATGACAGTGAGATTTGAATACTTGTGACATTCCATGTAAGTTAAACTACAGAAAAACACTTACAAAAAGCATGAGATGTTACTTGGAATGCAGAACAATATTGCAAAGAAACTACTTTCATCACAAGGTCTAATGACTTCTAGAACCAATAATATTCCCATCAATCATGCCTAACCAACTGCTGATTGCATTGCATTCTGATATTAGGACAAGGATCAGAAGACTACCTTTTGGGAGGACCTGCTAAGGATGTCAGGCAATTGAATGATTTGTTTGAGATAATCGTTTACCTCTAAAATTATAATTCAGTAGAAGATGCCAGCCCAGGTTCAACTTTGGAAGAAAGCGGAATAATGAAGCAGTTTCTTATTAATCAAGTTTATGATGCTAATCCAAACTCGACTTTGGAATCATTCCAAGTCTCCACTCCTGAATCATGAGCCCAGAGTTTATGCGGTCATGACTCTGGAACTTCCTTTATAATCAAACAAAACGGGCCAAATTTCATGGAGGTGGGATGTCCCAAGTCTTTCAATGGCCCATTCTAGATAAAACATCTAAAAAACTCAATTCCATCAATAGTTTAAGATAATTGTTTCTCTATTATAGATAAAACATTAGGTAATCGTTTCTCTATTTGAGATAAACATTGGGTGTTAGATGTTTTAGAGATAGAATTAAGGTTTGAATTTTAAATTATCTTATTGTCCCCTCTCGTATAGTTTGGAGAGTTAAAATGAAGCCCACCAAGAAAATCGGCCCACCGTATCGGATCTCGACCTGCAACTCAACTAGTTAGAAACCTACTCTAGAGTAGAAATAATAGACATCAAAGATTGACAGGGAGAGATGGGATTACATGGTGAACATGTGGCACAACCCCTTATAACGGTCGATCTGAAAAGGGTACCTCAGAAGGCAAGAGAAGAGTTCCCAGTTTAGGGCCTTTCCAATGAAAAGAGAATTACTGGTCTACGACTGTGATGCAGTGAAACGTTTTGATGGTTATAATCACGTGGCCCGTTGTCATGGGACCAATAAGCAATTGGTAACGTGTAGAGTCATGATCTTTCTATTTAAGACTTCTTAAATATATCTATAATGCTAAGAAAATTTGTATTAGTACGGCAAGTTAGAATCTTATTCAGATCTTTCCAGGAATCTTAGCATTCGCAGGCAATTCAAAGTGACTAACCGAACAGAGATTGTGGAGGTAGCCCATATCAACCCTATCTTGAACTAACACTAGATTGCACTATCAACGTGCGTTCCGTGTCTACCAATCATCTACATCAAACAGTACGGCACCATTGGCATGGTGTGGGATTTGCTGAATATTCACTTATCAGAATCCAAGATCATGTGCCATGTCAATTGATTCGTATCAAATGACATCAGTTAACTGCAGTCTACTATTTGATCATAAATGCGCTCAACAGATAAGAATAACCTTCTTTGTTACATGGCTCCCGTTCGAACCTGAGTAGTCACTTGCCTCACCCGAGGGCTGTAATGCCTCAACCAAGGTTTCTTCTCTCACCCGAGGGTGCCTCACCTCACCCTAGCTGTACACCCCTCACCAAAGGGCCATGGGACTTAGCCCAAAAATTAAAACGAAGAATACGAAAAGAAGGAAAAGTGAAAGCTGTTGGTTAACCATTTGGCTCAACTTAGGCCTTCCAGTTTCCAGACCACTACAGGGATCATACCTGGCTCTGCTGCGTTCCCTCCGATTGAGAGACTGTAGGCGAAGGTCCTTCGCTTGGTGGCCCTTGGACGCGTTCGTCCCTTACACCTTGGAAAGGAGGCATCTCTCTTTCTAGTAAGATGGTATCTCTACATAGACTTGAGTGGATGAACTGCTCCTACACTGGATGACTTGATGTCGGGAGAATCTCTCCGGTCAATGGTCATCCTCTTTCTCCCTTACCCGTCCCTTCAATAAACTCCTAGAAATGGGAGAAGCCGAAAGCAGTGAAGCGGGAAAATAAAATAGACAAGAGACAATGGGCCAAAACATTTTGTATACAACTCCATGGACAAGGGCCATGTGCCATATGGGATATTGTCACTATTATATGCAAAAGCAAACCACCATGAGTAGTTCTTGTTTTGACTTTTCATTGAGATTTGAGAGAATTACTTTTCATGTACACAAAATCCTCGTGTAAGTTTGAAAAAGATTTTCATTTTATTTAGTCGCATGTTATTTTTTATATATAGCAAGAACTATTTGTAAATTTTATGAGGCTTTATCATTCAACTAAAGATATAAATTATCAATCTCTTCTAATTTTATTATTCCAACCAAAAGCTCATAATTTATCTAGATTAAAGATTAAAATCAATGACTTTTCTTTTCTCTTAAAATTCTCTCTTCTTTTTTTTTTTTTTAATATTGGTTATATGCTAACTGGGGTCTTACACAACCGTGCTCTTTCTTGATATGTGCCATCAAGCATGGCAACTCATAAATCATAGTGTATTCTACATACATAGAAATTCTAATGAATATTTTGTTGAATCATGAAAGTAAAATGAGTTTTTATTTTAAAATTATTGGACATTAAGTGTGGCCTAATGACCATATGCCAATATGGCTCTCCCATTTTAGTAAACTTCTATCAATTAAGAGTCTTTTGTTAGTACGTCTCCTTAATGGAGATTATTTTAGTGTTTAGGTAAAGTTGATAACTTTATAGTATTTTTTATGCTGTTAGAAATCTAAATTCTAATTGAAATAAGACTCTATGATGAATATGGTTTATTGATTGGAGCTCCTTTCTGCATATTACATTGATTATTCCATCAAAATTACGTTATAAGGTTGTAGTTTAAGAGTATTATAATTTCCCAATCAAAATTCCAACTAAGATTATGTTAGTTTCATTCTAATACTTACTGCTATTTGCCATCTTCACCGTTGTGACATGCTAAAAATGCAAGTTTACAACAAAAAGAAATGAGGATATGCCGTTGTCCACTGCAATGTACCGACAAAGTAACAGAATTTGATAAACAAAGGTCAAACCTATAATAACGATCAAATCCTATAAAGCTGTGGTATACAGTGCTTTACCGTTTTCTATTTTTTTAGTTATTTATTTATTTTCTACGTTTTAACTTATTATTTTTATCATAGATTTGAATATTTCTTAATTTTTCTTTTAGATAAAATTTTTTATTAATGAATATTTTTTTCCCTGCACTGGGCCTTTTTGCTAGTGGCTAGTGTCCTTCTAATTTCGAGGTAGTTAGTATGTACATGAACAAAAAGTTTAAGCTCTAGGATTGTTCTTAGTAGTTAGTATGTATGTGAATAAAAAGTTTAAGCTCTAGGATTTGAAGATCGGCTTGATTGTAGGCAATCCATTTTTCATACCATTCATCAAAAATTGATTCCTGATGGGTGCTTTTAATTTCCTTTTCACTGGCCAGTGAGCCAGCCAAGCTATTAAATATGAAAAAACAAAGAGTAGAAGCTCCGTAACTGCTTGTCCTGTTTTACTTTTGAATGATTCTCTATTTAATTGTTGTGAGCAGCAGTCCGCTCCATTCAACTGCTTCTCTTGAATATGATGATGGTAGGTTTTTGGTCGGTTTATTCACTGTCCACGTTCACTGCAAATGCCATGGGCACTTAATAAGATGGAAGGAGGATGAGCGGTTCTTATTCAATTCGGGAAGGTAATAGCCACCTACTCTTTCTTCTCCTTCTACAAATGTGGCGACAGTAGTCATTCAAGGTCACCTTAAATGTATAGGACCCACTACCACTAAGTGAATGTCTTACACGTGTAATAGTTGCATAGATTAGTTGGATCGAATGAGTATCATTTAGGTCCACCATCATTACATTATTTATGTGATCCCATAATGATTTTGTTATCTAGGTGTCCCACCTTAATATATGATTTGAGTACTAGTTAAATTACATATTGGTATTTCAACAGTCAAAATTTTTTTGTGCAATTAGATTGCGTACAATCTATAAGTGAGAAATTAACTAAATATGCAAGTAATTTAAGTTGGAAGAGCGGTAAACCTATTCTCGAATATTTACAAACATATTGTTGAACTGGTATATATGAATCTCTTTTTAATTAATTATGTTATAATCTAAATTTACAATAATTATAGCCGATGAATTTATCATTCAATTAATCTATTTTTTTATTAATACATAATTTAACTATTAATTTTAATTTATTACTTAAATTGCATGAGACGTAGCCGTGCATTGTGCCGGGTTTATGCTAATGGCTAGTTAAAAAGTCTAATTATTGACCGGTCATATATAAGATGCACGCTACATCATCGTCATCGTGATGCAAACTAAGAGAAAGCGAAAAAAGATAACACATTGGACACCGCAACAGCAAATAGAATGTGTGAGTGTCACTAATTGTGTCATGCATGTACATTTCTATATCATCAATTCCAAAACTTCGAAATTGATTGTTGGAACAAACACGGATTTAGATTAAAATGCAACGAACATCGGTTTGGATAAGTAATTACAAATATTGGCCAAATTATGGTTAGCAGATCTTATAGATTTTGACCTCAAAGGTAGTTCAACTGACCTAGGATTATGATTTATTTTTAGAAATTGTAGGCTCAAATTACACTACTACACTGCGACCATAGGAGATTTACCCGACCCCCCTTGGGCCCGAAATGATTTGTCTAGCTCAAATGGCTGGAACCATAGATCAAAATATCAGTTTATACAGGTACGTTTCGGTCGATAAGTACCGACATTGGCCGGTATTATACTGATAAATAACAAAGAGTCAGTATCAGTACCACACAGTTAAAATATCACGGAAATATCATGATATATAGGCCGATATTTCAAAATATCGGCAGTATATCTAAAATAAAATAAAAAACATGTAACCTTAATTTCTTTTCTTCTTTCTCATCCTTTTACTCATTTTCTACTTTCCAAACATGCTCCAATTGTTGAAACTCTTCCTTTCATTTGCAAATAAATCAAAAAATCTTTTTTTTTTGTGGATTTGGTCTAAGAAATCACTAAATAACTCTACAAAGGTAAGCATATTCTACACCTTGTATATAGTTTTTTTAAATATTTGTTTGACAAAAGCTAAAAATGAGCAATGAATATGATAATTTCATTCACTTTTTTCTTGTATGGATCTATTATTTTGTATTTTAAAAATAGAGGCTTTTAACTTTTAAGTTTTAACTAGTTTTCACTTTTGTTGAGATTTAGATTTTTTTTAATGCTAAGAGTACTAATTATTATTTTTGTTTTATTCGTAAAAAATACGTGATTTAATGAATCAAGCTTGATAGATCTAGTAGTAGAATACATCGATCTTCAAAATGTAGAGGATCTTGGTATATACTATACAAGATATCAATTACCAATACTATATACAAATTACAAATAAATTTTATTTTCTAAAATTTTACACTAATAGATAGTTCATAAGTCATAATTATGATTTTTACAAAAAAAATTACAATTTCAGAAAAAACAGCGATACAGGATGTTATGACTTGAGGGGACCGATAATTTGATTTATACTTGTTATTAATGAAAAACAAAAAAACTATTTTCCAGCATTTTCTACTATTCTGAATTTTTTTTGGATATTTTTAATATTTTTTTGAGCAAAAAAAAAATTCACACATAAATGACCGCAATGAGCCGTGAACCGCTACCGATAACGATACTATATCAGTTTTTGGGACTGGCCGATACCGTAATTTTTATCCAAGGCGGGGACACTCTCCACTAGCAGCAAAAAAAAAAAAAAAGTCCTATCGATATGCCACATATTCATTGGTGTGTCAAGTTAAAATTATCATTATAAAAGTTTTCCTTAAAAATAGAGGTGGAGATGTTTTGTGGGGACGGATAAAAGAGTAACAATGGGGATGCTTGTGGTACAACCCTGTGGCAGAACGTGGGACACGTCATGGAGATATGGAGCCCAAAAAAAATAGAGTTAGCAGAGTTCCTGGTGTTGGCCGGGCCGGGCTATCTAGGTCCAGTAATATCTAGACCCAGCTTGAGTTTAGAAACACACACCCCTATCGGCTCAATCCCAAGATGGGCCTTAAGTGTCTGGTGCGAGCTCGGACCACCTCAAACATATCTGATCCCAGGAAATTAGTCAATTATATCCGGCTTAGCTGGACTTTCTATCACTTGTTTGACATTTCTATGACTTGCCTGAGCAAATTAGCCGCTGAACTTTATGCAAACCCGTCGGCTCTAGCGTAACTCGGGGGCCACGCGTGCGTGGAAGATTTTGATTGGTAATAGGTAAGCCCCAACATGCCACTTCTCAGCATAAGACAGTGAGAGGCACCTCTGACAAGAGCATTTTCCTAAATAATTAAACCCACCCGTTAAGTTATAATGATGCTTGTGCCCCATCTCATTGCTACATATCCTGAATTTAATCACTTTGCCTGCAGAGTTTAGATTGTCCAGGGCAGTACAGAAATTCTTGAAACCCAAACCACTCAATAAGCATTGTGCTAAATTGTTTTATTATCAAACCAAATTTGCAGTATGAGTTACGGTCACAAGCAGACTGATTACATGTGAAAATAAGACTTTGACTCCTATAAGCTGGTGTCGGTATAACTTTAATTAGAGTTTCAACGTTGAATATTTATTTTGAGTGGATTAGAATTAAGTCAGGCATATGGTCATAGGATTTTTGAAGAGAGAAAATGAGTAGCTGGTCAAGTTGGTCTTTTCAAGGGATTATGGTGGAAAATGTCCCATGCTATTGGCCAAATCAGGAGCCATTGTATATCAACGGCAATTTTCATCTATGAGCAGACTAATTATATCATGCATATACATTTCTCTATCATCAATTCCAAAACTTCGAAATTGATTCTTAGAACAAACACAAATTAAGATTAAAATGCAACAAACATCGGTTTGGATAAGTAATTACAAATATTAGCCGAATTATGGTTAGTAGGTCTCATGGATTTTAACTTGAAGGGGTAGCTTAGCTGGCCTAAGATCATGATTTGCTTTCAGAAATTGTAGGTTCAAACTGTACTACTACACTGCGGCTATAGGAGACTTACCCGGCTTCCCTTGGGCTTGAAATGATTTGTCTAGCTTAAAAGGACCGGGACACTCTCTGCTAGCAAAAAAAGTAAAAATAAAAATTGTCCTCTCGATATGCCACATATTCATTGGTGTGTCGAGTTAAAATTATCATTATAAAAGTTTTCCTTAAACAAAGAGGTAGAGATGTTTTGTGGGGACGCATACAAGAGTAACCCTGTGGTAGACGTGGGACACATCATGGAGATATGGAGCCCAAAAAAAATAGAGTTAGCAGAGTTCATGGTCTTAGCAGGGCCGGGCTGAACCACATCTAGGCCCAGTAATATCTAGACCCAGCTTGAGCTTGGAAACACAGGCCCTTATCGGCTCAATCCCAAAATGGGCCTTAAGTGTCTGGTGCGAGCTCGGACCACCTTAAACATATCAACTCTGAGCCCAGCAAATTAGCCGTTGATTGGTGATAGGGAAGCCCAACATGCTACTTCTCACCATAAGACGGTGAGCTCTCACAAGAGCATTTTCCTTAAAAGTTAAACTCGCCCGTTAATTTATAATGATGCTTATGCCTCATCTCAGTGCTACATATCCTGAATGCAATCACTGTGCCCGCAGAGTTTAGATTGTCCAGAGGATTGCAGAAATTTTTGAAACCCAAACCACTCAATAAGGATTGTGCAAATTTGTTTTATTATCAAACCAAATTTGCAGTATGAGTTACGGTCACAAGCAGACTGATTACATGTGAAAATAGGACTTCGACTCCTATAAGTCGGATTGATTTTGAGTGGATTTATAGAGTTAAGTCAGGCACTTGGTCGTGGGATTTTTGAAGAGAGAAAATGAGTAGATGGTTAAGTTGGTCAAATCAGGAATTATGCTGGAAAATGTCCCATGTTATTGGCCAAAACAGGAGCCATTGTATATCAACGGACAATTCTCACCTATGAGCAGACTTGATACTGTGTAAAGGTGGTCCAGCTCATGGAGTCCATATGGAACCATTACCATCATTAAAGGTGGTGGGATGTATAAGGGTCTTGCTAAAAATCAGCCCCATCAGATTATTCTGTAGATTTCTTTTAGATTCAATTTAATGATGAATAAAAATTTAAACGTGATTGCATATCATTGAGGTATAAGACTATGAAAGGAGTTCCACTGATTAAAGGTGGGCAAGATCTACCATTTTGAATTTGATAGACAAATAATCTAGTTGACCCAAAAATAAGAGAGCTTCTATTGGCACACCATTTTTGCTCTCCCAATTGCGGAAAAAACAAAAAAAATTAAAATTTCTAAACTATCCCCTCCCTCTTCTCCTTCCCCACCATCTCTCCACCCTCCTCCCCTTCCCTCTCTCTCTCTCTCTCTCTTTCTCTTCTTGGTCGCCAGCGGCGAAGGGCCATCCACCCTCCTACTCTCTCCCTCTCTCTTTCTGTCCCTCTCCTTCTCCTCTCCTCCCCACTCACCTTTCTCTCCTCCCTTCTTTCTTTTCTACATTTCCGACCTATTTAGCTGTACAAGGCCAAACATTACACTATTATTCACCTCGTAGGGTTGAACAAAAATAATATGTTCAGTTAAAACTAGTCAATCATTCGAGAATTGTTCAGCCAGTCTTGACCAAATGGAAAGGGGACAGGGAGATCGATCTCCTTGTTACTGGGTGACATACCTACATGAAGATTGGTCACCCTGCAAGCGGGAAGGGAGAGTAAAGGGGAGGGGGGGTGTGCAAGGAGAGAATAGGGTATTTTGGAGATGTTTAAAAAAAAATTATTTTTAGGGTGTAGTGAGCAAAATCTGCAGTGCAACAGGCGCTCCCAAAAATAGGGAGACACTTCCCGTGGATTTCTCACGTATCACCAGCCCTATCTTGGAGATGTTTCAAAAATTTTTTATTTTTGGGATGTAGTGAGCAAAATCTGCGGTGCATCAGAAGCTCCCAAAAATAGGAGAGACCTCTCGTGGATTTCTCACGTATCACCAGCGTCCCCATTGAATCTCTTTTATTTACTGTGCCGAAAATGCCATTGAGTTTGTATGCCCACCAAAATGATCATGGTGGGTATTTTGGTCAATCTCAATAGATTTTGGTCGTTCTAAACGAGGAAGAAATCCAATCCAGGACGGCAATATATCATTGCGCAGAGGCTGCTGAGGATTCTATTCTCTGCAATCTCGGAAGCCCGAGAGAGGAAGAGAAAAGAAGAAGATATGGGTCTGAAGGTACGTACGTATCTATCTACGTACATAGATTTTCTCTTGTCAGCTCTCTCTCTCTCTCTCTCTCTATAATTATTGAGACCTTGAGATTATCAAACTATCCCCAGATCTGAAGGAATCTGTACATGCATACACTGAAATGAGTCTTTTTTCTGTGATTTCTTTGCATAAAGTTCATCAATTGAAGAAGATGGCTGGATCTCGATTCTTAGTTTTTTCCCTTTGATTTTGAAGACACTTGATCTGTGTTTGCTATGATTGCGTTGAATTCCATTCAGAAACCAAGCAGTTGGAGATTAAGAAGGGTGCCTTGTTTTTCTATCATAGAGTGTTGTCTGACTGGATGATGCTTATTACTGCTAAGATCTTAGGCTTCTGAGCATTCCAGTTATTCAAAATCTTTGTATGGAAGTGTGGATCAGGACCTTTTGGTTGGAAAGATTGCATAAAGAATCTTATGCTGTGTGTGTTTATTTGTGGGGTTGCATGTTAACTTGTGGCATAATATTTGTTTAATTCATGTCTGTTTTTAGATCTGTGTTAAGGGAGCCTAACTTGGACGGTTGGGTCTCTCTTGCTAGTTTAATTCCAGAGAATAGTTTAGCTGATCTACGCATACATTCTTAGTCTTTTATTTCAAAGAGTAAAAAAATCTTGATTTCTACTTTTGTAAACGGGATTGAAATTCCTGCTAGACTTTTAGTATTGCTTATCATAGTCCAATTTCTTTCATAAATAGGATTGAAAATCCTCAAACCTGAAACCCTAGGACCACTCTACCAACAATTAAAGGGATTTTTACAGATTCGTACCTAGTAAACTTAATTTCGCTGTGGCTAATGGCAAAAAAAGACATAAAAATTTTACTGGAGTGTCTTGACTGTAATTCTTTGCGGTCTCACATACAAAGTCACTCCTCCCTCCTCTCTTGGCAAATCTAAAATCAAAGGTTTCAAGATTTTCTGAACAGAGAAAGAGGATAATGGGTCATGATATCTTGGGTTAGAATAAGACTGTAAAGATTTGTCAATGAGATGGTCTTTAAATTTTTTTTTCGTTAGTCCTTGGAAATCAACTTAAGAGGTGCTAATCAAGGTTTGAAAATTCAGCAGAGTTTGAGTCAGCTCAGTGAGTTGATTCGGACTTGGCTATGACGAGGTTGCTTCATAGGTGACCTGTCCGAATCCCACTAAATGGTTAGAAAAAACTCTAAAGATGCATTTGTGCAGCAAGATGATTTTCTTCTAAATGAATTTTCATTTTCGTGAGAGAAGAATCATACACACCTACCACTCACATAGTAAATTGAGATGTTCTTTATCTATGAAAATTAGTTCATCCTTTTCCTTTTCTGTGAGAAAATGTGTCTCACCAGACAATCAGAAAAAGGAGTTGCATAGAAAACTAAAATAATTTTTCCGGATTCTGCTTCTTGTACAGACGGACCCTAAATCTAACTTTCTTCATCCCTACATACTGTAAGAGTTTAAATGCATCTTCTCAAGAGAAATCTCATAATAAAAAATAAAAGGAAAAAAGAAAAAGAAAAAAATCAAATCACGTAATCACCCTTAAAATGCGATCTTCTCAAAACCTCTTCTCTTCCCTTCATCTCTCAAGCAGTCAAGCTCTCCACCATCCCTACCACAATCCTTTACAACTCCACCCAAAAAGCCCTTTCCAAAGCCATCATCATCATCAGACCCATCTCTCTAAGACAATCAGGTAGAGTGGAGAGGCAAAGGATTTGGTTTGTGATCTAGTGAGGGAGATGACACCAGGAGCTGGAGTTGGATGTGGGCAGAGGAGGATATGCTGGTGGAGAAAGAGCGGAGGAGGAGATGGTGGTGAGGAAGAGTGGAGGAGGAGATGATGGTGGAGGAAGAGAGAAGAGACTGTATTTAACCTCGACTCAGCTATCGTAGCTCTCTCTCTCTCTCTCTCACAGAGAAAAAGGACCCTCGAAAGAAAGAAACCCTAAATTGCTGACCTGACTCCACTTAGGACAAGTTCCAGTCCAATTCTGGGTTTTTAAATCCTGTAAATAATTCCTCTGTGGCTGGTATGACTCCATGAATGCAGAAGAGGACCAAGTGGCCTACTTTGAAGGCCTTGATTGCATGAATGAAAAGTACATATTCAGCCCCATGTGTTGGCTGTTAAAAACCTGCTTATTGTATCAATTTTTTGTTTGGATTTCTTGTAACCCCTAAAAAATGAGCAGATCCATAATAAAGGGTGAATGCAATGCATGCTACACTTTTGTACTACCACTTACAAATTGTGTGCAGGCATAAGATTTCATCCGTTTCACATTTCTGGTATTTAAGGGTGATTTGCCTTAAGATTCTAATATGGGGCAATTACCTTCTGGTTTTAGCAATTACTCTGAGATTCTTGTTGAATTGCTTTTGGGTTTCAATCCCAGCACCATCAACACTGCGCACGTCACATTCTAAGCCCGAAAGTTATTTTTTGGGATACTGCCCACAGAGCTGCCCTTGGACATGAAATTCACCCTTGAACAGTCAAGTTTAAGTATTTTATACAACGTTGTTCGTGCAATAGCTTAGGACTATGTGATATCGCATGTGCAATATCCTAAGGCTATGTAATATCGTATATATCACCTTGTGCCGCTATTGTAGTAATAGTTTTGCAGGAAATATTAAAATTTCTATTGTTTTAGGGCAAATGTCATGTTTTAGGCTAATTGTGTGGTCAATATCCCTTACTTTTACCGACTGACATACTGCTCAGCATTTTGTTATCATTCTATTCAGCAAAGCTCATTGCTTTGAAATAGCTATTCGGCTTTTGACTAACCGAGTAATAAATGGTGATTCGGTGGATGGGCTTGAAATTTTCTGCAGGAGGAGTTCGAAGAATACGCTGAGAAAGCTAAGACTCTTCCGGAAACCACTACAAACGAAAACAAACTCATTCTCTATGGGCTCTACAAGCAAGCAAATGTTGGACCAGTGAATACCAGTATGTATAACACACTCACTCTCTGAGGATATGTTGAAATATTTAATTCGAGGTGTTCACTTCTACAAGCTAAGATTATTGGAGATTTTAGCATAAAATAAATTGAGGAACTGTACCACAAGTGCAATGGCTTGGAAAAAGAGATTTGAAGGGGTGACGTATAATTCTGATGTCGGTTTGAATATTTTGTTGATTGTGTTGTTATTCCCTATGTAGGCCGTCCTGGGATGTTCAGTCCAAAGGAGAGGGCGAAGTGGGATGCATGGAAGGCTGTTGAAGGTAAGGAAATATCTTTTTAACTAGAAGCATTCTGTTGCATCAGAATTCTGGATTCAATGGGAGTTATATTAATCTGCTGCAAATTGCATCTTCCACAGGAAAATCAAAAGATGAGGCCATGAGCGACTACATCACCAAAGTAAAGCAGCTGCAGGAGGAAGCAGCTGCTTCTGCTTGAATGTGGGAGGATGTGATGTCTCTATTGCTTTTATTTTATTTTCTTGCTATGAACCTAAACAGTAGTATCTATATCTAGTGCTGACGTTGAAAACACTCTTGGATATTTAATTAGTTGCCATTTCCCTCTTTGCTTGCATAGAATGAATACATACAAATTCAGACGGTATAGATGTGATGGTCCAACGATATAAAGATGAAGGGGGTGAAGGATGAAGTAGCAATGCAACTCTCCCTATCCTACCATTTGAATTACTAGGGTTCAGGGTGGGCATTCATTTTCCACCTCCCTTTGGATTCATTTTCCATTTGAAGGAAGATAATCTGATAGTAATTTAAAATGGAAGTTTTATAATTCCAGTGTATTCAATTCAATTACATGGAACAAACGAGCCCTTGGTCATTTGCAGATATAATCATTTCTAGCCTTGGCTGAAGGGGTTTTTTTTTTCTTTTTTCCTCCCTATTTTCACTTCCTACAATTTGATAGATATGTTGGAAGGGGCTTAAAACCCTATCCCCAGTTTGGTGTCCCTATCCAGATGAGCTACACTGAGAATAGGCAGATTACTGAAAATGATATATTCTTATTGATCTAATTGGTTTGTTATGCCTGGGTGAAAGTCTTCACTCAACACTTACATTGACACCCGAATGGATTGGGAAGATGTTCAGGCAGATTACTGAAAATGATATATTCTTATTGATATAATTGGTTAGTTACGCCTGGGTGAAAGTTTTCAACGTAACTGCGCTTATTTTAAGCCATGGCCTGCTTGATTGATGTCTATCAATTCAATGATGTAAATATATCAGAAACGAGTTGTGAATTGGGCCATATCAATTCCATGATGTAAATGTATAGTAAACGAGTTGTGGATTGGGCCAGTCCTATGATTTTGTTTTAAAGGTGCCACTTGATATTCGTTGAGAGCAGAATATCATTCCTGATCACCCACCCCCCCCTCCTCTTTTTTAGTACCAGCCCAGGTGGCTGCAACACCTACAGCGAAGAGAGGTCTCAGGAAGTGAACTCTGGGCAAGTGGGTGAGAACAGACCTCCAGACCACCTGGCAGAAGGGTTGTTAATGAAGAAAGTTGGGTTGTTAACAAAGAAAGTGTCCGAGGATTAGAATAACTCACAGAGATTTAATCCCCAGTGGCCTGATATAAGCTTATCTTTCAGTTGGTTTGAAATATGAAGATGACCTAAAAACTCCAAAAATGAAGATGAACAGGTGAGATTCCCAAGGAGATTCATTCAGTCCACCTCTGAAAACTACTGAGACATAAAGACAGTTTTCAAAAATAAAATATTTTCCTCCTTCCCCTCTGCCCCTTCATGTACTGCAATGGATATTCTAACTCTATCACTAACACATTAGAAATGGAAAAGAAAACTTCCCTAACAAAGTTGTAATACACCACACTAACTCTATCACTAACACATTAGTAAGCAAACAAACTAATTCTAATACAAGTGAAACACTCAAGAATAACACCACTTACCAAGCCTTAATGTTAGTTATTACTAAAAATAAAATAAACTAGCCATGGATATTCTAATTTCACAGGATATTCTCCACCGGCCCATTCCATCACATCGAAACTTGGTGAACTTCAGAAAAACGAACAATTTGGTGAAGACACTTGTCGTCTACTCCTTTGTATTGACCAGCAGAAAACTGATATCCCCCTCTCGAATGCGAGAGATGCGTGGAATTTTAGATTCTCAAACAATCAAAGCACACTCCCATTGTCACAAGGTAGCATCATAAAATAATCTTCTCATGCCTGAAGACTAGTATCAATTGCATGGGGCAATCAGTATCTTGTGCAAACTATAGTCGTTCATCTCAATTGACCTTCAGCCATCAAAAGGTACATCATTTGCTGCTGCTTCCAATGGGAAGGCACTACTCTTGAAACCAAACTATGCATAGTAGTTTGTCCATATATAAATATGAAAAATAATCCTAGTTCTCATAGTTTTTTTGTGAGAACTCTAGGTGGAGCCAATCTATCATCCAATCAAAACCTTACAATACACAAGGACCCTCGCCCCAAGTTTCGGTTGGATATATATTTGTCAGTTATCCTACGAGCGTGCATCAGAAAATTAACTTCTGCAAGAGGCTGCTCTCTTATAAAGAGTTGCTAAATCCACTGTGACTTTAGTTACTGTAAGTAAGATGCACCAAACTGCTTTCAAGCATGACTTCCACAAAACTTTGAATAAACCTACTTGCCAAACAAACTATGTAAGTAATGCAGCCCAAACGCACCATAGGCTTAATGGCTACAAAAAGAAGGCCCATGACTAGGCCCATTGCAACCAGCCCATCAGACCTAACCCATAAGGAGCCAGCTCATCAGGCCAAGCACATAGTTGACTGACCCATTGTGTTTGACTCAAGGTCAGCCACCCTATTGGTCCAACCATTACGACTTTCTGTGTAGCAATTCTCCAAAAATATTCTTAGATCTCCAGCAAATATTTTCACTAATATTTTTCCAGACAAACATTCCTAGCTTCCAAAATTCTTAGATATCTCAGATCTAGAATGATAACTGATTAGGCTATATTAATAAAAGATACTTAATTGACATCTGATTCATAATAGGGAGAAAATCCTATTTAATACCAAGAGATGGCATGTAATCATTCTGTAGGTAGGAAAGTAAACCTATCTAGGATCCCTTGTAGGCAAGATTGTCTTCCCATCCTCTGTAATAAGGGAGGACTACCAACCGTCAGTACACGTTCTCATCCCCTGGAAGCTCAACCATAGAACTCCTCAAATTTATATTCACTTCTATGGTGAAAAGATTGATCTTTAGTTTTCAGCAAACTGACATTAGTACGGAAACCGTTCTAAGGAACTCTCCGCATTAGAATACTGTACTTTCATCAACATTACATCCTAGAGAACTTGAATAGTTACCAGGATTCATGATGACCTCTCCTCCTGCCTTGATACTCCTTGATACATACCTGCCACTCATAGTCAGTCTTCAAAGAATTTGATAGCATAACAGCACCAGTCGACCACCATGATGAAGCTTTCATCAAATATGAGACCATAGAAGCGACAGAACTTTTCATTTATTGAATCACCACTTCTCATACCCCACATAGATGCACCATAACACTCTTTTATAGAGTTTTCTTCTTCAGTTTTCAGCAATAAAAGCACAAAAAACACAAACATGCAGAGATGCTTTGCAGTCAGTCTGCCAACAAACTTCGCTCATACATTGACAAACTCAAGTCAAGGTTGAGGTAGACAGATGATCATCACATGTCTAGCCCTGGAGCAATACGCCAAACGCTGAGCTAGCAAACTCTATGCATGCAACATGAAGCTACAACCATGTTTATTCTTTCACTCTGCCACTAATTTTAGTGTAGTGTTAGCACAAGATGCCTCCGAATTTTGTGCTTTTTGAGATACTCTTCAAGTCTATTAAGGCTTGTTTGTGTAGCCACTTTTCTATGGAAAAAGCATAGAAAGTTGAAACACTTTTCCACACAGAAAAAAGTTCTACATTTGGTTCAGCTGCTTTTATGCGAGGAAAAGCAAAAAAATGAACTAAATTTTCCATAATTCCATGTAAAAGCATTTTATATTTTTCATGTGTGTGGACTGTGGAGGAAAGGATAATAGGTTTCCAGAGGAACATGAAAAAATATGTCCACAGAACTAGTTTTCTGCAGTGTTGCTACTGAAAACTAGTTTCATAGAAAACCTTTTTCGTTTTCCACAGAAAACCAAATCTAACACCCCTCCCTCCCCAACAAATAGGAAATAGTTTTCAGCAGAATTGAGAAAAAAGTTAATTCATCTTTTCACTTTTCCTTGTGGAAAAGCAGTTGCACCAATTATAGAACTTTCAGTGCCACAGAAAAGCATTTCCACTTTCCATGCTTTCTCTGTTAAAAAAAGGCTGCACAAACATGCCCTTAAGTATATCTCTGCCATTATCAGATTGAATAGTTCAGATCTTCTTATCAACCACAGTTTATACCTCTGCATGAAACATTTCAAACTTTTGAGAGCTTCCAACTTGTTCATACATAAAATAACTATCATACCTAGAGAGGACATCAATGAATAAGATACATAGTGCTTGCCTCCAATCAATCAGCGCTTCACTTTGCCAACACATCTGTATGCATCAAGTCCAAAAGTTTCCTAGATTCAGACTTTGAATCTCTAAGAGCTATTATGTGTACCTTGTGAAACTGACATACAGAACACTGCTTAGATGGCATATTAGGCTTTGAAATACCTCTCACAGTCCCATTTTTACCATTATATCAAGAGCTGCTCATAGCTCATACGCCTTAAGGGGTCATTTGTTTACTTTCATTTACATATGTAAATGGTGTGGATGCGTAATGGTTACACACATTCACATTTGTTTCGACAAATTTACGCATGAGGTGCTAGAGTACATGTGAAAATGGGGTGAAAAGTAGCCCTTTTTGTGCCCAAAATTTTCAAGCCTCAAGAGGTGTGAAACACTTTCACACCGCACTGCTACCAGGCGGTGCTACAGTGCCATATATGAGCAGTCTGCCTTTTTTTTTGTGGGCCCCAGTTGTAAAATCAAAATCGATCATCCTCTTCAGAAGCTCAAACACGGCTATGGATCCAATTTTCAACCGTTGATGTTTGCTTGATGTTGAGATAACATCATACAATTACAACCGTTGGATCAATCTATTGTAAGCTATGATGTCTAGATACAAACATGGATATGGTTACCGGCACGGGAAACGGGGGTTCGACACAGCAACTTTAGAAATTTAGGACATTGATACAGATACGATATCAATTAATATACAATACATTCATGGGATACGACATGGATACTAGTACGAATATCACGTTTTAGTAGTATGTTATACATCATACGTGACTAACTACTAAAAATGTGTCCCTGGAAATCTCAGTCTAAAGTGGGGTGATATGGTCAAGCTTATAATCCTAAACAATTACAACTATCAAAATTAAAATGGAAGGAGGGAGAGAAGTTTCAACTTTTTAAGGAAAGGGAAATATAATTTAAATTGAGAAAAGAAAGACATTGAATAACGTGACAAGAAAGGGCACTTTCCCTTCCAATAAAAAAATATAAATAAAATGGCAGAACTTTAAATATGAGAGTGAAAGGGGGAAAACAACCATAAAATATAGAGTAGGTTTTGAATTTTGCAATATTAAAATAAAACAAAAGAGGCTGAATGTAAAAATGAAAATAATCTTTTTAAGTTATAACCAAAGATTTCAGATGAAATTTGTTGTTTAACTCAATTTTGGAAAAATACCTCCAATTTTGCCCTTTTCTTTTCGTAAAATATAAGAGAGCCGCATCTTAAAATTATATATCATATCCTAACCGTATCTTGCCATATCCCATACCCATATCCGCATCAGACCGTATCGGTACAGATACCTCAAGTCAAATGAGATATCCGAGTATCATAGATTGTAAATGACACAATCAGTCTACCTTTTATGATTTTTTTTTCCGTGGGACCCACTTGTAACATAAAAACCGATTATCCTCTTGGGAAGCTCAGGCACGGCCATGTGTCCAATTTTCAAGCGTTGATGTTGCTTGGATGTTGAGATATCATTAAAACATTATAGCCATTGGATTAATATATTGTAAATGACATTCCCAATCCGCCTTTTATGATTTTTTTTAACTTTTATGGGACCCACTTGTAAAATCAAAATCGATCATCCTCTTGAGAAGCTCAAACACGGCCATGTGTCCAATTTTCAACCGTTGATGCTGTCTGGATGTTGAGATATCTTCAAAAAATATACAATCTACTCAGCTTCACATGTGAAATGTTGTGATAATAACAAACAGTGGATTTTGACCCACATGTGGGTTATTTAAATATGCAAGTGACTCGCATGTGGGTCATTTAAACATGTAAATCGCTTTCACTGCAAACAAACAACCCCTAAACAAGCATGCCAAAAATCCTGGGTTTTTCCACATATTTTTTTTCCTGTTGACATTAAATAAATACAAGGATTACCCTTCTTCCCTATCACAATAGGGATGTCCTCCACTTTGACTTTCTTGAAGAATTTACTCCCCAGCCCAAACAGAATATGGAAAACATTCACCGGTGCACTACACAGCTATGCACTGTGCATCTGGACAGTCCCATAGGCGGGCCCTGCCTCTCAATATGCATGACGAGTGGCCTGTATGCATAGCGTGCAGATGCATAGTGTTCAAGTGAATATTTTCCAACAGAACATATCACCCAGTTTCATTTGTATATGGAACAATAACAATTGTTTTCCATACATGAAACACTGGAGACTCCTTGTAGAATGCAATTGACACCAAATACTGACTTGATTTCTATATCACTGATTGTTGTGAATTTTCAGCAACCACAACCACTCGATCGCCACCATAAGGACATATGCTTCGAAGTAATTTCCTTTGATCGTCTATCACGTGACTTGAATAGCTAGAGCCATCAGTCCATACACAAATCTGTAAAAGCATGCTCCATTACTGCTTTAGTAGTTGACACATGATTTGCTTGTGGATCCCAATCCTCCCTATCACTGGCTCCACCCTTGCTCACTAGCTTCTCAAGGTTGTGAATATTCTATAGCAAAGTTACCTTCTACAGGAATAAGTTTTATTTTGTGCAGAGTATCCTTGATGAGAACCTTATTTTAAAAAACGATAACACACCTCCTTCTTCAAAATCCGAGTCTTGTTGTTGCTGCTGTACCTACCACTGGAAATTCCTTCATCTTTCAAGCAGCCTTCATCATTTGTTCTGACTTACCTCTTTGCTTGTCTTCAGAGCCTTTGAGAACACAGTTTCCTACTTGTCCTCTACTTCAAAGTGCCTATTTTAAAAAGCACCCGCCACCCTGTCATAGCTAATGAACATGGTCTCAACCTCATCCACAGACAGTTGCATTGCCCACCCAACAACAGTCGTTCCAATCAAAAGCCATTGTTAAGAAAGCCTCCTCAGCTTGAATCTAGATCCCAACAGGAACAACTCTCTACATACAGTTTCTAATTTCTATGTATAGGAATACTCCGAAACAGAGAGTCCACCTTGCTCCGAGTTCCCTATCTTCTTCTTGGAGCTAAAACCAGTATGTGTTCTTCCTTTGAGAATAACCCTGCAAACATACCCCATGCCTCTTCTGATGTCTTGACATTTGAGATACAGAAAAGGATCTCATCATCCACAAGCTGATTGAGCACATGGAGAGCACTACTGACTTTGGAGTTTCGCTTCATCTCTGCCACGTGCTCCCCTACAAGCTATATGTTTTCTCCACATGTGATGTCCCAAAACTACTATGAATCCTCTGCGTAAGTTATGGTTCCACAAGGGGGGAAGGAAAAAGAAACATGAATCACCATCCTTCTTCTCTCCCAATCACGTGATTGGATTCCACGACTTGGGATGCAAAACTTCTCCTAGGAATCGATCTGCTACAATAACACTTGCTCCAAGCCAAATTGGTTTCTAGATCACTCTTGATTTAACATGTAAAAGACAGAACCCTCCAGGGGAAAAAAAAAACAATTTCTACGTGCAAAAGACAGAATCCTCCAGGAAATTTATTTTCTTTACTTTATATTACTACCTTTATTACATTATCTATACACAAGGCTTGTACATTGCAAGACAGAAATGAAGTTTTTCAAACAAAGTTGTACTTGTGATACACAAGGAAAATTGCTTTATTCTTAACCAATGAATAAGCAAAAACTTAGTAGTTCTAATATAATTAAAATATAAAACACCCTCTTCTAATTTTAGACTCCTAAAAGTAAAATATACCAATGATAGAAATCCTGAGCTAACAAGATATTTATCAGTGGCCTGTCCCCTCCAGTGACAGGTACCAAATCAACAATAACATCCCATCTCCAATCCTTCATATGCTCTGACCTCAAGGCCAAGTGACTCAAGAAGAGGCTGCTACCAATGCATCATTGGTTTCCAAATTTCCCCATACATGAAGTACATGCTTCTGGTAGCAATTAGTAAAATCTAATCACAAACCAGTAACGCTAACCCTCATTTATCACCGATCATTCAGTTGAATCAAAACAAGGTTCATAAGTCACAATTTTACGCCAATCATAAGTCACAATTTTAAACCAATCTACCAAAAGTTACACCCACCAAGTGTCATAAGCCACCTGATCTAAGGCTGTGAAATCGACAACCAAAATAAAAACTCACACTTGACCTACTAATACCAACAGTAATATCCACCAAGTGCCATTAGCATCTGATCCGCTGGGTGTGTGTGTTGGGGGGGGGGGGGGGGGGGGGGGGGGGGGGGGTGTGTGTGTGTGTGTGTGTGTGTGTGTGTGTGGGTTAATTCACCACTTTGTATTTGGCCCATCCACGTCAGACCCTTCAATTATGGGCCCACCCCTCCCCCCCCCCCCCCCCCCCCCCCCCCCCCCCCCTTCTCTCTCCTTTCTATTTCTACCCTTCTTAATGCCTTAATTTCTCATAATGCCATATGTGAAAAAACTCCCTCAAGATCCACTTTCTATTTACTCTTTGGCCCATCGATGTCAGACCCTTCAATTATGGGAGCCCTCTTTCTATGAAAACCCTTCTTAATGCCATAAATTTCTCATAATGCCATATGTGAAAAATCTTTCCTAGGATCCACTTTCTATTTACTCTTTGGCCCATACATGTCAGATGTCAGAACCTTCAATTATTGATCCCTTTTTTTCTATTTCTACCCTTCTTAATGTCATAAATTTCTCAAAATGCCATATGTGAAAAAACTCTTTGTAGACTCCTAGTCTCCTACATTGCGCGGCATAGCTTCTTCCTCCTTTTGTCCATCACAAATTCTAATCCATCAGAGATCATATTGAAGTACCATAAGGTTGGATTCTTCTTTGCTCCACTCCAAGTCGACACTCACTTTTTCCCCTCTCCATTGGATCTCAACATCTAAGGCTGAAAAATTGGGGAAAAGCGTGGGATTAGCAGATTCAATATAGTTTTGGACTAGTGCACTGGAATCACTATGTTCTTCAACATAAGAGGCAAGTAGACACCTTATGATTACTGATTTAAGCTTGTATACCCTTGAATCTTGATTCAATTTTTTTCTACTCTTAGAGATCTAATTCAATCCTCGGAACCAAACCCCTTTTTATATATACTAGGGGGGGACCACCAAGGTCCATGGCAACCCTTTGGGTTTTTAATATTGTTTAGCTTATATATATATATATATATATGGGCCGCCCACCCCCACCAACCAACAAAAAATATATATAGAAAAGCCCCTTATAAATTTTAAAATATATATTTACATTTTATATGCGGGCCTTCAAGACTTTTTTCTTTCTAGATAGTGGCCCCCCAAGAAAAAATTCTTGGGTCCGTCCCTGCATCTGGTCTAAGGCTTTGACATGCACAACTGAAATAAAAACTCACACATCATCTAACAAGAATCCATTTCATTGCCATAAATTAGATTGCTATCAACATCTAATGAGTCGTCCAACTTTCAGTGGATGGGGTACCTGCAAACAACTATCCTAATTCCTATCTTGTAGGCCTGACAAATGACTACATTCCATAGAGCACATTAAAGTGAGCAGTAACCTGTATCAGATTTACTTGACCTTTTCTCATTAGCTTTCTGGTACAAGATATGTTAAATACAGTCTACAGGTACAACATAAGTTAATAGATAATCTGATATGGTTAACTTGATGCATAACAAGCTCTCCAACTGCTACTGGAGTCACAATTATGTGCAGTACCCTCCAGGTCAGAGTTTGAATCCATGGGTATCAATTTGGCAGAGAGAGAGAGAGAGAGAGAGAGAGAGAGACAGACTGTAAGGATGCTGTACCTGGTTTCTATGATGCCTGGTTAACCGATCTGCAAGAAGTACCCAATCCACCACTATTATGGGATTCATCTAACCAACTCTCAATGAAGAACAGAAGCAATATGATCGATACAAGATAGAATGGAAGTGAGAGGTAAATTTTACCTAAGAAAAGGATACTTAGAAATATGACAATCTTTTACAAGTGCTGCACCATCCCTTGCCAGAATCCCCTCCAAATCGCCCATAATTCTGGCCAACCAGATCTCCAAATTCCTTTGGATTTCCTTGAAGTTACTCCTTATGGTCTGCAAAGACCGTCTTGTGGCTTGGCCAGCCTGGTCATCACCAAAATAACTCTTCACCGTCTCAGCATGCAATGCTGTCAACTTCTGCCCAGTTTCAATTGCACGCTGTTGAAGACGGAATGTCTCAAGCAAGAATTCTGTTTGCCGTTGAGTTCGGAGTTCTGAGCTGAGGGTGGCCTCACAAGGGTCACTCACTTGCTGGGTGGATAAGGAAAAAGGAAAAGGAAAAAGAAAAAAATGAGGACAATTCAGATAACCATTCGCTCATCATTTTATCCCGAGTAAAAGCTGCTAAAACACATATTCAGGGGATTCACAAGTTAACAATAAAAGCAATAACAGTATCATAACAGCAAATATGACAACAAATCTTAGCTTCATACAACTAAAAGAATGGCCAACAATATGATATGGCAAAGCAGCTTGTAGACATTAAGCTTCTTAGATGGAGTAAATTTTAGCCATGAACCATAGTTTCTCCAGATGAATGAGCCCAAGAGCACCACTCCACATGGGGATTTAAGGATGAAATGAAATAAAACAACTCACAGTGAGCGCAAATAAAGACATGAATTCAACACCCCTGTTTCTGCAATGATCATCTCATCCACATGCATCATATCAATATAAACAATAGTGAAAGTAGAACAATCAAATTACAAGGCATTGAATTGTGATTCACATTCTGACCTTCCCCTACAGCTTCTTAAAATAAATATGAAAGTTCAATATCAACATGCATATTATCATGCATCTATGCCCTTCTAAAAATGCATAAGCGTAGTGACCATCAACATCTAGTGGCATGAAAATATATGGTTTTCAACAACATGATCTATGCCCTCAGTGATAGAGAAAACACGTCTAAAAGAACGTGTATGTTTATATATATATGAAAAATTCTCAGGAATGCCCCATTTAAAATGCCCTCTTTCTATCCTCGAATGAGGGACAAGTCATGTGGTGACTTTTTCTCCTTTTTAAAAGTAACATTAATTAATTCTCCACATTCCTAATCTCCTATTCGTTGCAAAAAGGGGCATTTGCACTTTTAAAAACGCCCGGGCACTATCTAGTGCTTCCCTATATATATAATATATATGTATCAACGATTGATCAAAATATTATGTCTCATCTCACCATTCTCCTGCAAAGATCATCGATTTTTCCCGTGAGAGCTTGATATCTTCTCGCTTGCTTCCTCATCAAGGACGGCAGTTTCAAAAGCTCCCCATTCCCTATTTTCTCCAAATTTAGTAATTCCTGCTCCAGTAATTTCAACTTGGATGAAACTCCTGTGGAGTCACCATCCACTCTCCATGGGGACTCCCTCCTGAACAAGCAGTGGTGTCAGAAAACTCACAACACAAATAATTTGAAAAGCTTTAATCCAGGTCGATTGATGTACCTTGCCACAAAATGCTTCATGTGAAACAGGGGATCATGGGAATCATACTGTGAATCCTACAGTAAGAAGGGACACAAAAAAACTTAGTTTAGGAAAGTCTACTATGAAAAAGTAGGAAACATGGCTAACCAAAAAGCATGGAAAAAGCTATCCACCAACACCAAACAATCTCCGACAAAGAAAATCTTGAACTACTGATTGGACTGCTACGCAAAAAGATAGATCAGTTCAAAGAGTGGGAAAAGCAAAAGATGGAATCCGAACCTGTCCCCATTCGCCCGTCCAAGCCGCCAAGGAAGCAGATGATGCTGCGAAATCCCGACCGAATCCATTCGACTTCCCATACACACTCGCCATCGCCCCATCTGCAGCAGCAGCAGAAGCTGCGATGATGCTGCTGCTGCTTCTCTCCACAAGGCAGACTTCCGAAATCGAATCCAGCCCTTGCGAAACCCTAATCTTCCCAATCCTCGCACCAACATCCCCAAAATCAACGCTTGATTGCACATTCCTACCCAAGAACCCCTCAAACGCTCGGATCTCGCACTCCTTCTCCACCTCCGCCGCGTCCTCCGCCGTCCTCGACATGAATCCGATCATCTCGTCCCTCTCCTCCACGTCCCTCTGCAGCTTCTCGACGCAGATCCGCAGCTCCGCCTCGGATTTCTCCAGTTCGGCGATCTTGGTCCGGAGATGGACGATCTCTTGGGCGGAGGCGTCGATCTGGTGGAGGAGCTTCTTCTCCTCCTGCTGCCAGGCGTTGCGGTGGCTGGCGAAGATCTCCACCACCTTCGCGTTCGCTTTGGAGTCCTCCTTCCGGCGGGATTTCATCTGGCGGATCTGGTCCTCGGCCTGGGAGAGCTTCAGAGCGAGGGATTTCTGGCGGGACTGGAGGGCGGAGATGTGGGAGAAGTAGGATTTGGGGAGGAATGTGAGGAAGACCGAGAAGCTGAGGCCGACGTAGGAGGCGAGAGAGGGTTTTTCTTCGATCGAGGGTTTTGGACCTTCTGGTTCTTGTTGTTGTTGGGGTTCTCGTGCTGCTACACCTGTAGCAGGAGGCAGTGCCGCCATTGCCTTGGACTTGGAGTTCGGCAAGTGAAAAAATAAAAGAGAGCACTGCCACTGAGAGTACCCAGCAGCGTCTTATTTACATGAGAGATGCAGCAGCAACTATGTACGTACCAAGTGGCCTTTGGTTGTTGCTTGTGACTGTCACTCAAGTTCACCTCTCAGTCATTACCGCTTTGTGTTTTTACTCGTTTTTGGTTTCCATAGCTATACACTCAAGCGGGGACTTGTAGTTTGGATCAGCTGTTTGGTTGTGGTTGAAGCCTGAAGGTTCATGTTGGTTTTAGTTTAGGCCTTGGAGAATTTGCAATCAATCAAGAAGCAAACATATACTGAGTTTATACATTAATGCTCTTTACCACCTGCCAGACTCGCGATTCAAAGCCTAGGTACACCTTCTCTTCTCAGATGTGCTCGCTCTTTTACCCCGGCTCCCTTGCTCTATAGAGCTGTATAAAAGCTAGTGACAAAATTTGAAACTATGAGCAGACTTGGGGGAACTTGTTGTAGTGCCTCTTCAATTCGAATGGTATGTAATGGTTTTACATCCTTTTAGTTGTGTAAGTTTTTATATGAAAAAACCAACTCATTTGTGTATTATATTTATAATTGAGAATAAAGAAATGCGATGATGCATGATTCTTGTTTCTTACATCTTTTTAGTTGTGTAAGTATTCATATGAAAATACAACTCATTTGTGTATTATATTTACAAATGAGAACAAAGAAATGCAATGATGCATAATTGTTACGCTTGTGCGTCATATATATATAGGGAGAGATATATTTATGTAAATAAATAGTTGATTAAGTGGTCTCTAATGGTGTAGCATTTTCCTTCTAGAGAAACAATTCATGGTTGTAAAGCCAATGGCGAGGGATTTGGATGAGTGTGTGTGGATTTATGAGTATTTGTTAGAGCTAAAAAATATATATGGGTGCAAACAAACAAATTGTCTATAAGAATTTCATAGGCAAACCTAGTTAATATGATTTGCTACCTTTGCTTGACTATATTTGCATTCAGAATTCTCGATAGGAATATAAAATTTTGAGTCAAGCTTGGGTATGATGTGTTTGAGTTTTATTTGAATCGGGTTCTGATTTGGATTCACCTCTTTAATTTAAATTGGGCTTAGGTTGATCTAAAAATAGATCCACCTCTGTCAAGTTGCACCCCTATGAGCAAATTCAAATGGCTTAAATTTAGTTTCCAACCAATTGCTAGGTTGAATAATATGTGGATAAGCGTTAGCCCAAAACATAGCAGCAAATCCCAAAGTTAGGGCCGGTTTAGATGCACAAGAATGTGCAAATTTTTTATATTTTTAACAAAATTGTCTTAGCCCTCAAGTTGACGCTATTTGGGTAACTTAATAAATTAAAAGAATACTTCATTTTCTTTTAAAATATCTAAAGATTTTTTCTTACACCTCTTGCAAAAAGATTGTTAGGCAGAGGCGTGTCACAATGCCGCTCCCCACGACCGCTCTAAAAATAGACCTGCAGGTACGATGTTGAATGCTTTAAAACATTGAGTTGTACCTTTACTATCACTAATTGATTTTGGTAGGAATGGTAGCTCAATGGGTACATAAGATCCTACAAAAGATATTATCTTATAATTATGGGTTGGTTGCAATTTCACACATCTCCTTTTTTGCTCCCCCTCCCATACGTATTGCCCTCTCTTTTACCTCCCTTGCATATCTACTGCCACAAAAAATAGGTTTGTCTTTTGTCTTCATCTATTCTTCTTGGGGACAGGCGGCCACACCAATATGTTTTATGTTTTATTCAAAATCTAACCGAACTTAGCACATATCTCTGACGTCTCTTTCCGCTATGATTCTGCAACAAGCGAGTATTCACGAGGATTCCGATCCGAATGCGAGACAACAATGGCCCCAACTTGGGAGGGCGGGTGTCCCCTTTCTGTCTTTATGCACACATATGAAGAGAAGACACAACAACAACAGGGCTTGGGTAAGCCATCTTCGTTAATAAAGAGATAAAAGTAACCTTTTGACTTTTCCACCTTTATAATTAGAGGCAGAAGGAGAGAGAATCCGCTCTTTCTTTAAACCAATAGAACAGAGAAAAAGTCTAGCCAAGCCAGCTTGGGTTCATTGAGTAGTGCACTAAAAAATCAGGCTCGAGTGCATTCCACTTTTTCTATGCCCGAGAAAAGAAGACTCCTACCATTTTTCTTCTTATTTTCCTTTTGGAGAAGGATAAAACAGAAAAAAAACAGCTGAGGGCGAAACAAAGGATGAACCTCTATGGATTATAATGGTCATCTTGATTCCTTTTTTATGAAAATAATGGAAATCAATAAAAATTTACACATGATAGTTATTTGACTTTATTTTAACATATATTATAATTTTCAGCAACAACCAAACAATTCATTTTGAAATATGTTAAATTCTTTAAAATATGCCAAATAGTAACAATACTGCAATATTATAATAATACACTATTGTGTTCAACAACATTTGATTTGCTACTATTTAGATATAAAAATATTATATTATGTATGTATCCAAATGGGCCCTTAAGCTGCAACTCTTGTTGATGTAGGAAGAAATTTAAAAATTGTTTAAAACAAGAACAACATGATTTATATTAATTGTTTCCCAATATTTTAGTATGTTATCTATATACTAATTATTTTTTATTTCTTAATTAGTTTTTATTCCATAATATATTGATAATCTAAGAAAAATTTATGTTTTTTTTAAAAGCTCTCACTTATGACAATGCAGGAGCAATTCGGTAATATTATTTGAGATAATGATTAGGAGCTTATTATAAGTGTTGGATAGAGTTACTATTGGAGATATTTTCTGTGCTTTTGAAATTCAAGAGAGAGCCGAATAGTGGATAGAAATATAGACAAATATAATGTCTCACCTAACCACACAGGGATTGATTCCTAAGTGAGTACGTTGTCCTGTCACTACGGTGCCACTCACCCAATCTAGCAAAACAAGTAGTAACTCTTAACTCCTTAGAAAGAATTTCTTTGTTTCAACGCTTGGCCAAATTTCACTCCAAATTAAATAAGACTGACCGTTAAAAGTGAATCACCATGTGAATCTGATCATGCGGTTACATCAGTTGGAGTTATAATTTGTACAATGTGTTTTTTTATATAGGATCGCAGGGAAAAGTTTTCGAATGGACAGTTTGGTTTAACCTAGTTTGATCATCCAATTTAATTCTGCTCAACAGTGACTTCAAAATTTTAAACATTATAAAATAATATATAGTGGGTGCAAATAATTCAACTGCTGATTATGTCTACTTTTGATCGAATTTGATTTATATTTTCCTAGTACATGATTTTGATTGACCACGGTTTCTTAGAAGAGTATGTCACATCGTGCAATTTAGGTCACAATAATCTAGAATACAGCTGATCATCTATAGGTTACAGTATCAAACAATCTACAAGATTTTGGTTATGGGTTCAACTCAACATTGGTGGGTTTGAACTTTCTGCTTTACCAATACCCAAACTCACACAGCAATGCACACATACTATAAGCAATGTCTCTAATCAACTGAGGAATAGTCAGGGCTAACAAATCAACTTGACTGTTTCACTTTTGACCTGAATATTCAGAATCTACTACCTACATTGCAAGTAGATCCAGCTTAAGACCCTGGCCCATTACATCTGGCTTGAAACTTTAAAGGTGTTTTTCTGTACGGTCAGCAATATTATCCATGGATTTCTACGTCCAGTGACTAAAGTTGAGATACTTCCCCTTGATGTATTTTGTATAGCTTCATTTTTGTAATATCGTAAAACTTTATTGAATTATTAAAAATAATTATTGAAATACAAAGAAAAATGGGTAATTTTATACGATATTGCATAATTTAATAAAAGCTTTGCAGCATCACAAAAATGGAATAATGTGGAGAACTTCTGGGAAAATAATTAAAATATCTCTACTTTGGTCACCAGGCATTGAATTTGGGGGCTAATACTGAGTGAAGGAAAAACCAAATTTTAAATCTAACGTATAACACTACACTAAAATTAAAAATATCACCACAATCAAACTCGAACTATATGAAATATCGTGACCTACCCGAAAGAACCTCAAAGCATATACCGTGGATATACTGATTGCCATGGCGGTAAAAGTGAATACAGCAAAAGATGCTGTTACAGTCGGTTTGTATGTACTACGACCAGGTAAATTTTGAAGTGGATCCCAACAACCTCATACCGGTGATCGTCAACGCCTTTTAAGAGCAGGGACCACACAAACCTCTGGACAAGACGCTATGTCTGAAATAGGCACAAAGCTCCAATTAAGAGTCCATCCATACATTGGCAGTACAAGCCCATGCACGTTCTGTCCAAGCCAGGTGAGAGGAAGATGTGCCCCTTTTTACCATCCTCATCAGAAAGAGACTGTACAGCATGCCCGTGACTTTAGGTGGAGTGGGATTGGCCTTATGGATAGTGAAGGGAGTGGAGACACTGGAGCTCAACGATTTACCTGTCAAAAGATGGATCCACTGAGCACAGTGCTTGAAATTCATGTTGAGGAACTCAATTGGGGCCCGTATGGAGCCCCTCATCAAGCCAGAGAAGGGATAAGGGCTGGCCCACCTAGGTCTGGAAATTTTCATCAGCGCAATGTTGGTTTTGATGTAATGGGAATGCTACTAGTAGTCCTATTATTATATATTATGCCAATTGAATCCAATTGAGAAATTGAAGAATTGGGTCTCAATTGATTTTGACCTACCAAATTAATTTTGGCCTTCCAAATGCCTTTTAAAACTCTCCCTCACTCTCTCTTCACATTCCACTTTTTCTTTACTTTCCACATGCATTTTAAAGTCTTAGTCCCTGCCTCTTTACAGTCCTCTCTCTCTTTCTCTCTCTACATGTTAATTTCCATTTAAAGAATTTAAACTCATCCATCAAAACTTAAAGCCTTTTATTTTCACTTTACTCCCATTTCTTTCCATTAATTGAATGATTGTTTTACCCATAAAATTCATTGATTGTTAGAGGACGGTTCTTCTACATTTCTTTCTAATTACTTCTATATGTTCATGTCTTTACATGACCTCTCCCCACACTATCACTTGCAAGGTTATTGGAAAAAGTGTAATCCCATTATAGTGTGCATGGTAACCACTCCCTATGGGTTAAGGATCTTCACAGTTATGTTCCCAAAAAGATTATGGAGTTTTTGGGGATTGAAGATGACTTCACTTTCTCTCGTTGATCCACTAAGAAACTAGAAAATTTCATCAGGTTCCTAAGAATGCCCTAATTTTTTTTTTTAGATAAATTATCCTTCATCTTCTTGGATCCATTAGTTTATGTTACCTTTTTTTTCCTTTACTGTGCTTGGTGCCCCACCCAACACCTAAGAATTTCACATTGAAATGTGCTTATATATAAAGATTATATTTACATTAGCGATTGTTTTTTCTTGATTGTTGAAGAAAATCAGTCCATTTTTTTTCTTTCACCTTTTTTCTTATGTCTATTTGTGCCAAATATGAGTTCATAATACTTTGCATTACTTTGTTTATGCCATCTTTGTTTTGTTTTTAATGTTTTTTTTTCTTTTTTTAGCAATCATTTTGTTTTTAATGTTGGTTTGGAGTTTTACAACACAATTTTTTATACTGTAAAAAAAAAAGATGGCATAATTTTTTAGTGCGTCTCTTTGGCTTTGGTTTTTCTAGTTGTTTTTTTTTAATGAGTTGTCATTGTTGTATTTTGGTTGTTTTGTTTAGAATAAAAAAAAAGAAAGTTCTGATTACAAAGGGAGATGAACTATTATAGATGGTCATGATCATGAAGCTCATCATGATGAGGTTTTCTTTTTATATTTTATTTTCATATATAATGATAAACGACATCCTCCACATTCATCGAGGTGATCTTATGGTATAAGGTGAATAAACACCTTATGATCATTAACAAACTAAAAGGTTACAGCGCCCAATTTAAAGATTGAGTTTTGTGATAATTAGATCATAATTGTCTATATAATTGCATGACCACTCAAAGGGCTCATCTTGGTAGAATGTTTTATGACATCTTTTTTATTTTTTTCAATGTTTATTTACCTTTTAAATATTTATTTTGGATACTTTAATTTTCTCTCTTGAGCTTTACATTATTTAAATATATATTTTAAATATTTATATTCTTAAAATTTAGTTTTAGTTATGGCTTGAGCTTAGGGTGGGCCTGCTCTGCTAGTTTGTTATTATTTATATTATTCAGATGTTCCTCGCCACCCCAGCTTTTATATGTTTGGCCTCTCGCTTGGGGTAATTACCAAATTCTCATGGGCAAGAATTATTTTCTGGGAGATATATATATATATATATGGCCGCACACACAGTACAAGAAAAACACAAGTCAAACTTAAGATCTTGGAGACTGGGGAGCAAACAATTAAGCCATGCCTTAGCGGCTTGGTAGTGCTGTCTATAATGCGCCTTCTTTTAAGATGCATTGTGATGGCCCTTCTTATAACCCTCCAACAATCTAATCAAACTTTCACTTTACTTCTTCGCGTGTCATTCTTTGGCATTTTCTAGTTTCAAGCTCCATAAAAGGAATATCAATATCCAAATTAAGGACATTTACCAAGAAAGAGAAAAAAACACAATTAAGATCAGCCTCCCAATTCATGACTGATCTTGAGGTGGGGTTTTCTTTAAAACTGATATTGAGAATGGTTTTTTTTTAGGAGAAACTTTCATTCTTTATAATGAAGATAATTGATGATACATTTGTATTTAAGTGCATAAAGTATACAAGTAATAATATGAACAAAGCTTAAGAAAATCTAAAAAGAGGAAAGATGGAGTTAAATCGGCTAGAGTTGTTAAATTAGCTAGAGTTGGGTTTCTATGAGGTAGAACCGTAGAAGGGGAAAAAGGGCGAAAAAAGAGGCGAATGAGGCTACATAAGTTGCCAATCCATGTCGCTACCTATTGATAATCCTTCCTTGGATTTAGGAGTTCTTTAGAGAAAATTTAAATCCGAAATATTAATTGTTAATGCTTAGATTTCTCTATATATATATAAATTTCTAAAATCCACAAGGCGCACCTTTTCTCCATAGTGCCCTATCGATCGGGTAGTGGTCCGATTGATTGGATTATGCTATTGTTTCAGGTCGAATCGATTGGATGTCTGTCCGATTGATCGGATGAAATTCAATACAAATTTCTGCAAACTTTCTAAGGTCATAATTTTATTGTTTTAGTTTCAATTGATGTAATCTTTGACTCTACGGATATTTACTCGAAATGAGCTTTCTATAGTAGGTAGTTTGCCCATATCTAACGTTTGGTTTATGAGATATGACCTTTTTAACCACGTTATCTGTAGAAAAATACTTCAATTTGTCGCTCGTTCTTTTATTTCTTCACTTTAATGCATTCGGTGATTCAAACCACTGTCCATACTAAAAGATATAAAAAACACAACACTAATGGGCTTAAGTTTTGTCTAACCCATAAATTAGCCAATACAAAAGTCCTTATAATACATTTGTATTTATGTACTTAAAGGATACGAACAATAAAATAAACAAAGATTAAGAAAAGCTAAAAAGAGGACAGATGGAGTTACATTGGTTAAAGTTGGTTTTCTTTGAGGTAGAACCGTAGAAGGGTGAGAGGGGAAAAAAAAGAGGTGAATGAGGTTACATAGGTTGCCATGTTGCTACCTATTGATAATCCTTCATCGGATTTAGGAGTTCTTTAGGAAAAATTTAAATCCCTAATATAAATCGTTAATTCTTAGATTTCTGTAGATATATATATCATTATCATCATCATCATTATCATCAAAGCCTTATCCCAACCACATTGGGATAGATATATATATATTTGGTAAAAATCCCTATTAAGAAGTTCTAATAGTTGCCTAATAATATCATGGTATTTTGATTTATATTTTTCAATAATTTTATTTATTCTTTATATTTTATATTTTTAAGAGTTTTTCTTTTTGCATATACACCCCTAAGTTTTCTAAAATTTGTAAGTAGGGCACTTTGGTTTCAATATTTGTAAATAGGCCCCTGTTTTGAAATTTTAATAACTCTCATATCCCAAAACGAGTGGATTTGATGGTAATGAGCAGTTGCTATGAGAATTTTCCTCAATTTTTTTTTATCAAAATGATACTTTTGCCCCTACAACTATGTTTTTATACACCATCCCAAGATTTCAAATATTTATTAATAAGCCCCCCAATGTGGGTTGAATAATAGATCCATTAAATTGCCTCAATGCTATAAACGTGTCACCTACTCCTCTCTTATTTTTCTCCATTTCGATTGATGTCTTTAATCTGTTCCCTATCAACAGCAAGAGCACAAACCATGTTTTGAATTAATTTTATTTAAGATGGTTTTAACATAGCAAAATTGAGTTAGGTTACATTTAATCTAATATGTCTACTAAAAAAATCCTATATTCATCTAATTGAATGGCTTAAGAGTAGGGCCCCTTGAAACTATTTTTTTTTTCAAATCATTGTCTCCCTTATTAATATAAAATTTTCCTTTTAGAAAAAAATTAAAAAAACCTCTTTAAAACACCCTTTCAAATATTTGAAATTAAAGATAACCGATATAAGAATAGACTATAAGATGTGAATTTCTGATAATTATGATGTAGAAAGATGGCCAATATAACTTTCTAAAATCCACAAGGCACACCTTTTCATCCCCTAGATCCATTATGCACACACATAGAGAGAGAGAGAGAGAGAGAGAGAGAGAGAGAGAGAGCTTATGAGAGTACCATTCAAACTCATTTTTAGTTTCCTTCCCATGAGAAGGATTCCAAAACAAAACAAAACAAACCGAAACAAAAAAAAAAAAAAAGCCAAAGAGGCACTAAGTTTCTAAAAAAACTAACAATATGAAGAAATAAAAAAAGCTAAATTTTTATATCTTAATGTTAAAAGAGAGGATGTCGCCGACTACCTACTATGAAGAACTTCACGGGCTTAGTTGAAAAAAATAGTAAACGTGAAAAAGGTAATAAAAATATCATACAAAGAAGTATTTATAAATAAAATATAGGTAAAACTATCAAAATTAGAAAAAACCTACTGAACTCTTATCTTTACTATCAAATTCACTTAATTGGGGATATAAAAAGATATAAAAATACCAAATAGGGGCCCATTTATGAATGCGGAAGCCACAAAAGCCTATTTACAAATAATAAAAACCTTAGGGGATATATTAAAAAACTCTATTTTTAATTATTTAATAAACCAAATTTTTTCTCCTAAATTCTCCAAGTGACATCAAGACAACCACCACAAAATTAGGAACATCCCAACATTTGACACTTCAGACAATGATCGCAAGGAATTATAAATGTTTAGTTGGTACATAAAGTTCCTCTTATAATTGGGCAGTTAGGATCACCTGACTACTATTTGGAGGATTCTTGTCCATACATGAATGACCAATGGATGGTTTATTTGAATCTAAATACACACCCCAAGTTCATTAGCACCATATCTGGCTGACCCAGCTCGTAAAACTATTAAAAATGAGATCTTCGTGGAGGGAAAACGTATCTACAAAGAAAAAAAAATATACAATATTAGGTAGACATCAATTTGAGGAAGGCAGATGTGTTGATACCATTATAATTCAAGAGATTTTATGAGAACGGCTCTTGACCCATGTGCTACGGAGTGGCAGTTCTCACCTAAATGTATAGGGTATGAACCCTTAATTTGTCACCTTTTCTAAATATGTAGGGTTACTTTTTCATATGTGTGAGCTTTCTTTCTCATGCATGCAAGCTTCTATTCATGTATGTACAGGTTCTCTTCTAAGACCCAACCCCCTTGATTGAGGTAGTAGAAAAAAATTTCCAAAGAATTCATGGACTATTATCCTATTTAGGAACTCTATAATGAGATAAGACATTCACTCAAAAGAAGAGAAAAAAAGAACCAAATGAATGTTTTGACAAGTTAAACTATTAGTAGTTTAGTACTCGCCAAAACTTAACTTGATCTCACCACTTAACAAATAAAAGAGCATCTACAACAAACTAGTTAAAAGTTTCTATTAGTTAAAATAGTTAGCTTAAAACAAAAAAGTGACTCCACCAAATTAGTTATCACATTAGCTATTTTACATTGTCCCATTTTGGTTAGCTAAATATTGCTAGCCACTATACACTAGCTGAACAATAAAATTTTTTTTATTAAGTTGGCTTTGTCATGTAGTATACACATTAAAATATAATAATTCGAGCACATGTTTAAAAATGAATAAAAAATTAAAATTTAAATAAGATAGAAAAATGATAAATAGCACTGTTAGAGTATGTAGTTGAAAATGTAACTAGCTAAAATAGAATTGTGGCTTATTAGTTAAACTTTAGGTAAAGAATACATAGTTTTGTTGTGGATGTTCTTATGATGACTACCATTGCCTAATCTTGCAAGGCATCCCAACTCTGAGTTGACACGCCATAAGAGCAGGCTTCTTTCCTCACCCAATGACTTGGCCACTGTAGTGAAATTGGGCTAAGTTCCTATCAAGGAGGAGTTTTCATGTACTAGAGTTCTGCCGCTTCAATATTGGATATAAAGGGTATATGCATATATAATATGAGTTCAGGTCATCTGATTAAAAATCCGACAGTAACTATGGTCCATGAGGGGACCAATCAAGTCCCCTGAGTCACCATAGGATTTTCACTCATGTATTATGGATAAAACCACATGGTCCCTGAGAACACACCCGATGCAGGCATCAGGATTTTCAGTCCAATACTTAATCTCGCCATCGCCCACTCCAGCCACAGTAGATAAAAACTTGCAATCACCATCCGCTGTCAACAAGAAAACAGCGCTATCATATGTATTCACATCATCGATTCCAACAAAATTAGCTTGGGATGGGAATGAGGGACTTTTTTACATGGACGATTGGAAGTATTCAGAATAAACCTGATGTGAAAGCTATGATGTGGTTAGCAAGCGTTATAAACGGCACAGGCATGTTACATGATCACCAGTACCATTTTTATTTTGGTTTATGCATTTGTCAATGAACTTCGCCCAACGTTGTCAAGTCTCATGATTTTGCGTTTTGAGCACACATTGGACATGTGATGCGAGGAAGGGAATCGTTGAACGAGTCGGTTTGGCCAAATCACATTCACACGGGCGTATAGGAATTTGGATTTGAGTCCAACTGTACGTTGACCCAAAACTCGACCCAGTATAGTCTGACCACGCTCATGGGTTGACCAAGTGAATCCAATGAGTTCAAACTTTCAGGTCTACAAAGAGCCTAATAAGGGAACTTGGCTCTAAATCAAATACGGTCCTTCCCATGAAACTTTGAACGAATCCAAATCTCGTAAATCAAGCTCAAGTTAGTTTCGGCTTTCCTCCCTTAGAAGCCGTAACTTTCCATTTGTCTACTATTTTAATTTGACGTCAAAGAGCACCGGTAAAACAATAACATCACAAGATATTAATTAAGTTCCTAAGTGGTGCACACTTGTAAAAATTAGCATTGACAAGAAGAATCCATGTAAGAAGAATCCATGTTTAATACGTTTCTTACAGCTGGCACCAAAAAGATACATTGGCCACGGGACCGTAACTTGGGCCGCAAGAAAAACAGCTTGGCCCCCAAGATATGCGCAAAGCATATCTGACTGCCCCCAAACCTCCGAGAAAATTACAAAATATGACTGGATCCAAGAATAAATGAGGGCTGGTCTGCGGCTTGACGAAGGATTCTTTTTAACCGAACCAATTGGTCCCACCAATTTCTATACATCATGATCTTCGGAAGCTCATAACAACCAATAAGCCATCCTGAATCATAAAAACAATGTGCTTGTGATTGAAGTGACCAACTGATCCCACCACTAATCAATACGATTAATAATCAATCACCTATTTCAATGTGTGGCCCACTGATGTTCCCGACACAGACTTGGTTGTGAATCATGAAATATTCGAGGCAAGTTTGGAAGCTTAAAAAAAAACTCAAACGACCTTTTCCAAGAACGTCAGCCCCACCCCCCAAGGTCACGAGACTAACCACAAAGCTAACCATGGTTAGTGTAAAACCCCCACAAAACCCCCGGAACCGACTATAAAAGCCCTACCCTAGGAAACCTTCTCTACCATTCCAACCAAACCACGCAAAACAGGAACAAGTCCTCTTGCCTTCTTCTTACCAAGGAGGAGATTTTCGCTTGTGCAGATGATGAATTCCAGGCCATCTGTCTCCGTTGTGAAGCAGCTTCTGCTGGGGTCGCGGCCCTATTCCACGGCGATCGTCCGCGCGGCCGGCAACCGGCCGGCGTGGGGTCGGTTTTCGGTGGCGGGTGTAAGGAACGAGAGCAGCTTGTCTACGGGCGCCGCGGTTGCTGAGGACGAGAAGTCGGCTGAGGGTTCTCCGGCGAGTGGGCCCCGGGATGAGAAGAGGGTGGCCAGTTATTGGGGCATAGCTCCGTCGAAGATGGCGAAATCGGACGGCACCGAATGGAAGTGGAACTCCTTTCGAGTACTCTCTCAACGCTCTCTCTTTCTCTTGAATGAATGAATATGGAGTGGGGTTGTTGAAATCCGGATGATGCGAATGTGAATGTTGTGATGGGCGGTCGGGATGGATCGCAGTACGCATACCCATACACGCAGGCAACCGACGATGATGATGATGGCATCTGTAAGTTGCTGTGCGTGTAGATCTAAATACCTGGTGGATATGCGTATTCAACTTCTTTCTGTTTTTGTTTCTTGTTTCTCCTTTTGAAGTGAGTGAATGATTTAGAAAGCTGTTTGTGGATGATGATCTGTTGATTGTGTTGATGTTGGTGGTGATGATAACAGCCATGGGAGGCGTATACGCCGGATATGTCGATTGATCTGAAGAAGCACCACGTTCCGATCACGATCTTGGACAAACTCGCTTTTTATACGGTCAAGGCGCTTCGATATCCCACCGACGTCTTCTTTCAGGCAATTTCATTTCATTTTTATTTCTCCCTGTACATACAATATTTTGTATTACGGTTAGAGGTAGTTTGATGGGTCTGCTTGCTTAAATCATAGCCCACAAGTGACTTTATATTAAAGAAAAATTTTAAGATTCTATTCAGGGTCCATTTGGATGGGACCCCAGATTTTTGTGCGAACTAAACATGTAGCTGGATTGTAGGGGCAAACCTGAAATTTTTATGCGGGATTTGGAGGGCTCGACCCAAAATTATTATATGGATCTTGAAAGTAGACCCAAATTTTTTTTCTAATGGGGAAGCCCCTAAAAGGCATGTAGGTCTGCCTAAAATTAGGTGTAGCTTATGGGGTTTGGACGGCTCGGATTGATCATATGAAAACATTTTTAATTTTTTTCATCCCAGTATCTTTTGTGGGAAAATGAAAGTGTGCCTTTGGCATACCTTTTTGGAGTTGCTCATAAACGTGTGCATGTGTCCTACTTCCGGTAAAGTGGGGTCGTGACCATCTGTCTTTATTGACTAGTATATTTTAGAAAAGAAAAATTCGAATACATGGAGTTTTCAACCAAATCGTTTACAAATACAGTATATTTTTTTTTATATAGTTTTTTCAGATGAGTTCTTTTCAATTTTAGATGACTGTTTTTCTAATTTTTTAAATGACACTAATGTTTTATTTAAAATAAGGATTGTTACCTAAGAAAATGGCTCATTTTAAAGAAGTGAAAAACTTATTTTATGTTTTAAAACAATTAAATCTTCTCTTTTTGAAAGCTTTAAAAATGTAAAAGATTTATTAATACTTTTTTCGTAGAGGGGCTCAATTGTAGAAAGCCAAAAGCCCAGCCTGCCCTCATGTGAATGCAAAAAATTGCATTCTAATGTAGCACAACCAACTAAACTAAACTACATTCTTATGTAGTCAATTAACCCGGGCTCAGGATCAACCTATGTTATGCAGTCTGGGCTTGGGTTAGGGATTTAAGGTTCAATTTTCGGCGTGGCCGGGCTGGGAATGAGGATTAAATTTTGAGCGGGTCCTGGATTTTGTTCAGCCCTGCCCATGAACAAGGTGTGTGTGTCCTTTTTCATGTTTTGTCCCCATCTTTTGACTGAATTCTCTTTCGTTTGCATGTGTGTATATACTATATAGAGCTTTTTTACCTGTGAAAATTTCAATTCTTCACTGTAATGGGATCCCTCAATTAAAGAAAGTTGAAAAAAATCACAGGAAAAAATACGTTTGGGTATATTTTATTCTTGCACAAATGGAGTGTTCGGGGAACTAGTGAGGATTATTTTTTCCCTCTGCAAAATTGCAAGATATCCTTTTTAGCAGAGCACTCACTAGTTCATATTAGATTCAAAATTGCCACAATTTCTACATGATGGTTCCTTTACCTCTAAACCTGCTTGTGGGTTTTAGATCTGGATATGAGTCCAGCAAGGGGACTAAAATAGGCCCTTCCATGAGCTGTAGCCAAACCGAGCTCGACTTAGCTCGCTGAATGCTGTCTCCTCATCTAGGAGGAAAGCAAGAGAGGACAATAAGCTCTTAAACATTTTGGTGCTGTGGTTTGTTTGCAGAGGAGGTATGGATGTCGCGCAATGATGCTGGAGACAGTGGCAGCAGTGCCGGGCATGGTGGGAGGGATGCTCTTGCACTGCAAGTCACTGCGACGTTTTGAGCACAGCGGGGGATGGATCAAGGCTTTGCTGGAGGAGGCCGAGAACGAGAGGATGCATCTCATGACTTTCATGGAGGTGGCCAAGCCAAAGTGGTACGAGCGTGCCCTCGTCTTCACTGTCCAGGGCGTCTTCTTCAACGCCTACTTCCTTGCCTACCTCGTCTCCCCCAAGCTCGCCCACCGCGTTGTGGGCTACCTGGAGGAGGAGGCCATTCACTCCTACACTGAGTTCCTCAAGGAGCTTGACAAGGGCAACATTGAGAACGTCCCCGCCCCGGCCATTGCCATTGACTACTGGCGCATGCCCCCCAACTCCACTCTCAGAGATGTCGTCATGATTGTCCGGGCTGATGAGGCACATCACCGCGATGTTAATCACTTTGCATCGGTAAATCTTTTCTATTTGTTTTGCTAGAACATGCTTGTAAATTTTATTGCTCCTTATATATATATATATATATATTGAATTTGAGATGGTTGTTGTTGATAGTCTTGTGTATTGGAATTGCAGGATATCCATTACCAAGGACATGAGCTGAGGGAAGCTCCAGCTCCGCTTAATTACCATTGAGGTTTGACGGGAATTCTACTGGTGATTAGTGTAAATAAATAATGGTACTCTAATACTGCAATATCTAGGACTTAAAAGAAAGATATTGTTGAGTTCTTGATTTCATGAGTTTTAAAAGGATTTCTCTTGAGTATGATAAGTACGTTGGTTGTCAGCTGTAATTAACAGGCTTGACGTCCATCTGTGTGCAAGTGGTAGCTAATATGACTTGTCAATCTTTGAATATGACTTTGTTAATCTTTCTTTCTGATTTGAAATATCAGGAGCAATTTCTAATGATACTAAGGTGTTCTATTTCTTTTTGGTTTGAGTCATGCTAATTGAATTCCTCGAATTGTATTTCTACAAGGTGGTTAAAAATGTGGAACTATAGGTGAGTATGAAAAAAAAAAGGTCTAGGTCCTATTCATATCTTCACATATTTCATCCTCCCTCAACACTCATAATCCCTTGGTGGATCTAATTTTCCCATAGTTTCTGTTGCATTCAATTTCTGTATTTTATGCACACAAACAACCGCTAGGTGTTTTGTCTTGCACTGAATCCTGGACCACCTTGAACTCTCACATGACAGGGTACAAGGCTGTTTATTTCAGGAACCGCCTTAATATACTGAGTAAACGGAATTTCTGAGACCCACCCTAAATCCATTAGTTGGTCTCACCTTTGGAACTCAAGAGTCAGTAGAATACTGTACCACTTGTATCATAAATGAAATTTCCTAAAGATATATGTTCATCAGTAAATTTAATCATTCCTATTATGTAAATTACATATGTAAAATCGGCCAATCATTCAGTAAAACCTTAGCCCTCCAGAAGTCTTGTGCTTTATTGTTCTGCATATGTTTATTATCATTATTTTTATGGCAAGGAACCAGTAGATCCCCCTTGTTGATCATTGGTAAAACTTCGGATACACAACGATATTCACTAGCACTATATATCAACATGTTTAAAATTGGAGCCATGAACTTCTTGATAGCTGAAGAAATTCTCAGCCTTGAAAAAGATTTCCCCACAGCCGTGATGGGGTTGCTCTTGTCCATGCTTCACTGTATTTTTTTTCACCTCTGAATGGATTGATCACCTGGGATTAATGCAATCCATTGGTGCGTAATGGGCATTGGTCCTGAGATTGATCACCTATGTTTTCATTATGAATTAAGGTTGAGATCATTTAATTAGTTTTAATATTGCAAACATCCTAAACTAAATATGTTAGAATCGTTTGATTGTCTTGATATTGTAAACATCCTCTACCCTAGTGCAGAGTTGCCCATCATTAGCCTATTCTGATATTCCCATCTAATTTTTACTTGCATACACCAATACTAGCTAGCAATTTTATCATGACAGTAGAATGATGCAGACATGGAAGTCATAACTAAAGCATGGGGTGCCTATTTTGATTGGATTTAAAAAAAAAAAAAACAGAGGATGCTTTTAAAACATAAAAAAGCAGGACAAAATCCAATGTTTTAAGCTCTAAAAATCAAATGTCTTACTTATGTTCTCTAAGTCTGTGGGGATTTATGACTTTAATGAAGTGGAGGTTAGAGATATTTTGGAATCTATTAAAAGTTTTTCGAGGTACTATTATTGTGTTCTTATTATAGAGAGCTATTTTTCTAATGTGACCCCTTGGGTCTCAAAGGGAAGGGCTTATCCAAAGAAGGTTTCAATTCCTCTTTAATGAAATTCAGGTATTATTTAACATATCAATATTTGCTTTCGACACTAGAGTAGGTAAGCAAATGTGATGCCGGATGCTTTACCTAATCAGAGTCTTCGCTTGGAATGGTTTTATCTTGTAGTTATTTTATGAGAGGGGTACAATGCTCTTGTTTCTTTATGTTATTTCACTCTTTTTCTTTGTATTGTTCTCTCTTTATGACCCTTTCTCTTGCAATAAAAGTTAACTTACTGATAAAAGGAAAAAACAATTTTGATTCAAGGGAATTCTTCTTGATGATAAATGTGGAATAGTAATTTTGAGAATTTTCAATTTATGGAGAATCTATACATTTAGAGGGTGTTCATGGGCCATGTTGGGGTGTTGGCTTAGAGATCAGGCCTGTACATGGGCTTGAACCTCAGGCCCCAAAAATATATCACACCCTACTGTGTCAAATAAGCACGGCCAAGCCAGGATGAGGGCTTGAAAATATTTAGTTTGCCCTGACCCATTTACCAATGCAGAAAACTAAACTCAGATGCAGCCGACTGACCTAAAATTCTAGCCAAAAATCAAAACTAATAGGGCCATGGCGGGCTGGGTCGCAAAGGGGTGTCCATTTGTCCAAGTATCAAAAGCCTCTTATTCCGAGTAAAGTAGATATGAAACTCATTTTTAGGTGTAGGAGAAACTATAAAATCAAGATTTGGACTAAAGCATATACAACTAGGAACATTCGGATCCGGATCCTGTTTGTTCATAGTGGAGGATGCAAACGCAGCAAACCATATAGTTATTACAGCCATCTTTCTATTAAAAATATACAAGGTTTAATGGGCTTGAGTTATTAAAAACATACAAGGTTTAATGGGCTTGAGTCATATTGATGTTTGAGGATCTATTTAGCAATGGTGCCACTTGTATATTTAGAAATTTTGTTTTGAGCCCTTTTATCCAATTATACTAATGCACTTTGATTGAAGTCCGAAACACTTCTTTTTTTTTTTTTTTTCCGTGGTTGATATCTAATCACATCTAATCCCAATACACCACAAGACTGGATCCCAATCCGAGTCCAGATCCACCGTTGGATCCATTTGAATCCATAGCCTCTCTCTCTCTCTCTCTCTCTCTCTCTCTCTCTGGTCCATTTCAGAATTCCTCTGGATATCCAAAATGTTTCTACTCCATGGGCAAGGATACTTGGCCAATCATATCCATTGGATTGATAGATTATCAAAGCATTACGCGGCCACCGCGACTGATTTAAAGCTCACGAAGAAAATTTCATCAGGTTTTTAAAGGAAGGGTTCCTGATGCAAAGACGAATCTGGACTGAGAGTGGCATTTCAAAGGTATATACCCTACCTTTGGAGTTAGCTTCACAAATTGGCTGGGATCCACTTAGATGAAATGTCTATCGATGGGGAGGAGGGCAGATGGACAGGTGACCTTATGGACAAGGGGAGGCCAAAAAATTAGCCCCATGAGATTATTCTAGTACTTGATTTTACTGCATTATAGTTTACAACTACGGAAAGTTTAATGATTATAAAATTGGACTTAGTATTAGATCATGGGATGACCACAATATGAAATGGGCTACACCGATCAAAGGAGGCTTCAGTGGCCCTGTAGAGGTGGAATCTACATGCGGTGCGAGAATTTTTTTTTCTTTTACCAACTCTGAATTCCAAAATTAATTGGGAGCTTGTATTCCCATTATCTCAATTTCTTATAAAAATAAGATAATAAATTAATAAATAAAAAAAAATTGACAACATTTCTTGATTCTCTTTTGTGGTTTTCACATCTGGTGGGCTTACATCTGGTGGGCTCCTGAGAAGAGAAGGCCAAAAGAAGGAAAGCAAGCACTAAATGAAAGTCAACCATAAATCTTCAAGAGCACGAGGAAGACCAATAGAAGCCAGAAACTTCCCCAGCCGTTCCGTTCCCCTTCACTGTTGCGGCTACATCCTCCTCCTCCAACAGCCACACCCACACCCACACCCACACCCACAGAAGAAGAATAATTAGAATAAGAAGCTGCTGCTGCTGCTGGTGATGGTCCTTCTTGATAGGAGGGGAAAAAACTACTGAGGACATGAATTATGATTAGCAGTATGAGAGGACCCACTATCATTCTCCCCAGAAAATATATCAGCAGTAACACCACCACAGGGACAACGACAGATTCACTCACAAAGTATATCATCAGCAGCGATAGCAGTGGGATGATGAAGACGAAGGAGACTGTCGTGTCTTCCACCTCCGACATCATTGCTGCGCTGTTCCACAGGGTCGGTCCACATGTTACCAAAATCAACAGGCTAATAATCAGAGATGGAACCAAAGGCGATGGGCCACCGCCCGCGCCTCCCATTTCGACCGTTATCCTTGCTAGTTAACTGCACCACATGTGGTAGTGATGATGATGATAATGGGACGGCTTTTCTTGAGTCTTGAGGGAATGGGAAACTAGAAGAGCATGCGGGTTGGGGTTGAGCTACCTCCATGACTTGCAAATTACAGAATTTTCTTCACTATGTTGGACCATAGTCGATCACATTGACAATGCTAGTAATATATTAATCTGTTAGGTAGGCTAGAGTTGAGGGATAATCCAATCAAATTGATAGGGAGACTCCACACCTTATTATAGTAATCAACTTTGATCTCATTAGTTTCATTAAGTAGGCCCTTGAGATGAGAAAACGAACAATGTTGGTTAGAAGGTAGGAGAGTAACAGGTGCACCACAATTTGTACATGGGGTGGGAGTCAGTTGAGGTCTGAACCAACATTTCCATTTGGTTGATAATATGATGAATGGAACATGGTGCAAATAAACGGTTAAAATGTTAGGAATGCCTATTCTCATATTTGGTGATAATATAGGCGTGAGGATGCTGTTCATACTTGATGATGATATGGGCATTTTAGGATTGGACGACTTGTGAGTTATTTAGTTAAATGGAGGAATGGGTGCAATCACAGTGGAGTTCCCCATGGGCTACCTACTACAGTGGTTATCTAGAAGTTAAAAAGGCACTAAAAAAATTGTGTAAACTTTGTTTGGGCAACTACCCTCTTGTGCGTCTACTTAATATTTGAAAGTATTCCAGCAGATGGCATGCGTGATGCACGCGGAGAGAGAGAGAGAGAGAGAGAGAGAGAGAGAGAGAGAGAGAGAGGGCAAGGAGCTGGGCCTGTGAAACTCATAGACCTTGTTTGTAGGACGCAAACAAGTTGAGCCGACCGAACTAGACCAAGTTTAATCTTGAGCATAATAAGGTATCCAAGGATGAGCTAAAGCTTGAATCAAGATTGACAAGCGCAGCATGACCTTCCGCTTTTTCAAGCTTGAATAAAGAGCCAAGCCAATTCAACCTTGATGTCCTTGATACTTTTGCACCCCACTGTATAAATAAAATTACAAATATTGGTAATATATAAGGGAAATTTTCAAATAAGGCCTTAAGTTTTTATATTATTTTAAAAAATGAAACAAGTGTTAAAAGTTCTCAATTTAGTCCCTAAGTTATAAAGTTAGTAAGTTTTCAATAAAGGACATTTGGCCATTGAAAAAAAAATTTGAAACTTTTTTCCTCAATTTTTTTAAAATACCTAAATTACCCTTCATTTAAATCCATGACATGGTTCCTAACAGCCACTACATGCAGCTAGTTGCTATAGAGATGCTAGTTGAATTTGATCATCATGAAAACACTATAAAAAAAATGAGGAGAATATAGAGAAAGTAAAGGAGAGTTTTAATTCAATGAAGGGTGAATTGGGTAATTAAAAATATTGAGGGATAAAGTTCCCAAAAAACAGCTTTAAATGGACAATTGTCCTTAATTGAAAACTTCCTAAAACGATTAGGGACTAATTTGAGAATTTTTGAAATTATGTCCTTTTTTGAAATATGGTAAAAACTTAAAGTCTTATTTGAAATTCTCCCTGCATATAATAATATGTATAATTATATGCACCATTTATAGGATAACAAAAACAATTGAGAAGCAAACCAAGCTGAGTTCAAGCAGAGCCTTAATGACTCGAGTTTGATCTTGAGCCCAGTAGTGCCAAGTCAAGCTGTCTCAGCTTGTTCACGTCCCTACTTATTGAGGATCAAGTAGGACTAGCCTAGCCGATGGGGTTTGAGTAGGACTTGGTTTGTATTTGTGCACCCAAAATTGACCCCCAGTGCGACAGTTTGATAAAAGGGAAGTTAGGTGCAATTCAGATCAGGCTTAGGTTGAGCATGTATAGCAGATTTTGGCTTACCAAAATACAATTCCGGTCAGGCTCAGGTTGGGCTGATAACCGATCAGACCTCCGTTACACCCATACTAAAACAAACAGTTTTCCATTTTGGAAGTATTCTTGACCACATTACTGTTTTACAGTGCAACTAGGGACACAGATTCCTCACCCTACCCACCGACTCAACCCAAAGTCAACTCTGTAAAGAAAGTCAGATTTTAGGTTTGCATTTGGTACTATGTTGGTAAATGGGTGGGTTGGGTGCAGGTTGAGTCAATATTTCCTACCAGACTCTTCAACAACAGTCGACCAGTTCTCTATCTTGCTATCGAACTAGCAGCAGGGATTTGGATTGACAATTCCAAGCTTATTAATAAATGGTTTTGGTCTAGGTTGGATCTATTCTTATAGCCACCCTGATGGTCAATATGACTTATTATTGGCCAAGTGGGTCCAAACTAATTGGGTTCAGTGTCTTAGGTAGTTTTCCTAATTGTATTAGAAATTTTCTATTTGTTAAACAATAGTATTTTAATAGGATTAGGACTTTCCTTTATCCAAAAATAGAGTTTTTGGGGGATAAGGAAGTGATATATATGATGTAATTTGTAGTCCTAAATATATGTAGAGATTCCAAGGTTGTGAATTTATAGATTAGGGGAGAACCTAGTGCAAATTGGTTTCTCGTGGATGTAAGCATCTTTGCCGAACCACGTAAATCTTTTGTTTTCTTGTTTGGTTGATTGTTGATCTTGGTTGCCTATAAACATGCGCATAACGGTGGTTTCATATCCACAACAAGCGGTATTAGAGATCCGTTTACGCCGACAGACTCGTTTCGAGCTGATCTACACGCTTGTAGAAGAAGATTGACTGTTTGACGGTCAATGAGGAGTTTGACCAATTAGGATCTTAGAAGACTATTTCTGCGATATTTGAGCCATCCAAAGTCGAATTTTTGATCTGTTTCTTCCGACGTGCTTGTGTTGACGAGATTTACAATGTAGTGCAGGAGTTGAGGCAAGTGTTAATTGTTTGTTTTTTCTATTTTCTTAATTAAGATGGAGAACAATACTATGAACACTACCATGGTTAAGCTCAACCGTCCAATTGGTTGATCTGGAAATTGAAGATGGAGGATATCCTCTATAGCAGAGACCTCTATGATCCCATTGAAGGGGATAATGCCCAACCAACAAATATGAAAGATGTAGAATGGAATAAGATGCATAGAAAGACAATTGGTCACATTAGACAGCTGGTTGATAACAGCATATTTCACCACGTATTTGATGAAACTAATACACATACCCTTTGGACGAAGCTAAAAGCAAGGTATGATAAAAAGGCTACAGTAAATAAAACCTTATTGATCAGAAAGCTAGTGAATATGAAATTCAAGGATAGTGGTCAAATAGAAGATCACATCAATGAGTTCCAAAGTGTGGTCAATCAGTTAACTACAATGAAGATGATCCTTGATGATGAGATGCAAGCTTTGTTGCTTCTGAGTTCTTTACCGGATACATGGGAGACATTGATTGTTTCCATGAATAACTCTACTCCAGATGGTGTGTTGTCCATGAGTTAGGTTACCAGTAGTTTACAGAATGAAGAAACTAAAAGAAAAACTGTAGGTATAGATAATGCACAGGCCTGTGTTACTAAGAACCGGGGAAAGAGTAAAAGTGGATGGCCAAAGGGGGGTCGTGGCAAGTCTAAAAGTGGATCACAAACTGGAAAAAAGTCTATAAAATGCTTTTTCTGTGCAAGACGAACTACATCAGGATAAATTGTTTTACCTTGAAGAAACAGAAAGGATCCAGTAATAAGAAGAAGAATGACGGTGAAATACTACAGCTACTTTGGAACATGAAGTAGTGGTGTTCACCAGCGGTGATGATGAGTGTTTGAGTGTTGCAGATGATCATGTTGAGTGGGCTTTTGACACAACAACATTTTAGCATGCTACTCCTTGTAAGGAGATGTTCACGACGTACAAAACAGGTGACTTTGATACTATGAAGATGGGCAACACGAGTCATTCAGAGATTGTTAGTATCAGTGATGTCGGCATTAAAACCGATATTGGTTGCACAATGGCACTAAAAGATATATGACATGTTCCTGATCTACGGTTGAATCTGATTTCTAGAACTACATTGAATTGTGTAGGTTATGAGAATTACTTTGAAAATAGCAGATAGAAGCTCACCCGAGGTTCTCTTGTTATTACAAAAAGGAAAACCAGTAACACGTTTTACAAAATACATGTGAAATTGTGCAAAGGTGTGTTAAATGCTGTTCAATAAAATTCCTCTCTGAATCTATGGCATAAGAGACTTGGTTATATGAGTAAGAAAGGCTTACAGATGTTGGCAAATAAGAATCTAATTCCTCGCTCCAAAGGTATATCCCTTGACTCTTGTGATTATTGTTTGTTTGGCAAATAGCATGGGGTTGCTTTCTCTTCGACATCAAATTGAAATCTAATGTGTTAACTTTGGTATATTCTAATATTTGTGGTCTCATGGAGGTAGAATCATTGGGTGGCAATAAGTTCTTTGTCACATTTATTGATGATGCATTCAGAAAAGTTTGAGTTTATGTATTAAAATCAAAGGATTCAGTGTTCCAAATTTTTCAACAATTTCATGCAATGGTTGAAAGAGAAACAGGTAAGCTCTTGAAGTGTCTCTGTATAAATAATGGGGGTGAGTTTACACTCAACCAGTTTAGAAGCTATTGTTTGAAGCATGGTATTCGACATGAAAAAACAGTTTCTGGTACTTCACAGTACAATGGTATGACAGAGAGAGTGAACTGCACTATTCTTGAAAAGATGAGATGTATGATGAGATTGGTACGATTGCCTAAGGCATTCTGGGATGAAGCCATTTTGACTACTAGTTATTTGATTAACAGATCTCTCTCAGTTCCTTTAAATTTTGATCTTCCAGAGAGAAGATAGACAGATAAAAATGATTCCTATTCACACTTGAAGGTGTTTGGATGTAAGGCGTTTGTACATATATCAAAGGAGCAGCATTTAAAGTTGGACGATAAGGCGGTGAGTTACATCTTTCTTGGCTATGGTGGAGATGAGTTTGGTTGCAGGTTACGAGATCCAAATAAGAGAAAAATTATCAGAAGTAGGGATGTGGTTTTTCATGAATACCAGTTCTTTGGAGATGTTGATAGTATTGATAAATCTTTTGAAACAGTTGATGGAGTGGTTAATCTCACACCAACTCCTTTTCTAGTGCAAACTACAGGTGGAGAAGGTAGACATAACGATCCGAATTGTGATGAGGCACAAGGGTTGCCAGATGATGAGGGTGTTGAGCAAGGGAGCTACAGTCTCCTCGGTTAGAAACCACAAAACCTTAAGTTAGGAGGTCTATACGAGAGCGTCAACCATCAACTAAGTATCTTACATCTGAATATAATTTGCTTACTAATGAGGGGGAGCCAAGGAGCTTCCGATAAGTAATGACTCATGATGATAAAAATGAGTGGATAAAAACTATGCAGGATGAGATGAGTTCTTTGAAAAAGAACAAGGTTTATGAGCTGGCGCAACTTTCTAAATATAGGAATGTTCTAAAAAATAAATGGGTGTTCAAGCTGAAAAAAGATAAGAATGGAAAACTGGTGAAGCACAAAGCACAGTTAATGGTAAAAGGCTTCACACAAATGAAGGGTATTGACTTCGATGATATTTTCTCTCTTATTGTGAAGATGACTTCTGTCAGAATTGTATTGGGTCTAACTACCAGTATGGACATTGAGCTTAAACAAATGGACGTAAAGACTGTGTTTCTTCATGGTGACTTAAAAGATGAAATCCACATGATTCAACCAAAGCGGTTTGAAGTAGAAGGAAAAAAACATATGGTTTGCAAGTTGAAAAAGAGTTTTTACAGGCTAAAGCAAGCACCGAGACAGTGGTACAAGAAGTTTGATTCATTCATGTTGAGTCGTAGGTACTGGAGGATGGCTGCAGATCACTGTGTTTATGCTAATAGTTGGACAAGACAGCAAGTTGATTGGCAAGTTGAAAGAGGAGATGTCAAAGTCGTTTGACATGAAAGACTTGGGTCCTGCACGAATGATATTGGGCATGCAAATACGTTGTGATAGGAGTGCCAAGCAGCTGTGGTTGTCAGAGGAGAAATATATTAAACGAGTACTCAAACCATTCAACATGAAGAATGCTAAGCCAGTTAGCATAGCTCTAGCCAGTTACTTCAAACTAAGCAAACACTTGTGTCATACTACAAATGATGAAAAAGAACGGATGGCATCTGTTCCTTACTCTTCTACTGTGGGGAGTCTTATGTATGACATGGTTTGCACATGGCCAGACATTGCTTATGCTATAGGTTTAGTAAGTAGATTTCTATCTAACCCTGGAAAGAGCATTGAAAGCAGTGAAGTGAATTTTCAGGTATTTGAGAGGTACTTCCAAGTTGTGCTTATGTTTAAGAGGCTCAAAATCAGTAATGGAAGGTTTTACTGATGCTGATTTTGCAGCCGATCTTGATTGTCGGTTGTTGACTTTTGGTTATTTATTTACTTTTGGAGGGAGAGCTATCTCCTGGCAATTGAACTTGCAAAAGTGTACAGCACAATCTACAACTGAAACGAAATAAATAGCTGCTAATGAAGTAGGGAGAGACATACTTTAGTTAAAGAGATTCCTTCAAGAATTGGGTTTGAAGCAAGAAGAATATGTAGTTTACTGTGATAGTCAGAGTGCTATAGATTTTAGTGAGAATGCTACATATCATGGTCGCATGAAACACGTTAATGTCAAGTACCATTGGATTCATGAGGTGATCGAGAAGAACTTCAGGAAGTTAGAAAAGATCATACAGACAAGAATCCCTTGGATATGATGACAAAGCTTGTGTTTATAGGAAAGCTGGAGCCATGTTCAAAGTTGGCAGGGCTGAACTCCTAGTGAGGGGTTCAGGGTGTCTTCCCCATGGTCTGGATGGGGAGATTGTCGGCCAAGTGGGTCCAGATCAATTGGGTCCAGTGTCTTCGGTAGTTTTTCTAATTGTATTAGAAATTTTCTATTTATTAAAAAGTAGTCTCTTAATAATATTAGAACTTTCCTTTATTTAGGAATATAGTTCTTGGTGGATAAGGAAATGATGATTATATATATAATGTAATCTGTAACCCTAAACATATGCTGAAATTCCAAGGCTATGGATTCATAGATTGAAAGAGAGCCAAGTGGAAATTGGTTTTCCATGGATGTAGGCATATTTGCTGAACCACGTAAATCTCTTGTCTTCTTGTGTAGTTAATTATTGATCTTGGTTGGCCACGCACATACGCGCACAATGGTGGTGTCATATCCATAACACTTGAACCTGTCTTGGTTGAGTTTGATCTATTCTAACCTTGTTAAGGTCACATTTATTGGATGGTTGAACCCATAAACTCCTTGCCCTAAGCATTGCAGATGCTAGACAAAGTTGTCTTCAAGGCCCTGTTTGTTCACCATGGAATAAAATAAAGAGCTATCATTACTTGTTGCTTACAATCTTCATAAAAATAAGTACAAGTAAAAAATATATATATAGTTGTTAAAATCTTATTTCACTCTATTTTTTATTATAATACATGGCAAACATGTAGACCTTTAATTCTTTTCTTTTACACCTAATAAAAAAAACTAAGCCATTTAAATGAGAAGAAAAGTGGCAAAAGCAGGATAATATTGAAAAGTTTTTATGCAACCTTGAGGTTTTTAGTATGAATGGTTAGCAAAGTAAGTTTAATAAGCTATCAGAACCAACTGATTGCAAGTTTGAATCCTACAATGAACAACTTGGCATGGAAATAAATGTGTGCTAGTAGTGTCGACTGGGTTTCACTTGAGGGGAAGTCTTGAGGAGTGAGCTCTACTCAAGGGATGATACAGAAAAATATATTTTCGTTGCCTTCTCTAACATCTCAAGATTTTAGAAGCAATGGTTAGCTGAAGAAAGTTACTATGGTATCAGAGCTAATTAGTTGTGAATCCGAGTCCTAAGAATAAATGCGTATTGCCATAAGTGTGCTATGAGAAATAAGTTTCTCGCTAAAGAGGAGAAAACAATCATAAATCAATTAAAAAAAACATATTTTTACTATAAAGGGGGTTGCATGTAACCATTTAAAAGGTCTTTTCATTTATCCTTTTTGAAAGGGATTGGAAAATATTTCTCTTACATGCTATCAAGGCTGTGGCTTAGTTGGTTTAAGCCTTAGGTTTGCTCCCCAAGGCATCAAATTTGACTCCTGCCTCTCGCGTTATTCAGGTACTATGTGTGTGGTTATGTATATACGTCCTAGGGTTAGTCCTTACTCGTCATAATCGGATAACCTCTGGGCCAGAGGCTGAACTGCAGAGGGATACCCTAGGTCATCAAAAAAAAAAAAAAAAACATAGCTAAATTCGATAAGGAAATTTACTTAGCTATCTTCAATTCCTCAACTAGCTTGCAACTTCCAATTCTCACTTTCAGTAGAGAAGATTCCATGGTGCGGAGGTTTGAATAGATTGGATTGAAGAGTTGGTGCTATGAAGTGATTAGAACTAGGTTAGTTTAGATTTATGATGTGATTAAATTTGCAATTAGGTTAATATCGATAAATAGCCCAAACTATTCTCAATGAAAAATAACAAAGTACATTTATACAAGATGTAATTCTTAGATTTCATCTTAGTGGTTCTATGATTCGATCCTTCAAACTTGGAATTTCATTAATTATTATATCAAAAAGTAGCTTAATGGGGGCTACATGCAGATTACTCCATTCATCTTAGAAGACAATTACATATTGTGCACTCTGTTTCCAAAAGTTGTTTGGACTCAATACAATACCCAATAGCTCAAGGGAGTCTTGAGTGAGTTCCGGTTGAATTGCTTGACTTTGTTGAGCTGAGTTTAACTGGACGAGTCTGGTCTAATTTTTAACCATGATGTTATAAAAATAGTACATACAATAAGGATGTAAAATCCAATACAACACTTTGAACACCTCCTAATTATACATTCATGTTGAAAGCTGCACAATCTTGGTATAATCTATGATGAACTCATCATTTCCATATCCAACACAGTTTGGAATGTTCTATAATATGCAGTTGAACAAACTTTACAAGAAGTTATAGAGGATCAAGAAGAGCAACAGGAGCAGCAAGGATCCTATTCCATACCCATCTCCGTCATGGCCGTAACTAGTCATCGAGCGTTCGCCCCTAGAAAGCATGGGTGCATAAGGGAAGAATCTACTAAGCAAGTGAATTACCAATAGCAGTAGAAGCGGAATGATGAAGACCATAGAGAAGTTAGTTTCCCGCGTTTCTAGAAGAAGAAAGGCGGTGTCCAGTAGAATTGGTCCACAGATGACCAGTCCCAAAGCTACAACCATCAGAGAGGGGACAAGTGGAGATGGCCCAGATCCCATCTCTCTCTCTCTCTCTCTCTCTCTCTCAGCAGCCTCCTCGAGAATTGATGAGAGGGGGGAGGATTATATCAAGTTCTCTTGCAGAGAAAAGACAAGACTGGTATTGTTTTTGGGACTACACTCACTATGTTTGATTCATGTTTTTGGCCGGTTAATCCTAATTGAGGCTTTTTGTTTGTGTAAGGATTTTAGTATGTTAGCTAAATTTATAGATTGAATAAAACTCTAGTTTTAGTTAATGTTGTATTTCTATTTATTTTAGACCAGGAGCTTGAAAAGGTCAAAGAGTCTCAAAATAACTAGAATGAAGGCATTTGAATTAAAAAGGTCATATTTCACAAACCAAACATCGAATATAGGCAAATAACTTACCGTTGGAAAACTTATTTCGAATAGATATCCGTACGTTCCAAGATTGTGTCAATCAGATCTGAAATGACAAAGTTATAGCATCGGAAAGTTTGCATAAATTATGATATCTAAATTTACAAAACTACAACGACGCGAATTTCTATTTCTATTTTAAGTAAGACTTTCCTGTTTTGTGCCAATTCCTATCTTGGTTGGATTACCATCATGAAATACGAAATTAGAGTTATAAAAAGTGATTTTCTCTCAATCCTAAGGGATTCATCTTCCTATTCTAAGTTGAAAATGCACATTGGAGATTACTTTATTCTCTAGAGCATTTATTGAGAGGTTGTGTTGAAATTGTTAAATTGTAAAATATATTGATTCTACTCTCTTGTTGAATATTGTCTTTTCTCTTTAAAAGGCTTATTCGTTTTGAGGGGCATCAAAACATGTTGGATCAAGTTCGAAGAAGGCTAACAGCGTGTGCGTCAATAAGAAAAACTTTAAGTCCTTTACGTTGTGTTTAACTAGACAGGGGTAGTAAATAGATCTTGTAACCTCTCTTGCATAGTATTTAATCTGAATTAAGACTGGTATTAGGTCTCATGGTTTTTTCCATTTGGGTTTTTCATATAGAAAAACCGCGTCCATCTCTTGTGCTGTTAATTGCTTTTTAACTTAGGATTAATTGATTGTTTATCTACATATACGAACTCTTTGTTGGGACCTTAACTTGTGTTAAGATTAGAATTCTTCAATTTGGTTAGTGATGGTCAGTAGGCTGAGGTTAAGACACATTATTAATAATTCGTCGAGGCGGTTAAAAAAATAGACAATGTGGCCACCATCATCTATGTCATATATAAAATTAACTCGGTTGTCCTTCTGGTGTAATAATTGAGGTGAATAAGATAAGGGTCTCATTTATTTTAATTTTTTGGCCGTAGACAAGGTTCCAAGATGCAATGGGGTCTTGCCATGTTGCAGGACGTGGAACAATCGCAACGGCATGTATGTCGTTTTCTTCGAAGCTGATTACAGGATGGATTTTAATCGAATTTCGCCAATAGCAGTGACAAGAGAGTCTAAATATGTCCAAGAGAATATGGATACAACCGATGCTTTTTCTGTTTTCTAAATATTTACTCTCTCTCTCTCTCTCTCTCACTCATTAAACTCAATTCTCATCCAAGTTGCACCGATTTAATGTCATGTTAACTAAATATGAGTAAGGATCCTATGAGGACAGGGCTTACAGAACTTTACATGATCAGGCTGAGGCGATAATCATCAGTGGAAGACCCATTTATTAATACAGACTGCTCAATTACAGATCTCCACCTGAGTTAGCACTCGTTTGTGCTTGGACCCGTGGGAGAGTCTGAATCATTTAATGGGTCACAGTTGGGTCCAGGGTCATAGGCCCGCCAAAAAAACAGACCCATTTCTTTTGTATTTCAAATTATATCGTTGAGAAAGAAGTATCATGTACCTAAAATTGCCTGACATTCCCACAGAGAGTCATTCCAGACTGGTGAACAGCCGAAACTTACAAATGATCACACAGGGTTGTCACAATGGAATGCCCACAGTATCTATCATCTACAATTTTATAAGGAACCTAATGAATTCTTTCTCAACAGTCCCTCTGGGGCAAGAATATTGTGGACAATGGCCAAGCTTGGCTTTCGAAGCTGGCAGATATGAACTGAGCCACAAATAAGAAATTAAAAGCTTGTAGATGCGGTTCACAGGTTTCAAATCATGCAATGAAGGAGCTTGCATTCCACTGTAGATTGGTCTGTTACATCTGCACTGCACTATATGATTCTCTTCACATAACATTTCATCTGATACATCATGGGCATAAAATATTGCAAAGCAATGTAATTCATCCTTGGGATTGAACTGTGGGCAAGTGGCATGTAAGTGGAATAGATTCTGTAGACATGCTAGCAATTCCATTCAAATGATTCTGTAGCAGACATGAAAGAAAACAATGAAGGAGAGGTATGTACCAGCACCACGGAATTTTCAGTTCATCACTGAAGGCCATAGACAAGTAAGGCTCCGACCCCTGCAACTCCGATCACCAGACCGAACAGCACCCCAATTGGTGGCAACCCTCCGCCAATTGCCTTTCCAGTGTTCACATCATAGCGTGCAAAGCGCTTCTTCGGTGCCCGGCATTGTGGGCAGGCATACGAATCCGGCTGCAAAATTCAGCAGTCCATCAATACACCAGTGCTAAGCTTACCAATTGTAGTCAGATTACAATGTTAGACGTGGGGAGATGGATTATGGTCTAAAAGCTTATATTTGAATAGCCAAGAACAAATGATTGTAGTACTATGGGTTTGCCTGTTCATCAAAAGGTTTCTGCAATGTGTAAATGAATCCACAGTCAAGACATATGTGAGTTGCTCTAGCCTGCCAAAACCCACCAAAACTATGGCCTGTTAGATGATCAAATTGTCTAACAAAATAGATGAAGAGAAGATGTAATGCCATGATAATAACAATAATAATAAAAAACCAAAGCCAGGGCTTCCTGCCTTTTGTGCCTCAGTTAACTTCCGCCCAAAGCGTGGAGGAGCTGGCCGCTTTGCCAGTCGTTTCACATCTACTTCTGCACCTCTGTCCACACAAACCAAATGAAGTAACAGGGTGCTTATTAATATCCTATCATCTTTTGAAAAGAACAAAGTCAAACATATATTATATTATAAAGCAATATCAGTGCAAAGAAACTCATGGCAGATTGTCTAGTGAAAGTTGGATGATGAGAGCTTTCTTTTACAGACACATTGTGAATGTTAAAAAAGCTATCTTCGTTTGATGACAGTAACCTTCTCAAGAGAAGTCCCCCAGAGTAACAAGCATCACAATAGCAGATGATGCTCTGCGCCTGGAATCCATAAGATCCAATATGGTTAACCCAAGTTCGGCTGGCCTTGGCTGCACATCATTCCAATCAATTTGGACCTTGAGTACAGATTCAGGGCTGGGCTTAGCTGCACATCAAGACCCATCAATTTGGACCTTGACTACAAATTTGATCCAAATTGGACTCAACATGGATCAGAAGGGGATTATACAAGAACACACCTACTGGAGCCCAATTCAAACCCAAAAGTAGTGATGCTCAGCTGAAGCACAGTTTTTGATTGGGTTGAGTTTGTTGTTGTTCAGGTGGGGCCTGACCCAAGCTTCATATATTACTAATAAAGAAGACATGGGACAATGGTGACTTGGGGACGGAGGGAGGGCAACTGACCTGCTGACAACAAAGTAGACAGAGTCGGGCTTGGCTTGGATGGCAGTTTTGGTGAATCCCAACTTATCTGCTGGCCAAAGTTCGTCGCCAAAGAAGCTGCTTGTGTACAACACTTGGTCCCCAGCCTTTAGCCCAGCCTTTGCCGCATTTCCACCATTCTCCACCGCCTACCAGTAATTATACATTCATGCCATATACATTACTTACTATGAACTGAAATATTGTTCTGTTATATTTTATTAGCTAATCTTAGCCACAAGGTTAGGGACACTTTCCCATTCTAGATCTGTGCATGTTTATATGTAGGTTTGAGGCCTACCTTCTCTCCCTATGATCTAATAATCTAAAGGAATGTACATTATTATAAGATGCACTTGTAAACAGGCCCCACTTCCATCCAACTGATAGATAAGAAAATTTCATTTTTATGCTGTGAGAGATAACCTATCTATAAGATGTTGGAGTTTCAACTCACCATGGATTTAATCACATTATGGAAGTGTGTCAAACTGCATTCTCAATACTACTCTTGACTGAAGTATCAATTAACAATCCATGGCCTGGAAAATTGTACATATGTGTGGGGGGTTAAACTAGGGTGATTAGAGGGTTCCACTACAGATAGAAAAATAGTTCAGATTTCTTCCAGCAGCACACTCTTAGGCTATTCGGTGTGATGTCTTTCCTAGCAGAAAAGGAAGAAAAAGAACATTTTTACCCTCAAAATAGAGAAGATTTTGATTTCCTATGAGAAGGGTAGGACCGTAGAGAGGAATCCTATGGAAATGAAAATACGCATATTGCGGGATTCTCTCATTGCACAAACACACACTAGATTCTTTACCGTCAAATTCAATCATATTTGTTAGATCTATCCAACTGAATGGAAAAGATCATATTCACGTCCATTGCAATTGCCTAACCAGGGGGTGGGGTTGAATATTTAAAAAGTTCACCACACCACCACCACCATCATCATAGAAATCTCATAAAGTTGGATAAGCTTGAAATGATATTGGCCCAGCTTATACTCTGTTCATGTGCAATACTAGAATCTCCTAACTTCTCACACGCTGCTGTTAGTTTAACAAAGGAATTTTCATTACCCACTCGCCCAATCTGGTTGGGGTCCACAGAAACTCATTCTAGCAAATTCTTTGATTGGGTGACAATTGGGTTACTGCATATTAAGAAAAGAAGAAAAAAAGCCTATTTAACATGTATATTTTTGAAGTGAAAAGGGAAAGGATGATCACATGGACTGTCCGTCCATCTCCTTCTTTAGATCAAATGGCTAAAAAGTGTCAGCCAGATCCTTAGCCACAAACACTTAAAACAAGCACCATGTTGGGAGTTGGGATGTACTACCGCACTAATCTACTCACAGAAATGACGACTCCACCACCTGGCTTTTGCCCCAGCGTGAGGCCCAAGGGCTTGTCAACTTCCACCTCAATGCTCTTTGAAGCACCTGCAGTCCTTGCACTTATCTCAAGCCCCCCTCTTCTCTTCCCCCTCACTGCAAGGCTGCACCTCTTTGTCACAGCTATGGAAAACACTCTTTTGGCATCTGACAAAGACAGCCCTTGGAGAGACGTTTTCTGTACAAGGGGGTATAATAGGATAAAAAGATCAGTTGGGGGGTTGGTGATTTTTTGTGGGAGTTGAATGAATGAATATAAATGCAACATCATACCTGATTTTGGGTGGGAAGGAGCGGTTTTTGTGGGGTGGTAGTTGGAGGAGTGGGTTTGAGAGAGTGCATTGAGATGGAGCAAGAAGAGGCAACAGATGGCATGCTTGGATCAATGTGATCAGATAGCACAACAGAGAAACATATGAAAAGGGAGAGATTAGAAATGTGGGAGTTGTGAACAGCAAGGTCCCCTTGGGATAACACATTTTAGGAGTGCAGAGGAGGAATATGGACCACTCACCAAAGAAATGGAGGTGGTGAGCACACGCTAATGGTTGAGGACGCACTTTACCCATCTATACTGGTGCAATCCGTGTCAAGCCGGACCTGAATATGACCCACCCAACTTAAATTTAAGGTGTTGTGCTCGATTGCGATTTTGGGTTTAACATCTGTCGACCGAACCTGAGCTTGTGTTGGCCATCCTGCCTCGTTACCCAACCCAACTCAATCCAATTATTCTCCAACACCTATTAACAACAATAGCAGTACTGTGTCCTAGTAGGAGGTTCATTATACGACCTTGGCCTCCATCCTCTCCTTTGGCATATGGAAGTTTTCCTTTTTCTTTTTTTTTTTTTTTGCATGTGTGAGTTGGTCTCTTCTCCTTTCACAGTAATATTAGGGGTCGTTTGTTAATTTCATATGTGATGTGAAAATGCTTTACATATATAAACATATGCAAATGACCACATGTAAAAAATAATTCATTGTTTGTTATTTTCACACCTCTTTCAATGTGAATCTTTATTGCACCAATGTTTTGCACATCTTTTATAGTTTTTTACAAATTTTGAAAAATTCATGGTAAATGAAGTGATGATATTTAATATAATAAGCATTGTTGACCGTTTGAAGAAGATCAACGGTTTGGATTAGAAAAAAGAGGTCCACAAAAATTAGAATTGAAGATCAAAATGTCTATCATTTTTTGTAAATATCTCACAATATATAAAAGATCAATGGTTGAAATTTGATTCACTACGTGTTTAGCCTTTTAAAGAGACTCAACGGTTCAGATCTTGAATTTGATTCTATGATGATCTAGAAATTTGAAAAAAGTGGGCTGCCTGTTCAACAGATTAAGTTCTATATAACAATAGTGTTTGCATAAAATGGCTGATATGTTTTTTGAAGATATCTCAAGATCCATTTTGAATCAGCTCCTGAAATTTGACCGCATAGGTGAAAATGGCCTTTTGAACTAGATGAACAGTTCAGTTCGTGAAAATCGGGCAAAAAAAATTTCAGAATTGAAGATTAACGAGTCAGAATGTACGCATAAATATCTCACAATTTAATACAATCCAACGACTAAAAATTTGTGTTAGAGCCGTTTTGGGCATTCTATGCACTCTGGACAGTTCAAATCTTGATTGTGATGACCAAAAAACTAAAAAATAAAAAATAAAAGGAGTCATGGGCTAAATACTACTGTTGTAGCGCCTTTTTGAGGAGGGTGTGAAATGGATTCACTCATCAGGTGTGAAAATGAAAGGCCCTTTTTCCATACATTTTACACATCAAAATCATATCCAATTAACACACCACATGTGTAAAAGTTACAAACAAACATAAAATGTGTAAAATCATTATACATGTGGGTTATTTACATATGTAAATGAGGTGAAACAAACGACTCCTTAGTGCGTACCGGTGTAATGGCTGAAAAAAAATTAAATGTGGGACACAAATCCCCAAAATAAATGATTTTCAAATTCCATACCAAAGAAACAGACTTGAAAATTTGAAAAAATGGGAACATCTCCAAATTCTTAGATATTTTACAAATGCCAAATATGGGTTTTCCATGGCTGTGAGAAGCAAGAATCTTTTCGCCGAGGTTTGGTTTCCAAGAGTGATGTTTGGAGCTTTTTCCTGTTAACATTTCCATTAATATCAACCAACCATGATATAAGTAAGGCATTTTTTTAAGGAAAATTTCAAAATAGGGCTCTAGTTTTACTGGGTTTTTTAACAGAAAATTATCAAACCATGTAAGCATGATGCAGAAGGGTCCTATCGGTTAGCCATAAATAATGGAAATACCCCTCCATAGACCACAAATTTGTTTGCCGGCCCTAGGAAATTGGTAGAAATCTAACCAATCCGTGAGGTGTGCTCGAGATGTCCCGTCGGTAACTGCTGTACATCCAACCAACAGTGTTGTTCTTGAGTTGAATGACCATTTCACCATCTGGGATTCCGTAGACAACTATGAAAGTCGGCTTCAAAGGTGCCTAGCCAGCGATACTCGGCTCCAGTAAGGAACTACTTAAGCACAGTTTGAGTTCAGGGCCTGCTTGTTTTAATTAGAATACATGGATTTTATGTCATAAGTGGGTATAGATGAAGATCAAAACGTGAATTAGAAAAAAAAAACATCATCACATAACCTTTTTCCTTTTATGAAAATAGAAGTTGAGAAATGAAAATACTGACCAATAAGAAGAGAGAGAGAGAGAGATACCGCCGTCGCCCTAGTAATTTAATACTATGAAAGTGAATGTCCCACCAGTATCTCCTCCTCATATCATTTATCCATCACCTCTTTAATAATCATTTGGTATAGCTTATTTCATCATGAATTTTTATGCATCCACTGCCTATGTATTTTAATGCAAACAAATAAAATCCTAAAAAACATGCCAGTTGAAAATTTTTAGACAAAAGAAATTGAAAAAAATAGAAACAAGTATTTTTTTGGTAAAAAGGTAACTAAGGACTTATTTAACTGTCTCAATTTCTCCATGGATAAATACAAGTAGTTATTAGCACATGTGTATCCGCACCAAAATAAAAAAGCCGGAATAAATACAAGCAGTTTCCTAGAAATTCAAAAAAGTTCAAAAAGAAAAGAAAAGGTAAGAAATTTATAATGATAATAATACTCTACTCCTAAGTTTGATACTGGAAGCTTCAGTTGGACCATCTGGGACATGCAGCAAGATTAACGGCAAAAGAGCCTAACCATGAAAAGTCCCCTTTGTCAAAGCTATAAACCTTTCCTACTGCATGGCCAGTGTGAAGAGGGGACGATCTGAATATTTTATAATGATTCTGGGACGATCAATCAGCATACTTGGGAACAAATGGCTCAAGCAGGCCAGACCCAAGTCACCCAACCAAAGTCATTACGCTTCCATTCTACCCAAAAGTTGTCTATGACATGCAGATGCTGCAAGCAAAGACAGGATCTTGGTGGATTCGAACCACCAGCCTCCCAAGAAGAGCATGTAAAGCAATTCCTCGGGTGCTCTGGGAACAAGGAGCTCAAGCAGGCCAGACCCAAGTCACCCAACCAAAGTCACTCAAAAGTTGTCTATGACATGCAGATGCTGCAAGCAAAGATAGGATCTTGGTGGATTCGAACCACCAACCTCCCAAGAAGAGCATGTAAAGCAATTTCTCAGGTGCTCTGTCCTGTTGGAGCTAAAGACCCAGGATTGTATGATGCAGCAGTAAAGGATGAAAAGGAGAGGTAATCCTGGGATGGCTTGGCTTGCTGCTGCTTCAGCCACACTTTCCATAAACTAAGCTAGCTAGGCCTCTCGCGATAACACTAACTGGATAACCACCCAGCTTAGGCCACAGTTCTGGTATTTTGCATAAAGAAATGTGCTTGTGCATTGGTGGGTTGAGTCCCTTTTATTAAACAAAAACATGAAACAACAAAAGAAAAAAAAAGGACAAAAAAAACAGTTAGAACCTTCACTGGTCTAAACATGGTGTTGTAAGGCTTCAAAGCAAATCAGGCATGCAAAAGAAATTATTTCTTACATGTAAGGAATGAAATGAATCAACCAAGATATAAATAAAACTTTATACCACTCCTGCGATCACACATACACATCGAGTAAACCATCATCCTTTCCTACCAATTTTACTGTGTTCAAGAAAAAGGCTTTAATCAAATGGGTGAAGGAAAAGTGAAGACCGACTAAAAAACACTAGTTTTTCCATCTTATAATTGAACATAATGCGTGACTATGCCTTCCAAGGTGAAGATGGATAAATACTTCTCTCAGAAAACTGATTAATCCCCTGGCTTCAAGAACCAATAGGGAGGATGAATAAATCAATTTCTCAGAGAATTGATTGTGCACTCTGAATACCATGATCCTCAACTCTTGCTAATGTCCCATCCCGCTTCTATCATCAGAAACCAGTACTAAAATGCCAAACTTGCCATAGGGAAGCATACAGGGGGTAAGTTTTGCAGCAGTAGACCCTTTATTCTCCATATGATATACCAGAAACTGGAGAATGAAGCTGCGGACTGCAGTGGTGTCAAAGGGAGAACGGAACAAAATTGCAAAACCATATAGGAGAATGAACTTAGGATCTTGGTTCTTAGAGACTGCAAGCACAGCTGGGAACTCTGCAAGTCCTATGACAATTTGTTTGATGCATGGGTATGTCCCTAGGATCGAAATTGGGGTTGCAACAGGCATAGCGGCAGGTAGCCAAAATGCTACATAATGTGATAAATAGCAATAGCAGTGTAGCAGGAAAAAAAAAAAAAGAAAGAAATCTTCTGTAGCAAGATCAATAAAAGTTGGGAGTTTTTTTTAGAGTGATTTGGAACAATATTTAAGAAAGTCTCTTAAGGAGAGAAGATAGGACAAAGAGTGGTTTAAATGAAATTTATACCTATAAAAGTTGTAGCAGCACTATTTTCAAAACGCCTGATATATCAGCCACTATGCTACATAGCGGCCACAGTCTGTCCCCCAGTCTCTCCCAAAGTCAAGATATGAGGCGCTTATTCCATTTTGGTTTGTTCCCAAAGTCAAGATATGAGGCGCTTATTCCATTTTGGTTTGTTCTTGGACTATTGAGAGAGAGAGAGAGAGAGAGAGAGAGAGAGAGAGAGAGAGAGAGAGAGAGAGAGAGAGAGAGAGATCCTGGAAGTAGTAACTTCTGCCCGGGAAGAAATCATCCACATTATGAACTTGTGTGATGCACCTGGGGCCTCTATCCTTCCAGAGTTTTTAGGGCTTGTCTCCTGACAGCGAAGTGGAGTGAAGTGATAGCTCCATGATAAGGGATCTCTTTCCTTTTTGTTTTGGGACCTTGTTGTCCCCTTTATGTACAACTTTGTGCTTTCCTGCTTCTTTTGGGTGGTAGCTATATTTTTTGGGGTTCTCCACTCGCCACTTTTCAGAATAAATCTTTTATAATGTAAAACCTTTATTTTGATACTTTTTTTTTTTGCTAAGCTGGTTCAGTGTCCAGGAGAGGGAAATTCAAAGCACCCACCAAGGATCGATCCCTAGTGGGGTTGCAGGGGAATGGGTTGCCTATCCACCAGGCCAACCCTCAAGTCCCTATTTTGATACAATTTACCATTTCGAATATATATAGGAGAATGAACTTGTCTCAATGCATGGTCGAAATGGTTTTCTTTCATCAGGGTCTGTGAGAAGAGGCTCTACACCAAAAAGAGAGACAAGTGCAAGATGAATAGTTAAGAGGAGGAAGAGCAAAGGAGAACTGGCTGCCATGCAAAGAAATGATACGTGTGACATCACTGATGTGTCATAAAAAATGTGGTGCTTGATTGTGTACACAAGAATCTCAAAAGCATCAACATGATGAACATTAAAACAAAAAAAAAAAATAGAGATCATTTCATATCAAGCTCATGCAAACACTGAACAAAATAGTTCATTTCACTGAGGTAAAGGAAGGAGGCAATTCATACGAATTTAGTGAAGGCACATCATCTGCACAAGATTCATGCCTACCAGCCACAAACAATGGCTTCAGCCAAATCGCCTGCAAAGAGAAACAAGTCAACAATGCTACATAAAGTGGAAGAAGCCAACAACACAAATGAACTGCTGTCCAAGCCAAAATGAACATACTAACATAGCAAAACACAAGGTTACCTGCGAAGAAAAAGGCCCAAGCCAATGATGATGATTACTGATGAAGGACAAAGGCCCAGTAAATAAAATAGTATATCATCTGAGCATATGTCCGAAAGCAATAAATACATGAATGCTAGCAGAAATGAACTAACTGAAATACAAAGCCTCCAGCATCAACTTTCATTTTTCTCATCGAACAAACTTAAGTACAATACCACCACAATTAGCTTCTATTTCTTCTTTCTTCTGGTTACAAAGGGTACACCATAAGCATGTCAATTGTCAACGGCAGGACCTCTTCCACAGCAGTAGAATTCCTACACTGCCTAGTCATGTGGTTAACATCTTCAAGGAAACACATCGTGGCATTCATCCAGGCATGGTCCACAGCATTGCCATCCTGGAAAAGCATCAGCCATCTACATAACTCTTGCAACTCAGATAACTACAATGGCATCTCTATGGAAGAGAATGGTTCCAATTGTAAACGCATGACACCTGAACTAAGTCTTGGCACTAAACTCTTGAACTCTTCTTGATGTGAATTTCACATAACAGAAGGAAAAAAAAAACGAACCAAGCAGGAGAGAGCACAGGAAGCTCAAAGAGACCCCTGTCCATCTCCAAAAATAAATTCTACTAAAATTCAAAGACCACCTCCAAGCTCAGCTGGAGCAAGGCCATACAATTCTAAAATTATTACATCATTTTGGATGATACTCTAATCGATGTCCAATGACAAAACAGTCATTCATTTATGTGAACCCACACACAGACAGTAACACGTATGTACAATTTTTCAGCTTTTACAGATCTTCCCACCAATCGCAAAGATGCTGAAGGTAAAAATAGAATGCTCTCATACTGCAGCTTTCCATCTGACGCTGGAAGATAAAAATGATATAAAGGAACCTACAGATGATATAATAATTGCATCTTCTATCAACGAATCCACAACCAAAAGACTCAATGAAGGTATACATTTCTGAATACATGCCTTGATGCAGGCCAGATTCATGATTGGCCAGCTATTGGACCTATGACCAATAAAGCATAGTAGAATTAGAGTAGACTATATTAATAGTAGTTGCTTTAGTTGTTTTATTGATATTTGGCAAGTCCAGTTGTATTTGATTTAGGATTTCTTATTTGTTTAGAATTAGTTATTTCCTTTCTTAGATAATGTTTTAGTTATAAATAAGGATGTAATCTCTTCAAGAGAGAAAGACTTTCATATTGAATAAAGCTTTGGGCATTAGTTTTCAGTTGAGAGAGTTTATTTATCTTTGGTGAGGCACCTAGACAATTTATCCATAAGCCTTTTGGCTTGGAGATTAGCCCATTGGCTAATCTTCTTCCCCTGCGCTGCTTCAATTGGTATCAGAGACGAAGATCCAATCTCGGACCGCCGTCTGATCGCCGATTCGAGGTAACCGTTCGTTTGGTTCAATCTTCGTTCATCACACCATCTCCCTCACCTTCCCACAAGCACAACCCACAGTGAAACCTAACGACTACTCAAACTCAACCCTTTGACAAAACCCCTTTCTGACACTTCTTCCTCCCCGATAACAAAAAAAAAAAAAAAAAAAAAAAAAAACCCAAATCCTCACCGAACCCATCTTCTCATCATCATCATCATCTTGATTCCACCCTTATCCCATCCGCAATCCCCATTCTTTCCCCATTCCACTGAAACCCCCACCGTAACCAATCCGGACTCAATCCCGTTACCGGCGCCCACCTGATCCATCCCCGACCCGATCCAACCCCGCAGCCCACCGGAAAGCTCTCCACCAACCCTATCCGAACCCAGATCCCCAAACCGTCCACCGACCCTCTTCCACAACACACACCATCACTGTCCATCGACCCTCTTCCACAACCCACTTCCAAAATCCTACGCTTCAAAACCATCGACCCCTCGGTTGCTCTCCACGATCCCCAAACCCAGAGAACCAAAAAAAAAAAAAAAAGGGACGAGACAGAACAAAGCAGCAGAGAGAGAAGTAGCAGAAGGGAACAGAGAGATCGACGACATACCTGGGCCGGTCGTCGAGCGCCTCCGCCATCGTCAGCAGCTCCTTCGACGACCACTGTTGTCATCGTCGTTCACCCAGCAATAGCACCGTCATCGTCGTTCACCCAGCAATAGCACCGCCAACACCATCTTCGTCAGCTTTGCGTCGCCAGAGCCCAGACGGACCACCATCGTTGTCAGCCACAACACCCCTCCAATTCTCCCACGATTCTCTCCAGATCCAGATAAGCCCCACCTCCCTGATTCCCTCTTTTTCTTTCGTTTCGTCCTGTCACAAGTGAAGAAGGAGAAGGCACCCCTTTTTATAATTTGTTGGGCCTTTACTGTTGACCCGAGCTTGACCTAGCCCTGATCTGCCCGAATCTTGTTAAACCCACACCAATATTGGGTCCATTCCGGGTTTGACTTGACCCAAGTTCAAATCCACAGCAGTACAAATATATATATAAGTGGGCTAAAAAAAAAAATACTCCAGTCTTTTTGGATTGATTGATCTCAGCCATTGAGAAAGATGATATTTTAGTCTGATTCACGATCTATCTTCACTTGCGTCTTTTTGTCAACAAGATCAAGCCATCAGGTTAGTTAATTCTGAGCATTCAGAAGATTTTGAATTTCTTACAGTAAAGTCAATATGCAAATCTTTGGACCATCTGATGAAGTTCAAAGCATGTTATATGAGTATAAATATGGAGATTGGTATTTTGCAAATAAGGTCTACTTTGAGTAGTTCCTCAATCTCAGACAGGCAAATTCGACAGTTTATGAATATTTAAATCAATTTTCAAGATTGCACCAAGTTTGTGGCTTGGAACAGAATGAGCTGCATGATTTAACTCGCTTTATCAGAGGTCTGAAGCCAGACATTCTTGAGAAGATGAAACTATGTCACAGTGTTCATGAAGCATACAAAGAAGCAATTCATATTGAGCACATGCTTCAATGGTCCCACCTACAACAAGTCAAGCCTAAGCAAGAACATTCTCCACAACGAACGAAAGATCATCTGATGGGAACAAAATTTGAAGGTAAAGATACTCACACCCTTGTCATTCGCAGACTTCTCACCACCAATGAAAAGGAAGACAAAGAGTGGAAATAGACTATAGTATTCCGAACGCGAGTAAGGTGTGAAGATCGATTAACTAATCTAGTTATTGATCATGACAGTACTATCAATTTTGTGGCACAATATGTTATTGACAAACTCAATTGGCCTACAGAGACTCTTCCAATGCCTTACGAAGTTACATGGTCTAATGCTTCTGTCATTACTGTAACTCACAGATGTTTAGTATCTTTCAAGATTGGTGTATATGAAGATAAAATTTGGTGTGATGTAATTCCCATGAATATCACTCATATTCTTTTGGGACAACCATGGCTTCTTAATCGGAAAGTGCAATATGACAAAGAGAAGAATATCTATTCTTTCTATTGGAAAGGACAACATGTTGATCTTGTTCCATTACAACCAGCAACATCTTCATCTACCTCATCACTATCAATTGAAGAGTCACAAGATGAACACAGGGAAGAAACAAATTCCAACGAGGATGTTGAAAAGCCCATTCATGGAAAGGAAGATCTTATTGCAACTTCAAGTGCGAAGCAAAAGGTACATCAAGCTGATATTGAACATTTAAGAGAATTGACTGTTCTGCCTTTTCCAGAAAATCCAATTAGGACACCAGCAGTGAAATTCCTTGTTCCAGTTATCTCACAAGTAGTTCAAGTTATAAAAGTTCCCCACATTGACTTCATCTTCAGAGATCACATATGAATATCTGACTGTCAACACTTGCAGCATTTACTAGTTTGTTCACACATCCAAGATTCATGCAAAGACCCACAGTCGAAAACATTCCGATCTACTATTACATGGAGGAAAAGACTGCAACAAGCTTTCAAGCCATGTCATGAAAATATGAATTTGAAGATAAAACAAAAGTTTGTTCGAATCACTTTCGACCCTGGTGGATATTTACAGAACTCGAGGACGAGTTCTCCTCTAAACAGGGGAGAACTGATGCAGGCCAGATTCATGATTGGCCAGCTATTGGACCTATGACCAATAAAGCATAGTAGAATTAGAGTAGACTATATTAATAGTAGTTGCTTTAGTTGTTTTATTGATATTTGGCAAGTCCAGTTGTATTTGATTTAGGATTTCTTATTTGTTTAGAATTAGTTATTTCCTTTCTTAGATAATGTTTTAGTTATAAATAAGGATGTAATCTCTTCAAGAGAGAGAGACTTTCATATTGAATAAAGCTTTGGGCATTGGTTTTCAGTTGAGAGAGTTTATTTGTCTTTGGTGAGGCACCTAGACAATTTATCCATAAGCCTTTTGGCTTTGAGCTTAGCCCATTGGCTAATCTTCTTCCCCTGCGCTGCTTCATGCCTCCTGGAAAACAGAACCAACTCACCAAAAGGAATTTCAACAAAAAATTAATTCCAGAATATGATCAAATGAAACTCATTGCCTCAGAGAAAGCAGGCTACAGATGGAACAATAACTATCCACACCATGCCCATAGAGATGGCACATAAATGTATAGGGTGAAGTTCACCAACAACAAATGAAACAAGTAATAAGCCCCAGAAATGCATTACTACAGGTGTTTTCTAGTTCATGTCATCATATGCATCAGCAACTGCATATCTGATGTAAATGAGAATTGGGCCCTTGTGATTTCTATTAATCTTTTCCTGGATTATGTTGCGCATGATTATTTGACATTTGCTAGAGCGAGCTTCAGTAAATTCACTTAAGGATATGAATCAGTTTATTTGAAAGTTAGTCATACACCAAAAAGAAACATATAATAAATCCCCAAAATGCAACACTGCAGGTGTTTTATAGTTCTTGTGCATCAGTAACTGCATATCTGATGCAAACAAGATGAAGCGATGAAGATTTCAAATAATAGTTTCCTGGATTATGTTGCCTGCAATTATTTGACAATGTTTGCTCAAATGAACTTCCAGCAATTGCACATAAGAAAGTGAACTAGTCTAATTGAAAGTTATTCATGCACAAAAGACTATTCGTCATTGAAATTGGTTGATGATTTGGTAATGAAAATGATATAATGGCACCGATGATACAAAAAGTGACTGATGCTAAGAATATAATGCACATCTTATTGCAACTGTTGAACCCCATTTTATCTTTTCCGTTTGCAGCTTACTGGAAATGCACATGTTACTGCAACTGTTGAACCCCATTTTTATCTTCTCCATTCACAGCTAACAGGTAAACTTGGGGGAAGAGCGATAAAGGGTGCAATGCTGCAATTAGAAGTTTTTCATAGCTGAAGCAAAGCACTTAAATTTTTGATATTTTGTGGATTTAAAAACAGTCAGATTTGGTTCTTAAAATGGCAACAGTTAAACCCATGTTGTGCATTTAAAAGTCATTAAAAATCATGTCCACTATAGAATTAAGGGAGAGTTAAGTAAAAGGCTTGTCATACCTGAAAAGCTTAAATTCATTGGTGAATTTGACTCATGATTTTGGCCTAAAATCACACTGTAGTTCATAAATGACAATGTTCAAACTAATCATGCACATGCTTGCATCAATTGGATGCTGTGGCGAAAGTTTGAAGCCAATGGACTAAAGTGGTATACATTTGTAACTCCTCAAAACATTGCGCTCTAAGGGTAGTCCCGAATTCATTTTTAATGCATTTCATTTGCTTGATACAGCCAATACCATACAAAATTTATCTCCAACTTAGAAATGCATGCCAAAGCTTGGCAGAAGCAGAATATATCAGTGTTCCATTCTACCCAGCCCTTTATTATTTTAGTATTATTATGGCCATGCTCTGTGTGTGTGTGTGTGTGTGTGTGAGAGAGAGAGAGAGAGAGAGAGAGAGAGAGAGAGAGAGAGAGGACACACAGGGGAGGGCCGGGCAAGGGAAAAAAAAGCCCAAAAAATAGGACCCTCCCCACAACAAAAAAAGCAGCTTTGATTAAGTTCAGACTGACTGGCCAGCAAGCGCACCTGCAAAAGCACAGCCATACCTACAAGACCTTTTACACCTTTTTCCATTTCTTTGCATTGTCATAGAAAACCTTAAGCACAATTGCAGGTAGGGTAACTTCACATATGTTTCCAATCTTCTACATCTAACCATACCAGGGAAACGCTTCAGTGCTTCTGCACAATTTAGATCTGAAGGAGAGAAAGCATCAATACCTCACCCAATACAGAAGTCAAGATCAGTATAAAAATAATTACATTGGGGTATCTGAACTCTAAATTGGAGAAAGAAGGTGGAATGATGGTTTGGAAAAATTTTCAAACAGTTCTACTTAACATCATTTTCTCATATTTTTTCCACATGCCTCTTTTCAAATGAATGCTGCAACATGTAGACTTAAAAAAAAAAGCTAATAAGAAATTCAATATGTCAAGGAAACAACACACGTAATTGTTCACTGGAAATGTACCTGGCTATTTTCAACACCGTCATGGCTCAACAACTATACTACTCATTTCCATGTACAAAATAATTAATTAGAGAAGTAAAAAGTTGAATGAAAAGAATAAGTGTGAATGACTGCAGGTAAGGGCTACTGCATACAAAGACGAGGAGAGTCAATGTTTACTTTTCCAAAAGCCTCCTATAAGAAACCATCTGCAATTCTAATAGCACTGGTAATGGGGAAAAAGGTCAATGCAAAGCTGTCACACCATCACCAACTATACCCCTTATTTCCATGTACAAAAGGACACGATCAGAAGGAAAATCGTTACACTACAGACTAGCTATGGTGATTAATTTGTCAACTAAAAAGTAAATGCAAAGAACGGGTATGAATGACATCTAATGGGGAAAAATCAATACAAAGCTGTCTCACTTACCACTCAAAAAGCTAGAGGCCCCTAAACACTTTTCCTCTATCATTAATGGGGGAATGAGTCCCACACAGCAAATTTCCCGAGTATGCCTGTGTTTTTCCTACAGCAGGAACCTTTGATATTCCCCTCCACTGCCATATGAGTTGTTCACGCCAATTGCTCTCTCTTGTTTTCAAATCCATAACAAGAGTAGATATAGCTTCAGGAAGAACTAGAACTATACAAACCACCGTAGACTATCTAAAGAGGTGGAGCGAGGTAATTAAACCAAAGTGTAGTGGAGGTTTGGGTATTGGCAATTTTGTAAACAAAAATAGGGCTCTATTGGGTAAAAGTAGTGGTGGAGGTTTGGGGGAGGAGAGGGACGCTCTTTGGAGGACGGTTATTGCAGCCAAGTATGAGGTAGATAGAGGGAGGGAGAGAGGAGAGGAGAGGAGAGGGGAGGGGAGGGGGGTGGGGTGGGGGTATTGCTTCGGTTGGGGATGAGACAACATAGATGGGGACAATTTTGTCCAAATGGGTGGATTTTGTGGTGGGGGAGGGGAGGGATGTGAGGTTCTGGATGGATGATGGGGTGGGGATGGCCCCTTTATGTGGGTTACTTTCTAAGATCTTTAGAGTGATGTCTAATAAACTTTATGCTCTCTGTGACTATTACGTGGAAAGGAATGGTGGTATTGTGCGGGAGATGTCTTTTAGGAGAAATCTCCGCCCCTCAGAGGAGGTCCAATATGGAGATGTATTGAGTCTTCTTTATAACATTGTTTTGTGCAAGAACACCAAAAGACGATTGAATTTGGAAGCCTTTCATATTAAGAGAATTCTCAGTAGATGCTTTTGTCTTGGGCTTGAAAGGAACTCGATCTTCTAGAGACACTGCTGCATTAGTTTGGTTGGGTCCTATTCCTTCCCGAGTTGAGGTGTTTTGATGGTTAGCTATTTAGGGAAGATCTCTATGACTGACACTTTAAGAAAAAGAGGTAAGACGTCAGCTAAGATCTTTAATTTGTGTGTTCTGTCGAAAGGGAGGGAAGATAGTCAACCACATCTTTCTCCATTGTGAGGTGGCAGTCGGTGTTTGAAGTCATTTTATTGTTAGGTATGGTATTATTTGTCGTTGCCCAGATATAATTACAGATGTAGTTGAGTCTTGGTCAGGTGGGCATTTCAGTGTTTACGAACACACCTTTTGGAGAAAACTTTTGCTATTTTATGGTCAATATGGAAGGAAATGAATGACAGAATCTTTAGGGGCATTTCCTTTTCTTTGGCAAAGCTAAATGATTCGGTCTCTATAATAATTGCGAAGTGGGCTTTGGTTAGAAATGAGTTTTTTAGTTTCCCTCATAATGATATTCAAATTAATTGGGAAGCTTATATGGTGTGTGGCCCATCTAAGAAGAGAAGATTTGCTCTCTGGTCTCCCCCTCCTCTAGGTGTGCTCAAATTCAATGTCGATGGAACAACAAGAGGCAAGCCAAGACCGGCATGTGCTGGAGGGGTCCTTCGCAACAACAAAGGTGAGATTTTATTTATGTAATCTAAGCATGTGGGCGTTTGTGATTCTAATAGAGCAAAAATGCTACCTATCCAAGAAGCTCTTCGATATGTCTCTAGATCTTTCCATGGTAGCCTTATCATAGAAAATGACTCTTCTTATGTGATCTCTTAGGTACCTAATAGAAAGGCGAATCCTTGGAAATCCCAATTCATTTTCAATGGAATCCAAAACTTAGCTTCTTCAATGGATGTAGCTTTCCAACATGAGTTTAGATTAGCACACTTGATGGCAGACACTTTTCCCAAACATGCTCCATGGGAGGGAATTCTAAAATGAGTAAGAGGGTACATCGCTCTTGTGCTTTTTTCTTTTTTCTTTCTCTTTTTTTTTTCCCTCTCTTTGTGTTTCCAAGCTATCTTGCATTGCAGCAAAATCCCAAAATAATTCAATTTGAAAATAAGGAAAAGAATAATTCAGTTTGATATTTACCTTGCCTGTTGAAGATATCTTGCATTGCAGCAAATCCCAAAATCCTAACATCTGCACTCAACACAAAAGAAGATTCATGAAATCTGAAACAATAATAATAACATCAACATCAACAACAACAACAACAACAACAACTATCACAAAAAAAAAAAAAAAAAAAAAAAAAAAACGCAAGCAAGAGATTAGACGGCGTCATGGGTGCCTCCTTATAAACGCAGAGGAACCGCGCCTTCCACGGCCTTCTTTCGGAAGATACTATGACCCCGGGAGGAGACTGTGAATTTTCGATTTATAGACGAGGCTAGAAAACCATTGACGGTCAAGATGTAGATGTGTTGGTGGACTTAAGTCGGTTGATTGCGATCCTTTTTAAGCAACGGCTCTGATTTAATCAGACTTGTGTATTCCTATTATTGGAAGAAGTAGAATAACCAATCCATCTAATCAAGGATATGCAATTACGCATAGATGGACTCCTGCCGTCCTACGCAAGATAAAATTAGAGAACACGACTCCGACAAGAAAGGTTGCACACAGATTAATTAAGTGTTGAACCACTACTTTTCTTTTATATTGTTTTTTGGGGTACCCCAGCGAGTGGGACTCCAAGCCCTATGGTGGAGGGAGACACTTGGAGTGAGGCTGAGGAGTCTTTTGACGAGGAAAGAAACTCCGGTGAGGCAACACCTCAAGTTGAACTACTATTAAAACTCACTTCTAGTGCCTCGTGACATGATGGGCTATAAGCATGAGGGGTAAAGTGCTTGAGTTGAATCATGGTGCACTTCGATTTGTGAAATTGAAACTCCTCAATTTTAATTTTGATCCAATTTTAATTTGAGAGATATTTTAAAAATTTTAAATTATTTAAGCTTTTCAAAAAAAAAAGCAGAATCTTTTCCATTTCACTGGATTTTGACTTGAATGAGAGATTTTAGGGATAACTTATTTAAACTTTTAGCAAGATTTGCAATTTATGCAAGTGGATCGATAGTTTTAAATTTCACAAGACATTTGATATATGACCCACTACCCAAAGCTAATACGAGATATTAGTGTTTTCTTTCCTCTGTTTTAATTTTAACTATTCTTTTAGCATTTCTTAATTTTTAATCTTTTCCATCATTTCCCCATTCTATCTATTTAGCTTATTGGATTCTCTTTTTTTTTTTTTCATTTTTACAATCTTGATATAATTGATAAGAAATTAATTACATTATATATATTAAAGCTACAAAAATGAAGGCCTCTCGAGGGTGCCACATCAGCACTTCTTTTTTTTTTTTTTTCTAGAGCGCCATGTTAGCATCCCAATGGCATTAGGTTCTCATCCCAACAAGATTCTGCTAGAGAATCCTAACTCTCTGCGTTGAAATCAACTTTCCACCTTTTGCGATATCTTTTTTATCACTTCCTATAGGTGGATTTCATTGTGCATAAGTGGGCTCTCAGATGTGCTAGAAAGTAGTAGAAATAGAGGGAGGTCGTTGTTCACAGGGCGTATTCGATAGGTCAAATCCTCATATAGCCATCTGGACTCAAGACATTTTCAAAATTTCAAAAATCAAATATCAAATTAAATTGCAGCTATTTGGTTTATACTTATCTCTACCTTTACATTTGAATTTTAAGAGGGAGGTCATTGGTTTTTTTTTTTTTCATTTAGGAATAGAAGGAGGTCGTTGTTAATAGTAAATTTTATCCTCTTTAAATGACTATATATAAGTTAATCTTTGGTATGTGTTTTCCACTAATCACTCCTATTAGTAGCTTATTAGAGATGCAGAGTTTGTAAGTTCAAAAATAAGATGTGTTTGGGTTTTATTCTTCTTTCCCTTTTTGTATTAAATTTCTCACTCTCATGCTGGAGAGACAACGTCTAGAATGTTATTGTTATTGTGAAGGGGCTCACAACCATTGCCAAAATCGATGAGACTTTTGTGTGTGCTACTATTGATTGGTGGCCCTCCACCAAGTGTGACGATGACATGTGCCCATGAGGTAATACTTCTATATTAAACATGCTACGTTATGTGTTTTGATCTCTTATCAAATCTTTCAATTCCTACATTTATGCATGTGGCTTGATGGTTACTAGGTCTGTTCTTGAATGAGTCAAGGAAAATAAAATTCTTAGTTTACAACCAGCTTCATGTTTGTGAGGTAGAAGTCATTGTTATGGTTATACTTTCACCTAAATTTTAAGATACTTCATTTGTTTTTTTTTTCTCATATATTATTTTGTTCTTTTTCATTTTATCTTAATATTTTTTTTCTTTAGTTATCCGGGCCTCACGGTGCCACATTAACATGAAGCATTCTACTCATCATGCTAAGTCATGGTGGCCCTCTTTGTAGGGATCTCATGTATGAGTTAATTATGATATTTATCATAAGTAACTTATGTAAAACTTATTTGATTTTTACATTTATTTTTATTCTAATTTATAGATTTATAAATTATCTTTTTTCTTAAATTATAAATTAACAAAATGAGAATTATAAACTAAAAGTTTATTTATAGATTGTTTAAGTTTCATTTTTCATTCTCCTTTATATTTTGTTAAATAAAATTTAAGAATGATTAATAACATAGTCATTTTCATTTTAATATTATCTTTCTCAATAATACGCATAAAAATTTAATATATTCTAACTTTTGGGCACGAGCTAAGCACGGGCCTTTGTTGCTAGTATATTTATAAATGGGTATTTAAAACAATCATTCATATTGCCTACGCTAAACGCACGCATGATTTGCTATTAATCTTACGAGTTGTGATACATACACACACTAAAATACATATAAAATGCATAATGTAGATGGAGTTGTGTTTAAGAAAATCCAGAAGGCGGGTGTGGGTGTGGTACTTAGAAATGAGAAGGGTAACGTAGTGATGGCTATGAGCAAGATAGAAAATGAAGTTGATGGAGCTAAGAATATTGAAGCTTTGGCAACCCTAAGAGGTCTTCAGATGATTTAAGACATTGGAGTAAGTGATATTATTCCTTAAAGTGAATTTTTTACGCACGGTAGATGCTTTAAAGAAATCTTCCCGAATTCTATCTAGACAGGGCCCTTTGGCTGATGAAATAAAAGGTTTGCTGGCTTCTTTTAAGAGTTTTGAAGTTCTTCATGTGGGTAGGGATGGAAATGCAATGGCTCATTTGCTAGCTAGGCTTACTCAATTTGTGGAATAAATGTCAGTCTCGTGGTTTTCTTTTCCAGATTTGATTAAACAATATGTAACTATTAGTTCCATGATGATTTCTCATCATTAATATCAAAATGTTTTTCCTATTTAAAAAAAAAGCTTGTGACACAACACAATAACAATTGTGTTCTGCTTTTTATTCCTCTCTTTATAAGATAAATACACATATCACCACCTCATGAGATAAATACACTTGTATACATTTTATGTGCATTTTAGTGTGTGCACAAATAATTATTGTAATCTTACTCCAATTTGATTGCCAACACGCTCATAATTGACTGGAGTTGGCACAAATGCCCTGGAATTGATCCATGGGTTCTTCCACTTGAAATTATTACTCTTGACCAACAGCAAAACTCCGTAGAGAAAAATAATGATGATCAAATTGAATTGACTTTTTAGGTCAAAAATTAAAAGTTGGATTCAAACCAAACTTAACCCAAAAAAAAAATAAATAAAACTTAGTTGGTTGTGTGTAGAGTTTGTCAATTGCCACCCCTAAATTTGTTTAGGAATACCATGTTGTATGGACTTTGAAGAGGGCATGCAAGTCCAAATAGATTGTTTGGCACATTGCGCTCTGGCTCTCAAAAACTTTAGGGCATGTTTGGTAACAAGATCATCGAAGAAAGAAAACATGATTTCTAGGGTATCTATTAATATCCTTGGTTGGTGCTAGCAAATCTCTTATAATTTTGGCAGCATCAAATCCTCACTTCCTGTGATTCTTAGATTCTACCTTCCTCCATCGGATTTCCAAATCATCTCATCCAAAAAAAGGGATATAAGAGGCTAAATTCTCACCCGAAAGATAGGGGTGCTTGGTAGGGGTTGCTAATGGGTTGGGCCAGCCTGAGCTCGATCCGAGCTTATTCCACCTTGGGCCGAGCTTGGATAGGTATGTAAGGCCCATTTAATAATTGGGATGGACTTTGATTAAGTGATAGAAAGCTCAATGGCCGGCTCGGTCCCATGTAAGGAATGCATGTAATTTAATAAAATTATAACAAATAATTACTAAAATTGCCATAAAATTGATTGAAAAAACTCAATTCATCCCCGCCCAATTGATTAAATCAACGGGCTCAAGCCTGATTTTTTTGGCTTGTGTAGGGATTGGGCCTGACCTACGCTAGTGTTTCAAAAATCGGGTTGGGCTTGGATAGTTAAGTAAGGCCGATTGAATCACTGGGCCCGTTTAAATAATGTGATAGAAAGCCCAAAGCCTAGCTCTACCTGTGTAAGGAATGCTTATAATTTAATGTAATTAGTAAAAACAATTACCAAAATGGCTATAAAATTGATTTAAAAAAATATAATTTGGCTCAAGCTGATTAATTAAATGCATGGGCTTGGGCTTGACTGTATGGCCTATGTCAAGCTTGGGCCAGGCCTACGCCAATGTTTCTGAAGTTGAGTTTGGCCTGGATATGCCTTAGCCCGGCCTAGGTCATTAATAATGTACTGAAAGAGTACATACAACTTGTGAAAATCTTTACTCATTTTACAGTTCTAAGTTCTAACTAAACGTAGAACGGGAAAAATCCTCAACTATAACATCCTTAATAAGGGTTTTCATTTTCGAGGGTAGTAAGAAATTCGTGGACCTGCAATTTCTCACGCGTTACCAAATGTACCCTTAAGGTTTTCAATTCAATATAACAGTGGGTTAGATTTGAGATGAATGCATTTCATAGCCAATTTATTTCATGTAATTGAATTCTTAATACAAGTAATTAAAAATGAAGAACCAAATAAGAATATTCAAAAACTGACCATGGAACAACATCCTTTCTAATGAAAATTGAATCTAAGGGAGGAAGATGTGAAATTAATATCCAATCATTACCTTAAATTTACAAATCCTAAAAAGAAGTCACATCTACATCATCATCATATATCCTTCATCCTTTACTGCATATCTTTTGCTGCTCAACTTCTTTAATAATCCTGAAAATGAGTTTCTCTATGTTCAATTTTAATTTATCTATCCCCTATCAATTTAAAACCTAAAACGATAGCCTTCAATCAATGACATGCAGCCTAATCCACACCCCCAGTGTGAGTAAAATATGGGCTTCCTTCATTAAAAATGTCCTTTTCTTGATTAGCTGTTAAAGATGCCTTAACAGTTATGGCTCCGCATGCTCTGGACCATGGATCCAGATCTCCACCATTTAACAAAAAGAAAATAGCATGAAGGTTATGATTTGGCCCTAGTCAATCCAAGTTTTGGCCAACAACATGACAGGCTGGATCGATCAAAATGTGATACAGATTCAGGCCGAATGACAGCCCTTGGGCAACTTTCTTTAATGGAGATTCCTCCATGTTGGTCAATTTCATGTCATTTGGCGTGTGTTTTTTTTTTCCATGAAATAAAGGCAAGTTTTATAACACCTTTTCTACAATAAAATGAGCAGCAAGGGAACTTTTGTGTAATGCATTTTCCACCTAGGAGAAAGGAAAACTGTTTTATTTATTTTTTATCTTTTTTTTTTGTGGACTTCTTTTTCCTCTTATTGGTATGAACAAATTTTTGCAAGCAAAATATCATTTTAGCTTGATTTTCTATGAATACACAAATAAAAAAAAAACATTTAAGTGAAAGCGAAAGTTTTAGGCAAGTTTCTTATGTTAGTGAAGAGAAGAATTCAAAATGTGTGTGAAAGAGGACTTCCGCAATCAAATAATCCTTGAGGGCATATATGTGTAACACTTTTTTCCAAAAAAAGAAACTGTTTTCTTGAGAAAAATTATTTTTAATGTATTTGGTGCAGTACAACTCCTCAGAGCCACTTTTTCAAACGTTACCGCTACATCTATCTTTCCTTGAGAAGGTTGAAAGCGGAATTCTCATGGGGACCATCGAACTTCCGTTTTCATGGAAATATTCACCCTCTTCCCATTTTACCGTTAGTTATAACCCTATATCCAGGCTCCTCCCTCTTTATTTAACTACGATGTACGTTTCCTTTCTTTTTATTTTTACATTTCCTACCCCTCTTTGTACCATCCGCCCATTCTTCTGCCCCCTCTTTCTATAATTATTACCAAATATTCTGCTACCGCACCAAACAATATTATCTCCAATTAATCAAGGAAAAGTATTTTGCACTAAACACCAACTTTGTACTTCCGCGGAACTCTTTTTTTATAGAATTCATTTCCATGGACTTTGCTATATGACAATTTCCTCTTTCCACGGAAAGGGTGTGTTTACAAATGTGCTTTAAAGTGCATGTTTGTGTACATGCCATTTCTATGAAAAGAGAAAATTGCTATGTCAGTAATTTCCATGGTAATTGAAAACCTTAGAAAAGGAGTTCTGCGGAAATATGAAACTCATGTTTGGTGTGAATTTGTTTTCCTTAATAAAATGATGGAAATGTTGTTTGGTGCAACTATGAATTTTTCCATGAAAAACATTTCTTTTTTTGTTTGTTTGGGGTGGAAATGAATTAGGAAACGAAATTGTAAAGGGGAGTCAACTTTTCCGTAGAAATAGAAGTCCGAAGGCCCCCCATGGGGATTTCGTTTCCAATCTTCTCAAGGAAAAGCTTAATGTGGCAGTGACATAGCAAAAAAGTGGTTTTGAAGAATTGTCCTGCACCAAACACATTAAAATGGATTTTCCAAAGAAAACCATTTTCTTTTCCACAGAAAATGGTTAGGGCGTGTTTGTGTAACACTTTTTCACATAAAAGTAAATGGTTTTCCGCGTTAAACACACTTTTCTTATGTTTGGTGTACCATATTTTCATGAAACTATTTTTTTGCCATGTCAGCTTTTTCTTTGGTAAGGTATTCCAAGAGAGGGGCATGAGAATTCTATTTCTGCAAAAAAGTTGCCCCCCTCTATAATCTCATTTCTTTTTCATTTCCACATCTCATTTTGTGGGCTCCTGCTGGTAATTGGAATTCTAAATAATTAAAATAATTATTATGAACAACTTAATTATATGAAGGTTAGGTAAGTTTTTCATGGAAAACTGCTTCACCAAATAGAAAATAGTTTTCAATAAGGAATCCACAGTCGCACCAAACAACATTTATATCATGTCATCAAGGAAAAACACTTCATACCAAACATAAATTTTACGGTTCTACGGAACTCCTTTTCTGATGTATGGAAATTACTAATGTGGCAATTTTCTCATTCCACAGAAATGGTTTGTACACAAATAGTTACACAAGTGTGCTATTATAATATTTTGAAAATATCATAACACAAATATCTACAATAAGATTTATATGAGATTAGAAAAAATAAAATATTATAAAAAAACATTTTCACAGTAATTATATTCATTTTTCATTTATCTATAATTTAGAGTATGTTAAGTTTCTATTTCCAGTTCATTTTTCAGTATCTAGATTTGAAATTATCCAAATACTCTCCCGAAATAATATCTTCCCAAGAACAATATTGGTGGCAAGCCTAAACATTCATGTCACCATCCAGTAGGGTAAATTGTTTGGGTTAGACATTGGGTACCATTGGAGCCATAAAAGTATTAGCAGTGAGGTTAAGATTTTGTGGTATAAACTTTAAAGCCAGGAAGTTTTTGGGTCTGTTTGTAAATGCATGATAATTACAAGGGTAAGATGCATTTGTGAAGGTCTAACTGTACACTGTAAGTGGTCAAAATTATCATTATGAGTTGATGTGCCCGGTTGAGGTGATATTGGATGGGTTGGGTCGGCTCAAAACAGGTTGGATCAACGGGCAGGTCCATGATTTAGATCCTAACTTTTGTCTGACTCGTCTTTAGAACAGGTCAGGTTTCCCCATTCCACACTTGAGGCAGGTCAACCTGACCTAACCCATATTGACTAGCATTGCCCTCCAACTAGCTGATTCAACCTAATTAACCCCTAACTAAATCATTGATGCTGCTAGCAAGATTGTAAAGTTTGGAACTTGAAGTGGAAAGCGCATGGGTCGCGGGTCAACTTGACCTGACTCATATTGACTAGCATTACCCTCCAACTGGCTGATTCAACCTAATGAACCCCTCACTAAGTAGTTGATGCTGCTAGCAAGATTGTGAAGTTTGGAACTTGAAGTGGAAAGCACACGGGACAATGGGAGTAGAAAGTAGAGATTCTTGTACATTTATAATATAAAGCTTTAATCTTATGAGAAGTGTTCTCACATACTTACTGTGAGAAATTTTTATGGGGCCCACTTTGGGTCCCATTTGAAGATGAGACTAGAGTGATAAATAGATCTATGTCGGACTACCACAAATATTAAGTTTGGCTCCAATTATATATTCATAACCTCCTTATCCGTGGCTCACAAATCCAATCCATTCAAATTGGTGTAGAGTTGATCTAACGATTCAGTAAATTTAGATTTGACTTAAATTTGGGGCATATGACTATCGAGGGGGCCTTATTTATTGCAAAGTTTGAATTGGGTGATAGATGGGCCACGCCTAAAGTTCTTATAAAATATGGTGAGATCTAATTTTATTAGGATTATTCTCTAATAGTTACACAATTCAAATTTCGATCAAATCCGAATTTACTGAACCATTGGATCAATTGTGCATCAATCTGAATGAAACTGAATTTGTGGGCTACGGAAAAAGAGGTTATGGACATGTGATTGGGGCCAAACTTGATATTTAAGATGGTCTCACATAAATCTTTTTATCTCTCCTGATTCCATCCCCAAATGAAACCATAAAAAGCTTTTCAATAAGTACGTGAGGACAATTCTCACATATTCAAAGCTTATATAGAGAGAAAAAGAGGTTATGGACATGTGATTTGGGCCAAACTTGATATTTAAGATGGTCTCACATAGATCTTTTTATCTCTCCTGATTCCATCCCCAAATGAAACCATAAAAAGCTTTTCAATAAGTACGTGAGGACAATTCTCACATATTCAAAGCTTATATAGAGAGAATTTCTCCATTTGCGAACGAGCCACAAATGATATGCTGTCATTAAAAGTCCTAAAAATCTCTCTGTCTCTCTCTCTCACTATACTTAACCAACTAACATCTATCCTTCATCCTAAAAATCTCTAGCGAGTCAAGCAGAGCCTAATTTTGAGCAAATCAATTGAATTGAAGTTCAATTCAACTATCAAAGTCGAGCAAAAGCTCAAAGTAGTTGAGCTGGTTGACATCTCCACTTCCTGTGTATACGCGTTCACTTGATTTTCAACATTGATGATACTCTCACCCGAAAAAACCTAGTTGATACGGGAAAGATGGGATGAGGACAGATGATGTCAGATCTTCCATCCACACATGTTGATCACTTCCAAGAAATAAAAAAAAATTATATAGTACACATGTGGGCCACATATAATTGCTCATAACCTTGCTTCGAATATACACACGATTAGCATTATAAACATGATTAGCATTCTTTTCAATCTTGACCTTTTCATTTTAATTAGAACATGGAGTTGAACATAATTAGGTATCTAATATTATTTTTTGCTTCTCTTTCTTTCGGCTTTTTTTCTTTCTTACATTTGTCACACAATCTACCACCATTGAAGCGTCAATATATTAATCAACTTCAACTTTCCGTGAATGCATGGTCATAGTTCACGTCTTTTTTTTTTTTTTCTTATTTTACTCGGTAGATATGCGGATTCTTTTTTTCATTTGCAGTTATATTGAATATGCAAGATCAAAGAATAAAAAATGCAACAAATCAATATGTTGAGCCAAGTAATACTAATGCCATACCGTAGATGAGTGCATGAGCTGAAACAAGTACAGGAGCCGAATGATGGAATTTTAAGCTTTATTTTATTGATTAATTAGCTCTGTGTGCCATAAATATTTCAAATTGATGTTACTCTTGTATGTCTCCTTCTTCATCATTTATATATAGGGTATTTCACCAAAAATATTATCATAAATGACTTTTTAATAAAAAAGTAATAATATTAGCAGTTGGTGCACCGAAATAATCATATTTAACTACTCTAGTTTATTTTTTTGAATTGTGGGGGCACATAGAATCTTATCCTTATGTTCTTCTTTCAACATCAGATCCAAGGTTCCTTTGCTTTTGCAAGCCATCTTTTGCAACATGTCACTTGAACCCAATTCCATCTTCTCCACTGCAGTAGCCTCACCAAATCAGAATGGAGACCCAATCACATAATCTTTGCACAAATTCCTCATGCATTAGAGGACGAGTCGGAGATGGTTGGGGTCTGTTTGGTTGGTATAAGGATTTAAAGAAGACGAGTAGGTTGGTTGAATGGCTGAAGGATTGGATGAAAATGGGAAGGTGGCTACTGGTGATGATGAGGCAGACGGAGTGGTAACATCAATAGTAAATTTGCTTGAAGCACGGAAGGTAAACAGAAAATTAAATAAAACCAAGGTAAAACAAAAGGAACTCCTCATGACACCAATCACGGATGGAGAAGAAAAGAATGAGGAACTGGAGAAGAAGGAGTTGGGTTCAGGTGACATTCAGGTAACAAAGCAACTAATCGCTGCGTCATCTCTAACCCACTCAGACTACTACTCAGAGAGAGATTCAAATCAAATACAACACAACACAAAAAGCAGTGAAAATGTTTTTTGAGACTAGGTTTTCCATTCCCTCCTTCAAAATACACACCCTGTTGTGATTTTCTGACAATCACCCATTGTGCGCATCCATGAATTACAAGATCAACACGAAACAACCCACACACAAGAAGAGACATGAGATTTACGTGGTTCACCCAAATAGGGCTACATCCATGGGCACAGGAGGACGAACATCTTCAAAGCATACAAGAGATTCCCACTCTCTCACCTTATCTCTCCTACGTGGTGTGGGAACACCACGGGCAACTGCCGCCGCAAGATCTAGGGTTACAGACTATACATATATATAATCTCCGCTTTCTTGGCTACCAAGAAAGCCCTGGTACAATTACCAAAATACCCTTGACCTTAAACCAGTCCCTGGCTAACCCAGTGACTCATCCGACTAAACCGGAATACAAGACATAAACCCAACACACCCCACTCCGAAGAATAAACAAAGAGGAAGAAAAGAAAAAGACCATCATGACCCTCTACTTCCTGCGGATGCATGTGATGTTAACCCTGCGACACCCGGTGCTACTGTACTCCCTGTGGAGAAGATGGAGTTGGGCGCTGGTGACATTCAGGTTGCACAAGATGGCATGCAGTAGAAGAGGAGCATCAAATCCAATGTTGGAAGTAGAAAATGAGTATCGAATTCGGTACTCTCCCACAGCTTTAAAAATATCAATTGGAGTGGTCAAATATGACTACTCCGGTATACCCACTGCTAGTATTATTATTTTTATTAGGAAGTGTCTTCTGATGATTTTTCCAATAAAATTCTCTATATTATATTATTCTCAACTATTTCATTTTCCTTATTTAGTACATTAGCCTTTATTTTGTAAAATTCTATTTTAATTATGATCGCGTTATAATTTATATATTAATATTTATTTATAATATCTTTTAAACATTATAAATAACTCTATTTAAAATAAAATTATTCTTTCAATCATAGCCTATGTTGGGCGCAAGACTGTTTTACTAGAATATATAGTATGAGGAATTTTCAAAAACTGCCCATTTAAAAAAGAAGAGTTAATCCTATAAGAATTAGTTCTTATCACTTTTTTATGATAACTCTAGGTGAAATCCATTTATCACCTAATTCAAACCTTGTAATACACAAGAATCTTCTGATAGTCATGCACCCCAAGTTTTGATCAAATCCGAATTTACTAGACCGCTGAATTGACTGCACATCAATCTGAATAAACTTGATTTGTAGGCTACGGATACAGGGGTTTGGGACATATGATTGAGCCTAAATTTGATATTTGGGGTGGTCCCACATAGATATTTTTCATATCCCTTGGTCTCATCTCCAAATGGGATCTATAAGTGGGCCACATAAAAAGTTCTAACCATAAGTGCGTGAGAACAATTTTCACAAGATTATAGATAGATAGTATATGGGGTAAATCTCAACTTTGACCATTTTTTCTTTAGCGTTAGGTAAAACTGACTGTGATTTTATGCGAGCCGTGTAAAAACATTTGCCTCAAAATTACTGACCACATGCATTGTTTTTTCTCTTTCCTTTTGATTTCTTCTTTCTTTTTTCTTTTTTTAACTAAAAGGAGTTTATTAACAAAGCTCAAGGCAATAACAAAAGAAAGCTACAGGAACAAAGAAGGAAATTTGAAATTAAAACCCTTCATTTCTCAACAATTTTAAATCTAAAATTTGAGAATATCACTTATCTTTATTCTTCTGGCTATGCTGAACTTGTCCTCCACCAGAACAAGACAAACGTATTGTTTTTTATTAGTAAGATGATAAACTTATTGTAATCCTTGTAAATTATGAACAGAATCTTTTATATTAGGTCAACCCTTGGAAAGGGATTTTGATTGTGCTAATTAGTTGTAAGATATTATTATTATAGTTATCCAAATATAGTTAAGCCAAAAATATGAGAGTAAGGACAGATCACAATGGATGATATCCAGTTCATTCCATCAATTTCAGAGTCTCTCTTGTGGTTTTGACAAAAACCCAGAAATAAAAATAGAAACTGAAGAAAGTTGGTGAGCTTCACGAAATTAAAAAACTTGAAAAAGCTCAAGAAAAGGTCAAGAGTCGGCTCTTTTACATATGAAAAGCAACAAAGTAATAACCGGTCAATCCAACCGTCACCAGACTCGCCTAAATACGCATTGGGGCCAGAGTGTCAACACTTGAAAAGGTTGCAAGCAACAGAGAGAGATAGAGATATACATATATATTGTTGTTTTCTTTCCTATTTCAATGAGTACCCATCAATATCAATTGATTCCATCACTATCTTTGAACCTTACAATTAAATCTAGACCACTCTTCTTCGGAAAACTCCAACAAGCACAAGAAGGAAAAAGAATCCTGGAAATTCTTAATTCATTTAATGAAATACAGTACCATCTCTAATATTATTTTTACTTTTCACCATGCGGTTAGATTCGCATGTGTTTTAGTTTGTAAGAATTTGAAAGGATGTCTTCTTGACCCAGGATTGGGAGGGGTAAATTGCTCGTGTGTCCTTTCATTTTTATTTTTGCTTTGTTTTTGTCCCTTGTAGTTTTTTCCCTTTTAATGAAGTTTTTATTATCCATCAATAAAATAAATCCTAACAATCACAACCATTTGAAAAAAAAAAATCCAAACAATCACAGCAATTTGAAGAGACCCAAGAATTTTATTAATAGTATAAAATATTAAATATTAAGAGTGTAATTAAAGTTAATTAAATTATACTTTTTTAATTTAATTCTCCTTGTCCAAATGACTCTTATTTTAACGAACCTATTTCCCTGCGGAATAGGTTTGTCGAAGTTAGTTTGTTACTAGTTCCTCGTTTTGTGATGCTTCTCCTTGGGTCCCTTTTCCCCCTCCTTTTGACTATGGCAGACCCACGTCACTGTCTCAATTACATTAATAGATTACTTCTTAGCACTAGTTACAATAAAATATAGAGGAGGAGAACCCACCTAATAATCGAATAGATCCTCATCTCAGATAGAAAGAGATGGAGAAGAAGGTGATTATCATCTGTTTTCTAGTTGGATTTCTTGGTCTTTTGACTGCTGCTTTGGGCTTTGCAGCAGAGGCCAAACGGATCAAGGTGCTCTTCCCTTTCTACAACTCTTAGTACTGGATTACTTACTGTTGAAAATTGAAATACTCCCAACTTTTTTTTTTTAATTATGTCTGGTTGTCTTCAGACTTTTCAGATTGGATTGGGTCTTATGGATTTTGCCCAAATCTTTTATGGCTGTTGTGTGTAGCAAATGTTTCCAAGTTGATAAATTTCCTTTTGGCTTCAGCTGGTTTCTGAATTTTAAGTTTTCTTTCTACCATTGAGATTCCTTAAGTTATCCATCAAGATGTTGAGAAGAGTGGAACTCGAAAGATGTTTGCTTTTTCCAGCTAAAAAGAAGAAGAAAGCTGTTTGCTTTTTATTTGCACCCTCGGGCCGGCTGGAGGGAGTGATGGGGATGGGGAAGAGAGAGAAGGGAGGAAGAGGGAAAGGATGTGGGAAGAGAAGAGAAGAGAGTGAGGGCATTTTGAACATTTATTATTATTATTATTTTTGTGTTTTGTACACTAAACAAAAGTTGATATTATTTTAGCAACTTTTCTTTTAAAATACTTATGACCCTGAACTTACTTGGCCTAACACTATCTACTGTCCTGTCAAAATAACTTGGCTTCACTAGCTCACCACTGTCCTACTTAGTCAGTTGCAATAATTCTTTGATGGAGGTTCGAATTCGCTGGCACCATTCCCTAATGAGCCATTAAAAAAACAATGGGTTGCTTCTGCCAAATAATTGTGCCGTCACCAATCTTTGCAACTTTTGTTGAGACAATAAGACACGACCCCCTTGCATATCATCAGAAACTGTCTATTTTTGTAGCCTCCTTTAAATCATTAAAATTTTTTTTTTGGTTATCAATATTCATCGAATGCCAAATCATCCACATAGAAAGGCACAATTGAAATTCATTATCTATTTCAAATCGAATTTACCCAATTCCACTGAGCTCAAAGACCTGCTTCAGCTCCATAAAGCTTTCTTCTGTATTTAAACTTCATCCCAGTCTCCTTTCTTCACATAACCAAGGACTGGTCAACGCTCATTCCTTAGCCCTTCCAATACTCCTCTCAAGTTGGCAGAGTATATATAATTTGATATATCTGCCATTCATTTTAGGTGATAAAGTAAAAACTGCTTGGATGGTGTCAATTTCATCCAATGGTACTAAAACTTTACAATAATCAATATTTGGGACTCTTGGACTATAGATAGTACCCTTTTGCAACCATTATTTCTGAAAATTTTACTTTATGGCGATTTGATTCCTTCAAAAGGAGCATCGTCCCAATGTTGGAGCAAGACAGCCCAATAGGTGAGGAATGGAAAGATAAAGCAGCGCAGGAAAAAAGAATAGTCAACGGGCAATGCTTCAAGCCAAAAGGCTGAAAGATAGGATGTTGTAAAAATGGGTTTTAACTTTAGTTTTTGGGCAACTTTGGACCATAATAAATGTGGGTCCCACACATCTTTTGAGGCATGTCCAAATATTAATGTGTTCTCTTATATGAGGAGAATAACATTAAACCATTATTTAGTTAAAAACCATTTAAGAAGTGAATGAGAAATTAACTCCAAAAGTGACTAGTTGAAGTTGCTTTGTGTTGGTAATGAAAAGATGAAGTCCCATATTGCTAGTTTACTAAAGGTGTGCATGTGTTTATATACCTTTAGTTTGCTTATGAGATTTGGACCCCAAGGGGCACCCATATTTTATCTCGAAGGGGGCACCCAAGGGGCAGGTTGGGTTGGCTCGAGTTGGGTCATGGGCTTCCTTGTAGATGGCTTCCCAACTATATATATTTTTTGGAGAAAATACTTTTACCAACAGATGTGTCTAATTTCCAACGGTAGTGTCTCCTTTGTTAACAGACATAGTGAACTGCTGCATCTCTTTTCAGTCCAACAGTTGTGTCTTCTCAGTCCAACAATTGTGTCTTTTCCGAATGGTCCCACAGTTGTGTCTTTTCCGAATGGTCCAACATTTGTATCTTCTTCGAATAGTCCAACAATTGTGTCTCCTTCGAATGGTGCTGTATTATTTTGGTTTTCACAAAATCGAACAGAAGCATATGTTCATTAGTGACTGTTGACTGTATAGAACAATCACCAGTTCATCTATTTAAAGCCATTTCGTTTTTGCATTTGGGCATCGAATTTCTTCTTTATTTACTATCTGTTTGAGAGAGAAACAACGCAGTTCTATTCGCCGGGCAACATAGATTAAAGTGCTGCTTCTGTTGGGTTTATGTCTTGTATTCTGGTTTATCCGGATGAGTCACTGGGTTAGCCAGGGACTGGTTTAAGGTCAAGGGTATTTTGGTAATTGTACCGGGGCTTTCTTGGTGGCCAAGAAAGCGGAGATTATATATTGTATAGTCTGTAACCCTAGACCTTGCGGCGGCGGCGGCGGCGGCAGTTGCCCGTGGTGTTCCCACACCACGTAGGAGAGATGAGGTGAGAGTGTGGGAATCTCTTGTATGCTTTACTTGTCATAGTGAAGATGTTCGTCCTTCTGTGCCCGTGGATGTAGCCCTGTTTGGGTGAACCACGTAAATCTCGGTGTCTCTTCTTCTTGTGTGGCTTGTTCATGTTTGATCTTGTGATTCCGTGGATGCGCACAACGGGTGATTGTCAGAAAATCACAACAATTGGTATCAGAGCAACAACAATTGGTATCAGAGCTCCAGGTTTGTTAAGATCGTGGAGATTTGTGGGATCAAATCTTGATTGAAGATTGAAAAGTTTCTGTTTACAGAAACTTGGATCTGGGGCTCGATCGTCGCCGTCGCACGTCGTCACCGGAGAAGAAGACCGGAGAAGAAAAACCCTATTTTTCTTCTCTCCTCCCTACCTGCCGCCACCGCTGCCAAGCAGCAGCAGCGCCACTGGTCTCGTCACGCCAACTGCCGTCGCTGCTGCCCCGCTCGGATCGCCGGAGAAGATGCACGCAGAAGACCACCGCCGCGCCCTGCCGCTGTGCCCACTGCGCCGCTGCCAATAGCAGTCACGCCGATCCGCGCCGCCTCCAGTCGCCGGGATCGTCATTCGGCCGCCGTCGCAGCCCGCCGCCGCTGATCGCCGGGCCATAGCCGCGAACAGAGAACCCGCTTGCTGCCGCTGCTGCAGAACGCGTGCGTAGAGGAAAGAGGAAGAAGAATGGGTTCGGGCCAAGGTCGGGTCAGGTCAGGTCAGGTCAGGTTCGACCCGACCCGATTGAAGCGCAAGCCCATTGGCAGAAACGGGCTACGGGTCAGGTTCAGGTTTCGGGTCGGGTCGTTTCGACCCAACTCGCGGTGACAGCCCAACCCAGCAGTGCATCCAGAGAATGCAGTTCCGGTTCCGGGTCGGGTAAGACCTGACCCATGGTCGCAGAGCCCAACCCAGCAGTGAATCCAGCAGTTCCGAGCCAGTTCGGGTCGGGTCCGACCTGACCCGTGTGCACAGAGTCCAGCCCAGAGCGCAGTTCAGGTCAGTTCCAGCCCAAAGCGCAGTCCAGGTCAGTTCACCTGACCCGGGTCGGCTCCAGAAGCCCAGCAGATAGTGCAGTGACGTCAGCAGTGATGTCATCATCGGTCAACATGCAGATTTGACCAGATTTGCGGCTGAAATTGTTTCTGCGATATCTTGATCGTCCGATGTCCGATCGGAGATCCGTTTGCGCCTACGGACTCGTTTCGAGCAGATCTACGCAGTGGAAGAGGTTGATTGGCTGTTTGACAGTCAAGGAGGAGGTTTGATCGATTGGAGCGTAGAAACTTGTTTCTACGTTATCGGAGCCATCCTGAGTCGGATTTCAGATCCGTTTCTTTCAACGTGCTCGTGGTGACGAGATCTATGACTTGATGCAGAAATTTGGAGGAGATCTGAACAGATGTGGATTGAGACTTGAATCGGGTCTACTCGACCTGGTTGTTGTTGCAAACCCAATAATAGGAGTCGCCGGCCTAGTTGCAAAGGGTTTGCTGATTCAAACGAAGTTGTTCGTTTGGGGTTCACATGCTTTTCTGGATCGCATGTGATGTTATTCATCTTGCCAGAGCCAAACCGGAAAAGCAGCAAGGAGGAGCTGATGCGTCAGCAGTTGTCAAACATTTGTTTGATTGATTGATCGGAGGCCCGGTCAAATGGTGTTTTTTGACCGCTCGGAGGTAGAGGTTTCTGCAATGGAGTCATCTGGACTTGTATTCCCGATCTGTTTTGCTTGCATTCTTGTGGTGATTGGATCTTCATGGTGATGTTGAAGATGGGGCAGGATGGTGAGTGATTCAGATATCACTCAGATTCGTCAATGGTTCGAGCTTTCAGTTCGAGGTGGAGTTTGACGAGGGTATGAACTTTGCTTAAAGTTCATGTGCTGGTTCAACATGTCAAAGTGTTGAAGAAGACTGCATCCCTGGTGCAGTGACGTGCCATTCAGCAGGGTACGTGAAGACATTGCCGGTTTTATCTCCTAGTAGCTCGAGTTTTACGGAGTTATACGGAATTCAAGCCAAGGTGGAGATTGTTGGGTTTATGTCTTGTATTCCGGTTTATCCGGATGAGTCACTGGGTTAGCTAGGGACTGGTTTAAGGTCAAGGGTATTTTGGTAATTGTACCGGGGCTTTCTTGGTGGCCAAGAAAGCGGAGATTATATATTGTACAGTCTGTAACCCTAGACCTTGCGGCGGTGGCGGCGGCGGCAGTTGCCCGTGGTGTTCCCACACCACGTAGGAGAGATGAGGTGAGAGTGTGGGAATCTCTTGTATGCTTTACTTGTCATAGTGAAGATGTTCGTCCTTCTGTGCCCGTGGATGTAGCCCTGTTTGGGTGAACCACGTAAATCTCGGTGTCTCTTCTTCTTGTGTGGCTTGTTCATGTTTGATCTTGTGATTCCGTGGATGCGCACAACAGGTGATTGTCAGAAAATCACAACAGCTTCTGTGTCGCATAGATCATTGTATCCTGGAAGACAAACGTCTGTACATCGTGAGCATCGTAGCGGAGATAAATTTTATCTTAAGGACATAGTGTTGAATACTAGCCTTGATCCTATTCTGTAAGTTCGAATTTATAAGTTTCTTCTTATGTTAATGTGGTTTTTTCTGCATCTGAAACAGTTGTTGTAATCACAAAAGGACTTTTCGTCCCTTACAATCTTAAGAAAAAATTGTTTGTTGTTTATGAAGTCTTTCTATTGTGATTACTGAATTCTGTTTTCTCTTTCGAAAAAAGACAGAATTAACATCGACACTTTTAGTACAAACTAAGTTTGCAAAAGATTTTTATTTTTCTGTTTTTAGTCTTTTTAAACCATCAAAGTTCTAACTCTGTTGTGATTATAAAACTTTATTTGAACAGTTCTAACTATATTTAGGACTATTGATTTTTATTCTTACACTCTATCAACTAAACATTGTTTCTATATAATATCGAAAAATATCTGAAACTGTTGTGTTAAATCAGAATTGCATCTTCAAACGCTACCTCTACTATTCAGACCCATGTTTTTATAAATCATGAGGAGAAGCTTAAAAATTCAAAGGGGCAGATTTTAAGAGATGGCAACAGAAAAAGTTGTTTTATCTGACTACCCTGAATTTGGCTAAGTTTCTTTATGAATAGGCTCCTACTCTCAAAAAGAATGAGAGTGACAGGCAAGTAGTTGCTGCAATTGATACATGGAAGTACTCTGATTTCTTGTGTATGAACTACATTTTGAATGGACTGGAGGATACATTATACAATGTGTATAGTTCCATCAAAACTGCAAAAGAGTTGTGGAGCTCTTTGGAAAAGAAGTATAAAACGGAAAATGCTGGTACAAATAAACTTGTAGTTGGTCACTTCTTTGACTTCAAAATGCTTGATTCTAAGATTGTAATCAGTCAAGTGCAAGATCTTTAAGTCCTACTCCATGAGATTCATGCAGAATGTATGTCTTTAAGTGAATCCTTCCAAGTTGCTGCTATAGTTGAAAAACTACCACCAAGTTAGAAAGATTTCAAAAACTACCTAAAGAATAAATGCAAGGAGATGAATCTTAAAGATTAATTGTAATATTAAGAATTAAAGAAGATAACCGTGCATCTGAAAAAAGAAATAAGCCTCACCCAATGGAATCCAAAGCAAATATAGTCGAACAAATGCACAAGAATAACAATAAAAAGAGGAAGCATAAAAACCAAGGTGGACAAAACAAAGGTGGCAAAAACCAAGGTGGTAATCCAAAACGGTTTAAAAGAAAGTGCTTCATTTGTGACAAGGTTGGCCATCGTGCAAAGGACTGCCGCAAGCGTAAAGATCAATGAACAGCAACCAAAAAACCTGTACAAGCCAATATGACCAAAATGGAGAAACTTTCTACAGATATTTCTGACATTAGCCTTTCTGTTGTGGTGTCTGAAGTAAACTTGGTTGGAAATACTAGGGAATGGTGGGTGGATGCAAATGCTACTTGCATATCTGTGCGGACAAGAATATGTTCTCCTCGTATCGAGTTGTTGATGGGGAAAAATTGTTATGGGCAACTTTTCAACTTCTAAAGTTGAAGGTCTAGGAAAAGTGGCTTTGAAAATGACTTCGGGCAAAGAACTCACTTTTAATGACGTATTACATGTGCCTGACATCCGAAAGAATCTTGTATCAGGTTTATTATTGAGTAAGAGAGGGTTCAGGCTTGTATTTAAGACCGATAAATTTATCCTCACTAAGAGTAGGATGTATGTGGAGAAGGGCTATGTCAGCGATGGGCTATTCAAAATGAATGTAATGCCTATTGTAACCTCCAAGAATAATAAGAATTCTTCTTCTGTTTACCTGCTTGAGTCTTCTAACATATGGCATAGTAGACTAGGGCATGTTAACTAGAATGCTTTGCGTAAATTAATGAATTTGGAGTGCTTGCCAAAGTTTACTATTAATCCAAATCATAAATGTATAATATGCGTGGAGGCTAAACTCGCACGAACTCCTTTTCATTCCATTGAAAAAAGTAATAAACCTCTCAAACTTATACATAGTGATATCTGTGATTTGAAATATGTACAAACAAAAGGTGGTAAAAAGTATTTCATCACTTTCATCAATGATGGCACTAGATATTGTCATGTGTACTTACTAAAAAGTACACATGAAGCATTAGAGATGTTTATACAGTATAAGAATGAAGTTGAGAATCAACTTAGCAAAAAGATTAAGGCTTTAAGGAGTGATAGAGGTAAAGAATATGAATCACCTTTTGGTGAGTTCTGCTCACAGCATAGTATAATACACCAAATAACTACACCTTATTCAACTCAGCAAAATGATATTACTAAACGAAAAAATAGCACCTTAAAAGAAATGATGAACGCTATGTTGCCTAGTTCTGGACTACCTCAAACTTGTGGGGGGAAGCAATGCTTTCTGCAAATTATATTCTCAACAAAATACCTCACAAGAAAACGGAAAAATCTCCTTATGAATTATGGAATGGTCGAAGACCATCCTATGAATTCTTGAAAGTATGGAGGTGTCTAGCTAAGGTAGCTGTTCTTATTCCTAAAAAGGTTAAAATATGACCTAAAACCATTGATTGTATATTCATCAGGTATGCTCATCATAGTAGTGCGTATCGCTTTTTAGTATACAAATCTGACATTGCTAATATGCATGTTAATACAATCATAGGATCAAAAAATGCGTCATTTTATGAAAATATCTTTCCATGTAAACAAATTCAAGAGACAAGTTCTTTGAAAAGAACTTATGATACTACGATTAGTAATGATATAGAGCATGCATCTACAATTGAAGGAGTTGAACCTAAACATGGTAAAAGGACAAGGACTACAACATCCTTTGGTTTGGATTTTCTTACATATCTGTTAGAAAATTAGCCCCAAAGTTTCAAGGAAGCAATGTCTTCGCCAGAAGCACTTCGATGGAAAGAGGTGGTGAATCATGAAGTAGAATCCATATTACAAAATCGTACATGGGAACTAGTGGATCTTTCGCCTAGTTTTAAATCTCTTGGATACAAGTGGATATTCAAGAAAAAAATGAAAATAAATGGATCAATTAATTAGTATAAAGCTAGACTTGTTGTCAAAGGCTATAGACAAATAGAAGGTGTGGATTACTTCGATATATATTCACTAGTTACGCGAATAACATCTATACGTATGCTAATAACTATTGCAACTTTGCACAACCTTGAAACACATCAAATGGATGTTAAAATGGTCTTTTTAAATGGCGAATTAAATGAGGGGATTTATATGGAACAATCAGAAGAGTTTATTGTTCCTAGCCAAGAAAAGAAGGTGGGTCGGCTTATTAAATCTCTCTATGATTTAAAATAAGCACCAAAGCATTGGCATGAAAAGTTTGACAAGGTAATAACGTTCAATGGGCATAGAATCAATGAATGTGATAAATATGTGTATGTGAAAAATACAACACATGGCTATGTCATTATATGTTTATACGTGGATGATATGCTTATTCTTGGGAATAATATTGACATAATTAAATCTATCAAGAAAATGTTGCAGGCCAATAAAAACACCAGTAGATATAAATCTTCATCTATCTAAAAATACTGGTGAAAGCATATCTCAATTAGAATATTCTCGTATACTCGGAAGTCTAATGTACATCATGAATTGTACTCGTCCAGACATAGCACATGCAGTCGACAAACTAAGTAGATTCATAAATAACCCAGGGGGCAGATCATTGGAAAGCGATAGTTAGGGTTCTCTGATATCTGAAATACACCCTTAACTATAGACTGTACTATACGAAATATCCAGTTGTACTGGAAGGCTATAGTTATGCAAGCAAGATATCTGATATAAAAGATTCAAAATCTATAAGTGGATATGTGTTTTCACTTAGAGGTGTAGCCGTATCATCGAAGTCAATTAAACAAACATGCATTGCTAGGTCCACTATAGAATCAGAATTCATTGCTTTCGATAAAGGAAAAGAGGAAGCATAGTGGCTTCGTCATTTCCTATAAGATATTCCTATGTAACCGAAACCAGTGCCTACAATATGTATACATTACGACAGCCAATCTGCAATTAGTTGGGCACAAAGTAAGATGTACAACGGTAAGTCTCAGCATATATAAAATAGAAAAAACACCGTACGACAGTTGCTCTCAAATGGTATCATATCCATTGATTATATACAGTCAAAAGAGGATATTGCGGATCCATTAACAAAAGGTTTGACCAAAGAGCTAGTATACAACTTATCAAAGGGAATGGGTTTAAAACCAATCTCTTAAAAGTCGACATAATGACAATCGAATCTAGCTCACTGGAGATCCTAAGATCTAGGTTCAATGGGACAACTGAGTTATGTATAACTTAGTACAATCACCGCAGAGATATTCTCTCTTTCCCATTTCTAGAATGACATAGTGATGCCTGCAGCATTGTTTAGGATAAGCTATGCTTTTAATTATTCTTATAGCTTGGAAATCTAAGTCGGGTATAGTAAGATACTCTTAATAAGAGTTAACTATGTGAGTGAGAAGGGGCCGCTTCCATGAAAATCTCTACGGTTAAATTCTCTAAAGAACTCATGAAAACCAAGTATATTTAGGGCCAAAATGAACACAATCATGAGAACGATTGTGTCAAAGAAGAAACTGTGTCAATTCTATTCTCTTGGTTTATACAAACGCTAAATGGTTCAATAACATCATGTTCATCAATTAGCAAGGAAAATTCAAGGCCAAAAGCTATCTTTCCTTATATAGTACCTTTCTAGCTTTACTCTCTCTCTTTTGTGTCAACATTATTGTCTGCATTATAATACAGCCAATTTTCATTCATGAGAGGGATTGTTGCGAAAATGGGTTTTAAATTTCGTTTTTAGGCAACTTTGGACCATAATAAGTGTGGGTCCCACACATTTTTTGAGGCGGGTCCAAGTATTAATATGTTCTATTACATGAGGAGAATAACACCAAATCATTGTTTAGTTAACAACCATTTAAGAATTGAATGAGAAATTAGCTCCAAAAGTGACTCGTTGAAGTTGTTTGTGTTGGTAATGAAAAGAAGAAGTCCCACATTGCTAGTTTACTAAAGGTGTGTATGTGTTTATATACCTTTAGTTTGCTTATGAGATTTGAGCCCTAAAGGGCACCCAAATTTTATCCCAAATGGAGGACCTACATAACACCACAACTAACACAAGTGCGCGAACGCCGCCACCGCTGACCGGTCGGCGGGCAAGTTAGGTCGGGTTAGGTTGAGTTGGGTCATGGGCCTTCGTGTAGATGGCTTCCGAATTATATATATATTAGAGAAAATACTTTTACCAACAGATGTGTCTAATTTCCAACGGTAGTGTCTCCTCTGTTAACAGACATAGTGAACTATTGCATCTCTTCTCAATCCAACAGTTGTGTCTTTTCCAAATGGTCCAACAGTTGTGTTTTTTCCGAATGGTCCTACAGTTGTGCCTTCTCCGAATGGTCCAACAATTATGTCTCCTTTGAATGGTGCTATATTATTTTTGTTTTCACAAAACCAAACAAAAACATCTATTCATTAGTGACTGTTGACTCTTCAGAACAACCACCAGTTCATCTATTTAAAGCCATTTCGTTTCTACATTTGGGCATCGAATTTCTTCAACATTCACTATCTGTTTGAAAGAGAAACAATGCAATTTTATTAATTGAGCAACACAGATTGAAGTGTTGCTTCTGTGTCGTGTAGATCATTGTATCCTAGGAGACAAACGTCTGTACACCTTGAGCATCATAGCGGAGACGAATTTTGTTTTAAGGACATAATGTTGAAAACTAACCTTGATCCTATTCTGTAAGTTCGAATTTATAAGTTTTTTCTTATGTTACTCCGGTTTTTTCTGCATTTGAAAAAATTATTGTAATCACAAAAGGACTTTAAGTCCCTTACATAGGATGTTTAGGTGCCTCACCAAAGACAAACAATAACTCTCTCAATCGAGAGTTGAACTCAAATTCTTATTCAGTATCAGTGTCTATATCCCATGAAGGGATTACATCTTTATTTATAACTAAAATACTTTTTAACTAAGAAAACAACTAATTCAAATCAAATAAGAAGTCCTTAACCAAACATAATTGAACTTTCTAAATATTAAAGAATCCTAAATAATTAAAAAAGCAACTAAAGGAAAAGCACTACTAATAGGATCTTCTCCACTATATTGGGCTTTATTGGTCTTATGCCTGCGGGTATAGACTTTCAAAAAAGCCCCATTAGTATATCCTGTATCAGCTCTCCCTAACTTGAAAAAACTCGACTTTGGCTAGTTATTCCTTGGTATTGTTCATATAAATCTGGATTGAGCCATTGAAAATCAATATCCGTAATCCATATAGCTTCAAAGAATAGTTTTCCTTTTCACTTGACAAGGAACTTGTGAAATCCGCCATTCTTAGTTGAAATGATCTTATCATTAAAAACATCTTCACTTTCATCTGGAGGAAATTGATGAAGATGGATACGAAGAACTTGTTCCTCAAAAGATTCATTGTTGTGATGCCCATGATAAAATTCCAAATCTTCAACATTAAAGGTGGAACTGATATTCATGTTTGAAGTAAGATCGAGAACATACCCATTAGAGCTTATTTTCTTTAGAATTTTGAAAGGACTTGCACTTCATGGATGTAACTTCTTGTATTTACCTGTAGGAAACTATTCGGGCTTCAAATGAACTATTACCATATCGCCAGCAACAAACTCAACATGGCGTTTACTAGAATCCACATACCATTTTTATGTTTCATTACTTGTAGTAATTTGCCGACTAACTTCATCATGAACATCCTTCATATGTTGTGTAAATTGTTCGGTTTCCTAACTTGGCCTAGAGTCAACCGGTAACAGGCTTAAGTCAAAAGGAAGACCTGGCTTGCCACCAGTGACAACTTCAAATGATGATCTCCCTGTTGTTCTGTTGATGGAATTATTGAAAGTGAACTCCACCATGGGTAAAAGAAGATCCCATGAAGTAACATGTTCGCCGATAAGACATCGAAGAAGGTTTCCCAAGTTACGATTGATGACTTCTGTCTGGCCATTAGTTTGTGGATGATATGCACTTGAGTGTTAGAGTTTTGTGCGCATCATGTGCCATAAAGTCTTCCAGAAGAAACCCATGAACTTCGTATCTCTGTCAGCCACTATTGTCTTAGGAAGGCTATGCAGACGAACAACCTCTTTTAAGAAAAGAATTGCAACATTCTTGGCATCTGCTGTGTGAGAACAAGAGATAAAATGTACCATTTTTTAGAAACGATCCACAACAACAAAAATAGAATCTACCTTTTTCGCTGTTTTGGGCAAACCCAAGACAAAATATATGCTCAAATCTTACCAAGGTGCATGTGGAATAGGAAGTGGCTGATACAAACCTGTATGCTTCTTTTAACCTTTTACAAGTTGGCCTACTCTGCATAATTCACAATTTCAGCAACATTTGTTTTTAAGCATGGCTAAAAGAAACGGTCTTCCACAATAGCCAATGGTTTTGTCACAACCTGAGCCCAGGAGTTTGGGGGTTAGCAAAAGCTAAACCGATGACACACGTACTCCCGTGCCTGTATACGTAGACCTGGTTTAAGTGCACACGCACAAGGGAAGGTTCACATGTGCCAAACATGTACGCGGAAGCCGTACATATCAAAATGTCACACTAAACAATACAAGAAGAGAGTCCGACAATAAAGCTGACATACATCGATAAAGGTTTTACAAAAGGAAGCAAAATGCATGTACAACTCATGATAGGATTCAATCGTGACAAATCTCAAAATGCTGACGACTCATATGCAATGATGTCCATGGCGCTCTCCAATGGAGTGACTACATCCGCTCCTCTAGTCCTGATGGGACCTCGAGGGCCTCACTTGGAGTCTGGTCGACCAACGAGGGGTCTGTCTGGGTATCTGAGCCTGCAACACTAAAGACAACTTGTGAATACAACGATTCAGCAATGTATAAGCTATAACAAGTTAACACATGATGTGTCTAATAGAATAAAGAACATCATGTAAATTATAACAGGTCACATTCGTATACTAAGCTGTCGTGCAAGAAAGAAACATGCCATATGAATCAATGTATACATGCTGTGTATATAACTAGTTGGCGACTACATGGCCATATGCTCCCAAAAGAGGGATCTTATATCCATGCAGAGAACACCATTGACCGGATTTTCCAAGACGTTTCCTTACTGCAACAAGGCCATGAAAACTATACCAAATTCACCCCGTCGGGATCTTAAGGCTGAGGCGAAGTAGTACCTGACCATACAAAGTCAATCATGAAAACCTTGAGTAGATCGTGACAAGCATATCATGCGTGCATATCTGAGAACATGTCTTATACGTGCAAGCTTTATAACATCAGTACATACGTGCATACTCAAGGTACGGGACACATAATAAGACTTTTGATGTTATATGAAATGATCTTGCCAAAGAGTGGAGATCAATGATTAAAATACAACATGTCATGCAAGCAAATCTTCGCATATCGAATCAAATTCATTTACTAACCAACACTAATCTAATTATCCAGTGTTTTTAACCGTGCATGATGATGTAGTTTTAAGTTATCTGCTGCACTGTTGTCTAGTGTTACATTATATCATATGGTGTATCGAATCCCTTAAACCAACACCCATGGGGAGGCGCTTAACAACTGGATAACGAACATGAATGATTCGCAGCCCTCGAGATCATTCACGTATATTTTCATAATCCGTTGGGCAAGTCCATGTTGCCTACCTTCTATAGCAAAGGTCCTACGAGTCTCATGTCTTTCCTAACTTTCTTATGGGTTCTGTCTTCCAGCTCAGCCGTGCGTGACCTTACGGCTTAGCTGTAGAAGGCTTCACGGCTTAGCCGTTGCTGGGTCGTAGAAGAGTTGTTGATTTGCATACTCTCAGTTATTTTCAGGTGTCATCCTGTACTGATCTACGGCTGGGTCACGGTGGAGCTTACGGCTTAGCCGTAGTGCGTGTCAAAGCTCAGCCGCAGCACATTTCACGGCTTAGCCGTGCATGCGTTGGGTCGAATTCTGAATCACTTACAAAAAACCTGTAACGACATCATATATGCAAAATCTCAACAGAGAAAGGGGAAAAGAGCTCAATTTGGGCTGTGAACATGTTTTCCATGCAAACTCATGCGAATTAACCAAAATCAAATATATATCAACATGGGTTCATACATATTATGCTTATACTTGCCTTAATGGAGTTCCAACACACCAATTGTTGTCCTTGGGGCTCAATTCACATCCACACACTACTCACAGCTATCATGCATGCGAAAGAGAGAGAAAGCAAACTCGTGAGCACAGTCATGGAAACAAGAGGAAGAAGATGAGGGAGATGGAAGAAGATGAGGGAAGGAAAGGGGCACAATTCTCTCTTCTTAGCTTGATCGAGAAGAAAAAGAATCGAGAGAGGGAGGTGGAGCTTCCTCACGTTGGAAGAAAAAAGAGAAAAAAAGAAAGAGTCGGTGGGAGTGAACTTATAACATAAGCTTAAGGACAAATTGCAGTCAAGTCCAACAGTTAAGGCTAATTACAGTTCGAGTCAAATCCGAGTCCAACGGAATCATACGACATCTTTTGCAAATGACGTAGTTACAAAAGTTAACGAGCTCAACGAAAGACACGTGTTGACACCAAGATGATGCGAAAATGACCATGTCTTATAACAACTAAAATCACGAAAAAGGGTTGGTCTACCTAATTCAGGTCAAACTCAACCTAACTACCTATCCATGACCCGCAACGAAAGCAAAACAAAAGCAAAACACAATTAACAACGAAAGCAACATTAATTAGTCGCTAAACGAGGTCAAGCTAGGTCGGAGTGTTATAAGTTTATCACGCCCAAAATGTCCATAACATCCACTACCATGTAATTCACGTATCACAAACTCGTAGATAGATATAGCTGGCAAACATAACTGATTTCCACGAAAGAGATATTCATCATGAATGAAAAACTTTGGATGTTCAGAAAACTCACCATTTACAAGATTTGTATAAATATGACCAAAGTCATGATCAACAGCGTATTCTCTATGTATTTCTTCAAAGCTAGGAACATTGACGGAAATTATCATAAGTATGTGAGTTCAACAACTCAAAACATCTGCGAGTTTATTTTCCGTGCCAGATTTATGACGCAGAACAAAAGTGAACTCCCATAAGTTTGCACTCCATTTGACACTATTAATGCTCATCTTCTTTTGAGAATTTAGATGTTGCAAGGCTTCATGGTCAGAATATAAGATAAACTCTTTTCCGATGAGATAATGATACTAATAACGATGAGCTAGAACCACAGCATAAGATTCCAGATTATAAACCATATACTTTTTACGGGAGTCATTTAACTTCCCACTGAAGCAAGCAACTGGATGACCATCTTGATTCAAGACGCCATTAATATCAACTAGAAAAACATCACAACTAACTTCGGAGACCTTTTCAAAGTCTGGAAGTTTTAAAACCGATGCTTAAGTCATTTTCTGTTTAATCTGTTTAAATGCCCGAGAGGCAGCATTCATCTATGTGAACTCTCCTTTTTTCATGCAATCAGTTATAGGGGTCATAATGATATTAAAATTACAAATGAACCTCCTATAAATGGTAGTCGATCCATAAAAGCAGCAGACCTAATGTATAGAAGTGGAAGTGGGAATGAGCCAATTAATGATTGCTTTCATTTTTTTTTGAATCAGCTTTAACTCCATAGGCTGAAACAACAAAGGCCAAAAATATGACTTTAAAACTCAAAAATGTACACTTCTTCAAATTAATGTAAAACTTTTTTTTTCGAAGTGCATGCATGACATACATTGGATGGTTGAGATGGGCTTCTTTTGATTTGTTAAAGATCAAGATGTCATCAAAATATGCCACAATAAATTTGCCAAGAAAAGACCGTAGAAGCTAAGTCATTACTCTCATAAAAGTGTTAGGAGCATTAGATAAACCGAATGGCATGACCAACCATTTGTGTAATCCATTTTTGGTCTTGAATGCCATCTTCCATTCATCTCCGGGCTAAATATAGAGTTGATGATATCCGCTCCTGAGATTAGTCTTGGAGAAGACAGATGAGCCAGGCATCATATCAAGCATATCGTCGACTCGGAAAACAAAAAACCGATATTTGATGTTGATCTTGTTAATGGCCCGGCTATCGACGCACATTAGCCAAGAATCATCTTTCTTTCGTGTCAAGAAGGCTGGAACTGTGCAAGGACTCATGCTTTCTCGGATATAACCCTTCTAGAGTAAGTCTTTAACATATCCTTGCAATTCTGCATGCTCAGTGGGGCTCATGCTATAAGTTGGTAAATTAGGAAAGGTAGACCCAGGGACTAAAATAATGGCATGTTGTATGTCCCGCATAGGAGGTAGTTTATTAAGAAGCTCTGCTAGAATTAAATCTTGAAAATCATTGAGCAATGACTTGATTTCTGGTGATGTAGAAACCTATTGTTTATTATCTGCCTTTTGGGCTTCTTTTGGAACAAGAGCATAAACAACTCCTTGGTTTTTGCTTTTCATTTCAAAGTTCTGCATAGAGAGAACATGAGGTTTGATGGGGTGGTAGAAACTGCCAAAGAGGATGTTAATGGAGGCAATTGAAGGAGATCCACCACTTGTCCCTTCCACTTAAAAAAATGTATGTGCCTTTTCTGATCAGTATATACCTCTCGATCATATAGCCAAGGTCGGCCAAGTAAGATGTGAGCAATATTCATGGGAATGATATCACACCATATATCATCTTCATATATGCTAATTTTAAAATGAACCAAGTAGCGATGGTTCACAGAGAACTAATGATCATCTATCCAAGCGACCTCGTAAGGCTTTGGGTGCTTTTCAGTAGGCAAATTGAGTTTAGTAATCACTTCCTGTGACACGACATTCATTGTATTTTCACCATCAACAATTAAATTGTACAGCTTACCCCTGCATCTTACACATGTCCTGAAGATTGAAATACGTCGCCAATCGGCTTCTTCTTGCTCATTGGTGAGGAGAAGTTTGCGTATAATAAGGACATGACCACCTTCTTCTGCAGTGGTGGTGGTACGAGGAGAAGGATCAGCTTGAGCCTCTTGCTGTGGATCTGCTAAGCTTCAGATTGGACGTGATCAGGAGGAGGCTCCATCTCAATATGCTCGTCATATTCTTCTAACGAATAAAGATCTTCATTACAATAATAAAGATTGCAAACCTTAAGGCATTTATTAGCAAAGTGACCTTGTTGAACGCATTGGTAATAACCATCAATTTGTCAATCCTGTCGAGGAGGTCCACGACTCCTCATCTCTTGTTCCTGTGATACTGTGCTCCGTTGATTTTGAGCAAAAGGACGCTGGTTGGGTTGGTTGTGCTGCTGTCTCGAAAGTGGACAATAACCTATTGGTGGAGCACGGTTGCATTGAAAATTATTTTGATTGGATGGAGCACGATTATTAGTCTAAAAGGCGGGGGCTCAACGAGTCATTGGCTCCCCGGCTTAAGTGTCGAAGCGTCTCAAAGTAGATGACTGCAATTCTAACTCAACCTATTTTGCCGTGTTATAAATGTTATCAACAGTTTCAAAGTCATGCATAAGGACCTCACGTTTAATTTCTTCCCGCAAACTAGTTTTGTACTGATTGATTAGTGTGAAGTCATCATCTTGAACTTTACATCAAATAATATGATCATTAAATTTCTCTGTGTACTCATCCAGTGATAATGTGCCATGCTTGAAAACAAAATATTCTTGCTAAAGGATACTCAAATAATTAGATGGCAGGTATCTACCTTCAAACTTTTCATGCATATCATCCGACTTAGTAATAGCGGGACATCCCATGACAAGATTGTTGTGCTCAATGCTGTGTTACCAAATGCTTGCTGAACCTTTTAATTTGAATTTGATGTAAGCAACATGTTATGGATCATCCATATGATACCAAGAGAAATAATCTTTAAGAAAATTGAGCCAATCAATAAAAGCCTTTGGATTGAGATAACAAAAGAAATCGACGATATCAACTTTGACTTACTCTGTGATATCATCAAACTTGGGTGCAACAGGTGTATCTGTTGGATCTTTCTTAGTAAAAATGTGCTAAATAAAATCATGGATAGATTCTTGAGGACCTATTTCTATTTGTCGGGTGGGATTTTGTTGGTTTCCAGCGCTAGACGATGCTTCCACAACAGTAGGCCTTAGTGAACTCTGGGACATAACTTTCAACGCATGTACTCTTTCAGATAGCTCCATTATCATAGCATCACGTTGGTAATCGGAGAATTTGCCCCAATATGAGTGACCATTTAGGGTAGACATTGCTTGCAAAGGAAAAATAAGAAAGGAATGCTTTTTTTTTTAATTTACAATGAAATGGGCCGAATCCTCCCTGCCCTGTGCCCAAGATATGGACTTAGCTCTTATTACAACACAAGTCACGAAATTAAAAGGAAAAGGAGACTTGAACATTTCGTTGCTGTGGAAGAAGCGAGAGGGGTTGGGAGCCTGTGGGAGACGGTGGGCTGCACTGCGGCCGGTGACAATCGGAGAGGAGGTTAGTGGCGACGGTGCATAATACGTGCCTCCTTTTGCTCCTCTATCTCTTCTCTCTCTTCTCTATTTCTTTTTTCTCTGCTGCTTTTTTTTTTTTTTTGGTTTAGCCTTTGCAACAATGGGGGCCTGGGGTTCGCGGTGAGGAGATGGGGTCGACGAAGGCTCGAGGAAGATGAACCGGGGTTGGGGTTGCAGTGTCGTATTAGTCTTCGGCGAGGGGTGGATGTAAGGTTTTGTGTTAGGCTCCGAAAAGGAAGTATGGACTTTCAGATGGTGGGGTTGGTTGACGATAGTGGGTTTGGATTCGGCAAGGGCAGGGTTGGGTCAAGAGGTATGGTTTTGGAGTCTATTGGAGAGTTGTGCCTTGGGTTTAGGGTTATGGGGATAGATAGGTTGTCCCAACAATGGTGGTATTGTCGAAGAGGGATGGTGGTTCTGTGGTTGATGAATGGGACTAATATGGTTGGGTTTAGGGAATCGAGGGGCAGCGGAAGGATAGGGGAGGATTTTCAACTAAGGGATGAGTTGTCGGGGTGAGTGGGGTCTGGATTAGGGGTTTGGGATGCAGATGTGATAAGGGGTTGAATCAAGATGATAGGGTGATGATGATGAACGATGAATGGCAAAGAACAAAAGAACGGGGATGGGATATGTTACCTGGAATCGGCAATCAGAATGGATGGCGATCCAAGACTGGATCTTTGCTTTGATACCAATTGAAGCAGCGTAGGGAAAAAGAATAGCCAACGGACTAGTCTCCAAGCCAAAAAGCTTAAGGATAGGATGTCCAGGTGCCTCACCAAGACAAACAACAACTCTCTCAATTGAGAACTGAACTCAAATTCTTATTCAATATCAATGTCTGTATCCCATGAAGTAATTACATCTTTATTTATAACTAAGATACTTTCTAACTAAGGAAACAACTAATTCAAATCCAATAAGAAGTCCTAAACCAAATATAATTGGACTTTCTAAATATTAAAAAATCCTAGATAGTTAAAAAAGCAACTAAAGCAAAAGCTACTACTAATAGGATCTATTCTACTCTACTGGGCCTTATTGGTCTTGGGCCTATGGGTATAGACTTTCAGACGGAGCCCATTTATATAGCCTGCATAAAAAGAGAAGCAACCTTACTTCCCTTTCTTAAGGAAAAAGCAAAGATATATATTGCATAAGACATGTCTCTGTATTCGTGGATTTGATTTCAAGCATTGACCATTTAAAATTGTAAATCTTTAAAGCTTATTAAAAAGGCATATAGCAAGTTTCAGGCCTCACGTGAATGTGAGGATGTGTCTTGTTGCACCCAAAGTTGCATGGAGAAACTGAATGGAGTCTTTCAGAGTTAAGGCAACTAGAACTTTCACAAAGAAAGAGCTTGATGATTTCTCATAAAATCTCATAACTGCTTGTGTACCGTATCCCATCTAGAAATCGAGATATTTTATCCTTCTAAAAATTAAAAAAACAGAGCCAAATTAGAACTGATAGCAGTGGAAAATAGATTCTAAAACTGACTACATTTCTTGACAATTTCATGAGGTTTACAGTGAAGATTACTAAAAATTATTCCTTAATTAAGGATGATCTGATCACCAACTAGCATATGATTCAAAGATTTTGGTAAAATCAAGAGCAAACTACAGTTTTGGGGTTGAACTTGGTCTTGACTGTAACTGAATCACATCAGTACAGTTGAGCTGAATCCCACAATCTATGATACCTAAATACTTGGAAATAGGCAATGTATTTGTGCTGTTCTGTATCCAAGAATTTCCATGCTGTAGCTAGGGTGTCATACCCCATGATTATTCATATTCAAGATTCAGAGCAGTACATTTGCTCTCCTTAAACATAATAATGCCAAAACTAATTGAAGTGGACTTTCCAAGAGTCAAAACCAACTTCATTTTCACCGTGCATTGATAAAACCATTCTGTGTGAGTTGGTCAAATATATGGGACTTGTTCATGTCATTTTTATTTGGTCCAAGTCCTATAAAATTATTAGTATTGGAGTTGGATTTCATTAGCTGCTAATTGGATTTTTTTAAAGTTGATTTAGTTTCTGAAAAGTTCAATTGGTTCAGCAGACTGCAGCATGGACATCAAAACCACACTCAATGTATCTTTTTCACCCTCAATACTTTTCTAGGATGGTAGTCCTGTTATTTTGGAGTTGAATCCAGGGCCAAAACTGTATCCTTCTTTTTTGTGATTTCCACTACTGTAATCCCATGAGGGTAAATGGATAGAAAGACGTCAAAATTTTAGATTTAGAGTACATCTGATGATCAAAATCCACAATAAATCTATCTTGAAATCATTCTTTCTGATAAGTTCGTGGTTTTACTCTTGTTTTGATGTTTCACTCTTGCTTGATTGTAATGTGAGGGTTTTTTGGGTGATCCTCTAGAATGAATTAATACAATCAATCTAAATACTATGTGTGCAAACAATCAACTACGTAGCGGAAATAAATCAAACAAAAGCACATACCACAAGAAGACACAATTTTTACGTGGAAACCCAAACCGAAAAAAAATGATGACTAAGAATTAAGCACTATGAGTCATACCACAGTTATAAGAGAATACTCACAACCCTTATCCAATTATCACACAACCTAAAGACTTTAAGACTCCCTTGTATAGGAACCCTCTGCAACGACCCCCTATACCATTCTCTGTCATAGATCTAAGCATCTAGACACCTTCTAAATATTGTGTTTGACTCCCCACAACAATCTTCTACACTTAGAAGATAATCTTCTACAAAAAGATGTAAAAGATAAAGATTTCTAGAGCAAAACTTTAACCGTTCAACTCTCCAATGAAAGCTCTAGAGAAGATGATCTCCAAAATATATTCCCCACTTAAAACAATGAGATCTTTATTTTAGAATTGAGAGAGAACTCCTTTTTATATCCCCAAATTCGTGCCTTATAAGTATATTTTAATCAGGAAAAGAGTTGGCATAAAACAAGTAAGTTTCCTTTCAAATCGGATTGAAAAATCTCAAGTCGGCAGAATTTTCTGTACCTATTCGACCAATCGGATTGTGGTTCGAATTAAACCACTACTTCAGGTCCGATCGGTCGGATACCTGCCCGAAAGTTCGGATGAAAATTCAACACATTTTTCTGCAAACTTTCCGAGGCCATAACTTTTTCGTTTTAACTCCAATTGACCAATCTTGGGCTCCACGGATATCTACTCGAAATGAGCTTTCCAACGGTTGGTCGTTTGTCCATATCCAATGCTTGGTTTGTGAGATATAACCTTTTTAAACCATATTATCTAAGAAAAACACTTCAATTTATCGCTCTTTCTTTGAATTATTCACTTCAGTGCATCCGGCGACTCAAACCATTATCCATACTAAAAGATATATAAAATACACCATCAATGAACTAAAGTTTTGTCCAACCCATAAATTAGCCAACCAAAAACCTTATATAATGTTTGCCATTACCAAGCTACATGCATTGGTCATAGATAAAAAGGTCAACTTTTCCCTTCTGATGTTTATGGCAGTATGGTTTGAGCTTCTACTTCTTCTTAACCCTGCAGGTTTCTGATGTTAAGCTGACTACTCGTGACACATGTTCATACCCAAGGAGTCCAGCTTTAGCTCTGGGATCAGTTGCAGGATTGGCTCTTGTTATTGCTCAAATAATCATTAATGCTGCAGCTGGTTGCATTTGCTGCAAGAAACACCCACTTCCTTCCAGATCCAATTGGACAGCAGCGTTGGTCTGCTTCATTGTTTCTTGGTAATTGTTCCCTTATGCCTGATGGATATTAATGTATTTGATTGTGTTTTATTTAGGATTATTATCCTGCCATAAATATAAGCAAAGTGTCCTCAAGCCTAAAGTTATCACATCAGCACCATGCTTCAGAAGTGCTCACAGTTGTTTGCATTCAGTATACAGCCTGCAAATAGACAATTAAGAAAGAAATGCAGCTCCTGTCCATCTTTAACATGCAAGGGCCAGAAACTTGATGAATCACTGTGTCACTACTATTCTGGGGGTTTTCCAGGCTAGTCTTCTATTCGTGGTGGGTTCTTGGATCACCAAACCTGGTCTGTCACTACTAATTTGGGGCATTTTCTGTTAACATTGGTCCTGACTATCATCTTACATTGCCCTTTTGGTTGAGACAATACCACCTTTCTACGCCGTTTTGGGCTCCTGGCTGTGTAATAATCCTACTTATAACGAGTTTTTTAACAAAAAAATAAAAATTAAATAATTTTTAAACAGGAATTTTCTTGTGCATACATCCCTCATGGAGGGACTCTGCATACTCCTCTGGGAGGCCTACTATGGACCCCACTAAGGGATGCAACCAGGGGGATGGAAAGATCCATGCGGGACCACCTTAAATATCAAGTTTGGCCCCAATCATATGTCTCTAACCCCTTCATCCGTGGCCCACAAATTCATTCCATTCGGGTTGATGCATAGTCGATCCAACAGTCCAGTAAATTCGGATCTAATAAAGAATTGGTGGACATGTGCAATTCAGGGGAGTCATGTGTGTGGTCCATTTGGATGGATCATACAGTGGGTCTCACCTAAATTAAAAATAGTAAGGGACATATGCATATGAATATTGTCCTTTTTAAACAAATAAATTAATGTGAGCTTTTGTTGATTATGATCACGAACTATGTAATTTATCCATGCCTCTATTGATGTACTTCATGTTCTTGTGTTTTTGAATGTATCTCTTGTTAAAATCACTGCTATATTAAGATTTTTTAGTTGAGTTTAGTGTTTGTCTTCTGTTATAATAGAAATAAGAATGTTTATTTTTACTAAAAACAGGTATTTTAGTTTAAGTAAATTAACTAATTTTTTTTGTTGGACAAATATATCAATTTGTTCTTGTTCTCAACTGTGATACAACAATTTTGCAAGTGGTTTTTATCTTCCTTTTAATGACATGGTTTTGCATGCTCTCTTCGTGAGATTCTACTTGCCTAGGCTTGCTTGTCTCCTAGGGAGCTTTTAGTAAATGACAACAACAATTTATATCTACCACCCTCGATTATATCTACCACCCTTGAATGGGAAGCCATTTGAATTTGAAACCCAATTGACTGATGGAACAAATAGATATGCCTTGAGGTTTCGAACTTATGACCTCTAGCTTTGATACCATATTAATAGCTAATAACACCCAAAGCTTGAGCTGTTAGTGATCGTCATAACAATTTCTATAAACAATATTTATTCGGCCTAGCCTTAACCCCACATGACACATTTTAAAGCCATGGGACTTCAATCAAAGCTGACAATATCATGTAAAAAGTGGGCCTTGGTCATCACAAAATGATATTAGAGCCGAGGACGGCTTTGTTTCCTGTGTGGGAAGGGTGAGATCCTACTTACCTGAGCTTGTTTGTCTTGTTTGCTTGTTTTTCTCCCAAGGGCCTTTGGATCAGGCTAAGTCCCACATTAGAAACATTCAATTCCTGATTCTAAGCATGTATATATTCGGCCTAGCATTAATCCCACATTATGCATTTTAAAGTCGTAAGACTTCGATCAAAGCTGATAGTATCATGTGGATAGTGAGCTCGGTTCATCACACTCTTCTCTTTACCCAATAGACAATATTTTTGTCCATTCTTTTTCCTTTGTTCTTTATCTAGATTTATTGTGAGTGTTCTACTTTTTTATGCAATAATACAAATTTGTGGTGTTGTGATCATTCGATCATGTGCACTTTTGTTAATCCTTTACCTAGGGCTTTAGAGATTAATGTCAGAGATAGCCATTATGTGGATCTTAGACCTTTCATAAAATCTTATCAGGAAACCTTATGGAACCTTATGTATAATGTGACAAGTGACAACAGCCATTTTCCCCTTTCTTTATGTTTTTTTGATGGATATATTATGAAAATTGTCTCTCTATGGAAGTTCATGTCATGGTCATTGACAAAGATTGGTTTGCGCTTTAGGGTCAGTCCCAACACTGATATTATTCCTTTCTGATGCTTACTTGCCGCACTAGCCGCTAGATATAACTTTGCACATGGTTTGATATTTTGATTGTAATTTGAACTTGTCCCATTGATGATTCTACCCTTAAATCAGATGATTGTGGAATGCAACCCCTTTCATGCAATGAAGCATCGCAATTTTGCGTTTTCCATTTATCTAGTTTGAACTGTATCAATGTCAAAACCCTTTATCCCTTAATGTCTATCCGTAGCTGCTAATCTTCAGAAAATTTCAAAAGAGCAGTTTTCGGAGATTTCTAAGTTTGTTCTGCTCACAAGCACAGTTAAAATTGTAGACTTACTCATTTGATTAATTCTATTCCAAATACGTAATTCATGGCTGTGATGTTGTCACCTAGGATTACCTTCGTAATAGCATTTCTCCTGTTGTTAACGGGTGCTGCACTCAACGATGAACATGCAGAAGAGAAAATGTACTTTGGTTACTGTTATGTGGTCAAGCCAGGAGTTTTCTCAGGAGGAGCTGTGTTGTCTCTTGTTACTGTCTCACTTGGCATCATCTATTACCTCATTGTATCATCAAGCAAGCACATGGATCCTTGGGGTCCCCACCAAAACCAAGGCATCGCATTGGCACAGCCACAATTCCCACCACAGAACACTCAGCCACCAGTTTTTGTACATGAAGACACCTACAACAGGCGGCAATTTCCTTGACGATTGTATTGTTGTTCCTGGTTGCAACACAAACTCATTCCATTGTAAAGTCATAATTCCGACCTAAGAACACTTGGCTTCTCTTTGTTCATTTGCTTTTTACTCTTGTAAAGCTGAAAAATGGATTCAAGAGATTACTCTGCTGTGATTTTTACGTGGTGGTTGATACGATAGAAGTGAGAATATAGGAGGTGTTTTAAATGTAGCATTGTAAATTGCATTTAACAGGCCTGTCACGCTAAAAACATGTGTTGCTTTCATCTTGCCTCACATAATTTAGTGTTGTCAGGCATCTTATTGTATTGTTGTTCCTGGTTTCGACACAAACTCATTCCATTGTAAAGCCATAATTCCGACCTAAGAACACTTGGCTTCTCTTTGTTCATTTGCTTTTTACTCTTGTAAAGCTGAAAAATGGATTCAAGAGATTACTCTGCTGTGATTTTTACGTGGTGGTTGATACGATAGAAGTGAGAATATAGGAGGTGTTTTAAATGTAGCATTGTAAATTGCATTTAACAGGCCTGTCGCGCTAAAAACATGTGTTGCTTTCATCTTGCCTCACATAGTCTAGTGTTGTGAGGCATCTTATTGATTCATTCTGAAAGATTGGGCTGGAATCAATCTTTCCAACTGGGATAAGACTGTTGTGAGACTGTTGTTCTTGTTTTCCTCTGAATGTCGTGACTGCTTCTTTATAAAATGTTGTTGGTCTGGAATGATCTTTTCAACTGAGGACGACTGTTTTAACTGTTGTTTCTGTTTGCTTCTCTGAATGAATTGCAATTCTTTATAGAAAGTAATGGGCCCATCGTGCTGAAAATGTGTTCATGCTGCCTCATGAATCAATCATTCCAACTAATAAGACTGCTGTTTTTGTTTTCTTCTGAGCAAATTGCATCTCTGTAAAATATAGCGGGCCTATCGCGTGAAAATGTGTGTTATTTTCATCATGCCTAACACGAAAATGTGTGTTTGTCGGACATCTTCCTGATTCATTCTGAAGATTAGGGTGGAATCAATCCCTTCCAACCGAGATAAGAAGTAAATTAAGTAGGATTCTGTTTTAATGCCTCACACAAGTTTCTCCTATCATTTTACTGTACATGTCTAAAATTATTACTTCACACATCACCGTTCACTCTTTGTATCAGGAAGAGTGGTCCAAGTGTGCAAAATCTTTTTCATGCCCTGATCTGTTATTTGCCTCCAATGAAATGTACAGCAGAGTTGCCCAAGTCTGGGGATTGACAATCATGTGCTCTACTGATGCGAAATCGTACAAGTGGACCCCGACTGCTGACTGGTGTGGCACCAGTGATGAGTTCATACAGATCTTTCTTTCTTTTAGCATCATGTGTCTAATTTACTTGTGCTCTGCAGGGAGTGCACCACTGATTACTTATTTTATCTAACTCCCATCAATAATTGTGTCTGTCATTGTTTGTGGCAGACATCGTGTGATGCACAAATGGGACACAATAGAACAATATAGAGGAGAAAAGGCAAACAAATTAAAAAAAAAATGCTGACCACACACGGACGCAAAAATTTACGTGGTTCACCCAAAAAGGCTACATCCACGGGGCAATCGAAGATATGTTTCACTATTGCCAACTTAACAAATTTATATACAGGATTATTCTTGCTTCTTTTCAGAACCCACCTTAAAACTTCCCACAAGGACACCGAAGACGATTGAATCTGAAAGATCACAATGAAAATGTATAGAGCAGAACCAACAGAATCTCCACATAGCATTTCAAGAAGAGAAGAGCAATGTTCCTTCAGCCAGATGAACTCAACTGCAATTAATGACTTCAGAAAGCAACAAGCAAGCACTTTATAGCATAATGGATCAATGGGAAACAATAAGCCGAGTCTAAAGAGAAGCTTTTAAAACAAAAAAGTGTGTTCATTTCCTCTGTGGGTGCTTGCTTTCCTCTGTATTGACATTTTTGTGAACACTTGCTTATCGAATTTTCCCTTTCTTCCTTCCTCACAGGCATGGAGAGTAACTGACAAATCATATATAGGAAGCCATTTGTTTCTGCAATAACATCAACAACCATCTTCTTATCATAATTAACATCCATAATTTTCACATGTAAGAACAAGAACAAGCACATGCATAATTTTCACTCGTAAGCAACCTTCTTATCATAATTAACATAACAGAAACAGAGAACTCACCCTTAAAACTTCTATCATAATCGATTACTTTCTTCCCAAAGAACAAACATGGAGTGGTGGGTATTTGAAATATTATGGAATTCTGGAGCCTCTTCACCTGATGTGATTTATATTAGCAAATGGCCCTGCACTTGCTGTTTTAGTTGCAGGCTTAGAAACTTCAGGAGTCCCAAAGACATTCCAAAATCTAAGCGTCTCATCCCCTGCTGCAGAAGCTACGGTGCATCCATCTGGGCTCTGAAAACCAATCAGAAAGAACCAAAATCACTCACAATTCCATCCACCATAGAAAGAGAACAAGTCACTAGAACAAATCTGGCTTGAAATTTGTTACCTGAGCCATGAACAGAACTCTGGAAGTATGCCCGTTGAGCTCTGCAATCTTTACCATCGAAGGGTACTTCCACAAGGTCAGTTGATTCTGAGTAAACCCATGAGAGCTCAACAGCTCTCGCTCTGTCTTGCTCCACAGCAGTGCACAGACCTGCGAGCCGGTGTCCACCGAATTCAAACAAGCACCGGTGTGGGTGTTCCAGAACTTTATACACCTGTCTCCAGCGCCCCCACCCGAAGCAAGCAAATTGCTCTGGAAAGGACACCATGCAAGCGCCTTCACAGCGGCCGTGTGATCTTCAAATCTGTGAAGCCACTGGGTCTGAGTATTCGCCGATCGGTCCCATATGTAAAGCAGATTATCATTTCCTCCGCTGGCTAGTTGCTGGCCAGAACCAGACCATTTCAACCCGCACACCTCCTGTTGGTGTCCCCTGTATGTTTCCACAATGTGGGATCTTATTCTCACATCATTGTTGATTATCAAGGAATCCATTCCTCCTGTTGTGAGAATGTGATTATTCCAAGCAAGAGCGCCCACTCGAGAACTATGCCCACCTTGGAGGGTTCTCAACTGTAGGAACATAACACAAGACAATTAATTTCAACGACACATTACATAATCAATGCATGATGAAACAAATACCTCAAAAGACAGTTTCTTAAATTGAATTCATCGTCTACTTCTATGAAATGAGAAAAACAGAAACAAAGACATGAATCTGAGATTTGGAACATGATTAGATTGTTCTTATTGTTAATCCACACATCTGAGGAACAAAGAAATTCTAGAAAATGGTAGGGAGAATGTGCGCTAACCTTCCGATTGGTCGTGGGGTCCCAAAGCTGAACAATTGAACTGTTCAGGCCAACAGCTATATGTTTGCCATCTGCAGCCCAACTAACGCTGGTAACGGGACCATTCTCTTCATCGATGGTCACAAGCTCTGAGGTAGACCCATTTGAAGCATCCCACAAATATACTGTGCTTCCCAGAGCGATTGCAAGGACATTGCTGCTACCCCAGTCTAGCAAATTCAGATAGTAATCATCGACGATCTCGGGTGCATCTAATGTCCTCTCTGCAGACTGCAATGTAAAGATCACAAAACGGGGAGATGAGTTCTTCATCATTAACTAGAACCCCAGTGAAACGCAAGAATTAAAAAAGAGGACGACACTTGAAAACCCACTTGAGGAATGTATCTGCGAGGCTTGGACCGTATCTGAGCTGTGGAGATGCTATCCATGGAGGCTTCTTGGAATACTCCTTCAACAGGTGTGGGGGGTTTGCTCTTGAAAGCGAGAATCCGAGTTCTGTTCATCATCAGGGTTTCAGCGAGCTGCTTCCTGTACGCCTCTTTTGACGGAGAACTCACAGCCGTATTCTCTTTTTCCTTTCTCCCTTCTGTCAACAAGTAACGGGCCATGTCGAAATCCATCGAAGATCTGTCTGGGATGAATCTGTCCCCCTGCAAAAATTCAAGAATAGTCCCAAATCTTCAAATATGAGGAAGAATGGAAAGAGGGAATGGCAAGAAAATAAAAAAGGGTAATTCACAGAAAGCAAGGATCTCATGGACCAACGTACCCAAGATCCAATTTAGGAAACAAAATTGAAGAAAATTAGAGCAAACCCAGAAATGCAAAATGTTTGAAATACACAGGAGTGAATCGATTAACGCACATGTTGTCGGTTTGGGTGGTGGTGCCTTGGAAGGACGTGTTCTTGGTGGTGGTGCCTTGGAAGGACGTGTTCTTGGAGAGGGCGGCGAGACAGCGTCTTGCTGCTAGAAGAGCGAGAAGTAGAAGAAGAGAAAGACCCTGCATCCATGATATTTACACAAGAAAAGAGAAACAAAGCACAGTACAGAAAGAAAGGAAAAAACAAAAAAAAAAACCTGCAAGACTTCAAAGAAAAGATCAGCAATACAAGGAAGGAAGACTAAAAAACGAAAGATCAGCACAGCAATAATCAAAACTAAAACGAAAGAAAGAAAGATGAAGCCGAAAGATGATCGAGAGCAAAAGCTGTAAGATGGTTGAGAGCGCTTTGATGTTATTTCAGATTGCAGAAAGCCTTTCACAGATCGCACACTGGAAGGGAAAGAGAAAAGAGCTTTTTCTTCTTCGTCTCCCCCTGTTCTCGTTTTTATCTTGCAATGCCAATGACGGTAGGGGTTGATTTGATGTTCCTTTTATGGGTGTGGTTCTAACGGTAACTTTCGATATTTGAATTTCAAATTTGACGAGTGGGGCCCGCAAAAGTAGCCGTTGTGCTGAGCTGCACTTGTCGCGTGGCTAGTTTCGAAGGAAGGCCACCCCAATGACCAAATTACGCTCGTTGATCTTTTCCATCGGGTTAGTAGTGGGACCCATGCGTATAGCTCATGATAAAATGGAGTCTGGATCTGATTAAGATCGTAGTCTGGGTCCCAGCATAGATTCGGGTCCGACAGGATAAGATTATATGGGCCTCAAAGGCCCAAACAAGATTTGGATCAGGACCCACTTCGAAACCCGAGTTGAACTCGAGGGAAATTCTCTCCTCCGTGAATTTCACCAGGTCCTACACGACGAATATGACTAACAAACAGTGCGCAGGAGAAAATCCTCAATGAATACAAATGTAAATTTGGTCATCCGTGACAATTGCTCTTCTTTCAACAGAGCATGGCACCTTATTTCAACAAAGGCCCGTGACCCCAGATAGGGATTTGAAAGAAGTGATGGGTGGGTGAATGGGCCCCAAGAGTCAGAGCACTTGTCAATAGAGTCTGGATCCTCTGAATAAAAATCCATGGGTGCATATCACCTGATGGTGATGTGGTGGACCATGGTCACGGTCCTATAAACACTAATATAATCTCAATTCTTGTCAATGACTTAGAAATTATCACCGTAGAAAGTTAATGGAGGGCCCCAGATTCAACAGGCTAAAGTTGTACTGATCCGTTAAAGAACAGTCAAATCACCGTGATTAGAAGCTATGTGGCAGCTTCTTTGGCAATGATGATGGGTGGGTGTGGGCTGGGGGAATTCATAATTGGGACCCCTGAGTTTCAGGGCTCAGACCGTGTCAATGTCATCTGTCCCTGAAGGAGAAAATTAACCCCTTACAATCATATTTCCATCTGTTGTATTGAATTTCATGAAAGATATTACTTAGGAAACCATTAAACTTAAATGCCTTCAATCAATGGTTTTGATGATTTGATTGAGACAATTTTTCTCAAAATAAGAGAAGTTTCCGATATACTTTCCTCAGATGACTAGCATCCATCACAAGCAGCTTAGATTTTTATGTCTCATTCATCAAGGCCTTAGGTCTGCCTTATTAAGGCAATCAAATCATTCTTTTGCACGCTAGTAATTATCATTATGATTATCATCACCATCATCATCATCATTATTCCTATAACCCTATCCATCACCTCCTTTTCACGTGATTGACATGCATCCATGATAACCTCCTTTTCTATGATTGACACCTATTCACGTGCTACATAAAAAATGCTAAACTTACTCTCTCAATTATTCTATAGTGCTTTTTGTGGTGTATGTGTAGCATTGTTCTTTTTTCTATAAAGAAATGATTTCTCATAGAATTACTCTTATAATGTGTAAAGCTTGGTTGACAACAATAATTTAAATAAGTAAAGGACCACTTTTGGGTTGCAACTCTTTTACATACGGCAGCCTACGTACACCAATGACCAACCTGCATTTTCAAAATCACATCTAACAACATTTTTTTTAAGGTAACCACCTCTATCATTCTGAAAATCTCAATCAATCACCTCAACTCACTTTGAGAGAGTCCAGACATAAAGTTTGACATAATTTATTGTAAAAAGATGAAAATTCACTTAGACCTAACCTAAGTCAATTAATGATCTTGTTAAATTAATTTTAGTGATCTTTTCACATTATTACCCCCAAGTTAAGTTTATTATGAATGAAGCTAAAATTAATGGAATTTTCATCCTTGAACAAAATACATTAGAGGTCAGGTAGAAAAGCGGCCATGACCAACAGTCAAGGTGTGTGACTGAGATTTTCATAGTAATAGAAGCGGTTGTTTGTAGGAAAACAACAAAAATAAAAACGCAAGTGGGAGTATGTAACTGGATGAAAGTACAGGTGGGTAAAAGTAAATTTCTGTTAAACTTTACAGTAAATTTTGTTGAGGTTGATTGGTTTTCATCGTTCTAGCATAATGAAATTTTCTGATATTAGGCAGTCTCAAGTACTCTATTTTGAAGAACATGAGGACCTCTCTCTCTCTCAACTAGATATAACAAATCAAATGGAGATCTATCAAAAATGAAAACCTTTGGGCATTGCTCCCCATCTGATAAAATAAGCAATGATTGTGAATCTTTTTTCTAGCGCTCTGTCAATTGGACAGGCACCGAAACAAAACATTTGGCAGTTTTGAATTTAAAATAATGACATAAATAGTGTTGAGGATAATGACTTTAACAATGGTGATTACAATTACAAAGACAAGAATGGTCTAGGTTTTTACTTACATTTTCTGCAAGGGGGACCAAAACCAGTACAATAGCTGTAACGTTCCTCAATACCAGGGATCATGATTGGACAATCAATTCCAATTTGTTTTTCTTATTCATAAGTTCAAATCTTTTAAGCTAGAAGCAATAGACTGAGGACTAAGAGTGGCATCGACCATGATTATCCCTTCAGTCTCATCGATCTGGAACAAATCTAACTGTGACTGCAAAAGGGTGGCGGGCATGAAATGCTTCCCTTCTGCTGCCCTTCTCTTGAGCCGGTCAGCAATCACTTCAGGGGATGCTTGCAAGCAAACAAATTTCACACTACATGTATAGCACCCTGGTCTGTACTCCAGGTCTGATGTTCGAAGGATCTCTCTATATTTCTTTTGCAAAGCAGAACAGCCAAGCACTGCTGTTTCACCTCTTTTTATGTATTCTCTGAGCATGTCGCGCAGAGTTTCAAGCCATGGAATCCGATCTTCCTCTGAGAGGGGAATTCCTCTTCTCATTTTATCTGCATTATACAAAGGAAGGTACCAGATGTTATTTGACAAAAGCCAATCTAAGATGACTTGGATAATTGAATGCGTAGAGAAATGGGTGAACGGATCAATCAGATGAGTTCAAGTTAGGCACTCAATGCAATTACAATATTTGCATCATAACTCAGATCCTTACATGCTTTGTTGAAATTTCTTTGCATGTCTCTCATGTATAGGGGAAGCTGGTTTTCATGAATTATGGATTTATTCTTAAACTTCTAGCAGGGCATCACAATGGCATGAACTTAACAAGAAAACAGAGGCATCAACACACCTCACTTCAAACAACCCAAAAACTTCAAAAATAGATGGGAATCACCTAAACCCTGAAGATTGGCTGGAAAAAAAACCTATCATGAACATTTGTTCTATGACTTTGGGTATTGCCTAGTTCTAATATCTATCATCAAGATGTCATTCAAAACATGATGGCCAATTGAATGGTTATTAGCCACAAAATAGTTGCTGCTCATGGTCTTCAAATAATGCCTGCTGAAGGTTACCTAGAGAATTTATGACCGGATAATATCATTTTATAGAACAATGGCAATATCAGGAGCAAACAGCTCCCAGTTCATGGGCTGTATTCTATCCAATTTTAGCAGCTGATCAATCTGTCTGACAATCTTTTACGTAGAAACTCAGTGTGAGTAACTAGAGATTTATCTCCCACACAGTCATCAGTAAAATCGAAACTCAGTGAGTACCTAGAGATTGATCTCCTACAGTCATTGGTAAAATCCTGCCTAGAGAGAGTTTATGGCCAAATATATCAAGAGGGGAGAGATCTAATCAGGGGAAGACACTTGGTTCATGAGATCTGCATCATTCAATTTTAGTTGCTGACCCATCTAACAACCTATGTTAGACTGTAGTAACTTGGAAGGGGAAGATTATAGATCTTTGAATGCAGGGTCAATGGTTTATGCAATTGTTCTATTAACCATCAATGTTTTCATTTCATGGAATCAGCCTGAATTGAGTCTGAGATTATATACATCTGGAGAAAAGCAGAATTTTGTTGTGAATTCTTGTGCATTTAAATTGGTACTCAAAGAAATGCTGTTTCCTTTGGTGAAAATGATTATGAGATACATCAAAAAGATGACAGAAAATGGCAATCATTCCCATGTGCAAAAGAAGCATGAGAGCAATGAATCTTCAAGTCCTCAAATGACCAAAGCAGATTTTGATACTCCTTTAGTAACATTGGCATAAAAATTTATAGCAGCAGTAGGTTCCAACATGCCTTTATTTTCTTGTGGATGGAAATCGTCAGCATCAAGAAAGCTGCAATCCATAACCTTTGCAAGCAACTCACCAACTGTCCTGTTGGTGCAATACAAAATTCTTGTGATTGATTCTCTTATAAGCAAGGTGTGGTTGGGTGGGTGGGTGAGAGAGAGAGAGAGGTGTATAAAGTACTGACGCCAGACAAACCACAAAAGCATATAAAGATTGCAACAGATATTTATCAAATATCAAGATTGGAAACGACATTAACATTCACTAGCCTTCTAAGCCTTCTAAGGTGCTCACTGCTTTTAGACATACCAAAGGATGAGAAAAAAAAGAAAAAAGAAAAAAGAGGAGCATGCATAGGCAGTCAAGGGAAATCATGCCATCCACTTACCGCCTGACAAGTGAAATGATGAAGGCATTCTTCTTCCGAAGTGAGGAGGATAGGTCCCAGTATCAATAAGAGCCTAGTAATCCAAATGAAAAACATGCAACTGTTTGATTCTGATTGCTGAGAACATCTCCGTAGCAATTGCTTCTTCATTCATAGGAACCCACAAGTATAGAAATTTAGAAGCTAGTCCATAGTTTAGCCGTGTTGTTTCCCTTTCAAATCACATTGTGGAGAGCATCTGGTATTTGGAAAACTAAGAGTGGTATATTTCAAGACTCCTCAAGTTTGCCTGAATAACAGAGGATTTGAAGGGAAGGACTTCCTATTTAAAATGGCAGTTCAGTAAAGCTTTTGTTCTGGAATATCATGTGTTAGCACTATGGCTATAACAACAGAAGCACTCCATTCAATACCACCTTTGTCTCAACATAGTCTTTGAGATGCAATGGGTCATTCCATCTAACACAAGAACCTCACAAAATAATAATTTGGGGAGATCTACAGGCCAGCTTCAATTTACATATACCCACACTACACTAGAATGATTCAACTCATGCCATGACGACCGACTTGTTCTTTTCCCACTATGACCATTCTGACAAACAGAAAAAGAAACTCCATTCCAAGAGAAGGAACATGCAAAATTGCATTGCACTGAATGAACGCCTTTAAAGGTTTTGAAACACCTTTTTATTGGTATGATGCACTGAGTGAACTACTTTAAAGGTTTTGAAGCACCTTTTTATTGGTATTGATGCCATCACTACCTTAAATTCAGTGCTTCAAAACCTTTGATAGGAAAAAATGATTGTTTGACACTTGAGCCTATGAAATTAAAAAGCCAAGAATTTTTTATGGGCCCCCATTGATCCCCGCTCTTGACCCTTCACTCTTCACCAAAAACCCCCTTCATCCATAAAATCATTTGAAGTAAAATTCCTAAGAATCCGAGGTGCTATATAATATGATAGGAATTAAACAAAGAAGAGAAAAGAAGAAAGAACAATTAAGAATGGAAGCAAGGAGAATTACCAGCTTTAGAAGATTAAATGCAATGATGAAAAAGGTAGTATGCCTCTACTAAAAATACTTACGATTTCCCAGAGCCACTAACTCCCATAATCACAATAGCCAACCCTGACAAAAAAAAAAAAAAAAAAACAAAACAAAAGGCAACCACAATCAATCAAAAGGCAAATCAAATCAAACATGCACAAACAAATCAACAACAACTACTCAAAAATTATTTATGATCTATCAACTAGATAGGGTGGGTGATACCAACAATACATTTCTGGTGGATTGTGAGTTCTAATATGAATATACATGCACTCTCATATGATAGGAGAAGGAAATACTAAATAAGAAAAGCCAAACCTTTGCGATCGGAAGCCATTGATTGATAGAAAGAAAATCACCAACAGATGATTTGTTGTTGGATGGAGGGAAGATGAAGGAGCAGAAGGAGATTTCTGTTTTTGCACAAGAGGCCAAAGGTGGACGACGTGGTGAAGCAAGTCGCTAGCAATGCGATTTTCAACTTTGTAAAATGACGAAAATAGCCTCACCCTTTGACGGTCAAAATGAATATGTGTCACAAGCGTTTGTTTTTGGACATGAACGATGGAAGGACGTTCACCAGAAATTTGGTCCACAGATTTTAAAAATCAAAGGCTAGGAATTGACATAAATCCAAGCTTTATAACACTTCTTTCGAAAACAATCTTGTATAACGCCCTCATAATTGAATAGTGTTAGCACTTGGTTTTGCACTCATGGTTGGATAGTTTAGGCATTTAGTTTTGTAGACTTATTGGTGGATCCATTTGTCTTTTAAGCAGAAAGTTTCACTCTTAACTACTCAACTAACATAGGAACAAAAGAAAAGAGAAAAAAAAAAAAAGAGGAAGAAGAAGAAGAAAAAAAACCAGAGCCCTCTAGCTCAGTGGGCTGTCCAAAAACCTTATTACAATGAAAGTTAGTTCTATTATAAGATTGCCATTCTCTAAGGAAGATATTATTTGGCGATGTAAGATTTCATTTAAAGGCTGATGTAAAAATTTAAAGTTTTGATATCTACATCTTCAAAAGTAAGTGTTCCAACCAATGTGTCAAATTTATTAGTTTATTATATATTTGAATTTTTATGGAACCCACACTTTAAAAAGCTTGTGAAAATGTACAAAAACTTTTGCATTCTTATATATGAAGCCCACATCATAAACTATTTTAAAAAATAAATTGCATGTTGCTTTTTGGTTTGTCAAATTTGGCATGTAAAGGGTCAGTCAAATTAGGCATCCAACTTTACATGCCAAATGCCACATGGCATTTAACATTTTAGTTGAAGAGACTTCACATGCCTTATTTTATAGTTAAAATTGAAACTGACAGGTGACATTTGACATCTACATTAGAGATGCTCTAATATTCAAATCCCATACTTAATCAAAGGGTGGGAGTGACTTTTACAGGATAAAACTTTAAGAAAAGCCCGCTGCATGTGTGGGAGTTTGTTTTGAGTAAGGGTGCTCAGGGGCTTGGCCGAGCAAAGCTAGGGCCCAGCTTGGATTTAAATCCTTTGATTTGCAGGTAGTTTACCTGTAACCTTTGCAAATTTCCAAGCCTTTTGTGCAATACCTCAAAAATTCGCCTATAGTTCTAAAATGAGTATAAGTGGGATGAGTAATATTAGATACCTGAGTTTCTTTAGAGTATTATGTATAAAATGGAGCCAAAAGGAAGGCTAAACTCATCAGCAGTAGCACACACCATAAGAGATACCTCTTTCACACAACTACTAGCATTGAAACTCCTTTCACACGAAATGTCTTTCATAGAGCATTGATCAATGCCAAATATTTATAGTATTATAGGTTTCATGGTCCCATAAACCCGTTTTGAAATGTTCAAAACTCTGTTCCTACTATTACATGGATTTGTTAATTAAATTGATTATGTCTAACATTATATTGGATGCATTAACATATTTTGTATTGGAACTGTATAAATAATTCATACAGAAGACCTATGAGATTAGAATTTATCTATGTTTTTCTCTCTCTTGTTAAGATAAATAGGGAGTCCATAATTTTATTTTTATAATAAATCCTTCCCCTCTGACAAAAGGTTCTTTGTTTCTGTTTAATCCAGTAATTGTAATTGAAACTACGAAGACATCTTCGTTAGTTGTCATCTTTTGCTTTACTCTCCTACTGGCGAGCGTGGGATCAAATTGCTCCACAGAGAATGTAGTACCAGATATCCATACAATAGTTGAAGATCTCGATGGCTGGAGAGATATTGTATATCAAACTCTAAATAAAAAAGCTACCATCTGTTTTTCCCACTACACTGTCAAAGGATCTACTGCGAGGAGTGAATTCTTCAATGATTAAATATCATGTACTCCCGTATGCGTTGTCCTTCTTCCATCTAAAACAGTTTCGAGAATGGCACTTGGTTTCCTACTCTGACGCAGAACAAGTCGATCCTCATTACAAGTAATGATGGTTCAAATATCAGAATTGACGGTAGCCCCATATCTCATCCTGACATGTTCTATGATGGTAAGCTCGCAATACATGGTGTGCCAGCTCTCCTCAATTACAACTACTACGGGGACAATACTAACGTGTCCTTGAAACCACCGCTTAAGATTGCACCGATATCATCAACATCTCCATCGCCGCCATCACCATTACATAGTCCGCCTGCACCAAGCCCATCATCACATACACCACCACCACGTCCATCATCTCCAAATACTACAGTACCTGCACCACCTCCATCTCTCTATGTTCCGGTTTCACCTTAACTACCTCATACTGTTGTACCAATTATTGATTCGATATTCAAAGATCTCGAACGCTGGAGAGACATTGTAGATCAGACTCTATTAAGAAAAGCTACCATCTTCTTCCCCACTCCAGTGTCAAAAGACCCTCTGCGACGAGTGAATTCTTCCGTGATTGAATAGCGACGAGTGAATTCTTCCGTGATTGAATACCATATAGTCCGTTATGCCTTGTCCTCCTTCCATCTAAAACAGTTCAAGAATGGCACAAGGTTTCCTACCCTAATGTACAACAAGTCAATCCTCATTACAAGTAATGATGATTCAAATTTCACAATTGACCGTAGCTATGGTGGTAAGCATGCGATACATGGTGTGCCAACTCTCCTAAATTACAACGTCTATGGGGGCAATGCCAATGTATCCTTGAAACCACCACTTAAGGTTGCATCAATATCATCAACATCTCCATGACCTTCGTTGCGGCGACCATCACCACGTGTTCCGCTTCACCGCACCCACATGCAGCGTCACCACCTCCATCATCTCTCAATCCTCCAGTTGCACCTAAACCTGTCACTATTGTACCTGCACCAGCACCAGCACCATCACCTCACTACATTGGACCGCCTACTCCACGTCAATCATCACCCCCATCCCCTCCAAATGTTGGTTCTCCATCACCATATGCATCATCCTCCAATCCTATTGCTTTGCCTAGTCCAAACCCATCATCTCACAGTTCTCCTACTTCTGTGCCCGCGTCACCTCCGACGTCTCGCAATCCTACGGGTGCGCCTACATCACCTCACATTGCTCTTGTACCAACAACTTCACCATCATCTCACAGAGTTGAACAACCTAGTCCTAGCCCATTATCACCTCACAATGAAGGAATACCTACACCACATCCATCATCCCCCAATCCTAGTGTTGTGCATGTCCCAACTCCTTCAGCGACTCCTGGTGGGAAGAGTCCGGTCAACCATTCGGACGCACCACAGTTGGCTACGCAATTTTCAATCACCCTTCCAGCAATCTGTGGATTCCTCTTACTCAACATTCAAGGCCGATGACGGACTCATTTTGTTCATCTTAAAGTAGTGGGGTTTTCTATGGTTGCAATAGATGGACACACATGATGTGCCTTTCAGACTAGTTATGTTCTTTCTGAATTATTTGTTTATTCAGTTACAGTTGTCTCTAGAACTCATTCTTATCATTTTAAGGTAGTGTATTTTGATATGGACACATCCAAGTGCCTTTTTCAGATTTGTTCTTTTTGCTCTTTTGCGTGATTCATACAAAGGTTGTGGGCTTGTAGCCCAAAAACATCCAAAACCCTAACCCATGACTGCCACCAACTCAAACCCCTCAAAACCTCAGAACCCATACCAACTTAAACCCGCAAATCCTATAGTTGCTTCTGCAGTGACTGACCTGCTGTGCAGAAAGGCTGTGCAGGGTGCAATTCCTCGTTCGTTGTAATCTAGTGTAGAAGAGAGGGAGAGTTCCCGCCTTCTACGTTAAGTGCTTCGTGACCCCGCTCGAATCATTTGCCCCCATCTAATGAATCGAGATTTTATTTATACTAGTAAGGGGTCGGGCTCACCAACATCATTTCCCTCCTATGGCAGAAAATGAGGCTGAAAAAATGGGTTTCATTGCTCAGAATATCAAAGCAATAAGCATAGTATTTCTTCGACATTAATCCATGTAAATGTTCTAACATTCTTTCCCACGTCAGTGAACTTTCTTCTGTGCGTACGGGCTCTCCGTTGGGGCCCTTGTGTGGAACTACCCAAAAAAAATTTTCTTTTGTTTTCTAGCCCATTATAGGCAATATGACTGAAAACTCTCAAACCTAGTGATTGTATTTGTTCATGGAATAAAACCAGTCTAATATTTACTCATGAGTGATACCGGAGGCTTGCATTGGAGCTTCACTCGATATATATTTTTGATGAAGCTAGGGGCAGACCCAAGTATGGCCATGTGGGCAGTTGCGCCTGTCAACCTAAAGTACACTTCGAAAAATTTAATAAAACTTTGAGCACACCACTAAAATCCACATAAAAATTCTTAATTTTCCCCCAATACCAAACTACCCATTAGGGTTTGTACCCCTCAAACAAAATCCTAATTCCGCCATTGGTGGATGCCACAGGCAAGTAAGGAACATTCACAGAACGATTCTTGGTAGAGAGAAAAATTATTCTCATTTTTTATGAATCCTCTATACTTAACAAAAATGGATATCCACCGTCAGTGGAATTCTCTCGCTACAAAAACAGGATATCCACTGACAGTGAAAAATTTTAAAAGTCCAGCGTCAGCCCACCTATCAAACCGACCACCTACATACAGTCAAGAGTAACATTCAAGTACAACATGCAATCAGGACCGCCAATGTAGACAGGTCCCACGGTGAAGATGGCAAAAATTACACCAATGCGCATATGTGGAGACGCACAAATGCCAGGAGGTTTTTCATTTTCATATATTTTTTTTCCTTTCGTTTTGGTCCATGTAGGCCGCCAAGATTAATTTTTAAAGTTTAGACGATCAATAGTTATGAGAATTAAGGCACTTCTACAAGCTGAATAGTTAAAAGAGTGATGGCCTCATCATCTTCTGGATGAAGGTGAAGACCACTACAGTCACCTCCATGACCATCAGTGGCCTTTAAATGATGTAGCCAATCAAGGCTTGAAAACTCAAGCATGGGAAAATCCGGAGGAGAAAGCTCCTAAATCAAAGATTAATGATCCAGTCCAGTCACCGGTAAGGTCCCGCACAGAAACCATCACCATGATGATTGAAGCGAAGTTCGAGAGAAATGAAAAAATTTAGAAGAAACTGTAAGACTCTGAAGAGGGTAAAGGAACCAAAAGCAACCCAACTGGAGGACTTCCATGAAAACAGAAGCCCCAGAAAGTTAGAAAAGTACTCACGCAAATTATTTGGTAGCCTTAAAGCAACCGTAGTGGCCAATATAGAAACAAAGCACAAAATTTCCTTCACTTCCCTGGGGATAGTAAAGTCCTCACTTGCATCTTTGGCATATCTCATAGCCTCTTTCCATAACTTCTCCTTGAAGACTTGAAAGTTCTGCAGGACACGTTTTGCCGTCTCTTAAACTTCTATGAATTGTTCTCCCTCGTAGTATAATGGGATTGAAAAGTCTCTGCACTTTGAGCCTACTTGGAGTGCCTAATGCATCCCCACCCGCAACAAACAAATTGTATCTAAAAATGTAAAAAATAAAAATTAAATTCACTGCTGCAATCAGTTACCTACATTGCATGCACTATTCCACCCTGAGCTGCTGGTGCTGCTTCCTTAAATGAAAATTTGTTCCATCAAGATTTGGAACTTAATTTTCTGAAGAACGCTACAAGCATATGACTCTTTCCTCACCAGGCTTGCACTCAGCCACTACTCATGCAGTGGACTTTTCATTACCTTTTGGGCTTCTTTGGCACAGATCATCATTTACCGGATGTCTATGGCTTATTTGCGCTCTAAACTGTCACTGATAGAAACAATAAATGGTCACAAGTTAAAGCCACTATTCTACAAAACCTGCTCAAAACAGGCCCCTTGAGGCAACATCCACATGATGAATGTGTCTGTTAAAAGCTAATCCTGTGAATCCATTCATAGTTGTTCCAAGTTACAATGATGCAAACAAACAAAAACCATCAAAGCCTTCTCCTATGCCCAAGACAACAGGCTTTTAGGAATTCAAAGACTCATGAAATTCTTGTTGAAAATGCGAACTTAAGACTCTGGATCTGCATTGTGCCAACCCTTGGTGCATGGGGCTATGTCCATAAACTCATCAAACTCCTTCACATGAATGTCACAGCATTTCCACTGTAAATTGACAAGAAAGGGTGAGATTTAAAGAATGCAGATATTAAGAAGAGTGAGAGCTGCAGCTGGTAAAGACAGTTATCCAAGCTTACCCCTCTCATCCTGTCATGAAAAACAGCAGGGCCAGGATGGTACTCGCAGGCACTCTCATGGTTATCCTTTTCTTTGAATGTCTTGCCGCACCCTTTATTTTTGCATATCTGGGGTTCATTCAGATTGATTATCTTCTTGGCAGGAGCAGGAGTGCCTTTCTCCACATCTGCATTGCTCTCCGAAGGTTGTGGCACAACTGGCTTAACAGGTTTGGCCTGCGAACCTGAAAACAACGAGGACAAGATTCTCAGAAGTGTATCAGATGATGCTCAATAAAACCAAAAGCAGAATTTACTTCCATTCAATCCCAATAAAACCAAAAGCAGAATTTACTTCCATTCAATCCCAATAAAACCAAATCAGGAGACACACACGTACTATCTGTGTTAAGTAACACAAGCAATTGATCTTGTGGGCCCCATCATGCATTTGAGCATACACCAATGTCTCCACCAATCCCTCTCTCCCTCTCCAAATCCCTAACCATCAAAACTACAGCCTGGTCATTTCTGTGGAGAGGGAGGTGCCTCACCAGTGAACTAACAATGGAATTCAGTCATTTGATCAAAATGGAAAACTACAAATAATGATCCACATTTAAAAGACAAGAATAAACTTTGGGGAAGATTTTGGGGTATCTCCAATCCATCGTAGGGCATATAACAAAGCGCATCCCCAAAAGGTGGCTCCACACTACAACCAGTTGAGTTGGCATAACAATTTGGATACGGATAACCAAAAGGCAGCCATACAAGTAGAGGTTGTGGGCAATTTAAAGCTTGATCAAACATTGTACATTTAATAATTCTCAATACAGTTATAAATTTTCAAATGAACTCAAAACACAGTTAATATAACAAAGTCAAGGGGTCCCCCCCCCCCTTGGGGGTGATAGAATCAGAGTTTATATCTCTGCATCATATGTAATGTACAAGCATGTATCTCTCAATTTAAAAATGAGATGAAAATACCATGATCAGAACAAAAGAAGCCCTGACGGCATCTCGAACAATCCAGTTTTGATGAATTGGTCTGATTGTTTGCTACACATGGGGATGGAGTTGGCTTTTTCTGGCTTGAAACTGCTGCAGTAACTGGTTTCTCTGTTGTATGCTTACCTGTTGTACATCTTCATTGAAAGAAAAGATACCATGAACAACTGATACTGCAGAGATACATAATCAAAACATTCAATTGAAGAAGCTACCCTGCACAGAGCCATGATTTAATTCCATCTATTCAGGTAAATGGACTAGACCCACTACCTATATTCATGCATTTTGTTCTTGTGGCATTTATTAGAAGATGAGTGAGATTTGGGACAATCCTCACATACATAGTTATTAGAATCCTACGATTCGTATCTCGAGTCCTAATTCATATCCCAAATCTTAAGGAAAACTATTTGTATTTATGCAACGAATCCCATTTACAGATTAATCTTAGGTTTCAAGTGTGAATCTTAAGATTCGATACTCATTTCATTGAATATTACAATTCAAGCAATTCAGCCAATAATTAATATTAACAATCTTTTGCCCTTTTTCTTTCTTTTTTAGCATTTTTACTTTTGAAAGTTCTTTAGTAATTAACAAAACCTCATAAGAATATGGCTTTGGGGAGGTTCTAGAGATAAATAAAGAACATGCATTTAATCAAAGCATTCAACTGTATGCATCAAGCTTGTCTATATATATTTTTTTAATCATTTTTATGTTTTTCTTCGTGAGGACTTTCTTAACTTCAAGAAATATCCTACTGTGCAAGATTGGTGGTTTGAATTTTATTTTTACTTTCATACTTTGATTTAAAGATAACAAAAAAAAATCTATACCTTAAACTTATTAATTTGTTAACACATATCATTTATTATGTATTAATATATGTCATGATGTTCTTGAAATTATTACATGTTAGACTTATTTATCATTATATTTATATTTCCATAAATAGGAAATTGGATGGTTATGAATAACTACATTTTTCTTTTTTTTATATGTAATTATTTTTTATTTTTATTAGAAAAGTAAAAATCCTACTATTCATGATATGATTCACGATTCAATTCGATTCATGGGTATGAACGATTTGCGATATGATTCCGATTTTGAAAACTATGCTTGCAGAAGGTAAAATCCTGGGGAACTTCTTTCATTGCAATGTGCAGTTTGCCAATCGCCATAGCTCTTATGTAAGACCTAGATATATTTGAGATTCAAAATATTATACTCTTGTGGAATAAGACACTATCTTAAAAAAAAAAAAAAAAATCTAACATCCAGGACTTAGCCTCATGAAATTATAAAATGAAGAACGTCACTATTCACAAAAAAAAATGTAAAATGAAGGCCCTACTGTCAAAATTTTACGTTTGAACTAAGAGCTTCCATAAGCCACTTTTTTTATATTTAAGAACTAACATCTGAAATTTCTTTCTTTTTTTTTTTTTTTGGGGGTGTGGTGCCGCGGCGGCGGGGGGGGGGGGGGGGGGGGGGGGGGGGGTGTGGGGAGTGGAACGACCCCATTCATCTCCCAAATTGAATCAAGAACAACTCATTTCAGCCATCAGTCCAAGACATATTATTAACTAATTCTCCAGTAACAGTAAGGCCTATGACAAGGCTTAATCCAAGATCCAATCTCAACCTAAAGAGCCTAAAATATGATTTCCTAAGAAAAGATATATATAATAAAATAAAAAAAATTGACCATGGAAGAGAAATGTATTTTGAAGAAGCAAGAATATAAGGATAAGCCTCATACACTCTTGAGCATTCAGCAATGCAGACAATAACTTAAAGATGAACATTAACAGAAAATTCCAAGTCATCCCCACTTTTATGCACCAAAAATGCAACCAAAGATTATAAGGATAAGCCTCATACACTCTTGAGCATCCAGCAATGCAGACAATGACTTAAAGATGAACATTCACAGAAAATTCCAAGTCATCCCCACTTTTATGCACCAAAAATGGAACCAAAAATGGGCAAAAAGGATTGCCTAGGCCAAGAAAATATTTTTCCAATCTCCACCCCCACTGTCTCCACATCCAACGTAAGCCATTAAAGAAAAGGTTCTAAGAGCTCCCATGGAAAATTTTCTAAACATGCATCTTGCTCAACCTCAATTAACTTCACTTCCATTTTTAAAGCATAATAATCATTAACATAACAGAAAAGTGCGATCGTACCCAGGAATTGCTAAAAACAAGCTGAAATCATGACTTCTTTGCTTGCAACAACTCCATTCTTTCATACCATCATGAAATATAGGCTGTAGAAAATGATAATCTCATTATTATTACAGTGTATTCTTTACTACCAAAAGAAGTTGGAGAATGATTCCAAAAGTAAAAACAAATGGAATTTAATTTTGGACTTACACCCTATAAGAAGGCAGCAAAACCATGGAGCCAAGCCAATACATGGATACAGAAAAATTCCACCATTAGTATATATGACCAAATAAACATACGGTTGAAGTTCATACTATAAATAAGTGTCTAATTTCTGATACAGGAATAAGTCATCATGTACAACAATGTTGCAATAAGTACCAACCATTTTCAGTGTTCAATTGCTCAAATTATTTACCCAATCTCAATCACTGACCTTCCTTTCCTTTCAACAAGTTCATCTTCCGTGAAGCAGTTTTAACTTTCTTTCTCATACTTACATATATTATACAAGAAGCATGCTTCAAATTTAAGATGAGAACAATCACCAATCAGAAATTACCATAAATTGATATCACCACACCCCCAAAAAACCTTCATCACTTACTGAACTAAAGAGAATGCGATTGTAACATATGAAGTAATGAATAATCATTATATCATCATTTAAGTAATGGAGATCATCAAGCCCACATTGATGGGTTAATTTGATTTTCAAAATCATATTGTTCTACACTGAGCAAGTCAAGTACATGAATTTGTTGCATTACTTAATATTATCCTCATTTACAGAGGGGGATACACACAAGAGGAATCAACCACAGAATCCTTCTTCTCCTTCTCCTCTAAATCTTTATCCAAAGATCAAAGCTGAAATCTTTTCAGGATCCCACATGACTGATCCAGAAGAAGGAAAAAAAAAAGGAGATCCTCTGTTCTCATTGGCAATTGCACTTCCTATGCCCAATCTTGCAGCAAAGATTCAAACTTTCCGAGGAGCAATGCCTCACATACCTCTGTCCTGTGCCCTACGCACAAGACTGCTGATTAATAAATTTGGGTTCATCGCAATTTTCTCCAAAATCACATTATTGGGGTCTTTTGAAAATACTGATGCAATTTTAACCAGTTCTTTCAGGATAAAAATCGAATCTTTGGGTGCATTCTAAACGTCCCATTATCCAAACAGAACTACTCTACAACCAAACAAGGAAAAACACCAAACATGCAGAAAGAACAAGACTAAACTGTAAGAAGGAGAAAGAAGAAGAAGAAGAAGAAGGAGAAAGAAGAAGATGTGTGAGTATGTTACAGAAGCGTGGTAGGTGCAGGAGCCTTCCGGATTGTCGTCTTCGGAGAACACGGCGTCGCACCCAATTCGCTGGCATCGAACCTTTCCCATCTTTCAGTCTCTCAATTCTTCTCCTTCTTCTTCACTTTTTCTGGGTTGGGGTTCAAATCCAACTTGGATTTGGTTCTTCAGAGTCTGAAAGATCCTTCCAGAGACCATAAAGCATAAAGAGACTACTTGGAAAGCAATGAAGAGTTTCCAAAATAGTCCCTAATTTTTCTAGTTAATACCAGAAAAGGGGTCAGCGAAGGTTCCCAAGTTTATCAAGCAGCTTATAAACGGGTCATTGTCATTTAAACTTACTGAAAAGTATCATAAAATTAAAATAAGCAAACATTGCCTAAGCATCTTCTTCAATGAAATTCATCTTGTCCTACTTAGTCATATTGTACTTTTGCATTATAATAAAATTGAATTACACCAAATCAATTTATAGAGAAAACAAAGCAACCCTATTAAGCCTAAACAGCAAATACAATCATAAAAGATGACCCTAGATTTAATCAGTTCTCAATCTTAACATAATAATAAAATCTATTCTAATTAGGGCCACCAGCCCAACCCCGCTTATAAGCTTTCATCAACCTAACCACCTCCAATAGTTTGATCAATATTCCCGTACATATCCAATCTGTATCTTCTTTTCACTTTTTTTAGGGATGATGTGGCTCATAAGATGGACTTATGCCAGTTGCTGTTACAAAAGATTGATGTAAGACAAAAGACCTTTTTTAAGATAATGGATTTTTATGAGCCCTTCTTGATATTAGATCAAAGCTTGGGGATATTTTGGAATTTTCCCGAAATAAGAGTTTGCATTTTTAAACCTACTAACAAACTAATTTAAAATGCAACATATACATCTCGAGCGAAAAAGTGCTCCAATGGCTGCAACACTTGGCATGCAACTCCTTTGAGAGAATGGAAAATTTGTTCAAGAAGAGGTTTTAGTTTAGACATTTATGAAACATATGACTCACTCAATCACCATCTAAGGTTAGCCATCTATTTTAAGATATTGAAATGGCCTTCAAAACAGCAAACCAGTGAGCTAATTTTTGAGGAATTCTTATGAAAAAATTACTCTTAAACCCTGATTATACGGTTTAGTGAAGAGAAACACAAAAACAATGATTTAGGGTGTCTTTATATTTTTTTTTATGCTCTTTTCTTTGGACAAACTGCCAACCTGACAGTAACATTACCTAGTTTTGTTATTTGAGAGTTTTTGTAAAATAAATTTGACAGTTTTTTCATACGTACCTACTACCTACATCAGTAACAAAATAGATATATGAGCGGTAAAGGAGCTTTGTTATTATATTCAAATTCAGTCGTCACTTTGAGTGTGTACCCATGGCGATATCACCAATGGATAATTTTGTGCAAAAAAAAAAAAAAAGAACAACATCCTAATTCTTTCAATTTCGTGTCTTTATTCACTACATGGTTTTCTTTCTTTCTTTCTTTCTTTCTTTCTTTTTTGTAAAATTCCCAATTTTCAATTATAATATTGCAAACTTCATAAACGATTGGTGTGCAGAGAGCCCTTCATCAAGTGACCTTTCAAGATCTGCATCGTTCCAGCACCCACCCAAAAGGTTGGTTTTTTTAATTAAAAAAAAAAGTTCTGAGGGTGAGAGCAATTGGACTTGGGCAAGGCCCATCTGGTAAAACCCATTGCTGAAGGAATCTTCCTTGGCTTTGAAATTGGACACATGTTTCAACTCTAGGATGCATGATTTTTTCATCTCAAAGTCGAGTGTTTCCTACCTGTAGCTGAATGCATCTCTTTGCATGTTTTCTCCCCTTAGAAAATTAAATATATAGCTATATATAAGTAAAAAATATCCTTTGCTATAAATATGAGACAGCATGGAAATTTGAATATATATGGAAAATAAAACTACACTTCTTCACGACCCACTTATGATAGTCCGATACCATTAATTAGGCTCATCTGCGTCGTCATGTATTGGCATCTATCATTATATCATCAAGATCTCAGGCATTTGTATATTATGTGAGCCCATCTTTGATCGATTGATTTTTTTTTTTTTCTTGAGGTAAAATCTGAGGCCTAATATTGTGCGGACCACTAAGTCTATATAATGATCAACAAGACCATGGACTACCTGATAGATCCACGTCAATTGGATCATGACAGCTATTTGACAACATCCTCGCAAGGACCTTTTTGCTAAAATTCTATGCGCATGTCCAACCCGCATTGGCACCTAATCGTCCATAGTCCAGGCAACAAAGCCCAATCATCTCAACGAATGCACAGGCTACAAATTGTGATGCTTCATTCAATAGATGGATGGGGAACCTCCTCAAAGCCTTCAGCTACCAGAGAGAGCTGTATTTACACACCCACCTCATTTCGTCGTTGGAAAGAGCTGCATCCGAAAACTTGGGTCCCTCAACTCAAAATGCTGGCACCTCTAGCCTGATGGAGTTCAATAATGGTTTTCTCGTGAGTTTTCATTTTTAGAGATTTGGGAGGCATTTTCCACACTTCTTCTGAAGAGCAGATACATGCCCAAAGATGAATAACCATATTATGCTGATTTCACTATAGAAATCATTTCTCTGAACCAAAGAGAAGAAGCTGAAGTCATGAAAATACACCATCAGTTCCCATGGACATACATCACTTCCCTTGTTGATCCCAGTTTACTCACCCAACCCATTTACTGAAACCCAACACGTTTGAGGCCTAGAAAAACAGCAAAGGCAGGGAAAAGAAAAAATTGCCACTTTAGCATAGAATAAGGGATGGTGACAATTAGCCATCAACTTCAAAAGATGAAGATGGCGGACGTTGGACAATGGTAGAAAAGGAAAAATTGGCTGGCAGAGTTAGTAGTGGATTGTCCCCTCCAATCTTCAACCATGCCATCCCCAATGCATATCCTAAAGCCCGTGCAACTGGAACTGCCACTGCATTGCCAATTTGACTGTATCTGCAGGGACAGAAGGTGAAAATTAGTGCATGCCAAATGGATCACAAAGAAATATTAGACAATCAAAAGGAGAAGGCCAGAAACTAGATGACTTAAAGACAAAGGGAGGGGTGCATCGGTAATACTTAATAGTAATCAGTTTAAAGGCAACACTTTTTCCTTATCAGGAAGAAAGTTGCAATCAAGAATAAGTATGATCCTTTCATTTTCAAGAGAAGTGAGATTAGTTAGTAAGTGAATTGAAATGTTTGTATCATATTAAAGGCACAGGTTCTTTACTTGGATGAATAGATTTAATGCACTAAATGAAATGTTATTTGTGGTTACAAGGTAGTATTGATTTATTTCATATATTTAGAAATATTATTTGTGATTATAGTCATCAAATCTTTCTTTTGACTAATTGTAGCAACATGTATAATACATTAATGTGGTTCTATTTATTTTCCAAGTGTCATCTGTTGCTTAAAATGATGTAAGAACTTTTCACAAATACTTTTGTCTATTATATGTAAATGCAGCCGGTACAATGCTGATATGTATGCTATGCATTAACTTTGGTTAAACATAAAATTGAGAATACTATCAAATAACATATTCACATTGAGTTTTACATGGCTGAGAACGTCCATATGGAAGTAATTGGCATTGATCTTTCTGTTGTCATTGTTTTTCTTCCTCTCAAAAGGGAAAAAAATGAGTTTTACTATACAATTTCTATATTCAATATTTTAATATAGACTCATTTGTCAATGTGCCATACAACATAGGCTGTTCTCAAACATCAAGTATCATTGCTGCGTGATATTCATATCCAATGATTCATGACTTCAATTGGAGTTGTCACAGCACACTTTAAAAAGTAAAGAAGCTTTAATACTACCACGTATCGGCTGGAAACTAATTCTATCAATGTTTCTTTATCTTTTTAAACTTTCTTGCATTTTTACATTAGAGATTCTTCACGAACAGATTTATAAAATTACCTTGCCTTTGAATTCTCTATCTTTCAATGTTACTTTGCTTGTCTGAAAGTATTCACATTGGAGAAGAAATGACAAGCCTTTGCCATGCCCAGTACAGTAAGAAGAAGAAAATGATCTTTTCAAGTTGGCAGTAGTGGAGAAAGGAAAAAGAAAGTAGTTAGGATGTATTTTGAAATTTCAAATTTGAAGATGGGGTCTCTCCATTTAAAACAAGTGGCCCTCTGTCACAAATCCATACTAACAATTTTGCAGCACTTGTTTTACACACATTTGACCCCCACATTTTATGATCACTTTTTCACAAGAGTTAATCCATAGCATTTAAATTTAGGCATAAATTAGGAGAATATCATCAAGTGGTTGATTTTATGCTTTAAAATGTTGGAAAGAATTCATATTACTTATAGTATCATGATTATTTTGAGACTTTTTTCTCCTGTTACTAAATTAACATCTATTAGAATTTGAAAGGCTTTACCTTCAATTTATAATTTTCAAATATATCAAATGGATGTTAGAACAGTCACCATTCAAAAAAAAATGTTAAAACAGTTTAACAGCCTTCTTAAATGTTGATCCTGATGAAGATATTTATACTGGTCAACCTGAAGGATATCTAGAAGGAAATGAACACAAAGTTAGTAAATTTAATAAGTCACTGGATGGGCTTAAACAAGCTCCCTGGTATAAAAAGTTTAAGAAAGAAATTAAAAATTTTGGTTTTTTGAAATAAAATAGCGTGGAACCTTGTGTTTTTATTAAAGGAGCTGGTTTTGAAAGAGTGAGTCGACTCTTATGTTGATGATCTTTAGTTCTACCGTTCTATCATTCAACAAATTGATAAACAAAAGGATTTCTTGCTATGAAGTACAATCATATTCGTTGTTTGGTCAAGAAAGGGAGAATAGTGTTGGAATATCTTATGACACAAGACATGCTAGCAGACCCTTTGACTAAACCTCTTTCTAGTGAATGAATATGTAAAACCACAAGAGAGATGGATTTATTACTGGCATAAAAGGAGATTTGGTCAAATGTACAGTCCACCAGAGTATATTGAGATATTCCTCACAATGCACATTTAGTTTATTTGGAACTGATAGGGGAACTTGTGGTGTTCCAAATTTGCCCATCTCTAATGTTCGTGCACTGTATAGCTTTTGCCTATGTTAGGCTCGATTTTATAGTCCTTAATAGACTCATGGCATATTGCAAAGTGCGCAAAAGCACTCTTGATAGATTTTCCTTCGTGAATGTGGAGGTTTTGGCCACCTTCCATGGTTCTTGTTGGTAAGGCTCTAAAGCATTTGCTTAGACAAGGACTAGCGCATGGCCTATGAAATAGAGCTAGAATATAAATGTCCAACCATATTGTATAATGTGAATATGTTTCATGAAGTTCAGTTAGGTCACTCTCAAAAAAGTCATATGATACATATTCTACCTTCTATTCCAAGGGGCATCCACATGTGAGGGATGCATTATATAGTTTTTAGATATCTTCTTATTATCGTTGTTACTATTATTATCATTTTTCCATAAAGATGTATTTTTAGAAAATAGTGGGGGATTGTTTGGCATTTTCTAAAAAAAATTATAAATAAATAAATCTCAAGAGGCACTGAAGACTTGCATGTATCTTTTCAAATATTTTCCAGTTTTTACATTATTGTGCCCTTTGGATGAGATGTGCCTCTTGGGCTCTTTCATGAATGGATGTGTCTTCTGATGGGCTGTTGTATTTCAGAGATTGATTATGTGCGCTAGCTATAGATGAATTAAAGAATCAAATCATGGATGAAGCACAACATACGAAGTATTCTATGCATCCCCAGAGTACCAACATGTATTAAAACTTGAAGGGCAAGTTTTGATGGAATAATATGAAAAGAGAAATCACAGGTTTTGTTACCAGATGGATGACCTGCCAAAAGATCAAAGCTAAACACTGGTTTGTTATAGCCATTGAAGATCCCCAAGTGGAAATGAGAACATATTACTATAGATTTCATTTCAGGTTTATTGTTCATGAGCAAGCACAACAATGCCATATTGGTGATAGTGGATAGGTTGACAAAGTCTACACATTTTGTGCCATTTAGAAGTGGAACCAAGATGGATGCTATGGCGAGGTGGTTTATCCGGGAGGTTGTTAGACTCCACAGGTCGCCAGTTTCTATAGCTTCAAAACAGGACAGCAATTTTGTCTCATGATTTTGGGTGACATTTCAACGATCCATGGGGTACGAAGTTGAATTTCGGCACAGCTTACCACCTGCAGACTAATGGACGGTCAGAGAGAATGATCCAAACATTGGAAGATATGCTCAGAGCCTATTTGCTAGAGTTTATGAAAGAGTGGGACTATGACTTAGCTATGTGTGAGTTTTGCCTATAATAACAACTAGCATTGCACCATTTGAAGCCCTCTATAGAAGGTGTAGGACACCAGTTTCATGGGAAGAAGTGGACATACGTAGTTTCCACAAGCCTACAATCATCGACGAGACAAATGAGAGAAGTGGGCGTACATGTGTTCAGTGCAGGAAAGATTGAAAGCAGCTCAAAGTCGACAAAAAAGCTATGCAAACAATCACCAAAGAGACCTTGAATTCTAGGTGGGAAATATACCTTGAATTCTAGGTGGGAAATATGGTTTTCTTAAAGGTTTCTCTGATGAAAGGCACCATTCATTTTGGCCAACAGGGTAAATTGGCGCTTCGTTACATTGAGCTGTTTGAAATCTACAGCAAAGTCAATGATTTGGCATACAATTTGAGGTTACCGCCTGAGTTGACAGGTGTTCACAATATATTTCACATGTCTATACTGAGGAAGTATGTTTGTGATCCTTCTCAAATCATCAAATACAAGGAAGTCCAAATTAATCCTGATACAAAGCGACCTGTGCATGTGATTAACGCGAAGGAGCAAGTTTTACAAACCAGGACGATTCGGTGGGTGCAAATCCTTTGGGAGCAGCTATGTTACATGGACTCGGCATTAGTATTGAATGCGGGTGCATATCGGATACGGGTGCGCCTCAAAAAAATATATCAAATACCTTAGAAATGAAATATCGACACGAATATCATGTGCGGGTGCGTCATGGGTTTGGGCTAGTCCGCGTATCATAAGGGAGCAATATGGACCCGAAGAGGCCACTTGGGAGCTCGAGGAGCAGGTGATGAAGAAGTACTCACATCTTTTACCCCAAGTCTGTTTAGCATTAGAAGGACCCAATGTTCCTAAGAGGGGGAGGATGTAAGACCCTGACCTTCTTAATCTTGTTTGAAGCATAATTAAGCCTGTCTTTGTGGTAAATGATGTCTTTTCTTTGATTTGGTGTTGGATAGGCAGAATGGGATGGGTTTGGACCTTGACTAGGTAGTCAAAGGACTTTTTCATAATTTTCAGTTTAGTGGGAAATGACGTGTAGAGTTGGAATTACCGAATGAGGTTGGGTGCATTGGTTAGAGCATTTCACATGCATCATGTTTCATTGTTTGACTTTTAGCCCAAGGTCATTAGAAATATCATTCCCAGCTGAAATCCATTTTTTGATAACCATTTTAAAGGGAAAAGGACTAGCCTATAATTTTACAAAATGTTTTAAACAAAACACCAGGGCCATCGATTTCTTCTTCATCTTCTATTTTCTTTTCAACCCAGCTAGATTTCTCATCTCCATCCTTCATCTTCTTTCTTCCATCGACCAAGGGGAGGACTGCATGGGTCGATTTTGAATCCGAACTTCATCATCCATCTCCACTCCATCCTGTCCAACAGTTTACCAACCCAAATCATCATCCACTTCTCCTAATTTGAGTTAAAAGTAGATTTATCAACTTCTTTTAGCTTCATTACTTTAGATTGGGTTAGGGGACCTCAATCTCATTTCATGCATCTTATCTAGATATCTTCTTCTCATTTTCACCATGTTAGGTTCGTGCATGAGCAAGGAAATTGGGGATATCTGTACATTTGTGTTTGCATGTGAGGCATTGATTAGACTCCTGCTGGATTTTGTCCTCAAAGCTCTAATTCAAGGCAAGTAGAATATTCCTAAGCTCTTGTATGTGATTTAATTCATGATTCTATGCTTGTAATCTTTGTATTATGATTAGATGACCCCACTCAACTCATTGATGTGTAACAATCTAATCATTTGCTATGATTTTTAGTCACATTTCTCTTCTTACATAGTGTTGGAATAGTCTACATTATGGGTTTCTGATATGCTAAGGAAATCACCTAAAACAAGCTTCTAAAGCTCTCAGTGTGCCAAGGGATTGTACCTAGGTGAGCTTTGGCAAGATTTCCTGGGAAAGGTCAAAATTGCACTTGTACATCAGCAAGCTCCTCGGCTAACCGAGGACTCAACTTCATGATGCAAGCCCTAAGGTTAGGGCTCGCGAGAAGTGCCGAAGTAAGTGTCCAAGGACACTTCGAACATCTCCAAGGAGACCATACATGAGGACCCATCTCAATTGGAGAAAACCTAACTCTATCCTGCATCATTCTCCCTACTTGGAAAGATCTAGACCTCGAATTTGGCAATGTCCCCCTGGATCAAAGATTAGTCGGATGAACTTCTGATCAATAAGTTGATCTTGAGTTTTGACAAACATTGTGATAACTCAATGTAATATTGTTCCGCAACATGAAGTGATCGTGAGGCAATGTTTGTCTTGATAATTGTATTCAATGTGGATACATGAACGAGCTGTTGATGCTTAATTTGGAGAATCTGCACCATCAAACTGCAATCTCTAACTATCTGTTGCTCATCTCCAAGCTTCCATGGTTGATCCCTAAAGACAAAATCAATGTGAGAAGTGGAGGATTTCAGCAACTTCTTCATCTTTCCTTTTCACTTCCACCGCTTGAGCATCATTACTCAAAAAAGGAATATCATTGTCAATTGGAGCTGTGGAATCCTCTGTGTCTTGCTCTGGTTTCGCAATCTGCATATCCTCTACCACTAGTTCCTCAACACGATCTGTTAGTATTTGCAATGACTTTCCTTCTTGAGGCATAACCTTCATTAGATGTGACCGTTTAAGCATCTGCTCCATGTGAATTGCTTCCCAATATGCCTCATGAATGGTCTTGCAATCACTCATTCACTCCACTCTATCCAGTCTTAAGCCTCTCAGGAACCTAATTAAGTCGTGTTCCTCACCATCTTCTAACCCATACTTGTCTTGGAGCCATGAAAATATGTTACCATAGTTAAAAACAGATAATTCTCCTTGTTTGAAATCAAGGACCAAAAAAAAAAAAAAAAAACATTTTCAAAAAACCATAAGCCATATTTATCTGCATGTTTGACTCTTTGAAGAGTTTCTGATTTTACTAGCACAAAATTTCATCTTGAAGTAAAGAATGGATGGACCTGAAGTGTAGATCTATTTTCATAGTGCACAATTATGAAAATGAACCTAAAGTCTAACGTCATATGGTTTCAAAATCGTGATAACAAATTGATGCAGGCCCTAGAGTTAGGGCTTGCGGAAAGTGATGAAGCACATGTCTGAGAACACTCCGAACGTCTCCGAGGAGACCATACACTAGGACGCACCTCAATTGCGGAAAACCCAACTCAATTAATCAATCTCTCTTTGAATAATTCCATGTCTACGATGCTATATAAATACTAAAGATAACTTAGGGCTTAAGAAACCTAAGTCAGAAACAAAATAATCTGGAAACCTAATCCTAATTACAATATCAAAAAAAGCTAATGATATAAAATAAAATTCCTAAATCTACGTAGGCCCTCCACATTTGGTCATGAGGTCTATCTACATCACTTCGGCTAACCGAGAAAGTCACCAAGAGCTCCCCGAGGGCTCACCAAAGCAGAATTTCAGCACTTGAATCCAATTTGTTCCACGGCTAGTCGAGAATAGGGTCATGGCTAGCCAAAGAAGGCCTAAAAGTTTAGGTGACTGAGGTTAGTATAGGACTTAGCTAGCCCCTAGAATTGGAACCTGTGGAACCTTAAATCAATGACCAATGGCCAAGAACCTACATGGGTGTTGAGTAAGCTGACAATACTCATGAAGATACATGACTATTTGGAGTCACGTGAGCCACAGGTGTTGGCCTAAGGTAACACTGTCCATATGCATATAAGTAACAACAAATCTAGTCACACAAGGACACCTATGACCTTCGTACTACATCATAATGGACAATTGTTCCAGTAATGTATCTTGGACCAAGGGATGGCTAGTAATCACCTTTGATTCCAAATAATCCTCTTCCATACATGTTGTTGATTTGCTTATGATCCCGACATGATTTATTCATGCTTCTAAGCTAATATGCTTGTTAAGCCTAGACAACTACTTCTTGTCATTTAGTCATTTTGGTTCTATTAATTGCTCATCTTGTTTATGATTTCACATTGCTTCATTTACTTGTTTATCTCACATGCTTAAGACACATGTTAGCTTGATTATGATATATGTTCCCGAATGTTAGCATGATTACCATGTATTACACGTATTTCCATCATCATGATCCTCATGTGTTGGCACTACTCAGCTTCAACCCTTATGAATGCCTGACAAGGCCGAGTGTGGGTTTAGTTTATGGCCTAGTTGCAATCTAGTTTATGTATGGTAGTTGACCGGTACTCCAGGTCCACAATGAATCAACCTTTTAGTAATACCACCCTGTTAAGTTTTATATGGCCTAACTGCAGTCTAGTTTATATATGGGAGTTGACCAACACAACAGGTCCACGATGAATCAACCTTCTAGTGGTACCACCCTGTTAAGAACCCATGCTCTCTCATATTGTGCCATGGGTTTCAGCCAATACGAGGAGAAGATAGCGAATGCGGATAGCCATTTATCACATGTTTCAAGGTCACATTCTTGACTCTACTTATGCACGTTTACTCTACGCAATTTATGCTTAGTTAACTAACTTGACCTCGCATGATTTATTCCGTCTTACTTATTCATTTGATATTACATGTTCTTGTTTTATGATTATTCTACGTACCAGACCATAATGTCTCACCATGTTACTTTTAGTGTTATAGGTTGTAACACTCCGACCCAACTTAATCCGAATTAGTGGCTAATTAATTGCGATATTGCTATTAAGTGTGTTTTGGTTTTGCTTTTCTTTGGTTTTGAGCAATGGATAGGTAGTTTGGTTGAGTTTGACCTGGTTTAGGTAGGTTCGAGCCCTTTTTCGTAATTTTTGCTTTTGTTGGACGTTGTCAGTTTTGTATTATCTTGATGTCAACGCGTGTATTTCGTCGAGCCCGTTAAGCTTTGTGACTGACTCGTATGTAAACGACTTCATTTACTTCCATTGGATCGCTAATTGACTTGAACTGTAATTTATGTATACATGTGGACTTTCTTGCAATTTTGACTCATCCTTATCCTATAAGAGACCCAACCACCATCTCTTTCTCCTCTTCAACGCTCTTTCCTGTTCTTCTCTCTCTCTCTCGTTCGTCTCTCTTTCTTTTTCTTTCATTTCTGCCTTGTTTAAGTGAGACAGGGAGTGGTGCACCTGTCATCTTCGCGTGACTTCAACGGTATGTCTTGTGTTTCGTTGTGTTTTTCCTGTTTGTTTTCCTCATTTGTCAGTTTGGCGCATGTATTCAACATGCCTTTGAGTTCTCAAGTGTTTGAGGAGTGTCTGATGAGTAGACTTGTGTTTGGACAGCGGATTGAGCCCAAGACAACGACTGGTGTGTGTTTGATTTCAGTTTGAGGCAAGTATAAGCACAAGTAGCTTGAACACTTATTGATAATGCTTTGATTGTGTAAATTTTTACTCTTCTTATATGGATTAATGTTGTACAGCCCTATGGAGTAAGTTTGGTTCTTAACTGCTTAATTCCACTGAGGATCAGTCATTTCTGTAGTTATGTACTGTTTCAGGAAATTGACTCAGCGCACTCACGGCTAAACCGTGAACTATGCTACGGCTAAGCCGTGAAATGTCTTACGGCTAAGCCGTGACCCAGCTGTGACTTTAGCCGTAGATCAATACAGGGTGACATCTGAAATAACTGAAAGTTGGCAAATCTGCTGCTCTTCTACGGCCCAGCCAGATCTAAGCCGTCCATTGTACTACAGCTAAGCCGTAGAACAAGATACGGCTGAGCCGTAGAGCAAATTTCGGTTGAGCCGTAAATGCGGATGAATAGTTCGGAGAACCTCGGCTCCGCCGTCGTGCATATTACGGCGTAGCCGTAAGATGCCTACGGCAAAGCCATATGTTCACCTATGGCTAAACCGTACCACCCTGAGAAATGAATAAAAAGATTAGGTTTAAGGAAAAGACCTGATATGGCCCTCATGTTAGAATGTAGACCATGGATATAAATATCGTACGTATCGGCCGATAAATCGGGCGTAGCGCCAATGGACACTATGCTTTTTTAAAAAAATTGCCGTTCACATGTGTATCGGCCGATACGTATCGGCTGGGGGGTTTAAAACCCCCCAGCCGATTTTTCTACCCACCTTTCCGTTTCAACATTTATCTTCTCCCCTCTTTTCTCCCCTCTTCACAGCTCCAAGCCCCTTTCCTTGCCTCCATTTTTCAAATCATCTCAAAAAAACATCAAAATCATCAACAAAAACATCAAAAACATCTAAAGATTAAGGTGGCATTTAAGATTCAAGCATCAAGCTCAAAAAAGGTGAGTTTTGAAGCTTTTTTTTTTCTACTTTGTGCTCTTTAAGTAGATTAGTATATTATTTTTTTATAAAGTTTGAACATAGTTTATCTTTCATTCTTGAATGAATCTTGATGAAATTTGTTTATAACATTTTTTTTATAAGCCTTAAGTTACTATTTAAGTTGACATAACTAAACAACATGAATTCATATGAAAAACATTTATTATTCATATTCTTTTCTATTGATATAACGATACAGGATCTAATGCAATGAGGGGACCGCTACATACTCATATACTAGTTGCTTTTGCAAGACAAACACATATTCCATCATTTTCCAATATTCTGGATTTTCTGAAATTTTTTTGGATTTTTTTGAAGACTTTTTTAAATCACACCGCTACGCCGCTACGTATCGCCACTACCGCTACGTATCACCCGCTACGTATCTTTTTGGCGACGGGCCGCTACGCTCGCCGCAACCGCTATTTGCATCCTTGATGTAGACAACCCGAACACGTCCAATGGAATGTAAAAATGACATGAATGATCTCGAGGGCTGCGTCTCATTCATGTATGTTATTCAATTGTTTAGCACCTTCCCATGGGTGTTGGTTTAAGGGACTTCGGTACAGTTTTGTGATAAGATGCAACACTCCTCGATTGAACAACTGTGTATCGAATACCTTAAAACTACATCAGCATGCACAGTTAAAAACACTAGACAACTAGGTTAGGATTAGCTTGTAATTGACCTTGATTCCGTAAGGTAAGGGAAGTATGAAGTGCACAGCATATTAATTTCGGTTTTGCCATCTTATGTATTCTGTGCTGGACCACTCGAATCTGTAGGAAATATAGCAGCATCCCCAAAACGAAGCCCAGGCAAGAACAATCCACTACTGTGTATTTGTTATTGCTCATGTGGAGTACTTAGTTCTTGCCTCAGTGATGATTATCCGTTATTCGTATCGATCCGTCAGTGCTTATTCGTATTGAGTATCGGGATGTGATGCACTTACTATTGTTTCGTCTATTGTGATAGATTGTGATATGAGATTTGTATGTGATATTGATTGATGTGCATCATATGATTTGATTGAGATTGTCTATATATGGCACTACTTAGCCTCAGCCTTAGGATATTCAACGGGGTTGCCTTTGGCCTAGTGTGTGTGATTACCTCTACAGAGTGCTTTTGTCCTGGGATTCCGGACCCTGAGAACTGGAGACCCATTTATACCCTGGCTGGGTCGATGGCGTTCTCATATCGATTGCTCTCGAAAGGGAGAATATGGCAAATGTAGTAGCCACTTTGACAGTTATCTGTGTATGATTCTGATAGCATACTTATTCATCTGCACGAATTGCCTAGTATATGGACATGATCATTATGGATCCTTGCATTACTACCTTTCCTCATTGATAGACACAATTCGTGTTATCTTCTTGTGGCTTATATTTTGCTAAGTCGTTGTACTTATGAGTTGTTCTTGGTGTTGCAGGCTCAAATCCCTCTCCCGGTCCCGCGTCAGTCTACCCGACTCCAGGAGAGACCCGTGAGGCCCCTTCTGGCCTAGAGGAGTGGACTTGATCCATTCTTCTGAGAGCGGTTTGCATCATTTTGTTTCTCCTCCATTTATTTCTTAGCTTATCTAGGGGATTTTTTTGTGGTTTGCATTTTGGGTTTTGGTTTATCCATGTATTTGATTTCGTGGACTAGTCCCTCTATTTTGTTGTACATTGTTGTAAATCAGTCTAATCTTTTGTAATTATCGTTATTTTATTGCTCTCGTGTTATCTTCTGGTAAGCCATGATACTTACAGTTTCCGCGTACACTTGCTTGCACGTGTGATTGATCCCTTGTGTGTGTACACTTGGACGAGTCTAGGTGTACGTACACGGGAGTACGTGTGTCATTGGTTAGGTTTTCTCTAACCCCCGATTTCTGGGCTCGGGTTGTGACATAGATGATGACACCCTCACCATTGTCAAGGAAATTGAAACGGTGAAGGAGTCTCCTCGGCAGGTACTAGAGTGGACCGCTGATGGGGACATCAGATCTGATCCCTCTTGTTCTTATAAGGTTTATCAAAGAAGAAGGCGCAGAATGATGGATCAAGCTCTAATTTGGATGGATGAACAATGCCCAGGAGTTGATCGCGAAGAAATGGAAAATCCACCGTTGATCCATCATGGTGAAGACATCCAACTACTAGATCTTGCAGGATTTCATGGAGGAGGCCCATGTGCACAACTGACTTGAAGGCCCCACATTGGGAGGTGCCACATGGGAGGAATAAAAGAGTTTTATCTTTGTTTTAATTTGTTTAGAGGGGCCCAAGTCATTATAAGAGTCTTAGAATATAAAAGGGACCCATGTTTTAATGATTTATGTAATAAAGAGGGGGGGACCACAACTTAAAGCACTAAAGGAAGTGCATTGGGTTTCGTGCGCACATTCTATGTGCACGAATCCCAAGGTTGGTGAAAAGTTGTTTTTTTTCTATTTTCTTTTTTTTTCTTAGTTGGGTTATGTTCTCTTAGGGTTTATATATAAGAACTCTCTTGTATTCTCATGGTATGTCATGTTATTCAAAGATTGAATGAAAAGAAGCTTTCTCTTCTTCTTCCAAGAGCCTCTTGAGCAACCTTTCTCTTGAGATCTCTTCTTGTAACGCCTCCGGATCGGAGTTTAGTGAGAGCCCAATAAAAGTAACGATATTTCTTCCACTTTCTTCTTCTTTCTAAGAGCATTTTGGCTTTTCCCCTTTCAGATCTAAAGCCCTTCTAGTATTGTTTCAGATCTAAACCACCCAGATCTGAACCCTGCAGATCTAGATTCTCCTGGTTACCAAACTTTAAATTTGAACCATAAACCATCCCAAATCTGAAACCTATTTCAGATCTGAACTATCGTTAGATCTTGATCTCTTCCAGATCTGAAAATACTATATCTGACTTGTGCCATCATAGATCTTCTCTTTAGACCCTTACCAAAACATTGGATCAGTATTACTGGCCCTAAGCAATTTGGAAGTTCTATCTTCCATTAAGATCCAATTATTTTCTATGCCAAGAAAAGGGATTATTGCGGGATCTGTGAGATCATCTTGGACCATGGATCTGTTATTTACTTGAAATCCATTGTTTAATTTACTTGGACTGTTTATAACTGAATTTTAATTGTTTATTCAGATCTGATCTCTTCATGTTAGGTTAGATCTCATATTGTCCTGCATCAACCACAGATGATACCTTTTAGATACATGCTTAAAGAAGGATCATCAAATGTTTGTTTTGACAGCCCGGATGGTCAAAGATGTTTTATTTTGACCGCGGCATGCAAAACATAATGCTATGGTTTAACTTAGAATTTGACTCAATCTAATATAGTTTGACATGGTTATTATGAGAATCCGTCCTAATTTAATCGATGTGAGACTCTATCCTAATTTAATCGTATTTACATGCTAATTAATTTAACACATAGCATGACTAATTAGCATATAAATACGATTAAATTAGAACGGAGTCTCATAATTAGGACGGAGTCTCACATTTATGCTCTTATTCATCTCTACATATGAATGTTTAAGTACGCATTGAATGACTACATGATTATGAGATACACAAGTTTCTACAATATTTCATATGCACTTACAGGTTGTGTTACCTCACACATGAATCTTGTGGGAACTCTGTTATGGGGATAAAATGTACATGAGTACAAGGCTCAAATACCCACGGGACATGTGCCTACGCCTTAGGAAGTGTGTTAATCATATTCTCAGGCCCGAGGCGTGACACTATTATTCACTAATTATTTATTCTAATTGTTCATATGCTTTTTCGACTGCACATTCTAAGTAATTTCCCCAATAGCATGGGCATTCGCTGAGTTTTATATGCTAAACGGATAGGGGATGTAATGCTTGACATGAAGATGAGAGTTGTACATATATGGTTCAAAACACACCAATGTCTAAGAATATGAAGAATGGACAACACGCTTCTAAGGATGTCTGGGAGTAAACATCAGTTGTTCAAAAAATATTTGGTGGATTAGAGGTTCCTTACAAATGAATGAGGGCAGAAAATTCATGAAACCAAAATACAGACAAGAATAGAGTACCTTTCTTTAACTGTCCCACAGAACTTATAATAATCAGGAAAGCCTTGCAATCTTGCACATTCGCGCACGGTGAGTACCCTATCTTGAACTGGATGTAAAACAGTCTTGAAAAAAATACTATAATTAATGAATAAGTAAAGTATTGATTCAAGACTAATCAAATCTAGAGATAAGATACCTGGTTGTGAGAGTCCACTCTAGTGAAGACAGTCGCCACAGTTTCATCCCACCATAATCGTCCAAAAGGTCTGCATGAATTTTAACCAGTCAGTATTGGTCAAAATATTCACAAAAATATAGTGAACACAAAATAATCTGGAGGGCTAAAAGGCAAACTTACTTTCTAGACTTTCCCTCTTCAAATGTCAATGTATAATCTGGTACCTAGATATAAAGCAACAGAATGTGGTAAAACTTGAGTCAACATTTATCTTGAATTATTTATATATATATGTGTTACATAGGCCCAAAAGCCCATCTGAAAAGAGCCCATCTGAAAAGAGGAGCCTTCTTTACTTGGAATACAATTGCTGTAATTAGCTGTAATTAGTCTTCCTTCTTAACTTAGACCTAATTGATATAAATTAGTGAGTTTTCCTTTCTTAGAGTCTAGATTAAAGATAATTAGCTGTAATTAGTCTTCCTTCTTAACTTAGAATCCTTATTGATGTAAATTAGTGAGTTTTCCTTTCTTAGAGCCTAGACTAAAGGTAATTAGCTATAACTAGTCTTCCTTCTTAACTTAGAATCCTAATTGATGTAAATTAGTGAGTTTTCCTTTCTTAGAGCCTAGATTAAAGGCATGTAAAGATATATATATTATGTATAATCTCAATAGAAGGACACACAAATTAATACATTCTCAAGAGAATTCAAAATCTCTTCTCTATGATCGTGAGTTTGTCATGGTATCAGAGCCCTGATCGACAGTCCTCTTCTCTTCTAATCTTCTTCTTCAACTGGTTTGTAGAATCTTGGTAATAACAGTCATTGGCATCCTGTCATTGATTGTTCATGCATGTTACATAGTTTTTCATCTACATCTTGAAATCTGATCGCTGTGGCCCACCACAGATCAGCCCAAGTTCATCATAGACATCATTTTATCTTGATCGACAGTTGATTCAGAGCCTTGTGGACGTTTGTTTAACTCAGCAGAGAAATCAGAAGACAGATTTAGGTTCTGGGAACCATTCACGTCAGCAACTTGGAGCAAGTCATTAGGGGCCCACCTCTGATCAACACTGCAGTATCAGCAGACCCTCTCATCCTGGTCGACCACTCATCCTGGAATTCTTCGACATTTTTTCAGATTTTTTCGATAATCAGAGGTAGGCCATCTCATCTCTTTTAGTATTTCAGTTTTGTCCAACAGATTTTATCTTAGCCGTTCAAAATTGTGGACTTTGATCTGTTTTGAGTGAGACCTCTTCTAGCAGTAGCGAAATTTGACTACCCTTCCATCCCCTGTCTTTGATCTGTCTCGAGATCACTTGGTGGGGTCCACGTGCTACCTTTTCCCCTGAAATCGAGGACGTACTACTTTCCTGTTATTCTCTTTTGGCCAAAATCAATTTTAATCTAACATTGAGATGGACAAATCTGAGGTTACTTTGATCAAATTCACTGGACAAAATTACCCTGCATGGTCTTTTCAATTCCAAACCTACCTCGAAGCTAAGGAATTGTGGGGTTTTGTTTCTGGTGCTGACCCTAAACCCACTGAGGATGAAAAAAAGATCTCCTCTTGGCAGACAAAAGATGCCAAACTCAAATCCTGGATTCTAAGATCGGTTGAGCCTCATCTGATAATGAATCTCAAGCCTTACCCCACTTCTAAAGCCATGTGGGGGTATTTGAAGAAAGTATACCATCAAGATAACTCTGCGCGACAGTTCCATCTTGAATGTGCTATTGCTGAATATACCCAAGGGACTTTGTCAGTACAAGATTACTATTCAGGTTTCCGTACACTGTGGTCGGAATACGACAGTATTAAATATGCGGATGTGGCTGACAATGTGTTGGCGGTAATTCAAGACCTTCAGGCATCTAGTCAGCGAGATCAATTTTTGATGAAACTGCGGCATGAATTTGAAAGTGTCCGATCTGCTCTGATGAATCGGTCGCCCCTACCTTCCTTGGATGTATGCTTGAATGAGCTCTTACGCGAAGAATAGCGCCTTACGACCTCGGCTCATATTGCTCAACAAAAGACTGAAACCTATTCAGTCGCGTTTTCGGCACATAAAACTTCTCAGCCTCGAGACTTGAGCAAAATCCAATGCCACAGTTGTCAGAAATTTGGGCACGTTGCCTCTCAATGCAAACAAAAAGTATGCAATTACTGTAAAAAGTCGGGACATGTCATCTCTGAATGTCGTCGCCGTCCTCCATGTCAATCGACACAATATCAGACTCCACAGTCTCCAGCATCGCAGTATCCTACTCCACCGTCTCAGACTCCGCATGCTTATGTGGCTTCCTCGGTTATGCCTGTTCCTACATCTGCAACCCCACAGCCTGGGTCCTCCTCCTCTCTCACTCCTGAATTGGTTCAACAAATGATTATCAATGCCCTCTCTGCTTTTGGTCTATCAGGTAAGTCTTTTTCATCTTCCACTTGGTTTCTTGATTCCGGGGCGTCTAATCATATGATGTATTCCCACACTTCTCTCTCCAATATGACAAGTTACACTGGCCCTCTTCAAATACAAACTGCTGATGGAGGACATGTTCCCATTACTGCCATTGGCGATATCCCTGGTTCCATCCCATTGAGAAATGTTTATCTTTGTCCTAATTTAACTTCCAACCTATTGTCAGTCGGACAACTTGTTGAAAATAATTGTAACATCTCTTTTTCTTCTTCTGGTTGTGTTGTGCAGGACCAGATGTCCGGAAAGGAGATCGCGAGGGGGCCTAAATGTGGATGCTTGTTTCCGCTGGATCTTTCTCAAATTTCTAGGAATCAATTTGCCAATAATGTGTTTTGTTTTTCTCTTAGAGATAATTGCCGGTTGTGGCATAATAGACTCGAACATCCTAATTCCAAGGCTTTGTCCCTTATGTTCAATTCTGGTTTATTAAATAAATCTCTTCGTTTATCTTCTTGTGTGCCTTTTGATTGTGCTACTTGTAAAATGGGAAAGAGCAAAACACTTCCGTTTCCTCAATCCACTTCTCACAGTTCTCAGTGTTTTGATTTAATTCATAGTGATGTATGGGGAATTACTCCCGCTCTTTCCCACGCTCACTATAAATATTTTGTGACCTTTATTGATGATTTCAGTCAGTTCACATGGGTCTACTTTCTGCATTCCAAATCTGATGTTTTTCATGTTTTTCAACTTTTTTTGGCTTATGTTGAAAATCAATTTTCCACCTACATTAAAATCTTGCAAACTGATTCTGGTGGGGAATATATGTCCTCTGATTTTCAACAGTTTTTGCAAACCAAAGGCATTATTTCTCAAAGATCTTGTTCTTATACTCCCCAGCAGAATGGAGTCGCTGAACAGAAAAATAGACATCTTCTTGATGTCACTCGTTCCCTTCTTCTGGAATCCTCGGTTCCTACTCATTTTTGGGTTGAGGCAGTGGCTACAGCAGCTCATCTTATCAATCGTATGCCATCAACCTCCATTAAGAATCAAAGCCCATATTACCGTTTGTACAAGACTGCTCCATCCTATGATGATCTTCATGTTTTTGGCTCCATTTGTTTTGCGCACTTGCCTCCTTCTGAAAGGACAAAACTCACTGCACAATCAGCTCAGTGTGTGTTTTTAGGTTATGTACCCTTCCAGAAAAGGTTCCTTTGCTATGATCCTCACATTAGTCGGTTCCGCATCTCTAGGAATGTCGTCTTCTTTGAACATCAATATTTTTTTCAAAAACACATTGATCCTCCTGACTCCTCTTTTGTGTCATTACCTGGTTTTTCTGTCAGTTGTTCGTTTTAATCCTAATTTTGTGTATCACAGACAGAACAGCACAGCGCATACTAGTGATCCCCCTCCTGATCTTCCTCCGGCATCCGGTTCCGGCCAAACTTCACTGCGTCGCTCCACTCGGATTTCGGTCCCGCCAAACCGTTATGGCTTCTCCCATACTTTCTTAATGGCCACTTTGTCTTCTTCTTCCATTCCACAATCATATTCTCAGGCTGTGCAGGTTCCGTGTTAGAAAAAGGCTATGCAAGATGAATTGGATGCGTTAGCATAAACTCATACGTGGGATATTGTACCCTCTCCTGTGGGTGTCAAACCTATTGGCTGTAAGTGGGTTTTTTCTCTCAAATTAAAATCTGATGGATCTTTAGATCGCTACAAGGCGCGTCTTGTTGCTCTTGGCAATCGGCAGGAATATGGCATTGATTATGATGAGACCTTTGCTCCGGTTGCCAAGATGACCACCGTCCGCACTATTCTTACTGTTGCTGCATCTCAATCTTGGCCTCTATCAAATGGATGTCAAAAATGCGTTTCTCCATGGTGATCTCAAAGAAGATGTTTATATGCAATTGCCTCAGCGCTGCTCCTTCGGCCCCGGTATGGTTGCTAAACTTCGTTGCTCCCTCTATGGTCTGAAACAAGCTCCTTGCGCATGGTTTGAGAAATTTCAAGCTGTTCTTCTCCGCTTGAATTTTCATCCAAGCCCGTATGATCCTTCTATGTTTTTACATCATGCTCCATCCAGGATCACAATACTCCTTGTCTGTGTTGATGACATCGTCATTACCGGTCCTAATGCCGGAATGATTCAGAAGCTCCAAGCGTGTAACACGCTGACCCAGCGTGACCTCGTTTAGCGCCTAATTAATCCTGTTTTCATTGTTAATTGTGTTTTGCTTGTGTTTTGGGTTCGTTGCGGGTCATGGATAGGTAGTTGGGTTGAGTTTGACCTGGATTAGGTAGACCAAGCCCTTTTTTGTAATTTTATCTTTTCTTAGACATGGTCATTTTTGCATCATCTTGATGTCAACACGTGTCTTTCGTTGAGCTCGTTAACTCTCGTAACTACGTCATTTGCAACCGATGTCGTATGATTCCATTGGACTCGGATTTGACTCGAACTGTAAATAATGTTTGGAAGTGGACTTTCTGGTAATTGAGCCTTATATATAAGCATTCCACCGACTTAAGCTCTTTCTCACGCTTCATTCATGTTCGTTTCTCTCTGTTTCTCTTTTGTTCTCTCCCTCTTGCATTTGTTTCTCCACCAATCCAGCTACACAAAGGCGATTATGTTCTTTCATGCCTTCTTTCATGCCTTGGTGCTTGGATTGAGGTGAGTTGAAGACTCTCTCATCTCCATCTTCTTGTTTCCATGATTCCATGACTGCTCATGATGTTTCTTTCTCTCTTTCTCATGCATGCATGCTAGCAGTGACTGGTGTTGGTTGTGAGTGAGCCCAAGAACAGGAAATTGTTGTGTTTGAACTCAAACAAGGCAAGTATAACCATAATCTGTGAGAACCCATGTTGGTATTTGTTTGATTTTGGTTAATTCACTGAATTTGCATGGAGAACGTGTTTACAGCCCAATTTGCCAGTATTCCTTCTTTTCTTTGTTGGATATTTGCACTTCTGATGTCATTACAGGTTTTCTGTACTTGATTCAGAATTTGACCCCGTGCATGTACGGCTAAGCCGTATGTCACCAACGGCTTAAAGTCCAGAGAGGGTGAAAACCTAGTTTTCTTCTACGGCCAGGACACGGCTAAGCCGTATATTGCCTTACGGCTAAGCCGTACCTCAGCCGTGACCCAGCCGTAGATCAGTACAGGGTGCCTTCTTATGGATTAACTGAAAGCAAGCAATTGACAGTCTCCTCCTACGGCTCAGCCACGGCTAAGCCGAGAACACACACAACTAAACCGTAGAACAAAAAACGGGTGAACCGCACTTGTGGATGAACAGTAAAGGGAACCGCGGGGGAGCCGCAATGCATATTATAGCTACGCCGTAAGATGCCTACGGCTAAGCCGTACGTTCACCTACGGTTAAGCCATATCACCCCTGGAAAAATGAATAACAAGAATAGGCATAAAAAAAAAGACCTATATGGCCTTCATGATAGAATGTAAAACACCTAGACTTGCCCGATGGAATATGATACAATGCGTGAATGATCTCGAGGGCTGCGAATCATTCATGTTCGTTATCCAACTGTTAAGCACCTCCCCATGGGTGTTGGTTTAAGGAACTTCGGTGCACCAGCCGATTCAATGCAACACTAGACAACGGTGCAACGAATAACTTAAAACTACATCATCATGCACGGTTAGAAACACTGGATAATTAGATTAGACTTGGCTAGTAAATGACTTGGATTCACTATGCTAATAGTTGCGTGCATGACATGTTGTTTGTCAATTATTGATCTCCACTCTATCGCATGATTACTTGTTTCAGATACTTTCACATAATCGTTTCTTTACCTTGAGTATGCATGGATAATTCACGTATAAGACATGTTCTAAGAATTGCACGTATGATATGCTTGTTACGATCTACTCAGGGTTTTCATGATTGACTCTATATGGTCAGGCACTACTTAGCCTCAGCCTTAGGATCCCGACGGGGTGAATTTGGTATAGTTTTCATGGCCTTGCTGCAGTAAGGAAACGTCTTGGGGAACCGGACCCCAGGAAACCGAGACCCATTGTACCCTGGCCCGGACAATGGTGTTCTTTGCACGATATAAGATCCCTCTTTTGGGAGCATATGGCAATGTAGTCGCTAACTGGTTCTGTACACAGTATGTACACATTGATTCACATGGCATGTTTCCTTCTTGCATGACAGTCTAGTATACGAATGTGCCCTGTTTAATTTACATGATGTTCTTTATTCTATTAGACACAGCGTGCGTTAACTTGTTATGGTTATACTTCGCTGAATCGTTGTATTCACAATTGTTTTTGGTGTTGCAGGCTCAGTTACCCCAGATGACCCCTCGCCGGTCGGCCAGACTCCAGCTGAGACCCCTGAGGCCCCATCCGGCCTAGAGGAGTGGATGTGATCACTCCATTGGAGAGCGTCTGGGTCATGCATGGCATAAGAGTCTTCCTTTGCTTTTGAGGATTGTCATACTTGTATTTGTCATGACTTGTACATATTATTTTGTTCATTTTGTAAAGCCTTCAGTTATGTATATATGTCAGTTCGGTTTTCGTATTCTCTTCTTGTACTGTTAGTTTGATGTTTCTGATATTTACAGCTTCCGCGTACATGTTTTGCACGTGGAAATGTTCCCTTGTGCGTGTGCATTTAGACCAGGTCTACGTGTACAGGTACGGGAGTACGTGTGTCATCAGTTTGGCTTTTGCTAACCCCCGAACCCTGGGCTCAGGTTGTGACAAAGCGTCTCTTCGTGAGTCATTTAAAATGAAAGATCTTGGCCCTCTCCACTATTTCCTCGGTCTTGAAGTTCATCAATCGCCTAAAGGTATCGTTCTCCATCAACACAAATACACTATTGATCTCAGCGCCTTGACTGGTCTTACTGCTTCTGCTCCTGTTGATACGCCAGTAGAACTGAATGTCAAACTCAGTCCCGACGAAGGTGATCTTTTTTCCGATCCTACTGCCTATAGCCAGTTGGTTGGCAGCTTGATCTACCTCACGATCACTCGACCCGATATCTCTTATGCGGTCAACCTGATGAGTCAGTTCATGACTGCTCCTCGTCACCTTCATCTGGCTGCTGTTCGCCGCATCATTCGGTACCTTATTCGCACACCGACTCGTAGGTTGTTTTTCCCATCCAACAATCCTCTGACTCTCAAAGCTTATTCAGATGTTGATTGGGCTGGTTGTCCGGATACTCGCAGATCGACAACTGGATGGTGCATGTTTTTAGGTGATAGTCTCATTTCTTGGAAATGCAAGAAACATGATAAAGTTTCCAAATCCTCTACTGAGGCAGAGTACCACGCCATTTCTGCTGCATGCTCCGAAATTCTTTGGCTCCGTGGTTTGCTTTCTGACATTGGTTTTCCAGCAGCAGGTGCTACCCCCCTCTATGCAGATAATACCAGTGCTATTCGGATTACTGAAAATCTGGTTTTTCATGAACGTACTAAACACATCGAGGTTGATTGTCACTTCATCCGTGATGAGCTTAAACGTAATGTCATCAGCCTGCCACATGTCTCCACTGAACTTCAACTTGCTGATATTCTCACCAAAGGCCTTCCACGACCGCGCCATCAGTTCTTGGTTTCCAAATTGATGCTTGTCGATTCTCCCGCATCAATTTGAGGGGGGGTGTTACATAGGCCCAAAAGCCCATCTGAAAAGAGGAGCCTTCTTTACTTAGAATACTATTGCTGTAATTAGTCTTCCTTCTTAACTTAGAATCCTAATTAATGTAAATTAGTGAGTTTTCCTTTCTTAGAGCCTAGATTAAAGATAATTAGCTGTAATTAGTCTTCCTTCTTAACTTAGAATCCTAATTGATGTAAATTAGTGAGTTTTCCTTTTTTAGAGCCTAGATTAAAGGCATGTAAAGATATACATATTGATGTATAATCTCAATAGAAGGACACACAAATTAATACATTCTCAAGAGAATTCAAAATCTCTTCTCTATGATCGTGAGTTTGTCAATATGTGCATAGCATAACCATTTCCTATTGCACAGAGCCCTGAATTTTAACCATGTTTATCTATAAATCACTACTGCAAAGAAGACAGTTTTCTAAAAATAGAAAATGAAAAAAAAATACACTATACAGAACAAGTACAGACTCAGATTGTGTTAAAAGCTTTGTTCTTTTCTTCTTCTTTTTTCTGCCAGTAGAAGTTGGAAAAAATAGAAGGGCTCCTTTGGATTTACAGCAGCCATAAAAGATGCATGGAGACATTAAAAAAAATAAGATATAAATGTTCAATACGAGAATGGTTCAATTCAAAATTTCTTAAGCTCAAAGATCAAAATTAAGAACCTCAGTTGCAGTTCAGCCCAGTAATAGTCTCAATTAATACAAAGAAATCAATTAGTGAAGGAAGAGAGGTCTTGGGATCTATCTACATGAAGGCCTAACCAAAAAATGAGGTGAAAGGAGAGAGGATATGAGTAGCAGAATTCCTGGTCAAAATTTACAGATACTCATCATTCCTATGTAGTACCACAGGGTGTTCTCTACAGCACAATTCCTCATAAAATTTGAAGAGTAGAGTCTATGAAGAGCAGCCATTATGCCTTTCAGAAGTGGTTCTTCTCCAGTCTTGGACTCTAGTTGCTTCTTCAAGCAAATAATGAACAGTTAGAAGATTTATAGAAGAGAAAAAATTTTGGGTATTTCAAATGTAGGAAAGGGCTGATCCAATAATTCGATTGATCAACAAATAAAGAACTGAATTTTAAAAAAAATAAATCATCTACGAAATTGGTCAAATAAAGAGGACCTAATCTAAAGCCTGTATGTGTTGTGTTCTCTTTCGCTTTGTTGCCCACTTTGTGGGTTCTTGGCCGCCCAGCCAGTGGGGTTCGTTTTTTAGTTGGCCCAGCTTGTGGATACTTCTTGGCATTGGCATGGGCATTTTTTGTTGGTGGGTTCTCTCCTGGTTGCTTCTGTTTTGCAATGTGGGGTAGCTTTCTATTTCATGCTTTGCAGTATGTATCTTTCCTTGGAATATATACAATTTATCATTCCGGAAAAAAAAAAAGAAAAACACTAAGCCTGTAACTGGGGCTCAGATTACCCAGTCGCCAGATGAACCCCGCTGGGAAAATCCAAGATGGACCATCCTATGGTACCGATTTATGATATAGACCAGGTTGGGGTCTAGATGGACCACACATACATATTTACCCCAAGTATAATACAGGAATATAATAACAATGTCAAGTACATATATATTTACATGCATAAAAATATGCCTATTATACACGACTATGTATGTAACACCTATTTATGCATGCAATGCATACAAGAACAAAATATATTATATATATGCCTATTTATACATAAAATGCATTCAGTAATATATCTATGCAATCAGGTAATGATCCAGGTTTGGAGACAAAATGGACCCAAACCATTTACAGTCTTAGCCAGATCTCCGCAGTGGCAAATCAATCAGCTGTCAAAAGAAAGAACACAAATCTATTTGCAAGGGCCAAACTCAATGAAAGGGGGTTTGGTGGAATATTTAATGAACCCAAAGACAAGTCAACAGGAGTTATTAAGTGGCGTCAAATTTCAGTTACTCGAGTAAAATTGATGAGGAAAATGTGAAGGGAAATGCAGAAAGAAGAAACAAAAAGGACATCTAAGTATTTGGTACATATGCAGAAAGAAAACAAAAAGGACATCTAAGTATTTGGTAGGCACCCAAAATGGGTACGAGTTTTTTTTTTTTTTATGCACAATGGTTTCAATACATGTTGCAAGAATTTGGCAATTCAGACATCATCAAACTTGGTCCTAAAATCACACACAAAGCACACACGCATGTGTGCACACACACGGAAATTCTACAAAACATCCCCTTTTCCCATCTAACCTCTAATGAAACATCTAAACATGTCTTGTTTTGAAAGCCACACTGGCCCGGCCATACCTTATAGGGCTGCTGGCACAAGATATGTCACGGGTCCTGCCGTGTCATGACCTACCAAGGTTGACAGCACAGCCCACAGGCACAAGCTGGGCCGGGCCATGCTGGACCACGCCCTCAATGGGCTGGGCCGGGCCAGTCTAGGCCATGCTAGCACAAGGGCCTTTTTACTTTTTTCCTTTTTTCCCATTTTCTAATGTCAAGACTTATATTTAGTACTACATGTGGATTAGAAAGAATATTTTCCCAATGCTCCACTTTTTATGGCCATTGGTAAGTAATAATTCTATTGGGTTGAAGGAAAAAGTAGCTTTCCAATGCTAATAACCATTTAAGGATGATGATATTGATTACCATATTCATCATCATCATCATCAAAGTCTTATCCCAACCATATTTGGGTCGGCTACATGAATTCTGTTTTTCCATTGCGTTCTATTTTGAGCCAAATCCTTAGATAAGTTAAATTTCTTCAAATCTGATTTAATGACCTCCATCAATGTCTTCTTCGGCCTACCCCTACCTCTTGATGGGCCATCTACTTGGATAGCCAAACTTTTTCTCACCAGTGCCATAACCGGCTTACGCTCAGCATGCCCAAACCATCTTAAATGGGTTTCTCATATCTTATCCCCTATTGATGCTACCCCTAAACGCTCTCAAAAGAGCTCATTTCTAATTTTATCTTTCCTAGTTTTACTACACATCCACATAAGTATTCTCATCTCCGCCACATCTATCTTATGTATATGCATCTTCTTAATTGGCCACCATTCTACTCCATATGTCATAGTTAGTCTAACCACTGTCATGTAAAATTTGCTCTTCAATTTCATTGGCATTCGTCTGTCACAAAGCACTCAAGAAGCTAGTCTCCACTTAAGCCATCCAGCTTTTATCCTATGCTCAATATCTTCATCAATCTTCCCATCCTTACCAATCATCGAGCCCAGATACCAAAAAGAATCTCTACGTGATATCTCATCAGTTTCAATTTTGACAGTGGTTTCGACACTTTGTATATGTCCACCGAAGCCATCCAGCTTTTATCCTATGCTCAATATGTTCATCAATCTTTCCATCCTTACTAATCATCTTGCCCAGATACCGAAAAGAATCTCTACGTGATATCTCATCGGTTTCAATTTTGACAGTGGTTTTGACACTTTGTATATGTCCACTGAAGTTGCAATCTATATATTTTTTTTCTTTGTACGACTTATTTTAAACACTCTAAATTCTAATACCCCCGCCGTCTCTCGAGTTTTGCATTTACACCATCTCTTGATTCATCAATTAACACTATATCATCTGCAAACAACATACACCATAGTACTTCTTCTTGAATATTCGTAGTTAACTCATCTATAATCAATATAAGGATAAAAGGGCTTAAGATTGATCCCTGATGCAAACCTATAATCATAGGGAATCCATCTGTTTCTTCACATGTGGTTCTCACATTTGTTACTACTCCTTCGTACAAATCCTTTAAAATTTCAATGTAACCGCTGGGGACGTTCTTTTTCTTCAAAATCTACCAAATTAAATCCCTCAATACCCTATCATAAGCTTTTTCTAAATCGATAAAGACCATGTGTAGGTTTTTCCTCTTTGCTCGATATTTTTCCATTAATTGCCCAAGTGAAAAGATAGCTTCCATAATTGACCTCCCTGGCATAAAAGCATATTGATTTCAGCAATCTTGGTCTTCTATCTAAGTTTTTGCTTCATTATTCTCTCCTATAACTTCATAATATGACTCAAAAGTTTAATCCTTAATAGTTTGTACAATTTTGTATATCTTCCTTATTCTTATATATAGGTACTACCATGCTTCTTCTCTAGGTACTACAATGCTTCTTCTTCATTCATCCGGCATTTTCTTTGTCACAAGTATCCTATTAAAGAGTTTTCATAACCAACTCACCCCAACCTATCATAAGCATTTCCATACCTCTAGCGGAATATCATCTGGGCTTGTTGCCTTTCCTATTTTCATTCACTTCAATGCTCCCTTCACTTCCCTCTAATTCTATAGAAAAAAGCATGTTCTACTAATGAAGTATCCTCCCTAGTTCTTGTATCTCCCATATATTCTTCATTTAAAAGTTTGCTAAAATATTCCTTTCACATTTCTTTAATATCGTTGTCCTTCACCAAAACATATTCCTCATTGTGCTTGATACATTTGACATGATCTAAGTCCCTACTTCTCTTTTCTTTTATTTTTGCGAGCTTAAAAATATTATTCTCTCCTTCTCTTTTTCCCAACCTATTATAGAGGTCATCGTATGCTTTGGACTTTGCATTACTTACTACTTTCTTAACTTCTTTCTTTCTCTTCTTATACAACTCAAAATTTTTCTTACTCTTAGTCCCCTGCCAAACTTTGTAGCAATGTCTTTTCCCTCGAATAACTTCCTAAACCTCCACACTCCACCACCATGTTTCTTTATTAATATATCTCTTTCCTTTTGACTCTTTAAGTACCTCATTTACAACCTTCCTAATGCAATTAGCCATTTGATTCCACATTACTGTAGTTTCTCCTCCAAAATTCCATTCTCCTTTCTTAATCATTTTGTCCTTAAATATAGTTGCTCTTTCCCCCTTCAAATCTCCCCACCATGTTTTAGTGCCCATTTTGTTTACTACCGCTCTCTTTCTACTTCTAGAGTAAATGTCAAAGACTACGAGCCTATGTTGCATGGTCAAACTCTCTCATGGAATAACCTTGCAATATTTACAAGCCAATCGGTCCTGTTTTCTAACTAGAAAAAAGTCAATCTAACTCCTATTACTCCCACTATTATAAGTAATTAAATGCTCATTTTTCTTTTTAAAGTAAGTGTTTACTACTACAAAATCAAATGCCATTACAAAATCCAATATAGTGTTTCCAAATTCATTATTTTCTACAAATCCTTGCCCTCCATGCACTCCCTCATATCCTCCATTATCTTTTAATATATGCCCGTTTAAATCCCCTCCAAGGAAAATCTTATCACTATTTGGGATTTCTAGGAGTACATCATCCATCTCCTTCCAAAATTGTCTTTTCACACTTTTCTCTAGTCTTACTTAGGAAGCATATGCACTGATGATATGGATTATGTCCTCCTCTAGCACTAGTTTAATTGCTATAATTCTATCACCAAACCTCTTTACCCCCACAATTTTCTTTTTCAAATCCTTATCTACAACTATATTCATTCCATTTCTTGTATTACTCTTTCCTACATGAAAAAGCTTATACCCATCCATGAGCTCCGTAGCTTTATTCCCTTTCCACCTTGTCTACTGTATATAAGCCACACTAATTCTTCTTCTTTTCATTACCTCGACCAACTCCATGCTCTTGCCTGTCTCGGTTCCTATATTCCAAGTAGCAAATCTAATTTTCCTATTGCTCATCTTCTTCTCATGGACTAACTTCTTTAACCGCACTAGCCCAGAGTCATGCAGTAGCCCTTGCACACTTTTCATTGCAACCAAGCAACGCTGCAATGCGTCGCTTAAAGTAGGGAACGCCCTAACCTTATCGCGAAATATTGTAATCTCATAATTCATGTTTGGGCTGTGACAAAATTTTACGTTAGCTGCCAACATACTTAACGCAACCCTCCTCTTTTACACGAGCTTAGGACTGACATGAAAAACTAGCGGAGTTATATTGATTACCATAGTGGGAAAGATAATTCACATCCATATTAATTAATATCATCTTAGGAAAGATAATTCCCATAATCCCATGCTACCCATAACTAAGCCCCATAACCCATTGATCAGGCCACCAGTTACATTAGGCCGTGCCACAGGCCACAACCCCCTAGCCATCAGCCCAGGTCGTAGCACGTTGATCAACATGCTTGGCCTAGCAGCCCAGCCCAGTTTACACCTGTACATTGATTACATTATCTCTTCCTACTTTTTATCTCTTTTATTATCTCCCTACTTTTTCTCTCTATCAAAAGCATATCTTTCCTAAAGATTTTCTTAATCTTAAAATCATGGGGTTAGTGGGGCCTTATAAAATCATATGGTCCTCACAAATGGTTTCAACTATCACATTGGTATGGCATTTTCATAGTGGGTCCCATTATGTATAACTGGAACAATTGTACTTGAATGATATTTTTCATTGCGGGTCCCATTATCCATTAGGACCTTGTTGTTGATATTTGGACCTGATTAATCATCAACCACTTCCTTAGATCGATGCCTATAAATCCATTAGGGCATCATTAATCATCAACCACTGCACTATATCAAGGATCCCACTGGTGAGTTTTAAATGTCCTTAACATGGAAGTCGAGCCTAACACAACAAATGATGCTTGTTGTGCACATGCGGAGGTGCGTAACTTGCGATCGACAGTCAAGCCACACACTAGAAGAGAAAACAAGCACACAAGAGATTTATGTGGTTCAATGATGTGGCAACATCGACGGCCAAAAGAGAACTCCACTCTTTTACTACACTTTTCTGCTTAGATTTAAGGTTACAGGTTACATGATATATATTACTCTCTCTTTCCTAGCCCCTAAGAAAGCCCGGTATAAAGAATAAAATACCCCAGCCCAATCCCTGGCTAACCCAAGGGACCAATCCGATGAACCCGGGAATACAAGACATAAACCCAATAATATTTTTAGGAGAAAAACAAACAAGACACATCATGCTTGTCATTAAAGAAAGAGAAAAGAGACGAGCATTCCAAGACAACTCCATGTGAAGTGCAATATTTCATTCATTAAACAACTGGGGCATTTCATAAAGTGGGGCATTTGCTTTACAAAATACTCAGGCGTTCTGTAGCCCTCATCCCCTATACTCAAGTTGATGGAGCCCATCTGCTTATGTGTGTGGGGCCCACATGGGAATGGAGTAGGTGGGATTGGAAGATCTACCTAGGCCCATACCATATATAAAAAATTAGCCCCATCCGATCTTCCTATCATCTTCATTTGGGCCCACAAGCTTAATGATGCACAATCAATTCTCATGGATGTGTTGTTGATCCAATGGTGCACAATCCATTCACTTAGGTCAAAGTCTGTGGGAACCTTGAACTATAGTGGGTGGGGGTTTACTTAGATTGACATATGTTGGGCCCCACATGTGTGAGCAGAAAGATTCCCTCCCGTCTACTTAAGCTAAGATGAGGATTGATGGCTCCTTAGAAATTCCATTTCATCCCTAATGAGATTAATTATTTTTCATTTTTTTTCCTTCAAGAGTAGTCATGAGTCCCATCACATGGTTAGGCAAAGTTAGCAAGTTGACTAATGCTTTAACCAAAGGAGTGGATACAAGATACATCTTCTAATGATGTACCACCATTGTAATTGTTTTTCAATGTGGTGTTTGTTAGTTTTGATGGTATAATTCTCATATATGGCTCTCTTTCATTAGTTCTTTGATCAATTATAAAACTTAAGTTGTTGCCAAAGCAACAAAATAGAGTCTATTTGGTTTTTTTTTAATGTTTCTAGTAGTAATTTTCCAGTCGGATATTTTTAAAATGCCCTCAATGATGGTAAGGCAGATAAAAATTCAATAATATAGGTAATGGTCATTAGCAGACATGGCAGTGGTGGCCTTTGCTTAGTTGGCTATGAAGGACAAAGTTCTGAAAGTTAATCTTCAAAACTATATAAGTACCAGATGATTCCCAAATGCTGCATCATCTACAAAAAGTGCAATGGAGCTGTCTCCCAGTCCCTTCCTCGGTTATTCTTGTGGACTGAAAGATTTCATCTTTTTGGTTGAAGTAGGTAGTTTCGGTGCTGGATTTGTCCTCTATTTACCTAAATATGCTTCACGCCTAGTTTTTTTAGTGGAACAAAAAAACCTATAATTTTGTGGGGACATCTCTTTGTTGCCACTAGGGCTCTCCATTGGATGGGCTCAAGGTGATGTTTTCTTCATGCTTTTGGTAGCAACAGGAGGTACTATTTAAAGTGTCAAGACTAGGCTAATCCAAGAGGCTTGTCGTATGAGCAGAAGAAATTAAAGAAACTCACTTTCCTTTTTTGTTTTATGCTTTTCTTGTTGCTTATGTCACCAATTCGGAGGTGGATGCGCTTTCCAAATAAGTACTGACCTTCGACTTCTAGTCCCCTTTTTCTGGACGTTCTTATATTTCGCATTAGCAAAAAGATATAAATCTTCATCAACGAGAGAGAGAGAGAGAGAGAGAGAGAGAGAGAGAGAGAGAGAGTTTATGGTTACTTTACGTGTCACAGTAGACAATTAGGATTAGATTTAGGACTGGATTAGGATTACTTTTTTTTTTAATATTTTTTTGCTACTTAGGGATTCAAACTTATGCACTCTTCACACCCACCCAGGTCCATAACCAATTGAACTTACTTTCTACTTTGAAGAAGAAAAACAAATTAGCACAAAGAAATGTTTTATAAAGATTTTTCTTGTCAATAACAAAAATTTCATTGGAGATGCAAACTATAAAGAGAGATATTCAGAAGAAGATTTCACAAAATGCCTCAAATACAAAAATAAATAAACTTGCCCTATCTTGCAATAAAGAGCTCACAAAACATCTCATATTTATCTAGTCTTGATTTGACTAAGAAAAGCGTTTAATTATTTTGATTGATGGCCAAAACTAAAAATGTGTTTATACTTAAAGCAGAATTTTCATGTGCAAGAGTCCTGCACAAGGGCGGTGCAAGATTTTTCAATCCCCAATTTTCTGCAAGTGGAACCCCCTTCAATTAAAGGCAGGTACTAAAAATCGGAAACAACTGCAAGTCCGACTCCCTTAGGAGTCCAAAACTCTACAATAAAATATCTTGTTTTGAGGAATGATCCCTAAATCCATTGCGTCATGCTCAAATGAGGTTGGGTAATGAAGACAATAAGATGAAGAGAAGAATAATGCAAGGGAGAAAATCAGCTCATGAAATAGGCGATGCATACCGGCACTCATAAGCCAAATTGAAATGAAGATCAACAATAAAAATTAGAGAGAGTTCCCAAAAAGGAAAAAAACTGTGCGGGAATTTGAAGAAACTAGTGCTCACCAATGGCCTTCCAGAAGGTAGTAACACCCTTTCTACTGCTGGGTCTAACTTGACCTTATTGTCTGCTCCAATAACAATACCAGGAAAATCCCTAAAACTTGCTCCCTAATGTTCAAGAAGGGGATTCAGAAATCACATAAAGGTCTCAAAAATCTAGTAATATACATGTAAAAGGCATCATATCTAACCAACCTTTCTTCGTGGGACTTCACAGGCCCGGCAATAATCATCCTCATTTAATTGAATAGGTCGATGGTCGTATAGTACAGATATTTTAATCTCTTTTTCACCATGTGACATGGAACTTGTCATCTCTAGAGAGAAGGGTAAAAAAAAAAAAAAAAGAAAACTTGTCAAAACCAGGTTTCCAAATCCACCCAATGCACCAATTGTCTAGAGTGTAAAGAAGTTTGTAGGGATGTAAATGGGGCAAGTTTCACTTACCTCAATGTCAAATCAAACCCGGACTCATAACCAATTGGCCTACAATTATGGACCTGAATCCGGACTTGATTGTCGACTGGGAACAAAGTCAGGGTCCATATCAGTATTCTATGGGTTGGGTCCTTCAGGTAAATGCAGGTCCATTACCATCCCAATTTCATCCTTTTGGTCTAAAAGGCTGGTCCCAAGCCCAATCACATATTTATATATTATTAACTCTTATACCCATTCATATATTCATGTATTGGTTGGCATTAGACCTGGACCCAACACTGAGGGTCCATAACTGTGGACCGAAGTGCGAAGACGGTTGTCTTTCTGGAATCAGGATCAATAACATAATTTTTCAAGACAGATCCTTTAAGCAATCAAATAAATGGACACTCAGTGGTATAAATAATAATAACTTTTGGCACGGTAGAAAAGCTAGAGAGAAATTGAGCACAAACAAAAACAAAACAAGAAGTCTATAGGATGCTAAGATAATAAGCCAAACAGTACACTACAATCACCTGGGTTAGCAAATGGGGCTCTTACAGTCGTACTGCCCCTGTGCAAACCTGTCTTACAAGTTCAATGGTCACTGAATAACCAGGTTTTACAAACACATGCATTTACATACACACACACACACATATATATATCAATTTTCAGGAACTGCCAAACCATTCCTAAGTTTGAAATGGTCTAACCTATGGGGCCCACTTGGAAGCATGACAGCTAGAAGTGGATAGGGATATTAATCAACTAGGATAGATGACAAAATTTGCGTCATCAATTAAATGGCCTACAAAACTCAAATGAAAGACAAAATTGGGTAATGCTAATTCCTAAGGAAGTAATGAGTGTGACGAGCTTATATTGGTCACAAGAGGGGCCAGCTGGGATCCAAATTACTCCAAGCTTAGCAAAAGTCTGGCTCTTCCTGAAAATTTGCATGTGTATTGCTTGATTTACATGAAAGTTTGGAAGATAAACATTCAAAAAGAAATGAAGTTCAAAAGTTAATTAAAAAATATTTTAGCAACCACATTCAAAAAAAAAGCATGAAGATAGCAAGTCATTATTACATATCACCCTTAAACCTTTTCCACCACTAGCAGGGGCAAAACCAAAAGTTCTTGAAAACCTCCTAAAATTTCTTTAAACTTTATGAATTTTTCACTTATGCCCCCCTATCCACCCTCCTTTCTCTCCTTTTTACGTGTGCACTCCAAGGAAAACTTCCTTCAGGGACAGGATGTCTACTTGGAATTCCATGGCACCACCCAATGTGAGTGTTGTGAATTCTGATGCATGTTATCTAGGATGATCCACACCCAAGCCAGTGGTCCAAATTTAGGGCCCATGACGAGATCTCCTGATAGGAGGTCCAAAGCCAAAGGAGTCCTTTTTCTTAAAATTTTGTTATCCATTTATTTCTTCATTTCTTCTTCCTTTTTTAATGAGTTGTGAGTAGAACTCTTCATTAGGAGACTGATTAGATAGGGATATAGTTTCCTATTTTCACTAGAAATCTTTTGATTGTAAGTTTTTTACCTTTATATGTGGGGATTTAAAGCAATAGAGAGGTGATGCAGGCCGATCTCAGATCTAGCCCAAATAACAGGCCCGCAAGCCAATCGATTGATCCTTGATCTCTTTAAGAATCCCTATCCTTAATTATTTACTTCCTATTTTATTTTTAGTAAGCTATGCTTGTTTAGAGTTAGTTTTTCCTATTTTAGAAACAGCCACTCCTATATAAGGAGGAGTCTTTCAGTGTAATAAACATGCTTTTATCAATTAAATTCAGTTTTGATGGTGTTCATGTGAGTTCTGTCGTGCCCTAAGGCTTGAATCCTTCTTTGAATCCGAACAATCCTTCAGGAGATCGTTCTACAATTGATCCAAGATCCAGGGCTGCGCCAGATTGGTATCAGAGCCTAGATCCGGTCGCCGGAAGCCATCTGTTGTTCCTGGAATTCGTCCTTCCATCCACTGTTCACCGGCAACCCTCTCCACCACCAACATCGAAGAACAATAACAGCCCCAAACCCATACTGCCGACATCTCGCAGGCCAATCGATTAATCCTTGATCTCCTCAAGGATCCCTATCCTTAATTATTCACTTCCTATTTTATTTTTAGTAAGCTATGATTATTTAGAGTTGGTTTTTCCTATTTTAAAAACAGTCACTCCTATATAAGGAGGAGTCTTTCATTGTAATAGACGCGCTTTTATCAATTAAATTCAATTTTGATGGTGTTCATCGTGAGTTCTGTTGTGCCCTAAGGCTTGAATCTAACAAACTCACGATCATAGAGAAGAGATTTTGAATTCTCTTGAGAATGTATTTATTTGTGTGCCCTTCTATTGAGATTATACATCAATATATATCTTTACATGCCTTTAATCTAGGCTCTAAGAAAGGAAAACTCACTAATTTACATCAATTAGGATTCTAAGTTAAGAAGGAAGACTAATTACAGCTAATTACCTTTAATCTAAGCTCCAAGAAAGGAAAACTAACTAATTTATATCAATTAGGATTCTAAGTTAAGAAGGAAAACTAATTACAGCTAATTACAGCAATAGTATTCCAAGTAAAGAAGGCTCCTCTTTTCAGATGGGCTCTTTTCAGATGGGCTTTTGGGCCTATGTAACACCCCCCCTCAAATTGATGCGGGAGAATCGACAAGCATCAATTTGGAAACCAAGAACTGATGGCGCAGTCGTGGAAGGCCTTTGGTGAAAATATCAGCAAGTTGAAGTTCAGTGGAGACATGTGGCAGGCTGATGACATTACGTTTAAGCTCATCACGGATGAAGTGACAATCAACCTCGATGTGTTTAGTACGTTCATGAAAAACCGGATTTTCAGTAATCCGAATAGCACTGGTATTATCCGCATAGAGGGGGGTAGCTCCTGCTGCTGGAAAACTAATGTCAGAAAGCAAACCACGGAGCCAAAGAATTTCGGAGCATGCAGCAGACATGGCGCGGTACTCTGCCTCAGTAGAGGATTTGGAAACTTTGTCATGTTTCTTGCATTTCCAAGAAATGAAACTATCACCTAAAAACATGCACCATCCAGTTGTCGATCTGCGAGTATCCGAACAACCAGCCCAATCAGCATCTGAATAAGCTTTAAGAGTCAGAGGATTGTTAGATGGAAAAAACAACCTACGAGTCGGTGTGCGAATAAGGTACCGAATGATGCGGCGAACAGCAGCCAGATGAAGGTGACGAGGAGCAGTCATGAACTGACTCATCAGGTTGACCGCATAAGAGATATCGGGTCGAGTGATCGTGAGGTAGATCAAGCTCCCAACCAACTGGCGATAGGCAGTAGGATCGGAAAGAAGATCACCTTCATCGCGACTGAGTTTGACATTCAGTTCTACTGGCGTATCAACGAGAGCAAAAGCAGTAAGACCAGCCAAGGCGATGAGATCAATAGTGTATTTGTGCTGATTGAGAACGATACCTTTAGGCGATTGATGAACTTCAAGACCGAGGAAATAGTGGAGAGGGCCAAGATCCTTCATTTTAAATGACTCACGAAAAGACGCTTGGAGCTTCTGAATCATTCCGGCATTAGGACCGGTAATGACGATGTCATCAACATAGACAAGGAGTAATGTGATCCCGGATGGAGCATGATGTAAAAACATAGAAGGATCATACGGGCTTGGATGAAAATCCAAGCGGAGAAGAACAGCTTGAAATTTCTCAAACCATGCGCGAGAAGCTTGTTTCAGACCATAGAGGGAGCGACGAAGTTTAGCAACCATACCGGGGCCGGAGGAGCATCCCTAAGGCAATCGCATATAAACATCTTCTTTGAGATCACCATGGAGAAATGCATTTTTGACATCCATTTGATAGATAAGCCAAGATTAAGATGCAGCAACAGCAAGAATAGTGCGGACGGTGGTCATCTTGACAACCGGAGCAAAGGTCTCATCATAATCAATGCCATATTCCTGTTGATTGCCAAGAGCAACAAGACGCGCCTTGTAGCGATCTAAAGATCCATCAGATTTTAATTTGAAAGAAAAAACCCACTTACAGCCAATAGGTTTGACACCCACAAGAGAGGATACAATATCCCACGTATGATTTTATGCTAACGCATCCAATTCATCTTGCATAGCCTTTTTCCAACACGAAATCTGCACAGCCTGAGAATATGATTGTGGAATGGAAGAAGAAGACAAAGTGGCCATTAAGGAAGTATGGGAGAAGCCATAACGGTCTGGCGGGACCGAAATCTGAGTGGAGCGACGCAATAAAGTATGGCTGGAACCAGATGCCGGAGGAAGATCAGGAGGGGGATCACTAGTATGCGCTGTGCTGTTCCATCTGTGATACACAAAATTAGGATTAAAACGAACAACTGACAGAAAAACCAGGTAATGACACAAAAGAGGAGTCAGGAGGATCAATGTGTTTTTGAAAAAAATTTTGATGTTCAAAGAAGACGACATTCCTAGAGATACGGAACCGACGAATGTGAGGATCATAGCAAAGGAACCCTTTCTGGAAGGGTGCATAACCTAAAAACACACACTGAGCTGATTGTGCCGTGAGTTTTGTCCTTTCAGAAGGAGGCAAGTGCGCAAAACAAATGGAGCCAAAAACATGAAGATCATCATAGGATGGAGCAGTCTTGTACAAACGGTAATATGGGCTTTGATTCTCAATGGAGGTTGATGGCATACGATTGATAAGATGAGCTGCTGTAGCCACTGCCTCAACCCAAAAACGAGTAGGAACCGAGGATTCCAGAAGAAGGGAACGAGTGACATCAAGAAGATGTCTATTTTTCTGTTCAGCGACTCCATTCTGCTGGGGAGTATAAGAACAAGATCTTTGAGAAATAATGCCTTTGGTTTGCAAAAACTGTTGAAAATCAGAGGACATATATTCCCCACCAGAATCAATTCGCAAGATTTTAATGCAGGTGGAAAATTGATTTTCAACATAAGCCAAAAAAAGTTGAAAAACATGAAAAACATCAGATTTGGAATGCAGAAAGTAGACCCATGTGAACCGACTGAAATCATCAATAAAGGTCACAAAATATTTATAGTGAGCGTGGGAAAGAGCGGCAGCAATTCCCCATGCATCACTATGAACTAAATCAAAACACTGAGAACTGTGAGAAGTGGATTGAGGAAACGGAAGTGTTTTGCTCTTTCCCATTTTACAAGTAGCACAATCAAAAGGCACACAAGAAGATAAACGAAGAGATTTATTTAATAAACCAGAATTAAACATAAGGGACAAAGCCTTGGAATTAGGATGTCCGAGTCTATTATGCCACAACCGGCAATTATCTCTAAGAGAAAAACAAAACACATTATTGGCAAATTGATTCCTAGAAATTTGAGAAAGATCCAGCGGAAACAAGCGTCCACACTTAGGCCCCCTCGCGATCTCCTTTCCGGACATCTGGTCCTGCACAACACAACCAGAAGAAGAAAAAAAGATGTTACAATTATTTTCAACAAGTTGTCCGACTGACAATAGGTTGGAAGTTAAATTAGGACAAAGATAAACATTTCTCAATGGGATGGAACTAGGGATATCGCCAATGGCAGTAATGGGAACATGTCCTCCATCAGCAGTTTGTATTTGAAGAGGGCCAGTGTAACTTGTCATATTGGAGAGAGAAGTGTGGGAATACGTCATATGATTAGACGCCCCGGAATCAAGAAACCAAGTGGAAGATGAAAAAGACTTACCTGATAGACCAAAAGCAGAGAGGGCATTGATAATCATTTGTTGAACCAATTCAGGAGTGAGAGAGGAGGAGGACCCAGGCTGTGGGGTTGCAGATGTAGGAACAGGCATAACCAAGGAAGCCACATAAGCATGCGGAGTCTGAGACGGTGGAGTAGGATACTGCGATGCTGGAGACTGTGGAGTCTGATATTGTGTCGACTGACGTGGAGGACGACGACGACATTCAGAGATGACATGTCCCGACTTTTTACAGTAACTGCATACTTTTTGTTTGCATTGAGAGGCAACGTGCCCAAATTTCTGACAACTGTAGCATTGGATTTTGCTCAAGTCTCGAGGCTGAGAAGTTTTATGTGCCGAAAACGCGACTGAATAGGTTTCAGTCTTTTGTTGAGCAATATGAGCCGAGGTCGTAAGGCGTTGTTCTTCGCGTAAGAGCTCATTCAAGCATACATCCAAGGAAGGTAGGGGCGACCGATTCATCAGAGCAGATCGGACACTTTCAAATTCATGCCGCAGTTTCATCAAAAATTGATCTCGCTGACTAGATGCCCGAAGGTCTTGAATTACCGCCAACACATTGTCAGCCACATCCGCATATTTAATACTGTCGTATTCCGACCACAGTGTACGGAAACCTGAATAGTAATCTTGTACTGACAAAGTCCCTTGGGTATATTCAGCAATAGCACATTCAAGATGGAACTGTCGCGCAGAGTTATCTTGATGGTATACTTTTCAAATACCCCCACATGGCTTTAGAAGTGGGGTAAGGCTTGAAATTCATTATCAGATGAGGCTCAACCGATCTTAGAATCCAGGATTTGAGTTTGGCATCTTTTGTCTGCCAAGAGGAGATCTTTTTTTCATCCTCAGTGGGTTTAGGGTCAGCACCAGAAACAAAACCCCACAATTCCTTAGCTTCGAGGTAGGTTTGGAATTGAAAAGACCATGCAGGGTAATTTTGTCCAGTGAATTTGATCAAAGTAACCTCAGATTTGTCCATCTCAATGTTAGATTAAAATTGATTTTGGCCAAAAGAGAACAACAGGAAAGTAGTACGTCCTCGATTTCAGGGGAAAAGGTAGCACGTGGACCCCACCAAGTGATCTCGAGACAGAACAAAGACAGGGGATGGAAGGGTAGTCAAATTTCACTACTGCTAGAAGAGGTCTCACTCAAAACGGATCAAAATCCACAATTTTGAACGGCTAAGATGAAATCTGTTGGACAAAACTGGAATACTAAAAGAGATGAGATGGCCTACCTCTAATGATCGAAAAAATCTGAAAAAATGTCCAAGAATTCCAGGATGAGTGGTCGACCAGGATGGGAGGGTCTGCTAATGTATCATGCACGAACAATCAACGACAGGATGCCAATGACTGTTATCACCAAGATTCGACAAACCAGTTGAAGAAGAAGATTAGAAGAGAAGAGGACTGTCGATCAGGGCTCTGATACCATGACAAACTCACGATCATAGAGAAAAGATTTTGAATTCTCTTGAGAATGTATTTATTTGTGTGTCCTTTTGATTGAGATTATACATCAATATATATATCTTTACATGCCTTTAATCTAGGCTCTAAGAAAGGAAAACTCACTAATTTACATCAATTAGGATTCTAAGTTAAGAAGGAAGACTAATTACAGCTAATTACCTTTAATCTAGGCTCTAAGAAAGGAAAACTCACTAATTTATATTAATTAGGATTCTAAGTTAAGAAGGAAGACTAATTACAGCTAATTACAGCAATAGTATTCCAAGTAAAAAGGGCTCCTCTTTTCAGATGGGCTCTTTTTAGATGGGCTTTCAGATGGGCTCTTTTCAGATGGGCTTTGGGCCTATGTAACAGAATCCTTCTTTGGATTCGAACAATCCTTCGAGAGATTGTTCTATAATCGATCCAAGATCCGGGGCTGCGCCAAGAGGACAGTTGGAAATAAAATAATTTTATTCTCTTGTGTGGATTGCTTTGCCTTGTAAAAAAGTGAAGCCCCTAGCAAGCCTAGTTATCATGCTTCAATACTTACGATGGGATTGCACAAGCTTTTATAGGACTTGCATCAAATCTAGCATCAGAACCTAGGTTGTTGGTGTGATCAACAAATTTTTGAAGGAAACACAAGGTTGGCTATGATCTAGGAAGTACAGACACATTAACAAAAAAGGTGTCCTTTTTTTTTTTTTTGCAGATGGAGGAGCATTAATTTGAATTTTAAAATATTTCCAGGGTCAAAACATAATAAAAAGGGAGTCAAAGTATAAATATCAATAGCCAATGTTTAAGACCAGCAACAAAATTTTTATAATTATCGATGGCCACCTGTAAATTGGGGTGGATATTTGGGACGCACCATCTAGCCAACTTGCCTTTATAATTATCGATGGCCAATGTTTAGGACTAGTAACAAAATTTTTATAATCTTTTCTTTTTTTAATCATGCCATGTTATTGGCCCAATGTTTTTCTTTTTAATTCTTTTTTGGTACATGACTATATATATTAATATCAATAATGTATTCTTTTCAAAAATGTTGTGTCTGCATGTCTGTGTCCTGTCGTATCCGTGTCTTGTGTTCGTGCCAGTGCTACTTAGTCTATGATCAAAAATTAGATCAAGTGTCAACAATTTGTTGAGATAAGGGGGGAAGAGGAAAAATATGTGAAGAGACCTTCATTCTAGATCATCCCAGTCAAGGTCTCAAAGAGGACAGTCACAAAACGATCACTGGCAGTCTCTAAAAAAATGGAAGGCCAGAGCTTCCATTTGCAAAGGAAAAAAAAAGAAAAATGAATGAATGAAAGAAAAAGGGAAATAATAAGATTTCTGGTTAACACTCGGTGCCTAGTGGCAGTATAAAAAATATTAAAAATTGATTTTCTTCTCTTTAAGCCGTAGGCCAAGACCTAGCCTACTAGAGTTAAGTGAAGGCCAAGGTATTGCATACCTTTTGAGGGCTATGAGAACCTAATCCACCTAGGTAATCCCTTGACGCAAGACCAAGTCAAGTGCTCCTGTGAGCCAAGAAGGGAGAATCCAAAGGGGTAAAGGTGGAGTGCTTCAGTTAGCACCGTGAGATTTTGTTCAAGTTCCTCATCAAATATATCCAAGTCCTAACCCTAGGCTTAAAAGTCAAACCCCGTATTAACTCAAAATGACGCGTTTTAAAGTCATGCAGCCTTGGATCCCATAAGAGCTCCAAAGTTAAGCGTTATCAAAAAAGAGCAGTACTAGATCGGTGACTGCTCGAAAAGTCCTCACACATGCACGTGAGGCCAAAGCAGACAATATCGCACTGAGTTGGGTGAGATGGTGACACGGGCTTGGCGCAACCCGCATATGTTGATGATAGAGCTTGAACAACCCCGAGCTCAGTTCAGTCATGCCTAAACTTTGACAACCATACCGTATGGTCCTCTTCACGCATGTAGGTCAATGATTGGAACAACATACTGTAAGCACAGCCCCACCTTGCCTCCTTGGTTATTAGGCCAAGTCAAAAGGACAATCGAAGCCATCTAGCAGCAGTTCGTGTGTTCTTGACCCATGTTGGGTTAGTTCAGGTCAAACCAACCTAGACCCAACATCAAAAGACCATTAATTAATAGGAGTACTGTCAGCTGTCAACCATTGATCAAATTGGATAGTCAAAACTATTTTTCATTTTCTAATGCCATCTAGACTCAAAGTTTCAAATTTTTTTTCACCTCTATGCTCCTAATGACAAGATTTTCACAGCAGGTGCGTCCATTAAAGTTTTAGTGATATGCTGGCTATTAAGCGAAATGCCTTCCAAGAAGCTAGTGAAGGAATTAAAGGAAACACCTTCCAACAAACAGTGAAGATGACCATTTTGACCCCAAAACAAATGAGCTGATCTCTTATCTAACACAACAAATATATGAACTTGGAATGGGATATAACCAGTTGTCCACAAATGGTTGTGTTCCTGGGCAAGAAAAAAGTTATAAAAAAAAATAGACATGCAACAAAATAAACAAGAGACTAAATAGAGCATACTTCTAAATATGTTTAAAAAAAGTTGACAAAATCCAATAATAATCATAAATATGCAACTAAAGCCTTTTAATGGCATATGGCACCAAAATATCATCAAAATTATATAAAGAGTAACATTTTACACCAGCCTATATGGAAAATAACATTGTTATGCACTACCAAATAAGGGATTCCTTAAGTTTAAATGCTAAACATAATAAATATTTTCTAAAATAAGTAGGAATAAAATTAGGCAAAAGATCAAACTTAAAAATTTACTAACCTTCTTTTGTTGATCTAATGTGTCTCTGGAACTCAGTTTCTGGATCTTTTTCATAGGGCATCTCATCACGCATTTCACTATTTGTGACCTAAGGAAGCACGTAAATTAGCAGCCCAAAGCAAATAAAAGCATTAAATATCAATCAGATTGATATAATAGGTTTACAATTGGAAGGTCCGATATAGCATCACCAAGAAGAAGTGCTCTTTCCAATTCTCGGCGCTGTTCTTCATTATAAGCAACAATATTACGCTGCAATATGTAAGTCAAATTACTCAATAGTAAGGGAACAGATCAATCTTTATATATAAAGATAATCAACCATTGAAAATACCTCAAACTCACTTGGAGCATTGCCCCTTAAAACCACCTCATGAGTGGGGAGTGGAAATTGAGGTAGCTTCTGCAAGAAAAAAAATGCATATATATTTTGAAGTATGTCATGATTTGAAATAAACAACCAAGAACACAATAACTGACCTCATAAGGATGAGCCCCCCATAAGAAAACACGCAATCGGAATTGTGGAAGACCATAACAACCAGCAGCCATAATTCCAAGCCTCGCTTGGTAATTCATATTAACTAACCGACTCAGTGCATATCGTCCAAGGTGTCCGTCAGCAAATTTCAATATGTCAACCACATTTTCCATTAAAACATACTTGGGCTGCAAAAACTTCACTATATCCATGAAAACAACTATTTGACGATTCCTTTCATCATCAAGTGGTGCGTCAATATTTCTGTAGCGATTAACACCACTAATCCCTTGGCATGGAGGACCACCACATACAACATCGACATCTCCCTGAAATTTCGACTCACTTAGAAGAGAGAGCATTTGATTTCACAAAGCCACAAGCACTTGTAGAAAAAAGAGTGACAATAATTGATTCATCCACTCAGCAACAAAGGGATACAAACGACTTAAACTTCCATAGGCAGTCTTAATCAAGGATCAAAATATCAGTTGCAGGATGTAGATCGGCAGCCGAAATGATGCGTGTCAATTAATATGGATTGGTTGCAGCAATACAAATCAATTATCAATGTGAATTGAAAATGAGGTTTAAAAATAATAAAGAAGTATTGTGGTATTGCCCTTGTCTCGAATAGCCCTAAGTGAGGTACCCTCCCTAAAATCATGCTAAAAATGGCTCGACATTGTTGAATGTTGCATCCAACATCTCCTATGTATTGGCTCGTATTGGTCTATATGGGTTGATACAAACTAATACCAATGTGAGCATGATAAGTCCATAAAATTGGATACCATTATCATCATTTCATGAAGATTTTAGGCTTATTAAAGGGTAGATCATTTGAATTTCCTAAAATCATGCACTGTTTAATTTTTAAAAAAAATTGCACGTTTTTATGAAATTATCTTTTTCGAACTACCCAAGTATCCTCATGAATAACTTTATTTTTACACAAACTTATGTAATTTCACCATTTTGTTGTGCATGAAAATCTAAACAAGATGGTGTACTCTCATGCATTCATACGTGTCAAAATCGGTCCCATGCATGATAGAACGACCACATAAAAATTATTCTATTGAAATTATGTGTTTTCTTTTTGTAGAACATTAATTCAAAAGGGGACCCCATTAGAAAAATTCAAAAGGTCAGAGAAGAAAATTTAAAAAAAGAAAGAAAAAGAAGAAAAGACCCACACTTGGGTGGGACCCACCTTAAGCATGAATCCCAAGGTGGGAGGTGACAGTCCAAGGGAGGGCCACTACTTTTGCAATAAAAGAATTTTCTTATTTCTTAGGAAATTTGAAATTCAAAGTGGAGTCCCTCTTTGGCAAGAAATTGAAGACTTGGAGGGCAAGAAAGGAATGATTTAAAAAATCCCAAATTTTCAAATTTAAAAGTCAAGAAGTTGCAAAAATTCAAATTTCAAAAATCAAATTTCAAAAGAGAGAGAAGACATTCTAAATTTGCAAGAACTCTAATCAAGGAAGAATTGATCAAGAGAAGATCTACAGTGGAGATCATGTAAAGATTTAATGCAAAGATCGAAGTTGAGATGAAAAAGGAAATTGCTTAAGCAACAAGAAACACAATTTGGAAGGAGTTTCTAAAATCCCTACTTTCTCTCCTTTGCTTGAACTTTTTCTCCTATTTTCCTATTTTCTCTCCCTTTCTATCCTTTTCCCTCATTCATTTTTCTCCCCAAGTAGGAAACCATCCACAACCACTCAAACTTAGATTGCAAGAAAACCGAAAATTATAAATACCATCCAAGCTTGGGCAGACACACCACCATAGCTAATCCACATAGCCCACACCGCAAGTGGAGATGTCTCATGTTGACCAAGGCCTCTTGGCCAATCCACTCATCTTCTCTCCCTCACGCCCAACCACCAACCCTCCATCTCTTTCTCCTTCGAAGATCAACAGTGAGCAACTGTTGAGAGAAGACGAAGTTGAAGACCATGGAAGGGTTGTTCTATTTGTCTGAGTTGAAGGTGAAGCTTTCTATAATATTATTGGTTTTCTGGCAAAGACAAGATTAAAAGTTGATTATTTAGCAATTTAAGTAGAGGAATAAATTTGGGTGTTGTTTGTCTTATCTCACATATTCTTTGATTTCTTATTTTCTATTAAGAAATATGGAATGCTAAAAATAACTGTTGATATGTTCAAAAAACACTAATGACAAATACCAATAATTGTTTTCATATTTATTCTTGGATCATTTGTTTAAAATACATCATCGTTGTTCCTTTTCTAAATAGACCAAAAACATAGTTTAGAGGGGAGATCTACAGCTATTCGTACCTCGAATTATTAGGAAGAAAGTGGATCCTAAATCCTTGGAAATTCTATTACTATTCAATTTCATTGCATTTATTATTTTAAATTGGTTGTTTTGATCCTTTTAATTGTGATTGCGGCATTCTTATTCTCTTAGATTTAATTAGGAATTTTTAGATTTAGGAATTTTAGATTAGGAATTTTTAAGTGTTGTAATTGTTGTAATTAATTTTTATTCAAGAGACATTCAGTTGTATAGATTTTTCTAGGTCAAATTTAGATTCTAATTAGGTTAGATCAAGCGTGGATCTACCTTCCATCCCTGTGGATTGACCTCAGACTCATCGAGAAGTATTACTTCGCGACTACCCTACACTTGGGGATATTTACACTTTCAAGGTTGTAGCAAAATAGCCATTTGGGGATATTTACACTTTCAAGGTTGTAGCAAAATAGCCATTTTTTTTCTATGTTTCAACACTGCTATGGCCAATACAATGGATATTTTGATCTTTGGTCTTAACCACATGCATATGTGAAGTGTAAGAAAAACAGAAATGAAAATAAACAAACAGGAAAGAAAACTTACTGGAAGTGGCAATATCTTTGACTTAAACCCTTCCCTTACAAAATCTCGTATTGCATCTTCACATTTACTAAGATAGCATGTAAAACTTAGAGATTAAGTGGATTAAGTACCTAATTGAGAAGAGGTCTTATCATAAGTCTTAAGGAGAATACCTTAACGCTTCAATTGGCTCCCATGTGTCTCCACTCGGTCCATAACCCTTCCAACGGACCTAATTAAAAGGAATATAACTATCATAATTGTTTTCTTTTTTGAACAATGAAATATCAATATTCATGTCCATCAAATATCAACTGAACTACAATTGTTGTGTGCATGTGCGTTGGGTGGGTGGGTGGTATCATGTAAATGATAAACAACTATCGTGTAAAATACTACTATAGGAATAAAAGCATTTTATCAATTTAACAAAAGGAACAACGAAGATTGAACACGAGCTGTGCGGCCCCCCATCTTTCATTCATAAGGTACCTGCCTCTAAACCAGCTTCCATAAAGGTTGGACACAAAGTTTTTCATGAGACAAGTGATTTAGGAAGAACAAATACAAAGGGCTAGCCTGCTTATCAACCAACTACAAAGGTACTTTTTGCCACTATTCCATCCGCATGAAGTAGCCCTCTCAAACGATAAATGTCTATCCGTGATTACAATCCCTATAACAAAGCCAATTAGAAACACTGATTTATTATCTTATGAATAACAGTTGATAATTTGGAAGCTTTGTTGCAATTAATGATCTGAGCACACTAGATTTAATCTCAATAATCTTCTTGATGCACACTGACCAATGGATTTCCATATTAGTGCTCAATTTATCTTCTAAATGGATTCATAAGCATGCAATACACCCAATTTGGACCCTCCAAATGAACAACTGATGCATGAAGAATCAAAGCAAGCTCACTTAGATTATGGATCAAAACCAAAGTGCCACACACAAGTTTCAGATAGCTAGACACTACTGGTATTCAATGAACTAAAGAGCTGGCTCAAAATGATCCTTTGCATAGATATACACACTTGCGTGTGGATGAGAAGTACACTTCGGCAGTCATAAACCATATCACAAATGGTGATTACCTCTTATAATAAAGCCAATAAGTGGACTGTCCATTTGTCATGTGCATTGCTACCTGAAAGCATTTCATATTTATAGTGTTAGACGATTATACCCTAATGCAGGTGCAGACAGTCCAGATTTCCCAGATGATGTGATTAATCAAGCTTTGAATCATTTGGAAATGGGATTTTGATCCATCTTAATCCATGTCCAATCAAACATAAGGGATCAAAAATAAATTTGAATGGACCTAAATTGGGTTTGAAAATTTCTCAATTTAATGTGGGACCGAAGCAAAACCAGTTAAGACCTAATCGAGCCCATATTACTTATTAGATATGAAGAATCAACCTATGGGTGCACCACATGCTTAACAAGTGGAAGCCATAGTCCACATGGAGTGCAACGCCCAATAAGTCATAATACACCTACGAGAAGACTTCCAAGTGAGGAGGGCTCCCTTGATTCAAGGAGCATCACAAGGAAAGAAGATTTAAAATAAGGCAAGTGGAGATAATTTCTCTCCAAAAGGGATGTCCAAGTGGGTTTAAAGCCCAAACAACTTCTTTTGCTTTATTTCCAGATTAGCTAGATTAGATGGATGGCTAGGATTAAATTTATGAAATTAGGGTTCTTTTATTGCAAACAATATTAAGCATTAAGGGTTGGATATCAATATTGGCTTATTTTAGTGCTCTTCAAAAAAGTGTTGCATGGTTTCGCACATTTCTTCTCTTCTCAATTAGTATGAGAGTGTCTCCATTCTCCAAGGATTGAAGACCAATCAAGCTGGAATTATCAATATAGGATGAGCTATTCTCTACTTTCTCCTAGTGCTTGCATTTGTGGCCGTAAATCTAGTTAGAGTTGGAATTATCTTTTTAAATTCCTTGAATCAATCGAGATCTATTCATTTGGCTTTGGTTCAATAGCCCAATTTTGCCAATCAGGACTGCATCTATTGGAATGAGTGCCAAAGAATCATATTCAATTCGGTTCTTTGACAATATGTTGCCCCATAGAGGATGTGGTCGTCCACACCTGTATAATGTAAAGAATGATGAGGGGGACTAACAGGATCCTATTGTCCATGAGATTGAAAAATTATGACGACAAGTTGAGAATACAACTTGATGGTTGAAGTGATGAATGTCAAGATGGTGCAGATCTATGATGATTATCCAAATGGTAATGCAAATCTAGTTGAGGGACATCCTGATGGCACAGATCTGATTGATGCTCCCTTGGATGATGTGAATCAGATTGATGTTGCAGATTATGTAGATCCTTTCTGGAAAGGGGTTTGATCGTCGAATGAGCGGCACATCAATATGCAGATTCTACATGATTGTGGTTGTAACTTTTCTAAAAAGATTCAAAGATCGCCCATGATCAGATTCATCAAGCTCCAACATTTTGAGAAGATCTAACAACAAGGATGAAACCTAAGTAAAGAAGAGAAAACACCATTCAAAGAAAAAAGAACAAGAAGAAGAAGAAGATGAAGAGAAAACCTCATGATGCAAGTACCGACTCAAGGTCAATTTTTTTTTCAAGCAAGGGAGTTTGACGCAAAAATTGATGGTCCAAATCTCCCAGATTATGTGTTCAATCAAGCCTTTGATAATTTGGATCGATTTAATCAGTCATATGGGCTTTTGATCCATCTTAATCATGGCCTAATCAAACATAAGTGCTCAAATATAAATTTGAATGGACCTAAGTTGGGTTTAAAAACATCTAAATTTAATGTGGGCCCGCAGCAAACCCAATTAAGTCCTGATAAAGCCCATATTAGACGTGAAGAATGACCCATAGTTGCATCACTCTAAATTACACCACATGCTCACCAAGCAGGAGTGTAGAACCCATGGCCATCGAAAATACGTAAGTGGGACCCATAGCCCACTTTGGAATGGCATGCTCAATGTGCCTAATAACCTAAAGTTGGCAATTTAAATGATTTTCCAAGTAAAGGGACCAAGAGAGGAGTGCTTCTTAATTGAATAAGCAATACAAGGAAACTAAAGAAGATTTTAAAAAAAAAAAAAAGCAAAAATCTCTCTTCAAAGGGAACATCATTTTCATCATCATCATCATCATCGTCATCAAAGCCTTATCCAAACTATATTGGGGTCGGCTTCTATTTCTCCATTCCTTTCTATTTTAAGCCAAATCCTTAGATAAGTTAAACTTCTTTAAATCTGATTTAATAACCTCTATCAATATTTTCTTCGGCCTACCCATACCTCTTAATAGGCCATCCACCTGGATAGCCAAACTTTTTCTCACCAGTGCCATTACTGGCATACACTCAACGTGCCCAAATCATCTTAACTGGGTTTATCTAATCTTATCCCTTATTAATGTTACCCCTATATGTTTTCGAAAGCGCTCATTTTTAATTTTATCTTTCCTAGTTTTACCACACATCCACCTAAGCATTCTCATCTCCGCCACATCCATCTTATGTATATGCGTCTTCTTAATTGGCCAACATTCTGCTTCATATGTCATAGTTGGTCTAACTACTGTCCTGTAAAATTTGCCCTTCAATTCATTGGTATTCGTCTGTCACAAAGCACTCCAGAAGCTAATTTCCACTTAAGCCATCCAGCTTTTATCCTATGCTCAACATGTTCGTCAATCTCCCCATCCTTACTAATCATCGAGCCTAATTACCGAAAAGAATCTCTACGTGATATCTTATCGGTTTCAATTTTTACAGTGGTTTCAACACTTTGTATATGTCCACTGAAGTTGCAATCCATATATTCTGGCTTTGTACGACTTATTTTAAAGCCTCTAGATCCTAATGTCCCCCGCCATCTCTCGAGTTTTGCATTTACATATTCTCTTGATTCATCCACCAGTACTATATCATCTGCAAACAACATACACCATGGTACTTCTTCTTGAATATGCACAGTTAACTTATCCATAATCAATGCAAAGATATAAGGGCTTAAGGCTAATCCCTGATGCAAACCTATAATCACAGGGAATCCATCTGTTTCTCCACATTTAGTTCTCACATTTGTTACTGCTCCTTCATACATATCCTTAAAAATTTTCAATGTAACCTCTGAAGACATTCCTTTTCTTCAAAACCCACCAAATTAAATCCCCCGGTACCCTATCATAGGCTTTTTCTAAATCAATAAAGACCATGTGTAGATTTTTCCTCTTCAAAAGGGACATCAAAGTGGATTTTGGCAACTTTCAATTCTTTAGTTTATTTCCTTAGTTTAAGCAATTTTTTAAGTATTGGAAGGATTTAATTAATAAGATTCTTAATTAGCTAGATTAGATGAATCACTAGGACTAAATTTAGAAAACTAGGGTTGTTTTGTTGCAAACACTATTTAAGAATTAAGGATTGGACATCCAAGCCAATCCTGTCTTATTTTATTTCTCTTCAATCTATAAAGTGTTGCATGGTGTTGCACCTTTCTTCTCCTCTCCATTGGTACAAGAGTGTCTCCCAAGGATTAAAGGCCAATCAAGTAGGAATTAGCCATTTGGGGTAAGATATTTTCTACTTTATCCCTGCGTATGCTTATTTGATTGTAGATCCAGTTAGAGTTTGATCTATTTTTATTAGCATTCCAAATCAATTGAGATCTATTTGTTTGGCTTACATTAGAGCTACATCAGAATCCAATCCCCCTCCCCTCTAAATCCAAGGGAAAAAAACACTAATTTTGCCTAAAGGGATAACTGTATACTTGTTTTGACTTTGATCTAATGCATAATATCCATTTACAATAATAAAAAGAACAATAAACTGTGTACAACTGTGCATAGCCACCAAAGAAATTTGACAATTGGTCCAAAAAAGTGTAGTTGTCTTGCATGATTGACACAGAAGAGATCTCTTTCAATATTTTTAAACAATAAAGACAAAATATAGAAACAGAAATTTGTATCGATAATGAAAACTTCGATATGCTTATAATACCTTAAACTTCAATCCTCGATTGCCTGTTTCATTAGGATCACCATAGCAAATATCTACCAGCTTTGAAACTTCGTATTCCCCTGATGGAACCTTATTATCATGGGACTCCTTTTCAAAATCATTTATCTTTGATAACCTTAACTTCGATCTTATTTCTACATCATTTTCAAATCTTTTGGTAAGTTTCTGCCATTCTTTTAGTAGCTTGAAAAAATCTTCTGCAGATTCATTCCTGACCTACTAAAGCAAGAATGGTACATTAAGCACCTTTAGCTATCCATATTCCATACAGCAAAATTTAGTCAGAATCTCTGAATGTAAAGCAGACTTATGCTTACTTGTGTCTCTGGATGGTTTAGTTTCACACTCTCACATGCTGCTTCATTAAAATCAACAGCCCATCTCTATGGAAAGATAAGGGTAAGGACTAAGGATGCAAAAAGATCAAAGTTTAGAAAAAGTCAAATCAGGAAAAATGGAAAGAAAATTATCTAAACAGATTACCGCTACAAGATCTGCGCCTGCAAATTTGGCTCCTAAGCACAATCCAGTTGACATTGCACCACAACCAGAGTAGAGATCTAGCAGTGCTAGCTCTGACTTGTTAGAGATATACATAACAGGTACTTCCTCCAAATAAGGGTTAATGTCAGCACCACTCATATGAACAGTTTCAGTGCAACTGGAGGATAAATTATTGCTTGCCCTTAAATTGTCTGCAATAACAAGAGAGAATAAATCGACCATCAGCATAAAAAATAAAAAATAAATAAACCTAAAACCCTAAAGAAAAATTATCATAATAAATGACAAGTCAGTTAAACAACAACAATGAATCCAATTATATAATCAAAATCTTAAAATTTGGCCATCTAAACCCCATCATGAATTTCATGAAAATATGCAGTAAATCTGGTTAGATAGGTATCTGTATTCTGTAACATACCCATCCTTAAATGTTACCCATCCTTAAATGTAACCCATCCTTAAATGTTACCCATCCTTAAATTTTCGTACTGGTTGGAGAGTCCGGTATTGTTCTAAAGGTCCTAAGTTCGAATCCTCTTTGAGTGCCTTAACCAATACATGGTGCTTTTGGGTGGTGTCATGTATCCATGGTTTTAACGTCAGCCCTACAATGTTTGTGAGGTGGGGTCAGCGGGGTTCCATATCTTCAAGAACAGAAAAGGAAAAAAAAACATACCCATTAGGAGGCAAACAAACAATCATTCATGAAAATACGCCCTATAGTAGCTGGGGTATTGCACAAGCAATTGCACCACTTGTTAATGCAATATGTTTTAATTTGAACTCAGATAGCACAGGATCTCTTTCGCAATATCATTCGTTTGAGTCTATGTATATCAATAAGTGCAGAGACATGAATGAGGATAAATTAACTAGTTGCTGGCAAATTTCTCCCTCATATTACTCTAAGGCAACGAGACTTAATGAACTAGCATCCATTTCATTGACAATGACAAGTTACTTACTAGTCGCGATGGTATGGAATGTTGAATAGTCCACTGAGTATTTCATGTCATAATAGAAGTCGCATGGGGGAATTGCTTTTGAATTTAATCTTGAATCTACCTGCCACCAACACCAGTAATTAATTTGCTAACAGGCCAAGCATGGATGTGACTGTGAGACAAACAAGTGACATAGGAAAACAGTAAAAATATGTTAGAGTGCTCTCAGTAAAAATTTCAAAAAAAACTAAGTGGTGGTCAATGACTCAATGTAGGTAACTCCAACATAGCAAAAATAGAATTCACAATGGAAGCTCATGCTAGAAATTACTTGTACAACTTTAACTTTGGAAACAATGCAGTCTAATAAATTGTCATTCCTAAGGTCAGAGTAGAACAGGCGCTTCTTGTCATGGAAAGCAGCTTGTTCTTTCATAACCTGAAAAAATAGAAAACAATAAGAAACTTGTAAGAACCAAGCATTAGATGAAAACACATCATGAGTCATCACTAAAATACAAAAGCATTGAGATTCTCACAGTATCTTCAGCTCTGAAAAACCATTGCACAGTAAAATAGTACTCTCCTTCCATTGTTTCAAAGAATTCCAAAATCCTGCCAACATAATTTGGTCCCCTTTTTTCACCCTGAATAACAAATGTATCGATGTTATTATGCTTGCATCATTCAAGAGTTCAAATGGCTAGATTCCAAGAAAAAATAAATAAATCAAGCAGTAACTGCATCGATATCGATCTCAATGAGAACATCCTAGTTTTTATGTGGAGAGAGAGAGCCCATTTAAAAATTAATTACAAAAATAAATAAATAAATAACTGTTGATCTGATTAAAAGGAAACGGGATGGTGATATTTAAGTAGGTGGAATGCAGGTATAGTGGTTAGAATTGTGGGGAAGATGTTGTATTCAAAGTTGAAGACAAATGAGAGTTGCAATGATAGATTCCGAAATCTAAGAGCAAATATAGAGCATAACACAGAGCCATGGCCTGGTATCCTATGCAAAGTTGAAGCTTTAAGGATTTGTGTGAAAATGGTGGTATAGCTTAGAAACACGCTTGAGAAGATTTAACTACATCCAATATACAATGGGCAGAGATGAATAGACAAGCTCAGATAAAAATACTTCACAGGAGATGATGAATTATACCTTAAAAAATACGATAATTAGATGTGAAGATCCTACTAAATGCAAAAGACTCTAATTGCACAGATACAAGAAAAGAAGTGGCCAACCATCAGATGACTCCAAAAGTGACGATAGATAACTATGTTCAAAAGTTTTTATTCTTCAATATTAGTTGATAGCACAAGAGTTTGGTTCCTAATAACAAGTAATGAGATTAATGATCAAGGAACCAACAAGAGTTGAGAAGTCTGGCAGGGTGATTGATAAGCTACAACTACTTAATGAGCACACTATATTACATAGTCTTCCATGAGCTGTAAGTGGATAGGATTAGATTTAAATGGATTATTCTTGATTTGGCACGATTTGCCTTGACTGGGTTGTCCAACGAGCGCACACACCACCGCCATTGCTTCAGTTATCATCCAGACTTGATATTCTCAAATTCTTTGATGCTACATGAATTATCTGAGTCTCCTATTGTAATTCAAGGTCTCTTACAAGTGTGGAATGACTAAGAGGGCCCCTTGCTATACTTCAAATTTCTACAAAACCTTTACAAAGAATTGAAGAGGTGCAACTTACAAGCACAAGGAAATAAGGGAAGACTAATAAAAACGTGGAATGAAGTAGGTAGGAGTATATGAGACTATATATTGACATGGAACTAACTCTAAATCGCAAAGATTGGAAAAGTATAACTCATGAATATGATCCTGTATTAATGAAGATTGAAAATATCAGCTAGAATCAAATCCAAAAGTTAAAAAGGATTCAGCTGAACCCTCAATTAGCATGTAGGTTTGGGTTTAGATTGGCAGATCATAGTGTAACAAGTTAGGTTGGGTCAGGTTAGTGGGTTGAAACTTGAAAAGCAAAACTGGATCCACGCAAACCCTACACATTTATTAATCGGGTACGACCCAAACCCAATGTTCAAATAAAAGGGTCAAGCAAAACCCAGGATTACCAAGATAGGTTGCAAATCAAGTTAGAAATTTCACCCCTAAATAATTACATAACACGGCAATCTTACATTGTGAGAATGTTTGTGCAGAGCATTTTGCAGAAAATGAAAAATGGTTTCAGAGAAAGAATGATTTTCCATTGTTCAGTGTGTACATTTTCTAAGGTGAAGCATTTTTTAAAAAAATTCAAATAGAAGAGGTACAGTACCATTTCCAGTAATCTACACAAGGTGAAGAGGTAGAATCACATTTCACCAAGGAAAATGTTGTACCGCACCAAACAGTAGAAATCAAAACTGTGGAAAACAAGGTCTCTAGTTTCCATCTTTTGCAACAAATGAAATCACAATGGAAATAAAATGCCACAAAAAAGTTACCACACAAAAATTTCCTATAAAGATAAGGTTCTCCGAGTTTCATTGCATGTCCTGTGTGCATTTCTTTATATAAAAAAATATACTAATTACAGTGAGAAAAGAGTGCAAAATTTTGGCATCTAGATTGCAAAATTTTGATATCTTTGGTGTAAATGGTATGTTATATTGGTATCAGAATTCTTTTTTTTTGTCAAACAGTAATATCATTATATTCCTTCTAAAAAACATAATAGCCAAGAGTGTTTCAATATTAAGGCCCCGTCTAAAATTGAAGGTGAAAATTAACAACCATTGCAACCTTGAAACAAAGGAACAAATTAGAGCCCACTGACAAAAGGGATAAATAAAATAAAATACTGAAAAAATAGAGTTTAATACAATCACCATATTTGAGAGTTAGTGAACTAGTTAGTTGTTTTGAATGGGTTTGTCTCTCAAGTACAAGTCTTCTTAAGTGCAATGGACAATGATTACAATAACCTAAGTAGTTCTAAATTCATTTCAAAATGATGAGGCCATAAACAGAAAAGAAACAAACAAGGTGCTCACGCCACTTGAAGTAATTACAAAACAACTTGCCTTCACAGATGCACAGTCCCCAAGTTCAAGGGTATGCCCAACAACACTTGCTTGGGCATAATGGCATTTGATATTCAGAATGAGGTCATCTTCATCATCTCTAGACCAGAGAATATGCAGACAACAATGAGTAGAAAATTGATAGAAAAGAAAAAGAGAAAAAATAACATAAGAACAAAAACCAACAAAACAAATAGTTTGAAAAATTATAGCTTACATGGGGGTCTTGTCCTGGACCTTACACCCTTTACCCTGTAAAATTAAGGCATACTTACTCATTATTCAAGCAATCTAAATATTCTGAAAAGCAAAAGTAAATAAAAAAAAAAGAACTGATTTCATCAATACCAAGTTCAACTGGGCAACTAGAATCAATTTGATCAATAATTTCAAATATTGAGATAAGAATAAGAATGGGAATAAGGTTCGCATCAATAACTAGAAGTTGTCGTTATGATTAAAAAAGGAAATATAGTTACTCCTATTTATCAATATATTTACATATATGAGATGATCAGATATGTAACTTGGCATCCCCATTTTGTTGTTAAGCTCTTTAAACTAAACATTTGGATAGGGAGGTCCCACCACCTACAGACTACACCACCTCCTATTAGCTAGATCACCCCTTTGTTTAAGTCTGCAAAAGTGCACAGTTGAAAATGTCTGGTAGACCTTCTGCCCCATTGGCCCTTGATCAAAGTTCAGTGGATAAAAGATTTGTAATAACCCTATACCAACATGGTGGGCCAACCTAGCATAGATAGCCCACATTTGGCCAATCCAGTTCAAGGCCGTATTAGGCTGCTGGGCCAACAACTTTCAGGTCTTTATTAGGTGCAGAAATATGACCCAAACCCATTTGTATGTGACTGTGTAGTTCCCCAAAGAAAGCTTTTCATTTCACGCCAACAGATATGACCTTTAGCCTTCCTAAAGCTCTTCATTTCACACCAACAGATATGACTATTTAGCCTTCCCATGTGACTCTTAAAGGAAGAAAAATTGAATGAGGACTACACTAAGGGACGTCCATCCTTAGTATATAAGAAGACATACCCCTCTTCTTTAGAGACTTTCTTTCCATTAGAGCAAGAGAAATAGAAATAGATAGTTCTAATGATTAATCTGTACCATTTGATATTGGAAGTAGTGAACCACAACGAAGAACAAATTGCTTAGTGCATGTCTGGCTCAAGGGCACTTACGACACAAACCACAATCGTGTACTCAAGGTGAGTAGAACTTCCCATTTACTCAATAGAATGTAATGTTGTCAAAGAATTAGTCTTTCATGATCTATTCTTCTGAGTTGAGCCAATTATAATATTTAAAATTCTATTGACATGTTTGCGCTTGGGGAACAAGATGCATTTCCATCTTTGACAATGACAAGTGACCGCAGGGATGAGGTCACTCTTTGATTTGAACCATTGAGAGTCCATTATAACAACATCAGATCGGAATGGATGTAATTATAAAAACTTTCAACATGTCTGTAATGGGGAATAAAGGCTCAAACTCATTCTCTACTGTGAAGATGATTGGTTAATTGAATCCTATGATTGATGTACTTCTCATGGACTATTTTTATCATAGAATATGATGTTTTGTTGTGTGAAGAAATTCAGAACTGGGAAAATACCAATTCAGGTCATCAAAAAGAGGCTTGACTGTTTATAGGTTGTCGGCTCATGTGGCACACGTGATCTAGGATCAGGTCCCCACATCTGGTAGGGGACAGGTAGCGACTACTAAGGTGGTGCACCCATTATGATTGGACCACTGGGACTCTTCATCCAAGAGATTCAACAAAGGCCAGCGTGAGACCCCCCTTTTGTCACTGGTTCTGTTCAAATTATGATAGTTGCTGTGGGAGACATTTTTTTTTACATGGATATCTACATAAAAGCCTCTGGGTCCTAAAAATTATATATTCATCATTAGGAATAACTCTATATAACAGGGAAAGAAGACAGCAATGGTTCATCCATACTGTTATAAGAATTAACAGCATTTGACATCTCCTCTTACAACAAACAACTGTGAAGAAGTTTTGTTAGTGCGATGATATGATGTAATTTTATGTGTATTATAGAATAATATTTAAGAAAGCCCTTTTATTTACTAATGTGATTAGAACATGTGCACAAGATGGATAATAATGTTGTATTTAGTTTCAGATCAAACATTAGCTAACATTATCTGTCTGCTCGTTGTTTTATTGTGCACTATTTTTACTGAACATTATTCTACAGGTCATTATTCACTATTTTTTTTGTTCAATGTCTTTCTATTTCCTATTGGTACTTTAACTCTGATTCTGTAAATCCAGGATGGATACTATCAATAAAAACCATTGTTTAAAGTGAATAATTAATATGGAACTCTCAAAGCACTTGAACATAATGTTCGGTCTAAATGAGTATGGTGTTCACTCTATGACTAATTAGAACATCAAAGATATGGTCAATGCCACATGTTTGAGATACAAATAACGATTCGAAGTGGGGTGAGATTTCAACTCGAAATATGTGGGAATAGCCAATGGAAGATGTGATGATACTTATTAGGGAACTCATGAGCTAAAATGAAATCAGAATTACGATTTGTTATAAAGTTTTTGTTTTCCACTGGTATTGGATTTGACCTCTGAAGTAAATCAATGGCAGCCTTGTCACGACAAGAATATGAATTTTCCTCGTGGAAACATAAGAACTACTATAAACTAAGATTGGTGGCAGTCTTGTCAAGAATATGAATTTCCCTTATGGAAACATAAGAACTACTATGAACCAAGATTGGTTACAACCTTGTCACGACAAGAATATAAATTTCCCTTGTGAAAAAATAAGAACTACTATGAATTAAGATTGGCGGCAGCTTGTCACGACAAGAATTTGAAATTCCCCATTTGGAAGTATAAGACAACAATCACGGTGGTGCGTCCAACCATGTTGATGAATATGATTATGAACTTTCCCTTCGAGGTAAGTCTATGAACTTTCCATTCAAGGAAAGCTTATGAATCTTTGAACCCCAGTGTAATGCATTCTAATTCTTTAATACTTAATGATTTTTCTTTGATTTAGAAATTCTACTTACCAGTATTACTAACTAGTGATTTGCACCACTAGAGGTAACGTGAGTAGTGGCACCGGGGAATGACTAAGATTAGCCTACAGACTTTAGAATGCATGGCTGACTAAGAGGACGAGGAACATCCTAGATTTTAGATGGGATCAGCCCATATTTTGGAATTTTCTTTTGAATTAAATTAATAGATTGTTCTTCTAGCTGAACCTTTAATGGCTTTTTGAGCCATTGATGTTGGAAGTAAAATTTTAAACTATGCTCAGACTAATGCTCTTGGAATTTTACTTATGAATGTTATTGATGTATAAACTTGTTAGCATCTTAAGAATCTTAAGAGCTCCATATTCTTGGGTCGCTACAATATTGTTGATCTATTCTTTGTTGAGACAAAACAAGAACAGATTTTGCAGTAAACTAGTACGGCTGATACTGTCACATGACAAAGCTAACCAACTATTTTGTTTTTTCACAAAAAAGTTTTGTCCATCTTATTTCATCTTTTCTACAAGAGAACTTGGGAGAAAGCTCTCCTAATTCCAGAACCATCCTCGCTTAGATTTTAGCAGATAAAATGTGAATCAAAGCTCAAATCAACAAATTCAAGACAAAGCCACAAAGTTGGGGGAAATACTGTAAGAGGGAAAAAAATCCAAAATATATTTGTTTGATTCTTTTTGAGCAAAAATATGCAATTCTTTTAGCTGATTGATGCAGGATGAAGTGCCTTGGAGTCACATTTTGAACTTTAATCCATTAGAGATAGCACCATCGGAAGTGTCACCAATGGGTGACTTGGATTTGAACTACAACCAACTGAAGTAGCAAAGCCATTTCCACAAACAATAAGATGTATTCTGCAACTCCAAATGTATTGTAATTTATCATCTGTTGCTTTCAAGCTTGGATAGGAGGAGAGCATAAAATAGACAGTCGGCTTAAAAATTTTATTGAACTCTACTAAGAGTTTTATTTGAAAATTAAATCAAGGCTAGGGCATTCCCCACTGCAACAGAAACAGAAACCATTTAGTGTCAAGTGAACAGGGGCTGGATACAGCCATCTTTGTAAGTGATGTGACTCTAAAAATATGCCTGCAAATAGGATTGAATGAAAAAAGATGAACCCATGAAGTTGACTCCAAAAAGATGAGATGCCTTCGATGATGATGAATAATATGTACTTTGTGAGACTGATGCAACACACATGTAGAAATGAGGTTTATACAGGGTTAAAAATTCTGTTTCTACCAATGTTTGTTCTGTTCTAAAATTAATACAATTCCTGATGTCCAAAGAGTCTTACGACTCCTCAGACTTTCTTATAACTTTCATCCAAATGAAGGACTCTTAGCAACATATAAAATTCTAACTACAACTTTCTAAAGAACCCAAAACTCCTTAACTGATGGGAACAGTTCTCTTACAAAATATGGACAGTTGAATGAAGAACCACATATCAAGTATAATTGAACAATTCCTAAAAGACTGTTGCAAGTACCAAACAAAATAAATAAATAAATAAAAGCCTATATTGGACGACATCTTGGCCTTATGGGATGGACTATAATGCCCAATGGGATCCTTTCAAGCCTTTAAATCTGCATGTCTATTGCTTTTCCTCCCATGGTTTGGCTCATGTTCGCCCACTGATCAAATATAAATGGACACATCATCATCATCATTCCAGTCTGTTTCATCATTGCAGTCTATCCTAGGCCAAATCCATGCATTAATCCCCACCAACTCGACAAAAGGATTTATATCACTGGGGACTGAAAATCACAGGCATCAGTTGATTAGTAAATAAAAACCAAAATTTAAGTTGATACCATGATTCTTTTTTAAATTTCACAACCAGATCCAATTTTCATTACTTTAGTTATTACACATTTTCTTGTGAAAGGGATTGGGGAAAGCTTATCTTGGGTTGCTATGATCAGATTTGCATCAAAATGACTTTAGAAGATTCAATTGAAAACCAAAGCAAACACACAATAAGAACTTCAAATATTTCCATGTGGGATAAAAAAGAATTCATAATTATCTCATAAGAGGTTTTTATGAAGGTTGTTAACAGTAAGGAAAAATTAGGAAAAGGAATTGGGCTTTTGTTAGCAATGATGGTGGAGGTTGAAAGATGAAGAGAATATCATTGTGAAGGAAGGTGGTCGCACCAAATATGTAGAAAGTTAGGGTGTGGGAACCGGATATATTCCAAGGGGGGCGAATCCAACATATAAAAAAGCATTGAATCATGAGGGGAATGTAGTCCATAGTAGGGAAGTTCTTTGGAGGAGCAGAATTTTTAGTTAGAGAGTGTTCTAAATTTTGTTTTGGAGAGCATGTCAATTGACATGGGAAGGTCGTAGCTGTTATCTTTAGGCCTTAGGGTTCCAAAGTATTGGGTGGTGTTCTGTAAAGGTGATTTTGCAAAGCAATGTTTAAAGGTCTAAGGTGGGAAGGTGGTGTGCAATTCTTTTGGGAGGAACCTGTCCAAGTTGGCGTTGGTCCAATATGATTAACAATGTTACCTATGCAGGGAAAGCCAAATAAAACACAAGGGTGTTGGGATTTGTTGGGAATGCTGAACACAAAGGTTTCTCTCTCTCTCTCTCTCTCTCTCTCTCTCTCTCTCTCTCTCTCTCTCTCTCTCTCTCTCTCTCTCTCTCTCTCTCTCTCTCTCTCTCAGATTTTACTCCTCCATCTTCCAGTCCCCATGTGTTCTCTTGTTTGGGGCAGGTTAGTTCCACTGCAGATCTAAGCCTTGTACTGTCATGTGGTTCCAAAAGATACTTGAAAGCAATGATCAAAATATCAGCCGATATATCAGCCACATTGGCCATGCTGATCACTCATCCAATAAATAATAAATAGTCTTCGCACACATTAGTATTGGGCTACTAGCCTGCATTGGTCAATATGGTCAAAAGAAGTTGGAGAACAACAAGCAACAACGTGGAGCATGGTTATGATGATCCATATGGAGGGTCCTACTCAATGAGCGATCCAGGGCAAGGGCAAGGGCAATACTTATATCGGTACCCTCACAAAGCGAAAAAACAGTAGCAATCATCAAAATCAGGCTCATACAACAAATATGCTTATCCAAGACTCCGTGCATCATATCTCTATTGATTAATTTTCACCTCCTTTTCAATTCACACCAATAACCGATACTTAAAATCCACACCCCACCCCCCCCCCCCCCCCCGCCCCCCAACACAAAAAAAAAAAAAAAGAAAAAACCACCCCCATTTTTCCCATTATGCAAGATTAAGAAACCCCACCCCCATTTTGTCCATTATGCAAGATAAAGAACAAATAAATTACCATCCACTCCTTCGTAGTGCTTTTGTGAGATAAATGTGGTATAAAGTGATAGCTTTATTCAGGTCTTTTAGGGTCAATGAAAGTGTCATCCTGATTCTAGGGTGCAAGTCCTTTTAAAAAGATGGGAAAGGTTTTGTGGAAAAATTATGCCAGTAGTGGTAGTATTGCCAAAGAAATTTCCATGGAAGAGATCTTCTGAGTAATCGAAGTTAGATTACTTTTTTGGGCAATGGTGAGAAAGGAATTCAATGGATTTGGGCAATCTGAAATTTTGGCTAATCGCAATAATTGAATGTCAGCATAGGAAAGTTTGAGGATAGCTAATATACCCAGTATATTAGAGTAGGAAATTGTGGAATTTAATGTTGATGGAGTGGGTCCTGGCAATCCTACTGCAGACATCTGTGGTGGTGATGAACAACTTTTGAGAAGTTTCACTTACTCATGGTTCATTGACTAAGTATCATATGCATTATTTTCCATCGATTTTCAATTTACATGTCACCATCAAACAATTACTTGTCAAATAGGGGCAACCTATATGCAAAAGACCATAGTACCTTGGTTATCATCAAGTAGAAACCTTATCCCACACATTCGTTTTTTCTTTGTAAGTTCTATTTTTACGCTTGTCCCTATTTAAAGGTATCTAGGTTCTCTCTAGTTACTTCAACTTTTCCACCTATCCTTGTATCAGACCATATTCCATTGCTTCACTCCAAGACCTCCATTGCATGTCAAAGGCATATAACGCAGTCAAATATGATATGTAGAGTTGCAAGCACCATAGAAGCAACACAAAGGAAGCATGACATAGAAAAAAGCAAACAAACAACACAATTTCACTTCTTAAGAAGATACAGAAAATAAGCTTATCAAACACAAGTACCTATGAATATACTTGTATTAAACCAGATGGCCATTATTAATAGGTATTGCATTCTAATGACTTTGTGGAAGTGAAACTTACTATATGGACCAACAAGTTATGGCTATAGAGAATTACATTTTAGTTGCCGGTTCCTAGGGAAATTGCCGGTAGCTTAAACGAAATTAAAAAAAGAAAGTAAATCTCAAATTAAATTGGAGATGGAAAGATTGAATCCAATTCAATTTTGTTAGCTGAAGCACGTCCGGGGCATTTTTAGGCAGATTCCACCCCCCCCCCCCCCTACCCCCGGCCTGCGCCAAAAAAAAAAAAAAAAAACAATGGCGCTATGGTCTTTCGAATGTACATTTGCGCTAAGATAGGAGGGCTCCCTAGTCAGGTGGCTTCACTAGTGTGCACTTGACTAGGTATAGTTAACTTGAAAGAAACCCTAGAGAAAACCTTGCAGATAGAGATAGAGAATTGAAAGGTATGAAAAAGGAAATATGATCATGATCTCTTAATCACTTAAGAGAGGGGGAGATGGGAAGCTCTAACACTTGAGGAAGAAACAAGAGATCGAAGGATGATTTCCCGAATGACTTCTGTACTTCTTTAAATAGGGTGCAGAAAAGACCCATTGAGTCAATATTCTCCTCTTCTACAGAGGAACATTAGTACATTGCACAGCATACTCCAGCAAAGACCTCGTCTTGCAAGGAATGGGTCTCACAGAAGAACAAGTCCAAGAGTAAAATAAAGAAGGAAAGGAAAGGATGAGGGCTTAACTTGGCTTGGCCCAAAATCCTACACATTCCCAACCCGGCCCGATGCTCACAACGCTAGACCCATGCCAACTCAGCAGGGCACACACTCATGAGTGTAGTCGTGACCACTAAGCCACTTGCTAGTAAACATTATAGGAAAAAGGAGAAGCCTATATAAATGCCTTAATGAGTTGAACACAACTGATGTGAGACTGAATTTCTCTTTTATTTAAGGAAGGAAAGCACAATGAAGAAGGAGGGTTCCTATCATATAAAGCCCATTAAACAAACAATCCGCCACACTTCAAAGCAAGGACAGGAAAAGAAAGAAAGAATTGGAGAAAGTGTTGTATGTGTGTAAATGCAAGTGGTATAGTCTAGAATCTTCATTCGGTGTGATAAATTTTAAAATATCAAGGCTCTATGATGAACTAGACGTTGAACCAAGAACTTTGTATGGCAAATCACAATTATCACACATATAATCTCAAAGGATTTCCATGGTTTCCTAAATAACCATGCACATTAACAGCCTTTTTGCCATCCCAATATTCATGAGTGCTCCAAAGATTAAGCCAAATCTCTTGTAGGAAGCTGCCTAACTTATACACTCATATAAGTATTCTCTATCAAGGGTGTATCAGTACATTATTCACCCACCTACAAAGGATATAGAGTTATACCACCAAATTGCAGGAAATTAACACTTCACATGTTAGGAATGGCAAACAAAATTATTGAAGTGTTCTCACTGTGTCACCCAATTATAACTTTTGACTTTCCCATTGAACCCGTCCCATGGGATCTCCAATCAGACAAGTTGATATCCATTATTAGTGACTTGTCCTTTCTAGGGTGAAGTCTCATTTCCCTCAATGTTAAGGACACTCGCTCTCTAATGCGTTCTTTAGTTAGTGAATTGGCTAAATTGTCAATCGATCTTACAAAATCTATTGCAATCACTCCATCATTGAGTAATTAACTCAACAGATTATGCCTCAAACTAGTGTCTGAATCTACCATTTTATGTTCTATTATATCTTATCAATTGTTGATTTGCTAGCAACATGCAAATGAATGGCTAGAACTGGTTTGTTCCACATGGGAATATTAATCAATAGATTATTCAACCATTATGTTTCCTCATTAGCTAAATCCATAGTGATCATCTCCAAATCCATTATGGACCGAGATATACATACTGTTTTTTTTTTTCCATTTCCAAGTAGGGGTGTAACAAAAAACCGAAAAACCGTCTAACAAAATCGAACTGAACTGAACCGCAGCTAATAACCGCGTTTCACAGTTCAATTACGGTTACAGTTATTAAAATCAAAAAACCATCGTCAAGGTTCGATTTCGGTTTTCAGTCATGGCTCACGGTTAATAACAAAACCGAACCATAACATACAATACGGTTAACCATGAAACGGTTAACCGCGTCTATGGCTTAAAATTAGAAAAAAAAAATAATAAAGGGGTTAAAATGTAATTATTTTTAACTTTAAGCAAAGGATGAAACCCTAAGCCCTAAACGTAAAAAAACCAAGCAACCCCCCTTTTCAACAAAACAAGAATAAGAAGAAGAAAAAAAGGCAATTCGATCATTTGAAGGATTGAAGGAGGAAGAAGAAAAAGAGGCCCTAGCCATTTCAACAAAACCTATTGTTTAGTTTAATCCAACTCAATTTTGATTAAAAAAACCCTACTTGAACCATCAAAATATTTTTATGACGTATTTTAATATTGTTTTTACCAATTAATTTGTACAATTGAAGATGAACCACGGGGTTGATTCCTCCGTGTGTTTTGCTTAAAAAGTTGAAAATTTGTGTAATGGCGTTTGAGGTAGACAAGAGTCATTAGAACTTGGAAGGCCCTCCTAATGAGATAGCCTAACTAAAAAACAAGTCCACAGTGTTTTATCTAGCAATTAAACTAACTATAGAATTATAGATTGTAGCATCTTATACCCCTCATCATTGGATTAAAGGGGTTAGAATTATCTCTTAGGGTTGATATTATACAAACCCACTAGGTCTTTTTAGATCTTTCCATCCCCACCTTCTGTATATGACATCGCCATGGCCCGAAAAAGTTGTCTCTCATAGATGCCTCTTCGAGAATTGCCCTACCCATTTTTAAAATATAAATTATGCATATTTCCCACACATAATAAGACTTGAAAAAAACTATAACGGTTAACCATAATCGAACAAGCCTTTTGAACATGTATTTTGCATTTTGACAAAAAAAAAAAAACTATAACGGTTAACCGTAACCGAACCGTCTAATATGGTTAACCATGGTTTGGTTTTATATGGTTTTTACGGTTAGTTACGATTACGGTTTTTAAAAACTGAAAACAGTAAAATACAATTCGGTTAATAGTTATTCCAAAACATACGGTTAACCGAACTGTTATACCATTGTTTCCAATAGATGGTGGCATTATCTAAAGTGAACACATAGTTGCTCATGGACTTGGATTCTTCAAAATCCAACATTCAAATATCATCGTTGTGCCCTTCTTGGACAATAAGATATCATATCATAGTTGAAGCAGTGCAGGAAAGAAGAATACCTAATGAGCTAATCTACAAGCCAAAAGGCTTAAGGATAGAATGTCTAGGTGCCTCATCAAAAACAAAGAGCAACTTTCTTAATTGAGGACCAAACTCAGAAGTTTATTGATATCAATGTTGTATGCCCCACGAGGAGGGATTACATCTTTATTTATAGCTAAGGTACTTTAAACTAAGGCAATACTTTTAACTAAGGAAATAACCGACTTCAATACAAACAAGGAATCCTAAATTAAACATAATATGAACCTCTAAAAATAAAAGAATCCTAGATAATTAAGAAAGCTACTTCTAATAAAAATTAATCTTCTCTACTGGGCCTTATTGGTTTTGGGCTTGCAGGTATAGACTTTCAAGTGGGGCCCACAAATATGGCCTGCATCAATAATGCAAACCATAATCTATGATTTTTTTCAGGTATTTAAGTTCCTAAATAATAGTTGTCTAGTGTTGATAACTAGGATTGCTAGAATACCTACTTAGCTTGCTTACTGCATAAGCTATCATATCTTGTATATTTCATAATATACATAAGGCACCCAATAGCTCTAAAGTAATCTTACTAAGACACTTAATCCTTCATTTTTAGATAATTTTGATGTTTGGATCAAAAGCGGTGGATGCACCATGACCTCCAAATAGGTCAAACCTTCATAGCACCTTCTCAATATAGTGAGATTGTCATAAAATAATACCTTCAGAGTGCTTATGGATTTTAATTCCTAGAATCATATCAGCCTCACCCCATATATTTCATGTCAAAATTTTGAAAAAAGCAACATTTTTGTGTCTTTCAACAAATTTAAAATCATTATCGAATATCAACATATCATATGCATGCAAGCCTATGATGATGCAGGTGTAATTAACATACTTGAAACACAAACATTTGTCTGATTCATGATGATGCAAGTGTAATTAACATACTTGAAACACAAACATGTGTCTAATTCATGAATTCTAAATCCATCAATCATCAATACTTGATCAAATTTTCCATGCTATTATCTCAGCGCTTGTGGTAGACTATAAAATGATTTTACTGAACTACATACTTTATGCTCTTAACACATGGAAAACTTCAGTCAAAGTCCACGACTTCCTAGATGGAGGTGAAGTACTATTTTCCCCAAATCAATTACCTTGGTCATAGAGGACTTGCCCATGTAGAGTTCTTGTCCATCTCCCACTTGATCTAGGAAACAAATGCACCTTGGTCAATACAAATGAGCTTGGTTGCACCTGTGCCTGCCAATCTCTATTGTTGTTTAGGTTCACTTGTACCACCATCGCTGTGAAGTTGTCTTTTATTTATTTATTTATTTATTTTGAGAAGCAGTTGTCTTTCTTGTTTTCAATTGCATTGGCTTGACTCTTGGTATTGTTGTCCTTCCTAATGGCAACATTCTTTTGCATAATGGATTTTCTTCCCACAAACAAAACTAATTAGTTATTTTCTTTTGTTGATATCTTTGTGCGGCTTAAGATTTTGATTATGATTATAGCTCCTCTAATTTTTTTTTTCTTATTCTAGAGTATATTCTATTTTTGTTTCTTCTATTCAAACTTGGATTAGTCAAGTTGGCCTTCCTCACATGTTCTGTAACAACTTGAGCCCACTACACACATGATAATGTCCATTTTTGGCTTATGGGATTTCAACCCAATCTTGCCGCATGGTTTTAAAAGGCCTTATCTTAGGAGGGTCCCCAAGAATGATATTGTCCTACCCAACTGTCATCAGAGTACACAGCGGAGGTTTTGTTTATGTTATTAGGCAAACAAGTAAGACCAAATCAAGAAAAGTCCCCAGGCACAAGGCCTCATGTAGGATTAAGGCCAAAGCCATACTTATATTCCCAAGTTCAGGACAAGGATACATCCAATGTGGGACAAGCAATCCACCTTTACCCCTACGGATTTCCCTCTCTTGGCTCACAGGAACACTTGACCTGATCTTGCCTCAAGGGATTACCCAAGCTGAATGGGGTCTCATACTCTCCCCCATCAGAAATAGAATCGTCATCTGCTTTGATACCATTTGTAATGACCTGGGCCCACTGCCCACATGATATTATCCACTTTAGCTCATGGGGTTTCAACCCAATGTTAAGTGTGAGACTCCAATCCAACAGGGTAATCCCTTAAGGCAAAACTAGGTCAAGTGCTCCTGTAAGCCAAGATAGAAGGATCCACAAGGGTAAAGGTGGAATGCTTGTCCCACATCGGAAATATCCTAGTCCTGATCTTGGGCATATAAGTACGGCCTTGGCCTTAACGCCACATGAGGCCTTGTGCCTTAGGACTTGTCTTAATTTGGTCTTGCTTGCTTGCCCAGTGACATAAACGAAACCTCCGTTGTGCACTATGATGACAATTGGGTAGGACAATGTCATGTTTAGGGACCCTCCTAAGATGACACATTTTAAAACAGTAAGTCAAACCCCGTGATGCAATCCTAGGGTAGGATTTGCAATCAAAGCAAGTCCCTTAGCAAAAAGGGGGTTTCCACAGAAAAAATCACACAAAGATGACAAATCCTCCAACAATAAGATCCCACAGAAAATATTATTTAACTCAAAAACTCTCTGAATAATTGTTCCTTACAATGTCATATAAATAGAAAATATAACTCAGTGCCTAAGCAACCCTAATCTAATAATGGAAACTCCCTAATGACAATGAAATTAGAAATCTACTAATAATAAAAATAATATAATCCTAATCTACTTGAAAGGGGACCACTTGTGGGCCCTTGCTACATCATTCGCCCAGGTTGGAAAAGAGTTTGACGACGAACTCGGTATAGCTTGGTATTGCATCTATAAACATTGTGTACGTGAAGCACGTCTTTAGTAATGCGAGCTTGTGCTCCTTATTTGAGCGGTTAAGGCTTCATAGGATGGAGTGTAACATACTGTCCATTGTAAGCAAAAGTATGTGTTGTTACACATGCCATGAGTTCCGTTCCTGTCATACATCCATGGACGTCCCAATAAAATATCACTACTGTCCATTGGTAACACATCACACCAAACTGTATCTTTGTAGTCTTCACCAATGGTAAAAGTAACTAGACACGCATATTGTACTTGCACTTCATCGCCTATCATTAGCCACTTAGCAAAATAAGGACAATAATGCTTTCGAACCTTCAGCTTCAAACGATCCACTAAGGCTTGAGTAATGATATTTTCAGCACTACCTCCATCAATCACAATTGTGCATGCTTCTCCATTAACTGTACCTTATGAGCGAAAAATATTATTGCGCAACCATTTCTTACCTTCGATCTGCTGAGTCTCTTTGATGACCATGAGCATGTCAATTTCCTCTAGGGGATCAACTATTTCAATCTTCTCACTTTCATTACTCTTAAAAGCATCTGAAGTATCTTGCACATCACTTTCAGAGGTATTTTTCTCGTCACTTGCAATCTCAATGAAATGTATGCGCTTTGGACATTCTGCTGCACGATACCCGAGCTATTGACAATGAAAACAAATCATCCTATTCTGACCTTCAGGCTTCACAAAAATCTTTCCCGATGAACCACTTAGTTTAGATGCACTGAGTTTTTGCGCCTAATGATTGGCAATACCCTCGGCTTTGATAACATATTAGATGAGTTCATCAACATTGTCAAAATTTTGAAATGCAAAAATGAGTCGAATGTCAATTCTCAACCCATTGAAAAGCCTATCAACAACCACATCATCATCTTCATTCAAGCCACAATAAGCTTGTAGAGTCAAGAATTCTTCAGAGTATTCAACAACTAACCTAGCTCGTTGTTTCAAGTTTTGAAAGCTTGAACACAGGTCTTTAGCATAGTTAACGAGGAGGAATTTTTGCTTCAAAATATTCTTCATCTCATTCCATGTTTCAACGGAATCCATATTTTGATTCCCCCTTTTTTCTTGGTAATTTTGCCCACCAAGTGGCAGCATAATTGCAAATCGAGTGGCAATCAATGTAACTTTGTGGTGCTCATTCATTGATTTGTGTGCAAAAATATTCACCACACATACTAACCAATCCATAAATTCAACGAGCTACAATTTTCCATCATATTCAAAAATCACAAGTTCAATCCCTAAATCTCGATCAAGATTATTAACTGGTGAATCTCGTTGATTCCAAATATTTTCTCCACAATCTCGTTTGTGATTCACACATTGATTATTTTCCAAAATTATCACCCTAATATCCAGTTGTTGCAAGGTGGTTTGCATGTTGTCAATTGTGATAATTAAATCTCTAATAACACCAACGAAATCTTTTATTGAAAAAGATGAAGATTCCACCTCAACTTGCTTTTTAGGAGGCATTATTTTTCTAATGCAGAATTAAAAGATGGCTAACTTGATGTATAGATCTGCTCACTGCAAACACACTGGCGAAGACGGATCGAACATTAGGCTTCAGATGGTGTCAAGATCGCAAAATCAAATTATGACTTTCAATCACTTTTTTCTTATGTCAACAAAGATGAGTTGTTTCTTGCGGCTGGGTTTCTTGATTGAAAGAAGAAAGGAAAGAGCTTAACCCCTTTTGGTTCTACTGAAGCGAAGGGGGAGAAAAAAGAGCGATGGCGATGAAGGTCTGGTGGCAGCGATGGCGATCTGTGACAATGAGGATGGCGATGGGTTCCTCGAAGGTAGGTGGTGATGTCGCTGGCAAGTTTGACGCTGACAATAGGAGATGACGATGGAGTCTTGCAAGGAGACCAGGTATGCTTGCTCTTCTTTCTTCTTTGCAGGGGTAACGATGGATACGGGATTGGGTTGATTCTGATGGTCTCTTAAGGGCTGTGGATGGGTGGCAGGTTTTTTTTTTTTTTTTGGCTATCTGGGTTCGAAAAAAGAAGAAGTAAAGAAAGGAGAAATGGGTTTCAACTGGGGGTTTTCGGTCGTCTGGGATGGGCTTCGACGGATGGGTCTAGCGAAGGATGGGGATCGAATTCACAGGATGGTTGTTTTAGGGATGGTGGGTTATGGATGTTTGGGTTTTCAGCAAGGGATGGGGTTTTGCCGAGGCTAGGGTTTTGGTTGGATGAGATGGTCTGAGACAAGGGTCGTGGGGTATGGGAATAGAAGGTAATAAGCCGACAATCAGGGATCGTTCGACTCTGATACCAATTAATGCAATCCTATGGTAGGATTCACAATCAAAGTGAATGCCTTGGCACAATGGAGGTTTCCACAGAAACAATCACATGAAGAAGACAAAGCCTCCAACAATAAAATCCCACAGAAAATATTATTAACTCAAAAACTCTTTGAATAATTATTCCTTACAATGTCATATAAATGGAAAATATAACTTAGTGCCTAAGCAACCTTAATCTAATAATGAAAACTCCCCAATGATAATGAAATTAGAAATCTAATAATAATAAAAATAATATAATCCTAATCTACTTGAAAGGGGACCACTTGTAGGCCCTTGTTGCATCACCCCGTATTAACTCAACATGACATGTTTTAAAGTCATGTGGCCCTGGATCCCATTAGAACTCTAGAGTTAAGCATGCTCATGTGAGAGTAATACTAGGATGGGTGACCACCTGGGAAATCCCCACACACACATGTAGGCCAAAGCAGACAATTATCATGCTGAGTTCGTTCCTGGGCATATTGGTACGCCGTTCCTTAACTCATCACGACACATTTTAAAGCCATGAGGCCCGTGGGTCAAAATGGACAATATTGTGCTAAGCTGGGCGGGTTGTCACATAATGGTATCAGAGCCGAGGATAGCTCTATTTCTAATAAAAAAGTGTAAGATCCTAATCCGCCGGAGTAATCCCTTAAGGCAAGACCAGGTCAAGTGTTCCTATGAGCCAAGATAGGAGAATCCGCAGGGGTAAGGATGGAATGCTTGTCCCACATAAAAAAATATCCAAGACCTAATCTAGGGAATATAATTACGGCCTTGGCCTTAACCCTACATAAGGCCTTTTAAAACTGTGAGGCAACATTGGGTTGAAAACCCTTGAGCCAAAGCGAACAATATCATGTGGGTAGTGGACCCAGGTCGTTACAAATAATATCAAAGTCGAAGACAGCTCTATTTCTGGTGGGGGAAAGTGAGCGACCCAATTTGCCTGGGTAATCCCTTGAGGCAAGACCAGGTAAATTGCTCATGTAAGCCAAAGCGGACAACATCATGTAGTAGTGGGCTCTAGTCGTTACATGTTCAAAATCCCTACCCTTTGGAGTCACACTCATACTGTTGTTCTTTGATCCACGATAGAGGGATCTTACATTCTCATCTCATTTCTTTTGTATTTTAAGGAGATCCAAAAATCCATCAAACATGGTGGGAGTTGGTGAATAGCATTGCCCAAGACAAATTGTTAGGGTAGATTCATTCCCTTGTATTGGACTTCATAATCTATTTTGAAATCTTCTAACTTGGACTAATACAGATTTACCCTCTTCCATTGCTTTCTTTTTTTTTTTCTTCTTTTTTTTGCATATTCCTATTTAAGCCTCCCATAATTCCTTAGCGGTATGTTTGCATAACATCATGTTAGGAACTATTTAGATGGTTCAAAATCTCATTTATATAATCAAAATTATTTTATTTCCATTGTTCTCCGCGAATTGTTTCAACAGATCCATACTCATTTTTATTGAGGTAGTCTATGGTACAAGACATATAGGCCATTCATAATTTATGAAGATATTACATCTTCATTTGCTACAAATTGAAATTGCTCCTAAAAAACTAAGAGCTTAGGGTTATCCTTCACCCTAGGCATCTTGAATTTAACTAGCAACTAAACCGAAATCTACCTGCATTGTTAATTTTCTGGGGAAAATGGTAGTTTTCTAAAATCAATTAAATAAGTAAATCTCAAATTAAATCAAAGATAGAAAGATTCAGCCTGATTAATTTTGATCGTCAAAGCACATCCAGGATATTATCTTTAGGCAGATTTTGCCCACCACAATGGTGCAATGGTCTTACAGACGTTTGTCCCAGCATATGATGGCTCCCTAGTCTGGTGAGTCCACCAATCATGCACTTGAACAAGCATGAGGAATTGAACCCAAAAGGCCCTTTCAGACAACCTTGCAGCAAGCAAATATTTATTATGAATTGCAAGGCAAGAAAGAGGGAAAGGGAGAGATTGGAAGCTCTAACCACTTGGGAGAGGGGGAGGGAGGGATGGGAGATCGAAGCATAAGTTTCCAAATGACTTCCGCATTTTATTAAATAGGTATAAAAAATACTTGTTGAAGCAACATTCTCCACTTCTACAGAGGAATACTTCCGGAACATTACACAACGTTCTCCCCATCTCAACAAAGACCAAGCCAATAGTAAAAGGTAGACAAAAAGGAAGGGAGGAGGACATGGCATGCCTAGTCCCAAAAGCTAATGAATGCCATTTGCAGACAAGCAAATTTCTCAAAGGAAAAAGGAGAAGAAAATATTCCTCAAAATGCGGAAAGCGGATTCCGCAGGAAACTAGTTTTGCCAAGTCAAGCAATCAATAGAAAATAAAGGATCAAGGAAAATGGTTTCCTCAAGTTAAAAAATCAAGAAACCAAACTCAGGATTCCAAGAGAAGAAAATTGGTTCAAACTACAATGAAATTGGAGTTAGGGAGACCAAGAACAAAGCAAAATATCGAACCGAGCGTGGGCAGAACTCTCCATGGCTAACTTTGAAAAAAGAAATTTTGGAGTCCTTGGATGATTCCGAGCACCCAAAAACCTAAAAATCACATTTTTGGAGTACGAGTTTGGGCACATATCAGTCTTTGCCCAAAAATGAGACTGCAACTTTATCCCCCTAAATAAAACTCTGAGAAGGAAAATCTTAGAGTCGATAAATATTTACATGAAGAGAGCTTTCCAATGGCATATTGTACGCAAAAATCTGATGGCTGAACCAAAAGACATGTCCTTCAAAAGATATTGGTCACCCAGAGAGGTGAAAGTTGAAATCCAGGGATGAACCTAACCGTGGGGATGCACTCACATGCCCAAATCTGCAAATTTTCCCCCAATTGGGCATAGGATGGTGTCCAAAATGTCTATAAATAGCACCCCCCTCCTCCTCATTTGCACACACACACCTGTGCTTCCACTGCAACTCTTGGACAGACTTGAGTTATAGCAACTTAGGCATTTTTCAAGCTGCCACTCTTGCACAGACTTTGAGTCTTAGTGGTCTGAGTTTGAGTTCTAAGGCTAGAACTCTTGCAAAGACTCAAGTCCAGTGCCTCGTGCATTTCTCCTCTGCAACTCTCACACAGACATGAGCCCCAGTGAATGATTTTTCTCAGTGTTCAGACTCTCCAAGTATCTTGAACTACGCAAGTTAGAGATTTCTTGTGGATTACATTGAGGACTTGAGTTCCTTTATATCCAAAACACCGTGAGTCACTCAGTCAATCTAAAAGGGTTCACATCGAGGTCATTGGCGATCATTGGCAATCATTAGGCTATCCAACAAGTTAGTGTCGACTCACAATCATTAATGCTCCAAGACCATGTACTTTATCCAAAAAGTAATGAGAAACCCAACTTTTCAAATTACTTAGCTTTTTGAGGTATTTGTTCTTATTTCTACTTCTCTCTCTTAAATTGAGTACGAGTCCCTTAAACTCTAGCGACTCCACAAAACCCAAAAAAACCAAGATTGCTGTTTACACTCGCATGGCTGGCATGGCACGCATGTGTGTTCACCACCAACTAAGCCACTTGCCAGACGAACACAATAGAAACGGGTAAAAAAGGGTGGAAGGGTAAACAAATGCCTTGCCGCAAGTTGCAGGACTCAATTTCTTTTCCATTCAAAGGAGAATGGCACAAGAAAGAAAGGAGGTTTTCCTATGGATTCAAGCCTACTAAACCAACACTAGTTACATAGATGAACATTTCTAACATGAGATGACCTCGATTTATTAACTGATTGTGGCTTTGTCACTTTGATCTAGTTTTCCCTTTTCAAACCTTTTTTACTACTGCATGCAATATAACTTAATATAAAGTCAACGCAAAATTTTATGATAGATCAAAATATATTCAAGAGAGGTCCACCCACAAATAACATTATAAATTTTAGGCCACCTAACCCTACAAGGTATCTCATGTAAATTGCCACAATGCCTTCTCTACTATTCATCTGCTTTCTATTTAAATTTAAAAAAAAAAAATCTGCCTTTCAAACCCTTTAAACTCATTGTGATCTTTCCATACCATTACTGGCACTGCCCCAGGTGGAGCAGACTATACCATACCATCCATCTGTACGGACAAGCAAACGCTATCTAGCGTGGTATATATAATTGAAATTGGTTACTTGAGTTTCTACAGCTGCCAAACAGTAGTTTTGCCATTGATACAAGATAAAGTAACAGAAAATATAGAAGAACGAAAATGCAGCTTATTGAAGGTGATTTCACATGACAACTATGATGCCCAGCAAGGACACACTATGGACAAGGTAGGGACACAGATTTTACACATAAAAAGTGCAGTATTGGATAAGACACGAAATGATACATTGTACATTTTGAAGTATCCATACATGACGTACCTTTTCTTCATACCGATGAGGCCAGAGCTGTCGAGCTCTCTCTATTGAGATCGGATCTCCAACAAGGAGACATGCATTTTTCGATTTGACCTTCTTCTTCGGAGACAGACACACATTGGGCTCCCTCAATGGCTGCACGACCGCCAATGCATTGCTCGGTTTCTTTGGAGATGGAGATACCTTGGGCTTCTTTGACGGCTGCTCGACCGTCAAACCGGCGGAGCCCAAATCCGGACCGCTGGATCGCGTAGATGCCCTTGGAGATCTCCTGAGTATCTTCTCTTCCGCCGTGATTGGAAAACCTGCATTGCTCGATTTTCCCTCTTTCTCCGGCGATGGAGATGCCCTGGGCTTCTTCGACGGCTGCTCGACCGTGAAACCTTCGGCGCCCAAATCCGGACCGCTGGATCGCGTAGATGTCCTTGGAGATCTCCTAAGCATATTCTCTTCCGCCATGATTGGAAAACCTGCATTGATCGATTTTCTCTCTTTCTCAGCCAATGGAGATGCCTCGTGCTTCTTCGACGGCTGCTCGACCGCCAAATCTGCAGATTTAGGCGAAATCCCTCCGCGAATGCTGGAGATCGGAGAGCTCAATGTTCTCGGAGATCTCCTCAGCATCTTCTCTTCCGCCATTACCCTCTTCATAGATGAAGACGGATCGACATTCTTCAACGGCTGCTCCAACATCAAATCTGCGGATTTGGGCGAGCATGCATTGCTCGATTTGCTATTTAACTTCAGAGATGGAGATGATTTGGGCGAAAGCCCTGTGGGAGAGATCGATCCGGCGGATGTTCTTGGAGATCTCCTCGGCATCTTCTCCTGCGCCATGGTTGGTGTGAGGGATCTGCCATTCTCGGCTGCGGAAGGAGGATTGGAAGGAAATCGCGGAGATCTCCTCAGGGTGTTTGAGTCCGCCATTGCCGAGAAGGAGACCCTGAAAAACCCCTAGCTCGGAAGACTGGGGGCAAATGAAACGGAGAGAGAGGATGATGGGTTTTGTGGCCTAGGGTTTGATATGAGAATCTAAAAAAACGGATGTCGATTTTGGCGGGAGAATTTTTTACTACGTGGGATGGTGTATAGTAAAAAACAATAACGGAACTACAAATCTTTCGTCTTCTCCTTGTGCCAGTCAAATCAAATCAAATCAAATCAAATGCTATTCTCGCTTCTCTGAGAGTGAATGAAAATAGTAAAAGATCTTCACTTCCGTTATTTATTCAAATTCGACCACTTCTGACAGAAAAAGTAAAAACAGACTCTCTCTTGTGGCTTTGGGTGGGAAACTGGAAAGTGGTGTGACATCTGAGCATTTATCCTCTCTTTTTCTGATCAGGGACCCACGTCCACCTGAGACCACAACAAGAATACATAATAATATTATACATATATATATATATGATGGCACTTTTGAAAAAAAAATTCCATCTCCTCTTTGAAGTGTGGGGCCGGGTGAACACATGCCCAAATTCACTGCTGGCATTATTGTGCACATCCTCTTGGGAAAATCATTCATAATCAAATGACAATGATTCTTTCCTAATATTTAGGAAACTCAAAAATTCGAATTTTTTTTTATTTTTTTTCTTATCTCCACAAGTTTTCTATTGCACAACATAGTTTTCTATTAATATAACATAACCACTACTCAATTTTGTCAGTAATCATCTACTTGGCCCATTAATTCAAATAGTAATTCCAACACATTGGGTGTTGGAAGGTCTTTTCCATATTTGATTCATGTTGAGATTGGGGATTAGGGAAACATGAGTGATGAGCGGCTCTCAAATCCCCAATATGAGTTCTGATTAATCATGTGTTCTATTCACTGTGGTCTCTGGACCTACCTATTTAAAGTATATCCATTATGCACCCACTTTATAAAAAAATTCATTTCCTGTATCCATTGTAGAGCTTACCTATTTATTGAAAAATTTATCATATATTATAGCCATTGTGGGGCCTGTCTACTTTATTCAAAATTTTATTTTTTATCCATTGTGGGGCCTAATCATGTATTTTATCTACCATGGGAACTACCTATTTAAAATATGAGCCAAATACAAAAGAATTCACGTTTTTTATCTTTGTGGGATATATCTTATGAAATCGATACTCAATTAAAATAATTTGATTCATCCATTGTTTAGTCCATTAGTGGGACCTACCTATATGAAGGAGCATATATAATATATCATTAATGATCGTATGCTTCATCCTCCGCGTGAACTATATATTCAAAGTATGCCCATTGTGCACCTGCTTTATAAATAAAAATAAAAAAATTTAATGTATTATATCCAATACATAGACACACACGCATCTTTTTTAACACTATATTCTCAATTTATATTTCATAGGACTTAAGTTAATGACATGGTGTCTTCTCTTCTCTCTCTTTCTCACTATCATTTTCTTCTGCGTTTGCAAGCTCTTAACATTTATTTTGTTTGGAAAATGCGATATTGATATTTCTTTTTTGAATTATTTGCTTTTAATAGTTTTTAAGATGAATGCTTAGATTGTTATTATCTTTGCAAATTTTTTAAAACATATTTGTCCTTGTTAGAATTGTCTTTGACATTTTTTTTGTTAGAATTGTCTTTGACATTTTTTTTATTCGCTATATTTTTTATGAAATTGAAATGGTCTTGTTACATTATTTTGTTTTATTCTTTTATAATAACAGCTTGTGCCCAATCAATCTATCTTAGATCAAAATTCTCCTTTTGTTGAGAACCAGCCCATGTTGGACATGGGCCTGACTCTACTAGTTATATATATAATGGCAACAACCCCCTTCCTAAGAGTGTAACGACATGTGGTGCACCCTAAAAACTCTCCATCGATTTTGGATTTCCTTTAATCAATCAATTTATATCCATTGAGATCCACTCAATGTCAATCATTAGAGAATTCTATCTCCAACTAGTCCTATCCTTTTTTCCCAACAACACATCCCTAAAAACTCCGCAGGAATTTTAAACTTCCTTTAATCAACCAATTTCTATCGAGTTGAGATCCACTCAATGCCAGTCATCAGAGAAATCCATCCTTCAGTAACTATGCAATCAAATCCACTCAATGCAGTGCACATTCCTAATATACATAGTATTTAAAAAAAATTAAAATCCTAAGATTTAATATTACATATCAACCTTTGATTTAAACACCATCCACATGAAGCCTTAATATCTAAGGGTCCTAAATGTGGGGGAAAAAATTTTAAATTTAAACAAGTAATACCAAGACGCACTAATAATGCGTCCATCAATTGCTAAGCCTCAATATTATGGCCTATATGCCCCACTTAGGAGGATCTTTCCTAAAAATGTTCACTTTTAAATTGAAAACTTCCAAGATGATACAGTTGTTATATAATAAAATTTTATCCCTTATTAATATTTTTTATTCGGAGAAATTCTCAAGAACCCCCTTTGTAACCCAGTATAACATCCAATAAGGACCAATATATTGATTGCTAGGTATCATGTTGCATAAATTTCCAACTATATGAGAAGACATAGAGATAAAAATATGGAGCTTTATTATATATATTATGAAAATACCCCTTTTCGTAGAAGGGCGACACATGGCGCTTTTTTTTTACGGGAGAGCGACGTATGGCACACTCTCAATAAAGTCCTAAAAATTTTTCTCATTGCCCTTCCTCTCTCTGATCTCCTAAAATCTAATATTCCCCTAAAATCTGTCTCATTACCAATCAACCTAATCTTCTTCCTTAATCTTGAATGAACGGAACTCTAGAAGATTTTATAGATTGATTTGGTAAGAAAATGGACCCAATTTTGGTGAGTTTGGTTGGCTATAGTGGACCCAATTCACATAGCTGATCGTCATTATCTAATGTTTGGAAAAAGGAAAAAATGAAAAAACTGGACTCTTCACAATTTGGATGATGCAGAGAAAAATTTTGACTGAACGGAACTCCAGAGGATTTTATAGATTGATTTGATAAGAGAGAGTAAATTCTATTTTGATTGGACTCTTTGAAAAATGAAACTTCTCAAAGATAAAACTTCTCTAATATATTCTTCATCTCACTCATATTCTTCTTTACAAAATAAGTTTTCTACTTCATTATGAATTAGTATTTTCCAATTTCCATGATTAGCAAATATATTATAAATAGAATCATACACATTCTATCAATCGTGAACTACAAGTTCTCTCCTCTTTCTCTTCTCCTTCAAGTTGTCTCCAGTTCAGGTATGTTTTTCCGGGCTACATGTGAAACAATTTCATTGCATATTTATCTTTTTCTTATCTCTTCTTTTCTTTCTTTTCTTCTCTGTTTTCTTTCCATTCCTTATTCACCTTCTAATGGATATTACCAACACCGATATTCTCCATCTCACTAAGATTCTTCTTAACAAAATAAGTTTTCCACTTCATTATGAATTAGTATTTTCCAATTTCCATGATTAGCAAACATATTATGAATAGAATCCTACACATTCAATCAATCGTGCTCTAATATTCTCTCCTCTTTCTCTTCTCCTTTAAGTTGTCTCCAGTTCAGGTATGCTTCATCTTTCCTTTTTCTCTTCTCCTTCAAGTTGTCTCCAGCTTAGGTATGTTTTTCCGGGCTACATATGAAACAGTTTCATTGGATGTTTATCCCAATACAGACCAAATGGATATGGCCAAGAGAGGCAAAAAGTCATTCATTGACCCAAACTAGTGTTTGGATTGGCTCGATTTGAGAGAACCTAACTCGATGCTCTATGTATGATTTGGGAGCCTAGTCCATCCGCGTGGGACACAGCTAGTGGAGATCACACTGGCATTAGAAGCATCAGGCCATTCGTTTATTGGGTGGTGAGGAACACGGATAGGATGGAAAAGAAGTGGATGCCAGATGGGTTTAAGGAGAGGATGAGAGGGAACGGTCTCATCATAAGGGGATGGGTTTGGGTGCGGGCCCTGAAGCACTATGATCGAGCTTAAAAATGACGTGAAAATGTGTAATGGATTTAGTGTCCAACATTCACGCACTTCAAGCGTTAAGAAGAATAGGAATTAATTACAGTTCATCATTAATTTCCCTTTGTTTATATGGGTTCTAATGCCCTAACAATGGGGATGCAAGTCGTTTACACAAGTTTTCAAAGTTTACAACCCCTCCCTCAAGTCTTAGTTGTGATCTCAATTTGGAAATTACAAGAAAAATGTAAATAGAGTGAGAAAATGCAAAAAATAGAAAGAAAAAGGAGGGTGACCGTGACCCACAGTCACTGCCCCAAGCCAGTGACTGTGAGGTCACTGTTTGCCTCCGTTTTTTGTGCTGTTCGTGCTGGTTTTTCTTCTAAACTTTTTCAATTGTTGAAACTCCCTTTCATGACATCTTGGGTGTTGGATGACTATTGAGAAGATCGAATTCGACTATGGAATCGATTGAAAACTTTGTAATTCATCATTCTTGTTTACAGACTGTGTAACACTCCGATCCCCTTTGAGCTGGTTTAGTGGCTCATTAGTGTGTTTTTGTGTTGTTTCATTTTTTTGGACTTGGTTTTGGGTCATGGATAGGTAGTTGAGTAGCCTTTGACCTGGGATAGGTAGTTCTAAGCCCTTTTTCGTAATTTTGCTTTTACTTTGAATGCATCATATTTGCATCATCTTGGTGTCAGCACGTGTATTTTGTTGAGCTCGTTATTTTCCGTAACTGTCTTAAGCTCATTCGGAGTCAATTGGAGGAGTTGGACCTTTGTGTGACTTGAATTGTAGTTAACCTAAACTTGACAAACCTTGTTTTAAACTCCAAAACTATATATATGAGTCATCAGCCAGATGTCTTCTCTCCCTACTCATTTCCTTCAACGTGCATGCAAGAAAACTCCAAGGAGAGCCACGTTCGTTTTCTCTCTTCTCTTCTTTTCACTTCTCTCCTTCCCTCTTGGTTAGCATTGTATTTTCCACCCAGTTCGAGTGGGTTCTCTCTCTTTCTTTCTGTCTGTGCTTTGAGGTAAGTGGGTTTTGATTTCTTCCTTTCTAATTGGATTTCTCCTCCAAGCTCTGTATCTCTCATACATCTCATGCATGGGTTGTTCTCTAATTTGCTTGGGTTTTTAGTTGGATTGGAGCTTAATCTCAATGGATTTGCTAAAACTTTGAGGCAAGTATAAGTACAGGATTGTTTAACACATATAGGTATATTATTTGATTGTTGTGATTCTCTTGTTCTTATATGATTGGCATGATCTACAACCTAATTCTATCACTTTGGATTTATTGGAGTTTGTTTTGCCTAATTTGCACATGATTTTCCAGTTTCTGTAACTATCCAGATTCGTTTCCTGTATTGTATGGCTAAGCCGTAATTCTGTATGGCTTAAATTCCAGAGACTTGATATTTGAATTTTGTTCTACGGCTAGGCTACGGCTGAACCGTAATTTGTTCTGCGGCTGAGCCGTAAGCTAGCCGTGACCCAGCCGTGAATTAACACTCTGATCAGTCGAAACTTTCCAGACACAGTACTCCTACGGTGAAGCTACGGCTAAGCCGTGGATTGGTATATGGCTAAGCCGTGGACTCCACCGTAGTTCAACCGTAAAAGGTATCAAATTAGAGGTAGAAGATGACCAGTTTAGCCGTGTTCTGAAGGGAACCATGGCTAAGCCGTAGAGCATGTTACGGCGAGGCCGTAAGATGTATACAACTAAGCCGTAGGTCACCCATGGCTAAACCGTAAGACCTGAAAAATCTGAAATTAAACTTAGGATAATGGTGTGACTTTGTAGGGCTAAAAGACAGGTTAACCATACATGTAAACCGGCCTAATAAATTCTTTGGAACGCATGAATAGTCTGTTAGGCTGTGACTTATTCATGTGAGCTTTGATTTACTGTTAAGCACCTCCCCATGGGTATTGGTTTAAGGGACTTCGGTGCACGTGAAGATTACATTGCAACACTTTGATGGCAACGGTGCATCGAATAACTTAAAACTATACCAACATGCACGGTTAGTGACAGTGAACAACTAGATTAGAGTTGGCTTGTAATCCTCCTTGATTCCACGTTAATCTGAGATGCACTGCATATTGGTTACAGTTTTGCCTTCTGTTTTGCTGATCTATATTTATGCATTCCGAGATCATTTTGTTTCATTCTGTATATTGTTTTATTCTTCACTCTGTACTCTGCTTTGATCTATGCTGTGCGTTGTCTTAATTTCCGCTATGCTCTGTATATATTAAATTCAGTGGGTATTCCCTGGTGGCTCTGCCTAGTGATTAAAACGTGCAGATAAGATCGGGCCAGTGTCGTCTGTGAGTCCAAAGCGGATAATCCCCCCTTTTTCTTTTGATTTAGTTGATTGGTATCAGTCTGGCTCTACTTAGCCTCAGCCCTAGGATGCCCGACGGGGTTAACTTTGGCTTGGTTCTCTGTGCTTTGTATCGCTGCAGCGTAGCTTTGTCTTGGGACCCCGGAACCCAGGAAACCGAGTCCCACTTGTACCCTTGGCCAAGTCAGTGGTGTTCTCATCTGTCTGCTTTGCCTGCTCTCTATGTGAGAGAATATGGCCAACATAGTAGCCACCTAATTCAGTATTTCTATGCTTTGATTCCTTTATCATGTTTTACTTCTATGCACAATTTGCTTATCGTACTAATATGAAACTCTGTGCTTAATCTTCTGTTCTTATTTAATTAAATATTATGAGTGTTACGTCCCTGTTACTTATATTTGTTGGATCGTTGTATTCATAGTGTTGTCTGTGGTGTTGCAGGCACAGATCTCATGTCCGACTCCCCGGCGGTCGAGGAGACTGCAAGGCAGGACTCGGTAGAGGCTCCCTCCGGCCTGGCAGAGTGGGCTTGATCACTTCTGCTGAGTGCGTACATGCATATAATTAACCGTCTATTTGTTTTGATTTTTTTGGAGATTTTGTATTTTATCACTTTGGCCTTTGTCACTCTTGTATTATTTTGTATATCATGATTTTGATGTATTTTGGTGTGTATTCAGACTCGTATTTGGTTTATTGCCATTTTCAGCTTCCGCTATTTCTTTTGTTGCTTGCTATGATATGTACAGCTTCCGCGTACGCTTAGTTCACACGTGTTAGATCCCTTGTATGTGTGCATCTGAATGGGGTTTGGATGTACGTGCACAGGAGTACGTGGGTCACTGGTTTGGCTTTTCGCTAACCCCCGATTTCTGGGCTCGAGTTGTGACAAACTGTCTTTTGTTCAAGTCCGAAAAGGGTATTACAGAAAGCCAAAGTTGTGTCATTCTGAACCTACGGTTTTCAAAGAACAAAATGAGGCCCAAAGGGGCTCATTCATAACCTCTGTGATGGCCAAGAAATCCCCCCAAATGAGAAAAACAAATATGACAATGTCATCCTTCAAATAGTCGTTACTACATATACATAGTGTGTTCTGTAATTACCCCACCTGTCTCCTCTTCCTCTGAATCTTTTTGCTTACCTTGGTGACTAAAAAAAGAAGGGAATGGTCGTGGGATGCTACTTTTCTTGCTTGAATGTTCTTGCATTCTTTGAATTCTCTCTTTTTATCTCTTGTGTGCCCTCTCCCTTCTTCCTTCAAACACTGTTCTTTTTATAGAGGCCTCAGGTGGGTTTTGGTGGTTCTTAGGAGTTGAGGGGAGTTGTGGGAAGTTGGATTTCGAAAAGGAGTGGAGAAAAATGCCCAAAACTACAGGAAGTGCCCTTTGGAGGTCTATGATGGCAACCGCGGTCACGGATAAGGCCCAATTTCAGGTTTTTACAGTTGCGGCCCATTTTCACCTGTTTGGGGCCCAAACGAAGTCCAATCACCACAAAACTTGGAAGGATGCTTATTAACACTATTTTAACCATATCATAAAAGTTTCAGCTCGTTTTGACTATCTAAAGTTGGTCAACTCCCTTAATAAACAGGCCACGGTCACGGACAAGGCCCGATTTTGGTTTTTTGCAGTTGCGACCTGTTTTCACCTGTTTGGGGTCCAAATGAAGTCCAATCTTCACGAAACTTAGAGGAATGCTTCTTGACATTATTTTGAGTGTGTCATAGAAGTTTCAACCTGTTTTGACCTTCTAAAATTGGTCAACCCTCCAGTTGACTTTTCAGAAAAGTGGGCCCTTATTTCGACTGTTTGAGGCCCAAATGACCTCGGTTTGGTTCGAAACTTGGAAGAACTGACATCAGGGGTATCTTGGAGTATTCATCCAAATTTCATGCAGTTTGGATTTGAGAAAGTAGGATTTCGAGCAGTGGCCTATTCATTGCATGTGTTAAGTCACTATTCACCCCACACTGTAGGTAGTCAGTTTGTTTTCTACCTGAACAACATCCAATTGACTTGAAAATTTGGAAAAGTAACTTTGAGCATTTTTTGTGCATTTGTTCCGAATTTCATCAGCTTTGGCCTCCTGGAAGTAAGATTTTAGCTAGTGACCTCCATAACTCGGCGTCATTGTCCTCTAAGCTTACATGCAGTGAAATTCAGACCAAACGGAGTCCTTTTAACTTGACAATTTTCAGATTATCTTCTAAGTATAACTGAAGATTCCTGCCCAAATTTCATCAATTTTGGATATCAGGAAGCAGGACTTTGGTCAGTGACCCCGTGGCTTGGGGGGATTGACTCCAAGTTGACATGCTTGTGGCTTTTGAGTTCGATGATGTCTATTCAACCCAAAATTTTGTAGTGCCTGTCTTGGGTATCATTTGAGCTTCCTCTGAGAGTTTCAGCTAATTTGATCTTCATGGGATGTCACTCTGCACAAGGACACACAGAGCATAGTATATGATCATCTGAACCAAGTTTAGATCCAAATAATGTCCAAATGCTCTAAATCCTTGAGAAGTAGTCTTTAAATGTACTTAAAAGTATTTCATTGAATAGGAGCTTGCTTCAACATGTGGAAGTGTCAGGTCCCGCAATGATTCTCAATGAGCTAGCAAAGAGTCTCTGAAGCTGATTTCAGCTGAGATGAGGTCCAAGTGCTTTGAAAACTTTGAAACTTTATAATCCAAAGCTTGGAATGCCTTCGTTGCATCATTTGCAAAACTTTATGGGTCAACACACTAGTTGTAAGTTTATAGGGATCATGTGTTTCTTTTTTTTATTAGTGTCGCGCTTTCTTTCAAAATTCGTATTATCATTTTATAAAGTGGGTCCCATCATTTAGAAGGTGTGATGATTGTGAAGAGTCTTACTAAACTGGCACCCTAATTTGATTCCAAACCCTATAATCCATCATTGGAGCCTCTTATGAAATCTACATTCCTTTTAATCTTCTTTCTTTGATGTTTTTTTAACAGTGGGGCACACCTTTATATAAGTGGGTAGCTCAACTTAAAATCTAAGCTATGAATGGACCCATGTAATTATAATTATTTCCAATTTGATATCATCCATTCCCTATAATTATAATTATCTCCAAATTGATATTGATCCAACCATGAAATGGCTATTAAACTTATGAATGGATGGACCCCTAAATTTTATATATTTTATTGTTATTTTAGCATCTTATTTCAACATTCTTCTTTTGTTTCGACTCGAGTTGGGCCTTTTTGGATAGTGTATGTATATATATAAGGCTTTGATCCTGTGAGAACTGTTTTCACGCATTTACCATGAGAGCTTTTCCCATCCGAGGATGGGACCAAAGGGGATGGAAAGATCTACGTCAGACCACCCCAAATATCAAGTTTGGCCTCAATCACATGTCCTTAATCTCTTCCCCATTGCCAACAAATCTAGTCAATTCGGATTGGTGCACAGTCGATCCAACAGTCTAATAAATTCAAATTTGACCAAAACTTAGAGCATGTGACTATCAAGGGGTTCCCTTTCTATTGTAAGTTTTGAATTAGGTGATAAATGAGCTTCACTTAGAGCTCTCACAAAAAAAAAAATAGTAAGAACTAATTGTCACAAGATTATTTCCCACGTACATATATATAAGAGCAACAGCCCCTTCTCACATGAGATTGCCCATAACTTAACCTCAACCTGATCTCCTCCCTTAGAATCTAACCCCCTCCATTAAAATCTCTCTCTCATTGCCGTATCTTTATCTCAATCCAATCGCCTCCCCTAACATTTAATCCCTTCCCCTAAAATCTCTCTCATCTTAATCTCAATCTAATCTGCACCCCTAAAATCTAATCCGCTCCCCTCAATTATAATCCTCTCCCCTGAAATCTCTCATCTTAATTTCTCTGTACCCCGTTTAACATGAGAGCGACACGTGGCGTTCCTTCTTTTCACCAATTCCCTCCACTAAAATTTAATCATCTTCCCTTAAATCTCTACTTCATTGCTCATATCTTGATATCCTCTCCTGAATTCTCTTAGGGCACATTTAATAGCAGGGGACGAATTCGCAGTTCCACGAATTCCTCACTACCCCTAGAAAATGAAAACCCTCACTATATATGAGAATTTCTCTTGTTCCACGTTTGGTTAGAACTATGAAATAACAAAAAGATTTTCACAAGCCGTATGTACTTTTTCAATAGAGGAATTCATGAGTCGGCTGGCCGGGTTAGGCTAAAGGCATATCCGAGCCCGACTCGACTTTAGAAACACTGGAGTAAGCTTGGCCCAACCTCTATATGGGCCTTAAAATTCAAGCCCAAGCCTACCTATTTAATCAATTAGGCCGAGACGAATCGGATTTTTTGAATCAATTTTGCTACCATTTTAGTAATTGTTTATACTAATTACATTAAATTACATGTATTCCTTACATGGACCAGGCCAAGCTTTGAACATTCTATAACTTAATCTAAACTGAGCGTGATTATTAAATGGGCCCCACTTACCTATCTAAGATCAGCCCAACTTTAAAAACATTTGCATAAGCTCGGCCCAATCCCGACACGAGGCATAAAAAGTCAGGCCTGAGCCCGTCTATTTAATCAATCGACTCAAACCAAATTGGATTTTTTATATCAATTTTGTGGCCATTTTAGTAATTATTTGTACTAATTACATTAAATTACATGCATTCCTTACATGGGCCTGGTTGGGCTTTGGGCTTTTCTAACACTTAATTTAAGCCTAGCCAATTTGTTAAATGGGTCCTACTTATCTATTTAAACCCAACCCAACGTGGGCTGAGCACGAATTGGGTTGGCCCAACCTATAAGCACCTTATCTTTTGGATGAAGATTTAATCTCTTATATCCCTTCTTTTGAATGAAATGATTTGGAAATCCGATGGGGAGACGTAAAACTTAGCGATCACAAGAAGTGAGGATTTGATTATGCCAAAATCATCGGAGATTTGCTAGCACCAAACATAAATATTAATAGATACCCTAAAAATCATATTTCCTTTTCTCGACAATCTTGTTACCAAACATGCCCTTAGGGGTTTGCTAAATGAATCCAAGAAGGGACTCAATACACTCACCCCTTGTTTTTCAAAAAATGTAAAATGACCCAAATGTCCCCCACTCACTTTCCCCTTCCTCTTTCCTTCCCTTCCCCACCTCCCCTTTCCAACGACAACTACAATCAAATTTGCCTGATCTGTCTCCTCTCTCTCCCTCTTCCTTTCTCTCCCACCCCTCCTTCTCCCTCTTCCTCTCCTCCCCCTCTCTGCCAAATCTAAACTGGGAGATCTAGATCTCCTAGTCAAATCGGTAGGCGGCCTACTGCTGCCTAATTAGGTAAGAGGGGGAGGATAAGAAGAGGGAGAGGGAGAGGGAGAAAGAGGAAGATTGGGCAGTTTCAGTGGGCCGCAGGAGTCGCCAAAAAGGGAGGAGCGAGGAATGGGAAGTTGAGTGCGGAGAAAGGAAGGGACATTTGGGTAATTTTACTCTCTTTTTTTTTAAGGGTAAGTGCATTGAGTCTCTTGTTAGATTCATTTAGCAAATCCCTTCTGTCATTGCCTGTATATTAATCTCAACTCAATCCCCTCCCCTAAAATTATTCCTTTCCCTTTAAATCTCTTAAATTTCCTCTTCATCGTTTACACTTCGCACCCACTCATACATTTGCTATGGACTTTAATGAAAATTCATATCAATAGATCCACATATATCAGTCAATTTATATGGGACCCACTATTGTGAAAGACTCATAGACTTTCTTATTTCGATGAGGATTTTACAGAAAGAATTATCTAAAAGTAGCTATTGTAATACTCCAACCCCAATTAAACATGATTACCGACTAATTAATTAAGTTATTAACTAATTAATATAGAATTAGCTTAAATAATGATGTTCAATATCTAATTAGGTTAGATTTAGTTATTTTTATCTGATTAAGTCTAATGGATCGAGTTTGGATCATGGATAGATAGTTTGGTTGACTTTAACCTTAACTAGGTAGATGTGAGCCCTTTCTTGTAATTTTGAATTTCATAGTATTTCATTGTACACGCATCATATTGATATCATCGTGTTTATCTCACTTGGCTCGTCAATTTTCATACTTGACTTAAATGCATTTAACTTTGTCTAAATTAGTTGGACCTTAATTAGACTTTAATTGAAAATGAAAGTGAGCAATGAGGACTTTCTTATAAAACTTATGATCGTGTTCTAAACGTAATATAAAATGCAACGGATTCGAGCCCAACATTCTGACACTTCAAGCACTAAGAATAATGGAAAATAACTACAATTCATCATTATTTTCCCTTTATTTATATGGGTTCAAATGCTCTAACCGCGAGGATACAGGTTGTTTATAAGTTTTGAAAAATTAGAAACCCTCCCTCTAGTCTCATATATAATCCAAATTTGAAATTTACAAGAAAATACATGAAAAAATGGAGAAATTTACAAAAATTGGAAAGACAAGGAGTGGTTACCCGTGGGCCACGGTCACTGGATCCCTGCTAATCACTGTGGCTCACGACCACTAGCAAACAGTGGCTTCTGTTTGCTTCTTTTTTTTCTCTCTGTTTCACTTTCGTCACTTCTTTAGAATGCTGGAGCTTGTTTCATTCGATTCTTGGAGTGTTGAATGACCACCAAGAGAGCTTAATTTGGCCATGGAATTGACTTAAACCTTTGATAATTTTCACCTTTTGGTTACAGACTGTATTTGTACAAATCCGAAATGGGTGCTTAAATAAGCAAAAATGGAGCCAAAGTTGTGTCATTTTGAACATATAATTTCCAATGAACAAAATGTGTAACACTCCTACCAAACTTAATCCGGTTTAACGCCTAACTAAGATTATTTTTTGTCATTTTTTAGCGAATTTATTTTATGCTTGTCGTTTTGTCTATTTGCGTTTCATTTCGAGTTATGGATAGGTAGTTGGGTTGAGTTTAACCTGGATTAGGTAGATATAAGCCTTTTTCCATAATTTTAGATTTTATAACATTTCGTCTTTCATGCATCATTTTAGTGTCAACACGTGTATCTCGTCAAACTCATTGACTTCCGTAACTGACTCGCCTGCAAACAACTTTATTTGTTTCCATTGGACGGTTATTTCACTCGAACTATAATTACCGTTAACCGCTAGACTTTCTCGTAATTTCTTCAATCCTTGTCTTATAAAAACCCAGATGCATGCACCGACTCATCTACTTAATTCCTCTCAACGTCGATGCTTCTTCTCTTCTTCCTTTCCTTTCTTCTCCTATGATCAAAGCAAAGAAAAGGAAAAAAATCTTGTGCACCCATTTTACACGTCACTTCTTTGTGTGGGTTAAGGTAAGAATTATTTTACTTCTAACATCTATGAGTCTAGAGGCCTCATTCTTTACTGCATGCACTCAACTCCTCTTGCTTCTTATATGCATGGATGTTAGAGCTGCATATAGACACCTAAATTGAGCCAAAGGACAGCAATTAACTTGGAAAAGCTTAATTGAGGCAAGTATAAGCATGTTATGGATGAACGCATGTTGGTATACTATGATTGCTATTCATCTTCTTCATCTTTCATGTTTTTTTATTTGTTACAGCCATTTTGTGTCTGATTTCACACTCTGTTCCCTCTGTTTCCCAAATTTATAAAAAGTCAGTTTTGTATGTGACAAGTTCAAATCGTGACATTTCTGAAGCTTACGGCTAAGCCGTAGAGCTCCACGGCTCACTTTCCAGAGAGCTGACAATTTCAACTTTACACTACGGTCAGGCTACGGTTAAGCCATAGGCTAGCTATGACATAATCGTAGGTTAAGCTACGGCTTGATGTCCAAAGAGTAGAAAATTTGAGAGCACCTTCTACGGTCCAGCCACGGCTAAGCCACGGGGTGTGCAACGGCTAAGCCGTACACAACCGTAGCTGAGCCGTAGAACAAACACGGTTAAGCCATAAGAGGAAACACAGGTTAACCGTGGCTCACCATAAATACGGAATAAATTATGGGGAACCACGGCTGAGTCGTAAAGCATAATACGGCTAAACTGTAAGATATCTACGGTTAAACCGTAGGTCACCCACGGCTAAGCCATGAGACCACTAAAATTAAAGAGAAGGTAGGTATTCACGAAACCTTATAGGGCCTTAGCATTAGAATGTAGGTAACCCTCAACTCACCCCATGTAATACATAATTAGCATGAATGGTCTTAAGAGCATTGACTCATTCATGTGTGTTGTCCAATTGTTAAGCACTTCCCCATGGGTGTTGGTTTAAGGGACTTCGATACACGCTTCTCGATACATTGCAATACCCAAAAGATGGATAACTATGTATCGAATAACTTAAAACTATATCATCATGCAGGTTAGAAACAATGGATAGCTAGTTTAGGGTTGGCCAGCAAACTATTATGATTCCCAGAATGACTTGACTTGCATTGCATGTTGACTTCGGTTCTTGCCTTTCATTCGTTTACTATTGCTTTGACTTGTAATGCAACTGACTTGAATGATCATATTATTCGTGCTTACGCTTATTGTGGTATGATTTATGATTTTATACATGTCCGACGTGAACGTGAATTGAAGTGACTTGCATGATATGATATGATTGACACTGTTTGGTTTTACTCAGCCTTAGCCTCAGGATACCCGATGGGGTTGACTTTAACGTAGCTTGATTGTGCCGCTGTAGTGTGCTCTCGTATTGGGATTCCGGACTTTAGGAACTAGAGACCCATTCGTACCCTAGCCTGGTCAATGGTGTTCTCAACGCGTGCTCTCTATAGGGAGAATATAGCAAATGTAGTAGCCACATAGTACAGTACACCTATGCATTGATTCTTATAGCATGCTTTCTTTGAATGCACAATTTTCCTAGTATACTAAGTTGAAACTCTATGTAATATCACCTGTTCATTATTCTTGTAGATCTAATGCGTGTTACCTTATTGCTGCTTATGCTTTGCTGAATCGTTGTATCATTAGTTGTTTTTGGTGTTGCAGGCTCAAATCCCACTACCGACCCTTCGTCGGTCGACAAGACTCTAGAGGAAACCGTAAAAGCCCCGTTAGGGCTAAAGGAGAGGGTGTGATCACTCCACTGGAAAGCGGATTGGCATTTGCATATGTCCCCTTTTGTTGAGTATAAATGCCTTATAACAGGAGTTGGTTTAACGTTTTACCTTTTGTATCTTATCTCATAGAAATTGTTTCCTCACTTTTGTTTTGTATATCTTGTAATTAATGTAATCTTTTGTAGATATTGTTTTATATTAGTGTGTCATCTTTTCATGCAATGATACTTATAGCTTCTACGTACACTATATTTGCACGTGTGAGTTTTCCTTGTGCGTGTATCATTAAACTAGGTCTAAGCGTGTATGCACGGGAGTACGTGTGTCATCGATTAGGTTTCAACTAATCCCCGATTTCTTGGGCTTAAGTTGTGATAAAATGAAGCCTAAAAAAGCTTGTTCACAACTTTTGGGATGGCCCAAAAACCTTTCCAAATGAGAGAATCAAAGGAAGATGACTTCATCTAATGGCCCTTGCATTTTGTCTTCTCTAAGTAAGATGCATGCTTTTTCTTCTTCTCTGAACTGCTCCTCGTCTTAAGTTAGTGAGAAAGGAGAAGAAGAAGTAGGCTTGAAGTGCTTTGGAAGTGTTTTGGAAGTCTTGTGAATGCTTGGAACTATGTTTCTAACTTGTTGAAATTGATTGATTGCTTGGAACTTGCTTCGAATCTTACTTTAACCCTTTTTTCAAAGTCCAAGTGTGCCTTTTTATAAGCTTTAGAGGAAGTTGGAGCAGTCCCCAGTAGTTGTAAGGGAGTTACACTTCAAAATAAAAGGAAATAACTCCTAGAAACTATCCGTGACCAAGTCACAGGTGTCCATGACCGCTGGCCGCGGTCACAAATAAGGCCCAATTTTGGGTTTTTTTATATGTGACCCGTTTTTGCCTTTTTTGGTCCGAACAATGTACGATCTTCACGAAACTTGGAGGGATGATTTCGAACACTATTTTGAGTGTGTCATAGAAATTTCAGCTTATTTTGACCTTTTGAAGTTGGTCAACTATCCCGTTGACTTTTTATGAAAACGAGTCCTTGTTTCAGCTATTTGAGTCCCAAATGACCTCGATTTAGTTTAAAACTTGGAACGCCTAATGTCAGGAGTATCTTAAAGTGTCCATCCAAATTTCATGCAGTTTGGATTGTGGACGCAAGATTTCGAGCAGCAACCCACTTGTTGCATATTATAAGTCACTATTCACCTTACACTATTGGCAGTTAGCTTGTTTTCTACCCAAATAATGTTAAATTGACTTGAATCTTTGGAAAATTGACTTTAAACATATCACAACCCGAGCCCAAGAAATTGGGGATTAGGGTCTACCTAAATAGTGACACATGTACTCCCGTGTACATACACCTGCACCCAACCCAAATGCATGTACATAAGGGAAGCATTCATACGTGTAAACAGAAAACACGGAAGCTGCAAGTATCAACAAGGGCGAGAACAAGAAAATACAACAAAACACTTCCTCACTGGTAATTAGACACATAAGATACAAAAGAGATTTATAAGTCAATATACAATGCCATGCAACAAAATACCAATAGGTGATGTCAGGTCGCACTCCGGAGTGACTCCATCAGGCCCACCCATCTAGCCCAGATGGGGTCTCTATGACTTCCTCTGAAGTCTGGCCAACTGTAACACTCCGACCCAGCTTGACCTTGTTTAGCGGCTAGTTAATCTTGTTTTCGTTGCTAATCGTGTTTTGTTTGTGTTTTATTTTCGTTATGGGTCATGGATAGGTAGTTGGGTTGAGTTTGACCTGGCTTAAGTAGACCAAGCCCTTTTTTCGTAATTTTAGCTTTTCTAAGACATGGTCATTTTTGCATCATCTTGATGTCAACACGTGTCTTTCATTGAGCTCGTTAACTTTCGTAACTACGTCATTTGCAACCGATGTCGTGTGATTCGATTGGACCCAGATTTGACTCAAACTGAAATTTCATTTCTAACTTGGACTCTCTTGCAATTTGGACAACCCATCAACTTATATATACTTCATCCATCGACAGAACCCACGTTCCTTCTCTCATTTTCTTCCTCAACTGCACGTGGAGCTCTCTCTTCTCTCTTGAATTCTCTTTTCCAAATTTCTCTCCTCCATCGATCAAGAGGAAGTTGGGTCTTGCATGAGAGGTGAGTGGATTTCCTTCCATTCCTCTCATCTCCTTTCTCTATCTCTTCTCCTTCTTATTTCTCACTGCATGGTGTGTCTGTGATTCCAATTCTCATGCATGCATGTGGGTTGATGTGTGTTAGGTTGTGTTTGGATCCAAGAACTTCAGTTGGGCAATTGAATTCTAATTGAGGCAAGTATAACCATAACTTGTGAGAACCCATGTTGGTATGCATTTGATTTGGTTAGTTTACATGAATTGATGTGGAAAAATGTGTTTACAGCCCATTTGCTTACTTATTGATTCAGTACTTGTCTATCTCCATTGGAGAATTTCAATTCTGATGAGTTCCCAGACTTTCTGTATGTGTTTCAGAAATTTGACTTCGTGCAGGTACGGCTAAGCCGTATGCCACTTACGGCTTAAAGTCCAGAGAGGATAAAAACCCAGTTTTCCTCTACGGCTAGGGCACGGCTAAGTCGTGGATTGCCCTACGGCTAAGCCGAAGCCCAACCGTGGCCCAGTCGTAGATCAATACAAGGTGCATTTTCTGGAATAACTGAGAGTCATCACTTGACAGACCTTCAACGGCCCAGCCACGGCTAAGCCGTAGACTACACACGGCTAAGCCGTAGCACACACACGGCTGAGCCGTATCCACACTAGAATAAGAAAGGACAAGGATAGGTGTAAGGGAAAGACCGATATGGCCTTCATGATAGAATATAGAGCACCTAAACCTGCCCAACGGAATGTGATACAACGCGTGAATGATCTCGAGGGCTGTGAATCATTCATGTTCATTATCCGGATGTTAAGCACCTCCCCATGGGTGTTGGTTTAAGGGACTTTGTGCACCGCTCGATTCAATGCAACACTAGACAACGGTGCATTCGAATAACTTAAAACTACATCATCATGCACGGTTAGAAACACCGGATAATTAGATTAGAATTGGTTTGTAAATAAAGATGATCCGATTTCGCATGCTTTGTTGCATAACATATTGCATTTGATCATTGATCTCAACACTCTGACATGATTACTTGTATTCAGCTACTTTCACATTGTGATTCCTTACCTTGAGTATGCATGTATGATATGATATGTTCACAGATATGCACGTATAATATGTTGTCACGATCTACTCAGGGTTTTCATGATTGATTATATATGGTCAGGCACTACTTAGCCTCAACCTTAGGATCCCGACAGGGTGAATTTGGTATAGTTATATGGCCTTGCTGCAGTAAGGATATGTCTTGGGGAACCGGACCCCAGGAAACCGAGACCCATTGTACCCTGGCCCGGACAATGGTGTTCTTTGCACGTTATAAGATCCCTCTTTTGGGAGCATATGGTAATGTAGTAGCCACTAGTATGTACACAGCATGTATCCATTAATTCACTCAGCATATTTATTTCTTGCATGACAGCCTAGTATACGAAAATGCCTTCTTTAATAACATGATGTTCTTTATTCTATTAAACACAGCGTGCGTTAAGTTGCTATGGTTTATACTTTGCTGAATCTTTGTATTCACAGTTGTTTTTGGTGTTGCAGGCTCAGATACCTCTGCCGAACCCTCGCCGGTCAGCCAGACTCTAGATGAGACCCCCGGGGCCCCATCAGGCCTAGAGGAGTGGATGTGATCACTCCACGGGAGAGCGTTCTTGGCATATATCATTGGAGTCTTGTTTTGAGGATTTTGCTCACTTGTGTATATGTCATGACTGTATATATTATTTTGTTCTTTTTGTAAAACTTTCATATGTAATTATGTCAGTTCGTCCTTGGCATTCCCTTCTTGCACTGTTAGTTTAATGTTTCTGATATTTACCGCTTCCGCGTACATGTTTGGCACGTGTGAATGTTCCCTTGTGCGTGTGCATTTAGACTCGGTCTACGTATGCATGCACGGGAGTACGTGTGTCATTAGGTTTGGCTTTTGCTAACCCCCGAACCCTGGGCTCGGGTTGTGACACCAACCTTCGAAGAGTCAGGGTTGGGATCTGAGCTTGAAACACCAAGAAACAACATGTGAATACGACGATTCAACAAGCATAAGCAACATAAAGGTAATACGCGTTGTCTCTAAAAGAATTCATAACAGACAAATTACATAGATGTGCAAGGTCGTATACTAGGCAAGTCGTGCAATGAATACTAAATGCATTTGATTTAAGATAGGGAAACACTGTACTATGTGGCTACTACATTTGCCATATTCTCCCAAATTTGAGAGCGTGACGCGAGATAGCACCATCGACCGGGCTAGGTACGAATGAGTTTCGGTTTCCTAAGGTCCAAAATCCCCAAGACTTGAGTGCATTGCAGCGGCAACAAGCATGCTAGGTCAAATTTAACCCCGTCGGGTATCCTAAGACCAAGGCTGAGTAGAGCCAGACATAACCAAGCAAACATATATCAGGACATTGCATAAGGATAACGAATGCTTATAACGTATAATGATAATCCTCAAATACAAACATACGTGCAAGTTAATGCTCATAACCTTACCATGAGCTCGGGAAGAATACGACACAAAACAAGCCAATGCTTATCCATTTTTGTAACAAAGATTTGAGGGCAAGGATAATACTGCAAGATGCTATGCAAATCAAGTTAATGGAGAACAAAGTTAGTTACTAGCCAACTCTAGTCTAATTATCCACCGTTACTAACCGTGCATAATGATGTAGTTTTAAGACATCCAATGCTCAATTGTTTTCCTGTGGTGTCTCATTATGAGAGAAAGAGTACCAAAATGCCATAAACCAACACCTATGGGGAGGTACTTAACAAATGGATAATACTCATGAATACATCTCAGCCCCCAAGACTATTCATGATATGTCCATAGTCACTCATTAGGGTGGTCCATTATGGGTCTCCACGTAGTCTCTGGTCAGTCAAGAAGGTCTTTTTCATGAAGGTTTACAATCCTGTAAATTGTTGCCCAGCCGACTGATCGCTGGGGTATCTGACCGGTTGGGCACCTCCCAAAATCGAAATTCAACCAATCGGGGCTTCAGGGCCAACCGATCGGACCTGAAGTAGAAGGACGCGAACAGAGGTCGTCCGAAACTGTGTTTCTTTGTACAAATGAAAGAAGAAACTGAACAGGAGCTGTTATACTGTGCATATGCTAAGCTTAAGTAAGGGAAAAACACAACCGTCATGATATACCAACATGTGCTTAAGCCAATAGTTGCTTATACTTGCCTTAACAAGGAGTTACTAAGCGTTCACTCGTTCTAGGCTTGAAGTTTCCGAAGACACTCGCACGAAAGATCGAGGCTTGACACCGGCGAAGAAGAGAAACGAAGAAGAAGGAGAAGAATGGAAGAAGATGCTGAAGGGAGAAGAAACGAAACGGAGGATAAGGATGAACGAGCGGTTAGGTGGTTATATATATATATTAGTCATTTGCAACAAGGTCCAAAAGTTATACAAATTGCAATTCGAGTCAAATGAACATTAACAATCTCAATTGGTTTCCAAATACTTTCGAGTTAGTTACGGGAATTAACGAGCATGATAAAAGACACGCGATGACGTCAAGAGGACGCCCAAATGACAAACGCGAATAAAATAAAAAATTACGAAAAGAACTCGAAATTACCTAATCTAGGCTAGACTCAACCTAATAACCGATCCAAGGCCCCTAACATAACCCAAAAAGAAGAAAACATAGTGACAGAATAAAATCCACAAATAATACGCTAAACACACAATTAATCCACCTCTAAACTTGCTAATTTGGGGTCAAGGTGTTACAGAACATATTTTGAATATTTAATATGAATTTCATCAGCTTTGACATCCTAGAAGTAGGAATTTGGTTAGTGATTCCATGACTTGAGGGTCATAGACTCCTAGTTAACATATCATTGAAGTGGGTGCAAATGAATTCCTTTTAACTTGAAAGTTTGTATAATATCTTTTGAGCATGATTGAAGCTTTGTGTTTAAATTTCATCAATTTTGGGCATCAGAAAGCAGGACTTTGTTAAGTGACTCAATGCCTTAGGGTCGCGGGCCTAAAGTTGACATATTTGCTGAATTTGGGTCAAATGATGTCCATTTGACCTGAAATTTTGCAAAGCCTCAATTCTTGGGCTTAGGCTGTGACAACTTCATACTAAAAAGGACTTCAAAGACATGATTCCACCACAGGAGTCTTACAAGTCCTTTTTTATTTAAATTTTTTGAATATAAGTTGGGTGGAGATAGCCCTGCTCACCCATGTACATGAGCAGGGATATCCCTGCTTTCAATTTTTTTTCTCCTTTTCCGCTCTTATTTTTTCTAAAAAATGCTAGTGGTTTAAGTTATTTGATATGAGTGTGGATATCCCTGCTCACTTACCCACATACATGAGCAGGGATATCCCGGCTCTCATTTTTTTTCTTCCTCATCCTTCCTTGCTTTTCTGCTCTTTTCTTCTCTATATTTAGATTATCTGATACGAGCAAGGATATCACCACTTGTCCTTTCTTTTTTCTCCTCCTCTTTCTTCCTCCCCTTTCCTCTAACCTCAATATAAACCCCAAAGATTAAATAAAAAAATAAGACAAATGGATTATTAATCAGAAGCACCATTCCCACAATTCCTAGATGAAGACGAGAGAATGAGGTGGAAGTGATTCCTTCAAAGGGGATGGAAAGATCTAGAACCTTGAAGGTTAGAGAAATAAAAAAGAAGATAAGAGGGTAGAGATAGTTTGTGACGATGGAGTTTTGTGACTTTAAGGGGAAGGGGAAAAAGAAAATGAGATAAATGAAGAATTATGTTGGTTGGTTGGTGAGGGAGGAGATGACTTGGGTTTGTGTTTAATGGGTTTATTGGTTTTGGTTTTAATGAGTGAGTGTAGTAAATTGGAATTGGTTATTAGGTTTATGTTTGAGCTTGAGTTGGAGGAACAAAAAGAACAAAAAGAAAAAGAAAAAGAACTAGCAGAGAAAAAAAACACAATTTAAGGGGATTTTTTTGGTAAAACCGTCTTACTTTTTTCAATTTCTTATACTTCATAATATATTGAAATAAATTTTGAAGACACCTCATGTATTAGAAATACCTTTATTGTAAGCAGTTTTGATTTTCAATAGCCGAACTCAGTTGCAAAATTTTACTCATTTAACCCAAGATTTCTCCAAGTCAAAGTTTCAAATGGTCTGAACTCTTTTCAATTGACAACTTTTTTTAAAGATGAAAAAGAGATGAGTTCTCTTGTTTAGTAGGAGGATATATGTTGTAATCGTTTGGCATTCTCAAAATTAAAAGGCGATTACACAATGCCCTGTAATTAATAATGGCCTCTTACCCTAGTGGTAAGAGGTGTCACGGTACTTACCTGCTTGCCCAAGATGAGCCTGGGCAGACTTCTTTCTCGGGAGGTTATATTCCCCTCACCCAAGGGCTCTCCACCCCTCTAAGTTGGGGTATTAAAAAAGGGTTGTAATTATGTTATGTAGTCTCAATAGAGGGGAAGTTTTATCCAAAAAAGGTCTCACGATATGATAATCTCTGCCGACGTTTTTAGATTTAATAGTTTTGTCATTGAATAAACAACTCAATTCCAACCTTCGTACAAAATGGAACAGCGACAAGCCATGTCTTTCACGAGAACCTTCTTCTATCATGTTGGACCAAGCCCATAGAATTCACATACCCTCAAACATATCTTAGAAGAGACTCGGAGGAATCCCCAACAATGCGCTCAAGACATGGCTCATCTTTCTCTCCTCTGTAGTTTCCATCCGTCCCATCCTGGGTTCATGCCAGAATGGACTTCGTTGGTTCCCAGGAATATCTCCTTACAACTACTCTTTTGCCTCCTCTCACTTTTTCTTCGTTTGTTCTTCCTTTCTTTCCACTGTTGCTAAAACTACGTATTCATGTTTCCTTTCTTAATCTAAGTTTCCACCCTTTTCTGGAAAAAAAAAACCACTTTAGGGCCCCTGCCCAACATGGCTCTTGTTTAAAAATTATTATATTTGTACATCGAACATTTTTTAATATTTAAATGAATTGTAAATGAATAATAACGTTAACGTAAAATTCATTACACAATCATAATTTAAATAGAACCCTTAAAACCTACCAAATGTTTTAAGGATAAATAAGTAAAATGGGCCAATCAAATTATGTAGCATGTCATATTGGAATATTGAAAAAGTTGAAGTTTAATTGTGAATGATATAGTACGTGATGGAGCAGGAAACTTAGTAGAGTATTGTTAATTTGAAATATTTATGGTGCGCATAGTCAATTAATAATAAAAAAAGAGTTTATGTTGTGAAGGCTTCATCATCCGGTTGTTGCACTTGTTTCGACGCCTGTACTTGTTTCAACTCTTTTTGCACTTATTTATTTTGTACGGTTATTCCAACTATTACACTCATTTTAACTCCTGCACTTGTCTCAGCAAAGTTAATTTGTCTTTACTATTGCATTAAATTAACATGGTCCCGCATCTTGATTTGTCACATTCTCTTTATAATTTGACATTGACTATTTAATATTCAATTAAATTACTACAAGTAATGGTATGTAAGAATTTGTGTTGATAAAATTTCCATAAAACATACATGTTTTAATTTCTTACAACAAAAATGTTGATTCTCAATTATAGTCGATTTCCTCCATTTTCTTCACTAAGATGCCGCTTTAAAATATTAGTTTATTCACAGTTGAGTCTATTTTTTATGAAATAACTACTCTTTCCACAAAGCCTTTTTTTTTTATTTCTCCTTTGAATAGTATAATCTTCAAATACTAAAGAGAATGATTAGAAAACTAAAAGCTTTTACAACAATTCAAAGTGTTCAACTTGATTGGCATGCTTATTCATGAAATTAAGGCCCGCCTCGTGGAAGGGGAAATTGTTGCATATAGGTCTTGTAGCTACTTCATCAGCAGTACCACTGTGAAAAGGGAGGTACGATGGTAGAATACGACCCACCTATGCAGGGGTTGATTAAATACAACCCTCTATCCAAGGCTTACAGCCCTTTGATCTAAACTATTCATAAAATACGTGTTTAAGAAAGCGTTTTTCAAGCAGGAGTACAATCCGTTTTATTTTTTTTTTATTTTTTGAATCATAATTTTTCAATTTTAATACCATTTGGTATATAAAAATTCAAACACAATAGTTGGTTATAAACATAATCCATCAAAAAAAGCTGGTGATATAAGATCGCAAGTCTCAAGGATCTTCTCATGTAGAACTTTTAACTACATGTACATCCTTCCTGATTTCTTATTTACCATCAACAATAGTATTTGAAGTTTCCTGCTTGGAGGACAAATATCAAAACAGGGTCAATAAATTCCTATCACGCATTCCCTAGGGAAAACAGAGAACCTATTTTAATTGAGAAAGGAAGAGATGGGTACAAATGGAGAGAGAAATGAAATAAAATGGAGAGGAAAATGAAAGTAGTTTGTGAGACATAAATAATAGAAAAATAATCACAACAAATAAAAAGAAGAGATCATCACATACTACAACTAAATGATATATCTAGTTTTCCAACAATCACATCCTTGCACGATTAATATTAGGGCGATGTAGGATTGGATTGCACACATGGGCCCCACTGATAGATGTAAAAAATAAATAGAATAGGAGGGCATGAAAGGGGACAACGTGGGAAGCAATGAAAGAAAAGATAAATAAAAAACAATGGGATACCTCAAACTAACAAACAAAAGCTAGAAAAAGGTGTGCATCTGTAATCTGCCTGTACAAACCTTCAAATTGAATTCATTGTCAGCGATATGTGTGGATTGGACTTGTAACACATTTTTATCCTGTAGAGCATTTCATTATACTGGGTCCCAAAGAAATTGGTTTATGTATGTGGACATATTGACCCCCAGATTGAAATAGATGATTTTATTGAAAAAATCCTCTTAAAGTCACTCGATACTAAAAAGGACTCTAAAGATATGATTCTACAATATTAGTTCTACAGGTCTTTTTTTATTTTTAGAATTTGACTTGGCCGGGGATATCCCCGCCACCAACGTACATGAGTGGCAATATCTCCACTCAACAGATATACGAGCAGGGATATTCTTACTTTTTTTTTCTTCCTCTTCACAGTTAAACAGCAATATCGCCGCTCATGTTAAATTTGAGGAAAAAGAACTTTGTTCTTTTAGATGGTGGTTGCCGGATACTGAAAGTTAAATGATAATAATGGATGAAGTTGAAGTGATAGTGAAAGGGAACTAGTGAGAGATGGGTCTTAGTCACATGTAGGGGGTTGGTTTAGTGTTTTGAGTTAGATTTGTAGGAAAAAGGGGATATAGAGAGAATGAGATGATCATGGGTTGAGGTAGTTTAGAAATTGAGTGTTGTGCGGGAAGATGAGAAAAGTGAGTTGAAGATAGTAAGAATGGTAGGAAAATAAAGAAAATGAAAAAAAGAATGAGTTTAAGAGAGAGAGAATATGAGTATTGTGAGATGGGAGGGGGTGAAGTTTAATTAGTTTAGTTGGAAGAAAATAAATTAGCTCATATCAATTTGTTTAGGATGTGGGAGAAATAGATTGAATAGATAAATGATTTAGATAGGTATATGCGATACTAGGGTGTTTCGATAACAAGCTCTTACTTACACTCAAGTCTATGACCATTAAGATTGTCACTATATAATAAAGAAAAATATTGTGTCGGTAGAGAGTTAGTTGGAAGATGTGGAAAGAGTTGGTGGAATAGGAGGAGGAAGTAAAAAAAAAAGGAGTGGAATATCTCCGCTCATATATGCAAGTGAGTGGGAATATTGCTGCTTGGCAAAATAAAATAAAAAAAGTGCTCCTCAGACTACCACCTTGGTACTATATCTTTTGGGTCATTTTCTATTTATAGAAAATATAAATAGATCTGTTTGGTAATATCCTCAAAAAGTAAACTAAGTATGGATCCCACATTTGTTGGAAATTGTTCCCATGACTCGCAGTGGCGTTGGGTGCAAAGCTTGACCGATGCGCATAAAATTTGGGTCTTACAGGTCAGGTTATCCTGATCTATAAAAACAAAAAGTGCGTAGAATTGACTCGTCTGACGCACGACTCACTTGTTCTCCACATATGTTTATGTTTATTTTCAAAGCATACATAGGTTTACGTTAATTTTCAAAGCATATATATTTGAAATATCACTGTATAGAAATCTCCACTTCTGCTTCCTCCTCCTACCTACTATCTATTTGAAGTTCTTCACGATTTTGCTGGCAGCATATATGATTTTGTTGAGGATAAGTGAGTTGAACCACCCACTTAGATGGTTATGTGGTTTCATGTGGGTTTTGATGGGTTGACCTGCCCAAAGTGTAGGTTGGGAAAGACTGACCCATTCTAAAAATAGGTCGGGGTCAAAAAAATGGACCCCAAATGTTGATCCAGCCCAGATTGGACCAACACAATCTGTTAGTCACCCCTAGCTTGAGGAATGAGGAAGCATCCTTAGATTTAACCTGCATCCAACAGTTTTCTTCTAATATGGTCCCGCTGATAAAAAAATTATAGGTGTAAAAATTGAATCTAGATAAACCGAGGCCAATTCTATAAATCCATCAATGGATCCTTCTTCCATATTCAAATTGCTAAATATGGTGTTCCGAACTGTATTGTTGTTGCCCAATTTCATCTTGAAATCGTGACTGAGCATGACTCACGTGCTGACTACAAGCATGACTCACGTGGGTGTCCACGCTTTATATAATTAATTTTGATATTTGTTTATAAATAAACATACATATTTGAGTATCATAGTGGTTAGGCTATTTAAGTAAAATGGTAAGAGGCAAGAAGTTCAAATTTTTTGACCCATACAATTTTTAGACTTTTACAAATGTTCAATAAAAAGTCAAAATTCAAAAAAAATCTGGCCAAAATAAAATATAAATACTTCTCTTTAAATATATTATAATTGATCATCTATGTGATTACACTTTCTTTTCCATTTCTCCTTCTCCTGTAGCGAGTTAGAAAGAAAAAAATTCACTAGTCTTCTCATTTTTGCCTGGCTATAGGAGTACCTGTGCTGCTAAAATCATAGTTTGGTCCCGAACTTTTTCAATTCATTAAAAGTATGGTCTTTTAAGGTGGATCCATCAAATATATAGTGGTAGAAACTGAAATCTTTTTTCTTCACCCATAAAAATGAAATTTTAGTTGATTATGTTTTTGCCATATCCTATTTATAAACAACATAAATGGTTTTCATCGTGAAAATGTTAATTTTTTTAATTTATAGTTGGAGGCAATTTTTGACTCACCTGCCAACCCAATGCAAGTGAAACCTGACTTCGTTATTGGGGTTCAAGTTGATCTTTTTTTTTTTTCCTTGCCTTAGCTCAACGGGGAAGAGGGGAAAAGGAAAAGGAAAAGATTCCTGGGAATTGATCCCTTATACATCATATAGGAGTAGGAGTTGCAACCACTAGAACATGTCTAAGTTTTGATTGGCCTTCTTTTATTAGGCTGATTTGGTTGGCATTTAATAAATGGGTTGGATTTGAAAAATCTAACTTGACTAATTGGACAAAGACAAGCAAATGCGTGCTAAAACTCAATCTTTTTACTAGTGTTGATAATGACTTCGGATGTAAAAGGGCACGGCTAAGGTCCTTTCATGCATCATAGGTTTGTATTCAAACTAAATTTAGTTGATATGTTAGGACACGAACCCAACTGTAATCTGACTCCATTCAAGACCTATTGGGTAATGTGGGGTTTAAGGTTGACCGTTCTTTATTACTGAGTAACCTTGGTTGGCATATCTACCCACGTAATAAATGGGTTCGATTCGGCAGATTTAACTTGACTAATTGTAGAATGACATGTGGACACAGGCTAAAACTTAATCTTTAAATTAAATGTTCAGATTATTAACCTTCCAAAAAAATTATTACCTTCCAAAAAAATATTAACCTTTCAAAAAAAAAAAGTTCATATTGACTAGGGATTGACTAGGGATGTCAATGGGTAGGGTTGTCCTTCCATGATAGATACACATCCAAACTAAATTTACTTGGTATGTTTGGACCCGAACCCAAACCCTAGCTGTAATCTGATTACATTCAAATCTAAATGTATTAATGTTATAGTAAAGATTTTAATACCCATAACTATTTTGCAAAGGTCTTCAACCCAATAATAATAATAATAATAATAATTTTCCTGAACATCTACCATCTACGTTATGGCTTCTTTCAAGTTTACTTTCTCATAAGATCATATCAAAATTTAATATTTATTTATAAATGATTTATATGATGCATGATATTTTTAAATATATCATTCAACTATGATTTTCGAATATAAATCACACTAAACTCAGACCTGTCCTAAAAGTAGATTTGTTTCAGATTTCTTTTGTGTTGAACCTTTGGGTAAGTAGGCAATTAGAGAGAATGTTCTCCCATGAGCAAACTCCATACATGCATTCTAACCTTGTCGAGACCACTTAGATGCAAGTGTATCAATTGGAGGATGGCAATGGAAAGGTCTCCATGGATGCAGTTGCTGACCATGGATTTTCGCTAGAGGGGGGCGGATGAAGGTCAATTGAAATAGAGATCTAGTAATAATTGCAAACTATTATTTTGATTTATTTTTTCACATTAATAGTGGCAAATGAGAACTGGGGCCCATGATGGGTTTTTGGTGGGTTAGGGTAAATTTGCAGTGGGTTTCCTTGCAGGGGTTTTCAAAAAGAAAGAGAAAATGAAAATTTCAATGCAATTGCATGTTTGGCAGCATGCGAAGTTGTAAAACCAGAATCAATATCCGAACACCTGAAACTAAGGAATGTAGATGTGGACTTTTTATGTTCCAGTGTAGGGAAGCCGACCAATGAAATGTGGTTCTGTAAATTTATTTGTGAAGAGTTGTAGAAGTTGCAAAACTGCAAAATCAAGACCCAAAGAGTTACAACGAGGCTCTATGGACGTCGGTTTCTATGGGATAATGAAAAAAAGCAAAATCAATGAAATGGGCTATTAAAATCAGTCCTCCTAATCCAACTACTATTACCAAGGAAACATAAATCATTGGGAATTAAGTTTGGGGATGATTCTTTCTTCTATATCTTTGCAATATAGATGACTTTTGAGTTTTCAAGAATTGCTACCTTGAGTTTTTCAAAATCGTTGGAAACGGAGAAGGGGTGTGTGAAATCTCTACCTTGACTTTTTCAAAATTACTACTGATTTGCACTTCGATGGATTGGGTATCACCAATCGACGGAGAGTGGCGTGGGTTCAATTTGAGGGTTTTTGAATGTAGGGCTGGGGCACTATAGGTTTATAGTTATGGGTCGTAATATGGTGGCGTGGGAGAGTATTTGAACTCGGGGCCTCAAGTTTAATGACACTATAAACTTATGAGATTTAATTCAATGGTAAGTGAAGGATCAATGGGGCTAAATTTGGGCATGACGCTAGATCACAAGATAACGAGAGTATTAAAGGGGTTGCACTGCTGTCATCAAAGAAAAAAAAAAGTGGGCCCCATATAGCTAGTCCGCATATTGTTGATAGAAGAGATCAAAGGCTTGTATACATCCCTATTTTAACCCTGGCAAAGGATTGAGTTTGGGCTAACCATCTCAACCCAAGTAATAAATAGCTTGAGGGGTCTCACCAGTTAAACTATCAATTGATTGAGTTTTGAGCGGTAAATATTGAGGATATTATGGTAAGTACTCACATATGAACAAAAATTAATTATCACCAACAGGGTCAGAATAAAAACTCCCTGCTATTTCGATCGAAACGAACAAAATTAATTATTATGGTAAGTATCCACATATGAACACTATCACCGGCAAGGCTACTTTCAAGGACCAATCCTAGTTATTTATGTGGAATAGAGGTGTCTCACCAGTTAAACTATCAATTGATTGAATTTTGAAGGGTAAATATTGAGTACATACATTTTAGATTGACAGATTGCCCATTTCAAGTAGTTTGAATCTCCAACAGGTGTTATCCATGGTAGAATCCCACTCTCTCACCTGAAGACAAAATTCTTCTTCAATTTCTTTCCATATTTTGGTTAACCACTGGAAGGCCTGGCTGTATCCAGGACAATAACACTCTTCTTATGGAAACCCTAGAAAGGATTGACGACCCATAAACGGCCAAATGTAGAAAGTACATGACTCAAAAGTGCGTTTCGCAAGACTACTTATACACGTGCAATACATACGAGATACACACACCCTCCAAGAGCCGAACCCAACATAAACCCAACCTGGTCAGCTGTGTTAAGCCCACCATCGATGGACTCCGGTTAGAGAGAGAGAGAGAGAGAAAACAAGAGAGAGAAACAGGAAAAAAAACCCAGAAAGAAAGAGAGAGAAAGAGAAGAAGACGAATCAGAAGCAGATAATAAGAACCGTTGCCTCTTCTCATGTCTGCAAATACAGCAACAATCGAACGGCGAGATGAAAAAACGCTCCCAAAACCCTAGAAATCGGAATCTCCCGTACGGAAACCCTTGCGAGAAAACCCCCCAAACCGGGCAGATCCATGGAAAACGGAGGTTTTCAGATCCCGTGGCGGAATTTGCAGGAGGCTGAGCAGCAGCTCCACCAGCTAGATAGCGGTCTGCGGAGTTTCTAGGGTTGGGTTTTGGGTTTTGTGTTTGTTTGGGTGGTTTTTTAGGGTTTGGTTTTGGTGATTCGGGTCGGGAGGGATGGGTATCTCGGAGGGGTTGGATGCTGGGGCGGCGGTCGATAGCAGCGTCGGGACGATTGTTTGGGTGCGGCGGAGGAACGGGTCGTGGTGGCCGGGGAGGATTCTGGGGTCGAACGAGCTTTCGGCTTCTCATCTCATGTCTCCTCGGTCTGGCACTCCTGTCAAGCTTCTCGGAAGGGAAGATGCCAGCGTGTGAGTTCTCTCTCGAGCTATTTCTCTCTGTTTTTGTTATGTATAGCTGCTCCTTTTGGTTCCAAAAGCCTAATTATTATTTGATCATTGTTAGATTATGTTTTGGTCTGATAATGTAATCTGCCTAATCCTCCCAAAGTTTGATTACTGCATGTATTTGCTGTTGATTTTTTTTTCTCTGTACATGTTTTAGTCATCTGGCTTGTAGCTTATTTTATGGTTTTTGGGTTTACTTGAAGCTGAAATGTTGTGGGGTTTTTTTATTTTTTATTTTTGTGTGTGTGTGTGTGTGTGTGTGTGTGTGGGTGCGCGCGTGCTGAGTGTGTTGGGTTTATTGGGGATTTACTAATTGGGTTTATTTGTTTCTCTGTTTTTTTTTCTATAAAAAAAATGAAGGTTGGTTTGGCTAGTACACAATTTGATTTGTTGGTAAAAATTTTCATTTTAAGTGCTATTATTTATTTCAAGTGGATTTGAGTAGGTTAAAAGCTCTTTACCCTATCATTTTTTAACTAGCTTAGTTTATGTTGTGATCCCACGGGGGAAATAGGACTGGTGTTCCTATCCCTATTAGATAATAAGTTTTTGTTGGTAAGCCTTCTGATTGATCTTGCTCTGAAATTCTACTTAGTGGTCTAAATGGCTTTACCAAAAAAAAAAAAAAAAATCTAAGTGAAAAAATTTGTTAACTCAGCAATGGAAACACTGATTTATCACTGTTCCATTAACTTGCACAAAATTCTACTTTCTTCTTTTTTAAATTTCTTATATAATCTTTTTTCTCCTTGGGGATATGGAAAGCATACTTTAGATATTTGATCATTCACCCTTGTTTTTATTCAGGGATTGGTACAATTTAGAGAAATCTAAACGTGTAAAGGCATTTCGATGCGGGGAGTTCAATGACTGTATTGAAAGAGCTGAGTCTTCACAAGGCATCCCGATAAGGAAGAGAGAGAAATATGCACGCCGAGAAGATGCTATTCTTCATGCTCTTGAGCTTGAGAAGGAGCATCTCGAAAAGAACCAGCAGAAATTAGTTGCTGCGTCTACATCTACTTGTATTGGCAACAACAGCTCTTCTCCTGCAGAAAATCACCCAAGGTGCAATGCTGCGAGGGATCATCGCAAATTTGTGAATGTGAAGTCAGAGATGATTTCCAAGAGACGAGATTCATCACATGACCGAGTCGGCATGGGTAATCCTTCACATGCTCAAAATGTCAGATACTCAAAGCAAGCAAGATGGGAGGATGATAATTCCGAAGCTATACCTCGAATGAGAGGCTTGCAGGATTTTGGTCTCAAGATTGCTCAGTCAAAGGGGAAGTTTTCAACAACTGTTGCTTGTGAGAGTTCTCAACAACCTGTTTCTGTGGATCATCTCCATGTTACTCCTTGTGCTGTGAATAACGCAGGGATTTCCGGTCATACTTATAACATAAACAATTCTTTGATGATAAAAAGGAAAAGATCACAGAGTGGTATGATTGATGAATCCCTTGTTAAAAGACGTGATAGGCGCCGCCCCCTTGTTCAAGTATTACAGAGCAGTGCAAAATTGCCTGTGTATGAGTCCTTGAAATCTGATGATGATCCTGCATCCATTGCTACTCACAAACAGAAGGAAAACATGGGTATGAGTTACCGGGCAAAAAGGAGCAGATGTGTCTATTTGCCATCTGAATCAATTAATGGTTTAGATCGCTCTGAATTTTCTTCAGAACAGATGCATATATCCCCTTCTAATTTTGGAATGGATGATCTTCACCCTGGTTCACAGTCAGAGGAAAATACAAGTTCTGGATTGATTGAGGCACAAGAATCTGATTCATCTGAGGAGACTGGCACGGAACCTGGCATGGAGGAAGACACAGTTGGATTTTCAGGTTAAATTCTAACATTTCTCTCAGTCACTTTTTTGTTGCTTAGCCTTGTTTTCTTTTTCCGAATATGTTGCATTACTTAAGTTGCTTTTTGGATTGTTCTAAATGCTATTTCTATGCTTCTGTGGATTAGGGATTGGGATTGTCACATGCTAATTCTGTGCAATTTGGATTGAGATTGTACTGCTTGCTTTATGTTTGGAAAAATAGACTTGCATTTTTATTTGTTTGGAGCCCATGGGTGTCACTATTTATGCAGCATTATATTCGCTTTACTATTCATTTGAGCCTATGTTGATTTTGTTAACGTTATTTAAATTCTTCATCATATGCACATAGCCACTGGGAAAAAAAAAAAACCTTCATAGAAGGTGTAGAGAAACCCATCTCCATAATGAAGGCTTCACTTAGAATCCGCTTTTGTCCATAATATGATGGACATTGTATAAACAACCATTAAAAAATAAAGTTGTGAAGCTGGTATGCAAAGCCACTAGAAACAACTTTGAAGGAGAGTAGAGAAACCAGTATACATAATGAAGGCTTCACTTGGCAACACTCATTGAATAACAAAGTCATGAATCTCTGCTGTCAGACTAACAGATTGCAATCCCTCCCTGCTCTAAGGTCGTTTCATGTTCAAGACTACCTTCCATGAATAAAGGAAGGAGCATTTAGTTTTTGAGATACTCCATGGTGGCAAAAACCACTGTTTCAATCAGGCTTTTACTTTCTCGACGACCTTTAAAGGCCAAAAAATAAAAAAAAAAGAAAGAAAAAAATGAGGCTTTTACTTTCTTGACATCCTTTAAAGTTAGATCTTATCTTGTTTCTATGATTCTTGAATATGTTGTCGATTCTCGAGGGACATAGTTCTTGAAAAACCGATGGAGACCTTATAATCCTTGTTTGTAATTTCATAATGGTTTCCTAGGATGGGACTTTGACAAAAGGAAGGAAAGGTCAAGGGTGAAGAACTCAAATCTATGGTTGACATAACCTTTTCTTGTATATCTAGATTCATTTTCATTGGAGCAAGGTGGAGAACTATTTTTTTAAGGATGGATAGAAACATTTGTGAAGGGCATACTGGCCACCCTTCAAAATGATATGTTGGTTTCGGCGATACATATCAAGTATTAGTGCGAATTTTATTTGAGGTAAAAAAAAAAGTCCAAAAAAATGTCTAAAGTATTAGAAAATGTTGGATTTTAGTATTTTTAGTATTAGCAACTAAAATAAATTTAGATATGGGCCCTTCAGTGTCATTCAGGTCATGTGTACTGGATGATTTTAGAAGAACAATACTGATGCATTTGTTCACCTATATTCTTGCTACTCAGGCATTGAAAATGGCAACCTAATAAAATGTTTATGGACAAATAATTGATTAATATTTAGTTTTAGTACCTATGTAGTATCAGTAATCATGTACAATGTAGTATGCTGCATACCGTTGCTTAGTTACTATATAGGTCTTGCTTAGATCTCAGGGAGTCATATGTTAAGCAAATAGATATAAAACTGAAAAACAATATGGAAGTGACCTAGGTGAGCCACTTGATTAAATACAATGATAGATTTTGTAATAAAAATTCCCATTTAAAAAAAATTCAAAAATTCAAAACAAATGTATGATTTTTAAAAACTCAGTATGCTTAAAAGTATCCATATCCAAAAGACTGATCTACTGAAAAAAAAAATAAGGAAGTGATTTATGTGATCAATTTATCAGGAAAATGATTTTGTAAAGGGACTCCAAAAATCCGAAAATAAATCTGTGAACATTAACAAATTTAATCGTAGTTCTTACATCTAGGAAATTGATGTTTGAAACGTGAGTCTGCTCTAAGGAAATACTAATGAATTTGTCTATGTGGGCAAGGTTTTAAAAGAAGCATTTTGTTTTATATACGAGGATGTCTACATGAAGCTTGGGTGTTTTCAAAAGCAAAAACACCCCTTCAAATAACGAATGAGAAGAAGATAGGAGTTAATGAGGACTGAGGAGTTGATGAGATGGCAGGAGTTGGCATTGTTATCTCTTTTTAAGAAACTAATTTACTATCATTAAGGATAGGGAAGTCTGCTTCCAACTTTTTCTCTTTCATTAAATGCAACAACTGTGTATCCTCCCATATCTTTTCCCCATATGCTTGATTTGTAGCATTTTGTCATTCAATGGTTTGATTTTAAAAATGGGCCTATATATGCAATCTCATTTTCAACTATTTTGCGATAGATTTGTAGAATTTCATCATTCAATGGTTTGAATTTTAAATGTTGGCCCACGTACGTAGTCTCATGCCCAACTGTTTTGAGATAGATTTGTAGCATTTCATGTTTCAATGGTTTAGATTTCATAAGTGGGACCACATTTGTAGTCTCATGCCCAAGTCTTTTGAGATAGATTTGTAGCATTTCATCTTTCAATGGTTTAGATTTTATGACTGGGACCACATATGTAATTTTATATCCAACTATTTGGCCCTAAAAAGGGGGCCTTTTTTTCCCAATTATTTTGAGATTTGTAAGCCTTAGAGAAAGGAGAGAAAAGAAGAGAAAATCTAGGATGGAGTTATCAATAGTTGCATTTAAAGAAGGAGAAAAAGTCTCCACTGGCCTCTCTCACATTGGATGTGAGATTGGGGCAGAAATGCCCCTTTGTTAGGAGGGGCTTTTGTTAGAATTCTTCTTTATATTTATATATATATGAAAATTACCAAAGCTTCATGAATATTTATGGGAAACCCTCACTTTCCTAGGAAAAAAATGGAAATGGCCCAAATAATTCTTTATGAGCAAAATAGATTCTCCAAATATTCATTATGAAAAAAATTGAGCTCATTCCTATCCAACGAAAATGAAAATGGCCTGAAAATTTCGGTCAAATTCGAAATTTTCTTTTTGTAATGGTAACCCTCATGCTATATGCGTTGTGCGTCAACATTGAGTCTTTGTATGGAATACCGGTTCCTCAATTTTTATCTTGTGGAATATAAATTAGAAAGAACACCTTGAGGAGCGTTCTCCTTGCAAAAGAATGTGAATAAGTGGGTTTTGGGGGTTTAAAGGAGTTACCCAATACATATGTAAATGGTGATAAATGCCATTTATTGGTTCTATATATTGGCTGCCACAATATGATATTATAGGTCGCTTTTTTATCCTTGTTTCTGATAATTGGTCATCATTTGCACTCTAACTAATCTTGGATATGTTTCTCTAATCAGCTGGGTGATTCTGTAGCATTCTTTGAGGCTTGTTTTGCTTTATTCTGCATGATAATAAGGTCTCCGGCCTTGGAACTTGGGAAAGGGGGAAAAACAGCCAGACAATTGGAATCGAACCCAAAAAATCACAGGGAAGCCTAAAATGTTGTCCAGAAAGGTTGCTAGGTGGGTTCTGGTTACTTGGTGGAGACAGCCTTCCCTTGGGATTTCTTTTCTTCCCAAAACTGGAAGAAATTAAGTCATTCTCATCCAAAGTCTCTTGATTTTTCCGAAGGGAAGCTACCCAAAATGGCTGGAAGCTGCAGTCTAAAACTAAACCTGCATTCATCAAGCCGTTAGGCTATGTTGTCTTGCAAGTGGTAAAGTAATCTAGCCTTCAAAAAATTAATTTTACCATGTTTGGTTTGGTCAACACAAATGGGAAAATAAAGTTTCAGCTTTAAAAAAGTTCACTTTTACTATACCGGACACCAAAAATATTTACCTCATAAAAGACAAGTAAGTGGTTACTTTGCCAGTTGTTGACATCTCGGATTCTTTACCTTTCTTTACCTCATGAAAACAAATGCATCTTTACTTTACCAAAATGTGTACTTCACCTTTACCTTTCCATTGATTTGACATTTATTTAGCTTACTTTATCAGTAGATAAAACAAACATGTGCAGGTCTTGATGGGTTTACCTCTCTAAAACAATGATTACCCTAAATAAGTTATGATTTTTTTATAGTATATAACTTTTTCACTCATTGAGGGTGTGTTTGATTGGACTTACGAAAGTGCTTTTTAGGCTTTTAGCTTTTAAAAAAAAGCCAAAAGCCCATAAAAATTTGTTTGGTTATTATACTTTTAAAGGCACTTTTAAAAAGGCAAAGTTGAAAACCGACTTTTAAGAAAAGCAACCCGCTCTGTGTTTAGAACCTGATTATCACTTTTGAGGGAAGCCGAGGGAAACCATCTGTGGGACCGAAACTTGTTTGTTTGTCTGTTTGTTTCCCCCTGTTATTTTTCTCATGGGACCGATGCAGGCATATTCTTCTTTCTTCTGCCAGAGACACCTTGGAAACCTACCACTTTCCTTTCCCTCCTTATTTTCTCTCCATTTTTAACTCTTTGGCACTCAGAGAATCCAAATTGCATACGTAGAAACTGGTCAAAAGAACCCAGTTGAAAGAAAGATTTGGTGAATTCAGTTTCATAATTTCATATCTGGGTCATGACCTTTTGGGTTCTCATAAATCCTGATCTTTGGATTAGAGACACCATGGCAAACCCTAACTTGATGTAGGTTGTTAATGATCTGCCAATAGCAGCATGCAGGTCTTATTCTCAAGCAAACTGAACTGCTTCTTGGTGGCCGTTAAGGTTATGGGACATTAACACCCACTCATCCTTCTTGTCCCATAACACCCACTCATCCTTTCTTTTAGTTAAGGCAATTGCAGAATATTTCAGATGTATATTCCATGGGAGGACAGTATGAATCAGTTCTGTTTTTGGGCTGTATGTGGGGCTCAGATATGTGGTTTTGGGGTATTTCTTATTTGTTCTCCATGGCCGAATATTTGGAGTACACAAAGATTTGAGAAAATACAATGTTCGTGTTTTTCATTTGAACAACTTCATTCTAGATTAAGACCTCAATTTCTTCTTGTTTTATATGTGTATTATAAAAATATAATATATGGCTATTATATGCTAAATGCTAATTTTTATCATGTCCCACTCAAACAATCTTGCATGCTTTGGCTGTTGAAAAGCACAGGCTAACCAAACGAACCCTAAGGAGCCCTAAAGACATTTCTTTTAGGCTTGATTTTTTCAGCTTCTTCTTTGGACTTCACCTTCTCTCTGTCTGTTTTTTTTTTTTTTTTTGAAAAGATTCTCTCCATCTTCATCCATTTAGTAGTATATACATATGACCCATGCCCCATGAAAAGTTTGTGTACTTCTTGTTCAAACATCTGAATGTGTGCGATAAAGTAAATGTGACCTTTATTCTAGGTTTGTTAATTTTTAATTTACCACTTAAGAGGTAGATATTAACTTCTTGCAAAAAGAGCATCAGCCACCAAACTGCATGTGTGCATACACATCCATATTCCATTTTACTGATCAATGAGTAGGGCAAATCACAAATGATGATCCCATCTTGCAACGTGTTGCATAACCATGATGTGTTTTGTGTGCACGCTACAATTTAGTAGCTTAAATGTACGAGTTAGCCATCAAGGAGGGATGGATGTTTTGTTTGGTGACTGGTGGACTTGCTTCAGTTGGAGGAGATCATCAATCTAAGATGGGTTAAAACAATTAATGTGAATCTGAGATCTACAGGTAAAGGGACCCTTAAATGTCATTGGTTGGTGTTATACAGGCATTTCCCTATTGAGAATCTTGGACAAGAGCAAATGGCATAGTGGAAGTCACTATGACAACCTTGATGTTGTGGGTACAAATCATGTTATCAATAATAAATATATATTATTTACACTTATATATATTTATATTTATTACACACGCACACACATATATATGAAATTTGTTTCCCTCGTAACTGATGGAGACAGATAGCTTGTAAGATGTTTTTTTTTTTTTAATTTTTAACCTTACATTTTGAGATCGGTTCTATTTTGTTTTGGAATTCCTTCATGTGTGGTATTGATCATATTCATTGCTTAACAAATAATCCCACATGGCATCTCGTTTCATTGGCAGGGTAGCTTTGTAGCGAACTCAAGGCTTTAATGCAGCTAATGACTATATAATATGGAAAATAGGGGCTGAGACCCTACCATGGTTGACCATGTTAGAAGGGGATAATAAAGATAAGCACATGCTTAACCTTCACATTCACAAGAGGGTATTATTAAGTCTTAAGATCTAATAGAGATAGAATAGTGTCCAAGAATTGTGCATAGTGTGGGCGGATGTCAACCTATGTCCATGTGTAGGCCTCATTAAAAACATTGTAATTGATTCCTTCTTGAACTCTCTCTATTTTTGTTTATGTAATTAAAGAAGATCATATATTTGTCATGAAAGATGGAGAAACTTTTTGGTGATGACTTTGAAGGCTGGAACCTTGAATAGACTATTAAAGACTGTTTGCACCTGTTTGAAGAGATATAACAATATCCCTTCCATATTTTGTGAAAATAATGCATTTGTAATTATTTTATAGCATATCCATATGAATTCTTGTTCAACTGGTCGACTTGAGAACCTTTTCCATGCAGTAAAGCATCTTATTTCGTCTAGATCTTTTTCAAATTTTCTATTGATGGTGATAGCTAAAAGATCACATTGGTTTTCTATGTTTTTCCTCCTAAATGGTTTATATATTTGTGTTATTTAATTCTGTATGTATTTGCCAACTATAATTTCTATTGTGATTAGATAATTAGATCTTATTTCTCACCAGTCATATTCTGTTTCATTGGTTGTTTCTCAGATCCTAGGAACGTAGGAAGATACATTCAAGATGTAGACCAGGAGGAGGAGCCTTTGTCCTTTCATCCTAATGAACAAACTGCATGGGTAACTGCTGATATGGGGGGATCAAAATGGCAATTAAAAGGAAAACGAAACAGTCGCAATGTATCGAAGCGAACCATGGAGGCGATGGATGGAAAAGATTCTGCTGTTAGAGTTTATAAATGCAATGGCTCCATTGATGAGTCATGTTATGAAGAGAATGTCATTACTCCAAGATCAGTTCGACCAGATAGTGAATGGGCTGTTGGACGAGGTAACTATGCTTATGAGGAAGGTGATTTGATTGAAAATGAGTCTGTGCAAACTCTTTACCCACTAGCATTCACATCATCTTCTAGAGATCAAGAGAGAAGAAAACACAGCATTAACGGTTTGTATGAAGATTCCCATGTGGTACCTTCGTCAATTTGGCAGGGCAATGGACTATCTCGAGGAGGATATTGGGAAGATCCCGATGAGTGCTACCCGCGTTACACTCACCGTCGTGATAATGGGATGGAATCCATGTTGGTAGATGTGGATTTAAAGGTGCAAGCTAGCTACCAAGGAGAGCGTGTCCCATTGGTCTCTTTGATGAGCAGGTTAAATGGTAAAGCAATAATAGGGCACCCTATCCAAATAGAGCCAACTGAAGATGGCTACTCTGACAGTCTTCTTGCCACAAATAATTTTGGTCAAGAACCCCTTGATGTTGATGGGAACACAGGACTCTCACCGGTTTGGACAACGGCAAGGAGGACAGCCATGTATCGGGTACCTCGACCTCGTCCATCATCGTTAGGAGAGGAGGTAGACCCTCTTCCAAACTCATATATTGACATCAAACCTCAAGTTAGAAAACCACATTCCATTCATTTGAATCATAACATGCGATTGATGAAGAAGAGCTCGTCTCATGGACGCCGGCCACTGCCAGAGAAGAAGTTTCCAAAGAAGTTATTGAAGAAAATAAGCTTATCTAATCAGAAAACAAGGACTCTTTCATCTATTGCTATTGAACAAAAGTTCAGTGGAGAAATTGGAGAATCCAAATTTGGTGACAGGAATGGGGATGTAGATGGGTCCCTTAAACTCAAAGAGGAAGTGCCTTCAGTGACATGTGTTCCTGTGAAACTGGTATTCAGTAGAATACTGGAAGCGGTTGGAAGGCCATCATTGAGAGCAACTACTCTTGAGGCAGAACAGAAACAATCATAGGTATCGCATGACATGTTTCTTGGGATTCACACTCTCCAAAACACTGATGATCTACCCTGTAGTTGCTTTATACAACAGCAATATTTGGTTACTGGATTCGGAGTTCCAGGGCAACTATTGACCATTTTGAGCATTAAAGGTGAGTCCTCATACTCTATTTGTATGATATTGTGATATTATTCCATACTCTAGAAATGCATTATAAATAACTAAAAATAATCATAACAAAAAAGAAGCAACGTGACAGTCAGCCTTACCCTCATCCAATTTAATATTCTGATAGATCATTTTTTTTTGCGTTAAAGACTACAATTGCTTCTGGAAGAGTGAGAAACTCGATTAGTTGGTTTGTGCAGATGTTTTATGGAGTGCATATCCTCTCTCAAGTGAAATACAAGAAGAGGATTGAGCTTTTCTTTGGGTGGACTACAAGGGGTGGACTACCTGCAAATTGTAGTATGTTAGCTTGTTCCAATCCAGGCATTTGATAAATACAGGAAAACTTTCTAGAAGATGACCATGTAAACTACTTGGAGGTGGTGTCTCTGTGCATCGTTGTATTGGTATGTTGGAGTCTATATAAGGGAAACAGGGTTCCATGACATGAGAAGGGAATTTGTTAATGTATGTTTTAAAAATGGGGTATGTCCCTTTATAATGAACTGATCTTGTGATCACATTTAAATATTGAGAATAGCTCTGATAACTTAGCCATAAAAAGGTGCTTTTCTTGATTATCTCTGGTGGGAATGTTTACGTTTTTCTTGTGGTTAAATAGATACAACAAGCTTAGTGAAATGTGTTGAAATATATCTATTGATATGATGTGGGTGTGTTTGAAGACTAAATAGCTTATTTGGAATTTTAGAAGCAGAGGCAAAGCCTATAAACAAAAAAAGTGGTTTTCATGCTAATTTCTTAATGAGATCTTATTCATCTAAGCTGATAAGAGATAAAAATGAATGGTTTTACTTACTTTCACCCTCATAATGACTTCTAATGTCCAGTTCATGCCAAGAGTGTTCTCTCAAATTTTTATTGTTAATTACATATACGAATTAGTTACCATTATTTACCCAAAAATATATGAATTTTTTATGTGCCCAAATTTATTAAGTGTGTTTCACTAATTATAGTTGAATAAATTCCCAAATAAAGGAAAAGTTTCAAAATATACTACTAAGTCTTATTTTTTCTTATTTTTAGATAAAATTTAGAGTAAATGACTGGCTCATGTTGTCAACGAATGATTAAGAAAGTATTATATAGCAATATTATTTATAAAATTCCAAATAAAATTAATATAAAAAATAATATTATACTTTTACCTTATTTTTCATAAGTTGTCTCCAATATCTTAATTATAATTTCAGTTTTACTTTGGAACAAAATGACTAAAAAAAATCAAATCATAGAAAACTCTATTCATTTAATAAAATATATCAGTTAAGAAACTATGATGTAACTTGAAAACCAATGGTTGAAATTTTTGTTGTGCGTAAAACTTCTAAATGTATGCTGAAAGTGTCAATGGAGAAAATTAAAAAGGATGCGGCAGGAAGGAGAACACACATTTGTCGTGTCATTTGTCACACACATTTGTTGTCATTTGTCAAGCATAATATACTCATGTAAGGCGGTTTTCATGTTGCAAAGCAATGTTCTATTTTATTTTTAGGGTTGCAACAGATGAAAAATGTGATGCACAACATGTGCGACTAATGAGGTGCGCTTAAAGGTTGTTCCAACATTTTTCGAGCCTGTTTGTTTTAGGAGTAAAATAGAGAAAAATAAATTCAAAATCAATAAAGAATAAAATATGATTGGGTTATAATGAATTTTTGTTTTTAGTTATTTGATAAGAAATTATTTTATTTTTTTTATAAAAGTAGATATTTTTTGTAATTTAGTGGGTGCTTCTTTGATTTTTTTTTTAAAGAAGGGGGAAATTTTGATTTTTTTTAAGAAGGGAAAAATCTGAATTCAAGCTAAATATTTAAATTTCAAATTTCTTCCATTCTTTAAAAAAAATCATCTGCACCAACCTTTCATAAATTCCAGTTATTGTACTCACCCGAGAGTGCAATGGCCTTATTAAACACATGGGTGGAGCCCACTTTTGAAAAGTGGAAACTGCTTGCACATACCAACATCTATTCTGGTGATCAACATATCAATTATTTACTCAAATTGCTAATATGGTAACCGATGGATTAACTATCTTGAACATGTGATCAACTTTCTTTTTCTTTTCCATGTGATAGAAAGAGGGGGAGCCATTCATCAGATAATTCGTTCTGGAGTTCATGAGTAGGGGTGCTCATGGGTTGGGCTGGGCCGAGTTGAGCAAAGCCCGGGCTCGGCCTGGATTAATATCCTTAAGACCATGCCTAGCCCAATCCTGACGTGGGCCATAAGTGGCTGGCCTGGGCCCATGCCTATATAAAATCTATTAAGATGGAGCTTGGCGCATATATTAATCGAGCTTAGCCTTATTTGGGCCTGATTATTAAACACGCTTAAACTGGTCCCTGGTGGCGGCCAACATGGATGGCTATTATGCACAAATTCTTATTTATACACATGGTCATGTCTAAATGAATCCATCTAAAATGAAAAAAATATTTATTAAAAGTGATTATAATTTTCATATAAAGTTATCTTTTCTGCTCTTTGAGTTTATATTGCTTCTATTTTTAATAAAAGCATAAGACTTATTAACAAAACATAATTACGTTGGTGCAACCAATAGATATCTGTCTAGTACAAATTAGTTAGAACGAATATTGTCTGCTTTTTAATAGTGTTGTTTGATAAATAATTTTTAAAATTTTTACTATGAAGATTTGCATGTAATATAAAAAGTGTAAGAAGGGGCAGTTACAATTTAATCCACCCATTCGAGGCTGACCAAGTTTAGGCTTTGTAGTCAAATTGGTTGGAACTAGCCGGTGACCAAGAGATGTTGCTGAACTTCATCTCAGTATCGAAGTCAATAAGTCACTGCTATTAGTGGTTTCAGAATCTGGCCACCACCTTGAAATTATAATTGATTCTCAGGCCGACCTTTCCCTCATATGAACCTTTGTTATAATGTTGCTTTTGTGTTTAGTGATCAACTTAATGGTGGCACACTAAAATTGCCTTTAACTTATTTAGATATAGTGAATTCCTTTGTTATAATGTTGCTCGTGTTTTGTGATCAACTTAATGGTGGCACACTAAAATTGACTTTAAATTATTTAGATATAGTGAATACAATGAATGTTAGGTCTGATAAACTCTTTGGATTTTTGAAATGTGGACTCCACCAATGTGTTTAACCAGGGCGCTGCACCCTCTCCAACTATGGCAAAGGATTTTTGAAGTGTGGACTTCACCCATGTGTTTAAGAGGGGCTCTGCGCCCTGACCGACTATTTTAGTCCTTTCTTTGCTTACAATTATATTTTTGGAAATGAAAAAAAATCCTTTTTAACAAGCTCTTATTTATATGTTTATCAAATATGCTATTATGAAATAAGAGCTTTTCTTTTGGATTTTATAAAAAATTAAACATAGATTAGAGCTTAAAAATTAATGCAATATGTAATGTGTTCTATACCTCGCAATATGGTGGGGTGGCCCATCTTGGGGTAAATTGCAAGCAGAAATCCAATGCATTTGAGGTCTGTGGATAAATATGATTTGAGAGCAGATTCTCTATTGCCTTATTGTACAGGACTGTGAGTGAACCAATTACAATTGGCCCACGTATTGAGCAGTATCTGAAACTTTGACTGTATTATCATCTCATGGGCCAGCGGCACTCAGATTTCCCGCGAGTCTAGGTGTCATTGGACATGTGCACAAAAGAACTGTCATTTCTACCTAAAACATGCATCCAAGTGCCTGGGCAATCACTCACATATGTATTTAATCTGAGAAACATGACTGACATTATCAAAACAACAGTCAAGGCGGGTATATGTAGGTAAAACTGGGTTGATGGAGAGCTTAATACGCATAAAAATTGGCTTGACCAATGACAAAATAGGTCTGCACTCCAATGGCATCATCAACTTTGAAATGTAAAATGCCTATCCTACATTCATCTCCAATTTGAGGTATGTATCAGTCCTCAGATTTTACTTCACAAGACCAATCTTTATGTTTCGCTTGGATGTCTGGAACGGTCTGGGCAGTTTTTCAGCTCAAGCTAAATTGAATGTTGAAACAATTGCATTTTTTTTAATTCCCCCCTCTCACACTTTTTTTTATTATGATGTGGGCATCTCTGATATTTATAGAGAATCAAAAAGATACTTATAACTTTTCAAGTGATTGGAGCTAGGACGTCAGAATTTTTGTAAAAATAGAATTACTAAAGGTATGTTTGTGCACAGTCCCTCTGCGATAAAACAAATCTTTCTTGGACATGGGAATCTTGGATTCTCTCTTGGCTTGCAAATGTGGCTTTAAGTGGGCAAGATTCTTGGTATTATTGAACTGCACCAAACAGTCATGGAAAGAAGCGCCTAAAAACTAGGCACGTCTCCATCTCTGCAGCATCCGGCATGCACAAAACATGCCCTGAATGTCAAGGGACAACAATACTATCAATGTGAGGAATTTGTAAGATTGCATAAGAAATTTCTAAGATTGTATTAATTATCATGAAGAATTCTGCCAAATAAATAAGCCTTGTTATTCAGAATTATAGCAATCAAAGACAGAATTTCAAATGGCCAGCGGGCAGGGGCCATGATCGGATACCAGCATAAAAAATTTCCAGTCTCCCATAACTCTTGTCATAAATACCTCATTCCCTTTGTTTAGTAGGTGCTAACTCCAGTGAGTTCATAGCTAATGTTCTTCCCAGTAATGGGCTAAAAGTGGATATGCATTGTAGGCAATCGAATATGGATAAGAAATTCTCCCCTCTCATCTCTACTCTAGAGGCCTCTTTCTCATGAATTATTGGGAAAATTGCATACATATATGCCCTTTATTCAGTTCCTAAGACAAGATGACCCCCTTATCTAAGCCTAATTTATTGATGGCCCCCTCTACTATGCACCAATTCTCACCTTGTAGTGAACACACTTTCTTATGGGATTCACTAGCGGTTTCACTCAGAAATGATACTTGTGCATAGTGAACGAGCTCGAATCATCAACCTAACCACTTTACAAATAGTTGATAAGTTTTTATTTTACAAAATAAGTGCAAATTAATCAAACAGCTCAAACTATTTAAATGATTGTCAAACCCGAGGATCAATGACTACCACAGAGGAGGGATTATCTTTATTTTATGATTAACTTGAATCGATCAAAGCTGGGACACTATTTATTTTGTTGGTATGTGGCGTTCCCATGCATGGAGTGAGCCACAAACAACACAACTAAGATGGAGCGTGCCGACTGCTGAACCAATGCGGCCGTTCTTCTCTTCTTTTACTTTGATATCTCCGCCCAAAACAAAGTCTCGTCTCCAATGTGATTTTCATTTACTCCTTGGTGTTTTTACTGTCGTTGTGAAATGTAAAAAGCTATCTGCCTCTTTCTTCAAAAGAGCTGAAAAGCTACCGCGCGCTTCTTCATATCAAATGCGTTAAAATAAAGGATCTCGTTTTGGGAGCCAAGGATAATAATGATGCAGGCATTGGCGGGAGCAGGATTTTGAAATTTGTAATTCCACCCCGACCTCAGACCCACCCCAGACCCAACTCCAAACACCCTTGTTCGAAAATTCTGTGAATTTTTTTTCCTGGATTACAATATATACTCATATTAAAATTTGGATTTTCAAATCTAACGTTAGGATCAAACCAGGGAGCCTCAAAGAACAAATTAGGTATGCCCTGTAAATTCAGGATGAAAGGAGAAGCCCCCCCCTCTGGAAGTTTGAACATGAACTCCTATAAAAGATCATTGTTCCCATGGACCAAAGTTTGGGTTTAACGAGATAAGGGCTAATTATTGAATTTGTCAAATATCCTAACATATAATTCAACCCTTGCATTTTTTTAGTGGGTATTCATGTGTTTTCTTTTCTATCTCAAGTGACCAAGTTTTATTGGAGTAATATTTAATCCAAAGTAAAACAATTAAATGTGAATAATAATTTCTTCAGGGCCAATGCCAATTCGCACTCAAAGGTGTGTAGGTGCGTGAGTATTTACGAAAAAATAATTTCTGGGTCAAACAGATTTAAGAAGCAAAGATGATAATAGATATCAATGGACTCACAATTATAAAAGGACTTAACCTAGTAGATGATTTTCTTGTGCCTGATCATAAAAGTGTCTAGACCCATCTTATATTTTGAGCCCAACCGCTAATTGGGTCTGAGCACCGATCCATTGTGTCCAAACATTCAACAACCATTTACAATATGTTTAACGCATTCTTAATTTTGGGCCGGTGGGTCTAACTTTACCATGGACCAACTGAACCATAGCTGTCCACGACTACACGCCCTGAATTCATTAAGAAGACTACACACCCTGAATTCATTAAGAAGTGAAGGGCACACAGTTTAGTGATCAAGCGGACTACCCATCTAAACCCATATTCTCAATTTATTCAATATTTGCGTTGTCTCTTCGTGGATAGATTCCCGATTTCATCATCAGATGATATATAAATAAACGTAGAGAGAAGAGCGTCTGATACGGCAATTCGCTGAAGAAATTCAAAGAGGTTGGTGAGAAGAGAGCGATTCCACATTGCTTTTATAAACCCTAGCTTTCTCTCGTTCGTGCGATCAAAGACTAGTTTTTTTTTTTTTTTTTGAAGGCGATTGCTTTTTTATCTTTCTGTGTTTGTTCTTGTCGTCTTGCCCTTGTTGGCTTTCAGAACGTTGACTGGTGTCCACAACCACAAGCATATTGCATTTTGCTTGTTCCATCTCTTGCTCCATCTCTCTCTCTCTCTCTCTCTCTCTCTCTCTCTCTCTCTCTCTCTCTCTGTGTCGGCAGATGCTTGGAGCTGGTTTTCTGAAGGTGTGATGGTGGGATTCTTGGCCGATGCAGAAAGTAAGATATTTGGTGGGATTCTTTCGTTTTTGATGATTCTGGGGTTACCTTGTTTTTGGGGCATCTGGGGTGTCAGGGGTTTGGTTTGAATTTATGGGTTTCTGTCGGATCAAGTTATTGCATATTGTGGGGTTAGCTTTCATTTATTGCTGGGTCTGAGATTTGATTGTATGAGCATAGCTGTTGTTTTGTTCACTTGTTTGTTTGGGGATTCAAATGACTGAGAGTTCGTAAAAGGGTAAGCTTTGGATTTGTCAAAAAGTGTAGTTTTTGTAATTCGTTATGGTAAGATTTGAAATTTGAACTTTTTCTCCCCCTTTTTGTTTTAATGCTTTTCACCTCAAATTCATCTTTGCTTCTTCTTCTTCTTTTGTTTTGAGGAAGCTTCTGCACAAACCTGAGATGTTTTGGAAAACAAGTTTGGTTCAAAGGAATTGGTGCTTCTGAGTGTGTGGGTCTCTGTTGACTATGTAGATGCTTTGTATCTGTCTTGGAAAATGTATTTGATTTTTTTTACATGATCTGGAAGGGGTTGTTGGATGAAGCTTTGATGGTCGGCATCTTTATTGTATGGTTGTGGCTTGCTTTAGAATTTATACCTGAATTTTGAATTTTGAATGTAGAGGCTGTTGTTGCGCTTCCTATGTGGTAGGAAGGCACTGATGACTGACACCTAGGCGTCTGTTGCATTGAAGTGGCCAGCTAACTCTTTGGGCAGTTTAAATGAAGGGGTTTATTGGCGATTTTAACAATAATAGCCAGTTTGGGTGAAAGTAGGGAATGGTTAAGAACATTGGAGCGAAACTTCTTTTTGTGGTCGGTCACTTGGATTATTACAAAACTAGCAAAACTCTCTCATCGACCAGTGTTTGTTTGTTTGTTTTTTTTTTTTAATCAGTAACCGTAACTTTTATTGCAAGAGAAAAGTTTACAAAGAGAGAACAAAAAAAAGAAAAAAAGAGTGAAAGAACGCAAAGGTACAACACTATTGTACCCACCTCACAAGACAAAGGTACACTCTCTCATCAACGAGTGTTTTTTAATCCCTCGAATCTGGGGTGATTTGAGTTTTAACTGGCAGGTCTTGAGAAGTGAAGGATCGTGTTTGGATGTCTGACAGTTCCCGGAAGAAATCTTCAATCATTAAATCAATTGCAGCTAGGGTTGTCCCTAGTGCCTCGGGTGTTTTGCTGGGCCTTGTGCCAATGGTGTGCGAGGAATTTGTTCTACACTGGCGCATGTTAATCATTATTGACTTATAGCCATCAAATCACAATTATGGCAGACATGGTTATCATTTAAGGAAATTTCTTTTTGGCAGCATGATTAGTATGCGATATGCACATAGAAATTATGAATTCTTGCTGGAATTACTGATATGGTTGAATTTGAGCTTTGTACCTCTGGAAACTACTTGCATACTCATCAGTGCCTGGTGGCATTATAGTGTATTAGTGATCATTAGACACTTCTGTTGTTCTACTTGATAGCTACTTATTTCCTAAGAACTTTTATTTGTATTTTTTGTCACAGATTAGTGCTCAACAGCGGAGGATCCTGAAAATGTGCACTGCTGAATGATGTGGGCCTTTCTTCTTACCACAAAGACATCTTGTGAAATGGCTAGTTCATAATCATGTATTTAGTTTTATGTGGGACTGTTTACAAGATATTTGAGCTGAATGGGTAAGTTACCTTGGAGCAGTTGGGATGTTGAAATGTAGAATTAGTCATTTGCTGGTTGGACTGTGAACAATTGAGATCAGTGAAACAAGTCAGCATGGCTCTAGGAAGCAGTTGCCAGGATATTCCCGAATCCGAGACTTCAGATTATGATTCATCTATTGCTAGCAATGAATTGGAAAATTTTCAGTTGACTAAATCTATTGTTGGTCCTAGTGTTAAAGCAGCTGTGTCTCCTACTAGTGGAGTGCATGAGCTTCTTGAGTGCCCCGTCTGTACAAACTCGATGTACCCTCCTATTCACCAGGTCTCTCCTTGGTCCTTTCTCCATTCTGATTTCTTGGAGCATGCTTTAACTTAGTCACACACTCGATCATTATGTGTTCTCCTGTGCTTTAACATTCTCCTAAAATATTGTTATGCTTTCTCCTGGTTTGGTGCTCTTTGTAAGTTCATGTTTGACCTTTGTGGGATGTTTTTGTTCTTGTTCACCCAAAACGTCATAGATCTCCCCCACTTCTTTCCTGTCTGTGCATATTGATGTTTAGTTGTTATATAATTAACTGCTATAAAACGTATGTATAAAACATTTCCCATGCAGAACATTGATGTTTTATGGTTTCTCATTATGTTTCTATGAACTTGATATTCTTTTCTCGATCATAGACTTAGATGCCATAAATAATTATCATTGTTAGTATATTGTTGATATTTATTGTTTGTTGGTTCTTGTTTTTGCATAATTGTTCTGACTTGGATAGAGAACTTCAATAGGAACCAAGATTCATTGGTTAGGTTCTTATATCCTGATGCGCAGATTCCTAATGGGACCATCATTGGTGTGAATGCTTTTGATCTGATGGGCTGCAGCTTTGGGTGTGGGATGCTATGAAGTCTTTCAAATTATGAAATCTTTGAATTATATGATCTATCATTTTAATTAGCTGCTTGAAAATAGATGATGCAGGCTAGACCATGGGTCGGCCTGCCCATTGGGCCCAATCCATAGGTCCAACATTCACATCTATTTAATTAGGGATATTATTAAGCAGTTTATTTAACTAGGGTTAATATTAGTGAGTTTCTTATTTTATTTAGTATTATTCCAATATTAGTAAGTATTGTTTCTTAGGGATTAAGCCAATTTCTCTATATAAAGATGTTAGGCATCATTGTAATGCATGCTTATTTTCAATCAATTAAATTTCTCTTTTGAGATTTATCTTTGTTATGATGTTTTTCCTCTTGTGAGGGTGCCGTAGGGCTGGAATCCATTTTTGGATTCGATCAATCCTTTGGGAGATTGCTCTACACTTGATCGGAGATTTGCGGCTGTGCCAATAGATGGTTAAGAAAATAATGGGATAATATTTTTTCCCCTCTAAAATTTGAAAGGTGGCAAGCATATATTAATCACAAACAAATAGTGGGCCAATACTTTGACCGAAAAGGAGCAAAATTGAATGACAATGACTTTCTAAACAAGAACATGTTTTTGTGTTCTTATTTCAGAATGGTCCAGTTATTTCTTTGTTAAAATGGGTTTTTCTTTGACCATGTAATTGCTTATGACTTGTGAAGTTAAGTTTCACAGGCATTCCACTTTTTTGACTACTGATGAGCCCTGTTTTTTGACGCTTGTTCAATGATTGCTGAATCCCCTCCTGTCTTTTCACAATTTGTCACTTGTTTGATGAATGCTAGATACCCTCCTGTCCTCTCAAAAATTTTCACTTGTTTGATGAGTGCTGGATCCCGTCTTTTCAACATTTGTCAGTTGTTTGATGAGTGCTGCATTCTCCCACCCCACCCAAAAAAAAAAAAACTGCCCAGAGCCAAATTTGTATGATACAAAACTGATGCAAATTTGGAAAGTTCTTGATCACATCTAGATTGGTTCAAATAATGTAAAACTAAACTTGACTTAGTCCTGACAGTGATGGGATTCCAAGTAATAATGATTTGACATTGTGGAAAATGCCAAGATGGGAATAAAAAGAAGAGTGGAAGAGGCTAACCTTGTGGACAAGGACTCAAACTTGCAATTTTAACTTGGCAGAGATGAAAGCCTAAAGCTTTGAGAATGTTTCTTTCAAATCAGAATCAGGAAAGAAGGGTTTGTGCCTCTAGAAATGTTTCTCACGGCCACAACTGTAAAAGGTTTCATGCTATGCCTTTTTCAATTTTAAATTTTCATTGTAGTTCTATCATAACCGGTGTGTGACAGTCCTTGCTAGCTAATATGACTATAGAAGAGCTCTCCATAAAGCAAATACCCCAACTCTAGACTATGCATTAGACATCTCGTCTAGTTATTAATGAGGACTAATTCCCACCTAAAATCATTAACACCCGAATACTTTACGTACAGACAAATTTTATCAATTAATTGTTTAAAAAGGTGGCTGCCCGTGCGCGGTATGCTATGATGCCCACATATGGCAAGGACATGCTATGGACACAGTTGAGACACGAATTTTGTACATAAAAAGTGAAGTATTGGATACGATACGATACGTTGGCCATTTTGAAGTATCCGTGTATCATAGGCGGTGTGACCTTAGTCTTCCATGGACCCAACCATGGGTCCATGTGGACTTGATGTTCCCTTTCTCACGAGCTGTTCCATGGTACACCAACATCAATAGAGGGGCTGCACATCCAAAAGAGATGCTTTATGCATAAATTCCTCTAATTATCAATTTTTTTAATCAAATAGCAATCTGAACCCCTTCAGTGGTATTCAAGAGTCAAGACTGCAGTAAATTAAAAGCATGAGGTATGATTCTCTTCTCAGTTTACTTATTAACTAAATCATTTTTGCATGTATCTTTGTCTTTTGCAGTGCCCAAATGGCCACACGCTCTGCTCAAACTGCAAGCTGAGAGTACATAATCACTGCCCCACTTGCCGACATGAACTGGGTAACATTAGATGCTTGGCCCTTGAGAAAGTGGCCGAGTCTCTTGAACTTCCGTGTAGATATCAGAACCTTGGTTGCCCTGACATATTTCCATACTATAGCAAGTTGAAACATGAGCATCAGTGCAGGTTCAGGCCCTATAATTGCCCTTATGCAGGTTCGGAGTGCCTGTTCACCGGTGATATACCGATGCTTGTGACACACCTTAAAAATGATCACAAGGTGGACATGCATGATGGATGCACATTTAATCATCGTTATGTTAAGTCTAATCCACAGGAGGTCGAAAATGCAACATGGATGCTCACTGTAAGTCATTTTCCTTTTTTCCTTGAAATTTCCAGTTTTCATTGTTTCAAAATTGAATTGCCTTTTGAACTACAGACCCCCCATTGTCAGTATTTGCGTGCCATAAAATCTTGTTTGATGCTAGTTTTATGAATTGTTGCTGGAACATTTGCTTAACCATGACGTCTTATTTGTTCAGGTTTTCAATTGCTTTGGGCAGCACTTCTGTCTTCACTTTGAGGCCTTCTTACTGGGAATGGCGCCAGTGTATATGGCATTCTTGAGATTCATGGGTGAGGATGATGAGGCAAAGAACTACTGTTACAGTCTTGAAGTAGGTGGCTATGGCAGGAAACTGATATGGCAGGGTGTCCCAAGAAGCATCAGAGACAGCCATAGGAAGGTCCGAGACAGCTATGATGGGCTGGTCATTCATCGCAATATGGCACTCTTCTTCTCGGGGGGCAACCGGCAGGAGCTAAAGCTGCGAGTGACAGGTCGGATTTGGAAAGAACAGTGATTGTAGGATAGGACTGATGTACTACTTAAAAAGTGTTGCTGTGATACTCACGGACAAATAGATTGCAAGAACAAGATTTGTGTTGCAATCATGGTTGCTTGAGACCTTTTCTAGTGTCAAGTTGTATGAAGTTTCATTGGTGAATGAAAGGTGTGTGTTCTTAGTTCTTATGGAAGGGTGCGAATGTTTGATTGTTACTCCTTTTCTGACTCGAGTTTGAACATGACCTGGATGCTTTGGGCATGGAAATGGTGACGTTTAACAAATAACTCACATTGCACGTGAACTTCAACCCATTTTTTCGTTGCGTGGTCAGCTATCTTCCTTGTGCCGTGGCTGGAAAAACCACTCTGATATGAAATGATAGGTGGTGCTTTAAAAGCCTGGGCTGGTAGGCTTAAAAGTCAGGCCCTATTGGCAGTAGTTGCACTTAATTTTATGGATTCCTGTTTTCCTATTTTTGTCTCTTCGCTTTTTTTTTCTTTGTCCCTCAGTTGGACTATTGGTACGGAGTGACACTTTGATCTAAAAGAGTGATACTAAGGTATCAATGACACTCAACTAAGATTATGCTGGCTGTATTTTTGTATTGAGTACTTTTTATATACCTTCCTAAGGTTCTTAGGATTTGTAAATAGGCTTTTGCAGTTTTAGTATTTATATATAGCCTCTTGCTTTTTTATTTTAATGCCTTCTATGTCCCAAAATTAATAGCCTCATAACTATTATAAGTTTTTTAAAATAAAATGATACTTTTGCTCACATCTTTATCTCTATATATATAATTTCAAAGCTTTAATTCATTTTTCTTTAAAATTTATAACATTGACTATTAGTATAGCATATTTATTAGGAGAGGATAAGTTTACATAAATCCATTTTTATCAATATTGGGCTCATTTTGTTAAATTTGAATTGATCATAATATATACTTATAATTGATTATAATTGACCTAATCCATAGATGATTTATTTTTGAATTGATGTATGTTTCAAAATACATAATTAAGTTTTATATGCATTTGAAAAATTATTAAATGAGAAATCATTGGGTATTGAGATAAAATAACAATATCTTTTTGTAAATAATGACATACTCATTATTTAATCGATATAAGGGCAAAGTAGTTATTTTTATAAAATTTTAATATAAATTTTTTGGTCATTGCTCATTCTCTGCAGGACTACAAATATTGGAGACATGAACGGTATTAAAGTGAAAAGCCATGGGCTAATTCACAAATACTGAACTTTAGGGGCTTATTATATAAGTCTCATTCGGATATATGCAAAAAAAGAAAAAGAAAAAAACACCCTTTTGTATTTCGTTTCATTTTCTTTGCTTTGCTTACGGACTGTTTCTAACTCCTTCTGAGCTAAAAAGCAAGAACATATAAAGTAAAATCCAGTGTTTGCTTTTATAATGACCAAGCTCACAGCAAGTTACATGATCTTGATAACTAGCCACCATGATCCATCACTCTCATTTTGCTCTTAATTGTTTTGCTCATTTAAACAGTGACCACACTCACACCAAGTCACATACATATTGTGCCTAACCAAACACAAAAATACAAGAGAAGAGAAGAGAAGAGTAAGATTTCCCATGAAAAGAAGTAAACTGTAAAAGCGCTATGTAGAACAGTTCCCACTTTACTTTCCTTCTCCTTCTTGTTTCACATTCATTTCCATTCTCACATCCACATCCAAATAGAAGAAATGCCAGCTGGTGTCGTGAAACGCCCTAAAAAAATCCTCCGAAACCGTGTCGATCCCAATCTCCTCCACAAACCTCCTCGCCTCCATCACGTACCCAGAGATCGAACGCTTCCCAACCACCGAATCCTTAAATTCCGACACAAAGCTGTGGTAGCGCCCGAAACTGTTCCCAAACACCACCATCCGGTTCAGCCGCTCCGCCCTCCAATTCGCCTCCAGCAGATTGTTGTAGAGCTCCGCCTCGCAGTGCGGCATGAAGAACAGCGTGGGCCGCTCCGCCTCCCTCCGCCCCTGCTCGTCCACCGTCAGCACCGTGCAGCCCAACGCCTCCATCACCCTCGCCTCCACCTCCGACAGGATGGGGTCGAACACCTCGATCCGTCCTTCGATCATCCAACTGAGGTCCCTCGAGAGGAGGATCGCCAGGGAGAGCTGGAGGCGCGGGGGGTCGTAGGAATCGATGCTGCCGATGCCGTAGATGACCATCTGCATCTTGTTGTTGATATGAGATTGAGAGGAGGAGGAGAGAGCTCTGGAGAAGTTGGAGAGGAGCTGTGGGGTTTGGATCTGGGCGATGAGGGTGCTGTAGAAGGAGGAGGATTCGAGATTGGAGAGGGTGAGTTGCATTTTGTTCATGAGTTTGGATTCTTCGATTTGGGGGTTTGGTGATGGTTGTGGTTCCAGGTTGGGATGGGATTTTGGGTTTAGGGTTTTTGATTTCTGAATGGCGGAGCGGCGGCGGCGGCGCCGAGGCAGGACGAACGTCCATTCTCCTCCATCAGGAGCCGCTGCCATTTATCTTGTAAGGTTTCACCCTTTTTCCACGGTCATATACATAATGGGTCTCTGGGGTTATGAGATGTGGGCTACACCAAAATGCACGTAAGTGATGATGGGGAACAGTTGAACTTGACGAGTTGCAACTTGCAAGTTTTATAGGGTTGCCAATTTTTATAAATGGCAAGTTAAACAATATCAGCCGAATGAAATAAAGCAAATTTGCAATTAATCGATTAAACACAAAAAGAAGATACATAATTTTTTATGTGAAGGCTTCAATGAAACAAAACAATGAGTAACGATGAACTAATCAAGCATAAATTTCCAACAGTTATAAGATATATTTACAATCTTACACAGTCAATTTTTTTATCACAAAAAAAACGGTTCTTTTTGCAAGAATTTAATATATAATTTGACTTTGTGTGCTCTACTCTCCTTACTTGATGAGGACCTTAATTCCATAAGGTTGAACGCATGTACCGAGACGACGATATCTTATAATAAAGTAGAAGCAACAAATCTCTTATGAAGAAGTAGAAGCAACAGCTCTAAAACTAGAAGCTTTCAACGACTCTATATAATGGAAGCTTTAGAGGAAAAGAATGATCTTCAATGAGTATTATCAAATTTATATAATGAGATCTGTGTTTAGAGTTGAGAGAAAATTTTTTTTATAACTTACAATTCGTGCCTTAGGGCTAAAGTTCAAGCAGGAACAAAACAGGCAACTCTTACACAAATAGAAAATTTTTTCGTACAAATCAGTGGGTTTTTGCATAACACCCGATCATCGGTCAAAGGTTGGATAAATCAAATTAAGTTACTATCTCAGATCGGATCGATCAGATGTTTGCCTGATTAATCGAATGAAATCCATCACAAATTTTGTAAACCTTTCGAGGCCATAATTTTATCTTTTTAACTCTGATTAGCGCAATCTTGGGCCCTACTGATATAAACTCGAAATGTGCTTTTCAATTGTAGGTAGTTTGTCCATATTTAATACTCGGTTTGAGAGATATTACATTCTTAAACTATGTTATCCATTGAAAAATATTTCAATTTGGTGCTTTTTCTTTGATTTCTTCACTTCAGTATAAGGGTCATCAATTGGCCTATGGGCTCATTACCCTATTCAAGCCTGCCTGGCCCAAGTTCGGTCATTGGCATGCTCTAGCCTTAATAGTATTTGGGCTTAGCTTGGGCTTAGGGTTCAAAGCTCGACTTGGCTCAACGGCCCGCAAGCTATTTATGTAGCAAACTAGCAATGGGTAGTTGTTTGTACTTTATACTAATGCATTTATGTAGGCTTATATTATTTATATTCATGTCCATTAGTCCATGTAGCAAATTAACAATGGTCAATGGATAGTTATTTGTATTTTGTACTTATGCATATTGCATTCATTTAAAAATGATGTTATTACATGATAAAATTATTTTTTAAATAAAGCTTGGCCTTCCAGAAAAAAAGCCTTACAGGTGAGCTTGGGCTTACAATTTTCAGACAAAGCCCGACCTGCCGAAAAAGGCCTGCTGGGTAAAGCCCGTAAGCGGGCTTAGGTATTACTTTCCCGAGCCAGTCTAGCTTGTACTAAAAGATATATAAAATACAATACCAATGGATCTAAGTTTTGTCTTATCCATAAATTAGCCAATACAAAATTCCTTATAAGATTAAAGGCAATTTTTCAAATAAAAGCATCAACTATCATCTTCTTTTGATTAACTTTTCTAAAGAGAAAAAGTTTTGTTTGTTAAATTCACCTTAAATTTCATTTCTATGTATTCTAATTTAAGGAAGGAAAAAGGCCTTCTTAGACGGAAAGCATAAAGCATATGCAAGGTGAAGATTTTGGAACTTTAATCATGATTTTTTTTTTGAAAATGATAACAACATAATTCATTAAAAGAAACCAAATAAAAATGAGAACAAATAAGCAAGAGAAAGGAAGGTGGGGAAGGTGCAAGAGAGATACATTACCCCCACTTCAAGAGAAAAAGGAAACTTCTCAATTACATAATTACACTCACCCAAAGAGAAGACTTATCAACCCCTTGCTTAGCTAATGTGTCCACCTTGGAATTGGTGAATCTAATCTCATGGCAAAAAAAAAAAAAAAACATCAAATTTGGCTAACAACTCCCATATTGCATTAAAGTGGGATTGAAATTTCCATGGGATAACATTTCGTTTAGAAACCTAAGCAACCGCATTAGATGAGTCACTTTCCACAACCAATGGACCACCATATCTTCTAGGAAGCATTCTAAGGCTTTTTAGGATAGCCAATACCTATACCTCATTTGAATCACATACACCCACATGTTTGGAGAACATAAACAATACCTCTCCTTTGCTATTGCGGAGCACACCTCCAATCCCTGCCAGGCCTGGTTAACCTCTAGAAACTCCATCTACATTAAACTTCAAGGCCCCATTAGGAGGGGGACACTAAAGGGCATATTTCTTTTCCTTCAAAGGGCCACACTCCATGCATGCTCCTTAATTCGCAAAAAAGTTATTTAAGTTAAGATATGAGAACTTTTTTCTAGCTAAAGCCCACTTTGCAATCTTTGAAGATGTAACACTTCGACTCAACTTTATCCGGTTTGGCGACTAATTAATGATGAATTAGTAGTAAATTGTGTTTTGACTTTGTTTTGGTTTCGTTCCGGGTCATGGATAGGTAGTTGGGTTGGATAGGTAGTTGGGTTGAGTTTAACCTGGATTAGGTTTAGATTTTATAAGATGTTGTCATTCATGCATCATCTTACTGTCATCACATGTCTTTTGTTAAGCTTTTTAACTTTCGTAACTGAATCGTAGGCTAGTATTTTGTCTTTTGACCCATTTTGTATGACTCTGAACTTTATGTAACATTTGTATATATTATTTTGATTTTGTATGTTTCCTTTTGCTATACAATGCAATGATACCTACAGCTTCCGCGTACATGTATTGGCAAGTGTGAAATACCTTTGTGCGTGTGCATTTAGACTGGATCTGAGTGTATATGTACTGGAGTACGTGTGTTACCGGTTAGGCTTAGACCAACGCCCAATCTCCTGAGCTTGGATTGTGACAGAAGTCACTTTAGAGATCAACTCTGATATTGAAGAAGAAATGCCCATGAAAATTCTATCATTTCTTTCCTTCTAAATCATCCATATGATAGCAAAAGGAATCATCTTTCATAAGATATGACCACACCCGTAAAGCACCCAAAGCACCCACTTAGTGAGAATTCCACCACATCTCTCAAAAACTTTAACTTCAATAATGATACTGCTGTTTCTATGGAAAATAAGTCAAACAAGGGGTGATTCAGTTTAGGCTACAATCCCTGTTCTAAAACTACACCATTAGTTCTGATTCGTGACAAATGGAAATGGTTTGGGTTGAGTTTGGGACTATGCAAAAAAAACATTCATGGCCAAACCTGGACCCAACTCACATTTAAGATGGTTTATACCTCGCAAACCTTACAATTGTAAGCAGCAAAATCATCATATAAAAATCCAAAAGATCTCTAGAAAGTGATCCTCCTTTGCCCTCTCTCTCTCTTATCAGCTTTGGCCTCCGCCGTTGAGCCATTCACATGCGGCTGAAACAAAAAGCGCTGTGCGTTGTCCACGTGTCCGGCTACAATGTGTTAGCGATCAGAAGGACGAAAGTCACCTGAAGCACTTCTGCTTGCAGAGCAGAGAAAGAGAAAGAGAAAGAGAGGGGATTGATGGAATTCAAGACCGGAGTTTTCAATCATGTTTTGCACAGACCTTCTTTTTCCCCTGTTACGTCTTCTGTCGGGGTTTGGAAGCCGCCATTGCAGTTGCAGCTTCATTGTCTGCAAGTTTCTAACTGGAGATTCACCTGCAGGCGGCGAAGGTGTGCAAACAATTTGAATGATGGAAAGACAGTGGCCAAGATTGCTAAACGTGATGGGGACAAGGTCACAGATGCTGCTTCTTCTGGAAATATGGTCTTCAAACCTATTCTTGAGGAGGGAGTCTTCAGATTTGATTGTTCTGAAACTGATAGGGGTGTAGCATTTCCTAGTCTTTCTTTTGTGGATAGTGGGTTAAGGGAAAAGGAAATTGCAGCCCACAAAAGTCCTCTGTATGTTCCAACTTATGAATATCTACGTGGACAACAAACTGTCACTATTGAGGTTTGTTGAGAGAGCCATCTCATTCTCTTTTAAGGCTACACAGAGATCTTCCTTAATCATGATGTTGGTCTTTTTTGTTTTAGCTCCCTGCAGGATCCTCTTTGTATGGAACAGGAGAAGTTGGCGGGCAGCTCGAGCGAACGGGAAAGAGAGTGAGCCGTGCTACCTGTTTAGTCAGCCATTGGAATAATTGATATAGTTCAAGATGTTAATGAAGTCTGTTTCATCGCAGATTTTTACATGGAACACGGATGCGTGGGGTTATGGTTCGGGATCAACATCCCTGTACCAATCACACCCTTGGGTCCTGGCTGTTCTTCCGAGTGGGGAGGCACTAGGGGTTCTGGCCGACACAACTCGACGTTGCGAGGTCTGCTTTGTCTTCTGCCTCTTAGTGGAAGATTCTTCAGTTTTTAACACAATCCATGCACCCTGAAGGTCTATGATCGCTTTTGACCTTGATTTGATTATCAAACACTTTAAACAGATTGACCTGCGGAAAGAGTCAACAATAAAGTTTATATCTGAAGCAGCTTATCCGATCGTTACGTTTGGCCCATTTGCATCGCCGACTGCAGTCCTGATATCTCTCTCTCATGCAATTGGTTGTTTCTTAAATCCTCTAGATTTTGTTCTTATTATTGGTTAATATCCTTCTCATTGTTTGAATTTCAAGGCCTGCATCAAACTGATGTTTCCTTTAATGTGCTCCATTTAGTTTGCAGTAATGTATTGTATAATAACTGAAATCTCAAGTGTTATTCTTTTTTCTTCTTTCCTCTATTTATATCATGGTCATAAGTATGAGAAATGTTTTTAAAGTAACTTTGATAATGTCATGAGAATTTCATAAAGAACAATGTTTCGAAAAATTTCAAAAGATTTTCAAATAAAAAAAAATACTGATTTTTTTTAAATTTTGCAATAGGTTCATGATATTTTAAGGAGAGTTCCATGATAATTTATGTGAATCCACTAATGATACCTTTAGGAGAGCTCCATGAGAACTTACTATTGCACTTATTACTCTTTTAGTCGTCTCCTTGACATTTAGACTCTATATGATATTAACCAAACCCCAAAGGTTGATTTTTCCTATATGTTTATCAATCCAGTGGTGTATGTCACTCCAATTGAAGTGGAATTTGTGCTATTAGTGCACCACTGGGGACCATTTTGATATGAAATATGAATGACTTGGATCAAGGAAGGGCAGGGGTCTCACTTTGGTCACTGAAGTGACCACATGTAAACCCAGATGCGGTCATCAACATATGGTTAATTTTAATTAATTATTTATAGATATATTTTTGTTATATGTTTCTTGCAGCTATATTTCTATCCTCCCATTGTACATATCCTTCAGCGGGTTTCATACCTCTCTGCTAAAAAGAATTGTTTTCTCTATTATTGTGCTTGTGTTATCTACATAATGTTGGTCATTCTAATGTAAAATCTGGACTGCTCAGAATGATGGTCTGTGATGTCTTTCCTAAGCCGATCTTTTTCTTCTTTTGTATTTTAGGGACTGTATTCATGCCTCCCAAATGGTCTCTAGGCTATCACCAGTGCCGTTGGAGCTATGACTCCGATGAAAAAGTTCTTAAGGTCATACCTGTTCGATTGTTCTTAACAAAATTGTTTTCTGAATTACAATTAAGTAGTTAGATTCTTGTATAATGTTTATCATATACTTTTGTTAATTCTTAGTTGTTCTATAGGAAACTGCTAGTTTCCCAGTGAGCTTCCTGCTTCTGTGATAAGAGTAGAAAATTTTGGACTAAATGAAATAAGCAACTCTGTATTATGTTGAACTTTGCTACGACATTGTTCTAACACTCTTTGCTACGACATTGTTCTAACACTTTTTCTTTCGCATATTTCTTCCCAGATTGCTAAAACATTCCGTGAGAAGCGCATACCATGTGATGTCATATGGATGGACATTGACTACATGGATGGTTTTCGTTGTTTTACTTTTGACAAAGTATGCTATTTGTGAGTTCTTTTAATGTTTATCAGATATAGTGTGTGGTATTGTTAACCTCAATTGTCTATTCAGGATGAATTCTTGTATGTAGTTTGGTTTTCTATATCTATGTAATTTTGATGAGGCTTTAATTATGATGACAAAGATTTATATAATTTATGGTAAGCAGCTGGTACTTAAGTCCTAATTGATACATACCCTTTTTCTTCAGCTGAAGTGCATGTCAATCATCAGGATGCACTTGTAAATGTTCTATAATGAAAAAGTGTAAATGCAAATATTGTTTCCTATTATTTGCACGGAGCTTGATTGTCCTATGCAAGTTTCCATCTCTATACATATTTGACTGATTCTTTCTTACTTCTATTGATGTTCTTTTCACTTAGGGCCAGTTTGTTGCAACAGAATACATAGGAAGTCATGATCAAATGAGCTCCACTGAAGGATCCCATAGGTGAAGTATTTATGGTATGAGGCTAGGGGTGAAGGCCATTAAGTAGCACTGTAGATGGGACCTTGGGTTTCCTAGGATTTCAATTACGAGGCTAATGGCTGGGTATTCATTTCCATCTTCCCTTGATTCAGTGTCCATAAAAGGGGAGGTTATTTGATTGTCACTTTTGTATATTCACGTTGGATCTTCATTTCTAACCATGTATGGCGTGAATTCTCATTTATTCAATTGCTATGTATTTTCTGCAAATAAACAGGCCCTAAATCTTTTAGTGCTGAATGGTAGAGATTAGCCTGACGCTTGGATTTTTTTATTCTTTTTTTTTTTATTGTAGGAAAACTAAATAGTGTCAAGCAAACCCAAGTCCATTAGGCCAAGTCCATTAGGCTCATTTAATGTCAAGCAAGCCCAAGTCAGGTTTTTACTTAATTTGTGGCTTTAGTTTAGGATCTAAGATTTGTAATTGATTGTAATTAGGGACTTAATTTGTGGCTTTAGTTTAGGATCTAAGATTTGTAATTGATTGTAATTAGGGAATTAAACCCTTATATAAGAACAGTCGATCCTCAAAGGAGGAGGACATTCATCTCTCTTATGTTCTGTATTTCATCTCTCTCTAAATATCATGGTATCAGAGATCAGACGTGGCCCACTTCAGATCATCATCCACTCATCTGCAGAAGCAGCCCAGTGTGATCGCAGGTTTATTTCAGGAATTCTAGTGAATTTTCTTGTTTTTTTTTATCATCAGAGGTTGGTCGTCTGTCAACTTTTGTGGATTTTTGGACTTCTTCACATGTTTTCATCACAGCTGCACCAAATCTTTGATCTGACCTGTTTTTTGATGAGACCACTTCCAAAAGTTGCATAGGAGATCTGTGCATCCATCTCGAACTTCAGATTTGTCGTCCGATCAACTGGTGGGGCCCACGTGCCTCTCAGCACCTTGACGACATGCTCGTCAGTGCAGTCTTTGGTTTCTGGTACTGTTTCGGCTGATATTTCTTCCATTCCAACTGTGGATTATCTCCTACGTCATCTTCCAAGCATTGGAAGCCCATCTGAGATCATCTTCGTCAGCCAGCTCATCTCTGATCATCACAGCTCCTCAGCGGAATCTTCCCCTCTTGGTCGACTGGATATTCCTGGGTTTATGATGTTTTTTTTCTGGAATTATTAATCATCTGAGATCACCACGTGGGACCTCGTATGGTTTTACACACTGCCGACAGGGACGTTTTTCTCCCTTGATACTGCTGCTGTTGTCTTCATTTTCTCTGTTGCTGCTTGATTTTTGCTGCTGTTGTCTTCCTTATCTGGCTTACTATTACTGCTGCTGTTGCTCCTTTTTTTGGTTTGTTGGATGGTTATTTTGGCCCTGTTTTCATCTGAGACTACTACTGCTCCTGGCTGTTAATTTCTTTATCACTGGTATTTCTTCTTTCTGCTGTTGCTGCATCTCATCTGAACATCTTTATCAGTCCGTTGCTTCGCAAGCCTACTCTGTGTGTGCTTCTCTTGCTAGTCTTTAGTAATGGATAAACATGAGATACCTATGATTCGATTTGATGGAACAAATTATACCTCATGGGCCTTCCAATTTCAAATTTACTTGGAAGGAAAAGAACTCTGGGCACACATTGATGGATCTGAACCTCAACCTGCAGAAGATGATAAGAAACTTTTAGCTTGGAAAACAAAGGATGCTAAAATCAAGACCTGGTTGCTGGGCTCTGTTGAGTCACATTTTATTCTCAACCTCAAACCCTGCCACACTGCCCGTGCAATGTGGGAGTATCTTCAGAAAATTTACCAACAGGGCAATGCTGCTCGCCAGTTTCAATTAGAACTTGAAATCTCGCAATTCACTCAAGGCACCCAGTCTATTCAGGAGTATTATAATGGCTTCCGCCGACTGTGGTCCGAATATGATGCGATTAAGTTTGCTTCGGTATCTGCAGCTCTTCTCCAGGAATTACTTCCATTACAGCAAAGTAGTTATCGGGATCAGTTTCTTATGAAACTTCGTCTCGAGTTTGAGACAGTTCGATCTAACTTAATGAGCAGGGCTTTTCTTCCTAGCTTGGATGATTGTCTTCAGGAACTTCTACGGGAAGAACAACGTCGGGTCACTCAAACTACACTGGAACAACAGAGATCTGTTGAGACTCCCCTTGCCTATGTTGCTACAACTAGACCACCTTCTAGGGACATCAGTAAAGTTCAGTGCCATAACTGCAAGAAATATGGTCACTATGCAAATCAATGTAAGGCGAAAATCTGCCGATATTGTAAGGCCACTGGTCATGTTCTTGAAGAGTGCCGGAAGAAGAATCGCACTTCTCTTTCCCGCAACTATGTGCAGCCAGCCCCTAGTACTTACAGCGTGCAGTCAGCTCCTAGTGCTTACACTGTGACTACTCCACCATATGCTTCACCTGACTTCAGTGGTTCTCTGCAGTCTGATTCTTCATCCCAACCTGGTTCCTCCCAATCTACGTCACCAACTCCTCTCACCCCTGAGATGGTAAACCAAATGATCATCAATGCCTTAGCTTCCATGCACATCGCAGGTGTGCTTTTTTGGGTTATGCCACTAATCAAAAAGGTTTTGTTTGTTATGATCCCATTGGTCGTCGTATCAGGGTTTCTCGGAATGTTATTTTCTTTGAAAATCAATATTTCTTCCCCACTCACATGACAGCTCCTCGACACCTTCATTTGACAGCTGTGAAGCGCATTATCCGTTATCTGCTCAAAACTGTCCCTCGTGGTTTATATTATCCAAAGGATAATCCTCTTCATCTGACCGCTTATGCAGATGCTGACTGGGCTGGCTGTCACGACACACGCCGTTCTACTACTGGTTGGTGCATGTACCTTGGAACATCTCTCGTTTCTTGGAAATGCAAGAAACAAGAACGGGTGTCCCGCTCTTCTACGGAAGCTGAATATAGGGCTATGTCTTTTGCTTGTTCTGAGATCTTATGGTTACGGGGACTTTTTTCGGAACTCGGGTTTTCTCAAACCTCTCCTACTCCATTGCATGCCGATAATACTGGGGCTATCCGAATCACTGAAAATCCTGTCTTCCATGAACGCACCAAACATATCGAAGTTGACTGCCACTTTATTCGCGATGAATATAAGCGTGGTGTCATTACTCTTCCTCATGTTCCTACAGCATTTCAGTTTGCCGATATCTTCACAAAGGGACTTCCTCGTCCTCGACATCAATTTCTTGTTTCCAAATTGCTGCTTTATGACTCCCCAGCATCAATTTGAGGGGGGGTGTCAAGCAAACCCAAGTCCATTAGGCCAAGTCCATTAGGCTCATTTAATGTCAAGCAAGCCCAAGTCAGGTTTTTACTTAATTTGTGGCTTTAGTTTATGATCTAAGATTTGTAATTGATTGTAATTAGGGACTTAATTTGTGGTTTTAGTTTAGGATCTAAGATTTGTAATTGATTGTAATTAGGGAATTAAACCCTTATATAAGAACAGTCGATCCTCAAAGGAGGAGGACATTCATCTCTCTTATGTTCTGTATTTCATCTCTCTCTAAATATCAAATAGAATCCTTTTTAATCGAGCAAATATAGATAGAATTGCAGTGCTATGAAAAAGGAACAAAGAAAAGGAGAAAACAAAAAGTAATGAAAAGTTTTGTGAGATAGTTAAAAGGATACTTAGTAGATCATAGGAATATGGTTCCTTCAAATCTTGAGGATGTTTATAGCACTACTGACTCAGTATTTGATTCTTGTCAGGAGCATTTTCCTGATCCAAAATCATTGGTAGACAATCTTCATGGTATTGGTTTTAAAGCAATCTGGATGCTTGACCCTGGGATTAAATGTGAAGAGGGCTACTTTGTTTATGATAGTGGTTCTGAAAATGATGTCTGGATTCAGACAGCAGATGGAAAGCCTTTTATTGGTAAATTTCATGATGCACTTTTTTGGATCTTGCTGATAATGATTGAATTGAAGGTCTTTATTTCATTTTTTCAGGGAAGGTATGGCCCGGCCCATGTGTTTTTCCTGATTTTTCACAACAAAAAACCCGGCTGTGGTGGGCAAACTTGGTTAAGGATTTCTTTTCCAATGGCGTTGATGGCATATGGAATGACATGAATGAGCCTACTGTTTTCAAGGTAAAGAATGTGTCACTATTATTACTTTTAATTTACTATTTGTCTTTAGTTGAATGTATCTACTTGAAGCATTTTTTTTTCAGGCTGTAACAAAAACCATGCCAGAGAGCAATATTCACAGAGGTGATACTGAACTTGGTGGTTGTCAGAATCACTCCTATTATCACAATGTAAATTTCTTAATCTTAGGGATGTGTTTACTGAGCTGAAAAATATGTCTATATGTGCATATTAGTTCTTCTCATTTTTTATTCTTTAATAATGTTTTCATGTTAGGTTTATGGCATGCTAATGGCAAGGTCAACATACGAAGGAATGAAAATGGCTACAGGGAATAAACGCCCATTTGTTCTCACCAGAGCTGGTTTTATAGGTAGCCAAAGATATGCTGCAACATGGACTGGAGATAACCTTGCAAATTGGGAGCATTTACATATGAGCATACCCATGGTGCTCCAATTGGTAAGCATAGAATGTTAAGAAACAGCTAAATTGGTAAGCGTGGAATGTTAAGAAACAGCTAGGGACTTTTTTGGAATTTCTAGTAATTATGGATGAATTTGAAATTATGAAAGGCTTTGGTGTGAAAGAGTTTTCTCTAATTTCTGAAAATAATGAGTAATATAAATCAAGTGTTAGCGGCAGGCTGGTCATAAGTTGATGTAGGATGATCAATGCTCATGGTTCCTTCCAAATTCTTTCTCCTTATGTAAATCCCTAATCTTTTCTTCTACCTTCTTCTTCTTTAATCTTTTATGTTTTTTTAATTAATTTTGATGTGACACTAGAGTGTCAATCTCAAGTTCATTCTATATACCCTGCTCTAGAGATAATATTCCTATGAAACCATCCATTTCATGCTTGGGTCGGATGCTTTAATTTCATGCCTCGTAACTTACTAAAAAAAAAAAAAACTGTAAAGGCATGAATTTCAGAAATACACTAAAACTGTAATTGTAGTTTACCCTTCCAGAAAATGACCCATATCTTTCTAAACACATGTCAGAGTTGCTCAAGATTGTACACATTGGAAGGTAATTAAATAAACCATACAACACACAATTTTGTATCATTTGGACATTAATTAGCTCATGAAATATGACCTTATTTGAGGGAAAATGAACAAACTCCAACCGAGGTGCCAATTTGCACAATGTATGTGGTCCATGGGTTCATCATGAGCTCCATGCTCGCTTTATTCTGCTATGTAAAAGTTATGTAATGTCGTTGTGCCTGATATGCGAGTTTCAGGATTGTAGGAACTCTGTTGTCTTCATTGAGAGTCAGTTGCTATGCTCTGGAGCAAGCATAAATAAATTCTTTGTTCTTTATTAATTTTGCGTAAATTAAAAAAGTTCTGTGAGCATTTAACATGTTGAAGATAATTTCAGCATCACCTATAAAAATTCTGATGGGGAAACAGCCAATGACTGATAGCTGGATTATTCAAATTCTTCGTATGAGCTGATGCAACACTACTACACTAGCCCATAATATAATACTTGGTAAACAATAAAATATACTGAATCTTTCCATAATACTGTGGATAGTGGGATTTGGGAACTTTTGCCATGCCAAAAGAATCCTGTTCCACATTTTTGTTCCTTGTGATGCCTCATGTGCCTACTAAGCCTGCACTTGTTCCAACTGTTGTTTGTCAGTTGGTGTTAGACTTGTTACTATTGTACAATCACAAGGCAGAGAGTACTGAATAGATAGCAAATTGAAGGGGACATTTCCTAGCTGTTGAGCATTATCATATCATTTTACATATTTGGCGATGATTTTCTCACTATTTTGGCATAAAAGAAAATACTGAAAAAAAGAATAAGAAAAGAAGATGAAAGGAGGCTTTGGTTCATAACTCCAAATGTGCTTCCATATTTGTTATTCTGTTACGAATTCAAAATAAATAAATAAATAAAAATAAAAATAAAAATAGAAAATTGTGATTCTGGTAGCTGTGAGTTGTCTCTCATTTTAATTATGGAATTATTGCGATTGAGTGTGCCAGTTTGTTTGTTTCAATTGGTTCCTTAAGCTCCTTATTCATATAGTGTGCTGGAATTTAATTTTATACTGTAAATCATATGTTTTATAGGTTGAGCAGTTAGTTGGGAATTAATGGTGTGAAGTGCATGAGGACCAATTCTGATGAGCATTCATTTCTTCTGTTCAGGGTCTCAGTGGTCAGCCATTATCAGGACCGGATATTGGTGGATTTGCTGGAAATGCTACGCCTAAGCTTTTTGGAAGATGGATGGCAGTGGGTGCCATGTTTCCCTTTTCTCGTGCGCATTCTGAAACTGGCACCATTGACCATGAGCCATGGTCTTTTGGAGAAGAGGTTTGTCCTCATTTACCAAGTATCATCACTAGCTCCATTCTTTTGAAATTTCTAGTCTATATTATTGTTTTTCTATGTTTACTTGTCATATGGAAAGAGCTGGTAAGATATGTGTTGGCTTTCATTTCTTGAATCCCAATCAATATTTCAAATGTTGCGGTCAGGGTTAAAGCTAGAAGAAAAGTCACCCCTGAAATCTTAAATCTAAAACCTAAAAAAACTAATGGGATTGTGGATTCCAATAAAACTTCTCAAAACAAGGAAGAGGTTATAATTTTCTTTGATGAATTTCAGTTCTCTGTGTAGGTTTGTGGATCAGTGACACTGCCATTGTGTTTGAAGATGCTTCTCTTTCTGCCTTTTTAGGCTCCTTGATTGTTTGCTTGTATATATGGTTGACTTAATCTTTTTTAAGAAATTGGATGATTGATTACACTTTTGGGTTGTGATGCATCAATAATAACTGATCATGAGCTCTGGCAACAGCACTTCAGAACTTCATGTTACTATTGTTTCTCTATTGCAACCTTTGGCTTTAATTCAATGCTTAATTTTTTAAGCTACTGGTAAAAGGAAGTCAGTGCTGAGCAAGAGGAGCAGAAAAATAATCCACAGTAACCTTGATTCATCCAATAGTGTCTGAAAGTTGTATTTACTCTATAGCTTTTGAGTCAAAGCTGAACATATGATGAGCAAAAAGCTAATCCAAACTAAGACTTTCTTCAAACAATTATATCTCACATTTTTGTATTTTTATTGTTTGCATTCTCTCTCTCTCTCTCTCTCTCTCTCGCTCTCTCTCTCTCATAGTCTCATAGTGTCATGTGATTCTGTCATCTCATTATGATGATTCTTTTGATTTCTCAGTTAGCTCTATTAACTTTCTTTTCATATCATGCTTTGACATTTTTGTATACTTGTAGTGCTTATATGATTTACCAATAATTATTCAGGAATATGGTTCACTTGGGGTTTATAGTTCCTGGTCATGGCTGCTTTCCAGGCTAAAATTTGAATTTCCAATATGTGCTTAGCTTTGAATACTAACTTCCACATTCTCTTTTAGTGTGAAGAAGTCTGCCGCCTTGCATTGTTGCGTCGCTACCGGCTAATACCACATTTCTATACTCTTTGCTATATGGCTCATACAATGGGTACACCTGTTGCGGCTCCTGCCTTTTTTGCTGGTTTGCACTAACTTCTAACAATTCTGAGGATATAGGATACATTTTGATTGAGTCTGGTAACTTGGTTTACATATTGAGGGAAGTGTGAGGGAGTTAAATATCTCATGCAGATCCGAAAGATCCAAGACTAAGGAAAGCTGAAAATTCCTTCCTTCTGGGTTCACTTTTAATATGTGCAAGGTACTCACTGCTTCTTCCTTGGGATATGAATCCTACTTTTTTTCTCTTTTGTCTTGAGAATTTTCTGTCATTCTTTCTTTAGTATGTGGCAGATAAATAATTTAGATTCAGTGTAAGATGATTTTGCTCTCAATGGTGATTAAAAATAAGAGTCTTCTGAGCATAATAATACTGTGTGATTTTTTTTGGTGTGCGCACTCATGTATTTGGGTTTTTTGTTTTTTCTTGTTGTTTTGGTGTTGTGGGGGGGGGGGGGGGGGTGGGGGTGTGGCGGCGGAGTTGTGTTTGCTTCCTGTTGAAATTTTATTTTTAAAATCTTTTGTCTTATATTCTTGTTGATGCTGTTGGCAGCACAGAGCGTGACAAGGATACAGATCAAGTACAGCATGCGTTGCCAACTGGTACTTGGTTGCGGTTTGATTTTAATGACCCACATCCTGTAAATAATTCTAATCACTTAGATTTGGTTTCTGAAGAACTTTTGTTGGTGCTTCAATTCATGCTGACTAGTCCATTTCTTTCTCTGATTAATCAGGATTTGCCAACACTATATTTGAAAGGGGGGTCAATCATTCCTGTGGGTCCTCCTATTCAGCATATTGGAGAAGCAAAGCCAACAGATGTCTTGTCACTTCTTGTGGCTCTAGATGAACATGGTAACTTTTAGGTTTATATTGCTTAATCTTAATAATTAGTTCCCACAATTGCTTTTGTATTAACTTTTGAGGGGCGTTCAAAATCGGAGGTTTTTAAACCATATGGGTTATGCCTGAGCCACTCAAGATTTAGGTCATTACTTTTTTGACTATTAATAGAATATTGCCTCAATTGGGACTCATGTAACTTTCCAATCTATGAAATACAAAACTTTAAAGCTTTTGCACATTGGAGTCTAATCTCTGTATCTCTCTATCTCTCATGTGAGTAAATTGATTGGAAGTGATGTTTGTTTAAACTTTTTTCATTCTCTACCATTTACTTGTTATTTCCTTTTCTTCTGAAGTTCTGAATATAAGATCTGAGTAAGCATGTTTGTAGGTGTGAATTTTAGAAATGTGGCTAGGTTTCAAAAAAAAATTTTTTTTTCTTTGGTGTGACAGATAACTGGACTCGTCTTTAGTCTATAATTTCACTTCTACAGGTAAAGCAGAAGGAGTTCTCTTTGAGGATGCGGGCGATGGATATGAATTCACCAAAGGGGGATACCTCTTGACCTATTATGAAGCCGAACTTCAATCTACAATTGTTACTATAAAAGTTGCCAGAACTGAAGGGTCATGGGAGAGGCCAAAACGTGGTCTGCGTGTACACTTGTTGCTGGGTGGAGGTGCAAGGGTATATCTTTGTTATGTAGTGCAATAAATAGTGGAAGATTAACCCTTCTTATCCATCTAAATTAAAATTTTTTCTTTTAATTCTGTTTCTATTCTCTGTTTTTTTTTTCCTCTTGTAGCTTGATGCATTGGGCACCGATGGAGAGGAAGTTCAGATTAGAATGCCATCAGAAACTGATGTGTCTGACTTAGTGGCTGCGAGTGAAATTCAGTACAAAAAACTTCTAGGTTAGATTCTTTTGGCCTCCATAAACTCCTAGTTTTATGCATATTCTAGTTCTTTCTGGTTAGGGATGGCAACAGGACACGTTTGGCAAGGGTCAGGGTTAACCCAAACCTGCCCCGCCTCACATTTAAGTAATCCAAACCTGACCTGCCCGATGATGGGTCATTGGCTTAGTTACCAAACCCACCCCATCATAAATATAAAAGATGCAGTTAGGGAGAGTCAAGACATGGTCTCCCTTCACTTTGGTTTTAAACCAATGCTCAGTACCAGCTGAACTGCATGAAATCTAGTTAGTGTTGTAGTCATAAATATAAATAAACATATATAGGGTAGGGAAACCCAAACCAGCCTCTAACCTGACCTGGGTATGCAACCATAATTCATACCCACCTTGAACCTAAGAAATCCTATGATGCCCAGATACGGACACTGGCACGGGAAACGGAGATTCGACATGGTAACTTTAGAAATTTAGGGCATAGATACTGGTACGATCACTTAAAATAAGATACGGCCATGGGATACGACACTGATATTGGTACTGGTACAAATATCACGTTTTAGTAGTATGTGATATATCATACGTGAAACTACTAGAAGTGGGTCCTTGGAAATCTCATTCTAAAGTGGGGTGATATGGTTAAATTTATAATCCTAAAAAATTCCAGCTATAAAAATTAAAATGGAGGGAGGGAGAGAAGTTTCAACTTTTCAAGGAGAGGGAAATATAATTTAAATAGAGATAAGAAGGATTTTGAATGACATGACAAGAAAGGTCATTTCCCCATCTAGTAAAAAAATATAAATAAAATGGCTAAACTTTAAATATGAGAGAGAAATGGGGAAAACCACCATAGAATATACAATAGGTTTTGAGTTTTGTAATATTAAAATAAAACAAAGGAGGTTGAATGTAAAAATGAAAGGACTCTTTTAAGTGACATTTGTTTGACTCTTTCACTTCCACACTATTGTCCAGTGGATTGGTATTTGAGATATGTGGTCTTAAAACAAAACTTCTGGGGGATGAGTGTAAAAAAAATGGGTTTTTTAAAGGGACATTTGCCCTTTTCATTTTCGATGAGGAAACTTCGAGAAGGAATGAGCGATGGAGAGGAGGGAAGAAAAAAGAAAGAAAGAACTAAAAAACAAAGGAGGAGGAGGAGTAGGCTTACCGGTGCCATACTTTTGCTACTTGATTGCTAGTCTGCTACTGTTAACCAGATTTGTTGTTGCTTAATTCCTACCTTCGAACCAAATCTGAGGCTGCCATCTGATGCTTGAACTCCATTGCGGTAAGGTCCTTTTCTTCTCCTTTTTCTCTCTTGGTAGTGCGAAAGGGGGAAAGGGTTAGGTTTTTTTTTTTCCTTTGTACGTTGTATCCAAAGATTTCAGAGATTCATTGTTTAGCTCAATTTTGGATGAATTCCTCCAATTTTTCTTTTTCCTTTTTATAAAATACGAGAGCTGTATCCTAAAATTGTTCACTGTATTCCAGCCGTATATTGCTGTTTCCTGTACCCGTATCCATATCGGACTATATTGGTATGGATACCTCAGGTCAAATGAGGTATCCGGGTATCATAGGAGAAATCCCTATTTTGGGCGGGCTGGGGATCCATGTTTAAGCCCAAACCATTGCCATCCCTTTTATTGCATTTACTTGTTTTGTAGAAGTTACACATTGATCAACATATTCTGAAGGTTTTTCTCTCTAATTTTTTTTAAATTACTCACTTTGTTAATGTTACTCTTAGTAACAAGATTCAGTTTTCCTAGACATACTTTCTTCTAGAATTTTTGTCACGCCCCCAAAACTGGGCCGGATCCAAACCCGGTTCCAGGGGTGTGAGAATTGGGGCCAATTAAAATTTTTCTAAACATAAACAGCACAGGCCCCAATTCCGGGTGGATCGAAGTCCTTCGTGAGGCTATGCTTGGTGATCAAGCAACCATAATCACACGCGGAACTAAAATCCATGCTCATCGCAGACGGATATTACATCACAATAAGATAATCAATCTCATTAATAATAAAACCAGAGTCAAGTGCTTCGAATCATCACAATTAGAGTTAAATTTTCAAAACAACCAAACTTAAATTAATAAACTAATGGCCCAGACATGGCCTTATTACATAATCTAAAGTTTTCGAACTCAGCACCGCCCTAGGACACCTCAGATGATGTCATCGGTGCTCCACTCAACAACTCCGCCATCTGGCGGAATTTCCTGCGTCGCCTGACCCTCCGGTTCGGCACCGGCAACGGAACCTAGACACCCAAAAGTAGTGGGTCAGATTGACATAATCTGGCAAGAGGGTAAGCTGCAAATAATGGATTAGTCAACTGAATTAAATGATATATTCATTATTAACCAAAATAAATCAGATGCAAACCCCAATGACATGAATGCGTAGAAACGGGTATCCCCGCAGATAAATATACAGAAACGGGTAGATCCCGCATACAGATAACAGAAACGGGTAGTCCCGCAGATAATAACAGAAACGGGTAATCCCGCAGATAATAACAGAAACGGGTAATCCCGCAGATAATAACAGAAAGCACAGCTGCATACTATTATCCACAGTACACGCTGACCCGATGGCGTACGTCCACCTCCGAACTGCAGTCGGTCAGATATATATATATATACAAATATACATACTTACAAATACATACGTATACAGATGCAAAATGAACCATGATATGAAACCCTCAATCCCAACATTCAATCCAATACCATTTTGAGTACTTAAATTTAAAAGTATATTATGAACGTGTGTCAATTCAAATTCTTGAGGGTAAGCACTAATCCACTAACGGTCAAGTTAGATAAATATGCACATGAGAATTAACTCTCTATCACAATGGAAATATGAGCCCACGATGCCGATTTCTACTTTTGGTGCCTATCATGTGGTGCATCCCGAACCTCACATTCCCATTCTGCATTTAATCTAATTCTCATGTGAATATTCAACTAACATTCCTAAAAGTCATAATTCATCTAATCCAATTATATATAATGAGTATGTTTTACAAATTGGGTAAAAGATGTTTAAATTTCAAATCTAAATTTAAATCAAATTATGATCAAAGGGGGAAAGGGAATAATTAATTCCTTAGTTATCATTGCTGTGTACAAATACCCTTATTAATTTATGCAAAACTAAAGGTATAACTTCCGGGCCCCAGTTTGAAATCAAACTCAGATTAAAAACCCAAGTTAGACGCATAAACGCAATCTACATAAGATTTTATTCATCCCCAATTGTATCTTAGTTAATTTCTAAGCAAACAAAATAAAGTATAAATCTTATATTTACTAACATAAAATTCTAATTACAATTATATAAATATATATATATTTTTTTTAAAAAAAACAAGTGGGCCTAATTACATTAACCTGGCCCAGCCACAACTGGGCCCAGCAGCAGCCGGGCCAGGCGCTGCCAGGCCCAGCCGGGCCAGGCCCGACCTGCATCATCCCGGCCCAGCCACAGCTGGGCCCAGCAGCACCCGGGCCGGGCGCTGCCAGGCCCAGCCGGGCTAGGCCCGGCCTGGCAGGCACCCTGCCCGGGCAGCAGCATGTGCTGCTGCCTGGGCAGCAGCATGTGCTGCTGCCTGGGCAGCAGCATGTGCTGCTGCTGCCTTAGGCAGGCAGCGCCTGCTGCCTGGGCAGCAGCGCTTGCTGCCGCCTGGGCAGCAGCGTCAGATCCTTTTCTCTTTTTTTTTTTTTTTTTTTTTTTTCTTTTTTTTTTTAATCAAAACTAGACATATATTATTTTTATAAAACTGGGATCGAATCCATAAGTTATGCTTGTTGCAACAAAAGGAGTATAAACAAATCTTCATTATTAATCTACAACCGCAAAGATTTTACCCAAATCAAATAAATCATATAAACAACATGTGATCTAGGAAAACAACCAAGAAAACATTATTTGCATTCATCCACTTGCCTGGATCTTGAAGCCAAAGTAGATCTGAAGATCAAAGCTTGGAAGAGCCCACCTTGGTTTCCCCTTAGATAGCCTCTAGGGTTTTGGTTGAAGAAGAAGAGAAGAAGAGGGTTGGAGAATGGGGGAAAACCCTAAGAGTAGACTTTATATAAAAGAGAGGGTTTTTCTAAATTACAAAGAAGGGCCTCCTGCTTTCTAGTGGGTTTTAAGAAATTTCAAAAAGAGTCTCTGGCCCAAAAAGGGTCCATTAACTCAGGCCCCCACTTGTGTTAAATCAATCTATCTGACCCTCTTAACCCAACTTAAACCCGACAAACGGTGTGGCCCAATAAAAAAAAATTCGGGATATGACATCTCCCCCCTTAAAGGACATTTGGTCCTCCAAATGACTAACATACCTCTGGAAGAAGGTGCGGATACTGACGCTGCACTTCGTCTCTAAGCTCCCACGTTGCTTCCTCTGGGCGATGATGACTCCATTGAACCTTCACCCAGTGGATGACACGGTTTCTCAACACCTGCTCCTTGGTATCGACAATCCCCACCGGTTGTTCAGTGTACGTTGTATCATCCTGCACTTGCAATGGCTCATATTGCAGCACGTGTGAAGGGTCTGCTACATATTTCCTCAACATAGAAATATGGAAGACGTTGTGAACACCCGACAACTCTGGTGGCAGTGCTAACCGATAAGCCACGTCATTAATCTTGCTGATAATCTGGAACGGTCCCACATATCTTCGGGAAAGCTTCCCTTTCTGCCCAAACCGCAATGTACCACGCGTGGGTGATACCTTTAAAAATACATGGTCACCAACCTCAAACTTCAACTCTCTCCTCCTTTTATCAGCATAACTCTTTTGACGACTGCGGGCAACCTTCAACCTTTCCCGAATCTGTCTTATCTTATTACTGGACTCTCCAACCACAGACGGTCCATGAAAACCACGAGCTCCAAAATTCGACCAACATATAGGGGTTCGACATCTCCTTCCGTACAAAGCTTCAAAAGGCGCCATGCCAATGCTAGAGTGGTAACTGTTGTTGTACGCGAATTCACATAGAGCCAAACTTTCATCCCAACTAGTCTTGAAATCCAAGACACATGCCCTTAGCATATCCTCCAATGTTTGATTTGTCCGCTCTATTTGTCCGTCTGTTTGAGGATGATAGGCTGTACTAAAACTCAATTTGGTTCCTAAGGCTTCCTGCAGTGATACCCAAAACCGAGATACAAACTTACTATCCCGATTGGAGACAATAGAAACCGGTGCTCCGTGCAATCTTACCACTTCCTTGATATACAAATCTGCCATTTTCTCCATTCCTTGACCAGTCTTGAATGGTACAAAGTGGGCTGACTTAGTCAAACGGTCCACTATCACCCAAATAGCATCAAATCCCTTTCTAGTATGAGGCAATCCAGACACGAAGTCCATAGTAACGTGCTCCCACTTCCACTGAGGAATCTCCAACTGATGCAAAAGACCTGGGGGTCTCCTATAATCTGCTTTAATCTGCTGGCAGACCAAACATTTTCCAACAAATTCTGCAATATCCTTTTTCATATTCTTCCACCAATAGTGATCCTTCAGATCGTGATACATCTTGGTACTGCCTGGATGAATAGTATACCGAGTATAGTGTGCCTCGACCATGATTTCATCCTTCAATTCTGGAAAATCGGGCACACAAATTCTACCTTTATAATGTAAAATATTATCTTCCAACTTAAAATCAGGCCTCTCCTCCATATGATCTTTGATTCTTGTAATCTCGGGGTCTAGTAGCTGGTATTCTCTAATTCTCGGGAGTAATTCGGGTTCCCACGAGAATATACTAGCTAATACTGCTTGCTCACTGATAGGCTGAAAGTAAACATCCATGTCTTCCAAACATCGAATCCAGAAGTATTCTGCAATTAATCCTCCAGTGAACGCTGCTTTTCTACTTAAAGCATCTGCCACCACATTAGCCTTGCCAGGATGGTACTTCAACCCAAAATCATAATCCTTAATATACTCCATCCATCTCCTCTGTCTCATATTCAAATCACCCTGTGTAAAGAGATACTGAAGGCTTTTATGATCTGAATGTACTTCAAAAGTGGCTCCGTAAAGGTAATGTCTCCACATTTTCAAAGCAAAAACCACTGCAGCAAGTTCCAAGTCATGGGTTGCATACTTTCGTTCATGATCCTTCAACTGTCTAGACCCATAAGCCACCACCTTCCCATGTTGCATGAGAACACAACCAAGTCCAACTCCAGATGCATCAGTGTAAATCACAAAACCATCATCACCAGCAGGTAAGGTCAAAATAGGGGCTGTGGTCAACCTTCTTTTCAACTCCTGAAAACTTTGTTCACAATCCTCATTCCACACAAAAGGAACTCCCTTACGAGTCAATCTCGATAATGGGGCTGCTATTGAGGAAAATCCTTCCACGAATCTACGGTAATAACCTGCGAGGCCTAGGAAACTTCGGATCTCCGACACTGTTTTTGGCCTATCCCACTTTACCACTGCTTCAATCTTCGCTGGGTCCACCGCTAAACCTTCCTTAGAGATGATGTGACCAAGAAATCCTACTTGTTCTAACCAAAATTCACATTTACTTGCCTTAGCATACAATTGGTGTTCCCTCAATAACTGCAATGAAGTACGAAGATGCTGAGCATGCTCTTCCTGACTCTTCGAATATACAAGTATATCATCAATAAATACCACCACAAACTTATCCAAGTACTGTGCAAAAACCCTATTCATCATAGCCATAAAAGCTGCCGGCGCATTTGTCAACCCAAACGACATCACCAGAAATTCGTAGTGACCATATCTAGTTCTGAATGCAGTTTTTGGAATATCTTGATCTCGTACCCTCAACTGGTGATATCCTGACCTTAGATCAATTTTAGAAAAATATTGAGCACCTTGCAATTGATCAAACAATTCGTCAATTCGCGGTAACGGATACTTATTCTTGATGGTCACTTGATTTAGTTGTCTATAATCAATGCACATTCTCATAGAACCATCCTTTTTCTTCACAAACAATACTGGAGCCCCCCAAGGAGAGACACTCGGTCTAATAAGACCCTTGTTCAAGAGCTCTTGCAATTGCTCCTTGAGTTCTCTCAACTCCGCTGGGGCCATTCTATAAGGTGCTTTTGAGATCGGAGCTGTGCCTGGAACAAGCTCAATTGAAAAATCAATTTCACGGACCGGTGGCAATCCGGGAATATCATCGGGAAAAACATCCGGAAACTCAGACACCACCGGTATCTCCTCCACCGTTTTAGTCTGTTTATCCTCCGTGATAAACGCAATATACCCCTTAGAACCTTTCATCAATAATTTCATAGCCTTAATGACCGAGACAACATGGGTAACAACCTTTTTCTTAGATCCCGCAAATAGCACCTCAGTGCCATCATCAGCTGTTAACTTCACTGTCTTGGCACGACAATTCATAACTGCACTATGAGTAGCAAGCCAATCCATACCCAAAATGGCGTCAAAGTCATTCATCGTCAATAGTATCAAATTGGCCTTAAACACAACTCCACTTATCACCAATTTACAATTAGGGTAGTATTTCAAACAACTAACCTTTTTACCCATCGGGGTGGCCACAATTAAATCATACGGCAAATCAATTGCTCTAACACCAATCTTCAAGGCAAAACTAGGGGAAACATAGGAGTGCGTAGAACCGGGATCAAATAAAGTTTTTGCATGGGTATCACAAATAGAAATAGTACCTTCCACAATGTTTTCTGCAATATCAGCTTGCTCCTGGGTCATGGCATACACTCTGCCTGCCTGTTGTGGCCTTGATTGCTGTCTGTTAGGCCCCTGTGGTCGCTGAGGTCCTTTCTGAGGTCGGGGCTGCTGGGGAGGTCGGTACAACTGCATCTGCTGTTGCGGCGCCTGGAACCGCTGCTGCGGGGGAGCTGGTGCTATCTGTCTCAGCGGCGGTGCTTGAATAGGAGCCCCTTGTGTAGTTACCTGCCCATACTGCTGACCTTTCTTCTTAGGGCAATCCTTGACCTGATGATTAGTGTCTCCACAGTAAAAGCACCCCCCTGTCTGTCTCCAACACTTAGAAGTAGAGTGGTTATTGCCACAAATGCCACAAGACTCCCTCCTTTGCTTTTTGAATTGGTGTTGTGGGGTTGGAGATGGAGCACTTTTCTGCTTGGGTTGGCTCATAGGGGCCATGCGCCCAATCACCTCCTCTGCCCAATATGCCTTATCCAAATATGCCTGGTAAGTATTTAGAACTTGTGACTTGGCATGAAGGAGTATATCTGGTCGAAGGCCATCGAGGAACCGTCGAATTCTCTCACTTTCTGGAGTGATGAGGGTTGGTGCAAAGCGGGAAAGACGGGTAAACTGTAGCTCATACTCCCGAACAGACAAATTCCCTTGCCTCAATCTATCAAACTCTATTCGCTTTTGAATGCGAACATGTTCTGGTACATACTTTGCACGAAACTGATCACGAAAGGTAGTCCAAGCTACCTCTTCAGCAATCTCCTCATATGTCTCTTTAACTGTAGTCCACCACCTGTCTGCTACATCTCGAAACATGGAAGCTGTCAACTTGACCTTCTGTATCTCCGTGCAGGCTAGGTTTTCAAATATCTTTTCCACTTGAATGAGGAATTCCTCTGCCACCATTGGATCTTCACCCCCGTTGAACTCCGGCGGACCCCTCTTTTTAAACTTTTCAAAAATATCATTTGGATCATGGGGTCTGGGGGCAACAACAACCTGAGGCTGCCCAATCCTCTGCAAGGCCTCAAGTACACCAGTCTGAAATGCAGCTTGATCCACTACTTGAGGTCGCACCACAGGCGTTGGTTGCGGCATTACCGGTGGCGGAGTTTCATTTGCTGCATGAGGGTGGTTCATTCTTTGCACAACCTCCAATAATTGTGCTATTTGTTGATCCTGACGTTGTTGATGGGCTAACATAGTCTGGAGCAGAGCCTGTATCGGATCATTGGCGGTACCGTTAGGCTCACCCGACTCCGAACTGGATGGGTTAGTTTTTGTTTTCCTTGTTCTAGGTGCCATGTCTGCAAAACAACCGTTCATTAAAGACTAAACGACCAAAAATAAAAAAGGTAACAAATTTTGAAACCTCTAACCATGCTAAAGTTCATATTCGATTATACGCATGAAAACCCCATCGTCCCCATCTAAAGTTTCCAATCCTCACATCGGACCTACGTTCTAGCATCTTTTAGAACTTCTAGAACTTGACCGGCTCTGATACCATCTGTCACGCCCCCAAAACTGGGCCGGATCCAAACCCGGTTCCAGGGGTGTGAGAATTGGGGCCAATTAAAATTTTTCTAAACATAAACAGCACAGGCCCCAATTCCGGGTGGATCGAAGTCCTTCGTGAGGCTATGCTTGGTGATCAAGCAACCATAATCACACGCGGAACTAAAATCCATGCTCATCGCAGACGGATATTACATCACAATAAGATAATCAATCTCATTAATAATAAAACCAGAGTCAAGTGCTTCGAATCATCACAATTAGAGTTAAATTTTCAAAACAACCAAACTTAAATTAATAAACTAATGGCCCAGACATGGCCTTATTACATAATCTAAAGTTTTCGAACTCAGCACCGCCCTAGGACACCTCAGATGATGTCATCGGTGCTCCACTCAACAACTCCGCCATCTGGCGGAATTTCCTGCGTCGCCTGACCCTCCGGTTCGGCACCGGCAACGGAACCTAGACACCCAAAAGTAGTGGGTCAGATTGACATAATCTGGCAAGAGGGTAAGCTGCAAATAATGGATTAGTCAACTGAATTAAATGATATATTCATTATTAACCAAAATAAATCAGATGCAAACCCCAATGACATGAATGCGTAGAAACGGGTATCCCCGCAGATAAATATACAGAAACGGGTAGATCCCGCATACAGATAACAGAAACGGGTAGTCCCGCAGATAATAACAGAAACGGGTAATCCCGCAGATAATAACAGAAACGGGTAATCCCGCAGATAATAACAGAAAGCACAGCTGCATACTATTATCCACAGTACACGCTGACCCGATGGCGTACGTCCACCTCCGAACTGCAGTCGGTCAGATATATATATATATACAAATATACATACTTACAAATACATACGTATACAGATGCAAAATGAACCATGATATGAAACCCTCAATCCCAACATTCAATCCAATACCATTTTGAGTACTTAAATTTAAAAGTATATTATGAACGTGTGTCAATTCAAATTCTTGAGGGTAAGCACTAATCCACTAACGGTCAAGTTAGATAAATATGCACATGAGAATTAACTCTCTATCACAATGGAAATATGAGCCCACGATGCCGATTTCTACTTTTGGTGCCTATCATGTGGTGCATCCCGAACCTCACATTCCCATTCTGCATTTAATCTAATTCTCATGTGAATATTCAACTAACATTCCTAAAAGTCATAATTCATCTAATCCAATTATATATAATGAGTATGTTTTACAAATTGGGTAAAAGATGTTTAAATTTCAAATCTAAATTTAAATCAAATTATGATCAAAGGGGGAAAGGGAATAATTAATTCCTTAGTTATCATTGCTGTGTACAAATACCCTTATTAATTTATGCAAAACTAAAGGTATAACTTCCGGGCCCCAGTTTGAAATCAAACTCAGATTAAAAACCCAAGTTAGACGCATAAACGCAATCTACATAAGATTTTATTCATCCCCAATTGTATCTTAGTTAATTTCTAAGCAAACAAAATAAAGTATAAATCTTATATTTACTAACATAAAATTCTAATTACAATTATATAAATATATATATATATATTTTTTAAAAAAAACAAGTGGGCCTAATTACATTAACCTGGCCCAGCCACAACTGGGCCCAGCAGCAGCCGGGCCAGGCGCTGCCAGGCCCAGCCGGGCCAGGCGCTGCCAGGCCCAGCCGGGCCAGGCGCTGCCAGGCCCAGCCGGGCCAGGCCCGACCTGCATCATCCCGGCCCAGCCACAGCTGGGCCCAGCAGCACCCGGGCCGGGCGCTGCCAGGCCCAGCCGGGCTAGGCCCGGCCTGGCAGGCACCCTGCCCGGGCAGCAGCATGTGCTGCTGCCTGGGCAGCAGCATGTGCTGCTGCCTGGGCAGCAGCATGTGCTGCTGCCTGGGCAGCAGCATGTGCTGCTGCTGCCTTAGGCAGGCAGCGCCTGCTGCCTGGGCAGCAGCGCTTGCTGCCGCCTGGGCAGCAGCGTCAGATCCTTTTCTCTTTTTTTTTTTTTTTTTTTTTTTTTCTTTTTTTTTTTAATCAAAACTAGACATATATTATTTTTATAAAACTGGGATCGAATCCATAAGTTATGCTTGTTGCAACAAAAGGAGTATAAACAAATCTTCATTATTAATCTACAACCGCAAAGATTTTACCCAAATCAAATAAATCATATAAACAACATGTGATCTAGGAAAACAACCAAGAAAACATTATTTGCATTCATCCACTTGCCTGGATCTTGAAGCCAAAGTAGATCTGAAGATCAAAGCTTGGAAGAGCCCACCTTGGTTTCCCCTTAGATAGCCTCTAGGGTTTTGGTTGAAGAAGAAGAGAAGAAGAGGGTTGGAGAATGGGGGAAAACCCTAAGAGTAGACTTTATATAAAAGAGAGGGTTTTTCTAAATTACAAAGAAGGGCCTCCTGCTTTCTAGTGGGTTTTAAGAAATTTCAAAAAGAGTCTCTGGCCCAAAAAGGGTCCATTAACTCAGGCCCCCACTTGTGTTAAATCAATCTATCTGACCCTCTTAACCCAACTTAAACCCGACAAACGGTGTGGCCCAATAAAAAAAAAATTCGGGATATGACAATTTTAATCTCTATTTTCAAGAAACATTTCAAATACTATTACTGGTGCTCTGATGAAATGGCTTGGGGTGGGTATCCATGAAGGATAATTACGGTTTTTGTGTGGACAGTTTGTGGGAAGTTATAAACATGGAAAGTCAGTTCTACTCACTTTCAAAATTTATATATTCCTTTTGGAGGCTTGGAGAGCTTGAATTCTCATGAAGTTGCTTATTAAGTTGACAATTGCTGATTTCTGCTCTTGTTCTCACTTGCTGTTTCATGCAGAAAGTGCAAAATGTATCCCGGATATAGAAGAGCGTCTGGGGCAGAAAGGAACAGAACTCTCTAGGACTCCTGTTGAACTGAAGAGTGGAGACTGGGTTCTTAAATTGGTTCCCTGGGTTGGCGGTAGAATAATCTCTATGGTGCACCTTCCTTCTGGTATTGCTCATTTTCCAGATGTTGCTTTCCTTTTATGCACTCTAAAACACCAAAGCAATTTCTTTGCTCCTGTCATTTGAGACAGCTTTTCTTTTGGCCCTTTTATTTTCTCCGTTTCACTAAAAAAGTTCCTCACTGTTATGCTTCAATTTGATGTCTATAATGTATAGTCTATGGGCTGATGGTAAACACGATAAAACAACTTCTTGAGGTCAACTGGTAACTTTCTGTTTGTTCAAATTGGCCAAAGCAAAGTGCGACACTAAGTGAAAGGGTAAAGTCCCAACTAACTAGAGCTGGAAGGTACTTTAATGAAGGTTTGAATTATTAGTTTCCAACACTTTCAACAATTACATTATGACTGGGGAGAAAAAAAAATTATTGGTGTTACAAGTGTTTACTTATCCAAAAGAATTGTACTTATAATTATGCTTTCTGATGGGGTTTGCATGATTGATCCATGGAAGGGTTAATGTGACATACAAAGTCATGGCAATGCAGCTGACATTGGCACAATGTCACAAAATTATTGTAATATTTAGAAAGCATTGAAAAAGCAAGTTGGTACGACATGCACCAGAGTGAGATGTGCTATGTGGCAGCTCCCTTGTGGTTCTGTTTAACAACAATAGTGGATTTCATTGAAACCCAACCCTATCTATTTAGGGTTGGCTTCATGTAAGTTGTAACAGTGCATCATGGACAACAAAATTACCATTGTAGACTAGTAGGAAATTAAAAAAATGAAATGCTGATAGTAATTGCACAAATCAACCCATTTGCTGCTTCAGTTGCTCATGTCCTGGGAGATAAGTTACAGTCACTGGTGGATTTGGTACTATATTTTGAGTCTTTGACCCTGAATTGTGCAAGAATTGAAGTTTCTAGGCTTTGTATAATCTTGCTTGCTGATCAAATTAACTTGGCAACTGGAAAGTTAATATAGTTCAGTGTTCCTTTATTGACCATGTATTTCAGGATGCTGATATGCGTATGTATTAACAATGGCAATCCACTTGAGGCATTGCATGGTGTTCTGGAGAATTGATCCTCAGCTGTATGTTTTTTGGCTGCTTGTACAGGGACTCAGTGGCTTCACAGCAGGGTTGAGGTTGATGGGTATGAAGAATACAGTGCAGTTGAAAACCGGTCTCCCGGATGCTCTGAGGAATATACTGTCGTTGAGTGAGTTATTGGACTAGCCTTCTCTAGCATCCATGATTGACATGCATCTAGTTTGTGCACAGGACGGACCTCTTCTATCTTTAAAGATAAACACAACCTCTAGTGGGCTCTGCAAGCTGTGAGTGAGTTCATGGAAGCAACTGCATTCCAAATGACAGTATTTATGTCCAACTGGAACCCTGTGCATGATATCCAAAGTTTCAATATTTTTTGTCTTGATCAGCTATGATACCCGGGTATTTGTATAAGCCTAACATATGTATTATCGAACTGATACGATACTTGCATTGGTACCTAATACTCTACTAATATTTCTAGGGTATATGTTTAGCGTATCCTGCTTAGCAAGTCCAGTATTTCATATAGTTCTTTTAAGTTTTCTTATTTTTATTTAGAAAATGTTAGAAGGGAACAGAAGTTTAGCGTATCTTTTATCTTTTTCTTTAAGTCTATTATTACATATAGTTCTTTAAGTATTTGTGTCCTAGATTTCTAAAAATGTAGAGTCATATCTCTAATCCCCGTATCCATATCCGTGTCCGTACTTGTATCTGTATCTAGGCATCATGGTTGATTAGTATTTTTGTTATGTAAGCTGATATTTTTATTCTAGTAACCTTCTGATGCATATTTATTTTAGTATAAGTTTCTTTTTTATGAATGATTTTATTCTATAGAATTGTTAAGCAATGAATGCAGTTTTGTTCACTAATTACTGTGGCTGCTGGCAATCTCCTGATTTACAGGCGAGATCTTGAGGACTCAGGGGAGGATGAATCTCTTTTGTTAGAAGGGAAAATTGATGGTGGTTTGGTTCTTCAGCGTCAGATATCTATTCCAAAGGATGAGCCCAAGGTTGTCCGAATTGACTCTGGGATTATAGCCCGTAGTGTTGGTGCTGGTTCTGGAGGCTTTTCAAGGTCTGTAAGTAATTGCTAGATTAATTATTTGGAAAGTAAATTTCTAAGGTCAAAAAATTGTCATCACAATATATGCACGTATGTGTGTGTGTTCATATATTTTAACAAGAGTTGGCGATAGAATCCTGAGCAGTGAGATTCATTGGTCAACTATTGAAAAGGCAAAGAAAGGCACAAATCTGGGTGCAGCTGAAATCATGGGAATCATAAAGATGTCATTGGTGAATATGATCTAATGCTCCCTATCATCTAGCTCACTATACATGGTTTCGGCAAAATGATATTAATTTTAATGATATTCTGTTTCTGAACTGGACTTGTGGTAGTTCTACAAAGCTCTCTTTCACATCTAACATTCTCCACTTAACAGCTTATGAATCCCTTGTATGGCAGGTTGGCTTGTCTGCGAGTGCACCCAGTGTTCACTCTCTTGCACCCAACCGAAGTTTTCATTTCTTTCATTTCTATCGATGGTTCTAAGCATGAAGTTTGGCCCAAATCTGGGGAGCAGTTGTTTGAGGGTGGTCTTCGGCCTAGAGGTAATAATCTTGTATTCTATCAGCTATAATAGTGTGAGAATCATAGTTGACGTCTTTCTATTCCCAGCTTCTTGTTTCATGGAGATTTGGATGAGCTGATATTTGTGGCAGGATTTTTATGGACATGGATCCTAAAAGTCCCAACATGGGTTTTACACATTCACCAGACTGGATCGTGTTGGGCAATTTCATAAGTTCTAATTTAACTTATGGTGCACCGCAACCTAAACTAGTTTTGCTCTGATTGCAAGTGGGTCATTTGGCTTAAGAAGGCCTGACTTCTGCACGTGCTTTCTTGAAGCATTACAACATTCTTTAGTATTGGAGACATTGTTATCATCATCATCATCATTATATATGCATCTTAACATCTGAGTTCTTTATTTCCTTGGTCATTTTCCTCAGGGGAGTGGATGCTGGTGGATAAATGTGCAGGGTTAAGTCTCATAAATCGGTTTAACATTGATGAGGTTGAGAAGTGCTTGATCCATTGGGGGACTGGAACAGTAAACATGGAGCTTTGGTCTGAAGAAAGATCGGTTTCCAAGGACACCCCTCTTAGAATTTCTCACGAATATGAGGTGAGACCGATCTCATAATAAGGACCAAGAGGCTTTAGCTACTCTGATAGTAGAGTACATAAATGAATGCAAATAACTGAGGTTTTCTGTTTTATTACTTATTTATCGCTGTCTCTTCAATAAAACGAGAAAGGAATGTAGGTTTTGTATCACTTCAAACCTGTCATCAGTAAAATGGAAAAATGTTGCTGTTGGCATGAGGTAGTTGTTTGTGCTTTATTTTGTGCCATTTTAGGTATTGACTCTCTCTCTCTCTCTCTGTATATATATATATAGGGGGAGCTCCTCTGCTGATAAGATGGGCACTGCTTTGGATTGAAAGATCTTCCCACCACCAATCTTTTCATGGTAATGAAGGCTCAAATCATCATTATAAGCACTTAATCAATGGCCGATAAATTTTCATCATCTAAAATGAGTGCAATCCAATCCAACAGTTCAATCTATTTGGATGGGTGCCAAACTTGGTATCGGTGATTATCACGGGTGGTACTTATCTTATGGTCCACTTTGATGGATTATAAGTTAGGCCCCACTAGTGTTTTGATAGGTGAGCATCGGGTGTTTGGTAGAGGTTTTTCCATATATATATATGGGTTTAATTCTATAAGAAGTGTTCTCACACACATCTACCGTAAGTACTTTTTATGGAATTCACTTGTGGGTCCCATTTGGGATGGGATCGGGGGTGATGGAAAGATCTATGTGGGACCATCTCAAATATGAAGTTTGGCTCCGATCACGTATCTTAAACCCTTTTATTAGTGGCCTATAAATTCAGTCCATTCATATTTGTGTACAGTTGATATAGTGGTCTAGTAAATTCGAATTGGACCAATACTTGGGCCCTGTGACTATCAGGGTGTTCCTATTTATTGCAAGATTTGAATTATATGATAGATGGGCTTTATCTAGATTTCTCATAAAAAAGTGGTGAGAACTAGTTCTCATTGGATTATTTCCCATATATATATGTGAGAATCCCTCCGCTGAGCATTGATGCTCATGATAAGGTGAGCACCATGTGCCAAAACACCTATTGGGGTCCAACTTATGATCCATTTAAGTGAACCACAAAACAAGAACCCTTTGTGATAGTCACCGATCTTAAGTTTGACACTCATTCTAATGGATTGGACCGTTGGATTAGCTTGCACTCATTCTGGATGGTGAAAACTTATCAACTATTGATCAAGTAAGTAGGATGATGATTTGGGCCTCCATCACCCTAGATGTATGGGGTCGCCTACTGGTCCCAAGATATAATAATAATAAAAATAAAACTTTTCTTATGCAACTGTCATCCTTTTCCTCACCTGGTTTGGAATTGACGTATGGCAAATTTCGAAACACATTTTTCTTTATAACATAGAGTAACAGTATTATGGTAAAACAGTATTATACCAAAGACAGCAACCATTACAGAGAGCAATAAAAGGAACTTCCCTATCAATCCCTTAATTATCTTAGACGCAGATCTCCCGACATGCATAGGCTCCACTTGAACCAAGAAGACAAGACCTTGATTTACGAGAAGAGTGACAATTTCAGAAGTCCACCCCAGAAGAAACCCAAAAAAAAAAAAAAAGGCACTGAAAGAAACACTTTTAACAGTCAATTTGCCATGAAACGAAGCGGAAAACAAATTTCCAACACATGACAAAGTTAGAGTTATAGATTTGGATCTGGTTTAATATTTCATATGCTAAAGGGGTTGTCGAAAGTCTTAACGTTTCGTCCATTATAGAGGATAGGTGTGTGCGTCTATGATGTCCAGATACAGACACGGGTATGGATACGGATATGGATACAGGGAACAAGGGTTTGATATGCCGGCTTAAAAATTTTAGGATACAGATATGGGTATGGTATTTTAAAAAATATATACATATAAATACTTATTGTAATGCTCATATATTACAAGGCCCACTGTATGGATCAAATTTTCCATGAGGTGGGCCTGACAAAATCTTAACATAGAAGAAAAAAAAAAATTGGGCCAAGTGTCTTGGTTGGCCTAGTAGTTCAACATTAAAATAGAAAGAAATAAAAAAAAGGCCCAAAGGGTCTGTTCTCATTAATAAAATGCGACGGGTTCTTTTGCCCCTTCTACATCTCTGGGGCATCATCGAAAGAAAAAGAAGAAGAATAATGAATAAGAAGAAGAGGAGGGGTACATAGCATCTAAAGCTAAAAACTCGAAGCAGCAACAATAGTAAAAAGCAACACAGTGGTCTATCATTTAGTTAAAGAAGCAACCCATCAAAACAAAAGCAGTAGCTCCTGTCAGTTTAGTTATCTTCTTCTTCGCTGTCACCTTCTCCTCTTCTTCTCCTTCTTTTTTGATTTTCTTTTGATCAAACTGAAAGAGGGCTCATTTAAGAGTAAATTTGTTAAAATGGATAAAATCTGTTGTAATTTGGAGTAAAAAATATTGCATAGCCATATCCTATAATTGGGAGCCGTATTCAAGCTGTATCTTGCTGTATCTTGTGCTCATATCCCTATCGTATCGTATTAGTACCGATACCACAGGGCATTTAGAGTATCCGGGTATCATAAGTGTGCGTTGGGATCGCTTGCAGGTCATAGGTGCTGCTTTACTCTTTAGTAGTCCCGGTTGCATACATAAGATTGTGAAAAACTTATATATCAGAAAGTTTTTTTCCTTGTTTTTAGCCTGCTGTTCTTTCAGAAAACACGCACCCACCCACTACAGAGATCCGGTTCCAAACTGAGCCCTTCTCTGGTTCAAATACCTAATGAAACCGGTATGAAACAGAGTCCTTCCTAGGGCTGAAAAACTAATGAAATTGGCATGAAGTGATTGTTATGGTTAAGGCTGCTCGTGGGCAGGAATGGATGCTGTCTACATGTGGAACTTTAAAATAGACCCCACCGGGAGACCCCATTCCTACCATTTCAAAATCCAGGCCTTTAGCAACATAGTCTCCAACCATTCAGTCAGTGTCATACTAATTTGCTTTGTGCAGGCGTTAACCGGCAGGTTTGGGAGCAAGTTTTTTTCAGTCCTTTTCGAATCACATATTGTTTGAAATAACGAGGGATGATCCAGTTTAAAGCACCAAATTATGATGCAAAGCCACAAAGGCCTTCGGACTCTCGGGCCCACCATTCAATTGGGTGCCTAGTCATCCACCCAGACCCTGCAAAGTGGAAAGTTTTACAAAGTGTGGTCCACCAGACAGGAATCTACTCATCCCATCAATGGAGTATGCCATGGATAAATCAACAAACATGATGATGAATTGATGATCACAATATTTACTTGGACATCATGTGTGCTGTTGAACTACAGATAAAGTGTGGCATGTGTGCTGTTGATGTTGTGCGCGCGTGTGTGTAAGCAACCAAGATCTAACAATCACCACACAAGAAGACAAGCGATTTATGTGGTTCGGCAAAGATACCTATGTCCACGGGAAACCAATTTCCACTAAATTCTCCTCTAATTTGTGAAACCACAGCCTTGGAAATATATATAATCATCACTTTCTTATCCCCCAAAAACTCTATCTTAGAAAAAAGGAGAGTCCTAACCTATTAAAAAAACTACTGTTTAATTAAATAGGAAATTCTTAATATAATTAGGGAAACCACCCCAGATACTGAACCCACTTGGTCTGGACTACTTGACCACCAGTTGAACTACAAATGAAGTGTGGCAATTTGTTCCTTGTAAAGGCAATGAGGAATTTTCCATTGAGGCAGGTGAAAAGCAGCACTAGACGTGCTGTTAGAACTAAGATGCCAGTTTGCATAGCAATATAGAACAAAGCCCTTTGTACTGAGTGGGGACGGGGGATGCTTTTAAAGGATTCTTTAACCATTAATTTGTGATTGGAAACTGCACTTGTGTATGTACTAATCCTGCTTATACATCAAAACGGAGAACAGTAAAGAACAAGGAACAAGGAACATGTACCTTCCTTTTTCTTTGACTGATCCTGGACGGGCGTTATCTAGACCCTAAGTTACCTTGACTAGATAGAAACAGAAAAAAAAGTTTAAAACCATATTCCACTAATAGTACAGGTTACTTTTGAAAGTGCACTCCAGCCTTTATTCGATCCATATAATTAGGTATTGAACATTATTTTAGGGTATAAGCCATCAGATCAGTATCAAATTAAAATTAAAATTAGTCATAGAGTGAGTGACAACTTGGTTCAGTGGAATGAAGTCCGGAGTCCCCCGGGTGTCTCCTCCCTTTCTTTGAGCGGGATTTGTGAAACTCACCGTAAGGCCTACCTATTGACAATCCAATGCGTTCAAAATGAATGCCTTTTCCTTTCATGATATATCATCAAACTTCAATTGGACTCGGTCACAGGATGAGTCGCTCATAACTGATAACATGGTTAATGCATATGATTAATAATGCATAAAATTGTGCTAATCTCATTATCAATCATGTGCTCCATTGTAGGTGGGACTTGTTCCCATTGAAATAAAAGTGGCTTATATGCCAATGGAGGGAATGCCATCATTCTCGGTAGTTGAGATTATCAGTAGGTGGGCATCAGGTTGAGTTCTACACATCCCACTCACATGAAATGTGTGGGGAGACTGGAGAGACACTGAGAGGATCAGAACTCCCGAATGTGGCAAGTTTTTGAATATATATACTGTTGCACGGTTCTTAAACGAAAGCGGCACGAAAAGAAAATTCCATATAATGTGTGGGGCCTTGATTCTTTATTATTATATTTTTTTCAGGTTTTGGCACTTCAAATCATGAGCCGCAACAGGGCTCTTCCAGTTCAACAGTGCCTGGGGCATAACGAATCAGAAATTCTTAATCCAAACCGTTAAGAGCACTGACCTTTCAGATGCACCGTAAGATAAAAAATGCAAAAGAGTGCTGACCTTTTAGATGCACCATAAGATAAAAAATGCAATCAATAACAATAGTTGATATTCAGCAATGCATCATTGGGAAGAGGGAAAAACAAGGCTCTCAGATCTGTGATCCATTACTGTATGGCCTTCCCCATGTGCAGGCCTTATCCACTGTCCCACTCCCACATATGGAATTTCTCCACCTTATGTTTTTCTTAGACTATATTACAAAATAAACAAAGAGAAAAGACCTATGATTGACAATGTCGATAGTATATACACCTTGCGTATGAAATAAGAAAAAAGTAAACCAAAAAGGAACCATGGCTTTATATATATTGTATATAAGGGTTAAGTTATGCTCCGCAATACATTACCTCTTAGAAATTGCATGATAAGTAAAAATCTAAGCTCCTTATTGAACCCACTTGGATGCAACGGAACCAGGGGCGGAAAGGGCGTTGAAAAGATCTTATTATGGATACAATTTGGGTAAAAATCATCTCTCAATCAGATAATCACAATTATTGATTTATGTGCCTTGAAGTTAATGTTTTTCAAGTTTTAGTTTTCTATAGAACTTAAAAGAAATGGTTGGTATAATTGAGATTAACACCAAATTAGTATGAGTGCCAATCCATAAATATAGAATGAGAACAAAGAAGATGTATCGGAGTTGATTAGTGCATACTTGGCACAAATAAGGCAATCGCATCAACTGAGGAAGTTCCCATCTTGTGAGGGTTCTATAGAGCCAGCTATTATCAAAAGAGGGCAGGCTTCTTCTTTTGTGGAAGAGTATATATAGGCTTGTAATCATGTAATGTGGTGGAAGGGGTCAGATGCATTTTCATTTTATATGAAAAAAAAAACAGTTGTTTAATAAAAGAAAAGTGTTAGTTTTAATTTCTATGACCAATGCAGGAGAGCTAATTTAATCCCTTAACAGCACCATTAGAATGTTGGTAACCAGTCCCTGAGTTGAAGCAACTTTCACAGAGTCGCAACAAGTGCATGCAACAAATATTCTGGTCATAAACTTGGAGTGATACTTCCATAAATGAGAAGCCTTGCCGTTTTGCCACATTATCCTGCTGCCCTCTCCACAAAGCAATGCAGTGAGTGGGCCATCAATCAATCCCAGATCCGAAACTGGGTCATTGATTATTGATTGGTACCCAAGTTAATTATTTTCTTCAGTAGGCTTTTGATAGTCCATAGGACTGGTCACCATGAGATATGTCAAGCACATCCCATACAACTCCACCAAACTCATGGGAGTGACCCATGACCATTTTTTTATATAGGTAATGATAAATTATATTAAGTACTTAAGAAAGGTACAATCATAGAAAATGGAGGAAAAGAGAGCGTGGAATGTATGCGTCACCCAGAAAGCTAAATGGACCGACGGTAGTTAGGATGAATAGATGTTTGGCTCGGATGTGGGTCTCTATTCATGAAATGAATTCTCTCAGTGACTCTGTTCTGACTTTGGTGCATTCTTATTTAAAATGTAGTTGGTGCATTAGAATATTTTCCAGTTATAGTCATCCCCAGTTATAGAAAAATTTCCAACTTATTTTATATGCGGTTTATTGTAATTTTTCCAAGTTGGGCTGAATGCTCCACACGACCAACTGACTAAAGCATAGAGGGGAAATATGTGGTACCACAGGAGAGAAGAAAGGGAGAAATGTGGAGGTTATCTTTTGCATGGGAGTGGGTGAAATTCATTTTAAGGTTTTGTTTCCTCTTTTCATCCACCACCAAAAATGGAAGAATACATTTTAATGATCTCCAAAGTGCAAACAAATGGCGGATGACGATTGATGAGATTGATTTCGTTGGTCATAAGGGATTGTTTGGTTGCCTAGCTAATACTGAATCCCAAAGAAATCTAACCAATGGTTTCATATTGAAGGCTGAAAGTGAAGGTGCAATTCAACGAACGAACAGAATTTATATAGATTAATTCCTCTTTTTCTTAAGAAAATATTACCTAGCCGTTAGTAGATTAAACCCTAAAAAGTGAGTTCCATTTACATTTCCACCTCATGTCATAATGCACTTGTTTTCTTAATCTTCTGATATTTTTATTTCTTCCCTACATTGGATGTTCGGATTGACATACTCTATTTACACACCCATTGTAACACCCCGACCCGATTTGATCTGGATTAGCGGCTAATTCCTGATGATGTGGTTGCTAATTGTGTTTTGTTCTTATTTTTGGTTGGTTTCAGGTTATGAATAGGTAGTTGGGTTGAGTTTGACCTGGTTTAGGTAGACATAAGCCCTTTTTCGTAATATTTGATTTTGTTCGATGTCAGCATTCATGCATCATCTTGGTATTGATGCGTGTCTTTTATTATGCTTGTCGATTCCCATAACTATGTCGTTTGCCAAATATGTTACTTGTTTTCGTTAAACCCGCAATTGACTCGAACTGGAATTAAATTAGAACGATTGGACTTTTTGGTAACTTGTTTTATCCTTATCTACATATATATATATATATCGATGCCACTGACCTCTTTCTTCTTTTCTATCACAGTTCTGTCTCCCTCTCTCTCTCGAGTCTTCTTCTTCTCGTTTCTCCTTAGGGAGAGCATCGGTGTATGTTCACGTTGAATATTACTCGTGTGTTTCGAGGTGAGTTGGAGGTTTTTGTAGTGTTTCTTCTCTTCCTTCTTCTTCTTGTTCTCATTATCGATTGGTACTGTTCCTCACGGTTCTTTTTCTTCTTTCCTTGCATGCATGGCGATTAGAAGCATGTGGTAGTGTGAATTGAGCCCAAGGACAACAAAGAGTGTGTTAGACCCCATTTGAGGCAAGTGTAAGTATAACTTGGCTAAACCATATGGGTATGTGTTTGATTGTGATTACATTGAGTATTCTTGCTTATGAATGATGTTTACAGCCCATCCTGTGTTTGTTTCCCTCTATATCATGTGTTTGACTCCGTTTGTCTACGTTTCAGTGTTTCTGCAATCAGTTCAGAAAAGACTTCTGTGTGTACCGCGGCTAAGCCGTAAGTCACCTTCGGCTTAAAGTCCAGAGAGGGAAAAACCCAGTTTTCCTCTACGGCCAGGATACGGCTAAGCCGTATATTATCCTACGGGTAAGCCGTAGCTCAGCTGTGACCCAGCCGTAGATCAATACAGGATGCCTTTTTCTGAATTAACTGAAAGCAAGCAATTGACAGACCTTCTACGGCCCAGCCACGGTTAAGCCGTAGAACAGCACACGGCTAACCCGTAGAACAAATTACGGGTGAACCGTAATTGCAGATGAACAGTAAAGGGAACCGCGGTGGAGCCGCAGTGCAGATTACGGCTACGTCGTAAGATGCCTACGGCTAAGCCGTAAGTTCACCTACGGCTAAGCCGTATCACCCCTGAAAAATGAATAACAATGATAGGCATAAGAAAGAGACTGATATGGCATTCATGATAGAATGTAGATCACTTAGACTTGCCCAATGGTCTGAATGCATGACATGAATGATCTCGAGGGCTGCGAATCGTTCATGCACGTTATTCGGTTGTTTAGCACCTCCCCATGGGTGTTGGTTTAAGGGACTTCAGTGCACCTTTAGATCCATGCAACACTAGACAACGGTGCATCGGACAACTTAAAACTACATCATCATGCACGGTTAGAAACACCGGATAACTAGAATAGGATTGGCTAGTAAAAGATCGTGATTCTTGAAAGATAATCTGATTGCATTGTATATTGACTTCGGTTCTTGCCCTCTTATACGCGTTCTGCGCTAGGGCACACGATTGGATATTCCTAGCTTTGTCCATGGTCAATCCCAGGTGGAACAGCGATCTTGCATGTTCAATCTTACTAATTGATGCACATGAGCTAATATGTCTTCATCCTTGGTTACCTGCATGCTTTCTACTCTGTTGGCATCTATTATATTGTTTGTTTGATCTGTTCAGTTTGATGTGGTTGTTGATTAGTTGAACTCGTATGATCTCTTGCATCTGCTTGATATCTGCCTAACAAGACATGCATGTCACGTTCTGATAAGAGATACATGTTATGCTATGCACACCATATGATATGCACGTTCTGATGCACGTTATGATAAGTTATACATGTTCTTATATTGATTGACTCGATATGGTTCGGCACTACTGAGCCTCAGCCTTAAGATCTCGATGGGGTGACTTTGGCATAGTGTGTATTGCCTTACTGCAGAAGGACATGTCTTGGGGAATCCAGACCCTAGGAAACCGAGACCCATCTGGCCCATGAGGTTTGCAGCACGTTTACAAGATCCCTACTTTGGGAGCATATGGCATACGTAGTAGCCACCTAGTATGTACGTACACATTGATTCACGGAGCATATGTTAATTTGAATGCACAACTGCCTAGACTACTACATTGACATATTATGATTATTTGTCTTTTATTCTATTAGAGACCACACGTGTTAACTTGTTACTGCTTATACTTTGCTGAATTGTCGTATTCATGAGTTGTCCTTGGTGTTGCATGCTCAGGTACCCTTGACCGTGTTCCTGTCGGTCGTCAGTTTGCAGGGGAGACTCCAGCTGTCTTTTCAGGTTGCGGAGTGTGTGTTATCACTCCACTAGAGCACGATTATTCTCTGCATGCATGCATATTGCCTTCTTTCTTTTCATGTCATTGACTGTACTCATGTTCTATACATCGTGCTTGGATCCCAATTTGTATGTTCAAACTTTTATGTTAGTCTTTGGATATCATTTCTTTTGTTTCTTGTGTGTCTCGTGTCACATGTTGATACTTGTAGCTTCTGCATACTTGTTGCACGTGTGTTTTCCCTTGTGCGTGTGCATCTAGACCGGGTCTAAGTGCATATGCACGGGAGTGCGTGTGTCGCTGGTTAGGTTTTTGCTAACCCCCGATCTCCTGGGCTCGGGTTGTGACACCCATGTCTCTGATCAATGAGTTATATATAGTTTGGGGACCTCTTTAATATTTCTTTGTTGTGACTTTTATGATCATTATACTTTTATTTCCTAAGGACTCAATATTGAGGGAAAAAAACCACGAAACAATTCAGGCTCTTTATGAAGTTAATACTTGCATGTGTAAAAATATTTTTATTTTCATTAAAATGTAGCTTATTTTTAGGTTTCATTTTAGATTTGATTTTCATGTCAACTATTGTCTTTGTTCCTTGTCACATCTCTCTCTCTCTCTCTCTCTCTCTCTTCTCTCTCTTGTATCCGTCCTTTTTCATAGTGTCATGTCCCCCAAAATACAACTCGGAGTCAACGTGAAAAATAGAGCAAATTAAAATTTTATTTGTGTTTAACACAACATGTACTATAATAGTGGACCCACACAAGATCGTAGGTCCATGGTGAGTTATAAAAAAAATGCATCAGCAAAAACATTTAGTAACAATTAGTATCATAGTTTCATTCATTAAAATAAGCATGTCCAACAATAATAATCTTAGATGTTCAAGTAGCAAGTAAAATTAAAACAATTTATGAAAATAGCTCATCTAAAGTTTGAGTAAATCTAACTAGAAATACTAGTTTGCTAAAGTGTATAATAATAGTAAATCACTCATGTGCCGGTTTAAATGGCTTCGTAGCCATTGTCAGCACTTCACTTGAGCTCATCAATTGGCTCAAACGCTTGAAACGCTTGATCCTCCGCCTCTACCTCGGTAAAGTTGACATTGGTACCTATACACCATATAATCAAAGTCAAAGACAAGCTATATACATAATTTCAAATAGCAAGCAAGATCAGTAGGGTTTAATGTCATTAACTAAATATGATCATGACAGTAAGAGATTGCAGAAATAAACGGACATACTAAAATATGCTAAACAAATGAGTAGTAATTATGTTTACATGGAAGCAAGCCTTTGTTTTGGTTGGTTAAACCTAGCTAGTAGAGTTACGGTGTGTCCACTGTACAAATAATCAAACAGAACAAAATTGATATTTAGCCGTGTAAAATAGAAATGAATTGTAGCCATGTAATTGCCCTAGAAATACAAATATAAAGTTATAAAACATAATAATAATACAGATAGACCATATATATAATACTTACTTGACACAGAAACTTAAGTCAGAAAAGAGGGCTGACTGTCAAGTACATACCAATGTCTAGATTAAACTTAACTTAACTTATTTGATTTCCAAAATCAAGCTACTCTTAGTTATATTAATGTAAAGTACAAGTTAATTGAGGCCACTAAAGAAAACATATGCATGCAAACCGAAGGTCAAGGAAAACCCACAAATCTAATCTAAGGCCAAAGATACATGTTCACTTACTTGACAAATCTCATTAGAACCACGGGTAAGGTATAACCCTACACATCCTACTAATTTTGGTACATAGTCTCACTTAAGGGCTCCCAGAAGGGATGTCTCGAATTACCACTATACAAGTCACATGGTTTGTACGAGTAATTACCCATGATCGGTGAGAATTGTGTGCCTAAACAAGGCTTTACTTTAAGGTCTCACAAATCTAAGTGAAGATAATGTGTTTAGCAGAATTCAGGAAAAAATATCAAAACCCATATCTAATTCCAATCCATCTAACCCAATTATGTAAAGTTAATGTGTTTTACATATTTAGGGAAAAGCATTCAAGTTCATGTCAGAACCCAAATCTAACTAAGTTCAATTATGATTAACAAATGAAGGGGAAAGATCATGTTCTTAATCATTATTGATGTGTACAAATACATCTAAATATATTTTGTCAAAAAGAATGACCAGGCCTAACTTGAAATCCAACTTGGATCCAAAATCTAAAATTAAAATCCACAACCATTTCTAAAATGGAAACCTAAAAACAAAAAAATGAAGCAAGCATAAATTAAGACCCTAATTAAACCTCAATTAAAATCCCATCTAAATCCTATTTAATCTGGAAATCCAAAATCCTTGCCGGGCCTGCCAAACCTAGCTCAGCAGCTCTCCAAGCCTAGCTTGGTGGCTAGTTAAGGCTGCTAGCCCAGCCCGCCAGCCCATTGGTAGCAGGGTTGCCTGTGCAGCATGCCAGGCAACAATTGCTGTGTGTGCACATTGTCACGGGGGTAGTGTTTTTGCGCAGCAAACCCCGTGCGGCCTTAGCACGTTCCACCGATTGAAAGCACTAAGTAAGCCTTTCCCCTAGCAAGTAGAGCCTTGCTAGTTAGAAACCCCAAGACTGCCTCAAAGAGAAAACCCACACACAAGAAGAGAGAGAAGCTCTGAGAATACAAAGAATGCTCTTGCTTTGGATGCTTTACAAGTGAGGGTGGGGGTCTCCTTTTATAGGCAAAACCCCCCTTTACATCGATGGCTTGGATCTTGCTTCTAGAGTATTCTTACGATCCAAGGGTTACATTTGATTGGTATATGCATCATCCATGACATCACCATCTATTTGACATAAGCCATGACATCACCATCTATTTGACATAAGCCATGACATCATCGTCTATTTGACATAAGCCATGACATCATGGTTCTAGAGAGTTCTTTGCCAACTAGGATGTCTGTATGGCGCCCAGTAAGCATCCACATAGCGCCACTTTGTCGATGATGTGTCAATCTGTTACATCCTCCCCCACCTAATTCCGCGATGTCCTCATCGTGGCTTCTTGGTGGTACTTGGCAATTTGATCCTTGAATTGCCATAGTGTGTCTTCACGCTCCCAGCTGGCCTCGCTATCCGGATGACCCTTCCATCTCACCAAGTATTCCGAATAACTTGAATGATTTCCCCTTCTTGGAATAACTCGGTGTGAGATGATATTCTCCACTTCCTTGTCATGCGCGGTAGTGATGGCTGTTGGAGCTCTCTTGGAGTTCCCACGTTCAGTGTTTTCCATGTCTGTGTGATACGGTTTGAGCAGACTCACATGGAAAACATTATGGATTTCCATTCTCGGAGGTAATTCAAGTTGGTATGACACCTTGCCAACCCGTTTCACCACCTTGAATGGTCCTTCATAACGCCTCACCAAGCCTTTATGAAGTTTGGCATAAGTTCTGGACTGATGTAGGAGGAGTTTGACCAATACAAGGTCTCCCTCTTGAAATTCTCTATGTTTTCTTTTCTTATCAGCCCATTTCTTCATTCTTTTGACAGCCTTCTCCAAGTAGGCTTTCGCTAGCTCAGCATGCTCGTGCCACCCTTTGGCGAACTTGTATGCAGCTGGACTTCTTCCTCCGTAGCCAACACTTAGTGTGTTGGGGGCAAGTGGTTGTTGTCCCGTTGCTACCTCGAATGGACTGGAATGGGTAGACTCACTTCGATGCAGATTATAGGAGAATTGGGCAATATCAAGCAATCTTGCCCAATCCTTCTGGTTGGCACTCACATAGTGCCTTAAGTAAGCTTCCAATAAGGCATTCACCCGTTCAGTCTGTCCATCTGTCTGGGGGTGAAAGCTGGTTGAGAAGTTGAGTTCTGACCCCATTAGTCGAAATAGCTCCGTCCAAAACCGCCCTGTGAATCGCCCATCGCGATCACTGACGATTATCCGTGGAATGCCCCAATACTTCACCACGTGCCGAAAGAACAATTGGGCTGTTACTTCCGCTGTGCAGTCCTTTGGTGCTGCTGCAAATATGCCATATTTGGAGAACCGATCGACCACCACGAGGATCGTGCCGTTCCCATCCGAAATTGGCAAACACGTGATGAAATCCATGGAGACGCTCTCCCATGGCCTCCTTGGAATGGGCAGCGGTTCCAACAAGCCTGCTGGATGATCGTGTTCGACTTTGTCTTGTTGGCAGATCAGACAAGTTCGAACATAGGCCTCTACATCATCATGCATCCGCGGCCAATAGTACGAGTCTTCCAACAGTGCTCCAGTACGCTCGATTCCTGGGTGACCAGCCCACTTTGAATCGTGGCACTCTTTGAGGACCTCCTTCCTCAAGTTTCTCCACTTGGGGATGTAGACACGGTTGCCTTTTGTGTACAGCAACCCATCCTCAAGCCAGAATCTTCGTGTCTTGCCTTGTTGGACATAGTCAGTGAAGGTCTTGGCCTGTGGATCATGTTTCATGCCCTCCTTGATTTTGTCCATTAAGGGGCATTTGGGCCGACTGATAGCAGCTAGCTCGGCCTTCCTGCTTAGTGCATCTGCTACCTGATTGGTCTTGCCCGGTTTATATTCTAGGACATAATCGAATTCAGCCAAGAAGTCTTGCCATCTAGCCTGCTTGGGGCTCAACTTTTTCTGGGTGAGGAAGTAGCTGGTGGCAACATTGTCCGTCTTCACCACAAACCTTTGGCCTAGCAAGTAGTGTCTCCAAACCCGAAGGCAATGAACTATCGCAGTCATTTCCTTTTCTTGCACCGCATACCTCCGTTCGGTGTCGTTGAGCTTCCGACTCTCGTAGGCAATTGGATGCTCCTCCTGCATCAACACACCTCCAATGGCAAAGTTAGAGGCATCAGTATGTACCTCATACGGTTTTGTATAGTCTGGCAGGGCAAGTACTGGCTCCTTCGTCACTGCTGCTTTTAACATTTCAAAGGCATTTTGGCATTGCTCCGTCCATTCCCAGGACTGGTTCTTCTTTAGTAGGTTTGTCAAGGGTGTTGTAATGGAAGAGTAACCCTTGATGAACCTGCGATAGTAATTTGCTAGTCCCAGAAATGATCGAAGGTCCGGTACCCTTTTTGGTGGCTCCCATTCGAGGATGGCTTTAACTTTGGCTGGATCCATGCACAGCTTCCCACCTCCTACTTTGTGGCCCAAAAACATGACTTCTTGTTGGGCGAATGCACACTTTTCCTTCTTCACATATAGCTGATTTTCTCTTAAGACCTGAAATACTTGTTGTAGGTGCTTTACATGCTCTTGTAAAGTGTTACTATATATCACAATATCATCAAGATATACTACAACAAAGCGGTCTAAGAAGGGTTGGAAAATTTTATTCATAAGTGTGCAGAAAGTAGCAGGAGCATTTGTAAGTCCGAATGGCATGACTAGGAATTCATATGATCCATACCTTGTTACGCATGCCGTCTTTTCCTCATCCCCTTTGGCAATTCTAACTTGATAATATCCCGAGCGTAAATCAAGTTTTGTGAACCACCGTGCTTCCCCAAGTTGATCAAACAAGTCAGCAATAAGAGGAATGGGATACCGGTTCTTCACTGTGATCTTGTTGAGGGCGCGATAGTCTATACATAGACGTAAGGACCCATCATGCTTCTTCTGGAACAGCACAGGAGCACCATAGGGAGCTTTTGATGGCCGGATGAACCCTGCATCTAGTAGCTCCTTTAGTTGCCTTCTTAATTCCTCCAATTCTGGAGGTGCCATCCTATATGGAACAGCAGCTGTGGGCCTTGAGCTTGGCTCTAGCTCGATCTTGTGATCCACCTCTCTCTTGGGTGGAAGCTTTTTGGGAAGCTCAGCAGGCATGACATCTTCATATTCATCAAGAACATTTGAGATATCAATTGGTGCATCCGTAATGGAAGGCATACCTTCGTCCAACTTCAGTGTGGCCAGGAATGTGGGCTCTTGTTTCTTGAAGCCCTTAGAGAGTTGCATAGCTGATAATGTTTTTGCCTTCAGTTCTCCCTCTCGAACCACTGGCACCATGCAAGCTTTTCCTTGATCCATGATGCACATTGCATCGGCGCTTGGAATTGGTATAGCCCGAACTTCATCTAAGAATTCCATGCCAAGAACAATAGGGTAATCATCCATAGGCACAACAGAGAGATTCAACATACCTTTCCATTCACCAAGGCACATCTCCACGTTGTGAGCAACTCCGAAGATAGGCTTGGCCTCGGAGTTCACCGCTTTGAGCCACCCACGCTCTTCCTTGTATTTGATACCCAGTCGTTTGGCTTCATTCACTTCGATGAAGTTGTTGGTTGCACCAGTGTCAACCAATGCCTGCGTCTCTGTCCCATTCACTTTGGGCTTTACATACATCCTGCCCTTGTTCCCTGATGTGGGCATTTCAACCTTGGCCTTGATTGCATGTAGCAATTGAAGGGAACCCATTTGCCTATCTTCAGGTTCCGGCCTCGGTTCATCATCTCGGATGAGTGCTGAGAGTTTGCTTCGCTTTGGGCATTCCCGAGCCCAATGAGGACCATCACATAAGAAGCAGGTGAGTTTAGGCTTGTCACCCCCACCCTTGCCTCCTCCAAATTTGGTCTTGGCTTGATCCTTGGGTGGTTTATGGTTGCCATCTCCCCCACCTTTGCCTTTGTGTGGCTTTTGCTCCCTTGGCTTGTGGGAGTCTCCTTTTTGCTTAGAAGAGTCCCCTTTCCTCAGTTCAATCAGGGACTCAGCTTCTGCTATAGCTGAGGTGAGGTCTTTCACCCTGCGTCGCTCCAACTCATTCTTAGCCCAATGTTGGAGCCCATCCATGAAGGCAAAGAAGGCCTCTTTTTTCGGAAGGTCTGGAATTTCTAATACTAACTCAGAGAATTCCTTTATGTAGTCCCGGATAGTACCCTTATGAGAGAGACGACGAAGCTTGGCCCGGGCTTCGTGTTCTACATTTACAGGGTAAAATTGGGACTTGATTTCTCTTTTAAAATCATCCCAAGTAGTGATTGTGCACGTACCTCTTTCAATGTCTGAGTGCCTCCGTCGCCACCTTAGCAATGCACTCTCCACAAGATAGAGTGGGGCAGTTTTCACCTTTTTGGCATTCTCCATGATGCCTATTGCCTCGAAGTATTGATCAAGGCTCCAAAGGAAGTTATCTAGCTCCCTTGCGTCCCTGGACCCACCATAGGTCTTAGGCTTTGGCACATCAAGCTTGGCCACCGAATGGCTAGTCACACCCCCTTGGGTGACAGCCATCTTACAAAGAGACCAATCTGCCTTGATCTCTTTGATCTCTTCCTTCATGGCGGCAAGTTCTCCACCAAGTCGTTCTTCGAAATTGTGCAACTCTTTCCTCAAAGAATCAGCTGTGGAGTTAAGGAGTTCCAGCATCTCACCTCGTAGCTCTTCGTCCTTTGAACCGAGCTCACGGATGCTTTCGCCCAATGTTTCCATATCTTGGGCATGCTCCTCAAACCGATCCCTTCCATCGGCCACAGCAATCTCCACTTTGGCAAGCCGTGCCTCCATGGATACAAGAGGATCTGGTTGCACCGACCTATCCTTTCGACCTTTGCCACCGCGATCCTTCTCCCTTCCATGATGTTCTTCGATGTGAGCGAGACTCGAATCAGCCATTGCAAGCTTTGGCTCTGATACCAACTGTCACGGGGGTAGTGTTTTTGCGCAGCAAACCCCGTGCGGCCTTAGCACGTTCCACCGATTGAAAGCACTAAGTAAGCCTTTCCCCCTAGCAAGTAGAGCCTTGCTAGTTAGAAACCCCAAGACTGCCTCAAAGAGAAAACCCACACACAAGAAGAGAGAGAAGCTCTGAGAATACAAAGAATGCTCTTGCTTTGGATGCTTTACAAGTGAGGGTGGGGGTCTCCTTTTATAGGCAAAACCTCCCTTTACATCGATGGCTTGGATCTTGCTTCTAGAGTATTCTTACGATCCAAGGGTTACATTTGATTGGTATATACATCATCCATGACATCACCATCTATTTGACATAAGCCATGACATCACCATCTATTTGACATAAGCCATGACATCATCGTCTATTTGACATAAGCCATGACATCATGGTTCTAGAGAGTTCTTTGCCAACTAGGATGTCTGTATGGCGCCCAGTAAGCATCCACATGGCGCCACTTTGTCGATGATGTGTCAATCTGTTACAACATGCAGGCGGGAGGCATTGCCTGCGCATTTTCTTATTTTTTGTATTTCTGTTCAAAAATCAAATCCCTTTATTTATTCACATGAGAGGGCTAGGGACGGATCTACATCATCAAGGATCAACCAAATTAAGGAAAAATAAGCAAAATTAATCTAGTTACATTTAACACTTGCCTCAAGTCCGTGATTGATGGTGTCTGGTGCGAACGTGACGTTGTAGAGATCGAATCTTACGCTTCTATGCCAGTGATCTTCTCTTCGGTGGGTTTTGGGTTGGGGAGAAGGGTTTTGCAGGATAGGGAACTTTGGGAGGAGAAGAAACATTCATTTGTAACAATAGTTTTTTTTTGTAGAAAGTAGGACATTTATAATAATAGGGTTAGAGTTATAGAGTTCTAATAAAATTCTAATTAGGTCAAGAGGGTAATAAACAGGTCAGTCTACAACTTAAAGCCCAAAACCATTAAACTCACTTAAAACCCTTCTAATGGGACCTACTGAAAATATAAAATCTTATTTAACTAAAATACATGCAGTACATTATAATTAAATATTACTTAATACCTAAAGGTACGCATAGTTTCTGCTCGAGAGAGAACAGGTATTGTTACGCCTTCGGTGAGAATTGCTTGATTTACTTTACATTCTATTTGGGAATCTACTTTTATTACTAAAAATCTACCCTATGTTTTTAGATAAATGATACGTGAAGTACATTTCCATGAACGTCCAAGTGTCTATCTGCAGCTAGTTGACTAATAAGAGAAGCGATGTAATTGCGATGTGCTGATGTGCTTTGATGGTTAAATGCCTTAACAAATTAAGGCTATGCAATAATTCTGAATTTTATATTTATAATTCACCTCCTCTTCCTCAAATGACTCAGAATAGCCTTAAATTCTTAGAGCCTTTCATTAGGCAAAAATGGCATTTTGGACTAAAGACTTGGTAAAGTGCCCTGTCGTCCTCCTACGATATTTCCAGGAACCTTCCCAGCCCAAGAACAATGGAAAGTAGTCACATCTCATGAAAGCTACTTTTCTTTTACCTTATAAACTATTTCCCTGCCGATCAAAATCCTCCTGTCTGAACCCCATTCATTCACTATTTTTGTTAAATTGGAGTTTTTCTTGAATAGTGCATACAGATATAATGGCCCAGTTATTTGACTGCTACTGAAGTTCTAAGATTTTAAAGGAATGATTTCCAATATTATTAAGGGTCCAAAAGTAAAATATTTAAGGTGAAAATCTACAAGGGCCATCAAATAATCCCTCTTATTAAATAAATATGAGCTATCACCTCTGCAAAGGCACATCCTGAGAAAATGCTGATGACATCTAAACCTTTATCTCAATTCTCACCTCTTTAATATTTCTCAATTAAAATTTCTCTTAATATGAGTTCTTAGGAGTTCGATACAGAGTAGGCAATGTGGCCAACTGCAGTAAAGAAAAATTATATTTCAAAGGCACCATGTAGGTGAGAGTTATAAGCCGACAGTATTGATGATGAAACCAACGGGAGTCCGTTTTCTATTTTGACAAAACATTTTCATCTCCAACTTCCTTTTTTTCTTGGTTGGATTGTCATCTATAACTTCATCCTAATTGTAATCATATGCATCACTCAATTTTTCATTTTAAACATAAAATTATACACATTTTGCACAGAATTATTCCACTACTTTGGCCTATGATGCACAAATTATTTAAAATAGGCAACGTATGATATCATATCGTATCGTTTTTGATATTTTACCTTTTACTTACAAAATTTATATCCCTGTCATGTCTATAACATGTCTTAGCTGTATCTATGCCATATTTGGATATCATAGATTTTGGCATATATGAAATTTTAGCCTTAGGATGATGTACATGAGTGGGTTGTGATATGAGCATATTGCATCAAATTAAGCAAAGGTGGGCTGCACATATGTTAAATAAGATTATTAGGACAGTTCATCAATATCGAAATTGTTTCCTATCTTTTATGCAAGTCTAGCTTCTTTCATCTCCTATCCCAGGACCCACGCCCAATAAAGTATTTGAGTTTGACTGGAAATAGTCCAGTCACAATTAAGTCATGAAAGCTAACTTCTTCAATTCAAGGAGTCGGCATTTTACCAATCTATGCTGACATGAATTTCAGTCAGGGTAATGAAAACTTGACCAAACAATTGTGCTATGCCCCACGGTTTCAGACCTGCTAGCTACCTCATCATACCAATCCTTGTGCCAACCTCTTTCATTCAAATGTTATGTGCATCACACATATAACATTTTCTTTCTCACACTCTAAGAAAGCAACTTGCATTTATCAAAATACTCCCGATCTAAAACTTAATCTCGACTACCAGAAATGAGACCCACCCCAAACACAACCCAAGCCCACATATGCAGGGTCAAAACTCGAGCATCACAACGCATGCTAACACGAAATTTGTTTCAATTTAAATATGAAATGCACAAAGCACAACCAGTCAATTACCGTACTTATGTGCCACGTGTAGAGTAGTGACTGGCAGGGTGCATGCTTGGGGTTGCACCAAACCCCTGCCAACTACCCTCTTTTCTTTCATTAGGTTAAAGGGTCAACGGGACCGTATGACCCATGCACGCCGTTTAAACTGCGTATATTATACACAAAAAGATACGGTTGTTTGATTACTATATTTTTTTTATCAGGGTATTCAAGACAATTTACTAAATTCCGTATGTGAGGATTTCTTCTATGGTGATCGTGAGTAGATCTATCAGGGTCTGCCACATTATCATGGGACAGCTTGTCATTTATGTGGGATTGCTGCTCCATCAAGATAGAGACTGTTTCATGAGGATATGACCGACTATGATTGATCTATTTAAAATTACCGTTCCTAGGTTAAAACCCTACGAGGATTGTAATTCCTATTTACTAGTTTCTAAGGTCTACAAGCTTCCCACCAACCAACATGAATATAATGTTATTATATATCTCGAAACTGTGTACGTTGTCAACATTCACGAGATTATTCTCCTTGAGGAGAACGGTTCCTTACCTTATTGGTAAGGAATGCGCATTCTCATTGAGAGATCATGAGTTAGCCTCCCAATTCTTTCTATATGCATGTCAGTTTTTATTATATTGTATGTGCAAGCCGGTGTGTTTGTCCTCTCATATGTATAGGTTTCCATTATCACATATGTGCAAGTTGTATTTTATCCCTTTACATATGTGGATCTCCATTACCTCGTATTAATGAGTTATGGTTTGTCCCCTCACCTTTGTCAATCTATATATTCTCGCATATGTGTGCAATGTCTAGTCCCCACATGTGGATTCCATCACCTCTCATATATAAATTGTGTTCATGTTCTCATGTGTGAGAGTATCCATTAACAAGTGGTGAACATGTCATTTCAGATGCAAGTACCCATTATCCACGATGCTTGAGTTGAGTTGGCTGTGTAATCTGGCCCACCCCTCAACCGCTTAAGAAAAAAAAAAAAAAAAACATATATTCTCCTTCAGATCCTCAAATCTGGATGGAGTATGATGCACGACTATCCACTTTCCGTCAAAGCGCGTTAACGCCGTTAGGAGACGGCGACCGTTCGTAGTACGATAAGTTGCGGACGGAGAAAGTGAGGAATTCTTGTTAGGAAGAGGACGGGAAATGAATACTTTATAAAAGGGGCGTTAAGAGCTGCTGTTGTGTTTCCATTTCTCTCACACAGCCTTTTCTCTTCTGCTCCTCTCTCCTGTTATTCCTTGAAAGCATAGAAAGGAAGCCAAACTACAGGTATTATCATTGTATGGCAGCCAATTTGCAGAGGCGAGGATTCGCGAAACTTGGTAAGAGATTCAGCCAAGGAAACTGGATTCCTAGCGTCCAGGATTCAGCTCCAGCTGTTTCCACTTTCAGGTATTCTACCTGGCTCTCAAGTCTCAACCATTGCTTCCTTTCCTCTCTAAAATTGATGTTCCTGTTTATATCATTATCACCCCCACCCTCCTTTTGTTTTTGGAGATTGTGTCCTTTTGGCTTGGGATCCTTTGCCAGAAGCCTCTCATGATATGGGATTTGTGAAATACTAGATTTTTTGTTTTTTTTTTTTTTTTTGTTTTTTGGGTGTGTTCTCAGGGACTTTCTCTGCTAGGGAAAACAAAGATAAAAAGCATATGTATATATATATTTGCATTTTTTCCACTGTTTGGTAATCTGGTTACTACCAAAATGGACTATTTCTTGGAACAAAGGCCCCCCCTTTTCATTCTCTGAAGCCTTTGGAACCCAGAACGGGACTATTTTGATTGTTGTTGGTTTTTTTCATGATATTTTTATTTATAGCTTTTTTTTCCTTTTATATTTAAGGGAGTTTTTACAAAAAAAAAAAAGAAAAATTCAATCGAATAAAATGACTACGACCCAAATTTTCAAAATGACAGGAGAAGACAAGCCTGAAATTTTTATTTCATTTTTTAATTTTTTTTACCCCTGTTCTATTTCAATTTCTTATTGTAAAAGATTTTATTGGAAAATTTTTCCTAGTTTATAGATCGGTAATATCTCGGTTCACGTGCATATACGGGCTTAGTGATCCTTTCGTTTAATAATGTTAAGGGGTTTTTTTGTCAAAAATCTTTGTATTTAATTTGCCTAAGATCAGAGAGAAGCAAATTAGTTGTCTAAACATCATCATATATTTGGAGAATTTACTATTTATCACATCTGTGCAATTTTTTCAAACCTAACTAGAAGCCTCTTATGCTTACTATGCTTTGGTTTCTTTTACACAGTTGTTAGTTCATGGGTTGTTGTTGAAATTGCAGGAGGGGTGCCCACTACTCAGTGTACGACAAGAATCTGGACGATCAGGTACGTCCGGCGATTGTACCGGACGATGTAGTCGAGCCCCAGTCCGACAAGTACTGGGCCCCACATCCTCAGACTGGAGTCTTCGGACCCGCCGAGCAAGAGGGCCTTGCCGGTGGGGACCGCCGCTCCCCTTCCCTTCCTCCTCCCCCGAATGGTTCTGTCCTCGAGCAGCAGGCCTGGTTCCGCCCCCTCGAGGACACCGACAAGCCCCAACACCACCTTTGAAAGAAAAAGCCAACATATACATATATAGATATATATATATATATGTAGAAAGAGAGAGGACTCCCTCTCTCTCCTCTTTCACTTGCCTCGTTATCTTCTCCTCTATATGCAGGAAGAGGGTCTATCCGTCTAGTCTGGTATAAGAAAAACTATAGGGTCTATCCGTCTAGTCTGGTATAAAAAAACGAAAAAAACTATGTATTGTGATGTTATGTTTGTGTTATTAGTCTCTCATCTGTTTGGTACTTATGTGTGTATTGATTACCATGAGAGTTGTAATCCTGCTTTTAATTATATATCATATGTGTTGAAGGAAGACTGTCTTTCCATTTTAGCTTTGGGTTTAGCAGCTGGACTTTCTGACACACCTCCAAAGCACTTGTCCGTTTACAATTGTTATTCTCAGGAACACCATCACTATGTCTTTTCTGAAACGGCGTTGGATAACTTTTGATTGAGCTTGTTTTTTTAATTAACAGTGACTCACAAGTGACGAGGCCAATGGAGAGGGGGAAGAGAAGATTATCATGATCTTGCTCTTATCTTTGACTAATAAACTATGATTGTTTCACCAATTGAACTAGGGTTTCATGGAGAGATGGGCCCTGGTTCAATAAAACTAGGGAAGGTGGTTTAAGGATTTTTTTACTGTCTTTTGATGTAACAATGATCCCATCTACCAATTCAAACTCATCTACATGATACTAATCTCCTATCATAACTATCTCTAATAATTTCTTATAAAAATAAAAATATATATAACTATATATAATTGTCATATGTGTCAAGCGAGTCAGCTGTAACTTGACCTATTTTTTTTAGGTCAGAAAACCTGGCCTGTGAAAGGCTTGTATTTTATACAAGTTTAGTTACGTGGGTCATATATGAGTAGGTTAGGGTCAGGTTGACAAGACGGATAATGTTTTTCGGCCTTTGTGGCCACTGGAGACTCAAGGAAAATCATGATAGATGAAGTTGAAGGCAGTTAAATATTCTTTGTGGAGAATCTCTATATAAGAAAAGAAATGTTCAAACTTCAAACCATTAGTCAAGCCTCCACTGGAGGAAGCCAACTCATTCCTTGGTTTGGGGAATGGGGTCATACTTTGAACTCAAAAAATAACGTTTTGTGCCTATGGAGAATTTGTAAGTTCTTTAAAATGTGAAACTTAACAATCCTCCTATATATGTTTGATCATTTAGAAATTTCATATTACAGTAATGGGTTGTCCCTAAATTTTGAAATTTTGGTAAAAAAAAAAAATGACATTTGTAAATGCCAAGAGTGAAGTCATTGCGTCGTTTCAATAAATTTTTTGTGAGAGTTACTTATAAACTTTCAAAAGCAAAGTCAGTATTGGCACTCCAAATGGCCCACCATAATACCATAACCCATGCTTTCGGATCCTAACTGTCCTTCCGTACCTATCTACGTGGGAACAACATTAAAGGCCGATTTTCTACATTGCAGGGCCCACAAAATCAAACCCATATTTTCTAGACATGGGATCCATTAGATGAAATGTTTAACTAGCCAAAGAAACCCTCGTGTGAAACTGACGAGGGTGGATGAATGGATGGACCTCTAAGCTAGTGGCTGTAAACAAATGAATGGATGAATTTAACCCAGGGTGTTCCACTTACTGAGGAATTAAATGAGAAGAATGGGTGGGATTGGTAGATGGTTGTGGATGGTCAGTCCTTTTATCCGGCAACTTCAGTGTACATAGGTGGATAGGCTGGGTTGGTGTGTACTCATGGGGTCTCGGATAATACAGGTGATTGTTGCACTGACTGAGTTCACCAAACATTGCTTGATTTAGAAAGCTTACTATAATCATTATACTTGTCTTGGTAGACTACAACGGCATAAAGAAAGAAGACCACATCGTTATCATTAGGTGGGATCTGTGAGTGTCAGGAGAGATAAAGCGACATGTAAACTGACCCAATTTTGAGCTATTTCATCCCATCTTTTTTTTTTTTTTTTTTTGAGAAAAGGTTTAGAAGACTCCATTATGACGACCCGTTTGCATGCGTAAAAATTAAATAGCAACTCACCATCAAGCACCAAGCGAGTACTTATAAAAAATTATTAAAGAGGTAAAAGATTTTAAATACACCTCGCTGCTTAGAATTTTAACCATTTTAAGTTTATTATTTTCCCCTTAATTTGACTCAGGTGTAAAAAAGGATTAGGTGCCCACCAAAGATCAACCACTAATGAGCATTAAGTGAGCAGGTTACCTGTCCGGGTCGACCCTCTAGTCTCAGTATTAGTGTCTTCAAATACTTAGAATTTAATTCTACGAAGGGTGTGAAAGATTTTTTTATTCCATCCTGGGAGGGATTTGAGATTGTCATATAAAAAATCGGGCGACTTGTAAAAAGACCGGCTGTTTTCCATTTTTATTCTCCACTAGGGACCGTGCCGGGGAGGACCATAGTGTCTTCCGTAGAAGATGGCTGTCCTGACCGTAAATGTTGCTCTTTTTACTTTTCCTCTGTTGCAACTTTCAATATCCCAGCTTTAAGTGGTTCTCTGGAGCATCATATTCCACCTTATCCGAATGTTCCCCGGATACAGACGAACCCGACGCAAATTTCAAACAATAAGACACCAAAACTCCCCTTCTCCCACACGTCAGACAGATGCATCCGGTTGTAGATAATATCCCAATTTTAGTTGCTTGAATTTTTTATTTTTGGTAGAATAGTGGCTTTCTTTTAATGGTGATAAAAGTACTGATTTGGGTTCTCTAGCATTTTATAGATAAAACCCTTAATTTCTATCTTACAGTATGAATTATTTATTACAGGTTTTTTTTTTCATACTGCCACCATTTGTCATGAATTTTTCCTTAGTTGATCATCGAGAAGATTAGAGAAAACTCATAATGAGTTTGTAGGATTTATTTCACAATGGAATGCACTTTCTTTTCTCGATGAATTCGATTCCAATATCTACTTATGCCTGCAATTCTTTTACAACCTTGAAACGAAGGTTAATAGAAATTTTCAGATATTCTACATACCCCTACTTAAATATTATAAAAAGTTTTTACAATATCACCGAAAAATGTTAATACTAAAAATAACACAATAATTTTTTTAATTTTTTTTCACAAAACAGGGTTATGAATGACAAATGGTGACGGAAGAATGGATTTATTGTATAAGGATATTTGTGGGAGGTTCAGCAACCAGTCATCACACTCCCAAACCTAAAACGGAGGGACAAGTAGATGCGTCTAGGGAGAGGCTTTGAATGTCTTGGCCGTAGCAGGTGGAGGATTATGATTTATGGTGGTCTACTCATCTTTGTAGATATCGGAGGCAATGGGCAATGATAGTGAGGGGCCGGGCCCATGTAATCCAAAGGTAGTGCTGCTGTTACAGGTGACAAGAGAAAATGTTTCAGGAATCTCAGGGTGGGACCCACAGCGCGCACTACTTTTGTTAAGTTGGTTGGTTACATGGGATCATGGGTTTCATTGTCTGGACCCTTTCCCCATCTACCACCAGTTAGATAGCGCAGTAGCTGGCACGTGGGATATACATGAGGACCAAGTCGTCCCACATGTGGACTTTGAGGATGGTGTGTTTTGGAACATAATTCTTTTAATACACACCGGCGTGGTTGGCCTCTGCGCCGAATGCCATGCATATAGAAATTATTCAGCTGGAGATGGAGAGGTTCAGGGTTCTGAACAAAGTTCCATACAACTTGATTCTCAACCATTATATAAAGGGAAGAAAGATCTCAAGTGGTCAAATTGAGTAAGTGGTTATTCTTGATGAGCAATGAGTGAGAAGGGTAACATTGATCGGATATGCATAAGCATATGTGGGTTGTATTGAATTGGCCTTTCCTTTTGCTTTGGTTGTCAATTTATTTGTGTTTGACTACCTTATAAGCCGGATATTGGATACTTTGTAATATTTTACAATGTATTATTATTATTATTATTATTGATTACCTAAGAAATTTTTTGCCAGCCCAACCTTCGGAACATTAGCCTTTGACCAGAGGGTTATTTAATTCTAATGAGCAAAACTTATTTTCTAGGGGGTACATACATTGTCGCATACATAGTTTCCACAAAACGCAAGGGGTGAAAGTTGAACTAGAAATCTTGAAGAGAAAATTCAAATTTTAAACCAATTGAGCCACTGCATTAACGACTATTTTACTGCATTTTAGTACAAAGAAATAGTGTAGAGATCACTTGTCAAAATGGAAGAGACCAGCTCTGATGCACAAAGGGGTCTTGGATGGAAAATGGCCAACCTCTTATTCTGATGATTCTATAACTGCGTCTTATGAGTAGGGCAATAGAGGGTCTTAGCAAATTTACAAAAAAATGTACAATTTTTGAACTCTGAAGTCAAAATTGGCTTCCATGGTAAGATCAACCCTGCTCATCAAGTTGACCCATCAGCATTGGATCTCTAAGCCTCTGTATTGGATCTCTAACCCATTTATATCTTTTTATTACAAGAATATACATTGAATACACAGTAGTGGTTGTCCTTCTACCATTAGTTATGTGCGGGCTACTTCCTTCTCTTTCCTCAACTCCTCCTAAAGCAAAGATTCGAAGATCACCCCAGTGGCTGACATACCGGATTAGTGAGGCTGTAATCACATGTGCCACATCAATTGGCATGTGCTCTGCGAAAAAAAAACATTAAAATTAAAAAAATGTCGATTGGCACGTCAAAATTGGAAGACTCACCTACAGTGATCCAACCATGAAAAGATGCTTAACAGTAAACAGTAGCCTGGGCCTTTGGAGTCCCAATTGGTGAGACTTTACTGAAGGCAGTTTGAAAACTCTATTTTAATTAATATGAGATAATTAGATTAAGATCTAAAATAAAAACTCTAACTGTTAAGTCTTAATTTACAAGTAATACTTCATTTGGTAAATTTTATTTCACGAGGTAATTAGCAGCCACCTTTAAGAATTGCGGTAACAGAGGCCCACCTTTTATAAGTCACGTTGTAGAACCAGCTATTTACATCATCTTGATAATTTTATAAGGTTATTTCATAAATAAAACACTTGATATTTACATTACCTACCTTCATCTGCTTTGGCTAAAGGAGTTTTTTATTTTCAAAAAAGCCACTTAGCTTAGTTTTTAAAAAAGACAAAAGCTCTAATCGGAACAATCTCTAAAATAAAAAAAAATGCAATAGAAGGTTTGCAAATACCGTAATAAGAAAATAAACTCCAAATGAAAAAATAAGAGCATATTGATAGAGTAACCAAACTCTACCAAGATGAATAATTTGATGTCATAGCTGTTGTCAAAAATATTGCTCTTTAGTAATTAGGGTCTCATATATATTTCTGGTTTGGCTTTTCTTTAAAACTAACATTGAAAGAAATATTGTAGAAGTGGATTAATTTCCAGATAATAAAACAGTAAGAATTGAAAAAAAAATATAACTTATCATTAAAATTTTATTTTTATATTACATTTACCACATTTTATCCAATGGGATAGTTTGAGATTTGCATGATATTATCAAGAAATTATCGTTTTATCATAAATTCATGATACTATGCATACTTGAATTATTTACTTATAAAAGACAGGTCTTTTACAACTCCGAGAATGGATGTAATTCAATTGATGTTGGGGGGAGTAAAATCATATAGGAGATTTTACAGTAAAAATCCCTTTATAGCGGGTGAAGACCAAAAAGACCCTTAAATTTTACTATAGATTATAAAGGCAATCGCACCACTTTTTAATTTATTTATTTTTAGTATTTTGTTGAGCAATGATATCATTGCTTATCTATATCGCTTTTTTATTTCATTTTCTTTTTCACTCACATTCAAGGACGCTGCTAGCCTTTAACAAGTAAGGCTTGTTCAGATCTTTATCCAAAGATGAATCTACCAGATTGAAACAAAAACCCCCAGCAAATTTGATGGGTAGGAGACAAAAGTGCAGTATCTTTACAGCTTCCACCTGCTTCGATTGAATCAAGTTTTTCACAAATCTTTCAAACTCTCGGGATGAGGGTTAGGCCTTTTAGAATCCAAAAAATTAAAATGAAGGAAATAAACTTTGCAATCAAAAGAAAATTAAACACTCTTGATCTTTTAGAGGAAACGAGATGTGATGTGGGTTTCAGAAGGGGAAATAAGAACGACGATATCGCCGCTGGTATGCTCATGCAAAGCAATGTCAATGCTTCTTCCTTTTTCTTCTTCCACCTTTTAGTTTGTGGCGCACTCGGGTTCACTTCATCACTGGTTAGCGAAAACACAGAAGAAAGATAGATCAACAGATTGGATTTGTATGTTGCAAAAAGCCCGCATTGAGATCTTCAGATAGCTGTCTAGGGATTAAGAAAGGGCTTTGGCGCCTTCCAAGCACTACAACTTTTCTCTTAAATGCTCTATTCAAAGGTTTGCTTGGTGTTGAGCTTTGTTTTTTTTTTTTTTTTGAAAGGAGAACTGAAAACGAAAGAGAGGCGGATTGTCCTTGGGTGTAATTGAGTTCGAAGTAGGGTCGAAGTCAGAGCACTAATTTTGATTTGTAGAACCAAAGGGTACTGGAAGATGATGAATGTTGTTTAGTGTTTGTAGGTGGGCAATAGTGACCAGGTTGCAAATGGGTCATTCAAGTTTGTTTTGTTGCTTGATTTGCATATCCGGAGATGATATAAGAAAACAAGGTGGGTCCTTGCTCAGTTGAATGGGTTAAGAATGAAGATAGAAAGTGGAGAAGAAGGTGATGCAATTAGCAATGATATTGCTGCCTAAGTATATAGGTGAGCATCGTTATCGCTGCTCAGCAAAAAGAATAACAGAATAAAAAAAAAAAAATCAAGGAATGGGGAGCTGGACCAGTCCAATGTATAAAAAACCTCAAGGACTTTTTGTTATTCATTAGTTTTGAGGAAATGTTTTCAGTAAAATCCCCCATCATATGACTTCTATCATATAAGTTAATTAATATCATAACATCAGCAGGGATGAATGTAATAGCCACATTGGTGCCTATTTATTTGCCAATGGTAACTTTCAGGTCAAATTGTCTCCAGGTGATAAAGATCCCATCATCACAAGAATGGCCTCTTACCTCGGTGGTAAGAAACGTTCTGTACTTAGTACGCAACCTTTCCTTGCTTGATCACTATCTTACCTTTCCTAAAGGATCCTTCTCTTACCAGAGGGATAGGGTCTTGCTTTTTAAGTTTGAGAAATAATCATAATACTAAAGATCCATCAGCATTGTTGGATTGTATCTTTATCCTCACTAGTATCAAAACAATGAAGGGGGGGGGGGGGGGGGGGGGGGGGGGGATCTTTTGTTGCAGCCATTGCATGAAACTCATACTAGAACTCCACCCCAAGTCTTACACAGAGACAATTGAGATTGTTCTAGATGAATCTCATCCCTGCACCGACACATTTTTTGTTTTAGTTCAAAAAGAGTTGGTTCTACTATCCAATTGAGCACCATGATATAAACGTGAGGCATGGTGTTAATCACATTTTCATTATGGTGCTCAATTGGACTGTGGGATCCACTCCTTTCTAACTCACGTGAGGAATGTAAAGTGGGGAGGACGAGATTCTTCCTGAAAGGTCCCAATTACCTCTATGTGAGCGTTGGATGGAGTTCAACGCATATGTTACATGGCTTCCATGTAAAAGCTGCCAAAGATGGTCCCAAATTAGGAAAAAAAAAAGGAAAAGAAAAACGAAAAAAGGTCCCCACTGATTCAATGGCATGTTGACGATCAACTAACTGGTCAAGCCGTAGGGATTTCATTATCCAGATATAGTATATTCGGATCAACAGTACAGTAGTTTGTCCCCTGTGTTGGTTTGTTGGATGTTTGGACCTTGGGGTCATCATAGTTCAATAGGAGCCTGAATGGTTTCCTTGCATGATTTCTTGGTGCTGATATACATGTAAAGTAAATGGAAATTAAATGCTACAGAATGGGGCTTATGTGTGAACAGATTAGAAAGAATAACAATACCAGCCATGCTAACTTATAAATTAGAAAGTTGCCGCAGTTCCAATTAAAAAATTAAATTAAATTGTTAAAATAATAGAAACATTTTAAAAAAATGAATTGGGATTTTTATTTTTTTTTGCAAAAATTAGCTAATACTATATCTAAAATGGGTCCCCAAAGATCTGGGGCACTTACATGCTATAACCACGCAAAATGCGTGTTGCGGACACACGCCTGCTCTGTGCCCGAATGACACGCGCACATAGAGCTTGTGATAGAAGGATCCAAATGATTTAAATGTAAAGAAAAAAGGAAATATGTTTATACCACTTAAAAGTTTTGAACTTTTCTAATATGGAACGCTTTGTGTACACATAAAGCCAACTTTTGTAACTTTCTTTGTGGATGAGTAGAAAACAAAAGAACAGTTTCAAGATTCCTAACAGGGCGTTGCTTCTTTAGAGACAGGAATTTGAAAACGGTGCTTGATTTCAATCTCCCTGTTGCAAATGGATTAACTGGAAACATGGGAATCTCAAAGATGCTTGGAATTTGTGTTAAGTTGATGAGTGATTAAATTCAGAAGATACCCCATGAGTAGTTTCGTTGTGGCGTGTTCTCAGTTTATGGGAGGCATGCTCTACTACACTTTAAAATTTTGTGTGCTTTGGACGTAAAAACCACCTATAAGAAATAAACTTAGGAAAACAATTTCATGCAATTTTTTTTTTAATTTACTAATACCACCCATACAACCCATACTCTTTAAGTAGAAGAAAACACAAAGCTTCTTGAACTTGCCCATCTTATTCAACACTCAACTTTTTTATTCATTCCATTTCTGACTATTAGTTGGTATATTGAAGCTAGCTAAAGATAGCGCTTGAGATAGTCCTCCATTCGAGTGTAGTTAACCTCTGGGTACAGCTGTGAAGCTTCTTCTCCCTCATCCCCTATTTCGAAATTTGCCAAACAACCATCAAAGCAAACATGGTAGTAATGCACCAGAGCCACCTGCCATGCGTAATCCTGACCTGAAAGAAACAAATCAAACCATTTTATAGAGCTCTAAAAGTAGTATAAGAATTTTTTTAAGACCATGTATGCTACTATCTTATGTTTTTCCCTGTGTGGCCATTGCTGTGCCTTACCTTTCATTTGAGCGAGGAATTCCTCTGCGGACATACTAGTTTTCTCGAGTTCTTTTCCAATGAGCTTCTCCCACATCTTGACTAACTCTCTCTGGGAGAGGATGTTTTCAGGGGGCCGGAGGTAGAGTGTCTTGTTCAGTGTTCTTGGGTCATCTATTGTTTTGATGGTGTAGGTAGCAATGTCATCTTCATCCACAAAGATAGCTGCCATGGAAAACAAATTTCACAGATTATGGCTACTCTTAAAAAAAATCATCATCATCATTAAAGTCTTATCCCAACCATGTTGGGGTCGGCTACATGAATTCTATTTCTTCATTTCGTTCTATTTTGAGCTAAATCTTTTGATAAGTGAAACTTCTTAAAATCTAAATTAATGACTTCCATCCATGCTTTCTTTGGCCCACCTCTACCTCTTGATGGAACCTTCACTTGTATATCCAAACTTTTTCTCACCGGTGCTATTATTGGCCTACGCTCAACATGCCGAAACCATCTTAAATGGGTTTCTCTAATCTTATCCTATATTGGAGCTACCCCTAAATATTTTCGAAAGCGCTCATTCTAATTTTATCTTTCCTAGTTTTACCACACTGTGGCTTCTCTTAAAAAAAAAAAAAAGAAGAGTTACAGTGGATTGGGTCTTTTCTTTAGTTTAGTGTAGGTCCATGTTGATGGGAAACTGTGGACCTCTAGGGCATGGTGAGCCTGGTGTCATTCAACTCCCATTCTAGGTTGGGAACTTGGGTTGTAGCTGATTGCTTGTTCTAATTAATTACCACTTGCTTTAGTAGCTTTGTCAATGGGCTGGTCCCAAACTTGATGGAAACAGTTTTAGTGGGCTGGTTTGAAGAACCGATCCAATCAGTTAAGACTATGGCCGGGCGCCAACCCTGTCTTAGTTCATTGTAAAAGTTTTTGATGGACACACCACCCCAAGAAAATTGGTCCAGAGGTTACTAGGAATAATTTGTGAGAATCTACCACTGTTCAGATAGTGGATGGACATGGAGTCCATATGAACCTAATTTGATGTTTCAGCTGGTGATAACAACAGACCACAGCCAAATCATCAGATATGGAGTCTCTGTTGTTGTTATTGTTGCTTCATGATCACCAGTTGGTCCTGCTTTGATGTTTTAGTTGGTGATAACAACAGAGCACACCCAAATCATCAGATATGGAGTCTCTGTTGTTGTTGTTGTTGCTTCATGATCACCAGTTGGTCCTACTTTGATGTTTTAGTTGGTGATAACAACAGAGCACACCCAAATCATCAGATATGGAGTCTCTGTTTTTGTTGTTGTCGCTTCATGATCACTAGTTGGTCCATCATGAGCCTTAGTTCAGTTCTGGCAGCCTTGGATTATGTCGAGCATATTTCCAACCTCGATGATCGACTCACAACATAGAGCTGTGAAAGGACCATGCCTGGTCCTAGGAAATCTGCACGTCAAAATGACCAAAAAAAGGATAGTCGTGGGCTGTGGTTTCCTAAAATTGTATCTCATTTTGGAGTGTAGCTTTTGAAGAACGATAGCGTTAGATTGTGGGTTTATGTGAGAGAAAATGCCGTCTCTGATATCCATGATAAGTTCAAAGTCCCGTCCTGAAGGGCCCATTTTGACACCCAACTTCATTCTTTTTTTGAATGATCACAAGAAAATTTAAATAAATAGAGTTTGATGTGCATAAAAATATATATGAAGGAAAATGAAAACAATCATACCTTTGACATTACCATCTCCAAGCAAGCAGACACTCTCCTTTGAAGGTAGAATTCTACCAGGGTGACAGAGGCCCGCACCAAAATAGCCAGCAAAGCAGTTGGCAGAGACATAAGTGAAGGGAATCCTTGCGTCTTGTATCGCCTTTCTTACTGCCATTTTATCATCAAATGTCACTCTTCCAGGTTCCAACGCATGTGCCATCCTCGCCGGATCTGTGCCAAACTCCGATGGCAAGAATCGCTGCATCCATTCATCTATTGTTATAAAATATTTTGTTAAATTAATTTCTTATTTGTCTCTATAACTATTCACATTATGTAACGGCCACCCCTATACACATGCTTGATATTATTCGTTTTGACCCATGAGCCTCATGGTTTTGCTTCTAGTTGACCTCAACCCACCAAAAGGCCTCTGATATCATTTGTAACGCTCCACCTCTATATACACGTATGATATTATCCGCTTTAGCACATGAACCTCACGATTTTGCTTCTGGTGGACCTCAACCCACCAAGAGGCCTCATGTAAGATAAAGGTGCAAGCTTTATATATAAACTCATTCACTTTTCTCCGTATAGTTGATGTGGGACTCGAAGACGTTACACATTAAGGGTTTGCTTGTTTCATATAATTGAATACCTAAGTTTGTACTTCTATAATTGGTTAAAAAAGGCAAATAAAAAGTTAACTATTTTAAAATAACCATCAAATAACCTCCTCTTTATTGAAAATCGTAGAAAGGAAAGATGAAAAACGAATCCTCCCACCTCTTTAATAATCCTTGATTGAGCTTATTTTACCCTGAATTTCTATATACTCAATTCTTGTGAATTTTATACAAACAAACAAGCTCTGTTTAATGCACTTAGGGCATTTTTGTGGGAAGGGTTAGATTTCCCCTTTGAGAGGAAGTCACTTGTGTACTTTTCTAAAGACTTGTTACAAACAATTTTATAATTTGCGGACTTCGTTTTTACAAAAGAGAGGAATCTTAGGTTTCAACCCCTCACATAGAAAATCGAAAATTTATTTACGATAGTGGGTTGCACAAAAAATCAAACCAATTAATTTTCCTCTCTAAATCGGAATCCTCTCGTGACATAAATGCACACCAAGGTGTTTTTTTTATAATCTTACTTTTTTAAAAATGTATGCCATGTTACTTTCATTGTTTGATTGTAATGGACGATCAGTTGGACTGAGTTCAACCATACCTTAGCCTTCCTTCATATTTCAATGTCTGGTCTGAATGTTAAAACATTGGTCCTTTTGAAATATTCATAAAGACTACCATTACGCTCTCTCCTGTATGGACCTATATCCAACTGGAAAAATAAAACATCCTCACTCCAGCACATTAGTGAGGAAGTGGTCCACGAGGATTGACCAAGACTGAGTAATGAGCATAGGCCACAATCTTGGACCGAGAAAGGAAGCCCACATCCCTTATTTATAGGCCCATTCACATCACTTTCTTTGCTCTCTCTGTGTTTCTTTCCTTGTCCTGTATTCAGTTTCAACACTTCACTGGTTGTTAATTAGAAGCTACCCAGTTGGTTGGGAACCTGATTCTCACTTGAGTATTTACATATTAAACTCTGGTACCCCCATAGAAGCAGATGTCATATCTATTGAAGTTTCGTACTATAGGAGTAGGAAATAGAAAAATGCCATACTATGATTTTCCAAACAGAGTTCGTTTGAGTCCAGATCCTTTGTAGAGGCACGCCCAATTACTGAAAATTATGAAAATCTAATCTTCTCGAAAGGCAAACAAATGTGATAAAGTTTGATCGGATATAAAACAATCTAATATAATATTTTGATGAACTTATTTATTTCATTTCTTTTTACTGGGGGCTTAAACTGCTAAAATAGATGGCCTATCCATAGACGGGTAAGTGTTGAGAATTTAGATCGAATGAGGAAAAATCTAACGGTGATGTGGTGGGATCAATCATGTTCTACCACATCAGTTGGCAACTTGGCATGTAACAATCAAGTGTTTGGTGATGTGTGCATGGTGTGTGGTTATTGCATTGCCTCTTATCTAGGAAAGTTACAATGTTGGCAAGATTTTACTTTATTAATTATTATTGATGGTGGTGGTGGTGGTGGTGGTGGTGGTGGTGGTGGTGGTGGTGAAGAAGAAGTTTTCAAGGAAAAGAACACCAAATTCAAGAAAGCGTGGTGATTGGACATTGTAGTACAGTAACATCGGCCAAGATCGCCTAAGTCTGTGACTCCATATACGGTTATACGGATGCCTGACATCGACGTTAATGTTAAAGGAAAGCAGGACGTATTTAATCCACTCGACATTGCCAATCCACTCTATGCTTCCAGTGGCAAGATACCTTGGTAGCACCAGAGAAACAGGGATCAATCCTGATCTTCATGTTAAGAGGACAGTACCACTGTCCCAACCTAAACCAAAAAGGATAACCAATCTAGTTAAAAAATAAAAATTCAACACCACTTTTGAAGAGTGAGATTCCTGTTAATCCACATGCAGCGCGTTTCGAAGTCCCTCTAGAGCTAACAAAAAACATAGAAATCCGAATCTCTTGAGTGTTCTCCCACAGGCTTTTCCTCGGGTGGGAAGTGTGAATCTCGATTAGAGTCCATTTAGAGATAATTCAAACGATAATGAGTGCTGTGCCCTCTATTGGTATATCTCCAATTTTATTTTAATAAGAGTTAGCCCTACGGTAGCATTGAACACATGACCGTTTAACATAATTTGCACATTCTTATGCATTGTTAATTATATGCCACAATCATCACTAAGTCGTATCCTCAATTTTATGGTGAGACTAATGACTTTTGAAGTTAAATTAAAGTATCTTATTGCAGGGGTCAGTCATGTTGAACAGTTAGGATTATTGATAAGTGAGCCCCACTCATGGGAAGTGTGTGAGAATACCAAGACGACTGTAACCCAATTTTGAAGCTTCAAAGTTTAATGATTTTTTAAATAATGCATTTATTTTTTGTATTGAAGTTAATTGTAAGTGGTAATCGGATTAGCATCATCATAAGGTGAGTACTAATTCATTAGAGGCATATGTGTGTGAATCCCCTGATTAATCAAAAGATAAAATAAAAAAGAGAAAAAGAGGCTTAAATATACAGGGATCACACTCCCCCTAGAGAGAAAAAAAAATTTTTGAAGCTTCTTGTAGTACTCACTTGGATGCATTGCAACTCAATCATAAGAGGATAGTTGGATGGAAAAGTCCCATTATAAATATGATTTTTGAAAAAAAAACTCAATTAAATCAACACAATCATTAATTTATAGCGCCTTAAACTAAGGAGTTATTAAGTTACACTTATATATATGGAATTCAATTCGACACTGAGAATAAATGTGGACTAATGTCAAATAAGGATGGGTAACAATTTATGGGTGCATAGTGAGTGTGAGAAAATTGGACTCATTAAGAAAGGTCCCATTTGGTAAAAATAGTGTGGGACGCATCTCTCAAGAGAGAGAGTTTCCTAAAACATGAAAGTAAGTTGATTTGAGAAAACCCCAATATTTATTAAAAAAAAAAACAATGGGCTTGTATGCATCAAGCGAGGACATGCAGTTTAGTCATGCAAACCTTGATATTGCCAGCTTCTTTTATGGCGTCGACGAGCTTAAGCTGCAGGAGGATTTGGTGGCTCCTTGCATGTACACCTGATATTGCACAGATGACCACATCAACCTGTTTCACGGCATTGACTAGGCTGTGGTGATCGGAGAACGATCCCTCGATGAGGTGGGCCCCTTGTTCCTTGAATGACAATAGGATCTGGATCTTTTCGATGTCGACGCTGATCTCCGGCCGGAAGAGGACATACGTCTCATGACCTTGGGCTAAGCTTGCCTGAACAATCCTCTTGCCCGTATAACCAGTCCCCCCTACCACAAGAACTTTGCTCTTTCCCATCTCTCTCTCTCTCTCTCTCTCTCTCTAGTAGTAAGTCAATCTATCATTCATGACTCAAAGCACAGATTTATAGTCAGAAATGAAACTGTCTTCTCTTCGAGTGACCTGTAACAAGGGTCAACGTAAAGTAGGTATCGTAGGTTTTTATTTAAAGAGTCTTGGAGAAAATCTTCATCACTCAATTATGGAAAAATATTTGATTGAGTCACGTTGGGGACAAATCTACTTGATTTCTAGGTATAATAGGTGGGACATGAGTTATAGTGGGTGGGAACATGCAGCTGATTCGTGGCAGTAAAAAGGTGTAAGGTGCCATCCCAGTCAAACAAATGCTGCCTCTTGAGCAAGAAGCAATTCTTGGCAGTAGGCCTACCTATAATATTTGAAGGCCTGGCCTGACCTCCGGTAGTTAGCATGAACTATGAAGGGTGTATTCTACAGGGCCTCCGAGTCTTAGGTCCATTCCATTGGTGGAGCCCACTTTTGAAATCCAAACCTCTATGGATGATAACGTTTCACCAACCGACTCCTTAATTTTTGCCGACGCAGACTCTTGTGCTGGATGGAAGTCAGCAAAATACCAAATTAGGAGGGTTGGTGAGATTTATGGAGGCCGGAAATGTCATTCAAAAATAAATGCACACCTTCGTTAGGGGGAGTTTATCATTTTACTTTCCTCTCTCCAAGGAAAAATTACCTGAAAAGTGGATTTTTATTTTGGGGGAACTTGAGCTTCAAACAATGAGTAAAAAATAGGATGTAGAAAGTCGACCAATACTACAACTTTTCTGCTGATTTATCTCAACAGAAGTGTGCCCCTATTGATTTTTTAACTGTGTATTTGTAACTATAATTATTAAGTATAATGCTCGGATAAGTGCAAATTGTGGAGAGCATACGCTTAAAGTGTCAATAGAAAGAGCTGATTCTTGGGTCATGATTTCAAAACATTCTATCTTCTATTTCATTCATCAGAATGAAGGTGTTTTAGAACCTCCAAAATTGGTGAAGGCTTTAAGGTCCCAATCTAGTTTCTAGAGTGAAATCCAATTAACAATGCCGGAAAAGTAAAAGAAATTTTCAATTAATCAACCACAAGAAGAGAGACACACAATTTTATATAGAAATCTAATACAAGAAAAAACTATGAGAACTATCACCCGATCCAACAAAAACCAAGTACTATGAAATTGAACAGTTACAAGATACTCACAATTCTTTTCTAGTTCGCTATAACCTAAGGACTGTAATACTCTCACTTGCCGGCACCATTCCTCATGCTTAAATCAACACACATTGAATTTGCAAGGCAAACGAACCAACATATCTTAAATCCGCGAGGTGAATAAATCTTCCACGTGAGTATATAAGTGACAACTCTTTATATGCTATTCAAGTCACCACAGCTCTTCAATGGATGTTCTAGAGAAGAAGGGATCTCCAAAAGATATTCTATGCTCATAATAAGAAGATTGGTATCTTAGGGCCGAGAGAGAAATCCTTTAAATAACTCAATATTCTTGTCTTAGGGTTAGAGTCCATGTAGAACTAAAACAGGTGATCCCATCAGAAAAAAGGAAGTGAATTGCACAGAGTCCGGATGGGATTCGTCGTCGCTCACTTGAGCAAACCTCAGTTTTACCAGGGCACTTTCGTCAAGTCCGCTTCAGCAGGGACACTGTTCACGCAAGTGGACAACCATTCTATTCCGGTATGTTTTTCTTCACGAATTTTTGTTTTTTGTTTTTTTTTTTTTGTTTTTTAGTTTCTTCATTTTAGCTCTTCTGGAGACCAACGCTATAGTCCATAATAAAATAATATAAAATTACAACTTAATAGACCGACCCATGAATTAGCCAACACTCAAATAATCCTTACAATCTTCTCTTATGGCAATCCATGGACAAAACTCCTTAGACAAGTCAAATAATCTACCCATAAATAAACCCAAATTTAAATTAAATGGCTGTATTGCCACGCTTCAGAACTCTGTCTTTGTTTTTCCTTTATCCATAATTAATAAAAATAATGATCATCATGCAACATATATGTCAATCATCTTCTTCAACTCTCCCTTAATTGAGACCCTCCCTTAATATCATGTTCCTCTTAGCTATCGGGGGGAAGGAGGTCTGATCATTTTGATCAGGAGTTCAATTTTGTCACCGATCGACACTTGCGAAGTATGAGCATTCAGTGCAGTGTATACCACATCATTATGTAAGTAAGACTTCCTAATCTAGATGGCTCTAGTCTTGATCTTTAGAGGAGACAATTGCTTCTCCATTGTAAACTTTTTCCGTAGACTTCTATATTTGTTACAATGGGGTTGAATGTGTTATTTGATTCCACAAAGATAACATATAGGAACGAATGTAGGAGGAGACACATTTTTCTTTAAAGTAGATGCTACTTGAGTAGCATATGTAGTTTTTGAAATAGGAGGTGCCATGAAAACCAAAGTAGAGCTTTTGACAAAGATAGATTTATCTTTGGCCTTTGAAGTAGATGCATCCTTGATATAGCTAAGACCTCTCTATCAATCACCACTTTCTAACTACACAGGATGTCATCAAGTTTCTTCGATCCAATATTCATCATGTCTAATGATGTCTTAGTAGCAGTCAGCTCTGATATAACTATCTTTAGCTTTCCATTCAAATCATATCTATCCTTTTGAAATGTTTATAGTTCTTTCTTCAAGGTTTCCATTTTTTGTGCAGATTTCTCAAAATCATCATACAACAATTTATATTTTTTATCTGTGTCAGTTAACTTGTCAGCCATAATATTCTTCTAATTTTTCAAAAGATTTACCATAGCAAGTGTATCTTCCATTTCTTTCTTTAGAGAAAAGATTGATCTTCTACACTCACTTCAGAGTGATATTCTCATTGAATTTATGGATCTTCACACACTCTTTCCACAGGGTTTTGTATGATTGTTCCCAATCATGTTCAGTATCTAACACGTCATGTCAACATAACTAGAACTATTGTCAAAAGTACCCTACAAAGAAAGAGAGTTAGATTTGGCCATGAGAATAATAAATTTGGAACTACTAGTGTCAGGAGGAGGATTTTTTGAATCATTGCCTTTTTCTTCAAAGTCATTATCCCAATTGACGTTATGAGCTTTACCATCTGTTTTCCATTCTCAATTTACACGTGGGGAAGTAACGTGGCCAAAACCCTTAGCACTCGTAGCATAGTATGTCAGATCTAAAAGACTTTTTCTCATACTTGGTTTTCTTCAACTTCAGATTTTCACACTGAGATGCTTTATGGCCAAACTCTTTGCATTCATAGCATTGAACTGATCAAGGGTTTATCTTTTTATACTCAGATTTGAGCATTTTTAAGCCATATTTCTTATCTTTTAGAGGTGGCTTGGTATTTGATGTCTTATCGATTGAAATTCATTATAGAAATTTTGATCAATTCATACTACAAGTTTGTGTGACCTACTCTGATACCACTTGAGGATTCTTTAGAACCTCCAAAAGTGAGGGTTCAAGGTCTCAATCCGATTTATCGATTACGGTTTAATTAAAATAGCGGAAAAATAAAAGCAATTGTAAATCAATCAACCATAAGAAGATAGACACATTTTTTACATAACCTATCACCTTGTCCAATGGAAACCAAGCATTATGAAATTGAATAGTTACAAGATACTTACAATCCTTTTCCAATTTGCCATAGCCTAAGGGCTGTAGTATTCTTCCTTGCTGACGACCACGTCGTTCATTGTTCCTCGTGCTTGAATCGACATATCTTGAATTTGCAAGGCAAACGAATTAACATACTTTGAAATTGCAAGGTGAGCGAATCTTCCACAAGAGTATAAGCCACAACTCTCTAGATGCTCTTCAAATTAGCATAATTCCCACAGATGCTTTAGAGAATAAGGAATTCTCCAAAAGGTATTCAATGCTTAGAATAAAGAGATTGGTGCCGTATGGTTGAGAGAAGAACCCTTTAAATATCCCAATATTTGTGCCTTAGGGTTAGAATTTATGTAGAACTAAAATGGACAGTCCTATAAAAAAAAAAAGGAAATCATGAAGAGTCCAAATGGGACTTCTTTGTCAATCGCTATGGTGGGCTTTTAGTTGGCTCCAGCGAACCTCAGTTCTGCCTAAGCACTTTCGCTAGGTCCACTTGAGTGGGCACACTATTTGCTTGTGCGGACAGCCATTCTGTTCCAGTTTGTTTTTCTTTATGAATTTCTGTTTTTTCCTTCGTTTCATCACTTTATCTCTTCCGACGACATACGCTATAGTTCATACTAAAATAAATATAAAATTACAACTCAATGGACCTTGAGTTTTTTTCAACCCATGAATTCACCAACACTCAAATAATCCTCAAACAAAATGATATCTGCCCCCACCCACTATAAGATGTGTTCCATTCAAAATCATTATTCCCCTATATGTTGGTCTTGGGCCCGCACTCAAATTGATTAAGTGAGATTTGGCCCAAGGCTACTACATTAGGGGATAATTGTTTTGAATAGATTCGTTTTATGAATTACGAATCAAAATATACAAAATAATTTGTTTAAACACTATTTAGCAAGGCATTTGATGAATCGATAGAATATTTAAATATCGTCTTCTTAAGTTTTGTATAACTCTTGGATTTCACATCAAAGATAAAAATCAATTTCAACTTTTGTCATTTGATGCAACATTTTTTTTAATTTAATGCAATTGCATTTTAAAGGAGCCCAAAAGCAAATGATAGAAGTAGTGAGTGAAATTTCACAGTCCACTTAGACAACTGCACTTATTCTTGGACTTGAGGGATAGCTTGGTGGATAGGCTAAACATTCCCATAATACCCATCACAAATCCGTCCTGTCTTGTATTTCCCACTCCTTCGCGATTGAGCCGACTAATCAAAAAAACAAAAGACTGCACTTATGCTTTTGAAAGGCTTTGAGGTTACAGGTCAAGAAGGCGTGGCTCCATCAAAAGAGGTACTCTCCAAAAGTTTAAGAGTCGAGATCCTTTGGTCTCCTATGTCACCATTCGGGTAGCCTCGTGAGTCACCATGAGAGATTATCTCACCAAATCCCAATTCTAAATTTAAAGGTACTCTCCCGAATTTAAAGGCAATGTGCCTGAGTCCAGATTGTCAAACACCCATAAGATATCAATTCCAATGTACCCATGCCAAATCTTCAATTGGAGGGAATCCTTATCTCTCTGTGACAAGTCAAGGAGGCCATCCGACTCTTTTGAATTTAAAGGCACTGTAACAATGTCAACCTTAGGTATGCTTGAATGTCTTCATGCTATTCATTTTGGCCTTTTATTCGACAGCATTATATATATATTAAAGCTCTAAAAACTGAAGCCTGTGAGGGGTGCCGCATCAACACCCCCTATTTTTCTTTTTTTTTGAGTGCCACCTTAGCATCCCATCCCAATTCCCAATTCTCCCATTTTCCCAACTTTTCATCTTTTTCGATATTTTTTCTTATCACATATCCTATGGATATCACGCCACATATCCTATGTACCTTCCAGAGCGCCACAATCACTACAAGATAATATTCTTCTACCATCCAATCCAATCTCTATTGACATTGACATCTCCTCCCACAGAGCCAACATTAGCAATGACACCTTACCTCCACCGGCCTTGAGTCGGACTATGCGGCGTTAACTCGGATTAGGGGTTTCAGGTAGAATCGACTGCCGGATATAAAAAAGACAGCAACTACACCTTCCCGACAGATTTGAAAAAGAAGATCCGGCAGTACCACCCTCCGCCGGCCTTGAGTCGGACTCTGCGGTGTTGACTCGGATTATCTGAAGAGGACAGCAACGACACCTTCCCGACGGATCTGAAGAAGAAGATCCGGCAGTACCATCCTTTACCGACCTTGAGTCAGACTTTACGGCATTGACTCGGATTAGGGGTTTCTGGCGGAACCGACTGCTGGATCTGAAGAAGACAGCAACGACACCTTCACGACTCTTGACCAAGCCGCTGGTTGTTGCCTTCTATTAGACTCTGCAGCGGACCTGAAGAAGAACTGCCAGATCTAAAGAAGGATGGTGAACTGCCAAATCTAAAGAAGGCTGGTGACTCTACGGCAGATTTGAAAAAGAAGATCTGGCTGTCTCCAACGATTGCCGGATTTGAAGAAGAAGAGTGATCGTAGAACTGTGGAGGCCACTCGATCGACTGGGACACGGATTGAAGAAGAAGAGGAAGAAGAACCAGAAAAAGAACTGATTGCTGGATCTAAAGAAGTTGAGTGATCGTAGAACTGTGGAGGGCACTCGATCGACTGGGACACGGATTGAAGAAGAAGAGGAAGAAGAACCGGTTGCCATTCGCTAAGATCAGATATGATTCGGATAAGAATACATCTTTTTCCCCACTTTCTTCTTCGAATCAGAGCACTCAAACTTTATTGTGTGAGAGAGAGAGAGAGAGAAAGGGGGCAAAAATGCCTCTCAATCGACCTATTTCAGTGATGCTTTTCAAATGAAATTTGTACCCCTTTCTCCCTCGCGGATTTAATTGTTAGAACTTTTTGAGCATGTGATAGCCCAAGTGGTCACAACCATCCCTTCAGGCATCAACTCCTAGCATTAAAAGAGAATGGTCCAAAGTGTACTCGGCAGAGGATGAAGGTGGAGCATGGTTGGGGAGAGGACCAAGGCGGAGCAGAGCAGGCAGCGTGGAGGTCCCTAGGGATAACTCTGGCTTGATACTTGATAGATTAGGATAGTTTACAATTCCATCTCATGGGATGGCAAAAAAACAAAAAAATTCGACAATTACTGAACATGATTTTGTTCCGTTTCTCATGTGTCTTTACTCCCTTTTATCGTATTCTTTTCACTTTTCCATAATAATATAAATACTATTTTCGGTCATTTCTTGAGTTTTATTGAGAACTTTTCGAGCTATATGATTCAAATCTCATTTGATCTTTTGAACATTATGCAATTTAAGTGTATACTTAACTGTATCATCTAATAGTCTCTTGGTCATAAGCTGCTGATCAAAAGCACCCTTAGTTATGCAACAGAGGTCATGGTTATCTATTGGTGGGTTCCACTGTACAGCTTCCACCAAAGTGGCTTCTTTTAGTTTGTTCGCTAGTGTAGCTTATTTTTCTTTGATCTTTACATTTAAAAGTTATCAATATTAAATATGTTACTAGAAGGTAGATTTAAATAAATTACTTAGGGAGATATGGTGTTGCTGGTTGAACCATCACCGAGAGACACACTAGGTCTGATCTGGAACTTGATCAGATAGGTGCCACTGCTGTGTGCTCTATGTGCTCCAATTGCATGAGCTCCCAGGTTGCCCCGAAACTTCCCAATACAAAATCTTTCCCTATTTGTTGGCATCGGCCAAAAATCATTACAATTAGAGTGATATTCACTATAGGCAGATCACGATCATGGGCCAGGATGTGAAAGTCAGCAAAATCGTTCCTCCTCTAATAGTCAACCTGATCTTTGTAAGCTTGCTAGAAGTCAAAGAATGATAAAGTTATGCTATTTATGTACTTTGAGATATAAAAAAAGTATGTTATCTACATTAAGAGATATTAATCCATCATGTTCTACTTATTCAGTTCTATTATTTGAGCTTGAACCAAACAATGTCGATAATTACGTGATGCTATCAAACATGTATGCCTCAGCAGGGCAGTAGGAAAATGTGAAGAAATTGAGAGAGTTGATGGAGACAACAATAATAAGAGCAAGTGAAAATGAATTCTAAACTATATTTTTTTGACCTTATAATCGGGAGGAAAATTTTTTCAATGCATTATAACTATGGGATCTCAAATCAATATTCTGGTAAATAGAGATCAAGCTTTATTTGCGATAAAATTCATGTACTTGTATTGTTTTGAATCACTTAGTTTGTTAATTTTGTGAGAGTTCTGTTTTGAACCGGTTTGGTAAAAATTCTAATTTGTTTTTTAGGTTTTTTAATAAAATTTTAAGTGAAACTCAATTATTACTAATTAATGACAGAAATTGTTTTTCATTTTAAGGACTTAAAGATGATAGATCGAGATATTCTAGGATAATACCCTTACTCAAAAAAATTTTTAAATTAAAAATATTAATAAAACTCACAAAAGTGGGAGAGAAAAAGAAAGAGTGGAAATAAAAAGATAAATAAAAATAGAAAGATTAATGTCTTTCTTTTTTTTTTCTCTTTTGTATTTAGCATGTATACATATCTAGCTCATAAACTGAGAATATAAAGATTAATAGAATTCAATTTTTTTCTTATTAATGTTTCAATCAATCTTATATTTAAATATATTTACATTTTTTGGGCCCGGTTTAATATGAGCCTTTGTTGCTAGTTATATATATTAAAGCTACAAGAATGGAGGCCTCTGGAGGGTGTCACATAGCATATCTTATTTTTCTTTTTTTCTAAAGCGCCACGTCAACATCCTTAAAAATTACATGTGGCACCAAAAAATCACTAATTCTGTTAAAATCTCTCCATCTACTACTATTACTAAAATCTCTCACTCATTCACCTTTTTTACACATTTTTTTGTTGCCTAATCCTATTTATTACTTAAATGGTAGCATGATAATTTTTCTTATGGGGCCTTTTTATTAAGATTTGGCACCAATCAAAATAGATAACTCCATTTCTTATAAGAGTTAGGCTCATGATCAAATTATAATGCTAATTTTTCTTATTGGGCCTATTTATAAAGATTTGACACCAATTAAAATAAATGGCTTCATTTCTTACAAGACCATCAAATTATAAAAACTTTGTAATACTTTCAAAATATGGAAGTGGGCCTCACCAAAATCATTCTCAGAGGACATGTCTCTTGGCCACCATTAAATTATGAAAATGTCAAGTTTTTTTATAGTTATAATGGGCTCAACTTATACTCATTTGAAATTTGGTTTGGATAAATTCAAGCCCGTAACACTTACTTCTCTAATTTGATATGAAATGTTCTTTTATCTAATTTTTTTCTGAATTGTTTCCAAGTTAAATCAACTTTATTCAAGCAACTCTAAGGAAGAAGGTTGATGTTGCATTTTTTCAGATTATGAAAATAAAGCTTCTCAAGTGATTTTGGTATTCTATTACTTGCTTATTTCTAATCGATTCTAGAGATGAGGATTTTGTGATTTTCTCCTTGGACATTTAACTTGGTGGTATAATGTCTGTATAATATCCTTTATTTTTCCTCCTTTTTTTTTCTAAGTAGGAAGTGAGCTTTTTTAATAAAAATTTTTGGGATTTAAGTAGATTTAAACTACAAAAAATTTTTCCTTTGAGGATGTTATTTTTGTAATTTTATTGACCAAAATTCTCAATCATCATCATCATCATTTCCTTTTTTATAATTCTTTTTTTTAATCAATTTTAAAGCAAGTAACATTAGTATTTCAATCTAATTCTAATAAAAAAATTAACTTGATAGATAATATATTTATTAATTATTTATTTATTTTTATCAACAATATTTTGAAGAATACATTAATATTTGATGTATTAATTTTATGCAGTAAAAACCTTTAAAATATCTATCATAATTAAGAACTAACAATACAGGCCCGCGCTTAGCTCGGACCTATATAAAAAATTTAAATAGTTTATTACAAAGTTTATAAAAATAATAAAAGTTCATATGTTTATAAAATTTAATAGACTTTTGAATTTTTTTTCTTTTATTTAAACCATGAGAATCATTCAGTGGGTTATTTACATTTTCAAACATTTTCTAATTTTTATTTTATTCATTTAGTAGATGGACTTCTATAAATATCTAAAATTTTGTATTTTTATAAATTTTTTAATAAACTATTTAATTTTTTTAATGGAGGCCAGGGCTAAGCATAGGCCTGTATTGCTAGTTATGTACATTAAAGCTACAAAATGGAAGCCTCTAAAGGGTGCCACATCATCATTTATTTTTTTTTCTTTTTTTTTTTCTAGAGCACCACTTCAACTCCTCAAAAAATGACACGTGTCGTGTCATCCTAAAATCTCTTAATGATGCTTGAATTTTTGTTCAATGGATCTATTTGTACTGTATAATCTCAAATCTCCATAATGATGAAGGAAACATCTTTATATTCCTCAATCTAATCCCTTAAAATCCCTTCTCCATTAAAATCTCTCTCCAACCTATGGTTTCTCTTAATAAAATTCAAACCATTACTCCCTCTTTGATCTATTTATTTGATTTCTTTCCCTAAAATCTCTCATTTACTAAAATCCCCATTGTAATTCAAACCATTACTCCCTCTCTGATCTATTTATTTGATTTTTTTCCCTAAAATCTCTCACTTACTAAAATCCCCATTGTATCCATCTTTTCTCACCACCACTACAATCTCTCAACCTTCCCATTTCTCTTATAATAAAAAAAAAATTTCAAAACCCCCCCAAAATCTCTCCACCTATTAACGCACACAACAGTAATCAACATTCTGGTTTGTCTCAATAAAGATTCAAAGCCCCCCGGCCTCTCCAAATTAGTTGGAACTCTTTCCTTATATATCCTCTTAAGACACACCTTGATGTTTTAATATATATAATTCTCACACCAAAGTAGGAAACGGCAAGAAGAAATAGTGTTTGAAAGACTTTAAACCTTGACACAGGTTAAGGTCAGGTATAGAGTATTTAACTTGTGTAATTCTACCGTTATTGAATCAATCAATGTGGTAGTAGATGATGCAGAGTCACATTTTAATTCTGATGATGATGAGGTAATTTTTCCTATTTCTTCTCCTTAGCAGGATTTGTTTACTAAACCCCTTGAGCCTTCTTGTTTTGAATCTCTTCGTAAATCTCTTAGAGTTTGTCTCCATCCTTAACGGTTCCTTTCTTCACTCTCCGCATGCACATGCCTGTTTTATTTACTGTTTTCATGATTATCTGATATGCAATTTACCTTGTTTTGCCTTAGTTCCTAGGCCGATTTGTCTTGGTACACTGCATTATAGGGACTTCTTGTAACACCCCGATCCCTTTGAGCCGGATTAGTGGCTCATTAGTGTGTGTGTTTCTGTTGTTTTATTCTTTCGGATTTGGTTTTGGGCCTTGGATAGGTAGTTGAATGACCTTTGACCTGGAATAGGTAGTTCTAAGCCCTTTTTCGTAATTTCGCTTTTGCTTTGCTCATATCATATTTGCATCATCTTGGTGTCAGCACGCGTATTTCGTTGAGCTCGACAATTTCCGTAACTGAGTCAGATCCGTTTGGAGTCAATTGGGGAAGATGGACCTTCGTGTGACTTGAACTGTAATTAGTCTAAACTCACCGGACCTTGTTTTAAACTTCCAAACCTATATAGGTGAGTCATGTTCCAGATGTCCAACTCCTTGCCCATTTGTCTTCATCGACTGCATGCAATTCCAGGAGAAGCTCTCCACGTTCTTTCCTCTTCTCTCCACTTCTCTTCTCGTTTTGGGTTGGTGTTGGGAGCTTGCACTCATTTTGTTTTGGATTGGGTTCCTTCTCTCTCATCTCCATCTGTAGCTTGGTAAGTGGGTTCTTTCCCAACTCTTTCTTCTTCTTCTTCTCCAATTGCACCTCTCATTCTCTGATTTCTATGTCTTCATCTCATGCATGGTGTATCTCTTTGATTTGTCTTTGATTTTAGTGGATTTGGAGCTTGAGTCAGTGGATTTGATAGAGATTTGAGGCAAGTATAAGTACAAGCTTGATAACACATATGGGTATTTTGTTTGATGGCTTTGATTTCTTCTTATTCTTTGTCTAGCATGTTTTACAGCCACATTTTGTGAATTTGGAACCTCTGTAACTCATTTTGTTCAGCTTCTGTACCGAATTTCAGTTTCTGTAACTATCCCGAATTTGTGTTCTGTATTGTACGGCTAAGCCGTAAGTTTCTACGGCTCACATTCCAGAGCCTCGAAATTCCACTTTTGTTCTACGGCTAGGCTACGGCTAAGCCGTAATTTGTCCTACGGCTGAGCCGTAAGCTAGCCGTGACCCAAACCGTAACTCAGCCGTGAATTAAACCTCTGATCAGTCGAAACTTTTCCAACACAGGACTCCTACGGTGTGGACTACGGCTAAGCCGTGAAATGCTACGGCCAAGCCGTGGATTGGGCTACGGCTAAGCCGTATACTGACTGTAGCTCAGCCGAAAGAGGTATCAGATCAGAGGTGAAAGATGACCAGTTTAGCTGTGTTTTGAATGGAACCATGGTTAAGCTGTAGTGCATAATACGTCGAGAGCGTAAGATGTCTCCGGCTCAACCATAGGTCCCTCATGGCTAAACCGTTAGGCATGGCAATTCTGAATTATAACTTAGGATAATGGTGAGACTTGTAGGGCTCAAATACAGGTTAATCACCCATGTAAACCGGCCCAATGGATTCCTTGGATTGCATGAAGAGTCTGTTAGGCTGTGACTTATTCATGTGAATGTTGATCACTGTTAAGCACCTCCCCATGGGTGTTGGTTTAAGGGACTTCGATGCACATAAGGATTTCATTGCAACACTAGGATGGCAACGGTGCATCGAATAACTTAAAACTACATCAACATGCACGGTTAGTGACAGTGAACAATTAGATTAGGGTTGGCTCGTAACGAACCTTGATTCCGTATAAATCTGAGATGCATTGCATATTGTTTATGGTTTTGCCCTCTGTTCTGTTAATCTATGTTTATGCATTCCGTAGTCTTTTTTTGTTTTCGTCCTGTATATCTGTTCTATGCTTCGTTCCGCACTATGCTTTGATCTATGCTGTGCTTTGGATTTATATCTATGCTCTGCTGGCTTTGTTTATCTCTGAGTTTGGGTATTCCCGGGTGGCTCTGCCCAGAGGTTAATACGTGAGGATAAGATCCGGTCTTTGTCATCGGTGAGTCCAAAGCGGATAATCTCCCTTCTTTGGATTAGATTTGATTGGTATTAGTCTGGCTCTACTCAGCCTCAGGCCTAGGATACCCGACGGGGTTACCTCTGCCTTAGATCTCTGTATCTCTGTATAACTGCTGCAGTGTCGCTTTGTCTTGGGACCCCGGAACCCAGGAAACCGAGACCCGCTTGTACCTTTGGCCTGGACAGCGGTGTTCTCCTCTGCTCTGCTCTGCTCTGCTCTCTATTGGAGAGAACATGGTTAACGTAGTAGCCAACTAGTTCAGTATTCTATGTTTTGATTCACATATCATGTTTTATTTCTATGCACGATTCGCTTAGTTTCCTAATATGGAACTCTGTATTTAATCTTCTGTCATTATTATATCCTCTTTGATACTATGCGTGTTTCACCCCTGTTACTTGTATTTGCTGGATCGTTGTATTCATTTGTGTTGTCTGTGGTGTTGCAGGCACAGATACCTTGCCCAGCTCCCCGGCGGTCGAGGAGGCTGCAGGGGCGAGTGTAGAGGCACCCTCAGGTCTGGCAGAATGGGCCTGATCATCTCTGCCGAGTGCGTTCATGCATACTTCCAGTGGCTTTTGTTTTGGGATTTTGAGTTTTGGTTTCAGGGGATTTGTATTTGGACTTTGGACTTTGGACTTGTATTCTGTGTATTTTGTATATATTGATTTTGGTGTATTCGGTTTTATATCAGTGTATTTGTCCTTGTCTTTTCCGTTTCGTATTTGCTTTGGCTTCCGCTATTTTCTTTGTTGCTTGCTATGATATGTACAGCTTCCGCGTACGCTTAGTTCGCACGTGTTAGATCCCTTGTGTGCGTGCATCTGGACTGGGTTTGGATGCACGTGCACGGGAGTACGTGTGTCACCGGCTTAGCTTTTCGCTAACCCCCGAATTCTGGGCTCGGATCGTGACACTTCTCAATGCATCGCTTTAGTGATTATCAAATTCATTCCATTCATTCAGAGTAATACAAGAGATAATTGATCATACTGTGTTCAATTGCCCAAAAAAAAAAAGGAAAGGTTTCTTATTTAGGGGGAGTGTTCTTGTTATTCAGAGAACGTCTACAACATCTTTTGCTTCCTATGTATTTGCAAGAAGATACGATGACATAAGCATTGAGTTCCCAGTGTGTTACCTTGGCTTCGTTGGCTTATTAACTACAGTAAAACATCGTCTCTGAATATTGATGATTTTCATGTTAATGGTTCTATGCCGGTATGTTGCATTTTCTATATTGCTTACTTTATGTCTATTTCTTTAATACACTCTGTGAGTTCAAAAAAAAAAATCACAGTTGTGTATTCTGACCGGTCGAGCTCTCCAACCGACCTGTCGGACTTGTTCGTACTCTGATTTCCAGAATTGCATTTCGACCGATCGGCTCCTTCTGCGACCGGTGGGGTCTTTCATTCCCTGCACACAGAACTTGAAATCGACCGGTTGGGCTCCTTTATCTGACCGGTCGGACGTGTCTGGACATTATAAATTCCAGTGTGTTTGTTCATTTCTTTTCCTCTGTTGTTTTTGCTCTGCGTGCCTGCAGCGTTTCCTTGTTCTTCTTCCTTTCTTCGTGCGCTCCTTGCATCTTTGATTCTTCTTCTTTTTTCTTGATTCGAAAGGTATTTTCATTCTCTTGTTTTCTCCCTATTGTGCTTTGTTTGTGCTTTTGTCTTCTCCCTTCTTCGTTTACACAAATAACAAAAGGGGGGAAAAATTCATGCCGGTGGTTTGTGTTGGGTTGGATTGGATGTTTTTTCTCCTATTTCTTACATTTGGCTACTATATTCACTATGATGTTGGTGTAATGATGCTTGTGGATGTTCATATATGCTGTTTGGGCATTTTTGCCTCCTACCTTGTGTTTCTTCAAGCTTGTTCTTTCAGGTGCACGCCTAGTGTTCGATGAAATGCCTCAATGAATTTCCTCCTTATAATGTAAAGTTTTGCTGACATTTTTATATGCTTTGGTGTTATGCGTTCCCATCTACATTGTTTACTCACATAAATGGCTCCAAAGAAGGCTATTTCCTCTAAAAGAGAAGGTGTTACTAGTAGCTCGTCTGCTCCCACCTTTGACTCCGATCGTTTCATGTTGGAAGAAAAGGCACACCAGTTCGAGAATGTCTTTAGCAAAGGAGTGGTGCTTTTTGAACGGCCAATCAATCCTCTACATTTTTGCACACTTGACTTTGGTGCTTGGCTTGCACATCGAGACTGGAAGTCATTATACACTTTCCATACTGAGGTCTTCCCTAACTTGGTCCGGGAATTTTACAACAACATGTATGAGATGACTGAAGGTGTAATCAAGTCATATGTGAGAGGCAAGCACGTGTCCCTCACTCCCGGGTCACTTAGTTGGTTCTTATCAATTGAACAGACTCCGGATGCAAAATATACGATCCCTTCTCCTGACCCTGATGAGATGGATGAGGATCATGCAAATATTGACTTTGATGAGGTTGCCTCTACCTTATATGGTGAGCCTCGTGACTGGCCTGACAGTCTCTTATTGAAGCAAAGGAAATTGACAGATTCGTACAGGCTTCTCAACATTTTTGTAAAGAACAATATTGAACCACGTGGTCACCATTCGGAGATCATCGCGAGGCCGGCTACTTGCTGTGCGTAATTGGTAGTGGGCTTCCGATTGACCTTCCACAGGTTCTCTTTGTCACCATGTACAGAGCCCACTCTACTGCAAAGAATACTACATTACCATATGGTGTTCTGATTTCTCGGTTCCTCATCTCCTACGGTATTCTGCAAACTGTCCAAGATATCACAATTCCCATACCGAACCCGATCACGATGATTACTCTATTGCAATCTCGCTTTCAACTTCATCTGCCTGCTCCTCAACGATCTGTTCTTGCCCCTGCTGCTGAGAAGGATGTTCCTGATGCTTCCTCCATTCATACCAGGTTATCGGCTTTTGAGGATTCCTTCTGTGATCAGACTGCCTATCTTAAGCTCTTTCATGGTGAGGTTCAGTCACTTCGCGGTGAAGTGCAGGCGATGCGTGGCGAGTTTTGTGGACTTGGGTCTAAGCTAGACTCCATCTTAGATCATCTTCGGCGTCCTTGATTGCTCTGACTGTTTATTTCTTTTTGTTGTTGGTACCCCTTCTCAATTCATGACAGAAGGGGGGAAAGCCATTTTAATTGCTTGCTGACCATTTTATTAATCTTATAGTCATGTTTGGACTGATGATCTAATCAACAAAAGAACAAAAGCATAGTTTTGATTCATTACTTGTGTTGCCTATTTCTTTATGTTAAGTATATTGCTAACCTGATCTTGTGTGCCTGGAAAGATTTTATTCTGTTTGTGTTTTTCAGGATTTCCTTTCACGAGCTACCAAGTCTTCAATTTCATGTTTATTTCTGTTTGGGTTGATATGGGTAGATTGTTCAGTTTAGGAAATTTTATCCATGAATTGCTAAAGGGGGAGATTGAAAGGCATGTAATATTGGCAAATTCATGGGATGGACAAAACTTGGGTTCCAAGAGTTGTAATTTTATGTTTTTAGATTGACCGACGTCTTTACGGAAGTCATAGATGATGGTCTTCTACTTGGACAATGGAATGCAGGTGTTTCAACCTCGGACCGGTCGGACAAGATGGCTGATTTGTCGAATTTCTCGCTAACAGATACCTGCAGATAGAACCGAAGACCGACCGGTCGGTTAAGCACCCGATCGATCGGACTCTATACTCGACCGGTCAGATAGTGTATCCGATCAGTCGGCTGGGTCAACAGAAGCGTAATTCAGAAACTCTATTTTTTCGGATCTGCTTCGTGTGCTTCCTTATCCTTCGCGCACTAAAGTCGGTAAGGACTCTAGGGTTCCTTTCTATTTAAGGAACACCTCTCCCATGAAGGATTATCCTCTCTCCATATCAAAACCCTAATATCCACTGAGAGATTTCATCTAGTCAAAAGGCTTTCTGTTCTACATGTGCTGCAACTTTTACTTCTGAGTTCCAGTTTTCTCCTCCGTTGTGCTAGTTCGTCTTGAGTGGCATCAAGGCGTGAAGATCAATCCAAAAGAGAACGAACGGCGTATGCGTCGACAATAAAAGCTTTAGTCCCTTAGGTTGTGTCAAACTGGGTAAAGGGTAGTAAGTAGTCTTGTAACTTCTCTTTTATAGTGATTGTTCTTGGAAGATCGGTGTTAGGTCCCGTGGTTTTTTTCCAATTGTGTTTTCCACGTAAAAATCCTATGTCCATCTATATTGTGTGATTGTTTGATTTACTTTGTGTGATTATTTTTGGTATCTACATAGCATACTTTGATTGGGACCTTAACCTGTGTCAAGGTTTAAAGTCTTTTAGTGTTGATAATGGAGATAGGATGGTGCGACTTGTATCTTATGGAGTTGCTCTGTGTTATTCTGCGTTGATTCTATTGACAACTTTACCTAGACCAATTGCATCATCATCCTCCAAGTTTCGCCTCATCACCACCCTCCTTAAGACCAATGGGCCCAATTCATGAAGAAGTTAGAGCTACCTCTTTTTGATATAGTTTTCAAGGATTTTGTTGATTTAAGGGAAAAGGAAATCTGCCATTTATTATCTATCAACAAAAAATCATTATAATCATTAAATTTATCATCTATTTATTATTTAAAGTATTAATTAATTAAAGTGGGTGATGAAGTGCCATTAAATTCATTGTACCACATTGGTAGCCGTTTCCATAAATGGCTTTGCCACTTACAACTTCAGATCTATAGGTATCATTTCATCAAAATTTTTATAAAAAAATGCATACAATGACAAAATCAACTGTATAGGTCACATTATATCTCCACCCAAAATAACAAAAATATATTTAATTTCTTCCTAAGAGGCCCCATAATACTTTTAAATCTTCTTTTAGAATTAAGACTTAAGAGTCTAAATCTAATAATATCATATTATAAGTCTTATAAGTATTATCTTAAGAAACCCTATCAGTTAAGAATAATATTTGAAAAGATAATGCCAAAATTCATACCAAAATTGAGCAATCACCTACTAAGTCAAACTTCAATTTCCAAATCAAATGACCAAAAATCATAAATATTAATTTTACGAGATTTTTTATTGTGTTCCTAATCGAGTTTGGATCTATATCAATCTCTAATATTATGAATCTTTCAAGGATCGCACGAACTTATCGTTATAAACATCAATCATGAACTAAATGAAAGACTTATTTACAGAAAGTTGGGCATGAAAGTGCAACATAACCAGAGAAGTGCACTACTTTTTCCTATCATTACCTAGCTGTTAAAGGCAATGTTTTCCATTTTTAAAACAATTTATGTTTATAGTTGTTCACCTTTTAGATTTTCTTAAAATATATTACTTTAATTAAGTAATATCTTACTTCCTGTTAAAGTAGCCCTGAAAATCTTTTTTTAGTGTGTTCTTTTTTTCCCACCTATAATAGTGACAAAGTAATTTTTGCTAGAATAATCGCCCATGTTCTCCGTGCCCTTCATGCAAATACATAAATAAATAAGCATACATGTACATGAGGCTTACTCTTACTCCATTAAAGCTGCCTAATCACGCAACCCCCTCCATATAAGGACCGAGACAACCCACTCATTTGTTGTAGTTTATATTTTGTTTGATTGTCATTAAAAACAAAATAACTTACCATTTTAGATTTATAATTTATAATATTTTTAAAAAATTTATATTTTAGTATATTTGTACTTTTGGCTCAGGCCTAGCACGGGCCTTTGTTAATAGTTTAGAATTAAACATATTAAAGTAATAAGCCGAAGAAAACACATGGGTCCATGAATGATACGCATCTTAGTGCACTATCTTAACTAGAGTAAACTTTCCTTTTGTTACAGTGTACTGTAGTCCATTTTCAAATTTTTTTTTAGACATAAATAAATCTAGAATCACACATTGATTCAGACAATAAAAAAGGCTTTATTGTTATTATTATTATTATTTTGATACCACTTTAGTTTTTATTTTTTTTATGCATTTGAAAAGCAATGCCGAATTTGACATTGGTGTTTTATACCAGCGTAGAATTCGACACAGCTCTTTTCCTCTTTTTAATGTAGGTGAATTCTTTTGGGCATTTATGTTTACAATTGGAGACTTTTTAGTATGATTGGTATTCAATGGTCCAATCCTTAAGGACGATGAAGCTCCTTAAGGACAGCGCTGTTGCCTCTTCTCCTCTGCACGCGCTGCCTCTTCTCCTTTTGCTCAAACGTGCACAGAGCCCTCTGTGTTTCCAACTGTAGTGGAAACTAGAAACTTGGCGGGACCTCCCAAAGTCCGAATCCTTCTCTCTCCTTGTCTTCTTCGATGCCAAGAACCAGAACCCAAGCCTCCTTATCTGCAACAGTGGCCGCTAAATCAGTGCAAAACCGCTGCCCAAACCAAGCTTCTTCTCTGATGCATCTCTTATAACTCTGTCGAATTCAACGCTCCTTTTTAGATGCATAAAAAATATTAGAGTGGAGACCACTTTAGAAACTAAAATATTAAGGAATTTTTTTGGATTCAAAAGCCACTTATGAATTTTTACCAGTAAAATCCTCTTTACAAAATGATCGCCAAAGGGGAGAAAGTGCGCTGTTGACTTGTTGTCTGGTAACATTTTCCTGTTTTTTATTATGAAACAAAGGCTAAGGTACTTTTGGCATTTGGGAAAGTACGAATGAGAAGACCAATGGCCCTACTCTTATTATTCACATGAATGTATACAATAATACTATCAGAGATGTGGGCACTTGCAGCCAAATCAATTATGGCCCTACTCCTATTTTTCACATCAATGTATGCAATAAAACTATAAGAGATGGGGGCTCTTGGGGCCAAATCAATTAAGACTTAGTTAGATCATGCGCACTTTACTTTAAGAGGTAGCTCAGTTAGCTTAAAACCATGGTTTACTCTCAAAGGTTATGAATCAAGTAAAGCTATCGCATCAGGGGCACAAGGGATTTACCCAACTTTCACTTAGTCTGAAGAGATTAGTCTAGCCTAAAGGGTTTAGGCGGTATCCTCCGTTATAAAACAAAAAAAATCAAGCGTACCTTTGATACTAATTAGTAATGGTGTCTTACTCATGCATTTGCCCAAGGATTTATCCCAACTAAAGAAATTATCGCAGAAATACTGTACCATTGACCGACGTATAAATTTTAAATAAAAGTAAAAAATAAAAAACTGGTCTTCTAAATCAACATGCAACGGCCTGTTGACTATCAATAGGTCAAGCCGCTTACGGACATCATCAGCCACATATAATATAGTTGGATCAACAGTAAAGTGGTTAGATTAATGTTTCCTCTGTTGATTGGCCTGATATTTGGATCATAATTCATTAGTAGCACAAATGAAAGGTTTCCCTTACTTGATATTATGGAGCCAGGTTGATAGAATTGACGATGTATCAGATGTCTTTATATGGACTTTGATGGAGGATTTAGTCTCAAGACCTTTCACGATTAATAATTTATTGGTTCCAGTAATCTGGTTCTCAATTAGAAGATTTATGAACTAATAGGGCATCAAGGACTGGTTGTCCAGGGCTTAAACCCTGAGTACGTCACTTTTGTTACTGTAGGCGAGAACTGCAAAAACCGTTAGGGCATCCTCATTATCCACTTCGGTGTTTGTTGCCTACTACTAAGTTTGTTATATAGCTCTCCACGCCTGTGCTTGTGCTCGTTTTGGGGCCAGTTGGACCTTAGCAAACCAAGTGAAGGAAACTGTTCCGCACTTTGCCGTAAGAACTTTAATGGTAAGCAGGGTTACAACTTACAAGTGATCACATATGCATGTAAAATAATTGCAAGGCAATGGAGATTAAAGGATCCAAATTAACAGCAAATTGCTTCTTTAGAATTGGCGACTCTAATCATGTGATATATATAATGACAAGAATCTTCTTTGTGAGAGCGACACTAGCAACTTCCTTTTTTTCTTGTGGTCATGCCACATGGCATTGCTCATGCACATCTTCTTAAGAAAATCTATTCAAATGGAAATGAGAATTAGGAACCTCAAGTTTAATTCTTTTTCATTTTTATCTTTAAAGATTTTTTTTGCATCTTTAGCTTGCCGTATAAACTCCCCTGATCTGCTAAGGCTTCCAATGTGTGCTCACTTATTTAGACTGTACAACATTATATGGGTCCCGTGGGCCTTAATTCATTTTAATCATTACAGACTCATTTACCCTTAATGGTTCCTTTTGTATTTATGCTAAAATTAGTTAATTATTCTAAGTCATACATGTGGCACATATTAAATTCATCCTAATTATTTTATTGGTTAATTCATAGCAATTAGATTTAATTTTTTTATTAGTCAAAATTTGCATGGACCTATTTATATATAAGCATGTACTATCTTTTTTTGTCCGAAATTGTTATTTGTCTATTTACAGCATTTTTAAATATTTACTTTAATATTTTATTCATTATCACATTGTGTGTGGGGTAATTGTCTTTTCTTCAATAATCTTGATAATTTTAGGCTAATTGTTATCAGAATGATCATTTTCAAGAAAAAACACTTAAATGTTACCAAATTTGGTAATACGGAGTAGGATCCTTACAAGTAAGTGACACTACAAGAAAAACTACTTTTAGAGGGGGCTAATTAAAATGCTACAAGAAAAACATTATTATTATTATTATGATAATAATAGAGACTTAAAATACTACCATGTGAAAATACAAATTTACTTTATGAAAATCTCAAACTAAGTGAATAATTAAATTGAAGTAGTTAATAAATCTGATAGTTAATATGACAAATGATGGCATACTGCTATGCAGCTAGCCATCTTTAGATCGGTTGGGCAGTTAAAATGATTTAAATAAATAATAATAATGTGCAAAATAAAATAATCAATTATTATCTATATATGACACACATGCGGAGGGGACCCCCACATATTTGACCATTGGCCATACCCAATCATTAAATTAGAAATATTGACATCAGTGCAATTATTATTATTATTATTATTATTTTAGCTTGGGTTAGAGCACTATATCATTATGGGTCCACATAATTAATCCAACTTTTCATCTTTCCCTCACTCCTTCCCTCATCTTGCCTCTTCTTCAAATTTGTTTTTTTTATTTTAATTTTTTTATTGATGTTTTCTTTTATATGTATAGATATTTGTCTTATATTGAAATATATATTTTTCCTACATGGGCCTTTTGCGCTAGTTCATAATTATGTTTGAGAATGGTGATTGAGGTCAATCTCCCTTGGCAAATGGCTTAACAGGAAATATGGAAACCTCAACCATGCTTGGAATTTGTCTAAGTTGATGATGAGTAATCCAGATGTTGACTCCATGAGTAGACAAGTAGTTCGATTGTGGGTGTTCTTACTGTATGAATTGGAAGCATATTGTTCTAGGCTTCAAAAAATTGGTTGCTTTAGGTGTCAAAGCCAGGTATAAGATGAAAACGTGGGTGAGTCCCTATTTTCTTTGCACATGTGTATTAGTCGTCCTTGCATATATGAGTTCCTATTAGTTCTTATGTCTAAATTGTCTCGCATGTGTAAATTTCTTAGGGACTCAACCCCTTAGCTAGACTAAAAAATAAACAGTTATTAACTTGGGCCTTCAATATTTCAATTCCATTCAAACAAATAGGCCTCAAAGGAAAGGAACATGAACATTTTTATGGCCGTTATTAATACAATAAGCACAGGCCAATGAAAACAAAGAGCTATTTAAACTTGCCCATTTTATAGAACACTGCCCTCCGGGTCTTTTTGGTTTTTTTTTTTTTTTTAACTTCTTCTTTTTCTGGTGTGACTGGGAGTTGGTATATTGAAGCTGGCTAAAGATAGCGCTTGAGATAGTCCTTCACTGGAGTGTAGTTAACCTCTGGATACAGCTGTGAAGCCTCTGCTCCCTCATCCCCTATTTCGAAGTTTGCCAAACAACCATCAAAGTAAACGTGGTAGTAATGTATTAATCCCACCTGCTGCGCGTAATCCAGACCTGAAAGGAACAAACCATTTTATACAGTTCTTAGGAAGTAAATTTATTTTATTTTTTTGCCAACATGTCCCGGCTCCTTGGGCCGTATTAATCCCTTTGGGGCAGTGGAGCCGGGTAAATCCCCTGTAATATAATAAGATAAAATATCTTGGGTGTTTTTCAGAATTCTGACTATGAATGTATACTACTGTCATTGTTTAACTTGGTGCCACAGGAAAAACAGACTTGTGCATTACCTTTGATTTGAGCAAGGAATTCCTGTGCTGAGATAGTAGTTTTCTCCAGCGGTTTTCCAATGAGCTTCTCCCACATCTGGACTAGTTCTCCCTGGGAGAGGATGTTTTCAGGGGGCCGAAGGTAAAGCGTCTTGTTCAGTGTCCGTGGGTCGTCTATAGTTTTGATGGTGTAGGTAGCAATGTCATCTTCATCCACATAAATAGCTGCCATGGTTTACAACTTTAAAGCTTTTGGCCAGTCCCAACACACACACACACACACACAGAGGAGAAGAAGGAGGAAGGAAGGAAGGAAAGAAGGAAAAAATTTACAGTACATAGGGTCCAAAAAAGTTTCAGTACATCGGGTCTTTACATTAGTTTAGGTCCATTTGGTTGGAGATTGTTGACGGGCCTTCGAAACATGGTGGGCCTGGTGTTATTCAACGCCTCTCCAAGGTTGGGATGGAGCTGAACGTCTGTCCTCATCATCACATGTTTTAATAAGGTCGTCAACCTGATGGAAACCAGTTTTAGCGGGCTTTTTATCTGGCCTTGATCCAATGAGTTTAAATTATTAGCTGAAACAACCCTGGCTTACTTCGTTCAACAAGTTTTTGATGGATCCGACACCCCAAGAAAATTAGCCCACCGATTTAAAAGTAATTACTGGGAATAATCTGTGAGAATCTGTTACTGTTCAATTCATGACCAAATAGTGGTGGGGTATGGAGTCCATTTAACACAGTTTGATATTTAAATTGGTGATACAATAAGCCAGTCCCAAATCATCAGATGTGGAGTCTCTATCAATGTTGGGGCTTCAAGATCTTTGATGGACCAGTATCCGGGTGGTCCTTCATTGGCCTTTGTTCAATTCAAGTGGCCTTAAATTGATTGAGTATACATTTCAACCTCATTTGTCTAAACACAACATAGGGTTGTCAAGGGCCACACACATATGCCTTGTCCTGGGCACTCTGTATTTTGTATGGACCTGTCTATGATGTCCTTGATTAGTTCGAGATCCAGGCGTGACTGGCCTATTTTCACAACCACCCATCCTTGTCAGTCAACTACAATTTTTGTTAGGCTTACAAGAAAGCTCAAATAATGCAGTTTGATGCGCATAATATATTTAAAACAAAACAAAACAGAAAACAACAACACACGCTATAGTGTAAAGAAAATGAAAACAAGCATACCTTTGACATTCCCATCTCCAAACAAGCAGACACTCTCCCTTGAAGGTATGATTCTACCACGTTGACCGAGGCCCCCAACAAAATAGCCGGCAAAGCAGTTGGCAGAGACATACGTAAAAGGAATTCCTGCATCTTGGATTGCCTTTCTTACTACCATTTTTTCGTCAAATGTCACTCTTCCAGGTTCCAACGCATGCTCCATCCTCGCAGGATCTGTGCCAAACTCCGATGGAAAGAATCGCTGCATCCATTCGTCGTTGTTTTTCAATATTTGTTAAATTAATGCCTTACTTCCCCCCATAACTATAATTATTTAGAGTCCATTTTGCTTCATGTAATTGAACAACTAGAATTCTAATTAGATAATTGGTTAAAAGTGAAAAATGTGCAAAGGTGCATCCCTTACAGATAGGACTATTGACATCACTTTCTTTTTTTTTTTTTTCCTTTTTCTTGCCTTCTATTTAATTTTAACGTGTCCCCAATCAAAAAATTATAATTTTTACAAGCAAGAAAATAGTTATCATTTTCTAAAAAGAGAGAATCGGGTGAGTCCAGATCCTTTGTGTAGGCCCAATTAGTGAAAGTGATAAAGATCTAATCTTCTTGGAAGGCAGAGAAGTGTGATAAAGTTTTGTCCGCTGTAAAAGAATTTAGGGGCTTTTCCTAAAAAAATTCCTCTTAAAATTTTTCTAGAACAAAAAGGATTCCGAAGATTTGTTATGGCCCTAAGTGGTTCCCTAGGCCCTTTTTTGGGTCTTTTTTTAATATTATTCATGAGCAGCGATATATATGCTCAAAAGTAACATTTTCCTCATTCCCACTTCCTCTTCCTTGTCTCTTTTTCCCCTTTTTCTTCCCCATGTTTTTTTTTTTTGTTCTATCTAGGGTGAGGAAGAGAAAACCAAGAAGAAGAAAAAGAGAAAGTGAAAACAAAAACAAAAGAAAAAGAGAAGACAAAGAAGATGTGGAAAGAAGAAAAGAGAAGAAGAAGAATAAGGAAGAAAAAGAAACGTTTGGAGGAAAAAGAAGATGAAAGTGGTTTAATGAAAGGTTGAAGAAGAAAAAATAAAGAAGAGAAGAAGCATAATATATGGGGGAAACAGAAATTAAAGGAAATCAAAAGAAGAAACTAAAACAATAAAAAAATGGAGAAGAAAAACTTATTCTGTCTACGGTCTGTTTTGGGTACATTACACTTGAAATAGATATCTATACATAATATAACCATAGTAGAATCATGTCTCTTTTTTTTGTCATTGTTGATGAGTAGCAATATCTATGCTTACTATAAACAAAGATGAGTTCATTTTTTCTATTTTCTTCTTATTTTAGTTCCTTCTTCTGTTCCCTTCCTTTTTTGTTTCCTCATCTGTTCTACTTCTTTCTCTTTTTCCACCTTTCATTAAACCACTCACATCCTCTTTTTCCTCCCAATGTTTCTTCTTCTTCTTCTTCCTTCCTCCCCTTCTTTGTCTTCTCATTTTCTTTTGTTTATGTTTTCTCTATCTATTTCTTCTTCTTGGCTTTCCCCTCCTTATACCAGACAAAACCCAAACGGAACATGAGGAAGAGGAAGTCGAAGAAGAGATAAGGAGGAGGAAGAAGGAATGGAGACATAAATACGTTTAAGCATAGATATTACTGCTCATGAATAATATTGAAAAAAAAAACTAAGAAAGGGCCCAAGGGACTACTCTGGGCCATAAAAATCTTGGGGGTCCTTTTTGTTCTACAAAGACTCCAAGAGGATTTTTTTAGGAAAAACCCCAAGAATCTAATATAATACTGTGACAACATTATGTTTATTTATGTTATTTTTCTTTGATGGGGAAAATTTACTTAAGAAAGTTGTGATTCTGTTAAAATCCTTTCTTTTTTTATAATCATTATAATTAATGATTTTGTTGTTATTGTTTATTAGGGTTGTTATTTTGCCTTTCTGTGCTATTTTTGTTTTTTCTTTCTTTTTTGCAAGCTATTTAAGTATTTTCCAACTTAATATACTTTATTTGATGAGATATTGGGATTGGACTCTCTAGTACTTGGCAGCACTCATATGTTTAGAGAAAGTTTATATAATATGTATGTATCTTTTGGAAATATGAGAAAATTACTCAAAATAATAAGCTCCAGACTTGAGGGATGCCTATACCAGCATCTAGGAATCAATCCATGGTAGGTGCTTTAATTCCCCTTTCTGTTTCTAATCAGCCAGCCAAGCAAAATAAAATAAAATAAAATAAGCTTCGTTCTCAAGCTAAATTTCAAGCCAAGTTAGATTTTAAGGCTCTCAAACGTTGGATTCACCATAAAGTGGACATTGTATGTGTAGTACAATGATAGCCTACCGACCTTACAATACCACAGTCCATATGAGGAAACATTTTGATTCTTGATGTCTACGTTGATGTTAGAGGTTCTACAAAAAAAAAAAAAAAAACCATTGCCGTTAAAAGAACAAGGGCGTATTTAATTCATACTTGCATGGAGAGGACTGAGGATTGGGGAGACCGGGATCCTCTCATGGATTTTCCTCAAGGTAATTTGGGTGGATGGTGGACCTCTCAGGATCCACCATGTCACATTCGGGTAGCCTTTACCCAGGACTCAAATACTAAACCCTCATAGGATTCAAACTCGGATTCAGAGTGTGGTTGAATGTCACTCAAGTTACCAATCTATAGAAAGTGGTCAGGGCACCTGAGCACCGCTAGAGAAACTAGGGCCCAATCTCTATCCTCTTTTGTTTTGTTTTGTTTGTTTTTTTTTTTTATGTCGAGGAATTTGCCAATCCCACTTATGGTTAATCATTGGTAAAACCCTAAATATACAACATCAACTAGATCCGTCTTCATGTTTGAAAGTATCACTCCCCTACTACTATTCCAACCAGCTAACTTATACCCAGCTTACCAATTAAGAAATTTCAGCACCCTCTTTTGAATAGTTTGGATCCCCGCAAGTCCACCAATCACTAAATGGAGTGGCACCACCCTTCCACATAAACAACCTAGGACCAATCTTCTGCTGTAGCACTAATAGTGAGGGACTTATATTAGTGAGTGTGTAAGGAGTCTTGCATCTTGAGTGTTCTCCCATTGGCTTGCCTATGAGTGGGATGTCTAAATCTCCATGTGGGGCTCACTTTTTGATAATTCGGACCATTCAAAGTGATTATCATTCCCTCCATTAATATATCCTTAAGTTTTACTTTAATAAAAGTTGGCCCCCACCATAAGATTATTCACATGTTTGAAATATTATTTACACAATCTTTTGCATTATTAATCATATTCCTTTATCATATCTAAGTTATATGCTCAATCTTATGATGGGACTAATCATGTCTAAGTTATACGCATAATCACACAATGGGACCAATTCTATTTGAAGTAGAATCTAAAGAGATCTCATTGGGGGGATGACACGTAGTATCAATAACTGGGCCCAAATGTAGATTCACACATCCCACTCGTAGGAAGTGTGTGGGAGAACACTTAGGGCATCCGAACTCAATTTCTGAAGCCTCAAAACTTACCGATTTTTCTGCAATGCATTTATTATTTTTCTAATTGAATATAACTTATAATTATTAATCCGATTAGTGGCACATTAAAGTTGGTACAAGTTCATTGGCAGCAAATGCCATGATTTATCGGAAGGAAAAATAAAGAAGAGAAAAAGAGACTTAAATAATTAAGGATCACCCTCTCCAAGAGACAAAGTTAATGCCGCATGTGGGCTCACATGGATGCACTTTAATCACACTCACAAGAAGATAGCTTGATGAAAAAGTCTCATTATAGATATAATTTTGAAAAAGAATATCAATTAAACCATCACAACCATTGACTTAGCAAGTCTTGAAGTTTAATGATTTCTTAAGTTACACTTAATTCATTCCAACTCTGAGCATAAATTTGGACCACTATCAAATAATGATGGATACCATATCATGGGAGGTTAGTGAGTGTGAGGAAATTGAATTAATTAAAAGATTAGTCTCATGTAGTAAAATTGTGGAAGACATCTCTCCAAGGAGAGTTTCATAATAAATAAAAGTAAGTTGATTGGAGAAAAATCCAACATAAAAAGAAGGATATTTTTGTGCGGCTACCACTAACCATATACCACCTGCGTTGTGTCAAAAGTTTAGAGAATTACCTATAGACATTATTTGTACTCATAATTTTTTACGATATCACAAAATTATTATACAATATCACATAAAACTGGCTTCTTATTTCTCTATTTTTCACAGTAATTTTATGCGAAATTGCAAAAAAAAAAATGATATCACAAAAAAGTAAAATATAGAGAACCTTAGAAAATTCTAAAGTTTCTGTCACAATGCAGGATTATTAATAACTAATGGTGGCGTGGGCCCACCACCAACACCCAGGACACCCATAAAATAAAAAATAAAAAAATAAAAAAATAAAAACCCGCCTCACAGGCATCAAGCAAACAGGTGCAGTTTAGTGATGCAAACCTTGACATTGCCAGCTTCTTTAATGGCATCGACGAGCTTAAGCTGCAGGAGGATATGGTTGCTCCTTATATGAACACCTGATATCGTACAGATGACCACATCCACCTGTTTCACGGCGTCGACTAGGCTCCGGTGATCGGAGAATGATCCCTCAACGAGGCAGGCTCCTTTTTCCTTGAATGACAATAGCATCTGGACCTTGTCGATGTCGACGCCAATCTCCGGCCGGTGGAGGACATATGTCTGATGACCTTGAGCTAAGCTAGCCTTAACAATCCTCTTGCCTATATAACCAGTTCCCCCAACCACAAGAACTTTGCTCTTTCCCATCTCTCTCTGCCCTGTAAGTAGTATATCCATCATTCATGGCTCGTAGCAAAGATTTATAGAGTCAGAAATGGGCCTGTCTTGTGGTTAAGTGACCTAACAATGGTTCATTTGACTAGGTAGGTGATTCATCGATGAGTATCCAATAAAATATTACGGGGAACGATATGATTGAGTTACGCTGGGTACAAGTCTTATAATTTTAAGTGGATGAGACCTGAGTTTCATTGGCTTCAACCGACCGGCCTATGGTGGTAAGTATGTCAAGAACGGTGGGGCCCTCCCGAGCAAGAAATTCATGGTTCTCTTTAAAAAAAAAGGACTAGGGTTGGTCATGTCAACTTGGCCAGTTGGGAGAGTCATTTTTCATTTAAGTTATTGAAACGAATATCGATTGCCGTGCATTCCTAATAATAAATCCAAGTTAATGAATTTACATATGTATTCAAAGAGAATGAAAAATATGAAGAAAACAACTATGCTTGCAACAACTTTTTCATATATTATTTATACAAAGGCTCCCTGTATTTGACTCAGCTAAGTCACAAATCAATTTAGCCAGTCTTCCAACCAAGCTATCATTGATGGGGTGATTTGGGATCTGTTGTGATTTTTATAACATATGTTGTGCTTATACAAAAATTTAGAAGTGTATGAAAAATCTATCGATTCATGAAACCAATCCAATTAGATTCGATTCCCGGTTTTTTAATCCATTCAATTGTTAATGGAATGGTGACGGATTGAAAAAATTATAATTTATTTGTAACGGTTTGGTAATGGATTTTAACCTTAATCAGCGGATTTTAACCAATCCGAACCATTGAAATAAAAAAATTTTATATTAAGAAATATTAAAAGACCATATCTGCCCCCACCCACCATAAGATTTGTTATGTTCAAAATCATTATCCTCCTATGTGTTGGCCTAAGGGTTGCAGTCAAATTGATTTAGTGAAATTTGATCCAATGCAGCTACATTATGGAATAATTACTTTGAATAGATTGATTTTGTATATTTACTTGGCCGTTGAAATGCATTATAAATCAAAATATCAAAAGAATCATTATTATTTTAAAACTATTTAACAAGGCATTTGATAAATTGATAGAATATTTAGATATCAGCCTCTTAAGTTTTGCACAACGCTAGAATTTTCCATCAGAGATAAAAATCAGTTTCAACTTTTGTCAGTTGATGTAACATTTTTGTTTTTAATAATGCAAGGGCATTCTTTAATCAATCTTTCATGATAAAAGGAGGAGCAAAAGCAAATGAAGTAAGTGAAGATTGAAATTTCACACTGCCACTTAAACAACTGCACCATGATTTGCTTTTGGGAGGCTACAGGAGATCATCAGTGTCAAGTGTCCAAGAGGCAGGTACCGAGAGGAAAATATAATAATATATCTACATACAACACATATCCTATGCCAGATTTTGAATCAGAGGGAAATCCTTTAATCTATGTGAGATCAGGATCAAAAGAGTGACTCCCGTGCATGTAAAACCACTGTAACAGTGTCATCTCTTGGTATGGAGGAATGTCCCACATGCTTTGTATTTGGCCTTTTTGCGGCTAGAATTAAATAAATTAAACTAATGAACAGAAAAGACGATGTGGGTCCATGACTGATACGCATCTTACTGCACTCAACTTAACTAGAGTAAACTTTCCTTTGTTTAGAGTCTACTGCAGTGTGTCGATCTTTTTTTTTGTTTTTTGGTAGAGATCTATAGACCTAGAATCACACATTGATTCATACAATGAAAAGATCCAAGCATTTCTATGCATTTTTTTGTGCTACCTACCTTAGATGCATTACAAATCATAAAGATCTGCCAAGGTGAGAGATGATCAAATGACGGCTCTAGCCGTTCATTTCAAGGTTGGATTATAATTATATACAAGGACGTACATGAGCACATGAGCACGTAAATGTGGGTCGTGCCCGCAATGAGTTGGCCCAGGGGCGCCTGGGCAATGTCGTGCCGCTTGTGTAGAGATACGGGCGTATCCTGCGTGACCAGGTACCCCTTGCCCCACTTGTGTTGTGTTGTGCTGGGCCACGTTGCCCACAGGCAACCCTTTTTTTTAATTTTTTTTAGAAAAAAATTGGAGAAATAAATGATTAAATATTGGAGAAAAAACCAACAATAAAATTAAAATAAGATGGTCAAACAACTTAACAATACTTGAAGAAAAAAATGAATTATATTATATTTCCTCAAATAAAGTTTTTAATGATTGATAATGTTCAAGAACTTTAAATAAATTTTACAAATTATTGATAATTTCAACTTTATAAAGTCTTAATAAGAAAACAAATTACAAGTATAAAATTTTTTTGAATTACATGTATAAAAATGTCTAAGTATCACTCTAAATATCTAACATTCTAACTTGAATAAACTTTTAGAAAAACATACAAGTATAACAATTTTGTGACTAATATGAACTATGATGATATTTCTAAAGTTGAAAAGTCATCTTTTATTTCTTTATCTTCCATCTAGTTTTGCTTCCTCTTCTTCGCTAAAAATCAATCTCTCAAGCACATGCGTGCTTCTACTGTTTCTTCTAATAGCATCATTCTTTTGTTGACGATTAGTCTTTCACCTATATTGAAAGTTTACTTTGAGGCAACTGTCTGTAAATCATTCCACACTCACGTTCTCTCAACACCTACCATACTATTTTGAAAATTATTAATTTTTCTCTCCACACTCCCCATTATATCTAAATCACCCTCTACTCATTTCTCTCCACACCCACCTTCCCACTAGCTCTTTCTCTCCTTCCCCACCTTCTCTTCCCCATCTCCTCTTCTAACCCTTCCCACGTTGCCTTCCCCACCTCCACCTCCACGTCCTCCGCCCCTTCCCCGTCTCCTCCTCCACAAAGAGGGAGAAGGAGAAGAAGGAGAGAGAGGGAGGGGGGAGATGAGGAGGTGGGGAAGAAGGGGCGGAGGGGAGGTGAGGAGGTGGGAAAGGGTTGGAGGGGATGGTGAAGAAAGAGTGGAGGGGAGATAGGGAAGTGGGTATGGGAAGGAGGGTAGTTTAGTCTTTTCACTTTTGGAGTAAATTTAAAAAAAAATTTAAAAGGGTGTGTGTGAAAAGTAAAAAATTGTGTGCATTTACAAGCTCCTGTCTTTTTTTATTATTTTTCCTCACCTATTTCCAATTATGCCCTTCTACTTTTCATCTCTTTAAACAAATTAAATAACTCTTCTATGAGCCATTTCAATTGAAAATCTGAACCATTCAAAAGTACATCCTCCTTTGTATAGGACGTGACAAAATTCAATTCCAATATAGGCTGCACTCGCTTTAAGATTTAGCTTGTATAAAATATGAATAAATGAGTATTAGTCTATTGCAATGCAAAGTGTAATTGAAATCATTAGCACAAGTTTTAAGTTACTTCTATACCTTTTAAGTGAATAAAATATTTAATCTTTTAACGATATGTGGCTCAACTCATGGGGTCAATCTAACCTTATACGCAAACCAACAAGCTTGATTTTTTTATCGAGATTATATAACTTATATTAGACTGAGTACAATCAGACAAAATTTTAATTTTTGTGATTTTCTCAAGACTTGTTTTTATTTAAATCAAAACTATTTTTAATTACGTAATCTAATTTTTATTCCCCAATCTTCTGTTCTGAACTACCTCATATTTGCTTGTGTGCATAATGCATTTGTGTGAATTTATTGGGCGCCACCTTAGCAATTGATCCTGTTGAGTCAAAAAACTCATAGATACCCACGTCGTCAAAAATAATTGTAGAAATATTACATATAAATTTGATTTTCTTAATCTCATTTATTTAGAATAAAAAATATATATAATTTAATTTTGTAGGCAATGCACTTATAAAATTGCGTTTACAAGAGATTTTATTTTATTTTTATTTTTATTGAAAAGTATAAATTTGTTTCTTTAAGATTTAGATAGAAAAGGATTTTAAGCATAAAGTTGCCCTCATTGTATAAAATCAACATTTTTTATATTAATTTTATTCCTGTGTTTTATATAAGTTCAACTCAAGTGAGCTCATCTCATAACTTAGTAAAATAAGAAAAAATTCATATTCCCAGCTTGCCACCTCAAGCAACCTGCAGCCTACTTGTGAGATCTATTCTTTTCAAAATGATTATCCCCGTATTAAGTCTTGGGCCTGCAGTTAGATTGATTAAATGAAATTTGGCCGTACGCAAATACATTAAGGGATAATTGGCCCTAGTAAAGGATGTATAGGGTGGCCCCATTATTACCAATCAAAATATATAGGAGATTTTTTGTTATCTTAGAACTACTTAACAAAGCGTTTACTGAATCAGTAGAATATTTAGATATGATCATCTTCTTTTCTTTTTCACAACACTTGGACTTCGCAACAGTGAGAAAATTCCTTTCAATTTGGTAATTTGATGCAGTACTTTTTTTTTTTTAAATGCAATCACATTTTGTAATCAAACTTTTGTGATATAAGAGGGACACCAAAATTCATTGTAGGAGCTCGAGTTGAAATTTCACATTAACAAGTGCACCATGTAAAGCTTCTGGAAGGCCATATGCAATCTGGGGCTAAATATATCTACAAATGGCACATATCCCATGTGGATTATTCACTGCCAGAATTCCCAATATCCAACAGTCAAGAAGGAGACATAGGATCGATTCAGTGATTCACATGTATGTAGTGTAACAAACTACCTAGCCATTACACATGTGTAACACTTGTTTGCAAGAATATGCTGCATATGTAACAAATGCACATAGGCCATTTACACAGGTTGACATTTGCATTGTATAAAAGGCAAACGAATCCACAGCCAAAGAGAGTGACAATGTCATCCGTCCTTGAGTAGGACCGATCGAAGATCCCCTTGTATTTTTCATGTTTGAGTCCACAGCTGCAATAAGTAATAAAAGAAGTAAAGGAACCGACGAGACCATGTGGGTCCGTAAATGAAACATATCTTACTCCGCAGTCTGCATTCATCTTAACTTATTTAAAAAACTAAACTTTCTTTGGTTAGGGTGTACTGCAATACATATATAGACTCAGGATCACGCATCGATTCTGGATAATAAAAACGTCCCAAGTTTTTCTATGCAGTTCTTGTTGGACCTACCTTAGATGCGTTACAAATCAGAAAGGCTTACCTGGTTGAGAGATGATCAATTGGGTTGGACAATATCTGCTGACTAACATGTACCAAGATTTTATTTTTAACTGTAGATTAAGGTCAGATAATGATGATGATGAAGAAGAAGAAGAAGAACTTAAAGGGTAATATTGTCTAGCCGTGGTGGGTATATATGACTTGAACCCATGTGCGATTGGGACAGTCCTGGCTGAAATCATGTTGCCAATGGAACGGCAGAATGGGTAAGCTAAATAAATGTCGAGTGAGGGTGTGGCTTAAACGTAAATTTCAAAACAAAGCAGCTGATCCTTTGTCTTCTCTGAAAACTACATATCACCAACTCTTTCATTGCTGCACGGCAGTTTGTTGGCGCCTCTACTTGCCAACCACTGAGATGGGATTCTCGCAAGAAAAACGTCATCAATAGCTTTTAATTTTTTTTAAGGGATTTTAATTATCCGAAAATAGCTCTTTGAAGTTGGTGAAGACTATGAAGGCTTTCCGGACACTGATTTATTTATTTATTTATTGTAGTTTTGCTGAGAAGCAATAGGTGTAAATGTTAAGTACAGCGATGTCATTGCTTGTGTCATCTTCTTCTTCGCGTGTGTTCGAGGGCGCTGGCAGGCTTTGATGAAATTGACTTGCCCCGACCATGGAGCTTCCAATTATTCAAATTATTTTCTGAAGATGAATCTATCAGACTGAAACAAAATTCCTCAACGAATTTGAAAGGAACGAAAAAAGACAAATTTCACCCACAGTTGTTTTGGTGGGGGGGGGGGGGGGGGGGCCGCTCTGTTTAGGCAAGCTTTGGGCAAAGGTGGCTTGACCATTAGATCAAAAAAGTCTTTACTTTAGGCTTCCCAAAAAATAAGGCCTCCCAAAAAGTAAATCACATCTTTTTTTTTTCAATCCAAAAAAATAAGGCTTCAAAATAATAATTGTAACAATTTTAATCTTTTCAAATTTCAAAAAAAGCAATTGTCATCATTTGGTTTCACCTAAAGAATAATGCCTCATAAAAGTAATTAAAGTAATTACCAATTTTTTTACGTTCTAGAAAAAACATGTGTTATTCTTTCATATTTTGGAAAAAAATTAAAGACCACTTTCACCATTGAGAAAATATTACCATTAAAAGAAAAAAAAACCCTAAAATCACGACAAGCAAAAAATCATTTTATGTTATGAAAATTCTCCAGTTTGTACAATTTTTCCTCTATATCTATACTGCTGGAAATCTTTAGAAGACAACTTCAAATATAATATTTTTTTTTCACATTGAAAAAGTTGCGTCAAATTCAAAAGTAATTTACGGCTATAATATTTATGGCTAACGCTGATAAATCACTAAATTAGCTTCTGTGGTTCTATGTTTTTAAAAAAAATTTAATTACAAGCTCATATTATATGTTTATTATAATTAGTGTTTGTTTTATCTGTAAATATTATTAGTTATGATTTATAAATATTAAATATATCTACTAGAAAAATATTGACAATACTTGTAACTGTTGCTTTTATAGAAAGAAGTTTTTTAAAATTAAAATTGATAAAATCCTAATATTACGAAAAAGATTAAGTAGATTAGTAAATTAGTCATACTATCAATTAAAAAAAATATGTTAGCAAAATCTAAATATAAAAACTTAAATAGTAATATTGCATGACAAAAAATGAAAAAAATAAATTTTAAATAAAATATTTTAATAATATTAAAAATAAAAAACGCCTCATTTAGAATTGTCACTTTTGGCCTCAAATTGTCTTGAGCCGGCCTTGGCTTTGGGTCCAAGAATTCTACAGATCTCGTTCCTATAAATCAGAAATGACTGGGCCCACCTACTCAGTTCTATTATAACTCAAGATCTCTCTTGGATTCAAATTCGATTAACTACGACATTTACATAAAGTGTGTGCGTGTCGGGGGGGGGGGGGGGGGGGGGGGGTGTTGTGGCGCCGTGTGCTGTGCAAGCTTTGTGTCCAACAATTCTGCAGATCTCGTTCCTATAAATCAGAAATGAGTGGGCCCACCTCCTGAGTTCCATTATAACTCAAGATCTCTCTGGCATTCAAATTCAATTAACTACGACATTTACATAAAATTTCCCAAACAGCCTATGCAGTAGAAATGGTCTTTAAGCTTGTTAAATCGGCTCACACGTACCTTGGTTGTTTTTGTGGAAAGGAGGTGGCCCACCAACTAAGCTACCAGTGGATTAGCAGTCAAATGACACTCGAATGGTAGGCATGCCAAATGTCACAAATTTCACTCTGTCGAAATCCACGCATGCCATGTACCATGTTATCAACAAAAAATGCATGCCATGTACCAAAACAGTTTCTAGGGGTTGAATCCAACATTTAAGTCGCCTTACATGATATATCATCAGTGCAAAAACATTACATGTAACAGATTTGCATATTGGCTCAATTAGTATGATTTTAGCTCAAAAGAGAAATAAATTGCAAGCTTCAGAACATATGGAAACCCCCACCCCCTCAAAACATTCATTTTCCATCCAAAATCCCTGTACCTCTGCAACAATCTTCCCACATCCTCAAGAGTTGTCTCCATGAATTGTGGTTAGGGTTGTAAATGGGTCCCCGATTCTTCGATTACCCGAAGGTTTCAACCTGTTAATAATCGGGTTTGAGTCCTCATTTAGGAACCGATAAGTAAACGGGTCCGAGACTGGATCCTATTTTTTGACCCGTGACCTAAACGGTTCCGGGTCTAGTTCCACCTTGGTTCTGGCCCGTGGACCCAAGAGCCGATATATTACCCTAATTTTTAAAATTTTTCCTTAAAAGTTAACGTTTTCTCTAAATCATTCTCTACACATACCTGGGCCCGGACTCGAACCCGCCCCATACACGGTTTCAGTTCCGGTTCCGGATCCATCAACTCCTTAACGGTTCCGGTTCCGGATCCAGGAAACTGCTTCCGAAACGGTTCCGGTTCTGGGTCCATCATGGACCCGGACCGAAACCGACCTGTATACAACCCTAATTGTGGTCCCTCATATCTAAATTTCTTGTCCAACTCATCACAAGCTATAGGACCAAGTTCATAAATAACATTTATAAACACAACAACATCCCAAATCAACTAAACTGTGTGCTCTCCGCAACATGATGCTTCACCCCACTTCAGCATGCTCACAAGTCATCACAGAGAACACAAATTCAAACCTGAAGAAAATCTCTGAAAAATATGCAGCGTACAAGAGTAAAAATGGGCTCAAATTCATTACACACATAGGCGATAAAATCTAACCATCTAGTAGAAGGGAAAGGAGGAGGGGATACAGTGTCACTTGTGCTTTAGGAGGACGTCCCCACTGAAGTGGAATCTCTGCCTGCTTTGAACTCCTTTAAAGTTCCTGCTAACCAGTCCAAGCCCTCATAGAGGCCATCACCTTTGAGGGCGGAAGTCCCTTGGATATGCCATCTTCTATGCCTCAGATCATAGAGACCCAACCCTTCACAGACCTCCATTGGAGTCATTGCCCCATTCTGAGTGGAAGAAAATGTATAAAGGTCAGTCAAAACATAGAACATATAAGATAGAACAGATGTAGATAACCACATGCCAGGGAGGAAAGCCGTGGAAAGATAACAATTAAGGATGTGCATGCCTCTACACTTAGGTTCACGTGTGTGCATTAGAACAGTGTACATAAGTTCTATGTGCATCCTATGGCAAGCTAGCACAAAAGGCCATTTATGTGCCAAACATCTGTCGTGTGCCAATAACAGGCTTAGGGGCAAGGTAAAGTCTTGGGTGTGGAATGGGGGGAGGGGGAGAAATCACCCACATGAAACAAAGTCTACCTTGGATTTTTAAGACCATAAACTCTACAAAATTGCAAATTTTCTGTGACTAAAAGCTACAGTGAACGTAATAAAGAGGATTGGTATCAATTTGTTTTCTTCTTTTTAATCAACTTTTAGTTAATACAATACATAATAAGGATGTATTGTGACCGCCGGTTGCGGGTTTGAGTAGGATTGCCCATCAATGCACACATACATGAGGATAGTCCTATGTTCGCCTATACACAGGAGGATAGGAGGGCCCTATAACATCTCAACGAGTTAGCATCTACAAATACACAGAAGGTTAGGTGCACAGGAGGATAGATGGGCCTTACTTGAAGTTCTTAAAGAGTTAGAAACTAAATTACTTGTTACATTTCAAGAAGTGCTTACCATTGATTTGGATAAGGTGATGGCAATTTTGGAAACTCTTCAGTTATTCTCAAGTTTGTTTCAAGCTAAATTGGTAGTGGGAAGTGACTCACTCAGTCAACCAACACAGTGTTATGTGGGCTACTTGGAGATTCCAAGTTCATTTTAATGAAATCAAGGAATTATCTTCCCACCTAAATGTTGTGTTTTATCATGTGCCTAGATTGGTAAATTCCTTGGCAGAAGGTTTAGCTGAAAAACAGGTAGATAGAATTTCTCCACGTGGCCAATGTTTTGGAATTATTTTTGTTTTTTGTTTGGTTTTGGTGGGTATAATCTCTTATACCCTTTTTTCTTTCTTTCTTTCTTTTTCTTTTGTGTGTGTGTGTGTGTGTGTGTGCACACACACACACACACACACACAGACATTTGCATGACCCAAAGCATATTTTGACATTCATTTCATGGATACTAAAGAAATACAATGTAGTCTTGAGTGACAACCAGAGGTCCAGAGTGCTTGAGATGCTACAAAAATATATAAAGCAGCCACAAGCTATTTAAATAACCAGACAGTAAAGAATGTTGTGTGGAAAATTACCAGTTCAAAATTGCCCAGGAAAAAAAGAATTTAACCAAAAAAAAAAAGTTTGATGTACAATGACAGCATGCACACGTAATATTCCCACCAACAACGGGAGGGGTAAAAAAGCACTAGTCTGAAAAAGGTGTGCCTGCCTTACTAAGGGCAGATTCTGTTATATTTCTGTAGTAAAACAAAAGTTTTATGGCAGATAGATACCTGCAGATTTGATGCTTGCCGTGGAAATTTTCCACAGAAAAGTGTCATCCAAAATCCACGCTTCCAAGGATTCTGAGGTTAAAGGGGATGGGGTTTGAACTAATGACTACTTAAGATTTATGAGCTCTTCCCGCTCTCCACGCCAAAAAAAAAAACTGGGGATTCACAGGTTGCAGAATCCACACCCAAAATTCCACTGAAAAAGTATGGCATGGATTAAACGAGCCATGGAATCTGTGGATGAAGGTGATCTGTTACCCTGAATATATGAATGAATGAATAGAGCACTAGAATAAATCCAGGTACAGCCCTATTTGCATGTGTGCTTACATGTTGTCCAAGACACATCTAATGCACCAAGATGTATTTAGCATGTGACAAATGTTAAGAGGTAGTATTAGTGCATCTCATTTTGGATAAGGTATACATGCAAGCATGTGCATATGAAGCAAAATTGCATCACCAAATCAACAGACCAAGTCCTGTTTATTTGCGAACACCAGGATGACACTGTTTAGCATGAAGGGATCTCTGATAATGGCCTGAAAGAAAATATAGTTTACCTTCAGAAATACTAACCAGAATCAGATAACTAAATGGATGTCCTTACTGAGTTTCATCTCACTACCGAAGTTCTAAGGGTATTACCTGAAATTCATCTTTTGCTTTTACAATTCTCTCTCTGTCCAAAGAATCAACAACATAAATCTGCATAAACAATAATGTCACCAACTGATACATAACTAGGCACACACAAAATTTCAATTAGAGAGAAACACCTAAGATACCCAGATACAGAAACAGGCGTTAAGGATATGATTCCACATTATCAGCATTGGCCATTCAGTCAGAACCTCAGGTTCTAAGTCGGAGTCTGTCTCCATGAATTCTTTTTTTTTTTTCTAGAACAGTGTCTCTATGAATCCATCAGTGCAGTAAACATTTTGATATCAAATCACTCAAGTTCAATGTCACACCATGTTTTATCAACAACGAAAAATTAATCCAATCAGGGTCATGCCGTATCGCCAGATTGATCAATTGTCATGTTCGATTGAAGTGGGCTTTTTCTGGATAATATAATAATAGAAAAGGGTGGCAAGTGATGAGGAATGGATTTCAAAGTTGGGCCGCTATAAAGCAAATTAGACTATGGAATTTCATTTTCTTTAAAAGAATTATATAAAAATAAAAAGGACTTCCATTGCAGCAACTTATACATGAAAGTGTTCTATATGAGCCATTTCCTTTCTTATGTTTCTCTTCTCTTCATCTCGAGAGATTCTCTAACCTTTTATCTATTTTTAATATCTATTCCCTACCATATTCTTTTTGATCAGTTTGCCGTCAACCAAGTAGACAAACGAAAGTGTGGGTGAGGAGATGGGTTTGCTAAGATAATGAAAATGGATAGAATTAAAAATGAGCTTCATCAATATGATCAAGGTTGTTGTAACCTAGGATTTAGGTTTGACAAGGAGAAGAGAAGATAAAGGAGAAAGAGAAGTAGAGAATAGCCGAACAACGTTGCATGCAGTCACATTTTGTGAATATGCACAACTCTTATATATTATGAGAGTTATGTAAAAGTTACAAACTGGTCCCTACAGTTTATCATAATTATAAGGGAAGACATAGAATTACAGAAAGCACCTTTTCTCTTAATAGAAGCCTTAAGCCATCTATTTTTGTGAGTTCAACCTTTTCATCTCAACTGTAATTAAAATCATTTTTCATAGAATCAAGAATGAGTAGATAAGAGAAAATATATGAAATTATGAATCATTCCAATAGATAAGAAAACCAAGAATGTCGTTTGGACATGTAGAAAGATGCCCCAAAACAGGACTTATAGAAGAATTGAAGTACAAGTATAAGAAACTAGGAAAAGAAGACCAATGAAAACTTCGAATGAAATAAAATGTAATGGCATTTTATAATTGTGGAGTGACAAAAGAATATAGTCCTAAATACTAAACAGTGATAAATGAAAACGTTTAACACAGCTCACCTAAACAGATATGATAAGGTATTCATAATGAAGATGGAAGACTTGTGTGTGGAAAATATCCCATGGTGCAGGTGTGGTAAAAAGGTAATGCCAGTCATGTTCTTCAACATAAGCAATTCCAAACATAACATGGACTCGTTGTATGAGACCACAAATACACCTCATTGAATATTTTGCAACACATTATAATCTGTTCTCCCATCTAGTTTTTTATGTGATGATAATGCAAATAAAATCACCTGAGATGTTGGTTGGTCATTTCCAAGCAAATCAATAACTACATGATCACAAGGATTGACTCGGAATTTGACTATATCTAATCCACTATCAATGAAAGATTATACTAGCTGTCTGCTTGCATAAAAATTTGTTGATTCAGATTCATGCTGTTGGATTATATTTGATAGCAGAGAATAATAATATGTTCCACCTATGTGTTGCAGCAGTACAAATGATGCTCATTCATACACTTTCATGTCTGTCCAATTTAAATATAACTGGAACTTTATACCTTCTTTTCCAGTGGAATTTCTGACCATCTAGAACAAGGGTGACATGTTAATAAAACAATGAAATGACGATATATGGTCATTATTTTATCACCTTCTGCTGGTGAGTCTTTTTTAGGTGTTTATTCAATTGCAGTGTATTTAGAGGTGGAATGTTGGGGCCTGAAATTTACCCTCAGGTCCCTGAGAAGTGGATTCTTATGGAACTTACAATTAGTTGCCCTGGCACCTCTCTCTGCATTAGCCAACAGAATGATTGAAAGAATGAATTACTTCAGTAGCTTAACCCCTTGTAAGTTGCTAATTATTATCTTACTCTAAGTAATATCCTGTTCCCAAACGCAGCATCAGATCACAAGATGTCTTTAGAAATTGAATAGGATTTGCTACAAGATAGAAGGTCATTCTAGGATAGGACACATCATACAGCTTCTGACGGCATTGTTAGGCTGTCTTAGGTGTTTTGAGAAGGGTGCATGCAGCTTAATTTTTCTACTAAAACACAATACATCCCAATGCAGTACATGTGACCAAAGAACACCAAGCAGGTCAATGCAAAAATGCATATAGATAGGCACCAAAGGTCAGAACATTGAGAGGACTTTCTAGAAGCGACTATACCTAAAAATATGTATCTACCAGTGTTAAAATCAGTTTACATCTCTTGATGACTGGCAGATGGTTCATGCTTAGATAATTGTTGCCAACATGGTAATTAAAGAATAGGTGTTTTACAGTAGAAAATGAGTCAATCCACCTATAGCCCCAAGTGATTGATGTTGAGGCATCTCCCTATCCACAAATACAACCATAGATCGATCCCTGAATTTGTTGGATAGAGACTTGGGTAGTGTGGGTGTGTGAGTATGTACCAGAGAATAAATAAATAAATAATGATAATAATAAAAAATAAGACAGGGAAATAAAAGGACTATAAGTATAACAAATCAACATGAACCAAATCCAGCGAAATATTACAACATGACTATTACCAGTCCATCAGTGTTCTTGAAGTAATGCCTCCACAAGGACCTTAGTTTCTCCTGCCCACCTACGTCCCATACAGTGAATATGACGTTTTTATATTGAACCTTCTCTACATTGAAACCTACATAGCAGATGTAGAAAATTAAAAAACACATTCATTTTGTAGTATGGAGAACATACGTTTAAATAGTATCATCATCAAAATCATCATCTCCCAACTATGTTGGGCTCGGCTAAATGACCTCTATTTCTCCATTCCATTCGACCCGAAGCCAAATCCTCACATAAGATGTACTTCATTTTTACTACCGCCATCCAAGTCCTCTTTGGCCTACCACTTTCCTTTGGAGGGCCATCAATCTACATAACCAAACTTTTTCTTATCGGTGCCTTTACCAGCCTGTGTTGGACATGCCCAAACCATCTCAAACGGATTTCCCTAATTTAGCCTATATTGACGCTACCCTACATGCTCTCGAAATTGCTCATTTCTAAATTTACCTGAACATTCTCATCTTTGCTATATCCATTTTGTATATATGTTGCTTCTTGATTAGCCAACATTTTGCTCCGTAGGTCACTGCTAGTCTAATCACTATCATATAAATTTTCCTTCCAATCTTATATAGTAGTATAGAAGATTATATTGTTTTATTTATTTTCTTTTATTATAGTTAGTTTATTTTTTTTACCTGCTCGTTGAGGAGCATGACTGTAGTTTCACTTCTTTTTGAGAAAATATCTGATGGGAATCATTGATGGATGGAGTCGTCACTCATTCAGCATGATGCTCGGCCTTTGGAGTCCTTACCATTTACAAACCAAGGAGTCTTCACACACATGGTAAGGAGCAGAACAACATAGGGCCGAGGGGGGCCATGCCCAACCCCACAACACAACCCACACCCAAAAAAAAAAAAAAAAACCTTCCTAACATCCTTTTAAGTAGGTATTAGTAGGCCCTTAGGACTTACCAACCACCCAATAAAATTCCAACACTAATCACTTGGAAAAACAACAATTATGCAAAGTTTCAGGAAAAGAAATCCCTAGAAAATAGGAGATAAGTTAGCGTTCTAGAAGAAAAAAATATCTAAAAAATAGGAGATAAGGAAATTTTGGTATGTTGAAGGTCTTCATTTTTCAGAACAGCTTTCCCATTCAGTTACTATTTCAGCAAGATAACTTATTCTTAAAAGAAGAAGAAGAAGAAGAAGAAGAAGAAGAAATTAAAATAAAGGACGAGAAGTTATGACCTCCCTTAATTTTAGAAACAAAAATAAAGGAATAAGAAGAACAGAAAAAAAATTTTTAAAAAGGATGAGGAACGAACATGAGATGAGAAAGGAAGTGAAAAATAGAAGAAAATAGGGACAAGAGAGTGTTGGTGCGTGAATCCAAACCCATCTAGTCAACTCCATCATTGCTATGGCGAAAAAGTACAAGTACTTTGATCTGATGATTCAGAGATTTTATAGATGACACAAGTATTCAACATGCCAACATCCACTAAAATACACTCATAGAACAAGAAGGTACATAGGTACTCATTTTCTTTCTTTCTTTCTTTCTTTCTTTCTTTCTTTCTTTCAACTTCTTCTTTCTTTCTTTCTTTCTCTCTTTTGTTATTTTGTACAAAAGATCTAGTAAATTTTGTATTTCTTACATATAAATAACAGTAGAAGATTTTTTTTTTTAATGAAAGGTCAGCAAGCACAATCTAGTAAATGCTTTTATCTATATTTCTTGTAGAGGAGTTTGCAATATTCCAAGAGATAAATATCCAAACCTCCCCACACACACACCAAAAAAACCCCAAAACAAGAGGAAAATTATGGTTCCTATGCTTTCACACATTTGTAAGTACAATAAAGAGCAAAATGCAATCATCAATGCAGGACCATCTGGTCCAGCTGGGGTAAGTTCCTTAATATGCATTTTCAACCATAATTCAACAATTTCATTTTGAATCTTGGCAGGCATACGATCATCCCAATTCCTCATTGTAGTTCATCCCAATTCCTCATTGTAGTTGTGCAGGCTTAGGCATAGGCACAACCCAATAGGATCTCCTGCTTTATTGTAGCACCTTCAAGATAAGGATATGAAATTACAATATTTGGGAATCAATAAGAAAAAAAAGTCTTGCCTGTGTAAAGATTCTCTCTAATCATTTACTTTAATATATATTAGAAGAACCCCACATCAATGGGATAAGGTTAAGAACTTAAGATGATGACAACAACGACGACGATGATGCATAGCTTCCTCCCACAGTTAATTTACGGTTTAGCTGCCAAATTCTCTAGTTTTAATTAAAAATAAAAAAGGCCAATGGAGATTCTAGCATATGGGTTGGATTAAAATCTTTAGTTGGGGAGATTTTCTATAACGACCCAAGATTCTGGAGCTCTTCAGATTCTTAAGTCATTAACTTGATCATATTACAAATTCATAAAATAAATTCAAGAGCAAGTCCAAGGAAAATGAAGGTAAATTCATAACATTAACATCTTAACAAAGTCTTTACAATTATAGCTAAGAAATGACAATAGATCTAAAATATTCCAAAATGGGGCTAACTCCATCTAATGGTCTAGGTGGTTTTCGAACTCTCTATCAGCGTTGCATGCCAAAATCTATATGCTGATCTCCGCCGCTCCCAGATCCCGCTACAAAAACGTTACCTGTAGTGGGGCGAACCACTAGTCACTAACACTGGTTAGTAGAATTTCTAAAATCAAGAGAGCAATAGTAATTATCATGATATCAATAGAAGTTCATAGGTTGATTGACCAAACTACCACCATACTTGTTTATATTAGTAGCATGAACAAGGGATTCATATTCGTGTCGTGACAAGATTATCATCATTCTTAGTTGTAAAGGGATTTATATTCATGTCGTGACATAACCGTCACCATTCTTAATTGTAAAGGGGATTCATATTCATGTCGTGACAAGATTGTCACCATTCTTAATTGTGAGGGGATTCATATTCATATCGTGACAAGACTGTCACCATTCTTAGTTGTAAAGGGATTCATGTCATGACATGACCGTCACCATTCATTGTAAGGGGATTCATATTCATGTCGTGACAAGATTGTCACCATTCTTAATTGTAAGGGGATTCATATTCATGTCGTGATAAGATTGTCACCATTCTTAATTCATAGGTCGAATCCAATACCAATGGAAACAGAAACTTCTAAACAATTCTAAAAAAAATATCTCCGCTCACTGATTTCATAATAAGTATCATTATATCTTCCATTGGCCAGTCCCACATACTTGAGTCAAAATCTCGCCCCACTCTGATTCATAACTGGTGCTCCAACTATGTGGCATTGGCCCTACTTTTTTGTTTAGTCATAGGTTAAACACTTTACTCATAATTTATTAGTCGTATAATTATCCTTTTGCTCATAATGCATCGATCATAGAATTGATACTTTACTCATGGCTCAACAGCCATGTAAGTATCATTTTACTCTTAATTTATCAGCCTTACACATGATTCATCAGTCATATAATTATCACTTATATCATTAAGATCAAGTGTTCTAAAAGTACAGTATCTCTAACACATGTTCTAATGATGGTATCCATCCCATCCGGGAATGTTTAGTAATGAAACAGATGACGTTAGTTAATGACTGGGTCTAAATGACAGCATTATCTTTATCTTGTGCTCAAGTTCTTTGTGCTTTTGCAAATAACAAAACTTTCATAAGTAAAACATATATGGTTTAAGAACTTAAAGGCTTTAATAAAGGTACTTAGTATTAATGTTGTCACAGACAGCAACTGAGAAATTTCTAAACAGAACCAATAGTAAAAATAGTCTCATGACTGGCACTGTTAAAATCCCTCGGATGAAGAGTACCAACAGTCCAATCCCAGTGGGTCCACTACCATAGTGATCGTCCATTTATTCAGTACCAGATGTAGGGATCTGATCTAAAATCAGATGGGTCACATGGGCCCACAGTCCTCAATCAATCAAATTACATTATGACGTCCTGAACTAATATTCATTTCAGTTCTGAATTAATGTACATATTAGACCAGCAGACTGTACGATGAAAACAGTTCTTAATAATCACATTTATCATAAGATTCAGATTTACCAGTCATTATGCAAAGAGGATAAATTTTAAATCTGTATTTTCCTTCACAATCCTGTCGTCAATCTAGCATTTTCATCAATTCAGATCTGGATTTTTAATATAATGAACCCTTATTAAGCCAAATCAAAGAAATGATAATCTTATGTCAAACAGAATTTATATCCTATTGCAAGGATATCAACAGAAAATGACTGATATATGTAAATAGAAACCAAACAGCAGAATATAAGGAACACCATATTCACATGAGTATAAGAGAAGTCCTACTCACCTGATATAAGTAATAAGTGACCTCAAATCAAACATCCACTATGTTAGATGTTCCATGGAATCTTCTTGCTTCTATTTTCAAATATCACTATATTGGACTCCCTACTCTTCTTCCATGAGAACCATGAGGAAGTGACCAAAGATGAAAGGAGATCTCTTCTTATATAGAGCTGGAATCCTAAAAGATTTCCCTTGAAAGGTCACCTAAGAAGACTAAAAGTCACAATTTAAGGTCGTTATTTTGGGAGTTACACAGTGATAATTTTGGGAAATTTAAGTTTGGGGAATTTAAGTGTGGGAGTTACACAGTCATAATTTTGGGAAGCTATAGACTCACAATTAAGTGAGTTTGGATCATTTATGGACCTGAAAAATTGGACCCAATAGCCCAATCCAGTCATGAATTGGACTGATCGAAACTGGGCCTCTCTAAGCCCATTTGGCCCATTTAATAATTCAGGCTTGGACCATGTAATTCAGGGTTGGCCCATTAATAATTCAGCGTTCTTACATACTCCCCCCCCCCCCCCCCCCCCCCCCCCCTTGTGAAATTTGGTCCTCCAAATTTAAATCATACCTTAGAGAAAGAGATGTGGATACTTTTCGCGGACATCTTTTTCTGTCTCCCAAGTGGCCTATTGTTGATTATGATGCTCCCACAAAATTTTAACCAGGCGGATAGTTTTATTCCGAAGGGCTCTTTCTCGTGTTTCTAAAATGACTATTGGCTTCTCTTCATAAGACAAATCTTCTTGTATCCAAAGTGGTCCGAAGTCTATCACATGAGACGAGTCCGGTTCATATTTTTTTAGCATGGATACATGAAACACATTGTGTACACCAGCCAGCTGTGGGGGTAATGCTAGTTCATAAGCATTCCCATTACTAACACGACCAATTATCTCAAAAGGTCCGATATAACGCAGACTCAACTTGCCCTTTTTCCCAAACCGCCTGATACCCTTGGTTGGAGAAACTTTGAGAAAGACATGATCTCCTATTGTGAACTCCAGCTCCCTCCTGCAATTGTCCACATAACTTTTCTGTCTACTTTGACCAGTTGTGGGGGTAATGCTAGTTCATAAGCATTCCCATTACTAACATGACCAATTATCTCAAAAGGTCCAATATAACGCGGATTCAACTTGCCCTTTTTCCCAAACCGCATGATACCCTTGGTTGGAGAAACTTTGAGAAAGACATGATCTCCTATTGTAAACTCCAGCTCCCCCCTGCGATTGTCCGCATAACTTTTCTGTCTACTTTGGGCAGTTTTGAGTCTGTCTCGGATTTTCTTGATGGTGTCCGTTGAGGATTGAACCCATTCTGGCCCAAGGATTCTTCGATCGCCAACTTCCTCCCAACAGATGGGAAATCGGCAATTCCATCCGTACAATGCTTCGAAAGGTGCCATTTGAATACTGGAATAATAACTGTTATTATAGGCAAATTCTACCAGGGGTAACTGCTCATCCCAGCTGTCCTTGAAATCTAGGGCACAGGCTCGCAACATATCTTCAAGAATCTGATTGGTTCTTTCGGTCTAGCCATCCGTCTAAGGATGATATGCGGTGCTGAACCGCAATTGTGTTCCCATGGCCGTCTGTAATTTTCTCCAAAAGTTGGATAAAAACCTGGAGTCCCTATCCGAGACAATAGACACTGGAATTCCATGCAGTCGAACAATCTCCTTAACATATCTTCGTGCCAATTCTTCCATCGATGTTCTTCCTTTCAGAGGGATGAAGTGGGCAGACTTGGTCAAGCGGTCCACAATTACCCAAATTACTTCATTGCCCCTGAAAGTCTTTGGAAAGCCAAAAATGAAGTCCATAGTGATGTGCTCCCATTTCCACTCTGGTACAGGCAATGGCTACAACAACCCTCCAGATTTCCGATGATCTGCCTTAACTTGCTGGCATGTTAAGCATTTTGCCACAAATTCTGCAATGTCCTTTTTCATACCATTCCACAAGAATTGCTTCTTGAGATTCTGGTACATCTTAGTACTTTCTGGATGAATGGTATATCGGGTATGATGTGCCTCATGCAGTATCTCATCCTTAATTTCCCGATCATTTGGAACACACAACCTATTCTTGTAATACAAGGTACCATTAGTAAGTGAAAAATCCGGCTTATCTCCCAATTTGTTGAAGATTTGTACTAGTGTCCCATCATTCTTTTGGCGGTCCTTAATTTGCTGGATGATTTCTGGTTGAACTTTGAAACTCCCCAATAATATATTGTCACCAATGATCCAAAAATTCACATCCAAGTCTCTGATGTCTGCTAGTAAATTCCATTCTGCTGTCAAGTGAGCCAATTGGACTGACTTTCTGCTTAATGCATCGGCCACAACATTTGCCTTTCCGGGATGGTAATTTATAGTGAAGTCATAGTCTTTCAAAAATTCTAACCATCTCCGCTGCCTCAAATTTAACTCCTGCTGGGAAAAGATATATTTTAGGCTTTTATGGTCCGTGTACACCTCGAATTCTTCTCCATAGAGATAATGTCGCAAAATTTTAAGGGCGAAAACTACAGCAGCCAATTCTAAATCATGAGTGGCATAATTTTGCTCATGCGTCTTCAATTGTCTAGATGCGTAAGCAATTACTTTTCCGTGCTGCATAAGTACGCACCCCAATCCTTTGAGTGACGCATCACAAAATATGACAAAACCACCACTACCTAAAGGTAAGGCCAAAACCGGTGCCGAAATCAACTTATCCTTCAGTGTCTGGAAACTGGTCTCACATTTGTAGTCCCAATTAAATTGCACATCTTTCCTAGTGAGACGAGTTAAAGGTCTTACAAAGGAAGAAAACCTTTGTACAAATCTCCTATAATACCCTGCGAGTCCCAAGAAACTCCGGACCTCTGACACTGTTGTCGGCCGTTTCCAACTAGTGATAGCTTCCACCTTGGCAGGGTCCACAGACAATCCTTCACCTGAAATGATGTGACCTAGGAAATTCACCTGAGTTAGCCAAAAGTCACATTTGCTCAACTTAGCATATAGTTGATTGTCTTCTAACAACTTCAATGCAGTGTGCAGATGATCTCCATGCTCCAATTTTGTCTTAGAGTAAATTAGTATATCATCGATGAATACAACAACAAACTGGTCCAAATAGGGCTTGAAGATTTGATTCATGAGTGCCATGAATACAACTGGTGCATTGGTTAGCCCAAATGGCATTACCAGAAACTCATAATGTCCATATCGAGTCCGGAAAGCCATCTCAGGTACATCCTCCTCCCTCACCCTCAACTGATGGTATCCAGTCCGCAGATCAATTTTTGAAAAGTACCTTGCACCTTGGAGTTGGTCAAACAGCTCATCTATCCGTGGCCGCGGATACTTATTCTTGATAGTGACTTGGTTGAGCTGTCGATAATCTATGCACATACTCAAGGTTCCATCCTTCTTTTTAACAAAAAGAGCAGGAGCTCCCCATGATGAAACACTGGGCCTAATGAATCCTTTGTCTAGTAAGTCCTGTAGTTGCTCCTTAATTTCCCGTAATTCTGTGGGTGCCATACGATAAGGAGGCCTAGAGATTGGAGCTGTTCCCGGTATCACTTCAATAGTAAAATCTACCTCCCGCAACGGTGGTAAACCTGGTAATTCATCTTGGAAAACATCAAGAAATTATCTTGCTACCGGGATTTCTTCTAGTTTTGGTTTTTGTTTTTCCCCGGTAACGAATGCTAAATACCCCGTACACCCAGTTCGTAACAATTGACTGGCTTTGATTGCCGAAATCACACATGTCTCTACTGCTTTCCTTATCCCCATTATACGCACATTTTTTGAATCCCTCTAGTTTAAAGCGGACTATTTTATTAAAACAGTCTAGCACAGCCCTGTGTTTTGTTAACCAATCCAATCCCAAAATAATGTCAAAATCATTCATTGGTAGCAAAATTAAATCTGCAGGCATCATAACTTCCCCAATGCTTAAAGGACATTCATAGAATATAGTGCGGGTATTAAATTGTCCTCCAGTAGGGGTGGAAACTACCATAGCTAGGGAGAGTTTAGAAGGGGGTATGTGCAATTTTGGAGCAAAATTATGTGAAACAAAGTGGTGTGCAGAGCCGGAATCAAATAATGTAATAGCCTTGCTGCCAGCGATTAGGAGCGTACCCTCAACCACATTGCTTGCTACTTCCGCCTCCCGTTGAGTAATAGCATAAACCCTCGCATTTGGTGGGTGACTCTTTTGATGTCCACCTTGATTGCCTCTCTCTTGGTTGAAATTTTGTCCCTGTGGCGGATTCCGCTGATATCCACTTTGCTGATTCTGGCCCGATTGTTGGTTCTGGTGGTAATTGTGATGAGAGTTCCCTTGATCCCGAGGAGGGTAGCTTTGCGAATTCTGCCGTGATTGCTGATAGCCTTGATGTTGTCGTGACTTATGGCCGTGCCGTTGTGATCGATCTTTCTCCTGCTTCTTGGGACAATCATTAGCCTTATGGCCCACCTGGCCACATGAAAATCAAGCACCACGCTGCCATCGACATTGTTCTAAGGCGTGGTTCTTCCCACAACAACTGCATTTAACATGAGATTCCATTTTCCGTTTCTTTTGAGATGGGCGGCTTTCTTGATTTCTTTTCCCATTTCCTGTTGAATTTGATGGAAATACTCCATTTATCTCATCAGCAGCTTCTTCAGACACATAGGATCTTCTTAAGGCATCTGTGTATGTGACTGGCTGTTCCAATCGTACATCCTTTTTAATATCAGGGCGTAATCCCTCAATAAACTTGTTGCATTTCAGTTCTTCTGTAGCTACCAAGGGTTCAGCAAAGTGAGACAATTCTATGAACTTATTATTGTATTTGGTCACTGACATGTCTTCTTGAACCAAATTTTGAAATTCCCTCTTCTTCCTTTCTTTTATATGTTCCGGTATGAATTTTGCAATAAACTCTTTTTTAAGAAGGCCCAGGGAATCTCATTTTCAAGACCTGGATAGGTCCTTCTGGCGGAATTCCACCACTCCTTTGCATTTCCTTCAACTTTGAAAGCTGCCAATAGAGCTTTCTGCTGATCAGAACAGCCCATAACTTCAAAATTTGCTTCGACATTTTCTATCTACTTATTTGCATCCCAAGGGTCTGCAGTTTCATCAAAGTACCTAGGACGAAATTCGTTAAATCTTTTATATAGGGAATCTCATTCCCTGTCCCTGCTCCCACCAATAGCGATCCCACTTTGGCCACCATCATCCTGACGATGAGCCAAAGTCTTTATTTGCTCTTGCACTTGATCGTATGGTTTCATAAAGGTATCGAACATCATCTTCACATATTCAGGCATTGAGGACGATCCCCCATCTGGCTTTGATGTTCGACTTTCAGTGCCATTGCCATTAAGATTCTGTTGGGAACTCATGTTCTTTCTCCTATAATAAGATACACAATAATTAACACAAGGAAATGTATATCACAATCTAACGCCCCCAAACCATGACCTCACCACATATGCTACTGGTTTCTAAGTGCTTTAAGGATTGCCCAAGACTTTGCTGTGATATCACTTTGTAACGACCCAAGATTCTGGAGCTCTTCAGATTCTTAAGTCATTAACTTGATCATATTACAAATTCATAAAATAAATTCAAGAGCAAGTCCAAGGAAAATGAAGGTAAATTCATAACATTAACATCTTAACAAAATCTTTACAATTATAGCTAAGAAATGACAATAGATCTAAAATATTCCAAAATGGGGCTAACTCCATCTAATGGTCTAGGTGGTTTTCGAACTCTCTATCAGCGTTGCATGCCAAAATCTATATGCTGATCTCCGCCGCTCCCAGATCCCGCTACAAAAACGTTACCTGTAGTGGGGCGAACCACTAGTCACTAACACTGGTTAGTAGAATTTCTAAAATCAAGAGAGCAATAGTAATTATCATGATATCAATAGAAGTTCATAGGTTGATTGACCAAACTACCACCATACTTGTTTATATTAGTAGCATGAACAAGGGATTCATATTCGTGTCGTGACAAGATTATCATCATTCTTAGTTGTAAAGGGATTTATATTCATGTCGTGACATAACCGTCACCATTCTTAATTGTAAAGGGGATTCATATTCATGTCGTGACAAGATTGTCACCATTCTTAATTGTGAGGGGATTCATATTCATGTCGTGACAAGACTGTCACCATTCTTAGTTGTAAAGGGATTCATGTCGTGACATGACCGTCACCATTCATTGTAAGGGGATTCATATTCATGTCGTGACAAGATTGTCACCATTCTTAATTGTAAGGGGATTCATATTCATGTCGTGATAAGATTGTCACCATTCTTAATTCATAGGTCGAATCCAATACCAATGGAAACAGAAACTTCTAAACAATTCTAAAAAAAATATCTCCGCTCACTGATTTCATAATAAGTATCATTATATCTTCCATTGGCCAGTCCCACATACTTGAGTCAAAATCTCGCCCCACTCTGATTCATAACTGGTGCTCCAACTATGTGGCATTGGCCCTACTTTTTTGTTTAGTCATAGGTTAAACACTTTACTCATAATTTATTAGTCGTATAATTATCCTTTTGCTCATAATGCATCGATCATAGAATTGATACTTTACTCATGGCTCAACAGCCATGTAAGTATCATTTTACTCTTAATTTATCAGCCTTACACATGATTCATCAGTCATATAATTATCACTTATATCATTAAGATCAAGTGTTCTAAAAGTACAGTATCTCTAACACATGTTCTAATGATGGTATCCATCCCATCCGGGAATGTTTAGTAATGAAACAGATGACGTCAGTTAATGACTGGGTCTAAAAATACAGCATTATCTTTATCTTGTGCTCAAGTTCTTTGTGCTTCTGCAAATAACAAAACTTTCATAAGTAAAACATATATGGTTTAAGAACTTAAAGGCTTTAATAAAAGTACTTAGTATTAATGTTGTCACAGACAGCAAATGAGAAATTTCTAAACAGAACCAATAATAAAAATAGTCTCATGACTGGCACTGTTAAAATCCCTCAGATGAAGAGTACCAACAGTCCAATCCCAGTGGGTCCACTACCATAGTGATCGTCCATTTATTCAGTACCAAATGTAGGGATCTGATCTAAAATCAGATGGGTCACATGGGCCCATAGTCCTCAATCAACCAAATTACATTATGACGTCCTGAACTAATATTCATTTCAGTTCTGAATTAATGTACATATTAGACCAGCAGACTGTATGATGAAAACAGTCCTTAATAATCACATTTATCATAAGATTCAGATTTACCAGTCATTATGCAAAGAGGATAAATTTTAAATCTGTATTTTCCTTCACAATCCTGTCGTCAGTCTAGCATTTTCATCAATTCAGATCTGGATTTTTAATATAATGAACCCTTATTAAGCCAAATCAAAGAAATGATAATCTTATGTCAAACAGAATTTATATCCTATTGCAAGGATATCAACAGAAAATGACTGATATATGTAAATAGAAACCAAACAGCAGAATATAAGGAACACCATATTCACATGAGTATAAGAGAAGTCCTACTCACCTGATATAAGTAATAAGTGACCTCAAATCAAACATCCACTATGTTAGATGTTCCTTGGAATCTTCTTGCTTCTATTTTCAAATATCACTATATTGGACTCCCTACTCTTCTTCCATGAGAACCATGAGGAAGTGACCAAAGATGAAAGGAGATCTCTTCTTATATAGAGCTGGAATCCTAAAAGATTTTCCTTGAAAGGTCACCTAAGAAGACTAAAAGTCACAATTTAAGGTCGTTATTTTGGGAGTTACACAGTGATAATTTTGGGAAATTTAAGTTTGGGGAATTTAAATGTGGGAGTTACATAGTCATAATTTTGGGAAGCTATAGACTCACAATTAAGTGAGTTTGGATCATTTATGGACCTGAAAAATTGGACCCAATAGCCCAATCCAGTCATGAATTGGACTGATCAAAACTGGGCCTCTCTAAGCCCATTTAGCCCATTTAATAATTCAGGCTTGGCCCATTTAATTCAGGGTTGGCCCATTAATAATTCAGGGTTCTTACATTTTCCTCTGTACCATCTACTAAACTAATCAGTAACCAAATTTCTGCTACAAGATTTTAGACATGTTAATAAGGAAGAGGAAGACTCTACCCTCAAGTATTGACAGTAAAGACCAATATTATCCCAAACACCTTCACCAAGGTGGATAATGGTCAGGAAGCCAAAACAGAATCACAGATGAACATGTATTGACATTTTGGTTTCTTCTCTCATTGCTTGATTCATGCATATTATTAACATAGAGCTACAGGACACAATCTTATGTAAATATTTGGATGTCAGAAGCTTCTTTCTTTAACATAAAAAAGGTTGTCTTTCTTGATGAAACTCACTTGGGATAAAATATTTAGAAACTTTTTTTTCATGAAGAAACTCGGAGATATACTGAATAAAAAGCCAGCAATTAATTCCATGAAAATTATAAATTGTTTAAGTAAAATTCTGGATTGGAATATTGTCAGTCACTGTCAACAAGAGCATTTCCAGATAATTGAACAATGCATGCACATCGCATTTGTTGAAATTTCCTCAATGATAGAAAGAGATGCATAAACTCCAAAGACTTTAAAAAAGCTTCCACAAATAGAACCTGAAAAAAAATCGAACATGCGATTTTCCATAATAGAAGAAAATTCAGATCAACGTGCAAACTTGCCCTTGTAAAAAGTGACCTACCAATTGTTGGTACAGTTGATAAAACCTCTCCAATGTGTAGTTTGTATAATATAGTCGTTTTACCGGCTGCATCCAGACCAAGCATCACAACCTAAGCCAGGCCATTTTAAAAACAAAGTTAAGAAAAATCCATTGGGATATGAAATAAGGAAGTAATGACATTGCCACTGGTCCTATTGGAAACAAAAACCATCTGATCCAGAGAAATGACAGTATGGGGTACATTCAAATGCATTCTATACCAATTGCATTGCAATTTGTAAGCTAAATAAATCATGAATTTTCATATAGCATGCCAAAATTCAAGCACACACTAAATAAATAAAAATAACAGATTTACCATAACGTGAAAGTCACACTGATGAGAATTTTCACAACAACAATCAAGGGACGGTTTTTGGTAACAGATATTTTGCAACAACTCAACTAAAGAAACGGTTATGGTAAGAAATCAGAGCAGGATCTTCAAAAAAACTATCAAATGGGTGAGATTTCCATGAAATTGCAAAACCCGAGATCCCAATGAAAATTCCGAGAAAATAATCAAAACCCATCTCTGAGTAGCGAATTGAAAACGACCCATGTAAAGAAATCGGAAAGAAAAAAATTCAAAAAAAAAAAAAAAAGAGTACCCTCATTTCGCTGTTGCCGAAGAATGCATCGAAGAGCTTGCGGAAGGCCTGACCCATGGCCGACTTCTCGATAGCTCTGCAGCATTTAACAAGGAAACGATCGTGTGCATGACACAAAATTGAAGAAAGTTGCAGTCTTGGAAGGAAACATGAGACAGAGAGAGAGTTCTATGCACAAGAGCCTGTGGGATATTTGTGGCCATATCTTTTGTTTTTGGTTCGGTTAAAATTTTTAGAGGTTTTTACGAGAAAATTTTCCTTTAGAGTCTCTACAGAGCAAAAAGATCCTCAAAAAGTTTTTTATGGGCTAGAGTGGTTTCATTTCCATGAGCCCTTTTTTATTTTTTTTCACTATTATTCATGAGCATAGATATTTATATTCAAGCGTAATATACATTAAATCTTTTTTATATTTCTTCTTCCTCTCCATCATTTCTTCTTTTTGGTTTGGTCGAAGATTTTGTTTAGATTCTATCTAGGGCAAAGAGAAGAAAATCAAGAAGAAGAAGAATAAAGAGAAGGAAAATATAAACAGAAGAAATAGAGAACACAAGGAAGAGGATGAAGGAAGAAGAAAAAGAGAAGAAGAAAAACAAGGAAAAAGAAAAAATGATGGGAGGAGAAATAGAATAAAAGTGTGTAATAAAATGTGAAATAAGAAGAGAAATAAGCAAAAGTGATTGAACAAGAGAATCAGAAAAAGGAACTGAAGTAATAAAAAAAAAGGAGAAGAAGAAATATTACATTTTATGCTCAAACTAATGAAATATACTTAAAGTAGAATCATGACTTTTTTTAGACATTGTTGATGAGCAAATGAGCATAGTGATCATAGCTCATTAACAATGTCTAAAGAAAAAACTTTGATTCTGATTTGGGTATATTACACTTGAGTGTAGATATCAATGTTCAATTGTAGTATACACAAAACTCTTTCCTCATTCATTCTTCATCTTCATCATCTATTTTTCTTGGTTTTTCGTTTGTGTTCTAACTGGGGTGAGGAAGGGAAATTCAAGAAGAAGAAAAAGAGAATGAGAAAATAAAAAAAATAAATTGTGTTATGTCCGAGGTTAGGAAGGTACATTTCTCTTTCCTTTTCTTTTATTTTCTCTTTCTCTTTCTCTTCTTCTTGATTTTTCCCTCCTCACCCCAGACAGATCACAAATGGAACCCTCTAACAAAACAGGAAAAAGAGATACCGAAGAGGAAGAAGGAATGGAAAAAGCGTTCAGTGTATACTATGCTTGAACATAGATATCTGTGCTCAACCATAATATACCCAAAGCAGATTCAAAGTTTTTTTTTTTAGACATTGTTGATGAGTAGCAATATCTATACTTATCAATAATGTCTAAAAAAATTCATTATTTTGCTTTGGATATATTAATGTTTCTTCTTTGCCATTTTTCTTTTTATTTCAATTCCTTCTTCTGAGTCTCTTCCTCATCTCTTCCGCTTATTTTTCTTCTTGATTTTCTCTTCTTATTTTACCTTTCATTACACACTCTCATTCTTTTTCTCCTCCGAACATTTCTTCTTCTTCCTTTTTCTTTTTCTTCTTTTTACCTCTTCCTTCATCGTCATCCTTGTCTTCTCTATTTCTTTTGTTTCTATTTTCTTTCTCTTTTTTCTTATTCTTGAGTTTCCCCTCTTTGCCCCAGACAAAACCCAAACAGAGCTCTTGACCAAACCAAGAAAAAGAGATGATAAAGAGGAAGAAGGAATAGGAAGAGGATTTGATGCATGCAACGCTTGAGCAAAAATATCTATACTCAAGAATAATATTGAAAAAAAAAACAGAAAGGGCTCAGGAGACCACTCCAGGCCATAAAAATATTTGAGGTCCTTTTTATTCTATAAAAACTCTAAGGGGATTATTTTGAAAAAAAAAAACCCCCCAAATTTTAATTGGTCTTAATTATTTTCTTCAAGTTCTATGAACATGTAATTTCTCAATATATGTTGCTGTTAAGGAGATGTTTCAACTATGAAGTCTTCTATGCATGCATTGGTAATTTTTCAAGTTTTCAAAATGTATGATTTATTTCAAACCACATTTCTTGATTTCTATTTATTTTTATTAAAGCTACCAATGGAGTTTTTTTTCTTTCAATAAATCATACATTTTGTTTGCTCTTAATTATCCGCTAAGGTCATCCTATCAATTTGGTAAAGTGGGGCCCATTTATCTATGAAGGTCCCTCAAATTGAAAGGCAAGCCACACAGTACAGTGAGAAGGATTTTCACACAGCTCTAAGTAGAGTGATGCAGGGGGCTACAAAGTACGAACCCCGGCATTTTTACCAGAAGATGCCCCTCCTGTAGGGCCACCTCATTGGATGACAATCCTAGATGGTAGGACTAAATGAATCTTGACATGGATCAGGCATGGGCCAAATGTTGGCCTTCATTTGTGGATTCCAATAAAAATTTTATTTTCTTTTTACTTCTAAAGTTTCAATAGTTTTATATAGGTTGCACTTCTTCTTCCTGTCAAACTATTAATACTTTGAGCCCATATTTGATAAAATAAAAGTAATTAGTATTTTAATAGCAATAATCTTCTTATGCTTCAATCCAGCATCGTATGATACTAAATTAGTGTAAAATTGAAATGCATCTCAATCATAGAGGTAATAAAGTCTGATTGGTTTAGATTGACTACAATTATTATGAGGGCAACCTCCCTATTCTATGTTTAAGTACGTCATGTGATCACCTCAACTTAAAGCACTAAGAGCATTTCTAAATTTTTGATTAAAAAATACTAAAAGAAAGAAAAGAAAGAGCCGACAAAGCGGTGGCTCAATTGGTTTAAGCTTTAGATTTACTCCTAAGGTTTTCAAGTTCGACAACTACCCCTTGTGTTATTTAGGTACTATTTGTCAGAATAACCACAATCATTGCTTGTCAGAATAACCACAAAAATGGAGGTGAAAGGTACGATGGCTGGGTTGACACCGAATTAAAGCCAAATGTCCTAAATTGAAATGTATTTGAAAAACTTAAAGCCCATTTTGAAATGTAATTCTAATTTTGCCCTTTTTTAAAATCTATCAGAAAGGTGGCCCCATTTTTTTAATTTTTTTAAATTATTTAATTTGAAGCAATTAAATGAAGGGTTAGAAAGATAAATGATTGCCACGTTTCACGGGTGCCTTTAGGCTTTATCACATGAAGGCCTTTTCCTTTCCCCTTTCATGATTGACGTGCATGGCATAAGCCGGACCTATATTTGCAAACATCCTAAACAAAAAAGAAGAGGAAAGGACCGCCCCAACCGAGCTAGAATGGCCTTTTACATGGTGCATACCTGCTATTTCATCCATGATGATTTTGGCTACAACTGGTATATAGATTTGGATGGTATTTGAAACCCAAACTTCTCCGACTTGATCTTATTTTAGGTAAAACGCGGACCAGCTAGATAAAAATGTATGATATGAAATAGTGTTCTACTCCTCTCATAGCATGAATCTGGCCTGAATATTGGGTTTATAGACAGGAATCACACATTGAAGATGACGCAAAGCTCAAATAGAAACGTTTCAATGGAATATTAGGCCCATTACAGTTAGATTTATTTTTGCAGGTTGATGGCCACCAAGAGAAAGAATAAGCAAAGAGGCTAAAGACTTAAAAATGTATTTGAAGAAATACAACTTATCTAATGATTTAACTTAGAATTGATAGCCAAAAAATATATAAACAGCACGTATTAGCTTCACCTACTTCCCATTCCACTAGATTATAACTTAAATAGCCGGAGTTCCAAGTTTCAATTCTGAAACACATCAAGTTGGTCAAACACATTTTGAACACTTCGGTCCGTTTTGAGTGCATGAATTACTCTTTGCAATTAGAGTGAACCTTGGCTTTTGTTTCGATGGTTGGAAATCACTCGGTCCTAACTTGAGTTGCTGGCGTGCAGGTTACTGTCTTTGATTTTTGGATGTACGCATGGATTAAGTTGTGATGTATGCATGATATGGAACAACTGAATTACAGTGGAATAGTGGATGCTGGACAATGGACGGCCAGATTTGTTTAGCAGCATTCACTGCATTCATCATCATCATCATAGTTACCTACCATATATCTGAGGTTATGGTTGTCAGTTCACTTTCACTCAATCCTATTTAACAACATCTCCTCACTAAAAATCCATCCATGGGATATCTAGGTCATCAACAAAAAAATAATATATAAATACTGTGGGATCCACAGTGAGCCCCACCAAAGAGTGTGCACGAAAAGTCCATGAAAGACGTATGCACAGAAAAATGCCCTGTTGGCCCAATGTAGGGGTTTAAAAGTTGCAGTAGGAGAGCCAGAGGCAGCTATGTGGATCCGAGACGGGTCCAAAAGAGGGATCCAAACAGTAGCACTTGGGACACAGACAGCCAGAGCTACACGTTAGTATGTTCCAGGAAATTTGAGTTGCCCCGTGACCAGAGTTTCAGTAATCCAAAAAGGCTCGTCGTTCCCTGTAGATACAACTTGCAAAGTTAATTAAAATTCACAAAAAATGAGAATGAATTCTAGGAAGCGACAGACATAGAATTTTCATTTAAGGGGTACAGATTCAAACGCAGGCAATTGTATTTTGGAAATATATACTAAATTTTCATCTTAGTTTTGGGGGTCGACATAGGCTTTTTATGTATTTTTAAAGAAAAATCAAATTTTGCACTCTAGTTTTAGAAGCGGACCAAAGTCCAACAACAAAGGAGAGAGGAATTAGATAAATCTACAACCAAAACTTTTGTGGACTCATTTCACAATAGTGTTATGTCCATATACTTGTTTATAGGTGGTGGCATGTATGTCAAGTCCCAACCATGTGGAAAAAGAAATCAACAAGCAACAATCACTAAATGCATCTCCCGAAAAATGTCTCAAGACTCATCAAAATTAATTATTTCCCTGCTTAAAGAATAAATTTCATTTCACATATACTTCCATCATTATCTAAACAGAAATTTCTTCACCTGAAACCAAAGAAATCTTGAAATCCAGAGTTACAGAAACCTAAAGATCATAGAGATTCAGAGTAATAGAAATCCAGGCGTCAAAACATGCAGTTAATTAATGGTTGAACCTGGAACCTACACCTTTCTTTCTCTTCATGGCATTACACACCAGCAAATGAACCGCATTCAAGATTAAAGTAGCTAACTAGTATGGTCCACTCAGGTGGATTTCTAGAGGCAAATTGAATCCAACAATGACTCAAAATATGCATATAAAGAAAGAATGGCAGAAAAAAGATCACAAACTATCAAGGAGTCGAGAGTTACTTCCCTTGGCAGTTTGGGTTAGTAACAAGAGATTGCGAATGGCAGAAAAAAGATCACAACCTATCAAGGAGTCGAGAGTTACTTCCCTTGGCAGTTTGGGTTAATAACAAGAGATTGCCCAAGCAAGAAGTGTTTGCACACTTCTAGCCCACAAGGATATGCGTCTCTTCTCCATTTCTCTAATCATCACAGTTATACAGGGCCATGTTCTTTTAAAGATTCAAAACATGTCATGTCTAACAAAAATCTTATTGTATTCCTTTCATCTTTCAGCGTCTGATTATACTAGCCACAGAAGTGGAGCTTCTTCATTACTTTTGCATAAGCAGCAGGTACAATCTCCGGCTTTCGAAGCCTCCTTTTTGCTCTCTTGGACTGCAATGACAAACAGGATTCAGTTGGATCCAAATGCAACTAAATACCTTACAAGTTTTGCAAATTATAGAGCATGTAATTAATGAGGACACTAGCCCATATAGAAAAGGCACAGTTGTTCAGAATCTTAAAAATAAACAATAAATGAAGACTGATCTACAAGATAAACCTTGTAGAAAGCACCGGCCTTGATTTATGCAGTTTACCACTGAAGCTCAGCCATATGCTCATACTTGTCCTTTTGGGTCCCGAACCCAGTAAAGGAGAAGGGTTCCATCATTGTCAGTCAGCTATTAAAAACCATTTCATGCTTTGAAAACCAAATCGAGTTTGGTAGAACTCCAAAACCTGCTCCCATCCCAATGGGATAATGCTTTCATGATGATGATAACAATGAGTAGTCACCAAGTCATTGATAAGCCCGATGGACTGCATTGCAGCTCCCACGATACCCATTTCCTTCACTCATAAAAGATAACAAGCAAAAGATCACTTGGTCACTGTACCATGCTAGATATTAAAAAAGGAGCGGCACAGTTCACAAGGCTCCCGCGTAGCGGGATCTAGGGAGGGCAAGATGTACACAGCCTCACCTTCATTTTGAATAGGTTATTTCCGTGACTTGAACCCACGTCCTCCAGGACGCTACCAGTAAGCCTTTACCGTCTTACCGGTGGACCATGCTAGATATACTAGAATAAATTTAATTATAGTAGGCTAAAGGATTGATTGACTGATATGACGTTTTTCCAATATATATAATATGATTAGACTATAAAAAGATTGGAGAGTTTATGTATTGGTTGTTTAACTATTAGGATTTATATTATCTAGTTAGATCATGGAAGGATTGGTGTAGTATTGATTTTTTATACTTGAAGATTACAATCCTTCTATGAGTTCTCTTAATGAAATGAATACGATCGATTTTGTGGAAGTTTCTGTTGTAGCATGGTCTTAGAGCCACTCCATCAGATGTAGAAGCTCTATTGGGATGACTTGCTTACATCTTCTGACTTCTACAACGGCCGTGCAAGCTCCAGTGCTATGATCATCTTCATGTACTACTATAGAAAGTTTAGAGGATGTAACTATATGCTTGTCACTGCTGTCGCAGAGTAGTCTCAGTTGCATCACAGACTGAAGTAGAACTTGCATTGTTGTTGCAACTTTTTCGCCTTTCAAATCTCTTTGTTGCTATGCCTTGCTCCTGTTCTGAGCACCGATTATGTATCTGATTCATCATATAGGTACATCCACTATCTATTGTAGCCCTTCACCGAAAACATCAGTTGCTACTTCATGTTAGATGCAATTGTCATCTTGATTCTTGATTGGCGATGATACTGCTTGCAAAATCTGATCATTCATCATTGGATCATATCTTCTCTTCATGAATTGCTCGTTTGTATTTGGCTTCTCCTAATATATTCCTCTGCCTCCTAACTCGATCTTGCATTTTTGCATCAGATCATCGTATATATAGGTCTGATCATCTGTCTTTGGATTAGATTTTTCAATCGGATCATGTTTCTTCAACTTAGATCAGGGATCATTGATGGGTAACACGCCGGATGACCACGATGGACCGTTCAGCTCTGATACCAAACTGATGCAGGCCCTAGGGTTAGGGCTACGTAGGGGGCCGAAGCACATGTCTAGGGATACTTCGAATTGTCGAGAAAACTTCACACACGACGACACACCTCTAGGATAGATCCACAACTCTATTTAATAATCAAAATCTGAGAATTTCTTCTCTGCAATACCATATATATAATAAAAGCAAACTTACTACCTAAGCAAACCCTAATCTATTAATAGAAATTTCCCTAATCATGCAATTAGAAAGCTGCTAATAAAATAACATAGTCCTAATCTAATTAGATTTGAATGGGACCACTTGTGACGCCTAGACTGCATCAATCATACTTGATCTTCAACGTGCATTTTCATCTCATCCTTGTTCAGGTATGATCTTCAACGTGCATTTTCATCCGTACCCTTGTTCAGCCATGGATCATCATCGCAAAGCTTTTACATCTGGATCTAGCAAATATGTGTTTGGATTGGTTTGGGAATTCAGCATCAATATTTAATCAGGTATTCAGTTTGAATCATTTGTTCTTCCAATTCGTATTGGTTTGATAATTTGAATCTAGATCAAATCTAGTATTAAACCATCTAGTTGTTCCGCCATGGATCCTTAACTGCATGGCTTCTCCATTTGGATCTAGTATATTTTGTCTTGGGATTAGATCTTTAACTCTTTATTATCTGGTTTAGAATCAAATTTCCAAATTCGATCAATTGCCTTCCGATCTTATCGCTGTCAGCACTTGTCTACATGTCATTTGCACCATTTGTCCCATGCATATCATCATGCAAGTGATCATTCTGATCAACAGCTGTAAGATATTTATCTGATAATTTGTCTGATTTAGATTGAATCTTCATTAGCACCAGAATTTCCTGGTCAATCTGCACTGACCACCTTCATCAGCCATGCCTTGCTGCCAGCCATTTATCATGCAATGGTTGACATGCATCACAACAACGTGCGTTTGAACTGTCAGCTTCATCCATTCAAGAGTGGGAGGAGAAGAAGAGTTGATAGGAGATGTTTATGTATTGATGACTGTTTATCTATTAGCATTGATATTATCTGGTTAGATTATGATAAGATTGGAGATGTTCAAATACTGTTCATTTATCATTGCAAATTGTACTCTAATTAAATAAACCCTCAAAATGAAGTGAATAGGATCAATTTTGTAAGTCTCTGTTGCTTAGCAATATTATATACCAAAACCATTCTAAAGAAGGATTGATACTCAACAAAGCCAATCTAGATTGCGCCAAATTGTATATTGTTCACGTACACAACGTTTCAGCAATGACTGTAAAAATACAATGCCAAAAAAAAAAAAAAAAAACTGTGCTCAGCAGAAAGGATATACTAGTTTACATTGTCCAAGAAGCACAATTTTACGGCTAGACTATATTGACAACATTACATGGAAGAAAATGATTTAGCTATGGATCTAATCAACATGATAAAAAAATAAAAATAAAAAAATAAAAAGAAGTCATTTTTAAAAAAAAATAATGGTAATGAAAGAGAAAAATTAAAATATGAAAACACATATAAGAAAGGTAAACCAAAAAAATTAATTTGATATCTAGACTTTAATATGTTTATATAATAAAGAAAACAAAGAATGAGAAATCCTATTGAATTAGAAGAAAAAAAAACATTAAAGATTATAAATCTAATAAAAAAATTAACATACATACTCAAACAATCAATCCAGATATTCCTACTGGCATTTACCCAGGGGGATGGGTGCCAGACTTTCTTTTTATGTGCAATCTTCTGCACAGTGCACTCACTGACCTGCATATGTCTCTTTCATGGATGACTAGAAAAAAGAAGGCAAATTCTTCATTACACCGGCTTTTTGAATGTCCTTGTTTCTCAGATAGAAGATCTTTGCAGATGATAAGGAAAATAAATATGATAAATTATTTTCCTTGAAGTGGCACTTAAGATCCAGGAAAGATAAGGAACTGAACATTGCATATGAACTATGGAGACACAGGAGACATATAGAATAGTAAGGATCCAGACGCAATGGAAATGTGGAAATCTAGTCTAGCATTCTCAACCAAGGAAAATAAGTAATATAGAAGGAAAAGGAAGTGCCCTTGTTTATTTAGAAGAAACAATGCCATGGTGGAGTTGTCTTAAAATTTAAAGAAGAGATGTTGAGCATTCTCTTTAAGAATCGATGAAGAGAAAGCACTAGAATTAGTATGTCCTATAAAGATTAAAAAAAATACATGTAATTGTCTGGTTGAAATAAATCGAGTAAAAAGAATTCTGAAAATAGTTTGGAACTAAAATATTTTGTCATTTGAAATATTCCCTATGAACAATTTTAGTTGATAAAACCAATGAGAACAAATGAATCCAGACAAAATATATCAAAGACCTTATTCACATGGCCACAAATGTAGGACCAACCTTACAGAGATGAATAGGAAACTGAACTGAAAGAAGAAAACAGAGAAGATCTGAAGATTGAGGAATGTACATAAGCCAATGTAAAGAACTTCAGGCTCAAAGCCAATCCTTTAGCAAGGACATGAACATGATCAGATACCAACCAAGTATAAAGCATAGAGTGGCATGATAAAGCCCAAGAATTTGTGCAAACCTAATGTAAGTGCCAACATATATCAAGGAAGCATAGAGAGTCTAAGTTGAATACCATATAAACTTGCAACCTATCATGAACACATGGTGCATTCGGAAAATTCGCTAAAAGAACTCTTGGAATGAAACACAAACAAAAACCAGATGTCTCAACATGAGCAACAACTCCCTTTGTCACAGACTGTTGAGACACTACCAAATAATGACCACAGCCACTTCATGACATAGAAATCACCAAGTAGGGATCATAAAGGGGCTAGAATCTGACATCATCTGGTTGGGCCTATAATTCATTTGAGAAAGATTTTGGAAAAGGGTACGGGTACCAATTTTGGGAAGGCTAGTTGTGGACAACTTAGGAACATAATAAAGATAAGATTAGAGTTTAGAGAAGAATAAAATCTGAGATTAGGAACGTAAGTTATGTATTTGACTTTAAAGATGGCTGTTTTTATGTCCTTGGACTTGGGCAACCAAAGATATGTTTATCTAATTAAATAAAGGGTTCCCAGATTTAGTATTTGATCCCCGTGCCCACCCCTCTTTGTGAGTGGTCCTAGCAACATTATCCAACCATGTCGAGGCTCCTTTTTTTTTTCTCTCTTTTTTTGATAACATCAAGGCTCTTTTATTTTTATAGAATCATAATTAATAACTTTCGGAAAAGTTTGTATGTTACCAGTTAGTGTTGACTGTTGATATAGTAGTGACTAGCGATGTAGGGGTGTTCTCTTCTTTCAATACAAATTATAGTTGACAGTAGCAATAACTTGACATGATAGCAAGCCAAACATCCTTCTTTGAAACATGTCAAGCAGCAACATGATAAATAAAGGGCTTAATCATGATATTTCGCTGGTAAACAACTAGGGTTGCTCTCTCTGAAGTCTGACCTTCCATTCTTGAATGCTAAATCCGTTGATTCTGTCCATCGTTTACACTTTACATCTATCCTCCGATATCAAACTAAATGACAAGTGAAGCATTGATGGCTTCCTTGTACTGCTATTAAAGTGACAAGGTCACATTCAGGAAAACAGAAGGGGTTCACTACAACAGAAAATATTCGAATAATATAGAAGCAAATGAGAAAACTAATCCATCTAACCTTCCAGATGTTAAAACTCTTTTGCCATCTCCATCACGTCAAGATTACAAAGTTCTTCACCTAGACAAGAATCTCAGCCCTAATCCCTCCCAAGTTGCACTATCAGCTTAACAGCGTCATCACGATGATAGTTAGTCACTGGGTCACTCTGGTCCACTCACTAGGCTTTGTAGGTTGTAACAAACACTTCAATGCAGTGTTGAAGATGGCGCCATCCACACCAATCGCGGTTGTGGGTATTTGCCAATAGGACAACAAAGGCATCATATTTGAAATTTGAAGCTAATGGGCAACAAATAGAACCAAAAGAAAAAGTAAATTCAGTCACCTTCAAATGAGCATTATGGCGCTTTCCTTCCCTCCACCTGCGAATCTTTCCATCATTCATAGTCCTAAATCTGAACTTAAAAGAGCTGCAGAGAAAGGAAAAAAAACATAAAGAAGACAAAATCCAACAGTATCGACACATCAAGAAACTTGCTGGCATTCCCAATCCAATCCAAAAATCGCACCTTTCCTGCTGAAAGCACTACAGAGTACCAAAATACGGTAAACAGAGAGAACCCAAATCAACCAGACAGGATAAATAAAGACCTACGAGTAGGCTTTGATCTTGGTTTTCTTCAGCTTCGAAGTGACCGGCGTGATGGGCGACCTCTTCTTCTCCTTCTTTTTCGATGCAAACCCGCGACTTTGATTCATCTGAACCTCCACATCAAGAAGAAAAAAAAAAACTGTAGCCTGATCTTGAAGGGGGGAAATCGAATGCAGCAAATAGAGAGAGAAGAAGAAGAAGAAGAAGGTTACCATGAAAGGAGAGAAGGGAGAGCGAAACCCTAACCCTAAATGTAGGGATTGATGGGGTGTGCTTGGAAGGAATTTGAGGAGAATGGGTGTAGAGAGAGAGTCATTTGATGGTTTGGAAAGGCGAGTGGAGAAGCAGCGAGAAGTGAGAGTTGGAGTTGGACGAAAGAAGGCCTTTTCGGTTGCAGAAATGGCACCGGAAAGACGAAATTTGCCGCCCCATCTTTGCATCTTCCTGGTTCGATGAGCAGAGATGGAGAGGCTTCACAAATGACACCAATATTAGCGATTTAAGTACATGAGGATTGAGGAGGACGGTGACAAGTTCGGGCTCTGGGTCCTGGCCCAGGTTACCGGTTTAAATGAGTGGGTGGTCTCGCCCACTAGCTCTAGCTTGATGATGTAGGGTGTGAAGGAGTGAATGAACCTTTTTTTCTTTTTCTTTTTTTTTTTTTACTTATTTGTTGATTTGCAGAATATCACGCATGTTTGTTTACATGTGCGAAGGAGTAAAATAATAGTGAGGTATATTTTAGAGTAAAAATGGTATAACTGTGGTGACATATTTATTTGCCTGGTATGAAGTAAACAATAGGTGAGAGATCTTACGCTGTTCTATTTTTTGGTTGGAAAGATAATAATTTATTCATTAGGCACTAGAGAATGAGACAGTTTTATTAGTCAAATCGGCAGCAGTGCCTTTACAGAGCCTCACCCTCACTTAGATTATATGATTCAACATTAATACTTCTACTAATCTCTATAAAATGAACGCCGACAAAGATAACTTCTTTTTCAATGATTTTTTATAGCTAGGAATAAATTTTCTATGAGAAAGGATGTCAAGACTTCATTATTGAATCTATAGCAATCTTGAAGTCACTAAAGAAACTTACTTCTTTCCATCCATGTTGAATTGCCAATTCCATAGCTTCTTCGATGGTTATAATTTCTACCATGAGAGCAGAATCTCCCTTCCTTTTTTTTTTTTTTTTTTTTGAGGCTTATCAAGATATAACCATTTTTATTATAACCAATGCATCAAATGCCTAATTCATTAGCCTCTTTATTCACAGCTCCATCTCAAAAAATACAAACAACTATATCTAGATTATAATCATTGTTGAGAGTATCCATTCTACCATCCACCAAATGTTGATCTCCTTGCATACTCTATGATGAGCTTATCCATTCCTTGTGTGCAAGTTTGATTTTTTGAACCATATTCTCTTTATTTGGGGCTTGCTTGCCGATAATCTTCTCATTTCTTGCTTTCCATATCTGTTAAAGTATGAAACCAACATAGATAATATGACCTCGATCAATTAACCCTTCTTTTGTTTCTCTATCCAATATTTCCACCAAGATAAAAATGAGGTATGGCCGCAATTATCCATGATAAAAGACAACGATATGCCATACCAAATAGCTCTAGTAAAGTGATATCTTAAAAAAATATGTTCAATAATCTCACCTTCTTTCCCACACATGTGATATATACTGTCTGCATCAATTTTTTTTTTTAGTAAGTTTTCCCCAACTGGTAGTCTGTTGTGTAGTGCCCTCCATCAGAAGTTTTTGATATTTGGCATAAAAGGAGCGTTCCATTGGTTTTTCTATGTTTTGGTTAAAACATTAACAAAGGATGAAGCCATTGAAGAAGAATTTTGAATTTAGGAATGATCTGCTAATTTGACTGAAAACATACCTCTACTTGTATAGCTCCATATCCAGCTATCCTTATAGGGGCACTTCTGTGATTTGTATATTTTTAATATCAACTATCTCTATTGGGTTGAACAGTTCATTAAGAAGTGTATAATTCCATTGCTTCCCTTGTCTCAAATTGGCAACCAAATCTACTGTAGTGTTTTGTAGCTTTGGGGATTGAACTTCGTGTAAAGGTAAAGAAGTAGGCCAATGATCTTCCTATGTTTTTGTATGCCTTCCATCACCAACCTGTCAGTTGAGTCCTTTGTGTAGAATTTCTCTTTCAGCCAAAATACTTTGCCATCCCCATGAGGCCTGTAATCCAATCTTTGTAGTAAAAAAACTTCCATTCAAATAGCAGAGACCTTTAATCACTTTAGCCCATAGAGTATTAAGCTTGGTAACAAGTTGCAAACATAACTTTGCTAATAGGGAGAGATTAAACTTGTGTGAGTCTCTAAAACCATAGCCTCCACAAAACTTTCCATTGCAATGTTTAGACCAATTCAGCCCATGAATCTTGTTTTTCCCATTTTTCTACCCCCACAAAAAATTAGAGGTAATGCTATTGATGGCATCAATGCTTTGCTTTGGAATCTTGAAGTAGCTTATTTGGTGCGCCGTTATGGCTTGAAGGATTGACTTTATAAGGATACCCCTATCTTCTTGGTTCAATAGTCTTCCTTTCCAATTAGATGTTTTCGAGAAGATTATTTCTTTTAGCTCATCAAAACTTGTGCTTCTCTTTCTTTGGAAAGTGATTTTCACACCCAAGCATTTATCCTCATCAGAATTAATTTGAATGCCCAAAAGCTTCGAAATGGCTACTTTAATCCTCGAATCAATATTACTACTGAAGAAAATGGATGATTTGTTCTTGTTTACATTTTTCCCGGACTTTAAATAATATTTTCTTATCAAAGCCTTATAAATAACTGCTTCTTCAAGAGTAGCTCTGCCAAGCATAAATGAGTTATCTACAAAAAATAAATGTGAGAGCAGGGGATAATGACAATTCATTTTGATACTTTCTAAGATGCTATAATTTTGGGCTGCATGAATAATTGAGGACAAATCTCCAACGCAAAGAATAAATAGATATGGCGATAAAGTCCTAAAATTAAGGTTGACTTTGACTTTTATGAGATTTGAATTATACTGGGGTGGGGACAAGGTATTTATTTCCCTTATTTTATCAATTCATTTTTCATTATGGAGAAGTCATTTGATGGATACTTTTAAATGTTCACCTTTAACTCTTCATTTTAACACTTGATGGAATACAGGGTCTTAGAATATGTAAGAATTCAATTATATCTAACAAATTGACTGCATATTAAAAATCATAACCCTTATCCAACCTATCATTTTCCTCCCATTTTTCAATTAGAATTTATGAGATGCCTTTTTTTTGGACTTCAATTACTAGTTTGCACCCATTATTGGGGTTTTTTTTTTCTTTTTCTGATAACAGCGAGTGTTTCGACTCTTTGGCCGAACTAATCCCTTTTAAGTTCTAAGCGACTCAGATAAATTTTCAAATGGCCCAATATCCTTTTTAAAATCAAACCGTGGTGTCTGAACTACCCCTAACTTTATTTTTGCATTTTTCATGGCATAATACTAGAAATCAAATGCAAGGGTTATGTAAAGGACTCGATTCTAACCCCTGACAAGTTGTTGACCACAAAGGTCAACCCCCGGAGTCCCAAAATCCAAACTCGATAAACAGGAAAAACAAAAAGGCTGTGTCCCGAAAAGAATCGAGACGCGACTGAATCGAAAAAAAAGGGGCAGAGGAAGAAGGAGAAGGAGAAGATCAATAAAAAAAAGAAGAAAGATGAATGCTTTTAGATTGGCTGGGGACATGACCCATCTCCTCAGCATCATCATACTCCTCCTCAAGATCCGCAACATGAAATCCTGTGCAGGTTTGCCACCATTCTCCCTTCCCCTAGCATCTTCATCTTTTCATTTGACCATTTACACGACGATTTCTGCTGGATGGTGATCTTTCTTTTCACGGAAATTAGTTGGGAAATCACAATCTGGGTGTTTGATTATCGACACCTTCTTTATTCTTTACCTTGGAAGAGAAACGAGAATGAAAGAAATCTGGGTTTTTTTATCTAATTCATGTTTTGCCATGGCCCATGGGTGGTTTGATCTATGGCAATGGTTGACTAAGAAAGAAATGAAATTCGGTTATTGGGGTTTTTTTTTGGTATTTGGGGGCATTTGCAGATTGATGCCTAGTTGGCTAAATGTGCTGAAGGCCAGCCCACTTGTGATTAATCCAACTATTCACAATTGAGACTGATTTCAGAGGGTTGGGATGATATGTGGGGGCCTTTCTTTCCCCTCATTCATGATTGGCTTTCACCCAGGTGGGCCCCAACAAAGGGGTTGGCAAGTTTTTGTTGTCAGGCTGGGTCGCAGTAGAAAACTAACCTAAGGAGATGGATCTGCTTTCAGAAGACTGTGATATTCCATCTTAGAGAAATTATGTGGGATGGATTGCACCAGGTTTCAAAGGAGGGAGATGCTATTAAGTCGCGTTGGTTTTTCATGCATCATTCATCAGCATTTGTTGATATGTGATTAAGTTCCTCTAATTTGAACCAACAGTATCAATGAATAGAGTAAAAAAGTAAGTACTAGTTGTCACAGATTGATAAGGTGAGTTAGTGATTGAGAGAGAGGGAGGGACCTTACTTTCTTGTTTTTTTAATGATATGAATGCATATTTTGGTTTTAGCTCGTCTAGAATTATTGAGTTGAACTATTTAAGCTGAGGCTTTTTGGGGTTAGGCTTTGTTGATGGTGACAATGATACAAATTGTTGGTATAATTTCCTACTATGATAGTTTTTTCAAAAAATAAATACAAAAAATGTTTTTTTTTGTTTGTTTGAGATATCATCTCACAATTAAGTGGTGAGGTTTCAACATTTTTGTAGCTTTGGAACATCTATGTTGCATTATTGTTTGTGCGCGTCAATGCATCAGATTATGTCTATTGTGAGGATCCTAACAAGGGGACCTGAGCCTATGATGCCTATATGAAGCAGCGCAGGGGAAGAAGATTAGCCAACGGGCTAATCTCCAAGCCAAAAAGCTTAGGGATAAATTGTCTAGGTGCCTCACCAAAGACAAATAAACTCTCTCAACTGAGAACCAATGCCCAAAGCTTTATTCAATATGAAAGTCTATCTCTCTTGAAGAGATTACAACCTTTATTTATAACTAAAACATTCTCTAAGAAAGGAAATAGCTAATTCTAAACAAATAAGAAGTCTTAAATCAAATATAACTGGACTTGCCAAATATCAAATAAACAATTAAAGCAACTACTATTAATATAGTCTACTATAAGTCTACTGTGTTTTGGGCCTGTGGGTGTAGACTTTCAAACGGGGGCCCACTATTATGGCCTGCATTAGCTCTCCCCGGCTTGGAAAAACTCGACTCTGGCGAGTTGCTAGCTTGGTACTGCTCATATAAATCTGGATTGATCTTTTGAAAATCTGTAGCCGTAATCCAGGTAGCTTCAGAAAATGGTTTGCCTTTCCACTTAACAAGAAACTTGTGAAATCCTCCATTCTTGGTTGAAATGATCTGATCATAAAAAACATCTTCAATTTCGTCTGGAGGGAATTGATGAAGAGGAATGCGAAGAGCTTGTTCTTCAAAGGATTCATCATTGTTGTGCCCATGATATAATGTCAAATCTTCGACATTAAGCGTGGAGCTGATATTCATGTCTGCAGGAAGGTCGAGAACATATGCATTGGAACTGATTTTCTTTAGAATCTTGAAAGGACCTGCACTTCGTGGATGTAGCTTCTTGTATTTACCTGCAGGAAATCGTTCGGGCTTCAAACGAACCATTACCAGACCACCTTCGGTAAACTCAACATGGCGTTTGTGAGAATCCGCGTGCCTTTTTTATGCTTCATTACTTGTAGCGATTTGTCGGCGAACTTCATCATGAACATCTTTCATATGTTGGGCAAACTGTTCAGCATCCGGACTACATCTAGAGTCAACTGGTAAAGGACTTAAATCAATAGGAAGACGTGGCGTAACACCAGTGACAACTTCAAATGGTGATCTCCCTGTTGTTCTGTTGACAGAATTATTATAGGCAAACTTTGCCATAGGTAAAATAAGATCTTATGAGGCAACATGTTCTCCAATAAGGCATCGAAGAAGATTTCCTAAACTCCGATTGACAACTTCTGTTTGGCCATCAGTTTGTGGATGATAGGCACTTGAGTATTGGAGCTTAGTGCGCATCATGTGCCATAAAGTCTTCCAGAAGAAACTCATGAACTTTGTATCTCTGTCAGATACTATTGTCTTGGGAAGGCCATGCAAACGAACAACTTCTTTAAAGAAAAGAATGGCAATCTTCTTGGCATCCGCTGTGTGAGAACAAAGAATAAAATGTGCCATTTTGGAGAAACGATCAACAACAACAAAGACATAATCTACTTTTCTCGCTGTTTTTGGTAAGCCCAAGACAAAGTCCATACTTAAAGCTTGCTAAGGTGCATGTGGAATAGGAAGAGGCTGATACAAACCTGTATTCTTCTTTTGACCTTTTGCAAGTTGGCATACTCTGCATAATTCACAAATTCGGGCAACATCTGTTTTTAAGCATGGCCAAAAGAAACGATCTTCCACAAGGACCAATGTTTTATCACGCCCAAAATGTCCAATACATCCGCCACTATGCAACTCACGTATCATAAATTCACGGATAGATGTAGCAGGCAGACATAATTGATTTCCACGAAAGAGATATCCATCATGAAGAGAAAACTTTGGATGTTCTGAACTTTCACCATTTAGAAGGGCTGTATAAATGTGACCAAAGTTATTATCAGCTGCATATTCTCTGCGTATTTCTTCAAAGCCAGGAACATTGACGGAAATTGTCGTAAGAATGTGAGTTTGACGACTTAATGCATCTGCGACTTTATTTTCCATGCCAGATTTATGACGCAGAACAAAAGAAACTCCTGTAGGTATGCACTCCATTTAACACGATTGGCGCCATTTTCTTTTGAGAATTCAGGTGTTGCAAGGCTTCATGGTCAGAGTATAAGACAAATTCTTTTCCAATGAGATAATGACGCCAATAACGAAAAGCTTGAACTACTGCATAATATTCTAGATCATAAGCAGTGTACTTCTTACGGGAGTCATTTAATTTCTCACTGAAATAAGCAACTGGATGACCGTCTTGACTTAAGACTCCGCCAATACCGACATGGGAAGCATCACAACTAACTTCGAAGACTTTGTCAAAGTCCGGAAGTTTTAGAACTGGTGCCTCAGTCATTTTCTTCTTAATTTGCTCAAATGCTCGAGAGGCAGCATTGGTCCAAGTGAACTCTCCTTTTTTCATGCAGTCAGTTATAGGAGCCATGATTGTACTGAAATTACAAATGAACCTCCTATAAAAGGTAGCCAAACCATGAAAGCTGCGTACCTCATGTATAGAAGTGGGAATTGGCCAGTCAAGGATTGCTTTGACTTTAGCTGGATCAGGTTCAACTCCGCAGGCCGAGACAACAAAGCCCAAAAATACGACTGTGGAATTCAAAAATGTACACTTCTTCAAATTAATGTAAAACTTTTCTCTTCGAAGTGCACGCATGACATACCTCAGATGATCGAGATGATCTTCCTTTGATTTGCTGAAGATTAAAATATCATCAAAATATACCACAACAAATTTGCCAAGAAAAGGTCGTAGAAGCTGAGTCATTACTCTCATAAAAGTGCTGGGAGCATTCGTTAGACCGAACGGCATGACTAACCATTCGTATAGGCCATCTTTGGTTTTGAATGCTGTTTTCCATTCATCTCCGGGCCGAATACGAAGTTAGTGATATCCGCTCTTGAGATCAATCTTGGAAAATACAGAAGATCCAGACATCATATCAAGCATGTCATCCACTCAGGGAATTGGAAACCGATATTTGATGGTAATTTTATTAATTGCTCGGCTATCGACACACATTCGCCAAGAACCATCTTTCTTCGGTGTTAAGAGGGCTGGAACTGCACACGGACTCATGCTTTCTCGGATATAACCCTTCTGGAGTAAATCTTCAACCTGTCTGCGCAATTCAGCATGTTCGGCGGGACTCATGCGATAAGCAGGTAAGTTAGGAAGGATAGATCCAGGGACTAAATCAATGGCATGCTGGATGTCCCGCATAGGAGGTAACTCATTAGGAAGCTCCGCGGGAATCAAATCTTGAAAATCATGGAGCAATGACTTGATTTCTGATGGCGTAGAATCCTGTTGTTTATTATCTGCTTCTTGGGTTTCTTTAGGCACAAGAGCATAAACAACTCCTTGGTCTTTGCTTTCCATTTCAAACTTCCTCATAGAGAGAACATGAGGGTCTGATGGGGTGGTAGAAACCGTTGGAGAGGATGTTAATGGCGGCAATGGAAGAAGATCCACCACTTGTCCCTTCCGTTTAAAAGAGTGAATGTGCCTTTTCTGATCAGTATGTACCTCTCGATCATATAACCAAGGTCAGCCAAGTAAAATGTGAGCAATATTCATAGGAATAATATCGCACCATATATCATCTTCATATATGCCAATTTTAAAATGAACCAAGCAACGATGGATCACAGGGATTGAATGATCATCTACCCAAGCGACCTTGTAAGGCTTTGGGTGCTTTTCAATAGGCAAATTGAGCTTAGTGATCACTTCCTGTAAAACAACATTCATAGCACTACCTTCATCAACAATTAAATTGCATAACTTACCTTTGCATCTCACGCGTGTCCTGAAGATTGAAGTACGTCGCCAATCAGCTTCTTCTTGTTCATTGGTGAGGAGAAGCCGACGTATAATAAGAACAGGACCACCTTCTTCTGCACCGGTAGCGGCATGAGGAGAAGGATCAGATTGAGCCTCTAGCTGTGGATCTGGCTGAGCTTCTGATTGGATATGGTCAGGAGGAGGCTCCATCTCAAGATGCTTATCATAGTCTTCAGACGAATAAGGATCTTCATCGCAATAATAAAGATTGCGAACCTGAGGGCATGCATTAGCAAAGTGTCCTGGTTGTCCACATTGATAACAACCATCAGTTCGTCGATCTTGACGAGGAGGTCCACGATTCCGCATATCTTGCTCCTGTGGCACTGTCCCCTTTTGGTTTGGAGCAAAAGGACGCTGATTGGGGTGATTGTGCTGCGGTTTTGGAGGTGGACGAAAACCCGCTGGTAGAGTACGGTTATATTGAGAATTATTTTGATTGGGTGGATAACCTTTATTATTCTGAAAGGCGGGGGTTCGACGAGTCGTTGACTCCACGACTTGAGAACCAAATCGTCTCAAAGTGGAGGACCGTAATTCTAGCTCAACCCGTTTTGCCTTGTTATAAATATCATCAACAGTTTCAAAATCGTGCATAAGGACTTCACGTCTTTTTTCTTCTCGCAAACCTGTTCTGTACCGGTTGACTAGCGTGAAATCATCATCTTGAATTTTACACCGGATAACATAATCATTGAACTTCTCTGTGTACTCATCCAGTGATAAGGTGCCTTGCTTGAAAACAAAATATTCTTGCTGAAGGAGACTTAAATAATTGGAGGGCAAGTATTTACCTTCAAGCTTTTCACGCATATCATCCCACTTGGTAATAGCAGGGCGTCCCATGACAAGATTATTGTGCTCAACGCTGTGCCACCAAATACGTGCTGACCCTTTAAGTTTGACTTTGACAAAGGCAACACGCTGTGCATCATCCATATGATACCAAGAGAAATAATCTTCGAGGGAATTGAGCCAGTCAATGAAAGCTTTTGGATTGAGACGGCCAGAGAAATCAGATATATCAATTTTGACTCGCTTTGTGATATCATCAAATTTTGGTGCAGCAGGTGCGTCTGCAGGGTCTTTTTCAGTAAGAAGACGCTGAATGAAATCATGCGTAGATTCTTGCGGGCCTGTTTCTGCTGTTTGGCCTGAATTTTGTTGGTTTCCAGCGCTAGAGGATGCTTCGGCGGCAGGAGGCCTCTGTGAACCGCGGGACAGTTCTTCCAACGCATGTACTCTTTCAGTCAACTCTATTAACATGGCATCTCGTTGATGATCAGAAAATCTGCCCCGATATGACTGACCGCTGCGGGTTGACATTGCTTATAGAAAGCAAAGGAAACAAAAGACCTTTTTTTTTTTTGCTGTGGGCCTGGGCTGATCAGGGCCGCTGCTGTGGGCCTGGGCGTTGACTCAGGGCAGGCCTGTCAGGTCTGGGTCCGGTCAGACCCGGACTGAATCAGAAGTGGTTTGGATTGGGGGCTGGGGGAGTCGGGTCAGCAGTTGGGGCCCAAATTGTTATTGGTCCAAATTGCTACAGTAACGAGACGAAGGATAAAAGGAAAGTGCAAGTGCCCTGTTGCAGAAACGGAAGGAAAGAGAAGAAAGAAGAGACTTATCTTCTGCCGGCGAGGGCGAGAGAGAACTATAGCGGGGCGATGGCGGTGGTTGATTCCAGCCGGCGATGGAGAGAGAGAGAGCGCCAGCAGGCGATAGTGTGTGCTCGTCGTCACTGTTCGCAGGCTGTCGCGTCCTCTGTTTCTTTTTTTTTTTTTGTTTTTGGTTCTTTTCTTTTCTGGATGTGGGGATAGTGGACAGCAACCGAGGGGTTGGGTCTGGTTTGGTGACTGGGAAAGAGAAGGGAAGAGATGGGGACGTTGGGTTTACGGATTTCTGCTCTGGGTGTGGACAGCAACCGAGGGGGGGGGGGGATTTGGTTTTTCGGATTTCTGCTCAGGGTGTGGACAGCAACCGAGGGGTGGTGTCTGGTTTGGGTACCGGGAAAGAGAGGGGAAGAGATGGGGGTATTTGGGTTTTCGGATGGTGGATTAGGGTTAAAAAAAAAAAAAAAAAGAGGCCGGTTGGGGTGAGTGATGGGTTTATGGGTTCCGGTGGGATTTGAGGAGAGGTGAGGGGTTCGGGTCGCCGGTGAGGGTTCCAGAGAGTTGAACGTGAGGGTCTGTAGGGGTTGTGGTGGAGGGCAGTGGTGATGCGGGAGAGGGCGAGGGTTGTCGGTGGGTGGAAAGGGCAGATAGGCTGGCGTAGGACGGGGAAGGTGAGGATGATGGGAGGCGATGGTGAAGAAGGGTACTGACGATGAGGATGACGGATGAGGGAGATAAGGGATGGGGGTTTTCGGATGATGGGATCGGCAGAGGGCTTGCGATGATGGGCGATGGGAGTTGGGATGTTGTGCGGGGAAAGGGTGTCACTACAGGAGAAGATGAGGAACGATGATTGACAGAGACCAAGCAAACGAACGGTTACCTCGAATCGGCGATCAGACTGCGGTCCGAGCGTGGATCTTCTCTCTAATACCAATTGAAGCAGCGCAGGGGAAGAAGATTAGCCAACGGGCTAATCTCCAAGCCAAAAGGCTTAGGGATAAATTGTCTCGGTGCCTCACCAAAGACAAATAAACTCTCTCAACTGAGAACCAATGCCCAAAGCTTTATTCAATATGAAAGTCTATCTCTCTTGAAGAGATTACAACCTTTATTTATAACTAAAACATTCTCTAAGAAAGGAAATAGCTAATTCTAAACAAATAAGAAGTCCTAAATCAAATACAACTGGACTTGCCAAATATCAAATAAACAACTAAAGCAACTACTATTAATATAGTCTACTATAAGTCTACTGTGTTTTGGGCCTGCGGGTGTAGACTTTCAAACGGGGCCCACTATTATGGCCTGCATCACTATGGCAACTTCCCTAGTTTCATCTGAGAACTATTCTTATCAAGTAACCTTACATAGTGCTGGAAAATTGAAATTGACACTTCATACATACAAGTTCTTAATTACTGCCTATACAATCAGTTAGTTTGAAACTATCTCCTTTAACTTTGACATGTAACGTTTCTTTGTTTTAATTGAATCAGGCATATCACTTAAAACACAGGAACTATATGTCATGGTATTTGTCACTCGGTATCTTGACTTATTCACCAATTACGTCTCCTTCTACAACACGGTAATGAAGCTTGTTTTCTTGGGTACTTCAATTAGCATTGTGTGGTATATGAGGTATCACAAGGTCGTCAAGCAGACATATAACAAGGATGAAGACACTTTTCGACATCTTTTTCTTGTCCTTCCCTGCTTTGTACTGGCTCTCGTGATACACCGTGCTTTCACTGTAACTGAGGTAACTGTTCTTCTCTCTATGAAATGAAATGTGTGGCACTGTAAATGAAATTGTTCAAATTTCAATATTGTCAAGCAATATGCATACGTTTTGGGATCCACATAATTTGTATTCACATGCATATTATTCTCGTGAGAATTGAGTAGCCCTGGATTACCTTATCATCACCATCATTGTAGCTTTATTAGGATTACTTGAAACCCCATTCTTATCCAAATCCAACAAACTCATGAGGCGTGGTTCATAAATTGCAGTAATGGAGTCATGACGTAAATATGTAAGATGAAAGTCATTTATGCTATTTTAGTTTGACATTGATTTTGATATAAATTATGAATTAAATTTTACAAACTGACTTTAGAAATTAGATGTTGGATGTTCAATCACAGGGATCAAACAAAAATAAAGATCAAAACATGTGCACTGTTTTGAGATGTGCCCATATTCCTGCTGCTGTTAGCTCAAACTTCAGATGGTTTTAGGTTGACATCTTCAAGGATGTCAGGAAGAAGGTCTTCACAATTCTAGATATTAGAATAAGTAATGCATGCACTATATTTCCTTAATTTTCTTGACAAACAGTAGAAGGTCTACTTCATTTAATTTTATTTTCTTTTTATTGATAGAAGCATGTCGTGTAAAGCAATGATGAAGTCTATTTATTTGACTTTTGCCTTGAGGGTTTTTTAGAACCTGCAAAGGTGGAGGCTTTAAGGTCCCAGTCTGATTTCTAGATTACAGTCCAATTAACAATGGCAGAAAAATAAAAAAAAATAAAAACTGTATCAATCAACCACAAGAAGAAGAGACACGGTTTTTTACATAAAAACCCAACACGGGAAAAAACTACGAGTCCTATTAGCGGGATCAACGGAAACCAAAAACTATGAACTAAACAGTTACAAGATAATCACAAACCTTTCCAGATTCGCCACAACCTAAGGACTGTAGTACTATCACTTGTCGATAACTATGCTGTCCACCGTTCCACGTTCCTTGTCCTTGAATTAACAAGCTTTGAATCCACAAGGTGAACTAATCTTCTACGTGAGTAGAAGTAACAACCTCTATAAGCGTAGATATTAAGATGTCCTTCCTTGCTTTGTGCTGGCTCTCGTGATACACCGTGCTTTCACTGTAACTGAGGTAACTGTTCTCCTCTCTATGAAATGGAATGTGTGGAACTGTAAATGAAATTGTTCAAATTTCAATATTGTCAAGCAATATGCATAAGTTTTGGGATCCACATAATTTTTATTCACATGCATATTATTCTCATGAGAATTGAGTAGCCCTGGATTACCTTATCATCACCATCATTGTAGCTTTATTAGGATTAATTGAAACCCCATTCTTATCCAAATCCAACAAACTCATGAGGCGTGGTTCATAAATTGCAGTAATGGAGTCATGACGTAAATATGTAAGATGAAAGTCATTTATTCTATTTTAGTTTGACATTGATTTTGATATAAATTATGAATTAAATTTTACAAACTGACTTTAGAAATTAGATGTTGGATGTTCAATCACAGGGATCAAACAAAAATAAAGATCAAAACATGTGCACTGTTTTGAGATGTGTCCATATTCCTTCTGCGTTAGCTCAACCTTCAGATGGTTTTAGGTTGACATCTTCAAGGATGTCAGGAAGAAAGTCTTCACAATTCTAGATATTAGAATATGTAATGCATGTTCTATATTTCCTTAATTTTCTTGACAAACAGTAGAAGTTCTGTTTCATTTAATTTTATTTTCTTTTTATTGATAGAAGCATGTCCTGTAAAGCAATGATGAAGTCTATTTATTTGACTTTTGCCTTGAGGGTTTTTTAGAACCTCCAAAGGTGAAGGCTTCAAGGTCCCAATATGATTTCTAGATTGCAGTCCAACTAAAAATGGTAGAAAAATTGAAAAAAAAAAAACTGTATCAATCAACCACAAGAAGAAGAGACACGATTTTTTACGTAGAAACCCAACACGGGAAAAAACCACGAGTCCTATTACCCGGATCAACAGAAATCAAAAACTATGAACTAAACAGTTATAAGATACTCACAGACCTTTCCAAATTCGCCACAACTTAAGGGCTGTAGTACTATCACTTGTCGATGACTACGCTGTCCACCGTTCTTCCACGTTCCTCGTCCTTGAATTAATAGGCTTTAAATCCACAAGGTGAACTAATCTTCTACGTGAGTAGAAGTAACAATCTCTAGAAGCATAGATATTCAGAACATGGCTGCTCTAGAGAAAAAGAGGTATCTCCAATGGGTATTCTCAACTCAGGATAAGAGAGGAGATGTGGTACCCTAGGGTTGAGAGAGGAACCCTTTTTATAGCCCAATATTCATGCCTAAAAGATATAATTCAATCAAGGCTCAAATAGACAGTCCTAACAGAAAAAGGGAAGTGATATGCGCAAGTTGGCTTGGTTTTCTCCATGTTTCGTTCGAACGAGTGCTTCTTGGTTCGAATGAACTATGTTTCTTGACGAAACTTGTCAATTTACGCCATGTTTGTTTGATCGAATGATTCTTGGTTTGAACCAACTTTTTCTGGTTCGAATAGACATTCTGCAAACTTCCTGAGGCCATAGCTTTGTTGTTTTAGCTCCGATTGATGTAGTCTAGGATCTTGTGGATATCTACTTGAAAAGAGCTTTCCAATGATAGGCAGTTTACCCCGATCCGATGTATGATTTGAGAGATATGTCCGTTTTCCTCCAAACAACTTCATTCAATTGACTTGATGAAGCATGCAACAGTCCAATAAAAAATATATAAAATTACTACTCAATTGGACCCTAAGTTTTGTCTAACATATGAATTAGCCAACACTCATAATCCTAACATGCCTACTTAGCATTTTTCAATGATAAAAAAAAACCTACACCTTCCCTTTGCTTTCATATAGATATTTGAATTTGATGGACGAACACCCAGCTGCTTACGGGCAATCCAGCTATATTGGTCACAAAAGACCAGCCCTTGGAGATATTTGACAACCCTTCTAACTTATGTGAAAACTTGCTCCAAGTAGGAATAGGTTGCCAGCCCTTCAAACTCATGTGAAAATTGTTCCAGACAGGAATAGGTTTTTATGGATACGAGCTGAGTGTTTCCTCTCCTTTCCAACTTAATTATTCTATAGCAAAATCAACCTGGAGGTGATTCCAAATTCTAAGCTTCCAGTAAATAATAGGTGAAGAGAATTAAATAAGGTCACTCGAAAGTAGAAGTCAATGAAAAGGATGATAGTACCCTCATCACCTGATTTTCGGTAGCCAATGGAAAACCATCAAAAGCAGTCCAAACTCGATCTTTGATGTTAGACACATCAATCACACGGCCAAGGTAGTGTATAAAATGAATCAAGCAGCAAGAAAGCATGTGAAAAGATCCAGTCTAAAATCTATTTACACACTCAAACTTCTCACACGGGGCTTCTTGTTTAGCTCTATTCTCGTTTCTTTTCAACAGAAAAAAGCATTTATTATGATGAGCATTTCATCCCAAACAAGTGTCTTTATATTCTTTTTAAAAATAGAAGCCTTACCTCAAATCTGGACCATTCAACTATAAGACATCATTATTGAGAAATTTTAAGCAATATGGATGGAAAAATATTGCTAGCTTAATCTTAGTGTTTAAATAAATAGCTTAAGCATTAACAACAAAAAACAGTGTTTTTCTTCCTTTTGTTATAGTTAATGTCTTAAAAACCTGACTGGACGAGCCAGTCTAATGGGATTTGACTGGGTCTGGTACCTTCACCTTTTGGGTTAGATTAAAACCAGGGTATTGGTAAATAAAAAAATAAAAAAAGCAAATGAAAACTGATCAAACCTGGTAAAAACTGTTGAACACTGGCGGTTGAACTGATTGGAGCCACCAGTAATTATTTTAAAATATATTTATTATCTTTACATCCCAGTTTAGCCAGGTTAAACCATACAGCAAACTGTGTTGGACACTCCACTGGTTTGCTCTCCAGTTTGGTTTTTAAACATTGGGATAATCATATTTGCTTGAGTACATAAATAATAGCCTCTTAAAAAATTATTAGTTGTCTAATGGCATAAAATTATTTAAATGTTTTGAAATAGGAAGGTTGTTTCTTTGGTAGGACTTCCCATGTGGCTGATTGCCCCATTTATCAAAATCATGCAGATCGTGTTCCCACACATTGGTTGGGTGGTAAAGTTACCACTTCCCCATGGTTGTTGTGATTCATCCAAATATCCAACACCCTCTTGCAATTTTCTATGAACTCTTTATCTCAATTGTTTTCCTTAGTAACTTTTTTCCCATCATTATACTGATTATTATTGTGTTTGCTTTCTCTATTTTATTTGTTTGGGAAACTTGATCTGATTTGACAGGTTTTGTGGACATTTTCATTATATCTTGAAGCAGTGGCAATTTTACCTCAATTGGTATTGCTACAAAGGTCCAAAAACATTGATAACTTGACTGGAAAATATGTCTTCCTGCTTGGGTATGTTCTGTCTATTGTTTTTTGTTTATCTGCATTTTGCCTTTCATGATTGCTCATGGAGATTTCTGTTTACTACCTCATTTATGGTGGGATGTTATTCTTTAAGCTGCTACAGGGTGATATGATGAGAACAGATTATGTCTTTGAAATGTAATCTCTAGTATCCCATTGACTGGTAGGAAGTAAAAGCTGCTTGTGTGTGGTTGTTGACTTACATGGTTTTGTAACTTCTGTTCTGGTTTTTCCTCCTCTTTTTTTTTCGCTGAAAAGGAAACTGTATTGACAGAAAGGGGAAAGACACACAGTTCAAAAAATATACAACTGGATAAGTCAACCTGCAAAATTCAAGCTACTATTGCTACCAACCTACCACTATCTCCAGACTCCCTGTACATACCAAAAACTTGAAACAGAGAACAAAAACAAAACAAAAATTATAATCACAAATTAGAGAACATAACGGGGAGTTCTCAAAAATGGCTGATGAGGTTCTGATAGCAGTCAAAACATCTCTTCCATTGGAAGCTGTCCACTAGCTAGATCTTTAACACTGCTTTCAAGGATTTCTTGTGAATACAAACAGTGGATGTTTGAATATTAAAAAGTTGCATATTTTGTTGTTCCTCACTGATAAAAGAAAGCTTTTAATAGGAATTTATAGTTTTCCATCGACCTCTCATTTGTCTAGCTTGTGCTAATGTAATTTTATCATTCGTTCTCTGCTAAGTGCTAATGCATCAATATCAATTATGTTGTAACATCCTGCCTGCTCTCATTTGAAGTGCATATCGGGCATTGTATTTGGTCAACTGGGTCTATCGTTTGTTTACGGAGAAGTATCAAGCACGGTGGATACGTAAGTTCATTTTAATTGTAAACTGTATTATTTTGTCTCTTTGATTAAAGTTTGCTAATGAATATAACAAGGCTGGATCTTTTTAACTTTGTTGCAGCTTGGATATCAGGCCTGGTTCAGACAGCTCTATATGCAGATTTCTTTTATTACTACATAAAGAGGTAAAGCGTCTCCTCTCTGCCTTGTCGAACCTCTCCTATCTCTCTGCTGAAGGCTTCAGTCTTGTTTATAATGTTCATTTCATTTATGCCCAGCTGGAAAAACCATGAGAGATTCAGGCTTCCGGGATAGGAGTTCCATCTGCGATTACCACTAATGTGGCGAGTTTTGGCAGCTCACTAATTAAGATGGTCAGATCATTATATAGGTTATTTACCTAAATTTATACATGTAGCAATGGAGTAAGCTCAGTAGCTTAAGCTGTTTCTTGTTTATCTACATCTTGACTCATTACAATCATAGTGAATTGTATGGATGCGCTTTTTTGTTGTGCCTAAGAAAATCATAGGTTCTGAAAGATGCTGTTTCTTTTGCTGAGTACAAAAGCGTGGTTTATGGTATTTTTGTTGATGGATTTTTTTTTTTTTTTTTTTTTGTCCTACTTGAGGCTCATACAATTGCAAAACAAGTACTGGAGTCTATCTCGTCTCTCACATGCAGTGGGGTTCACACGTGTGGCCAACAGAAGAAACTGTTGCAAATTCCATCATGCTAACGGCCGGAGATGCCAGTAAAACTCTTGCTTGGCACAATGGAAAGCCAGTCTCCTTCATATCACCTGTAGAGAGTTGAAGCCCATGGCAGGTTCCTTACAAATTCCTTCTACGGATATGAATGGGCTGGGTTTGGTTTGAGTCCATGGTGGGCCTAGATTCAATGATCTGAATATATGTGACACTGGGTCCATTCCAGTAAAATGGACCCGATTGGACATGGACCTGACTCGGGAATCAACCGAAACTTAACATTACATATCAGGTGAAATTCTCGGACATGTGGTTAAGGTCACAAATATATGAGAACATTCCATCAGAACTACATTCTGACTGGTTGATTGTTGTATAAAACCAGACCAATATTTTTTGTTATTATATGTATAGTTGTGATGCATATCCTACAGAATTGTTGAGATGGATGATTTAAATTTCACTGGGCCCGGTATGGTACATCCCTTTTTACTGCTTGCTGCCTTTTTACAGAGAAAATTTTTCATGCTGTCCTATTTGTATAAAGGGGAAGTGGGAGGTGTGAGCTAATATATAAAAGGGGAAGTGGATCATGTCCTGTCTTAGTATTTCATGGGACATGATCCACTTTATTGGATATTTAAATTTAGTATAATTCATTCTAATTCATAGCATTGAAATCGTCATAAGTTGCGAGACTGAAAGAGCACTGCCATATAAAAGGATTGAAAAGTTAGGGTATGGCAAATTTCAATTGGAAACAAAAGAATCCGAAAATTTTTCCTTACAACAAGATGTGGTTCAATTCGTGGGGCCAACCTAACCGGTTTCATGTCAAATCTCAATTTTTTACTCAAACGAAGTGAATTATATCTAAATGCAAAAACCTGATTTTATATAGATCACATCACTCGTATTAAAATGGGTCCAAATATTAGAAAAAAAAATCAAAATCCTCAAAATTTTGAAGCTTGATTTTTATCCAAATTCAAACTTAATTTTGTTTAAATTAAAAAGCTAATACTATAATTGATTACTAGCAAAATATGCCCGTGCCAATTCATATTATAAAAAAATCTGTAAACTTTTAAATATTCATAAGAAATTCAAAGTATTATCTTTTATGTATAAATTAAATTGAAGAGGAAATGGGGCAGTTAAATGCTGCTAAATGGCAATTGAATAATTTAATATAGAGTTGAAAATCAAAGGATATTAAACGACAATTATATAATTGAATTTGGAGAGAAGACTCTTACCATTTCTTCACAAGCACTTGATGAAGGAATGTAAGGACCCAAGAGAGGCCATGGTCGGATATTAAATGACCATTATGTGATATAATTTGGAGAACGGGTGGTTGCAATTCTCCACACGAGGCTTGATGGAGTAATGAAAGCATCCAAGTGAGGTTATGGTATGAAAGGCTCTCCACTCCTGAAATGGAGGTGGTGACCGAATAGATTGAGGCAGAAAAGTCAAAATAACTTGAGCATAAAAATCAAAATCAATTGAGGATGATTTCAATTGAAATTAGTTTTTTTCAGTATAATAATAATATTGGACATAAATAAGATTTTCTCAAATTTTAATCTCCATTCATTTATAATTAGTGATAATTGTTCTTCAATGTAAGCTAATGCATGTGTAAGATACATGTAAATTGACAAGTCGTCATCATCATCATTAAGGCTTTGTCATAACTATATTGGGGTTGGCTTTTTGGGTTTTGACAAAAAATTTTAATGTTGGCTCTTTAGGGGCTGTTTGTTAATTTACTTGGGTGAGTGAAATGATGTAAATGATCATTTCAAAGAATAAAAAAATGAGAAGGGTTAAATCAATTCAATAATGAGATTTGTCTTCTAGTAAAGAGAGAATTGAACTTTTTAATTTTTTGTGTTAAAAGTAGATATTCTTTGTCAGTTAATAAGATGAGAAAGTAACTTTTTGACTTTTTGTGTGTAAAAAGGTAGAAGAATTTTTTTGAAATATAGTATTTTGATTTGACTCTTTTAGTTTGCTATATTTTGAAATGAAAGATGACTTTTACTTAACTCTGAAGTAGAATTATCAAACATGCCCTTAGTGTCAAGCAAATTAGAGAATTGCATGTAGGTAAATTAATAATCATGCATTAAATTTAAGTAAGATGGATTAAGAAAATTGAGAAAATCATGTTTACGTGTGCAATCTTTTGGTGGACTACGCAATTTTAACAAAAATTAGGTTTGGATTTGACAAACATCCAATTTGCTTCTAAGTAAGAATCAAATTTGAGCATTAGATGGATCCAAACCCGTTTGAGATGGCTAAGGCATGTCCAATGTATGCTTGCAATAGCATCGGTAAAGAAAAGTTTGACTATGGTGCTTGATGGGCCACCAAGGGGAATGGATAGGCTAAAGTGGATGTGAATAGAGATAATACAAATAGACTTGAAGAACTACAACTTATTTGTGGATTTGGCCTAAGATGATCGGAATGGAAAAACATAATTAATATAGCCAACCCGAACATAGCTGAGGAAAGGCTTTGATGAGGATGATTACGATGGGTCCATGCACCAACCTAGATAAAAATTACTAAAAAAGAAAAAAAAAGTCGGCATTCAGTTGGTTGCGATGAACGGTGGCCTTGAATATCTAGAAAAATCAAATTGAGATTTTAATTTGATTTACATGGTAGCAAATAAGATTTAAGTTCACATTTAAATAAAAATTAGGCAACGACCTAATAAAATCGAGTTTACAAGCCTATGAGCTTAATCTCAACCAGTCATAAGATAAAATTTTAAAATTTTTTTTATTTTAATAGAAAAGTAAAAACAGCTTTGTTAAAAGACTTTATATATTTACTAGTGGCACGAGGCCGCGTGCCCAACATGGGCCAAAAAAATAAAATCTAATACTTCTGAAAATGATATTAAAAATAAAATAAGTCAAAATGTATAGTTTGTATGTGGTATTGAAAAAATAACTCAATTACATAGAATGATGGACTAAAAACGGAAAAAAAATTTAAAAGTAATTATGAATAATATAACATATGATGAAAATTTTTTTGTAGTCAAAGATAAAAAGATGGATAATTGATGGATTATCAGGAGTGTATTTGGCCCAATTTAGTACGTGGCATGAATTAATAAAAGAGTCAACTATGTCTGTATCATATATCGTATGAGAATTATTTTAAATATGATTGGTGAGACCCATCTCTTAAACTCAAATGAATGAGATAAAAAAATATAACTTTAGTTTTAAGATCAAGTGGGGGTGCACCATTTTGCAATGCCTCATCAAAAATATTATGAGATCCTTAGAGATAGCTTTAATTTGTAGAGATATGAGGCCGAGCGATTTTAGGAGTTAGTCAAATATAATCATGAATCTCCCACTAAGTTTTTAAGGGATGAGATGGACCTATTAATGGTCAACATGTAGGCATTTAGGTGGCTTCATTTAAAAGCAGATAGCATACCCGATGCCACATGTCGCCTACAAAAAGGGATGATACTTTTATACATATCATTTTAGCGAGTGAAAGAGAGAGAGATTTACTATATAAGTAATGGTGGAATAAGAAAGCCAAAAGAGATTTTCGAATGAAATTAAGAAAACTGACTTTTTTTTTCCTTTAAATACGAGCTGGGAGTTGCACACTTACACTACCTTTTTGGCTTTGAGATAGGAAGTAAATGCTCTCACATCATTCAATTGGTACCTACAACATAAATAGATCCCTATGCGACAAAGATTAAAAAGAATTCTTACAAACTTTTGTTTGAATTGAACTTGCTCGCCCTAATTTTAATGGAAAAGCAAAGTACGTTACCATTAGATAAAACATGTATTTAATATTAATATGATAAAATATTTTGATCATTTAATAGGGATAATGCTTACTGATATATATTTCAAAGGTATGATATTTGTAAGAACCAATAATAATGTGGTCATTATTTTTATCAATTTTGTTTAACATCTTTAATCTATTTCCTATTAGCAAAACGATCACAAACCATATTTAGGATCATTTTAGCAGAGCAAGTAACACTTTTTTTTTCTTTAATATCATTATCTCCCCTATTAATATAATTTCACTTTTAGTAAAAAAAAGGGGGGGGACCTCTTTAAAACATCTTTTCAAATGTTTAAAATTGGTGATAACCAATACAAAAATAGATGTAAAGACATGAATTTATGAGAAACCATTATGCAAAGAGATGGTCAATATAAATTTATAAAATCCACAAGGCATACCTTCCCAACCCTTAAAATCATTATGCAGAGTGAGAAGGCCCTATAAGAGTAATATCCAAACTAAATTCTAATCTTTCTTCTTATAAGAATCTATATAAAAAAAATTTGATGCCAAAGTGGCTCTCAGATTACAGAAAAACTAATAATGTGAAGAACTGAAAAAAGAAAAAAAAACTAATTTTTTTGATGTTAATGTTAAAAGAGAAGATGTCGCTGGTTGCTTACTGTGAATAACTTCGTGAGCTTAGTTGGAAAAAAAATTTAAGTGAAAAAGGTTTAAAAATGTCATAAGAGAAGGATTTTTTTAATGATAAATAAAGATATAAGCAAAACTGTCAAAATCAGTAAATTCCTAATGACCTCCTCTCTTTGTTGTCAAATCCACTTAATTGGATATATGAAAGGTGTGAAAATGTCAAAGCAGGGGCCTATTTACAAATGTTGAAACCACAAGAGCCTATTTACAAGTATTAGAAATCCTAAAGGGCATACACAAAAACACTCTAGAAAAAATTCGGAATTGGTTGGATGGAATTGTCACTTGCATGATAGAATCAAATTGGTTGTTTGATTCTAAATTAGAAAAATTATAAGGATAACGAATAAAGATTGATTGATTAAAGGAAACTTTAAAATTGAACGAGAGTGCTTTTAGGAGAGAGATATGGAGAAAATTTAAGAATTTACTGAATGTACCCATAAATAATTTTGGAAGTTGGTTGTATGGCGTAAGACCCCACTAATAATTATCACTTACAAGATATAATCAAACTGATTGTTTTAATCTAAGTTATAAAACTTTAGAAATAAGGAATAAAGATTGATTGATAAAAGGACAATTTAAAATTGAACAAGAGTGCCTTTGGGAAAGAAATCTGGTGAAGATTTAGGATTGTAAAGAAGGGATTAAAATTTACATAGTAGTGCGACATGTGTCCCGCTTCCGCAAAGTAGGAACCTAAGAACCAATTAGATTTTCTTAGCCAGTGTCTTGTGCCTGTCCGATTCAAAATATTTCTTAAACCCTGTACTCCAGATGCCTCCATGACCTGTCTCCAGCACCATCAACACAAGATCGATAAATATAATCCCCATTCTATGTTGGCATTTCCTTTCTGGGCTTTCATTTTTACCTGCCATCTCTGTTGCTTTTTTGGTTGAATCTCTAAATCTCTCTCCCTGGGATGTATTTTGGTGATTGGTATTTCATTTCATTGATGGCATTGCATATTTGCATGTAGCAGTGGACGTGCTACTGAGTTGGTCTCTGTCTTGACACTCATATATTCTGTTGTCCTTTCTTGATAGAGACAGTTTAGCATAGATTCCAGTCTCTACAGATAAAACTCTCCTATCCCTTTGCAGGCATATTTGCCTTTGATTTGAAAGGAAAATTAAAAGAAGAAGAAGAAAAGAAAGGATTTTTAAGGTGCCCCATCTGATCTAAAACACAGCCAAAGAAGAGGAATTTTCAATGACAATTATCACTGCCAATCCCCAGAAATGGGATCGAACCAAATGCAAAATCCCCCATTTCCTTATGAATCCTGCAACACTCACAGAAAACATAGTTACAGCTGGTTGTCTCCAGAAACGGGAATCTACACTAGCAAGCACGCATCTATGCAACTGCCAAACAACCCATTTCTTGATCTGGTCTCCTTCATCTTCTCCCACAAGCACCAAGGAGTCTCTGCTCTCATAGACTCTTCATCTGGGTCTACAATCTCCTACACCCAGTTGCCGGAGCTAGTGAAATCCATAGCTTCTGGACTTTATGAGATTGGCATTTCTCAAGGTCAGGTAGTCCTCCTTTTATTGCCAAATGCCATTTACGTTCCTCTCATTTACTTGGGTGTGTTGTCCTTTGGTGCCATTTTCAATACCATGAGCCCCCTCAGCAGCTTTCATGAGATTAAGAAGCACGTGAGCGACTGCAATGTAGTTCTTGCTTTTACAATTTCTGCCCACCTTGAAAAAATAGGAAAATTGGGTGTTCAAGCCATAGTTGTTCCAGAGACAGGGGACTTTGATTTTAGCTCATCTGAGTATTCATGTTTTAGTAAGCTTATGTTAACCAATCCCAATTATATGCCAAGACCTGTTATTAATCAGAATGACACGGCGGCGATTCTTTATTCTTCGGGTACTAGTGGTGTTAGTAAAGGGGTGGTTATAACACATGGAAATTTGATAGCAACGGTTGTACTTTTTGTCCAATTAGGAGCTTCTCAGTATGATTATCCGGGTTGGGAGAATGTCTATTTGGCTGCCTTACCCATGTTCCATGTGTTTGGTCTGTCACTTTTGGCAACTGGTTTGTTGTCATTGGGCTCCACGGTTGTTGTGCTGAGAAAATTCTATGTGGATGAGATGGTTAAAGCTATAGATAGATAAAAAGTTACACACTTCCCACTCATTCCTCCAGTATTGATGGTGCTTACAAGAGCAAAGTGTGGCAGCAGCTATGATTTTGGGTCTTTGAAGCAGGTGATGAGTGGAGCTGCCCCTTTGAGCAAGAAGATTATTGATGAGTTTCTTGAGAACTTCCCTGCTGTTGATTTCATTCAGGTAAAAGAAAATATATTTACATCTTTGACAATGTTTCAATGTCCTTACTAAAGATGTTGCTGAAGTCTTGGATGTTAGACTTCCATAGATGTCCAGTTCTGGAAATAACTGGATTATACTTTTTTTTTTGTCTTCAACCTTACTTTACCTAGAAAAAGAAGTTTTTCTTTCTCAAATAACTACTAAGAGGACTTATGTGATATCCAGTGCTGTTTCTTATGCTTACCTGCTGATTGTTTGATACTTTGCGAATCACAAAGGTGATGATGAATGCTGTGTGATCATGGTGGTTCCTTGTTCTCTGAAATTACTTAAATAGACTGGAAGCATTTTATTCTGTTCCTCATAGTGGTTCCTCATCTGAATATACTTCCTTGTGTTTTCAAGTTCGATATAGAAAGCCCATGTTTATCATTCTAATCACAGGAAATATGCTTGTATATATCTATTTCAAAAGAGTAACATCAGTTGTCCATGTGACAACAGCCATGGAGATACAATGTGGAAACCCTTTTGCTGTTGGGGTGGGGGGCCGCGGCGCGCTGGTAGTGATGGGGTGGTGTGTGGTTGATGAGAAATTCCCCTTGTTATGGGGAGTTTTAGTTTCCAAATATTTTTACATATAGGCCTCCCTAAGGAAAATTTTCTCGTTCTGCCCCTGATGGAGGCTTACACGATTTATGGAGTGGGCTAACCACTTTCTGCCAATTGGAATCTGCTGATTACTGAATCTTTTTTGTCATCGAATTTTGTAGCTGCACTAGCATATATGGATCCATCAAGAGGCTGTTTGGATACAATAGAAAATGCCAGGAAGTCTTGTAAGTAAAGCGGAATCCTTTTTCCTTGCATCAGCACTAAAAGTAGAGTAGAACCTTCACAATAGAATGCTTGATACTGCTGCAGAATAAACATTGAAGAAAGGGGAAGAATTTCAGCTTTTGGAGTTGCATTTGTTTTCCAAAATCTCATGTTTTGCAGGCTGTCTCCAAAACAACCCCTTTCTTTGCTTAAGAAAAAGCCCCTTGCTCTGCTTCAAAACGTCTTCAAATGCAAGTCTTTTCTCTGCCAATGATAATCTGGAACAATTTAAGCACCAATAGATGAGTGACTCCCTGGATGAGGATTCATGTAGGACGATGAATAGTTGAGTGTTGAAGATTGATGGCTCCATGGGCAGTCCATTCAAAAAATATTGTTCAAGTGGTCTAGTCTAATTTCCATGAATCTCCTAAATACTAGGTTTTTTTTTTTTTTTTTTTACATTGGCAATGACACATAGGAAATTGATGAAAATGTTGAACATAGGATAAAAGCGGGATAGTTAAAGTGGAGACTTGCTTCTGGAGTACATTGTAACAAATGAATGCCAACAAAATTAAAGGAAAAATTGTGTAGGTTTGTGATTAGACCAGCTATGACCTATGAGGTAGAACATTTGCTAATCAAGAAGCAACATATCCATAAAATAGAGGCAGTAGAGATGAGAATGTTGAGGTGGATGTGTGGTAAAATAAAGAAAGATAAAGTTAGAAATAAGTGCTTTTGAGAGCATTTAGGGGTAACTTCAATAAGGGGTAAAATTAGAGAAATCCATTTGAGATAGTTTGAGCATGTTGAGCATAGGCCTATAATGACACCAGTAAGAACAAGTTTGGCTATATAAGTGGATGGCCCACCAAAGAGAAGGGGTAGGCCGAAGAAGATGTAGATGGAGGTAGTAAAATAGGATCTAAAGATGTTTAACTTATCTGAGGATTTGGTTTAGATTAGGTCAGATTGGAGAAATAAAATTTACGTAGTCAACTCCAACATAGTTGGAACAAGGCTTTGATGATGATGATAATGACATTGGTTATGACACATTGCTGTTTTTCTTTCTTTTTACTATCAATTTGCAATCATGAGATTTCTATCGCATAGTACATAGATGGTGGCCCCAATAGATCCAATGCTTTGGCATGCAACAAGGGCCAAGGCTCAAGGCTATTATATGCACATAGTGTGCATAATTCCAGCTATAGTTAGTGATGGATATAGTTGTGACTATTATTAACTCTCCATGCTTTCTTGTGAACTTCATGCGCAGGGCTGTGGCATGACAGAGTCCACAGCAGTCGGCACCTATGGCTTCAACACTACAGAAATCAGGAAATATACATCAGTTGGATTATTAGCCCCTAATATGGAAGCTAAAGTGGTAGATTATAATACTGGCCACTATATGCCACCTGCAGAAAAGGGGGAGCTATGGCTGCGTGGCCCTGGCATCATGAAAGGTAGAAACTACGTTCCATGGCTAAGAACCTGAGAATTTCTGCTATCATTAATCAGTATGAAATATTCACCACTGGTGCAATGAAAAAGAGAATTGCTAAACTTACACAACCCCCCCCCCCCCCCCCCCCCCCCCCCCCCCCCCCCAACAAACACACACACTCCCCCAGTTACTCCCTAGTGTTTTTTGTAGTTCACATCAATCCAAGATATGATATGGGCCATATCCAAGATAAATGTGAACACACAAAAAGCACTAGGGAGTAACTGGGGAGAGTAAATGGGGCTGTAAGTGTAGCATTGCTCAATGAAAAATTTTACTAAATGCCTTCTGCAATAGTACCCTACAATGGTCTTTCAATCTCTTTCATACCAACTTGATATCAAATTCTTTGATCCCAAGGAACTCATTTTTCGCTATTTAAAGGATTCCAACCATAATGAAGACTATTTTGTAAACACAAATTGGGTTGATAGTCTAACATCAATTAGTGTCTACACCTCTTTTATTTTCTTAATTGCCTAATATCCGTATTTATGTTGAAGCCTTGTAGGGTACTTGAATGATTGGGATGCCACATTGTCGACAGTTGACAAAGAAGGTTGGTTGCACACAGGAGATGTTGTACACTTTGATCAAGATGGGTTCCTATATGTATCAGATCGTTTGAAGGAGATGATCAAGTACAAAGGGTATCAGGTAAAGCCATGTAACAAACTAGTTGTATGATTTGAAATTTTGGTTCTTTAATTTTGGCAACCATTTCTCAAGCATCCTCATAGATCAATGGATAGGCATGGTGGTAGGCTATGATGCATGGATACTTCAAAATAGATAACGTATCATGTCATATCGTATCCAATACTTTACTTTTTATTTTTAAAATCTGTGTCCATTCTGTATCTGTACTATGTCCATATCGTATACTTGCCGTATCTGGGCATCATAGGTAGTAGATTTTCTTGTACCTTAGCTTACTTTTTAAAACTCTGATGCAGGCCAGATCAATGGGTCATTTTGAAAGTTTAGGCCCGCAAGCCCAGGTAAAGCCCAACACTAAAAATTGATTAATAGTGATTGCTTTATTAGTAATAGTTGCTTTCTTAAGTTTTAGAAATTGCTTTTATATTTTAATTCTTATTTGGATTGAACTATAGATGTAATCCCTTTTCATGGGATGACTACATTATTATTGAATGATATTTCAGTTTTCTTCTCCGTTGAGTTTTTGTCTTTGGTGTGAGACCTAGACAAATTATCCCATTGGCTATTCTTCTTTTCTTTACTGCTTCAATTGGTATCAAAGCAGATATCCGATCTAACCGCTAAGCCGCGAACTCTCTTCCCATATTTTACCCATCCATCCTTCATTCCCTTGTCACTCATCATCATCATCTTCTGGTCCAACCAGACCATGCCACGGCCCCCTAACACCCAGACCGGCACCCATTCTCGCTCCCAAAACCCCACCTCCTCTCTTCCAAGCCCCATCACACCAATCGGACCCCATTCCTGATTTGTCCCGGACCCCATTCCCGATTTGTCGTTGCTAATCCCAGCCATCCCAGAACCCCTTAAGAAAGAGCGGAAGAAACAGAGAAAGAGAGAAGACAAAAAGGAGGCATACCATGCACCTAAGCTCGTTGCCGGCTGTTGAGCCCCACCACTGGTGACCTCCCCCAATCCATCGTTGCTCCCTTATCCTTCCTGCAGGCGAACTCCAACAGCGAAAAGGGCTCGCTGCTCCTTAATCTTTGCCGCAAGAGAACTCCAGCAGCAAAAAGCATTCTAAACCACTTCTTTGCTTTTGCTTCTTTTTTTTTTTTTTTTTTAAACTCGATCTCAAGTTTCTTTCTGAAGCTGAGCCAGGTCCACCTTCTAGGCCTCCTTCCAAGTCAATTAAACCCATTCAGTGGAGACCAAAAAAAAAAAAAAAAGAAAAAACCTCAGCGAGTTTTAATAGCCCGCACCTTGTCCACTCGCATCGAAGCTAACTTCAGAGGCAAATTCGCTGACTGTCTATGTGATACTTATATCACAGAGTTGATGGATAGAGTGGATCGAATTGAGAGGATTATTAATGCCAGACAACAGGCTCCTGCCTCACAAGGCAAAAAAACTAATGGCAAACCTGGATCTTCCAACAATGACAAAGGAAAAGATTCTCAGGCAAACGATATACCACAATTAGAGCACTCTGTTGTTGGCGAGCTTCAAGAGACTTGTCAACAGTTTATGGAACGCATGATAGAAGACTCTACCTATGATAACTATCACGGCCGCCGGGATGATATCACAAAAAAGGTATGTATCGATGTTCCTAACTTTTATGGGCACATGGACGTCAAGGTCTTCACTGATTGGATTACAGAACTTGAGGATTATTTTGAGTGATACAATACGGATGAAGACAAACGTACCCTTTGTAAAAATAAAGTTGAAAGGTGTAGCACGCATTTGGTGGCGAAGTATAAATAAGAGGAACGCCACTCATGGGAGACCCCTTATTAACACCTGGGATGAGATGAAAGAAAAGCTTAAAGATAAATACCTACCAATTGATTATTTTGATTCTCTTTTTGATCAACTAGTTAATTGTAGGTAAGGGAACTCCACTGTGGATGAATTCACAGAGCGGTTCTATGATCTCATGGTACGATGCAAAGTTTCTGAACAATATCGCCAAGCAATTATAAGGTACAAAAAAGGCCTTCATCAAGTATTCAGGGAGAATTGACTACCCTTAATTTCCACAATATTAAGGAAGTTCATTGTATGGCCCTTCGCGTTGAAGAGAAGTTGCGCTCTCCCTACTCATGGCATTTTAAAGAACCACTTCAGAGGAGAAACTCCGATATGACCTATCAGTGGGTCGCTCCTTCACAAAGCTCTAACAGGCAAGCTCTATAGCACAATTTTAATGGTGAGTACCACCTCAAAATCAAGTACAACCCCCTTCAAACAATGCAAATAAAGGAAAGAATGTCAGTACTTCTCAGCCGAAGCAAGCATCACTTGCTTTAGATGCAAAGGCAAAGGACATTATGCTTAGGAATGCCCAGGTACAAAAAATCTTCATTATACACAAAAAGAGGGAAAAAGGCTATGAATCAGAGCCTGTTGATGAAGCGTATGATGTTGAAACTCCATATGACTATCCTGAACCTCCACCTAAGCAAGAAAATCATTCTTTCTATTAAGGTGATACAAAAGGTTGAGTTTTATTTATTCGTTGCCTCTTTGTCACTACTAAACAAGAAGCATAAGATTGGAGATGAATCACCATATTTCGCACCACAACAACATATTGTGACAGATTTTGCAATCTAGCCATTGATGGTGGAAGCAAAACTAATGTGGTATCCCAAGAAGTAATTGATAAGCTAGAACTTTTGATGGAAAAACATCCGAACCTGTACAAAGTCTATTGGGTGAATGACACAACAATACCGGTAGTAAAAAGGGGGTGGGTGACATTTAAGATTGGTGGTTGCAAAGACTCTATTTGGTGTGATACTATTCCTATGAATGTTACTCATATTTTGTTATGAAGACCTTGGTTCTTTGATAACAAGGCACAAAGTGATGGAGAAGCTAATACTCATACATTCAAGTATCAGGGCAAAAAAGTAACTCTTCTCCCACATAAACCACCAACCGTTTCAAAAAAGCGAGCCTCCTCACCCTAGTAAAGAAGCCGGCACAAAAATTTTGATTCTTGCATTCTTTATATGTGCAAATTTGAATCGAAAAGCCAAGAACAAGGAATTGTTTATGCTTTTTTTCCTAAAAAACTCAAGGAGGCAGATGAAACAAAACAGGTTTATACATCATCACAGATCAAGTCCTTGCTTCATGATTTTTTAGACTTAATTCCAGCAGAGCTTCTTAAAGAGCTGCCACCCATGAGGGACATTTAGCATGCTATTGATTTAGTCCCAAGTTTCTCTCTCCATAATTTACTTGCTTATCACATGAGTCCAATTGAACATGCCAAATTGCGATGACAAGTTGAAGACTTACTCCAAAAGGGTTATATCCGAGAAAGCATAAGTCCTTGTGCAGTTCTAGCTCTCTTAACACCAAAGAAAGATGGTTCCTGGTAGTTGTATGTCGATAGTCGAGCAATCAACAAGATCACCATCAAGTATCGGTTTCTGATTCTCCAAGTGGACGACATGCTTGATATGATGGCTGGTTCATTCGTCTTCTCCAAGATTGATTTTAGAAGTGGATATCATCAAATTTGTATTCGGTCAGGAGATGAATGGAAAACTGCATTCAAAACTAAAGATGAATTATATGAATGGTTGGTTATGCCACTCGGTTTATCCAATGCTCCCAGGACTTTTATGAGAGTGATGACTCAACTTTTACGGCCTTTTCTAGGAAATTTGTTGTGGTATATGTTGATGATATCTTGATCTTCAATAAATCCAAAGAAGCTCATCTTGACCATCTGAGGTATATCATGTGTGCACTTCGTAAAGAAAAATTTTACATTAATTTGATGAAATGTACATTTCTTAGTTCCAAAGTTCTATTTTTGGTCTTTGTTGTATCGGCCCAAGGGGTAGAAGTTGATCCAGAGAAAATCAAAGCGATCATTGATTGGCCCCTTCCTAAAAGTATTTATGAAGTACGGAGTTTTAATGGATTGGCCACTTTTTATAAGAGATTTCAGTTTTCTTCTCTCTGTAGGTTAAATTCCTATTTTTAGTGTGAGACCTAAATAAATTATCCTAAACCTTTTAGCTTGGAGAATAGCCTGTCGGCTATTCTTTTTCTCCGTGCTACTTCAATTGGTATCAAAGCTTTGCAATTTTAGTTCAATCATGACTCTTATTACTGATTGCATGAAGATAGGAGATTTCACTTGGACAAAAACAGCCTCTCGAGCTTTTGAATAGATTAAGAAGAAAATTACATCTGTTTTAAAACTTCTCGACTTTGAAAAAGTCTTTGAAGTTAGTTGTGATGCTTAACAAGTAGGTGTTGGTAGAGTTTTGAATCTACACGGTCATTCAGTTGCTTACTTTAGTGAGAAATTGAATGATTCTTGCAAAAATTACACGCCTTATGATTTGGAATATTATGCCGTTGTCCAAGCTCTATGTTATTCGCACCATTATTTGATTGGACGAGAGTTTGTCTCGTATTCTGATCATGAAGCTTTTAGCATCTAAATTCTCAAAAGAAGATGAGCGCCAATCGTGTCAAATGGAATGCATATTTGCAAGAGTTCTCATTTGTTCTGCGCCATAAATCTAGAACGGACAATAAAATTGCCGATGCATTAAGTCGTCGTTCTCACATTCTCACAACCATTTCCATTACAGTTCCAGGCTTTGAAGAAATATGCAGAGAATATGTAGCTAATCATGACTTTGGTTAAATTTACATAGATCTTCTAAACGGTGAGTTTTCTGAACATCTGAAAATTTCTATTCATGATGGTTATTTATTTTGTGGAAATCAATTATATTTGCTAGCTACATCTATTCGAGAGTTTATCTTACGTGAATTACAAGGTGGCAGATGTAGTGAACATCTTGGATGTGATCAAACAATGGCTATTGTGGAAGATCGCTTCTCTTTACCATGCTTGAAAACAGATGTTGCTCGAATTTGTGACTTATGTAGGGTATGCCGGCTTGCAAAAGGGCAAAAGAAGAACACTGGTTTATATCAGCCCCTTCCTATTCCACATGAACCATGGCAAGAGCTCAGCATGGATTTTGTCTTAGGTTTATCCAAAACAGCAAGGGAGGTAGACTCAGTCTTTGTTGTTGTTAATCGTTTTTTCCAGGATGGCACATTTTTTTCCATGTTCTCACACATCAGATGAGAAGAAAATTGCTACTTTTTTCTTTAAAGAGGTAGTTCGTCTGCATGGTCTTCCCAAGGCAATTGTGTCTGTCAGAAATACAAAATTCATGAGTTTCTTCTGGAAAACCTTATGGCACATGATGCACACAAAGCCCCAGTATTACAGTGCATACCATCTACAAACTGATGGCCAAACAGAGGTTGTCAACAGGAGTTTGAGAAATCTTCTTCAGTGTGTTATCGGAGATCATATTGCTTCGTGAGATCTTATTTTACCCATGGCAAAGTTCGCTTACAATAATTTCGTTAATAGAACTACTGGAAGATCTCAATTTGAAGTTGTTACTCGTGTCAAGCCACATCTTCCTATTGACTTAAGCCCATTACCAGTTGATGCTAGGTCAAGTCAAGAAGCTGAACCATTTGCACAACACATGAAGTAAGTCCATGATGAAGTTTGCCAACAGATTGCTACACATACTGAAACTTACAAGCAGCATGCAGATTCACAGCGACATCATATTGAATTTGATGAAGGAGACATGGTCATAGTACGTTTGAAGCCGGAACGATTTCCCATAGGAAAATACAATAAGTTACACCCAAGAGGTGCAGGACCATTCAAGATTATGAAGAAAATCAGCTCTAATGCATATGTTCTAAACCTTCCTTCGGACATGAATATCAGTTCCACATTTAATGGTGAAGATTTGATAATTTATCATGGACATCATGCAGATGAATCTTTTGAAGAACAAGTTCTCCAACTTCCCATCAATCCGTATCCTCCAAAAGAAATTGAACATGTTTTTTATGATTAACTTATTTCTACAAAGAATGGCAGATCACATAAGCTCTTGGTGAAGTGGAAAGGAAAACCATTCTTTGAAGTAACATGGATTACGGCTACTGACTTTCAGTGACTCAATCTGTATCTATATGAGAAGTGCCAACCTAACAACTCGCCGCACTCGAGTATTTCCAAGTCAGTGCGAGTTGATGCATGCCAGACCAATGGGCCACGTTTGAAAGTTTATACCTGCAACCCCAAGTCTAAAGTGCAACACTGAAAATTGATTAATAGTAGTTGCTTTATTAGTAATAGTTGCTTTCTTAAGCTTTAGAAATTGCTTTTATATTTTAATTAAGACTCCTTATTTGGATTGAACTAGTTTGTTTTTTTTATTTGGAGAGTGGTTTAATTATAAATAGATGTAATCCCTTCTCATGGGATCGACTATATTATTATTGAATGAGATTTCAGTTTTCTTCCCCCTGTGGGTTGAATTCTTGTCTTTGGTGTGAGACCTAGACAGATTATTCGAAGCCTGTTGGCTTGGAGAATAGCCCATTGGCTATTCTTCTTTTCCATGCTGCTTTAAACTCACTGGAAGTGCTTACCAACTTAGTTTCTTCTTCTTCTTCTTCTTTCTTTTTATTGAATTTGATATTGCGTGCTACTGTGTTATGGTGCTTTTTCTCTTTTGTTTTCTATGTGAAAACTTAGTTCAAGACCCACCTCATCCTGTGGTGCAAGGCCATAAGAGGACTTGAAGGCCTTAAGATTTGATAGACCAACCTAACAGCACCATTGCTACTATTTTGGGTGTGAAAACTATATGCGTCAGTCATTCGATCCTAAAGCAGCGAACCATGTTTGGATTTATCTTCAGAAAATGCCAAAAGTAGATGTCTATAAGGTCTTATTTCCATGTATTATATTTCCTGTCAACCTTCACCACCCCCCCCCCCCCCCCCCCCCAAACCAACACACACACACACACACACAAAAAAAATAATAATAAAAGACCATAATAATAATAACAAGGCCCATGGTCATTAAAAAATTATAGCTGAAAAAGTCTCATTTTCTGTTTAAAAAAAAAAACACTCATTTCCTTCTCTTTTGGGTGGAAAGGTAGAAACTAGAAACCATGAAATAAGGTGGGCAAGGAGGAAAAAAGGGGGGCATGAAATGTACTTGCTAGAGATACAGACATCCAAACACCGCATACTTTTTGTACTTCCTGAAAATTAAGGTGCACTTCAATGGGAATGACATAGCAAAAGACAGAGCAAGAGAAGTTGAGGAACATGGTGAAATGTACTTTACTTCACCCTTGTACTTTTTAATTGAAAATGTACCTTCTTTCCACGTAGTGTACTATTACTAGGTATACATCAAAGGAATTATGGGTGGTTCAATGGAGTTATAGTGACTGTTAAATAGAGTAAAGCTATATATGTAGCTTTAATAGCATATGCGGTGAAGGTGCATTAATAACATTTTGATCCCCACTAGATTAACCAAGCATGTTTAAGTTGATGACATAACAACATAGTGAAGAAGGTTATGATGGGGTATTATGCTCACTAAGAATAATATGAAGCTACTCAGACTTTCTTGCTGACAAGGCAATCCTTGTGCAGATCACACCAGCTGACTTAGAAAATGCATTAATTTCACATCCTGAGATTCTTGATGTTGCCGTAACAGCATAAGTGAATGCTTTATGATTTTTTTCATTCATGGGATTCACTAATATGCACCATGGACAGGAGAATTTAGTAAATGATGTGTCTCTCCTCTTGGCTATGTTTGTTTTTCATTTTCTTTTATTTAGTGCTGCTAGTGAAGAGGTGGGAGAGATACTTTTGGCAATTGTAGTCAAGCAGCCTGAAGTGCACTTTCCTCAACAGATGTAATCAACTATGTTTCTAGGCAGGTAATTGGTTCATTTTTTTTATTCATGCTGCTACATTAGCCATTTGAAATTCTAATTGGCTGGAATGTGTAGGAGGATTTTGAACATTATGGATAAATATCTCTATATATATATATAAAGGGACGCTACATGGCGCCTTGGCATTTTAAAAAGAGAAACGCCCTTCGCAATTGACTCATGGGATTGAGTTAATTAATTCTTCATGCTGATTTCTAGAAAAGAATCTTAAATTCCTACATTCTCTCTTGGGAAGAGAAAACATTATTTAATGAGTTATGTGGAGTCTTTATCTCATTTACAAAGAGAGTTAAACAGTTGGCTACTTTATCTCCTTTGAATCCCTATTTTTTCTCCTTTATTGTTATGGAAATTGGTCCTTCACAAAATTCTATCCAATAGGATAGCAGGTAAGTTACATTCTTTTCATTTCATCTTTATGGCATTTGAAAGTTTCCAATTTTCATGGCTATAAAATAGTGTTTCATAGATTTAATTGATTTAAAGAATGGAATCTCAAGAGGCTAGAGGCCGAGAGATTTAAAAGAGGGTTCTGGGAAGAAGTTAATGTCTTTTTTGAAAGAAAAGAAAAATAAGGAATGTATTAAATCTTTGTTTAAAAGAAGGAGAAACTGTTCTCTCCTATTGGACATAGGATAGGGGCAAAAACGCCCCTTTCTAAAGGGGGCATTCTGTATATATGTATCTGGCAGCAAATTGGTACATTATTTCTCATGAACAAAGCAAATTGAACTCATAAATTACATCACATAAGTTTTTTAATCTCGCTGATTATTTTCCTAACTTTGCTCCCACTACTTCATGCAAATTCATCAAGTTTTCAAATGATCAAAACTTTGAATTTTGCCAAATTAAAAGCTGAATAGAAGTCTTGAAGAACAAAGGTTAGGAACGTAATATTCCCCAAGCAAAGAATGGATGTCATGGGTAAAATGAATTGTATAGTAGATTGATGATCGGTTGATTCTTAACTGAATATGAACTGAATCAAACTGAAACCTTGTAACTGCAGGAGCTGGCCTATAGCTCAATCAAAGTATGTTGCTCTATTGCACAGTGTAAACTAGTCTATGACATGGCATGCTATTTTATGCTTAGAACATTCATAGCAGAAGAGCAGGCACAGGGTTTCTATGTACTATGAAAGTGGTGGGATTTTTTTTCCTCCTACTTCTTCGTTTCCTTGTCTTCCCTGATGTTGCAGGTTGCTCCTCACAAGAAGGTGAGGAAGGTGGTACTTACAAATTCCATCCCTCGGTCTGTGGCAGGCAAGATCCTTAGAAGAGAACTAAGAAGTAAAATGGCTTCAAGAATGTGAAACAAGTGCATAGTCTGGGTCTATTATCATCATTTTCATTCAAATTTTTTGCTGTTAGTTAAGGGCTTTTGAAGGTTATCAGAATAATGGAGGATATTTTTTGTAATAAGCAGTTAACAGAGGTTTTTTTTCATATACATACTGTCAGAAACTCAGGGTCGTTTATACCCAAAATATGGAAAAGGATTACTTTTGTGAAAAACTAGGAACATATTATTGAGAATGTGACTTCAGAAAATCCATAGTCCTGATTGCTAACAAGATCATCAAGAGAAATAAGCAAGAAAATACTCTGTTGGGGCCCAGCAAACCCATTTGTGAGATTTTCAACTCATTTTTGTTGAGTTTGTTGGAGCTGGCCCGGCCAGCCCATTAGGCAAAACATGAGGCCTAAGGTCAGCTCATGGCCTTAAAATATCAGTCCGAAGCAGGGCGCATGATATGCAGGTTGGTCCTCTCATCTGCAATATGAAATTTGACTTGGGCCAGTCCATCAAGCTTAAACCCATCCAGAATCTGAAGCAGGGCGGCCCAGTGAAAGGAACAGAGATTTTTTGTGACTGAAATTGAGAGGTTGGGCCCCTCCATTCTTGCCTGTCAGTCTCACTACCTTCAACTTCGTGCACCTGTTTTTTTTTTTTTTTTTGGTAAATATGTACTTGTGATTAATGATAGCAGAAAACAAAACTATTAACATTACAGGTAATTCAAGCTATCCAAATGCAAAGTTTTGGTAAACCAAGTTACTGCAAATTTACATAGGGCCATCCTTTTGGGAAGCATTGTGAGGAAACCTTTCATAAAATGAAGGCCTTGATATTTAACACTGGTCCGTAGGTTCCAGACCTCAGCAACCATTTTGTTGAAAGAGACATCCACTTTGGTGTGTGGATGGTTCATCCATAAATTTGACGGGGTAAAGAAGATGGGGCTTGCTCACCAACTTGTCTAATACCTATATCTTAGCCAAGGATGCCAAGATCCTACACTGAACTCTGCTTTATCTGAACTCTTTTTGAAGGATGGAGACTCATTCATTACTTCTTTTTGCGCATCGAATGGTAACATTCTGCTAAAAATTCAGAGAAATCCTCCAAAAAGAAAATAAAAAAATGTAATGCGTATCTCCCATTCTTATGCAGCTAAGGGTCACCAAGTATTGATCAGCTACCTAATTTTGCAGTTTCCAAATTCTCTTCTTTTTTTTATTAATTTTTTATTTTTTACACTTGTAGTATGCTTAAAATAATAAGCCATGAAAAGTACTAAAGGGTGGAGATAAAATGATAACCTTTACAAGAAGAGAACTGTAACCCAAGTACAATATAATATAATGACATAGGAGGCCCATGGATATACATAATTGATGCAAGAAGGACGCAACCAATTAATTGAAGGCATGATTCAGATGTTTCAATGCACTTGAATGTGAAATGTTTGGTTATACTACAGTTCATCTCCCTTAGCTCCTATGTTACAGAGTGAATGAATGACAGGAAATCTTACATTGTAGGAGATCAATAGGCTTTTCTTGCTTGTAATGGACATTCTGCCTTGCTGTGGGCGATAATGTGCTCGTAAAGATCCCTTATCTTCAAACCTACTATGGTTTGGAAGAGACCTGTCCCATTGTTACTGCCTGGGAAGTTGGAATGTTTCAACATTTGCTGAGTAACTTCACCATAGAACTTTGTAGATAGGTTGCTCAGATGGCTCTCCATATAAATCAGTTCATCTAGTCTATCAAACTGCCCATCCATCTCCAAAACAGATACCTAATAAGGAAATCAACAAAAAATGCATCAGTCAGCTAATGCATGATATTTTCTATTTTTCATTAAAAATGTTCTTCACATATTTTTATAAGGATCTGGTAAATACTTCATGAGTTTTACCTAAAATTGCACCTTTTGGGTATGGATAGGATGTATCGGATATGAACATCCTTTTCATATGTGACACAGATACACCATGGATTTGATAAATCCAAGTTGCATAGATGGAAATGCTGCCTATAACCAAGTTGTTGTCACTTTTTATTGTTGGGCATATGTCTTGTATTCTGGTTTAGCAGGATGAGTCCACTGGGTTACCCAGGGACTGGTTTAAGGTCAAGGGTATTTTGGTAATTGTACCGGGGCTTTCTTGGTGGCTAAAAAAGCGGAGACTATATATGTGTGTAGTCTGTAACCTTAGATCTTGCGTGTTGAAGAGAGGTTGGAGCTCTCTTGCCCGTGGTGTTCCCATACCACGTAGGTGAGACGATGTGAGAGAACGAGAGTCTCTGTGTACTTTACATGTGATAGTAAGACGATTGTCTTTGTGCCTGTGAATGTAGCTCTGTTTGGGTGAACCACGTAAATCTCGTGTCTCTTCTTGTGTGTGGCTTGTTCTTGTTGATCTTGTGATTGATGGATGTGCACAACGGGTGACGTCAGAAAATTACAACATTTTTTTTCCATACTCCCAGTCCATTCCAGACTCTTTTGAGTCCAAGTTATGATTAGGAAACATCTTGTACAAATGACCACTCACATTTCAAACTCAGAATTTTGCAGAGAATAACACTTGAATCAACTAAAGCAGTAAAGAGTGAGTTTCTGTATGCTATTATCTAACCATATACTGAAATCACATGACCAACACAATTTACAAATTCCTAGTTGAGTGGTGTTGGCACCTTTACACACATGGCCAGGGATCAGCTCTTGGTCCTCAAGTGAAAATATCACTCTTAGACCAGTTGCGCAGCACAGGATGAAATTTAGTTTTGAAAAGTTTGAAACCTTTACCTCGTGGGAGAAGTAAGTGTCTGGTCCATAAAAGAATTTGATGCCAGGGTAGGAGCAAGTGAGCTTCCTCCCACAGGGTATCCATGTTAGTGTGGAGCCTTCATCGAACAGGTAAACAGGGCTGATATACTTCACCCCTTCTTTCATCACCAACCGCACTCTCAACACCTTCCCTTCATTGTCATCAGGAATCAGTTCTGTTGGCAGAACTTCTATCACTGCATCGGCATATTGCTTCTGTGGGTCTTCATGGAAGAATAAGGTATATTACTATACTGCAGACTTCATAGTATACAGATAAAGATGAAGAATCAATAAATATAAATAACATACTCTTGTATATCATATATAATTTTCTTGGGATTTACTTATTTCAGAGGTTCAAATCTGTTCTTTTATTTCACAACAAAGTTGATTGAATTCATAATGAACATAATCCAAATAGAGGAAACTACTTATTATATTTTTAGAGGAACAGATAAATACCCTTCCCAACATCTGGTGTCTTCTTATCCTAACTTCCATGAGGCACATACATTTAACCATGTTTTCCACCAAAATATTCATACAAAAATTGTAAATTGGGTACTTCTTCTAAAGGGTAAGTGCATATAGTTCAGTGATTTCAGAAAACAATAAAACAAACTAAAGCCTCTTCAATCAAAAGATAAGACTAAAGGTGAAGAAATATACCAATGTAAGCATCAAAGTCTGGTTTGCGAGCTTCAATACTAGCTTTAATACTTTCAAGACTGTGGCCCCGTTCTGCCACATCTCTCTGCAAGCAACTCTAACAAGTCAGGTAAAAGAACACGGAAGGGTTTTGTGGTGTAAAGCTATTGCAATTGGTTCAAATATTTTCATGACCAGATTATCATTGACCCCATTCTTTGTCTGGGCAATGCAAAAAACTGAAAAAAAATTAGATTGGTTCTTTTTCCTTACTCTTTTACACGCAAACCAAAATTGGCAAATCAGTATCACTGATCAGTGTTGATAAAGATTTGGGATGGAAGTGGAAACTAGTGTTTTTTAGAGGGAAATGGAAATATGAATTAGTGACCTCTTATATGTTTCCGGTTACAACATGAATGGCACATACCCATTTAGTGGCGCATTTGCAAATTAGTGTACATCCGAAGACAAAAATCACGACTGGATGCCTGTTTACTGACCTGAATTTTCCACTTGAACTTGACTTCATTGCTTATGTCCAAATAGATGCTGAAGTCCAGGAGTTCCCTCACACGAGGATCAAACCTGATAGTCACAAAAGTATTATCTACTATAATCAACTGATCAATTGTTTCAAAATAACTTCGCATTGTTTCAAAATGCATTAACTACCTACCAAAACGATGGAAAGATGCCTTTTTCATGGAGCACTTCCCCTTGATCCTAAGCAGCTAATGGTATCACAATTGCTCTGATAAATGTGATTAACTAACCATTCTCACCTGATGGTGAGGATCACCTAATAGAGAGAGATCGGGGCATGGCCCATTCTACTGTTTAGCCAGTAGGATCAATGTTTTATTTATCATAATGATCTGGACCTACTATCCACATGATATTATTTGCTTTGGCTTATAGGGTTTCAACAAAATCTTGTCACATGGTTTTGAAAGGCCTGATATGGTTAAAGCCAATGCTGCACTTATATATCTAGGATGAAGACTTGCATGTTTTTGATATAGGACTTTTGCAACTGCTGCGTACCCACTCCTTTTAGCATTTCCCCTGCTGTCTCGCTTTAGGTGGACGTGCTCACAGGATCCAATGCCCTTCTAAGGGGGGGCCACAGGCGTGACATAAATCATAATACATCATAGCTACCTCTGCTGAAACAATTCATAAATATAAACAACCTAAAAATAGATGACACATAGACCTGTTTTTGACAGATACACCACTTTTTTCTGCTTTTGATCGAAGTAAATAGTAGCACTGGGAAGCTATTCTTAAAACAGAGGATTTATTAGAGAGGATGCTACTTTAATCTTAGGAAATTGATGATTCCCTCAACGTCTCCACCCACATCTTCACTTCTTCAATGCCCCTGGGATGGAAGCAACTTCTCCAGTCCATGAAATTCTAGGAATTCAGTTTTGAATCAAATGAACGGCCCATTGCTACCCAAAATTAATAGTAATTCTTCCATCAACAACAGAATGTGTCTGGAGGAACCCAAAAAGTACATGGAACGGACCTTGTCTTCTATAGAGCCCGTGGATGTCCCACAAACTTTTTTTTTTTTTAAATATCCACAGGCTTCATAGAAAATAATTAAAAAAAATCTAATTATTACTATAGATTATGAGAACTAAATAAAGAAATCAGAAAATAGGGGAAATGGTAATTGAAAACTCACATTGGATGGAGCCCTTCAATGACCAGAATCTTGGGAGGCTGAATAAGCTCAGGAGGGTCCAGCAGACCAGTGACATGATTGTATATTGGCTTCAGTACTGCAAGCCCATCCTTGAGAGCCTTCACCTGCTCATACATGAGATCAAAGTTATTGGCTCTTGGGTCTAGTGCAGTCACACCCTTCTCCTTTCTCCCTGTCCTATCAAGGGAGTGATAATCATCCAAGCAAATTACAGTAGTTGTATCACTGATCAAGGTGTTGGAGTCTGGATTCCCACCCTTTGGTGGCTCTGCTGCCCCACCAAAAACGCTAGTCAGCCTTTTCATGAAAGTGCTCTTCCCGCATCCAGAATCAGCTGCCAGCCCAATCACAATTGGCTTTGCATCTCCAGCTGCACATGATATCTCACTGAATTTGCTGTTCCTAGTGATTTTGTTGCTGTGGGTGTAGAAGAAAACTTGCCTCTGGTGAAAACCCATGTGTGTTTTTTTTGGGGTGGAAACAGAGCAGGTTGAGTGCAGTGCATGGGCACTGTAAACTGTGCAAATTGCCATTTTTTTTTGTAGGTTTTCAGATTTCTGTTCAAATATGTGAAGAAGGTTCTCCTTCTCTAATTCATCAGAGAGAGGAAATGAAGCAGGGATTTCTGTTTTGATTTGACAGCAAGAAGCAGGAAAAGGTGATGTGGATGACAGTATCTTTGGAAATGTTTCATGTTATTTGGAATTTAGAGGAATGAGTTTGTTGTCCTGATGATTGAATGATTGATATGTGGGTGTGTGCCACTTGAATGTACTATGGAGGAACAATGGGCGCTTCTCAGAAATTTCAGCCTGAGAGCCCATCTTTTGGCAATCCAACCATAAAGAAGATAGTTTGGGGTTGGACCACCACTACTAAGTGGGATTGGTAACTGTTGGCAAATGGCAATCCAACTGTTGAGCATTAGGAAATTTTTATGCTTTAGAGTCCCCTAATCTAGAGTGGGGCCATATGATCAATGGTCTGGATCATATATGCATGAATTGAAGCAAGCATCTTAACAAAGTGCACGGCAATTATGTTTACTGAGGCTGGAGATCATGGATTCCACTATTCCAGTAGCCAGTCGCAGGCTCGCAGCCTGTTGTTTCCACCGACGAGGTGTGGAAGGATTGTGTTCGTTTGTTTGTTTGTATTGAATTTGACCTTGTTGACGTGGAAAGACAGAAGACGTGGTGGCAACAAACCTTGGGCGCCCCCAAGGTCTAACCAATTTGGATCGTGGACTCAGATGGTCCATTGATTGGGCATGGTCAGAAGAAAGGTGCCAGTTGAGCCAGAAGGGTGCTTGCTTTTGGGACCAATCCAAACCCAATTCAACTTGGCAGGAACCAGTGTTCAACCCAACCCAATCTAAACATGATTGGAATTTCAAATTGGGTTTTCAAATTTATGGACCTACTGCTTTCGTGAACATGGAGAAGTGCACAATGAGTAGGGGGGAAAAGATATTAACCGAAAACAAAATACAAATTTTCATTTAATTCATCTTTGCAGTGAATTTGTTTGTCCAGTGAGAGATGCAAGTTGAGCTAGAAGGGTTACGTTTGAGGTCATCCAGACCCAATTAAACTTGACTTGAACTAGAATTCGACCCGACCCAATCTGAATATGATTCAAATTTCAAACTGGGTATTAAAATTCAGGACCTATTGGAATGTATGTCCATGGAGAAATGCACAATGAAAAGATGATGTAGTTAAAGATATGTCAGATTTTTTTTCTCTTTAGACTTAAGTGTTGATGAATATGTCGAACATAGAATATGAGTGAGATGGTTGAAGTAGACACTTAGATAACTAGAGTACTTTGTGATCAATGCATACTAGCAAGAGGAAGAAATTTACAAGACAACAATTACACCAGCTATAACCTACGTAGTAGAATTTTAGCCAATTAAAATGAAACACATATACAAAATGAGTGTATTAGAGATGATAATGTTGAGATAGATGGACATTGAGCTCGTGGCACCTTGGAAGGTGCTCACTATTGCAGCTTTGAGATTGTAGGTTTAAATCATATCATCTATAACTTTTAAAAAAAAAAATGGAAAAGCAATTGAGATAAATGCTTGGTAAATGAGGATCAATAAAATTAGAATTGAGTGCATCTGGGAATATTAGGAGTAGCATCAATAGATGATGAATTAAAAGAGGTATGTTTGCGATGGTTTGGACATGTATTATGCACGTAAACTACAATGCTAGCAAAAAAAAAAGAATTATTTTATGCAAGTTGATGGCAGGTCAATATCAATGGCTATGCTGAAGAGGATATGAATGAAAATACAAACGTCAAGTTTAAAAATGTGCAACCAATTTAAAGGTTTGACCAATAGTACATTAAATAGAGATATGGAATTTATGCAACAAATCCAATGCAGTTGGAACAAGACTTTCATTATAATGAGTACTTGAAAGGGAGAAACTTGGGGTTGGCCGCTACCATAATCATATCATAAATGGAGTCAGACATCAACAGAATGCAATTCTTTCCGGTGCTTTTTTCGGTTGGTAATGCTTGCGATTACCAACAAATGAATAAAAAACTTGGCTGTTATTTCCTTCATTGGAAAGGGGTGAAGATCGATGATATAATTTCAAGATATATTGTGGGCGCTCTCTCCCCTCGCGTGGGCCCTCTCATGAGTTTCGGCTCCCTTGGGTGGTTACCCCAATTTATATTTTTTTTATTATCTGATATTATTAGGAATCAGGACAATATTATTTTACTTCTAAAACAATGTCAAAAGTAAAAAAATGTCACAATAGAATCATGAGTTACTTAGTTAAGATGGAATAGTTGGATATATGAAAAAAAATCTTTAAAAATATTTATTTTATAATTCTCACCCTTAATATTTTTAATATTTATTGTTCAAAAATTTTTCTTGATATTATGCCGACAGATACACACCCCCACCCAGGCTACTAGTTTGCAAATCCCCAAGGCTTCCCGAAGGCTATAATTTATTGAGAACACATTTTATGGCATCGAAAATTGAGGTAAAGGTTAAAAACTCAAATTAGAAAACAAACCGGGGCTACTGATAAGACCAGCAGCAGTTCAAATAAAGTTAGGCAAAACAAACGATTAGATTAGTAATGCCCCAAAATGATGAAAATAGTGGGAGCACCATAAAGGGAACCACAAGACTTATCAATGTAAATATCGGTCTGCTCACCTAATAATGACGTAATTATGATAGGAGCATCAAATCAACTTAAAAAACACAACTTAAAACTGCATTAATTGAATGTAATCTTCTAAACTTAGAGAAACCCATTTGAAATTATTTGAGTAGCAAAAAAAGGTTTGGTTATGCAGGTTGATGGCCCACCAAGCACCAAAGGAAAGGAGTAGACTGAAGAGAAAATATAGGTAATAAAAATAGATTGAAAAAGTGCAACTTAAAGATTTAACTCGGAATAAATTGAAATGGAGAAACAAAATTTATGTAGCCCACCCTTAGTTGGGACAAGGCTTTGATAATAATAATAATGATGCGATGAGTGCCATCTTTACTAGGAAGATTGAACATAAAGGAAGCTTGAATATAAATCGGAAGATGTAGAAAAGTTACAACAGTTGTTTTTTTTTTCTTTCAAGGTAAATAGAAAAGTTACAAGTTAAATTATTTTAGGCCAACCTCAAGATGAGTGCTTGGACAAAATATTGATAATGGTGTTTACATGTTTATGATGAAATTAGGAACAGTTGATGGAAAGGATCTATTTAAAAGTTATTAAGAGAAAATCAGGTAAAATTTTAGATGTTTTATTTACAAAAGCCTTCTTTCTGTAATGGTCCAAAACATAAAGAAAGCTTTCAAATTTGAGAATTTACAGTATAACCACTAGAATCCAACAAGAGTTACTAAGAAAACATTTTTATCAACCATCAGTTAATCAAGTCAAAATTAACATTATTTTTTCTACCCAAAAAAAAAAAAAGAACAAGAAATCCACCCCTTTTCGTTTTAAGAGGAGTCGTTCCTTAAATCCAGACACATTTAAATTAAATTAGAGGCAATAACATGAGAAGTTCATTAAATCCGGGTCAATTGAATCAGGATTGATGCTCTCTAGATAGGATGAATCAGGTTTGCTCTAAAGAAGGTTTTATCCTTCCCCAGATCCAACAACCAGGTAATAGAAGCCTCCTTACCGTCCATTCCAATGGGCAGATGTTTGTCTAATAGATGATGGACAGATATGATGGAAGAAGACTCAAATATCGACAAATTGAATAATTAGACCTGCTTAACTTTTCTGAATGTTGGCCACCCCATATTCTCAACGGTAATATGGATGATCAATACTAGCAGAGGTTTTACTTAAACAAATGGATGACCCCTCCGCTGGAGGCCATGTATACGGCCATGTATGTATCTCCGAAAGAATAGTTCTTGCTCGTTAGAATCAGGTAACCCCTAAGTTGGAGGCCAAAGGTCTGAAGGCTGAGCTCGCGAATGATACCTTAGGTCATAAAATAAAAAAAATAAATTAAAAAAAACATGGATGACCATTCTAAAGGGTAAAATAGGAATTCCACAAAATGGACAAACAACAGCCTCAATGTATTAACTATTAATTTAATTGCAAGCAAACAGAATAGTTATTATTATATAATATAAAAGGGTAGTTAAGCGTTCCCAAACAAATGCCTAGTTTTTAAAGCTAGAACAACCACTTTCAAGAAATGCCAGTACCTTTACCAAAAAACAGAAATGGCAGTACCAAACTACGCTTCCAACCTTCAATCTTGTCTCTGAATGTATGTACATGATAGTCACTATAGGATCTACCCTAGAACAGCACCTTCAAGTAAATGAAGCCTTATTCATCATGGAAAAAAGAACAGAAGCACTCTTCACTAACTCCATTCCATTGGTTCTCTTTGCCCTATCAGGGCATTACCAACTCAAATCACAACCACAAAAGAGAATAAAACAAGGATAAACGGTGAATATCTGAAACTTCCGACTGAAAATGACCAAAGAACCTCTAGTGACGGGGATAATGAAAGGTATGATTGGAAGATGATAGATCACAACATCAGACCTCAATTCTTGGCACCTCTGAAATACATGTAAACTTTCTGCAGGAGAAAAAAGTACACTATTACTAAACATTATATATATATATATATTTATAACAAAAACATTTTATATAATGGTTATTTAAATCACAGAAAAAACAGTCCACTATATATTATTGGGTCATAATGCAAAGAACCAGATTAAAAAAAAAAAGCAACAGATTCCATTGGCCCTATATAATTCAGTTCAAGATGGCATTTATAAACATCATGACAGTCACAAATAGGAAAGAAAAAGAAAGACAAAGCCTCACAAAGATCAATCTTAAAAGATTAAAAAATCTAGAAGTGAAGCAGTGAAGCATTATAGATTATGACATACGTAGAGAGGTGTCCCTGGTACTAACCTGAAATACCCACAAGCTTATAAGTGTTTCCAAACAAAATAAACCAAACCCAACCAAGTAGAAAATCTGCAAGAAAAGAAATGGCATAACTAAGATTTTAAAGAGAAAACAAATCAACAGAGATATTACAGTAATTAAAGAAAGAAATACTATGATACAATTCCATTAATTTCCTGATGGTCCCTTTGGATCCTATGAACTGAACTTGAGCTTGAATGGCCTCAGAGAACATTTGGTAACAGATGAGGAATCCATAGAGGATTCCTCACTGCCAGTGGAATAAGGATTCTTAATAGAGAATTTGTATAGTTGAGGATTTCATAGTGATATGAGTAAATGTCGATGCATGTAGGTGAGAAAATGTTATTTAAGTGCATAAATCTGCAAGAGTGGGGATTTTCAAACCCAATTGTTGGGGGGGGGGGGGGTTTGGATTCGACCTAAAAATCCTAAAACATGAGGATTTTCGTCGGTCCAAATCCTTTCCTCGAGGATTTGGTTGCCAAACATGACCTCAATTTATAAAGGACTACTCCAGTGTTTTCAAGGTGCCCTTAGTTTCCTATTTTATTTAAGATTGCCTCAGGGATTTATAATTGACAAATGTGGGTTTTCCATGGCTTCGTGGAAAGTGAAAATCTTTTCCTCGAGAATTTGGTTGCAAAACCAAACCTCAGTTTATGAATGACTACTCCAGGTTTTTAAGGTGCTGTTAGTTTCCTATTTTCTTTAAGTCAGCATCAAATGTGAGGCAAACCCATTGCGAAGATTTTGGGTTGAAAGTGCAACAGCATGTAAATCAATGCTCCGCCTCCAAGCCCAGTAACCAAGAATCTAAGGAAAAGGAACGATCCACGAAGGAAAATTTTGATTAAACTCTAAACTACTTTAATCTTCTGCAATACTCATAAAAATAGGACAAGAAACCCCTAGAGTCTAAGATTCCTAATCAAACTAGAAAATTAAATAATAATTATACAAAGAAACAAAAAAAGTTATAGAAATTAGAAAGCTAATCCTAACTGCAACTCATTAATAAAATAAGAAACAACAACCTTTTAGACTTCTTGGGTCCCACTTGTGGGCCACCAGCCAAGTTGGTACGGTTCATTGGCTTTGCATCAAATGTAGCCTTAATTTCCTATTAGATGCAGCCTCGGATTCATCAATGAAGGTAGTCCAAATTTCCTAGAAGGTTTTGGCCATGAAGAAATTAATAATTATGGAACAAGCTCCAAAAGAGGCATGGCCGAATCTTCAAGGGATTCAACTCAAGAGCATTCTCAAACAAGAGCAAAACCTCAATTATAGGGAAACCATAAAACAATTTTGTTAAATAATCAAGATCTGTCTCTCACTCTCTCCTATGGAGGGACAACATATTTATAGGAAGGGTTGGGCATCCCCTTTCTTGGTGGTACTCTACTTTCCTAAACAATAAGTAAACTAAAACATTAAAATTGCTTAACAACCCAAATTAAATAGAACTCCTAGGTAATTAAATATTCTAATTAAAAGGATGTTTGTTGGGCCGATGGACTGGGTATAATGAATTGGCCGACCCATGGTCTGGCTGCATCACTATTTTCCTTCAAATTGGGTCTTCAAAGGATTAAGCATAATGCATGATACATTTAGAACCAGGTTATCCATGGAAAAGGTACAAAAGGAACAATAATAGAGAGGAGAGAATGAACAGTCAAACATGAACTTGATCCCTTAAAGTGGCTTCAAAATCAACTAATCTACTTCTGGAAGTACATTAATTAAATAGAAACATTTTGGAATGATAGATTATAATGATAAACAAATAAACACTTTAAAAAAAATATATTGCCAAAAGATTTTGAATGCCGAAAATGAAAGCACTGCACAACTTACCCCCACAAATACGTGATCTGAGAAGACATCAATTGCCGCAAGAATCCCCCTGGAAGAAGGTATTCTCACATCAGTTTCACATGATTTTAAATGTAGTTAATGATTGTGGGACCCAAAAACTAACAATGGATACAGAAAAAGATGGTATGCAGACACAAGATCATTCTGTCAAGAAACATCAAAAGCACAAGCACGGTAAAAATAAGTCCAGATATAGCTTTAGGGGTGTAGTGACATCTCAAACCAAACAACACCATTACTGAAGAACTATGCAATATGCATTGCAAAATTGTTCCTTAAGAAGTTGCAATCTGTCAGAACAAACTCAAATAGTAGAGCAGTTATTGTGATTGAAAATTATATAGGTGACTCTCAAGAGGCTGCACTCAAGTCTTTCCTTCAATGGCGCAGCTGTCAACCCCCAGGAGGTGGCAGGTGGCAGGTCAGGTTCCAACCTGTGGAAAGTTGTTCTCATGCTCCTTTAGAAGTGCATTAAGGTGGGTGGGAGAAGGGGGAGAGGGAGAACAGACTGATCAGCATACGAAGAGAGTGTGAGAGGTTCCTAACAAGATTTTGGTTGAGTTTTGAAGATCAAAATGACTTGTTTCAGGGTCTAATGATACAGAGGCCAAGATAACAATTCACTGTGACATAAACAATGAATCTCCAAAACAAGACGTGCCCACCTAAGATCACTGAAACCAATTGAAAAAATTTAAAATAGAATGTGACTCCTTAAAATCTATAATTTCTAGAAGAAAAAATTCATTTTTCTAAATTTCTATATGCATTTTTCACATTTCTAGTAATTATGTGGGTTTTAGGTACAACTAAGTCTGGAGCAGTCAAGTCTGCCTGACTCAAGAGTGGCCAAGTTGCACCCTGAGTCCAAGTTCAAGAACCTTGATGCTCAAGAAATTTTAGGATTGAAATCCAGAAAACCCCACACATCTAACAAGCTTCCTTTTATTTAAAACCAAGAGAACGATGGATAATTACTTGAAGGCAGATAAGAAAACATGAGACCTTTAAACAAATCACCATATCGAGGTCTAAAAAATCGGTCCTGGCACCCAACTTGGTCATGACCTAGTCCAAGTCGAGTCGGCCAAGTCAAATGATTCGAGTTTGAGTTCCAAGCGACTCAACTCTGTATGGGCCAACGATTTTTTAAACCCTGCACCATATTAAGTTGCAGAAAATATTGGTCTCAACTCTCAACAATGGATACAATCTCCACAATGGCAGGTTATTCCCCTTCAATCAGCACTAAAGAAAAGTAAAACAGTTGGCATTTGTGGTCATTTGTATATACTATATAGTAACACCACAAAATGTTGGCCCTCTGATGAGAGCTATAATGCCGTATGCATAGGAACTAAGCTATGACAATAATTGACAATACTAGAGAAACAGAAACTGGTCTGAAATGGCGCTCTTTTGTGAGTCCGTGACAGAATAAAATGCTGATCCTCTGATGAGAGATATTATTTGGATGTGTAAGCATAAGGCCGTTTTGTTTGAAGGTATTCTGACAAGAATGGAAAATGTAGGGGATTTCTGATGCTGGTGTCAGATCATTCTCTATAGCATTTGGAATTCTCCATTTGAATGCTAGAATTATGAGAACCAACCTCCTCAAAAGTCACTTTTAGCCTTTGTAATTGTCAAAATTCCAACTTCCTGAATGTTGGACTGCACTTGAGCATTCAGGAAACCACTTAGGGTGCAGCATTTGGATAAGTCATAATTCTCCCTAGACAAAAATCCTCAAACTTCCTCTAAACAGAAATTATGCAGTCATTGCCTTGGGACTAAGGAAGGTAACTTACGTCAATGATTTTCCATGAAAGACAATAGGAGGAGCAATAGCAGCAAATATGCAGAAACCAATATGAAACTGCAACAAGAAAATGTCATTAAGAAAAAGAGTCAACAAATAATCCATGAGGATGCATAATCTGATGCGCTAAATCGAACATTACCAAATACAACAAGAAAAACCACCCAAAGTTCAGAGCACTATCCGTCCTGTAAATAAGAAACAGCAATTAGGTATCATCTCAAGAATTAATTCACTTGATTACTGATAAATGAAGGCAGTAGTGGAACACTATTTTCCCCCTTTTTTATTTAAACATGTGATTGATGCTTGTAGCAAAATTTAATGAGTTCACAAGTGTTATGCAATGGTTTGAGCCTCTGTTTAGCACAACTACTGAACTTTCAGCATCTAGAAATCAGAGACATTCGATCATGTTTATCCTGAATGATGCCACTAGTTCACTCAGACGATATCAAACAATATACCTACGGAATGCTGTTGCTTCTCCAAAACCAGGAATACCAACAACCTAAGCATAAGTTCTACCTAGAGTACGTACCCAAGGGTCTTTAGCCAGTACAAGAAAATGATTGTCCTAGGTCATAACAGTTCTTAATGATTCAATTACTTGTGTGCATGGAAGAAACAAGCTCCCAAAACCAGCAGCCTACCTCATAGCACGATACAGAGGTCTGTACCACAGCACATATGAAAGAGGACATCCAAGTAAAGCATAAATTGTTGCAAGGAAAAAGATTTTAACACCTGCCAGATGGTGAAGATTCTCAAAATTTATAATCGGAATAATGTCCCCTGAATAAAATTTACCAAAATAGATCACATCCATATTGTTAGGACTCAGGAGACCGAAGCTTACCTCCACCTTTAATCCAAAACACAGTGATGGCAACAACATTCCACACAAGGCAAAGTACAATGCCTACCAAAAAGCAAGACTACCATGATATAGTTAGTTTGCAAAAGTATCTACTGGAAAGAACTACGTTTACAACATTTCTCAAGCACAACCCAGCCATCTAAAAGGAGAACATGACATAAACGCAAACGTAATGATGGCCATATTCAATGAGACTTGAGGCCCCATTGCTATAGCTTAATTTGTCATGTAGCATTCGCAACATGAATCAAGCACAATTGAGCAACCATTAAAAACAAATTTTATAAAAACATATTCAAGAAATGATGGTCATATTTAATAGTGCTGGGGACCTCAAAGCAAATGCTTATAACAATCATGGTGCACACCGTAGCAAATGATAATGCAAATCTTTGTTGGCGGCTTGAGTTTCAAAAAGAAAAAGACAAGCATCCACTAATATTATCAGGTGAAAATGGTAAGCACATTTCAATCAAAGGCTTCCAAACGAAAGGCCAGAAAGTTTGACATTCCATACCTAGCCAACTTGCAAATGCTAGATACTGCAGCCGTTGAGCATGGACCGGTATTTCATTTGCAATATCGTGATGAATAATTGGAAAGAACGGAGGCCAGTTTTTGTCATTTCCAGGGAATCCAGCTGCATTTACAAGAATGAGAAGCACAAATTTCGGGTTTAAGAAAATATGGAGCTGCCACATGGGCCTACTCAACAACAAACTAACCTCTTGACACAGCATCTTCCCTCCGTTTTATGTCCTGCAAAAATAAACTAGGTGAAAAGAATGTGGCAAGGTCACAGAAAACGCTGGTTCCCCTAATCACAATTAAGCGCTTCCACAACTCGCAATGCCACGAAACGAAATGCCGCTTTAGCGAAACAAGAATTTAACTGAAAGAGTTTTAAAAGTTAACCTTTTCTCTTCTCTTCAAGTCTGCTTCCCAAGAGGCGAGTTCTTTCTCTTTTGTCCTGGGAGCCTGCATCAATCACATCACAAGCTCCATCCTATCAATACTCAATTCTAGCCACAAGCATGTTTCAGTAAGAATTGGATGATAGAATACGACATACATTCATTGTATCCAGTGGAATGTCAACAGTTGCATCATGCTGGTGGCTAAAACCCAGGGGCTCCGACGCCAGCGGAGGAAGGCGCAAGTCCGAACCAGGTCCCGCCGCCTTCGAACCAGATCCTGCTGCGTTCTGCAGACGACTGCATCAGTGACGCCGTGATGGAACAAACCAACACAGCTTAAAACAAATCTAAGAGCCACAGAATATTTTAGAGAGCGAGGAATTTGCCACATTTCCACAAACAGGTGGCATTCAACATTGGGCAAAGCAAGAAACTACGAGTTTCCGGGGAAGATCCAAAGGCTCCGATCTAGAAAGGGTAAGAACACATTTCTCAAAAAGAACACTCAGAGGATCAAACTAGAAACAAACAAAGAGTAGTGAAACAGAAATCCAGGAGTCTACTGTCTACAGATCAAGGAAACAAAATGAGAGAGAGAGAGAGAGAGAGATTAGAGAGCAGTTACCGAGAAGGGATTGACTGCAACTTCCTCTTCATCGAACGGATTGGGATCGTTGTATCGATGCATCTTTCTCTCCTTTCACGAGGAGAGAGAGAGAGAGAGAGAGAGAGAGAGAGAGAGAGAGAGAGAGTTTTTTTGGTGGGGGGGTTCGCAGCACCGACGAAAGAAGCGTGAAAAGAGTGTGTGCGTGGAGGGAGATGAGCAGTCACTTTACCAACTTGTTACGGCTCCTTGCCTAGTTTGTAAGCTTTTTTTAGCTTTGTTGCAACGCGCGATGGATGTGTGTTGTTTATATTTTTGTGAGATGGACATTTGATAACATGGGATACCTTTGAGTGAGCCACTTGTTCCTATCACACAGCATGTAATTCGGTGGGTTGAAATAGGTTCTCCTACCTTAGATGTGTGGTCCAGATTGTTCGGCCTACGTGAGCCGCGAAATCAGCTCCGTCCAATTTTAAACATCGTAATTCCGTCCAACTCAATATGATAATGTTTGTTTTGTGGCTCTATGTGCAACACGTTGCCTCATGTAGACTGTAGAGTTAACAAGGGTTTTGTCAACTCGATGAGACTTTTTAGGTTTTAGGTGGACACCCGTGCGGCTCCTGCCCTAGCATATTTAACATCACGTTGGATTAATGGGGGATTGAAATTTTAAATCTAAGATTAAGACTTAGATATTATTGATATGAGATTTGAAAAAAGTTTTATGGTGCTCCTGACCGAAACACTCCACTTTTGCTCCCGTGGATTCACCCTTGTTGGCTCACAGGAGCACTCGATCTTGTGTTGTATTAAGGAATTACTTATGTGTATTAGGAGATATAAAGTTTAATAGTGTTTTAATTATAAGATTTTATGATATTCAATCTAAGCAGTGAGTAAAGATTTAATAAACCTTGTGATGACAAGAGTGTTAAACGAACTGCTTTGACCAGAGGTGGGCCCAAATGAAGTTCCCTCGGTTTGTATGCAAAATTCTCCCCTCACAGGAGAAATTATTCCTTTACTGGAATGTCGCCTTTACCGAGTAAGTGCTGGCCCACTGGACGACCTTTGTCCTGAGTCACACTACTTACATGTAGTATCCTATGAGATTCTACAGGGGGATTCGCTCACGCTTGCTTTCAATGATCTAACTCCATGTGGAGGACCCCAGGGATTGACAATTAAGACCCATCAGAATAATGTAATCTCTGTAGTCGTATATCTTCTAACTTTAACTTCATTTAGAGTCTTTGAAAAAAGAAAAGTTTGAATTGGAGTGGCCCCAACAATATGATTAAGCAAATGTTGTAATGGTGATAAATTGCACATGGGCAACTACAGTGTCATGCAGCACCCATCAACTTCAGTGTCATGTCAGCACCCAAAATATTTTCAATCGTGTATGGTCTCATTGTAGAACCCATTCGTGTGAAAGTGAAATATGAGGATATGTCGTTGGAGGCCTTATTTGAAATTTTTATTTAATTCAATTTTTAGCAAGTATGGCCACTAAACTCTAACAATCTAAGATTCGAGGAAAACTTTTGTTGGTCATGTTGTTAGCCGCGCCTTATATTGGTCTACACTATATTTGTTAATTTTGTTTTGGACCTAATTTTTGTCAGGCTTCCAATATAGAATGTTTTGGCTAATTCAAAATTTCAATGAAATGTTCGGAGAAATAAATAAAATCAAAACATATTGTTAGAAAAATAAAATATGAAATATAATTTATTCATTTAATTCATTACAATAAAACAATATCATAAGATACGAGTATAACATTTAGGCACATTTCTTACCACAATCAATTTTAAATAAAATTTCATATCATAATGTTAAGAGTAAATAACCCTTAATATTGAAGTTTCAACACATTTTTTACAATATTTTGGCAATTTAAAAAAATCAGCAATTTCAATTAGTTTTGGTTAACTGAAAGTCAAATAAAAAAATTATAATATGCATTTCATTTTTTTATGATCAAAATAATAAATTTCAGTGGAAACGAAATGTAATTGATAACTAAGGTTCAAATGGACTAAGGGTGTGTTTGGATGCGGGGTAGAGTAAAATAAAGTAAAGTAAACCCAAAAATCAAAAGAGAATAATATATGATGGGATTATGATGATTTTTTATTTTTAGTTGTTTGATATGGAATCTTTTTTACTTTTTGTATAAAAAGTAGAGACGTTTTTGTAATTTAGTGATAGCTTTTTTACTTTTTTTGAAAAATAAAAAGGTAATTTTGAATTTTTAAAAAACAGGGAGGTAATTTTAATTTTAAAATTTTAATTTTACTCTACTGTAATCAACCTCACATCCAAATACTCCCTAAGTTTAGCTTTAATGTCATCTATCCATCGAACAACACACAAGAAGTGAGAATATACACAACAATCCACGTATTTGTTAATAGCCCATTAAAAGTGCCTTTTGATTTTTCATATGGAAAAATTTAAATACATTTCGTAATGCCGCTCGTATTAAATTCTTGGGCCATTCGTACAATATTGCATTTTTATTAGGGAAATTTCATTAAGACCTTAAGTTTTTACCTTATTTCAAAAAAGGACATAAGTTTCAAAAAATTTTAAATTAGTCCCTAAGTTTTCCAATAAGTTTTCATTAAAGGACACTCATCGATTTAAAGTGATATAATAGAAAACAGAAGAGCAGAGGGAAGAAGAGAGAGAGCTCTTATTAATGAGATGCGTGTGTACATAATAATGGGAGATGAGAGTCTTATTTATAGAGTAAGACTGCTTTCTCTCCAAGCAACCTAATATAGTATGATTCTAACCCTAAATGATCTCATCATTTCATGTGGGTCCCAATGTGCGCATTCACCAATAATAATACATCTCAAAACACTCCCCCTTGGATGACCACCATTCAATGATAGTTGCCTCATTAAAACCTTGCAAAGAAAAAATCCAGTGGGATAAAAACCAAAGCGAAAGAAAAAGAGTACAACGTTCTACAGGATCATTGACTTAGTGTTGGACGTGCATAATGCTGCCTCGTTAAAACCTTAACTAGGAAAACCCAATGGGATAAAACCTAGAAAAGGAAAAAGAATACAGCGCACAGATGTCTTGAGTAGCATACGTCAATATGCCTCCTCCTGATTAACTACTCCCCCTGATGATATCAACCTTGTACATAATTAAGCATGTCAATCTTGTATATAAGTTTATAGAATACTGATTTTGGCAAAAACTTCGTAAACTGATCAGCCAGGTAGTTGTTTTAACGAACTTGCATGACTTTAATCTTGCTATTCTTCTGAAAACTCATGAGTGAAGAAGAACTTTGGTGTAATATGCTTCGTCTTGTCATCTTTAATGTATCATTTTTTAATCTGTTGAATACATGCCCCATTGTCTTCGTAAATAATGCTTGGGGTACCTGTACTAAGAGGCAATTGACAAGAAATACGAATATACTGAGTTAAAGATTTTAGCTATATATATTCCCCACTGGCTTCATAGAGGGCTAAAATCTCAGCATGGTTAGAATAAGTAACTACCAAAGTCTATTTAGTTAAATACCAAAAAAAAAAAAAATGATGACATTGCCATTAAGAAACATACAACATGTATATAGTAAGTATATGAAATATCCCTTTAGAACTTTTGTCAATCTGCAAGCTGAGGCAAAATTTTCCTGTAAATAGTCAATAGTTTTTTCGAGCTCTTCTGGAGTCCCGATTAGATTTATGAACTTCTATTATTATAAATCTATTTAAGGATTTTATAAAGATACACAGGCAAATGAGATTGTTTTCATATTCTTCCTTATATAAACATTCACTAAGATGATTGTACCATATTCTTCTGGAATGTTTCAGGCTGTACAATGAACGTCTTACTTACATTGAGTATGTATTTTTACTTTGCTTCAGGCAAAGCAAATCCTTCTGGGATTTTCATATATATGTCTGTGTATATTTTCAACCCCAAGTTTCTGCAGGAAACTTTGTATCACAAGTATTACCTTCTATCTAGTAATTTTATTCATTTTCCTTACAAACACCCATTTGTAACATATAGGGTTAACAACTTTTGGGGTTTGTATTATGGTCCAGATATACCACGTCTATTGAGAGACTGTAATTTCTTAATGGCATTTCTCTATTTTGGCCAATCTATTCTTTTTCGACATTCATTTATAGAACGTGGTTCCGTATCCCAATCATCATTTTCATTTTTCCTTGATATTTGAGTAGCTACCGCATATGTAAATGCGTTATCGATGATAATTTCATTTTTATCCCATCTCTCTCTTGAATAATTATAAAGTATAGAGATCTCTTTATTTATTGGGTACCCATTGCCTCTTCGGGGACTTCCGGAATCTCTTTTGAGACTCGTGTCTTTTCCAGTACATCAACTTCTTTAAGAATTTTAGAGATAGTGGATTTTGTCATAAACTCTTCGGGAGTATGCCTCTTCGAAGTATGATTAGGATATGATTACTCATTTTTCCTCTTCTGGGGAGCTGAGTCCTTGAAACCTATAAATCTACCACGCTTCTGGCGTATACAGATTCATTTGTTGCCATGTTTGAAATTTTGTTCTACAGGGACACTAATTCGTGCTATCTTACAAGGATACTAATTCGTGCTTGTGTGTTCATAACCGGTACATGTGATCAAGGCACTTTTGCTGCATCATTAAAAGCATCAGGGAATTCGTTTGTAATGAAGTGCATAATTCTCCGTACTTCATTCTCACATTGTGAAGTATATAGATCTAGATGAGACAGAGTGGAAGTATTCCACGCTAATTCTCGCCGTTCTTCGAGAATAAATTGTTCTACAGGAACAAGGCGTTCTTCAGGAACTCTTTTGTCTCCCCTTAACGGCTGGAAGGCTGTCTCATCAAGATGACAATCAGTAAAACGAGTAGTTAATATATCTCCTATCGTTGGGTCTAGATATCTAATAATTGGGGTAAAGTATAACCAACATAGAGTCTATGTTGTCGGTTCATGCAGGTCACGAACCTATGATATCAAGCATTATAAATTTAATAACATGCTCGAGGAGGTGTATCATAGGTGTAATAATTTGTGCTAATAAGCAAGGTTTGATGGGTTCACAAATATCACATTATATCATTTGCGGAAATGATGGTCAATATATGGTACTCTAAGGAGTATTTAACAGAATTATCAATAATTATCTTTAGCATAGTACACATAGGATGACCTAACCTATCATGCCAAAGCATTAAAGCCTTAAGGTCACTAAATCTATGGCTTAGTGTAAGCTTTTGGCATGACTTTGTCGTTTTGCTCATAATCGAATGTGATTTGATTTTTGAAGATTGTCATGTAATATAGCCCTAAGATCTAAGGAGAATGCACTTAGCTTTTCTAGTATCAATTTCTGACTGTCAATACTAGTAATGATGTACAAATATTTTGTGTTATCTTTACTTATAGTGTCTATATGTGGTACCCAATCATCCTGATGTATTTGAATTTAAGCAAAGTTCTTCAAGAACCACCAAAAAAAGTAATATTAATGCATCCTTAATGCATATGTAGGTACCATTTGGTAACATTATGTGAACTATTCCGGAGCATTCAAGTATTTGTACAAATCCAGTTATGATCGATGCCGTGTACGAATTAAACACTAACTCTGAGAAAAACTTCTATTTTTTTTCAATATAGTGTATTTTGTTGCATTGTCTACCAAATAGATATTATTCTCAGTTTCATGCAATCCATGATCCATACAGCAACTAATAATAAACTTACATAATTAGTCAATTACATCACAAAAATAAAACTTGAGAACAGTTAAACAATTTACCATTCAAAGCAAATATAATATGCAAACACAAGATACGGGGGGATAAAAGAATAAGTTTAACATCAAACAAAATATCGAAAATTGAACTCAATATTCAAATTCATATCCACCAGGGATATCTTATGTCCAACTTTGATAGCATCACCAAGCCTTTTAGAATGTGTAAAGATCGATTTACCAATAACAATCAAACAAAAAATAGAACTTCGGATTGTCAATATCCAATGACAAAGTATAATGAAGAATTTGACCAATTAGAAAGTTAGAACTTCAGGTTCTTAACTGACAAATCAGAACTTCTAATTCTGTTAACACTTCAGGCTAGAGATAGAATTTCAGGTTCTCAGAACTGCTTATTTTATCAAAGCTTCAGGTTTGAATCACAACTTCTTGTTCTATCAAAACTTTAGGTTTAATTTCATGCCCTTTGTATCGATCTACACTACTTTGAATCAAAACTCTAAGTTTGATTATGAATATAAATCTTCAGGTTGAGATTCTAAATCTTAGAACTTCTGGTTCTAGATAATTTATGGATCTTCGGGTCCAAGTTATTCAGTTGATATAGAACTTCAGGGTCTATCAAGACTTCAGGCTTGATATTATGGCCTATTGGTTTTATTCCTGAATCTAAAATCAAACTTCAGGTTTGAGTAGGAATATGAATCTTTGAGTACATATTGTGGATCTGAAAACTTCTGCTTTTAGAGTAAAATAACTAACGGATCTTCTAGTCCGAATTCAAAAGAACTTCTGGTTCATAGACTAAAATAGTTTACGGAACTTCAAGTCCGAATTATTGATTCAATATAGAACTTCTAGTTCTAAATATCGTATGGAACTTCGGGCTCCAATTACTTGTATAGAACTTCTGGTTCTATTTATGATCAATGATTTTTAATTTTATCATGATCTCTCTTCGATAAGATATAATAAATTATTCATCACTTGAAATAAAATTATAAATGCTTGCAAATCGAAAAAGAAATAATAATAAATGCAGGTATATGATTATCAAACTAATAAAATAAGGAGAAACTACTTAACCTTTAAATTGTCTTTCTTTTGGTGCCAATGTGTAGATCTGCTCGCGAGCTTTCTGTAAGAGCAAACGGATCTCCGATAGGACATCGGATGATCAAGATATCATAGAAACAAATTTCTACAATCGATCCCAATCAAACTGCCTTTGACATAAGGATGCTGATAAGGTGCTGACATCAACCTGCTGAAGTCATCTAGCTGACATCAGCACTGCTCTGCTGCGTGGGTTGGGCTTCTGTACAGGTCAGGCTGTCTTGACCTGAATGTGAAACCAACATATACCATCCAATCTGTTGACTAGGGACCACGAAATCGTGCAGCAGGATACCCATTTGGAAGATTGGCAAAGAGAATGGCACCCAAGATCTGGTTCTTGGAATGCACCAGCTCACTGCGGCCACGACCATAACATGGAACCATGACAGCAAAACTGCTATCCGTTTCATCTTCATTAAGAAAATCTGGGGCATGAGGTTCCAACCAGCCAATAGACCAATCCGAATCATCTAACTCGGATCTTGACAGGCACCCACCATCAGATGGCACCAAAACCACATCATATTCCCGATCAATTCTCCGCTCTTCCCTCCTCTGCCATTTACTCTTCACTCTTCTCGACGTAGAGTACACCTTAGACCCATTAGCCGTAGAAAATTTCATAGTCTCCGGTTCTCTCATGCCTAAACCCAATTCCAAAGAGGCATTCAAATTAGAACCGGAAGAAACTGCAGCCTCTTGACCTTTCCCACTCCACAACCACTAGGAAAGATGGGTCAAAGCCACAGCCATTTTGTACCCTTTGTTTTCTCTGTCTGATGAAATACAAGACCAAATCAAAATCCCCAAAAAACCCTTCTTCTCGCTTTCCCGCAAAGATTCTAGCTTTCTAATGCGCAAAACCAGAGACCCCTGAATCCCAGTGCAAGAACCCTCGAAGAACCAAACACTGTATCAAAATCACAGCAGAAGAAGAAGAACAAGAAATCCCCAATCTGAATCGAAGAAACTGAAATCGGATCTTGGAAACCTTAGGTTTCAAAATCCACTCGTGCTGATAACGTGATATAATAGAGAGTAGAAAGAGAAAGAGAGAGAGTTCCTATTAATGAGATGTGTGTGTACATAATAGTGGGGGAGGAGAGTCCTATTTATAAAGTAAGACTGCTTTCTCCCCAAGCAACCTAATATAATATGACTTTAACACTAAATGACTCTATCATCTCATGTGGGTCCCAATGTGGGCATCCACCTATAATAATACATCTTATAACATAAAGCTATTTTTCAACAAATTTTTCCCTCAAATTTTAAAAAAATATTCAAATTACCCTTTATTGAAATATAATCTTCATTTAAATCCTTTAAATTTATAGAGTAAGACTGCTTTCTCCCTAAGCAACCTAATATAGCATGACTCTAACACTAAATGACTCTATCATCTCATGTGGGTTCCAATGTAGGCATCCACCTATAATAATACATTTTATAACATAAAGCTATTTTTCAACAAATTTTTCCCTCAAATTTTAAAAAAAATACTCAAATTACCTTTTATTGAAATATAATCCTCATTTAAATCCTTTATATTCTCCTCATTTTCTTCTTCGACATCCTTTGGATGATCAAAGGTAACTAGCATCTATATGGTACTCGGCAGCATATATCGATTGCTGAAACCATGCCGTGGCTTTAAAGATTTGTAACTTTAGCATTTTAAGAAAACTAAGAAAAAAAGTTGCCATGAAATACCTTTCAATTGTCGACGGTCTTTAATTAAAAATTTACTAAAAAACTTAAGGTTTAATTGGAAAAGTTTTGAAACGTATGTCCTTTTTTGAAACAATGCAAAAACTTAAGGCTTGATTTGAAAATTTTCCTTTTTTTATTATATGATCAAGGGGTAAATAAATATCTAAGATTCATCCGTTGGGGTTTTGGCAACTGGCAGATCAAAGTGCAGCCCTGCGGTTAAAGTCCCTTAATTTCATAGAGGACTCGTGCCAATCACGAGTTTGCCGCTGGTCAATTGTTAATTCCGAAGGTCAAATTTCCAATCCTCTTGGATTAACAGGAAGAAACGAAACCCTCTTTCCTCTTCTTTCAACGAAGCCATATATCTTCTATTGCCGCTTCCACAAGGGCGTTTTCCGTTCTCTCTCTCTCTCTCTCTCTCTGCGAGTTTCTCGATTGAAATCAAGGTGCATCCATAGCTTTTCCTTTTCATACTTGCAATGATCTGGGTTAGCTGTAGACCCAAGCTAGTTTTTGCAACTGGGATTTGATATGGTGTGGAGTTTCTAGACTGTAGTACGTGGTTGAATTCATCCTCCTCCGTTTTGAGATCTTCTGTGTGCATATAGATTTCTGGGTGTTTGAGATTTGGGCATCTTTGTTGATTTTAGAAGTGGAAATGAGCTGGGTTTATTTTGATTTGGGGCTTTGAGAGGGGAATAAGTGACAATGATGCAAAATAGCACGAGGGACAGAGTTGTTTGATTAATCCGTGTTTTGCAAATTATTAATGTCTGTAATTGTCCTTCTAATGTAATCCTAGTTGTGTTTGTGTGAGAAGTATATGCATATTTTAAAGAGATGAGTCATCTATTAATGAATTGGTTCTACTTCATACAGGAGTAGTAATTTGAAGCAGGAAGAGCCTTTTTTGAGTGTTTTGTGCAATTTGGTTGTTGAGAATGGTTTCTGGTTTGATTAATGCGAACCCCATAGTCTATGAAAGAAAAGAGCGGCGGGTTCGTAGCGCACAGGCTGATGCAGATGAGTATGCTGTGGAACCCATTGATGCACAAGAAATTTTTGATATCCTTTGTTGTGGTTCTTGAATACCCTTTTTTTTTTTCTTCTCCTTCTTTTAAATCTATTAGTATGTTTTGTATAAATTGAAACAATGGCAGAAATCAACATTTGTAGCAATGCGCGCAAATGTCCCTGTTTGACTTTTTTGTTCAATGACTCATTAAACACATTTGGGAGTATGTGTTTACCATTTGTTTACTAAGAATGATGACTTAGGTTGTGTATGTCATTTTTATTTTTTTTGTTAATTTCCATAACAATCTCAAATCATGTTAGAGATATTAAAGATCCAGAGCATCCTTATTCTTTGGAAGAACTGAAAGTGGTAGCTGAAGATGCAATTGAAGTGGATGATGAACGAGGCCATGTCAGGTAAAATGCGCTTTTGCTGCCGGAAAGTTTCATTGTCTTTAAGATCCAAGATTGTTTTATTAAGTTGTTGCCCTGTTGAATGGGTTCAATGCTTCTGTGTGGCATAGAAAGCCCTCACAGTGTTTCCCTGCATGGATGTGGTAGCAACTCTACTTTCAAATCTCCTCTGCTGGTGATTTAAAATGGGCCACGATATCCTCAGACGGTGGTTGGTTTTGCAGTTGAAATGCAGCCCAATGGAAATAAGGCCCTCTTGAATAACTTTATAACCTTTATATCCAATTCAAATCTAATTAAACAATCGATTATGGAAAACTATTTTTTATTTATTTGTTTTTTTAATAAAAATAAAAAAATCTGGCAATTTGTGATTCAATTTAATTCATGCCCTTAAATGATTTGCTATACAATTTCGATTTTCAGAACAAAGCCTAAAGTGTTTATTCCTTCTCTTTGGCACTTATATATAGACGTAAAGAGAAAGAATATTTATTTGAGTAAAAGCTTCAGTGTGTGGAATAGGACAATTGCTGTCATCTTAATCAATTTAATGAATCGAGCTGCATTTTTTCTTTGTTTTTAATCAAGGGTTTCGTAGTGATATGTAAATGACTGGGTTGTGATGTCTCAGCTGTGAGCTTAACAGCGTCAATAAATTACTGAAAGCTGAAAGTGCGGAACTTACATTTTGACTCATATGTATGCATCATTTTGCTATGCTTGAACAACTAAAAAATGTTTGTTTTTCGCAAATTACTTTATTCAAGTTCAGTTCCATCCAATAGATCATTGAGTGAAGGGTCATTGGCTTTTGAATCAGGGTTACATTCACTCCGACAGTTGAGCACTGCAGTATGGCGACAGTTATTGGCCTTTGCATTCGTGTCAAACTTATGCGTAGCTTACCTTCTCGTTACAAGGTATGGTGCTTAACTTCTTGCCTCATTTTTGGTAACAAATGTTGAATTCAGTTGCTTAATATAATTTTTGGGGCATCCAACTCTGTAATGTGCAGCTCCTGGTTTCTATATCCAAACCTTGACCCAATGTTCCTTCTACAGTTCGTGGTGGTGGTTTTGGATTCTTCTAGGTTGGAAGGCCCTAACTAATTCCATATCAACAGAGAGACATCGTACTACCTCAACAAGAGGTGGAAAAGGCACACACACACACAAAAAAATAAAAAAAGCGAGAGAAAAAGAAAAAGAAAAAGAAAAAAGAGACAGAGAATGGATACTATGTTGTATTTATTTGTCTGGAAGATTTTGGAGCATTCTCTATGCACTGTTTTACTCATCAGATTAACATTGTTTGTGTGCGTGTGCGTGCGCGTGCATAGACAAGTGAGGTTCTAGTAGAGTGGCATGTAGCTTTATGCTATGTGAATATATCTATCCAGATATGCCTCTGTTACTTATTGCAAACTGTTCCAGTTCTGCCCAATTTGCGCATGTGGTGTCTCATAGCTTCAATAGACTCATTATGCTACGCTACTGCTTGATATCTGTGAAACAGGCAACAGCATTATGTGCTGTGTCAAATTTTATGGGAGTTACCAATGAGAACTTCCAAGATGTTGGACAACAAGGGCATGTTTGGTTGCAAATGTAGTATTATTTGCATGTAATGATGGATTGATTTAGCTTGTATCTCTTTTTGAGGAGAACCTTTAAGCCGACCCCAGATCGATGGGACAAGTCTAAGGTAATGATTGAGTGCCCTATTAACTTTTGTTGTAAATATACAGGGGTTTTGTTCCTCTACAGAACTCCTGTTGCCAGAGTTCCCTACCTTTAATTTAGGGTGACCTTTGTGGTTGGCAGGGATTGAAAATCCCATGCTGCCCTTATGCCAGACTCATGCAGGCTATGATGCCAGATACGGGATGGACACGGACATGCTATGGACACGGCAAGGACACGGATTTTATATACAAAAAATGAAGTATCGGATACGTTATGACACAATATGTTGGCCATTTTGAAGTATCTGTGCATCATAGCTTGTAGGTGAAAAAGCACAAATATGGAAAGGCAATTTATGTAGTTTTATCCTATAAATTGTTCGGATGCTATTACTGCTTGACGACATGCTCTTTCTACAATATGTTGTTTGGTTGATTAATCATCTGCAATTATTTGTGAGTTAATTGTGGGATCCACCTATGATCAATCAAATCCCCTTGCGAACTACCCCTGAGTGACCATGTGATGAGCCAAATCTTATTTTAAATTGTAAATTGTTGTTTACACCTACTTTGTTGTAAACAACTAGGTGTATCTGGTGCACTGCTCTGATTTTAGTTTCCATCTCACTCATTTCCTTCAAAACCCTCCTACTACCAAAGCTGGATTGCAAGGAAAAGAGAGACCCAATTGCATCACCTGAAGATTATTTTGAAGAACAACATGATTTTCAAATAGAATCTCTAAACTTGTCAGCCAAGTCAACCCTTGCAAGAAAAGACCTCTCCTACATTAATGGAAAATATCTTAGACAAAGAAGCCTGTGCAACCTTAACACATCGAAAACCACTATTGATGTAGACACTGGGGTTAGGGCTTGTGAGAAGTGCCGAATCACGTGTCCGAGGACACCTTAAATCATCTCTGTCGTCTCCATGGAGACTTCAACATGAGGACACACCTCTCCAAGGATAAACTCACAATTCTTATTCAATAACCAAGTCTAAAAAATAATATACTACAATGCAATATAAATAGGAAAAGCAAACTTAGGGCCTAAGAAAACCTAATTAGAATAGAAAACTACCCCTAATCACAATTCAATTAAAAATCTACTAACTAAAATAAAATATTCCTAATATATCTTCAAGGGGCGACCACTTGTGGGCCTGTTCTGCATCAACTATGCTGCTGTCATTGCCATGAACCTTTTCCCTTCTTATGGATTAATTGAAAGGAAAGACTGCTATATGCTAAGCCCCTTTCTCAATAGAACCCAAAAGTAAAAATTTGTTGTCTTTAACTAGAACCACAGTTTTTTCAACTGCACTGAGTCAACTAGAAACTCACACTAGACTTGGCCCCTAATTGAGTGACTAGGTCGAGTATATCCTCGACAGGGCAAGTTTTGTCCCAAACTTTGTTGATCAACTGGGTTATCTTGGAGAGTTCGAATCGGTCCTACTGAGAAGAGTTGCCCAAGTTGAACTCAAGTAAAACCTAAATGATTTTTTTAAAACAACTTAGCTTTGTCAAGGACATTATCCTCTGCTTTCTGTCATTTTGTGCTTGCAAATTGCTGTCCTTATGATGTTTTCGGCTCTTTTTCTTTCTCAAGGTTGCCTATTATTTGACTTAAAAAAAGGCTTCTAACTGAAAGCTCCAAGAAAGATATATGGTAAGGTTTTTGACATTTTCATTTGCCAAATGCTTTCTATGAATCAAATAAACTTTTTTAATTTTGGAATTGGAAATGCTTTTTGTAAATATGGTGCCTCATTGCTTAGCTGGTTAGGGATATGGGTATGTGAGTAGAGTGCCCGAGTTCGAATCATGATGTCGCCAAAAAAAAAAAAAAGAAAGAAAGAAAGAAAGATAGAACCAAAAAAAAAAAAAAAAGGGAATGCTTTCTGTAATTTAATCCAATTTGTTGCTGTTGCTGTTGTCGTTCTTCTTCTTCTTTAAACTTTTCTCTCACAAAATTTTTGCAAATTATGTAAACCTAGATATGGATTATATTTCATGGAATTTATCTAGATTTTCTAAAAGAATGTATGTGTTTATAGAAAATTTTACACAATTTTCATTGTTTAATATTATAAATTTTTTTATTTTTTAGAAAAATAATAATGCTCGACCTGCTGATTGTTTTGGTCAAAATGACCTAGTATGTGGCAAAGTCTGGTTGACCCATTAGAAAACTATGACTTCTTTTTTTTTTGGGAATATTAACATTCATTAAGAAGCACCATCAGTGCAAGAGGGCTGTACCGTCAGAACCCCAATACAAAAGGACCAAGCCAAAATAAAAAAAAAGGTTGGGCAGCACCAAAACCATATACAAGACAACGGCATCACCAGAAGAGCTAAAACTACAACATATTAAGTGAAGGCTACTTCCCTCCAAAAAAACACAGTATGGGATCTGCAGGGATGCCACAAAGTGATGGAAGGGTAGATGCCCAGGATGCGGTGAGGAATCTTGATTTAGTAGTCAACACCTCAACTTGAGAGGATATGCCTTAAACATCTTTGGTTTCTACCATTAAAAGAGAGAGAAAAAAAAATCATCTTTGGTTTCTCTCCTTCCAAATGACCCAAATAGTAGCGCAAAAAGATCTTCACAAGAATTTTCCTTTAGAAGAGCCTACAGTCAAGTTCCATGCCCTCGAAGAGGTCAAGGAGAGTATAAGGGAGCACCCAGCTACAGCTGAACTCTTGTCAGATGGAAAGCAAAATCTCTTGCGAACCTTGCAATTAAGAAGAAGATGTTCCACCGTTTCTTCCGATTGAAGACAGGAGGGACAGGCATCAACAATGATAACCTTCCGGCAATGTAGGTTATCTATGGTAAGAATGGCTCCATGAATAACAAACTAAAGGGAATCATCCAAGGAATGACTTTGTTTCTAAATATAAGGTAGAGGGGCAGACCGAGATTCCCTAGAAAGGGACTTAGAACAATGACTTAGAACAACTATGACTCCCAAATGGCAAGTATTCTCCTATTTCATCCGTTACCTTTGATTGAAAAATTAGCACCCAAATGTATGAATTAAGATCGTTGATTAGTGTAAAGGAGGTGATGTTTCTGCCAGGCTAAGTATATCTTAGCAAAGAAAAAGGCAACTATGACATGACTCCCACTCGTCAGAGATGGAGGGAATGATTACCTTGTGTATTCCAAATACTGAATCCAAAAAAACATTAAGCTCCGTCAAGCCTGTTACGAGAAGGCAACAAATGGGGTCTAATACCTGCACCCCTACACTTTTTGCAATGCAGGAAAGGGTCATTTCTCCCAAGTATTCCATAGAATATGATCTCCATAGGCTGCCTGTTGCAATCACCTGACACATAACTAGGAAAATTGAACAGAAAGGAGACATCTTCACTTGGTTATTATGTTGGGTGGATTTGCCTCGTATAGATAAATATTTTTACCCATGTGAACCCCTTACCAAACATGTTTTTTCAAAAATGTATTCCTCTAGTGTGTTTCAGCAATAATCCTATAAAGGATTGTGTCTATTCAGGACATTAAAATAGAACTGTATATTGCTTCAAATAAAAAATATATTATCATCTCATAGAAGCAATATCCTACCCATCAGCAGTCTGCTTTCTGGGTGCTACTTCGCTCCATAATCTAGCTTGTTGCTTTGATGATGCATTCGAAACATATTGGTTTCACCCTAATTGTTCTATTGTCATGCCTATTATGTGCTTTGATATGGCTGCCAAGTGCCAACAATGAAAAATTATTTAAAGATGGAGTAATTTGTTATAGTCTTATTAGAACAATGTTGAAAACAAAATGGACACTCAACAGTTCTAGAATTGCTGGAAGTTTGGTGGTGTTTTCATATGTTTTTTTGTTTGATGAGCTAGCGTATCCTTTATTAGCCCAACCGTTAAACCTTTGACCTCCAGCCCGGGGGTTACTTAATTCTGACTAGCAAGGACTATTTTCTAGGGGATGCATACATGGCCTCACATATAGTACCCAGATAACGTAATGGGCGGGAGTTAAACTTGAGACCTTGGGGGGCAAACCCAAGGCTCAAACCGACCGAGACACTTTTATGGTGTTTTCATATGTTGTTAAGGCAGTTAAAGTGCGGTTGCCACTTTTATTACATGTTGGTACCTACCAATTATTTTTAATTTTTTTGGTTTTAAGTAATGTGCCTGTCCAGAAAGGGGAAAGTGCATTTGAAAGGGAGAAAGTGCATTTGAAAGCGTTATCTTCCAGGCTTGCTTTCTAGAAAATGCAATTTATTAATGTACTGCTTATTATCAGCCTGTTTTGTCCTCTCTGAAGTGCATTGATCATGTACTGTTATTTTTTTCAGGTTGATATTAGGCTAGCGCCTGGAAGTCATGCCACTGAAGCTGCAGGTATCCATCCTTTGGGAAAGTGATTATCTTTTCAGTTTGCACCATAAATGGTGGGAGGCCTCTGGTGGCCCGTATTTGTTGTGCAGCAGAAATTCTACTGGAAGGGCCCACCATGGATACACTACCCCACCCTTGATCACCTTGACCAGATGATTCCATCTGGCTGGAGCTTGGGATAGGGATTGGTTGAACAAGATATGGCTGGAACATCCATTTTGCATGCTCTTGATGGATGATTGCAATCATCCGAATGCCTATAGGTGGGATGCGGTGCATCCATGGTCAATCTTCTGACCTCCCCTCTCTCTGGTTTGTTTTATGTCACTCTCACTGTTCTTGATGTGCAGTTAATAAACAGTTGAATGATAAAGAAAGGATAGCAGCAGCATTGGAAAATCCAAACCTCTTGGACATGGTGGATGACTGTCTGGCTCCAACGTATGCTTGATGGAGTTGAACCCGATAAGCTTTCTCGTTCTGGATTAGTACCAAAGTTCTTTTCATTATTTTTCATGTTTGCCCATAGGCTCTGACATACAGTCAGATAAAGGATTGGCTTGCCAACATATGACTTTCATTTTGTATCTTCACTTGAAATAGACCAAGATTAAAAAAAAAAAGCCAGATAAAATTATAATATCTTTGTTTAAGCATTGTACAATACAGTATAAACATGGGGAATGCCGTGGATCTCCTTATAACAAATATATATGTTGCTGGATTCGTTCTTTATTGCAAATTGTGTCCCAACTCTCAGAATTCATTCTAGGTTGCTGTGACTTGCCCCTGTTTGCCACAGGTTCTAATACTTCCAAGTAGAGAAGTTGGACTTTCTTTTTCCAATTAGTGTCCTTTTCTTGGGTCTCTCTTTTCGTGTCAAATGAATAAATGGTGATCCCCGCCTTTTATTTATTTGTACTGGTAACATGATTAGAACCCACAGCCTGAAAATTGCAGGTGCGAACAGTTTTTATCTAAATGATGATCTTCTTCTTGAACTGATCGTGTTATTCCAAAAGGCCTCAGAGAACAATGGTAACCGACTTTCCAGTGGTGCCCCTGCCCGATATATACAATAGTGATGGAGTGATATTGAAGGGGTGTTGAGCAATGATAGAGAACGCCCCACCTAATAGGACATAACAGGGCGCAGGATTACCAGAGGAGTCCATTGGATGAAATTATCTGGAGGATTTTTTTTTGAAAAAATCCCCTTAGATTCACAATAAAGCAAAACTGACTTAAAAGGTTTGTATCAACCATAGTAGTCTCGGGGGCCCTTTTTTGTTTCGTTTTTTTTTTTTGTTTTGTTGTTTTGCCTAAGAGCGATATCCCCACCCACCTGCATACACGAGTGGGGATATTTGTACTTATTTTTTCTTTTTCTTCATAGTTAAGCAGGGATATCGCTGCCCATATTAGATTCATAAAAAAAAAAAACACTTTGTTTTTCAATGGTAGTCGCCAAGTGACGGTTGTTGGATGGTGATGATAGGTGAATTTGAAGATAGTGGTGAAAGAAAAATGTTAGAGATTGAGGTTGGTTTAGATGTTGTGAATTGGAATGGTAGGAAAATGGGATACAGAGAGAATGAGATGAGATGATGATGGGTTAAAATACTTGGACAATGGCCATAAGGTGTTTGATGAAATAACGGAGAAGGACACCTGTTTATAGGGCACTTGGACAAATGTATGGAAAGTGTGATAGCTTTGGACATGCCTATAGGGTGTTTGATGAAATGAATGAGAAGAACACCTGATTGTAGAACACTTTGATTGTTAGCGATAGAAATAAATGTAACTTAAGGTGAATTACAAAAATTAAGATTGAAAAGAGAAAAAAGAAAATGAATGAAAGAAAAAGGGATATGGAAGATGATGGATTTAAATGGGTATATATGATACCGAGGTATTTTGGGAACAAGCTTCCAAACAATGAAGTCATCATATTATGAAGGAAAATATTGTGTGGGTTAGGTGTGTGTTGGTAGAGGTGGAAGGAGTTGGAGAAAAAAGGAGGAGCAAGAGGAGGAAGGAGGATGAGGAACGAGAAGGAAAAATGAGTGGGGATATCCCCGCTCGTATATGTGAGTGAGAGGAGGTATCGCTGCTCAACAAAAAAAAAAAAAAAAAAAAACACCAAAAAGGGCTATGAGACCACTGTGGTGGATACATATATTTTAGGTCCTTTTTTATCTACAGGAAGTCTAAGGGAATTTTTTTGGTAAAATCCTCAATTATTTGTATGAGACTTATATTTATATGAAAACTTTAGATGAACCTAAAACTTAGTGGTTTTAGAGACGTTATTTTCTTATGATTTTAATGGTTAGATAAGTTGTGACTTTCATAGTGGGGTACTGTGTGAAAAGATTATTGACTTAATGTGGGCCCATAACAAAAACAAAGGGACAGAAAAAGCAGTGATTTTAGAGTGAAGCATTTTTTAAAGTAAAACACCTCTAAGAAAGAGGTTTTTTTTTTATAGCCCAAACCCAAGGGAGAACATGGCACACTCTGTAATGAAGCCCACCAAGTGGGAAGGTAGCCCGCATAAGTGAGAAGGAAGGCTACTTAAGATTCGAACCTGGTAGCCTAGTAAGAACAATCACTCCTTACCACTAGGGTGAAGAGCAATTCTTCCCTCTTTCGAAGAAAGAGGTTGATGAGGTGTTCTAGCATATTTGAGGAGATCAATGCAAATCAATCATATAACTTACATATAGGTGATTGGGCACATCATTGGTGCTGCCTGTTTTTGAAAAATTCAAACTAATCAAAATAAATGCTTCAATCTTTTAAAGTTGTTAAGAAATTTCAGTAGTTGGTCCTACCATTAGATTAACACAATAAAAACGTTATTGTTTTCCTTTCTCATTGCACGTAATAGATGTGGTAGAAACAACCTTTTTTTTTTAAAGGGGGCATCATTTGTCATATGCTCAACTGGATGGTGGAACCCACTCATATTAAATTGAAGTTTGGGAATAAATTCTTAGTGGGGATGGGATTCAAGATGAATGGTTCTAATTATAACCACGTGAGCTCTACGGTAGAGTTCTAGAAATGTGTTATTTCGTGGGAAGAAGATGATATAGGTAAAGGTGGAAGGTAAGAAAGAGAATCTATATTTCCTAAAAGATTAAAAATTGGCGCCCCCTAAACTATGAGTCCAGTCTCATTTTTGCACCCTCAACTACCAAATGGATCAATTTGCCCCTTGAACTATGATATCAATCTCAGTTTGGCACTTCTGGCAACGCCCGTTGCTTTTTCCATCCATTAAGTGGCATGTGGATGTCACAGGCTTGGTTGTTGAGGGCATTTGAGGAATCTAGGTGGCCTTTTTTAAAAAGCAAAGCAAAAGACAAAAAAGACGAGTGCTGCCAAATAAATAACAATTTGGTCTCTCTTAACACATGAGAATTTTTTTTAAAATTTCTAAAATACCTTTTTCTCCGCCATACAACTCTCTCCTCTCCTCTCCTCTCCTCTCCTCTCCCCTCTCCCCTTTCCTTCCGGCCGGCGAGAGGGGGCACTCCCTCTTCTCTCTCTCTTCCTCTTCCTCTCCCCTCCCTCTCTCTTCCTCTCTTCTCTGCCCTATTCGACCAGGAGAGGAGAGGAGGAGAGGAAGAGGAAGACCGGCGAGAGGGGGCACTCCCTCTTCTCTCTCTCTTCCTCTTCCTCTCCCCTCCCTCTCTCTTCCTCTCTTCTCTTCCCTATTCGACCAGAAGAGGAGAGGAGGAGAGGAAGAGGAAGAAGAAGAAGAAGGAGAGGAGAGGAAGAGAGAGAGGAAAAGGAAGGGAGAGCCCCCCTTTTGTTGGCCGTAGGGAACGTGGCTAGGAGAGAGGAGAGAGGGAGAGATGTGTGGTTGGGGGGGGGGGTGTATTTTGGAAAAGCTTTTTTTTTTTTTTTTTTGCATGCGTCAAGAGAGGCCAAATTGTTGTTCCAACAGCAACGCTCAAAAGATAACAGCCTCAGTTGGTTTAAGTGCCATTTCTTCCCTCCAAGACAACACTGATTCGGTTTTTTTTGTATTTTTTTGGCATAATCATTTGAGAAAAAAAATAGTTCACCCTTGCTTGAAGCTAATGCAACCTTATTTGCTGCTTTGAAAGTTGGTTCACATTCATTCTGCTTCCCTTTGCTTGCTGCTTCTAGAAACCTGAGTGCATCAATAAGCTACAAATTACACAAATTCATTTTGGACGAAACTAAAACGATAATAATATACTTTAATCCGACCTGATGCTCCTGATTGGTTAGACCTGATGCCCCTGTTGTACTTGCCTCCGCTGCCCCTGTTTTAGAAGTCCCCTGATTGCCTTTACCCTTCTGTTTTTTGTTTTTAGAAACCCCCTACTTCAGAAGTCCCTTGACTACCCTGTCCCTAAACAAGTTCTCATATTATGGCCAATATTCCCACACAAACTGCATGTCATCTTCACCCTCTTCTTGCGTAACTTGGTCCCTTGTCTTGTTGGTTCATCTACCTCTCTTCTTCTAAGTTTTTAGGTCATATAGGCTGAACATTATTCCTTGGTGGAACAAGTGGCACCTTACCTGACGGTAGCCACATTGAAGGCCCATTAATGGGATATATCGCTGGTTCATAAATTTTAAGATATGTTTCTTTTTTTACCACTGATGCACATGGCCATATGGATCACCCCCTTCACACTTATTGGCACTCAGAGAATGTGCACATGGATGTCATTCAAATCCCGTTTCCTACAACTACAGGTCTTCTCATGTAGGTCAACTACAAATTACTCACCATATGGACAGCTCACTTGGAATTTTGTTTGCCCATTCCACCTACATATACAAGTGCTATGTGACTCCTCTATATTTTTGCTCTGAATTTTCTCAATTCTTGGACAGATTGGTAATGGGTTTTTTACCATCTTGTCCCTCCTCTTTTGGATTGTTTTCATCACTTGCTCCCTAATCTCCCTAAACCAACTGAAGCTATTTTATTTTTTGTTTTTTGCTTTGCTTTCAAAAAAGGCCACACCTAAATTCCTCAAATGCCCTCAACAACAAAGCATGTGACACGCACATGTCACTTAATGGATTAAAAAGGTACCAGAAGTTGCTAGAAGTGCCAAGATTCATATCATAGTCTAAGGGGGCAAAATTGATTCATTTGGTAGTCGAGGGGGCAAAATGAAATTGGACTCATAGTTTAAGGGCCGTCAGTGTTTTTAATCCTTTTCTAAATCGCGCATGCTTAATTGGCATCACCATGTGAGGTGGCACATTTCATGTATATTGGGTAACTCAAAAAGGGCAAAGCTACCTTTTTACATGAAGAGCTTTTGAGAATTTCTCTTTTTTTATATCTTATTTGTGTGAGATGATATACCCTTCTGGCCGAGATGTCTCTAATTTACCGAACATCTAAATATTTAGTGCGTTTTAAATAAGAAAATTTTCAAATAAGGCCCTAAGGTTTTTCGTTATTTCAAGAAAGGATACAAGTTTTAGAACATTTCAAATTAGTCCTTAAGTTATATAAAAAGTTTTCAATTAAGGACTTTCATCCATTTAAAGGTACTTTTGGTGACCTTTTTTTTCATTTTTTTTAAAATATCAAATTACTAATATTTTAATGCCATGACATGATATCAATAGCTACAATCTGCAGCCAATCATTGTAAAAACGCTACTGGTCATTGATTATAATAAGGATGTTGGAAAAGTAAATGAAGAGAATATAGAGAAATTGAATGAGAAAGTTATTTTTAATAAAGTGTAATTTGGGTATTTTAAAAAAATTAAGGAAAATAGTTACCAAAAAATAACTTTATATGGACGAATGTCCTTAACTGAGATTTTTTTTGAAAACCTTAGTAACTAATTTGAAAAGTTTTGAATCTTATGTCTTTTTTTGAAATAAGGCAAAAACCTTAGGGCTCTATTTGAAAATTTCTCTTTCAAATATATATGATTTTAGGTTTTAAGGTAACATATATAGATGTAATAGCTATTTATGTTAAATAAAAATGATATCGTAAATGATATCAGTAGTAATAATAATATATAAATCTTAGTCTAAACAATCGAATAATATTAATATCATTATCTTAAATAGATTCAAAATGATGAAAGGTCATTGCATATTTTATATACTGTAAGGCAATGTTCCAACCACGGCATCAAAAGAGTGAGAAAAATTTGACAAGGTGTTGAAAGGTCATTGCATTGCTCATCACAAAGAATTCATGAGATAGATAGAAAAGGAGGGGAGAGTTCAAAACTAATATAGCATTTACAATTTTTGGACCCCTCTATCCTTCATTTACCAGTGAATGAAAACCACTTGACTATTAAGTGTGTCCTTAACACCAGCCTTTGTCAAACTGACATTCGGATGTTTTGGAATTTTCCGCCCATTGTGTTAAACTTGATAGAGATTTGAAATCCAAGACAGGATGGTGTCGACCAAATTGGCTCGAGTACACGTTCAACTGGTTCGATCACAATGTTATAACAAAAGAAGACATTTTATCAGAGTAAACTTTATATTTTAGTAGTTATAAATGATAGTATTTTTTACTCATCATTATCATCATCAAAGCTTTATTCCAATTATATTGGAGTTGGCTACATGAATTCTGTTTTTATTATATTTTTAAATAAAAATTACACATATAGCCACATCTAGTCTCTGATAGCTAAAAATACCAACCGGTTCCTTTTTATTTATTAACCACATCTAGTAATTTATACTATTGGCATCTCTCATCTTATGATTACATTTTTCTAAGTGGCTCTTAGTTGATCTCACCAAAAAATTAATTGTTTAATAAAAAATATTTTAAGAAATAATGCATACAAATATATTAATGAGGGTATTAATAAACATCTAATTTTACGGTGGGACCAACTCAATAAGATCTCGTTGTTAATCTCCTTTATGGGTAAGAAGAAAAAATCAAGATTCTTACCATGGCAAATGGCCATTTGGAATTGGTGGTGTCCAAACTCTATAGATTCTACAACCCCAAAGAAAAATCTCTAAAAAATTTATCCACATCTATCACCTGGTGGCCCACATGTATGAACGGTGTGGATTAATGTTCCACTGGCTCCTATTTTATAAAAATAAAATAAAATAAAATAAAGATTCTTCCTGCATTTTCTATATCCAGTGTTTGGGGTTCCACTGGGTCTTCACTCTTCACCTGCTCCTTGCTAGTCTCCCTTCTACTAAGAATAAAAAAGGGGAGTCCCCCCATTTGGATTTCTGCTCTTCTCCTTCTCTATAAGGTTGGCACAAAAAATAGATCTTTTTTTTTTCTCATGTTGTTCTTGCTTTTAGTACATCAATCTATGGTTTCATTTCATTTGTTTATGTGTGTTGTTGTTGTTGTTCTTGTTTGGGTAGATTTGGTTCAGGGATTTCTGTTTCCTTTGGGCATATCTGAACAATGATGCAGTTTATTGGCGTCTACGGCGACGGATTAGGGGTCCTTCCAGCGTCTGGGGGCTTCAAATCGCCCGATTCTAAACTTTTTCCTGCAATTCCCGACACTAGATTTGGTGGGTTTTTGAAGGTATGAAGGAATTTTGTCCATCTTCCTTGTTTGGGTTTGTGGGTTTTCGAATTTCTGGGAATTGCTGGTAGAAAAATCGTTTTTTTGTTTTTTCATGAGAGATGATTCATGTTCAGATAGAGCGATAGCTGATCCACTGTTTTTGTCATTCTAAGTATTGGGGTAAAATGACAATTTTACATGGTTTCAAGACTCAATTTGCTCAATATGTAATTGATCTGAGAAAATTCATGCTCTCCCCAAGGGATATTTTTAGGGTGTTTATAGATAGTGATATTTAACCTCCTATGAATCCTCATCCATGTGTATTGAATGTATCCATATTCAGAATAACATTTAATACATCTTCATCTATTAGAATAATTATGACTTATGCAGAAAAATAAAAAAAATTAAAATTATGCAAGATTTATATTCTAATTTCTGGAGGATTTGAGTGTCTGTCTGTGGTTTGGGGTCCTCTTTTACCATGCTTTCTAATGTTGGTTCTTCAACTGATTGACGTACTAACTCTCGGGAAGGTGTTCAAGCTTTCCCTAGACATCCCATACTTCCCCATGAACTGAAAGTTATTCACATCAAAACAGTAGGTTCCACCAATTCATCTTTCCATTGAGGGTGCGAATTGTGCATACCACCAATGGGTGTGAGTTGTGCAAATCAAGTTGCGAATTGTCAAACCACCGTCTGTGCAAAAAATCCCACTTGGTTGTATGTTAACCATGAGGGGATGAAAAGGTCTTAATGAGACCTAGGAATTTGCAAAATATCTACTCATTCCGTCGTTATGACCCTTTGGTTAATGGCCCTCAAGTTTATGGTATTAAAGGTCTTATCTTTTGGGTTTTTATTCCAACGATCAAACATTCTACATTGAATTCAGAGAAAAAGAAGAAACTGTTCTGGGTTCCTCATGAATTCTTTCTTTGTCCAGTGTTGCCCTTCAGTTTATGTACCAAAACTTGAACTCCGACCGGAAAATCATCGAACTAGAAGCATGACAATGAGAGCATTGGGTATCTCTGATGACAATCCAACAGCAGTTGCTCCACTTCAGTTTGAATCTCCAACGGGTCAATTTCTATCACAGATCCTTCAAACCCATCCCCATCTACTTCCTGCGGCCATTGACCAGCAGCTGGAAACCCTTCAAATGGATCGAGATGCCCAGAAAGAAGAAAATTCACCTGCTACTCAAGATGTCCTCTACAGGTTAGTTATTGAAGTAGATCTGATTTCTCCATTTGTTTAAGTTTCTGTGTCTCACAAGAGAAGAATAATGAAATATCAATTTTCTTTTATGAAAAGATGGTCTCTTTTTTAATGTATTGGTCTTAAAGCATGCAATTGTCTATTTGTTGTCTTTTGGGCACTATAGAGTCTCGGTGCCTGTGACCCGACTATTGTTGCAAACCAGTTCATGTAATCCTTTCTGCCCACTGATACTGACTGAAAGCTCATTGCTGCAACACAAACATTATCTCTAACTCAGCAAGGAGTTTCCTATTGCTTAATTGACACTCTAAGCATGGGCAGAACTACGGGGGAGCTTGCAGGGGCCATGGTCCGCCTAAATTTGAAAAAACCCCATAAATGAAAATTTAAGAGGCATTTTTAGCAATGGCCCCCAAGAATTTTTTTTTTCACAGGGCCTGTATCCTGGTTCCGCCTCTTGACTCTAAGAAGAATAGATTACATTCTTGTTGGATAATAAATTAATAATCCTTTACAGAAGTATGGTATATAGGCTAGTTCATATTCCATTGAGGAACACCTTTACATGGCTAGCCTATTGTTGGCCTTTTTTATAAAGGCCTACCAATCAAAAGCTTGGGGAAAAAAGTGAAAGTATCTCCTTGTTTCATTCTGTTAAGACACTTTTCCATTTTCTCAATAAACATATTGAAATTTGTTTACCCAACACATATATGTGCTGTCAATGATTGCACCCAATTTGGTTTATTCATGGAGTTTGGGGGCCTTATATTTTTAATTGCACTCCAGGATTACTCAATGCAACACGATCTTCTTGACTGGCAATAGTTTAAGAATGAAAAACACTGCAACTTTTCTAAGCAGAAAAATGTTTTTCATGTATAGAAAAATATTCCTAGTTGTCGTATGCTCGTACGTCTTACTGGTTTCCAATCTTTTGGTCTGTTACACAGTTTTGAGTATATCCAAATGCAAGTCACTTGAATATTATGGCAGTGGTTACTCCAATATAAGCTAGGCAGAATGGCACAGGGAAGTAGAAAGCATCTAGTTGGATACAGTTTTTGGTGCCTTCTTCACCAAAAGCTGTTAAAAGCGCAATAACTTGTATTGCTTTGGGTCTATGATGTGTTGTATTGTTGTTATTATTACTGTTATTAATAATAGTACTATTACTTTTGTTGTTCTGTCCCAAGAATCTGTAACCATCAACTATGGTGAAATATTCAAAGCGAAAGGAAATTTTGGAGTATGTCTTAGTTGAGGCATAGAGTTAACTGATAAACTAATATCCAGGAGAATTGCTGAAGTCAAAGGCAAAGAAAGGCAGAAGGCCCTAGAGGAAATCATCTACTGTTTGATTGTACACAAATTCACAGATAATGATATTTCAATGATCCCTACGATAACTTCATCTTCAGATCCTACAATCACTGTAGATTCCTGGCCGAATCAGGAACAGAAGTTGGAAGCTGTCCACTCTCCAGAAGCCTTCCAGATGGTACAAAGCCATTTGTCTCTTGTTCTTGGTGACAGGGTTGTCGGCCCTTTAAATACAATTGTCCAAATCAGCAAACTCAGACTTGGAAAGCTCTATGCTGCATCAATAATGTATGGATATTTTCTTAGAAGGGTTGACCAGAGGTTCCAACTTGAAAGATCCATGAAAACGCTTGCAGTCAGTATGGAAGAGGATCAGAGAGCCTTTGAAAGCTGGGCTCCTAGAAACCAGCTGTGGGACATGGATTCACTCATCCAGATTTCAGCTGACGATGGTGAAGTTGTCGGGAGAAGTCAATCGGACTCTAATGAGGCCAAGACATATCAATTGAGATCCTATGTCCTGTACTTGGATGCAGAAACATTGAAAAGATATGCAACCATAAGATCCAAGGAATCCATTTCATTGATTGAGAAACAGACACAGGCCTTGTTTGGGAAGCCGGATGTCAGGATAGCTGAGGATGGATCACTTGATGCTTCAAATGATGAAGTGATTGGGATAACTTTCTTTGGGCTAACGACGTTGGTTTTAGAGGCAGTCACATTTGGTTCATTTCTTTGGGATGCTGAAGATTATGTCGAATCGAAATATCATTTTGTGAATAGCTGAAAATTAGGTATGTAATGGGTATTATGCAAAATATACTGGATTAATCAATAACCTTTTAGCCGTGAATGTGTACTGTACATGAGTTTGAATTAGCTATCTGAAGCTGGATTTTCTGATGTTGTAGAGTTTGCGTGGATAATAGATGGGCTTTTACTGATTTTAGAGTTATTGTTTGAATCGTTAGAAATTTTCTGTCTTGGTTGGTAAACTGTGGGTTGATGATAAACCATTCTGTATATTGGTCTTCACTGTTTGATTATCCAGGCCTAGGTACATGACGGATGACGCTTAAAGTAGTTTCTCGATCTGGAGATCCTTACTATTAAATGTCTAGCCTCTTCTCTTAGGTGTTGTAGCTCTTCCTTAATCATCGGTGAAATGGGGTTCCATTAATGAAAAAATTAGGTCCTTTGTACCCGGGAATATTTAACATGAGCCACTTTGTAGAATGGATGCATCAGGATTCATCCATGTGCATGTGCAGAGCTTCTCCCTTCATTATGTTTTTATGTATGTTGAATTAAATACAGATTGTTTAAGTGAGATCAGACTAGCAACCAACTGATGTTAGACTGTAGCCAGGTGGGTTGGTGTGAGACTGGAACCTGTAACATCGGCTATAAAATACAATACAACGAAAGTGTTACGTTAGCTATATTTGATTTGTTTATTCAGCGAGGTTTCCTTACTTTTGTCAACGTCCGACTGATAAACTAGAAAATACTAGTTTGGGAGAATGTCCTGATCAAACACTGATTGATAACCATATTCACTATTCCTGGAATCGTTCTCTTTCACCAAAAGTACCAACTACAGATCCCGTGAAAGGTAGTGATTTCAGTTTCCATTGGACCAATCTATCATCAAAAAACCCCTCATAGGTATTACCCTCATCAAAATTATACTTTTGAATAATATTAAATTATATAAATATTTAACCAAGTGTTAAATTTGAGGACTTTTAATCAATGGTCTTGATTATTAAATTGGGTGGGTTTTTTTTCCTCCAAAATGTAATCCATAATTTGATCTTTCCATCCCACTAACCCTTAACAAGTATCATGCATACACAAAAGTGGTTTACATTGTTTCTATTGTGAATACCGTGAGAACGTTTTTCTCTATATTTATCGCCCACTTCTAATGTTGCTGATTCTTTTCTTTTTTCTTTTCTTTTTCCCTTTCAGACAAAAAAAAAAAAAAAAACGACCCGTTCTATATGGTGGGATAATTGGGCTCACCTGAGATCTGGACCGTTAAAATGCTAGGAGAACCTTTGCTTGCGCTGTGCATCTGAACCCTCAGAAAGGGGGACCCAAACGTGAAATTCACCCGCAACTGATGTGGATGCCCACTGCTCATGCACATGAGAACATTTCCCACATGAACAATACATGCAAAGAGGGAGCAGTTTAATTAATACTCCATGAATTGGGCTTCTCATGGCACACACTCCTACAACTAGAACCATAAATCTGGCAGGGCCCAAGAAAGCCTTGGCAACAAAAAAACTGAGATTGATCATCAACTGCACAGGACAATAGCATACAAATAGATCGTTAAAACCTACATTATCATCAAATGTTTTGATGTACTTCTCCCACCCTCTGAGCCACCAGATGATTCATTCAGCCTATATAACATGCCCCAGCCTCACCGCCATCATACAGGGTTATGTATACATGGGCTCATGAAGTATTTTAAATGTGACAGCTGCAAGTTCATACTGTTAGAAGCATGGCTACCTCTGATTAGCTCAATTTCAAAGCTCACCACTGAAAATTACAGAATGAAACAAAAATTGAACTCATCTGCACCCCTCAACAAGAATCAAACACTTCCTGAATCAATCCATATATATCTATCTATACCTTAATAATATCAGTGCAAAAACATAGTCTATTTCCTCTCCAATGGAATGAAATGAAATAATGGTAAAATAAAAAACCCATATGCTTTAAGAGGGCATCCGTGCCTTCCTACTCCCTACATACTTACAGAATCGACCTCTTCTTGTTCATCCCGAGCTCTGGTGATAATGCTTTCAACAACCAACAGTGACAACAGCTTTTAGTTTTGCCAGCAAAGAGGAGAGGGGGGGGGGGGGGGGGGGGGGGGGGGGGGGGGGGGGAATTCAATCAGTAAAATTCATCTCAGTACACATTGCGCCAAAGGTTAACATGATAATAGAATCAAGGAAATTGGAATGACCCTCCAATCTGAGTACTCCCCGATGGAGGATTGATTGCCACCCACAGGAGTGAGATTGTTATGGCAATGAGTCCCGACCAGACGAACACAATTGTTGGTGTCCTCCCTCTCCTGCCCATTAGCCCCTTGGCAAATGGGTAGAGATGGGCCAGAACCCAGAAGCTGAAGAAAACTCCACCCAGAAGCTTACTCCATTGTGGTATCACACTGTATATGGTCCGACTGATCCCAACAGCAATAGCGATCAGGTTTGTCATCATGATAACAATTGGCGGTATCATAAGAGATGTCCACTTGACAATGTACAGATCAGCAAATTCATCATCCACATCATCACCACCTGACTTCGATGTCAGGGTAAAAGAGATCTCAATTCCAGCAAGAACCTTCAGTAACCCCTGAAGGACAGCAGCAAGGTGTGCACTCGTGCCTCCAATCAACCAGAACTGCTCATTTCGCCACCATTCTTCCAGTTCGATTCCTGACCACTTGATCTCAAGCACTGCAAGCATGGAAAGAGTCACAGTGATGACAAGAAGGTAGACAAGAAAAGTGACATTGAGTGTTTGGACTATGAATTGGCCCGAAAAAAGAGAGAGCGCTGGGAGGAAACAGTAGACTATCAGGAAGATTGAGGTGAAAGGATAGATGCCAACATTCAGATATGCAATTCTCTGCAGGAACTTCATCCTTGGACTGGCAAGGAGGGCATTGTTGCGAGAGAAGAAGATTTCAACTGAGCCAGTGGCCCAGCGGAGGACCTGGTGCAGTCTATCAGTGAGGTTGATTGGAGCAGTTCCTCGGAAGGCATCTCGTTTGGTCACACAGTAAACTGATTTCCATCCACGGTTGTGCATCCGATAACCAGTTACCACATCTTCTGTTACAGATCCATAAATCCATCCAACACGGTTTCCCCATTCTGTTTTATCTTCAAACCAGCAGGAAATCACGCTGATTGATTCTGCTACTGTTGATGCATCAAGCGGTTCCCGAGGTTGGATGAGAGAACCTGGTGCGCGACCATTCTTCACTGATGGGTGATCTGCAAGAGGCCGGCCCTGGAACTCTGCCAATGGGATTGACTCAACAAGGAAAGTTGAGTTGCCAAATTTCTTTGAAAACTGTGAAATGTTCATGTCTTCATCATCAGAGTCTCCCATTCTCAAGGCACGGTTTTCTTCAGGAGTTGTTGCCTGTCTCTTTTGGCGGCCAAAGCAGCAGCTGCAGCATCCAGGGTGTTCTTTGGAACGAGGTGGATCAAAGCCATACAAGGCAACCCGGCGGAAAAGGCATCCAGTGCCGACATAGACAGGGCCCTGGAGGCCATCGAGAGCACGCATGTTGACATCAAAGAAGACAGTGTTGTGGTTGGCATACCGATCAGAGGGATCAATGCCCTCAAACCTCTGAGGGAACTGGACGTAGCATATGCGGTCGCCACCACGGTCCATCATGAAACACATACCTTCCCTCATTGCCTGGGAGTTGTATATGTAATGATCACAGTCAAGGTTGAGGATGAAAGGCCCATTGGACATTATTGCAGAGGCACGGACCAAAGCATTCATGGCGCCAGCCTTCTTATTGTGGTCATAGCCAGGCCTCTTCTCACGGGAAACATAAACCAGTAAAGGAAGGCGGATGTCAACATCAGTGAAATCAAGGCCCTTAATATCATCAGATGTTCCGGTCAATGGTTCATCACTTGGGGGCTTCAGCATCACCTGTAGATTGAACCACCAGTTTTTATTTAGTGACATTACAATTGGCTGAGCCGAAATGAAGTAAATGTTATATAGGACAGTGCTTAGTCAAGCTCAAGGGGTCATATTGTAATAAATTGCACAAGGAGAACAACACCTGTATGATTCCAGCATGGTCACCCCTAGAATGCTCAGGGGAAGAAACCACCCAAGTGCCAGGCCAGTGAGTACCATCAGCCATCCAAGTAGCTTTTGGGATCTTTACACTTTCAATTTGTTCATCATTTGCATTTTGTCGCTGGAGTTTCATAGCCTTAATCTCCTCCCGAGCGTGATAGGCATCAGACCTGCGACGGATTGAATCTGGCAAGCCATTTATCCGGACCTTGAACTCGTCATACTCTCGCTTTACCCGTCTGCGATCCCTGACGAAATCTGGGCGCACCTTGTTCTTATAAGGATCCCTTTTCAAATTGAAGTAGCTCTCTGGATTCCTGGGCTCAATGTCATGTTTACGGCAGAATGGGACCCAGAGATTAGCAAAGCTAGCAGCTTCAGCCATGGCTTCAAAGGTCAGAAGGGCACCTCCATCATCTGAAACATAGCAAGCGAGCTTCTCAACAGGGTAGTCAGCTGCAAGGATTGAGAGTATTGTGTTTGCTGTGACCAATGGTGGTTCTTTCTCTGGATCAGCAGTAGACACGAAGACATCTATTCCTGGAAGATCGGATTTTCCGGTGGGATTGTGGGGGCCAGGTTCTTCAAACTTCTCTTTCAAGACGGAAAGATCGGCTGAACGATTGATAGGGCAGAGCTTGGGAAGCTGATCAAGCAGCCAGGAGAAAGCAAACCAGACCTCACATACAACAGACATTCCCCACAGCCATATTGCATCCTCATTTTGGTGTTTGATTCTCCATGCCAAAAACAGGGTCAGGGCTACCATTCGAATGCATATGAGAAGCCTATGGAAAGAGATAAGTAAGCAAAGGTTGAAAACATAATTATTTAAACGACAGAGAAAGAAAGATAGAAATTAATTCTAGCTCTTTCATCAAATTATGAAAGGAGCAAAACAAAGTTCTATCATATTCTACAAACAAATTTTCCCATCAAGATGGAAAACTGAAAAGCAGGCACCATTCAACTAGAAATAATTCCATCAAGATGGAGGCAAAAAAGAAAATCAGGATGCATGACATATATCTATTCCCTTATGATCTGAAGACTTCTGTTAAAACTTTTACAACTCATCATTCACTTCCGCCAAGGTATGACCTCCATTCCTAGGTTGAAATGGTACTCATTCCAACTGGCACTATTGTAACTGTTACTAATGCTGGATTGAATCACAATAGGATCATCTAACTAGAGTGATATTGTTACTAATGATCAGATGATAATAAAGGTGGGCCTTTTAAGTCTTCGATGGCAATGTAATTAGGAAACAACATTAACATTGATGACCAAGGAAAAAGTATGGGAAATAAAATGGGGAAACTGGAAGGTTTCTTTGGACATGGAAATTGAATCTCCTCTCTTGTATATTTTGAGTCCCTTCCTATGAGCTTATGTAAATTTTCCTCTTTTTAGAGAGAGAGAGAGAGAGAGAGAGCTCTTTCAAGTTCCAATGGAATTGGAAGTACTTTCCACATGAGAGACCAAAAATAGAAGTAAGAATAAGAAGCAAAGGAAAAAGAGATGAAGGCTAACATGACTGCTATATTAGTTGCCTTTTTCAGTTGCTGTTAGTAAGTAGGTTTAAGCTACTATTAACTAATACATGAAACTATATTGTTCACAATTCTGATCCAATGGCCAGCCTATGAATCCAGTCCTATGAATCCCCATCCACGAGGGCCATTATGATATCAAAACTAGTTAAACTGCATGTCTCTCAGTGTGTTGGCTGTCAGCAAAATTTCAAAAGAGTTAGGCCCACCATCGAACTTAACATATATTAAACACATATAGAATACATAAAACAAGAGCAAATTACATGTTTTACATGTGATCAATCCAAACTCCAATTGGAGTAAAACCTCTTATTCTTCCTCTTCTTTTGGAATATGGATGAGACAAGAACAACAACAAAACGATAAAAGACACAGGCGAATAATACAGGAAATAAATTGGCTATTACCTGTAAGGGCTGAGAACTGCTGCAGGGATCTTCAATTTGCGTGTAAGCGGCCTCCATGGCTTGTTGATCACTTCGGATGGTATGGTCCCATTGCCGTCATCATTTCCATTCCCAAAAACCCCATCCTTTGGCCAGAAAGCATTCCCATACCCATAAGTCCCCTTCGTTTCATACAGCCATCGATTGTGATCAAAATCACCAGTCTGGCTCCTCATCAAGGCTGATTTGGTCGATTTCATCATAGACAACCTTCTTTCCATCTTAGACATTCCAGTTGGAGGGGGCAGCGGAAGCGGCCTCCCTGAATCCATGTTCAACTCATCCAGATCCGTCACCTTATAAGGTTCCTTACAGCCAGGGCAATTCGCTTCTCCTGACTTAACAGCATCCAGAAAACACTCCCTACAGATCTTGAAATCACATTCACAGGGAAGGATATCCACCCCACGCTCATCACTAATGACCTTCGAGTCACAGCCCGGAACCGCACAAGACGACCCCTTGGCTCCAGCCATCTGGGGATGGTTCGCCTCAGACTCAATCACCTTGTCCATGAGATGGGCGCGGGTGATGCTGTTGAATCCACCCGTGAAGAGAGAATTCGAGACATACTGCTCTTCAACTTTTACAGAGATGGATGGATCCATGGGTTGATTGTCAGGTGTGGGTGGGAGGTGAACAGTGTAGCTTGAGTAATCACCACTGCCACCAAGTTCACTGTCAAGATCATCCCTTGAGAGGTTGACATACCTGCCTGATGAGGTTCGCCTCGCGAAGGCGACAGTAGGAGGAAGCGGCGGCTTGCTCTGCTGCATTTCAGCATCTGATCCTGACGCCGCAAATCGAGAAGGTCTGCTCGCTTTAAACGAATGAGACGCCATCTTTAAACACTACCAGCAACTCTCAATCACCAGAATCCTGAAATTTCACCAAATAAGAGGGAAATTCAAGATCCCAACTAGAACATTGCAAAATCCATCAACGACAACTAAATCCGAGCCACAGAAGTTCAAAGCAACAGCATCTATACCACAAGGGAACAGAGACTGCAAATCACGAATTGAAGATTATAGCAAAAAAGCATCCGATCAAAGCACTCTTACGCATCAAAAACCGCAAAACAAAATCGATGACAGCGAGATTTTCAGCAGCATTTCAAGCAGAAAACGATCTCAACACGCTGACAACTCTAAGATCTCAGAAAGAAGAAGAGATTTCGATCTCCGATTCTCAAAGATCACTCCAAACCAAGCGAGTTCCGCACGGAATCTCAAGAAGATCAATTGCAAAAGCAGGATTACCTCAAACGCTCACGATTTACAACGAATCTGACTCCAAATCACATTCTTTTTTTTTCCACGGATCGATCCTCTGATCGCTGATCAGATCACTACAAATGAGAATACTAAAACACACAGATCTCGATTGATCTTCCACCAATCTGGTCAGATCAAGCTCAAAATCACTGCCTGAAAGCATCAAAATCCGAAACGCGGTGATGCAATCCAAATGTCAAGCTCTGAAGCAGAAATGCAAGCTCCATACACGCCATCATCCGAGTTCTTCATTCGTATCGATGGCGTCTTTAGGTGGATTTCGCAGCAGAAAGACACCTAAAACCCTTCAAAGATGGCGTTTTTAGAGAGAGAGAGAGAGAGATCAGAATCGAAGGTGGCAATGGAGAGATGTTTGGAAAGAAGAAAGAAGGAAAGCGAAGCGAGTGGAGATTTTGCTCAGTCGGATTTTCTTGCAAAAACGGAGTGACAGGAGGCGAGATTTCGGGGATTTATATGGACGTAGATGTAGAGAGTTGAGAAGCTGTGGTCCGTTGATGGGAGATGGTGGACACGTGGCGACAGATAGATTGATGAGATGGGTGAGCTGGATCATGGGTCTGGGCTCTTTCCTCGAACGTCAGAAGCGGAATTGGCGTTGCTTGCCGCGAAGGCCCTCCGGTTTTTGTGAAACTACAAGGACGGGTCGGGTGATTGCTTTTTTTGAAAACCACTTGACTGTGAAAGACGATAGGACTCTGAGTCTACATCTTTTGAGAGCGTTAGTTTGAGAAACCCTGAGTTTGAACGATTGAGACTACATTCTTGACCACGAAATCCAAGTGCCTCGTAATTAAAGATTTTTCAATGTGTAGGATGTCTTTAAATTTTATCGTAGGATTGAACTATTATTGTCACTTTTATTCAGTCAAATGGTCAATCCTATGGTGGGGCCAAAAAAATTTTAGATAAAATTTGGGGACATCTCATGCAAAGGGAGGGAATTTGCTTCAAATGGCTTGGATTTTAAGTATGTGGGGCCCACTATTAAGTTTAACCCCATTGTCTCGTGATTTTGTCTAGTCAAAGCCTCAGCTCGGATACAGAGGTTGGCAAACAGAGACATCATTTGGGGTCGAGGGGCAGATCTATCGCCGATGGGTTTGAGCAAACGTTTGTGGTGCGTTTTGGAAGGCCTGATTTTAGTGAGGGATCCCAACGGTTTTGAAACAGAGACCGCATACCGTGATGGGCCCTACAGTGAGATGGTGATTGCTGCACTTTTCATTCTTAGCTTCTCCTGGTCAAAAAAAAAAAAAAAAAAAAAAAAAAGGAATTGATCCCATGGAAATTTAGGGTTATCCTAATGGTATAGGCACCTACTCCGATAGCTCCTATTAGATATCGATACTTTGTGGGAGCCTTTTTTTTATTACCTCGGGGCTGTGAGAAATGATAAAAAAAAAGAAAAGAAAAGAAGAAGAATAAGAAGAAAAGAATTGATCCCATCATGCATGAACACATAGTTGTCAAGTTGGTGGCTTAGTTTATTTGCGCTTTAGGTTTTCTCTTTGAAGATCTGGATTTCAACTTACACTCATTATTTATTTAAGTACTATGTGTATGATCATGTACGCCTCATAGAATAGTTCTTGCTATTTAGAATTGGATAACCCTCAGGCTAAAAGTCTAGCCATTAAGATAGTAGCTCAGTTGATTTGAGTTCTGTGTTTGCTTTCCAAAGTCTTGAGTTTGAATCCTACTTCTTGAGTTTTTTGGATAATATGTATGTGGTTATGTATATACCCTCCGCAGACTATTTTTAGATGATTAGAATCGGGTCACCTTTGGGCCGAAAACCAAAGGTCTGAGGATTGGACTGACAAAAAATACCTTAGGGCATAAAAAAAAAAAGCCCATAAGGCCAAGATGGGGAGGAATACTGGTCATGAACACTTGGATTTTCTGACCATGGGCTAATCCATGTTTTCACTTTAAGGTCAATAAGTGAACTAATCATAATAAAATTCATAACTATATGGTAATTGTTAGTGTACTTTATGCATTCTTCAGTTACTGATAAAAAAAACCTACATGGTAATTGTTTAACAAATATCAAATCACGCCTATAAATCATAAAGCCAGCTGGACATAAGAAAATCTTTAATTGTATGAATGGGTAGCTGCTCAAATCTTCAATTCAATGGCCGACATCCTCCTATCATGAGGTAAAAATTGGCATAACGTTCAGACGAGGGCTGACACCAATGGATCATATTAAGTGAAAACTGGCAACAAAGCCCGTGCTAAAACCGGGCTGAAAACTAAATAATAATAAAATTTATAATTTTTAAGTATTATTAAGAATAATATAAACTCAAAGAGAATAGTACATTATTTATTATTTATTAAAGTCTATATGTCGAGTTTTAATTTAAAAGAAAAAATGTTATAAACTTAGTTAAAGATGGTGACAAAAAAATTACTGCAGTTTGTATTTTTGGATAAGATTTATGAATGAGATGATGACCCACCCCATTTGAATTTATTTGGGTCAATTATTAACATGTTTTGATGTTTACAATAGATAAATTGTAAGGATATTAAAGATGGTGTCTACAAAAGATAAATTGTACAGATATTAAAGATGGTGTTTACAAAAGATAAATTTTAAGGATATTAAAGATGGTGTTTAATTTTGTCACAACTTTAATTCAAATCAAGAAATCTTAATTCCACCATGTCCTTGTAATTGACACTGAATGAGGTGGGGCCTATATACTCTTTGGAAAATTTAATTTTGAGGTTTATGGATAGGATTTGACCATAAGTGCTAAGTAAAACTCATGTGTACCTATTTTGTGCATAATAATAATTGATGGGAGTTGGTAAACCATAGGTGGGCCACATAGATACAATTGATCCAAACTTTCCTTGCTTAAGATTAAGGGAGATTTTAGAACAAGTTAAAAAATCAATTTCATTTGGAGAGAATGTTGGATGGCATGGATATTAGGAAGGCTCCAATCATCTTGCAATGAAAAAAATTCTAAAAATCTAATTTTGCTCCCAAGTTGCCTGTGGTGGAATCTGAAGAGGGCATTAGATTAGATGCCTGAAATCATGGGTCAGGTAAGCATAACCAAAAGTAAAAAATATATGTATTTAGCAAATAATTCAGGAGGTTAGAATTTTATAAGGATTCACTTGTTTAGACTCCTTCCTAAATTCGAAGAGAGAAAAATATTTGGTGTATCACTTTGAGCTAGAACGAATGAAAAGTTAATAATTAGTTGTCAACTTTGGAATCAAATTTTGAAATCCACATTCCAATTTTAGATAGTGTGATGTTTGAAGGTTTAAGAACACATCTGTATAGCACAAAATTATGGTCTTATTTTTTTGTTCTCTTTTGGAAAGTGAATAAGCTATAATTTCCTCCTCTTTCGGGGATGAGTGCGGATGTGGAATGCGGGTTGTTGTTTCGGGTTTAAAATATGGGTATGATATGGCCACATGATGTTAAATGTTTGTTATTGGGCCCAAAAGTTTAATTTATCTCTTGATGCATGATTGTCATCACCCAAAGTGAGCCACACGCTCAGTTTCATCAACTTAAAAAGATGTAATAACATGGCTCATGAAATCGTACACATAATTGAATGCTTTATGGCCTATTGGGTCCAACTTTGGAATTTCAATGGAGATGATCTGACTTGAAAATTCACAGCATGCCGTGGGTAGCAACTCACCTTCACATTCCTTGACAGACAAAGGAAAAAAAAAAAAAACCTTTACATTTAACTATTCATTTAAACTCCGTTTTGTTACATGACAATGTTTTAACCAAAAAAAGCCATAGTCTCATATGATAAAGTTCAAATCTATAGTTTCTAACGCACAATCTGGGTATGTAATATTTGTCAGTAGCCCACTATATTCAGTAGCCACATCCCAATAGCTTCACCATGCCAACCACCAATTCATTTGAGGTTGTTGACCTCTCCGAGCCACCGCCTTTAATAAGAGCATTGGTGTTGTTTTCTGAAGTATTCACATCCTCTACCGAGAGTGAAAGGTAATGATGCAATTAGTAATAACTAAAAACAACATTACTTTAAATAATAAAAAACATGTAAAGAAAGCAACTTCTGAATGGAATAATACCCATTAGGGACTCATAACTTTGAATATACATTGCTATGTTTGTATCCATATAGAAACCAAGGCCTTCGCCATCCATTAAATAAGAAATCATACTACGACAGGGACAATGCTTGAGCCGTCTCTCGTTAAATCAATAAAAAAAGTAGAAGAGTTAGGAGAGAGGAGATAGGGTGAATATGAAAGAGAGGATCTTTGCTCTCTCTTTTTTTTTGAAGAAATCTCTACAGCTGAAACGAGACGGTGGAAAAGATAACGAATGAATACATTTGTTAGAATTTATAAAAAGGTTAGGAGAAGGTTTGAATTTGAAGAGATAAAAGGAAAAAAAAAGGAGAGATTTGTAAACTTTGAAATGGAATTATTTCAGAGATGAGATATGAAGTGAATAAGTCAAATGAAGAGATTTACGGAAGATATTTGGAGAGGACCCATAGCTAACTGAGCACATCGTAAAAGCTAGTACCTTTATTTTTTTTCTTGCATATTTCTTTGAAAGGAGAGCTCTCCACTGCTTTCGTGGCACCCCTCATAGCCTTTTCTCCCGTTTGCTTTAATAAATATAGAGGCCCTCTTGCATAAAACTAACGTGTTTCAGTAAATTCTAAAGCACAAACCACAATAATAATAACAACAATAATTGTTATTTGTAATATTTTTTTCATCTTCCCTATCTTTAGTCTGTTTATTTGCATTACTTACTCATCGATATGGTCATGCCCAAAGTAATAAGACATAGTGTCTGTTTGGCAGCAATATGGAAATGTTTTTATTTTGAAAACAAATGAAGAAAAAATCTATTTGCATCCAATTTGTGAGAGGAAAAATTTAGAAGGAGAGAGAGAGAGAGAGAGAGATGTTTTCTAGATTGCAAGGAGAGAAAGAAAATGGCCGCGAAATTAGTTTTTCTTTCTTTATTCCATTTCCAAAATGCTAAACATGACTATCTATAGTAATGGTGATAGAGTGATTATGATTTGTTTTATTTTGATAATGAGGAACCCGCGACCATTGCGGGTTAGGCTCCAAATGTTTGAAGAGAGACCTCCGGCTTATTGGACTTCCTAGCCATTGGATCAATTTAAGTGTAAGTAACAATTTAAATGTTGGCAGAAAGAGAAAAAAAGGTTGATAGCATGATGTGCAAGTGTGTAGCACGTGGCATAATATAAGGGGAGAGACGGTAGTGCCCGCACATCTATACAGCGGTGGGAACCAGGAGATTCCGTGTGGGCCCACTTTACGAGTATGTGGGCACGAAGGAGCAGGCGAGCTGAGAATGGGCCTAAACAGGCACATGCCACGGCCAGTGGAGGGTGCGTGATTGAAGGAATGTGCCAAATAGCCATCCATTTTTCTTATAATAACATTTTTCCAACAACTCATCTTTGATTATGACCCAGAAGACTTTGACTTCGACTTCGACTTCATTTTTATAATTAGAGACTTGAATTCACACACTAAAAATATTTTATTTTAAAAACCTTAATTAAGAGTTAGCATCAAATTTTTATTAAAATAGGAGTTGATTTCATTGTATGTTTGATCGCGGGTTAAAAGTTAATGATAGTTATCACTCTCTTTTTTTATTTTTTATTTACCAAATGGACTATTTTATGATGGAATCACCTCCTCTAGCGGAAAAACCTAAAAATATACTACATACTACAAAAAAGTTTATTTTGAACGGCTCGTATTTTTAATATTGTGGAGCTCAACTCTTTGACTTGAAATTTTTCTAAGTCACATTGGTGGATCCAAACTCCACATCTCTTTGCAGACAGTTATTTGCATAACGAAGAGGAAATAAAGTTCAAATTTGGTATATGATTAGTTTTCTTTACTAGCTTTCTCTTTGGATTTTTATTAATCTTAAATAATGTTCACGGCCTAATACTATGAGGGGCCCACTTAAGTTCCCTATGGTCAAACCAACCCTACACTTTCTAGCGTCACCTCGGTTTGACACTCTTTTGATCTACATCCACCACTAGCCTTGTTTGGAAGTGGAGAGAACGGTTATTTTTTCAACCTAATCTCCTTATTTTAGCTGACCGTAGACTGGCCTAGTTAAGTGTGAAAAGAATAGCTGGTCCGTGGACATCTAGAGAACAAATGGAAAAAATTGTCTACACTACAAAAATTTGATACCCAGACAATCTTTGCCGCCTTCATTCTCCTTGCATTTCCATCCAAACAAGCTCTAAGTTCTCTAAGCAAAGCCTTTATGTTGACAGGCTTAAAACTGAAAGATTAAGGTTTAAGATTTATGAGGGCCACTAAGATCCCTTTCATTGATTGGAATTGATTTTCCACCCATCATCTCATAAAAGTAATATTAATATTGTGATGGTTCGTCCCTAAGCTGGCTAGGGATGTGTGTGAATAGAATGTGTGATTTTGAATCCCATATATTTATTCTTTATATATGAAGATTCTTTTTTTTTTATAATACGAGAAATAGCTTTTTCTCTTTTGTAAATATGCATTCGAATGATGTATACTAACATTCTCCATATAAGGTCATATGAAAAGACAAAAAGTTATATGAAAAAGAGAAATGCTCTTGTACAAATAAAAAAAGATATGTAAGCATTTCTCTCCTTATGGTGGATGACATACTAACATTCATATATATATATATCAGGAAATAATCTTATGAGAACTAGTTCTCACCACTTTTTTTGTGAGAAGTCTAAGTGTGGCTTATTTATCACCCAATCCAAATTTTTCAATAAATAGGGACCCCCTAATAGTCACATTCAAGTGTTAGTAGATTCAAATTTATTAGACCGTTAGATGGATTGTGTACCAATCCGAATAGAATGGATTTGTGATACACAGATAAATGGGTTAGGGACATGATAGAGGCTGAACTTGATATGTGGGGAGATTCCGCATGGATCTCTTCATCACCCTTGGTCCCATCCCCAAAGAGGACTCACAAGTGGATCTCATGAAAAAGTTCTCACAGCTACCATGAGAATTAGCTCTCATAGGATCAAGCTCCAGATATATATATATATATGGGAGTCCCTCTTTAAAGCCCAATCTTAAGATAAGTTAAACTCAAGGATGTGTCTATGCTTGTGGGACCCACTTAGGGACCCATATGGGGATGAGGAGGATTTGAAGGACTCTGTAGGACTATCCTCTTTATAAAAAATCAGCTATAATCGTGATTTCTATTATCTCCATCTGGGCTTCAAAAATTTAATGGCTAACGGTCCATTTGGATCGCTGCACAGTCGATCTAACAGTTCAGTAAATTCGAATTTGATAAAAAATTTGTGGACATGCGCAATTTAGGAGGGGTCATGTGTTTGGTCTATTTCGGTTAGCCCTAAGGGCTCAGGCTTACGGAACTTATATAAGCTTGTACTTAAAAGAGACTTGCCTTATATGTATATAAATATATATATATAAGTGTTAGATAGCACCGAGGTATTTTTAAAAGTGAAAATGCCTCTTTTTGCAATAAATAGGAGATTAAGAATGTGAAGAAGCAATTAATTTTACTTTTTAAAAGGAGAAAAAATTACCGCATAACTTGTCCCTCATTGGAGGATAAAAAGAGAGCAGAAAAACCTATTTTTAAATGAAGCATTCATGAGAATTTTTCATATATATATATGAAAAAGAGGAATGCTCATATATAAATGGAGAATGCCATGTAAGCATCTATCACTCTATGGTGAGGGAATGATGTCTACCAACATTCCTATATATAGCTGAAATAAATTTATATATATATATATATATATGAAAAAGAAGAATGCTCATGTACAAATGAGGAATGTCATGAAAGCATCTCTTATTCTATGGTGAAGGAATGATGTATACCAGCATTCCTATATATAGCTGAAATAAAAATTAATCTTTGCATTTGCATCACTATCTTCCACTTTAACCTATTTTATATTTCTAAATTAAGAAACACATTTAAACTTTTTATTTTCCAAAAAAATTTTCTTGACAACATTGGGCATTCCTCACCGACTTAACCTTTGAACTTTTGGCACCCTGCTTGGGGGTTACCCAATTTTGATGAGCAAGAACTATTCCATGGAGATATATGGTCACACACATAGAACTCAGATAATGCAAGTGATGTGAGTTAAATATGAGATCTTGGAGAGCAAACCCAATGGTCAAACCAATTGAGTCATATGGCCTTTGACAAATAACCGACTACCATTCTGTTTTACAAATGACAACCTTTATGAATCGAAAAATTTTCAGTCAAATTAATCAAATCCGATATCCTTTACTGTAAACAGATGAAAGTTTTCTTAGATATAACCAGATTAAAATTAAACATGTTTTGGTGGTCCTTTCGTCTTATTGTTCCAGGTTTTAGTAGAGCTAGTTTATTTTTTTTTAAAACACAAAAGGGCAGGGCGTTTGTTGTAATATCAAGCAAAGTACGATAACGTGCAAAGTAATTCACAATGGAATTGACCCTCCCGGGAGTGGGCCAGACATGGTGAGTGGGTAATTAGAAAATTATAGAGACAACCCGACACAGAGCTTTCTTTTATTATCTATTCTCCTTTTAAATTTGAATATTCATCTCCGCGTCCAAAGACTAATCATGCATCGCATTACCTAAGCATCATGCACATGTTTGTTCCCACACCAAAGAAACTAAGATTACGTACGGGCGGGCATACATGGGTTCAGTGTCTGCCTGTAATGTAATATTTTTTGTTTAAGCGGTTAACATATATTCATTGAGAGAGACAGAGAAAAAAAACAAACTAGAACAAAGGAACAAAAAAAAAAAAGAAGAGAAGGTGCCAAGGATATGCATCAGCCTAACGTCAATTATAATAACACACCCACCTAAAGAAATAACCTATCAACCCTTTGTTTAGCTAACCCATCCGCGATGGAATTTGCGGATCTAAATATATAGCAGAAAGTAATATTTACGTTGATTGATAACTCCCTCATTTCATTAGAATAAAATTGAAATTTTCATTGATTAGTTTTTTTTCTTAGACATCCAAACAACTGCATCAAGGGAATCACTTTCCATAAGCCTACTACCATATCTTCTGGAGAATAACCTAAAACCTTCCAGAATAGCCAGCACTTACACTTCATTAGAACTACACACATCAACATTCTTAGAAAACATAAGAAATACCTTGCCTTTGCTATTTCAAAGTAAACCTTCAAATGCTGCCTAACCTAGCTTACCCCTTGTTGCACCATCCACATAAAACTTTAAAAGCTTATCCGGAGGGATATATCAAGAGATTGATCTCTTCTCCTTAAAAGGGCCACATGCTGTTCAAGCTCTCCAATTTGAAAGAATATCGTCAAAGGTATATTTGGATAGGAGCTTTCTAATCAAAGCACATTTCGCAAGAAATCGTAAAAGCAACTTTAAAAGTCAAATATGCTGACAACGAAGAACTCTTAAAAAATTATATAGTTTCTCTCATTCCATATAAATACTAAGATAGCAAAGGGTACCGTCCTCCATAAGATTCGGCCACACCATATGAAGCACCCTCCTAACAATGCAAGGCCTTGGCCTTTGATTTATAGCCTACCAGAAACTTCCTCACGCAATCATGAAACCAAGTGTTATAATCACCCTCCTACCAAAAACAAAAAAGTATTATAATCACCCAAAAGATTGATAGTTTTTCTGTTAATTTTGTTCTAACAAAGAGTAATGTCCAGATCAGCCTTTTCCGGGATACACCACTTCGTACAGAATTTTCTTCATCCTCCTGTTTCCCTTTCATAAATTAGGATGTTTGATATGAGCTAGCAAACCTACAATAGATTTTCTTAACATTATTCATATCTTAACCTGACTCCTAATTCCACCGAAATCTCAATAAAAATAAAAAATAAAAAAACTCAAAAGGGGAAAATCCAAATCTGAAAAAGCCAACCACCATATAAAAATATCAGGCCTACAAAATCAAGATTTTGAGTATGATCCCACACTTTGGGGTGTATCAGGTCCTCGTCACCACACCAAGTATAGCAAGACCATTTCTCTTGGGATATCATTTTGCATTTTTATCTGAGAGCATTTCTAGTGAAGCAGTGCAATAATGAGCTCTTTAATTACTGTCATGAAAGTGGAAACTTGTCTGATTTCAATACCAAGTGAATATTTGAAAAATAAAAAAAAATGTCCCCAATCATATCCCTTCACTGAGATGACCATATTCCATATAACGAGGATGATTGGAAGTTTCACCTACAAAGGGTAGATATTAACATCAATTGTGAACTGAAAGGGTAAAGTAGACCGCTCAAAAGGTGATGAAATCATCTTTCTTTTGCTGCTTCTTTGGATCCTGCCCTTCCGAAGAGTTCCCTCCATTCTTTCCAAAAATCATCTCATCAAGGTCATCCACAACTTTATCTTCTTCCCCACCCGTTGCGCGAGATCCTGGTGGTTTTCTGATAAGTGCTTCTTCTTTCCCAGCCAGAGGAGATTCATCCGGTTCAATGGTCATAGGTATCGTCACAGGAGCTGGCTCGGGTGGGACGACTTCAGAAGGCCTCTTCAAATCTTCATACCTAGAAAGGACCTTTTGGAGTTCATCATTCACATTCAAGGCCTCAAAAAGCAAGGCCTCATTGTCACCAGCAGTCTCGATGATTCTTTGCACAGTGTACTGTGATTGACGGCACTGCCGTACAAGTGTAGGTGCCAAGTCATCCTGCCAATGTACAAAGAAATCCATCAAATAACATGTGACAATAATAGGGATGAATGATCATGTCAGGGTGTGCTTGGGCATTTGATGTATTAAAATCACAAGGAAGTTGAATATGACTGTGATTTGGTCCTCGGCATCCATTTGGAGCAGGCTCCTTTATTTTTTTCCACATTTCCTCATGATTCAGGTTTCCTCATCTCTGCTTGCTAGTGACTAAGCGAGTTCAATGAAGTCTTCCGAAACATGAACAAGTCCACTGGGAAAGTTTTGAAGCCCTTATTGGCATTCTAAATAGTGACACATATACAAACCAACACATACTAGTAGTACATTCCGATTTTTTGCCGAGGATACAATCAGCTGTAAGTGTGTTTCAAGGATACAAGTGGAATATGATGGCCTATAGTTTCCCGATCCATGCATTTCATACATTATACATGTAAGCGGTAAGCCCATGTTCCAATGAGGCAAATGGTCACAAAATGAGCCCACTACAGGTGGGGAATGTATTGAAAGTCCCTCAAGATGGAAGATCAAAGCCATCTCTATTCCCATTGTCTGGATTGTTATATTAATCGTCTGTCAAGACTGTTCAAAGTTCAAACCCAACCCATCAGTGGCAGGACTGATCATATTAACAGTAATAACGAGCCCACGGCATAAACCAAAATTATGCAATATAGGAAAAAAAAAACACTAAGTTCCATAGTTCAAAGAATTGATAAAACTAGGGCTCTAAACTCATGAACCACCTTTAATATAAGAAATTAAAGCTAAACTTCAATTTTAAAGAATTGATAAAACTAGGTTATATTGAAAATTTTAAGGATATGTACGAAGGAGCAGTAACAAATATGAAAACCACATGTGGAGAAACATGTGTATTCCCCGTGACTATAGGTTTACATTAGGGATCAACCTTAAGCCCTTATCTCTTTGCATTAATTATGGATGAGTTAACTGTGCATATTAAAAAAGACGTACCATGGTGTATGTTGTTTGCAGATGATATAGTATTGGTGGATGAATCAAGAGATGGTGTACATGCAAAGCTTGAGAGATGGCGGGGGGCATTGGAATCTAGATGCTTTCAAAGAAGTCGTATAAAGACAGAATATGCGGATTGCAACTTCAGTGGATATATACAAAGTGTTGAAGCTACTGTCAAATTGAGATCCATGAGATACCACGTAGAGATTATTTTCGGTACCAAGGCTCGATGATTAGTAAGGATGGGGAGATTGACGAAGATGTGGAGCATAAGATAAAAGCTATATGGCTGAAGTGGAGACCAGCTTTGGGAGTGTTTTGTGATAGACGAATGCCAATGAAATTGAAAGATAAATTTTACAGGACAGTGGTTAGACTAACTATGACATATGGAGCAAAATGTTGGCCAATTAAAAAGACGATATTCATAAGATGGATGTAGCAGAAATGAAAATGCTTAGGTAGATGTGCGGTAAAACTAGGAAAGATAAAATTAGAAATGAGCGCTTTCGAGAGCATTTAGGGGTAGCACTAGTAGGAGATAAGATTAGAGAAACCCGTTTAAGATGGTTTGGGCATATTGAGCGTAGGCCAGTAATGGCACCGGTGAGAAAAAGTTTGGATATACAGGTGGATGGCCCATCAAGAGGTAGGGGTAGGCCGAGGAAAACATCGATGGAAGTCATTAATTCAGATTTGAAGAAGTTTAACTTATCGAAAGATTTGGCTCAAAATAGAATGGAATGGAGAAACAGAATTTATATAGCCGACCTCAACATGATTGGGATAAGACTTTGATGATGATAATGATGATGATAAAACTAGAGTTCAAAATTCCGAAACAACCTCTAGGTGGAATTTTCTAAATAAACACAAATAGTATTGGACTTTGATGATAAATCAAAGCTAGCGATTTTTACCAAGTACCATTGGACACAAATCCCAAGTCACATAGATTGTAATGAAACTGAAGCTTTTGAATAAAATCGATCTTTGGATTGAATTTGACTCTCAGATTAGAACCCAACAAACCCTAAGCTGGCACAAATCTAGATTGGCCTAATTCTCTCTCTCTCTCTCTCACACACACAACAAACTCTAATAAAAAGAAAAGAAAAGAATACGAGACACAAATTATAGAGTAATCCTAGGATGTGCAAACAAAAATCCAACATGCACAATATGTATAACTGGGGATCGAGTTACAGATTCAACCCCAAGTTGGACACAAGGAGGCATAAATCAAAGCTAGTGATTCTTACCAAGTACCATTGGACAATCCTACATTGCACAGATTGTAATGAACCTGAACCTTTTGAATGGATTGAACTTGAATTTTAGATTAGAACCCAGCAAATAATAAGCTGGCACAAATCTAGATTGACCTAATTTTCACACAGACACATACACAAAAAAAAAAAAAAAAAAGAGAGAGAGAGAGAGACACAAAATTTATAGTAATCCTAGGATTTGTGAACAAAAATCTAACCTGCACAATATGTGTAAGTACAGATCAAAGTTACAGATTCAGGTTTACAACAACAACCAAAAAAAAAAAAAAAAAAAACAAAACATCAATTAAAATGCCATGCCCAAAAGAGTCCAAGTTCACATGAGCAAGAGATGAAACTCTCTCAACTTAGTAAAATCTGAACAATAGAAGCATCTTACCTGTAGGGTAGGCAACCATAGTAATCTGGTTCATGCTAATCATGTACAAGCTTCAAACTAGTTCTTTTCGATAATTTGCAGTTTGATTCACTTAATCGTTCAATACTAATTCAATCAAATTTGCAAATGGGATCAAAGTAACCACCCAAAGAAAAAAAAAAAAAACGAAAAACCCTTACTTTCATGTTGAATGTCTACATTTAGGGCCCATTGGATGCCTACAGAATAAAATACTTACAGACTAAAATATCACTAGAATAAAATAGTATAGAATAGAATAGTGTAATATTTTATTATTAGGCAGTTTTTGAAGAATGCAACAGATTATAATATATGTTTAAAAAAGTTTCAAGGTAATGAGATTAAAAAAAATATTGATCAAAGTAAGTTTCTCTATTAGATTAATCCTAATAAACACTTAATTTTGGTGCAATTCGTCGCTTCAAATCAATTAATGGAGCCCACCTTTGAAATCAAATTACTCAAGTTTAATTTCCAACCTTGTTCTATCATTAAGGAAAATTTCACCACCACTGCTGCCGCCATAATCATCACCACAACCCACCAACATCACCATCATCCACCACCACCACCACCACCATCATTGCCAACACACCATCATTATCATCACCTTCATCCTTTTCACTATAATCACCATCATTTTCATTATCGCCATCATCATGAACCACACCCCATCATAATTATCTCCACCACCACCATCACAACCATCATCATGATCACCACCAACCATCACTATCACCACCGTGGTCGCCGTCGTCCATCATCATTACTGCCACCGCCATCGCCATCATAATTGCCATTTACCATCACTTCTACAGTTCTACTCATCAACACTGCCCCATCATCATCAACACCACCACCACCACCACTACCACTCATCACAATCATAACCAATCATAGCATCATTACGACTGCCACCATGGTAACCTTCACCACCACTTAGCGTCATTGTCATGATCATCGCATCAAGTTCAAATTACCACAACCGCCACCATGACCATCTGATAGTCACCACCATCACCATGATCATCCTTTTCACCCCGACACCGTTCATCATCATTATCATTGTCCTCACAAGTACATTTTCTTTTGGGAAGGACGAGAGGAGAAGGATATTGCTAAAGACTATTTTGAAACATTTTAATACTGTATAAAGTTTTCCAGATGGGGGAGTTATAGGAAAAAAAATATTGTACTTTTTGGAAGAAACTAATCTTCTTCCTTTTCTTGATTTGCCAAACATACAAGTTTTTTAAATTCAGAAATTGAAAGATTAAATTCTCTAATATATTATTTTCTTATGTTTTCTTATGCATCCAAACAGGCACTTAACTTTTTCCATTTTCTTTTCTTTTTCTTTTTATTTTATTATTATTATTATTATTTTGCTCTAACCCATTCTAAAATGACTTCTCTTTCAATGAGATTTTGTTTCAAAAGAAATTATAAAGAAGGTCACGTATGTAGTTTCATACACCATTATTTCAACATCTAAGGTTTGTCAAGGTCATTTTGGATACCTAAAATAATTGAATTAGACCAAAGACCATGCAGATTTAATTGGACTACATTGAACTAGAAAACCAAACCTGTTCAGTGGACTTTTATCTACCAAGTCAGGAAACCAAAAATTAAACTTAATGAACCTACCCCAACGAATTAGGGAATGTCAACATCTTAATAATTGCAATTTATGATTTTCAGTACAAACTACACAAACTGCAAAGCAGCAACAGTGAGGCAAATTACAATTTGTGAAGAAAACCAAGACTCAAATTCAACTTATAGATTTTGCGTATAATATTGAAATCACTTCACGCTTGCCACCTAAGTTGCATGAGGTACATCAGAATCAGACAATGATACAAGATGTCTCATTAGTGAATCTCAAAATAATAGGATTCATCAATTCAGTGTATCATCCAAAATAATTTATAGAAAAATTTCTATTTGAAGCAAGATAACATGAACCCATTTAAAAAAGAAAAAGAAAAAAAGATAAGATGAACAACACCACAAAAAATAATATAAAATCTTACTCATAAATAATCAAGCAATAAACAAATCAATACTTTTTATTTAGATTTAAAAACATAATCGTATTTTGTCAAAAACTAAAAACCGCTTAAACTAGTGTTAGTATTAGAATAATCGAATTGTCAAGAAGAATCTGGCACAAGAATCCATATTAAATGTGTTGGTATGCAATACATTGCTCGTTCTCCTTCCACTATCCACATACAGGAATAACAGAAGAGGAATCTCACATTAACTGAAAGAATCTAAATAAAATCAATGACGATTCTAAGACCATCTAGGTTTCTACAAATATGAAAAAAGAAAATCTCAACATGAGCAGATATAACATGTGATTATGGATCAAAGTTCATCTCAAATAACTCCATTGCCGGAATAACAATCAAACACCGAATCGGGACAATGAAGAAATAAAAAATTAGCAGTCTCAATGGAAAAAATGTGTTCCTCCGTCTTGTGTCATGCTTCAGTGTGTGCTGATCAAGCACAGAGAAAGGATGGTGCAACTGGAATTATACAGGCAAGCTAGTTGTAAAAATTCAGCAATCCAATTTTAGTTCTACTTTAAGTAATCAGCAACCCCAGTTAGAAAAAGTTAAAATCAAGGCAGGGAAAAAGTTACAATAATAGAAAAAAAAGAACATGGAAAAAGTTCTGATGCAGAATCTAGAACTAATGAATGATATGCAAAGAAGAGAGATCAAATATCAAATTAATCAGCACACAAATTAATGCAAATTAGGCACCAGCACAATGCAAAATTAATTTCAGCACAGATTATTTGTTAGTGTCACTATGCTATCGGTCCTACAAGTGCTTTTCCCAAAGATTGGGGAGATGGGTCTTAGGAAATAGAATTCCCAACCACTCTAGGGATTCAATCTCAATCAACTTCAGATCTGAAAAATTCAGATTCAGATCTGAATGGGATGACACAACAGTTTGTTTCCAATACGTACAGATCTAGGGTTCAAAATTAATGTTCAGATCTATCCAAGATGGGTTATATTCAGATCTACAGGTTATATGGGTTGTATTTCATAATGTTTCAGATCTGGTTGTAAGGCTTGTGATAGCCAAACATCAGATCTGGGACTGTTTTGGATAATTTCCCTTCTAAAACCAAGATTGGGTTGGTTCTAAGAAGAAAAGGCTAGGGTTTCTTGGGCTGAAAAGGGGCTGATTGCTCTTTACCAAAAGAAAGGAGGGAGGATACCTTTGGAGAAGATGAGTGTCTTGGCCTTACGCCAAACTTCCTAACTAGGGCAAGGAAAATCTAGAAATCTTCCAAGAAGAACTTGAAGAAGCTTTCAAAAAGAAAAGGGTTTCTTTCATTCATTCATCAATCCATCTCCAATGGTGGAGTTACAACTTAAATAGAAGAGAAACTCAACCCTAAAACAATGAATGGTTGAGATTACATGAGATAAGACAAAAAAAAGAAAACAAAAAAACACAAATAGATGGAGGCTGAATGTGGGAGACATTTGCATGGGGATTTGTGCGCAAGTCTCCCCTTGGACGACAGGTTTGAGTAGTACTTAAGTTGTGGGCCCTCCTTCTTACACATTTAAATAAAACTTCACAGCCATGGGACCCTTGTTTATTAAATAATTCTACTAAAGTTACTTGGGACCCATGTTTAAAATTAAAACATCATTAAAACAGCAACAACTCTTCTCCCTTGGCACATCCCAGTGTGGGGCCTTCTGCTTGTATGCCTAGGGAGCTCTTCAACGGTGTTCTTGCTTCCTATCACGATCCAACGGTGGATCTTGCAAACCATGATGGATTAGCCCCATGGAATGGTAATCCATCCACATCGGGATCATGTTACGTAATCTCCTTCTTGACTTGATGCCCCCATCAAGTTCCCAGCCCATTTTTAATTGGCAGGTTTCAGAAGTTAGGCTTCCAATGAAAAGTTAAAATCAATTAAGATTTAAGACCAATAGTGAGTAACATTTCTCATGATTCATTCAACTCGCAATCAAGCACGCAGAAACAGCTGCACCAACACCTTTATTTGCAAATAAAGGGAATCGGCACTGGTTGGAATTTTGCACTAACAATGGGAATGCAATTATAAAACTTGCAAACTATAATATAGGGATTTTTAATCATTGACTGTTATGTAGCAAGATTTTTTAATGGTCAACTGTTATGTTGCAAAAGATGTTTTCATGTTCAACAGTTAATATAAATGAAACAGAGAGGCAGCACAATGCAGATAGGAGTGCAATTTTAAAATGGTGAACCAATGGACATCCAAGATGAAATATTCGTTAAGAAAATGCAAGCCAGGAAACTGTAAACAGTTCAAGAGAAGAAACATTGCAAACATAAAACTAAACAATAACAGCAACTGTTTTATCCCATATAGCTTGAACTTGTAAAAAGAAAGACCAGACCAATAGCGAATACCAGACAAAAAGAAACTCAAGACAGTAATACAAATCACCTCTAGAGCATCTTGCTGTGGAGAAGAGGATAAAACGGTTGAAAGAAGTTCAATACTATTTCGAGCCACATCAAACACTTCCTTTGTTTGTTCTGGAGAAAAGACTTCATGAGGAATGTCATGTTGAGCCTGCGGTTGTACCAAATCTGCATTTGATTCTAAACCAGAAACAGTCCGAGGTGGAGTAAATATTGGAGCCAAACTCTCGTTATCACGTCCAGGGAAACGTATGCCTCGAGATTTTAAGCTCTAAGAAACAGAAACACAAAAGGCAAAGGAAATAAGCAAGTCTCAGATGAACAATATCCAGTAAAAATACAAAATTACAATGTTGGATGTCCTGAGGTACCCCGAATAACAAGCAATTTGAATCATTAAGATGGTACATCTGTTATACTATGTGAAACCGGGGTGAAGACAACATTAAAAACTCCATTAGGTGACTCAGGTTTTTTTGCCCCAAATTATCATCAGCACCAATTGATGAAAGCTGAATGAGTCAGAGAAACCATCCATCTTATATAAATTCCATCTTACACCATCAAAAGTGCAGACCCACCCGTTCTTCCAAAAATATTCAAACCCATTGCAATTTGGGGCACATCTAAATGCATCCATATCAAACAAAGATCCTAATACCTTGTATGTCTCTTCAAAAACAGGTAGATACCGGAGCTCATTCCCTGACTCCCCCCATGCTTCAATCAGAATAAGAGCCTTGTTCCTATTGTTCACAACAGTCCCAGGGTCATCAATAAGCTTCACCATCTCATCAAGGACACGCTCAGAGGCGACCTCAGAGAATGCCTTCTCACAATTCTTAACACATGTCTCAAGCAAGACCAGTGCGAGATACTGAACCCTGGCATTCTTCAGCATGATACGCTTCTTGATACCACGGATCAACTCGATGCTGTCAATCTTCTCACTGTTGATCATGTCGCAGATCTCAAGATTGGCTGCCCAATCAGGCCCTTCCAATGTCTCCGAAGTTGCCTCCTCAACAATCTTCTCTGTATGGTTCTGGCCCTGGAAGAGCTCCTTCATCTTAAAGCTCATGGAGCTCATTCCTGCCGTCATCTTTCGGCCTACTTCGGCTCCCCCAATCTTCAGCCGCTCGCCAAATGCACTGACCTTATCCATCAGATTATCACCCATCTTCAAAACCCTAATCCAAATTCTTTCCACTCAAAAAGATTACCAAGCCCTAACCCTAGCTAAATCCTAGGGCTTTCAGAAGGCCAAAACCTGAGCAAAAAACAAAGAATTCAACCGTTCATCAGGGTGGAATAGAACTCCAAACTAAACTGCAACAAATCAACAGTAACAAAACAATAACCCAAATAAATTATTACAAATAGAACTTTTATTGATGAGAAAACCCACTAGAAAGAAAATAGCAACTCATTCTCACAATCATTTCCAAAAGAAGAAAAAACTAATAACAAACCCCAAAACAACATTTGCCCCTCCTCCCCACCCCCACAAAAAAAAAAAAAAAAAGGAAAAAATAGAAAAAAGCTGCAGTCCCATCTAGACCAAGACCCCAAAGGATTCAACAAAATTATCAAAATCCAAATGAGACCCAGAACATATTTTCATCAGATTTACCACTATTGCAATGAAAAGTCCCAACTGCGCATCACAGTACCAAAACCTAATCTCATCTAGACCAAGACCCCAAACGATCCAACAAAATTAGCAAGATCCAAATGAAACCCAGAACATATTTTCATCAGATTTACCACTATTGCAGTGAAAAATCACAACTTCGCATCACAGTATCAAAACCTAATCTCATCTAAACCAAGACTTCAAAGTATCCAACAAAATTATCAAAATTCAAACAAGACCCAGAACACATTTTCATCAGATTTACCGCTATTGCAGTGAAAAATCCCAACTTGGCATCATATACTATCACAAACAAATCTCCAAGGGCGGTGAGAACGGAAAAGAAGAAACGATTGGGTGGGGTTGGGGGTTTGAAATTTGACGATAACTTCAATTGCTTTCAAAGAGTAAGTAATGTAAGGTAGCAAGGAAAGCGAGAAGACCTGAATCGCAATTGCAAACAACGAGCGTCGTGATGAAATTGCGAAAAGAGGAAGCAGAGATTGAAGAAAGAAGAGTAGGCTACTCGCTTTCGAAGTCGGTTAGAGTCCGATTGTAAAACGTAATTTCGTCATTTCGTTACAGAAACGATGGATGAGTGCAGAGCAAAGAAACGTGGCAGGAGATGTCGCTGTGCGGGCCACAGCCACACTAAAAGGAGGGCTCGTTCGTTACTACTTATTTGGATTGGATTTGGATTCGCTTCCGGATTTAAAACAGGACACGTGTTGTAATTTGACAAAATTAGGTACGGTTTGATTATGGAGAGGAATGTAGTGTCAAATTTTACTCCACTTGGAATTGTTGATAGCATAATCAATAACAACATAATTAATAATCATGTTTAAGATTTTTTTTATCATATTATTAATTGTATACTTAATTTTCAATGGAACCACCCATACTAGAGTCAAATTTAAGGACATCTTAGGAGGGCAACCATTTTGAAGAGCTTGAATTTTTGATAGGTGAGAGCTTCGCAGGAGAGTTTCAGTTCTTCCACCTGTTTGATATTTTTCTTGGGGGAGAAAATTCAAATCAAGAGGAGATAAAATATGATGAAGTCTAATTATAATGTGATAATATTTTTGTCTTCATTGATTTGAGAAGGGACCTTTTTTACTTTTTTGGTAAAAAGTAGAAGGTTTTTTTTTTTTTTGCTATTTAGTGCCTCATAGTGTTATTTTTAGACCTTTTTGAAATAAAAAAGAAGAAAATTTTGAACAAAATGAAGGCTCCATTTCACTCTACCCTATTTTAGATATCCAATCACACGGAAAGAAGCATGAGTGAGATCTCATCCAACCAATAATATTCATGCATAGGAGTTCCAACTTTTGTGAATCGACATGTATGTGGAACCTACTTGCCGTAAAATACCATATAGCTATGGCTATCAAAGGTCAAGCGTAAGATTGAGAAGGTTTTATGGATATTATTTTGGAGATACCAAATTTCATTTGAAGGCATATGTGGTAATTTAAAGGTTTGAAAATTGGCATCTCCAAAAATAGGAACTCAAACAAATGTGTCAAATTTAGTAGTTTATTATATATTTGCATTCATGTGGACCCACATCATTAAAAACTTGTCAAAATCTTTACTTTGCATTTTTAAAGGGCCCACATTATAAATATTCAAAAGAATAATGGCATGTTGTTTTTTAATATGTTAAATTTGACGTCCCTAACTTTACATGCCAAATGTGACATAAGATTAGACATTTTGGTTGGATAGGCTTCATATATCTTTTTGTCTTATTTGGAGTTCTAGTTTCGAAACTGATTCTGATTCAAAACTTATTTTGTTGGTTGTGAACCTGATTTCGAGGAGAGGACCAAGGTTCGATTTTAGGATCGGGTATGATTAAAAAATTGGGATCTAGTTTTAAAATTGGTTATGATTCTTTTAACTTTCTTTTTTTTAAAAAAAATTATTGATATTATCCAACTTATAGTGATGCATTAAGTTTACTATCTCTAAGATTAAATATAAAAATATCAAATCAAAGTTGATTTTGAGGTTTATAATAATAAAGGCTTTAGTGCCGGGTCTTGAGTCCACAGGCTCTATACGGACTTGGGACTAGACCCCTTTACTAATCAAAATCTAAATTGAATTCCGAACCGAGACCTGGATATGAATCAGAACTTAGAATAGGTTTCAAACCCATTTTTTCAAAGGTCCAAACCTTTCGATAATCAAAGAATTAGGTACCCCGTTTGCAAGCCTACGCACAAGAGAGGCAGGCCCTAGCCCCAGCCAAGTCATTTCTCACCTGGCTCTCTCACTTTCATTTGGCCCATTTCTAGTTTATATATGGATTGTGCTCACATACAGATGTTTCTCAAGGCGTGGACTCCCTTGTGTGGTCCACGAATTATAGAGCAGGTGAGGGATCAAAAGATCAAAATGAGACTTGCATATAGGCAAAATTTTTGCTATGTTTTGAAGGCCCTAGTCCACAGTTCTCCCATTTGGATTCACAAATACATGCATACTACCAATGTGTACATTCCAAACCGGGTTGTCTGACCTGGGCAGTCACCTTTCCGTCACCAACAGAAGTAGTGTGGGGGGGGGGGGGGGGGGGGGGGGGGAGCCGGGTGGGTTCAGAAAACCAAAAAAAAGTTACAAATGACACCCAATCTGATAGTTGGGAGATGTCAAAAAAGTTCACTAGACTTTGGTAAGCTGCATGTTAGCCACATTCTGCAATCATCTTTGGCCCCCACAAGTGAATTGGTGAATCAATACATGACACATGGAAGTTCCAGACCAGTCCTTGATTTTGATAGTCGCATCATCACTTAGAAGTTGATTAACTCGTAGGAATTCCAAAGATTGATGCAGGCAGTGACACATACACTTCATTAACCCAATTTCATGCATGATCTTTCATCTCCATGACAGAATCTTGTGATATGCAGGACGCATCAGGTTAGAAAAATACGGGATAAACTGATACATGTTACATGGAATTCATAATGCTAATCACATTACACTGGTGCAAATCATAATGCCAATCGCATTACATTGGTGCAACTCTCTCTCCCTCTCTCTCTCTCTCCCTCTCTCTCTCATGACAAATTTAAATCTGTAAACGATGGAATACATATAAATTTACTTCATATGCAATTGTGATATCTTTTTCCTCACTTGAGTACTTCATTGCGTTTGGATTAGTTATAGTTGAACCGTGGAATCAGAAATCATTTAAAAACGTCTGATCCATTAATGTTATATTCTGATTTTGACAAAACTGCAGTGCTGTTTTTATGATACATCAATAATAACGTCACTTGGTTTTGAAACATAAGTAGTAACATCTTTTGTACAACCTTATATTTTATTGATGGCATCTGTCTTATTCATAATCAATGGTCTTATGATCATCAATAAGATAGAAATTGTCAATGCTCTATGGATAGGATGGGATACAATGTTCTTACAAGTGATTGCATGAGGGAAAATCATGGACACAGGCCATCCATTGAAACTGTAAACATAAACTGCTCAGAAGCTTGAGATCTAACTCTCGTCCAGCACTTGATTGGAGCTACAAAAAATCATTGCCAAGTGATGGTTCCATCTTTCCACTAAAAGCCTGTGATCTGATGAGGAGATACCTATTCCTAAGCATCAGCTGTATCTGCTCCACTTGATGGGTCCCAACCAGGTGGTTTGATGTTTGGCCAATCACCTCGACACCCTAACCTGATATAGAGACTTTTCTTGCCTACACGTAGCACGGACAACCAACTTAACATAATTTGAAGCACAAACTAGTGTCGGAAAGTTCTATACACTAGAAAGAATTGCACAATCAGTATCACTTGAGACTTAACCCATTTATCTAGGGTTACCCACACTAAGAAACACGATTGCCTGATATTAAGTTATGGTAATTTGATGAGCTAACTCTTCTTCACTATTACATTATAGTGGGCACCCATCACGGAAGGATGATAAAGCTGCTAATTCATAAAAATTGGGGTTGCTTTGCATACCATTTGAAGGCACACCAGATCATCATTAGATCAGATCAGATAGTCAAGTGTTTCTGAAACCCATCAAGCAGCTGTGAATTAATTGATCATGGTGAAGGCATTGCCGAATAACACTATTACATACAATTTTAAGATGATAAAAGAACTCTATTTAATTAGAGGCCATTCACCTTTCACTCTCAACACGAGCATTCTTCTCTCTCTCTCTCTCTCTCTCTCTCTCTCACACACACACACACACACACACACACACACATACAGACATGCATTGTATAAAGACAAGTCTAACAAACCCATATACCATAAACCGTCTCCAAACCCAAATCAAAGAAACCGAACAAAGAAAAAACCAAAATATCATGCATTCTCTTCTTCTAAATTTTCAAATAAAAACCCAAAGAGAAAGAACAAATACAAAAAACATAGAGAAAAGACACAAATTATAAAAACCCAAACCGGAAATGTTGTTTCTACATAAAATTCCAAATCTGATAATCCCACATTAAAACAGTCAAATCCAAATAACCCAAATAGAACTAATAAAAGTAATCTGTACACCAAAAGATCATAGATGTTCGTCAACACAAATATGGAAAGATTCATTTGAGTGATGTCGTTCATATAAAATAAATGATTAAAACTCTCTCATGCTACTTGGAAGTGGAAACCCCCGTGATCAAGCAATCTCCTTCACACTCACTAACTTCCCATGATTTGGCCCCAACCCCAATTTGACACTCATTGGACTTAAGTTCATCATTGAGTCCTCTTTTTCTTCAAAGAATTTTTAGCATTGATTTTGAAACCTTGAAATCCACACTAAAGAAAATCAGATTAGGCTCATTTAATGTGTTTTCCATATATATATATATATCTCGAGAAACCCTCTTTTTTTTTTCAAAGAATTTTTAGCATTGATTTTGAAACCTTGAAATCCATACTAAAGAAAATCAGATTAGGCTCATTTAATGTGTTTTCCATATATATATGCGTAGATCTTCCCATCCCTTTGACACATTGGGTAGGCCCAAAATCTCTGTCTCCCCCCCCCCCCCCCCCCCCCCCAACAACGCCCTCCTCTCTCCTGTGTGCGCATGTGAATGTTTGAACTGTCACCAGATATATCTGAAAAAATATCCTTAATTTCATTACCACCAACATGCACAACTTCAAAATGACCTCTACAACAGAAAAAGGTACTTCTGCTTTCTATATATATATATATATATTTACAAATAGGAGTTTATGCTTTTGCTTTGCATTGTTTTTTTCTTATAAATGCACGCTTATATCTTGACAAGTCCTTAAAAAGGTTCATTTAGTTTGTATATTTACTAAGATTCTTCGTAACTAACAATGAAATTGGATAAAAGTTCATTAGACCCCTTCTTTTCTTATTTTTGACCAATTTACTTTAAGAAGATCACTTCTCCCTTGAATTAAAAGATAAAAATATAAGTTTGCCTCTTAGAAATTAATAATTATATATTTACAAATAGAAGCTCATGCTTTTGCTTTTTATTGTTTTCTTTTTTACAAATGCTCACTTATATTTTGAAAAGACTTCGAAAAAGTAAATTTAGTTTGTATATTTACTAAAATCCCCCATAACTAGCAATGAAATTGGATAAAAGTTAATTCGACCCCCATTTTTCTATTTTTGACAAATTTACTTTAAAAAGATGACTTCTCCCTTGAATTAAAGGATAAAAATATAAGAATGTCTCTTAAAAATTAATAGTTATATGTTACACCATCAACAACTTAGTGCTTAACTACTCTAATTATCACTATATTTAGATTGGATGCTTGTTAAATAACTCAGTTTTCACATTTTTATCACATTTCTATTATTTTCTATATTTTTGGACTTTTTATATTTTTTGAAACACATTTTAGGACCGGCTCAACTGTATCGGTCTGGTACAAGCGGCATCGACTTGTCCCAGTACTGACCAGCACAAAGACAGGCACCGGAATTTAAAACCATGGTTTTCATAGATGAAACTTTCTCTAAATCCATAACAGTGCTAGGACTTGAAGTTTTGCAGATAGAGATTTTAAAGCATATTCTATCCTCTTTAAAAGCAGAAACTATGGATCAGTCACACACTCAAGCTACATGCAACTTATTTCCTCAACTCCCAGTTCAGTGAAAAAAATATATAAAAGAAGCATGTGGCGAAGAGACGTGATCCAGTAGAAGACGATACCTGGAAGCTTCTTGTCTGATATGATTAATTGTTTAAGCGCCCTGAGACAAGCCAGAGCAACAGTTTGAGCATGATTAGAGTCCCATCGTCCAAGCTTGACAACCACATCAGCATTTGAGTAACCCTGACTTCTATCTTGTATGTTTCTTAGGGCCTCCTCCTTAGCTGATGCTTCATCTGCATGGATAAAAATGGAAATCATTTAAGCCATAACAATGCAGTTTTTTTTTGGGTAGAAAGCCTTAGCAGTGCAATTGAAAACTATTCTGGTAAATAAAATTGTTGGAAGAAACCTGAACAACCAGGCAATCCCTTTGACTTTCAGGAGGTGCAAAAACATGGTTTTCTATTTACAAATTACAATTAATCTTACGGAGATAGATTAACAAAACAGATCATGGGGAAAGAATTCTCAAACCACAAAGACTCAAGGGGTTGTCCTAGTACTATGATGAATTGATGATATCTGGGAAGCTAAATAGATATAAGGAGATGCAATTGGAGAATTATATTAGTTCTACGTTAATTTGCTCAACCTCGCACATGGCTATAGAAACTAACAAGACAAGATACATGCCAGTGACTACATGACAACTATTTAAGTGTAACGCTGCCAAACAATATGACAAGGGAACGAGCTTACTAGCAAATCAAAAACAAAAATTACAAATCAGAGGAGCTTCCTGTGACATTCTAAAAGCTCCTACTTCTGTGAGAGGGTCACCTGATATCTCATTGCCAAAATTGAACCTCAGCTTTATTTAAAACCACTCATCAATTTGGACTGAGAAGCAAAATAGACCGGACCTATAAACAAACGTGCTCCCTACACTGAGGGACCAAGATGCTAAGAGCACTTCCATCTGTAATTCCATATACAATATCCATTGGCATGTCCTAGGCTGAACTCTCACATATGCCCTACTTTCTGCTTGTGGCTGCCTTTTAATCCATTGTTGTCAAGTTTGTTCCAGAACCCCTTTCGGTTTGACTCCAAATTGAAACATTTTGGCCGTTTTGGCACTTCGATGTTCCATTTCAAAGTTGTGCTTGAGAAAATAATAAAAAAGATTCAGAGAATATATAAATTTAGAAAAAAATATCAAAACTATTAAAAAGAGAAAAGAGTATAAATGCTATGTACATTTAATTCATGTTTTTGCATGAAAACAAATGTTATGGCTAAAGAAAGAAAGAAATAAATAAATAAATAAAGAAGAAGAAGAAGAAGAAGAAGCCCACCAAAGTGTAGAAGAAGAAGATGCCGACCTTTTGCAGTGGGAGGACCGAGATGAAGAAGTAGAGGCATATTGATCAAAAATCAACTTGGAAAAAAAAAAGGAAAGATCATTGCCTTTGTCAAATTTCAGCAAAATATGGAATTTCAACCTATTCTGCTGAAATCTCTGCATTTCAAACCAAAGATCAAATCTCAACTGAAATTTTTAAGGGGGGTTGTTTCATTTCAGTCCATTTACTGAAATGAATTTCAGCAGACGGTTTGAAACAAACTGAGTTTTACAACCAGGCATTGATCACCACATTTTGCTCTCTTAACATACCCAATAATGACCATTTCCCTGAACTCCTTATCTTCAAATCCCCCACTGAAAAAAATCCAAGCATTTACTTCCATGCACTTGTGATCTTGGAAAAGCAACATTGCCATTGTAGATTCACTTACTCGTTTCCTACCATATACACTTCAAGGCATTTGAAACACCCCACACAATCACCTTCGATTAGTTTCCGAAAAGATGAAGGTAATGGAAATGAACAACCAAACAAGGATAAGAGGTAACTTCAAATGGCTCTAGTGGAATTGCAGTGAGTATACAGGTGAACAATGGATTCCTTAATAAGCTAGCTAACATAGATTTTTTTTAAAAAAAAATTTTACATAGATTTTATTTATTTTTTTGAATAACAAAACCCGCAACCTCATGGTGGCAGCAATTAGCACCTTCTAACTCTGCTATAGGCTTTTGTCAAGGCAAAGTTACAATGTTTAAAATGGTCTAAGGCTGACATTTTGTTAGACAGTGCCACCAAACAAATGCATTAACACTAGGTGGGACCATGGAAGACCAAATCAATATAGGAATATATTATTGGTAAACATGACTTGAACCACAACCTCAAGGTTGCAATAGGGAGCACTTTCCTTTGCAAAAATTACATGTTCACACGATAATGTGCACACAAAATGCACACCCGATGATGTTGTGTCCAGCTGTGCAGTTTTGACTGTGCACTTTGAAAAAAATTTAAATAGAAAGGCGGTTAACTTTTGTCCGTATGAAGCCCATCCCAAAGTTAACCTATCCCAATAGTTAACTTTACCCAGTCAAAAGTTAACCATTCATATACCTAGAAGCACAGAAAGAAGACCTTTGCATCCACAGATCTAGGTTGCCTCTCCCATCTGCATCTTCGAACACCATCGCACAGTCAAGCAACCATTCATCTACCCTAGACAAACAAAGAGAAGGCCGCCCTACCACAGATTTGTCTTGCCTCTCCCATCTGCGTCTCCAAACACCATCGCCCACGGCAAGATAGATCTGCCCCATCTCCAGATCTGGGATCCGACCTCCACCTCTGATTTGCATCTCCCATGGCCAAGACAGATCTCAGATCCCCATCCCCGTCTTTGATCTTCATCTCCAGCTGTTCTGTGTTTGTTTTTTTTTCTCTTTTGCTTTTGCATCTCCAAGTTGTTTTGTTTTTTTTTCTTTTTGTGTTTTTTAATCTTTTTCCCATCTCCGTAATGCTGTTCTTTTTTTTTTTTTCCATTTTTTGTTTTTTTTATTACAATTCACTTTTTATGGTGTGTTTTTTTCATTTTGTGGTTTTTTTTCCATCACTGTAATGCTATTGTCTATACTTTTTTTTTCCCTACTGTCTTTTTTTCGTTCTCTGTTTGATTTTTTTTTAAACAAAATGTGTCTTCTGGACAACTAATGAAAAAAAAAAAAACAAACACACAATGGGAAACAAACAAATAAACAAAGAATGAAAAAAGACAGTAGAAAAAAAAAAAAGAAAAAAAACACATACAACAGCATTATAGAGATGAAAAAAAAAACACCCACACACTCAATGAAATTAAAAAAAAACACAAAATGAAAAAAACACACCATAAAAAGTGGATTGTAATAAAAAAAAACACAAAATGAAAAAAAAAAAAGAAAAAGGATAGCATTACGGAGATGGGAAAAAATAAAAAAACACAAATAATGAAAAAAAAAACCACAGAACAACTTAGAGATGAAAAAAAAAAAAGAAAAAAAAAAGCAGTTGCTTGACTGTGCGATGGTGTTTGGAGATGCAGATGGGAGAGTCAACACAGAGCTGTGGACGCAAAGGTCTTCTCTCTGTACGTCTGGGTAGATGAATGGTTAACTTTTGACTCGGTAAAGTTAACTATTGGGACAAGTTAACTTTGGGATGGGCTTCGGACGGATAGAAGTTAACCGCCCTTCTGTTTAAATTTTTTTCAAAGTGCACAGTCAAAACTGCATAGCTGGACACCATGTCATCAGGTTTGCATTTTGTGTCCATATTATCGTGTGCACATATAATTTCTGCTTTCCTCTGTGCCATAGGCTTTTGTTGACAACAAATCCATATATGAGAAATTAGTATGGAAGGTTGAAGGGACAGGAGATAAAGTGAGCTCTTACTTGAAAAAGCTGAGAATCCAGCATCCACAACTCTTCTAAGGGTATTTAATCACATTTAATTGACAAACCATATAACATTTTCCATCCAGATCCATGTGGCAACCTCTAGGCCCTTGAGAGTCAAAACTTATTGTTGGGCTAGCAACGACCAATAAAATTTTGAAACAAGATCACATTAAAAGGCATGAATTCGCCATGCTGGATTAGTGTTTCTTGTTTTGGTCAAAGGAAGAGTCAGTTCAGTAACTAATTCATTGCCTAAGGTTAGGTATATTTGGAATTCCTATTTTAACTCGTCATTTCATCAATATCAAGAATTCCTCCTTTGTATTCTGGCAACTGCATCCTTGGATGGTCATTGATTTCATTCAAGGGAAAGGAAACATCTTTCGGAAAATGGTCCTCCAATATCTTTCTTGGAACTTTGGAGAAAAGGAATTTGAGGATCTCAGAGGGCAAATGCTGTTTTGCGTCAAGGCCAAATCTACACACTTGGATTGGATCTTCAGGCAAACGAATTTCAGGGCATACCTTCATTAAAATTTAAAATGAGAGGCTGGATAGCAATCATGGTTTGGTGCTGGCCATGGATACTGGGGCTAAGTGAGCTCACCCACAAAAATGGTCCTTTAAAGGAAAATATGGGTGCAGCTCCATTAAGGCACTGGCAGAACTATCAATAATAGTAAAGGTGCTTTAATGTTGGCCTTCCCTTGGCTAGCACATTATCGTGAACCCTCACAAGCAGAACTTTAAGAGAAGGTTTCAAGAACTTTCAAATCCAGGGGTTTCAAGACTCGTCATCGTCAAAGAATGCTCTAAAATTTTAACTCTTTCAATCAATAATAGCTAGGGTGCAACGTGTTTTATTTCACTTCAAACAAAATCAAGGTCTGTGCTAAGGTTTCAACTCAGAGGGAGGCAAATAAGGAAGTGGATGCTCTGGCAAAAGTGGGCAGCTGGTACGATAACATAGCATTTGTAGACTTATTGCCTTCTAATGTGAGGACTGTTGTTGCTGGGCTAAGCAAACACCACCACCACCACCACCACCACCACCACCAATTCAGATAAAAATCCCTAAAACACATATTTTCTCCTATTTCCCTATTGGAAGAAGCTTTGGGCCATTTTGGAGATCCTTAACACTGATTTCATAAGATTAAAACCACATTCTGTGGAGGATCTAAGAATTCAAAGATTGGATGAGATGTTCATCTGATTGGGTAAAAAACAAATCATAACACCTTTTTGCACTCAAATTCTTTCATACTAAGACACGATGAGTACTAAAATTCTCTCTGTGTAAGACCTTTTGTTTTCAAAATTTTTTTAGATTCTTCTGGTATTTTTCAACATTTTTGTAGAGTTTTGTGCTTTAGGTTACACTAAGTCCAACTCGACCTAGTTGGACTCAACTTGAGGGGAACCAAGTTGCCCACCGATTCCGATTTTTCAAACCTCGTGTTTGATCGTATTGTTGTATATCAACCCCATATTTTATTTTTTCTTTTTATCTAATGATCTTTTTTGTTATTTCTTACAAATAGGCCCAAACCTACCAAGAGTTTCTCTGAGTTGATACAAAGCAAAAATAGTACCTGTTGCTCCAGATTTAGACAGCCAAACAGTGAAGCCTGAGTAAAGATGTTGCCACTTATCAGCTCTTCCTGCAGCTCCATGCTGCCCACCTAGCGTTGCAACTACAGTACGAACATGACTGAAAATCAAACAGACCCAGTGGATGAGGTTTTATTTTTGTGAGGCAAACAAAAAGATAAAAACCCAACTTAAGCATCTTACCTACTGAGACTTTCTAATATGGAAGCTTCACCTTCAGCTACAGAATTGGCACCCTCAGCCAACAGCCCTGAAAGTTATTACAGCCATTAGTTTATTGCAAGATGCTTTCTTTCTAAACAGAAATTTGCAAGATTAGGGATGAAAAGTGGCAAAGTTTTGCACTGTTCAGGCCAATTCCACTAAACATTCAAACCCCATTAAATGGTTATAGAATGTCCATTTAGTTCGAACCTTAGAATTAGACAAAGTGTAAAATGAAAGGAAAAAGAAAGAAATAACCCTAGGGAAGAAGAGGAAGAAGTATTACAAAGGGAAGGGAGAAAAAAAATTAAACAGAAACTAGGATTGGTTTCTAGCACTGCTAGGAGAACAGATCCAAAATTCTCATTATGTTACAAAATAGTCCATAAAGATTCCTGAAATTACAAAAAAAGCCTAGTCATATAAAAATGAAAATCAGCCACTAACCAATAAAACATAATTACAAAATAAACCCTACATCACCTCAACATATTTTATGGTTCTTTTAAAAAACCACTAGACTATAGTTTGATAGAATGGCAAGACCTTTAAGATAAACATATATGGCTCACCATCATGTATTGCAAAGATGGAAGTCAATTTCTTTTTCAAAAACTACAAGATTTCTTTGAATTGCTTTATCCATTGGCTTCTTATTAGAATCAAAGAGATACAATCTCATAAAGTATAAATTACTGATTTTAATTTTAAAAGAATGTTCATTTCCTTAGCATTGAAAACTAATTATCCCATAGGACCTACATACTACTGAACTTAACACATAAGCCATTTTCTTTTAAACAAATTATGTTTGATAAATGAACATAAAGAAACATAACTGGAGTTTGACAGCAACAAACAATGATACTCACAAGATTCAATAGATTGTTGCGCAAAAGTTTCAAGTAAATCACTTGTGCTAAGTGGAGTATACCTGCAGAACCATTTATGTAAAATTTAGTCACCTAACTCACAAAGAGTCTGTCTATCTATCTATCTATCTATCTATCCATCTACCTATGTATGTATGTGTGTATGTATGTATGTATTGGAGACATTCATATGCATCCATCCCTAACCAACAAACTTGATAAGGCCCGCCCTACTAATCATGGGACTTTGGGGGGATGGAAAGAGACATCGTGGATGGGCCCATATATCAAGTTTGGGGTCAATGAATCCCAAGCCTGCAACCCCTTCATCCATGGCCCACAAACTTAACGACTTAATATTAAAGGAAAAAACTAACCCTAAATCCAGCAATCCAACCCATTTGGATTAGTGAAAAATCAATGGATCCATTGTACTTCAAGAAGTATCATGTGTGTGGATGATTCAGATGGATCATAAAATTGGCCTCACTATGTTGTCCCTCACCGTAATACGGCGAGGAATAGATGCACATGGATATTTTCCTATACATATAGACACAAACATAGGTGATCGGGTGTGGATGTCTCATACCATGCAAGACATCCTGCAAGGCCCAATGGGATCCCACATGATCAATCCAATCCTGTCACCCTAAGCTACCTATCCTGCATGTCACAGATCCCATGGGTTTTACACCAACCCGGATGGACTAGACCGTTGAATTGAAATAAAGATGATGCATTTTGAAAATGGTAAACTTGAAGGCCATAGATCAAGGGGTTAGGATGATGGGATTGACTTCAATTTTTACGAATGAGCTGGTCCCATTTAGATCTTTCAATCCCCCGCCTTATCCATGATTCGTGGAGCCCTAGGTGGACTCCACGGGTTGTCTTGCACGGTCTCCTGTGTGAGACATCAGTTCTTGAGCATGCCCCATATTTTTATAGCTTGGGTCACCTAAGGACTGGTTGTAATTTAGTTATATGAGAACGAGCCTGTGTGGCCCACCTGGATGCATACCATTCATGGGAGCTGGGGGATGAGAAGGTTTATACAATGATTAGGGATAGCCTAAAGAACCACATAATCAAAACATTATAGTTATGGAGTTTGACGCCCTGAATGGCGAAAATAGGTGTTTCGATCCAACAATAAATGGACGGAAGAACATCAAATTGGGGTAAGGGTGGGGCTAGTATATGCGTACATAGAACATGGGATGATTTCAGTTTGCTGTATAGAACCAGTTCTTGGGCTAATGTGATCAACCTTCCACAACAACTAAAATTTTCTTGGCCCTGGAGTCTGGCATGCATCTTGGCAGGCCAAGAAAGGGACCTTTTTTTCTCCAAAAAGGCCAAAATGATATATATATATATAGAGGGCAACAATCCGATGAGAACTAGTTCTCACAACTTTTTTGTGAGAAGTCTAGGTGAGGCCCATCGATCATCCAATCCAAATCTTACAATACACAGGGACCCCCCTGATAGTCACATGCCCCAAGTTTTGATCAAATCTGAATTTAATGGGCCGTTGGATCGACTATGCACTAATCCTAATGGACTGGATTTATAGGCCACTGATGAAGGGGTTAAGGACATGTGATTGGGGCTAAACGTGAAATTTGGGATGGTCCCACATAGATCTTTCCATCCCCCCTAGCCCCATCCCCAAATGGGGCCCACTTGTGGGCCCCATAAAAAGTCCTCACGGTAGTTATGTGAGAACACTTCTCATAACTTAGGGTGTGTGACTATCGGGGGGTCCCTATATATTACAACATTTGGATTAAGTGATAGATGGGCCCCACCTAGACTTCTCACAAAGTGGTGAGAATTAGTTCTCATAGAATTATTTTCCTATATATACACATATATATACAGAGAGAGAGAGAGAGAGAGAGAGAGAGAGAGCTCCTGAACATTGGGTATGCCTTTATAGATATGGAAAACAAATATAATAAGACAATTAATCATAAGCTTAAAAAAAGTTCCGTATGGACATTTACATACCCAAGACCGACGGCAAGTTCTCTAGCTACAATTTTATTGACTTCTGTGGAATCCCCAATTATATAGATAGATGTTCCTTGCAGAAGTTGCAATGCTCCTGTTGTAAGGGATTGCCAAGTCTCCACAATGTCAGGCCATTTCAAATCAGTGTCACGCTTCTTCAGGTTTATTACCAGCTGATCCTCATCTATGTACCTAATGATGTCAAAACACAATATCAAGCCTAACATGTGATGATTGTATGCAAGTTAGTGTTGCATTAGGATAATTCTTAATATTCCTTTCTACCAAAGCATAAGAGAACTCATGTAAAAGCACTTCTTCGAACCAAATAGTTTCGGCAGGCTTTATCTCCTCATACAGATGATTGATTTGCATAAGAGTTAAAAGAGATCCAGTTGAATGAAGTTTGACTGTTAAGGAGCTCTCATCTACAGCCACCACAACATCTTTTGCACTTTGAATATTTCTTCCCCCAAGTTGCAGCCGTAATTCTACCTCTGCAGCACCATCAGAAAACTGAACATAGTTTCACATCTGAAGTACAAAGTACCATGCAGTATGGAGGCCAAATTTCTATTAACCATTGGAAGGATCTCATTGTGCTTTTTAGAATGCCCAATAACTCCATGTAGAGGAAAAACATTCCAAAGAACAATGCTTCCAAATCTTGGATGACTGTTCAATTATTGAATATGCACAAAGTAAAAAGATTCAATTTCTTTTGTTTACTGCCTGACATAAAAGGTTTTTATTTTATTTTATTTTTTATTTTGATTACAATCAAGGATCTCAAGTTCTATGGTTAAATTCTTCATCATGATGACCCGTTGGACTGGGCAAAAAAAGTAGTCTTTTTGAAGAACATCTCAATTGCATCCAATCCCATAACCCACTCCAACTTTTCATAATAACCGCTTCATTCATACCTATTCTAAATTGCATGCAGGCCCTTCCAAAAAGCTTTCATCCAAGCGAACATATCACCTACCTGAGGGTCCCTTGAAGGATGGATGAAAAATGGAATCATCCATGGCAATGGTCGACTTGAGGAGTCACCTCGAAGGGCTCACCTTAAATCCAGCCATCTTTCACAGATCAAGGTCGCTTGGATGCCTGTGATCCTCATCATCATTTTCCTTGATACAACATTTGACATAAATCATACAGTCTGAGTTTGCTCTGAGCTAGATAGGCTCCCTGTGGAAAAAAACCAATCAACTGCCTCCAATAGCTTCCCATGTTTCATTGGATGATGACACTCATCTATCTGATGGACCCCTTAAAGGAAGCCATTGTAAGGAAAGCATTTGGTCCGTCCTTCATCCAAGCAACCCTTCCATCTTCACCTACTAATAATATATGGTTAGTGTCCACCATCTAAGGCGCATAAATTGCGCTCTCCTCTTCATAAATGGCAGGACAATCTTTCCAGCACCCTTAGTATGCTAGATTAGAGCCCCAGTTAGTCCTTAAGCCCATCTTAGTGTAATTCAATAAATTTCTTTGAAATAAAAAATTGCATCCTTCAGTTGTGCATTCCACATACAGTGAACCAATTACTAGCTCTCACTTGGTAAAATCAGTGCAATAGTTCCACTTACGATAAATCCAACCAGCTTATTTCCCAATTCTCTCCATGAATTGGCACTCATCCAGAATTAACTCCAACCATAGTCCACCTTCCCACTGGATTGAACACATGTAAAAAAGCAAAATTTATTTGATCGGAGTCGATCAAACATTTTAGATGCAATCAGTCCAATGTCGCTTCCCATTCCAATTTTAGTGAATTACTCGTGTCACTTATGGTTCTTTGATATGATCAGCTTACATTCATGAACAGCAGGCTCATTGCACAGATTTTAAAAAGTGGAAGCAAGCTATATGGACTAGCTTTACACCATTCTCTTCCAACAAACAGATATTGGCGTATAGACCCATTGTTGATCAGGTTAAACAAATGGAAACCAACCTCGACCTGGTTCCCAATTGGGTCCTGAAATGGGTCCATTCCTGGAATTTTGGGTCTATAATCGGGCAATGGGGTGGGTGCCCATACTGCAGTCTATTCCCCAACTTCTCTTCATTGCTAAATTAGGGCAAATCTCAGGTCCAGGCCTGAAACACATGCAACATAAATATAGCGTACACCAAACAAAATCCCATCTGCTTGCAAATTTAGTACATCCAAACAGACCCTTCAAAACATATAACACATTTTCCGAAAAGCGCATCAATCGCACGTCCTTCTTTGTAGAAAGAAGAAAACATTAAAACCCTAGCAAGATTATCGGGCAGAGGTATAAGGGTACCTCGTAATTTGCCTTTCCGACAGAGATCGTGGAGAGGGTTCTCTCCGAAACGCAGCAGAGCCTGCTGAAAGAAGCGGTTTCGTTGCAGAAAAGATGAGATTTTTGAGGCCAAGAACCGATCTTGGGGGGGAGATAGGATGCGGAACAGCGAAAAGGGCTTATCGAGGGCGAGATTTCTAGGGTTTTGTTGGGGTTTTGGGAATTGAAGCAGAGAACTGAGAGTGAGAGCACAGAAGCTGCCATTTCAGATTGGGCGCGAGCTTGAAGTGGATAAAAAGATAAGAGATGAAGAAGAGGGAAGTGATTTTTATAGGAGAGACCCACGGGCCCAACCAGAAAGATCCCTCTGAGCCCGGCCCAGATTTGCCCCAGACCAAAACTGTTGCGGCCGGCAACAGGTGAGGAATCCGCAGATATGAGGATTTCGTACTACCCCTAATCCTTGTTGGGAATTTGTATAATCGGAAATTTTACATCAATATTGGTGCGTATTATTGTATTAATGCATATAGTTGAGAAGAATTGTTTTCATTGTAGAAACTTGCTTATGGGGGTGTTTCCTTTGATCCAAATCCTTTCAAATGTGAGTCTTCCTTACATGAATGGAAAGTCAAAATATTTCACCTGAGAATTTGATTGCCAAATGTGACTGGACTGTGAAATGCGGCGCAACTATAGTTCCATAACTATTTGTTTGATCAAACTTTATCCTTATTGCCTTTGTCAGAGAAGGGCCTTTCCGTCTTTTTCTTAATTCGACATGAACCTTTGTACAGGAGATTGGGGCCCTCCAATACCTTTTACTGGGCAGGCTTAATCAAGGTTCCAGAGTCCATGTCAGACTTGGATTAGGATTTTGTTAGACTTGGGCTATCACTGGGAGTAATAGATCCAGTGGAACTCATCTGGGTTGGCCTTGATTATTAGTGGTTGGAGCTTTTAGATCCCTTTCTTTTAAGTAAATTATAGTGAATTTCTCTTGCTACATGTGTCTTGATTCGCACCTTTAATTCAAGGGCTCTCTATTTTGTGACTGGCTTTGATTGTGGGAATGCCCGCCCCTAAGAAGAATGTCGCAATACTAAATTGCTCCTCTCATTTTTAGATATAACTGAGAGGTGCAAACATGGAAGAAAGTGGGTTGAAGTGGCTGGGCCAATTTCATCTTTTGTATATTGTTTCTCCAAATGGAAAGTAGACATATAGTAAAACCCTAGACATTTCGCAGAGAGTAGAGATGACCATGATTTTTATTTTGTTTTTTTTTTATCAACAATACGTCCAAATGCAGGTGGCACCATCCTCTTACTGACAGATGGGCTTGGTCTAAGCTGCCCTAGGCCCACCCTTTGAACTAGTCAGGCTGGGCATATCTAACTAATTGGAACAGGTCATGTGAGTGGGACGGTACCATTGGGAAAGTGGGCTACCTAAAAAATCATTAGTGTTGAATCATCAACCTGCAGTCAGAATTTTTATAGTGGTTTAGGATGATTAAAACCGTATTTATTGTCTCACTGATTAAGATCAAAGTGGGACGAATGTCAAAACACAAACTTAGAAAGTAGGAGGTGTAGTTCCTGATCTGACCCATGAATCCAAAACACACTTTGCCTGTTTATTTAGTGTCCAGTTGGCCCTTCTTACTTCCAAGTAGGGTTTGGGTTTATCAATTTAAACCTGACTTAAGTTGGGCTGAGTTCGTAATTGCATTCAACCCACTAATCTTATCCAGGTGAACCCCGGCCCAACCTGACTCATTTCAATCTGACTCACCAACATTTCATAAATTTAACCTGATAACTTGGATTCTTTTTTTTTTCTTTCTTTCTTTCTTTCTATTTTACTGCTGGGTGGGGTTTACGTTGACATTCACCGTGTATCAAATGAAGAAGTAGGTCCGATACGGGCTCGGAAAATGCATGTTATGCATAGCGGTCAACCAAACTTCACCCAATGCATTGTCATCCCCAAACTAGCAAGTTAGGAATAATTTTTTTATGTGTGAGAATGTAAATTTATTTTAACAAAAAACTGTATACATATATATATATCCAAGTCAAGTTCAATATATGCAAAACGTCAAACTCTAACAAGCCTACTCAATTGCCTACCACTGTAAAAGACCCAAAAGAACACTACACCAAAAATGCCTTTTAAGAACGGATTTTGGGCCCGGTTTTGAGCCGTTCTAGAGCTGAAATGGATCTGATCCGTTCTGCACAGTCCACTTGAGAAGAAATAAAGTGTATATTTCGGTAAACATCGTTCAAGTGTAAACATCGCTCAAGCGTAAACAGCTCAGATACAGTGAGGAAGGCAAACCTTTTCTTCTTGTGCTCTTCTTCTTCTCGATTTTCTACCCTCTTTTCTTCCCGATCTTCCATTTCTACTCTCTCTTCTTCTCGATTTCTCAAAAGGTAAGTTAGGGTTTTTTCTTCTTCGCTATTGATGCTCTTATCGATCTCTCAACTCTAACATCCTCGTTGTTTTTGGTAGATCTAAATCTGGATTTCTCTTTGGTTTCGATCGATGGAACAAATCTTCCTGTTTTAGGGCTTATTCTCTTTCGATCAATCGAAGAGATCCTTGCTTTAGGGTTTGATCGTTCGATTTTGATGATCCATATGTCTGATCTGATTAGTGCTTTGTTGTTGTCTTTGATTTTGGTCGCAAACTGCATGCGAATGCGGAGGAGAATGGTGAATCAGAAGGTCTAGTATGTGATTTGGATCGAGGGTTTTTGTGCTCTACAGTTTCTAATTAGTTGAGACGAGAGCCTAAAGAGCTTGAAGAGCCTCAGAAGCTCTGATCTGTTACTTTCATGTCCTTTTTTGTTCTGGGTCTTCATCTTTTTGCACTGATGATGAAATATGGCAGTAGATATAGAGCAGCACTAGGAAATTTGAGGTTGAACAAAGCCAATTAGCAAAAGCTGCTGCAATTGCTCTAAATGGAGGGCAATAGCTAAAAGGAAAAGGAATCTGAACAGGGTAATTGTCTTTTTTACACTTTTAGTTGGTTCTCTTTCTGTTTGGGTCATTGTCTGGCTTCTGATTGGGGTATGTCTTCTTGGTGGGTTTTGAATGGCTGTGTTTAGACTCTGAATTAGTGGAATCAATGTGTCTTGTTTTCGATTTTGATTGGGTTTTGTTTTGGGTTCTTTATGGTAACTAGATTTGAAGTGGGTTTCTGTTTTGTTTTTGGGCAGTAGTATAATTTAACTGAATGTTGAAGCTTTCCATAATTTGGGGGCATTCTGAATATTTTGTAATTTCGGTTTCTTTTATTCATTTGTGGACATCTCTAATATCCTGCTTTTTTTTTTTTAATTCTAGGTGTTGATTTGAAGTGGGGATTGAGGCCTTTTCGTGGTTAATTTGGGGTTCTAGAAGTTTTGGTTATTGATCTCTGAAATCTATTAGCTGTGTTGGTTACTGTGCTCATGATTGAAATGGGTTTCTTTCCTTTCTCATCTTGATATATTGCTCATTTTGATGATTCATTAGTTCCATTCATTTGGTTCTGATAAGGAAGCAAAATTTTCCTACTTATAGCTCCCATTGCAACCTCTCAAGCACCCCAACTTAACTAGTACTGATATGATTCAGGTATTCATTCCTCTCTCTTCTCAACTAGTCTAAACATTCTGCCCTTCTATCTCTCTGCAGCTTTTCAACATCTAATACTCTAATGGAAGGCAAAGGGTACACTTAAGATGGCTCTGTTGATCTCCACGGCTGCCTGGTCCTTGCAGATCGCCTGGAGCAAAATCTCACATTCAACAATGGGTTTGATCATCAGTACCACAAGACAACTCGATCAAAATTGAATTGTGTTGTAGATTCAAACCATCAAAATTAGTATGAGCAAAGTAATAGTCAAACTAATATGGACCAGCAGAGGTTCTTAGACATGTCTATGTCTAAAATTTATTATTTGACACAATAGTTAAGCTGGATCAGATAAATGGCCAAACAGGATATAACAAAAGCATCCATCTGTTTTTATTATTTGTTTCCCTGAGATTGGTTTGCTTATGTGCTAGAGGGCCAAAGGGATAGAACAAAGAGGGCCTAGAGTGGACAACTCTTTTTTTTTCCTTGTTATTTTCCATTTGTTCGATGATTGATTTCTGTTCTGATAAATTTAGATTGGAGGCATTTCAAATTTAGTAAGATTGTTGGGTTTTTATTTTTTTAGGATGATTACCATTTTCCCCATCTGTGTCGTAGGGGTGCATTCCTTGAAGATGCCATGGTTGTCTCTTGTGGGCATTCATTTGGTGGTCTCATGCTGCGAAAGGTCCTTGAAACAGTATGCGAAGTTATCCATTAGTTTAAACTTCTCAAAATAAGGTCTGAAATAAATTTCATAAAATTCCTTGTACAACCATTCCATTATACCATTGTGAAAAATTTGCCGCATATTTATTTTGATAAATGCAAGTGATATTGTTGTAAAATGCTAAAACTACTGGGTGCCCCTTGCGACCTTATAATTGTATGTATAGATTGATCAGCCTTAAGCACACTTGATAATGTGATGCATTCTGAGAATTAGATTGCAAAATCTGGATGGATATAATTGCTTGAACTGTCTTGGCATGAAACTTCTGCAATCAGCGATGCAGCAAGTCTATAGCGGCAACCGACAGGTGTCTAGATTGGTGACAGCATTAAATGTTCCTCTGGTGAGCTAATCAGTCTTTGAAGAGTCTTTAATCAATGGAAGCTAGCTCCAAGAAAATCTATTACAGTAACAAAAGGAAACATGGCTTAGACAAGTCTTCCACAGATTCACCTACAGCCTGCCACATGACTGTTTGTTGGTGCAGTCCATTGGGATATTTTTGATTGACTTGAGATTAATCAGTATTCACTTGCATTATGATTTATGAATCAATGTATGGGCAAAAAGCATTACGATTTCTAAATAGAAAAAGAAATTCTAACCCTATTTATATTACATCTCAACTTTGTTTATAACTTCTCAAACCATGGGCTCGCTATTCCAACAAATAAAACTAGGACATTCTGAATCTCCAAAAGGTTGCAGAAGTAGAAAATGATTTAATAACCTACTGCCTTTGTTGTTCTGTCCATTTCAGCTGGGACTTTTTGGCTCATCCAACTGGGCTAATGGTGGACTGTGCCCATTTGGCTGACATCCATTAGCCAGGCCTTCCTTAAATTTTGTCTGCATCTATATTTTTGCATCACATGACACCATGACTGCCCACTAAAAGGACATGGACTATTCTTCATCAATTATATCCCAAGGGTCCTACTGAAACCATGTATATGAGGCTACTTGAGCATCAGCCTTCCTTATAGGCTAAGTGATCCCTGTGCAAGATTATGATCTTGTAGTGTGATACTTCGTTCAATGGGAAATTGAAGTGTCTTGATATTGCTCAGGTCATCTTCAATCTACCCAATTTGATAGGAGGTCATGTTTGCACATCTTTTCCAGTTTTTGTTTGGAAGAATGGTACTATCTTACAACTTCAAGAAACCACAAGGACATCAAATATGCTGCACAGGCCAATTGGTATAGGAGTTCAGGGTCTTGCATATGTTTTTATCTTACTCGGAATGCCATTTGATTCACTATAGGTGATTGCCGAGTCCCAAGAGCAATCATTTGATTTCTGTTACTTGAATGGCTGTGATCTCAGGTCTGTCTTCTTGTTTTTGCAGGCTCAACAGCTCAACAAAGACATATTTGAAACTATATATTACCATGCTTTGAAAGCTTTTTTTGAACTTGCTGCAGAGGAAGGCACCTATAAGACCTATAATGGGGTCCTGTCAGCAAGGTTTGTATTTGACTATTTGGAGTTGATTCATAGGAAAGCCAGTTACTCTTTTCCTACTTCATTCTAGTGTCAAAAAAACTTTTTGTCAGCTAACTTTATTTTCTTTTTGTTGAATGATCACATTGATTGTGTTCTTCTCTCTCTCTCTCTCTCTTTCTCTCTCTCTTTTATATTTCTATTGTGATTAGTTGATGATCATGTTGTATATTAGCTCCATGTTTCATTTTCCCTTTTCTTTCACAGTTTGTATTCTTAAGATTTATCATCTAAAACATGGATAGATTTCATTGTATAACCGTGAATTTGAAAGTTTGCTTAGTAGTCCCAACTGTTACAGACTCTCCTTGGTAATCTATTTGTTGGTTTGCTTTTTCTCATTTAATCTTGTTATAAAGAATTTATGTTCATTGTTTAGGGATTGTCATTTTGTAGTAAAGTTTAGGAGTTTGTTGGGAATGGTAGTTGATTGGAGGATTGTTTTTCCATTCCTGACAATTGGGTTGATTCTCTTATATCTTATCTTGAGAGCTGCTTATCTTGGATTGAAAATTAGGTTTCGTTTAGGGCTTTAGGATCAATCATCAATTGGATAGAAGAGGCTTTTGATCAATTAGTTCTTTGTGTGCAAACTTAGTGTCTTTTTTACATGGTAGTTGATAGGAAGACCATTTTTCCCTGTTGTAATTAGGGTGTCTTTCTAGAATTTTTCAATTCATCTTTCGTATATTTCTTCTGTGTGGAATAGAGAAGTAATTGTTGGCTGGATGAGTGATTGTGTTTTCCATACTTTTAGCATGATCCTCATTGAATTAGGGAATTTTATCCATATCCCACTTTGCCTGTGGCAAAGTTTGGATTTTCTACTCTGGTTGTTGGTCAAAAATCCTTTTCACCGTCAGTGCTTTATGTGACCAGAGTTCTAATTTAAAAAATCCTTATTGGGTGGAAATTATAGTGACCAAACACAATCCACAAATTCAGATCTTTTGTTTCATTTTGAATAGCATCATTGCTTCTCTGTCACTGGAATTCTACAGTCAGTCAAATTCCGACAAAAGCTGTCCTCTATTTGAGCACTACATTTGTGGTCCATTCCTTGTATTGTTCCACTTATTTATTCATTTAATCTCTTGCAACATTTCAGCTGGAGATGCCTGTGAACTGCAAAATTGTTGTAAAAACTAAGTTAATAGGTTCTGTATGTGTTTTTTGTTTTTCTTCCTACATTGTGGGCACCTTATCATTAGTAGTGTAACAGGTAATCCCACAATCATCATAATTCAAGATAAGATGTTTAGGATATTTTTATTAAATACTATGACAAGCTGGTGTCTACTTGTTTTAGTAGTGGAGCTGTGGGAGCCCATGGATACTGCAGTTGTATTGTATCACTATCAATTGTCAAAATGCTTAGCAAGTCAATATTCAATATCTCTCAATCTAAACCATAAGCTAGTGGGTGAAAACCCTTTAAATGAATCTGTATTGTGATTATTGGATGTATATAACTATATATGCTTTACTTCTCTTAATGTTTGTGATGCAAGTAATGTTATCTCTGGTTGGCCCCTCATCGACTTGACGAGAGTTTCATTCTTATTTTATTGCTTAATATAGTAATATCATTGTTGCCTTCTAAAGGAAGGTACTCGGCAAAATGCTCATGTAGACAGTGGTAATGTTGTGGACCTTTGCATTTGGTTTGTGTATAAAGGAAAGAGTACATGGTTTAGTCTAGCTCCTTTTATAATGGTGTTTTTCTTGCACTTGTAATATTTTACTCTGTTTTTAGCACAGTCTATGATTATGTATATCCTTCTGCTTATTTTGTTACTTAATATAGCCCACTTGATGAGTGGCTTGGCTTTTTTTTTAGACTATGCTTTGTTACTAGTGAAATTCATCCAGTGGGTGGTATTGATATGAAATGTGCTGTGTATTGATGTTGTGCTGCAAAGATCCTCATCAGATAATAGCTGCACTGATATCCAGTTAATTTTTTTTAATGAAAGTGCTTGGAAGTGGTTGACCAATTTGTAATGACGAACATTACCAATTTGTAATGAAGAACATTACTTATTGATTAATGGCATGTGGGGTTTTCCTGAAATTGTTGAAATTCTGTTGTTGATTGTGTCCTTTTTCTTTCATTATCAGTTTCATCACAGCTGTGCCTCTTTAGGTTTGAGTTGCCATATTTTTGTAAGCAGCAGTTGTGTATGAAAATGGATTTCCTTGTTTGTTGTTTTTTATTGCATTTCGTGTCATCATCATCATCATTGTAAATTTTCTGCTTCTTATTCATGTTTTATCTCTTCTTATCTTTCATGTATATCATTCATGCATTTCTTGTGGGTAACTTCATTGGATAAGAGCCCATGAGCATACTATATTATTTGGATGAAATTGAGTCAATTAACTTTAGTTAAAGTGAGAACCAATGGCACAGCAGGGTTGGTGGCTAAGCAAGAGGTGGATGGGGATTGTCATTTCGTTGCTCCCATAATGTAATTCTTATTTTTTGTTGCATTGGGTAAATGATCTTTTACCTATACGCTTCTTTTTATTGGCATTGTATCTATTAATCTTGTAATCTTCTTTCTTTTCATCAATACAATTCAACATTGCCAATAAAAAAATGGAGTTAATTGACTTCAGTTGGTTTGATGAAGCTGTAATGTTTGGGAATTTTGAACAACCTTCACCCAGCTTGTTGCTGTATTAGCTGTTGTTTTAGGCATTGTTAGAACAAACAAGATTCAATTTTTTAATCCACTTTTTTTTTTACCTTTGTTATTAAATTATGTGTCAACAGACTCTTGTTATTTCCTTAAACCAGTTGCTTTGGGTCTTTTTGGATTTTTTGAAGATTCTGCTTGAAATCCTGCCTTCTAGGTGCTGAATTTTGGGCTCTGTAGCTGTAAGAATTTGTGGGGTACTCTTACATTTTTAGGTTTTTGAAGAATATTCCTGCAATTTCAAGTTTGGAACTTTTGGTTTTGTTGATGTTTTTATGCTGGTTTTGAATTTCAATGTAGGTTGACGGTTTCAAGAAGAGCTGTGTGCAATTTCAAATTGCTCCCCAATTTGAGTCTTGGATCGCAAGGAGGACAAGTCTGCTGTTTTAGTTACTACTCAGACTTGTTTGCACAATTTCCTACTCAGGGTTTTAGATGTGTCAGCTTCAGAACTAGCTCCTTTAGTTTTGAGTCCTGGGATTTTGAGTTGCTTAGTTATCTGCAATCTTGTACTAATACAAGGATTTAAAGCGTTTAAGGTTTTATTTTCTCTAACCAGTGTACCATCTTGAGCCTCTTTTTAGCTTTTGTTGTTCCTCTGGTGTTTTACCTTTAGTCCTTGCTCTGATATGGATTCCCACCTGTCATTCTCATCTGTGTCATTCACAAACTCTTCTGACTCTTCTTCCGTTGTTGAACCCAAGAGGCTAAATTCCAAATTATATGATCAAAACAGTTTCTCTTCGAGTGTGAGTGTTCATAGTAAAGAGCCCATGGCAGGAAATCAAAACAGTTTCTCTACGAGCGTGAGTGTTCATAGTAAAGAGCCCATGGCAGGAAATGAAGGATTCCTTGGTATTGTTGAGGTCCACATACATCAAGCTAGGGACATCCACAACATTTGCATATACCATAAGCAAGATGTGTATGCCAAACTCTGCCTAACCAGTGATCCGGAAGTCACTGTACAGACCATATATTAATCCATATTTAAATCAAGTTTATCTAATTTCATGACAAAAAATACATTAATTATTGTGTTAAAAAAGAATTTTAATGATTGCATTTATATGAATGTGAATACCACAATTATTCTATTTCATTTTTAAATATGTGATTAGTAGTGGTTTAAAAAAATTATGATTTAAAAAAATATTATTAAAAATGTTTTAAAGAAGTTCAAAAAAATGGCAAGAAAATATGAGGGAATAATTTGGAACAGTTTAAAATTTTGGAACGGTTTTGAACCGTTCTAGATTTCAAATCTGGAACAGTTTTGAACTGTTCCAGATTTTCTGCGACACCCATTTTTGGAACGGTTTGAAACTGTTCCAGATTCATTTAGGAACAGTTTCAAACCGTTCCAGATGGGCATTTTTAGTGTAGTGGAAGTTATATTCTAACCAAGAATACAAGGTCAATAAAGAGACCAAATAGGTAGACCCCTTACAACACCTGAAAAATAAAACAGGGATGTGAGAAAGAACATAGAATAAAAGCCCACAACCTGGGAATAACCAAAAAAAATTTAAAGTCATAGTTCTTTTCTAGCTTGCTTTCAAAGTCAAGTTGTGCCTAAAAACACACCCACCTCATAGAAACCCGACCCATTTACCCGGCTACTTACTAGTACTTGATGGAATCATCAAACCAGGGCACAATTACAGACACCAAATACAAAAAGGTTTTGATGTTGATGATAATGATTTGAGGGCCCCCCTCTCCTAATTACTAGGATTGGAAAGAAATTTACCATGGAATTGTGGTCATCTTCACTACAGGATACCTTCAAAATTTTACCTCTATCCAACCCAAGAACTGCTAACATACTATAGAGTTGCAAAGTTGTATCATAAGTTGGACATCAAAATTGTAATAAGATTTTGAGTTGTTATGTCTTGTATTACAATTAAAAGTGTTAGCTAATTCATGGTTTTGACGAACTAGTTCTAGTCAAAGTTGTATTTATATTTATTTTAGATAACAGATTGAAGAGGTGAAAGAATCCCAAAAGAGTTAAATTGAAGTGTTTTTTCTAAGGATTATATGGATTAAAAATGTCATATCTCATAAATCGAGCTTCTAATATGGGCAAACAACCTAATGTTGAAAAACTCGTTTCGAGTAGATATTCGTAAGTTCCAAGATTACGTCAATCGGAGTAAAAACAATAAAATTATGGCCTTGGAAATTTTGCAAAAATTATACTATTCAAAATTATGAAACTGCCATTACACGAATTTATATTTCTATTTTAAGTGAAATTTTTCTATTTTGTGCCAATTCCTATTCTAGTTGGATTACTATTATGGGGCACAAAATTGGACCTATAAAAAGGGGTTCTCTCTCAACCCTAAGACAGAGATCTCGTTGTTCTAAGTGAAGAATATATTTAGAGATCATCTTCTCTAAAGCTTTCATTGAAGAGTTGAAGGGCTGAAGTTCTACTCTAGATGTCTTTGGCTTCTACATATCTTGTAGAATATCATCTTCTAAGTGTAGAAGATTTGAGAAGTCAAGTGTAACAACTAGATGGTATCTAGTCAAGTAGATTTGTAGTAGGCAGTAGCATGCGATCATTGTAGAGTAATTTTTTATAGGAGGAGCTCATTATAGAGGTTTTCAGTAAGTAACTTGTAATTCCCTGATAATTTATAGTGCTTGATTTTTAATCTAGGACTCATGGTTTTCGCTTGGTTGGGGCTTTCCACGAAAAAATCGTATCTTTTTGTGGTGTATGATTTTGTGTTGATTCGATTATCATTTTTACTGCGTAGTTGTTCATTTGCACACATTATTGTTGAGATTGATTATGTAGATCCATTCTAGATAACACCCCAAAACCTTCATTGGACAAATAAAAAAAGCATGCGATATCTTCAAACAAGGAAAAATATGATATGTCCCAACAAAGAGAGAAGAGTGTTCTCTTAATCCAGGTAGAGTTGATTTTGGGGTTTTCCAAACAATCAGAATTCGCCATTTAATTTCACTTCATTGGATCGTCTGATTTGCAAATCGGAACTATGTTAAATCTTGTACGGGTTTTCCAATCAATCAGAATTCGCCATTTCTTTTCATTGCGTCGTCTGATTTGCAAATCGAAACTATGTTAAATCTTGTACGAAATAATGAGGCTGTCTATGGGCCAAGTTCACATTTGGGAGAATCTACATTTTAAACAGGCTCAGACTGAGGGTCAAGGTTACACTAGGGATCGAATATTTTAAATAGGCGCAGAGTGCAAGCTTGGGCTATTTATAGTTTAGAACTAAAGTCCAGACTGCCCGGTTTAGTCTGTAGTCAATTCTATAGCATTCCGACTCACTGAGGCAACACACTTACTTAGTCAAGTTGACTCCACCTTTCAGGCTATGGTAGTTGAGTCGGTGATAGACTTTGGACATGGGTTACTCATCTGGGTCATGAATTAAACTTGCTGACTCCATCGAGTGAAGCTATGCTCATTTTGTGTTCCACTAATTTCATTTTAGGGCTCGTTCATTTCTATGGGATTAAATTCCTAGGAATTTAGAAAAAGTTCAAAAAATGCATTACTATCAAAATGGAAAAAAGATTTAAGAATCAAAGGCAAAGATCTAAATATCATTAGATATCACTCCTCTCGGTGAAAAATGAAACTAGTCAAATCCTTAGAAAGCTATTTCTCCACTTTATTTCCATCACCCTTCACCTCTTTAATAGCATGTAATATCTGTTCTGTTGGAACCCATTTTACTACGATTTTCTAGAAGTTCAATTCCATGTGTATAAAAGTACCCTTAAGGTTTTACATATAAAATCCATTTTTCATGGCTTTACGTACTATTTTAACTGTAGTTTGATTGTTCTTCCTTCTTAATTTAAAGAATGGTTAAATTGTTCATTAGATATCGTAAAGCAAATGTTAAAAACCTTAGTTACTTCTAAGCCCTTCTCTAATCATTAAGACTTAAAAAAATCATTCCCATCCCTCTTTTCTTTATTCTATTCTTCAAAAGTTTCGCTACACTATAAAAAAATATTAGCATGATTTCTAATTTTAAATGACTTCTTTTTTAACTTTTTGACTCAAATAAAAGAATTAAAGTGATTATCTGAGCTAACTACCTGAGTCGCCATGTTCAGTTCACTCCTTAATTGGGATGCCCGGTTAAGCCATACATACAATTCTGCTGGCGATGGTTGATTCCATTTCCCTTCTCAAATCTGCTCTTGTAAAGGACTTAGATGATCAAATCTAGAGGAAGATCCTGGAGTACTTGAATCTTCATCAAATATTTGTAGCAAGGATTCATCTCTAGATCTCAATCCCACAAATATGAGACAAAGTGGGCTCATTTGAGCATACTCAGAACAGCACTCATCAAAATAGACTTCACTTTGTGAAGAATATTCACACAGGGGCAGACTGTATATATGTTTATGTGCTGCGGCTCGTGGGCCCCATGTGGATGCATTGAGGTCATGGGGGCTAAAATTGACGAAAAAGTTTCTTCCCCAAAAGGGTCATGCAAAAGAAAAAAACTACAAAAAATATCTTTGCCGGATTGTCTTAGCCACTGAATTAACAACCTTATAATTTGATGGTATTTTAACCATATATATATAGAAATTAAATCTATCTTGGATAAAGTTTGACGAGCATAAAACTAAGGATAGTGCTAAGTCATGAGACGATAAGAAGGTAAAATGATCAACATTGGGCCCAAGTGGCCCCATCGGGGGTGGGGGGTGGAAATTCTCCACATAGCACATTAGCTAGTGCTGGTCTCAGAACACCCCCCATAACCACATCTTTTGCTTAATAATAATAAAACACAGCAACAGCTTCGAAACGTACATCTTCCTGACATACAAAACAGTATTGCAATTAAATTAAAGAGTCCTTGCGTCTGGTACAAAAGTATATGTATGGTAAAGCTACAAAAGTAAAAGGATTGAGAAGAATTTATGAATACGATATTTGGTGATGCTGACAAAGCAATAAAGGTGTAGTCATATCCATCTCAAAGCAGCAGCAAAAAAGCCGTGGAACGGACGCACTTCTCGGCCGAATGAATTGTAATATATGGAGTATAAGATTTTTATGATGAGTGAATGTTGTAAAACCAAGCCCAACGCAAATATCAAATCAAAGCCAAACTCTCCCCCCCCCCCCCCCCCCCCCCCCCCCTTCCGTCATTAAAGGAAGTTCTGGCCAGTGTAGCATAGTATGGGACAGTACTACGACTAGTCTTTACTCTCTTTCTTCTTTAATCTCGCTCCCTCGTGGTGTCTGTGCTCCTTGGTAATGGTATCATCCTCTTGTCACTGCACATCACGTGTGCTGATCAATTGCTGGGCCCCACTACTTATCCGTAGCCCCTGCCTTCTTCTCTTTTCATGTTTCGAGGTATGCAGGATTGAATCGCATGGAGAGATCCAGTCAACCCTTCTACGAAGCATCACTTGTACAGTACTTTCCTCTTGCTGTAAACCTCATGACCAATCATCTCCAAACCCATGCTGGCATATATTGAACTGTTTTTATTAATTTTTGGTTGATCCAATAGATCAGGCAGTGTGTCAATGAAAGGCCATTTGTCAAACCCATACTTTTTTTAATATTTTTTTATGACGAGGAATTATGCTGATTCCTTTTATAATTGATAATTTCAGACACACAAGGGCACCCATTAGCAATTTATAATATTAGATAAGGCCTCAAAAGTTTTGAAGCAAAGAATTTTGGCTCATTGCTGGACTTTTTAACCACTTAAAAACTTTAAGTGCAGGTAACAATGTAAGTGTCGGTGACAATCCCAAAAATTGTAATCTAGTTTGCAATTTAATAGACTATTTTCATTCATCCCGTTCTCAATTCCATTGGTTTAGAGTTTGAGTTTAAAAGCACATTATGTTTAGCTAATTATATATGTCCATGCTATAAATCATCACTTTAGGGCCTATATTTAATATCCAAATCATTCAAAATAATTGTTAATTACTTTTAATTGAAAATAAATTTTACTTCAATGAGAGTCAAGCCCCACAATCATATTTTTAAAACCCAATCTTTAAGCAGTTGATATGATAAAATATGTTACGAAAAAAAAAGACACACTTTATAGTTGAGGAGTCCGGCACCTAGTTTCACTAATATGCCAAGCTACCGATTCATCCCTGAGCCTTCATGTGACAATAATTATGCTTTGCGAGTAACACAACTAGTTTAACAAAAAGATAAAAGAAAATTGTTAAGATGATAATCAGTTTTTAATCTGAAAACCAAGTTAATTAAAATATTCATTAGGATGAAAAATTCAACCCATTGTAAGAAAAAAAAATTTTTTTTTTTGAACTGTGCATGCAGTTGGTCCCTAAAGGGCAGGGATATTGAAGCATGCATGGACAGGCAAGGGCACCCCGGCTGCTGTTACCGTCCAGTCAGCGTCGACGCAAACTGCGGGCTCTGCCCGAGAAGGCGAAGGGCGGGCAGGCCGAAGGTAGGCTAGACTGACTGGTCAGCACCACCAAAGGAAGCGGGCCCTTCCGTTCAATCATAAAGGTATGGAGTGCAAAATCATTTTTACCTCTCTCTCTCTCTCTCTCTCTCTCTCTCCTTTCTTTCTTTTTCGTTTCTTGAGCCTTGTCTGCTAACTTATACTAACTCCCAGGCCCGAGACTTTGGTTGAGCATAGCCTGTGGGCGGTGGGGTCGTCTATTCTGCCCGCACTGCCCGGCGTCTTCACTCTTGGAACGTACAATCAAGACAGATGGACGTCCACACTTGCAATGTCACATCCATAGCCTCTCTTTATTATATATTATAAAACAATCCTGGTTTTTACAGGGCTAAGGGCCCCCTCAGGCTCCACACACGGTAAGTAGGTTTTTTTTTTTTTTTTTTTTTGGGGGTTAAAGCACTCGGAAAGTATTAGTGAACAACAGAGCAAAGTCCGTACATGTGGGACCCACCTAGCTTAGTGCTCTTAATTTCCTTCTGCCCAGCCTTGGATGGAACGTCTATCCTACTTTGTCTGGTCCTAGCAGCTTCTGCTTTGACTAGGCTTCTATGGGGCTCTCACTTTAGGAACCCAGGCCGCTTAACGCCATGCAACTGTATGCTTTGTCCTAAATTTTGCACTAAACGTTATATGTCAAGTTGAGAACCGCTCTTGAGTGGAGTGGCAGTTCTCACTAAATTAATCAGGTTTTGAGTGTTGGGTAGATCGGCTCTTCCGACTTCTTTTTTCAAGTGCAGGATTCTTGGGCTAAAGGGGTTGGGGTAGCAAAGAATAAAAAGAATTAACAGTTTTGTGAAAATCCTTTATTAATGGATATACGTTAGTGATGGGTTGCTCAAATTGATTTTTAATCAAAAGGCCAATCTTATGAGGAGATGAATTCTTTCTAAAGTGAACATTTTGAAAAGCCAATAAAAGAAGTTTTAGTTGCTTAGATTCTCAATAAATGGACCCCTTTCAAAGACTATTCCACCCGTAATTGAGACTTTTCTAAGTTAAAGCCTACTAGAATATGAACTTATGGGTGTCATATGTGACATTGGTGTTTTTTTTTTTTTTTTTGGCAGAAACATGTGACACAGATGTTGGTCACCTGAAGGGCAGACCTTCACAACTCCTCAAATAACTCGCTGGATTCCTGCTCATGCAAACAACAAACTAGATGTATAAATTGCCTTTGTAGAGAGTGTGGGAGGAGATGTTACTTTTATCCATAGAAGTCCATTTCATAAATAAATCACAGACGCATGCTTGATCAATCTTGGCTCCACTGTTTCATTAGCAAAGTTCAATCTAGGTCATATTCAATTCTTTGACGCTTGTGTGGAATTTCCAAGTGAAACTACTATAATATATTGAGCCAATTAATTTTAAATTAAAATTAGTTCCAATTAGCTCCAACTGATTTTGACCGCCCCAAGATTAGATTGACCGTCAGCTCTTGAATCAGAACTCATTCCCCTTTGGCGCTTCCTCTTTCATTTTCCAAAACTTTTTCCTATACATGCCTCTTGTATCCTTTCCTATACCTAGCTCTTTCATTTTTCCCTACAATGTTGATGACATCAGCTGCCTCGTGGTCGCAAACTCTGTGGCGCCTATGAGCACGCCTCAGCCCTCCACGGCTCCTCTCTCCTCTTCCACCACCACCCCCATTAGGACTAGTACATCAATCTCAACGCCCATTATTAACTCCTTTTCATTCTAGATGGTTCGCAGTCTCCTACTCAAATCTATTTGATATTTTTCCTCAAAGAAAAAAATTATCTTTTTTTTGTTTTTCTTTTTTGTAATATAATGGTTTTGCCGATCTCCGTCTAACTTGATATTATTCCTCAAAGAAAAATCCTATTTTTGGTTTTTTAATTCGAATGTGATTGAGTTTGTAGATCTGCTTCATGTGTTGTCATTCCTTTCATAAGATCTAGGTTTCATTGAGCAAACTGAACATATTAGCTGGAGATCGAGAGTATGGACATTTGAACTATCCAATAATGATAAGTGAATTCACTAAGCACAATGCTGCTACTGTGCAATACGTTGAAGTTGCACAAATCCTTATAAATGAGAGTATTTCAATTCCTTTATATCTTAAGCTAGCATCTTGATGGTGTTTGCTCACTATTACATTAACTGTTTAATCTTCCCATATGCAAAACCTCTATGGTAATGTGGTTTGTTCAATCGTTTCACTTTGTTTTTTGTGTTGTTTTAAAATATCCAACAATGACAATTATTTTGATTTGAGCCAACTTTGTTTTTTTCTATGTTTTGCGTTTCCGTATATATATTGCTTTATATTTGACATTTGTTTGATACAACATCATTATATGAATGTTCTAAATTGCTTTAATCAATGATCACTATCATTTTGTTGGAACAAGCGGTGCAACGAAAATACCTGCAATCGACGGATTAATTACGATGAACATAAGCAATCACACTATCAAGCAATTATACACATAAACATAGCAATTTTACATGGTTTGGCAACTTTGCCTATGTCCACGGAGGAGAGAATTTATCTATTATGATCGCATCTCAATCCCTTCGAGATCTAGGGTTATATTTATAATCTTTGCATAGTTTTATTTTTATTATTCATAACATTGCTTTTTTTTGTTTCTCAAAATATATTTTTAATTGACTATAAATTGTAGTATCCTTTTTTAAAAGGTCATATTTACTTTTTATTTACTTAATAAATTGAAATTGCTATTCCTTTCTTTAAGTTTCATGTTAGTGTCTTGAACAATATCCCCAAATGAAGTATATTTTTATTTTTAGGCCTGGGCTTAGTGTGGGCCAGTTTTGCTAGTTGGTTTGATACAAGTGACACCCACATGATCTATTTACACCAAGCCGTTCAAACCAATGCCTGAGTGGACCGACTCTAGATTTTACGCTATTAAGAGACAATCCACTATATAAGATTGGGCATATTACATTATTAAGCATATTCTCAATCTTACATTGGGTCCAACTCTTATTTAAATAAAATTTTGAAAAAGCCCACTTATAGAGAAAAAGTTTATTTTGACTGGTTCATATCTCCAGCCCCCAGGTAGTTTCATGTCCCTCACAAGAAATGTGGGCGAAGCACACAACGAATATGGACCCTTAAGTTTGTATTATTATATCATTTAAATGGTCACTCTCTCATCCGTCCATGCCTATTGGCAAATTCAGGCCCATCAACCAATACATTTAACCAATCAATAGATTTAACTGCGGGTCAGTTGGCTTGCATTTGATCAATTCGACATGATTCCTAATTTAATTACAGTAACATAAAATTGTCAATCTAAAATGAAGAGAATACTTATTTTGAGCGATTTGCATTTATTATTGTGGGCTTACTATTTTCGCATTTTAACTTCCGCCACAAAGTTTTGAGAAACTACATGCCTTGGAAAATATTGATATATTTCCAAATTTAAAATTTTTTTCAATTTTTATTAAAAGAACCATAAAAAATCATTTTTGAACCATAAATTACTGGGGGCTAAGTGATCTAGAATCTAGATTCAAGTATTCAACGATTATTATTATTATTATCAAGGTTTTATAAAAAAAAATTACCTTAGACTTTGTGAAGATCAAAGAGCCCTTCAAAACTTAAAATTGATCGAAAAGGCTCTACGTGGGGATACTACTGTTCACCTATTCTTATTTTATTGTTTTGTTTAGTGGTAAAATCGCTGCTCACCTTATTATGACTTACAATATCGTCACTTCAAAAAGAAAAGAAAAATAAGAAGAGAGCAGCATATCTCTGCTAAGGATATTTTTTGTTGATATTGAAAGTTGAAGGTCTTTATGGTACTCCAACATTTTTTGTCATAAAATCTCTAATTATTATTATTATTATTATTATTATTATTAAGTTTTAGTCTACATTGCGGGTTCACCTTAAGAGAGAGACCCACCACTCACTGACACCCTTTTTGGGGGCAGAAAAGATATTTTGCACATTTGATGAAAACAAGGTGTGAAAGAGGCTGGCATTTGTCACTGACTTCCTCCACTTACCCCGACAGCATCTCGAGGCTCGGTATGACTTTTCCATGCGTCACATTCGAGACGATCAGATGAGCGACACGTGTACTAGGATGATGATGGACTCATCATTGTTAAAATCATTTGATCCGGAGGCAAATCTATTCATCTGTCTCTCTGCGTTCTGTTCTGCAGCCTATGATTAATCTCCTCCCAATTTCTTTGATAGATTACCATTTCTCCAAAAAAATAGCAGTCTCTACTCTATTGTTAGTGTTTTGCCGGTAAAAGTTTGGAATATAACAGATTATACCATTTTTTTAAAGATTTTACCATAGATAATACAATAATTTCTGAGAAATGTTAAACTTATATTCCTACTTACTTTCTCATTTATTTCCTAATATTTTTTGTGGCTCATATCTATTTAAAATGTGATGTGGCCTATATGAAAGATAAATGTGAACCACAAAAAATATTAGAGAATAATTGAGAAAGTAAATGAAAGTATAGGTATAGCATTGCTTATAATTCTTAGGTAATTATAAAAGAATGATTTGATACTCAAAATCTACAAATAACAATTAAAAACTCTCCATAGCTTTATGCAAATTCTTTGTTTTTTCCATTTTTTTAATAATTTTATTGAATTTTTTATATTAAAATAGAGGATTTTATCAAAAAAATTATATAAGTAAATTCTTAAACCATAAATCTCACCCTAGGTATGGGTGCACTAGAGTGGTCACATGTGAACACTCCGGTGTTTTTTGGTTTCCATGTAATTGGGGAGTATCGATGCTCCCTTTTTTTTTTTAAACCTCAGTTTCATTGAGGAGAGGACTCCATATGAGAAGGTTTCTCCAGCCCTAATTTGGTTTCCTACAAAAACCAGAGACCGATCAACACCAATGTGTGATGATTCGAGTTCTCCAAGCTCATATGAAAGATTTGGCAATCCTTCTCTACCCTCGCCAAATGCAACTTAATTTCAGGTACCCCATTTTCCAAATCCATGTCCGAGCAAAAATTTGACTCTGACGACTCTCTCCGGAGCTCTGGCGCTACCCCAATGTCATGATCCGAGACATCCCCCAATCTACAGTCGTCATAGGAGCCACTGCCCTTTCGTTGTCTAGGGTTGAATGCCAAGACTTCTCTCCATCCAAAGAGTAAAGGCTTCCTGCATCATTTCTGGCAGAGTGCTGCCAACCGCCGGCTCTATTTCTATCATCCTATTTACATACTTTTGCCATTTGCAAGAGAATCTAGAAGCAAAAACTTCCTTAAGGGAGATAGGAAACCAGAAAGGTGGAAGCTTTTGTACAGCTACTCCATGTTTTTTATAAGGAGAGAAAAAGATATAAAAAAAACCCCACTTCCTCAACTAGAAAAAAAAATTGTAATAAAAAAGATTAAAAAAAAAAAAAGAAAGAAAGGAAGAGAAATTAGGAAAAGAAAGTAGAAAATTCATAATATGAGGAAGGTCGAAATCATTTGGAGATGAAATTAGGAAGAAGAAGATGTAGGGTTTTTCATATTTCAAGGGTAACAGGGGGGCATCGAACTTTCAGCTCAATTAGATGTGGAAAAAAAAAAAAAACACTGGACTTGTTATGTGTGAACACTCATGTGCACTCACACCTTGAGTGAAGTTTATGGTTTGAGGGTCTCCTTACATAACTTCTTTTGTAAAATCCTTATTAAAATATTACAATATTATCATTAAATTATTGACCCAAATATATTTCATAATATTAGTAGATATTTTCAAAATATTGTCAAGCACTTGCAACCATTAAATGGGGGCTCTTCACTATTTATCCATATTGGCCTCGCAATGTGAACATAATACAAAATATTGTGCGAGTAATGACTTACTTAATAAATATGTGTGTATCAAATATCAATATGAGAAAACATTCACTTGTGCTCTTGCGTTCTTCAACCGTGTGGCACAAGTAGTATATAAAATTTAGAGTGAGTGGGTCTCGTTCTAGGGATGGTCTCAAAACATGTTGAACGGCTGTGCAGGTGAATATTTTCCATCAATATGATGTCCTAAAGATTATACAATTATTATAACTATTGGCTATTTATAAAGGATAATTAATATCATTACTAGAAACCCAAAAAATCTATGAAATCTTAAGCAAGGTATAAGTAATTGAATCATATCATAAACTATACCTAATCTAATTCTAATCTAAAATCCTATCAAACCATTATTATCAAAACAAGTCAAGCCTACCTAATAGGTTACAATTTCTACTACCTTCCCTTAATCATTTGATCACTTTAACAAAATGATTTTTGGGATTGATTATGTCAAATATTACTCTTTGATCGCTTGTAATGGATCGTTGACCTAAGAACACTTCATGGTACTTTTTAGTATTCACCAAAGTTGGAAAACTCATAACTCAGACTTAACTAATTTGATACAAAATTTCAAACGCAAAGAGAGTTGATGCTTGACTCAAGAAAGTAAATTTTAGAAAAAGGAATTGGACACTATTGTGAAACAAGGAGGTTGAGGGAGGGTATTGCTATGTAATTAATCGGATGAGGGTGGGTAACATATATCTTTTTTGCTCTCTCTCTCTCTCTCTCTCTCTCTCTCTATTTTATTTCTTCCTTTTAATGAAATCTTTTGTTACCATTGCAACTATATATAAGAATAAAGATATCTATTCATTTACATGCATTCATGATAATCAATTCAAATTTGTAAATCTGTATATGCAAGAAAAATACTACAATAAGAAAAAAAATACTATTACATAAATTTTAATTCCAAATACAGAATGCAAAAGCTAAGAAAAAAATCCTATTACATAAATTTTTATTCCAAATATAGAATGTAAAGGCGTAGAAATCTCATTTACGCGTAAAAAATCTAACTCATTTTTGCTTTTTCTAGAGAAAACATTTGTACCACCTAACCCGACTGGAGGGTGTTCAGTTGGCCTAGCTTGTGAGCATATATGTTTTCTTCTTTCTCAATTGCAACCCACGCACCCACCCACTCATCCACCCATTTGCTGCAGGGCACCTTATGCTCTGACATAATCAATTACCTATTTGGGGCATTGTAAATGGAGTGTGGTTTCTTTCTTTTGTATAGTGGGGTTCCCCCCATATTTTTTAAGAGTTTAATACAATTCTTCTTTCAAAAGTTTATTGAATGTAAAAGATAAAATATAAGTTTCATATTACATTCAGATAATCATTTTTAAATTGCTAATTCTAAGACTCAAATATAATCAATTAAAAGTAATATCAATTCTTTAAAATTAAATTTGCATATAGAGTTTCCCCTACATTTAATTTGATCCTTCAACAAAATGAGGTGACTCGGAGAGCATCTGTCAACTAGTTGAGTTTTCTTAGCTTACTTTTTATAGAGCTCAGATGAGCCATTCAACCCACTTTCGATTGTCTACTAGGGTTTGCCTTTCCTTAAAAACTAAGTTAGTTAGTCATTCTTCTGTGTTTTTTTTTTTTTTTTTTGGTAAAAGCTATTCTTGAAAAATGACTTTTGCATCTCACCTAAGATAGAGAGCTTATACAATGGACGCTTTAACAAATTTCAACAGTCTCTTCAGTAAACAGAAGCTCTTATAATTTCACTTTAAACAAAGTCAGGCTAAGTATTACATGGGAATTTGTTTCAACTTAGATATGGGAATGAATGTCATTTGGGTACATCCAAACACTCCTTATATGCATGCACTAGTGCAGATCAGTAGGCAACACACCAACACCAGCTCATTAACAGACACAAGACAGGACGCATACACTGAGCAACACAAAAGACAAACAAATGCCATCATGAAAAAACATCAAACTGACAAGAACTTTTGCTTTGTGGGTGTAAACTTGCATTATCAGCAAGAAAGAAATGGGTGATCATCACTGTACCAGTAGTAATGGACAAGTACAGGAATTTGATTTTTTTTATATAACTTAAGCCCTCTCTCTCTCTCTCTCTCTCTCTCTCTCTCTCTCTCTCTCTCTCTCTCTCTCTCTCTCTCTGTGCTACTGCTCCTTTGGGACCCAACTTCTTCCTTTTCCTTTGTCAGAAAAGAACTTCAAAGTGAGCACGTGACCATGCAAAGGAATGAAGAAAGAGCTCCAAACGATTTTGTCAAAATCTAAAGTTGCTTAACAAAGGGGCCCCAATGCAATTACCAAGGATCATTTCAATGCTTTTTCAGAGTGAGAGGACCTCTCTTTCTCTTCATGATTCAACATTTCAAAATGACAATTGGATATCATATTTACGTAGGGAATATTTGCTTGGGCTATCACAACTTGATATGGACATGCTTTTTCACTCATGTCTTTTTTTCTTTTCTTTGCTTTCTGTCTCTTTTGTCTCCTCTTCTTTCGTTTCTTTCTTACTGTTTCTCTCTTTTTTCCTTTTTCTTCCTTTCTCTAGTTTTCAAGCGGGTATCTGATTCTCACAGTAAGAAAGATTTTTAGTTGAGTACCGCAGCTCAATGTGATCTGCCTAAGGTGAAATCCAGATTGGGTTTGTTGGAGCTTGTCCCTGGCTGGTTTGATGCATTTGAAAGTGATATGCTTTCATAACTTATGCGATTTGAATCCATCTCCTCCTGTTAACAGAGCACACACAACAACAACAACATAAAAAAAGGTGGTTAGATGGAATCAGTAAATGTAAAAACAGTAGTACTAGAGGTGGCGATGGTGTTGCAACAGTGGTGCTAAGATTGAAGTATTTTTAGGGCGATGGGCCATCAAATGTGATCCAACATCTTGATCTGATGGCCCTAGCAGTACCCCACTTGATCAATCTTGTGCCTTGAATCCACTGCTAGAGAACAATTACCATGATTCATTAATTTCCTACACTTGATTAAATAGTAAAATCTGTTAGTACTATGCAGCAACTTCTCATGATGATGCATGATCTCCTCCTAGAGTTAGGGAATAGCAAATACGTCCATTGGCATTGTTTAAATGACATGGCCAGACTACCCTTTGAATGATGTTTACCTGTTCTCCTCCTACTCTATTTTCACCTAACGTCTCCCCCAAAAAAGGGTTGAGTCAAAACTATTCCATTTATACTTTTACTCACATATTCCCAAGAAACTTCCACCCATGCAAAGGGTCAATTCAGTCCTTTACTGAACCTCTTGGAATAGCAAGAAAAACCATTTACCTCACTTTACTACAGGTCCTTTTAAAGTGAGAGTATATTCTAAAAAACTCAATACAGAACATTTCAACGATGGGTTTTAAGTGGATACCTCAAAAGAGGGTCTGCCTCCTCTTGAATCCCTTGTCTTGTCATGCAGCCAACCTCCCCTACTGCAAGCCATCATAGAGAAGATTTCCATCACTGGAAGCCCATGCATGAAAAGAAAAAAAAAAGTACTCTTAAGGAAAGAAAGCAATCTTTCAAGCTTTTGTTATGAGCTTGCAATCTTTCAAGCTTGTGTTATTAATTTGTTAATTATACAGCTTGCTAGCTTTTATAGATTACGCTGATTGAAATAAAGTTGAATCCCATGTGATAGCCCAATAACTAAAAGAGGAAATTACTAGGAAACTTCAAGGACTTAACTTCGGAAACAAGGTTTCTTCCTGGTGGGGCCCCATTTCAAACAATACCAGCCCATATGATCTTTAGGAATGACCTCTCCATTCCACTCAGATTCTTTGAAACAGTTCAATATTTTGGATTGAGTGAGAGATCGTTCATTGTTGTCTGTTTGCATTAAAGGGATTATTACCCCATCATAGTGCCGCAAAGTTTGCATGATCATAGACAGAGAGAACAAAACTACGGTACAATCTCTATTACTTTTTGTGAGCACTTGCATGTAGAGAGAGAGAGAGAGAGAGAGAGAGAGAGAGAGAGAGAGAGAGAGAGAGAGAGAGAGAGAGAGAGAGAGAGACCTTTGTTAAGCAACCCACTCACATGTATTATTTACCGAGTGTAATAGTTTTAAGACCCAGTGGCTCGATTTGTCAGATTTGAATCAGTCACTTTTTTCTTAGGGTGAAATTCGGGTGACCCAATTCGTGACTCAGCTTGTCCAGGCCTGGCGTAGTCAGTTCAATCATTTTATTGTTGCATACTTAAAAAAAAGTAAACAACAATTTAATGTATGTTATACATTGGTATTTCCACAAAACTGAAAAGCAGTCTAACATTTTTAGAATGGTAGAAGCCAAAATGGGACTACAATTCATATGAAATTAAATTTCTTCTTTTACATTTTTCTTAAAAATTATAATGAAATTTCTTTTGTTAGATTTTCTTAAAAATTATACATATTTTCAATTTTTTAGATAACTTGCTATTGTTGAAGTATTCTAGACATTTACACATACAATAAAATCCTTGAGAACTAATTTAGTGGGGCTGCCTAATTTTCTAGTCTTTCACCTTGGTAGATGCTCGAGTCTAGTTGACTTGGATCAGAAAGTATGGCTGCTATATGTATTTGTCTCTATTCAGGACAATATTTATAAGAGTCGCTGTAAAAGAAGAAAATTAATAGGATGTATTTGAAAGCAGGATAAGTGAGGAGATAAGCAACTTTTTGTATTATGTCCCATTTATTTTTTGTTTGTTTACATTATTAGTGCATGGGATTATATTATCCTAGTTCCGACGCTACAGTAAATTAACACCTTGTATGGGGGCTTAGATAATCCGACCTGAGAGGTGGGATAACTTAGGTTGGCTTTAAGTGGGTTGTGGGATTATATTTTTTAGATCTTTTTATCCTTTGTCTGCTATTTATCCGAATGCAATCAAATATGGGATTGCATTCATCTCTGGGATAAATAGAATCTTATCCCATACAATAATACTATTGAATGGACTTAGATGGTATTAGTTATCCAATCTTACTAGAGATTTATTCTGCTTCCAAACACATCCTTAAAGAGGTGTTAAACTACTATGTCTGTCCTATTTTGGATTTTACTCAACTAAGTTCCTTGCTTTTTTTTTTTCATTCTAGATGCAGTCATTTTAAACACCTTCATCTCTCTATATTCTAATTGATAATATCAACATTTGCATTTATTCGACACAAAGGTCTGGTATTTCTTCCATTGTGCATGACTAACCAATTGGTCTCGTCAGAAAAAAAATAAATTAATTAAGACTCTCCTTCCAATCCAACACATGATCAACTTTTCTACAACATTTTCTTATACAACCATCATTCAAGAGGCATTCCTGGATAAATTCCCCCGACAAAAAAAAAAAAAGAAGGAAAAATGAGAGAAATCAAAGTAAATGAATGATGGGTCACCTTGATGAATTGCTCCACACACCGCAACAATCCATGCTGGGATTCACAACCACCCTGCCTTGTTGAATAACTTGCTCCAATCGTTTAGGGTTGCAAATGTCCAGCAAGTCTTCGGAAATTTCTCCTGCTGCTCCATTTTCAAATGCCTCAGATTGGCCTAGTACATATTTAGAAAAAAAAAATTTCTTCATGCAAGCATTTAAAAGATATAACGCCCCAAATTTCTTCATGCAAGCATTTTAAAGATATAATGCAAGGAAGATCTTCCGTGAAAACCCTAGTACCAGAAGAAGCTGCAGGTCGGTCAGTCGTCTTCATAGTCCGATACATCTGCAATTAATAACTAAATAAGTAGAAAATATTAATAACTGAAATACATTGTTGCTGTAATATTCTTTCAAAGCCTTACACTTCTATAATCCCCTATTAATTATTTATAGCAGTTACATGCAAGAACATGTATTCTTAGTCCTACACGTGTTCATATGGTTCTGTGTATATCTTTATGGAGTTTATCTATGGGTATTGTTTCGTTTACAGTATCAAGTAAGAAACAAGTGTTTTCTAGGGACTTCTCTCTCTCTCATATTTAAACGTTGGAAGCGTAAGCTTCAGAAACAGGGGTGTAAATATAAATGTTTGTATAGAACACACCACGAAGAGAATAATAGGACAATATGAATTATTTCTTTATCATTTGTGTAAACCTGTCCCTTTACTTGGCTTGTAAATTCATTTTCATACCATTAAAGTAAATTATTTGCATAATGTCGTCTTCATCTTTTTCTTTCTGATATGTTTCTTTTGTATCAGTTCTCTAAGTAAAAAAGCTGGTTATATGTCTGTGCATCTCAAACGTATACAAAAGGGAAATAACAGAAAAGAGGAAAAGATTTGGCTTTTAGTTTTTGAGCCTTCTTCCAGGGGCAATGGAGTTGCATCATGAATTTACCAATGTACTTGCACAAGGAAAACTAAGTAATTCTGATGGGAAAATATAACAGAAGAAACAAAAGGAGAAAGGAAATGAGAACAAAATTAAAGGGAGAAATCTGAAAATTTCCTAGAAACCCATTTCATCAAAGTGCAAGATTTTGAAAAAAAAAAAGAAGGGAAATCTGAGATTACTATAGGCCTTTTAATATACTTTTTCTTTTTTTTTTGGTGAAGACTGAAGGTCTTGATTTCTTTATACCTGTAAATGTGATTTAACGTGAGCCAAGGTGAGATCTTTTACATCCATCAGCTCTAGAACTGCTTTGGGTGTAGCCCCTGATTTAATTAAAAACGACAATTAAAGAGAAGAAATTTGCATAAATCAGTTTCAAGGGTCTGAGCTTAGAAATTGAAGTAAAAATAGGAAAACTAGAGGAACCTACTTTCATGGCCACCTAAAAGATCGACGGCGTGAACGAAACGATTGTGAAGGTTGGTAGTCCAACGCATCCTAGGCGCTCGCATGCTCCTTTTCCCCGAGAACCTCGATAGAAACCTGGATCTCAGGATTATGCTTTGAGAAGTAAATGGAATGGTAGCAGTGGAAGAAGACGACGATGAAGCATCAGGCGATGGCGGTTGAACGAAACCAAAGGATGGAGGGTTGCGATAGACTGGAATTCCTTTTATAGGCTTCATGCAACAAACATCTTGTTGGTTAAGGCGATGCAGCTGATGATTATGTCCTTGTAGTTGGTGTTGCAGATGGAATTGATGATGATTCGTACGCAGAACATGATGACCAAGAATCTGGCCTAGATGAAGGTTGTTTGTGTTGTTAGAGTCAGAGGTTCTTGGATTAGCCAAGGAGAGCTCAGAGATGTTGTCTCTTTTTACCATGTTGGAGTCCAGAGCTCTCCTCCAAAAGCTGACATCCATCTCTTCATCAGTTCTGCAACTTGATGTGGGTTTGGTCTCTGGAGGCCTGATTTGTAGTGATAAGTCTGGTTGAACTGGAAACAGCTCCATCACCAAAGCTTTCTGTTCTTCTCCTTGATCTTCTTGTGTTAGTTGTGTGAGGTGATTATCCAGCAGCTGTTTTGGGGATGTGGGTGATGAATAGGAAGGAGGGATTTGTGGGTTTTCTTCAGATGATGGCAGGGAGATTTGAGAGTTGGGGGAGAGGTAATGACAAGTTCTGGAGTGAAATGGGGTTTTTTTCTTGTTGCTTGCTCCTGTAAGGTATATGTGAGAAAATGACACATAGGGCAGTTATAAAGAGAGAGAGAGAGAGAGAGAGAGAGAGAGAGAGAGAGAGAAGAAAAGGTGGGTGTTCTCTTTTGTGGACGTGGGAAGTGACTGGAAAGGAAGGGAGAAAGAAAAATCACCTTAGACTCAATTCCTTTTTAACTCTTACACAGGGTTTTTTCTTTGTAAGGAAAGGAAATTTTTATGTAGGCTTTAACGTGTGGGTCTGACTCTCAACTGCTTAAGGCATCTCTCTTTCCCTTAATTAAGTTAGGTTTGGTGCTCTTTTCCACAAAACCCTAATTCCACATCTTTGTATTTGACCAAGATGAAAAACTGAAATTACAAATAAAATTTGTGTTATATAAAATCTACGGAAGAATAAAGAGATAGACATGTGGTTGCAATATTGAGAGTCTCTTTCTCACGCAAATGCCTAGAGTTTGGTCTTCGGTCCTAGTAATTGAGCGTGCATGCGGTCTTCTCCCCTAAGCTGTATCATAAGGTCTCTCAAGAGTCCAACCAGATTGGCTGGTACCAACAAAAAGGAATTAAAAAAAAAGGATGAAGGAGAAAAGAGAAGGCATCTATTAATCTGGCATTCTTAGACAGCCACTTTGATGATAATTAGAGATTATTACTTAATCAGTTGGACACCTTCAAACTGTTACCTCAGATGATGAAAACTCCCTTTAACCAACTCGGTTGGATTAGGTTTTTTAATTTATTTCGAAAATGAAAAATCATCAGTTGCAATTGGGCTCGTCTCTGACTGCTGGTCAAAGTGGGTGACTGTGATATAGTACAGAGGTTGTTATCTGTAAACCAGAAAAAGCAAGTAGGTATTTGTAAATTATGGAAAATATCTGTGGCTCTTGTGCATTTCCCAAAAATTTATTTACTTGATTACCGATAAGGGGGAGAAAGAAAAACCCTATTTACACTTTCTTTCTATTAAAATCTTGCAACAGGAAATGCTAATAATTCTCTCTTTGTAAGTCTCTTGTCCATATCGCAGTATCCACAGGCCCTGAGTTCGTAGACTAGGGCCCATGTCTCGGTGACACTGTCAATATGGTGTGCCCTTCTGGGCATACAATACGGGTCCAAAATCAACCCCAGTTGGCGAAGATTCTCTCCATCAAACATTTGGTCATTTCTTCTGTACTAGCGTGAGCTATTTCCTCAACCTGCTATATTCTGGTGAGTGGTGGCCATCCATTGAAGGTTTTGGAATCCCATCAAAAGGACATGGTGGTATTTCTTTGGTTGTGGGTCCCACCAGATCATCACTGTGGATGCACACGATATACACTACTGCATTCTTTTTTGATTGTTTCCCCCACCGGATCCACAGTGTAAATATAGACAATGTACTACACTGTATTTTGGATGGGTGCAGTTTCATTCTGTTCTTTTCAGTCTGACATTTACACATCTCATTAGCCGTTGCCCATTGCATGTGTTTTCGATAGATTGAAAGTAGGGATGTTATGGGCTGGGATGAACAATAACCAGGCGCAGCCCGAAATTGAACTCTTTGGTCCAAGCCCGGCCTATGCCTGAATATTTCCTAGGCCAAGCCCTGCTTGCACAAAATAGATTGACGCTAGGCCCGGTTAAGAATATTTTATTCATAAAACAAGGCCTTTGTCAATAGCATATCACTATAGGCCTCCTTCTTTAAATTTAATGATATGGCATGTGCTTGAGTCTCTCTATAAACAAATTACAAATTTTCCATTCTCACTGGGGCCGGGGCGGGCTTTGTACCATTGGCCCAGTCCCAACCTATATATTAAACGGGCTTATTTTTTGTCCAAGCCTGGCCTTACTGCTAAAGCCTAAGGGCATCACCCAGCCCAAAGAGGGCTAGGCCTGGGCGGGGATGGTCCAGCCTGATCCATGAGCACCTCTAAATGAAAGCTTTTTTGACTCGTTATGACTTGCTTGAGCTGTCTACACTCGGCAGTCATTGAATCAGGCGAGTGAAGTGAATAGCGAGAATTTTGCTGAGAGATTGGCTAGACTGACTGATGATCCATGTTACTTGACTGTTTCACATTTTAAAACTGTTTCACATGCACTGATGCACAGCGCTACATTGTGGACTTTATCATCTAGTTAGTATGATTTAAATGCCTGAGCGATGGTCCACTAGCACAAGCCTGGGCTTGCACCCCCATGTTCATGCATTTGTGAAGGTTGTGGGTGGACCTTTAAAATAGATCAACGCAATTATCTCAATAATATGTCTGCGAACAATCAACCTTGCAACAAAAAATTAATCAATCAAATATAAAAGCACACACCATTAAAAGACATGCAATTTTTTTAACGTGGAAAACCTCAAACGAGTAAAAACCTACGAATTCAACAAAAAACAACTATAAACTAAATTTGAGCAATTATAAGATATACTTACACCCTATTCACACCTTAAAGATTGAGTTCTTTTTGCGCAATTCCTTTTACCCCACAACTCTCCTTCATAGTGTACTGTTCTACTTGATCAACTCACACCTTGAACATGCAAGATGGCCTCAATACTTCTGCAAAAGGTAGAAGCAATTGGTCTATGAAATAAAGCTTTAACCCTTTAACTCTCAATGAAAACTTTAGAAAAGATGATCTTTGATAAATAATCTTCACTTATGTTAATGAGATTTGCATTTTATAGTTGAGAACGAATCCCTTTAAGTAACCCTAATTTCGTGCCTTATAATAATAATCGATACAGGAAAGGATTTGGCATAAAACATGAAGTCCTACTTAAAATAGAAATAGAAATCCATAGGTCGGTAGAAATTTCGCACAGACCCTATTGATTGGGTATCCATCCGATTGATCGAATTAAACATCTGTCTCAAATCCAATCGATCAAACAGCCTTCATCAATTTTCACAAATTTTCTTCGTTTTAAATTTTTTGACGACTCGAACCATAGTCCTTCATCAAAGAATATAAAATATAATTTAATAGACCCAAAATTTTGTCCAACCAATGAATTAGTCAACATACAAAAATTCTTTTAGTTTGAGTTCCACCCAAACTTACTTGATGCATGTATTATGGGGTTGTGCGTGCACCCAAGAAGGTATTCTTGTTGCGTAAAAGTAGCATAGGGATATCCGTGTCATTAAAAAAAGTTAATATGATTTAATGATATGATCATTTTACATGGATGTTGATCCTTCACCAAGCACATTTAAATGTGTATGTAAGGTCTGTTTGTTTGTAGAATTCAGGAACTCGCGTCTGAGAGACCTACAAATTCAAATGATATCTCCCAATAGGTCTTTCAAATGTTCTAAAAAAGAAAAACAGGTCTTTCAAATGTTCAAGTATAACTAGCATTGAGGAGGCTGAAATTTGATGCTTGATTTTTCAAAATGCTATCCAGCAAGCAAATAATTACAAATGCTATATAAAACGGCTGATGTTGACATCACTATTAGAAATTTTCAATAAATGAAATTCTCATAATAAATTCCTTCAAACAGGCCCTAGGAAATGTGTGTTGTACATTGTTTGCACATCTTGTTTTTATAGGTAACATAATTAAAACTTTTTTTTTTCTCTGGTAATAGCCTGAGTATGGTAGTGTAGCTCAAACAGGAGACCTCCGAGAATAAACCGTGATCCAAGGCCACCTAATCTACCACTTGAAATTTAACATAATTCAAGCTTATAATCCAATGATTGCGGCAATAGGCACATTCCAAATGGCCAAACGATAGCTTCTTCCTCAAAATGACGTTTATGAATCCTGTGTTGGGATCTTACCATTTGCATTGTTTGGAGTGGCATCATGAATAGTCTCATGAAATCTTCTTTGGACATGATCTCTCTCTTAACAATTGATAATGGGTCCAACAAATACAATGAATCAACGGTACGATTTTTTTTTTAAATTCAAATTTAACCATTATTTTAATCACTTCATATGGAGTCCGACCCACCAAGTGTCTCCCACACACTTTGCATAAGGTGGGATGTCTCTGCGACAGGGCCCACCGATTAATAAATCAAGAGATTGAAAATGAATGTCATCCCCTCACTCGTATAGCTCAAATCTTACTCCAATTTGAGTCGTTTGCTCTGTAAGATCAACCACTTGATTGATAAAATGATTAATGCTTAAGTTTTATGCAAATCATACACTCGGTCCACAACCCTGGTGGAGTTACATATGCCACCCTGGGATCCACATTCCTTTCATACAATGTCTCTATTAAGTCTGACTTTTGGGCCCACCTGTTATCAGCAGCTCATTTCACTGCCAAAATGGCGCGTGGCTTGTGTTGGCCCAAACAGCCTTTCGTCGGTTTTATATTTTCCGCTTTGTTTTGTAGGTGACGTCGCCTTCCCGGCCACTCCGTTCTCAGCTTTTATCAATTTATCACCGCTCGTGATGCCTACTGTAATTTTAATTTTAATGTGGAAACAGTGATTAGGTCAGGTCAACATCGCAATCACCCTGGATACCCTGGATATTAGTGGGGTCCACACTCTCCATCTTCTACCATTTACGGGTCCATATGTCATTGTTAAGATGAACTAGAAACGCAAACGAGTTGGACCCAAAGTGGAACCATAGTAGTTACGTGCCCAAATCTAGCTCTATTGACGTGATTCACAATTCAGATCCCATATTGACATGAAACTCGATGTGTTGCATGCGGATCATATATCAATGTATAAAAATGAAAAAAATGGATATGGTTATGAACCTCATAACTAAGATGTAGAATGCATTCATAAATTGGATAAAAAGGGTTCAAATTAAATAAATTAAAATTAAAAAAATAGTAAAATTTTCTTTTATACTTTGACTCAATTGAAAAGTGTCTCTATTAATTTTAAGCTTTTGCACTAAATTATTCTGTACTTGAAATTCATTTATTTTTACAAAAGCTTTTATTTAAATGCACATAATTTCTCAACTTACGCACTCATTTAATAAAATCAATCAATAAAATTTTTTTCAAAATACCCCCACCTTCTTCCTCTATTTTCTCTCCCCCTCCCCCCTCCCCCCTCTCTCTCTCTTTTATGGCGGTGGGTAAAATACAGGATTTTTGTGAGGGTTGTTGTGAAAGAGATGGGTAGCTCCACAAAAACCAAAATAATTTCTCCGTGGATGTGAAAGAGATCGTCCTCAATCAGTGAAAGAGACCAAAAATATCTAATCTCGGTGGGCCACACGGATCAGGGTTCTCTGATTTGGCAAATCGGAGAAGACGAGGAGGTTTGGGTTCTTGGATTGGGTCTCTTGGCGAAGACGATCAGAAAAGAATCGTCACCACCTCGGTTCGTTTTTGAACAGGAGTCGTGTTTTCTTGGCTGGTCTCGCCGCCGTGCTCGACGGTCGACGGCCGCCTACCCCATTTGCCGAAGAAGACAAGGGTTTTGGGTTGATGCTGTTGGTTGCAGAACCCACACAGAAACGAGGGAAGGATCTATCTCCATCTCCATCCAAAGCAATTTCAAAATGCTCATAGGCTGTTTGGTTGGGGTCAGCAACATTTTAAGATATCGAAACAATTGAATCCTGACATATGTGACATTTTCTGATGCTCTGAGTCTCTTGCCTACCAAGTCTTGCAGGTGAGGAGCATCAAACACCTACATCATGAAGAAAATTATTTCTCAATTATTCAAGGCTGACGGCAGCAGACACAGTGGATATCAAACAACTGGCAGTTTGTTTTCTATAGCAACACTATATTAATAGCAGGAAATTGGAAATCTTTTGAAAATGTGGACTTTGTCTAGGGAATGAAGATTAGGGTTTAAGATACACAAGTTTATAGAAACATTGGAAGAGGTTGGAGAAGCATCTATTCTGTTCTGATTCCTAACCACCACAGAGAATCCCATGAAAATCACAATGTTGACTGTTGTACTTCCCCAGGGATCAGACCATGTCTGTGGAAATTGATAGGGAACCTTGATTAAAGAAATCATGCTTAGATCTCTACAGTTTTGTGCACAATGACCAAATAAATAGTTTTTTAATCTCAACACAAATTGTTTTGTTTTGGGTTTAAATAGGGATTGATTTAGGTAAGCAGGTTCGTGCCAAGACGCATTCCCACAAAATACCAGGAATTTTTAAGATCTTGGGTTTTGTTAGGGCATGTTTGATTGCATAGAATACGTAAAAATTTATGGTGAAATGAGCTCCACCAAAGGATTATTAAAGAGGTGAAGTTGAAAGATAAGAAGTGTTGGGTGAAGGATATGAAAAGGAGATGTAGATGACAAGTGATGTTCTTAGGTATTGAATTAAATTTGGTGGTGTATTCATTTCCCATTTCCCCTTTATTCAATTCCACTAAATTGGGGTTTATTTGATGGTCCATTTTGAATATTCATCTTTGCTTATTCATTTTTAATCGCTTGTAGAATTACAATTCTAGGTACTCAATTAGGCTGAACAAACAAGCTTTTAGAGCAAATTTGTGCGATGGAGTTCTCCGTTGGTTTTTGTTTTCACTGTGATTTTGTTTTCCATCAAAATGACTTATGGTATTAATTTTCATGTATGGTGGGGAGAAACATTTTCCAGCTGTGAAATGTGGCGCTGTATGATACTGCAGAAAATGGTCTTGCTAAAATTTGTTTTCTGAGCAAGTTACAGAAAATGCTTTTACCTTCAAAAGCAAGGACATACGAGTAGAGCGTGAAACATTGAAAATTTTACTCTCCTCTTGAAACCATTTTGTGAGGTCCACCAGAAGGGTTCGAACTGATCAAGTTGGAGTCTCACCCTGTTTGCCTGTAGGATTGAGCCTTCCTCAGAAGAGTGTAATATCCATTCTTTCATATAAGAAAAGAGTGACTAATTAAAAATTACTGGTCCATTACTTGTACAACTAACTTGTGCTTTTATCCATTCAGATTCAATTGTTAGCAGCTCTATCAAAGGCACTCAAAAATATGATCTGATTTCTTTTACTTCTTTTTTTTTAACACCAAAACAGAAACAGAAGCAGTAAAAGGCTCACAATTATGGTGCTAGATCAGACAGCCGCGGACGTTCACCATCGGGCTCTGCTCAATAGGCCACTTCATCATGGACGACTGCTGACGATGCAAAGAAACACATGGTCAGGTACCCCATTTTTGTAGATTTGACGATTCAAATTTAACACGCATGCAGTGGATGGTGTCTACGCTCACCATCAATTTGGACCTGTTAAGTTTCAATTTGGTGCTAGTGATTGTGTTTTAAGTAAGACATGCTGATGTTTCTTAACTAACAAGGAGGGATGGTGGGACAGAGGGAACAAGGATAGGACAGAGCATAGATGATTTGTCAATTGTTTCAATGGGACCATGTTTACGATATCAATAAATATAAGGACCAAGTTCCATGAGAACTTATGCGGCTAGAAATGGGTCCGAAGTCTTATTCACCTAGTTTTGATAGACATGCACCACCTTCACCAAAGGCTCAACACATGGATTTTTTCGTATGCCAGAACACATGGGTGTTTACTGTACCTGGACCAAAGGCAGCACCTTTCATCAAAAGGGTTCAGCATACAATTTGCACATGGAGCGAACAGTGTTTTTTCAGTCAATTTGCAAATGGTATCATGAGAGGTCATGTGGTAAAAGAAACAAAACGAAAGAGCAACTTACTTTGCTTTTATTCATCCAATGTACAGGACAGACAAGTTGTGTGATTGAAGAAAAAAGAATAACAAAAACTTACAATGGAAGCACCAAACAAATGGAAGAATAATCACTTGCTCAAAAGAATTGATCAGCCATCATTTACATTCATCTGAACAACACACAATGTGAAGGTCCCCCTACCAAATGCCACAAGGGCTAAAAAAGACGACCAGGCTGGAACCCGAAGAATCCTGCAATCGTGTCAGATGCCTCAATTCAAGGCCTGCACAAAAAATTCAATTTTATCCCCTTTGTACTACTCTAATCGCCCTATTATAGTGCTTCCCATGTGTCAGTTCTTGTTTTGTTTTGTTAGATTTCCTCTTAACTTTGTGGTTAGTGATGTCGTGCTCTAAAATTAGACTTTGCATGGGCCTTTAACCTTCAAACGTTTCGGCCTGAACTCAACGGATGGCAATTCCCTAACAGCCTTTGCTTCTTCGAATTGTAAACAACTCTTTCTGAGTTGTTCTCTCAGTTTTGGTTTCATACACATCCCCTTATTAGCTGGCTTTGGATCTGTAGGTGGCAGCCTCAGCTTGAAGGAGATGGGAGCAATTCTACCAAATATACATTTTTGGGAAGCAGCTTCTTTTGAATGCATTCTGAGGCCTGAATGCTGCTCCAGATTATCAGTTATGCAGTTTGTTGATGATGGTCGCTCATGTCGTCCTTCTGCATTGAGTCTCTTAAGCCGTTTCAGCACCTACGAAGAAAAGGGGAAAGGGTGGGGAGACAAATATCAATCTACTGCCAGAAATAGAAGGTAAAGCTGGGAAGTCAGACCAAAGAACAAGGCACGAATGAATGGGAATATATATACATATAGTATTTATTAACTATTGTATATATATATACCTACAAAAGAAGGGGTAGGCTGAAGAGGAAACAAATGGAAATAGTAAAGATAGATCTCTATCACCGATAATAGACTAGAATGAATAAAAAGACTTCATGTAGCTGACCCCCAACATAGTTGAGAAGTCAGACCTAACAAAAAGGCATGAATGAATGGGAATATACATACGTATAGTATTTATTGACTATAGTATTTATATATATACATACAAAAGACAGGGTAGGCTATAGAGGAAACGGATGGAAATAGTAAAGAGAGATCTCTATCACCTAGAATAGACTAGAATGAATAGTAAGAATTCATGTAGCTGACCCCCAACATAGTTGAGATAAACCTTTGATGATGATGAAGATGATATATGCGAAAAGGAGGAAAAAGGGAAAGAACAACTAAAAGTGCAGCAAGTATAATGTCGACCAAAAGAAGAAATTTTTTGTCTTTTCAAGTGCCTGTTAGTGTTAAGAGCATCAAATGGATTGAATGGAATGCAATCATACCTTGACAGTAAAATTCAGGAAAGATTAAGAAACGAAACAAAGAAAAAAGAACTGCTGACCCTGTCTGTTTGTGTGTGTATGTGTGTGCGTGTGTGTGGCTGGGTGGGTGAGAGAGAGAGAGAGAGAGAGAGAGAGAGAGAGAGGGCTGGGTGGGTGAGAGAGAGAGAGAGAGAGAGAGAGAAAGAGTAAAATCCCATTATGTCTAGTATAATCTTAAAGCATTCACATTGTGACGAATGTCACTTCAACGTCCAACAAATTAGCTGCATTCTTCTATTCAGAGTTTTGATGACCAATATGGTTAACCAAATGCCCATTTCTCCACCAAAAGTCAAAACCCATATTTTAACAGTTGGAGAGAAAATGATAGAGGCAACTGCACAGGATCATTTTGTGAGGCCAGCAGTGGTCAATCAAACCCAATCACACCTACCAAGGAATACTGAATACTTAACAACCAATGAATCCATGCCAATTGCCATATCATAATCAATACTTCATTTTTTTATAATTCATTTTCTGTTTATGCCTTTGACGAATGTCTGATATCATATTATGATGATGATGATGATGATAACAACAACAGTCAAGTGAGGCTTCATAGGTGGACGATAGGGAGAGACATTCTATAAAGTAGGACTGGGGCAATGGTAACGACTGGAAAAGAGATCATTCTAAAGGCTTGTTCAGGTCTAGTGGGAATCAAGTACTCAAATGAGACAGAAATCCTTGGAGCAGTATAGATTTTCTGTAACACTTGCTTAGAAAGACAAGTAAATGAAACTCAAGGAATGCTTTGGTATTGGCAAATAGGGGTTCAACCTGTGACGTCTGCAGTACATTGTAGTGAAGTTGTAAATATAAGGTAATATCTACTTGCAAGAATATAAAAGTGAAAGTGGCAGCTAGTTAGGTAATTTGGACAAAAACATGATCGAGATGTGAGAGTTCAACTTTGCAGAGGTTTCTGTGTTATAATTTGTATTTTGCTTATTTTATAAGTACACATCTCTTATATTCTTTCTTGTACATAACTGTGCACTGTGTGTGTGAGAGAGAGAAAGCGAGAGAGACGGTTTGAGATACATTTTAATTTATTGCTTTTGTAGTGAAGATTTGAGACACTCCATTTTCTTCAATTAACTTCCCAAGTAAATGTTTTGGTGACCTGTTCATACAGCCTACCATTTGAATACAGTTCATGGGAAAGCACACCTACATAAAATTTTCTTCTTTCCAAAAAATGACTTTGAATGTGTTAAGTTTTCCTCTTTAAGTTTCACAACCTTGTTCATTAACAAACCCTCACTTCCTTAATCATCTGGAACCTAATACGAACATCCAAAATTGCTAATTTATGGTGTGTGGTAACTAAGGCTCTCTCTTCAAATGATTTATAATCCATGCCGATGGATTGCTTTCTACACTACAGCCACAGGAAGTTAAATCCAGTTTTGGTGCTAGTCAGTCACTACCAAAACCAGTACAACTCGGTCAAAGGACTCTGCAACAAGCAGAGGGAAAATATGGGCCCTATTCATAAACAATCCTGCCTGTAAAATCCACCTGGAAAGCAGGTCTTCCGTTGACCTAATTGCATTTTAAAAAAAAGGTGGGGGCAGGGGTGGGGGTTGAACCATTTGATCGAGGAAGGTCCAATTTTAAAAGCTTCAAAATTGCCAAAAAACTAGCCATTAGGTGGGATGGGTGCCAAATTTTGCATAACTGATGGAAGGGGCCTACACAATCATATGAGTGTGAATTTTGAGCTGATTGCAATTTATTGGGAACCAACTGGGAGGTGGGCCCCACAGGTGGACAATTCCTTGCAAAGGAATGATCAGACCATTCTTGAGAATTCTTGCAGAGCGCACTATTAGACATTTTTAAATTACTATTTTGTAGGCACGTGATGACGTATCAAGATGGCGAGCAATTTAGGTTATGAGAAAGATACAGTGTCATTCATAATAATAAAAAAAAGAGACATTAAATTATACCTGGTGTTCAGTATCCTTTGAGTTCATCATGCAGTTCACAGTTCTTTTCTCTACTCTTGCTATGGATCTGCGCTTAACCCTGAATATTTCAGAATCAGAGTCATCGCTATATTGATTGCCAACCGGCACAACCTGAACCCCATGAGAATCTTCAATGTTAATAGTTGGACATTTGTTGTAAGATGGAGAAGAATGTGTGGTTTCAAATGCACTGCCTGATAAATTTTCAGAGCCCTTACTTGGAAATATCAATTTAAGATTTCCCTATATATCAAAGAAACAAGAGGTTAGCAAAACAGAGAAAAAGTCATGAGCCTCACCAGTCACCACATCCCTAACAATGCAAAGAAGCTTACATCATTCTGCAAAGAAGAGCTTTCAGCTGAACTAACGTAACATGTGATTGACACTCCATGAGATAGAGCAGCTGCGCCAGCATCAGATTCAATAGATTGATTTCCATTACCCACCATAGGCAGCTTTTGAGAAACACAATCCAAAACTTGTGACTGGCTCTGAGTGTGATCTACAATCTGAGAGTGTGTTTCAGATTTTATTTCACAATATGGAATATATACATCCTCTTCAGAACATGAGAGCAAAGTAGGCCAACGACATAAATAATCACTCTGTTGAATTTTCTGTTGAACCTCCTCTAATATTCTATCCTGCTGTTCAAACTCCTTGGATGCAGCTTCCATTCCCTGAAGCTCCTCGCTGACAAAGATAATGCGGTTGTGGCCACACTGGCAGTCCTTAGCCTCATTCACTGGAATGCACAACCAGAGGCAATGGAATTGATAAGACACTACAGATAAAAGGGAGAAGCATGGCACCTTAAGACTGATGCCAAAGCAAAATACCAGTTATCCATACCATGATGCAGGCATATAGGATGCATGTAACAATTGCATTTGACATATGTCACATAACAGTCACGTTTGCAGAGGCCGCACAACATAGTTCCTTGACAACTAGGATAAAAGATTGTGCGCGCTCCTAATTTAATGAGTGACCAGCGAGCATGATGTTGAAACCACATTAGCTGTGCAAAAGAGACCTTAACACAGTGCTGTGAATGCAATTCTGCTGTTGAAAAAACAAGATCTCTGGATTCTGGAATTGATGACCTCTTGAAAAGAAGCATTGCTTCTTTACAAAGAAGTTCCTCGTAAGGAAGGAGGGGCATCCTATTAAGAAGTCCATAAAGTTGGCTAGCCACCAAACCCAAGGGAAACCAATCACCTATAGCAAAGTTCACTGCCTCGCCACAATTGAAACCTAAAGTTGCATAAAGAGAAGTATAAGTTCCAATGAGGCACACAATACGAAACTGGCAGTAAGATGCTAATGTGTACCCTGGGACAACAACTTTAGAATGAACCTTTTGGAATATTAAAAATATAAATGGAACGAGAAAAGTGCTAGAAAATATTACCATGACTAAATCCAGCATGATATGCTCTAGGAAAGGTAATAATAAACTCCCCAGGTTTTTGAACAGCTTTATAGACAGGGACATCATGTTCTAACAAAATATTGGGAGGGAACATTGTGGTCTTTCCCAACAGTAAATCAAATGCAGCACCATCTCCTTTGGAGGGTAGGATTTCATGAGTGTATACATGTTTCTGAACTACCTTTTCAAAGTCCAAAGCTGCATAGCCTGGAATCCCATACCAAGTTTTTGATGCCCCACAGTGATGATAATTGATGCTGCAAAGGCATGGCAAAACCAATGTCTAAATGCATTGCATCAACCAAGAACAAGACATGAAATTACAACACAAGACGATTGATATGTACCTGTACAAAAAGTGATCTTCCACATGCCATGCAAACATACTGAATAGCATTCCAATGTAAAGCATGGGATCTGTTACTCCCTGAAATGGAACATAAAAGTTACAAGACAGCCTAAATATGAAAATAAATATTATATATCAGATTACTTAATCAATCATCTCAGTACCGGGATTGCATTTTTCAGCAGTCGTAAGATAGACTTGGGCAGCCGAGAAAGGTTCTGAAATCAAAACAATACACAAATTGATCAGTCAACAGAAAAAATCAAACCAAAATTCGTGAAACTCAACTAGACATATGTCTATCCAAGGTAGTTTGAAGAGTGAGATGCTCTAAGAGCAGTCAGCATATCTCTGAAGACACTGAAGACATCTCAGAAACATTATGTGCAAAAAAATAAATAAATTCATATTTAAATGCAAGCATGTGTTTGTGTCAGTGTGCTTGCATTCTAAAAACTAAGGTAGCCAGTGGTGATTAATGTGTTTGCTGAGATCTGCAAGCTTAAGAAATTCCATGAACAAAATACAGTGCTGACATCACTGGAGAGAAGGATGAGGAAATTAGAAATATATTTCCAAGAGGAAGTGTCTTGGATCGAGCCCTTCTGAAACAGAGTCAACTCAGCAAAGTTGACTTGGTTTTCATGCCTCACAAGTCGAGCAGGCCACCTAAAATGGAAAAATGTATAACACTCACCCAAGTTAGACCGTCTGCTGAGTCACACTGCAACTCAGTGAAGACTATGATTGACTCTGCAAAGTTTAGCATTTAGCACATCACTGGGTCGTGCCTTATTTTGTAGCTTGGAAGTAGGAGATGAGAAGGCGACACCAAGACAATTTTCAAGAAGAAAACCATCTGAATTAAATGCTTGAAAATTCACTGCCTATGATGCTCAAGAAAGAATATAGGGATAAAATTCTGCACTTTCCAAAATCCAAGAAACATATTTTCTTTTATCAGTTCCAAGATCCAAGATACTGATACACCTATCCTAACCATGATATGAAATTTCATATTCTATATTAAGATTTTCATACAAAGTATTATTTTACCTCTTTACAATACTTATAAATTAATGTTACCATTATTTGCTTTCCTTTCTAACATTTTTATCACTAAAAAACAAGGACAAATGATCAAACTTTAAAAAACAATGGACCAAGTACTGTAAGATAGGCAAAGATTGTACCTTATCGTAGCGATACTGTATTCTTCTAAAATGGTCATACTAGGCATGTAAAAGCATCCTAGTATCATAAGCCACTACCCATTTACCCATTCTGACTGAGTTAATTCACTCCTGCAATTACCTTTTTGGTACTTCATACATAAATTATGATTAAAACATGTATTTCCCTAAGATTTCTCTTTTTCTAAGTGAGATTCAACTTGATGCAAATCTTAGGGTTAGGATTTGGATTGTAGGTGCCCCAGCACAATGATGAGTTTCCACATAAACAATCTCACGATGAAGAACACTCTCCAATGATAAATCCTACAAAGGAAAATTTCTATTAACTCAGTTCTGAGATAAAGATCTCTACAATGCCAACTTAGGGACTAAGACTCTGACTCTGAAATCCTACTCATACTAGGAAACTATATAAGAATCCTGCAGAAATTAGAAAGCTTAACCTAGTTACAACTCTTCAATTATAACTGGAAACTAATAACAATTAATAAAATAAGAAAATCTCTAGACACCCTTGGGTTCCACTTGTGGCCCACAATTCTCTCTCCAAGGACCTATTGGTGCTGCTGTGTCATAATTTGAAATAATAATGTATCATATTCTCAAACTGATGTGGATCGGTCCACAATCCACATACACTAAAGAAGATATGGAACATCATGTAGTGACTGAATCTTTGGCTTATCTGGAGGCATATGATCACTTGTGTGGGATACATACCCATCTCTTGAGGTTAGGATACATATGGGCTCAAACACACTCCCTTAATTATACTCATTATGGACCACTTTAGCAGAACAATCCCCAAGATGACCCAGTGTAAGCCCTGATTTGGGCCTTTTACTACCACATTGTGCACCTCACCCATGTGGGCTAGCATTCGAGCCAAAACAGGCAATGGACCTGGTCGTCCAGCCTTACTACCACATTGTGCACCTCACCCATGTGGGCTAGCAACTGAGCCAAAACAGGCAATGGACCTGGTCGTCCAGCCTATTGCGTCTGAAACACGAGCTCTGCACAGATGAGCACATGAGCAGAATTTGGCAATTCTTGGACATTTTGTAAAAATTCAGTCTGCTGGGGATGTGTGTATGTAAAGAAAGGCTAAGGTTTAGTTTCTGAACCCCTTTTCCATCCATGCGCTCAGTTGTTCTCTCTATTTAAACTCATTTCTTGTCATTTTTTTCTTGGTGTTTATGTCTCAAACTGCTAATCACAGCAGTCCCTTCTTGAAGCATTCAGGACTGCATTAAAGATACAACATTAAGTCTCAAAATAAAGGGAGGCGCTACACATCGCCTGAAAACGCCCTGCATTTGACCAATGAAAAACAACTGACATGTGCTTTCATTAATTGTAGTTGTCTCGAAGAAAAGGAAAACAGATGCCTTAAATCACTCCTAATTTTTCTCTCTCTAGAAACGATAATGTATGACTCCTTTTTTTTCTCTAGATGGCTCCTATTTTTTCTCTAAATGGCTTCTACTAATGTGCTCTTGCATTGAATTCGGTTGTGATGAAAAAGGTGTGGTGCAATGTGTGTAATGGTGAAAGTGAAATACAAAAAACACATATACATGTCTTTTTTCAGGCTTTTGATGAATATACCATTTAACTGTCTATTTTTATGAACTCACATGCAAAATGCCCCGCTCCAGGCTTTGGAAGGAGCCGAAGCATTATTATAATACTCAGTAGGATGGATCCAAACCCATCTTTGTGTGAAGTATTTTCTACATAAAACAAAAATAATTCTAAAAGAGTGATTGTTTGTAGTTCCATGTCAAACTTTTCATTTTTCTTTTTTATTCTCATACTATGAGATAACGTCAGTTACTCTTATTGAAGTTGTTTATTTATGTAATTATTCCTTGTTCTCCATTGTTTTAAATATCTTTGATTTTATTTTCTCTCTTTTTTTGTTAATAATTTATTACTTTCTTTGCCATTCTCATTGACAAAAGAATTTTTTTTTCTTTCAATAGTTTCTTTTGCCCATTTTCAATAACGATCATGAAGAATACACATCCCATGCATAGATTTTGAGTTTATTTTCTTTTTTTAGGTTCACTTTGTGCCTTTTGCTCTAATTTTATTTTTATATCGAGTGAAACACTTACATGCTATTGTTCATTTTAGTTTCTTTTTAATAACAACATTGCTCAATAATTATTATTTTTCACAAGAATATCTTTCTATTACCATAAATTCTTAAGCTCCATTTTAATCTTATATTCTTCTAAAAATTCTTAAAAATAAGAATGGTAATTCCTTTTTCAGTTTTAATTGTTATATTATTTAATATATCTTTGTCTTGGCCCGGGCTCGACACAGGCATTTGTTGCTAGTAATGTATGACCTCTTTTTTGTTTATCTAGATGGATCCTATTTTTTCTCTAAATGGCTTCTACTATTGTGTTCTTGCATTGAATTCGGTTGTGATGAAAAGGGTGTGGCCCACATGCTACAAGGTTAGATTCGAATGGTACTGGAGTCATGATCACATAAGGTTGTTTGCATGACATAGTTCACCTAATCAATCCATCGGTACAGCCCACTGAACAAAATTGCTCAAAATCATTATCACATTTTTTTATTAGGGTTGGGATAATTTTGTCCAATCAAAGTTGGGTCTAATTTAATTTGATCATGTGTAAAATATTTGAATAAATAAAAAGTTTAAAAAGAGTAAAATCACTTCTTTAATGTATATTTAAGTGCATTTTAGGGTTGTAGACTTGTAGGCCCCAACTTTGGTGCAAAATTTAGCCTAAAGATGAATACATACAATACCAACTTTGAATAATTTGGGTTATTCATTGGATTACAGGCCCCACATGCTTTTGTCTAAAACTTGGCCTTAATGAATACATGAAACAACGACTTTGAATGGTTTGGATCTCAAAGCTAGGCCACCATTAATGGAATTATTGGATGTTTTGAAGATTTGAAATCACTCCTAAAAGTAAGCCACTTCGTTTGGTGATATATATTTAAATCCTGCTTTCTTGGGGAAGCTAAAGTGGAGAATGCAAAACATGATGTTTGTTTCACGGCTTATATGGCTTAAATGACTATCATAACAACTAATCAATGTGAGTTGAGGTGGCAGCAGTTAATTGGACCAGTGAAAAACGGCAAAAATGCCCCTTTTCTAGTGGGGCATTCTTTAGAATTCCTCCAAAATAAATCTACTTTTACTTCTATTCTTCCCAAAAATGTACCATAGCGCTCTAGTGAATAAAAGATACAAAACTACTGTCAGAAAAAGCAATTAGAACGGAATGGAGAGACAAAATTCATGTAGCCGACCCCAACATGGTTGGGATAAAACTTTGATGATGATAATGATAATGATGATGAACTACTGTCAAAAAAAAAAAAAAAAATCCATCATAAGGGGAAATATATATGTTTAAAGAGTCAACACCTTCAAGTTCCATTTGCTTTTTCCAAGTGGATCATTAGGAGAAGATGAAAAGGCACTCCCATCAACATCACATGCATATTCAACAGTTTCTGTCTTGCCAAGAGCTATTTCATGCCAAAATTCCTCTTCCATGTACCTAGAGGGAAGACATCCAGAACTAGAATATCTTCGAGCAAACACCTTATTCGCCATTTTCTCAAACTCACGGAGTGTATAATTTCTGAAAAGTAACAAACATTTTTTTTTTTTTGAATGGGAATTGATGAACATTTTAAGAACCACAGAAATTAACAAAAAAGGAATCCTATTTATCTTGTAAGCAACATCTCACCTTCCACTCATGAAAAAAGTCACCTCATCTTGTGTATCCCACTCAGTAAGATGTAGAGGTTGTACTCTAGTCGTAAACTTAAAACCAGCTTTCTCCTTCATCAGTACAAAACCCGCTGGTACAGAAGCACTCAAAGGGGAAATAATCTTACATATGCCTGGAAGTCAATAGTTGAAGTATATGTGGATAAAAGAAAATAACATAAAAAGAGCTAGTGTAATAAGCACAAGACTGTGTAAAGTTCCACTCAGATTCCTGAGGGTACATAATGATTATGCCAGCAAAGATTTCAATCTGATGGCTAATCAAGTTGAAAGAAAGGAGCCAAGCAGGAAAAAAAAATGTCTTGTTGCTATCAGATCTGAAAATTTAAATTTCTTTGGCATAAACATGTTACCATATTTTGAAGCCACTGGAGCTATTTGCTGAAGATAAACTAATGGATCCTCAAACTCCTCCTTTGTAGGACTAAATACTGGACAATCTGGAATTTTGTCTATCCATCCCATATTATTGGTGTCCAACTTTTTAACCCTGCGCTTTGAAAGACAATCCTTTGAGCTCAAAGAAGCACTGGGTTGAGAATTTCCATCTGCATTTTTATGTAATTGCAATACACGTGATGTTGAAGCTTTTAAAGCATCTCCTCCGCTTCTGCTCATCATGTTAGTGACATATGCTCCTTCAGGTACAACCCCCAACATCATCTGCTTTAGCCTTCTACGTTTCAGAATATCTGACCCATTGTTGGTCTCTCTGGACAAACATAATCTCCTTTGCACCTGTCAAATAAATGAAATGACTCACATTCTTAGTCACATTAAAAAAGGTCAAAATCACATAAACCACACATTTTATAACAACAAAATAACTGGCTGAATAATGAGTTGAAACCATTAGAAATGGACATGCCCATGCATAACACAGAAATCTCAACCTCCTAAGTTCTAATACAAAATTTAAAGAATCAATAGCAAGTACTTCAAGCCCCACAACTCTCTTTTTGGGCCCGCAGCATCCTATCATAAAAGCTAAACTCCAAAGTCACAGCAAAGTAAGAGAAATCATGTCATACTCAGGAAGTTAGGGTGTACTCATCTTGATAAAAGATTTGGGCCAAGGCTGCCAAAACAACTGAGAATCATTATATACTTTGCCATCGAAGGTTAGCAAGATTTGGTACAGCGTACCAGAAGGTACTGGCATGTTATGGTAAAAGATGTCGCAAATTACACTCCTCAAGTATGCCGTGCTAGGTGAGTAATTGGCTGTAGAACTAGTACAGCCATACAAGTTAATCTAAGAATTAGTAAAACTACAAGTTAATCTACCATAAATTCAGCTTTTTGATGTTTGATACTGTTAAAGTAACTGTCTCCAGTAACTATCTAGAACACTAAAATTAAAAAGTACTACAAAGTGAAACTATCTAACAGGGCCAGAATAAAATGTACATGGTGTGGCAGAATTTGTGACTGGTGAGATCTACCTAGAAAGATACCTATTGATGGGTTCCCATTATGTAAACCATGGCCTAAAATCATTCTGGAATCAGATACAAAAAATTAGACTTTTAGCCCTTGTCAGCAAACAGCCAATAGTTCTCCTCTTAAAGATTCGTTTGCAAGCTCTTGCCCCATCCAATCAGACAAGATAATGGGCCAAACACGGGACCCCATATCAATCAGCTCAAAACAAACAAGGAGAGACCTGCTACCAAATAAAGGTACTTTCCACCCAAATATGATAGAAATACACCACGGGCGCATATGTCACATTCACATGACCACATATAGAAAAACAGAGTTGCATAATCTACAATTCTAGATCACATCAATGAAACTGGTCATTCTCAGTCTAATGATTTTCTGGATAAAACATGACAATAGGAAAAGAAGAACATTTTTTTTTTTGATCATGAGCAGTATAGCAATGGGATCTTTCCATTCAAGTCAAAAACACTGAACAAGCAGTCCATATTCCAAATAGAACTGCAGCTGGCCACTTGCAAAGCCTCACAGCCTGCTCTGGGAAGGAAAAGTAGCTGCACATTCTCTCTCTAAACATGTCCTAGACACAGATGTCAAAGGTCTGTTGTCACCTCAATTCTCTCCTGATTCTATTGAAACAATCTGTAGGGGACCCTACCAAGATGGTAAATCCTCCACAGTAATATTTAGAAAATAGAAAGCACTTTCACCAAACAACATAAGATTAGTAAATACTCCAAAACAGGAACATGAAAAAAATGTCTATAAAGATAAAATTGGTAAAAAAAAAAAGTAAAAAGATAAAAACTAAATATTAAAAAAAAAAAAGTCCATGCATTTCCATCACAGTGGCATACAAGCTTAAAGTTAAAACCCATCAATGTAACACTAAAATCTTTTATTTCCCTCCCAAAAACAGATATACAAACAAATGAAATTAAAAAATAAAATTGCAATTTCTCTCTCTCTCTCTCTCTCTCTCTCTCTCTCTCTCTCTCTCTCTCTCTCTCTCTCTCTCTCTCTCACATAAAAATCGAAACTTTTACACGTGAGATGAAATCACTGATCAAAATCGTCACTTTGACATGAATCAGAGACTCATCAATCGTGATGTTCATCATCATTTATACGTATCGCTTCGCACAAAGGATTCAACGATCGTTCGAGATTAATGATACCGAAAAAAATCCTTCAAAATCAAGAAATAAACAAGATTTCTAGTTGTATGAGAAAACAAATCATAAATTTCTAGATCCAAAAGAATGAAAAAGAAAAAATCGACATTTTCAGATTGTAGAGAGAGAGAGAGAGAGAGAGAGAGAGAGAGAGTGAGGAAAGCAGCAATCGATTTCTGCAACCAACCATTTCATTCCGAACGAAGCCTCTCGAAGCCTTCGACGGCCCTGTGATCGGACGGAAAACGCCGAGATCCTTCGAGACCGGAGCCCTGGAAGGCGATCTCTACTGCCGGAGATGGAGGCAACATCTTTATCGACAGGAGGAGACGCCACATTACCGTCCGGAGCAGAACTCCGGCGGTTTCAGAGGCCGAGATTTGGCGGTTTCTTTATCAAGGCGGATGGATTTCTCCGGAAAAATCGAAGATTCCCTCGAATGAAATGACGGAGAAAGGAGGAATTTCGATGGGAAATGGGATTTCCGGCGATTACGGGAGGCCTTCCGGCGAGAAAAAGGAGGTTTCCCGGCGGAAGAAAGCAGATGAAAAGTTGGAAAACCACCGGGAGAGAGAGACTTTAGAAAAAGCCGATTTATGCGAATGAGAGGGACTTTATACTCAAATAAATTAAGGAATTTGCATTTGACCCCGTCCTTTTGTTGTCGTCGTTTTCAAATAACTCCCCCGTGAACAAATTGTTGTAAAAGTCCTCCTCTTAGTTGAAATATTCAAAGACCCCATTAAATAGTTCTTGGCAGCAGGTGAGGAATCCGTAAACCGTTCACAAATTTGAAACTTCTTTACTATTCCTTGAACTAATTATCCCTATGGAATAGTGGTTTCTCCCTTAGGGTTTTACATTAATATCCCTAAATATATATATAAATGAGAAAAATTGTTTTTAGTGTGGAAATGTGCAAACAGAGTGTTGCAAAGTCCTACGAGGGAGATAAGATAAGACAAATAAATCCTTAAAAATTGTTTTACTCTAACCAAACTCGTTTTTTGAATGGATTAAAATCCTTCAACCCACACTCGTGGTTGTTAACTCCATTCGATCTGCCTAACCTAAATTTGATGTGTGTTAGGTCGAGTTTATCAAACCTAACATATTTAATTCTCATTTTATATATAATCTAATTCATTTTATATGACCCAATTTCTTTTGTAGAGCTCTCCTTACATCTAAATTCATTTAAAATATTACATTAAGCATGAATTATTATTTATTATTTATCAATTCTCAAGATTTAGAAAATAGAGCCAAAATCCATAAATATTTTTAGCTTATTTATTGAGGTAATCCTTTTTCAATTTTTATTCAATTTTATAATTCCATAGTTGATCATGAGTATAAAACTGATCAACATTATTGTATTTCATTAACATCCATATTTTAGAGGTAAATTTCTATACCAACGTAAAAATAAAAGGCACATCAATATTTCAACTACAAAAATAGCATATTATCAAATAAAAAAATAAGTTATGTATTCTAAGTGTTAAAATTTTGCACAACTCTTCCACATAAGATTAAGAGTACACAATTTTATGATCTACATGAATAAGATAAGTTACATAAAAATTGAGAAGCCATGGTAAATTAGTAGAATCTAAATGACTTAAATGGCTTAGGTGGGTCAATCTTAACTCTAACTGTTTTTATATGAGTTGATAAATCCTAACCCGATTGGTATTTCGAATGGATCAAATTAGGTGGGTCAAAAACGGGCCGACGTCGGAGCGAGTTAGCGGGTCGGGCTGGATTTTGCTAACTGTAGTTCTTTACAACTTAGTTTAGAGTGAGAAACATTTTCCTAAGGACTTGATTGCTAAATATAACATTTTATTTTGAAAGAGATAAATTTATTATTTTTTAAATACGGCTTAACCATTTTTTGCCATCACTAAATGACAATGGGTTCACAGCAAATTCATATGTTTAGAGTAGGCCTCGAATAGTTTTTTGAATTTTTAAATCCTATTTTGGAGGATATTCATCATGGTGGAATTGACTTAACATATGTAAGAAAAAATATGATCCAAATTGGATAAGCATAACAACATTTAATATATTAGTACTAAATTACAAATAATAGAAAATTGTGGTGGGTATTTAAAAAATGACCATGAATATTGAAACTGAAATGTGGTGGTTGTAAGGTGGTTCAACCAAACGCCAAATGACTGAAATATTAAAGAAACCTCCACATTTCTACCAAGAAGAAATTACCAAAGCACAAAAATCTTGGTAAAATTATTTTTTTAAGTTTCTCCAAATATATATTGTTGTGGAAGAGTTATTTGCTTTAAGGGCCATTCGAATGTGGAGAAAAAGGCTGACAAAATGTGTGATCTCAAATTTTCAACTTGTTTTCTTTTACCATTTGCACTCCATTCAAGTGGGTCCTAAGATTTATTTTGATTTTGTTAAACTATTTTTACTGATAACATACCAATGACATTCAAAGGAAAAAATACTAGAAATAAGAGGAATAAAGAACTACCATCTATTTGAGAAGTTGCGAGAGTAATTTATGTGGAACCAATTTATGAAGTTAATTATAAGAAGGTAACTTATCATGTCATGCAGTCATGGAGAAGGATAATCTGAAGAATTTTACAAAAAAATAAAAAAAATAAAAAGAAGGCATTGATAATATAAATGAAAGTATGCAAAACTAAAAAAGAATATAATTGGGAATCAATTTTATTTTCACAAAATGCTTATATTTTCTCTTTGATAAAATATTCACGGCTCATGCTATCTAAGTCTCTAACCAATAGAGCTGCCATTGGGAAAAAAAAATAAGCCATTGATAATATAAATGAAAGTATGCAAAACTAAAAAAGAACATAATTGGGAATCAATTTTATTTCCACAAAATGTTTATATTTTTATCTTTGATAAAATATTCACAACTCCCATACACACATGCTATCTAAGTCTCTAACTAATGGAGCTATCATTGGGGATTGATAGTTGACTCTCTTATCTCCGGCTGGAGAGGGGGAAGTGCCTCACCAATCACCACTGAGCTATAGTTGTTACAAGAATACCTATAATTGTCAAAGCCCAAAGGCTGTGCTAGCCAAAGGATATTCTAGGTCATCAAAAAAATTATTAAAAAGAAAAAAAATAAAATGCAACAAGAAGTGAACAAGATGAGAATGCCAGCCAAGAAAGAACACAAATAGGGATCTTTCAGTAGGCCTGAGAGACCCATAAACAACTATCATAGATTAGATGAACTTTTCTACCTTTTGTTTTTACTATTGTTATGTTTCATACTAGTTCCTTGTTTTTTTCGCTCTCTCTTTTGCTCTAGTATCTATTTATTTCTAAATTTTTACTCAAAGCAAGGAAGTAAAGTGAAATTTGTTAGAGTAATGGTAATATGATTTGTTTTCAGATAATAGAAGTGGTACAATTTCATGAAAACCCAGCATCCAAATGCAGGTACAACAATTGCACGCTGGGCTCTTGTTCCATGGTATGGTTCACCAACAATGAGCCTTGACAGTTGACACTGCTCACCTTGACTTGGTTGATTTCAAAATTTCCATAAACTGAACTAGAATTTTTATTTTATGTGTTACATAACAATAGATTCTAAAACCAACGTGTTCGATACTTGAAAAAAAAATTTGATGACTCAGTCAAAAATTAACAATTATTTGAATACACTTTTGTTTGTTTGCGTTGACACACCGTGCCTTCTTGTTATATGGCTCGTTTTTTACTATGTGACTTTTTAAATGTCTTTAAAAACGACAAAAACTGAATTTATAGACATAGAGCTACCCAGTGGCAATTTGGATCATTGCTTTGGTGGTCTTCTGATTTAGAAGATATTAACCGTTGAAATTGCAATCACCCAATAAGGGGCAATTAAAATTTTGCAAGGAAGTTAGATATCTCATATATAGATGTATATATTCCTCAAACACATAAGTGGGTAGATTATAATCCGATTAAAATTCAAATTACACTCTATTATTTTCCATAATATGACATGATAAAGTTTCAAACCCAAAAAAAACAAAAAACATGATAGATAGTTTAGAAAAGATAAAGAGATCTAACTCAATTCATGATGGCTCGACAATGAAGATCTCTCTTCAATCGCTTCTCCCCTGAAAAAAAAAAAAAAAAGTACAGTATCAATCTCTAATTCTAGCTCCGTAGGTGTATTAATATTTTATCAAAAAAATAAAAAAAACCCCTGTAATCTGAGGAAACTATTTTCTGCGTTGCCTCTCCACTGGACGACGTCAAACTCAAATGGAGTGTTTGATAATTGCTATATGAGGCTTTGACTTGGAGAAATTCTAAGATGAAAGTGTGGAAGTCCCCACTAAAGCCTATCAAGATAAAATTAGTGCCGCTCAAAATAAGCACCATTCCGATGTACTGGCGATTTTATGGAAGGGCCAACTTTTATTGGGGTTAAAAATGGAGTATGTTGGACATTGAAAATTGCTTATTTTCAAGAGGCTTAGATCCTCAATAGTTGAGCCGCTTATAAGCTTTTGGTGTTTCACAATTTTCTCATCCGGTGAAGTGAAGTGAAGTGAAGTGAAGTGAAGTGGATTAAAAAATCAAATCAAAATAAAAACCCAAAGCGTAATAGATCTCTATCCAATTTACTAATAGTATAGTGTCAAATCATGCAATCCAACCAAAACGGATTAGCTGGCATCTTCTCATTCTCTGGCAGGATTAGCTCTTTCTCTCTTCTTTCAAGTCTTCTCCCAAACGCTTATATGACTTGACTCAGTCACCGACCACCTATCCTTACGTCTCCTCTCTTTTTCGTGTTGGAAAGGAAGCAAAAGAATCACGAGCGCTGAACCGGTTATGATTGGTGGGTTTCCTTTGGTTCGCCTTTTGGCGCATCTGGTTGGTTGTTTGGTTGATTACTTTCGGCTCCTCCAGTCATTTCTACTACGTACTTGACCCACTCAGCCTCAGGACTTACCAACCATTCTGCCAACCCATTTACTAGGCTATCAATTTAAATGGATTGTTGGATTGGGAAAGGTTTTGTGGAAACTGAAAATGGCCCAGAAAGGCTTTGCTTGACCGATTTGGTCCTAGCTGGTAATTTTGTTTGATTTTCGAAGCATAGTATGGTTTGGGTCATGTGTGGTAACAGTGAGCTATTTCGGACTGACCATGTACCATGCATATGAGTGGTTCTATTGGGCCTTAAAAGGTGGATTAGACTCTATTGTGCAGTCCAGTCCAGCAGCGTGGAATTGATCATTTCCAGACGGAGAAACTACTTCATACGTTATGAATGAGGATGCACGTGCAACAGTTACTTGGAGCAAGAACAATTATGAGCATTTATTTTGGAAATTAATGAGTAGCACCTGCATTCTAAAGGATTTATTTTTAAGTTTGGTCACAAGCACATATAAAAAAATAAAATTTATATAGCCGGCCATTACACAGCTAGAATAAAACTTTGATGATGATGACAGCAATTTAGATTCTTACATAACTAAGGCCAATATATTTTTCAAAAATCAATGATGTGTCTCATCATCTCAATGGACAAAAAATGTACTATTTTTGGTCGTTTGTTTGCACAGAAATGAACTCCTAAAAAGTTATGGTCAAATGGACTCCAGCAAAAGAGGATATAAACATATAGGGTTGGATTTACTAAGCTATTAGCTACATACTAATTTTCCATGTTAAAGGAGTTATTTGGCGATTAATTTTTTACTCTTCACTTTTAAGTTGAAACCAACTTAGGCCATGCATTTCCACGAAACCAATTACATGAAATAAACAGCCGTGAGGGCCTGTTTGTGATGATGTTTTGAGGATTCCCACTGTGGGTTACTATGAAATCGGCTTTCTATGTATGTAATTGTCAGCATTGAAATTGCTTTGCCAACTGATGTCCAGTTGGAGTATTGAAAATTCTTGCTCCCATAAAATCAATGCCAAAAGAGAGGAGGTGCCGACCCCTTTTCCTAACCCGCAGCCAAACCAATCACTTCTGTCCATGTATTCTCTTTTTCTTTTCTATCTTTTCCATACCTGGCAGATAAGATTCTTCCTGCATGAATTCTACACCGTAGTCACACATCCCTTTTCTTTTCAATCTTTACTTCTCTACCTCTGCAATATCAGATCAGGTTGATTCCAAGGATATAGAGATTACTTTATTCAGGGGTCAAAGGGGCGAAAAAGGCTTATTGAATTTTATACTTTGGGCCTTAGATTTCCATGTCTCCACTTGTTTAGGAGGGTGATTTTTTCTTGGTTTAGACTCTGATACGGATGTTGATGGTCGTTGGTTTACCAACACAGTCAGCCCATGCTTTGCCTTTTTTTGGCTCGCCGTGGCCGGTAGTTTCCTTGAGAGTTGAGACCACGTGAGTCGTTGAATTGACGAATACGAGTGGACTCCTCTTTCTGTCTTGAGTAAAGATTTTCTAAGATTTGTTCGGCTCCTGATTCAGTCCTGAAAATGACTTTGGAAGCTCTTCCGTATTTAATATAGGTAAATTCAAATAGTGCTCTTCAAAATATACTACGAGGAAAAATTGGGTATGTTCTCATTTGTACATTTATTGAGATATTATTTGAAGGAGAATATTTATGTGCATATGTCCCTCACCACACTCATCTTTTGGAAAGCATTAATATGTAAGAAGATAAAACTTCACGCATTTCTAAACTTAAAAAGTCCAAAAAAGAAAGTGTCCCTCACTAAAATTGTGAGGGACATATGCATATGAACACTCCTCTTATTTGAAAACTTTTTAATTTTCACAAAAAAAGGCCTCAAATACCATATACCCGAAGAGATGCAAAATGGGCCATTGGGCGGCCCATTTGTGCCTATGCAGTGCTGTGCCCAGGTTGGCAAGGCCCAGCATGGGCGCACGCTAGTTTCGTGTGACACTGGGTCGTGCCAGCCCACTTGCCATGTGGGCAGGACCATTTTCTATTGTTTTCTAAATTGAAAGAAATTATTTTTAAAAAATGAAAAAAAAAACAAAGAACTTGAAATAAATACTACATTGAAGCTTGTATGAGCGAAATAAATATCACTCGTTGACACTCATATAAGATTATAAAAACCACATTTAAGCTTGTATGGGATCATAACTATTACTCTTTGAAATTTGAATTGCTCAAGTTTTATTTTTTTATGCTACAAATAGGCATTTTAAATGCGACTATTATCCCACCAATATCCATAAATCTATCGACCCACTAATAAACATTTAACTCCTCCCAATATTCAAGCATGAGCTTAAAGGCCTTTGGGGCATGCCTTACTGGGCCATGTGCAGTAAGGCATGGGTTGTGTCATGCTTGGGACTGGCCACTGGGCGCATTTTGCTATGTGACGGCCCTAGAACCCTGGCCCAACGCGGCCCTTCCGTGGATGGGCTGGTTCGTGTCAGGCCTAGACAACCTGCTCCTATTTTACAGTCCTAAATACATGTAGTTGCCCAAATAATCCTGTTTCTATATCACTCAACCCCTTTTTCCTAACACCTAATTCCCCTCCACTTAGTTTTTTAATCCTCTTCAGCATTGCTTACCCGTTTTCTAAGACTAAATTGCCCTTTACTTATTTTTTTTTCGTGAATTCGCGAGTAATGTCTCAAACTCAAAAATGTACTAAGATATTATTGAAAGAAAAAATAAATATAAATTACAGTTAAAGTATTTTTATATACCAATTTTTTAATTTTTTTATTAATAATTTTTTTTATTTTTAATAACTCTTATCAAGAGAGGAAGATTAGATGAGATCTAAAATGACGTGGCACATCAATGCAAGGTATACCTTTTTGTTCTATTTTATTGAAAGAAAGATTATTATGTTGTTGATGTCACACCCTTGAGGGCACGTCTTTTCATTTATATATATATATATATATTATGAAAAATTCTCAAAAACACTCTACTTTAAAAATACGCCCTTTCCACCCCTCTATTTTTTAGTCACGGGGCACATATTGAGTTAATTTAGTCTTTTCATACACACTATCCTCCCGTATATGGTTACACGGCCAATTTTACACTCATCCAACTTTTCCTCGCCATTGGATTGAAATTATAATAAAATGATGCCTCTAAACCATTAAATTTTAAGGCTATGAATCAAAAGGTTAGGATAATCATATGAACTTAAAAGTTTGCATATAGGTAGGTCTCATATGGATCTTTCTATATAATGAACTTCCATAATTATCCTGCATCTTAGTCGGCCCAACTAGAATGAGCATTTTCTCCTAAAAAACCATCAGGCATTGCATAGCGCTACCCTACATAGGGCCGGCTCTCCTAAGTTTAAGCTTTAGGGTAAAGTAAGCTCAACTGTAGCTCACACAAGTGAGGTCCACATGGGGATGAGGATTGGGGGATTTGAAGGACTCTCTAGGACCCTCCTCTCTGCAAATAATCAGCCCTAACTATGATTTTTATCATCTCTATCTGAGTCCCAAAAGTTTAATTGTCAACAGTTTATTCGAATTTGTGCACAGTCGATCCAACGGTTCATTAAATTCATATTTGACCAAAAATTGGTAGACATATAGAATTTGAGGGGATTGTGTGTTTGGTCCCTTTGGTTGGACCAAGGGTGGCCCCCAAGGGCTCGGGCTTATGAAATTTCTTATATAAGCTTGAACTTATGGAAACTTTTCCTTATCTTCTTGCACATTGATACTTTTCAAAAAAAGAAGTGTCCCTAACCCTATAATGAGAGATAGATGCACAATAATATCTTCCTATATATATATATATATAAAGAGTCGCCTCACACCTCTGCTTGCATTTTTATTTTAATATTTTTCTTTAAACATTTGTTTAGTAGGTTTTCTTTCCATAAATTCCTTAGAAAAAAGCGATATTTTTCTTTGTTATAACATGAATGTGCTATCTCTTACCATTTTATGTTCTATTCAATTAAAGATTAATGTTAAATGAGTTGGGTAGCCTTGTTCACATGTCGTACAAGTTGTGGGTGTAGCCCATTTACCAAAAAAAAAAAAAAAAAGATTTGAACCCATTTGATAAATAACTTGGAACGTATTCATTAAAAAATTAAAACCTAAATAGACGCATATAATTTAGTTTGATAGGTTATAATAATCTTATTATGATGCATATTTCATTATATTAATTAATTATAGAAAATTCATAAAATAGTATCATCCTAATTAATAAGTGTCATACATTTGTTGTGGCTAGACAAAATCATATTTATACATGTTTTATGAATGATGTCAAACACTAAATAAAAAGCATCTTTCCTTCTATTCTTCATTCATGAATGGATGTAAAAATACTTTTCAGGCCGCGAGATAATAAGTAAATTAAGAATTGTAAACAGAGAAAGAACTGGGAAGAGAGATCTTATTATTATGAGAGTGTGTGCAAATACAAAGGGAGGGGGTTTATTTATAGGTAAGGTAACCTCCTTATTGAGAAACTCTAATTACAATAGATTATAAATCTAACTCATCTCATGTAAGCATCCACGCATGATACATATCTTATAACACTCCTTAGATGACCACTACTCAATGATTGTCTCATTAAAAACCTTGCTGAGGAAAAATCCATTGGGAAAACCAAAGCGAATGAAAAAATAGTACAATATTCTTCAAGATCATTGAACTAGCGTTGAGCATACATAATGCTTCCTCGTTAAAACCTTAACTAAGAAAACCTAGTGGGATAAAACTTAAGAAATGAAAAAGAGTATAGCGCACATATATCGTGAGTAGCATGCTTTAAGATGCTTACCCCTTATCAATTACTCCCTCCGACAATAATAACATTTACATTATTTGATGATAGACTTTACGTATGCCGATCTCATTTACAAGTTTCTGAAATGTTAATTTTGGTAATGACTTAGTAAACAAATTAGCTAGGTTGTTACTTGAACGAACTTGCTTAACTTCAATCTCATTGTTTTTTAAAGCTTATGTGTGAAAAAGAACTTTGGTACAATGTGCTTCGTCTTGTCATCTTTAATGTACCACTCTTTAATTTGTTGAATACATGCCATATTGTCTTCATAGATAATGCTTGGGGTACTTATACTATAAAGCAATTGACAAGAACTATGAATCTGTAGAATCAAGGATTTTAGCCACACAAATTTCTTACTAATTTCGTAGAGGACTAAAATCTTAACATAGTTAGAAGAGGTGGTTAAAAGAAGTAGCCACCAAAGTCTATCCAAGAAACGATAGCATTACCATTAAGGAACACATAATCTATCTGTGATCGATCCTTATGAGGATCAGAGAGATATCCTGAATCTACATATCCTACAAAATTTGAATCTTTACAACAATAAGAATAAAATAGATGTAAGTATCGTAAGATTTGCTTGATATCAATCAAGTGGCTTTGAGTTGATGCAAAACTATATATGGCAAGCATATTTACAATGAATGAAATATCTCATTAGAACTTCTCTCGATCTGCGGGTCAAGATAAAATTCTCTTATAAATAGTTAATAGTTTTCTCGAGCTTTTCTGAAGTCTCGATTAGATTTATGCCATCTACAAAAACTTCTACTATTGTGAATCCTTTTAAGGATTTTATAAAGATACATGGTAAATGAGATTGTTTCCACATCCTTCTTTAGATAAACATTAACTAAGACGATTGTACCATATTCTTTTGGAATGCTTCAAGCCGTACTGTAAGGTCCCGAACCCCCACTAATCTTAGTTACGTTAATTAACCTTGTTTGTTATTGATTAAGACTTGTTGAGGATTAATTTAGAGTAAAACTATTGGGTTTGGGCCTCGGATAGGTAGTTGGGCAAAGTTTGGGCCCTACTTAAGCAGTCAAGGGTCTTTTTGTAAATCGTTTCGTGTAATTCTTTGCGTAGATCATCTTTTGTGTTGGGCCCGACTTGATCCGGACTTATCTTGGCTCAATAGAGGTGCATTTGGCCTAAACTGAAATTCCTAGAAAAAGGGTAGACTTGCCTGTAATTTCAGGAAAAGTTATGTTTAAAAAGAAAACTCAATGTACCTTCTCCTTCTTCTCTCGTGTAACTGTTGGAGCTCTCCTTTCTGCTGAGTTTCTTCTCCTCTTCTTCTTGCAATCGAAGTGCTCGGGAATTTTAGGAGTGTGCATGCATAGAGAGTGGTCTCCTACTACCTTCTTCTTCCTTGATCTCCCTTTCCTTTACACTTTCTGTATAGAGTGCTCTTCCCTCCAATCTACAGCAATATAAGGTGAAGAATGAGTTCCTGTTTTATTCTCTTAGGTTTATTAGGGTCATAAAGACTCCATTACTAGACATGCATGCGAATCTAAACCCCATTTTTATCATTGCATGTCCTATTGTAGAGAACCCATTTCAATTTGGAGTTTTCCCTCCACCCACACGACAAGGAGAACTAGGGAGGGCTAGCACTGGTGAAAAGGCAAGTACTAGAGTCATGTGTGCTGTATATGTTATTAAGTCCTGAATTATTGAGTTAGTTTCTTACCCACTTCCATTTCAGTCGCTGTTTCTTGTTTTAATTGAGCATAAATGAGGTTGGGCTGAGTTAGGATGATCGAAATAGAATAGGAGGGTGTGTGAGTGTTGAAAAACCTTAGGGACAATGCAACTAAGTCAGGAACACCTTCCCTAAGTTAAGTTCTGAATGACTCCCGAACTGGACTGAGCTATTGTCACAACCCGAGCCCAGGGACCGGGGGTCAGAGAAGGTCTAACCAATGACACACGTACTCCCGTGCGTGCACACCTGGACCCCGTCCGAGTATACACACACAAGGGATCAATCACACATGCAAAAGACTGAACGCGGAAGCTGTACGTATCAAGGCATACCACAAATATACCAAAAGACATAGGAGATTACAAAACAATATACACTGATGCTAAGACCAAATACATGAACGTATGACAATAGAGCGGGCTTACAACAATCCCAAAATCAAAATACAGGTATCACTCAATGCCCACTTTACAATTACCGAAAAATCCCCTCAATAGACTCCAACACAAGGAATGGGGAAAACCAAAATGATGCAAAACGTACTCTGGAGGATGGATCAAGTCCACTCCTCTAGGCCGGAGGGGGCCTCGCGAGCCTCTCCTGCAGTCGGGTCGACCGACGCAGGATCGGAAGAGGGATCTGAGCCTGCAACACACAAGACAAACGTATAAGTACAACGACTCAGCAAAGTATAAGCCAACAAGAAGATAACACGAATTGTGTCTAAAACTGAAGAATACCGAACAATAGTCATAATGCAATATCCATAGAAATTTTGTCTGTATACTAAACAATTATGCAAATGAATAAGCATGCTATCAGAATCATAAACAGGTAACAATCAAGTGGCTACTACATTGGCCATTTTCTCCCTTACGAGAGCAATCAGGATGAGAACACCAGCGACCGGGCCAGGGTACGCATGGGTCTCTAGTTCCCGGGGTCCGGAGTCCCAGGACAATCACACTCTGCAGAGGCAAACACTTAAACTAAACCAAAGTTAACCCCGTCGGGTATCCTAAGGCTGAGGCTCAGTAGTGCCAAGACCAATCACAATCAATCGGATGATGCACCTCAATCAATCGATCAATCATGTCATATCACTTATCACTTACAGATCTCACATATCATGCTGAACAAACAATAGAAAGTGCATCGCATATACTGATACTGAATGTACATAAGCAATTACAGGAAGTGCTGACAATGAGTATCAATCACAAGCACTGACTCATAACTGATGCAAGTTCTCCAATGGAGCAACGGTATAACACAATACACAATAATAGAATGGTTCCACCCGGGCTTCGCTCTGGGGTTGCTGCATTTCCCACAGAATCGAGAGGTCCAGCGTAGAACACATAAGAGGGCATAAACCGTAATCAATATGCTGTACAACTCAAACCAATCCAGTACTTATACGAATCAAGGATCCATTACAAGCCAATCCTACACTAATTATCCAGCGTCTCTAACCGTGCATGTTGATGTAGTTTTAAGTTATCCGATGCACCATTGTCTAGTGTTGCAGTGTCTCGAGTGTGCATCGAAGTCCCTTAAACCAACACCCATGGGGAGGTGCTAAACAGCTGGATACAAGCATGAATGATTCACAGCCCTTGAGATCATTCATGTCATTCAAACATTCCATTGGGCATGTCCAGGTTAGCTACATTCTAACATGAAAGTCATATACGGTCTTTTGCTTAAACCTAATCCTTTTCATTCAATTCTCAGGGTCTCACGGTGCAGCCGTAGGTAACCTTACGGCTTAGCCGTGGCATCTTACGGCTTAGCCGTACTATGCACTGCGGCTGAGCTGAGGTTCCCCAAATATCCCTTCGGATTTACGGCTTAACCGTATTTTGCTCTACGGCTCAGCCGTATCTTGGTCCACGGCTTAGCCGTAAGACAATGTACGGCTTAGATCAGGCTGGGCCGTAGAAGAATGTCAAATTGCCAACATCCAGTTATTTTCAGATAACAGTCTGTACTGTTCTACGGTTTGGTTTACGGTTGGGTCTCGGCTTAGCCGTAAGCCATTTTACGGCTTAGCCGTAGCACATTTCACGGCTTAGCCGTGAGTGCACGGACTCATTTTTCTGAACTTGTTACAGTCATACAGAAAATGAGGGAAACGACTGAAAACAGCAATATAACAGCAAAACACACTCAATGGGGCTGTCTAACACTGAGAAACACAATGAAGCATAATAACACAACAATCAAAGCACTATCAATCGGTGTTCACACATCTTGGGCTTATACTTGCCTCACAAATGGAATCACTCGTTGCTTGGCTCAGTCCGCTGGAATCACACACGCGAATGGCTCCTTTCTTCCTCCCTCAAGCAGCGAGCAACAGAGAAGGAGAAGGAGAGAAAGAGAGCTGTCGAGAGAGAGAGACAAACAGAGAGCGAGAGAGACGATCGGGAGAGAGACAGGGAGTAGGTGGGATTTTATAACTTAATTTGAGTCGAAATTGCACTTAGGTCCAAGCAGCTTATGCAAATATCAGTTTGAGTCAAATGACAGTCCAACGAAAGCAAACGAACTCATTCGGATCCAAGACAGTTACGACAATCGACAAGCTCGACGAAATACACGCGCTGACGTCAAAATGACGCAAAACTGACAAGGTCAATCAAAAGCCAAAATTACGAAAAAGGGCTCGATCTACTTAGACCAAGTCAAACTCAACCCAAACGATCTCTCTACGAGGCAAAACCAAAACAAACAAAATCAAAACACACTTAGCGATAAAAACACACACAAGTACCCACTAATCCGGGTCAACTCGGGTCGGAGTGTTACATCCTCCCCCACTTGGACATCATTCCGTCCTCGGAATGAAAGCGTACCTGAGCAAACAGATAAGGATACTGACGCGCCATCTGATCTTCTAGTTCCCACGTGGCTTCATCAGGTCCATGATGTTCCCAAAGTACCTTAACCCATCGAATAGTCCTCGTACGCAAGAGCTGTTCTCTAGTTCCAACAATACGGAGCGGACGCTCAACGTATGACGCATTAGGTTGCATCTGAATGTCATCGTATCGAATCACGTGCGTCGGGTCTCGAACATACTTGCGAAGCATAGACACATGAAAAACATCGTGTACTCCAGAAAACTCCACGGGTAGAATCAATCTGTACGCTAGATCACCAATCCGGCTCTTGATCTCAAATGGACCCACATACCTCGGCGCTAACTTGCCTTTTTGACCGAATCGTACTGTACCTTTCATCGGTGAGACCTTCAAGAATACCCAATCTCCAACCTGAAATGTCAAGGTTCTTCTACGCGTATCTGCATAGCTCTTCTGTCTCGATCGGGCAACCTTCAAATTGTCAATCACTTTCTGAACTTTCTCTGTAGTCTCAGCAATGATCGTCGGTCCGTGGAAACTTCTTGTTCCAACTTCTTCCCAGCAAACAGGACTTCTACATTTCCGTCCATACAGAGCTTCATAGGGTGCCATTCCAATACTCTCGTGGAAACTATTGTTATACGCAAACTCGCACAACGAGAGATGCAAATCCCATTCTTTCTCGAAATTCAGCACACTGGCCCGTAACATGTCCTCGAGCGTCTGAATAGTTCGTTCTGACTGTCCATCAGTCTGCGGGTGATACGCCGTACTGAAGCTCAACTTCGTTCCCATGGCTTCCTGAAATGCTCTCCAAAAGGAAGAAACAAAGCGGCTATCTCGATCTGACACAATCGACACGGGCGTACCATGTAGTCTCACGATCTCATCAACAAACTTCTCCGCCATCTCGGAAAATGTCATGCCTTTCTTGAATGGAAGAAAATGGGCTGTCTTCGTCAGTCTGTCCACGATCACCCAAATGGCACTGTTCTTCTTGCTCGTCAGGGGTAAACCCGAAACAAAGTCCATCGAAATGTGCTCCCATTTCCACTGGGGAATATGCAATGGATGTAAGGAACCTGGAGGTCTCTGATGGTCAGCTTTCACCTTTTGGCATGTCAAACATCTGGCAACAAACCCAGCAATTTCCCTCTTCATGTTATTCCACCAGAATCTGTCCTTGAGAGCTCGGTACATCTTCGTACTTCCAGGATGCATAGAGTAACGTGCATGGTGTGCTTCGGTCATCAAACTCTCTTTTAAAGCATCTACTGCTGGCACACATAATCTGCTCCTGAAATACAAAACATCACCTTCCAAACGAAAGTCTGGTCGATCTGCAATGCTATCTCGGATTCGCCTCAACATCGCATCTTCAAACTGCTGGTCTTTAATCCGCTGAATAATATCAGGCTGAAAGCTCACTGTACTGGCAAGTGTCAAACGGTTCTCCACCGATTGCAGTTCCACTGGCTGTGCGTGCCTCACAAAATAAAGGCTGTCCAAAGCCTGAAGAATCTCCGACTTCCTACTCAAGGCATCTGCAACAACATTGCCTTTCCCTGGATGGTACTTGATGGGGAAATCAAAATCCTTAATCAACTCAAGCCACCTTCGCTGTCGCATATTCAACTCAGACTGCGTGAAGAGATACTGTAGACTATGATGATCTGAATGCACTTCAAATGTCACGCCATACAAATAGTGTCTCCACATCTTCAACGCAAAAACGATGGCTGCCAACTCTAAATCGTGCGTGGCGTAGTTCTTCTCGTGCTCCCGAAGTTGTCTCGAGCCATAGGCAATCACCTTGCCATGTTGCATCAAAACACATCCCAAACCGACTCGAGAAGCATCTGAATAGATCATAAATCCTTCATGTCCATCTGGTAACGTCAAAACTGGAGCCGAAGTAAGCTTCTCCTTCAACATCCGGAAATGGCACTCGCATTCGTCCGTCCACAGAAATGGGACACTCTTCCTGGTCAATCGAGTCAATGGTGCAGAAATCTTGGCAAAATCTTGAATAAAGCGACGATAATATCCGGCTAATCCAAGAAAACTCCGTATCTCCGTCACAGTCTTTGGGCTGGGCCAATTCATCACTGCTTCAACTTTCATCTGATCCACTGCCAACCCATCTCGTGAAATGGTATGACCAAGAAAAGCTACCTGCTCGAGCCAAAATTCACACTTCGACAGCTTGGCATATAAACGATGCTCTTTCAACAACTGCAAGGCTCGACGTAGATGTTCCTCATGCTCCTCTGGGGTCTTCGAATACACCAAAATGTCATCAATAAAGACCACTACAAAACGATCCAGAAAAGGAGCGAAGATCCTGTTCATCAAAGCCATAAAGGCAGCAGGTGCATTGGTTAATCCAAATGGCATCACGAGAAACTCAAAATGTCCGTACCGTGTCCTGAAAGCAGTCTTCGCAATATCGTCTTCCTTCACCCGGAGTTGATGATACCCCGATCTCAGATCAATCTTGGAAAAATAGGCAGCACCTTGAAGTTGATCAAACAACTCATCAATACGCGGCAATGGATATTTGTTCTTGATCGTGACTTTGTTCAACCGCCGGTAATCTATACACATCCGTAAGGTACCGTCCTTCTTCTTCACAAACAGCACTGGAGCTCCCCACGGTGACACACTCGGCCGTACGAAACCCTTCTCCAAAAGATCTTGCAATTGCGTCTTCAATTCGAGTAACTCAGCAGGGGCCATACGATAAGGAGCTAAACTAATGGGTGCTGTACCGGGCACTAGGTCGATCGCAAACTCTACATCTCGGACAGGGGGTAACTCGGGTACTTCCTCCGGAAATACATCCGGGAACTCACGTACTACCGGAATCTCACCCAACTGCTTCACCTCCTTCTTCTCCGAGACAAAAGCAAGAAAACCTGCACAACCTCTTCGTATCAAACGATCCGCCTTGCATGCGGAGATGACACGCCTCGGGCATCTCTCCTGATTGCCCTCGAAACGAAACCCCTTCGCAAAATCGAAGTAAATCGACCTGTTGTAACAGTTAACACAGGCACGATACCGCGCTAGCCAGTCCATTCCAAGGATCACATCGAAATCCAACATGGACAACAAAATCAAATCAACTGGCAGCTGGCGACCTGCAATCACCACGTCGCACTGAGGGTAGTATACACTACACTCCACTCGCTTGCCCACAGGAGTGGACACCACTAGCAAATAGGGTAGCGGCTGAGGGGGTTGCGGTAACTGTTCCGCAAAACGAGGGGCAACATACGAACGCGTAGATCCCGAATCAAAAAGTGTATGTGCTTCAGCTCGGGCAATGAGAACTTTACCTTCTACCACTTTCGCATCTTCTGCATGATCATGAGAGGCTGCATACACACGAGCAGTCTGACGCTGGGGCTTCTGGCTTTGGCGAGACGGATGGGGGCTGTTCGAAGCTGCTGAACTGAGAGACTTGGATGACCCCATAGATCTGGACGACTGGAAAGTCCTGGTCTTCGGGCACTGAGCTATCTTATGCTCCATCGATCCGCAACTCAAACAAGCTCCGGACTTCTTCCAACACTTCTCCGTCGGATGTCCAAATCCACAAAACTCGCATCTGCTTCCGGAGAAACTCGAAGTGCCTTGCTTCCCTTTCCATTTCTTCTGACTCTGTCCCCTGGAACTCACAGGTGCACTCCTCTTAAAATCCATGGCTCTCTCTGCTAGGTGGTTGGCTTCCGCAGCGTGTGCTCTGTCGACCGCATCATCGAAAGTAGCTGGTCTCTGAAAAGCAGTCACAAAATTCGCGTATCTGGGATGCAGACCAGAAATAAAACGATTCACCTTCTTCTCCTCGGTATTGATCATGTCCTCAGCAAAGTGGGACAACTGGGTAAAGCGGTGAATGTACTCTGCAACGGTCAGCTGCTGCTGCTGTAAGGCCAGAAACTCAACCTCCTTCACACGTCGAACATGAGCAGGAATGAACTTCCTTCTGAACTGTTTCTGGAACGTCTCCCACACTGTTTCACTGGGCAAGGTCAGATAGGCTGCACTAACACTCTTCCACCAGGTCTTAGCCATCTCTCGAAACATCGAGGCCGTAAGCATGACCTTCTGCCGGTCGTCACAGACAATGGTCGAGAAGAGATCTCCTGTATGCTCTAGCCACTGATCAGCCTTCAATGCATCTTCATTTCCATAGAACTCTGTGGCTCCACGTTTCCTGAATTTGTCGTATAACGCATTTGGATCGCTCTCTCTAGGCTGGAAAACCACTGGCTGCTCTGCAGGCCGAACTGGCGTTTGGCTCTGTCGGTCTACGATCGAAACAACCTGCGCTTGCAAGGAATGGATAGCCTGTAGCATAGTCAAGAAGCGCTCGTCGAAATTCACGAGGGGCTGTGGAGCGGCTGACCCACTCTCGTTATCTCCCTGATCATTGTTGTTGTGTGTTCCGGATCCCGATGCCATAGCCTGCAAAACACAAAAGTCAATCTGCTAACACACTAGGGAACGCACACAGACTCACAAGACAAGGGGACCAAACACAACAGTCCAAAACTGGACTACGAAATCTCACCACGTCCTATATGCCTACATGCTTACACACTAAGATAGAGACAATGCCCTGAGAGACAAAGCTCTGAGAGACAATGCTCTGATACCATACAATACGTATGTCACAACCCGAGCCCAGGGACCGGGGGTCAGAGAAGGTCTAACCAATGACACACGTACTCCCGTGCGTGCACACCTGGACCCCGTCCGAGTATACACACACAAGGGATCAATCACACATGCAAAAGACTGAACGCGGAAGCTGTACGTATCAAGGCATACCACAAATATACCAAAAGACATAGGAGATTACAAAACAATATACACTGATGCTAAGACCAAATACATGAACGTATGACAATAGAGCGGGCTTACAACAATCCCAAAATCAAAATACAGGTATCACTCAATGCCCACTTTACAATTACCGAAAAATCCCCTCAATAGACTCCAACACAAGGAATGGGGAAAACCAAAATGATGCAAAACGTACTCTGGAGGATGGATCAAGTCCACTCCTCTAGGCCGGAGGGGGCCTCGCGAGCCTCTCCTGCAGTCGGGTCGACCGACGCAGGATCGGAAGAGGGATCTGAGCCTGCAACACACAAGACAAACGTATAAGTACAACGACTCAGCAAAGTATAAGCCAACAAGAAGATAACACGAATTGTGTCTAAAACTGAAGAATACCGAACAATAGTCATAATGCAATATCCATAGAAATTTTGTCTGTATACTAAACAATTATGCAAATGAATAAGCATGCTATCAGAATCATAAACAGGTAACAATCAAGTGGCTACTACATTGGCCATTTTCTCCCTTACGAGAGCAATCAGGATGAGAACACCAGCGACCGGGCCAGGGTACGCATGGGTCTCTAGTTCCCGGGGTCCGGAGTCCCAGGACAATCACACTCTGCAGAGGCAAACACTTAAACTAAACCAAAGTTAACCCCGTCGGGTATCCTAAGGCTGAGGCTCAGTAGTGCCAAGACCAATCACAATCAATCGGATGATGCACCTCAATCAATCGATCAATCATGTCATATCACTTATCACTTACAGATCTCACATATCATGCTGAACAAACAATAGAAAGTGCATCGCATATACTGATACTGAATGTACATAAGCAATTACAGGAAGTGCTGACAATGAGTATCAATCACAAGCACTGACTCATAACTGATGCAAGTTCTCCAATGGAGCAACGGTATAACACAATACACAATAATAGAATGGTTCCACCCGGGCTTCGCTCTGGGGTTGCTGCATTTCCCACAGAATCGAGAGGTCCAGCGTAGAACACATAAGAGGGCATAAACCGTAATCAATATGCTGTACAACTCAAACCAATCCAGTACTTATACGAATCAAGGATCCATTACAAGCCAATCCTACACTAATTATCCAGCGTCTCTAACCGTGCATGTTGATGTAGTTTTAAGTTATCCGATGCACCATTGTCTAGTGTTGCAGTGTCTCGAGTGTGCATCGAAGTCCCTTAAACCAACACCCATGGGGAGGTGCTAAACAGCTGGATACAAGCATGAATGATTCACAGCCCTTGAGATCATTCATGTCATTCAAACATTCCATTGGGCATGTCCAGGTTAGCTACATTCTAACATGAAAGTCATATACGGTCTTTTGCTTAAACCTAATCCTTTTCATTCAATTCTCAGGGTCTCACGGTGCAGCCGTAGGTAACCTTACGGCTTAGCCGTGGCATCTTACGGCTTAGCCGTACTATGCACTGCGGCTGAGCTGAGGTTCCCCAAATATCCCTTCGGATTTACGGCTTAACCGTATTTTGCTCTACGGCTCAGCCGTATCTTGGTCCACGGCTTAGCCGTAAGACAATGTACGGCTTAGATCAGGCTGGGCCGTAGAAGAATGTCAAATTGCCAACATCCAGTTATTTTCAGATAACAGTCTGTACTGTTCTACGGTTTGGTTTACGGTTGGGTCTCGGCTTAGCCGTAAGCCATTTTACGGCTTAGCCGTAGCACATTTCACGGCTTAGCCGTGAGTGCACGGACTCATTTTTCTGAACTTGTTACAGTCATACAGAAAATGAGGGAAACGACTGAAAACAGCAATATAACAGCAAAACACACTCAATGGGGCTGTCTAACACTGAGAAACACAATGAAGCATAATAACACAACAATCAAAGCACTATCAATCGGTGTTCACACATCTTGGGCTTATACTTGCCTCACAAATGGAATCACTCGTTGCTTGGCTCAGTCCGCTGGAATCACACACGCGAATGGCTCCTTTCTTCCTCCCTCAAGCAGCGAGCAACAGAGAAGGAGAAGGAGAGAAAGAGAGCTGTCGAGAGAGAGAGACAAACAGAGAGCGAGAGAGACGATCGGGAGAGAGACAGGGAGTAGGTGGGATTTTATAACTTAATTTGAGTCGAAATTGCACTTAGGTCCAAGCAGCTTATGCAAATATCAGTTTGAGTCAAATGACAGTCCAACGAAAGCAAACGAACTCATTCGGATCCAAGACAGTTACGACAATCGACAAGCTCGACGAAATACACGCGCTGACGTCAAAATGACGCAAAACTGACAAGGTCAATCAAAAGCCAAAATTACGAAAAAGGGCTCGATCTACTTAGACCAAGTCAAACTCAACCCAAACGATCTCTCTACGAGGCAAAACCAAAACAAACAAAATCAAAACACACTTAGCGATAAAAACACACACAAGTACCCACTAATCCGGGTCAACTCGGGTCGGAGTGTTACAGCTATAGAATCAAATTCACGTTTCTGAAGCTTACAGTGAAGTTACGGCTAAGCCGTAAGTACTTACGGCTCAAAGTCCAGAGAGCAGCAAAACCTGATTTTGAACTACGGTTCATCCACAGCTACACCGTGAAATGTAATACGGCTTCGCCGTGACCAGCCCGTACCCAAGCCGTAGGTCTTCCTACGGCGAGCTTTCCAGAGAGCTTAGGGAACCCAATTTCTTCTACGGCTTACACACGGCTGCACTGTGGAATACACTACGGCTACACCGTAACCTCCCCGTAACCTAGCCGTAGGCTTAACACAGCTAAATCGTAGGCCAACATACGGTTGGGCCGTAATTGTGCATGAAAAATCCGGAAGGAATTTGACCACTTGGCTAAGCCACAGCCTTGTACATGGCTAAGCCGTAAGAACCCAGTGAAATAGGATGTTAGGGACTCTCAATGGTTTTGTAGGACCTTAGTATTGGCACCTTCTATACCACTACACAGGCCAAATGATAAGTACATGTTAGGGAGAATGAATGATTCCCGGAGGGTCTCCCAATGGCAAGTCATGGATGTTGGCATAAGAAGGGTGTCCCGTATGCACATAAAGCAATACCAAGATACGGTAACACAATGACACTGAACGTCTTATGTATACATCATGTTGAATGTCCTTGGGGACTATAGGTTACTTATTTGAAGTGAAGGTAGTAATTTCTTGGGTACTTACTTAAGCTGAATGCATCCATATTGTTATGATATACCACCTTCAACATGAATTACTTCTTTTAGCAAAACCTTGAGGCAATTCAGACCTGAGCTTCTAATGAGTGCGTGTCTGACAAGTCAGAGCTTCTAATGAGTGTGAGCTTGCTAGCCAAGGGTATGATAAGACTAATATGATTGAATCTGAGTCGGCACCACTCAGCTTATGCTCTTTTGGGTATATATTATATATGTCACAACTGCAGTAGGTTTACGGAGGAGTAGTCAGCGCCCCTCGGGAAGCTAGCTTGATCCCCTAGCGACCTATATGATATGTGTATGCTCCCTTTTTGGGAGAATAGAGCGTCGTGGTTGCCAATCAGTATGTATGACATTTAAGTTGTAATTTCTCCCTCATGCATCATGTTCAGTGATTATTCTTATCGATATATTATGTTATACTTGTTTCATATGCCTCAGTACTTGCTTAACCGTCGTGTTAACAGTGTTACCCTTGGTATTGCAGGTCCAGCACCCGGTCCCAACGAGGACACTGACGCACCCCCGGAGGGTACCCCAACAATACCTCGGGGTGTAGACGAGTGGAAAGATGGCGACGTCTTTTACTAGCCATCCTACGGAGCACGTTATTCTTGGGAGATATCATTGTTATGCTTGGGACCTTTTGTATCACACTCCTAACTAGTATTTTGGAATGTAATTGAAGACTTCAATACTATCATATGTATATATATACATGTTTACTTTTGGAAGTTAACATACTATGAACTTCATGTGCTCTTGATAATTACTGAGTATTTCACAGGATTTTGTTTATGATAAGTTATGTTTGTACGTGTGTCAGCATACCTCACACGTTCCTGTGGAATCTCCCTTGTAAGAATTCGTGCATAATTCTTCAGGGCACGGATTTCTACGGGATTACGTATCCACGCCATGGGGGCCTACTCAAATCCCCAAATTCCCGGGATTGAGGCGTGACACGTACAATGAACATCTTAATTATGTTGAATACGTACTCTTTGACTTTGCTTTAGGCAAAGCAAATCCTTCTGGCATTTTCATATATCTATCAGTGTATGTTTTCAGTCCTAGGTTTCTGCAGAAAGTCTTGTACCACAAGTCTTGCTTTGTATTTAGTAATTTTATTCATTTTTCTTACAAACACTCATTTGTAACCTACAGGGTTAACAATTTTTGGGGTTTGTATTATAGGTTTAGATACATTACGTCTATTTTTTTCTATTTTGGCTAATATTTTCTTTGTCAACATTCATTCATAGTGCGTGGTTTTATGTCCCAATCATCATCCTCATTTTCTCTTAATATTTGTGTAGCAACCACATATACAAATGTGTCATTAATGATAATTTCCTTTCTATCCCCTCTCTCTCTTGAATAATTATGAAGTATAGAGATCTCTTCATTATTGGGTACCCTCACCTCTTCAGGGGCTTCCAGAGTCTCTTCTGAGACTCTTGTCTTTTCTGGGACATTAACTTCTTTAGTAATTTTAAAAAGAGTGAATTTTTCCAGAACCTTTTATTGAGTAAAATGGTGTACCTCTTCACGAGTGTACGATTTGTCATAACCTTTTCGGGAGTATAATTGGGATCTGATTGCTCATTTCTCCTCTTCCAAGGAGCTAAGTCCTTGGAACCTATAGTCTACCACGGTTCTGGCTTGTAACAGATTCATTTACTGCCATATTTGGAATTTTGTCCTTCAGGGACACTAATTTGTGCTTGTCCTACAAGGACCTTAATTCGTGCTTATATGTTTATAGCTAGTACATCTGACCTCGTCACTTTTGTTACATCATTAAAAGCATCAGGCAATTCATTTGTAATTAAGTGCACAATTCTCCATATTTTATTCTCACATTGTAAAGTACATAGATCTAGATAAGACAGAGTGAGAGTATTCCATGTTTAATTCTTGCCATTCTTCAGGAACGAGCTATTTAACAGGAACAAGGCATTATTTAAGAACTCTCTTATCTCCCCCTAATGGCAAGAAGACTATCTCATTAAAATGACAAGCAGCAAAATGTACAGTGAATACATATTCTATCATTGGTTCTAGATATCTAATAATTAGGGGTGAATCAAAACCAACATAAATTCTCAATCTCCGTTGTGGTTTATGCAAGTCACGAACTTGTAACATCAAGCCTTATAGACTTAATATGATGCTCAAGGAAGTATACCATAAGTTTGATAATTTGTGTTAATACGTGGGCATTGTCACGCCCCGATCCCGGGAATTTAGGGATTTGAGTGGGCCCCCAGGGCATGAATATGTAATCCTGTAGAAATCCGTGCCCTGAAGAATTATGCACGAATTCCTACAAGGGAGATTCCACAGGAATGTGTGAGGTATGCTGACACACATACAAACATAACGTATCATAACGAAATCCTGCGAAATACTCAATAATTATTAAGAGCACATGAAGTTCATAGTCTGTTAACCTTCGAAAGTAAATATATATATATACATATGATAGTGTTGAAGTCTTTAATTACATTCCAAAATATTAGTTAGGAGTGTGATACAAAAGGTCCCAAGCATAATAATGATATCTCCCAAGAATAAACGCGCTCCGTGGGATGGCTAGTAAAAGACGTTGCCATCTTTCCACTCGTCTACACCCCGAGGTACCGTTGGGGTACCCTCCGGGGGCGCGTCAGTGTCCTCGTTGGGACTGGGTGCTGGACCTGCAATACCAAGGGTAACACTGTTAACACGACGGTTAAGCAAGTACTGAGGCATGAAACAAGTATAACATAATATATAAATAAGAATAATCACTGAACATGATGCATGAGGAAGAAATTACAACTTAAATGTCATACATACTGATTGACAACCACGACGCTCTATTCTCCTTAAAAAGGAGCATACACATATCATATGGGTCGCTAGGGGATCAAGCTAGCTTCCCGAGGAGCGCCGACTACTCCTCCGTAAACCTACTGCAGTGGTGACATACATAACATATACCCAAAAAGGGCGTAAGCTAAGTGGTGCCGACTCATATCCAATCGTGTCAGTCATATCATACCCTTGGCTAACAAGCTCGCAATCATTAGAAGCTCTGGCTTGTCAGACAAGCACTCGTTAGAAGCTCAGGTCTAAATTGCCTCAGGGTTTTGCTAAAAGAAGTAATTCATGTTAGAGGTGGTATATCATAGCAATATGGATGCATTCAGCTTAAGTGAGTACCCGAGGAATTACTACCTTCACCCCCTATAATAAGTAACCTATAGTCCCCAAGGACATTCAACACGATGTACACATAAGACGTTCGCGTTGTTACCGTATCTTGGTATTGCCTTATGTGCATACGGGACACCCTTCTTATGCCAACATCCATGACTTGCAATTGGAAGACCCTCCGGGAATCATTCATTCTCCCTAACATGTACTTACCATTGGGCCTGTGTAGTGGTATAAAAGGTGCCAATACTAAGGTCCTATAAAACCATTGAAAGTCCCTGACATCCTGTTTCACTGGGTTCTTACGGCTCAGCCGTGTACAAGGCTACGACTTAGCCGAATGGTCAAATTCCTTCTGGATTTTTCATGCGCAATTATGGCCCAACCGTATATTGGCCTACGGCTTAGCCGTGCTAAGCTTATGGCTAGGTTACGGGGAGGTTACGGTTTAGCCGTAGTGTATTCCACGGTGCAGCAGTGTGCAAGCCATAGAAGAAACAGGGTTCCATGAGCTCGCTGGAAAGCTAGCCGTAGGAAGACTTACGGCTTGGGTACGGGCTGGATACGGCTTAGCCGTAGTGAAATCCACGGCGTAGCCATAGATGAGCCATAGTACAAAATCGCATTTTGATGCTCTCTGGACTTTGAGCCGTAGATGCTTACGACTTAGCCGTAGCTTCACCGTAAGCTTCAGAAATCTGAATACAGTTCTGTAGCTCAATTTCGATTTCAGTCAGTACAGAACCTATATTAGGAGGGGGTTCTATGAGTTACGAAGAGTACCCAATTAAGGTGTTCTGTACTCCCAAACCCTCTATTTCCATTTTTCCATTCCCACTTGATTCATACCCCACTGGCACCCAAGTAACAGCTGAATTCATACACACCCATTAAGAAGAGACTCAAGTGGGAAAATTTGAAGAACTAACTCAACATGCAATGAACAATTACACATGCAGTGCACATAAGCTCAAGTACTTGCCTTTTCTAACAGTGATAACCCTCTCAAACTCCTTTTTTTGCTGTGTGCTCAGGAAAATCTCTGGAATGAAATGGGTTCTCTACAAATAACAGGAAATGTGGAATATGGAGGCTTAGATTTACATGCATATCATGTGATTGAGTCTTTTAGTCTCTAACAAGCTTATAGAGATGAATTGGAGATACAATTCTCACCTTAGGTCTGTAGCTTAGAGGAGAGTGTGATTTCTAGAGGGGTAGAAGTGCCCAAAGAAGAAGATGATGAAGATGGATCTAGTTCTTCCTTCCCAATTCTTCCTTCCCAGCTCTAAGGTGAAATAGAGAGAGAGAGAGATGGAGTGAGAGAGCTCCAACAGCTGAAACGAAGGAAGAAGAAGCAGGGTACGTGGAGTTCTCTTTTAAACATAATTTCTCCTGAAGTTGCATGCAAGTCCACTAGTTTCTAGAAATTTTAGTTTAGACCGAAAAGGCCTCAATTCACCCAAGATGAGTCCGGATTAACTCGGGCCCAACACAAAAGATAATCCACGCGTAAAGTTACACTTAAGGAAATAGACGAGGTGTCCAAGAGGTGCGAGGACAAATTACGAAAAGGCCCTTAATTGCTAAAGTGGGGCCGAACTCCGCCCAACTCCTTATTCGAGGCCCAAACCCGCTAATTATTGGATTAAATTAGCCTTAATCGAGTTCAATTAATATAGAATGAGCTTAATTAACATAAATCAAGATTAGTGGGATTCGGGACCTTACATCCTCCCCCACTTAAGATCATTCGGTCCTCCGAATGCAACGTATCTGGGGTAGTAGCTCTGGATATTTCACCCGAATTTGATCTTTAAGTTCCCAAGTGGCCTCTTCTTGTCCATGGTGCTCCCGTAACACCTTAACCTATTTGATTGTCCGTGTACGCAGCACCCGTTCCTTAGTGTCAACAATATGAAGGGGTCTCTCCTCATAGCTCACATCAGGCCTCACTTGCATGTCGTCCAACTCAAGGACATCTGGGAGGTATTTCCTGAGCATTGACACGTGGAACACATTATGAACTCCCACAAGCGGGGGTGCTAGCTCCAACCGATAAGCTAAGTCTCCCACTCTACTCTATATCTCGAAAGGTCCCACAAACCGTGGAGCTAGCTTGCCCTTCTGTCCGAACCTGATAGTACCTTTCATTGGGGAAACCTTCAAAAAGACCTTGTCTCCCACTTGGAACTCAAGGGGCCGACGGCGATTATTTGCATAACTTTTCTGATGTGATTGTGCAGTTTCAATCTATCTTGCACCTTTCGCACTTTTTCCGATGTATCTACCACCATAGTGGGTCCATGGAAACTCTTAACCCAACCTCTTCCCAACAGACAGGCGTACGGCACTTACGTCCATACAAGGCTTCGAACGGAGCCATTCCGATGCTCGCGTGAAAGCTGTTATTGTACGCAAACTCGCATAAGGAGAGGTGTTCATCCCACTCTTTTCTGAAGTCCAATACGCTAGCTCGTAGCATATCTTCCAGGGTCTGTATCGTTCGCTCCGATTGCCCATCTGTCTGAGGATGGTAAGCCGTGCTGAAACTGAGTTTGGTGCCTAAGGACTTCTGAAAAGATTGCCAAAAGGAGGACACGAACCTACTGTCTTGATCAGACACAATTGAGACTGGAGTACCATGTAGCCGTACAATCTCATCAACGAAGGTCTTGGCCATCTCCTGAAATTTCATCCCTTTCCTGATGGGAATAAAGTGGCTGATTTCGTTAGTCGATCGACAATCACCCACACTACATCATGATGCCTACTTGTTCGGGGCAACCTTGAAACAAAATCCATCGTGAGATTCTCCCATTTCCACTTAGGAATCTATAGGGGATGTAACAAACCGGGAGGCTCTCTGTGTTCAGCCTTCACTCGTTGGCAGGTAAGGCATTTTGCCATAAAGCCCGCTATATCCCTCTTCATGTTATTCCACCAAAACCTGCCATGTAAATTTCGGTACATTTTTGTACTCCCGGGGTGCATGGAATATCGAGCATGGTGTGCTTCAGTCATAATTGCCCTTTTCAAGTTATGATTTTGAACCGCTGGAACACAAAGCCAGTCTCTGAAGTACAATACACCGTCTACCATCTTGAAATCAGGTTTCTCAGACATGTGGTCATGAATCTTGACAAACTCCGGGTCTTCAAACTGCCTCTCCTTGATTTGTTGAACTAAGGTGGGTTCAAAGACTGACATAGCCACTAACATGACCTTATCATCTACAAACTCAACTTCCACATCCAGATCTCGGAATTCCTCTACTAGAGACCATTCACCACACAAGGCTGCCAACTCGGAGGTGGATTTCCTGCTTAGAGCATCGGCCACGACATTCCCTTTCCCGGGGAAGTATTTAATCGGGAAATCATAATCCTTTATAAATTCCAACTACCTGCGCTGTCTCATGTTAAGATCATGCTGCGAAAACAGATACTGGAGCTGCGATGGTCGCTGTGGACTTCAAATTTCTCTCCATATAAAGAATGTCTCCATATCTTCAGCGCGAAGGCTACTGCAGCCAATTCTAAATCATGTGTGGCATAGCTTTTCTCATGTTCCTTCAATTGTCGAGATCCATATGCTATTACCTTCCCATTCTGCATGAGTACACATCCTAGCCCAATCCCCGAAGCATCTGTATATATAACAAATCCGCCACTCCCTTTCAGTAGGGATAAGATTGGGGCTGAGGTTAATTTTTCCTTAAGGAGTTGGAAACTCGACTCACATTCCGTTGACCAAACAAATGGCTCATTCTTCCAGGTCAGTTTGGTCAAAGGTGCAACTATCTTGGAAAAGTCCTTCACAAACCTTCTATAGTAACCGGCCAGACCAATAAAACTTCTAATTTCCACAACAGTTTTGGGACTTTGCCAAGTAGTTATAGCCTCAATCTTAGCTGGATCTACCGCAAGCCCATTCTTTGAGATAATATGCCCCAAAAAGGCAACTTGTTCCAGCCAGAATTCACACTTGTCCAATTTAGCATACAGTCGGTGATCCTTTAGCAATTAAAGAGAAGTCCTCAAATGTTTCACATGCTCGTCTTTGGTCTTGGAGTATACCAGAACATCATCAATGAAAATTACCACGAACCGATCAAGATGGGGTGAGAAGATTTTGTTCATCAAAGCCATAAACACTGCGGGGGCATTTGTTAACCCAAAAGGCATAACCAAGAATTCATAATGCCCATATCTTGTCCTGAAAGTTGTTTTCGATGTATCTTGGTCTCTAACTCGCAGCTGATGATATCCGGACTTGAGATCAATCTTAGATAAATGTGTTGCACCTTGTAATTGGTTAAACAATTCATCAATTCTAGGCAGTGGATATTTGTTTTTAAGCGTCACTTGATTCAACTGCCGGTAATCAATACACATCCTGAGGGTGCCATCCTTCTTCTTCACAAATAAAACCGGGGCTCCCCATGGTGACGTGCTAGGACGAATGAACCTCTTATCCAATAAGTCCTGTAAGTATACTTTCAGTTCACGTAACTCTGCCGGGGCCATTCTATATGGAGCCTTAGAGATGGGAGCAGTACTCGGTACTAGCTCTATAGTAAAATCCACTTCCCTAATTGGAGGAAGGCCAAACACTTCATCCGGAAATACATCAGGGAATTCACAAACCACGGGTATGTTTTCTAGTTTCTTAGGGGCTTTCTTCCGCACAATGAAAGCAATATACCATTCGCAACCACTATGGATCAGTCTTTCCACTTGAAGTGCTGAAATCAATCTAGTGTTCGAACTCTTCTTGTCACCTTAGAATACAGCACTTGGGCCATCTTCACTCACCTTTACAGTAACTGTCTTATGGAAACAGTCAAGACAGGCCATATATTTGGTCAGCCAATCCATGCCTAGGATTACATCAAAATCGTGCATGGGTAACACGATAAGTTCAGCTAGGAGAACAACTTCTCCGATGAGAACTCGACAACCAGGGTAATAGTCGTCACAAGTTACCCTCTTACCAACCGGAGTGATAACACTCAACACATACGGCAACTGTGTTGGTGATTATCGTATCCTACTAGAGAATCGAGGTGAGATGAAGGAATGTGAAGATCCTGAATCAAACAACACTTTAGCTTTAATGCCACAAACAGAAACCTCACCTACAACTACGTGCTCCGCCGCTTCTGCTTCTTCCTGTGTCAAAGCATAAGCGCGACTTGCCTTTGGGGTCGATGTTGCTGTCCTTGTCTTTGCTGTCCCTGGCCTTGCCGTGTCTGCCCTTGGCCTTATCTCACTTGTTGTTGCTGTCGGTTAGGCACAGGAGGTGTCGTCTTAGAAGGCTGCTGATACTGCTGTTGCTGCGAGGCTCGACGAAATTCCTTCTTTCTAGAGCACTCGGACAAGCGATGGTCCATGGAGCCACAGCCAAAACAGGCTCCTATGGACCTCCAACATTTGCTAGTCTTATGACCCTTCCCGCATGCACCGCAGACTGGTTGTGATGTGCCACTAGCAACTCCCTTCTGTTTTTTAGAATACTGCTGACCTTTCCCAGAAGGCGGAATACTCTTCTTAGACTCCCCCAAGAATAGGTTCTTCTCAATTTCTTCCGTTGCATAAGCCCTGGCTTCTGCATCATCATATTGAACGGGATGTTCAAAGGCAGTGGCATGTCCCTTGATAGCAGGCCTTAACCCTTCCAGAAATCTTTCTACTCTCTTCTCCTCAGTGTCAATCAAGTCTAGAGCAAACCGAGAGAGTTGGCTGAATACATGCACGTATTCTGCAACGGTCATGAGGTTCTGCTGCAGGGTAAGGAACTCTGCCTTCTTTTTGCGAGTTACGTGGTCGGGGATGAACTTTTTCCTGAATTGCCTCTTAAAGGCATCCCAAACCGTGGCATCCGGCATGGCCCTCATGTGGTCCCGGATACTCTTCCACCATGTATCCGCAATGTCCCTGAACATGGATGCCGCGAGGACCACTTGCTGTCTGGGTGTGCAAGTTAATGTATCGAAAATGTTCTTCGTGTGGACAAACCATTCATCTGCTTGTAATGGATCATCGTGTCCGGTAAACTCTGTTGCTCCCCTCTTACGAAACTTCTCGTACAAGGAGTTGGGATCTCCTGGCTGATCTTGTTGGTTTAACAGAGTGGCCAGTTGTAATTGCATCGCAGCTTGTTTAGCATTGCTAGCAACTAACTGGTGCATCATCATCATAAACCGCTCCTCAGTGTTGTATGTGGGACGCGGAGGAGGTTGCGGGGGAGGGTCTGCACCTTTCAATTCAATATTATTGCGATCATTGTCACCTGAGCTGTTGTTCGTGCCGGATCCAGATGCCATGGCTCTGCAATCACAATGGTGATTATTCAGATGTATATCTATATATGTACATACATACGTACCATAGTCATAACATAAGTTATCATTATAATAGAAATCCACCCAACGGACCTATCGGAACCTCACCACGCTTCCTAATGTTGCTAAGTTTTTTAAGTGACTTCTTGGTGCGGCTCTGATACCATTACTTACGTATGTCACGCCCCAATCCCGGGCATTTGGGGATTTGAGTGGGCCCCCAGGGCATGAATACGTAATCCCGTAGAAATCCGTGCCCTGAAGAATTATGCACGAATTCCTACAAGGGAGATTCCACAGGAACGTGTGAGGTATGCTGACACACGTACAAACATAACGTATCATAACGAAATCCTACGAAATACTTAGTAATTATCAAGAGCACATGAAGTTCATAGTCTGTTAATCTTCGAAAGTAAACATATATATACATATGAAAGTGTTGAAGTCTTTAATTACATTCCAAGATACTAGTTAGGAGTGTGATACAAAAGGTCCCAAGCATAATAATGATATCTCTTAAGAATAAACGCACGCCGTGGGATGGCTAGTAAAAGACGTCGCCATCTTTCCACTCGTCTACACCCCGAGGTACCGTTGGGGTACTCTCCGGGGGCACGTCACTGTCCTCATTGGGACCGGGTGCTGGACCTGCAATACCAAGGGTAACACTGTTAACACGATGGTTAAGCAAATACTGAGGCATGAAACAAGTATAACATAATATATAAATAAGAACAATCACTGAACATGATGCATGAGGAAGAAATCACAACTTAAATGTCATATATACTGATTGGCAACCACCACGCTCTATTCTCCTTAAAAAGGAGCATACACATATCATATGGGTCGCTAGGGGATCAAGTTAGCTTCCCAAGGAGCGCCACTACTCCTCTGTAAACCTACTGCAGTGGTGACATACATAACATATACCGAAAAAGGGCGTAAGTTGAGTGGTGCCGAGTCATATCCAGTCGTATCGGTCATATCATACCCTTGGCTAATAAGCTCGCACTCATTAGAAGCTCTGGCTTGTCAGACACGCACTCATTAGAAGGCTTGGGTCAGACACGCACTCATTAGAAGCTCAGGTCTGAATTGCCTCAAGGTTTTGCTAAAAGAAGTAATTAATGTTGGAGGTGGTATATCATAGCAATATGGATGCATTCAGCTTAAGTGAGTACCCGAGGAATTACTACCTTCACCCCCCCTATAATAAGTAACCTATAGTCCCCAAGGACTTTCAACACGATGTACACATAAGACGTTCGGTGTCGCGTTGTTACCGTATCTTGGTATTGCCTTATGTGCATACGGGACACCCTTCTTATGCCAACATCCATGACTTGCAATTGGGAGACCCTCCGGGAATCATTCATTCTCCCTAACATGTACTTACCATTGGGCTTGTATAGTGGTATAAAAGGTGCCAATACTAAGGTCCTACAAAACCATTGAGAGTCCCTAACATCCTGTTTCACTGGGTTCTTACGGCTCAGCCGTGTACAAGGCTACGACTTAGCCGAATGGTCAAATTCCTTCTGGATTTTTCATGCGCAATTACGGCCCAACCGTATGTTGGCCTACGGCTTAGCCGTGCTAAGCCTACGGCTAGGTTAGGGGAGGTTACGGTTTAGCCGTAGTGTATTCCACGGTGCAGCCGTGTGCAAGCCGTAGAAGAAACGAGGTTCCATGAGCTCTCTGGAAAGCTTGTCGTAGGAAGACCTACGGCTTGGGTACGGGCTGGATGAGCCATAGTACAAAATCGCGTTTTGATGCTCTCTGGACTTTGAGCCGTAGATGCTTACGACTTAGCCGTAGCTTCACCGTAAGCTTCAGAACTCTGAATACGGTTCTGTAGCTCAATTCCGATTTCAGTCAGTACAGAACCTATATTAGGAGGGGGTTCTATGAGTTACGAAGAGTACCCAATTAAGGTGTTCTGTACTCCCAAACCCTCTATTTCCATTTTTCCATTCCCACTTGATTCATACCCCACTGGCACCCAAGTAACAGCTGAATTCATACACACCCATTAAGAAGAGACTCAAGTGGGAAAATTTGAAGAACTAACTCAACATGCAATGAACAATTACACATGCAGTGCACATAAGCTCAAGTACTTGCCTTTTCTAACAGTGATAACCCTCTCAAACTCCTTTTTTTGCTGTGTGCTCAGGAAAATCTCTGGAATGAAATGGGTTCTCTACAAATAACAGGAAATGTAGAATATGGAGGCTTAGATTTACATGCATATCATGTGATTGAGTCTTTTAGTCTCTAACAAGCTTATAGAGATGAATTGGAGATACAATTCTCACCTTAGGTCTGTAGCTTAGAGGAGAGTGTGATTTCTAGAGGGGTAGAAGTGCCCAAAGAAGAAGATGATGAAGATGGATCTAGTTCTTCCTTCCCAATTCTTCCTTCCCAGCTCTAAGGTGAAATAGAGAGAGAGATGGAGTGAGAGAGCTCCAACAGCTGAAACGAAGGAAGAAGAAGCAGGGTACGTGGAGTTCTCTTTTAAACATAATTTCTCCTGAAGTTGCATGCAAGTCCACTAGTTTCTAGAAATTTTAGTTTAGACCGAAAGGGCCTCAATTCACCCAGGATGAGTCTGGATTAACTCAGGCCCAACACAAAAGATAATCCACGCGTAAAGTTACACTTAAGGAAATGGACGAGGTGTCCAAGAGGTGCGAGGACAAATTACGAAAAGGCCCTTAATTGCTAAAGTGGGGCAGAACTCCGCCCAACTCCTTATTCAAGGCCCAAACCCGCTAATTATTGGATTAAATTAGCCTTAATCGAGTTCAATTAATATAGAATGAGCTTAATTAATGTAAATCAAGATTAGTCAGATTCGGGATCTTACAGGCATGAGCAAAAAAAAAAAAAGAAAAAGGCAAACATCCAACCAACAAGTAGAGTATTAATCAAAACCATAGAATACCTAAAAAGGTCCACTAGGTTTATTTGCTGAATGGAAGGCCAAGTGATGGTACTCTAAGAAGTACAAAAAAGAGTTATCAATAATTTGCCTTAGCATAGTAGCTCCAGGGTGACCTAACCTATTATACCAAAGCATTAAAGCTTTAGAGTCAATAAGCCTCAGGCTCATTTCAAGCTTCTAGCTTGACTTTGTCATTTTGCTCATAATCAAATGTGATTCAATATTACAGATTGTTTTGTAATATAGTCCTTAGGTCTGAAAATAATGTACTTAGATTTTCTAGTATCAACTTCTGGCTGTTAATACTAGTAATAATGTATAAATATTCTGTGTTACCTTTACTTGTAGTTTCTATATGTGGTACTCATTCATCCTTATGTCTTTGAAGCTAAGCACGTTTCTTCAGGAACCACTAAGAAATAATGCATCCTTAATGTATATATGAGTACCATTTGGTAACATTATGTAAACTCTTTTGAAGCATCAAGTATTTATATTGATCTAGCTATAGTTGATACCTTGTGTGAATTAAACATCAACTATGAGAAAACTTTTAGTTTTCAATATAGTCTGTTTTGTGGCACTGTCTATCAGATAGATATTATTCTTGTGTTTCATGCATTTCATGATCCATACTGTATGAGATAATAAAGTAACATAACTATTCAGTCGCATAACAAAAATGAAATTGAAAACAACTAAACTATTCACAATTCAAAGCAAATGTAGCATGCAAACAAAATATATGAGGGATAAAAGAATAAGTCCCAACATTTAACAAAATACCTAAAACTTGAACTCAATATTCAAACTCATAAAAGTTGTTGTAGGTTTTCTAGACCATGCATGATAGTTCTCTAAACTTCTAAACAAAATGCCTTGTTAATCACCTCTCCTGGGGTAATTATTTTCATCTCTACTGGAGGATCTAGTATATCTACCTCTTCTGGAGGGATTTTATTTATCATTTATTTTATACATTGGTTGGTATGACTATCTTCTAGTGATCATACCTGTCTAAAAGGGATATAATGCATAGAACTGAGGGTATATGTCATGTCCACTGAGGACATCTTATTTTCCTCTTTGATGGTATCACGAAGCTTTTTTGAGTTTATAGAGATTGATTTAACAATAACAATCATTAAAAAAATTCAGGTTCTAAATATTCAGTGAGAAAATATAATGAAGAATGGGCCAGTTAAAAGTTAGAATGTCAGGTTTTCAATTTAAGAATCAAAACTTCTGATTCTGTCAAGACTTTAGGCTTGAGTTAGGACTTCCGATTCTCAACTTATGAATTAGAATTTCTAATTCTGTTAATGCTTTAGGCATGAATTGGAACTTCTGATTTTGTCAAAACTTCTGATTTAATTTTATGGCCTTCATATCGATTTATACTCCTTTGGATTTTTAAAAATCAAAGTTTCAGGTTTAATTATGAACATAAATCTCTGGGTTTATATTTCAAATATTAGAACTTGTGGTTTCAGATGACGTACAAATCTTCGGGTCTAGGTTATTTATTTGATATAGAACTTCTGGTTTTAAATATCGTATAGAACATCGGGTTCCAACTACTTATAGAACTTCTGGTTTTGTGAGTTTCTAGTTCTATTATATGTATCTATTGCTTCTGAAAATAAATTCATCAAAACTAAAGTTTCATAGAACCATATGGTCATAACTTTACTGAAGTATTATGTCAAGCATGCGGTGCAATGTAATATCATATATCCATAATTTAAATAAAAAAAGGGAAAGTTAGATATACTAACCATTATCGCTGAACAATACCCCTTTTATGTTTGACCGTTAAATTATCTTTCTTTGATTCCTACTTTGTAGTGCTCGCCGCCATGAGCACACTGGAAGAAATGGTTCTGAAATTCTACTCCTGATTATTCTGATATCCACTACAAGAAAGATGGTTTTTAGTGGCGACTTTTTTAGCCGTAGTATAATTTTTGCCACTAAAAACTCCTGTTCAGTGGCAACATTCTTAAGTCGCCACTAAAGATAGTATAATGGTCATATTTAGTGGCAGCTCATATGTTGCAGCTAGATCTCACCACCAATTCTATCGTGGGAAGTTTTGGCTCCATAGGATTTTGGAGGGAAAGAGATGTTGTGGCAAGTTTTGTATTTCTTGCCACTAATGGTCTAGTTTTTTCGTGGCAACTATTTATTTTCGCCACTAATTACTTAGATGTCATACTATTAGTCGCGGTTTGTGTTTTATCATATATGTGCCCATTTTGCTGCAGATCTTATATTGCCACTAAAGATATACTACAAGAAAGTTGACTTTTAGCGACAACATTTTTATCCACAATTTTATTTTTGCCACTAAAAAATTTCTTTTAGTGCCAAAAATTGATGTCAACACTAAAGGTATTATAATGGTTGCATTTAGTGGCAACTCATATGTCTCCGCTAAATGGCAGCTCGGAAGAAAAGTCATTTACCAACAACTTCAATTTTTTTGTCACTAATGATCTAGGTTTTTTCTGGCTAAGTTTTTAGGTGTCATAAATTAAGCCGCGGTGTTATTTTTGTTGCTGTATGTGCCACCTTTTTCTGCAACTTTTTATTGCCGCTAAATATATATCATACGAAAGTTGTCTTTTAATGGTGACATATTTAGCTACACTTTAATTATCGCTTATTACCAAAGATATCAAAAAAGTTTTCTAGGAAACTCAATGAGAGTTAGAATTAAGTTGTCTTGAGATTTGAGCATAATACAAATTTGATGAGTAAATTTGGAGGGCATTGGGTTCCATGACTCTGACACAATGTGGATCTCCAACTATGAATTCACTAGACTTCTCAAACCAAGGCGTGGATAAAATCCATTGTGTCTTACAAGCATAAAATACAACATTGTAGGGGCAATATCGGTCATCGTTCACTATCCGTCATAATTCGTTGCAACATAAATTTTCTTATAGAAAAAACTTTTTCAAAAAATTGAAAATATATTGTAAAATGCTGAAAATAATATTTTTTCCATTAGTAACAACTGTATATAAAACAATATCATTCACCCTAAGTCATAATGTCATATATCATTGTTTAATCTTTAATAATTACCTAAGCTCATATTCTCATTTTATATTTTTTTTGCCAATTTATGAATCTATCAATTTGCTCATATTTACTATAAAAACACTTAAAGTTTTCATTAATTTTTTTCATATTTTTATAAATGATCAATATGACATTGGACCAAACACCTATAGGATTAAAACCAATTTAAGGGCCTATTAGGTAGCCATTTGCTTGGAGTGATTTGGTTTCTGTAACGAGTGAGTTCTATTATAATGGTATTATAAGTTAGGGGTGGCATGGCCCTGCACGTGAGTCAACGTGGCACGGCATGGTCAGTGAATGGCACATGTAGCATGATACAGATTGCTCGGTTGTATTGTGTTGAGGTTGCTAGGCCCACCAGCGTGGCCTGTGTCCTGGCACGGCACTAGCATGGCCCATAGCATGGCCCATTTCACCTTGTAAATTTTTACAAAGTCTATATTTTCTTTTCTTTAGTGTAAATATAAAAAAATATATAGTCTTTCACTTTTTTTATTATCTATGAAAATTGCAAATGGATATTTCCCCATAGTTCAAGTTTGATCAAATCACTTAAATTTGCGTGTCATACTCTTCTTTTCATGTATCTTTAAATATTTTTAACCTAAGACCCTAAAAAAATGAAAGCGCAGAGAAATGGCATGTTTAGGCCCAGGCACGGCACAAGATCTGTCGTGCCAGCGGGCCGTGCTGAGCTGAGCCCTACTGGCCCAGCATGACACAACACAACCCATAAAGCATATAGTCCCAATATGGCCGTGTCCAAGGTTTCTTGTTCTACGTTTGACACCCCTTGTATAAGTTAAAAGAAAATATTAGATATCTCAATAATTTATCATTAGATTAACTACTATAAATTAAATTGAATGTTTATATATATATGTATTAGTCAGATGACTTAGTTTTACAAATCTGATGGTCCAATTTTAATTTGATTAATATTTATTGAGGGCCCACATCAAAAGGTGCCAATTGTTTTTAGTAAGCCAACCAATCTATATAAATCTCGCACCCTAAAAACCCACTCCAGCTATTAATTTCACTGACCAACTCTTAAACAAGGAAAACCTTCTCTCTCTTCCATGTTCTCTATCTCTTCCAAAAGTGCAAGAGGAAAAATCTCGGTTTCAAGTTTCTAAGGGTGAGATCCGTCTCTCGGTAACCTTCTTTCTCTTTCTCTTATAGGTAATGTTTCTCCTTTGTATGTTAGGCGTTCTTGCCATGATTTATTTATGTCTTCTTCTCTCCGCCATGTTTTGCACATCACTCTGCTCTACATTGTTTAAGGCTTGTGGTATATGTCCTTGTGCACTTACTTACCATTCTTATATTCATCTTCGTTTATATGTAACTTTAGAATTTATGGATCAGTAGTTTATGGCTTTATAGAAGAGATAGACAAAATCCACTATGTTACTTTTGTGTTTTGGAATTTTTGGACAACAAGTCTACTCTATGCAACTAGTAGAGGCATTCATATACAGCCTCCTTTTATAACAATAACCATTAATCAATAAATAAAATCTCCTTTTCTGCAAACAATAAAAAAAAGCTTTGGTATTTACCCAAAAGGAACAAAAGGAATTTTCAACCTAGACGAGAGTTTTAATCCCGTAATTAATCCTACTTAATTTGAATGTCTAAGAGCATCTTTATTCATGATTTGAGTAAGAAAGTTCTCTTTTATTACATTGGAATTTATGCATGGAGTTAATAGATAATCCTAATGATGATGCAAAACATGAGACAATGCACCGAAACAATGCCAAATGGGGCCTAAATGTAGTAGCGCAGAAAAATAAATGTAGTACAAGTAGTGCTGTAGTAAGATTATTTTCTCAAGAATCTTTTGTTAATTTGACTAGCATGCTTTGTTAATTATTAGAGTGATGAATTTAATTGTCATTTTTGAATATTCACCTAGGATCTTCAATTTTAACAACTTTGGTTCATTAATAAATATTTTTGCATATTCATCCTATAATGAGGACCATTTTAAGTGATAAAGATCAATTTGAATGTTCAATTTATGGTAGGTACATTGATATGGATAAAAGTTGGATAAAGATTGATGATAGACGACAACATGAGTATATAAATGGAGTCAAAAAATTCTTAGACTTTGCGTATGCGCATATCGAACTAGGGACTAAGATTCAGTGCCCATGTGTTAAATGCAACAATGTCTATTTTCAAACTCGGGATGATGTGGAAGCTGATTGTATTATTATGGTATATTTAAATGTTACACTCCATGGATATTCCATTGGGAGGAGTTTGAGTTGAGCACCGAGGAAAATGATGATGATGAGGCTAACAATGAAGATGAAGATAATCATGATGACATGCAAGAAATGATACATGATCATTATACTGCAACAACTGTAAATGCTTCGGTAAAGGGAGATTCTAGTAGCAATGGTAATAAAGTACCCCACTGGGAAGCATATAAATTTATGAAATTGTTGAAGGATTCTAAACAAAAACTATATCTGGGTTGTGAGAAGTTCTCCAAGTTGTGGTTCATTTTTAAGTTATTGCATTTAAAGATGCTTAATCATTGGTGCAATAAATTATTCACCATGCTACTTGAGTTGTTAAAGGAGGCATTTCCCGAGGGTGAGACGCTCCTCAATTCCTACTATGAGTCCAAAAATATAATTCGTGACCTGGGACTTGACTATGTAAGGATTCATTCTTGCATAAATGATTGTGTACTATTTTGGAAGGAGCACAAAAACAAACAAGAGTATTTAGAATGCAAAGAGCCTAGATATAAAATTACTGACGGTAAACGGAAAAAGATTCCTTAAAAAATCTTGCGCTACTTACCACTAAAACCGAGACTACAAAGGTTATTTATTTTAAAAAAGACAGTAACAGATATGAGGTGGCATAAAGGGAAGCGTGTCAATGATGGGGTGTTAAGGCATCCTGTTGATGCTGAAGCCTGGGATGAATTTGACAAAATGCACAACTCATCTTCCTAAGACCCTCGTAATGTTAGACTTAAGTTAGCAAATGATGGATTCAAATCGTTTTCAAATATGAGCGCTTCTCACAGCACATGGCTAGTAATTCTTGTGCCAACCTACCGCCATGGAAATGTATGAAGAGTCCCTTTTTCATTGTGTCTTTGCTTATTCCTAGACCCAAGTCTCCTAGAAATAACATTGATGTGTATTTGCGACATTTGATAGATGAGTTAAAAGAATTGTGGGAAGATGTCATCCAAACTTATGACACTTATACAGATACCAATTTTCAATTGCATGCTGTTGTGATATGGACTATTAATGACTTTTCTACATACAACAACTTATCAGGATGGAGCACTAAAGGTTATTTGGCTTGTCCTACTTGCAATAACGAAACATCTTATATGTGGTTGAAGAATAGAAAAAAGATTTGTTATATGAGTTATTGTCACTATTTACCAACAAATCATATATGGCGACATAGAAAGAGTTCTTTTGATGCTAAAAAGGAACTTCGGGAGGCACCAAAGTCATTGTCTGGGGAAGATGTGCTTGAACAACTGAGTCACATCGAACCAGTGAAATTTGGGAAGACACAACCAATGAAAGTAAGTGTTCTGATGATTTAAATTGGACAAAGCATAGTATTTCCTTTGAATTGCCTTATTGGACAACCCTCAGATTGCACCACAACTTAGATGTCATGCACATAGAGAAAAATGTATTTGATAATGTTAGTGGGACATTGATGAGAATCGAAGGCAAAGCCAAGGACAATGAAAAGAGTCGTTTAGATTTGTAAAAGATAAGCATAAGGCATCAATTGCACATAAAGTATGATGATAATTCCTATAAAATGCCCTGTACATGCTACACGATGTCCATTACTGAAAAAAAGAATTTATGTGAATTCTTAGCTTTAGTGAAATTCCTGATAGCTATGCCTCAAACATATCTTGACGTGTGAACATTAAAGAATGTTGAATTGCAGACATGATAAGTCATGATTGCCACATATTTTTGCAAAGACTACTCCCACTTACTCTACGTGGATCTTTAAACAACAAAGTTTGTGATGCACTAATTGAGCTTAGCCATTTTTTTAAGGAGTTGTGCTCTAGAATATTAATGAAAGATGCTTTGGAACGGCTAGAAAGCCAAATTGCTATAACACTATGCAAACTGGAAAGGATATTCCCACCATCATTCTTGTATATTATGGTGCATTTGCTCATTCATCTCACACAAAAAGCAATTCTCGGTGGACCAGTGCAATATCAATGGATGCATCCAATTGAAAGGTAGTGTTTTTTTTATTCTTATTATTAATTATACAATTGTCATGTTAAAATCATAGTGTTCATTCATTTATCATCCTAAATTTATATTTCATTAGATACTTGCATACGTTGAAGTGTTATGTGGGTAACAAGGCATTTCTAGAAGAGTTAATCGCAGAAGGTTACATTGCTGCAGAATGTCTAACATTCTGCTCGATGTACTTACATGGGGTTGAAATCAAATTCAATAGAGTAGAAAGAAATTACGATGGAGGTAACGGACAAATGTATCAAGGCTTGTCACCTTTTTTCACAGAATTGCCATCTATTAGGGAAAGGACAATATAGATACATTGATGATAAAGCTTAGGAGCAGGCTCACATCTACACCTTGAAAAACTGCGATTTAGTTCTACCATTTCTTAAGTATCCAAATTATCCCAGTGTATTTGATGCACATATAGTGTTTGTCAGTTATTCAATTTATCTTATCAATTATCCAATTTATCTTTCTTATAATATATTTTCTTAAAGGTTATAATTGTATATCTTTTTATATAGTGAACACAAGGAGGAGATGGAGAGAGAGAGTTTAAGGAATGTAATAAAGAGATATGAAGAGAAGTTTCCTACATGGCTTGAAGACCATGTAAGTATTATCAAATATATATGTTTTTCTACTACATGTTACTTTTTATTATAATATATTTAGTTTATTCACATATGTGAACAGGTTACATAATTGTATAATCAAAGGAATGCACATGTCAATAAAGAACTTCTAAATTTAGCACGAGGTCCTGATAGAAGGGTGATACAATACAAGAGTTACATCATTAATGGTCTCCGTTTTCATACAAAAGATTATGAGAAGTTTCGAAAAACTTAGAATAGTGGTGGGGTTGTAAAGAGAATGACAAAACAGGAAACCAAGAGTATTATGGCGTCTTGACAGACATAATTCAATTAAACTATTTTAGAGACAATAATGTTTTTCTCTTTAAATGTGATTAGTGGGACATTGGCAAAGAAGGTAGAGGAATTCAAAGAGATAAACATAGCTACACCAATATCAATTTTGCAAGAAGATGGAATATGGATAAGCCATTTGTGCTTGCGCCTCAAGTGGAACAAGTTTTTTATGCCAAAGACTTTTCAATTAGGCAATGATTGGTATGTCGTGGTGAAGACACAGGCTCAAGACTTGTATGATGTCCTAGAAGATGAAGATAAAGAGCTAATCAATGATGACAAGCCATTCCAATAGAATAAGTCATATAGTATAGCTGACAAATTGAAAGTTAATGGCGACGACTTTGTAATGTGGCCAAAAAATGATATTCCTCCAATTCTTGTTAATGCAAATCTTGTAATGAATGAGGAGGAAAATTATGAGGATGTTAACACTTTTATTAATGATGAAAGTGAGGAGGATTGTAGCTCCACTGATTATGATACTAAAGAAGATGGATTAAGTACAGATAATGATAGCGAAACAATAGCTTGAAGTAATTTGTATCATATGTTCATTTTCAATTTTTATCAATTAATACATTAATAAGGAAAGCTTATATTCTATGATCATGCAATAATCTTTTTTTGATTTAATACGTGTGCTTGATGTGTGTGCATATGCCTATTGAATAATAATTTAATGTAAAGTGTTGCAGATAGATTATAAACATTCCCAGTAGAGGCCGAGGTAGTGGCAGCCGAGGAGGAGCTTCTGTAGGCCATCCCTTACAATTAGGCAACCTACATTAGAGACATGACCCTCGGAACGCACACAAGTTGAGGCATTTGCTCGAGATGAGGTTGTCGTTAATAGTACTAGTATGTTAAGTACCACTTAAAATTATGCATATGCTTTTTATAGTTTATACAACAATATATAAATTTATTAATGTAACATGATAGTTTTAATTGTATTTTGATTGAATAGGGCAATATACATCTAGGAAGAAAGGATGAGGAAAAACCAGAGGCGTGAAGGGAAAAAGCTAGTGGTGGATATTCCACTAGACTTGGTGCGAGTTATAAGGAAACAATGCTCAAGCGTTAATCACTGAGTTGGGTGTTATTGTAAAATAAATAGCCCCACTTCAGTTTTCCAAATGAAAGCAATTCCAGATGATGACAAAAACAAGATGTGGCTTGTTATGAAAGTAAGTCATTTAAATTAGGAAGTTCATGTATTAAATTGTAATATTATAGTTACATTTCATATTACTACATTGCAAATATGTTTACTAACATACTCATATAATATTGTGCAGCAAAAGTTTTCTCTCCAAGAGGAACATTATATTCATGAAGCTATACATCAACAACTGAATCGTCAATATAGGGATTATCAGCACAGGCTGCATAAGGATCATTATTTGCAACAATTTATTATTAAATTTATATTATATGAGTTAACTTGTGTAATGACAGCGTAATCCTGAGACGGGGAATGAGCCCTCCCAGACTAATTTATCGTTCACTACTTGATTTAGCTTAAAAAAAATGCTTGGGTGGATCCAACTTCACAGAAAGTCTATTTAACGTATTGCTCCTTTCTGTTTTTTTATTGATTTTCTTATATTATATATATTACTAAATTGATAAATAATCATAATTGGTTTTCAAATATAAAAGGAGCTTCAGAGGCTAGAGTTTCAGCCATAAGAGGGGGGTGGTGCTCCTATGACTGAGGATAAGAGGTTTGAGGCAATGCTTGGACCAGAGTGGTCAGGATATATATGTGGTCGTGGGGCTGGTCAAAAGCCGATGACATCTACAGTTGGAAAACCAATTCTTGTGTGGCTAGAAAGAGAGAATGAGGAGCTCAGGAAGTAAGTTGAGGAGGACAAGAGGCAAGCTGAGGAGGATAGGAAGAGACTAGAGTCCCAGATAGACTCAGAGAAGCAACAGATGTATGATGAGGTGCAAGCTGCGCTCACGTCTCAATTCGCCACCCTCCGCCAGCAATTCAAAAAGTCAGGGCAAATTCTGATATAATGCATAATTACTGAACAGCCTGATGATTATAACTTTTTTTCTTAATTTTATATGAGCTTTTTTTTTTCTTTATGTGATGTTTAAATACTTTTTGGAACTTAATGCTTTTAAATTTAAATTTCTGTTTCAATACCTAGTCGTGATGAAACTTTTTATTTTCTTACTTTATGTAAGCAGGGTCATAAGAAGCAAATAAATGAAAAGGAAAAAAATTAATAAACTAATATTATTTTCTTTTATTTTTAATTTTAAATTTTAGCAGCAATAATAAGTCGCAAGTAAAACTATTACATGTAATACTTTTATTGACGACTTGTGGTTGCTGCTAATAGTTTGACTTTTAGCTACGATTACAAGTCATAGGTTAACTCCATTTACATTATAAGTGTTTCTCTGAATTTTTAGAAAAACAACCGTGATTTTTTAAAGTATTTGCCTTTATAAAATAAAGTCTAGTGCACACAATTTCCATTCTTGAAAACGAACGGTGGCTAAATTCTCATAGGTCTATTTCGGAACTATAAACCGGATTTAAAACAATATGAAATCCTCATGTTTGAGGATTTTTTGGACCGTCTCTTCATTTTGTTGATTTGTACATTGAACCTGAAGGGGTAGCTCAGTTGCGTAGGACCGTGGTTTACTCCCAGAGATTGTGGGTTTGGACTGCGCGCTACCATACTGAGGCCACAGGGGTTTACCTGGCTCCCCCCGGGCCCAAAGAAATTAGTCCAACCTAAAGAGTTGGGACATCCTCCGACAACCAAAAAAAAAAAAAAAAACAACATTGAATACATTGATACACAATGATATTGATGTGATGTCTTTAGCTATACATATCTTAAAAGGTGAAAAATCCTTATTTTACTGACAATTTTTCATCTAGAATTTGAAAATTTTCCTCTAATATTTTATTGTTTTCTCTTGCCGATATAAGTGATTTGGAAAGGTTTTCTGGAGGAACTAGGAAACAAAACTTGCATTTTCAATACTTAAGAAGCAAATATATGAGATCCATTAATGATTTCTTCGTTTTGGTTCTGCCGAGTCGATTTTTTCTGATAGGAGGGGATTAATTAAAATAAAATTTTAATCAGTGAGGTGAAAACGGACTGAAGTAAAAAAATTTCTAATATAACTATCCTTGCTAAGTAATAAATGGATCATAGTTATTGGATCAAAGGGAATCATGGTTATTGGATCGCCATTTTAGGAAACCAGAATTGCCAAAACAGTTAAAAAAGTTTATTCAAGAATTTAGCATTGCATCTAAATAATGACGTGGATTCTTAACTTAGGTGATGGTAACTGCATTGAATAGTAGGGCTAAAATAGAGGAAAGTAAAGTGTCTCATGCAATATAATATTTTTGATAGGGGAATTTTATTAGAAAAATTGAAGAATAAAAGTTTAATGTACCCATCCATAAAACAAACTCCATGCTAACGCAATCACTAAAATACAAGAAAAGTTTATGGAGTCCTTGAAGGTCAAAGTTGACGAAGGAATCCTAGTGGAATCAATAAAACACATTAACAAGAATTTTACCTCTTATTGTAATTTTGGAGTTAAAGGATTGAGTCCTATCCCTAATTTTGGAGTTAAAGGATTGAGTCCTTTGCCTATCATTAAGGCCTTCTATAATTTTATAGCAATAATAACATGTGATAATGTAAATTTAGTGCAAATGATTTTTGAAAAAGATTTTCATGTGCTAGTTCTAATTTTATTATCTGTTTATGAATGATAAAGTAATATATATATATTACTTAAAATTTAATTGGATTATATATTTTTATGAGAGTTATTTATTTATGGTTAACAAAATGATTTTGTTTATATATCATGTGTAAAAACTTGGGATTTTTCATTCCTATGATCTAAGGGGGCGTTTGGTTCGGTGGAATGAAGGAGGGAATGGAATGGTCATTCCGTTGGAATAACCATTCCCATGTTTGGTTTGTTCAAAATTGACGGAATGACCATTCTTGCAAGAATTTCTATTCCTTTAGACAGAGGAATGGCCATTCCATCAAGGGGGCAGAGGAATGGCCATTCCATTCCTTTGTGATCATTTGTGAAGTCGAAAATACCCTAACCCGATCGAGCGCTCACCATCCTTCACCCATCTTCGTCTCTTGCCTCTTTCCCTCTCGTCTTCTGTATCTTCGTCTATGCCCTCTCTCCTCCTCATTTTCTCCATCTTCGTCTGCACCATCTTCGTCTGCGCCCTCTCTCCTCCTCACTTTCTCCACCTTCATCTGCGGCCTCCCTCCCCCTCGCTTTCTCCATTTTCGGCTGCGACCTCCCTCCCCCTCGCTTTCTCCATCTTCATCTTTGCTCTGTCTTTACTTCTCTGTCATCGCCGATCGCACGCAATCGAGCCATACCAGGTACTGATCTCTCTTTCTCACTCTCTCATGTTCTCTTCTCTTTCTAGAAGACACTGCTACAGACGCATACATAGATCTCTGCCTATATTTGAACCCTAACTTTTAGGGGTGGGACATAGGGAAAGTGAGAGGGCTCGATGAGAGGGAGAGCTGGGACAGAGGAAGGGAGAGGAAGGGGGGGACAGAAAGGGGGCCACGAAGAGAGGGAGGGAAGTTGGATAGAGAGGGGGGGCTGGGACAGAGGGAAAGTGAGAGGGGCTGGGCGAGAGGGATAGAGGGACAGAGTGAGAAGGAGAGGGGGCTAGCTGAGAAAGGAAAAGAGGGATGGGAGAGAGAGAGAGGGAAAGGGGGCTGGGCAAGGGAGGAGGAGGGCTGGGACAGAGGGACGGTGAGAAGGGGCTAGGAGTAAGACAGAGAATGGAGGGGGGTGGGGGGTGTGATGAGACAGAAAGGGGGTCCAAGACAGAGGGAGAGTGAGAGGGGGTGGGGCTGAAGGAGACAGTGAAGGGGCTGGGATGAGACAAAGAGGGGGAGCTGGGACATAGTGAGGTGAGAGGGGGGCTGGGAGTGAAGGCCAGTGAAAGAGGGGCTGGGAATGATGGAAAGTGAGAGGGGGGTTGGGATTGAGAGACAAAGATAGAGGTGGCTGGGATTGAGAGACAGAGATAGAGGGGGCTGGGATTGAGGACAGTGAGAATGCTTGGCTGAGACAATGAGGGGGGTGGGATGAGACAAAGAGAGAGGGAGCTGGGATGAGGGACAATGAGGGTGGGGCTGTGATTGAGGGGCAGTGAGGGGGATGCTGGGACTGAGACATAGTGAGGGGGGAGCTGGGGTTGAGGGAAAGTGAGAGGGGGGCTGGGGCAGAGATTGAGTGAGAGGGTTGGGCTGAGACTGAGGGAGGTGAGAGGGGGTTGGGACTGAGGGAGGTGAGAGGGGGTTGCTGGGATTGAGGGCTAGTGAGAGGGCAGCTAGGGATGAGGGAGAGTGAGAGAGGGGCTGGGCAGAAATTAAGTGAGAGTGGGGTGTTGGGACTAAGTGTGAATGAGAGAGGGGCTGGGAATGAGGGAGGTGAAAAGGGGCTAGGATTAAGGGACAGTGAGAATGCTTGGCTGAGATAATGAGGGGGGTGGGATGAGACAAAGAGAGAGGGAGTTGGGACTGGGGGACAGTGAGGGTGGGGTTAGGACTGAGGGGCAGTGAGGGGGGTGATGGGACTGAGACATAGTTAGAGAGGAGCTGGGGATGAGGGAAAGTGAGAGGGGGGCTGGGACAAAAATTGAATGAGATGGTTGGGCTGAGACTGAGGGAGGTGAGAGGGGGATGGGACTGAGGGAGGTGAGAGGGGGGTGCTGGGACTGAAGGTTAGTGAGAGGGCAGCTGGGGATGAGGGAGAGTGAGAGGGGGGCTGGGGCAGAGATTGAGTGACAGTGGTGATGGGACTGAGGGAGGTGAGAGGGGGCTGGGACTAAGGGCTAGTGACAGGGGGTCTGGGACTGAGACAGTGAGAGGAGGGTTGGGCTGAGACAGTGAGAGAGGGAATTGGGATTGAGGGACAGTGAGAGTGGGGTGCTGCGACTGAGTGTGAATGAGTGAGGGGCTGGGAATAAGGGAGGTGAGAGGGTGCTGGGACTGAAAGAGGTGAGAGGGGGTTGCTGGGACTGAGGGCTAGTGAGAGGGTAGCTGGGGATGAGGGAGAGTGAGAGGGGGGCTGGGGCAGAAATTGAGTGAGAGTGGTGATGGGACTGAGTGTGAATGAGAAAGGGGCTGGGAATGAGGGCTAGTGATAGGTTGTTTGGGACTGGACAGTGAGAGGAGGGTTGGGCTGAGACAGTGAGGGAGGGAATTGGGATTGAGGGACAGTGAGAGTGGGGTGCTGGGACTGAGTGTGAATGAGTGAGGGGCTGGGAATGAGGGAGGTGAGAGGGTGCTGGGACTGAAAGAGGTGAGAGGGGGTTGCTGGGACTGAGGGCTAGTGAGAGGGCAGCTGGGGATGAGGGAGAGTGAGAGGGGGGCTGGGGCAGAAATTGAGTGAGAGTGGTGATGGGACTGAGTGTGAATGAGAAAGGGGCTGGGAATGAGGGAGGTGAGAGGGGGCTAGGATTGAGGGACAGTGAGAATGCTTGGCTGAGACAGTGAGGGGGTTGGGATGAGACAAAAAGAGAGGGAGTTGGGACTGGGGGACAGTGAGGGTGGGGCTGTGACTGAGGGGCAGTGAGGGGGGTGCTGGGACTGAGACATGGTGAGAGGGGAGCTGCGGTTAAGGGAAAGTGAGAGGGGGCTGGGGCAGAGATTAAGTGAGAGGGTTGGGCTGAGACTGAGGGAGGTGAGAGGGGGCTAGGACTGAGGGCTAGTGATAGGGGGTCTGGGACTGAGACAGTGAGAGGAGGGTTGGGCTGAGACAGTGAGAGAGGAGATTAGGATTGAGGGACAGTGAGAGTGGGGTGCTGGGATTGAGTGTGAATGAGAGAGGGGCTGGGAATGAGGGAGGTGAGAGGGGGCTGGGACTGAAGGAGGTGAGAGGGGGGGTGCTGGGACTGAGGGCTAGTGAGAGGGCAGCTAGGGATGAGGGAGAGTGGGAGAGGGGCTGGGCAGAAATTAAGTGAGAGTGGGGTGTTGGGACTAAGTGTGAATGAGAGAGGGGCTGGGAATGAGGGAGGTGAAAAGGGGCTAGGATTAAGGGACAGTGAGAATGCTTGGCTGAGATAATGAGGGGGGTGGGATGAGACAAAGAGAGAGAGAGAGTTGGGACTGGGGGACAGTGAGGGTGGGGCTAGGATTGAGGGGCAGTGAGGGGGGTGATGGGACTGAGACATAGTTAGAGAGGAGCTGGGGATGAGGGAAAGTAAGAGGGGGGCTGGGACAAAAATTGAATAAGATGGTTGGGCTGAGACTGAGGGAGGTGAGAGGGGGGTGCTGGGACTGAAGGTTAGTGAGAGGGCAGCTGGGGATGAGGGAGAGTGAGAGGGGGGCTGGGGCAGAGATTGAGTGACAGTGGTGCTGGGACTGAGGGAGGTGAGTGGGGGCTGGGACTGAGGGCTAGTGACAGGGGGTCTGGGACTGAGACAATGAGAGGCGGGTTGGGACTGGGGGACAGTGAGGGTGGGGCTGGGATTGAGGGGCAGTGAGGGGGTGATGGGACAGAGACATAGTGAGAGGGGAGCTGGGGATGAGGGAAAGTGAGAGGGGGGCTGGGGTAGAGATTGAGTGAGATGGTTGGGCTGGGACTGAGGGGCAGTGAGGGGGGTGATGGGACTGAGGGAGGTGAGAGGGGGGTGCTGGGACTGAGGGCTAGTGAGAGGGGGGCTAGGGTAGAGATTGAGTGAGAGGGTTGGGCTGAGACCGAGGGAGGTGAGAGGGGGCTGGGACTGAGGGAGGTGAGAGGGGGGTGCTGGGACTAAGGGAGAGTGAGGGGGGGTTGGGACTGAGGCTAATTTCAGGTGGGGTGCTGGGACTGAGATAGTGAGAGGAGGGTTGGGGGTGAGACAGAGAGAGATGGGATTTGGGATTGAGGGACAGAGAGGAAAGGGTGCTGGGACTGAGTGAGCATGAGAGTGGGGCTAGAAATGAGGGAGGTGAGAGGGGGCTGGGACTGGGGCTAATTTCAGGTGTGGTGCTAGGACTGAGACAGTGAGAGGAAAGTGTGCTGGGACTGAGTGTGCATGAAAGTGGGGCTGGGAATGAGGGAGGTGAGAGGAAGCTGGGACTGGGGCTAATTTTAGGTGGGCTGCTGGGACTGAGACAGTCAGAGGGGGCTGCCTTTTATCCCATTAATATTCAAGTTCATATTATCTTTGTGTGTTGTTTGCTTCATAACTATATAAGGAACGAGTTACTTGTGGACCCATATGAAGATATAGAACTAAACGAGGATGACAACAAAGGAGACAAGGATGTAATTGGCACTGTAGAGACTTCAAATGAATGGACCTCATTTAGACAACAAATGGCTGTTTCTATGTTTAATGTGTGGAGATGAACTATTTGAATTTGTTTTTATTTTAAAGGCAAAGTTTGTAATGGTTGCATCTTTTATATGCTTGTATTGGAGTGATTATTTGTAATGGTTAATTTAAATTGCTATATCATGTTATTTTTATACATTATATTCATTGTGCCATTTTTCTATATTATGTTGTTGGTTCATGGCTAATTAAATATCACGTTATTGGTGATTTGGTTGTTCCAATATTAATAGGCATGGACATGAATGAAGAGATAAACATCAATGAGAAGGGGCCAGGGAAGAATAAAAGAAAATGGACAGAAGCTGAGGACAGAGAGTTAGTTTTTGCATTGTTTGATATGGTTAATGCTAGGACTCATAAGGCTGACAATAGGTTCAAGCCAGGCTTTCTTGGAGTGCTTGAATCTGTGTTAAAGCAAAAGTTACCTCAAAGTGGAATTAAAGCCAAGCCACACATTGATTCAAGAATTAAGACAATGAAAAAGGACTTTCGTATTGTGTATGATATGCTTAATGGGGTAAATTGCAGTGGATTTGGATGGGATTCACAAAAGAATTTGGTGGTTGCAGAATATGAAGTTTGGAATGGTTATGTGAAGGTATTATTATTTGAGGAATTATTTGATGTATTCTTATCTGTCCTTTGAATATATTACTTTATTTGTCTTTTTTATATGTTTTTTGTAGACGCATAAGGCTGCAGCTCAGTGGAGGACTAGGAGTTTTCCACATTATGAAATGCTTTGCACTGTCTTTAGTAGAGATCATGCCACAGGAAGGGCAGCTGCTACCACTGAAGATATCTTGGATGAGCTGATTAGAAATGAGGAGGATGAAGATACAGAAATTATCCTGTGAATTTAGAGGAAATGTCCACAGTTTCATTCAATAATGAAGGAACTAGTCAGAAAGGAAAAAGGAGAAGGAGCATCGATAATATTGATGGATTTCGAGAAGCAGCCATGATAATAGGCAACAAGATTGATGAAGCTACTGAGAAGTTCAGTAGAGCTATTGGTGTTGATTTGGATATAGCGACGAAGAGAGATAAAATCAATGAAGAACTTCACAAGCTTCCAAATCTATCAAGGATGGAATGCCATAGAGCCTTGATTACTATAGGCCGTGATCATGAGATGACTGCAGTTTTTTTTACTTTGGAAGATGATGAGAAAGAAGACTTTGTGAGGGTTTTGTTAAGTGGAGCTCTTTGATGCATGCATTGATTATCTATAGTTTATATTTGCTACTCTTTGTTTTAAGCACTATATGGATGTTATTTTGGACAAGTTGGATGAATTCAAACTTTTAAATGACTTGGTTTAGATAATATATGTGATGTTTAAGTTTAGTAACATGTTATATGGAGATTTTGTTGATGTTTATTGCTATTGTAAATCATGTTTAAGGTATCTTATCACAGGGGTTTATTGGTCAGTTTATATAAATTTTATTTCATTCCTAGCATCATTCCAGCGTACCAAACACAAGAATTGGAATGAGAATCTCATTACTGGATTGATTCCTCTGTCTAACCAAACGTTGGAATGGGAATTACTATTCCAGGCTCCATTCCATTCCAGGCTCATTCCAGCCGCCATTCCATTCCTGTTAAGAATCATTCCAGCGAACCAAACGCTACCTAAAGAAAAAGTTTCCTTCATCACAGTCAAAGTCTTATTCCGACTATTTAGATGATTTATGTACATGAATTGTATTCTATGTTGGATTATTTTTCATCCGAAATCTTTTTTAAGGGTGCTAAATCTTGAATGAGTACACTTTGGAAACTATTAGAAGTCCACAGCAAGTGGATCATCAAATCGATCGGACCGTAATCGGAGGGTATGTGAATATCAAGAAATGATGATATTTACAACAACCCTCCTCTGATTAGAGACCCTCAATGGACAGAGAAGACTAAAACAGATAATTCGTAATACAAAACCATTAATTTGGAGGCACACATATGGTACAACTGGAACAGAAAAAAATGGACAACCTATCACAAATACTAGTGATATTTCGAAATATCATAATAATTTTGTAAATCATTATGACATTTTCAAATGTCATTAGAAAATGAAACTACTCACAAGAAACTTGCAAGAAATTCGAAGTTAAAAAAAAAAAGATTTTTTCTGGTTAAGATATGTGAGTTTCCACAAAATATACATATGGCATCTAACCACACTAGTCCTCTAATTATATTTTCTAAACTGTCCACGCTAACTATTTAACCATCTCACCCAAATGGCAGTGCTAGTAAATAACTAATTCTAACACATGGCCTGAGGGTGAAGACTACTCATTTTCTTAGAATGATCAAAGGTGAAGATTATTCTATTTTACAAAATATATAGTTAAAATCACGATCTTATAATAAGAACAAGAGATCTCTATATCAATCAACCCCTTTGCCGTCATTCTTGGAGAATCATAAAGATCCTTTTTATTTTTTGAATTTATTTATGTGGAATTTGGATTTTTCTACTTTTATAAATAGTTGCGTTAGCTTGTGGAAATACTTTCGTCGCCCATGGGAATTTTTGTCTCCAAAACATCTCATTTCAATTGGACAAATTGATTTGGTGATGAAAATCACTGTTTTGGGTAACGAATTAGCGACGAAAAAACTTTGTTGCCATATGGAGACGAAAATTTTATTTCGTCGCCAACTAGCATTCTCAGTGGACCTACAGCGAGGAAATCAGCTACGAAACTGTTTCATTGCCTATATTATAGGCGACGAAATCTTGAGTCACCAAAAACCATATTTGTTGTAGTGCACCCACAGCCTGTGTTTTGAATCAGTTTTAAGTAATATATATATATATATATATATATGGAAAAACCTCTCCCGAGCACCTAGTGTTCACAATAAGGTGAGTACCGGGTGTTAAAACACTAGTTGGGCTCAACTTATGATCCATCTAAGTGGATCATAATACAAGTATTTCCCGTGATATTCATCGATACTAAATTTGACACCTATCTAAATAGATTAGACCGTTGGATTGGATTGCACTCGTTTTGGATGTAAAACTTGTCGGCCATTGATCAAGTGCTTGTGATAATGATTTGAGCCTCTATCATCATGGACGGACTGGTGGTGATAAGATCTTTTAATCCCCCTGGTCCCATCCTCAAGTGGGGCCCCTAGTGAGCCCCACTAAAAATGGTAAGCACCAGTCCTCAATAGAGGAGCTCCTTATATATATAGGATAAAACTACTATACATTTGTCCTTCACACTATGGTGATGGACATACCATTTTTGGAAGGCATTAATATGTAAGAAGACAAAACCATCACATCTCATCAAACTATTTTGACCTTTTTAGATCCAAAAAAGGAAATGTCCCTCACCATAGTGTGAAGGATAGATGTATAGTAGTCTTTCCCATATATATATTTATATATAGATAAAATAAGTAGATTGGTCACATTGCACCATAATATATTGGCATTTATTGTATTTCAAAAGCCAATGTGAATTATATATTTATCATTGTTTGATTATAAATATACTTTGTGTAGTTTTGTTGTGTCTATTTGTGATAGTACTCTTGCTACAATTTAGAATAATTTCAAAAGAGTATGTCCTTCCTCCTGGCTTTGCCTTCAAACATGGGTAATGATAAAACATCTTCGCTTTATTACAAACCACTTGATATATCTAGGTTTGAACCTTGGGTATGTCACATCTTTCTCCATGTGCAAGCTTTCTTCCTACTTTTATGGGCTTTTTTTTTCACATGTGTGAACTTCTTTTTCCACTTGAGGGGCTTTCTTCTCGTGTGTACAGGCTCTCTGTTTAGGTCCTAACACCCTTAGCTAAGTTACAAAAAATAAATTTATAAATGACATGGTATTGCCTTACCACTACTCTAACAAAGGTTCAGCAATAATTAATATCGTAATAAGTTGTTGATCCAGACCACCCAGAAAAAATACCAGGAAAAAGATAATCTTTTACTTTTCTTTTGTTTTACAACATTTCAAGTGTGGAATTTGTAGTTGAGTTCCATTTAAAATCACACATATAGTTAATTTCTTAGGAGGGGGAAAAATTAAGTTTGAGTTGTCATGATGACAATCTCCCAGCAAAATGATTTATAGTGATAACACTAGCCACCCATCACCAAAAAAAAAAAAAAAGTCCAAAATTAAAGATCCCTTGGCCTCTTTTGTATTGAATTTCTAGTACTGTAGGCTAAAATGTAATAAAAAAAGAACTTATAAAAAAGCCTTCTTTTGGATCTTTACCTTATAGTTTTCAATCAAACAAGAACTTTATAAGTAATTGAATTCTTAAGAATTCTAAGAAACATATTCCTAATTGTGGCTGAAAAATCAAAGAAACTAAGACCACCATTATTAATCTCCCACTTGATATAAGATTAGCTCGAGGGAGATCGAAAATGAATATCCAACCCTTACCCATGTGAATCAAATACTAGCTAAAGTAATAAGAAATTGTCTTCATTTCCATCTTATGTTATATCCTCCACCCCAGCTTTTTGAGAACTCATTTCACCACCAATTCTCAAAATTCAATTAGATGTAGATAAATAAAATTGGTCCCAACAGCACAAAGTTATTTTCTTTAGAAAATAAAAACAAAGTTGTATTCTCCTGCATGAGAAAGATTTTAAAAGAGTAAATTAAACTAAAATCAAAAGAAAAATAGCCTCTATCATTTATCCCATCAATGAAAATCATCAACTAGTCCTTCTGTTGAAGAACACCAATTCACAAAGGGGTGATTCAGGAGCTCTACAACAGTACCCCTCCTCCTCCAATTCTTCTCCAAACACCTCCCCACAAAGCTCTCAAACTCCGGAGACGCCGTCTCTCCCACCTCCATAAGTGGGTCCCCGAAGCATATGGCCCACATTAGCGTGGCCCAGTCCGGCGTCTGGCCCACGGAGATCAACGGAAATCTGCCCACATGGCATTCCATCAGGACCACTCCGAGGGCCCACACATCCCCGGCAAACCCATCGTACCCGCCCCCACAGATCTCAGGGTCGAACCTCTCGGGGCTCATGTACGCACACGTCCCCACATAGGAGTCATCCATGCAGAGCAGATCCTTGGCCCCGGCTGCCACGACCCGACTCAATCCGAAATCGGCAATCTTCACCTCCCCTTGACCGTTGACTAGCAAATTCGACGGCTTCAGGTCCCTGTGGACGATCCGCATCCCATGCAGATACACGAGCCCCTCCAACACCCGCCTCGCCACGCCGGAAATCACCCTCTCCGGCAGCCTCCGACGTACCCGGAGCACGTCGTGGAGGGACCCCACGTCCATGTACTCCATAACGAAGCAGAGGTGGCCGCAGTGGCCGTCGAAGACGCCGTGGCACCGGACGACGAATGGCGAGTCGACCCGCTTGAGGATCTCGGCCTCATGGGCGGCCGGTTCACGAAGGCCGGTGGCGTCACGGTCGAACCGGAGGACCTTGAGTGCGAAGACGGAGGAGGACTGCCGGTGCCGGACCTTGTAGACGGTGCCGCCGTTGCCGTGGCCGAGGACGGCCAGCTTCTCAAGGTCCGAGAGGCGCTCGATCCGGGGAGAACCCGGCTCAAATGGGGGCAACAGTAATGGCAAGGGATAGCGTGGGAAGAATTCGGGTCCAAATATCGGGTAGGGCGGAGGTGGTAAAAGGAGCTTGAGTGCTTGCTGGTCCCTTCTTTCTCTCACCATTGCCATCTTTTCTCTGTTACCTCTTCTTATTTTTTTTCTTTCGGGTATTTGCTATCCGATTTAGAGTCCGAAGTTTGGATGAATCTGAACAGTATATAAATATGGCTATAAAAAATTTAAAAAAAATTGTACACAAATATTGTAATCGGGTTGAACGATCCGTGGGATTAGGGAACGGGTGAGCTTTTGGTGGTGACGTAAAAATATATATTGGTTGTGGGCAGCTTTGTTGTTATGGGTTTTGGTGGGAAGGGGTGTAAATGGAATGCCACGTGTCTATCAAGTTAGGTAGCAGGGGATTTGTGGTTCTTGAAGGCTCTCTCTCCTCCGGGTCCTTCTCTTGTTCATCATGCTTTCTTATTTTAAAAAACGTTTGTTTATCCTACTTTTAATAAGTAGGTGGGGCCTGCAAATCTACAAAAATGCACAAATGCCAGATCTGGACAGATTTTAAACTTAAGATTAGGGTTATAAATGGGTTCTCGAATTTTTGGATTAAATGAAGGTTCCAACTTGTTAATAATCGAGCTTGGGTCTATATTTATAAAGTTCGGATAAGTAAATAAATTTAGGTCTGCATTTTATTTTTGGACCCATTTTTTAAATGATTTCGGATTTAATTTCACCTTGATTCCAGCCCGTGGATCCGAGACCTAATATATTATCTTAGTTTTTTAAAAAATTTTCCTAAAAGTTAGCTTTTCTCCTCACTATTCTCTATACTGACTCGAACTCAAACCCGAACCCACCCCATACACGGCTTCGATTTTGAATCCATTCTCTCATTAATAGTCCTAGTTTTGAATCTAGGAAACTGGTTCCAAACTGGTTCTAATTTTGGTTTCTAGTCCACCCTCTCTTTAACAGTTCCAATTCCAAATCCACTATGGATCCAGATCAGAATTGACCACTTACAACTTTGCTCAAGACATTGGGAGCAGACGCCCATGCGTTATGCCATTCTATCAACTCCCAAGTGGGTAGTGGAATTTGATGGTTGTGCCCTCTATAGAAAACTTGAGTAGTTTATTGCCCATGTATGAGGTCCACTGCAAGATTGATCATCTGATAATTATGTGGGTAAGACATTTAGAGAATTTGGACTCGATATATTCATAAGAAATGGGTTTGTAATCTGCTTTTTTTTTAATTGATTTAAAAAAGCTATTAAATAATTAGGGAAAGTCCAATTGTTTAAAATTTAAACAAAAAAGCTATTAAATAATTTGAGTAGTTTATTGCCCATGTATGAGGTCCACTGCAAGATTGATCATATGATAATTATGTGGTAAGACATTTAGAGAATTTGGACTCGATATGTTCATAAGAAATGGATTTGTAATCTGCTTTTTTATTGATTTAAAAAAGCTATTAAATAATTAGGGAAAGTCCAATTCTTAAAAATTTTAATATCTTTGATGTGTTGTAGATGTAAATAAAAAAAATCAATAACTTTGACTTATGTCTGACTCTTCTTTTTTTTTTTCAATTATCCTAAATCATTCACATCAATTGCCTCACGAAGACTTGGTAAGATTCAATCGGGGTAATGTAAAATAAAATAAAATTTAAAATTAATTTGAAGCCAGTTTATATAATTGTGCATGACAATTAAAATGCAAGTGAAATTTAGCCCACCGTTTTATCAGTGGGGACTGGGAGGTGGAGAGGTACATGTTACGTCATTGGCCACGATTCAGCAACGATGGAGCCAATGACTCAATGCAGGTCGTCAGCTCAAAAGTGAAAAGACTCAGGGCATGTCATCATTTTTCAATAATGGAACATGAAAAAATTTTTATACGTCGGCTAATTCATTGATTAGACAAAACTCTAGTTCATTAGATTATGTTTATATTTATTTGTAAGGTTTTGAATGTTGGCATATTTATTGGGTTGGATAAAACTTGAAAAAAATTAAGTTGTATTTTATTTTTCTTTTAGATTAGACTGTTACATGCTTCGCCGAGTCACTTCAAATAAAGAGTGTTTGGATTACAAAGGTCATATCTAAAAAAACATATATTGGAATATGGCAAGCTACATGTCATTGAAGAGCTCATTTTAAGTAGATATCTGTGGAGCTTAATATTGCATAATTAGAGCTTAAACAAAAAAGTAATGATTTTTAGAATTGTACTGTCTATATTCAAGAAAATGTCATCTGTTCGAACGCACAAATATAGGTTTGAACGCACGAAACAAAATGCGTTTTTCAATCTTTTTTCTCAACAGAATTATTTATCTGAGAGGGCAAATGTTTGAACGTCCCTTTGTGCGTTCAACCACGTATGATGCTCTCAGATTTGTATATTTAAAGTGAAATTTCTCAAAGAAAAAGTAAAGCGAGCACAAAACCTAGAAGAGACCTACGATCTAAAGGCTTGAAAAAGTGATCTCTCTCCTTATTTTATTTATAGAAAATCAATATGAGAGATTCTTCAACATTCCCAGAGCATCATGAAAGAGATCTTTACTGAAGTTGTTGCTCTAGTTCTTAGCTCTACTATCTCTAAGTAGATTCGTCTCGTCTTGAAGAGGCATTCAAGGAAGTGTGGATCAAGCGCGGTTTAGATGTACGGTGAGTTGCTGGCAAGATTATTATAGTCCATAGGTTGAGTCAGTATGTAAGTTTTGTAACTCTTGTTTTCCTTTCCCTCTAGCTTTAGTTTTAGACTTTTACCCTTGAGGTCTTTATTCAAAAAACCTTTAATGAAACACACATCAGCATTACTTTCACCAAAGGAGACACCAGCTGCTTTGCCAATACTCTGCGTATTCTATATGATGCTATCATCTTCAACACATCTTATATTTAAAGGGATCACATCACAACATTCTACACTCTCGAGGTCACCAATTTGGATGGGATTACTCAATTAGCCCATCAAACTAGACCAGCCTTCTTCTCATCACCATTGTAAGGAAGATTCTTTGGACATGGATTTGCTCCTATGCATTCTTTCTGATACTAAAATTAAAATAAGCGAGCAGTGGGATTTTAGCATGTGCTAGCTAGTTGACTCATTTTTAGCCTGATTTGATGTTGACATCAGCAGATATGGTATCTGGCTATTCTGCTTCCTTTCTGCTGTTGGTGAATCATCAAGGAAGACGAGCCTGTAGGCCCTTTTGGACGGCATTATTTTTATATACACAATAATAAATAGCACAAAAGGAAAAGTGGTCTTGTAGTTTGATGGGCCACATGAAAAATAGAAGAGAGAATACCTATGCCATCTCATTGACTTGTTTACTTAAATGCAAATATGAATTTGAAAATTTGATTGGCTGCTGTATGGTCTTTTTCTTTCACAGGACCGACACCTGAAGGTGCTGATGCAGTTGTGCCAATTAAAAATGTTGAACAAATAAAAGACACTTTTGGTGGAGTAAAGTGTGTAATAATATTGGTTGGAGCTAGCCCAGGCCTCAATATATGTCCAGTGGTAAAACTTTTGTGATAATATTGAATGTTGATTCATCATCATTCATCATCATCATCAAAGTTGCTAGGAATTAGGATCACTTACATGAATTGTGTTTCTCCATTCTGCTCTATCTTGGGCCAACCATGTTGCTACACTACAATAGTTTTCATCTTTGTTGGCGCAAAATATGCGTCAGTAAAGGTACAAAAAACACCGGAAAAAATTATTTCCGGCGATTTCTTATGCGCCGACAATTGCTGGAAAATATTCGCCAGGGATACCATTTGCCGGCGATAAAATAAAAGCACCGGTAAATCTTGCACATTGCTAGCGAGATGGAAAATCTTTTGCCGGTGTGTTTTAGCGATGGTAAAAAATTTAAATTTCAAGAATAATTATCTTTTCTAAATTATTTACCAGTATTTTTTGCTGCTGGCAATATCTATTATTTTCTAAATATAATTATTTTGAACGGATTTTGCCAGCGTTTTATTTCACCGGCAAAGATTTTTTTTTTTTTACCGGCGCTCAAATCACAGGTAAAAGTTTGCAATCAATATTAAATTTTTTTAATTTTTTTTACTTTTAATTTTCGTTCCCTGTACATACATTAATTCATTACATATTCCATCCTCTCTCATTCTATTATCCAAAGCCAGATCTGTTACACACCCAACTTCTATTTTCATTCCAATATTCCAAAACCATCCAAAAAATGAAACAAGATAAATCATTCCACTTCATATTAATATTCAAACCTCCTTTCAACATTCAAATACTATTTCAATATTCAAAATACTTTACCATTATAAAATTAAAACCCATGATACCATTCTTATTCCATACCAACATTCAAATACTAATGAAAATTTACATATTCATATGATCATGTCATTGCTGTACCATTGCTTAAAACAACTTCTTGTATCCCATTTTTATACATAACAATCTTTTACTCAGTATATTTGGCCTTCATGTGTGTTGCATCTTAGCTCCATGGACTCTTTCTTTACTTTTTATTCAATCTGCATAAGAAAAAAGCAAGTAAAAATTGGAATTAATAAAAAAAAGATATTGATCTCTACTTAATAGGCTTAATTGTCTTCAATCAAAGCTTTTACAACGCCCAGTGCTATCATAAAGTCAACTGATTCTAGTTTGAGAAAAGGTTGGTTTTAAATTCAGTTAGCAATTCATTGTTCTGATTCCAAAATTCATCACATGCATTAATAGAAACACATACCCCCACCACACACTGCGTTGCAGAAATTTAATGGTGAATATTGATGATACCGAGCCAACAAACTACTACTCATGCCCATTGTTTTCTTAATGAAAGCAAGCACTAGAAAATCGCACTAGGCAGTATCAACATCTTAAAATATGAATTTCAGAATTCATATCACTGCAATCACATTTTCATTAGTGTGCTAAAGTCAGATGGTGGGATTTATTTTTTTTTAAATAAAAATTGAGGATGAGGCTATCTTCAACAGTTAGAATTCTCTCTCTCTCTCTCTCTCTCTCTCTCTCTCTCTCTCTCTGTGCATGACATGTGACATTTAAGATGGGAAAAGTGTTTCACAGTTGAATGTAATGGCTGCTACAGAGAATCCGGACTCTATGGAAATGTAGAGAAAATCAGCCCATTGTCCTGATTTTCAACCCAATGGTGCGTGCTTTACTTTTTTAGTAGATGTCGGAATGGTGCTGGCTCATGTGATGGTAGTTAACGTGAGGGACTACACTGTCAGAGGGGCTTTCAGGTGGGCCTAGTAGGTTGCACATCTGTGTGCTTGCAGGAGAAAATTTCTCCGCCTTATTCTCTGATATGTGTGTTATGAGTTATGTCTCTAATATGATTTGGTTTAAATGGCCCGTGCTGGACCCATACAACCAATTGTAACTAGGATTGGGTCTCAAGCTCTCAGCCTTGAGGATTTATATCAGATGCAACCTAATTTTATTGAGGGTCTCCCATACACACTTCCTATCAAAGGGATGGTTAGAAGAACTCTGCAATGGAGTCTACCTTTGATAATTCAAACCATTCAAAATGCTTGTCATTTCTTCTGGTAATATATTCAAAATGCTTGTCCTTTCTTCTGGTAATTTATTCTCATCCGGACAACATGTTGTGTATTGCGTTCTTTTGTGGATAGACTTTCCAAATCATGATTCAAAGAAGAGAACGATTTAGGTAAAAGCAAGCAAATCATCGTAACCTAGTATGGAACTAGGGCCACTGCATGTGCGATGTAGTGCAGTTCCACATTAGAGCTATGAGGAAATAAAAAGAGAAAATATGATAGTTGAGATTGTCAAAATTGAAAACCTTTCAGTACCACAATGTGACAAACTTTGTTATCTAGGTGCAAGTTATGGGACAAAAGGGACAGCTTGAGTTGGATATAGTAGATAACATTAGCACATGGTAAGAAAAAGATAGAAAATCTAGTAAGTTCTCTGCGATTATCAAGTGTCATTTCAGATAAATAGGCATTTTTCTCATATGGAAATGGGGCTTACTGTGTTGTATACAGTTGAATGTTGGGTCTCAAATAAAATAAGGTTAAACAGTACATGTAGCTGACAAGCATGGTAAGAATAATTTTGGAGTTCCAAAAACAAACCACACTAGGAATGAATACATATCAGAAAAACTGTGGATAGTTGCACTAAAAAAAACGACATATATATTTTTTGGGAGATGGTTTCACTGCATTCATACAAAGCCAGAAAAGGCCCATGTAAGACAAACTGAAGCATTATAAAATCAAGAAACTAGAATGGGAGACTAGTAAAGACTTGGCTAAAGTATTGAGGAACAGATTTTAAAAAGCAAATTATGTGGAATTTTTTTGGAACATAAGAATAATAGTAATCAAGAATTTTTCCTTCAATAAGATAAAATACCAATTAACACAGGAAGAAAAACGAGAAGCAGAGAAAAATAAAAACAAAAATCAAACACACCAGAAGAGAATGTGGAAATCAAGATGTTGTCCATAGTTTGAGATAATTTGAAAATAAAGGAGGCTCATATGTACACTTTTTTCACTTTTGGCAGTGACTGATCGGGTTCCATGTTAGGTCATATTGCACCTAGATCCATGCATTCAGAGTACACTTGGAACCAAACCTGCTGGACTCTATTGAACCTAGATCCAAATCATTGGTTATACCAACAAATAGCTACATGTTATTTGAGTGACATTGCATGACACTTTGCTGGGCTTATGCAGGAGAGCATTCGAAGGTGGATGTAGCCTCTGGCAACCGTCCCGTGACACTTTTCACTACCAATTAATTCAACATGCAAATAAATGTCATTTTGACAAGAGTAGTCATATACAGACCTAGAGAAGATGCATCCCTAGCTCCACCGGAGGTGCCATCCCCACCAAAAGCGATAACTGGATTTATGCCTACATGCTTTCCTAACTAGAGGACTAAGCCCTCAAGGAAACTGATTCTCTTAGCCCACACCACTAACTGCTCCTGCAAAACAAGCACCTCAGAATCAGGGCCACTCCGAGTCTGGATCGAAGCTGAAGCGAAGTTCGTTCGAATGCCAAAACCCTTCAAATATCCCGACCTCTTCCAAAGAACCTTAACGGATATTTGTTCCTCGCTCATCGGAGATGTGATCGAGAGTTGAGATTGTTCAGCTATCACTCGTACTAATTCCTCCTGCCATTTTTGAACACGTAAAAATCAAATAAAGTGAGTTTAACATATGTATAAAAAGTATATCTGTATCGATTTATCAAAAATGACTTAGGCATATGTACATATGTCTTCTGAGCCTCCTCATTTATCTACTTATTATTCCCATGCATATAGTGGGTGTCATGATAGAAATCGGGAAAAGGCTGTGCCTGTCCAGCAGTCAGTGTTATCTGTTATGACATTAGATATTTCGTTAAAAGAAACTAAATTTTCATAACTTTTTCAAATAGCAAATATTTCTAAACCCGCACTTACGATCATTTAATGACATGCTAGGAACGATCTAGAGCCGCTCGTATGATTCCACGGCATTTTCGATCGGCTCTCTCTCGCTTTCCTTGACTTCTCCTAGAAAGATAAAAAAATAATTTATTGCCCGAATAAATCTTAACTAATACAGTGAACTTGATAAATAATTGATTTAGACATATACACAAAACCATTAAAAGTTACCTTCCACTCCTCAGTCTCTCACAAATTATCAATCATCCAGGCCCAGTCATCTGCCTTACAAGGCTTTAGTGGGTGGTTCTTTGGATCGGGGACTCCCGCCTCCAAAAGGGACAAAGAGTGGGTATGTAAATCACTCTTCCAGTCCCTGTATAATTTCTGGCACTTCGCATTAATGGCAGACTTGATGAGCGGATAGTTCACATAGTCCCCGAACTTAAAATTTTGTTGCAATTGCAAACATAAACATCCTTTGTGAGTCAACAATTAAACAAAAACTAGTCTAACTGAATTTGTATTAAGTTACTTTTAATGAAATTACCTGAACTCTCTTTACCACCAACTTCTTGATCCCCTCGAGAATAAACTTCTAGCCTTCTTTCCGAACAGTTACCTCATCTAGAATTGCTTCCTCAAGAAGGTTTGCCAAAGTACTGGCAAATTCGCCCTCTGGCGCCTAGCTCCAAGGTGGGATTGAAACTGGGATAGCTGCTTCCTTAGCTTTGCCACCTTCACCCCATGTGTCCTGCCCTGTACACGGCTCGGGCCCTAGCTTGAGGTTGATGCTGTCATGACCACAATCTGAATTGAGTTACTAAGCATATGACTTTAAAAGAAGTTAGATTTTATCCTTAAATAGTTATATATTTCTCACCAACACTACCGCCAACCATACGTGGACTCAAAACTTGGAAAAGCTAGCCAGATGAATTGGCAACCTTTGTAGAATCCATCGGTCTAGCATGGGTTGCCACCTCGGACATACTAGCCGCACGAGAAGACCATGTGACTAAAGGCTGTCTCAGTGTAGCATGGGCTACCTCCTCAGGCATGCTCTCTGCATGAGAAGACTGTGGGACTAGAGGTTGTGCCGGTTTAGCCTGGGCTACCCCCTCGGGCATGCTCTCTCTATGAGAATACCGTGTGACTGGAGGCCGTGCTGGTTTAGCCTGGGCTACCCCCTTGGGCATGCTCTCTCCATGAGAATACCATGTGACTAGAAGCTGTCCTAGTGTAACCTGGTTTGCCCCCTTGAGCATGCTTTTTGCACAAGAAGACCATGTGATTGGATGCTGTGCCACTGTAGCTTGAGCTACCCTCTTGGGTATGCTCTGTGCACAGGTAGACCATGCGACTAGATGTTATCCCAGTGTAGCATGGCCATTGTAGCTACTATAGCGTGAGCTTGTCTACTTCGCTTCCCTCAAGTCATATGAGTAATATGAGTAACCTGTCACAACAAAACAATTAATTATTAGTACATAAATGAATAATTAAAGTGAATGAAAGATGTTTGTAATGTAGTATGGCTTGCATGTCAAAAATCAATAATTTTAAATAACTTGCTTTAGACACATATATTACCATATTTGCCTGAGGCCTAGAAGACTCATCATCCCCATCATCACATGTGTCTTCATTCGAATAAACCAACCCTACATCACCCTGGGGTGGTATGTACTCGTCGTCGTCGTCGTCATCTTCACTAGATTTTCTATTTCCCTCCCCATTTTTCCTCTTGCTCGTTTGACCCATTCCAAAAACGTTGTTGGCCATGTGCTTCAACCCTAGAGCATGAGATCTCACGTCGTTATCCATGACGTTCTTATTTCTTACCTTCTCATATTCTGTCAACTTTATCTGCTTGGCCACCCAACCAGGCTTGACATATGTTTTGCCTCCCTTGTGCATTTTTGACAGCTATATTTGACATATAAGAAAATGAAGTAAACAAAATGAAATATATATTGTGAGTCATGAAATGTAAACCAATAAGTTTATTAATTTAGAACACTTGTCCATACACAAATCAAAAAATTAATACTACACATCATAGTCTATATCAGGATCTATATCTGGATCAAATCGGCTATGCGGATCATCTTCATCATCATCTATGTACTTCGCCATAGTTTCATCCTCGTACACAAACCAATTGGATGTTGATTACCTTTAAGAAAAAAATAATTAGTATGGAACTTGAAAGAATATGTTGCTGTTAGCTATGAGTCTATTAAATCCTTTTGTTAATTTGTCAGGGGTTTGTCATTGAGAAAGGTGCTACTGGTATAATGTCTGGTGAGCTAACAAGTACTTCTGAAATTGGCCTACTTGCAACTGTGGGAGTAATGATGGTGAAGGTAATCCTATTTGTTCTGTATAGTGCTTTTTAGCAACTATAAATGGATGTCATACATTATGGTATAATGGGTTGCACAATATGCAGGTGTACCCAAGGCCAACAGTTTCAGTGCTTTCAACGGGGGATGAGCTTGTAGAGCCTACAACTCAGTATCTAAGCCATGGCCAGGTTGTACATATTTTATGTTTGGATAAGATTGTAAGACATTGTATTTTGTGGCATTCGAGGGCATTTGGGCTTTTATTTTCGATGGTTAACTTCACTGATTTATATTTATATTGAGATGGTCGTCCTTTGTTGTTAATAAGATCAGACTCCAATCATTCTATGCTTTTGGCAGCTGCTGTACGACAACATTGCAACACAGTTGATCTGAGTTTGCTCATGACAATGAAGAAAATCTTGAAAGGATTCTTGACTATGCCATTTCTAGTGGGATTGATATACTGTTTACTTCTAGAGGTGTTTCGATAGCAGATAGAGATTTCGTCAAGCCTTTGTTAGGAAAGAGAGGGACCATCCATTTTAGCAAGGCATGTTTGATGGCTCATCTATGTATTTTTCCAGGTTTCTGTGAACAGCGAATAAAAACTCTATCTTCTAGTACCTTTTTTTGTTTTTGAAATGGTTCTCGTACCAAATTTCACAAGAGAATGTTGCATGAATAGGGTTAGTGTGCGGGATCCTTTATTAGTATGGGGTGTCAGACTTGTTAAAACGACGGTAATATGATTCCTAGATTTGGCACTCCAGGGGATTTTGCAATTAAATAGTAAATAGATAATCCATAGGGGACCAGCCCATATTTAAAATTTCAAGTCCATTTGATCGTCCTAACCCCTTCATTTGTGTTCCCCCAAGTTTAATGATTTTCAAATGCATCATTTTATTTGATTTCAATCCAACAGTCAGTGCCATTTGTGCTCTTCTTTCTTTCTTTTTTCTTTTTTCTTTTTTTTCCTTTTTTTTGCCGGGGGGGGGGGGGGGGGGAATTGGATTGATTATGTGGGGCCCCATGGGTTTTCTCACACAGTGTGAGACATCTACATCGGAGCATCATAGCCAATAAAAAAATAGTAAATACATATGTTCTTAAAATTGCATTTGTACCATGTAACTAGAGAAGTTGTAGTGCTACACCCTTACACTAAACATTGAGAGTCTAATATAAATTCAAAGGAATAGGTCTTTATTGTTAAGAATGTAATTATGTTATTCAGCTATATAAGGATTTTGATAGAAGAGATAGAATTAGGAATGAGGATATAAGCGATAGCCTACTAGTAGCTTCAATATTAGGAAACCAAACAATGAATTCTGTTTGAGTTATTTTGGGCATATGCATGGAAGCTGAATCAGCCCCTGTACAATTTCTCAAAGGATTTATGGTTCAAGGAATCAGAATTGGAACCAATTAAGACCTTGGATGAAGCAGTAAGAAAACATATGTTAGACTCTGGAGTTTTGAAAAGCGTGGTCTTGAATAGGGAAGAGGGGAAAAGCTTAACTCACAAAGGTGATCCTGAATAGTTGGGTTAGGTGCAATGATGTGAAGATGTTGCAGTCAGAGGGAGAGAGAGAGTGTTGGGACAGGTGGCAATCAGGTATCTTACTTCTACATTTTTTTTATTGGTGACCACCGAACATTATTGAAAAAACATCAAGGACATGGGAAAGGAGAAATTGTTGAAGGGTCTATACCCTTCTCCTGTTATTTATAAAAATAAAAGAAAAATATACATGTAGAAATTCAAGGAAAGGTGTTCCTAAAGATGAAAAGCATTTGCAAATGCCCTCTTTAGTGGAATAAAAAAGGATGTGCTTTAATTTATTGCATTTGTTCATATTCTTGGATACCCTTACATTAAAACATTCAAGAAAAAACCTTCTGCATAGCAATAACTTTTCATTGTAATTTTATTTTGTTCCATCAATTGACCTTTCTTGTTTTTGTTTCTTTTAATGTAAATATTTAGAGTCTTCTGGATAGGAGTTTTTTTATTGATTTCTTGTCATGAATTTATCTCCGTATGCCTTTCCATTAATGTGATGGATTATTCTTATAAAATGCCCCATTCAGGTTCTCATGAAGCGGGAAAGCCATTAACGTTTGCGGAGATTCATTTTAAGTCGACTGGAGAAAGTGTAGGAAAGAAGATCCTTGCATTTGGTTTGCCTGGAAATCCTGTGAGCTACTTAGTCTGTTTCAAGCTTTTTGCTGTCCCTACTATACGCCATCTTGTTGGATGGGCTAACCCTTAACTCAAGAGGTTGGTGTATACTTTCTAAATTAGTTCTTCGATTTTTGTATGATTTTATATAGCCATTTCAGTTGCTGTGTTTTAATTCCTGAAACTATGCATTTATTGCAAATCTGCAATACTTTATTTTACGTAGTATTTGCTGAAAGCTTCTTTGGAATGGGTATCAGATGTGCCTTTAGATGATCCTTGTTTCCATCTTTAGTTAGTCGTAACAGTGAAGGGAATTGAAGGTGTCCATGCCTCTTGTGGTGACTATACTGATTATCGTATCTAATAGTGGCTACTTAACAATCTGATTACCTTTACAACAACTTTATGAACTTGGTTACTAAATCCTCATTTCAGAAACGCCGTAACCTACTTTTTGCACACTCCTTGCTGCAGATAATAATAAGATAGAATTTGATGAGTGAAGTCTAAGGAGCACTCATGATATTATTATTTTATGGAGATGTAATTGGTGATTTGGAAAATTCTATGTATGTTGAAGTTACCAAATATAAACAACTAGATTCACATGAGTATTTTCCATACAATATGCCCTCGATCTTGGAGTCCATTGCAAGAATGTAGTCTTGCAAGAGGTCATTGATGAGCTTAAGATCCCCAGGCGAAACAATTGCCATCTTAGAAGATCTTATGGTTCCAGAACGACAATGAGGTACCAATTATATTTAGAGCTTATGTTTCACCCTTGATTGGAGGTTGCTAATATCATAATTCATAACATGTGGCGTGCCGCTGTCCCTATGAAAATCTTTTACCTATTATTGGTTAGCTCATGGCAATATGAACATCACACCATCCATGGCAGTTATAAAAAAAATGACCTTCACATTTTATAAGGATGACATGAAGGTAGTGTTGGGCTCTATTCAATCTTATAGGGGATATGAGTTGCCTTTCAATTTCACAATTGATGGGAGGGGACAATATATGCTGTGGTAGAAAAGGATGTATCTAGTGGTGGAGATTTCCTTGTGGAGATGGTTTCATTGATGGAGTTGGGTGATATATTCCCAGATGAGTTGACGCCAGGTTTGCCGTTGATGCGAGATACACACACCACATTGACCTTATATTGGTGTCTAGTTTGCCTTATCAGCTCACTTATTGAATGACTCCAAAAGAACATGAGGAGTTGTTGAGGCCATCATTGATGCAAGCCCTAATGATAGGGCTTGCGGAAAGTGCTGAAGCATGTGTCCGATTACACTTTGAATTTGTCTTCAAGAAGACTTCACATGAGGAAGCACCTCTCCGGGTATAAAACCTACAATTCTATTCAATAATCGAGTTTGAAAAATAACTTACTACAATGCCATTGAAATAAGAGAAGCAAATTTAGTGCCTACGAAATCTAATTAAACTAGGAAACTAAATAATGTAGGAAACTTAATCCTAATTACAATCCATTAAATAAAATAAGAATCTAATGACATATAATTACTAAATAAAAAGCTAAATTGACTTGGGCCCTACACATGTTGCCATTGAGGTCAATCTTGCATCAATAATCTAGCTAATTAAAATCCTCTTGATTGGGAGAAACAATAAGATACAAGTGTGGTGTACAATGGGCACAGAACATTCTGTGTTTGTTAATTTGCATGTCCTGCAGGAGTTCATAAAACTGTTAGCCGCATAGCGATTTGCATCTCTATTTTTCATTGTGATCTGTAGCATTATATTCCATTGGCTTGTCATACATGTTGACAAACTTTATTTCTATCAAATTGAATCCTTGGGTACAGCATTCTGAGTTTTGATATCTAATTTTTTGACCATCTGCTTAATACTTGCTGTAGATTGAATCATCACCCTAACCCCTACATACTGTGTACAGAGTGCATGCTCGCATTGCACAACCGATAAAGACAGATCCCATTACACCTGAGTTCCATCGTGCTGTAATTTCTTGGGAGCTCAATGATGGATCTGGGAACCCTAGGTAAGCATTTAGAGTTTAAAACTAAGATGCTTATGTGATTGAAAAATACATGAACTTGCTGTGCAACTGAACTTATGCTCATATGAGAAACTGAGTAACTTGAATTTTTTGGATGGAAGATTTATTGCAAAAAATACTGGTCATCAGATGAGCAATCGGCTACTTGCATGAAGTCTACATATGTGTTACTAGAGTTACCAGCTACTGCCGATGTGCTTTAGGGTGGAACTTTAGTCCAAGCTATATTGATTTCAGATATAAGGAACTTTCCTTTGACTAAGATGCAAAATAGCTTGGATTCATCATTGTTGCCCTCAAATCTTACAATTAGAAGTGAAATCATGCATTCACAATGTTGGGTTTATGCCTTGAATTTTGGTTTAGCCGGATAGATCCACTGGGTTAACTAGTGATCAGTTTAAGGTCAAGGGTATTTTGGTAATTGTACCGGGGTTTTTTTATGGCTAAGGAAGCAGAGATTATATATGTGTATAATCTGTAAACCATATCTTGCAGATGAAGAGAGGTGAAAGCTTTCTTGCCCGTAGTGTTTTCCCACCACGTAGGAAAGACGATGTGAAAGAATGAAAGTCTATGTATGCTTTACTTATCATAATGAAGATAATTGTCTCGGTGCAGTGGATGTAGCTCTATTTCGATGATCCACGTAAATCTTTGTGTCTCTTTCTGTGTGTGGTTGGTTCTTTGTTAATCTTAGGATTTATGTATGTGCACGACATGTGATGTCAAAATCACAACAAGTGGTATTGCAGCCTGGCTTGAAGTTTATGCTACGGAAGATCAACTGAATTGCATCGTCGTTTGGGCAATTTGAACTGTTTCGTATGGAAACAGAAAGGGAGATCAGATTTACTCTGATCTCGTTGGGCCGCATATCACAATTGATGGTTCGTGCATTTTCTGTTTACAGAAGACGAGATTAGAAGAAAAGAGGAAAGTACATGACTTTGGTTCGTCTGTTGCAGATTCAAAGATAAGAGATTTGAAAAAAAAAACTACTATTCAAAAACATGAGTTTTCACTGGATTTCTCTTCACCGTCGCCGGAGGAGACACTGCCACCTGCCACTACTAGCGTCGCCATTGCCAGACGTACTGCACTTCGCCGGTTGCTGCTGCTACCCGCCGGAGTCGCTGCTGCACCATTGTCGTTGACGAGGAAGAGGCATGGCGGTTTCGGTCTCTATTATAGAATAGGGACGAGAGAGGAAGAAGATGCTTGGGTTTTCTTAAACCGAGTTCGGTTGTAGGTCGGGTTGGGTCAGTTTGACCTGACCCGTGGTGGAGAAGCCCAAGCACCAGTGCAGTTTTCGGTTTGGGTCGGGTCGACCTGAATCAATTTACAGAAACCTAGCTTGCAGTAGCCTAGCGATGATGTTAGCCCATGTCAGCACACGGTCAAATGTAGATTTGACTAAATCGACGGCAGAATCTTGTTTCTGTGATAGCTTGATCATCCGATGTCTGATCGGAGATCTGTTTGTGCCCACAGACTCATTTTGAACAAATTTACGTGGTGGAAGAAAGTGATTGGCTGTTTGATGGTCAACCAGGAGGTTTGATTGATCGGAGCGTGTAAACTTATTTCTGCGTTATTGGAGCCATCCGGAGTCGGATTTCAGATCCGTTTCTTCTAGCATGCTCGTTGTGACAAGATTTACAATTTGGTGCAGATATATTGAAAAGAGAAGATTGTTGCCCATACGCGCCTAAACCGGAGAAATCTGGATCTGCATACCTTGCTAGGAGACGTCATGTCTTAATTACAGAAGGAAGAAGGAGTTTGTGGTAGCACCAACTTCTCTTGTGGAGCAGATCTGAACGGATGTGGGTTTAGGTTAGAATCGGGTCGACTCGACTTGGTTGTTGTTGCAAACCCAATAGTATGAGTTGTTGGCCTAGTTGCAAAGGCTTTGCTGATTCAAACGAAGTTGTTCATTTGAGATTCACATGTTTTCGGATCACATGTGATGTCATTCATCTTGCCAAATCCAAGCTAATGAAGAAGCAGTAAGGCGGAACTGATGCATGCTCACATCAATAGTTGTCAAACATGTGTTTGAGTGATCGGAGGCCATGTTAAATAGAGTTTTTTGACCACTCGGAGGCAGAGGTTGTTCTGCAATTATGGAGTCATCTGGACTTATATTCCCAATCTGTTTTGCTTGCATGCTTGTGGTGATTAGATCTTCATAGTGATGTTGAAGATGGGGCAGGATAGTGAGTGATTCAGGTATCGATATCACTCAGATTCGTCAATGGATTCAAGCTTTAAGTTCAAGGTAAAGTTTGATGAGAAAAATGAACTTTACTCAAAGTTCAAGTGCTGATTCAACATGTCAAAGTGTTGAAAAAAGAAGACTGCATCGTCGGTGTAGGGACATACCATTCAACAAGTTACGTGAAGATATTGCAGGTTTTATCTCCTGGTAGCTGGAGTTGTATGGAATCCAAGCCAAGGTGGAGATTGTTGGTTTATGTCTTGCATTTCGGTTTAGTCGGATAGGTCCACTAAGTTAGCCAGTGACCGGTTTAAGGTCAAGGGTATTTTGGTAATTGTATCAGGGCTTTCTTGGTGGCCAAGAAAGCGGAGATTATATATGTGTATAGTCAGTAACCCTAGATCTTGCAGATGAAGAGAGATGAGAGCTCTCTTGCCTGTGATGTTCTCACACCGCGTAGGAAAGATATTGTAAGAGAATGAAAGTCTCTGTATGCTTTACTTGTCATAGTGAAAATAATTGTTTTGGTGCCGTGGATATAGCCTTGTTTTGGGTGAACCACGTAAATCTCTATGCTTCTTCCTGTGTGTGATTGGTTCTTTGTTGATCCTGGGATTCATGTATATGCACGACATGTGATGTTAAAATCACAACACACAAACTTCATCTGAATCTCAAGATGCAATAGTTAATGTTGCTATCCTTACCGTTAGCGATACTGTTGCATTTGGAAGTGAACCTGATCAGAGGTATGCCTTTTGTTTCCCTTATGTTTTTGTTTTTTTTATTTTTAGGGGACTATTGTGCTGAACCAAATTGTTTTTAGTTTAACACCTATTTCTGTGTTTGGTCTATTTTGGTGCTTTACTTCTGACTTAGATCAGTGACTCATTTCTTGAAGGGAATCTTTCATCCATTAACTGAATGCATACACAAAATAATAGAGAGTTTCCTGGATTAGAATGTTGGAAATTTGTGCCTTTTCAGGTGATCTTATCTAGAAAGAAGATCTCTTCTAGATTGGAAAATTAGGAATTTACTAAATCCAAATAGATTATTGATCACCAACGATCACCTAAAATTTAACAGCACACTACATGAAGAAAAGGTGTAATAATTTCAAGCATTAGGTTGGAGCAAAATGGGGTTAGTAATTTGCTTGTCTTATTTGTTGGTGGCTCAATCTCTAACCATGGAAGGTAGGCAAATGTTCCATCAATGGACCACCAACATTCTTGAACTCCACTTGAGTCAAAGAAGCCAACTATTGTTTTAAGTGAAACTCCTCCCAAGGGCCCATAGTGGAAGAAGAAACCTAAGAAATCACATTTTTTTAATCACTTTCCGTAATTAACTTGTCTTTCAGTAAAGGTAGAAATCCAAAGAGCTTTGATGTAGGAGTAGATAACCTTGATTTAATGCAACATAAGGTAGCCTCCCAATTATGAACAAAGTCGTCAACTTGGATTACCAAGTTCTCTCGTTGATGAAGCCCATTTCACTATTTTCAAAAGTACAGTGGGCAGATCATCAGAATGCCACATTGACCCTCTGGAAAACCTATTGTTTGTCTTCTGCTAAATAGACGACAAAATGGCGAAAGAGACAAGGTGAGCCTTTTTCCTTTTTGTATGGCCATGGTTAACCCTGAAACGATTGTACCACATTTAAATAAGGGAGTCATCCTCCACGCTTGAGTCATACCACTTGAAGATCCTCTAATGCATCAAGAGACTGCATTGGAATAGGGAGTGACACTTTAGAAAATAAAAGAATTCACAATGCATGAACAAGTGATCAATCATCTCTCTATCCTTTCCACAGGAGGCACATGTCTAAGATAACTCTTAAGTCATGCCTTCCGTTTTGAGATTATCCACTCAACATCTTAAAATTGCCAACCAATGATACATCTCAACCTTGGAGGAGCCAAGCCTAGTCAAACTTGCAAGCTAGGTGAAAAAAAAACTTTAAACCTTGACACAGGTTAAGGTCTCAGTTGATGTATGCTATGCAGATATAAAAAGTGATTAATCACAAACAATCAAACAATCATCAAGATAGATGGACACATGATTTTTATGTGGAAAACCCAACCGGGAAAAAACCACGGGACCTACCACCAGTCCGTCAAGAACAATCACTATGAAGAAGAAATTACAAGACTACTTACTACCCTTTAACCCAGTTGAACATAACCTAAGGGACTGAAGTTCTTCTTTTCGATGCACACGTCATTCACTCTCTTCTGGATTGATCTTCACCCCTTGAAGCCACTCAAGACGAACACGCACAGCGGAGAAGTGAACTGGAACTCAGAAGGAGGCGTTGCAGAACTTCAAGAGCAGAATACCTTCTGGGAAGATGAAATCTCTCTAAGTATTTTAGGGTTTTGATCTGGAGAGCACACCCTCTTCATGGGAGAGGTGTTCCTTAAATAAGGAGGAACCCTAGAGTCCTTTCCATCATTGATTCGCGAAGGATAAGGACGCACATAAGGCAATCCCAAAAAAATAGAGCTTCTGAATCGCGAGACTGCTAACCCAGCCGACCGATCGGGTACCCAAGCCGACCGGTCGGGTATGGGGTCCGATTAGTCAGGTACTCATCCGATCAGTCGGTCTCTAGTTCTGTCTTCAGATGTCAGTATGCAGGAAATTCGACCGATCTGTTGTACTGTCCGACCAGTCTGAAGATAAAACACTTAGATGCTCATGTGTGAGTAGAAGATCATCATCTATGACGACAATAGAGTGTTCAGTCCATCTAAAACATAAAATTACTACTCTAGATACCCAAGTTTTGGCCATCCCATGAAATTGCCAATGTTACATGCCTTTCACTAGGACAATTAGCTTGTTGTGGTGCTTCCAAATTTCTGTAGGAGGCCATAATCAAAAACTCACTTGATGGGCATAACTTCCTGTTATGGATGCCCACCTTCTTCCAAAGGCCTGCTTGTTTCTTATTCTCCAAATGTCAGTAGCATTCTTCCTTATGTTGTGGACTATAGGACCGCCCCTTTGGTGAGGATTTAGCTTCCCAGGTTGAGGTTTAGTTTGCACATATGATATATATATATATATATTTTTTTTATTACTTGGATGGTCCAACACTTGAATCCCTAAGTAATACTATCTTATTAGAAACATAACAACCACCTCACCTTTATGAGCCAAGTTAAATGCATATAACAATTTTAATATGTCCTTTTAGGCCAATTTGTTCTACACTTCTTGAGTCAATCGCCCAAATAATGGGAAATTTTTTTGCGATTTTGAGTTGTGGTACTCTATGTTGTTGGGAAATTTCTTCAAAAACTTGATGGGCAATGTGATTTCTCAACTCCAATCACTAACCAAGTGCTGCAATACAACTAAGGCAAACATAGATCAAACCACCATCATGTAGAGAAATTAAAACAACATAATAAACAGACAAGAGACAAGATTTACTTGGTTTGGTCACAATGCATGACCTGCATCTACGGAAGAACAATGCAAAGCCTATTCTTTACCTTTGATGGAGATTACAAGCCAACTACCAAGTGGAGCTCTAAAAACTCACTTACAAGTTACAAGCTTTCAAAGCTTTCTTTCCTCCCCTTCTCTTGGTCTTCTCGAAGAAATTCTTTTCTTGCCTCGTCTCCCTATCTCTACACTCTCTCTACCAATGAATGCCAAAGAATGCAATAGAATGCACTCTTCTATTGTCTTTGGGTTTTCTTAAAAGAAGGAATCTCTACTACCATGGGATTGACTCAATCCGATGGCTTACAATAAAAGAGGTAAAAGAGGGTAAAAATAGAATAGATAAAACTACAAGGGGATAAAAGCAAATAAAGGGGATTTTTTTTGCACACATGTGTTGCACACGCACAACACATTCTACGATCTCCCACTCGAAGGCAAATCATCAGCCCTCAAACCAATGGCTAAGCATGCATTGCCTTCCAACTCGAAACTTACGTCTTTTCCAATGCTCAAATCACTTCAGCACATTCGATTTTTTTCAGCTGAAACAACCTTGTCAACATATTAGCAAAGTTCTTGTTAGTGTGGACTTTGTCAATATGAAAATCACCATGTTCCAATGCCAAGCGAATGAAATGATACCAAACTTTTATAAGCTTTATCTTGAACTAATAGACCGTAATCTTTGAAAGATCAATTGCAATTGGACTATCACAATGCAAAATATAGTTTCCTTGTTTCACTCCAAGCTCACCAAGCAATCTCTTCAACCAAATCATTTCTTTTGTTACTTATGTGAAAGTAAAATATATAGCTTTAGTTGTAGACAAGGTAACAATATCCTGCAACCTTGACATTCAACTAAGTATACCACCACCTGCTTTAAAGACATAGCCAGTAGTGGACCTTCCCGTTTCTCGACAACCTATAGAATTAGCATTGACAAAACCAACAACTTCCAATGGCAAACCTCCAAAGCATAGGCATACATCCCTTGTCCCCTTTTGAATATTGAAGAATCTACTTTACTAGTTGTTAATGCTCCCATCCCGTATTGAACATGTATAGTGAAACAACTCCCCCTGCATGTGCAATATCAAGCCATGTACAGACCATAGCATACATTAAACTGCCCTCTGCGAAAGTATTCAGAATATTATGCATCTTGGTTTTGTCTGCCTTATTCTTTGGAGAGTCTTGTTTGGATAACTTGAAATGATTAGCTAATGGTGTGGAAACAGGTTTATAAACATTTTATTGAAACACTCAAACAATTTAGAAATGTACTGAGATTGTCTTAACCAAAGCTTACCATGCTTTCTTTCTCTTTCAATGTTCATACCTAGAATCTTCTTGGTTGGTCCAATGTCCTTTGTAGCAAAGCATTTAGATATGTTTGCCTTTAAGCTCTTGACTTCATTCACATCAATGTTTACATCAATATATCATCAACAAAGAGCAACAAAAGAGTAAAAGTAATGTGATATGCTAATCCCTTGAAATATATGCAATGATCAGATTCACACTTAACGTAACCTTCATCTTACGTGAAGTTATCAAATTTCTTATACCACCGTTTGGATGCTTGCTTCACTCTATGCAACCCCTTTCTCAACTTGCAAACCAAGTCAGGATTAGTTTTGTTCACAAAACCTTCAGATTGAGACATATAAATTTTTGTATCCAAGTCACCATGCAAGAATGCAGTCTTAATATCAAGTTGCTCAAGTTTTAGATTCATACTTGCAACCAAAGACAAAACAACTCTAATAGAGGTATGTTTAAAAACAGGAGAGAAAATCTCATTGAACTCAATGCCTACCTTTCACCACAAGTCTAGCATTATACCTCTTAGAACCATCAGCCTCTCATGTACCGACATACACACATATATTCTTCGGTGGTTTCTTTCCTTGTGGAAATTTAACTAACTCCCATATGTGAAAAAAGAGCCAATTTCATCTCCTATTGCTCTTATTTATTTATCAGCATCACTACAATCTATAGCCTCCTGAAAAGATTCAAGTTCACCATCATTAATAAACAAAGCGTAATATAAAGGAGAATAATTTTGTGTAGCCTGCGAGGCTATGTTAATCTCCTTAATTCTTGGACTGGTGTAGTTGATGAGCCTTCTCCATCTTCAATGGAACTATCATGGTCATGTTCTATTGATTATGTTTTTTCCTTATGATCTTTATAGCACCTCACCCTCACACGCATGTATAATATTATCTGCTTTAACCCATGAGCTTTACGGTTTTGCTTCCGGTAGGTCTTAACCACCAAAAGGCCTCATGCAAAGTAAGGGTGTATGCTTTATATATAATCCCAATTACTTTCCTCTTTATAATCAATGTGGAACTCCAGAATGTCACAATCTACCCCGCTTATAGTTGCACGTCATTGTATAGTAGCCTGCCAGTCTATGTAGCCTGTCAGCCATCTTGGCCGGTCCACTTGCACCAGATCATAGCAGGGCAACAAGCCTGAATTTCATGCACTTGTGGTGGAGGAACTTGCATGTTAATAACAAGTTTCTGTTTCTTTTCCTCTTCTTGCTCTTTTTCGCAAACATCACATCATCCGTAAGCATAATATCATGGCTCATTATCTTCTTAGCAGTAGGATCCCAAAGCTATAGCCTTTGTCATCACTATGGTTCAAAATAGCGGCCACATCTACCATAGTGGTTGTTGCCGCTACTCTATTTCGAAAAGAGCGGTGCTACGATCTAAAATCTAGTAGATCCTAGTAATTTTAATTTTAAAAATTATCTTTTCTATTTCTTGTCCTCAATAGCTTTTTCTAAAGTTGTCTCTAACCTTATATGGTTTCAAATCACTAAAAAAACACAAGATTAGCTATTATACAATATTCAAGAAATTTTAACCACTTAAAAATTCACACCACTATGTATTGCCCGCTACATAACATTTTGGCTATTAGCCATTGTGCCCACTGCAATCACTGTTTTGATCTTTGGTCATCACCACTATAGCCAAGAAAAGTACATTTTCTTAACTTAGCATCTAACTTAGTTCTATTCTCTTTTGGTGCATGAACATAAGCCTCGCACCCAAATGTTTTCAAGTGGTTGTATGAAACATTTGCATCACGCCAAAGAGCTTTTGGTATTTCATCATTTAAGGGTGCACTTGGTGATCTGTTAAGCAAAAATATACCTACATTTATTGCTTCAGCCCAAAATGGCATGCTAAGGCTCGAGTGTGACAACATGCTTCTCACATGTTCCAAAATGGTTATTTTCATTCTTTCAATGACAACATTTTGTTGTGGCATTCTAGGAACCAGCTATAGAGCAATATTGACCACCATTGTTAGTTTGCAAGCATTTATTATATCTTTTAGTCTCTTTCAACACTCTGCTTTTAATGATTTTAAAAGTATCAAAGACTTGTCCTTAGATGCCAAATGATACAACCAACACTTTCTAGAATAAGCATCTAAAAAGGTGGCAAAATATTCAGCAACTCTAAGAGATTTAACATCAATAGGGCCCAAAACATTAGAATAAATTAATTCTAATGTTTTACTTTTTCTATGGGATTCATTTATTTAAATTTAACTTTTTGTTGCTTTCTCATAATGCAATGATTACAAAACTCAAGAAAAGAATGCTCAAAGTAGGAATGAAGTTTTGTTTTTCAATACCTGCATGCCACGCTCACTAAGGTGACCTAGACAACTGTATCAAACTTGAAATCCTCGCGTTTGCTAGTCGTTTTAACCATGTCCTTAGAGCCATCATTCTTTTGAGCTATCTCATGAAGAACATAGATACTTCCATTTTTTTGCCCTCTCAAGATTGTCATGCAACCTTTTGAAATCTTTCATGACCCTACGCCATTTGTCACAATGAATCTAGAATCATCTAATTGCCCCATCGAAATGGGATTTTTGGTTATTTGAGGAACATGTCTTACATCTTTCAATGTTTGCTTCTTCCCATCTACATATTTGATCACAACATCATCAATGCCATGAATTTTATAAGCACAATCATTTCCAAGATAAACAAAGTCATTTTCCACATTTCTATATGATGAGAAACACAACTTATTTGTGCAGATGTGAAATTGACGCAGCACGAGGAAGAAGAATAGCCAACAGGTTATTCTCCACGCCAAAAGGCTTAGGGATAAACTGTTTAGGCCTCGCACCAAAGACAAAATTAAATCACTCTGGAGATAAAAACTGAAAACTAATTCAATATCAATATCAATGTCTATCCCATTAGAAGGGATTACATTTATTTATAACTAAGCTATCATCTAATTAAGGAAACAATTCTAATTCAATCTAAACAAAGAGTCCTAACTCAAATATAAAATCAAGTTCTAATAATAAGAAAATTAATAAAGCAACTAGTATTAATAAATTAATCTTCACTGCTCGGCCTGATTGGATTTAGGCCCAATGGTCTAGCCAATTATGGATTTGGCCTGCATCAGAAGTGATGCACCGGATTCCAAAGTCCAAGTGTATCGGTAGATAAACATAATATACAACACTTAAAGTTACTCCTCCTTCTCCATCAAAAATCGAATTTGCTTCTCCATTGTCATTTGGCAATCTTGTCTTTGTTCTTTTGCTTGTTTTTCAAAGTCCAACAGTCTTTTCTTGTATGCCCATCCCTCTTGCAATACCTACAGGTCAATTTGCTTGCAACTTTGACCTTCCGTTGCTTTGAGATCTACCTATATTAAATCCAAAAGTTTGGTCTTTATGTTTTGACCTTCCTCTATCCCTAGTTGTCAAAGCTTGACTAGACTCATTAGGCAATTGTGACAATGCCTTTCTTGTTTCTTCATTCACCAATGAAGAAATAACATCTTGTAATTGAACTTGTTTCCAATAGTATTTGACACCATAGTAACAAGGCTATCCCAACCAGGAGGTAGAGAACTCGATAAGCAAACACAACACTTAGTAAAATTAATCTTAAAAGATCTTAATTGTGCGGAAATAGAATTGAACTCATTCACATGCCTTCAAATTGTAGTGCCTTCTTTCATCTTCAAGAGAAATAATCTCTTTATAGCATGTATATTGTTAGCACCAAAAGGTTGCTCATAAGATTGTTGCAAAGTTTGCTATAATTCAAAAGGAGTCTTGCATTAACAAACAAACATCAATTAAAATTGAAGGAGAAATACAAGGCCTATTAGTTGTCAAGCATTTTCTATTAAGGGCATTGTAAGGTTCCGACCCGACTTAATTATAATTTATGTTAATTAGGCTTGATTTCTTATTAATTAATGTGTTTTAGCCTTAATTCACCTTGTTCTTAATTTTTATTGGGTCTCAGTGGATAGGTAGTTGGGTTTGACCATGACTAGATAGGATTTATGATCCATTTTGGTACTTTACATGTCTTGAGTCATGCATTCATTGGACACCTCATTATACATCATCTTGACACCACATTAGTTGCATAATGCGTCTTTCATCTTGTGAATCATATTTCATATTTGGTTCAACTTAATTTGGATCCATTTTGGCCCAATTGAAGTCCATTTGACTCAAACTGTAAATTTCATAATAATAGTAGGCATGCATGCAAATTCCAAGAAAAATTTGAGTTATTAGGGGCAAACCAACATCCCTCTTCATTTCCCCCTCTAACCTCCTTGCTGGAACTCCATCATCTTTTTCTTTTCTCACATTCTCCATCTCACCAACATTGAACTTTGGAGCCTTGCATGTAAGAGCATTGGGTTCCATCTTCTTCTTCATCTTCTCCTCTTTTTTTTGATAGTCTTGGATTGTGGGGAACATCTTTTCTTCTTCTCTACATCTCTCTAAGGTAAGAACTCCATCATCCCTCTATTTCTTTGAGTTCAAAAGAGTCAAGGAGACTTAATCTTGTAGCATGCATACATCTCATGCTCATTTCCTTCAATGCATGTCTTAAATTTTTTTTATTGAAGCTTTCTCCACCATCAAACTAAAAGAAGAAGTTGTTTTGGGACAAGCACTGTATTAGAGGCAAGTTTTAGAGTATATATTACTATATGCATGTTTAAATATATTGATTCTTGAACTGATTTCTTTAATTGAAAGTTTACAGCTCATTCACCCTTGATTAAGTCTACATGTGTTGGATTAAGTGACAATGAGTATGAATATGTAATATTGGTGATATATGGGCATCGTAAGACTTATTGTGATAATTTGGATTAAAAGGAAATCTCATTGAAACCAAGAACTAAGAGTTCTGTACTAAACTCGAATTTTAGAAACAGTTTCCAGAATTTTGAAGCATACGGTGAAGCTCACGGTTAAGCCATAAGTATACTACAGCTCGGAATCCAAAGAGCCAAAAATCTGATGTTTCTTCTATGGCCAAGCCATGAAGTACACTACGGCTAAGCCGTAACCACCTCATGACCAAGTCGTAAGCTATTTTACAACTAGCTTTCCAGAGAACACTAAAATTGGCAATTGGAATTTTTACTCTACGGCTAACCTCATGGCGAAGCCATGGAATACACTACGGCTAAACAGTAACTCGGCTGTGGCCTAGTTGTAAACTTTAAATGGCTAAGTCGTAGACCAGCATACTGCTGAGCCGTAATTGCAAGTGAAATTAAGAGGAAACTTTGTGCACATGGTTAAGCCGAGAGTACATATGACTAAGCTGTAGGCTAATATACGGCTGAACTGTAACAGCGGATGAATTTATAAAACATCATGGCTAAGCCATATGTGACTGTAACAACGGATGAATTTTGTAAACATTATTTTAATGACTTACCATGGACCTTCCGTAGTACGAGCTCTTTCCATGAATAATATTTTTTTACTACTTATTTAAAAAACTAAGGTTGTTTTGAACTTTATTCCAAAACTATTATAAAACTCTATTACAAATAGAGTCTTCATTAAAAATGCTGTTACCAATGGCATCTTCATTGAAGACGCCATTAACAGTAGCCTCTTTGTTATTGAATTTTTATTAAAAAAATAAAATAGAAAATTCAAAGACAATGACTCCATTGCCAATGGAATCTTTGTCTTTAAATTTTGTGGTAAAATATATAAAAAAAATATTTTAAAAAGACTGAAGATCAAAAAGAAATTAAAAAATTATAGACCCTATTGGAACTGAAAATTTCATTAAAGATGCTGATTCTAATGGAGTTTTCATTTAAGACTCCATTTCTAATGGAGTCTTCAGTAAAAAGTAAACTAAAATTTAATTTATATAGTTGATGGCGATGGAAAGTGTAAGAACTCGAACTCTAATTATTGGGTTTAGTCCTGATAAGTGTAAGATTAGTATAATAAGTGGGATTAGTCGTTAATTATATTTTTTTGGGGTTAGAATAGCTTTTGTACGGCTTTTGGGCTGTTTGAATAGGAAACAAATAAAGTGAAGTGGAGTAAAATGGGCCCTAACGGTCCAAAAATCGAACTCTACCTTGTTTGGGTCATTCACGCCCGACAGGTGAAGTGGTGTCGTCAGCAGCTCTACTTCAACTCTAAAACTCTAATCGCTTTGAGTAGATGCGGATTCTATTCCTCCTGTCATCTCTTCTCTTCTGCGCAGTTAAAGTAGAAACGATGATGGCGTCCGTGCCTTTCCTCTCCTCTCTTCTTCCTCCGTTTCCTCTCATCTCTGGTACGTGATTCTCCCCTTTTCATTCCTCTTCCTTTCTTCTCCAGAGCTTCATTCCCACCTTCTTCTCTTCTGCACAGGGTGTTTTGTGTGCTGAGCTTGAGCCTCACCAATCGCGGCCCTGCACGTTTTCCTTTTGTTCTTGAGGTATTATTACTGTGACTCTCTGTGTGCTGTTTCTTTTGTTGTTTTTTGCGATAAGTGATTGTTTCATTCCCTTTTGAATTGCTTTAGTGCCTTTTTTTAATCATTGGATGCATTGCTCCAGCTGAAGAATCGATGGCACCCCATGTGTTTGATTATTTGTGGGTTTGAATCTAGATGCGAGTTGGGATTTTTTGAGAATTGGGGTCCTCTTTTTTTTAGTACTTGTCCGATGGGATTCTCTTTTTCCTCCCAAAAATCCACAGCATCCCACATTTCTTTTTGTGGGGTTGCACCAAGATGCGAATTGGGACTTTTTTTTTTTTTTTGAAAATTGGGTCTCATTAATTTTTTCTTCTGTGTTGGGTGTGCACCATACAGATGAGTGGAAAATTATAAATATGTTTGGCATGTTCGCTATCATCTGCCCCTGTCCTTGTAGACTTGAATTCTGGGAGCACAACCGTGCTTCCAGTCTCTGTGTCTGATGAGGACGCTGCCACTGCCCTCAATTACTGCAGCAAATTTTCAGATGGTCTTCTAACTTTCACTCCAACGGCCGCTGCTTTTAACAAGCATGGGGGCCTTATATACTTTGGGAACTCAAAAGAGGAAATACTTATAGTTGATTCGAAGAGCATCCAGGTGGTTGCACTCACTCCTGCTTCTGGGGTAGTGAATTTGACTGAAAACCCAAGCCTATAAGATTATGTAAGATTAGAGAGAAAGGGAGGGAGAGAGCTTGGGGGGGTGTTATCATGGGGTCTAGCTGCATTGGATGAAATGGATTCTTGGAGTTGTTTGCTTTGGGGATTTTGGGTTTTTGAAGGAATTTAGATTTTTGTTCACAGTGATTGGTTTCTGGTTTGGGAATTGGATCTTTGATGTTCTTTTGTTCCACTTGACTTTGTTATGAATTCCTAGGAATTTGCTATCGAGAAAAAAAAGGGTGCATATGGATTTCACGCAAAATTGAGTATTTTTAGTGTCCTTCGGTTGATTTTGTGACTGGATACTTTAGTAGAAGAATTTAATGAGAACAGTCCTTGAACTGAACTGAAATGTGTGATATTTAAGATAAAGAACAGAAGGAAACTAGAGAAGTACACAACAGAGCTGATTTTGTGAACCACCCTTCTAATAGAAAATCATTTACTGTTGATTTTGTGACTGTATGCCCAATGAGAAGAGAAGAAGACAACAGTCCATGATTGCCATGGACTGCCAATTCAAGGCAATACACTTTTCCCACAATTTTTACTGCTAATGTAGAGTTTAGACACCCACATAAGTTACTAAAGCAGCAGCATCAGTTATATTAATAAACAAGTTGCCATGGACTGCCAATTCAAGGCAATACACCTTTCCCACAATTTTTACTGCTAATGTAGAGTTTAGACACCCACATAAGTTACTAAAGCAGCATCATCAGTTATATTAATAAACAAGTATAATGATTGAGGTTTGAACGGACATAAGCAAAGAGGACATGTGATTCCCCCTTTATTTTTCACTTTTGTCTCCACCTCTTTTGTTCGTTAAATGAAAAGTCCACCAACACCCCTTCAATCCTTCATCTCTGCATTGGATGGCAGTAACTGTAAACGTGTAAACTCCCCACCAACATTAGTGGATCATGGTAGTTTCTGTATGTCCATCCCCACCTTAACCACCACATTCCTCTTCTCTCTACCCATAGATGGCCACCCAAACCAGCCACTTATGGTACCCGATCTGTCCATCCCTCAAACTGAGGTTGAGGGAGTTAATGGGAAGGAAAGGAACTGCTCCACTAAAACATTATCTAAGGCCACGATATCTCTCCTATATCATCTCGCTGATGGTGAAAAAAAAAGAAACAATGACACATGAAAAAGGAAATTCCTGACCACTAACCAAAACAACCCATCTTATTGCTTGCAGGGTAGCAAATTATTTCATGACTTATTGTGCTTCTCATAGGCTAAATGACTTGGATTCTACAATTGGTTGGTTGTGTGCTTCTACTATGTAGTAATTAAGTTTTTATAGACTGTTTTGCTCATTTTATCGGATGGACTTTGGATGTCCTCCCTTCATATATTCTTGCTCTTGCAAAGGTGAAGCCTCCAATATTCATGAAATTCTCGTCAGCTTAGCATATATCAGACTAACACCAAAAAGACAATAGCCTTAACACTTTTTAGATTCTAAATGTATGAAAGTTCCCTCACTCAAAAGTTGAATGTGAAACCAATGTATTATTTACGGGTGGGATTACAAATAGTTCCAAATCCATTTGATGCCGATGCCGTAGGAAAGCTATTATGTGTTGAACAACATCTTTCAGTTCAACTATGCCTTATTAGAGAACTCTTTGAACCCAACAAATTATATTTAGATTGGAAGTTCATGGACCTTTTTCGCCCTTATCATGATGAAGGGATGAGAATCGTTAGTCGTTTGTTTTCATGCTTGTTTCGTCCAGTTGAACTATTGAATATTCCTTTTCAGTTGGTTATGTGAATTGACAATCTAAACAATTTTCTACTCTAAAATTTTGGAGATGGACGTTTGTTTGAAGTTCATGAGTTCAACTCTTTAAGTTCATGGGAGTATATATCCTTTTTTTTAATATTTTGTTGTTGTTGTGTTATTTCAGTGTTTTGACTTGAAGTTTGAATATGGGGTGATGAGTTCTGATTGATTTTTGGAGATGCTATAAGTGGAAAAGGGTGATCTGCAATGGTTGTTCTTGTATTGGTATGTTCGACATCTTTTGTCTTTGATTTTTTTTTCATCTGTGTATGAGTTGATTTTAGTGTGATTTGGATAGATGGATGGGGTTCCTTTGTGGACATTTCCATCTGGTTGTATGGATTTTGAGTGTGAGTTTTGTTTTAGAGAAACATGGGCCTTGTTTGGATAGTTGTTTTCATTGCTATCTCATCATTCTCTAGTTTTTTTTTCCTTAGATGATTGGATCATTTATATGGAAATTCTTTGCCTGTCCTACCTCTGGAGCTTTTGTTCATTGGTGTTGCTACCTAATTTTTTGGTTTGATTTATTCTATTTTGTTCTATAATTTTTTAAGATATCGTAGTTAAACCTGTTTTGATTTTGAAAGTTGGTATAATTCCTGGCTAATTTGCATTTGGGCGGAACGGTTTTGAGATAGTTTAATGGTTTTTTGGTTGCTACTTGAACAGGGTGCTCTTCATGAGCTTTGTCTTTATGGTATATATCGATTTATATACATATGTTTGCATATTATTTAATTATTTCGATTTTAGTGTTTGGAAATAATGGGTGGAGCTCATTTTCAGAATTTGCATATGGATGATTGAATTCTAAGATATGCAGATTGTTTTGAACTCTAAGAGATGAAAAGGATTAGATATTATTGGTTTTAGATGTCGAGGCTCCCATTTGTGCACATGCATGATGACTTTGGCACCATTTGATAAAATTTTTGAAATCTTTTTTGAAATTTGCTATTGGGTGCATGTATTTTTTGACTTTTTGTTCTAGCTTCGAAAATGAGGAAAGTGTATTATTTATTTATTCTTTTTGAAGGGAATTTGTTTGAGTCAGTATTAATTGCTTCATCATCTTTTCGCTGCTTTGTGTGAGAATATTTGTGATCCTTTTTTTTTTAGATTTTATTCCAATGAAGAAGTTGAGTAGGATTTGTGAATTTAAATATGGGGCAACGAATTTTTACTAGTTTCTAGTTTTGGATGATGAGAGAAAAGGGTAACTTCCAAAGAATTTTTTACAGATATATTAGTATATTTTAAAATTATAAGTGACATCATCTTTTCTGAAACTTTACATTTGTTTTTTTTTTTTTCTATTGGGGGAGGGGCGAGGGAAGAAGGGATAAATTACTTGCGAAAAGTGAAAATAGGATGATAATTAATTTCTATTTTTTTCCAAAGTGGTATTTGAACTGATGTTCTTCTCATACGGAATAGACAAATTTTATAATTGACACCATCCATTGCAGTGTCTTAGACGCAAAAGCACAAACACATTACTTGGGTACTTAAAAGTTAAATCTTCATCTTTTGTCTTCTTTGCCTAGTTTGTTTGGTTACCAGGATGAATCTTACAAAAAGGACAGCCATTATTGTTGTGCTATTAAACATTTGTTTTTGTTATTGTTTTGTAGAAGGTGTGATTAGGGCGAATGTTCAAATGATGTTTTATTTGGGGGGAAGTATAGAGCAACACCCCGAGGTGGGTGTTTCATACAGTGGAACTCCTAGGTGGGTTTATACGGTTCATCAGCACACAACACTGAATGAATTATTGTATATTCTTAATCCTAAAGTATTGGCGGATGGGGAACATGTTCGATTGAAGTTGGTATGTAGATTCCTGTTGGTTCACTGGCAATCGATGAGGACAATAAAATATGTCGAAATGCCAATCGACGATGGCACTGCATTGGATAGCGTGTTGGATATCCTATTGAGTTTCCTTGGGATGATTTGTGTTGAGGTTTACATGGAGAAGGAGCCATTCTTCCTACCTCCCCCAGGATGATGTTTGAAAGTGCTGTACCATTCACATGGTTGTTGACACAAGGGTCCAACATATATCATCCTCAGTCTTCAGTTATGTTGTCATTTTATTCTGGTTTTATAAACCATTACCAACAAAACATGGGAGCTTTGTCATCACAGTCATTATACCAGTCTCAGTCTGGTCTTTCCTTGGGGTTTGCACCTTTAGCTCGACCACACGACATAACTGTCTCATCAAGCCTAGTGATGGGCATGGATTCACAGAGGACGCACAATACTGTGTCATCATTCAATGAAGCTCGCGGTGTGAATCCTGTAGAACAGTTTGTTCGGAATGATGGTTTTGGATGGCCTAGTGGTAGAGTTGATGTGGATAGCTTGGTTGAGGGGTTAGAGTTCGATGAAGATGTTGATGTTGGATTGATGGTTGAGGAAGCAGCCGAAGACACCATTGATGTAGGGCATGAAGTTTCATCTCCAGGTTGCATGCAAGAGATTCACACCCTAGTTTCATATTTTACCATGGTGAGCTAGAAATCTAACCACTCCATAACCAGTAATCAAGAAACTCCTTCATCTATGATATGGTCTGAACAGAATGCAACATTGAAGGTTGCGATGATTTTCAAGGATAAAGACAATTTGAAGGATGCAGTAAAGTTTTTCCACGTCAAACATAATCGAGAGTATGTGGTCAATTTGTCTACTCCTAATCTTTGGGTCGTTCCCAGCAAGCATGACTGCAACTGGATGTTGCGTGCAACAATTAAGAAGAAGCACAAGATGTTTGAGATCACCAAGTACAATGGTGATCACCATTGTACATACGTGAGAGATAATCGGGACCACTGCAATCTTAGTTCAAAACTTATTGTTAAGTTCATCATGGAACTTGTGCAGGTATTGATCCACTAAATTCCCATGTTTACTAAATTGAAATAATAATCATAATTCTAGATGCCCGACATGACTCCAAATGTGTTATGCGGGGAGATTCTGGAATCAAGATCTTGGTTATCATGAAGGAGGTGGCTAAACATCAAAACTACTCCATCTCATACAAGAAGGCATGGCTCGCAAGAACAAAAGCCATCGAGATTGTATTTGGAGATTAGGATGAGTCCTACAAGAAGCTGCCGAAGTTTATGCTTGCATTGCAGACACACAACGTAGGCTCAGTAGTGGTTTGGGACTACTACCATGCAGCTACCCCTGGTTCAGTTGTCCTTAAAAAGGTATTCTAAGCATTCAGACCATCGATTGAAGGTTTTGAGCATTGTAGGCTGGTTATATGCATCGAAGTCACTCACTTTTATGAAAAATACAAGGGGAAGATGCTAATAGCAATGGGAACCACATCGAATAATAATTTATTCCCACTTGCATTCGCCGTTGTTCTAGAGGAGGACGGAGAAAGCTAGACATGGTTCATCCATAACCTTAGACTTCATATTGTCCCGAACCGAGAGGGAGTCACCTTGATATCTGATCGTCACGCCACCATTCAGAGGGCCATTCAGAGTGTCTGGAATAATGCTAAATAGGGACCTCATGGTTATCACTGGTACTGCCTCAGACATGTGCGCAATAACTTCAATTCTAAATTCAAATATGGCGTACGTAGGAAACTTATCTAGAAAGCTGGGGTTGCTTATCAGATTCGGAAATACAGCCACATCATGGAAGAGATCGAAAACATAAACCTTGATGTGAGTAGATGGTTGAGTGCTATCAAGAAGGAAAAGTGGACACTTGCACACGATGGTGGACGACATTAGGGAAGAACAACAACTAATCATGTGGAGATCTTTAATGGTGTACTTAAAGGCGCATGGAATATGCCTATCACCGCTTGTGTCCAACTCACTTTCTACCATTCAGTGGAATACTTCGACAATTATTGGGTCGAAGCAAGTAGACTCATGGCGAGTGGTCACAAGTTTACTGATATTGTACCAAAAAAGATTGATTTGTATCAGACCAAAGCAAATATATTTTCGGTGAAACTTTTCAATAGGTTAGTGGCTTTGCAATCATACAAGTTCAATTCTACTTGTTAACATATTAAAAATATATAATTTTGTCATGCACAGGGAATGCGGCATTTACGAGGTGAAAACGTCATTGCATATTTAGGGGGGGTCATATCACACACGTGGTCCATATGGAAGCTCCTAGTCATGATTGCAATAAGTAGCAGACATACAAAATTCCTTGCTCCCACATGCTAGCCGTTTGCGTAGAAACTGGACAGGACTCTTTTAATTTGGTTGCACGGGAGTACATGATGAACATCTACATCCATGTTTGGGAGCCAATGTTCAACCCGATGCCCCATGAAGATTATTTGCATGAGTCTAACATGCCAACCAGGATCCCTAATCACCATACTCAGTGACAAGTTAGACCGGGCCGTCCAATTTCGACTCGTATCCACAATGAAATGGATTCATCCAATACACAAACCAAGAATCATTGTGGCCTATGTTCGGAGATGGGACACGATAGGCGAACATGTCCAAGTAAGGCTCATCGTATTTGAGACGTGTTCTTGCCCCATGTGGTTGTTAGTGGGTTGTCTCATGCCCCATGTCAACACATTTGATTTGTGAAGATGTTTTTAGTCATTGGAGATAAGATTCAGAACAGTAATTAATTCAGTAGATTTTGGACATATCTATATGCCATTTGACAATCCTGCATCGAGTTTCATTATGGATCTTTGATGAACAAGATACATATAGTGCAGAATATTTGTTTGGACCTCGTATTAATGAATACTGTGATATTTTCTTGAGATTATGATTCTGTAGGATATTAAGCTGCTAGAATTCATGGTTAATATTATTTGTGTAGTGCTGTTGGTTCTCACTAATTTTAGTTGGGGAGAATGTGTTGAGAATAGGTTAGTTAATCTTTTAACTGAAATGCTATGGATTTAGATATTCTCGAATTTCTATGAGTTGTGAAGGCATAGTGTTTCTTCTATTATTAGTTGTAGTTGTGGACCTATTGCTGTTTTTTTTCTTTTTTCATTTTTCATCGCCTTCGCAGTAACATGTAGAACCAACTCATCATACTTCTTTGGGCTCAAATGATATGTTGGTCTGACTATTTGTACACATCACCCTGTACTATCCTTTTAGTGCAAGGCTGACACCTCATAGGCACTCATACTTTATTTTATGTATCCCGTTCAAATAATTCTATCATTTGTTGCTCCAACTCATCATACTTCTTTGGGCTCAAATGATGTGTTCAGTGTTTTGGCTTATGGTGCAATCTCATCCAGGGGACCTAGTTGTAAGAACCCTGAATTATTAATGGGCCAACCCTGAATTATTAAATGGGCTTAGAGAGGCCCAGTTTCTATCAGTCCAATTCATGACTGGATTGGGCTATTGGGTCAAAATTTTCAAGTCCATAAATGATCCAAACTCACTTAATTGTGACTCTATAACTCTCCAAAATTATGACTGTGTAACTTCCATACTTAAATTCCCCAAAATTATAACTGTATAACTCCCAAAATAATGACCTTAAATTGTGACTTTTAGTCTTCTTAGGTGACCTTTCAAGGGAATCCTTTAGGATTCCAGCACCCTATAAGAAGAGATCTCCTCTCATCTTTGGTCACTTTCTCATGGTTCTTATGGAAGAAGAGTAGGATTCCAATATAGTGATATTTGAATATAGAAGCAAGGAGATTCCAAGGAACACTTAGCCTAGTGAATGTCCAATTTGAGGTCCTTCGTTACATATACCAGGTGAGTAAATTTTTCCCTTGACTTGTATGAATTGGGAATCTCTTTGAATAAAATTGATCGACAGTCACTAAAGCTCTACATACATAGTATAAAATCTGCATTCTTTTGTAATATTTTAGTAGTTATATATATAAGATAAGTATGCACTGTCAACATGATAAATTTGTGTTCTTTATATTGCTGTTTACATAAGACAGCAACTGAAAAAAATTGCTGTCAACATGATAAGCCAAGAATTTCTACTGAATTTAGACTAATGTTAGTCAATCGTCCAATAATGGAACTGAACAGTCACCATATTAGAATTGTCAACATTTCCTGTATGAATATTTAGTGATTAATTCCAGTTTCAGGTACAAGAAAATTGGGGAATTGAATATTCTGTTTGTTATTGGTTCTGTAAAATGTTTTTGTTGTTATTCACACACCACAAATACCAGAGATTTATGAAGAAGCCTCTGAGTTCTAAAACCCATATACCTTTCACTTGAGAAAGATATTTTATTTTGCAAAAACTACCAAGAACCTGAGTACAATATGGGAACAATGCTGTTGTTAGTTTCAGACCTAATCATGGACTATCATTATCTGTTTTTGTTGTGTAATATTCTCTACTATTTCTAAACTTTCTGAATGGATATCATCCTTTGAACATGAGTATAGAAAGAACAGTTAATAAAGTACTTTTGGGATGCCTACTCATAATATTTGATCTAAGATTAATGACAAATTATGATTAGAATGTTAATACTATGGCTGATGAAATGTGAGTAAAGTGTTGATTCTATGACTAATGAATCACGAATAAAATATTTATTCGACTGAATAAAAGATACAATCAATGCCACATACTTATGACCAATAATGATTCCGAGTGGGGCGAAACTTCAATATGAAGTAAGTGGGATTGGTTAATGGTGATGGTATTATTATATAACCTAAAATTGGAAATCAGAATTTGAGTATTTGATTTTATGCTGGTATTGGATTAAATCTTCAAACAATCAAATGGGTGACCGTCTTGTCACGACATGAATAAGATCCCCTTTTAGGAATCAAATGGGTGATAGCCTTGTTACGACATGAACAAGAATCCCTTTTAATAATCAAATGGGTGACAATCTTGTCACGACATAAATCCCTTTTAAGAATCAAATGGGTGACAATCTTGTCACGACATGAATCCCTTTTAAGAATCAAATGGGTGACATTCTTGTCACGACATGAATATGAATCCCTTTAAGAATCAAATGGGTGACAGCCTTTTCACGACATGAATATGAATCCCTTTAAGAATCAAATGGATGACAACCTTGTCACGACATGAATACGAATTCCTCTTAAGAATCAAATGGGTGACAGTTTTGTCACGACATGAATCCCTATGATTGTGTAAACCAGTAAATATGGTGATTCATTACTTTATGTTATTAAATATGATTGTGAATTTTTCTTCCAAAGAAGCTTATGAACTTTCTTAAAGAGAGTCTATGAATACTTGAATTATGGGATGATGCAGTTTATTTTGAATATGAAATTTCTACTCACCAGTGTTACTGACTAGTGATTCACCCCACTACAGGTAACGTATTTGTAGCGGGCTCTGAGAGCGGTGGAAATCAGCATATAGATTTTGGCATGCAACGCTGATAGAGAGTTCAAAAACTACCTAGACCATTAGATGGAGTCAGCCCTATTTTGGAATATTTTAAATTTATTGTCTTTTCCTAGCAATAATTGTAAAGACTTTGTTAAGATATTAATGTTATGATTTTGCCTACATCTTCGCTTGGACTCGCTCTTGAATTTACTTTATAAATGTTGAATATGTTAACGACTTAAGAATCTGAAGAGCTCCAGAGTCTTGGGTCGTTACACTAGTTGTTGTCTTTATGCTAGTTATTCTATATGAATCTTTCCAATATGGGTGCACTCATGCTATTCAGTTTCTTTTGCTCCTCTTGCGAGTGCTAACTTGTGTTACTGATGAATAAAAAGGTCAATGAATGGGATTTCCTTTTGGAAACTTTGGGTTTTTTTATCAGCTGTAATGACAGTTTGCGGGAAAAATTAGGAGGAGCAACTAAGATTTTACTGTTTTATGTGTAAATTCCGTGTCCTTGTTGTGTCCACGGCATGTCCCTGCCATATCTGCATATCATAGTAATGTAGTTCTTTTTCTGATGAGGTGCTCTCCCTTTTTTGTTTGGCTTCCTCCTTTTTTCCTCCGACAGTGGAAACATAAACCTTATGCCACAGCGTAGCAGGTCACCTTACTCAGGCCAGGTGAACCCATTCCTCTTTCTCATTGGTTAAATTTCTCTCATATGCATGGATCTTGGTTCTTCTCATTTTACCTTCCTAGATCATCATTCACGAGACTTGATTTCTGTTGTCGTATATCAAATATTGGAAAGGATGTCTTGTTTATGATTGCCTACAGGATGCAAACTGTGGTGTATCAAATTTGCAACAGTTGCTGACATAAAGGATCCTTTAGTTGCCAAGGTAAATAAAAATATACAGAAAGTTTTAAATGTTTTCCCTGTTATTATATATCCGGACCAAGGATCAAAATAGCGGTAGCGGATACCGTTACGGCTGGTCTCCAAAACGCTACGTAGCGGGCACTACATAGCGGTAGTGGGGCTACGTAGCGGCGTAGCGGTATGATTCAAAAAAATTATCAAAAAAATTTGAAAAAATTCCAGAAAATTCAAAAAAATGTAATGAGCTAGAAGATGTGTTTGTTTTGCAAAAAAGCTTAAAATAAGGGGGCCTAGCGGTCCCCTAAATGCATGATGTCCTGTATCACTGTATAATTAAAAAATAATAGTATCATTCTTATTTTTCACATGGTATCAGGAATCAAGATTCAATACTCAAAGTCAAGACTCAAGAGTTAAGAATTTAAGATTTAGAGAGATTAGTCACTAGAGTCAATGACTCAACAATCAACATTCAACACAATAAATGACATAATAAATAATAACTTTATAAATAACATTGTACTTAAAGAGTTGAGATGTGAGAGTTAATATAAAGTTGAGATTTGAGAAATGATTAGAGGAATACCTCTACCACCAAAAGTCATATTAATATGAACATACAAAATTAAATAAATTCAAATAAACAAGAAAGAAAGTGTGATTCATTTATGAGATTCAGAGATCTATCACTTGGGAGTAATTTTCAAGTGATTTGGTTGGTGTTCCTTCAAGAAAAATTTTTTTTTCAAAAAATAAAAAAATTTGAGAATAAAAATAAATAATAGACAAATAAATCATAGAAAATGGGGGGTTTGATCTATGGGAAACATAGATCTATCAATTATAAGCCATTTCTAAGAGATTCATGAAGGAGAAAAGAGGAATAGAGCCATAGATCTAAGAAAATCACATAAAAAATACCTTTTGAGAGATGCCTTTTGACTCCAAAGAAAATGAATGATCTAGATTTGTAGATCTTAATGTGTTTTTGGACCCTTGTTACTTTTGATTTGAAAAAGGAGGGAGGTAGGACCAAAAAACAGTGGAAAGGGAAAAGGAAAGATGGAGACAGGAGTGAAAAATGTAAAAGAATGGGCGTCAAGGCATTTAAATAGGCCCAACCCGCTACGGCCGCTATGCCCCACTACGGGTGTTAGCGGCGCTAACACCTCCGTAGCGTGGCGGTGCCAGCCGCTACGGCCGATATAGCGGCTGCTACGCTTTGTAGCGGCCGTTATTTTATTCTTTGATTTGGAAGCTGTCCCTAATACTACTCTCATTTTGCTTCATTAAATTGGGGCTTGAGCTTTTAGCGTAAACTTGCATTTTATTCCAACAAGATGCTCCTTATCATCATTTATAAAAAAAAAGGGGGTTACAAGAAGAAAAGAAGAGAGAAAACTCCATAGCGTTTCCTGCTCTAATATCAATTTTTCTTCCTTTAGATCCTCAAAACTGTGAACGGAGTGTAGCCAAAAGCTCCCACTCATAGTGGGACCTTGGCCTTGGATACATTGTGCCACATTCTGACTACCGTCCACCTTTTTTTTAGCCTTCTTTCTAGCAAACACCAAAGAGATTGTTACTGCTGTCTCCATGTCGTTGGGTGTTTGCTCCATCCATAATGGGCCTACAAGTTAGATGGTGTGGTGTGTAACTACATGCCATGTATATTGTAGATGAGTTTCCACAATAGTGAATTGTAACAAAAGTAGTGAAAGTATACTGTGCTCTACTTTATAAAGCTGGAGACTTTTAGCTTAGAAATGCATGCATGGTTTTGAATTTTGGTATTGATGACCAATACACATACCTTGCTCACATGCAATTTATAAGGAGTCTTACAGAATAAATATACTCACTGACGACACCGTATCACAGTTGGAAAGTTCCTATTGATGCAAGCATAAGGTTAAAGTCACGTTACCTATCATATAACAGAAAACATAAATATGCATAGCAGGCCTTATTAAGTGTTTATCAGTGTTATTCTGTTCAATATTCTTTCTTGGCAGTAATAAAGTGGTTTTGTGCAGCCTACTTGACAATAACAACTTATCTGGGCATCTGCCCCTGGAATATTCAGAGTTTCCAAGTTTGCTTATTCTGTATGTTCTATCTTTGTACTTATTTTTGTGGACAATAGCTATTTATTTTGACATCTGTTGATTCCATTTGTTCTTTGTCTCTCTTTTGAAGTGATTGTGTCTTGATCAATTTATATCTTGGTCGATCTTTTATTATGGTTAATTCAAGGGTGATTGTGTAATTATTAGAAAAAAGGGTGACTGTTAAATGCTATAATTTACCATGATGTTTCTCATGAAGGCTGGGCTACATAAGTAGCTTCAATATGGGGATTATTTATTCATAAATTTCTATTTGTGATTGCTTTATTGATCTATGACTCTGATTTCAACTTGGCAAGCAACTATGCAAAAATTCATGATCATCCATTTCAAATGGGCTATCAAGTATTAATTATTGCGTTGAATTTCTTTTAGGTCAACATAACTTTAGCACTTTGCGAACATTAATTATTCTTGCTATTGGATTTTATTAATTGCAGGCAAGCAACTAATGTAACTATGTAGGATGTGGAGTGTTTTTTTTGTTAAATCATTTATAGTCCCTTGGACGGCTATATCTATTCCCTTTTGATCCATGGAGTATTACATCAGTTACTTCAAGATTTGTTTTCTTGGTCTTGTTTGGCTTCTTTCTGTTGAAATGAGAAAGCGCAGGAACACAAATGGATAGAGACGGAACGTGCTCCTCTTCATCACTATCTGCATCTATGGCATCTATGGTGTCGGTGGATAAGGCCCTCCAAATGGTCCTTAGTGTTGCTCCTCGTCTGCAACCAGTCCAAGTGCCCCTCCAAGATGCGCTGGGTCTGGTCTTGGCTGAGGACGTTGTAGCCCGCGACCCTTTACCTCCTTTTCCAGCATCCGTCATGGTACTACTACTAGTCTTATCCCCACTTTCTTTTACTCTCTATTTTTTTTTTTTGTGATTTTTTCTGAGGACCCACGTGTCCAATTTCATTTTTTTCATTTGTTGTAATTGTTTCATCTGTGAATTGTTTACGTGCCTTCAATCAAGTTGGGATGGTGGGGTAGGGTTATTTTCACTAGAAAGAACAGAAATAAAGCATTTTTATTGCTCCAAGACACCATAACATTCGCAACTATCCCATTGTTTTAAAACAGGGGCTCAAATGCTGTTGCAGCCAAAGCCAAGAAATGACGGTGGAAGGCAATAAAAAAATTGAAAAATATGAAATGATTTATTGGGTTGTTTAAACCTGATTTATGTGAACAAGCTAACTGTAAAAAAAAAAACAAAAATTCAAATCTTTGTTTCTTCATTGATTTTAGGTAACATTAGTATAATGCCCATTCCATGTCCATGTGGAAAGTGGCCTAGTTTTTTTTTCCTCCTATTTTTACATGGCACTATTTCCTGTTCTTTTGGTGTGGGCATGTGTTACTTCTTTATGTGGACAGTGGGAAATCTTGAACTGATTTTCTGCAATTTCAACGAAAACTGTTTTCTATGGGCTACTTGGGTGAGGAGATGGGGTTAGCTTTTGGAATTTCCTTCTCTGCCTGTGTGGATGGAAAAGATTACTGTGAGTTACAGAAACTCATGTTACACAAATGAGCCCTTTTGAGTGATTTTGATGTAAATAAATAACAAAATAGAATACGAAGATGGTGAGAATAGAATTATAAAATGTTAGTGCTGTTAACATAGGCCCATTCGTTTGACCCATCTACAAAAGTCCATTAATTAGTATTGTACAACTATACATTCCATATATAGGAGATTTGATTTATTGTAATTGTCAAACCTGTACAGCAATACATACTATACTAGGAGATTCGTTGGTTGTAATTGTAGCCCAAAATTGGGCATTACTGATCTATAAAAGAGCATGGTGAATCCTCAAGGGATCATCGGAAATTCTATTCAATCTTCAAGATTATTCTTCTTGTTTAATCCTGACATGGTATCAGAGCCCATCTCAGAAGAATCTTTGCAATTTTCCAATTTATCTGAGTGAAATCAACCTCTCCTGGAGTAAAGAACAGATCTAGGATCTGTTTCAGACATATCAGAGTTTATTCAGCCAAATCATCCACCGCTGATCATAGCTGTTCAACAGTGGCCCACTTGTGATCGTCCAGACACAACTTGGAACCTCAACAGTCTTGGTCGCCCACTGCAGGAGGTTTTTTTGAAGATTTTTCCACAATTTTTTGTCATTCAGAGGTAGGCCATTTGCTCAATCTCGTGCTTTTGCCAGTTTTACAGATAGTTTTCATCTCCACCATCCAATTTTTTGGATACTTGGAGTCTGTACACCAGATTTCATTACCAGGAAGACATTTACAACTGGCATTCAGATCTTACCTCTGATCTGCATTTCAAACCCTCTGTGGGACCCACGTGCTCATCCAGACACCAAACAGGTGGTCGCCTGGGCTGTCTATTTGAGTTCTGTCCACATCTGATTCATATCAGATTATTATTGCTGCTTGCTGTTAACTATTGTTCCATTCTTCTTACTGTTTGTGGCTATACTATTGCTACTACCTATTTGGTCATCTTGATCTGATAGCTTGAATCATCAGTGGGCCCCACATACTGTTTTTGATAAATTTCTTGGACATCTGGCCCAGTTTTGATCATCTATTTATACAGATTTACGATCTATTGTGATTGGTTAAGACCTTCTGGGCTGTTATTTCTCTTTCTATACTTGCTGTCTGCTACCTTTATTTGAGCATCTTACTGTCATCTGTGGGTTGAAATGGACAAGAATGAGATGCAGTTGATCAAATTCAACGGAAAGAATTACTCTGCTTGGGCCTATCAATTTGAGCTTTATCTGAAAGGCAAACAATTGTGGGGTCATATTTCTGGTTCTAATCAAAAACCATCGGAAAAAGATAAATTGGAGGATTTGGAAGCTTGGGAAACCAAAGAAGCACAAATCATGAGCTGGATGTTGGGTGCAGTGGAACCTCAATTTTTCTTACATCTTAAACCTTATAAAAATGCTTGTGATATGTGGGGATATTTGAAACGCATATATCAACAAGAGAACTCAGCCCGTCGATTCCAATTAGAACATGAAATTGCTCAATATTCTCAAGGACAGATGACTGTCCAGGAGTATTACTCAGGCTTCTTCGTTCTTTGGACTGAATACACGGATATTAAACACGTAAAATCATATCAGTTATGACCTGAAACTTCATGGTATCAGGCAACATAACTTGGTTTTGGCCAATTTTTAAAACCACGGTCTCTTTTTCCTTTTCATCTCTTCTCTTATGTTCCTCATCTTGGAGAATGAAAATTGAAATGAGGTAAAACCATTTTCGATGCATCATTATTCTCAGCACTTGGTTCTTTGCAGAAGACTAACAACCCTTAAGTGTTTAGTATCATATACGTTGTTACATTAGCAGATTATGAGGTGCTTTCCTTATATATGGGTTTAAGTTACTTCTAACAACCCACAACCACCTTACCCAAGTGGTAAGGAGAGGTAGTTCTCACCTGGCTATCCAGGGTTAAAAACCTGGGTATGCCCCATCTTCCTGTGTGTCATGCTGCCTTCCCCCATGTGCCGGCTCTCTCTTGTCTATATATGAATCATTTATCTTCTTTCACTCATCGGTTAATAGTTGAGAAACTGATAGAGCTATTAAATTCTTAGAGGACATTTGTGTTGCGCTTCCCCTGGAAAATCCTGTAATTATCTGAGGAATTGGAGAAATATCTGTCTAGTTTGGAGAATTGTTTAAATGACATTTTCTTCATGTCATTTCTTGTCATTGGGAATCTGCTGGCACCAGTTTCTTTGGGAGGGGATCGGTATCAATTTACCAGGGTAAATTAAACTATCAATCTGATTTCCATGACATTTTTATTTCATTTACCATGAAATTATTAATTTTTTTTCCAGGATGGTTATGCAGTAGTTGCTTCAGATGGGCCTGGTGAATATCCTGTAATTTCTGAATCAAGAGCTGGAAATGATGAAATTTGTGTGACTCTGATTCCCACAAATGTTGCATATGTCACAACTGGGGGTCTCTCTCTCTCTCTCTCTCTCTCTCTCTCTCTCTCTCTCTCACTCTATACATATATATTACATACATATGCGTTTCACATTCATAAAAATGGTTTTCTTTTGAAGGTGGTTTTATCAAATGGGTGAAGGATTAATGGGTTAAGGGTAGATATCTAAATAAGGTCTCCAAAATTTCTTCGTAAAATACTTAATGTGCCAAAAAAATATGATGTTGAGGCTTCCTGTTGGCCCCAACTTAAACTGATGTTGAGGTTTAATATTTGTCCCATACTGTGGACGGGAATGTCCTAAAATGATCCCATGTCCAATGTTCTTTTGACTTTTGCTTGTAGTGATGTTTGTTTATTTGTTTACTAACTTGTTTTCTCGAATAGTTCAATAACTATGTTTGTACTCATCAATCGGCGCCAAAACCTTGATTGTGAGTTCCAAGTGCAGAACTGTGATGTAGTAATAAAACTTCTACTAATGCAATTCTCAATCTGTACCTAATCTAATCTACAGTTTACTGCTTGAAATAAATGTCCTAAGACGCATGAATTTAAATAAGAAAACTACACAGAACAATATGCAAACATGAAAATCTGAATGCATGTATGGATGGGCACATGTGATGCTATGATGCATGCATTAAATGGGCTGCCAACAAAGGTTAGGAAATTATTTTTAAAGGGCTTATTTAGGTGAGTTTCAGTTCAGATCTGAAACTTATTCAATTTCAGTGCAGAATTCAATTTGTCAAACAGTCCTCCAATTGCATACATAGTTTGGCCATAATGGAACTTGTTCCAATCTAATTTTTTTAACCCTGTCTAAGCATTAAATTTGAACTGATTTTAAGTGATTCTTAGTTCTGAATTCCAACTGTCTAAATCAGGTTGTACATCTAGCATAAAAAGATGAAGAACGTGTACATTCAGATTAAGAAATTATGGCCAAAATTTGTCCTCATGCAACCATGATCCCAACACCAAATCTGGGCTGTTTTTAAACCTGACTCGTATAATTCTGATTGGCATCAAACACCCAACACAAAGAGAAAAAAAATTCACAAATATGATTGCACAGTAAGGCCAGCACAGAGTCAGATTAAAGCCCAATTTTTTGACTGTTTTCACACATAAACAACTCAACTTTCAGATCTTCAATTCTGATTTCTAAATCCAATCTCACCAACACCCCTAAACATGATTTAAAAATTGAAATATGCATGAAACCTAATGCAACTTCAGCAGTAAATAGTCTTAACAAAACTGTGTAAATTCATGAATATGAAGTGTGTAGTAAATAAAAGCGCAAAAAGTTTATTTCAATAAATTCAAAGGTGGTAAAAATTGAAATTCAAAAGTGGTGATCAAAATTAAAAGGTGGTGACTGAAATCAAAGGTGGTGATTTGCTCTCTCAATCTTCTCGTTCAATCCGGGCTAAACAAGTTAGTAGTGTTGTCCTAGGGCCCCATTCTTCAACCTAAAATTGTTATAATAATTCTGTCAATTGATCAACTGGAATTTCACCATTTGAAGCTGTTATAGGAGTTCGTCCATGACTCCCTGTTGATCTTGTGCCCTTACCAGTTGATGCAAGAGTTAGTGCAGACGCTGAACATTTCTTCCAGCACATGCAGCAAGTGCACAATGAAGTATGTCGCCATATATCTGCCAGCAATGATGTTTACAAGCAGCAAGTTGATAAGCATCGTCGTTTTGTTGAATTTAATGAAGGCGAAATAGTTATAGTACGAATTCGACCTGCCACCTGCAGCTAATAAGAAGTTACACCCTCGTAACTCAGGTCCTTTCAAAATTATCCAAAAGATTAGTTCCAACGCCTATGTTCTTGATATTCCTTCTGATTTAGGCGTCAATTCTTCATTCAATGTCGAGGATCTTACGCTCTACCGTGGTCATGATAATGAAGGAGATAATGAAGAGAGCTTATTTTTCTACCAGTTAATTCCCCACCTACTGATGAAATTGTTGATGTTCTTGATGATCAAATCGTTTCTACACATCAAGGAGGTTACCAAAAGTTTTATGTTCGTTAGCGGAATTGTCCTCTCTCTGATGCTACATGGATTACAGCTACTAACTTTCAGCGCATCAATCCTAATCTTTATGAGAAATATCAAGCACTCAACTCGCCAGAGTCGAGTTTTTCCAAGCCGGGGAAAGTTGATGCAGGCCGATATCAGATCCGGCCCAAATCATAGGTCCGCAGGCCATCCGATTGAGCTTTGATCTCCTCAAAGATCCTATCTTTAATTATTTACTTCCTATTTTATTTTTAGTAAGCTATGTTTGTTTAGAATTAGTCTTTCTATTTTAGAAACAATCACTCCTATATAAGGAGGAGTTATTCATTGTAATACACATGCTTTTATCAATTAAATTCAGTTTACATTGAGATTTTTTCTCTTTTGATGGTGTTCATTGTGAGTTCTATTGTGTCCTAGGCCTGAATCCTTCTTTGGATTCGAACAATCTATCGGGATTTTGTTCTTCAATCGATCCAAGATCTAGGGTTGCGCCTGTCATTAACCCAAGTTGAGAATGACAAGTTGCTACTTTTTAATAAATAATTTTAGTTTGGACTTCTAATCCTTTTCACTCAACTCTTTTCAACTCCAACTTGCATTGCCTCCCAAAATACCATGTATCTGTAGAAAACATAGTTTATTGAAAAGGTTACTAAGGTGGGTTGTTAGTAATGATTCCAAACTTGATTCAAATATTTAACCAAAAGCAAAAACTAACCCTGTTGCATGGATTACAAAACTAATACTAAGAAACCACAAATTAAGACAAGAAAAATTGAAAAGAAAACTAGTTTGCAATTGTTTACATGAGATGAAAAATTAAAAAGAAGCAAATAACATACTAGGATGGGATGGATTCCTCCTTCTAGTTGAGCACTCAAGGTTAGTCATGTTGCTTTAGGGCTAAGCCTCCTTGATGACTTAAGATGAATTGACAAGAGGGGGAGAGATTGAGTGGAACTTTTCTGGAAAGGGGAGATGGTCAATCCAACCATGACTTGGATGTCCCATAGGTAGGCCTTTTTATATTTTTTTTTCTCAAGCCTTCTTTCCTTTCTCTTTTCCCTTGATTGCTGAAATGGAAAATCAGTTTAGAAGATATGCCCTTAATGAGATCTTCAATTGCTCATATTATGATGGAAGGAACCCCACCCTACCATGCTGGTCGCAAGACAACATGGTTGGGTTGCACGCTAGCCCAGCCACATGCACATTTCTTTTTTTTTTTTTTCCCTTCATGCAAATCACAAAAATGAAGGGATATCTAGCCACCTCTGCAAAGCTATCACATGTTGCATGTAGACAAAGAATATCTCCAAAGACTCTCCTTCCTTTTTCTTTTCTTTTTTAAATCCTCTTTGACTTGTGGAGCTTTTGAGATGATGCAAAAGATCTTAAAGTTGGTTGGCACATGTGGTTAGAAATATGACATCAAAATGTGTATGCACTTTCCATGTTTCATGCATTTGAGATGAGATGAGTTGGATCCAACTTGCACCATGAAATCTTCCATGGATTTGATCAGACTTCTTTCCTTTTCTTAATCAAAATCTTCAATGCACAAGCTTTGACTGCTGGAGGATTTGGGTGCCATACCATGATGGGCTTTCCTGTCAATATCTTTGTACAAATGGAGCCACTGAATCGACCATTCCCTCTTTTGTAAGGCATGTTGATAGAATATTTGCAAGCCAAGATCACATGGCCCATCTAGGCTTCTTGTAAATCCACCATATATTCATTTGTATAATGGAAATCCTTATTATGTAATCCACCACTTGCGTGAATGTGGGCTTCTCACAAAATTCAGCACGTGAATGTGTTTGGTGGTGGGGGCCATCACTCATAGATTTCTTAGCACCATTTTGAAGTTGGGTTTGTGAGTGTGTCCATGACTAGATAATTTTCTCTCTCAAGATGGAAAAAAAATCTCAGAACACCTGATCAAATTGTGTGGATCCCCTTCTTGGACTAGACAATTCCTTTCTCATATGGGCTTCACCTCGGTTTGGCTTGACCTATTAGTTGAGTTGTTTTAATCACTTTACTTGGTCCCACATGAGTTTGGACATGCACATGCACATGCTTCTCCTTTTCTCTTTTTTCTTTCTTTTCAAAAATAATTTCTCTTTGTCTCACCCCAAGGTTACAGGACCCATTTCATCACTTTGCTGCAGGGAAAATGTGAAATTTTATGAGAAATATGCATGAAAACACCACATTGATTCTAAAATACGCAAAAACATGATTTCACACTCACTGAGGCCTTTTTGAATGCATAAGTCCTTAAAATGGTCTATAATATATATAAAAATGTCTTTTTAAGGACTTATCAGTAGTTAATATTAGGTGTGTAGTCCAAGAATTTTTTTTTTCTTTTTTCTTTTCTTTTCTTGTTGAAGAAGTAATGATTTTATTTCAACAGAAAGACATTGAACCAAAACAATTGAACTAGTCAACCACATCTAAACCACAATCCAGCAGCCACGCCCACCCACCCCCACACACACCAAAAAAAGAAAAGAAAATATTAGTACAAATATTTGTTAAGTATATTGTTTGCCATAACTCTATCACTTATATATTTTGGTTGCAATGGTTAACAACTCTTGGCATGGTATTGGAGCCACCACAGGTTTGGGGTTTGAACCCACGCTGCTGCGTATTTGGTATTATGTTGCATGTGCAAGGCAGAAGGCCTCATGTTGCTCTATGGTAGGCACATGCTTCGAGTTTAGGCGATGTCACACTCGAGGGTGGGTGTTAAGTATATTGTTTGCCGCAGCTTTAACGTCTAGGCATTTTGGTTGCAATGGTTAGCAACTCTTAGACAATATTCACATCTCCCCACTAGTAAAACTTTGAAAGGGGATTAAAAAAAAAAAGAAAAATAAAGAAGAAAACATTGCACCGCTGCTATAGTCCCCTTCCCTCTCTTTGCAGTTTGAACCCTAAAGTCCAATCATAGTTTGCTTGAACTATGTAAGTTTTGTAACTCCTGTTTTCCTTTCCCTCTAGCTTTAGTTTTAGATGTTTCCCCTTGAGGTCTTTATTCAGAAAACCTTTAATGAAACACATGTCAGCATTATTTCCACCAAAGGAGACACCAGCTGGTTTTCCAGTACTCTACATATTCTATATGATGCTATCATCTTCATCACATCTTATATTTGAAGGGATCACATCACAACATTCTACACTCTCAAGGTCACCAATTTGGATGGGATTACTCAATTAGCCCATCAAACCGGACCATCTTTCTTCTCATCACGATTGTAAGGAAGATTCTTTGGACATGGATTTGCTCCTATGCATTCTTTCTGATACCAAACTTAAAATAAGCAACTAGTGGGATTTTAGCATGTGCTAGCTATATGACTCATTTTTAGCCTGATTTGATGTTGACATCAGCAGATATGGTATCTGGCCATTCTGCTTCTTTTTTGCTGTCGGTGAATCATCAAGGAATTGGAGCCTGTAGGCCCTTTTGGACTGCATTATTTTTATATACACAATAAATAGCACAAAAGGAAAAGTGGTCTTGTAGTTTGATGGGCCACATGAAAAATAGAAAAGAGAATACCTATGCCATCTCATTGACTTGTTTACTTAAATGCAAATATGTATTTGAAAATTTGATTTGCTGCTGTATGGTCTTTTTCTTTCACAGGACCGATACCTGAAGGTGCTGATGCAGTTGTGCCAATTGAAAATGTTGAACAAATAAAAGACACTTCTGGTGGAGTTAAGTGTGTAAAAATATTGGTTGGAGCTAGCCCAGGCCTCAATATACGTCCAGTGGTAAAACTTTTGTGATCATATTGGATGTCGATTCATCATCATTCATCATCATCATCAAAGCCGTTGGGAATTAGGAATAGGATCACCTACATGAATTGTGTTTCTCCATTCTGCTCTATCCTAGGCCAACCATGTTGGATGTTGATTACCTTTAAGAAAAAATAATTAGTAAGGAACTTGAAAGAATATGTTGCTGTTGGCTATGAGTCCATTAAATCCTTCTGTTAATTTGTCAGGGTTTTGACATTGAGAAAGGTGCTACTGTTATGAAGTCTGGTGAGCTAATAAGTACTTCTGAAATTGGCCTACTTGCAACTGTGGGAGTAATGATGGTGAAGGTAATCCTATTTGTTCTGTATAGTGCTTCTTAGCAACTATTAGTGGATGTCATACATTATGGTATAATGGGTTACACAATATGCAGGTGTACCCAAGGCCAACAATTGCAGTGCTTTCAACAGGGGATGAGCTTGTAGAGCCTACAACTCAGTATCTAAGCCGTGGCCAGGTTGTACATAATTTATGTTTGGATAAAATTGTAAGACATTGAATTTTGTAGCATTCGAGGGCATTTGGGCTTTTATTTTTGATGATTGACTTCACTGTTTTATATTGAGTTGGTCCTCCTTTGTTGTTAATCAGATCAGAGACTCCAACCGTTCTATGATTCTGGCAGCTGCTGTACAACAACATTGCAACACAGTTGATCTGGGTATTGCTCATGACAATGAAGAAGAACTTGAAAGGATTCTTGACTATGCCATTTCTGGTGGGATTGATATACTGTGTACTTTTGGAGGTGTTTCAATGGGAGATAGAGATTTCATCAAGCCTTTGTTTGCAAAGAAAGGGACCATCCATTTTAGCAAGGCATGTTTGATGGCTCATCTATGTATTTTTCTAGGTTTCTGTGAACAGCGAATAAAAAATATATCTTCTAGTACCTTTTTTTTTTGTTTTTGAAATAGTTCTCGTACCAAATTTCACTAGAGAATGTTGCATGAATAGGGTTAGTGTGCGGGATCATTTATTAGTATGGGGTATCAGATTTGTCAAAACTAAAGTAATATGATTCCTAGATTTGGCACCCTAGAGGATTTTGCAATTAAATGGTAAATAGATAATCCGTAGGGGACCAGCCCATATTTAAAATCTCAAGTCCATTTGATCGTCCTAACCCCTTCATTTGTGTTCCCCAAATTTAATGATTTTTGAATGTATCATTTTATTTGATTTCAATCCAACGGTCAGTGCAATTTGTGCTTTTCTTTCTTTCTTTTTTTTTTCTTTTTTTCCCTTTTTTCAGGGGGTGGGGTGTGGGGAAGGGGTTGGGGTGGTAGTGGGTGATGGGATTGGATTGATTATGTGGGGCCCCATGGGTTTTCTTGCACAGTGTGAGACATCTACATCGGACCATCAGAGCCAATAAAAAAATAGTAAATACATATGTACCATGTAAAGAGAGAAGTTGTAGTGCTGCACCCTTACACTAAACATTGAGAGTCTAATATAAATTCAAAGGAACAGGACTTTACTGTTAAGAATGTAATTGTGCTATTCAGCTATATAAGGATTTTGATAGAAGAGATAGAATTAGGAATGAGTATATAAGGGATAGCCTACTAGTAGCTTCAATATTAGGAAGCCGAACAATGAATACTGTTTGAGTTATTTTGGGCATGTGCATGGAAAGCTGAATCAGCCCCTGTACAATTTCTTAAAGGATTTATGGTTCAAGGAACCAGAATTGGAACCAATTAAGACCTTGGATGAAGCAGTAAGAAAACATGTGTTAAGACTTTGGAGTTTTGAAGAGCGTGGTCTCGAATAGGGAAGAGGGGAAAAGCTTAACTCACAAAGGTGATCGTGAATAGTTGGGTTAGGTGCAATGATGTGAAGATGTTGCAGTCAAAGAGAGAGAGAGTGTTGGTATAGGTGGCAATCATGTATCTTACTTCTACATTTTTTTTATTGGTGACCACCAGACATCATTGAAAAAACATCACGGACATGGGAAAGGAGAAATTGTTGAAGGCTCTATACCCTTCTCCTGTTATTTATAAAAATAAAAGAAAAATATACATGTAGAAATTCAAGGAAAAGTGTTCCTAAAGATGAAAAGCATTTGTAAATGCCCTCTTTAGTGGAATAAAAAAGGATGTGCTTTAATTTATTGCATCTGTTCATATTCTTGGATACCCTTACATTAAAATATTCAAGAAAAAACCTTCTGCATAGCAAGAACTTTTCATTGTAATTTTATTTTGTTCCTTCAATTGACCTTTCTTGTTTTTGTTTCTTTTAATGTAAATATTTAGAGTCTTCTGGATAGGATTTGTTTTTATTGACATGTTGTCACTCTTATCAATTTATCTTCATATGCCTTTCCATTAATGTGATGGATTATTCTTATAAAATGCCCCATTCAGGTTCTCATGAAGCCTGGAAAGCCATTAATGTTTGCAGAGATTCATTCTAAGTCGACTGGAGAAAGTGCAGGAAAGAAGATCCTTGCATTTGGTTTGCCTGGAAATCCTGTGAGCTGCTTAGTCTGTTTCAATCTTTTTGCTGTCCCTGCTATACGCCAACTTGCTGGATGGACTAACCCTCAGCTCAAGAGGTTGTTGTATACTTCCTAAATTTGTTCTTTGATTTTTGTATCATGTTATATAGCAATTTCATTTGCTATGTTTTAATTCCTGAAACTATGCATTTACTGCAAATCTACAATACTTTGTTTTATATAGTATTTGCCGAAAGCTTCTTTGGAATGGGTATCATATGTGCCTTTAGATGATCCTTGTTTCCATCTTTAGTTAGTCATAACACTGAAGGAAATTGAAAGTGTCCATGCTTCTTGTGGTGACTATACTGATTATCCTATGTAATAGTGGCCAAGGATCAAAATAGCGATAGCGGATAGCATCGCAGCCGATCGCCAAAACCCTATGTAGCAGGCGCTACATAGTGGCGTAATAGTGTGATTCAAAAAAATTATCAAAAAAATTTGAAAAAATTTCAGAGAATCCAGAAAATTGTAAAGATCTAGAATATGTATTTTTTTTTTTTTGCAAAAAAGCCTAAAATAAAGGGGCATGACGATCCCCTAAATGCATGATGTCTTGTATCGTTGGATAATTAAAAAATAATAGTATCAATCTTATTTTTCACATGGTATCAAGAATCAAGATTCAAGACTCAAAGTCAAGACTCAAGAGTCAAGAATTTAAGACTTAGAGAGATTAGTCATTAGAGTGACTTTAAGTGATTTAGGCTACTTGGGAGTGATTTTAAGTGATTTAGTTGGCCAAATTTAAATAAAATTTTTTTTTTTCAAAAACTCCTATTAATATGAACATAAAAAATTAAATAAATTCAAATAAACAAGAAAGAAAGTGTGATTCATTCATTGGACTCATAGATCTAACACTTGGGAGTAATTTTCAAGTGATTTGGTTAGTATTTTTTCAAAAAATAAAAAAATCCAAGAAGAAAAAATAAATAATAAATAAATAAATCATAGAAAATGAGGGTTTGATCTATGAGAAACATAGATCTATCACTTACAAGCCATTTCCAAGAGATTCATAAAGGAGAAAAGAGTAATAGAGCCACAAATCTAAAAAAATCACATAAAAAATACCTTTTGAGAGACGCCTTTTCACTCCAAATAAGATGAATGATCTAGATTTGTAGATCTTGATGTGTTTTTGGAACCTTTTTGCCTTTAATTTGAAGTTGGAGGGAGGTAGGACCAAAATACAGTGGAAAGGGAAAGGGAAAGATAGAGACAAAAGTGAAAGAAAGAAAGAAAGCACGTCTGGGGCTTTTAAAAGGGGCTGGCCGCTACAAGAAAATAGCCCGTAGCGGCCGCTATTTTCCCATAGCAGCCGCTATGCACCGCTACGCTAACACCCCCGTAGCATGGCGGTGCCAGCTGCTACAGTCGATATAGCGGCCGCTATTTTGTTCCTTGATAGTGGCTACTTTACAATCTGATTACCTTTACAGGAACTTTATGAACTTGGTTCCTAAATCCACATTTCAAAAACGTTGTAACCTACTTTTTTCACACTCTTTGCTGCAGATAATGATGAGTGAAGTCTAAGGAGCACTCCTGAAGTTATTATTTTATGGAGTTGTAATTGGTGATTTGGAAAATTCTATGTATGTTGAAGTTGCCAAATATAAACAACTAGATTCACATGAGTATATTCCATACAATATGCCGCTCGATCTTGGAGTCCATTGTAAGAATGTAGTCTTGCAAGAGGTCATTGATGAGCTTAAGATCCCCAGGCGAAACAATTGGCATCTTAGAAGATCTCATGGTTCAAGAACGATAATGTGGTACCAATTATATTTAGAGCTTATGTTTCACCTTTGATTGGAGGATGTTAATATCATAATTTATAGCATGTGGCGTGACGCTGTCCCTATGAAAATCTGTTTCCTATTATTGGTTAGCTCATGGCAATATGAACATCACACCATCCATGGCAGTTATAAAAAAAAAAACCTTCACATTTTATAAGGATAACATGAAGGTAGTGTTGGGCTCTATTCAATCTTATAGAGGACATGAGTTGCCTTTCAATTTCACAATTGATAGGAGGGGACAATATATGCTGTGGTAGAAAAGGATGTATCTAGTGGTGGAGATTTCCTTTTGGAGATAGTTTCATTGATGGAGTTAGGTGACATTCCCAAATGAGTTAATGCCAGGTTTGCCGTTGATGCAAGATACACACACCACATTGACCTTATATTGGTGTCTGGTTTGCCTTATTAGCTCACTTACTGAATGACTCCAAAAGAACATGAGGAGTTGTTAAGGCCATCATCAATCCAGACCCTAATGATAGAGCTTGCGGAAAGTGCTGAAGCATGTGTCCGATTCTAGGAAGCACAGGTACCGGTACGGGTACCGGTGCGGGTACGGTACGGGTACGCCGGTACGGCAAAATCCTTAAAAAATAAGGTACGGGTACGGCTGGGGTACGTCCATTAAAAATTATATTTTTAAAAATTTTAATAATACAATAAGCTAATAATTAAAATTTTAAAATAAATTAAAACTCTGCAACAAGCCAACAAATTACTTAATATCATTACAAACTACAAAGTCAACATACAAACTATCGAGTTTAATGTCTATCATTACAACAAAAGTCAAGAGCCATGTAAACACCAAGATTACAACAAAAACAATAAAACAAAGCATTGAAAACAAAGTCATCCATCAACTTGAGCTGCATCGCCTTCATCATCAACTAATCTAGCTTCCATGTCAGGCTCATCAAGTGAAAGATCTGCAACTTCAAGTAAACCAGCACCCTCTAATGAATCAAATGTATCTCCACTAATGTCCCAGAGCTTGGTCTCTCCTTCCATGTATTGTCGACTCCTCCTTGATAGGAGACGAATATTGTTATGCACAAAGACCAAGTCTTCACAACGGTCTAGTGTCATTTTGTTCCTTCTAATGGAGTGAATGAAAGAGTAGGTGCTCCAATTCCTTTCACAACATGATGAGGAACATGGCTGACTAAGTAATTTGAATGCTAAAGATTGGAGAGTTGGTGCAGAAGACCCATGTGCATACCACCAAATAATTGGTTCCATTACTCCTCTATTAAATTTTGAATCAAATTCCCCAAAACTTTCCAAACAACCTGAAAACTTGGCATATTCTGTTGTAACAATCCTTCTATCCTCCAGCTCTGGAAAGAATTTCTTGAGGCATATTGTTCTCATATTTGAGATCTCTTCATCCTTGTGGGGAGGAACACGATTGGGATTTTCATCAAGCCATGTTGCACTATAATACCTAAATTATAGAAAGATGAAAATATAAGTAAATTATGAATTTTATATCATATTCAAAGAAATAACCAAATACAAAAAGTATTGGGTTGTATGTACCTAGGATTCAATGAATGTGCAAGGCAATGAAGTGGTGTGCTACTTTTGGTCCACCTTTCAACAAGTATTTGGTGCACTACAGAATAAAAATTGGACTCCTCATTTTCCAGCTTCCCTTCATGCCTATAAATGGCTGCCTTCACCTTTTCAATCATTGTATCCCACATCTCATAAACCAAGTGCAAACATGGCCTATTAGTATCACAAACTCTAATCATCTCATAGATAGGCAATGTGAAAGATAATATGTAAGCTATCTTATCCCAAAAGATGTCACTCAACACATTGTCCTTCACAAATGTTGCCTTACCAACATCATCATCCTTATAACAATTCCATTTGTCACTAATAACCATTGTCTGAAGGCCACGCTTGAGAAGATTGAACCTTTTTAGCATAACAACAGCAGATGCAAAGCGCGTCTCTGCTACAGTAAGCAGCTTCATAGGCACAAAGTCATTAAAAATTGACAATCTCATAGAATGGTTCACAATAAAATTTTTCATGAACATCACATCATCAACAACATGAGTAATCCAATGGCATTCATCATAAGCATAGGCAGCAACTCCAGTTTGCTTTGCAGCACAAATATTCTTAAGAGCAAGATTAAGGGTGTGAACTACACATGGTGTCCAAAAAATATGCGAGTATTTACCCTCAATGATTGCTCCAGCTGAACTACAAACAGGAGCATTATCAGTGATTACTTGAACCACATTTTGAGGTCCAACATTATCAATTACTTGACACATTAATTGGGCAATGTAGTGCTTGTCCTTGAACTCACCCTCACAATTAACCGCTTTCAAAAAAATAGCTCCATCCTCCGAAGCTCCCATAAAATTGATAAGAGGCCTTCTTTGGGCATCAGTCCATCCATCAGAAACAATACTTACCCCTTTCTCCTTCCATGATTGTTTCAAAGACTCCAACAATCTTTCAACATTTGCCCTTTCTCTTTTAAGTAGTGAAGTCCTCAACAAATTATAACCGGGAGGTACATACCCAACAATTTGATTTTCTGCAGCAAACTGAAAAGCTTCTACAAAATATGGATTCCGAGCCAAATGAAAAGGCAATCCACCGGAGTAGAACATACGAGCAATCAAAGAATGCAAATGTTCCCTAGCTCCTTGATTGAATGCCTTCTCCAAGGCAGTACTTCCAATGGCCTTTCTTTTTTTTGGCTCATACCCTTCCAATCTAAACCCTCCACTTCCACTTCCAACATCCATTGTATTTGCCATCCTACTACTAATAGGATAAGAGGAAGGTGGCAAAGGAACATTTTTGGGTTTAGCCATCTTCTTCCGGTTTTCAGCTTCTTCACTTTCCCTTTTCATTTGAAGAAGAGCATCACCCTTCACATTAATGCAACATCTGATTCCCTGTCCTTTTATTTGCAACAAATGTGCTTTGACCCTATAGTATGACCCTTGAAAATCACCATTACAATAATTGCATTGCCATTTTGCATTCGCACTTCCTCCTCCCCTTCTTTCTAATATGGTTACGTAATTCCAAAGAGGATCCACAAGTTCATCAGTGCCACTTGCACTTACACTTGCACCAGTAGAACCCATACTACTTGATGAACTCATTTTTATCCTACAACAATCAATAAATAATCAAACAGCCAAACATTTAAAAAACAGCCAATATACTTAACAAATGGAAAGGACAACAGCAACAGCAAACGACAGAGAACGGCAATGGCAGAAAAAAAAAATAGCAACAGCAACAGCTATGGCAAACGGCAGAGCAGAAAAAAAAAAACAGCAGAGCAGGAAAAAAAAAAGAAAAGAAAATTAAGCAGCAGACATACAGAGCAAAAAAAAAAAAAAGAAATAAAATATAGCAGCAAAGTAACAGCAGAGCCAAGCATATAAAAAAAACAGCAAATGCAAAGCAGCAGAGCAGAGAAGAAAAAATAAAAAAGAAGAAAATACAACAGCCGAGCATAGCAGAGCATTGATAAAAAAAAAAGGAAACGAAGAGCAGCAAGGCATCATGAGAGAAAAAAATTCAACAGCAGAAACACCCATCAGCAGAGCAAGGGAAAAAAATTACAGCAGCACAGCAACAACCATCAAGGAAGAAAAAATTACAGCAACAGCATGAGTTCAAGAGCAGAACAGAGCATTTAAAAGAAAGAAGCAGAACAACATGCAAAGCAGAACAGCAGCAGAGCCACAACATCGGGCACAGCAACAGAGCAGGGTAAAGAAAAAAAAAAAGAAAAAAAGAAAGAAAGAGGACCTGCGGTTGTGCAGTAGCCGACGTGCAGCAGCAGACGCGGCGGAAGTGGATGCAGCAGGTACGTTGGTTGCTTCTTCTCCTCCTCCTCCTCCTCCTTCCTCTCCTCCTCTTCTACGTTTTTTTTTTCCCCCGAGCCTCTCCTGTTTTTTTTTATTTTTTTATTTTCAGATAAGCCTCCCCTGTTCTGCTGCTGCTTCTTCTGCTTCTTCTTCTTCTGCTGCTGTTGCTGCTTCTTTTGCTGCTGCTGTTGTTGCTTCTTTTGCTTCTGCTTCTTCTTCTTCTTCTTCTTCTGCTGCTGTTGCTGCTTCTTCTTCTTCTTCTTCTTCTGCTGCTGTTGCTGCTTCTTCTTCTTCTTCTTCTTCTGCTGCTGTTGCTGCTTCTTTTGCTGCTGCGTATGCTGCTTCAGCTTCTGCTGCTGCTGCTTCTTCTTCTGCTCCTTCTGCTGCTGCTGCTGCTTCTGCTGCGGCCTCTGCTGCTTCTTCTTCTGCTGCTTCGTATGCTGCCTCGGCTTCTGCTCCAGCCTCTGCTGCTGCTTCTTCTTCTTCTTCTTCTTCTTCTTCTTATCGGTCGGGAAAAGCTGCGGCCTCTGCTGCTTCTGCTGCTGCGGCCTCTGCTGCTTCTACTGCTGCTGCTGCTTTTGCTCCGGCCTCTGCTGCTTCTTCTTCTTCTTCTTCTTATCGATCGTTTTTCCCCCTCTCAATCCTTCGTTTCTCTCCTCTCCTCTGCTTGTCGAACGATTAGGGATTTGGGGCCCCTTTCTAACTTTTTATATAAAATGCGATTTACATTTTGCCCCCTCTAGTTTTCTTTTCTTTTAAAAAACATATAAAACATTTAAATATGGGGATATTTTAATGGGTACGTACCCGGTACGTACCGGATACGTACCCATTCAGTCAACACCGTACCCGGTACGTATTGACCGTACCGGGTACGTATTTTGCCGTACCCGTACACGTACCCGTACCGGGTACGTACCCGGTACGTGTACGTCTATTTTTATGGAGTACCCATGCTTCCTAGGTCCGATTACACTTCGAATCTGTCTTCAAGAAGACTTCACATAAGGAAGCACCTCTCCGAGGATAAAACCCACAATTCAGTTCAATAATCAAGTTTGAAAAATAACTTACTACAATGCCATTGAAAAAAGAGAAGCAAACTTAGTGCCTACGAAATCTAATCAAACTAGGAAACTAAATGATATAGGAAACTTAATCCTAATTACAACCCATTAAATAAAATAAAATCCTAATGACATATAATTACTAAATAAAAAGCCTAAATCGACTTGGGCCTTACATATGTTGCCATTGAGGTCAATCTTGCGTCAATAATGTAGCTAATTAAAATCCTCTTGACTGGGAGAAAACATAAGATACAGGCGTGGTGTGCAATAGGCACAAAACATTTTGTGCTCATTAAATTGCATGTCCTGCAGGAGTTCATAAAACTATTAGCCGCACAGCGATCTGCATCTCTATTTTTCATTGTGATCTATAGCATTATATTCCACTAGCTTGTCACACATGGTCACAAACTTTATTTCTATCAAATTGAGTCCTTGGGTACAGCATTCTGAGTTTTGATGTCTAATTTTTTGACCATCTGCTTAATACTTGCTGTAAATTGAATCATCACCCTAACCCCTACATACTGTGTACAGAGTGCATGCTCGCATTGCACAGCCGATAAAGACAGATCCCATTCGACCTGAGTTCCATCGTGCTGTAATTTCTTGGGAGCTCAATGATGGATCTGGGAACCCTGGGTAAGGATTTAGAGTTTACAACTAAGATGCTTATGTGATTGAAAAATACATGAACTTGCTGAACAACTGAACTTATGCTCAATAGTCTTGTTAGCAATGCCATATGAGTAACTGAATAACCTGAATTTTTTGGATGGAAGATTTATTGCAGAAAGTACTGGTCATCAGATGAGCAGTCGGCTACTTAGCATGAAGGCTGCAAATGTGTTACTAGAGTTTCCAGCTACTGCTGATGTACTTTTGGCTGGAACTTTAGTCCAGGCTATATTGATTTCAGATATAAGCAACTTTCCTTTGAGTAAGATGCAAAATAGCTTGGATACATCATTATTGCCCTCAAATCTTACCATTAGAAGTGAAATCATGCATTCACAAACTTCATCTGAATCTCAAGATGCAACAGTTAATGTTGCTATCCTTACCGTTAGTGATACTGTTGCATTTGGAAGCGGACCTGATCGAAGGTATGCCTTTTGTTTTCCTTATGTTTTTATTTTTTTATTTTTTATTTTTATTTTTTTTTGGGGACGATTGTGCTGAACCAAATTTTTTCAGTTTAATACCTATTTCTGTGTGGTCTATTTTAGTGCTTTACTTCTGATGATATCATTCTCAGTGAATCATTTCTTGATAGGAATCTTTCATCCATTAACTGCATGCACACACAAAATAATGGATAGTTTACTGGATCAGAATGTTGGAATTTTGTGCCTCCTCGGGTGATGTTATCTAGAAAGAAAATCTCTTCTAGATTGGCAAATAAGGAATTTAATGAATCCAAACAGATTATTGATCACCAACGATCACCTGAAATTTAGCAGCACACTACATAAAGAAAATGTGTAATAATTTCAGGCATTAGGTTGGAGCAAAATGGGGTTAGTAGTTTGCTTGTCTTATTTGTTGGTGGCTGAATCTCTAACCATGTAAGGTAGGCAGATATTCCATCAATGGACCACCGACATTCTTGAACTCCACTTGAGCCAAAGAAGCCAACTATTGTTCTAAGTGAAACTCCTCCCAAGGGCCCACAGTGGAAGAAGAAACCCAAGAAATCACATTTTTTTTAATCACTTTCCATAATTAACTTGTCATTCAGTAAAGGTAGAAATCCAAAGAGCTTTGATGTAGGAGCAGATAACCTTGGTTGAATGCAATATAAGGTAGCCTCCCAATTATGAATAAAATCTTCAACTTTGGATTACCAAGTTCTCTCCTTGATGAAGCCCAATTCACTATTTTCAAAAGCACTGCGGGCAGATCATCAAAGTGCCACATTGACCCTCTGGAAAACCTATTGTTTGTCTTCTGCTAAATAGACCACAAAATGGCGAAAGAGACAAGATGAGCCTTTTTCTTTTTTGTATGGTCATGGTTAACCCTGAAATGATTGTACCACATTTAAATAAGGGACTCATCCTCCACGCTTGAGTCATACCACTTGAAGATCCTATAATGCATCAGGAGACTGCATTGGAATAGGGAGTGAGACCTTAGAAGATAAAAGAATTCACAATGCATGAATAAGTGATCAATCATCTCTCTATCCTTTCCACAGGAGGCACATGTCTAAGATAACCTCTTAAGTCATGCCTTCCCTTTTTAGATTATCCACTCGACATCTTAAAATTGCCAACCAGTGATACGTCTCAACCTTGGAGGAGCCAAGCCTAGTCGAACTTGCAAGCTAGGAGAATTGGCTTGTAGTGGTGCTTCCAAATTTCTGTACAAGGCCCCAGTCAAAAACACACTGGGTGGGCACAACTTCTTGTTATGGACGCCCACCTTCTTCCAAAGGACTGCTTGTTTCTTATTCTCCAAATGTCAATAGCATTCTTCCTTATGCTGTGGACTATAGGACCGCCCCTTTGGTGAGGATTTAGCTTCCCAGGTTGACGTTTAGTTTGCACATATGATAAATATTTTTTTTTATTACTTAGATGGTCCGACACTCGAATCCCTAAGTATTACTATCTTATTAGAAACATAACAACCACCTTACCTTTATGAGCCAAGTTAAATGCATCTAATAATTTTAATATGTCCTTTTAGGCCAATTCGTTCTACACTTCTCGAGTCAATTGCCCAAATAATGGGAAACTTTTTGCAATTCTGAGTTGTGGTACTCTATGTTGTTGGGGAATTTCTTCAAAAACTTGATGGGCAATTTGATTTTTCAACTCCAATCACTAACCAAGTGCTGCAATACAACTAAGGCAAACATACGTCAAACCACCATCATGTAGAGAAATTAAAACAACATAAGAAACAGACAAGAGACAAGATTTTCTTTGTTCGGTCACAATGCATGACCTACATCTACGGAAGAACAACTTTCTTTATCGTTGATGGAGATTACAAGCCAACTACCAAGTGGAGGTCTAGAAACTCGCTTAAAAGTTACAAGCTTTTGAAGCTTTCTTTTCTCCCCTTCTCTTGGTCTTCTCGAAGAAATTCTTTTCTTGCCTCTCCTCCCATTCTCTACACTCTCTCTACCAATGAATGCCAAGGAATGAAATAGAATGCACTCTTCTATTGTCTTTGGGTTTTATTAAAAGAAAGAATCTCTACAACTATGGGATTGACTCAATCCAATGGCTCACAATAAAAGAGGTAAAAGAGGGTAAAAATAGAATAGATAAAAGTACGAGGGGGTAAAAGCAAATAAAGGGGATTTTTTGCACACGTGTTGCACACACACGACACTTTCAACAATCTCCCACTTGAAGGCAAATCATCAACCCTCAAGCCAATGGCCAAGCATGCAGTGCCCTCCAACTCAAAACTCATGTCTTTTCCATGCTCAAATCGCTTCAGCACATTCAATTTTTTTCTGCTGAAACAACCTTTGTCAGCATATCAGCAAAGTTCTTGTTAGTGTGGATTTTGTCAACTTGAAAATCACCATGTTCCAATGCCAATCGAATGAAATGATACCAAATTTTTTATGCTTTGTCTTGAACTGATAGACCTTATTCTTTAAAAGATCAATTGCAATTGGACTGTCACAATGCACAATATAGTTTTCTTGTTTCACTCTAAGTTCACCAAGCACTCTGTTCAACCAAATCATTTCTTTTGTTACTTATGTCAAAGTAAAATATATAGCTTTAGTTGTAGACAAAGTAACAATATCCTGCAACCTTGACATTCAACTAACTACACCACCACCCGTTTTAAAGACATAGCCAGTAGTGGACCTTCTTGTTTCTCGACAACCTGTATAATCAGCATTGACAAAACCAACAACTTCCAATGGCAAACCTCCAAAGCATAAGCATACATCCCTTGTCTCCTTTCGAATATCGAAGAATCTACTTTACTGGTTGTTAATGTTCCAATCCCGGATTGAACATGTATAGTTAAACAACTCCCCCTGCATGTGCAATATCAGGCCATGTACAGACCATAGCATACATTAAACTGCCCTTTGCAAAGTATTCAGAACATTATGTGTCTTGATTTTGTCTACCTTATTCTTTGGAGTGTCTTGTTTGGACAACTTAAAATGATCAGCTAATGGTGTGGAAACAGGTTATAATCATTATATTGAAACGCTCAAATACTTTAGAAATGTACGAAGATTGTCTTAACCAAAGCTTACCATGCTTTCTTTCTCTTTCAATGTTCATACCTAGAATCTTCTTGGTTGGTCCAAGGTCCTTTGTAGCAAAGCATTTAGATATGTGCGCCTTCAAGCTCTTGACTTCATTCACATCAATGTTTGCAATCAACATATCATAAACATAGAGCAACAAAATAGTAAAAGTAGTGTGATATGCTAATCCATTGAAATATATGAAAGGATCATATTCACACTTAATGTAACCTTCATCTTATGCAAAGTTATCAAACTTCTTATACCACTGTCTGGATGCTTGCCTCACTCCATACAACCCCTTTCTCAACTTACAAACCAAGTTGGGATCAATTTTGTCCACAAAACCTTTAGACTGAGACATATAAATTTCTTCATCCAAGTCACCATGCAAGAATGCAATCTTAATATCAAGTTGCTCAAGTTTTAGATTCATACTTGCAACCAAAGACAAAACAACTCTAATAGAGGTATGTTTAACAACAGGAGAGAAAATCTCATTGAACTCAATGCCTGCTTTTAGTCCATAACCTTTCACCACAAGTCTAGCTTTATACCTCTTAGAACCATCAGCCTCTCACTTACCGACACACACATATTCTTCAGTGCTTTCTTTCCTTGTGGAAATTTAACTAACTCCCATATGTCAAAAAAGAGCCAATGTCATCTTCTATTGCTCTTATTCATTTATCAACATCACTACAATCTGTAGCCTCCTGAAAAGATTTAGGTTCACCATCATCAATAAACAGAGCATAGCATAAAGGAGAATAACTTTGTGTAGGCCTGTGAGGCCATGTTAATCTCCTTAATTCTTGGACGGGTGTAGTCGATGAGCTTTCTCCATCTTCAATGGAACTATCATGGTCATGTTCTATTGATTATGTTTTTTCATCATGATCTTTGTAATGCCCCACCCTCACACACATGCATGATGTTGTCCACTTTAGCCCATGGGGCCTCACAGTTTTGCTTCTGGTAGGTCTCAACCCACCACTAGGCCTCATACAAAGTAAGGGTACATGCTCTACATATAATCCCAATTACTTACCCCTCTATAGTCAATGTGGGACTCCAGGATGCCACAATCCACCCCCTTTAGGGCTGCACGTCCATGTACAGTAGCCAAGGATGCAAATAGCAGTTGCAGCGGGCGTAGCGGCCGGTCACCAAAACGATACGTAGTGGGCAATACGTAGCGGTTGTGGCGATACGTAGCGGCGTAGCGGTGTGAATTAAAAAAGTCTTCAAAAAAATCTAAAAAAATTCCAGAAAATCTAGAATATTGGAAAATGATGAAATATGTGTTTGTTTTGCAAAAGCAACTAGTATATGAGTGTGTAGCGGTCCCCTCATTGCATTAGATCCTGTATCGCTGTATCAATAGAAAAGAATATGAATAATCAATGTTTTTCATATGGAATCATGTTGTTTAGTTATGTCAACTTAAATAGTAACTTAAGGCTTAAACAAAAAATGTTATAAACAAATTTCATCAAGATTCATTCAAGAATGAAAGATAAACTGCGTTCAAACTTTATAAAAAAACAATATACTAATCTACTTAAAGAGCAAAGACTTTGTAATGGAGGAATACCTTGCTGATTAGCTCTAATCTAGTACCAAAGGGAATGTCTTCTAGGAATCACATTGCTATCAGTGTCATCATCTTTATCATCATTTGTTGTGTTTGTGCCCCTATTACATTGCACATTCTCCACAAATTGAATTTGATATTGGTGAGCATTGGGATCTTGCATTGCAAAGAAGAAATCAAAGGAGTTTGGAGGAGGTGGATATCTATATTGAGGTTGACTATCATCATAGTCACCATATGAGTAAGACCCTGAAGCCGAAGATTGTTCTTCTTCTTGTTGCACATGACCATACTGATAATATTGTAATGGTTCATGAGGATACGGCCTGTAGTCTGAATGTAGAAGTGGAACATTATAAATAAGGTTCGAAGATGTTGTTTGTTCCCCTCTTACATTTCCACTTCCACCCACATTCCCTTGCTCATCTATGTCTGCGAGTGATGACACTTTCCGTCATTTTTGATAAGCACGTTGTGGAGCCATTCTTGATTGTTCGGGAAACTCATCTACGGTCTCAACAGGAATGACATTTTCTTCTTCATCATATTGATAAGACTCAGCAGTGCCACCTGTCCCGCTGTCTCCTCCATCTCCTCCAGGACCTCCACCATGGCTACTGGAAGAAGCAACAGTAGAACTACTATCTTCAGAAGATGACATAATATGAGCTGGTTCCTTCCCTCTAGATGTTGCACTTACACTTCCACTACTTCTTTCTCCCTGAGGTGGCTGTCCTCCTGACATTTGTACATCTTCAGCAATTAAACGTTGTACTTCTTACTGAAAGCCCAGATCTGAATCTAACAATGGATCTTCAGTCTCGGCTGTCCATCGAAGTAAGGGATCATTGTCTCTGAATATTTGGTCCAAATTAATTGGACAATAAGTAGGATCATCCCTTGCCTTTCTCTCTCTATTTCTGTTCCTCAACTTGAGATTGTAATGGCAGTATACCAATTTGTTTAGTTTTCTCATGGTTATCCAATTCCTGGGCTTCGTATGGATCATGGAGAAAGTGCTCCAATTCCTTTCACAATTTGATGATATTGTTGTTTAACTAAGGATGCGAATGGCTGCTCTCCTTAGATGTGGAGTACTCTCTCCAAAACTCTCCCACCAATCAGCTGGAATACAAAAAAAAGAAAAAAAATTAGACATCTTTAAATCGTAGAAAGTTCCTTTTCTATGTATTGTCAATTGCGTATAAGTATAATTACTAGGTGAACATTTTCCAATCGCTCGCTGTACAAAAGGGTCAGCGAAAGTTCCTCTTTTATGTGTATAAGTAGAAATCTACAATGCAAAAAATTAGAAATAAATAAGTACACCATATCAATACAATTATCTAAAATATATTTAAAAGATTAAATAAATTTCTTAATTAGCTTACCTTTTGTATAGCTTCGATATGATCATCTTCACTCAAAATTCTTTTCAACACTGTCCTTAATCCAACTCGCAATTCCATATCTATTGCTTCAGTGTGGTATGAGGCATTGTGATAGTAGAATTCAAAATTTAAAAAATAACCTGTAGCATGCAATGGATGGTGCAGCTGATCATTCCACCGGGCATCAATAATTTTTATATAATCATCATGATATCGGCAATTTTTTATAATGGCTTGCTTTGCCCGATCAATTGCTTCATAAATGTACCCCATTGTTGGCTTTTCATCAGCATCTACAAGCCGCAACACTTTCACTAAAGGTTCATATGCCTTTAATATGTTCTCTACTTTGGCCCAAAATTTATTATCCCTCATTAGAATTGGGATGTCAAACTCCGGATCACGTGTTGCTTTGCCCCATTTCGAACGAAGCCATTCTTCTGATGAAAACATCTAAATTAGCTCTGTTCTCCAACGTACTAGGCTTTCCATAGCAATAAAATGGATAGCAAATCTAATGGATGCCGGACGCACTAAGGCATGATTGTTTGTGAATCTCTTCATCAAGCTTAAGAGCCATGAATGGTCGTATATGAACCTTGTAATGCCTCTGCATGCCTTGATTGCAGCGGCCACATTCATCTTCTTTTCAATATCCTCCATTATAAGGTCAATGCAGTGTGCTGCACATGGGGTCCAAAATAAATGTATCCTCTTTTCCATTAAAAGAAGACCAGCCTTCTTAAAATTAGCTCCATTGTCTGTCACAATTTGGACAATGTTCTCCTCTCCAACACTTTCTACAACTTTATCCATAAGCCTATAAATATAATCTGCTGTCCATTTCTCTTCAGATGCATCAACGGACTTCACAAAGACGGTCCCAGTGACATTATACACCAAAAAGTTAATTAATTGTGTTTAGGTGCCACTTGTCCACCCGTCACACATAATAGTGACTCCATTTTGCCCCCACATGGGCCTAAACGTCTCTACCCAAGCCTTTATTTCTTTATACTCTTCTTCAAGGTACTTGGTGCCCACATCATACACGGATGGCGACATAATACCTTGCCCAGCTTGAGCTGCAACATCAAGAACTGTCTGAAAATAAAAAGAATCAATTGCGGTAGGAGGTATATTCTTATGAATTAGCCATTTTGCTGTAGCTTTGGCTAATCTATCTCTTGCAGCCTTAATGACACCCTTGACAACATTAGAGATTTTTGGTTGCTTAGCTGCCTCCAATCTATATGCGAAAGGATCAACAAAACTAACCCCTCTTCCAGTTTGTGTAGGTATAGCCATTCGAGTAGAAATAATCTCTATATCATCATCCCGCTGTCGGGTGCTAAATGCTCTACGCATTTTACCCGCAATGCCTTTGCCCTTGCTTGTTGCACCAGATGAGCCACCTTTATCATAGTTTCTACGCTGGCTATAGGCTTGATGCTCTGCTTCTTCTTGGCACAACATAAGGGACTCTCGGCGTGCAGCCATCATTTCTGAGTCATCAAACTCATCATCAGAAGCAGCACCAAAACCTTCATCCCCAAATACATCATGGCGTGCTACATCAACACCCTGCTGCTTTTTCTCTTTAATTTGTACTTTTCTCTGTTTTGTTTGATTCAATAAATTTTTTATTTGCTCCCTAACTTCTTTGGACACTTCAGGACACCCTGCAACATTGCCTTGCACATGGGCCAAATGTTGTTTAAATCTTGTAATGCCCTCATGGGTCACTTTGTGACAAAACTTGCACTTAATCTTCAACCGATTGTTTTCAATTGTCTCACCATAGCTCCATGCAAGATCTATATCACGCGGCATTTTTTCACGTCACAATACCTAAACAAGATTTAAAAGTAATAGGTTAAAATTTAAATAAATTTCAAAAACATGAAAAAATTAGAATAACACGCATCTACGTGGGTGAGAATTGGGATTGATATATGGGAAACATAGATATAACATTTGGGGACTATTTTCAACCTATTTGATTCAGTTTACTTTTATACAAAAATATTTTTTAAAAAAAATACAAAAATCCGAAAATAAAAAATATGAAAAAATTAAAAGAACACAAAAATATGTAGGATTGATCTATGGGAAACATAGATCTAATATTTAGTGACCATTTTCAACCCATTTGATTCAATTTACTTTTATAAAAAAATATTTTTTTAAAAAAAATACAAAAATCCGAAAATAAAAAATATGAAAAAATTAGAGGGACACAAAAATATATGGGATTGATCTATGGGAAGCATAGATCTAACATTTAGGGACCACTTTCAACCCATTTGATTGAGTTTGCTTCTATAAAAATTTTTTTTTTTAAAAATACAAAAATCCGAAAATAAAAAATATGAAAAAATTAGAAGAACACAAAAATATGTGGGATTGATCTATGGGAAGCATAGATCTAACATTTAGGGACCACTTTCAACCCATGTGATTGAGTTTGCTTCTATAAAAAAATATTTAAAAAAAAATACAAAAATCCGAAAATAAAAAATATGAAAAAATTAGAAGAACACAAAAATATGTGGGATTGATCTATAGGAAGTATAGATTTAACATTTAGGGACCACTTTCAACCCATTTGATTGAGTTTGCTTCTATAAAAAAATATTTTTTAAAAAAAAATACAAAAATCCGAAAATAAAAAATATGAAACAAATAGAAGAACACAAAAATATGTGGGATTGATCTATGGGAAGCATAGATCTAACATTTAGGGACCACTTTCAACCCATTTGATTGGTTTTCCATTAACAAAATAGATTTTTTTTTTCAAATAATAAAATAATCCGAAAATAAAATTCAAAAAAAAATTAAGAAAGTGATAAAAAAAGAGGGGCTTGATCAAAGAGGAACATGGATCTAACAACAACAACTCATTTTCAAGTGATTCATAGAAGAAAGAGAGAAATAAGCACAAAGTAGAAAAAAAAAAGCTTCAAAACTCACCTTTTTTGAGCTTGATGCTTGAATCTTAAATGCCATCTTAATATTTGGATGTTTTTGATGTTTTTGTTGATGATTTTGATGTTTTTTTAAGATGATTTGAAAAATGGAGGCAAGGAAAGGGGCTTAGAGGAGTTGGAGCTGTGAAGAAGGGAGGAAAGAGGGGAGTTGAAAGGGAAAGGTGGGTTAAAAAATCGGCTGGGGGTTGGGGCTTGGAGGAGTTGGAGCTGTGAAGAGGGGAGGAAAGAGGGGAGTTGAAAGGGAAAGGTGGGTTAAAAAATCGGCTGGGGGGTTTTAAACCCCCCAGCCGATACGTAGCGGCCGATACACATGTGCAAGGCGATTTTTTGAAAAAAGCGTAGCGCCTATGAGCGCTACGCCCGATTTATCGGCCGATACGCTTCGTATCAGCCAATATTTATATCCTTGGCAGTAGCTTGCCAGTTCATGTAGCCTATCAGCCCTCTTAGCCTGCTCACTTGCACCAGACCACGACAGGGAAATAAGTTTGAATTTCTTGCACTTGTTGTGGAGGAATGAAGGAATTTTCAACTTGCATGTCAACAACAAGTTTCTGTTTCTTTTCCTCTTCTTGCTCTTTTTCACAAGCATCACATCATCCTTAAGCACAATATCACAGCTCATTATCTTATTAGCAGTAGGATCCCAAAGCTTATAGCCTTTATCATCATTATGGTTCAAAATAGCGGCCGCATTATCGGCCGTAGTGATTGTTGCCACTACACTATTTTGAAAATAGTGGTGCTACGATCTAAAATCTAGTAGAGCCTAGTAATTTTAATTTTAAAAATTATCTTTCCTATTTCTTGTCCTCAATAGCCTTTCCTAAAGTTTTCTCTAACCTTATATGGTTTCGAATCACTAAAAAACACAAGATTGGCTATTATATAATATTCAGGAAATTTTGACCACTTAAAAATGCACACCACTGCGTGTTGCCCGCTACGTAGCATTTTGGCTATTAGCCACTGTGCCCACCGCAATCACTGTTTTGATCTTTGGTCATCACCATTATAGCCAAAAAAAGTACATCTTCTTGACTTAGCATCTAGCTTACTTCAGTTATCTTTTGGTACATGAACATAAGCCTCACACCCAAATGTTCTCAGGTGGTTGTATAAAACATTTGCACCACACCAAAGAACTTCCGGTATTTCATCATTTAAGGGTGCACTTGGTGATCTATTAAGCAAATACATAGCTGTATTTGTTGCTTCAGCCCAAAATGGCTTGCTAAGGCTCGAGTGTGACAACATGCTTCTCTCATGTTCCAAAATGGTTATTTTCATTCTTTCAATGACACCATTTTGTTATGGCATTCTAGGAACCATCTTTTTCTTGCGAATTCCATTCTCTTTACAAAAAGAATCAAAAGCTATAGAGCATTATTGACCACCATTGTTAGTTTGCAAGCATTTATTATATTTTTTAGTCTCTTTCAACACTCTGCTTTTAATGATTTTAAAAGTATCAAAGACTTGTCCTTAGATGCCAAATGATACAACTAGATGCCAAATGATACAACCAACACTTTCTAGAATAGTGAAGAATTTCATTAGCCAAGAAGGGTGGTGCCTTGATTCCATGCCTACTTCTCTAACTGCCTTGAGAAGATCGATTCAACAATTGCCTCATCCAAAGATCTCCTTTCTAGACAAGGTGGTATGGTTAGGAGAAGAAGATGGCAATTTCTCCCTCTCCTCTGCCTTCCAGTTAATTGACTCCTCCACTATTCTCCCTGATGCTCCTTATTTGGTTCAAGGGTCACATTCCTAAGCATTCAATTTGTGCCTGGATGTGTATGTTGGGGAAGCTAAAAACGAGAGCTCTTCTGCAGATGAGAGGTATTCAATGTCTTCTCAATTGCCCCCTCTGCAATGGGCCTCGGGTGGATGTAAAGCACCTGGCTCTTCACTATCTGTTCTCCCAACGAGTTTGGTCTGCTCTGCTGCTAAAGGTGGGAATTCACCCTCCCTATCCTGCTTGTATGCAAACTAGAGATATGCACGCTGCGAACAGTATTCAAGGAAACTCTACTGCTCTAAAATGCTTGGCCAATCTTCTCGTCCCAGCTTTTATGTGGAATATATGGGCAGAAAGAAATAGAAGGATCTTTGCAAGTAAGTCTTGTCAGCCTAACCAGATTCTTGCTGAAGTGCAGGGGCAGATTCAAAATAGGATCCTTTACCTCTATCCTCATCTCCCCGCCCCCTATCACCAGTGGTGGAACCTCCCACCGCCTCCTTCACCTCCTGCCAAGCCCATTAGGCAAAGCAAGCAGCCTAAGATTGGACATGGCTGGAGAATTTCTATTTTCCAACGGCAGAACTGCACGCTAGGAATTGCTTGGCAACCTTCTCAATGCCCTCTGTCAGCCAAGATCCTCCCTGCTGGACAATGCCCGGAAGCCATGATGGATATTCTCAAAGAGGTAGGTCCCCACCTAAATTCCCAGGTGTATGTGGAGGTCGAGGGGTGGTTTGCAGACGCTCTCCAACTTCCTCGAAGATCCCCCTGGCAAATGAGGTTCTTGTTTAGGAAAATTTGCCAACTTCTAAAGGATTTAAATGGCTTCTCCTTCTCTGCTGTGTCATCCCCACTGAGATATTTTGGGAAGAGGATGATAAAGCATTTCCAACCCCCAAAAATCTTGACCCGTCAAGAATGTGAATCTCTCCTATCCAGGTAGTTCCTTTGCTTTGAGGTTTCCAGTTGAGGCCTGCTCTGTTAGCTCTGTCGGTGCTTCTTTTCTTTGTTTGTATTGTTTGCATAGTTTTGTTTTTTAATGGAATCTATCCTTTCAAAAAAAAAAAAAAACACTTTCTAGAATAAGCATCTAAAAAGGTGACAAAATATTTAGCTCCTCCAAGAGATTTAACATCAATAGGGCCCAAAACATCAGAATAAATTAATTCTAATGTTTTACTTTTTCTGAGGGATTCATTTATTTTAAAATTAACTTTTCGTTACTTTCTCATAATGCAATGATTACAAAACTCAAGAAAAGAATGCTCAAAGTAGGAATGAAGTTTTTGTTTTTCAATAACTGCATGCCACGCTCATTAAGGTGACCTAGACAACTATTTCAAACTTGAATATCCTCGCGTTTGCTAGTCGTTTTAACCATGTCCTTCTCACTATCATTCTTCTGAGCTATATCATGAAGAACATAGATACTTCCATTTTTTTGCCCTTTCAAGATTGTCATGCAACCTTTTGAAATCTTTCACGTCCCTTTGCCAAATGTCACAATGAATCTGGAATCATCCAATTGCCTCATCGAAATGAGATTCTTGGTTATTTCAGGAACATGTCTTACAGCTTTCAATGTTTGCTTCTTCCCATCTACTTATTTGATCACAACATCACCAATGCCATGAATTTTATAAGCACAATCTACCAAGATAAACAAAGTTATTTTCCACATTTCAATACGAGAAACACAACTTATTCGGGCATATGTGAAATTAATGCAACACGAGAAAAAAAGAATAGCCAACGGATTATTCTCCAAGCCAAAAGGCTTAGGGATAAACTATCGAGGCCTCACACCAAAGACAAAATCAAATCACTCTGGAGATGCAAACTGAAAACTAATTCAATATCAATATCAATGTCTATCCCATGAATCTATAACTAAGCTATCATCTAATTAAAGAAACAATTCTAATTCAATCCAAATAAAGAGCCCTAACTCAAATATAAAATCAAGTTCTAATAATAAGGAAGTTAATAAAGTAACTACTAATAATAATTAATCTTCACTGCTAGGCCTGATTGGATTTAGGCTCAATGGGCTGGCCAATCATGGGTTTGGCCTGCATCGGAAATGATAAACCTGATTCCAAAGAAGTGTATCGGTAGATGAAACATAATATACAACACTTAAAAGTTACTACTCCTTCTCCATCAGAAATCGAATTTGCTTCTCCATTGTCAATTGTCAATCTTGCCTTTGTTCTTTTGCTTGTTTTTTGAAGTCCAACAATCTTTAATTGTATGCCCATCCCTCTTGCAATACCAACAAGTCACTTTTCTTGCAACTTTGACCTTTCGTTGCTTTGAGATCTACCTATATTAAATCCAAAAGTTTGGTCTTTATGTTTTGACCTTCCTCTATCCCAATTGTCAAAGCTTGACTAGACTCATTAGGCAATTGTGATGATGCCTTTCTTGTTTCTTCATTCACCAATGAAGCAATAACATCTTGTAATTGAACTTGTTTCCAATAGTACTTGACACTTAGTGACAAGGCTATCCCAACCAGGAGGTAGAGAACTCAATAAGCAAACACAACACTTCCTCAATAAAATTAATCTTAAAAGATCTTAATTGTGTGGAAATAGAATTGAACTCATTCACATGCCTTCGAATTGTAGTGCCTTTTTCCATCTTTAAGAGAAATAATCTCTTTATAGCATGCATATTGTTAACACCAAAAGGTTGCTCATAAGATTGTTGCAAAGTTTGCCATAATTCAAAAGCAGTCTTGCATTGACAAACATCAATTAAAATTGAAGGAGAAATGCAAGGCCTAATAGCCGCCAAGTATTTTCTATCAAGTGCATCCCACACTTTATCTTCCATTCCTTCCAGTTGGGCATCTTTCCACTTAAGTGGTTCATCCTACTCTTTTCCAACAAAGAAATCCTCCATCATAATCTTCCATATGGCCCAATTACTATTACTTAAAATCTCAAACTCCATTGCCTTCTCCATGGCTTTTTCAATTACCTAAAATGTAATAAATCAACAAATTCCCCTTTTGTCACACATCAGTGAATCAACAACCCAAGCTCTGGGAATTTCTTCAAACATTTGGCGGGCAATGTGATTTTTAAACTCCAGTCATTAACCTAGTGCTATGACAATGCAACTGAGGCAAATATACATCGAACCACCATCATGTAGAAAATTGAAAACAACATAAGAAACACACAAGACACAAGATTTACGTGATTCAATCACAATGCCTGACATACATTCAGGGGAGAACAATGCAAATCTTTTTCTTTACCTTTAATGGAGATTACAAGCCAACTACCAAGTGGAGCTTTATAAGCCTACTTACAAGTTACAAGCTTTCAAAGCTTTCTTTCCTCCCCTTCTCTTGGTCTACTTGAAGAAATTCTTTTCTTGCCACTTCTCCCAGTCTCTATATTCTCTCTATCAATGAATGCTAAGGAATGCAATAGAATGCACTCTTCTATTTTCTTAGGGTTTTCTTAAAAGAAAAAAGCTCTTCAAGCATTGGATTGACTCAATCTAATGGCTTACAATAAAAGAGGAAAATGTGAGAGTAAAAATAGAATAGATTAAAGTATAAGGGGGTAAAAGCAAATAAAGGGGATTTGGCTTCACATGTGTTGTGCACACACACAACACATATTCGACAGTCTACATGTGCTCAACACTTCCTGGTTACCCTACTGAAAATGTTGATATCACTGATACTCTGACAGAGTTCTTGATCGCACCCTATTGACATAAATTGCTCCCAAAGCTTGTAAAATTGGAAGGTAGTTTGTGTGTTTTTTTTTTTTTTGGTGGGAGGGCAGTCTCTTAAATTGAATCTATGGCAGCAAAAGGATCAAGCTATGAAGGATAATGTAGGTGCTTTGCTAAATGGGTGATTTTACAATTTTTTGAAAAATCCACATATTAAGCATTGCTAATGTTGCATACATGTTATTTAACCAGTTCAATTAATATTAGACTTGCCATATCTGTATTTCTTTTTCTTTTCCACTGGACAGTTTCTTGCCTTTTTTTTTATTTCTGCCAATTCCTTTGTTCTTACAGCAACTGCCCCAAACTTTATAAACTAAGGTGGACTTCTTCCGAGGATAAATTATGCTGTCAGCAGTTGTTATCCCTGTCTTCCTGTTTTGTTCATTTCTGCAGTTTTTTCGCGATAGCAAGTGGATTTTGATTTCCAGTATCCCTATTTAATTTAGGAGGCCGAGACAAAAAAAAATAGGGTCTTTTTTTTTCTGCTGGATATAAGGTAATAAAAAAAAAGTATACTTTGAAATTTTAGATCCATTCAAAGGAAAAATAATTAAGAAGACAATAACAAAGAAAAGTGATAAAAAAAACTAATGCAGGCCCTAGGGTTAGGGCTTGCATAGGGGTGCCAAAGCACGTGTCCAAAGACACTTCGAATCGTCAAGAAGACTTCAACACACATGAGGACGCACCTCTCAGGAGTAAAACCCAATTCTATTAATCAACTAAGTCTGAGAATCTCTTCTCTACAATGTCAAATATATAGTAAAAGCAAACTTAATGTGTGAGAAAACCCTATGCTATTAATAGAAACTTCCCTCATAACAATTTAATTGGAAATCTACTAATAAAAATAATATAATCCTAATCTAATTTGAAGAGGGGCTGCTTGTGGGGCCTAGTCTGCATAAAAAATGGAAGGACTGAAGGACTCAGAAATTATATTTCTTTAGAGATTGGTTCCATATTGATAGAAATATGTTATTTTGTCTTCCTTATGTATGATGCTGATTTCTGTTGTTTTGCCAAATTTGATTCTTTATTGCAAAGAAAATGATAAATGAACTAACTGCATTTGGGTACACCACTTTGAATGTTTGTTTCTTGGTGGTCACTTTGTTGATGCAAAATTAAATTGCAGAGTTACTGCTGCTTGTTGTTGAAGGAAACCACATAGTATCAGTTGATTCTTTGCACATTTTCTTTTGTGATTGTATTTTCACTTCTTAATTTAACCTTACAAGCTACTCATTTTACTGTCTGATAAGTAAGCCTTCACTGGACACATGAACCTTCTCTTGTGCACTAATTTTTGTTTGATTGAGCTTGAGAAGACTGACTTTAGTACTTAATGAACTCCATACTAATTTATGATGAATCCTACAGTGGTCCAAGGGCAATTTCTGTTGTAAATTCATCTTCAGAGAAGTTAGGAGGAGCAAGGGTGTTTGCAACAGCTGTAGTGCCAGATGAAGTGGACAAAATTCAGGATTGTCTGAAGAAATGGTGTGATATTGACAGAGTCGACCTCATCTTAACCCTAGGTTAGACTCTCCTCTCTATCAGCTTCTGTTCTTGGCCAACTTTTATGAGGTTTAGGTAATTCACCTTTTTCATTCATTGCTTTAATTTTTTTTTTCCCTTACATATAGGTGGCACTGGATTTTCTCCCAGAGATGTTACACCTGAAGCAACAAAAGGTTTGATAGAGAAGGAAACCCCAGGTCTTCTGTATGCAATGCTTCAAGAGAGTCTCAAGGTACCAACATCTTTCTTTGGTTAATTTTGTGGTATGACTATACTTGGACCTTTCACCTGATACAGTAAGAAGAATGAATCTAGGAGATGATTGCAATGTTTGCTCATATATCAAAATGAGGTAGCACATATGGGCTGTCATCATTGACATTTAATCTAAAAATATTTGGTTCTACGCATTTTTATGGAACTGAAGCACTGATGTGGAAGTGATTCTTCCTTCCCTTGTGTGCATATTGTGATTGAGTTGTCTTAGTGTATGTAGATCTGTTGCATCGTTTGCATACATGAATGCATATATGTATGGGTACATGCACATATCTAAGCTTTTTTTTTTCCTGTGAGTTGGTATGTGTATCACTCTATGCAATTAAGTTCTGTGTAATCTCTGTCTACCCATATGCTATGACTAGTGTAGTCATAATTGAGAAATCGACTGTCATCGTTTGCATGGTGACCTTTAAATGAATTCAGCAATTGGAATCACACACTTCATTATTTGCTAAGAGTTTTATATCTTACTCATTATGAGATGTGTGCTGAATTCTTCTTATTTCCTGTTATGGGAAACAGGTGACACCATTTGCGATGCTCTCACGCGCTACAGCTGGAATAAGAGCGTCAACACTTGTAAGGATCTGACCTCATCCTTTTCTCTTAGTAAATCCTTTACTTAGATAATTAAGAAAGAATACAAATTCACCAAAAATTGCAATTTTTACAGGGGATTATCTATTTTTACTGTATCATCATCCTTCGGAACTTGCCCACTTGCTAAATACTTGGAGAAATGTTAGACAAATGTGGAATTTAAAGCTAAAGAAGATTGAATTTATATAGCCTAACTAATGCACTTCCCCTGAACAATGAAGGTGGAAGACAATCTCATGGTTTGTCCATATTGGAGTTTGGTTATGTACAATGTTATTGTCACAATTCGATAGCAGCTTTTCCCACAGTTTATGAATAACGTATAGTTATTTATGCTACTATTATGTCCTTCGATTGAATTTTTGATACTTCTCTTTTGCTATTTGATACACACAAAGATTTGACAGGATAGGTTTGATTAGTGTAAGACTCCCTCTAAATATTGGTTTTTCCCTTTTTAAATAGCTAGGTTCTTGTCATTTTTGTCCTCCATTGGGTCTCATATTACCACCCATTTTCCTAGGATTTTTTTTTATTTTTTTATTTAGACCCGTGGTTGATAACTATTTTAAACCTTAGTTCTCACAAAAGAAATGTAGACAGCCTGACTTGTTTTAGTGAGTTTTCCTAGAATTTATGAGTTGTGAGAAAAGAAACAATTATGAGATAGCAAGTATCTATAATTGATTTTGACCAATAAGCTCTTGGAACAGGCTAGCTTAACAAAAGAAATCGGGCATCGTTGAGGAGATATGCATTCTCCTTTTCGGTAGTTTGTTGGTTGTGGGGTATATGTACACGTTGTTGGAGAGACCATCTGTGTAAGCTTACGGGATGTAAATTCACATCAGCTTTTGTGTCGAACAATCTTGTGTCGAACAATCTATGTATTAAATGCTTAAGTTCTTGATGAGTTTATAATTTGTAGATAGAATGCTACCGTTACTACTCATCTGGATGTTCCAAAAAGTAAAGATGTATAGCCGTATGAGCCCACACGACAACCAGAAATAGTGTAACCGTCTGGATGAACTGGGTTGATCAAGGCCATATGACCTTCAAGACAGTTTTGAGTCTGTCATACAACACCCCTACACCCAACACACCAAAAAATGGCTATGCATCTCCATGTTATCCATGATCCACAAAGAGGACTAGAAAAAGAAAATTGACGAGTAAAAGAACAAACTATAGCACCTGGACAGATTTTGGGCATTAAAAAAAATAGCAGAGAAAATGCTTGTAATTTTCTGTGATTCCCATCTGTTACATCCATGATTTTCTCCATTGGGAAGCTATAAGGGCCCATTTGGAATCATTCTAGTAATGTTTTATTCTGAGAACGAATGAAGAAAAACATGTTACGCAGGCATTTTATGAGAGTAAATCTAGAGAGAGATGGAGCGATTTTATATGTGTGCAGAAAGGGAGTGAAAATGTCTGCCGAACATGGTCTTCTTCATTCGTCCTCAAAATGAAATATTCCTAGAATGATGCCAAATGGGCCCTAGGAGGTACGATGAAGACATCTTACACTTCTGAAACTTCCTTGTCATGGCCTTGAGGCCCCAGGAAAAATGCAAAACCTTTTTAAGGACACCTTAAATGCATGAACTTCAACCACATTAATCATGGTGGAAGTGAAATAACGGATGTGGGGGATTCCTCCGGTTTGGGGTCCTGTTTGGTAAGGTGAGGATAGTGCAATCTAGCCAAATTACACCTTACAATATATGATTGTCTTCTTTACTATTTGATTGTCTTTTTTACTCTTTTCCATCTTATTTTATACTTTCGTTGAGGGAGGTGCCAATTTCTTCTGAATCTGTTATGCCACTTTTTCCTTTTTGTAAATGTTTTGGTGTTTGAATCTAACCTTTCCTGGGGTGCTTGTAATCAGATTATCAATATGCCAGGAAATCCAAATGCAGTTGCTGAGTGCATGGAGGCTTTGATACCGGTGTTGAAGCATGCATTGAAGCAAATAAAAGGAAACAAGAGAGAGAAGCATCCTCGCCATGTTCCTCATGCCCAGACAGAGCCAACAGATGTTTGGGAACACAGTTATAAACTGGCCTCCTCAGAGTCCTCTACTTGTGCACATTAGAAAATAGGAAGAGAATTGAAAAGAAAGTGACTGTGTCTTTGGCAGCCATTAATTCCCCTAATTACTGTGACTAACTGGTGGTGAGTTATGGTGTGAGTGACTAATGATATAATTGAAAAATCAAAGGAGCACCAAATGCTTTTACATGGTTGATTTGAATTTCCTCAAGGTTTCTTTTGGATGTCCCTAAACCTCAGTCGGCGAGGATTCTTTTCTGTCATTTGTAGCAATAATGCATGTACTTAGAGCTGATACTGTAAGTCAAAGTTTTGGGCAAAGGCAAAGAACTCCCACATGTAGGAAGCTTTTCTAATTTAGTGCACCTGTATTTGGAGAAGAGTGGAAACATGTCAATGAAAATATCCTTCCTACATCCAAATTGGGTTCTTTGCCATCAAGGCGGTGTTTGAGCCTTGGGTTTGCTCTCCACGGTCTTGAGTTTGACTCTCGCCCCTTGCGTTATCCGGGTAATATGTGTACGGCTATATATGTACCCCAAGAATTAGTCTTTGCTCTTCAAAATTGGGTAACTCTCGGGCCAGAGGCCATAGGTCAAAGGTTAGGCTAGTGAGGGATACCTTTAGTCACAAAATATATATTTATACAGAGAGAGATAGATAGATAGATTGTACCACATAAGTACATTACTGCTAAGATGTAGATAGTCTTGGTGAGAACTGGCATCAATGGCCTTATACAGAAAAATAATCACATATTGGACAATTCTAACTTTCAATTGATGGGCATGAAATACATGTTTGATAAACATAATTAATGATAAAATGTACATTGAACGTAGAATTGGAAAGTTGGTTGTTGCAGATTTTACATGCATCATATTAGTTGTAGTGCAATTCTCTTCTGGCTTGCTCTGGCTGGAAATGCTGAACTGATTAAATTGGTGCGTTAAAAAGGACTCCTTACATTGTGAATTGGGTATTTTGGCTTGTACATTTAGACAATGAGTTTTGTGGATCAGGAGTTTACAAGATATCATCTCCATTTGTTCTTATGAGTTTTAAGATCTCCGTCATCATGAGTAGGGATGTGTCTTTAGTGGACCAAACCGACTCAAATTTGATAAAAGCGAGACAAAAGAAAACCCATTCAAGGACCAAATGTTGAATACGTAATGAAGAGGTTGCAGATGAAGCCTTCTACTATCTGTTTTGCACATGGGTTTTGCGCATGAGATGTCAAATTCATATTAACAATACTTCGAATATGCGCATCGAAAATTTGGAATGGACCTGACGAGTATAGACCCAACTATCACGTGGGTAAAATCTTTTGTTTGGGAACTCTTGCTAAAAAAATTAGCCTTAAACCTAAATTAAATGGGTTTATTAACAAATACACAAAAACCTCCAATTGGGGGTTTGTACATTTTATTTTTTTACTAATTTGCCTTACCAATATGCCCCTAACTCGATATCACTAGGCTAATGTTAAAATCTAACGAATTTTCTTTTTTCGTTGATACCTTCTTTTCAGCTTTGTTACCAACCTTTTGGTTCTCGCAGTTTCATTTGCTCACCGAAGAAAGTAAGCTAATGTTCCCACTCTTCTAGAGTTATCATCCTTCTTCTGCTTTTGTTTTCATTATTCCCCTTTGCGAATTACTTGGTTTGAGTCATCTTCAATGCCACTTTTTCTTAAAATCTCAATGGAAAGAAATGATAATGAGGTGATCGTTTTCACAGCTGTGAATGCGGTTGTCTTCAAGTTAGAATTTAAGTGTTTTCACTAACTTGGATTTTTGTAGAATGAGCTTTCTCATTTTTGCTTGTAGTCTTTTGTTTTTTGCTCCAATCTATCTTTGATGTAGAATGTTATCTTTTGGTACGTTCTGAAGTGTGCTAATTTATTTTCTCATTGTATATTTATAAGTTGCTCTAAAAAAATGCATTGGGAAAGAATTATGCAAATTTTATTTTTTTGCTTCTACTTTAGTGAATCTGACGGATGATTAATGGGTTTACATTGTTTTTAGAATTCTTCCATGGCAGTTGACTAATGGGATTGTGAGATCTGATGAGTACATATCTGATAACTAATGATGTCTTTGATGGTTGGAAGATCGTCCAAAAAGAAGATGGTCACCATGATAAAGCCTCAACGATTTTGAGTAGAAGCCTAGGGAGAAGAAGAAGCTTACTCTAAACATATCGCAAGGTGATAAAAAAGAAAATGGTGTGCGACAAGAGATGCTATATATTTTTATATATAGCTAAGATAAATTTGTCTTTTCATGTAAATTCAATATTTCTAATATTTCTTAATCAACTTGTCTAATCCAAATTTAGCATAATTTTTTTTTTGTAAAAATCCCAAAGAGTTCTTATCTAAATCTTTCTAGTCTAATTCTTCTTGCTAACCAAATGATTGAAAGTGAATTGATATCCCTAATCATTATAAATGAGCTGAATTTTTAGACATGAAACTAGACAGTCAAAGAATTTAAACGGGTGAGATTAAAATCATGGGGCCTATAGGAGCTAAATAGAACTGAAAAATGATGGGGCATTTGGCAACAGGTCCCTCAACATTTTATTTTATAGCGAGCGGTCCACGATGTTTTGTCATTGACGCAGAGTCCTTTTTTCAAATTTAACCACTTAAAAAGTCCAAAATGCCCTCTCTGTATATATGACACCAAGGTTTCCTTCTATATATGTTTCTGCAATGACCAGTGAGGGCAACGGCGATCGGCAGCAAGTGGTGCTCCCAACAGTAACAAAGCCCAAACCCTTTTTTCGGTTGTGCTCCAACCACGACCTTGACCTAAGAAAAAATTAGAGAAAAGAAAAAGAAAGACATAAAGGAAAGATAAAATGGAAAATAAAAAATAAAAAAAGTACCCTTTTAAATATAAAGAAAAATACTAAAGTCAAAGAAAACTATAACAATACACAATGGAGCCCGTGGTGGGCTAGTGAACTGATAAGATTGCACCGTCTAGGAGACTTCTAGTATAATACAAACCTTAATAATACTGTTGCCTTTAAAAGCAAAATAAATCAGCAATACAGAACATAAATAGGTCATAACAAATGTTGAAAATAGCCCAATCCAACTCCAAGCTGGATACTTTTTAACTTTCATGGATCAAATCTAGCCAATCTTGAATATGATCATCATGGACGGGTATATGGGTTTTCATGGATGAAGCATTTGAGTGTTTGGGTTTTATTTGGATTTTCAATTTTCGAGTGTTTGGGTACTTGGATTCCATGGAAGGAGTGTTTGGGCATTTGGGTTTTCATTATTTGGGAGTATGTGCATTTGAGTTTTCATTTTGGAGCGTTTGGGCTAGTTGGCTAGGTTTCTCGGAATTCAGATGAGGTGGGAATGAGAGTTGGGAGGGAATGAAGGAAGAAGAAGAAGAAGCCCTTAGGTTAGATAAACTTTGATTAAACTCAATTAAATTTATCGGGAGGGAAGAAAGGAAGAAGAAGAAGAAGAAAAAGTGAAACCCTTAGATCAGATAAGTTTTGATCAAACTAAGTTAAATTTGTTTGACTTTAAACATAGTTATATGAGTTGAACAGAATTTATATGAGTTTGAATAAAATTTATATGAATTTCTGTATAGAATTTATGTTCATTGTTGGACACTCATATTTAAGCCTCTGGTTCACCTACTTCTCGAAACACTACATGCTAAACTTTAAATTCGCCAAATTTTACTAAAAAATAAGATAATTGGATTGGTCAAACTTTTTGCCAAAAACTGTTTAACTGTTTATATGAGTTTATGAGTTTTGCAAATATTTATATAAGTTTTGCTTTAACTTAAAATTCAAAAAAATTTAAATTAATTTTGATATATTTTTTTAATATTTCATATACAACATGGGTGTTGTTTGAAAGTTCTCAATGAATAGGTTCCAAATATACTGTTTTTTCAAAAAACTAATATCGTGAATAAAAGTTATAAAATTTTAAAGCTTTGAAATTTAAAATATAAAAGTATTTTGCTTAAGGGCAAATCAATAATGAAAAAAAAGATGAACTGGCCAATTGGAAGCTCCGGTTAAAATAAGTCCAAGCATGGATTAAACGTAGAGCTATTCCGTAATGGATGTTTGGCCAATTTGCTCAAAACGAAGGCGATCACGGGTTTTAAAACTCCCAGGTGTGCCCCTTTCCGGTAAAAATTATAGAGGCGCATCAATCTGTGAATTATTGTGGGCTTTTCTTAGTTTGAGTCCAGAGACAATCAGCAATCAGCAACCAGAAAAGAATGGGCAGACAAGCTGAGGCTGAGCTGCCCTCACAGTTTGCAATAGAAACCAAAACTAAAGAAAGTAATGGCGCTAGTGGTTTCTCGCTCAAGAGCTGCCATTGCTGCTGCAGTAAAAAAGGGTAAGGGTGGTATCACTACTTCTTCTCCATCCACTCTGCTTTCATACCCACAATTTCCAACTTCAGCTTGTATGATTTCTTCTTTTTCTAATGTTAGTGCAAAGGAATTGAATCCTGATGACACATCGAGCCGAACCCACTTCTTGAATTTTGTGAGACATCGATGTGAATCGCAGAATTTGAAGCTTAATGATGCATTGTGTTGGTTCGATCAAATGCTTCTCCTGAAACCCTTGCCCCCAGTTGTTGTTTTCAGGCTTCTGTTAGGGGCTGTAGCAGGAATCAAACACCATTCCACTGCTGTTGCTCTCTATTTGAGGATGATTTCGTCTGGGATTGCACCCGACATGTATACTCTGGGCATTCTGATCAAGTGTTACTGCCGATTGAAGAGGGTCGATCTGGGGTTCGCCATTTTGGGGGACTTCCTTAAACGGGGTTTTGAACCCAATGCAATAACTTGCACAACTTTAATTGGGGGCCTTTGTAAGGCGGATAAAGTTGATGAGGCCATTGAATTGTTGATGAAGATGGTGGAGAAGGGATGCCCCGCGGATGCCGTTACCTATGGCGCCATCATAGATGGGCTCTGCAAGAGTGGGAAGGTGGATGCTGCTCTTGAGATGCTCAAGACAATGCAGAAGGGAAGATGTAGACCCAACACTATTGTATATAACACCATCATACATGGGCTTTGCAAGGAGGGGCTGGTGAAGGAGGCCATTGACCTCTTTTCAGAAATGGTGGAGAAGGGGTTTGGACCTAGCATAATTACATACAATACTCTAATCAACGGGCTTTGTAAGACCGGAAACGTTACTGCTGCAATCGATTTGTTTAGGAAGATGGAGATGGGAATATGTAGGCCTAATACTTCTGCAGATAGTACTATCATTGATGGTCTCTGCAAAGAAGGGCCTTTGGATGAGGCCCTGGGCCTCTTTTCAGAAGCGATTGGTAATAGCATTTCACCAGATGTCGTCACTTACAACTCTTTAATTCAGGGGTTTTGCAATTTAAGCCGGTGGGAGGAAGTCACAAGATTAGTCAATGACATGTTAAATAGGGATATATTTCCAAATGTCGTTACAATCACCATAGTAATGGATGCTCTCTGTAAACAAGGAATGACGGGGAAAGCACATGAATTATTTGACCTGATGATTCAAAGAGGTGAGAAGCTTGGCACGCTTTCTTATAATCTATTGATGGATGGTTATCGTTTGCAAGGGAAAATGGATGTTGCAATGGAAGTCTTTAGGTCAATGGTGGCTGATGGCGTTGAGCATGATGTGTTAAGCTACAGTGTCATGATTAATGGGTTTTGTAAAAACAAGAGAATTGATGAAGCCAAAAGGCTCTTCCAAGAGATGCGTCGTAAGGGATTGGTACCTGATACTGTTACATACACCACTCTTTTGGGCGGTTTGTTGAGTGTTGGTAGTGTTCAGTATGCATTAACTCTCATAAATGAGATGGAAGTGTCTGGCCCATGTCCTGACCGTGTTACATACATTACACTGTTGGATGGACTTTGCAGCAGTAATCATATTGTAGAGGCAGTAAATGTATTTCAAGCTATGGTTAACTCTAACTTTCAACCATGTATCAAAATTTATAACATTCTCATTGATGGTTTGTGCAAAGCTGGGAAAGTTGAAATGGCAAAGAAGCTATTTGATGGCTTCTCTGACAATGGTTTGGTGCCTGATGTGATTGCATATGCCACAATGATCAATGGCCTCTGCAAAGAACGTTTGACGGAGGAGGCTAATGAGCTATTTTGTAAGATGGAGGAAAATGGTTGCTTACCTGACACTTTCACATTCAATGCAATTCTTCGTGGTTTTTGTGAAATTAATGACATTCAAAAAGCATTGGAGATTCTCCATATAATGGCTAAGAGAGATGTTTTTCCAGATGCAGACACCATGTCTATTGTAATTGACTTGCTCTCGAAGGACGAGCAATATAAAAAATATATTGATTGTATTCCTACGTTTGTCAAAAAAGTCTGAAAGTGATTTGATACAAGTTGTGAGGTCGTTGCCTTCTCTTCATCCTTATGATATGTCATGTTAAGATCTTGGCAAGGAAAAACACTATATTGGGAACTTTATGCTATAAAAGGTACTTTCTTCCTAAAACATTTGTTTGTTTTAATTATTCTGTATAAGAAAAAGTCCAATAGAAATGATACATTTTTTTCCTTTGTGCCTCCAAGAAGATGAAAATCTTATCATCTATTGACCGTGGCATATGCTTCCTACCTGTTTGCAATATACTTAATACATGGAATTAATGTTGATCCTTTCTTTCACTATTTTTCTGCCATAGGATCTCATTGATCTGTGTTTAAATAGAACATGGTTGTGTTAGTTTAGTTCAATTGATTTATTCATATTTACTGATTTGGAAACAAAATACAAAGCCTAATGATGATGTCAGTTTGTGGTGGCTGTCTTAAACTCTTTTCTTTTTTTTTTTTTTAATTTGGAATCTTCTGTGTAAAACACGGAATGTTTAGAGACCACGCATTGTGTTCAAAACTGCCCCAAATTTGCCCGGAGTGTATTTGTGTGGGTTTAGCGGGCACCACTGGAGAATTAGTCTTGTTGGGTCAATGACCTAAAGGATACCCACATCATCAAAAAATAAAAAAATAAAAAACAATAATAATAATTCACTTGGAACCTTTAGAGAATAAAAAAAGGGGTTGAGTACTTTAGTCAGGTGCTTGATAACATACATGCTTATGAGGACATAGAAATAAAAAATGAGAAGAAGAAAATAAATTGGTGGTGAAGTGACAAAGATTAGTTCCTTAATTCTGTGTATGCATTATGCAAACATTAAAATAAAATTGCACTACCCTCTTGGTAATGTGAAACTTGAGTGAATAACAGAAATCAAATAGCACTAAAGATCACTAAATTTCCAAGAATTCGGCCTGACATTCCACAAGGGGCTGCCAACCTCCTACTGTCACATAGGTATGTGAGCACAAGTCTAGCAATTGCTTGCAACCCTCATTCTGTTGTATTTTCCTTTCTTTGTTAGTCACCCTTTTTTTCGAATTCTGCATTGGTCCTTTGTACTTTGGTGTGATCTTGGCCATTCACAATGCTGGTTTTTTTATTCAAGCAAATCAGTCCCTTGTTTTGGAGTTGCAACACCTATTCTCGAGCCTGAACCCCAGCAGATGTTTATTGTTGAAATTGATTCCCCTCAAGACAAAGCTGCATGGAAGTTCAGTTATATTCACAATGAGAATAGATCCCGTCATTCCCCTATGCGGATGATGTGCCATCATATATTTAGATCTGCAAATGCTCTTACGGATTAAATGGCAACGTGATGGGTTAACAGAGTTGGGCCTTTTGTTGGTCTTTTGATTGAATTTTGGTTTTTGGTGTATTTGATTTTTTGATGTATGCCATTTATTCTTCATCTTTGTACTTTACTATTTAGTTAAGTTTCTTGGATTGATAAAAAAGAAATGTATTGGTAGGCTTGATTTGGTAGGGCAAGTTTTGGCAGTAGGCTTCCTGCATGACACCAACTCTCTCTCTCTCTCTCTCTTCCTGCATGACACCATCTCTCTCTCTCTCTCTCTCTCTCTCTCTCTCTCTCTCTCTCTCTCTCTCTCTCTCTACCTAAATAAGTAGAGCGAACTTCCCTTGTGGGACTGTCAAATGGGACAGCAAAATGAGGCACATGAAACACCAAAGTAATGCTCACAGTGTTCACCTAATGATAAACAAATGGCAGGTCATCAAACGAGGGGCTTTCTCTAAGGTAGTCCAAAGAATGTGTTAAAGTTGCCAAAACTAACTCCTGCCCCAACCCAGCCTCACGACGCCCCAACCCTAACCCTACTCCTTTGAAACCCTTTTCATTCCCCATCGAAGACCAAAATACCATACCCCTTTTCATTCTCTCCATCAGAAAAGCCTTCTTCAATCTCTATTGTCATCGCCATCTCAATCTCTCAGTGAAGCATCAAACGATTCTCTTCCAGTCATCCTCTCTTCATCTCTGGATTCTAGATGAAGCCTCTTGCCTGTTCCATGGTTTCTGCATTTTTTGCAATGATTCTCAAAAGCCTGGTTAGTGCTTTACTGCATTTTCTCTTTCTTCTGTTCTTTACCATGTGCTTATGCTGCTTCTTGGGTACTGATATAGAGTTCCTTGTTTTTCTGCTGGATTTGGTTTCTTGGGTGTGTTTTTTACCCTTGGACTTAGGGGGAAACCATTTTGTCTCAAAATGGCTTCTTTATTTTTTTGTTCTCTTTTATTATTATTATTATTTTTTTTTTACTCTTGTTATTTCCTTGATGCTACTTTGGTTTTCTTCACCTGCAGGGATTGGCTTCTTAGGTGCACCCTACAGTTGGGCACATTTATTATCTAAATCAATGTGAAGAAGCTTTTGCCCAACAAACAAACAAAAAGGAACTAGGTGATTCGAAATATCTACTCAAATGGCCAAACTAACGCAAAATCTTGGCTGAAATTATGTACATGTTTGGTCAGTCATCTGAGTTGACTGAACCAATCAGTTACGACTGAACTGAACTCTACCAACCCTGCATTAGTGTATGTTGGTGCTGCCCTTTGGATCAAGAATGTGGGTATTCTTCTGAAATTTCAAGGCTTAAAATAATACTTTGATATTGTCAAGATGAGTCAGGCCTTTGAGGAATGGATTTGTTTGTAGATGTTTTTTAGGTATTTTCATCTAATATGCTAGGTACTTCAAAATGCATGATGTCTTTGCATCAGTTTTAAATTCTATCTGATACTTATTTATATTTTTATTTTTATTGTTATTTTTTTGTGTGAAGTCCATGTCTATGGCTTGTCCTTGATGTATCCATTTATGATACCTAGATACTTGTATAAGCCTAATGTATCCAAATGAGGATGTGATGGGGTAATTAGTTCCCTGGAATTTGTTGAATCGGGCTGTGATTTTTTATAGCACATGTTCAATATATTCTTGATTTTTGGGTTTCATTTCCGTCTTCTTTGGAAGGAAGATTTGTAATTTTTAGTGGTTCCACTGCCATTGACAACCTGAAAAATGTAATGGGGATTGAGTGCTTAAAAATCAAATAGGGAGGGGAAACAAAAAAAAAAACCCAGCCTATGCCTCAGTTTGGGTGAAGAAAGCTAAGGTACTTTTACTATTTTCTAGAGAAGATATCTAATGACAAGGAGGGTAAAATCTTCAAAGTCTATCTGACCAAAGATGGGGTTCACTTGCTTCTTTGAAAGCAAGTATATTTATTTGAGTTTCTCCCAAATGAAATTATGCCTTTTTTTTGTTGTTGTGGGTGGCCCCTTCATCAATAAACATGAGAACTCTTTCATTAATGCCATGCTATCAGCTTCCACATATTTCTCCTAGAATGATCATGTTGACTCTCCTTCATGTTTGTTCTTTAACCCCTTCTCTGTAAACTATTCTAGCAATTCTCTTATTTATACTAGTCTCTTGCATAATCCTTCACAGAAATTCTAATTGGGTGTGGTGCCATCAACATAAATAAGAAAATAAAATCCTAAATAGACGAAGATAGGTGGGCTGGGCCCAAAGGTGGGTAAACTCATGGGGGACCATGGGTTTGTCATGCATCAATTATTCCCTTCTTGAAGAAAACTTGACCTCAAGTTTTGTAGAAGTCCTCCCGGATCAAATATCAAGCATACAAATCTTTAATGTGCTTCTTGGTCTTCAACCTCTCGGCATGACCTGGAGGCTGGAATTAATCTTTTCATCCAGGTAGAAGGGGAATGGATGGATTCTTCTAATGTTTGAATCCAACATTGGCTATTGATTTGACCATCGAATGTATCAATTGTTGGATTGGTAAAACTAGAGGACAATCTCCTAACATCAATACCTTATCCCTGAAGATGAAATCAATATGGGGAAGCTCAATGACTTGACCATCATTTTCAACCTTCGAAACAAAAACCTGTTCTACTTGTGATTTATTTTGTTATTCAGGAAGTGGACTTATGATCAAATCCACAAGATGACTAGGCTCCTTGTTGTTTTTTTCGTTATTTATTTCTTCTTGTTCCACTTGCACTACTTAATCTACACTTGCAAATGGATGAGGCACAGGTTGATTGTCTTCCAATTCATCTGAAGGAGAATTTTTTGGAGTGTTGTAGGCTACTTCTTTTGAATTGATTATGAAATTATTTCTTTCCTGTTTTTATTCCTCAATTTCTGCCTTGACATTCTTCATGGGTGGTTCCACAACATTGGCTTTTATCGTTTGTGGAGATTTTTCCTTTTGCAACTTAACTTTTCGGAGGCGATAGTTTTTATTAAACACCCAACACGGATCGCTTTCCAAAATGCTTCATATGTATCTTTATATTCTGTATGCTTGGTCTCAAACCTCTGGTAAAAATCGTGACATAATGTTCATCATCCTCATCGAATGCACATTGTACTTGTAGCCTTAAAATTTCATCAGCATATTCAACAAGTGTTAGCTTCCCTTGGCTCAAATTAACAAATTGATCAAAGTAGGCTTTATTATCATCATACCACGGTCCATATTTAATTGAATATATCATTCTGAACATATCATTACGGATTTGCAATGGCACTCTAGCAATTTCTCTTTCGATAGCATCTTGAAGAGTTCTAGAATAATACCTGTCTCTAAAATTTCATTGACTTGATATGTAGATTTGTATTCCACATTTACACTGGTGAAGACGGATATGAAATTGGATGTCAGATGGCTTCAAAATCGTGAAAATAAATATTGCCTATAAGCTAATTGTGGATTGTTATCGCTAAAGCAATGATGATGATGACGTCTGACATCAAAAGAATCGGATGGGCTTTCTTCTTCATATGGGTCAGATTGACCCGGATTGTCCTGGCCCAATAATTGATCAGGGGAGAGTTGGCATGTGTCGCGAATGGCACGTGTGTGTGGACTGTTGATTGTTCTATTGGCTCGGTGGGTTTTTGCAAATAAACCCTTCGACTTCTTTGTGGGTTTCGAAAGGAAGAAGGGAGAGGAGGGCGATGCGTCTGCTGACGATGGCAACGGCAACGAAGATGGTGCTGGGGTCGGTGGTGCTTTGCGATGATGCATGCGCTCGTCAGTGAATGGCACATCCTCTAACTTTGTTCTTCTTTTTCTTTTTCTTCTATGTTTACATTTTATTTTATTTTATCTGGGTTTGGGTTTTGGAAGGTCGATAGAAGGTTTGGGTTGCTTGCGTGAAGGGTTTCTGTGGTTTTTGGAGTTTTGTCTGAAGCGGTATTGATGGATTAGGGTTCTGAGATCTAGAAGTTGGGTTGCGGAGGGGTTTAGATGATGGTGGCGGTTAGGATTGGGACGGTGATGAGGGATCAGGGATTGGTTATGGATTGATTTGGTGAATGCTTAGTTGCATCAGGGTTGGGGTGTTGATTTCGTCAGGGTTAGGGTTCTGTGAGGGGTCGTGGATTAGGGTTTCAATATGGGACGAGGGTGTTGTGAAGGGGAGAGAGTGTTGGTGGGGTTTGATAGGCACAAGGATGGGTTCGGGCGGAAGGGGTTTTGGCAATTTAGGGCTCGGGTGGTTAATCGATGACAATGGGATGGGGATGATAATGAGAGAATATCACATCCGGGTTGGATCGATTTTCCTCTCTGATACCAAAAAATGCAGAAAGGAGAGGATGACGCAAGGCAGGCAAGGTAGAAGATAAAGATAGAGGGGAAAAATTAGGCTCTCACCAAACTCCGAACTGGAGGCACTAGAGATTTCGAGAACAACTCCAAGAAAACTTGGGGAAGATCCCAAAACACTCAAACTTCATTAATCATCAAAAAATATTAGCTCAATAACTAACAATTAGCCAAAGAGGCTTTACATCATTATATAGAGAAAGAAATAAGCCTATGACTAATCTAGACCATCCAATCACATTGACGGCCAATATTAAAACATCCACTAAAAACAACTTAAAACATAAATAACAAAAGAAAATCCTAAATAAACTAAGATAGGCGGGCTGGGACCAAAGATTGGTCGACTCATGGGGGACCATGGGTTTGTCCGGCATCATTATGTTTCACTTTTGATTGGAGGATGCTAATATCATAATTCATGACATGTGGCGTGATGTTGTCCCTATGAAAATCTGTTACCTATTATTGGTTAGGTCATGGCAATGTGAACATATCACCATCCATGGCAGTTATAAAAAAAAAAAAAAACTCCTTCACATTTTATAAGGATAACATGAAGGTAGTGTTGGGCTCTACTCAATCTTACAGGGGACATGAGTTACCTTTCAATTTCACAACTGATGGAGGGGACAATATATGCTGTGGTAGAAAAGGATGTATCTGGTGGTGGAGATTTACTGGTTGAGCTAGTATCATTGACCGAGTTAGGTGACATATTACCAGATGAGTTAACCCCAGTTTTGCCGCTGATGCTAGAGACACATATCACATAGACCTTATAATGGTGTCTTGTTTGCCTTACCAGTTCACTTACTGAATGACTGCAAAAGAACATGAGGAGCTGTTTAGATCATAGTCTAGCTCATTAAAATCCTCTTGCTTGGGAGAAAACACGAGATACAAGTGTGGTGTACGATGGGCACAGAACATTCTGTGCTTCTTAATTTGTATGTCCTGCAAGAGATCATAAAACTGTTAGCCGCACAACGATCTTCATCTCTATCTTTTCATTGTGATCTGCAGCTCTAAAATTCACTTGCTTGTGACCTATGATGCACGGATACTTCAAAATGGCCAACGTATCGTGTCGTATCGTATCCGATACTTCACTTTTTGTGTGTAAAATCCGTGTCCCTACCGTGTCCATAAGGTGTCCTTGCCGTATCCATGCCGTATCCGGGCATCATAGCTTGTGACACAAATTCACAAACTTTATTTCTACCAAATTGATTCCTTACTTAATACTTGCTGTAAATTGTATCATCACCCTAACCCCTGCATACTATGTACAGAGTGCATGTTCGCATTGCACAACTGATAAAGACAGATCCCATTTGACCTGAGTTCCTATCTTGCCATAATTTATTGGGAGCTCAATGATGGATCTGGGAACCCTGGGTAAGGATTTAGAGTTTAGAACTAAGATGCATATGTGATTGAAAAATACATGAACTTGTTGTACAACCGAACTTGTGCTCAATAGTCGTGTTGGCAATGCCATATGAGAAATTGAATAAGCAGAATTTTTTGTTTGGAAGATTTAGTACTGGTCGTCAGATGAGCAGTCGGTTACTATGAAGCACAAATACTTAAAAATGGGCAACGTATCGTGTCATATCTTATCCGATATTACACCTTTTACGTGTAAAATCGGTGTCCTTACCGTAGTCATGGCGTGTCCTTATTGTATTGATGTCATATCTGGTCATCATTGGTTGTCTACTTAGCAAGAAGTCTGCAAATGTGTTACTAGAGTTACCAGCTACTGGTGCTGTACTTTTGTCTGGAACTTCAGTCCAGGCTATATTGATTTCAGATATAAGCAACTTTCCTTTGAGTAAGATGCAAAATAGCTTGGAATCGTCATTATTTCCCTCAAAGCTTGCCATTAGAAGTGCAATCATTCACTCACAAACTTTATCTGAATCTCAAGATGCAACAGTTAATGTGCTATCCTTACCATTAGCGATACTGCTGCATTTGTAGGCGGACCTCATTAGAGGTATGCCTTTTTGTTTTCCTTATGTTTTTTTCTTTATGGGACTATTGTGCTGAACCAAATTGTGTTCAGTTTAACGCCTATTTCTGTGTTTGGTCTATTTAGTGCTTTACTTCTGATCTAGATATCATTCTCAGTGACTCATTTCTTGATAGACTGCTTTCATCCATTAACTAAATGCACACACAAAATAATGGATAGTTATACTGGATCAGAATGTTAGAATTTTGTGCCTCTTCAGGGGATCTTGTCTAGACAGAAAATCTCTTCTAGATTGGCAGACTAGGAATTTTATGAATCCAAACAGATTATTGATCACCAACGATTGCCTGAAAGTTGACAGCACGCTACATGAAGAAAAGGTGTAATAATTTCATGGATTAGGTTGGAGCAAAATAGGGTGTAGTAGGTTGCTTGTCTTATTGGTTGGCGGTGCAATCTCTAACCATGGAAGTTTCACATTATATAAAATTAGTACATGCTTCAAACAAGTGGGACTGAATATGGGACCAATGGTCTCGTGAACAGTAAGAAGGAAAATGTTCCTACCAAAATAATGATATTATATCCTATCTAATAAACTTATGTAGTATTTTATTATATTGTACATGTCACTTGGTAACTAAGTACTAGGGTATAGATCCAGTTGAACTAGAAGTCTAGAAGTGATGGTTTATATCTGGAATTTTCCGATTTGAACCTTCAATGAATCAGTTTTTCAATAGGTTTTTGCCAAAATTTTAGGCATCTGATTCACATCTGTTAATCACTAATATATTAATTCATTTAACTAATACTGCCAACAAACTCATGGTATTCATCTTTTCAGCTATAAATGAAATCACACTGAACTATTAGCGTTTTGTGCTGCTGATCTGGGTCTGATTATAAGGCTTATAACCCATGATGGGTCCTCTTGGCACTGGTATGGTCCACCCAATTTATCTGACTCTTTGATGTTGGAGGGGGAAGAAAAAAGTTGAAACATCAAAAATGAACCATCCCTGCCATGTGCTCAGTCCTATCCTACCAAATACTATTGTACTACCCTGCAACGTATATACTGGACTTAAACGAACTCCCAAGAGGTTCATAACGAAGCTAATTATGCAACCCACTCTTACAGCTTTCTCGAATGTATGTAAACTAGATCTTTCCTTTTATGTTGTGCATGCGATGCAATTCCTTTGGCCTTGGTATTCTGCATCAATAATCATTACACAATGCACCTAGAAAGAACAGCAGGAACAGAGTATAACAGTTCAAGCTTTGGATGTACATAATTTCATATCATTGAGGGTTCACGGAGGCATTGCCAACCATGTCACTTGAAAGTTATCAAGGGGTTGATGTATATAATTTCATGTCATTGAGGGTTCATGGAGGCATTGCCAACCGTGTCACTTCCTAGTTGTCAAGGGGTCAGTTTGTTTGCACTCAATTTACACATGCATTTGTTGAGCTTGAAGGCATAAATGAAGTGTAAATTAGGACATTTTCATATCAAAATTCATACCTAAACCGGCGCAAAAAGATTGTGCGCTTCCTTAATTAAGAAGACATCAGTGCAAAGGACGCCCGTTGTTCATTATCTTCATTATCTTTTATCTTCTTTAAAACAAAAATTCTCCAAACGCCTGTTGTTTTTTTTTTTTTTTTTTTTTGCCCCCTTTTTCTTTTGTCATCAATTTTAGTGCTTGAAGGTAAGCGAATTGTATCAAAAAAAAAAAAAAAAACAAGACTTATATGGTCCAGAATCAAACAACTGAGATCAGAGTTCTCAAATACATCCCCATGCACAGTGTGGTGGCAAAGCTATAGCGTGGTGGCAAAGCTCAGCTGGTATTATAGCTGTCAGCCACTCTGGTGGAGAACACTGAACACCAATGCCCAGTTAGTAATAGCGACCAGAAAGAAAATTCTCAGATACCTGACTATACTTCCAACTATACACAATTTACAATTACTCATCTGTAGATCACATTTTATACTGTATGGGTCAGGGGTTTGGTACAATTAGAAGTGATATTGAAACATTTTCAAAGGAAAAATATACATTTACAAAAATATTTTTAGAGATGAGAATGTTGTAGTAAATGTGTGATAAAATTAAAAATGAGCATTTTCCAAAATATTTAGGAGTAGTACCAATATGGGATAATATTAAATAAACCCGTTCGAGATGGTATAGCATGTCAAACATGGACCAACAATGACGCCAATAAAAACAGATTTAGCTATGTACATTGATGGCCCAGCAAGTGTAAGGTATTGGGTTTCATGTCTTGTATTCCAGTTAGCCGGATGGGTTCATTGGGTTAGTCAATGACTGAGCTTTAGCTCAAGGTTTTTTGATCCTTGTATCGGGGCTTTCTCGTGGGTCAAGAAGGCATAAATTATAAATATGAATAATTTGTAACCTAGATCTTGGCTGAAGGAGTGGTGAATGCTCTCTTGTCTGGTGGTGGTTTCTACACCACTTGAGAGCCAACTAGAGAGTGACAGTCTTTTACGCCTGCTTGTGATAGTGAAGATGTTGTCTCTATTCGTGGACATAACCCAATTTTGGGTGAACCATGTAAATCTCTCTTGTATACCTCTTGTGTGTGGCTAGATTGTAGATTGCAGATTTTAGTGCTTTTGCTCATGCTCAACATAAAGGATACATTGAAGAAGACACGGTTGGAGATAGTAAAATTAGATTTGAAGAATTTTAACTTATCTAATAATAATTTGGCTCGGAATAGATCGAAATGGAGAAACATAAGGCTTTGATGATGATGATGACGATGATGATTAATAAATATCATAAATATTTTTATAGATGATATTAATAAATAAGTGCAACAGATCTTTAATGACAGCCCAACCAGCAAATTGGATTGGAATCTACACGTATATCCAACCCCAACGCATCCAAACCATAGCCAAATCCAATGTATCACTCAATTAATCCAAACTCTTACAATTCATCTTTTTTTTTTTTTTGACTTAAGCTAATTCATCCATTTCTATAGCTTGATTTACACTATCTATTTTTTATTGTCCAACAGGTTAGGAAGGAAAGGTGTACCTGCAAAAAAGAAGAAGAAGAAGAAGTAAACACTATTTAGGCTGATGTTTCCAACAAATATTTTAATATTTGGCTACATTGTTAAGGAAGAGACATTTGTTATTATATGCGGCTAAATGTTGAGAATAAAGAAACAGCTGGAAGACAAAGTACATGTTTTATGACAGATGTTAACTAAGAATTGAAAATGATGGATTATAAGTAATAAAGAAGGATGAGATTAGGAGTCATGGTTGGATTTGGTTTGTGGCATGTGGGCTGTGGCGTGCTCCAACAGAAGAAAATCAATGGATGCCATTTTTTATGGCATGAACATGTACATACAAGACTAAAAACAACCTCTGTATCAACTTAATTGTTATGAGGGTGCTGGGACAAGCAAGAAGACATATAAGCATTCAGAAATAGTTAGAAATGTATTTCAGATTGTGTAGTAACAGAAAACGTCGAACTAAACAGCGGTGGTTGGCATAAAGCTCCGACTATGATGATATTTGCCATACTGGGTTTTCCCACTTGAATCAGAATAATATAAGATCTGCGGAGCAGACAAGTAAGTGCTCCATGAGAAAGATAACTTGTGAGAATGAATAATACATGAGGCACAATTGTCCTCAAAGCTAAATCAAGTCAACATCCTAATGATTAAGAGCTTCAAATTCTAACAAAGTAGCATAACCAGCAAACCTGAAAAAATCATATTATTGAACTCACGATACCTTTTTATGGGACGCTTAACTGAGTTTTTTAAAAAGGAAAATGACACCATTAAAGATGGAAAGGAATGCTGAATCAAAGAGAGAGGATTCAGGTGAACAAGATCAAAGCTAAGCGAAGTAAAAGAAATTGAAACAACAATATTAGATACACTGATCTCAACTCCTGTGAGTGTCGAAGAAGTACTCACTATAAACTCTTACACCAATGGGCAGATATAAATGAAGAGCTAATGAAATCTCAGCAACCGGGATTAAGGATTCCAAATGCTTACAAGATCCTCACCTCCCACTTGCTAAACAATGATCTGATGATACAAAAAAAAAAAAAAAAAGAATGGTGTTATTACAGGCAGTCCTGTTCTTCAAATGTCACATGCAGCTTAAAACCTTGAGGACACACATGACCATTTAAGTGCCATATGAGTAGATAAACACGAATTGTCCAGTGTGATTGTGGGTTACGCCCTTACAATTTGAATGTTTGGAAGGAAATTTTATCCCCCATTTTCGGCAGCTGTGTATAAATAAACAAACAACATTTGTATGGAGAATTTAGTAAATTCTCAACTTAAAAGTTAAGTCTCAGACAGGCATAGACAACAATAGCATGATGGTGTTTCCATGTCGTGCAAGGAATAGAAACATTCGCTAATCCTGATACCACTGCCCAGTACTACTGCTGAAAGAGAGGACCGCAAGAAGTTACCATTCTTTTAAGCATACTATGAAGGCAATTTAACAAAGGAAAACATATGCAGCTTCATAAGCTTCTTTACATGTGTTATCCTCTTGACAGAAGTTGCAAACTCTCAGAAAGAGATGAACTTTGGAAGGCCGTACAAAAACCCTAAATGGTTGTTTACATATACTTGCTAGCCTCAGTTACATTCCTGTGATGGAAAAATACAAGCCCAAATGAGGAACTCCACTAGCAGGGTTAAGTCGAGAGAGAATCTATTAGGTTTTGGCCATACCGCTGAGAAGAGAGTGATTGTAGCGTAGTATTTTAGATTACCTTTAGTAATCTAAACACAAAATACACGTGTAAAAACTATGGAGTATTACTGTTTGCCTTCCGAGGTAAGAAGCCCCATCTGCGCTGTGAGATGGTCCACGTGTTGAATCTTGTTCCATTCGTGATCCTCTTCTCGTTGCATCTCTATTTCCTTCGAATTAGCATCCTGCATGCTCGACTCAGCCTCCTCTATGTCACCTGAGAGTGGGCTTGCTGAAAGGAACTGCTCCCAGAAGGAATCATTTATGCCTGGAAGAGTTGGTATCCCGTCAACTACAATGTCTGCATCAGTGTCATTCAAAATCTTTCCCTCTTCCATCAGCATTGTTCCATCCATTCCTGCAGACATAGGATCCATGAAGCCACTGTCCACTCCAGGCACCAAAAAGTTCTCATCCGGAATATTGACAACGTTGCTTTCTGGTAAAATTCCTTGGATTTGAGGTAATTCAGAAATGATCGTATCTGCCTGGGATGGGGTGATTGCTTCTTGAACCCCAGATAACACACTTACATCAGGTAAATGAGACACTGTTGCCATGTCTGTTGCAATGGAAGATTGTATCTCAGATATTGCAGCAGATGGGCGAGTTCCCAAAAACCCAGAGGCCACTTGCAAATATGGAATACCCGATGTTGGTGGAACCTCAGCAAGTGTCACTCCTGAAATTCGACTTGAAGAACTTCCACTGTCCATTGTGTCAGATTGTGAGGGAACATTGTCAATCTTCAGTATTTGCATGAGCATGGCTTTTGCTGCCTCATTCATTAAAGGTTGATATTTGACTATTTGTCCGTCAGATGTGGTGGCATGTGAGCCCTCAGAGTTCTCCTGTTTAGGAAGTCTCCTTTTCTTGTTCACTGCAGCTATACGTCTGTTGCTGTCATTCTGTTGCACCAGTTGTGCCAAAAATCCAGGGCTCTGCATGGCTTTTGCCAAAAAGGACATCATCTGTTGCTGGCGTTGCTCCATACCCTGAAGGCGCTGTCCCAAAGTTTGCAATTGATGATCAGTAGCCTGTTGCTGCTGCCTTCGCCTCACTAGTTCCTGCATGAGCACATTCTTATCCCGTTTAAGCCTCTCAATTTCTTCCTCCACCCCAAATTTTCCCACCTCCACACATGCCCCAACTGATGCATGATGTACTTGGGGCTGTTGAGGCTGAGCCTGCACATGACTAGGCTTTCGCCTATTAATAGTTTTCAACAAGTGCTTCTGACCTCTTAAAAAGCCCTCATTCGCAAACTCCCACCTATCTGGATCAACTTTTTTGAAACCCTGCTCAAGCAAAGGAAAAGGCTGAGATAGCACAGAACTACCGAATATGCTCAAAGAACGTAAATAAGTAAATTAAGTTAGAAATATCAGTTGCCATCAATGTAAAACAACGTATGAGAGTAATTTAAGAAGAAAATTTAGCAATGTAGAGTTATATTGATAGCATGATTTGGCATCCACATATGTAAAAAAGCAAGTTAGGTGAAAGGCAACTTGCATATGTTGTCAACCAAAGACCTAAGATTTTTATGTCAATAAAAAAGTTGAGGAAGTGATTGTGATGATCAAATCTGAGGTAAGCCCATCCATCATGTGGTTCATCAGATTACATCTGGGTCTTGAACCATAGAACCCCAACTCAAACTCTTGCAAAGCATGGTCTTGAGGATCGTTTGACTCCTCTCTACTAGATCGCAAAATGGACACTCCCTCACTATTATAGCTCTCTTCAATACCTCAAGAAACTTTGATAAGGATACAAATGAAATTCACCAATTCAATCAGTTCTAAATCACACCCTTTCTTTATTGGTGGTTCAAAACTACATTCATAAAAGACAAAGTAGATATCCTATTCCTAAATTGTATTTTAGTACTTCTTGGACCCTTTCCAGGCCTCTCCCCCACAACTCCTTTCAAAATCACATAAAATGCCCATTCAGCAATGAAAACCTATCTACAGAACTCCTTGTAGCCCAATCAAAATCACCAACCCAAACACCTGCAACTTCCTACTCAAAACTCCACATCTTTCCTTTTGAAATCTCATCTCCAAAACAACAAGCGGTAATGAGATCACAACCTTCAATAAGTAACATGCCTCATCTGACAAACTGACACCACACTCAACCAAAATCAGATTGAAGGTTTATTCCCCAACTGAAAGCTACTTATAGATCTCTCTAATCTAACCCAAATGCCTCTAACCGCTTAATCTGAGAGATCAAGGCCTTCTGTATGGAATTCACTCTAGAATAATATACAGCATTTTCTTCTGGACCTACAGATCCACTACGAACGTCATTTGCTCAAGAAGGCAATGACGATGAACAAAAGGTTCAGAAACCCAACTCCATAACTAAATTCAGGAAAAGTTACTCTTTTTAATGGTATTAAGTAGTACACCTGACTAAAGAAGAACATACTTTGTCCCAAGTCACCAACAGTAATTTGCAATAGACCATATTGCATTACTCTTCCAACAATAAGAGTATATAATGCAACATTCATTTACTGGCACCGATATGCATGTTATAATGCTGATAAATGGGCATTTGCGTGTTGAGAGAAAAAGACCTCACATAGAACCCCATCGATTTCTTCATCTAGGAGGGAAGTTCACAGATAACTGTCAACCTTTTGCACACTAAATAGTTTTGGAAATGCTCCTCCCACTTTTAGCTAAAAGGTTTTGAAACAATAATATCATCATCATCATCATCAAAGCCTTGTCCCAAGTATGTTGGAGTCGGCAACATGAATTTTTTTTCTCCATTCCAATCTATCCTGAGTCACATCCTTAGATAAGTTAACCGTCTTCAAATTTAATTTTACTACCTCCATCCATGCTGTCACGCCCCCAAAACTGGGCCGGATCCAAACCCGGTTCCAGGGGTGTGAGAATTGGGGCCAATTAAAATTTTTCTAAACATAAACAGCACGGGCCCCAATTCCGGGTGGATCGAAGTCCTTCGTGAGGCTATGCTTGGTGATCAAGCAACCATAATCACACGCGGAACTAAAATCCATACTCATCGCAGACGGATATCACATAACAACCATGTAACAAATCTCATTAATAATAAAATCAAGGTCAAGTGCTTCGAAGCATAACAATTAAAGTTATAATTTCAAAACAAAGAAATTTAATTAAATAAACTAATGGCCCAAAAATGGCCTTATTACATAATCTAAGTTTTCGAACTCTGCACCGCACTGGGACACCTCAAGTGATGTCATCGGTGCTCCACTCAACAACTCCGCCATCCGGCGGAATTTCCTGCGTAGCCTGACCCTCCGGTTCGGCACCGGTAACGGGACCTAGACACCAAAAGTAGTGGGTCAGATTGACATAATCTGGCAAGAGGGTAAGCTGCAACAATGGATTAATCAACTGAATTAAATGATATATTCATTATGAACCAAAATAAATCAGATGCAAACCCCAATGGCATGAATGCACAGAAACGGGTATTCCCGTAGATAAATATACAGAAACGGGTAAATCCCGCATACAGATAACAGAAACGGGTAATCCCGCAGATAATAACAGAAACGGGTAATCCCGCAGATAATAACAGAAACGGGTAATCCCGCAAATAATAACAGAAGGCACAGCTGCATACTATTATCCACAATACACGCTGACCCGATGGCTTACGTCCACCTCCGAACTGCAATCGGTCAGATATATATATACAAATATACATACTTACAAATACATACATATACAGATGCAAAATGAACCATGATATGAAACCCTCAATCCCACCATTCAATCCACTACCATTTTGAGTACTTAAATTTAAAAGTGTATTATGAACGTGTGTCAATTCAAATTATTGAAGGTAAGCACTAATCCACCAATGGTCAGGTTAGATAAATATGCACATGAGAACTAACTCCCTATCACAATGGAAATATGAGTCCACGATGCCGATATACTACTTTTGGTGCCTATCATGTGGTGCATCCCGAACCTCACATTCCCATTCTGCATTTAGTCTAATTCTCATGTGAACATTCAACTAACATTCCTAAAAGACATAATTCATCTAATCCAATTATATATAATTAGTGTGTTTTACAAATTAGGTAAAAGATGTTCAATTTCTGAATCCAAAGTTAAATCAAGTTACGATCAAAAGGGGAAAGAAAGTAATTAATTCCTTAATATCATTGTTGTGTACAAATACACATTATCATTTTATACAAAACAGAGGGTACAAATTTCGGATCCCAATTTGAAATCTAACTCAATTAAGATTCCAATTTAAAATTATAAATACATTCTATTTACGGTTTAATCGCTACCAAATACATTTTTAGTTTATTTCAATCAACCTAAGTGAACACTAATCAAAATTTCATAATTCTCAATTAAGTTTATAAATAATCCAAGATACGTCTCCAATGACATCAAATTAAAATTAATTTAATAAAACCTAATCTCCATTAAAATATTAAACCATTAATCAAAATATAACCTTTTAATTCTTTATAAAAAGCAATATTGTGCATAAATACATATATATATAAATAATATATATTTTTTTTAAAAGGAAATGGGCTAATGGGCCCAGACCCGAACCCGGGCCCAGGCCAGCCAGGCCGGGCCCGGCCAGCCAAGCCGGGCCCAGCCCGCCTGGCCTGCTGCCAGGCGGCAGATGCTGCCCGGCAGCAGTTGCCGCCCAGCAGCAACTGCTGCCAGGCAGCGCTGCTGCTGCCCAGCGGCAGTTGCTGCCAGGCGGCGGCCGCACAGACCTTTTTTTTTTTTTTTAATTTTTAACAAAAACATTAATCTACAAGTTTTGGAAGAAAAATCAAATCACATTATTACCCTCCAAGAGCCATTAACCCAACAAGAAGAAGTCATGCACAAAGTATGTAAATCAACAAACAACTAAAACATATTGCAAACACAAAAAAAACCATTGTTTCAACTATCCACTTGCCTGGATCTTGAAGCCAAAATAGATCTGGAGATCAAAGCTTGGAAGAGCCCACCTTGGTTTCCCCCTTAGAGAGCCTCTAGGGTTTTGGTTGAAAAAGAAAAGAAGAGGGTTGGGGAATGGGGGAAAACCCTAAGAATAGAGTTTATATAAAAGAGGGGGTTTTTCTAAATTACAAAGAAGGGCCTCCTGCTTTCTAGTGAGTTTTAAGAAATTTCAAAAAAAGTCCTCTGACCCAAAAAGGGTCCATTAACTCAAGCCCAAATGTGTTAAACCGATCTATTGACCCTCTTAACCCAACTCAAACCCGACAAACCGGTATGACCCAATATAAAAATTCAGGACTTGACACATGCCTTCTTCAGCCCACCCCTTCCCCTGGTGGGCCATCAACATGCATAATCAAACTTTTCCTTACCGACACCATTATTGGCTTGTGTTCAACATGACCAAACCATCATAAATGGGTTTCTCTAATCTTATCCCCCATTGGTGCTACTCCCAAATGCTCTCAAAAGTATTTATTTCTAATTTTATCTTTCCTAAATTTACAGCATATCCACCTCAACATTCTTATCTCTACTACATCTATTTTATGCATATGCTACTTCCTGATTGGCCAACATTCTGCCTATAGGTCATAGCTAGTCTAATCATTGTCCAGTAAAATTTTCCCTTTAATCTTGTTGCCATTCGTTCAAAAATTTTTATTAGTAAATATTAATTCAACCTGAAACCTTGTGGTTGCAACAATGAACACCTTCCAAATGCTATACAGGCTCCTGTCATCCAAGACTTTTAGCTACTTGGCATCTTTAAAAGCTAAAAAGGAACTATAAATAGGATACAATATTATAACACACACACACACACATATCTATGTATACGGCCCAATGTCTTTAACATGAAAAAGAAAAAGGATAAAAAGGACTTGCACGTATGGTAGACCTTTTTATAAAACCCAATTAGTTTATTCAATTGAGGTGCAGTTGTGGACACAATCGTTCTTTCAAGACTTTTTGAACTACTCAGAATTTTCCGGTAGTGACAAGAACATTGGGGATCAATAACATGGAATTCCAACTACATTACATGATAAGACAATAATGACCAATTTGGTTGACCTAAAGAGAACACATATAATCAACAAGCCTAACATTTTAAAAAAAAAATTTTTAAAGGGCCGGAGGGCATTTTTTGTTTTTTTTTTTTTTTGGTGGGGTGTCGGAGAGGGGGGGGGGGGGGGGGGGGGGGGTGTTTGTGTGATCAAGTAAGTATAATAAGAACTTGAATTTTTGGCATAATCAATTTCGAATTTGTGACTGCTTAAGATATAAGAAACAAAGTCCCATTTTGGAATAAATTAATTTCAAGATTGTGATTGCTGAAAATTTGAAAAAAGAAGTCCCATTTTGGAATCAATTTCAAGATTCTGATTGCTGAAGATTTGAGAAACAAAATCGCATTAGCATGCATTGAAAGACTCAAGGTAGCGAATGAGTAAACAACAGAAATCATAACTCATAAAACAGAGAGGAAAAGGTAAGTTGAGCACCACATAAATATAAAAGGTAAAGCTGATTCCCATTAGACAAGTGATAACACCAGCAGCAACCAGTAAATTGACAAGAACCATTGGCGACCTCACAGTTCAGAGGTCACTTCCTCTCTTCCAACGTCTAGCAGTTTTACTTGGCATTTATCCCCTCTAATATAAATATACATGGAATCAAAAGTTTTGAGGTTAAGTTTAAACAAAATTGACATTCGAAATTCCATTGAAACCAGAGCTTATATTAGCCCTTGGGTAAACAAACTCAATTATTGCCATATTGATGGATAGCAAAGACACAGGGCAAAACCTTTGCCCCATTTATCACATGGTCTCCGCCCTTTTAGAAGGAAACAATATGGACTTCAATAGACCGGGAAAAAAAATTCACACCAAATCCCAAATTAAAATCAAAAGTTTTTGGGTGAGGATAGGGTTGTTCAAAACTAAAATACAGGCAGATGACTCTCGAGAGGAAAAAACAATGTAGCGGATTTTCTCGCACTTCATCCTCATACTATGCGTGCTCAAGCCTCAAGGTGACTTACAAAGGGGCAAGCACATGGATTCTCCATTGTGAATAATATGAAGATCAGTGCAGATTAAAACTAATTCTACCTTTCTAGATCAAAACCAACTGCCAGTGTGGGTCTATCTTCAACACAAATACACTATGTCACCTACGTGGAAGGTTTGATGTCTCTATTCTGCTCTTCCTCTACAGTTCCAGCGCTTCACTTTTCTTTCATTATCACCACCACCATCATCAAAACTTCATCCCAAGAATATGGGGGTCTTGATTATCATCATTCATCACCATCATCATCAAGACCTCATCCCAAGAATATGGGGTCTCTTTCCTTGATAAACCCAGTAAATATTAACAAATTTTAACCACATTTGACATTACCCAAGTGAAGAGGAAATGCTCTCACAAATCAAGAACCAGTCAATAGGGTAAAAAGCAAATAAAAATTCCTAACAAAATTCACCCCACCCAACTTCGATTAGACCATGGACATGCTCTAATCAATCATCAAAACCATTTCTCCCTTGATAAACCCAGTAAATTTTAACAAATTTTAACGACATTGGACACTACCCAAGTGAAGAGGAAATTCTCTCACATATCAAGAACCAGTCAATAGGGTAAAAAGCAAATACCCATTCCTAACAAAATCCACCACCACCCAACTTCAATTAGACCATGACCATGCTCTAATCAATCATCAAAACCGTTTCTTTCTTACACTACAACAAACCCACTCACATAGGTGTTGAGCTGCCTGACGAAGCTGGAGAAGTTGCTGTGCTTGAAGTACTTGGGGAGGAGGTGCTTTGCGAACTCAGGCGGGTCCCAAACCACGAAGCTGTTGTTGCTGGCGCTCCAAGAAACGATCGTGTCCGTCGACGGGTCGTCCACCATGTCGTACGTCTTGCTCAGGAACGGCGGCGGGGCGTTGGCGGCGCTCGCGACCGGATTTCCTGCTCCGTCCATTTCACCGTCGGGTCGAGATCAGACGGCTGACATCGATCGGATCCACAGTCAAAGTTGAGAATTAGGGTTTTGCATCCCAAATTAGGGTTTGAGTGACAGAAAAACCCTAGAACCGAAAGCGTCGTGCCGTGAGAAGAAAGAGGAAGAGAAAAGGGGTCGTTACGGTCAGAAAAGTTTCAGGAGGGGGAACGAGACGACAGGTCTGCGCGCGGGTTTTGATATAAAGAGTGGGACTTCAATTTCTATAAAATAACGAAAATGCCACAATTGAAAATTTGAGTCCCCATAGTGAAAATTTACATTTAAATGCCTACTGGTTTTATAATTGTTAATAATCACCTGCCTTTTAATTGTGTAGATAACAAGTTTTATTAATCTCCAAAATCTCAATCAACCACCCTGGATTGCAGTCAGATTTTCTTATTATTTCTGGAAGATTGATGAAAGCTAATGTTGTATTAGTGAAAGGATGAAAATTTCTCTCAGATTTAAGTTGGTAAAATTTTTAATTAAAAGTGTTGTTATCTCTCTGAATATATCTTTATAGAGGAGGTGTTTGTTCGGAGGAATTTTTAAAAAGATTCCATACGTTGGGTAAAATTGTTCTTCCTCGAAAATTTTTAATTTAAGAAATTAGAAAGGTTTTGAAAATCCAGCAATGTGGATTGTTGATTTTGGGCTATAAACATCTCCGAAATCTAAATTTTGAAAAATTGGTTGATGCTTAAGTATTTGTGAATCAACCGAGTGACAATGCTTAGGACATATTTGTACAATGATGGGAATTCTATATTTCTACCGCTCCCATGGAAATCCGAAATTCTCTTTATGGGAAAAATTAATTAGTTTTTTCTCTACTGTCAAGGAAATGGGTTGCATCAAACAACAGACCAATTGCACAAAAATTTGGTACATTTTTCCTCTTTATCAAAAATTCATGTTATTAAGCAAACACATCCCTTGGCTTGTTCCTGTAATAACTATATCATGGAAAGATAAGAAAAAATGGGACATTTTTTCATGAAAAATAATTTTTATCATTTAATACGAATACTTTTTATAAAGAAAAATATTAAAAATAACGTAACGTTCTACCGATATACATAAAAATATTCCGAGGTGGTTAGAAAAAATATTTCTTCACGGGCTCTTATTTTTGAGCTACAGAATGTGAAACTCAAACATCCCCAAATGAAGAATTCTCATACATCTTGCAAACAAGGGTGAAACCCCATTGTCATATTGGCGATGATGGACCGACGTCCCCTGTGGCCGGCTGAATGTTGGATGGTGATGATACTATGGACTGAATTGAATGGGCCTGGTTCATCCACTCCGCTGATTTTTTTTTTTGGGTGATCATACAGTGTGGTCACATTAACCAGACGGCTGAGATTTGTTTAATGTAAGATGACATTAGATATGGCATCTCCGACGTGATATCATGGTAGCTGTCGTTTGTAAAAGAGAGCAACTGCACTTGGATAGGACTACGGCTTGGGCATCGGCATGGACCCCTTTTTCACTTTTGGTCCTTTTTATCAAATTTGTCTAAAAAACCCCTGAGATTTCACGTTTTCATTTGGAGTACCCAGCAAATTCTTAATAATGTTAAAAAAACCCTTGTCTATGAAAATATTTTTAAACATCCCCTTGTTGGTGAATCCCAATGTGTCTCCACTCACTCACTTGGAGTTCAATCAGCTTAGTTAAATTCTGAAACCAGGCAGCCCTTCTCACTCAGACACTAACCACTAGATCAATCTGAAAAAAAATAATAAGAACAAAAGAAAGAAAGAAAGAAATAAAAAAGTAAGACAGGCCAGAGTTTGAACCTGAACCCAAACGCACTGCAGTTTAATGTAGGTCAGATTCTCAAGCTCCACCCATGGACAAGATTTCAAGGATTCTTATGCCTGGATTCTATTTTGAGAGGGGTCAGCTCATGGGTTCTTTCGCTGGTAATAGTACGTTAAAGTTGGGGATTGAATATAGAGAGATATGGAGGTAAGTATTCCTATTTGCTTGCATAGGAAATGGGGTTGCCAACTGTCGAAATCTGGGTTGGACCCACCTGAACCTGATTAGGCCCAATAAGATTTGAAGGGCTTATGATTAGGCATGGGTTCACAGTGGACCCTAGATCCCAAGAATGAACCCATCCAATAAGACAAGGACCCGATGCTGCCAGTTGAAGGCTCAAGTCCAGTTGTTTTACACACAAACACACAAGGAAATATTCATGCGCTCTAACCCTCATTATATTATGATGAGGGTACAACATAGTGGGGACCCTGGATTTACAATTGATCCATTTAGTTTTCATTAATTCAAATGGATTAGACCATTGGATCCAGACTGAAATTCTTTTTTTAGTGTAAAGTCACTAAATTTGCATAACACGGATGAATGAGTTTGTTTGGAAATGACCCCAAACTTGACATATGAGCTCATCCAAGATGTCTTTTTCCTTCCCCCTAAGTCTCATGACCAGTGGGTCTCCAGGTGGGCCCTAACAAGTTTGTTCCTCTCCATATGGTGAGGGATGGACTTGAACATTCATTTATATATATTGTACACATATATTTAGTATCTTTTAAAAACTATTGTAAAAGGGGCCTGGAGTCCAAGAACCAATCCATCCCAATATGGGATCCATACATTACATCCGTGCCTGAATCTGCCCTGAGCTCCTATTAGAAAATCTGATTCTTCAATTGCATACCTCCAGTAGACTCGCATTGGAGTTGGGTCCATTATAGCCGTCATAGATGAGGTCCCAATCCAAATTTTAGAGTGCAGTCTAATTAATAATGGTGGAAAAATGAAAAAACTGTAAATCAATCAACCATAATGAGAGAGACACATGATTTTTATGTGGAAACCCAACATGAAAAAAATCACAATTCTTATGACCAGGACCAATAGAAATCAAGTACTATGAAATTGAACAGTTACAAGATACTCAAAATCCTTTCCCAGTTCACCACAATTAAGGACTATAGTGTTCTCACTTGTAGACGACCACGCCGTTCATCATTCCTTACACTTGACTTAGTCAAGCCTTTAAAGCGTAAGACTAACGAATCTTCCATAGCAGTAAAAGCAACATTATCTAAAAGCTTTGTGTAAAGACTGATATTGTCTTACACAATTATCTGTTGGGAATAGCAGCGCAACGGAAACTACCCGCGATCAACGGATCTACCACGATCTACACAAAGCAATCACACCCATCAAGCAATCACACACATGACACATATTCAAACCCTAACGGTTGTGATATATGTTCCAGGATTACAAAGAATTGGATTTCTTTGTATGCCTTATACTTCAAAGGCTGCAAGTGCACTGTAGCGGGTGGAGTTACGAAGGTGGAAAAGGGAACATTGGTCATCATGGAGGGTGAGATGGTCAGAAATCTCTACAGGTTGATAGGGTATGTTTTTCCAGGTGGAGCAGTGTAGGAGACATCAAATAACAGGGGAGGAAATCTGTGGTTCAGGTGGAGTTAGATGCGACGGATCATTGGAAGATGGATTGATGGATCTTCAATGATATCATCTAGAGGAAATCCAGGAAGCCCTGAACGGAGATGATTTTCTCGGAGAAGAAAAAGTAGTTTTGTTCAGGTCGGAGTAAGTCGGTTTAAACATCGGGTCATACTTAACCCGCATGTACTGTGCCCAACCCACCAGAACAAGCTAGAACAGGACAGTTGCAGATTTGACGGAAAGAACACCGGAATGGAGACAGTTCACAAGGTACCAGTGAGATCCGAATTCAGGGAGGTCTTCAGTTTTGTCTTGGCGGAAGTTAGGTTCATTGTGTTGCAAGGATGCATGCATGTGGCAACAAATGGAGAGCACTTCGGAGGTTCAAGACGGTGGTGTTAAAGTCAAAGGAGGCAACTGTGGCCACGCTAGGTCGTAGCGTGTGCGGAGACGTACCCTTCAGCGAGGTGCATGAAGACATTACCGGGTATCTCAAGGTGGCTCTGAGGATTTGCGGAATCCAAGCCAGGTTGAGATCGCTCGTGGTTTGCGATTGACGGATCGAGGTTGTTTGTGCAGGGAAGATCATCGGGTCGAAGAGATCAAGTGATTTGCAGTTCACCACAGAAGAAACAGAGGAAGTGGAGAAAAGGGGCCCTGGGATCTTCCAGTTGAAAAGAAACAGGAGTAAGAGGGTTCGGTTGCTGGACGTTTTTCGTTGGTGAAGACCAAGGGTTGCCGGATTTTTCGGATTTGAGGAAGAAGACCGGAGAAGGAACAAGGAAGACCGGAGGAACAGAAAAAAAAAAAAGGGGAAAATCAATCACTCACCGGTCGCCAGCCGCCGGACGTCGCTGCCGCCGCCGCTGTCGCCGTCGCCGCACCGTCGCCGGTCCCGCGCTGCAGTCGCCGCACCAGGGAAGCCGGAGCCGCAGCAGCCCCGACCGCGGCCTCTCTGCGCCGCCTGCAACTGGGTTGCAGACCCAGGCGCAGAGAAGGGGACGACCCTGTCAGCCGGGTGTTGGGTCGGGTCGGGTCAGTTCCAACTGACCCGCGTTAACGTATAAGCCCAGCGCCCTTTCTCAGGTTGGGTTCAGTTTCGGGTTGGGTCCGAACCCAACCCGTGAAGGAAGCCCAGTAGAACAGACAGGTTATCAGTTCAGGTCGGGTTGACCTGAACCAGTCCGTCAGCAGCCGGTCCAGCCCAGCGCAGCAGAGAAGTTTTGGTTCCGGGTCAGGTCGGACCCGGACCCGGTTCTGCAGAAAGCCCAGCCAATCAGGGTCCAGCAGCAGGAGTGCAGGCCAGGTCGGGTCAGGTCGACCTGGTCCGTGTACTAGAAGCCCAGCAGTGACAGAAGAGCAGGTCGGTTCCGGGTCAGGTCGGACCCGAACCCGGTTCGCCAGAGAAGCCCAGCAGAGCAGCGCAGTTCAGTTCAGTTCCAGGTCAGGTGAACCCGACCCGGATCCGTTTCAGAAGCCCAGTTTGCCAGCAAGCCGTGACGTCAGCAGTGACGTCAGCACGGTCAACAGGCAGGTTTGACCAGATTCAACGGCTGAAATTGTTTCTGCGATATCTTGATCGTCCGATGTCCGATCGGAGATCCGTTTGAGCCTACGGACTCGTTTTGAGCAGATCTACGCATATATGGAAGAAGATGGGCTGGTCAACGGTCAACATGGATGTTTGACCAAATGGAGTGTAGAGAATTAATTCTGCGATATAGAAGCCATCCGGAGTCGGATTTCAGATCCGTTTCTTCCAGCGTGCTCACGGTGACGAGATCTACGAGGCAGATAAAAAGATATTGGCAGTTTGATGGGCAGAAAATTGGGGGATTGAAGAAACTGACAGATTCACGATGATAGTAATGGATTCAAGCATCACGGGCTAGATTGAAGTGTTTGATGGAGAAACGACTTCAATGATTGGCAGGATAGAGTGTTAGACTCCATGACACAGCAATGATTGAAAAGTGTTACTTGATGTCGTCAATGGTAGATTGCTCCAAGTGCTTTGATGGAAAGCTTAGATCCGCGTCGAAGGGATCGAAAAGGAGCGACATGCCAAAGTGGAAGAAAAAGCAAAAGTAATCAGAATCAGAAGGAGGTAGTGTGCAACAAAGCTCGGATTCGGTTGACAGGGAATCAGTTTTGGTCGCTACAGGTATGGATCCGGTTGTTGATTCATGGTATTGGGATTCAGATTCTTCCTATCATGTGATTGAGTAGAGATTGGTTTGATGCAAATAACTATCATGGTTGATGGATTTGTTCTTATGGGGGGATAATGCAACTGATGAGCATTTGAGATAAGAACGGTAGAAATCCAGATGTATAGTGATGTTATTCAAACCCTAACGGTTGTGATATATGTTCCGGGATTACGAAGAATTGGATTTCTTTGTGTGCCTTATACTTCAAAGGCTGCAAGTGCACTGTAGCGGGTGGAGTTACGAAGGTGGAAAAGGGAACATTGGTCATCATGGAGGGTGAGATGGTCAGAAATCTCTACAGGTTGATAGGGTATGTTTTTCCAGGTGGAGCAGTGTAGGAGACATCAAATAACAGGGGAGGAAATCTGTAGTTCAGGTGGAGTTAGATGCGACGGATCATTGGAAGATGGATTGATGGATCTTCAATGATATCATCTAGAGGAAATCCAGGAAGCCCTAAACGGAGATGATTTTCTCGGAGAAGAAAAAGTAGTTTTGTTCAGGTCGGAGTAGGCCGGTTTAAGCATCGGGTCATACTTAACCCGCATGTACTGTGCCCAACCCACCAGAACAAGCTAGAACAGGACAGTTGCAGATTTGACGGAAAGAACACCGGAATGGAGATAGTTCACAAGGTACCAGTGAGATCCGAATTCGGGGAGGTCTTCAGTTTTGTCTTGACGGAAGTTAGGTTCATTGTGTTGCAAGGATGCATGCATGTGGCAACAAATGGAGAGCACTTCGGAGGTTCAAGACGGTGGTGTTAAGGTCAAAGGAGGCAACTGTGGCCACGCTAGGTCGTAGCGTGTGCGGAGACGTACCCTTCAGCGAGGTGCGTGAAGACATTACCGGGTATCTCAAGGTGGCTCTAAGGATTTGCGGAATCTAAGCCAAGGTGGAGATTGTTGGGTTTTGTCTTGTATTCCGGTTTAGCCGGATCGGTCGTCTGGTTTAGCCAGAACCGAGGCTCAGGGTTAGGGGTATTTTAGTCATTATGTATGGGTTTTCTTGGTGGCCAAGAAAGCGGGAACTATATATATTGATGTACTGTAACCCTAGATCCTGAGGGGATCGAGATGGGATCATAGTAGATGAGTTCTCTCCTCCCGTGGACGTAGGCAAGATTGCTGAACCACGTAAAACTGCTGTGTCATGTGTGTGATTGCTTGATGGGTGTGATTGCTTTGTGTAGATCGTGGTAGATCCGTTGATCGCGGGTAGTTTCCGTTGCGCCGTTATTCCCAACATTATCATCAGACTGCACAATGGAAGTTTTGTTTGTCACTAGGCAAGCAAGCAAGACTAAATCAAGATAAGTCCCCTGGCACATGGCCTCATGTGGGGTTAAGGCCAAGGCCATACTAATATGCCAGGAATAGGCTTTTGGATATTTTCAATGTGGGACTTGAATAAAGTTTCATAGTATTAACCAAGTATTCCACCCTTAGCCTTGTGGAGTCTCCTATTTTGGCTCATAAGCTCGTGCACCTAGGCTCTGGCTTGATTTTATTTCAAGGAATAACTTAGGTAGATTTTCAACAAACTTTCCAATAGATGCTCTAAAGAAGAAAATGGATCTCCAATATGTCTCTTACGTTTAAAACAAGGAGATGTGGTACCTAGAGTTGAGAGAGGAACCCTTTAAATAACCCAAATTCGTGTCTTAGAGTTAGAGTCTATAAAGAACTAAAATAAATAGTCTTGGTATAAAAAGGAAATTGATCGGCGCAAGAATTTGGGTTTATTTCCATCATCTGCTCAAGCGAGCCCAAGGTTCGCTCGAGCAAGCCTTGATTCTAACTTGTAGAATTTACCAGCTAGCTTGCAATAGATCGGGGTTTGGGTCTCGGTTAACCGGGGTCCCTTTGCTCGAGCGAACAAGCCACTTGCTCAAGTGGATAGATATTCTATCCTGAGTTAAATTCTTTATAAATTGCTACAGTTACTTTTTTATCTTCACTTCTGCTTATCTAACAACATACGCTACAGTTCATTCTAAAAGAAATTCAAAATTACAACTCAATGGACCTTAAGTTTTGTCCAACCCATGAATTAGCCAATCACTCAAATAGTCCTAACGATAAAGCAATGAAGCATCCTTAAGGCTCCAAAGGTTCCGAACATGGGTCCCCACATGGATGAACTGCGATCTACCCTCTGCTGCATCACAAGGTAATCTTTTTTTTTTAAATAGTTCCATAACAACTCAAAAATGACTCTGAGCCATCATCAATGATTTTAAGTGTTCTACACGTGGCTTGGCTTGACCCATCCCATCCCTGTTTGTACTGAGACCTGGGCGTTGTTGCATGTGGACATGAGTCGAAGATTAAAAGAAAGATAGGCATGGCTTCACCCAATGGCAATTTGATCTGTACATGGGCTTCACCAAAGGCCTTTCACCTTATATTACACCGACTCAAACCTTGTAAGCCACAAACCAGCTGGGGTGAAAATGGATTCAATAGCTAGCGAGCCACCGGGCAACTTTTTGAACTCACGCTCTCCGGGTCCATAAGGACCTGCTTTTTTATTGAATACATAGGATTGTATTTCTTACTAATAGTGATTGAAAATGAAGAACCACAAGTTATTATCTAAAACTCACCATCAATAAGCTCTCTAATGGAAAAATGACTCAAGGCAGAAGGAAAACAAACGCCCAATCATAACCCCACTAATTCAATATATGCAAAAATAAGGTTCAATCTACATCTTCACTTTATTTCTTTCACCTTTTATCTCATTTCGTTCATTCTCACCTCTTTAATATGCTCCGAGCTCATTTAACCATGCAATTATTTGTATTTTACGCAAACAAAGATGCCCTACATGAGTCTTTGGAGTGAAAAGTTTGAGAAACAACATTATTGTAAAATTCACCATGTCTTCATCATAAGAAGACACCCCAATTTATTAAAAATGAGAGAGAGAGAGAGAGAGAGAGAGAGAGAGTTTTTCCAAAATATTTAAAAATAAATTTAAAATTGAAACTTATTTTCTGAACAGTTATACTTTTGTTGTTTTCTGAAAAAGAGGTAAAAGCTGATTTCAAATAAACTTTTTAAAAAGAGTCTATGAAGTACTCAAATAGAATCATAAGCAGTTATATCTCTCAGTGGATTGTGCAATGCTTTTCAAAAAGTGTCAGGAGACTGAGCTTGTAATTTTTATACTGCAGCAAAGCCAGCCAACAGCTACAATCATCTCTCTCTTTGGATTGTGCAATGCTCATGATTAGATATTAAAACCCCCAACGTAAAAGGGCCCTTTCAACTGTTTAGAATGTTACTCCATCCAGGTAAGATTTTCAATGACACTCGGATTAGCTAAGAGAGTCAAGTAGTCATTTGTACCTTGTTAACTTGTGAACTGACAATTCCCAGGAACCATACCAGGTACCAACCACATTTGTTCTCTGGGAAACAAGTACCAACCACATTAATCCTCTTTTTATCCTCTGACTCAATTACTGTGATTTTGAGATGTTTCTACCCCCCAGAAACGTGGGTTTTATTCAAAAGAGCTGTGTTTGGATTTTTGCCATTTGAGCGAATGGTGCCTTTACCATAATATTTCACCCGGCAATTGAGTGGAATTATTTAGTCTCACTTCAGTTAAATGGACACCACACCATTTTAGCAATTGACATTTTTACTCTACAGTCTGGATTTGGATCAAACTTGGATTCTAAGAGGCAAAGGAAGGATGGATTTGCCAAACAAATGATGTTGTGCCTCGCATTTTTGCTTTGGGGGGGGGGGGGGGGGGGGGGGGGGGGGTTGCTATTATATCGGTGCGGAGCCCATAGGTAGGGGGTGGGGGTTAGGATATTGGTGCGGAGCCCACAGGTATTGTAGCATTGATATACCTTGTTATACGGCCACGCTCATAGACCTGAAAGAAATCCAATGGTGATCCATATTTAAATCAAGGCAAAATAAAAATTAATGTCAATTTAAAGTGAGTGTGTGTAGGTGTACTAGCATGTGACCACCTAAATGAAAACAAAAATAAAGAAAGAGAGATTCAAAAAATGATGGAACATTTTATTTTCAAAAAGGAAAAAAATAAAGACAAAAGCAACTCCATTTCCTAGTTATATATGTAAAGCACAGTCATTAGGAACACAAATTTGTGGCATTTCCTCACCATTAGGATTTAGGACGTTGCTTGTGTAACTAAACGACACTTACAAACGTATGCATTGTTGTTCTTAGAATTTTCTCAGTATGAGTTCCTATGAAAATTTTATTTGCCTTTGTGTTCAACTCTTCAAGAAAATACAATTAACAAGGAAAACGTTCTCCTATAAACATCTACAACTCCAATCTAGCATTGGGGGCTCACTTGGCCTCACCTTTCATAAATGCACCCTTTTGATACTCTTTTCACCCCATGATTTGAGATTAGACTCAATTTGATGCTTCCTGGCCCTTTACTCGTCACTTGTGATTAGATTGAATTTTAAGAAAATCTATGATTAACATATTATTAAATTTAAGGCTATTAAATCAGGGTTAGGATATTTTGTGGGCCCTTTTTTCTTCAGCCCTTGACTCTTGTCTATGAGACCTTTTCGTATTCCTTTCCCCATTGATAAACTTTTATCTAGGTGGGTTCCACCAGCTAAACTGCCTTGCATAAACTTTTATCTAGGCGGGTTTCGCGAGGTAAATTGCCTTGCATATGGGGGGTGTTTGGATGTAGGATAAAGGAGGATAAGGTACTTTTTATATCCTATCTCATTTATCCATTATTTGTTTGCACTTTTAGTGCATGGAATAATATTATCTTAGCCTCGATGCTAGTGAAATAATACCTAGTATGGAGGCTTAAGTTATTCTACCTGGAAGGTAAGATAACTTGAGTTGCTTTGAGTGAAGGATGAGATTATATGTTTTAGATCATTTTATCTATATTCCAACTTAGTTGGCTTTGAGTAGGTGGTGGGATTATATTTTTTAAATCATTTTTATCTCTTGTCCTCTATTTATACGGACGCAACTAAATATGATATTGGATTCACTTTTGAGATAAATAGAATCACATCCTATGTAATAATATCATTGGATAGACCTAGATGCTATTAGCTATCAATCCCACTAAAAATTTATTCCGGTTCCAAACACACCCATGAAGTATATTTAGTCTGCATGTAGGATAGCATTCTCCCACTTAACAAAGCCTTTATTATTCAGCCTTGTAGAGAAAAGAAAGCACCAATCATTCTGTACCAAGTAAGTAGAAACTTATAATTATTGAGCTGTCCACCAACCAAACAACATCACCTCTAACAGCACACAATACATGCAGATGAAGTTTAAGAGAACCTCCGTTTCTTTGTATAAAAATAAGTAAGAAGCAACAAAATATCAATCATCATTCAACTAAAACTGACCATGGGTGGTGTCTAGTGCACTTGCGACCCACAACATAAAACCCCCATTTTCTGTTTGTTATTAGTAGTGGCTTAGACAGTAAGGGTGTGCAGTGTAACTTGACAGGGCTGGAACTACATGTGACACGCGTTCGGATACCACCGTACACACGTGCCTCCTGTCACAGTTGATCATGACCTGTAATCATCCAAGCGAAGACAGAGAATGAATGGACGGCTGCTGTTCCACAAAGAGAGGGCAGTTTGATGCAAATGGACCCCACCACCAAAAGAATAGTTGCAAGTGCCACAGCTACCCATTTCAGTAGTTGGATGCAATGGGCCCTACCATCATATATGAACAGCCTAAACCATGGTTAAAGTGCTCCAATAAAAACTAGAATGTGACTTCATCATCTACTGCCAAAGAATTCTCAATGATATTTTCAGTGAATAGTGTTGGGTTCTTGACTTCTTGTCGTTTTGTCTGTGGCGGTTTGTGATCGATGTGCTCCATCTCTGCATCCAAAGTTTTGCAGGTCTTATGACAAGTCATCGATGAGATGAAAGTTCACGGTTGGATTCTCTATTTCTATTGGTCCCCTCTCTATAGAACTGTTTAAGGGTCTTTTTTTTTTTGTTGTGTTTTTCATATGGGAAGTAAAATGTGTGGAAAAGCAATATCAGCCGCGGGACAATTTTACCACGCCCATATTTGATTGGTAAAGCAGGTTAAAAAGCCGCCAAATAAGTTTCCATTATTTTTACGGCTGCCAAAAAACTTTATCTTGGAAAAGATTTGTAAAGTGCTTTTATGAGGCCACAGTCCATTGCTTTATTTTATTACACAAAAACAAAAGGCATACTTACTTTATTGAAAAGTTCATTTTACTGTTAATTTATTAATATATTTTTTATTGATTTAACATTTATATTATTTTGTTATTTTATTTTCTCAGTAAATAAACAGATACTGTTAGGTGATGTTTGAGTAATTTACAGAGAAAGTAATATCACATAAATTTCAAATAGGTGCAGAAAGTAATGCTTGTGTAAATAAAAAAGGATGCCTTCTAATAAACTATATATTAACATTATTTTCACAAGATAAATAATTTGAAGTGATACAGATAGTCACTTTCTCTCCCTAACATCCCTACATTAAAGACCTTTTGTATTAACTCCCCAACTCACATCTCTCTCCCCCTAACATTCCTAACATTAACATTCCTAACAATACAGACCTTTTGTCTTACTCCCATTCACCTCTCTCTCTCTCTCTCTCTCTCTCTCTCACAACGTGAGGTGAATGGAAGTTAACCGATGGGAACCTTCGATCTAAGTTGGCCCATTAATAGATGGGCAATTATACACACAAATATATATAGTATAGGTTTATCCTATTAATCTAAACATCAATATTAAAAAGATAGACAAAAAGTCATCATTAAAGTATTGTTGCAATTATATTGGAGTCGGCAAAGACAGACAAAAAATAACAATCGAGAAATATATTTAAGAATATCAATTTTTTATTTTATAAAATAAGAAAATCTCAAGAATTCAAACAAATATTGTATTTCTAAAATATAAATATCTTGGATATTCTAAGAAATATTGTATTTCTTGAAGTGGTTGATTAAATTAAGAAAATGAAGGTGCAAACAGAAAAAATAACAATCAAACATTCTGGCCTTTCCTTATGATTACCAACGGTGCACATCACTTTGGTTAGAGAGAAACTTAGGGTAATTTCTATCAGCTGCTTTGATGAAGTAAAAGTGGGTCCTACATGGGTTATCAATGGCTTTGATGAAACAAAGACGGGCCTCAGTTGGGTTATTAGAGTATTTGATAAAATGAAGTCAGATCTCTTGTGGTTAATTGGTATACACATGATTGGATTGCCCACCCTCCCAAAAAGTTATTTGACTCTGCTTTATGAAGTACCATTTTTTGTTAGCTAAAAAGTTAAAAAAGAAGTTAAAGTACACAGTTTTGTGGAGGCTGAGATGTTATTTTTTCTTACCTTTTGTGTACTGCTAAATATGAATAAATCCCCCCAACAAAAAAAAAAAAAGACCATTAACATGAAATTTCTTACAGTTTTCACTTTACCATTTAAAAACAAACCTTTCCTTGGGTTTATAAGGAGGTGGTGTTTATAATAGAGGTTGGGCGGTTGGTGTGTGTGCATGCTTGTCGTGTTTGTCAGACTAAGATTGTGTGTATTGCAGGGGTTATGTAAATACATTTTTTGGTAAAAGCACAACCTAATGCAAATTTGTGGAGGAGACATGTAAGGCTATTAGCACACAAGCAGAGAGAATGTGAGGAAGTTGCAAATAGCAGTAATTATCATTGTTGTGAGTTTAGATGTGAGTCATGAAAAACAGGCTCCTATTATTGCCCGTAGGCCATGGTCTTGCATGAGACATGCCCTTTCCAACAGTCAGACCAGGCTTTGACTCTAGACTGGTGGAATAAGTGGGAGAATTACAATCCCCTTGAAAGCGCAACAGTGACAAGTGCACCTGTGGCGCGCAATTTGTATTGAAAAGTTAAAAGCAGCAGATATAATGCCATTTAGTGGGCCAATTACAAGTGGCCAATGGATATTTGTTAAAATGATTATTTCTTTTTCTTTCTCTTTCTCTTTCTCTTTCTTTCTTTCTTTTTTTTTAAATGCCTAATTCTCACTGTATGATATAGTAGGCCAATAGACCTCCTAAGTTTTATGGGTTTTAGGTGAAGTGTTGCATACCATTAAAAAAAAAAAAGAACTTGAAGGACTTGTATACTCTTAATCAATATGTTATGCTAAGAGGTCCCTCTCATGAACTATAGGAGATATAATTTTCTTGCCAACCCATGGGACCTCCTGCGGCACATTCAGGTTCCTTGCACTCAATAATCTCCCATGAATTACCACTTAATCTTATTTGACACTAATATGTTGAATTAATTTTTATTAAATATGTAACTTAAAAAATAATAAAATTTCAATGTCCTAAATTAGTGGTTTTGATGGTTTAATTGCGATGATTTTTATCCAAATTCATACCTACAATGAGACCTTTCCATCACACTACCCTCAATGATTAACATGCATTGAGGTGGACCCCACAATAGACTTAAAGTTATACCTCTCACAAATTGTGTGAGAGGTATACCTCTTGCTACTACCTATTGATAGCATCTCCATGCGACTGATCTCAAGCTAGTACGATGAGGCTTTAATGACGATGATGGTGGTCATAACTGATCATTAAGGAGCAAAGTGTGTGAAGAGTTGAGACTGATCACAAAGGTAGCTTTAGTAGGCTCCCCTTATATATGTCAGTTATGTCCATGTTATTTGTGAAAATTATTTTGCTTGTACGTGAAGCATTCAAGCGATTTTTCCATTAAGAATGCCCACCATTAAGAATGCCCACATTATATCGGGCAATCTTGGACCCAAGGGAAATAATAAAAGCAAATAAAATGAAACCGAGAAAGTGGTGACTAGGATGGACCATAATATTGGTCCAATCAAATATCTTGTCTCTTAGTTATAGCCATCATAATTAATTTGTGAAAATACAATATGCAAATTTATTTTGATCAAATCGTACATTTGTTCAGGGTTCACATTTGATAAATTCAATCTCTTCAACACATCTAGATTTAATATTAATAGTATTTCACACTTCTCTAAAAATTTGACCCATATTTGATTTTATCAAAGTAAGTTTATGTTGTAGATATGACACCATCGTTGTGTATGTGTGTGCGTAAGCATCAACTATTCAAAAAGTATCAAAGTAAGTTTATGTTGTGGATATGACACCATCGTTGTGTACGTATATGCGTAAGCATTAACTACGCAAAAGACGAGATTTACATAGTTCAGCAAAAATCCCTATGTCTACGTAAATCTGTTGTCTTCTTGCATGGTTAATTGTTGATTTTGGTTGCTTACGCACAAACAGGAATAACGGTCATGTCATATCCACAACAAGTGGTATTATAGCCGGCTAGGGTCTCCTAGGGCTTAGAGTTGTGTATCGTGGAAGATCAATGGATTGAATCATTCTTTGGAGGGCTTGATTTCTGTTTCATCAGAGAAAACAAAAAGTAGAGATGATCTGCAATCTCTGTTAAGCCACAGGTAGAATAGATTTTGTTTCTTGTTGCTGGACTTTGCCAAAGAAGATGGTCCTTTGCCGAAGTATCAGAAAGGGGTTTCGGATTTGAATCTTTCATCGCCTGCGTGATCTCGTTGCCAGGGAAGGAGTTTCATCCCTTTTGTAGCAAGGGTTCTTTTGTAGAACCCAACATCAGGACAGAGAAGAAAGCCGCCCGCAGCGTCACCGTCGCTAGACGCCACCTCCCTTTTCCGATCACAGGTTGCTCGCCGCAGATCCCGCCATTCATAACTGTAAAGGAGGAAAAGAGCGTAGCGTTTTCTGGTTTTTTCAAGAACTGGAAACGAAGGATAGAAGACAAGGCCTAGGTTTTCTTATACCCAAGTTGGATACAAGCCCGGTCATGTCAATTTTGACCTGACCTGCTTCTCAGCCCAACAACCAACAAGGTCAGTTTGGGTTTAGGTTAGGATGACCTAACCCGTTTACAATAGTCTAGCTTGATCAACCAGCAGTGCTGAAGTCAACCGACGTCAGTAGATTCGTACGATAAAAGCAATTTAACCGGGAATCGAAGATAGAATTTTACTTTTGCAATATTTTGATCATTTGACCTCGAATCGGAGATCGGTTTGGGCCTACAGACTCGTTTCTAGCAAATCTATGCGTTTGTGGAAGAAGATGGCTATTTAATGATCAATGAGGAGGTTTGACCAATTGAAGCGTATAAAACTGTTTCTGCAATATCAAAGCCATCTGAAGTCAGATTTTGGATCTGTTTCTTCTACCATGCTCATGGTAACGAGATCTACAACTTGGTGCAACAGCTAAGGTCAATATTAGTTGTTCGCATTTCCTATTTGCTCAGTTGAAATGGAGAACAACACTAGAAACACTATCCTAGTTAATCTCAACCATTCTAATTGATTGATTTGGAAGCCACAGATGGAGGACATCCTTAATTGCAACGATCTCTTCGACCCCCTTGAGGGAGATAGCGCTCGACCAAAAAATATGAAAGATGCAAATTGGATTAAGATGCATGGAAAGAAGATTAGTCACATCAAATAGTGGATTGATAATAGTATATTTTACAACGTATCTAATGAAACCAATGCAAATGCCCTTTGGAAAAACCTAGAAGCAAGATATAATAAAAAAAAGACCACAGTGAACAAAGTCTTTTTTATTAGAAAGCTTTCAAAACATGAAATCTAAGGACTTTGGTCGGATTGAAGATCATATCAATGAGTTTCAAGGCGTGCTCAAGCAATAAGCCACAATGAAGATGGTCCTTGATGATAAGATGCAAACTTTGTTACTTCTCAGTTCTTTGCTAGATACATGGGAAACATTGGTTCTTTTTGTGAGCAACTCTACTCTAGATGATGTGATGTCCATGAGTCAGGTTACCAATAGTTCACAGAATGAAAGAACCAGAAAGAAAATTGTAGGGACAGATAATGCATTGGCCTCTGTTATTGAGAATATGGAGAGAAATAAGAATAGAAGACCAAAGGGAAGTCGTAAAAAGAATGACAGTGAAAATACTGCAGTTACTTTAGGACAGGAAGTAGTGGTGCTCGCCGACTATGATGAGAGTTTGAGTGTTGCAGACGATCAGGTTGAGTGGGTTGTTGACATAGCAGCATCCTACCACGTTACTCCATGTAGGGAGATATTCACAACATACAAAGCAAGTGACTTTAGTACTGTGAAGATAAGTAACAAGAGTTATTCAAAGATTGTTGGTATTGGTGATGTCTATATTCAAACCAAAATTAGTTGCACAATGACACTCAAAGATGTGCGACATGTTCTTGATCTGTTGTTAAATCTAATTTCCGGAACTGCATTAGATCATATAGGTTATGCAAATTACTTTAGAAATGACAAATGGAAACTCACAAGAGGGTTTCTTGTTATTGCGATAGGGAAAGTAGGTAATACACTTTACACAATACATGTAAAAGTGTGCAAAGGTGTGTTGAATGTTGTTCAAGACAGTTCCTCTCCGAATATGTAGTATAAGAGATTTGGTCATATGAATGAAAAAGGCCTGTAAATATTGGCAACGAAGGATTTAATTCTTTACTCTAAAAGGTACATCCCTTGACCCTTGTGATTATTGCTTGTTTAGCAAACAACATAAGGTTGTTTTCTCTTCGACATCAAAATTGAGATCTAATGTGTTGGATCTGGTATATTTTGATGTTTGTGGTCCCATTGAGGTAGTATAATTGGGTGGCAATAAGTTTTTTGTCACGTTTATTGATGATGCATCTAGGAAAATTTGGATTTATGTGTTGAAATCAAAGGATTAAGTACTCCAGATTTTTCAATAGTTCAATATCATAGTTGAAAGAAAAACAAGTAAACTCTTGAAGTATCTCCGTATAGATAATAGTGGTGAGCACACATTCAACCAATTTAAAAGTTATTGCTTGAAGCATGGCATTCGACATAAAAAGATAGTTTTCATAATTCACAGCATAATGGTATGGCAGAGAAAATGAATTGCACTATTCTTGAGAAGATGAAATGCATGATGAGAGTAGCACGATTGCCAAAGTCATTCTGGGGCAAAGCTATTTTGATTGTCGATTTTCTGATTAACAGATCTCTCTCAGTTCTTTGAATTTTAATCTTTCAGAGAGAAGATAGACAAGTAAAATGCTTCCTATTTGCACTTGAAGGTGTTTGGGTGCAACGCATTTACACATGTGCCAAATGAATAATGTTCAAAGTTAGACTATAAGGCAGTAAGTTGCATCTTTCTTGGCTATCGTAGAGATGAGTTTGGCTACAAGTTATAAGATTCAGAGAAGAGAAGAATCATCAGAAGTAAGGATGTGGTTTTCCATGAATACCATTTTTTTGAATATATTGAGAAGACTAATATGTCTTCTAAAACAGTTGATGGAGTGGTTGATCTCACGTTGACTCCTTCTCCAGTGCAAACTATAGGTGGAAAACATAGAGAAAATGATTTGGATTATAATGAGGCACATGGGTTGCTAGATGATGAGAGTATTGAGTAAGGGAGCTACAGTCTCATTAATTAGAAAGCATGGAATCTCAAGCTAAGAGATTTACTCGAGAGTGTCAACCATCAACTAATTATCTTGCATCCAAGTATATTTTACTTACTAATAAGGGAGAGATAGTGAGCTTTTGAGACGCAATGACTCATGATAATAAAAATGAGTGAATGAAGGCTATGTAAGATAAGATGGGTTATTTAAAGATGAACAAAACTTATGAGTTGGTGCAACTTCTTAAAGATAGGAGTGTTTTGAAAACTAGATAGGTGTTCAAGTTGAAAAAGGATGAGAATAGAAAACTGGTCAAGCACAAAGCGTGATTAGTGGTAAAAGGCTTCGTGCAGACAAAGGGTATCGACTTTGATGAGGTTTTTTGTTCTGTTATGAAGAAGACTTTTGTTAGAGTTGTCTTGGGTCTAGTAGCCGGCATAGACCTTGAGTTTGAACAGCTGAATGTGAAGATTGTGTTTTTTTATGGTGACTTGAAATAGGAGATCTACATGACTAGCCAAAAGAATTTGAGGTAGCAGGGAAAGATCATATGTTTTGCAAGTTGGAGAAGAGCTTCTATGGGCTGAAGTAAGCACTGAGACAGTGGTACAAGAAATTTGATTCATTCATAATGACTTATGGGTACTGGAGGACAGCTGTAGATCACTGTGTTTATGTTCGTTGATTTATCGATGGCAAGTTCATCATTCTTCTTTTGTATGTAGATAATATGCTGATAACTGGACATGATAGTAAGTTGATTGGCAGGTTGAAAGAGGATATGTCAAAGTCATTTAACATGAAATTCTTGGGTCACGTACGTATGATATTGGGCATGCAAATATGTCGTGATAGGAGTTCCAAAAAGCTATGGTTGTTACATGAGAAATATGTTGAACGAATGTTCTAGTGGCTTAACATGAAGAATACTAAGCCAGTTAGCATGTCTCTAACTAGTCACTTTAAGTTGAGCAAGCGCTCGTGTCCTACTACAAATGAAAAAAAAGAACAGATAGCGTTTGTTCCATACTCCTTTGCTATAACGAGTCTTGTGTATGCCATAGTTTGTACACAGCTAGACATTGCTCATACTATGTGTTTAATAAGTAGATTTCTATCTAACCCCGGAAAAGAGCATTGGGAAGCAGTGGAATAGATTTTTATGCATTTGAAAGGTACTTCCAAATTGTGCTTGTCTTTTAGAGGCTCAAAACTAGTGGTGGAAGGCATTACTGATACTGATTTTGCGGGGGATTTTGATCGTCGATTGTCGACTTCTGGTTGTCTATTTACTTTCGTAGGGGGAGCTATCTCCTAGAAATTGAAGTTGCAAAAGTATACAGTACAGCCTACAACTGAAGCAGAATACATAGTGTTAATGAATCAGGAAGGGAGACACTTTAGTTGAAAAGATTCCTTCAACAACTAAGTTTGAAGAAGAGTTTGTAGTTTACTGTAATAATCAAAGTGCTATGGATTTCAATTAGAATGATACATACTATGATCGCATAAAGCACGTTGATGTAAAGTACCATTGGATTTGTAAGGTGATTGAGAAGAACTTCATGAAGCTAGAAAAGAATCGCATCGACAAGAATCCCTTGTACATGATGACAAAGGTTGAGTCTAAGGGAAAGCTGAAACTATATTTAGATTTGTTTGGGCTGAACTTTCAGTGAAGAGTTCAGGGCATCTTCCTTATGTTTGAAGGGGAGATAATTGGCTAAGTGAGTCCAAACCAAGTGGGATTGGTGTCTTGGGTAGTTTCCTTAATTATATGAGGACTTTTCTGTTTACTAATAGTAGTTTTCTAATTGTATTGGGACTTTCCTTTGTCTAAGAATAGAATTCTTATGGGGCTAGGGAAGTGGTAATTATATATATGATGTAATTTATAACCCTAGACATGTATTAAGATTCTAAAGCTGTAGATTCACATATTAGAGGCAAACTTAGTGGAAATTAGTTTCCTGTGGACGTAAATATTTTTACCGAACCACATAAATCTCTTGTCGTTTTATATAGTTGATTATTAATTTTGGTTGCTATGCACACACCCACACAACGATAATGTCATATTCACAGCATTTTGTATTTTGTCTAGTATTGAAGGGAAGAACTATGATCAATTTGTTAGTAATATTTGCACTATGTCATCCCTCCGACCTTTTTCATCAGCACCCAAAGTGGATAACTTTTGAAAGGCAATGTTTGAGCGCAATGGTTGGGCACGACCGAGGGGTAAATAAACCTAGAACTTGACAAAGAATGGTCAGATGTGATTTTAATGGATGACTTCTAATCTTCATACTTCAAGATCTCAAAATTTGATGGCTCTATATTGGCACAAATAATGTTTAACTAAATCCACTCAAACATTAAATATTTCTTCACTAAAATATACGCCTAATATCTCCAAATTGTCAAATTGGGTCAAAATGGAGGTCATGTGGTAGTGTGGTGGTTGTGGCAAGGATGGACTAAACATAATTCTAGATCCAATCACTTCCATAAACATATGTTATTGGTATCTCAATTGGTGGGGCACCTTCCTTCTACTAAAATAACTAAGGATCAGTCCCTATTTATAATGTTAATGGTTGAAGACTTGGTTAAGTGTGTGTGAATAATATACCTTTTGCCAAAAAAGAAAAAAAAAAACAGAAATTCTAGATCTAACACCATACTAGCAGTCCCACGAGGGAGGGTTCAGATTGATTGTGGGTGGGTTCCACTATGTCTATTGACATTGTAGGCGTATTGGACCTCATAAACATTCTACCCTTTTCTTTTCCTTTTTTTTCTTTTATCCCATCTATAGGGGGTGGGGTGCTAGGACCTTACCCTTCGTAGAGGAAAGCAGACCTCAGGGAGGTGATGGAGCCTTCGAGCAAGGTAACACATGACAAGAAAAAAATATCAGCCCTAGTTTGAATTCTAGTTAAACATGTACAAACTAACACCTTTTACCGGGGGGGGGGGGGGGGGGGGGTGTTAAAACAAAGGCCCCATGAGTGCAATATAAGATTGTCTTTGTGAATAAGGCACCCGCTCCTATAGCACCTATCAAGATTCGAACCTTGGTAGGTGCCCTTTCCTTCTCACTCATGGCTACTAGGCCAACTCAAAAAAAAAAAAAAAAAAAGAGTTAAAGGATTGTCTTTAGTCAGTGGGCCATGAAATGGACCACATAACGAGGAAACGGAAGATGTGGCCCTCTTATGAATAAAGGACACATATGGGTCTGGAAAATGAAAGGGTAGGTGGGTAGGTAGAGAGGCACGTTTCCCCTACAGGCATGGTTAATCCTGGTCAGACTCAACCAGGTTTGAGTCCATTTCTTGTCCTTCTATCTTCACTATTCACTCCCTCATAGTATGGGAGGGGGAGAATTGCTTTGTCCCATCGGAGTGAGTGTGTGGGAGTGGAAAAAGAAAAGAGCAAAAAGGCTTGTTTTTTCCTTCTTTACAAAGAGAATCTCTCTATTTCTCTTTTTTCTCCACTCATAAAAAGTAAACTTCTGCATGATTTGTTACCTGCCCTCCCTATTCTTTGTACCACTTGCATGGTATCTTTCTGCAACTTCTACAAAAAGATTTACTCAGCTCTTTCATATTATCAGGTCTGCTTCCTGTGGGTTCCTTATCAAGTTGCTGATTTTGCTTGGATTTGTGGTACGTGTTTGAGTTTGAGCTTCTGTTTTGAGAATTGTATTGTTTGATTGAGGCGGATTGTTTCTATCTGTTGGTTTTATAAGCTCAGTTAGACGTGTTTTTTTTTTAATGTAATCTTTTCATTGTTGGGTTGTGTGAATTTGTATGTGGGTGGATGTTCAATGAAGAGCTGGTTTAATAATTTCTGGGTAAATAGCCGTTAAGTTTATTTTGGCGTATCTTTAATAATTTTTGGTCGAAATAGCATATGTGATATTTAGATTTTTTCTTGGTTTTGATTGAAACTTGACGTCTGCTGGAGGAGTTAAAGATTTTTTTAGAATGGAAACCTCGATTTATCAATCAAGCCCACAGGAGTCCCTAAATTTTCGATTGGTGAAGTAAAGATAGATTCTTTCTATTGATTTTGAGTTGGTTGCAATCCAAATTGGGTTTTTGGGTACCCCACATTTTATTAGTAACTGATTAGATCTACTTCTTTGCATGTGATGGAAGGTTTGGCCTTTTGAACCAGAGATGATCTGATTTTATTTCTGAAGATTACTTGAGCGGCTTGCCTCCTACTTCTGTGATTAGTGCAATGGGGCTTCTGTAGAAACTGGTTATTTAAGACTTGAGAAAGAGAGTAGTAGACTGCCCCTTCCCCTTCTGCTTCAGTTTTTTGGCTCGTCTTCAACTCTGTCATAATGAGCTCTAGATCTTACTCAAACTTGTTGGACCTTGTGTCTGGTGATGCTCCAAACTTTAGTCGCGTGGGGAAGAGGCTTCCTAGAGTCATGACTGTGGCTGGGATCATCTCAGAACTCGATGACGAAATTTCTAATAGCGTCGGTTCTGATGCCCCATCTTCTATCTCGCAAGAACGAGTGATCATAGTAGGCAATCAGCTTCCACTCCGCGTCCACCGAAAGGCTGATGATAGTGGATGGAATTTCAGTTGGGATGAGGATTCATTGCTTTTGCAGCTCAAAGATGGTCTTGGAGAAGATGTCGAGGTCATCTATGTGGGGTGCCTGAGAGAGGAGATCGAGCCAGATGAGCAAGACAATGTTTCGCAGACCCTGCTGGAGACTTTCAAGTGCCTTCCGGCATTTATCCCTTCTGATCTTTTCAGCAAGTTCTATCATGGTTTCTGTAAGCAGCAACTGTGGCCACTGTTCCACTACATGCTCCCACTTTCACCGGATCTCGGTGGCCGATTTGATCGGTCCCTTTGGCAGGCCTATCTTTCCGTTAACAAAATTTTTGCAGACAGGGTGATGGAAGTGATAAGCCCTGATGATGATTTTGTATGGGTTCATGACTACCATTTGATGGTTTTGCCTACGTTTTTACGTAAGAGGTTTAATAGGGCCAAGCTTGGGTTTTTCCTTCATAGCCCATTCCCCTCATCCGAGATTTACAGGACTCTTCCTGTTAGGGATGAGCTTCTTCGAGCCCTCCTTAATTCTGACCTTATTGGATTCCATACGTTTGACTATGCCAGGCATTTCCTTTCATGCTGTAGTCGAATGCTCGGTCTTGCCTATCATTCAAAGAGGGGTTATATTGGCCTTGATTATTATGGGCGCACGGTTAGCATCAAAATTCTTCCTGTTGGAATTCACTTGGGCCAGCTCCAATCTGTAATGAATCTTCCAGAGACTGTATCTAAAGTCGCTGAACTTCAGGACCAGTTTAGGAACCAAACCGTGTTGCTTGGAGTGGATGACATGGACATATTTAAAGGGATAAGCTTGAAGCTATTGGCCATGGAGCAGTTGCTCATAAACCATCCAGACTGGAGGGGAAAGGTTGTGCTGGTGCAAATTGCAAACCCTGCTAGAGGCCGTGGAAGAGACGTACAAGAAGTGCAGTCGGAGACGTATTCCACGGCAAGAAGGATAAATGTAACCTTTGGAAGGCCGGGTTATGTGCCAGTTGTTTTAATTGATAGCCCACTTCAGTTCTACGAGAGAATTGCCTATTATGTTATAGCAGAATGTTGTCTCGTTACAGCTGTGAGGGATGGAATGAATCTAATACCCTATGAATATATCATAAGCCGCCAGGGTAATAAGGAATTGGATGAGACCTTGCAACTGAGCTCATCAGAGCCAAAAAAGAGCATGCTTGTTGTTTCTGAGTTTATTGGATGTTCTCCATCACTAAGTGGGGCCATTCGTGTGAACCCATGGAACATTGATGCTGTGGCTGAAGCTATGGATTCTGCTCTGGTAATGTCTGAGTCTGAGAAACAGCTGCGGCATGAGAAACACTATCGATATGTCAGTACACATGATGTTGGATATTGGGCACATAGCTTTCTTCAGGATCTAGAGAGGACGTGTAGGGACCATATAAGGCGGAGGTGCTGGGGAATTGGATTTGGTTTGGGATTCAGGGTCATCGCGCTTGATCCAAACTTCAGGAAGTTGTCAGTTGAGCACATAGTGTCTGCTTACAAGAGATGCAGGAACCGGGCGATTCTCTTGGATTATGATGGTACCATGACACTACCGACATCCATCAACAAGACTCCCAATCCTGAGGCTATTGGTATTTTGAACAGCTTGTGCAGAGATCCCAAAAATTTCGTCTTTCTTGTCAGCGGAAGAGACCAAAAAACCTTGAGTGAGTGGTTCTCATCTTGTGAAAACCTAGGAATTGCAGCAGAGCATGGCTACTTCATGAGGTACATACTTCTTAGTTTGCTTCTTCACCAATCATCTATTGTTTGACTTCACTGATTAAATCAACTGTATTTGACTTAGTTAATTTCGGAGACCCCTTTTAATCAGAAACTTATTGCTAAATTCATTTTTCCTTATATCAAGCAATCCAGATTGCCTCTGTGGAGATGACATGAATTGAGAAAACTATTTGTGTTGGACTTCATGCTAAGAACTGGAAGTTTTTAATGTCATTTTTTGGGTAAAAATAAAATCCAGGCTTGGAAGTTGCCACACAGAAGCATTAGTAGCCTCACCAAAATAAGATGTTTTAGAAAACGTCATTGTCATTATTTTCAATTTGTAACTGACTCTGGTGACTATCTTTAGAACTCAAGCAATTGGTTGAAAAACACACCATTTTTCATTTGTCTGCCTGGTCTCAGAAATGCATTTCTGCATCTTTGCATGCACATCTTTAAATGAATTCGTATATCTTTTAACCACTAATTCCAAGTTGAGTGCCTCTTTAAGGTTGAACCGTGATGCGGAATGGGAAACTTGCATGCCAGTGGCAGATTTTGATTGGAAACATATTGCTGAGCCTGTGATGAAGCTCTATACTGAAACAACGGATGGTTCCACAGTAGAAACCAAAGAGAGCGCTCTTGTTTGGCACTATCAATATGCCGATCCAGATTTTGGGTCATGCCAGGCAAAGGAACTTCTTGATCATCTCGAAAGTGTTCTTGCAAACGAGCCAGTGTCTGTCAAGAGTGGTCAGCACATTGTAGAAGTCAAGCCACAGGTTAGGGCTAAAGAAAGAAGGCTCTCTCTAATGTCTTCTCTAAATTTCAGAAGTACTCATCGTCATATGGTTTACTTTTCTTGTTTGTGGTTCTTAATTCTCTGTAAACTCTTTGTGCAGGGTGTTAATAAGGGTCTTGTGGCTGAATGCCTTCTGTCAACAATGCGAGAGAAAGGCATGCTACCAGATTTTGTGTTATGCATTGGTGATGATAGGTCGGACGAGGATATGTTTGAAGTCATTACTAGTGCCATGTCTGGGCCTTCTCTATCCCCCGTGGCGGAAGTTTTTGCTTGCACAGTTGGCCAAAAACCCAGTAAGGCCAAGTACTACTTGGAAGATACAACAGAGATTGTCCGAATGTTGCAAGGCCTTGCCACTGCTTCAGATCTAGCAGTGAGGAATACTTCCTCCCAACCTTCACATGACAATTCTTCATGATGAAATTTTGGGGAGGGTCTTTCCTTTTCTGCACTTAAGGTGTTAAAGCAAGGCATATGTGCCGAGCTGTTGCAGCAATGAAATGCTTAGATTTTATTTTTCTCTATGAATTTTCTCTTTCAATGGGTCCACCCAATCTTTGGATATATGTTCCAACTCCACCTATGCATATTGTGTTTGGGAAAGGGAACTCATTTAGAAGTATGTGGAATTGTAGTCCTTGGCTTCCTATTGATTGTGGAATTGTAGTCCTTGGCTTCCTATTGATTGCACTATTGGGGTCAATGCATTTTAATGGATGGTTTATATCAGTTAAGGCATGGTTCTGGTCACTTTCCTCATATTTTCCTGTATGGATGATTAAAGTCTCTGGCTGCTTCATAATCAAAGCCTTAATCCGTGGTGCCTCTGCAATGCATTCAAATAGGTTCACAGGTTTACTAGTCTGCAGGATAGTTTACCTCTGGCTCCCATTGGTTGCACAGGTGTTGACCCACACTTTTCTGTCATGGGTCCTGTCACTTTCTATGAATGAGAGTACTTGGGGGGCCATTTGGATCTTTGTAAAGTGAGTGCAGCATTTGGGTCTTCACAATGTGAGTGCAGCTAACTCTGTTTACATGTAAATGGGAGGGGTTCATGTGTTTGTGTTGCCTGAGTTACTAAGTGAGTTGCTTTTGTTCTCTACCTAGCTAATTACATTACAGGTTCATCGAGGTACAGGAAAACTATGTGTGGGGCAACTGAGTTCCAAGGATCCAAACAGGGCCGTGGATAACCAAAGTTTGCCTGTTCGGGCAATCAGATTCACTATCTTCAGTTTAAGTGCCATCCTTGGGCATGAATTCATCACCTCCACTATTGATCTTTCCTCTACTCCCTCATTTGGTGGTCATTTTTACCGTCTCTGTTGCAACTTGCAAGTAGGAAGATGTACTAGACATTGTTATTTTTTATTTTGCTTATGCAAGTTTATAAAACATACCATACACGATAGTACTGGTATTGTCATAATTGAATCAATGATACTGTTGTTATTCCCTTTTACCTGCATACATTCAAAATGATTTATGGGCTTAGAAGTTAGATCGGTCTTCCATTTTGTGTGGCTGCCATTTATATGTAACATTTAATCATTTAGAGCTGGAACCTTAGTATATTCTCCATTTAACAGGATGCTTATATTTAGCCCTACTGAAATCTATTGAACTGCTTTTCAAAGTCTCCATATCTTGAGAATCACTCTTATACAACCATTCAAAGAAAAACAGCCTGTATTTGTCTACTCTAATATGAAGTTGCTGGATCCTGTACTAGTAGAATATTCACAATTATTTTGAAAACTCTCCTCTAATGCTGTTAACAAAATTTGTTAAGTCTCTGTAAGCATGTGGTTCCCACAAGCAACGGCACATTTGGGGCCTACATGAGTCCATTGATTCACAAGTCCTACTTCGAAATGGATTTGGATTTGGATTTTATAAACTTGGAAAGGTTTGGTCAGACATCAAGCCATCATCATGTTTTATGGTTAGCCTTTCCTTGTTCCACATTTGGATCCTTAGAATTTGGCTCCCACTGTTCTTGTTTACATGTTAAGCATAATTACTTAGAACTGTTGGGTTTGGCTCAAAAGGTCCTTATTGGGCCTGATTGGAGGGCCCAGTTGACTAGAGTTAGCACTATATATATATATATATATGGCTCAAAAGGTCCTTATTGGGCCTGATTGGAGGGCCCAGTTGACTAGAGTTAGCACTATATATATATATTCTCTTTGTGTTTCTTGTTTTAGGGCAACTAGAGGGCAACCCAGCAAGGGAAAAGGAACACTAAGAGCAATGTAAAGGGGTGAGAGAGAGATTTCTAAATAGTGAAATTTTTGTGCTCGTGACGTAGGCAATCTTGCCGAATCACGTTAATCCTCGTGTCTTCTTTGTGTGTGATTGCTTGGTTATTTGTGTGTGCTTGGTTAGATCAAGATTTAACAAGTGGCATCAGAGATATATCTGTAGAAATTGGAAGAGGGCACTCCAGATCTAGGTTGTTTTTGCCCAATCTCAGTGTGGGTTGCTTTTGCGGAAACCAGATCTGTTGATTTTCACCGTGCACAGTCGCCAGCCACCGCCGCCAGCGGCCATTCCCACCTCTGCAGTCACCGGAGCAACGCCATGGCTGCCACCGTCTGATCTTCCTTCGCCACCGGCAGTGCTGTTGCCGAACGGAGGATCTCGACCCTGCCAACTGCTGTCGCCGAGGAAGAAGACCGGGGAAGACCGAAACAAAAAAAAAAAAAAATTCAACTCACCGATCGTTGTCAATCGCTGGCCGTATGCTGCCCGCCACCGTCACCGTTGTTGTCGCAGCCGCCGTCGCCGCCCGTCGCCGCCCGTCGCCAGACCAGTCCTTCGGAGAAGAACCGAGGCCGAGTTTGCTGTTTGCAACTGGGTTGCAGACCCAGATTTGCAGAGGGAGACGACCCAGATTTGGGTTTTGGGTCTGGGTCTCTGGTCAGGTCCATTTGACCTGACCCGCCGTGCAGCATAAGCCCAGCGTCCGGTTTCAGGTCAGGCTCGGGTTTCGGGTTGGGTCTGGGTCAGACCCAACCCGTGGTGCAGCCCAGTGCAGTAGCTAAAGTACCGTCCGGGTCGGGTCGAACCGACCCAGTTGCAGCAACCCAGTACAACGCAGCAGGTCACAGGTCAGGTCAGGTGGACCTGACCCATAACAAACTCAGCCCAGTGACCACAGGATCCAGGTCACACTCGGGTCAGGTGAACCTGACCCGGTTCCGCAGCCCAGTCCGCCAGCACAAAACAGTTTCAGTTCGGGTCAGTCAAACCCGATCCCGTCTGCAGAAGCCCAGCCGGTCCGCAGCGCTGACGTCATCCTACGTAAGCAATTGACCAGTTTGACCAGATTCAACGGTCAAAATTCAAACTCAATTTTCGGAGCCATCTGGACTTGGAATTGAGCTCCATTTTTTCCAGTGGACTCCTGGCGACAAGATCTACGACGTGAACGGAGTAGATTGACAATTTGACAAACAAATTTTTGGGTGATTTGTTTTTTAAGTTATCTTCAGATTTATTATGGCTACAACGGGGACTTCTACTGCAGGAGGCATCAAATTTGAAATTAAGAAATTTGCTAGAAGAATAAACTTTGGTTTATGGCAGCAGAAGATGAGAAATATTTTGATTCAACAAGATATTAAGGTGGCATTGTTAGGTAAAGAAAAGAAGCCTGAAAAGATAAAAGATGAAGATTGGGCAGATATAGATGAAAAGGCAGTCAGCTCTATTCAATTCTACCTCTCTGACGAAGTCATGCACAATGTCATGGAAGAGGAGACTGTAAAGGGTCTATGTGATACATTGGAGAGCCTTTACATGGGTAAGAATCTCACAAACAAGTTGCATCTCAAGAAACAGTTGTATGGGTTGAAAATGGAAGAAGGTTGTGATGTGCTGGAGCACATGAATATTTTCAACAGAATGATTAATGACTTGTTGAGGCTCGATGTGAAATTCAATGATGAAGACAAGTCCTTGCTGCTATTGAATTCTCTTCCTGACTCACATGATCATTTTGTAACTACTTTGCTGTTTGGAAAGGACACACTCAAATTCGAGGATGTTAGGCTAGACATCATCTCCAATAATGCAAGGAAAAAGGCCACAAAAATTACTTCACGTGCAGAGGGACTTCTAATAAAAGGAAATTCTAGTGAACGCGGCAGATCCAATGATAAAGGCAAAGCAAAGAGGAACAACTCCAGATCAAAATCACGAAGCAAGAGAAATTCAGAGTGCTTCTTTTGTAAAAGGAAAGGACACTGGAAGAAAGATTGTAGGGAATACAAGGCGTCCAAAGATGGGAAGAATAAAGCTATCAACAGTGACTCTGCCAGCGTTGCTTCAGAAACTGAAGTGGAACTCCTATCTGTCTCGCAAGGTAACCATTTATCTGACGCTTGGATTTTAGATTCTAGTTGTTCTTATCACATATGCCCTAATCGTGGTTGGTTTGAGACCTATGAGGAGTGTAATGGTGGTAGTGTTCTAATGGGCAATAATGCACCCTGTAAGACCATTGAAATTGGCACCATTAATATTAAAATGGCAGATGGAGTTGTGAGAACCCGGGTGATGTGAGGCATGTGCCAGCACTCAAAAAAAACCTAATCTCTTTAGGCTTGCTTAAATCCAAAGGATGCACATTCACGGCAAAAGATAGTTTGCTGAAAGTCACAAAAGGTGTTCTGATATTAATGAAAGGTACTAGAGTGGGGAACAATCTGTACAAACTTATGGGAAACACAATTGTAGGTGGAGTGGCAGTTTCCACAAATGATAAAACCAGTGATGATGAGTCTCAGCTATGGCATATGCGTCTAGGGCATATGAGTGAGAGAGGCATGTTAGAACTACACAAAAGACAATTGTTGAAAGGTGTGAAAACATGCAAATTGGACTTTTGTAAATACTGTGTTTTTGGTAAGCAGAAAAAGGTGTCATTCCAAACTACAGGCAACAGTTGTAGAAGCAGTGGTATTCTGGATTATATTCACTCCGATGTGTGGGGACCAGCCCCGGTTATGTCAAAAGGTGAAGCATACTACTTTATGACATTCATTGATGATTTTTCAAGAAAGGTTTGGGTCTACTTTATGAAAGAAAAATCTGAGGTCTTCACCAAGTTCAAAGAGTGGAAGGCAGAAGTAGAAAATCAAACAGGCAGAAAAATCAAGTATCTGAGATTAGATAATGAGGGTGAATACAAAAATGACAGGTTTCTACAGTTTTGCAATGATGAAGGCATCATAAGGCACTTCATTATTCCAAAGAATCCTCAGCAAAACGGAGTTGCAGAAAGGATAAACAGAACCCTTCTAGAAAGAGCAAGGAGTATGAGACTTCATGCAGGGCTGCTTGAAAGTTTTTGGGCAGGAGCAGTTAACCACGCATGCTATATGGTTAATCGATCACCATCAAAACCCCTTGATTGTAAAGTTACAGAAGAAGTGTGGACAGGTAAAGAGGTGGACTATTTTTCATTGAAGGTATTCGGTTGTCCAGCTTATGTACACATCCCTAGTGATGAGAGATCCAAGTTAGACTCCAAGTCACTCAAATGCATATTCCTCGGCTTTGAGAAAGGTGTAAAGGGGTATAAACTATAGGATCCAGAAAACAGGAAAAAAATCTGCAGCAGAGATATTGTGTTTGATGAAGCTTCTATGCTGAATAGAGAACATGATAGTGAAGTCAAAGGGCACGGAGTTGAAAAAATGGTCACCAAAGTAATCCCTGTTGCAGATAATACAACCAAGGAACAAGGTCAAAGTTCATCAGAGGTTAGTATATCTGGAGGTGAGAAACAACGTGAGGTTCAGGAGGAACCCTCAAGTCTAGCACAAAGAAGGGCAAAAAGAACCATCAAGCCACCTCAACGATATGGATGGGATGAAGATGAAGTACACGTTGCTCTTATTACCAGCAGTGGTGTTCTGACCTCATTTCAAGAAGATATGGAAAGCAATGAAAGACAAGGTTGGATGGATGCTATGATGGATGAGATGGAATCTCTCCAAAAGAACTCAGTGTGGGAGTTAGTTCCTAAACTCAAAGACAGAACAACAGATGGCTGCAAATGGGTGTTTAGGAGAAAAGAAACTTCGCAAGAAAATGCAGAATCAAGGTTCAAGGCACGTTTAGTAGCAAAGGGGTACTCACAAAAAGGAATGGGTTGATTATGATGAGATTTTTTCCCCACTTGTGAAACACACTTCTATCAGGGTGTTGTTGGCATTGATAGCATAGTTCGACATGGAGCTCAAACAATTAGATGTAAAGACAGCATTCCTTCATGGTGACTTGGAGGAAACAATTTACATGGAGCAACCTAAAGGATTCAAGGAAGTCGGAAAAGAACACCATGTGTGTAAGTTGAATAGATCATTGTACGGGCTGAAACAATCTCCAAGATAATGGTACAAGCGTTTCGACTCCTACATATTGCAAATTGGCTACCGCCAATGTGAGTATGATTGTTGTGTTTATTACAGAATTTTAGATGATAATTCTGTTATTATTTTGCTGCTTTATGTGGATGATATGCTCATTGTATGTAACGACATGTCAAAAGTTGATAAACTCAAATCTCATTTGAGAAAAGAATTTGACATGAAAGACATTGGGGCAGCCACAAAATGTTGGGCATGGAAATTATGAGAGACAAGAAGGTTGGAAAACTGTGATTATCACAGAAAAAGTACATCTCAAAAGTACTTGAAAATTTCAACATGCTAAATGCTAAGCCCGTGTTTACTCCACTTGCAAGTCACTTTAGTTTAAGTGCCAAACAATATCCAAGTGATGATGAGAAAATTGAAGAAATGTCCAGGATACCGTATGCAAATGCGGTAGGATGTTTAATGTATGCCATGGTTTTCACAAGACCAGATATAGCTCAAGCAGTGGGTGTAGTGAGTAAGTACATGGCGAATCCAGGAAAAGAGCATTGGAATGCCATAAAGTGGATTCTGAGATACTTGAAGGGCACCAAAGACTTGGGTATTTTGTTTGAAAGAAAACAGGGGTCAGAGGTTGTAGTTGGATATGTATATTCTGATGTTGCAGGAGACCTAGACAAAAGAAGATCTACTACCGGATACGTCTACACACTTGCTAGTGGACCGATAAATTGGAGATCGCTGCTTCAGTCTATAACTGCATTGTCCACTACAGTGGCAGAGTACATGGCAGCTTCAAACGCTTCTAAGGAAGCAATATGGATGAGAGGTTTGGTAAATGACATGGGTATCAAACAGAAATCAATCTTGCTACACTGTGACAGTCAAAATGCAATATGCCTATCAAAGAATTAGGTATATCATGTAAGGACAAAACACATAGCTGTTATCTATCACCAAAATTTGAGATTGGACTGCTACAGGTGAGATCTCCATTCAGAAGATTTACACAGATGATAATCCAGCTGACATGCTTACTAAGCCAGTGAATACAGAGAAGTTCAAGCATTGCTTGGACTTGCTCGATTGCTCCTCTTGTTAAAGAGTGAAGGTGCACTTCATCTCCCTTGGGTGCAGTCATGGTGGGATTGCATTCCCACAAGGTATGTGTTCCAAACACTTCAACAATTCTTCAAAGGGTAGGACATTTTTTGCCAAGGTGAATATTGTTGGGTTTGACTCAAAAGGTCCTTATTGGGCCTGAGTGGATGGCCCAGTTGACTAGGGTTAGCACTATATATATATTCTCTTTGTGTTTTTTATTCTAGGGCAACCAGAGGGCAACCCAAGGGGCAACTGCACGGGAAATGGAACACTGAGAGCATTGTAAGGCGGTGAGAGAGAGATTTCTAAATAGTGAAATCTTTGTGCCCGTGGACATCGGCAATCTTGCCGAACTACGTAAATCCTCGTGTCTTCTTTGTGTGTGATTGCTTGGTTGTTTTTCCTCGTTGTAGTGTGTGCTTGGCTAGATCCAGATCTAACAAGAACCGTGTTTATTTGTTACAAGTTGCCCACACTTGATTTGGTCGAGATTTCATTAATGTGTACCAAATATAAATATTATCTAAGAGGGTTGTTTAGGGTTATATAAATCAGTTTAATTGGATCACTTGAGGAGAGTGGGAACCCTATAAATTGTAACACTAATGCCTCAGAGAGAGCGAATAATTGCTCTGTACAGCGGATGTAAACATACTGTTAAATCATGTTAGTCTTGGTTGTGTTCCTCTTGTTTTGCTTGTTATTTGTAGCATCGTGGTTGATTACGTTCGGAACAGACATTATCATCAAGATTCAGATAATTAAATTGATCAAATCTTATGAATGGATGCTTAAGAATAAAGTGATAGCATCACCACCGTCATTGAAGCTTTATTCCATCTCTATGCATATTTTCTTTCATGGGAGGGTCAAAGCAGACGGACGATCCTGGCAAGAAAAATCAAGACATGCTTGGGTAGAGCATGTCAGCCATCAAAGTGATCGAACCCCTCCTAGATGCTGGCTACCTGATGATTTTCATCAATGTTTCTTGGTCTCATATTCAATGGCTAACTTTGACTTTACTGACAAAACACCCCTTACCTTAATAGTAAGAGACATCAGTTCTTACCTGTTTTGTCTAGGGTTCAAACCTAACATACACTTATCCCTCACCCGAGCATTGTGCTACCTTCACTAGAGGGTACCCTCACCTCAGGATTGGGGTTCCTGCCCTAAGCTAGGGTACAAAAAAAAAGTATATTTTACACTAACTTTCAACCTATTACTGATTACAACCAAATTCTAGCTGGTGGGCCCCACTATATGATTCTGACCCTTAAACAAAGATGAAAGAATGTCCCAGATTCGAATTTCTAAATTGCAGTTGAAAAAATATATAACGGAAGAATAAAAAATTAGCAAATAAATCAATCACACATTACAAGAAGAAGACATGTAGATTTTTATGTGGAAAACCCTACTCGGAAAAAACCATGATTTATCCTCGGACCAACAAAAACCAAGCACTAATAACGACCAATTAGAAGGAACACTTATAGACTCTTTCTTAGTTACAACTAAACCTAAGGACTGTAGTTTTTCTTGCACAATCCATGTTGTCACGACTCTTCGTTGTTCACTACTCTCTGCACTTGATCCAACACGCTTTGAAGCCACTAAAGACAAATAAATCTTTTACGAGAAAAAAGACAATATTCTACATTAGATATAGAAGCAATATTCTTTAGCACAAAATTTCAATACAATCTCTCTTGGAAGCTCTAGAGAAGTAGGTTGATCTCCAAGGTGAATTCTCAATTTAAAACAATAAGATCCTTGCATTAGGGTTGAGAGAAAACCCTCTTTTTTTTTACCCATAATTCATGTCTTCGGGTTAAAGTCCTTGTAGTACAGAAACTGATAATTCTAGCACAAACAAGAAACAATTTTAATAGGAAAGTGGGTTTCTACGCATCGGGCACTCGAGCCAGGCTCCAGATCTACTTAAGCAGATAGCTTTTTCAACACAATTTCTGCAAACTTCTCAAGGCCATAATTTTGTTATATAGATCCGATTGATGCAATCTTAGAACCTCCGAATATCTATTCGAAAAGAGCTTTCCAACGGTAGGTAGCTTGCCCTGATTTAACCCTCGGTTTGTTTGTGAGATGTAACATTTTTAAACAATATTGTCCTTAGAAATTTACTTCAAAATACTTCAATTTGCATTCTTTCTTCAATTTCTTCACTTTAGTATATCTGGTGATTCATACCATAGTCCATTCTAAAAAAAAATAAAAATTACAACTAGATAAAAATAGAGTTTTGTTTAACCCATGAATTATCCAATATACAAAAATACTAACAAAAGGTGGGCCAAAAACAGATAGGAAGGAACTGACGTTCAATAGATACCTAATATTCGAAACCTCCTTCTTAATATAATATAAGGTCGATGGTTCCAACAGCTTTGGCATAAATTTGTTGTTGGCTTGCTCTAATAATGGGCCTCTTTGTTTGCAAGAATCCCTGATGAGACTCTTGGCCTACCGCAGCCAAGTGTCCAAGTAATAAATAAATCTAATGAGAGAGTCTGGTGCAGTCAAGACTTGGTCTGTTACAGTCAATCCATTCAACTCCACTCAACTCTGCTTAATCAAATTAATAGTAGTTAAATTCTTATAGCAATTATTTTTAGTGCTTCTTGGCATATTTGTTTGGTTACATGAAAATTCTCTCCCTTTGATATACGATATCAGGAATTTTCCAGCCTGGTCTTATAATTTGGGGTTGGTTTTAACCTTCTTTTTAATTTTTAAATTGGGCTGACAATTTTGACATGATTAATAATGGGCTGGCTTCGGGTAAGTCCTTTCTTGGTGTTTGGCCCATCAACCGTATTGCAAACACATGGTGGGTCGAATTAACAAAGAGCATCAGGCTCAGCTAGCTCATTGGCTGACCAGATGCAAAACCAGGCTGACCAAACAGAAGTCTTTTGTATACAATGCGTGATTTTCTTCTAAGTAGTAATTCAATTTGTTTGGGTAATTCACTTTATATTATTTCTTTAAAGTGAATTTTCTCTTAACGAGAGAGCACGGAAGTGTGACACATGGTATCCTAAAAAATATATATATATTATGAAATCTTACATCTTAGCATCAACTGATACCAACTCCAGAAAAGTAGTGAGGTGAGTTCAAGAGAGAGTGGAATGGTATACTAGAGGTGGTAGGCATGATTTACAGACAAAGATAGGATGCTTAGTTTTGGAGTACTGGTGTCCATAGTTGCTTTTACTCACATGCACTAGTGGTTCTTTCTATTCAATGCATTTACTATTGATAGTTTAAATGATTCTTCTTAATCTACATTATACTGGTAAAAATAAAAGTAGGGCTAGCTTGAAACAAGTTGAGGCCTAAAGTGATAATTCTAAATGAGGCATTTTTTATATTTTTAATATTATTATAAATATTTTATTTAAAATTTATTATTTTTTCTTTTTTTTGTAATCCAATATTGCTAATTAAGTCTTTATACTCATGTTTTGCTAACATATCTTTTTTAATTAATAGTATGGCTAATCCACTTAATCTTTTATGTGACTTTGTTGATCTAAATTAAGATTTTATAAATTTTAATTTTAAAAAACTTCTTTCTGTAGAAACAATAATTATAAGTATTGTCAATATTTTCTAGTAGACATATTTAATATTTATAAATTATAACTAATAATATTTACAAATAAAACGAATACTAACTATAATTAACATATAATATTGGCTTGGAATTAAAAATAAATTTAAAAGCATAGAGCCATAGGATCTAATTTTGTAATTTATAGATATGGATTACATTTGAATTTGATGCAACTTCTTTAATAAAAAAAAAGATTATATTTGAAGTTATCTTCTATGAATTTTTTCAGAACAGGAAATGATTTCTTTCTTGTTGTGATTTTAGGGTTTTCTGCTTTTCTTTTAATGGCAACATTTTCTCAATGGTGAAAATGAGCTTTAATTTTTTTTTTTGAAATATGAAAATATAGTAGTTGTTTTTTCTGGAATGTAAAAAGATAATAATTGCTTTAATTACTTTTACGAGGCCTTATTCTTTACAAGAAACAAAATGATGACAATTTCTTTTTTTTTTTTTTTGAAATTTTAAAAGATTTAAGTTGCTTCAATTATTTTTATGAGGCCTTATTTTTTGGGATTGAAAAAAGAGAGAAATAGGAATTGTTTTTTTTTGTCTTATTTATTTATTTATTTTGGGAGGCCTAAAGCAAAGACTTTTCTTGCCCAATGATTGAGCCACCCATGAATAAAAGGTAAATAATACCTTTTAACCCACATAGCTTCAAGCTTACAATTCATAACACCAATTAACCAATAACATAAACATTTTTTTAACACAATATGGCTAGATAGACAACGGCCTACTTAGATGTTGCCATAAAGCAAACTTTTTCGTTGGATTTGCCCAAGTACAATATAGTCTGGGCGACCTCTGTTTAAAAGCCAGACATAACAATCAGGTCGGGCTAGGTTCAACATAATCCAGTTCATTGGATGGTTTGTTGCACCCTAAACCCTTCAGCTCGTCCATCCAAACTGGCTAAATTAGTAAAAATCACAAATAAACTAGGGTAAAGTGGTAAATAAATGATTTTGGTGATTCTGATATTGCAAAAGATGTAAACGAAAAAATCCTACAGAAAGAAGAAGAAGAAAAAAAAATGTGAAGGAGAAAAAAATTGTGACCAGCGTGAACAAGGTAGTAGAAGATCCTCGAATATATTTTATGTAGTTGGTTGTCTTAAACAGATTTATTTGTTGGCTTTCTTTTATCTGTTAGTTCCATAAATAGATTTTATCTGTTGGCTTTGTTATAAATAAACTCTAAGAGAGGAAAAACCAACAAATATATTCTAAAAGAGTGGGAGAACCAATAGATAAAATCTAAGACCTAATTTACATCCCAATTCAAATCCAAATAGATAAGACCCTATTTACATCGCAATTCAACTCCAAATAGATGACAAGGCATTCATTGTGGGCCTTCACTGCCTGTTTCCACTGCCTTTTTCCTCAAATAATAGGTGTCCAATCTAAAAAACAATGTCCAATGTCACTTCAAGTAATTACCAACTCACATAAAACAATTAACAAATAGTTAGTGTTCAGTCACTAAAACACTGGACATCACTTGATTTGCAGCTGGATCCAAGCACTGGGACAGACTGGTAGTTCAGAGATCAGACATCCAAGGTAGGGTCTTTCCAAAAATAGGTGGCCACAACGTCAGATTTGTGCCATTAGATAAAAAAGGGACAACATGACTTATGAAAAAGTACAACATGGACGGTCATGCTCAATGAAAGAGACTGGGTTGGAAAATTGAGATGCAGGAGCAGTGCAATTTAGCGTCATTTTTGTAAATGCACAGTAATTTTTTTTAAGTTAGTGACCTAATATAATAAAAATTTAGTACTTGTAACTATCCTAGCGCATAAAAACATACAGGGAGCTATAACCAAAGTCTCCTATAAAGAAATCACATTTCTAGAGTGTAAGTAATTGTAGCTAGCTAAGATTATGTGACAAAGTAGATACTGTAAATAATAGTAGCTAGCTAAGATTATGAGATAAAGTAGATACATGGTACCCATAATTTTTGTTCATAAGGTATCTTTAAGGTTTAAACTACAATTATTTCAGATATAAGTCCTGCATTAAATTAAGTTTTTGTGGCACCAACCTATAGTGAATCCTACCCTTGCATAGAAACATATTTCCTAGGTTTCCCATGATCTATAAGAAAAATCTCACTAAAAAATTCAACCCTAATTTTATTAATATCAACAGAATCCCCTCCCCTATAGTTTTATTAATCACCCCCCAATCCCCTCCCCTAAAATCTAATCTCCTCCCTTAAAATCTCTCTCTCATTGCTGACATCCTTTACCATCTATCTAATGGACTCTTCTCATCCAGAGAACTAATTCTAACGATCCACATGGTACAACTCTCCAAGAATGAAAGATTAAGGTGTCATTTAATTAAATTTAATTATGTTCAATATGTAAGGATTTTTTTGTTATTTTTCTTCATTTGTATTTATTGAATGAAAAGAATACATTTAGTGGTGGAGCCAGGGCTCCAACTTTATTTTAGAGGAGATCAGTAATTTATATATGTATAATCTTTTTGCTTATGACTTTAAAAAATATATATTTTTATTTTTCATAGTTTTTCAATAACATCCAAAAAAATAAAATCCTATTTGAAAATACTTAAATGCTTTTAAAGGCATAATTTCTCAAAATATTTTAAGGATAGTTAAAATACAAAAGCAATATAACTCAATATAATTAATCCAAACTACTCAAAATAATCATTTCCTCATTTAGGATTGGGAATTATATCACACTCGAATTAAGGTATGGCCATGGAAGATTGATCACTTGTCACCAGATCCATCCATAATTTATCAATAAATTGATAGGTTAGTTTATTTAAGGTGTCATAATGCCTATTATAGATATGAATGACTAAAAATCCACTGATTGATTACTTTTCATCTTTTGATAGGCCATATTGTTTTCTATAGTATAGATAATTGAGAGCATACCATTAATACCCATCTACTGATGTTATTAAAAAGATAAATAATCAAGGTGTAATATCTATGATACTCAGAATAAACACCAACCTCATAAGTGGGTTTTTCAAATTTTCCTCTAATAAGAGTTTGCCTCTACCCATCATAAGATTAAGCATATAATTTTTTTAATCATATGCTTAATAAGGTGAGATCAACTTCCATTTGAGTAAAATTTAGGGACAATTAAACTAAGGAGAGTGATTGAATTTTTGTTTTTTTGGGAAAAGGTATAAGCTTTATTTAATAGAAAGGTAGTACAAAATCTTCCAATCTATTATCGGGTTGTCATCTTTGACATTCCCCATATCTGACCTAGTCGAAGACCTTAGTATAGTAAAAGGTAAGAAAAACTGCGCAAAATAAAAACTAGATTCCACCAAGAGAGTTAATGTTGATCTGCTTAGATCCGGGTCATACATCGTTGGAGCAAACTGATTCCTCATTATCATCAAGTACAATTCATTGTGTGGTATGTACCTATACTACATGCCCTTATTGTGATGGTCACTTAGCTAAAGTGTGTTCAAAGCACTTGAAGAAAGTGGTTGTGAATAAAGTTGTCTTCTCTCACTTTTCTGTGTACAGTACACAGATGTGAGTAAGTAAATCGGAGTGATCAACTGGGTACTGATGGGGGTTAATGTGGGCTAGCAAATCGATGATATGGTTGGTTGACGGTTTACAATATTGAATTGACCAGGAGTTGAGAGTGGATAGGATGTGCAAAGTTTGCTTCCAAAGGGGCATCAGTTCCCATGCTAGGTTACTTAAATCGGACAAAGGTTATTAGAGCAAGGCAATCACCTTCTAGTTGGATTGTAGGTAGTTGGTGGGCTTGGTAGTGCTACCAGCTCCATTTAAGTGCCAGAAGTAAGGTTCAAGAGGATGATTGGCTTGACTGTCTGTAACGTATACCATCACCATCGATTGCAGTTGTGAATGATGCAGCTAATACTAGAGGGACTTGTCGCCCTGTCGTATGCGGCATCAAAATTAAGCTTCCACCATCCTGGGGGTGAAGGAAGCCACTAGTTGCTCGAGATATTCCCCTGTGAAAATGTGCCTACATTCACCAAAGAAAGGTTTCATTGCAAAATAGAATTAGTGGTTTGGGTTAGTATCAAAAAAGGATTTATAGGGGTAAATTGGAAAATGTAAGCATTCATCATTTTCCACGGATATCACATGACAGTTATACACAATTGGCGGTGATGTATGGATGCATTATGCCAAAACCACTGATTGAGGGATTTATTGAAAATGTGAGCACAGAGCAAGGTAGAAGTTGCCAAACGAAAGTAGCAAAGGAACATTGGGCAAAAAGATGGTCTATTGTTTCCTCATGCTGGTTGCACATTGGGCATAGTGGGCTTACATGTGGATACCATTTTGCAACCTTGGATTTTGTGGCAAGCCTATAATGAAGTAGTTGGCAGCAAAAGGTGCTCAGCTTCAAGGGAACAGGTTATTTCCACACTAATTTCCAAGGTAAGTGGGCACCATTTTGTTTTGGGAGAAGGAAGGCATATAAAGCCTTGAAACGACATGTTCTCATTGGCTTCAAGTCCTAACAATGAATATCTTGTCCTCCTAGTGCAGTGCTGTGATTCTGGCTACAATGTCTCTTGGCAATAGAGAACACAGCAAATATGTGTTCTAGTGAAAGGCATGTCCGTCATAGACGGTAAGCTCGTGGATAGTGAGATGTGGAGTCAGAAGATTTTTTGCAGTGACTTGTAGAAATTGTTGGTGCAATGTTCCTACTATTTGGACTCAATCGTCTTTTAAGGCCTAGATGTTTCGGCCATTACCTACAATCCAGTGCATGCGATTGACGACTGTAGGCTTTTAATAGCTTGAATTTATATTGAGATCATCTTACTAGCACTTGATTTAAAAGTCACACAATTTAGTGGTTTTTTGATAATGGACTTCTTTGTGATTTAATTTGGGTAAGGGTTTGAAATTCAATCCAAAGAAAGAAAACTACGATAGCTAAATCTATTCGCAATGAAAGACTTCTCCAAAATTACCATAAAGGAAAAATGTTTAGGAGAGAAAGAGGGAATAAAATATTTAGTTGCTTGATTGCAAGTTGCAACCACTTTTTAAATTTCAAAGAATGATTTACTTTAGCTTTTCGTAACCAAGTGAAAGATAAAAGTATCCTCAAACCCTTTTAAGTTCTCTCATTGTGTAAAAGAAAAAGTAGATGAGTGGGAGCAAAATTGTAAGTAGCCATAAATTCCCAAAACTACTCCGACGAGTTGAAATCACTAGCCAAAGTTAAGTGGGGGAAATTGCCCCCACTTGACCTCCTCTCCCTCCACCCCTAAATACATTGTGGCACCCTTTTACTAGGCAAAATATCTAATGTAATACAATTTTACAAGGGACCCATCTTTATTATCTATAGAAAGGAAAAAAAGATTATTATGTTTCACAGCTTTGATGACTCTACATCTTAAGTTGATTTCTATTCATGGGCTTTTTGGCCTTTTCAATAGGCAGTCATGAAGATGAGGTTCTTTTTTTTTTTTTTAATCTTCCATTTATTTGTTTATAGTTTGCCCTTATTAGTTTTTTTCTTTTATCCTATTTGGTTTTATATGTTCTGAAAAGTTTTATAATTTCTAATTCATCTATATTATAAAACATTTGGTTTTAAGGATTCTATTTAAATTATAATTGTGTAATGAATTTTATGTTGATATTCATTTACAATTCTCTTGCCCCCTTCATTTTCTTTTTGCTATTTCTTTTTTCTTATTTTTAATGAAATCTTTGGTTTCCATATCAAAAAACAAAAAAAAAAAGTTACAATTCATTAAAAAATTTATAAATATTTCTATTTACAAATATAATAAATTTTTAAATAAGGCTTGCACCCAATGTATAGTTAAGTGAAGTGAATGATATAAAAAAATTTAGAACGGGTTCAAATAAAAAAATACCAAATTTCAAAAATCACTTTTTCTTTTTTCTTTTAAGTAAAAAAGATACTAACTTAACACAAAAGCCATTTTTTAACCGAAAAAGTTAAAAAAGATATTTCCTTAAGACACAAAAGGACATTGGTTTTTTTTTTTTGGTCATTCACCACATTTTTGATTTGACCTTTTTTTAAAAATTTTTTATTTTGCCTTTCTCTTGACTTCGCTCTACATATAAATTATCCAAAGACAGTGCATCTATGTGATTTTATGTTATATTTACTAATAGATATATTAATTGAAGAGAATGATGGCCAACACACTCCTGATTGTATGGTGTTGACATCTTAATATCATAAAGATGCCGAAATGGATTCCTAACTCATTTGGAGAACCACTTAGTAAGCAAGTAGCTTATCCCCGCATGTGCTGTACCACCAAACCAATCTACTGAAAAAGTAAAAAAGTAAGTCAATTGAAGAAAATAGAGTAAAATAGGTTGGAAAGGCTAAAACCTAAACCCACTTCGAACTCATCTTAGGTCAGAACCTGCTAAGGCCATGTTAGGCCTAAAACCTTAAGAACTAACCCGGCCCACGTTCGACATCCAGCAGGGGTGCTTTGGTAATTTTACATCAACAAAACCGCCATCCCTCAAAGCCCTAACCGGCTAACCCCGCTGCTCTCCACAAACGGCGTTTCTGCATTACTCTCCTTCCTCACTCTGCTGCTTTTACACACCCAAAACCCTAACCCTAACCCTAATTTCTGAACCGTTTTTGCTAGCGGCGATTTGCTTTGGGAATCGACAATGAAGGTTTTCCCTCGTACTTGCGTAACTCTTTTGATTTCTACTCTCTCAATGGATCAGGATCTGATCTCTTTGTGTTTCATTTCATGGCAGTTCAATATCGCGAATCCCACTACGGGATGCCAGAAGAAGCTGGAGATTGACGACGACCAGAAGCTGTAAGATTTCTCCAAAACCCCTTTCTCCTTTCTGCTTTCTCGATCTAGATGCGTTTGATAATGAATTTTGTCTAGGATTTGAAAGTGTTAGCTTTTGATGTGAGCAAAATCTCCTCTTTGTGTTGATAATGCTTTTTTTTTTAATGTTGATCTGAAGTGAACTTCACTGATAGGAATTGGGCATGTGTATTCAATTCCTATGTATTTTAACACAAACAGACAGGCCCTAGCCATAGCAGATTTTTTCGTTTTTGGGGTGCGTTTGCGTGGTGGTATTGGATGCTGTTGTTATTGGTAAGGGTTGTTTTTCAGTCATTTAGATGTTTTTGTTGAACCCTTTTTTTTTAATCTTTTTATTTATTTTTATTCGACTTATTATTATTATTATTATTATTATTATTCTTCTTCTTCTTCTTCTTCTTCTTTAAAAGTGTACAGGAGTCCTGAATCTCCCTAGAATCTTTCATACTGATGCCATTTCAGTGTGGTTTCTGTTCTATGTATCTGTTGGATTTGTTAGTTCTGGTGATCGAGCTGTTTATTAGTATGGATTATATTTATGTCATCTTATAGAAGTGTTTGAGTTTCTGGAGAAAACAAAGTCCCTTATTTTTTCTATTCTCTTGGGGTGTAAGTACTCAAGATTTCATTTGTGTAATTTCTCTTATATAAGAAATTGTATTCGAGATTTCATTTAGCCCTATTTTATCAATTTTTATTTTTTTTAATTGGTTTGCGGCGGTGATGACAGAACTCATTTCTGGATGCTGAATTTTTTCCATCGATTGAGACCACGGGCAAATGTTTGCTTGTTTCTGATGACTGTTATTTGTGTGTGTCTGAGCCTGCCTCTGTCATTGTATTTCTTTTATTTATTTATTTATTTTTCAGGAAAAAGTATTCAAGATTGCATTTCTATAATTTCTCTTATAAGAAATTCTATTCAAGATTTCATTTTGTCCTGTTTTATTAATTTTGATTTATTAATTGATATGCGGCGGTGATGACAAAACTCATTTCTCGATGCTGAATTTTTTCCATCGATTGAAACCACGGGCAAATGCTTGCTTGTTGCTGATGACTGTTATTTGTGCGTGTCTGAGCCTCCCTCTGTCATTGTATTTCTTTTATTTATTTATTTTTGTTTTTTTTTGGAAAAAGTATTCAAGGTTTCATTTCTATAATTTCTCTTATAAGAAATTGTATTCAAGATTTCATTTTGTCCTATGTCATTAATTTTGATTTTTTAATTGATATGCGGCGGTGATGACAAAACTCATTTCTCGATGTTGAATTTTTTTCATCGATTGAGACCAAAGGCTAATGTATGCCTGTTTCTGATGAATATTATTTTTGTGTGTCTGAGCCTCCCTCTGTCATTGTATTTCTTTTAATTTTTCTTTTTTTTGGAAAAAAATATTGTTTGTAGCTGAATGGCATTGACACCTTTATTGATAGAATTTTACTTCAGTTTTAAATGCCAAGACATTTAACTGGAACCAGCCAGACTGAGTTCTTGAGCCCACCATTTTAGCCAGGTCTAGGTGAGCATCCATGTTTGGTTTAATTTTTAACAAGTATAAACAAACTCAATTTTTAGGATCAAACCTAACTGTGGTTTGATTTTGATCCTTACTCATTTTTTCAACTTTGCTCTTTAAGACTCTGAGTAGGATGAATTTCATGAGCTTGTCCAAGTCTTACCAAGTGCTCTATAGGCTTGCTTGAGTTACTTACAGTTTGGATGTCTTGATGGCATTCCATTCTTTTTTATTTGGTTCCTGTTACGATTGGCAAAAGGAAATTCTTTTGTTGTATGTGTGACTAATGTTGGGCTTCTTGTGTTTTTTGATCCTATGGGGTCTTTTTTATTTTTTATTTATTTTTGTAAATTATTTTTAGTTGTGCCTTCTTTTTATTGGGTGAAGACTCATTTTGCATGCATTTTTACTTTTCCCCCTTTCTGGAAACCATCTCCCCCCTCATTCTCCATTCCTTCCACCTCTGTTTCATTTCTTTCCTTGTAATGATATTCCCATAGAAGTTTATTCTATGAATGATACCGTTCTCGTTGTCTGATCAATGGGGCATTATGGCTTTCCAGTTTTCATGCTTGGTTGAGTGCATGCACATGACCTGTCATGCTTGACCAAACATGACACTTGTGAATTGTTCTTCTCTAGTATTCAGGCTTGGTTGGTTGGGTACATACTGGCACATCATGGTTCACATTCTTCTTCTTTTGGAAGATTGAACTAGTTTGGTAGCTCCCTCTTGGATAACATGATAGGCACACGGACAAAGATGCTATGTTATTGGAAATCAATGTTTTTTAACACATCACTGAGATTGACTGCTAAATTAAAGTAGGAAATCGTTTCATGTTTGTGGGGAGAAAATTTCCTAAACAGCATGAGTAGACAGACAATTAACCACTGGCCATGAAGATAATCTGTAAAAATTACAGGCTTATATCTCTATATCAGGGATCAACATTAAGCTCCTATCTCTTTGCATTAATTATGGATGAGTTAACTGTGCATATTCAAGAAGAAGTACCATGGTGTATGTTGTTTGTAGATGATATATTGGAAGATGAATCAAGAGATGGTGTAAATGCAAAACTTGAGAGATGGCGGGGGGCATTAGAATCTAGAGGCTTTAAAATAAGTAGTACAAAAACAGAATTTATGGATTGCAACTTCAGTGGACATATACAAAGTGTTGAAACCACTGTCAAAATTGAAACCCATGAGATATCACGTAGAGATTCTTTTCGGTACCTAGGTTCGATGATTAGTAAGGATGGGGAGATTGACGAAGATGTGAAGCATAGGATAAAAGCTGGATGGCTGAAGTGGATGCTAACTTCTCGAGTGCTTTGTGAAAGACGAATGCCAATGAAATTGAAGGGTATATTTTACAGGACAGTGGTTAGATTAGCTATGACGTTTGGAGTAGAATGTTGGCCAATTAAGAAGACGCATATTCATAAGATGGATGTAGCGGAAATGAGAATGCTTATGTGGATGTGTGGTAAAACTAGGAAAGATAAAATTAGAAATGAGCCTTCACTGTGGGCCTTCACTGCTTAGTTTCCTCAAATAATAGGTGTCCAATCTAAAAAACAATGTCCAATGTCACTTCAAGTAATTACCAACTCGCATAGAATTGTAGAGTGAAAATGGGAGGTATGAGCTGATTATTATTATTATTATTATTATTATTGGATTATAAATAATAAAATTGAATAGTATTTTCTAATTGATGCCTTGCTTACTTGATAAAACCCTCAATTTAGAAGAAGGGAATTGGAAAGAAAACAGTGGTAAGAAGAGACGTCCAAATAATCTTTGTGATAGAGAAAAATATATGCCATGATACATGGGTCACCGTCCAAAAAGTATGTGGGTGTAAACTGGAAGCTTGAATAATATGGTTCTTATTAAGTCTAACAAATTATACATTATTATGAGAGAAACCCATAGAGAGATTACAATTTTGAGAGGGCAAAATTGAACAAGTGATACAAAAGCAATATCTCTGTGGTCGAGAGGGTTATCTAGGGGGCGATAATAAAAGTGAGCAGGCCGGAATTATCTGTGACAATACAAGCTTCATCCCTGCTGACATAAAATGGGTCATGTGGCCTGTTTGTAGTTTTATTTGTTTGGCAGTTGTTCCTATGTGATGCATGGGCTTTTCGACTGGTCTCAGTTAGGGTCATTGTATTTTCTAAGAGCTCTACATGTCATCTAGACTAATGGTGTACTGGAACTTGCTGAAGATTGGTTGTTCTAGAAAACGTAATCGAATGATTATATTTGAATGGTTAGAAATGAGTCCGAACAATGTTCAACAGTCAATGGCAACTTTGACCAGGGGCAGACCCATGTTTAAGGGTAGCCCCCACCCAACTTGATGAAATCTTGCTCATATAGGGTATGAAGCCTGTCAGGCCCAATCCCTACTTAGAAAGCACCTGATGCAGTCTAGGCCCCAAAAGCAGTCCTTCTTCAAATTAGATTAGGATTATCTTATTTTTATTATTAGATTTCTAATTACATTATTATTAGGGAAGTTAATATTTATAACTTAGGGTTTTCTTAGATATTAAGTTTGCTTTTACTATATATATGGTATTGTAGATAAGAGATTCTCAGACTAGATTGATTAATAAAATTGGATTTTATCTTGAAAGGTGCGTCCTCGTGTGTTGAAGTCTTCTTGACGATTTTGAAGTGTCTTTGGATACGTGCTTCGGCAACCCTACGCAATCCTTAACCCTGAGGCCTGCATTAGTTTGATATCAAAGCTACACGATCCCTGATCGTCAACGTGTTTTCCACTCTACCCTTTTCTTCCAATCTAGAAAAGCCATATTCCCAAAACCCCCTCACCAATTCAACCCTGCCCTCACTCCTACCAACACAGAACCCATCGTCACCCAGACTCCAAATCCGAAATTGTCGATCCCTGTCCACCACCCACCATTCAAACCCCAGACCTCAAGCCATCGAGACTACACATCCCGCCACCGTCTGCCCCTCTCGATTCCACCTCCTCATCCCGAAACCCCATCAACCTCTCCCCGACAAACCAGAGGCTCAAACCCATCCTCAATTCTTATTAAAAAAAAAAAGAGGGAAGACGAAGACGAGGAGCTGCGGAGAAGCAGAGACGCGAGAGAAAGAGATAGAGAGAGGAAGTGTAGCTGGAATCCATCGCAGTCGTCGGAACCCCACTGCCGTCTGCCGGTAGCTGCACGTTGCTGCCACCATCGTTGTTAGCGAAGCGCCAAATCACGAGCACCAACCTAGCCGCCGAACCGCCACCATTGTTGTCAGTGAAGCATCAAATCGTAAGCACCATCCTAGCCGCCGAAGCCATCCGCCGCCGCCTTCCTTCTCACCGTCTACCTTGCATGCTTCATCACCACCTTTGCCCAACCCTCAGTTGCCATCATTGGAGTTCTAGCATCAAACGTCTTCTTCCCAGCGTCGAAGTATATCCCTCTCCCTGTCATCCAGAAGTATAACTAGATTGCTAGACCTACGTTCAGGTTCAACCCGAACCCGACCCAATAAGAGCTCAAGCATTCTTGCTGACATCATTCCCCATCAGCTTAAGTCTATATTAAAAAATCAAGGGTAAGAATTTTTTTCTGTTGCAATATTGGCATCAACTGTGCTCCGATTTCAAATCTGTCTTCACCAGTGTGTTCTTGAAGTGTAGATTTGCTCGTCAGGTCAGTTAGATTTTAAATTTGCAATTAAAAAAAACAACAATGGTTCTTAGGAAGCAAGTTGAGGTCGAATCTTTATCTTCTTCAATTGAAGATTTGGTTGGTGCCATTAGAGAATTATTTACAAAAATTGATGGCATACACACCACCCTTCAACAATTGGACACTAGAGTGACAACTTTGGAAAATAATTAGCGTGTGAATCATAATCGTGATGATGGTGCAAATATTCGGAAATAACGAGATCCACCAGTCAATAATCCTGATCGAGATTTAGGGATTAAATTCGTGATTCCCGAATATAATGGAAAATTGCAGCTTGCTGAATTCATGGATTGATTTGTGTGTGGAGAATATTTTTTCCCACAAATCAATGACTGAACACCATAAAGTCACACTAATTGCCACTAAATTTCGTAATTATGTTGCAACTTGGTTGGTTGAAATGCAACGAGAAAGAAGAAATCAGCACATGGACCCTATTGAAGCATGGACTGAGATGAAGGATATTTTGAAGCAAAAATTACTTTCTATCAACTATGCAAGAGATCTACGTTCCGAATTTTAAAACTTGAAACAAATGTCTAAGATAGTTGATGATTATTTTGAGGAATTTCTGACTCTGCAAGCTCGTTATGGCTTGAATGAAGATGATGATGTGGTAGTTGATAAATTTTTCAATGGGTTGAGAATAGATATTCAGCATATCTTTGCCTTCTAACATTTTGATCATGTCGATGAACTCATCCAACATGCTGTTAAAGTTGAGGGAATTGCAAATCATCAAGTACAAAAATTCAATTGGGTTGCACTAGAGAATTCGTCTTTACAAGAAGCTAAACCAATGGTTCATTAGGATAGATTTTTTCAAGGATTGAAAGTCAAAATAAGATGGTTTGTTTTCATTGTCAACAGCACGGGCATCGCGCAGCAGACTGTTTAAAGCGAATACATCTGATTGAGATTAAAGGTGCTGATAAAAATATCTCAGATGATACTAAGGGTACTGACACTGATCCCAAGGATATTGACAATGGGGAACTTACTGAAATATATGCAGATACCACAGGTAAAGCTTTTATTGTCATCAAGGAAGCTCTACCAACTGTTGAGAATAAATGGTTGAGAAAAAATATCTTTCATTCTGCGGGCATAGTTCAGGGACAAAATTGCACAGTTATTGACGGCGGAAGTTGTGAAAATCTCTTCTCCCAAGTTCTTGTTGATCGCCTCCAGTTGAAAGTTTATAAGTACAACCGCCATTATTTTGTCAAGTGGCTGATGCATGGTGATTATGCACATGTTCGACATACTTGCAAAGTTACTTTTGCCATTTGTGAAACTTACAAAGATACAATCTGGTGTGATGTGTTACCCATGAATAGTGGTGATATCTTATTGGGCCGTCCATGGATGTATGACAAAAATGGAACTCATGGTATGCACGACAACACTTATACATTCATATATGGTGGACAGTAAGTTACGCTTCATCCCGAGAAACCACAACCGCCGAAGAAGAATTCTTGGAACGCTGCCACAAAGGAAGTCCTTCATGTTCACTACATTTATAGAGGCAATCCGAAGTAGATTCGAGTTCGAAGATGAACTCTTCTTTCAACCCGAGGAAGATGATGCAGTCTAGGCCCCAAAAGCAGTCATTCTTCAAATTAGATTAGGATGATCTTATTTTTATTAGTAGATTTCTAATTATATTGTTATTAGGGTAGTTTCTATTAATAGCTTAGGGTTTTCTTAGACATTAAGTTTGCTTTTATTATATATATGGTATTGTAGAGAAGAGATTCTCAGACTTGATTGATTAATAAAATTGGATTTTATCCTGAGAGGTGCGTCCTCGTGTGTTGAAGTCTTCTTGACTATTTCGAAGTGTCCTTGGACATGTGCTTCGCCACCCCTATGCAATCCCTAACCCTAGGGCCTGCATCAGCACCTTAAGCCCCCTCTCTCACACCCTATTGGCAGAAATCCTCTCTCTCAAAAATTCCCCACATGAGGACTATTGATATCGTTCTTCCCTCTCTTAAATCACCTTTTCCTCTTATTCCTTTCTAGTAACAAAACCTTCTCTTGTAATTTTCTTTCTTATCTAGGGTTTCAAAGTAGAATTTGAAACATCAACTTGAAGAATAAGAAGAACGATCTGCAGTTAAGATTTCGCGTACTTATTTCCTCATTCATTAGATTCCTTCTATCTTTGAATTCTTTTTTTTTTCTTTTTTTTTTTTGCCTTGAAAAATCTGCATATTGACCCAAAAGCACAATCTCACCTACAACACCACCTACCCCGTCTCATTAAATCAAAGCTATTTCACACTTACACTTAGCACCTTATTTCTTGAGTTTGTATGGACTATGCTCACTTTAGTAGTTTTGTCATTACTGCAAGAGCATCTCTCATCTATGACAGGTTATATCATTTGAGTGGATAACCTATTTCTTATTTTGGTCTGGGCATAGGTCATAGGTGGTGTGTGTTAATGTATTTCTCATTCTTTTGTTTTTCTTAAAGATATTAGGTGGTGTGTGTTTAGGAGTTTCTCATTCTTTTTTTTTTCTTAAAGATATTTCTTCTTTCCTTTTTTTTTTCTCTATTTTATAGATTAGAGAGATGGCTGATCCTGCATAGGTGGGTAACTTTTTCTATCGGTTTTTTCATTTACTCATATAAGATATACGTGAGGAGAGTGGCAGTGACACTTCCTTAGATATTTCTCTATTTGTTTGAATGTTGGATTTAGCTCTTGTATTTTCATGAATTCTACAAAGCGTGTGGAAACGTAGGAGCGATATAGGCTGCCACTTTGCCTGCACCATTTGTGCTTGCCCTGTTATTGCTATTTGATCTAGGCTCATTTCAGGGGAAATATATCTGAAAATACTAGTAGAGAATACTAATGGTCTGTTTTCTAACATTGTCACTTTGCTGAAACTAGTCCTAACTTATCTGAGCCAACACTGCTAAGTGAACTCTTGTCAAAAAGTTTAGAACAAACAATAAATAAGTATTTTTCAAAACATAAGATAGCACCTATGGTATTTCACAAAAGAAGATAACACCCTAAAGGGTAATTCCTTTTCTTTCTCTTTACCAGTAAGAAAGGCAGCTCATTCGCACAAATAGAGCAGACCAAGCATTCCTGACAAGTTACCATGTGGTAATATGGGCTTGATGTGCGCTATTTGTGGTGAATGGGCTGCCTTATTGATCAAGTTGCGTACTTTCTGGTAAGTTTGGGTGTTATCTTATGTTTTGAAATACTTGGGTGCTATCATATGTTTTTAAATACTTTATCTAGTGTTTGTTAAAAACTTTTGACAAGAGTGCTTTGGCTCACATAGCGGTGTTTGCTAGCCTGGTTTCATTTGCATGTCTATATTTGAAAGTAGACAATTAGGATTCTCTACTAATGGCTTTTTATTATATATATTTCCTCCCGGAATGGAATGAGCCTACGTTAAAAGATGGAGTAGTAAAAGCATAGCAAGCAAAAATTGTGTTGGCAAAGTGGCAACCTATATCTCATGCCTATGTTTCAAAGCATGGTTAATGAAAATGCAGCAGCTATATCCAAACATTCATACAAATGAGAAATATCTACTCATGTCTATCTTCTATGTAAATGAAAATAGTAGAGATAAAAAATTTCCCATTCCAGATTAAGGATATCTCTAATCTATAGAAGAAAAAATATCTTTAAAAAAGAATGATGCAGGCCATACTAATGGGCCCCGTTTGAAGTTTATACCCGCAGGCCCAAGATCAATAAGGCCCAGTAAAGTAGAGTAGATTCTATTATTAGTAGGTGCTTTAGTTGCTTTCTTAGTATTTGGAAAGTCCAGTCATGTTTGGTTTAGGACTTCTTGCTTGATTTGAATTAGTTGTTTCCTTAATTAAAAAATATCTTAGTTATAAATAAAGATGTAATCCCTTTATGGGATACATACATTGATATTGAATAAGAATTTTGAGTTTGGTTCTCAGTTGTTAGAATTATTATTTGTCTTTGTTGAGACACCAAGATATTCGATCCTTAAGCCTTTTGGCTTGGAAATTAGCTTGTTGGCTATTCTTCCTCTCTGTACTACTTCAATTGGTATCAGAGCAAAGATCCAATCTTGGATCGCAGTCCGTCTGATCGCCGATTGCAGGTAACATATCCTTCCCCGTTCGTTTGGTCTCTACCAGTCATCATCTAGCATCGTCAGTCATTTTCATCCTTTTCAACCCCATTACGGCAGAACCCCACCCCGAGCCCTACCGAACCCTAAGCCAACCTAGATCCCAAAACCCATCTTCGTCAACCATTCCCAATCCCTGCCTTCCCCACAAAAACCCTTTCTAACCCGATCGTCCTCTTCCGAGACTCTAACAAAACCCATCCTTCTCCAATCCATCATGGAACCCTAACCCCACTTCTGCAATCCCACTTTCGACCACATCCCTTCCCACCAAAGCCGAACCCGATCCATCCTCGACCACCAAAATCACATTCCAAATCCCTTGTCGACATCACACCACTCATCCAGAACTTAACACCTATTCCGCACTTATCTACCACCACCTTGACCACTTCCGTCCGTCCCCATCTTTTCTCGAATCACCCAAACCCCCTTTGTCCCTCACCGGAAACCCCAAACCCCCTCTGTCGTAGAGCCCAAACCCAGAAGAAAAAGAAAAAAAGGAGAAAGAAAGAAAAAAGGTTAAAGCACAGAGAGAACAGGTATTGGTAGCCATACCTGGGTTCCATCACCATCGCCTTTTGGAGTTCGCGCTCTTCGTTGGTCCCCCCCCCCCCCCCCCCCGCGTCACTCTTTCCTGCGCTCTTCATCCAGGAAAAAAAAAGAGTAAGAAAGAAAAAGAAGAAGGAAGGGATCTAAGTTAGAACCATTCCTATCGACACCATTGGCAGCATCCTCAACCATCGCCTTCCCTCTCAAGCTCCGCTCTATATCGCTCTTGCCGAGAGCTAGAGGCAGAGCCTTCTCTCCTTTGAGTCCAACAGCAGAAAGCAAAAGGGTTTTGAAATCTTTTTCCTTCTCTTCTCATGAGGGTTGCATCACTCCACGGGCCAGTTGCACACGACACAAGCCAAGCCCACCTCTTGGGCTTAAGTGCGGGTCCGGCGTGCCTGAGAAGCAGATAACAAGAAACTCAAAATAATAATAATAATAATAAAAAATAAAAAATCTTTTGTTTCCTTTCCTTCTTGCCAGCCATGTCTACCCGAAACGGTCAATCTTATCAGGGCAAATTTTTTGATCACCAACGTGATCCATGATTATGGACCTATCTGAAAAAGTACATGCATTGGAAATTATGCCCCGAAGTTCACAGAGGCCTCCTGCTGCAGAAGCCTCATCTAGCTCTGGAAACCAACAAAATCCCCCTACAAACAGAAATAGGTCTGCAAGAATCTATCCATGATTTTATTCAACCTCTTTTTACTGAGAAAGAACCTGTAGATACACCTGTTGCACTCAAGTTTGATGATATCATAAAGCGAGTGAAAATTGATATTGTCGATTTTTCCGTTCGTCTCAATCCAAAGGCTTTTATTGACTGGCTCAATTCCTTAGAAGATTATTTTTCTTGGTATCATATAGATGATGCACAACGTGTTGCTTTTGTCAAGGTCAAACTTAAAGGTTCAGTACGCATTTGGTGGCACAGCGTTGAATACAACAATCTTGAAGGTAAATACCAAGTCATGGGATGCCCTGCTATTACCAAGTGGGATGATATGCGTGAAAAGCTTGAAGGTAAATACCTGCCCTCTAATTATTTAAGTTTCCTTCAGTAAGAATATTTTTTTTTCAAGGCACATTATTACTGAATGAGTACACAGAGAAATTCAATGATTATGTTATTCGGTGTAAAATTCAAGATGATGACTTCACGCTAGTCAACCGGTACAGAACTGGTATGCGAGAAGAAATTAGACGTGAGGTCTTTATTTATGACTTTGAAACTCTTGATGACATTTATAACAAGGCAAAATGGGTTAAGCTACAATTGTGGTCATCTACTTTGAGATGATTTGGCACTCAAGTCAGGGAGTCAATGACTCGTCGAGCCCCCGCCTTTCAGAATAATAATCGTGCTCCATCAAATTAGAATAATTTTCAATATAACCGTGCTCCACCGGCGGGTTATCATCCACCTCCTAAACAGCAGCACAGCCACCTCAATCAGTATCCTTTTGCTCAAAATCAAAGGGGGACAGTGCCACAGGAGCAAAATATGCGGAGTCATGGACCTCCTCGACATGATCGACGAATTGATGGTTGTTATCGATGTGCTTAACAAGGGCACTTTGCTAATGAATGCCTTTAAGTTCGCAATCTTTATTATTGTGATGAAGATCGTTATTTGTCAGAAGAATATGATGAGCATCTTGAGATGGAGTCTCCTCCTGACCACGTCCAATCAGAATCTCAGCCGGATCTACAGCAAGAGGCTAAATCTGATCCTCATCCTCACGCCGCCACCAGTGCATAAGAAGGCGGTCATATCCTTATCATACGCAGGCTTCTCCTCATCAATGAGCAAGAAGAAGCTGACTGGCGACGTACCTCAATCTTTAAGACACTTGTGAGATGCAAAGGTAAGTTACGCAATTTAATTGTTGATGGAGGAAGTGCTATGAATGTCATTTCACAGAAAGTGATTACTAAGCTCAATTTGCCTATTGAAAATCACCCAAAGCTTTACAAGGTCGCATGGGTAGATGATCATTCAATCCCTGTGACCCATCGCTGTTTGGTTCATTTTAAAATTGGCATATGTGAAAATGATATGTGGTGTGATATCATTCCCATGAATATTGCTTACATTCTACTTGGCCGGCGTTGGTTATATGATCGAGAGGTACATACTGATTAGAAAAGGCACATATATTCTTTTAAATGGAAGGGACAAGTGGTGGATCTCCTTTTATTGCCCCCATTAACATCCTCTTCGACAATTTCTACCACCCCATCAAACCCTCATGTTTTCTCTATGAGGAAGTTTGAAATGGAAAGCAAAGACTAAGGAGTTGTTTATGTTCTTGTTCCTAAAGAAACCAAAGAGGCAGCTGATAAACAACAGGATTCTACCCCACAAGAAATCAAGTCATTGCTCCATGATTTCTAAGATTTGATTCCAGTAGAGCTTCCTAATGAACTACCTCCTATGTGGGACATACGGCATGCCATTGATTTAGTCCTTAGATCTACCCTTCCTAATTTGCCTGCTTATTGCATGAGCATCGCCGAACATGCTGAATTGCGAAGACAGGTTAAAGACTTACTCAAGAAGGGTTATATTCAGGAAAACATGAGTACTTGCGCATTTTCAGCCCTCTTAACACCGAAGAAAGATGGTTCTTGGCGAATGTGTGTCGATAGCTGAGCCATTTACAAGATTACCATCAACTATCGGTTTTCGATTCCCCGAGTGGATGACATGCTTGATATGATGTCTGGATCCTCTGTCTTCTCCAAGATTGATCTCAGGAGCGGATATCACCAACTCTATATTCGGCCTGGAGATGAGTGGAAAATAGCATTCAAGACCAAAGATGGATTATACAAATGGTTGGTCATGCCGTTCGGTTTATCTAATGCTCCCAGCACTATTATGAGAGTAATGACTCAGCTTCTACGGCCTTTTCTTGGCAAATTTGTTGTGGTATATTTTGATGACATCTTGGTCTTCGGCAAATCAAAAGAAGCTCATCTCGACCATCTGAGGTATGTCATGCGTGCACTTTGAAAGTTTTACATTAATTTGAAGAAGTGTACATTTTTGAATTCTAAAGTCATATTTTTGGGCTTTGTTGTTTCGGCCCAAGGAGTTGAACCTGATCCAGATAAAATCCAAGTGATCATTGATTGGCCTATTCCCACTTCTATACATGAGGTATGCAGCTTTCATGGTTTGGCTACCTTTTATAGGAGGTTCATTTGTAATTTTAATACCATCATGGCTGTTATTACTGCTTGTATGAAAAAGGGAGAGTTCACTTAGACCAATGCCGCCTCTCGAGCAAATTAAGCAGAAAATGACTGAGGCACCAGTTTTAAAACTTCCAGACTTTGATAAGGTCTTCGAAGTTAGTTGCGATGCTTCCCACGTTGGTATTGGCGGAGTCTTAAGTCAAGACGGTCATTCAGTTGCTTATTTCAGTGAGAAGTTAAATGACTCCTATAAAAAGTATACAGTTTATGATCTGAAATATTATGCAATGGTTCAAGCTCTTCAATATTGGCGTCATTATCTCATCGGGAAAGAGTTTGTCTTATACTCTGATTATGAAGCCTTGCAACATCTGAATTCTCAAAAGAAGATGAGTGCCAATCGTGTTAAATGGAGTGCATACTTGTAGGAGTTCACTTTTGTTCTATGTCATAAATCTGGCATGGAAAATAAAGTTGCAGATGCTTTGAGTCATTGAACTCACATTCTTACGACAATTTCCGTCCATGTTCCTGGCTTTGAAGAAATACGCAAAGAATACGTTGTTGATCATGACTTAGGTCACATTTATACCGATCTTCTAAATAGTGAGTTTTCAAAACATCCAAAGTTTTCCCTTCATGATGGATATCTCTTTCTTGGAAATTAGTTTTGTTTACTAGCTATATCTATCCGTGAGTTTGTGATACGTGAATTACATAGTGACAGATGTAGTGGACATTTTGGGCATGATAAAACATTGGCTGTTGTGGAAGATCGTTTTTTTTTTTGCCACGTTTAAAAATAGATGGTGCCCGAATTTTTGAATTATGCAGAGTATGCCAACTGGCAGAAGGTCAAAAGAAGAATATATGTTTGTATCAGCCCCTTCCTATTTTACATGCGCCTTGGCAAGATTTGAGCATTGACTTTGTCTTAAGCTTACCAAAAACAGCGAGAAAAGTAGATTCTGAATTTGTTGTTGTGGATCATTTCTAAAAAATGGCACATTTTATACCTTTTTCTTACACAGCAAATGCCAAGAATATTGCTACTCTTTTCTTTAAAGAGGTTGTTCGTCTGCATGGCCTTCCCAAGACAATAGTGTCTGACGAAGATACAAAGTTCATGAGTTTCTTTTAGAAGACTTTATGGCACATGATGCGCACAAAACTCCAATACTCAAGTGCCTATCATCCGCTAACTGATGGCCAGACATAGGTCGTCAATCGCAATTTGGGAAATCTTCTTTGCTGTCTTATCGGAGAACATGTTGCTTCATGAGATCTTTTTTTACTCGTGGCGGAGTTTGCCTACAATAATTCTGTCAACAGAATGATAGAGAGATCACCATTTGAAGTTGTTACTGGTGTTAAGCCACGCCTTCCTCTTGACTTAAGTCTGTTACCAATTAACTCTAGGTCAAGTCAAGAAGCTGAACAGTTTGTGCAACATATGAAGGATGTTCATGATGAAGTCCGCTGATAAATCGCTACAAGTAATGAAGCATATAAAAGTCAAGCGGATTCTCGCAAATGCCATGTTGAGTTTGCCACAGGCGATATGGTAATGATTTGTTTGAAGCCTGAACGATTTCCTGCAGGTAAATACAAAAAGTTACATCCACGGAGTGCAGGTCCTTTCAAGATTCTGAAGAAAATTAGCTCCAATGCGTATGCATATGTTTTTGACCTTCCTTTAGATATGAATATCAGTTTCACCTTTAATGTTGAAGATATAATATTTTATCACGGGCATCACAATGATGAATCCTTTGAGGAACAAGCTCTTCGTATCCCTCTTTATCAATTTCCTCCAGACGAAATTGAATATGTTTTTGATGATCAGATCATTTCAACCAAGAATGGTAGATTTCACAAGTTCCTTTTCAAGTGGAAAGGCAAACCATTTGCTGAAGCTATATGGATTGCGGCTGTAGATTTTCAACGAATCAATCCAAATTTATATGAGCAGTACTAAGCTAACAACTCGCTGGAGTCGAGTTTTTCAAAGCCGAGGAGAGCTGATGCAAGCTATATTAATGGGCCCCGTCTGAAAGTTTATACCCGCAAGCCCAAGATCAATAAGGCCCAGTAGAGTAGATTCTATTTTTAGTAGTTGCTTTAGTTGCTTTCTTAATATTTGGAAAGCCTAGTCATGTTTGGTTTAGGACTTCTTATTTGATTTGCATGAGTTGTTTCCTTAATTAGAAAATATCTTAGTTATAAATAAAGATGTAATCCTTTCATGGATATAGACATTGATATTGAATAAGAATTTTGAGTTTGGTTTTCAGTTGAGAGAATTATTATTTGTCTTCGGTGAGATACTAAGACATTCTATTTTTTAAGCATTTTGGCTTGGAAATTAGCTCATTGACTATTCTTCTTCCCTGTGCTGCTTCAAAGAATGAGAAATATATTACAACAAACCACTAGGGGTGGACCCAGGTCGAAACGTCTTCACCTAAAAAATTGTCCAAAAGAACCCCTATAGATTCTGAGAATTAATGTTTTTTTGAATTAATGTTTTTTTTTCTTTTTCCCCCTTCCTCAATATTTTTTTACATTGAGCCCCCCAAGGAAAATTTCCTAAGTCCACCCCCAACTTTGACTGGTATATAGAGTTGTTTGATGGGTATGTTTATGTATTTCTTTACTTTTGATTGGTGATTATTATTATTTATTTATTTATTTATTGAGCGAGGTGGGGTTTTTTTGTGTTTTGGGAAGAGGGGAGGGGGGGGGGGGGGGGTGTGTGTGTTTATCATTTGCTTGCTTCCCTTTGTTGTGGCTCATTCACATTTTACAAGCCTCTGCAAGATAAAAATAGATAATGATAGTTTAATCAGCAAAGGCCACCTAACTTGCTGTCAATCAAAGCAGGCCATTTAGGCCCAGTCCAGGCCCGATCTTGGCAAGCAGGCCATTTAGGCTCAGTCCAGTTTTCAGTCCACTGTTGTACTGTAGAATAAGCTATAATTTAGGATCTGTACTATAATATAGGATCTAGAATAAGTCAAAGGATAATGCTATAATTTAGGATCTGTGCTATAATATAGGATCTATGGATTGTAATGAGGGAAATCAACCCCTATATATGTATAACTACAGTCGTCTCTGAAGGGCACTGCATTCTCACCATTTTAATGGAATTCTAAACTCTCTTGCAAATGTTATGGTATCAGAGCAAGGTCAATCAATCATCTTGGTTGTCTCAGTCATCTTCCAAGCCTTAGAAGCCAATCTGTGATCATCTTCTTCAGTCGGATCTTCTCTGATCATCCCTGATCATCTCAGATTAGGCGTGGCCCACCTGTGATCATCATCATCACCATCTCAGCGGATTCCTCCCTCTTGGTCGTCTGAATATTCTTTTATTTATGAAGATTTTTCCAACATTTATTGGTTATCAGAGGTAGGCCTTCTACCTATTTTTGAGGAAATTCAATTTTTTTTACTTGTTTTCATCTCGGCCGTCCAAAATCCTGGTTCTGGATTTGATTTGTTTGAGACCACTTCCATTAGTTGCGTGCTTATCCTGCTCAACCATCCCCACTCTCTGATCTATCAAGAGATCCTCCGGTGGGGCTCCGGTCATGTATCTCTCCCTGACGACAGGGCCGTCTGGATGCTGCTCAGTGTTTCCTTCCGGAAACTTTTACTGACTGCCTGTTCTGGTTGTTTGCTGCTACTTACTGCTTGTGCATGCACTGATTCATCATTATGGTTGCTATCTGCTGTTTTACATCACCACTCTGGTCCATCTGATTGTGTCTCTAACCACTGATTGTGGACTAATTCTGATATTACTGCTTCCTGGAGTGTTTGCTTGTTTTGGGTCATCATGGACAAATCTGACATCATCTCCCTGGTTAAGTTTGATGGCGCTAATTATACCTCATGGGCCTTCCAATTTCAAATTTACTTAGAAGGCAAGGAACTTTGGGCACACATTGACGGATCTGACCCTAAACCCGAGGTCGATGACAAGAAGATTTTAGCTTGGAAAACTAAGGATGCTAAAATAAAAACCTGGTTACTAGGATCAGTTGACCCACAGTTTATCCTCAACCTTAGACCTTGCCAAACTGCCCGTGAAATGTGGGACTATCTTCAAAAGATCTATCAACAAGGCACTGCTGCTCGTCAATTTCAATTGGAACTTGATATTTCTCAATATACTCAAGGCACACAATCTGTTCAGGAGTATTACAATGGCTTTCGCAGACTGTGGTCCGAATACGATGAAATTAAGTATGCCTCGGTGTCTGAAGCTCTTCTACCTGAACTATCTCGCTTACAGCAAAGTAGCCATCGGGATCAGTTTCTTATGAAACTTCGTCTGGAGTTTGAGCCAGTTAGATCCAACTTGATGAGCAGGGCTTCACTTCCTAGCCTGGATGACTGTCTTCAGGAGCTTCTACGGGAGGAACAACGTCTCGTCACTAAATCTACTATGGAACAACAAAGGGCTGTTGAGGCTCCGCTTGCCTATATTGCTCACACCAGACGCTCTTCCCGGGATATCAGTAGAGTTCAGTGCCATAACTGCAAGAAATATGGTCACTATGCTAATCACTGCAAGGTCAAGATCTGCCGATATTGTAAGGCCACTGGTCATGTCATTGATGAATGCCGGAAGAAGGGTCGCAATTCTACTTTCCGCAACTCTGTGCCCTCAGCCTCTAATCCTTACACAGTGTCATCCGCTCCTAGTGCTTACACAGTCACCACTCCACGATATGCCTCCTCTGAATTCAGTGCTCTGCCGTCTGATTCTTCCTCACAACCTGATTCCTCCACGCAATCTGCATCTCCTGCTCCTCTCACCCCTGAGATGGTCAACCAAATGATTATCAATGCCTTGGCATCCATGCACATCGCAGGTACTGGGTCATCTCTTTCTAATATATGGTACTTAGATTTTGGTGCCAGTAACCATATGTCCTCTTCATCTATACAATTGCAAAATGTAGTTCCTTATACTGGTCATCTTACGGTTCAAGCTGCCAACGGAGATCATCTTCCCATCACCTCTGTTGGTGATACCCCTGGCCCCTTACCCTTAACCAATGTTTTAGTTTCACCTCATCTTGCTACCAATTTGGTTTCTGTGGGTCAACTTGTTGAAAATAATTACAATGTCTCTTTTTCTTCTGCTGGTTGTGTTGTGCAGGATCAGGAGTCGGGGGAAGTGATCGCGAGGGGGCCTAAGCGTGGCAGACTTTTTCCTTTACCAGTGTCTTCATTTATTCATGATAAACCTTTACATCAGTTATTTTGTTTTTTCATTCAGAATAATTCTCGATTGTGGCATAATAGACTTGGTCATCCGAATGCTTCTACACTGTCTACTTTATTTCACTCTGGATTAATAAATAAACCTATTGATTCTGCTTCTTTTGACTGTGATACTTGTAAATTAGGAAAGAGTAAAACTTTACCCTTTCCAATCTCTGACACACGGAGCACTTCATGTTTTGACTTAATTCACAGTGATGTTTGGGGCATTGCTCCGACCATTTCACATAGTCATTTCAAGTACTTTGTAACATTCATTGATGACTACAGCAGATTTACTTGGATTTATTTATTACATTCGAAGTCTGATGTTCTTAATGCATTTAAATTTTTTGTTCAATATGTTGAAAACCAATTCTCTAAATGCATTAAAACTTTGCGCTCAGACTCGGGGGGGAGTATGTTTCCAAGGATTTTCAATCCTTTTTAAACAATAAAGGAATCATTTCTCAACGTACCTGTCCGTATACTCCACAACAAAATGGCGTTGCGGAACGGAAAAACAGATATCTTCTTGATGTCACTAGAACTCTTCTGATTGAAGCATCCGTTCCCCCTCGTTTTTGGACTGAAGCTCTCACCACGGCTGTTTATCTCATAAACCGCATTCCATCCCCTACCATTGGCCATTTAACGCCTCATTTTAAATTGTTTGGTCATCATCCTGTGTTTGATCACTTACATACCTTTGGCTGTGTTTGCTTTGTTCATTTACCTCCCACAGAAAGAACGAAACTAACAGCACAATCTCGCAGGTGTGCTTTTTTGGGTTATGCCACTAATCAAAAAGGTTTTGTTTGTTATGATCCCATTGGTCGTCGTATCAGGGTTTCTCGGAATGTTATTTTCTTTGATAATCAATATTTCTTCCCCACTCACTTGGACAGTCCTCATCCCTCTTCTCCAGCTCTCTTACCAGGTTTTTCGGATCAAACCTCTGTTACTCGGTTTAATCCTGCTTTTGTATACCACCGTCGGGAGAAACCTCCCACTGCGGATGGTCCTCCCCCTGATCCTCCACCGACACATGGTTCCACAACTACTCCTCCCTTACGTCGCTCCTCCAGAACTTCTAGACCGCCTGATAGGTATGGATTTACCCATACTTCCTTGATGACCACTCTCTCTTCTATCTCTCTCCCAAGTTCTTATTTGCAGGCTGTCCAACAAGATTGCTGGAACCAGGCTATGGAGGAGGAATTGGATGCATTGGATCAGAATCACATCTGGGATATTGTGGATTGTCCTTCCGGAGTTAAACCCATCGGTTGCAAATGGATCTACTCGATCAAGCTTAAATCTGATGGGTCATTGGATAGACACAAAGCTAGACTTGTAGCACTCGGAAACAGACAAGAGTATGGCATTGACTATGAGGAAACGTTTGCACCTGTGGCAAAAATGACTTCTGTTCGGTTACTGCTCGCCATTGCTGCCTCTAAATCCTGGCCTTTATACCAAATGGATGTCAAAAATGCCTTTCTCCATGGGGATCTGCAAGAAGAAGTCTATATGCGGATACCACAAGGTGTCCCCTCTCCCTCTAAGAGGAGTGTCTGTCGCCTGCGCAAATCGCTTTATGGTCTCAAGCAAGCTCCTCGGGCATGGTTCGAGACCTTCAAGGGTCGCTTATGCGAGAGTGGTTTTACCCCAAGTTCTTATGATCCATCTCTCTTTTTATGCCACTCCTCTACTGGTGTTACTGTGCTTCTCGTATATGTTGACGATATTATTGTCACTGGCACAGATGATGGTATGATCAAATCCCTCCAGGCTTCTCTCAAGGATTCCTTCTGTATGAAGGATTTGGGCCCCTTGCATTATTTCTTGGGCTTAGAGGTGCATCAATCTCCCAAAGGTCTATTTGTTAATCAACACAAATACACATCAGATCTTATCGAGTTGGCTGACCTCCATGATTCTTCCCCTGTCGATACGCCTGTCGAGGTCAATCTCAAGTTAAGTAAGGATGATGGCGATCTTCTTCCTGATCGTCAAACCTACCGGCGTCTGGTGGGAAGTCTTGTCTATCTCACCATCACTAGACCTGACATCTCCTATGCCGTTCATCTTGTGAGCCAGTTCATGACCGCTCCTAGACATCTTCATTTGACAGCTGTGAAGCGCATTCTTCGCTATCTGTTAAAAACTGTCCCTCGTGGTTTATATTATCCAAAGGATAATCCTCTTCATCTGACCGCTTATGCGGATGCTGACTGGGCAGGCTGTCCAGACACACGCCGTTCTACTACTGGTTGGTGCATGTACCTTGGAACTTCTCTCGTTTCTTGGAAATGCAAGAAACAAGAACGTGTGTCCAGATCTTCCACGGAAGCTGAATATAGGGCAATGTCTTCTGCTTGTTCTGAGATTTTATGGTTACGGGGACTTCTATCGGAACTCGGGTTCGCTCAAACATCTCCTACTCCTTTGCATGCTGATAATACTGGGGCCATCCGAATCACTGAAAATCCTGTATTTCATGAACGCACCAAACATATCGAAGTTGACTGCCACTTTATTCGAGATGAATATAAGCGTGATGTCATTCGTCTTCCTCATGTCTCTACAGAATTTCAGTTTGCAGATATCTTCACAAAGGGCCTTCCTCGGCCTCGGCATCAATTTCTTGTCTCCAAATTGCTGCTTTATGACTCCCCGGCATCAATTTGAGAGGGGGTGTTAATCGAAGCAGGCCATTTAGGCCCAGTCCAGGCCCGATCTTGGCAAGCAGGCCATTTAGGCTCAGTCCAGTTTTCAGTCCACTGTTGTACTGTAGAATAAGCTATAATTTAGGATCTGTACTATAATATAGGATCTAGAATAAGTCAAAGGATAATGCTATAATTTAGGATCTGTGCTATAATATAGGATCTATGGATTGTAATGAGGGAAATCAACCCCTATATATGTATAACTACAGTCGTCTCTGAAGGGCACTGCATTCTCACCATTTTAATGGAATTCTAAACTCTCTTGCAAATGTTACTTGCCAACATTGGTAGTAGTTTTTAATTTAAAAAATTTTTTCCTTTTGATTCAATTCATTCTTGGGTTTCATTTTTATTCTTTGTTATGTTTCGTTGACTTAATTTTAGTATCAGCGCCAACATTTTCCCAACTTTTGAGGTTACAAAATTGCCAAACATCACACTTCGTAATAGTATCTTCTTCCAGTGAAGTTACCTTACAGAATTTGGGTCTTGTTTGGGTGCATGAAATCCTACATAGAAAGCTGCACACATGAAAATTCCTAGGTATTCTTATGCTTAATTGTGCTAAGGAATTCTAAAGTGGATTCAGCATTCATGTCCATACTTTCTGAGGAATCCTTCTCTGATCTGTCCTGATAAAAATGGATGCCATGATTCTATGCATCCAAAAGAACTTGGGCTTGAAATTTTATTTTCAAAGTTTGTATGTTTATCTGGATATTTCTTCTATGGGTGATTCTAGTGTATTGACATTGTAATGTTTTGTACAGGCGTGCCTTTTATGATAAGAGGATTTCTCAGGAAGTTGTTGGAGATGCTCTGGGTGAGGTATGTTTCTAAGAATTCCTTATAGCTAGTGGTATTGGCAAAAACTAGGATCACATTTTTTTTTTCACTCTAGTATGTAAGAAATTGGTTTGAGGAAATTGCCAGTAATAATTTTTTCCCTGCTTGGGTAAATGGTCATATGAGCACTCACACTACACATATCCCACACCAATAGGGAACACTACTGGGGACTGATCCGTAGCCGTCCCTGTGAAAAAAGAGATGCCTCATCAGTGGGTTTGTAAATTTTTTATTTTTGTTTTTGGTTTTGAGTTATTGACGTTGTTCCAAGAAAATGCTTGTTGTCTTTTGACCTTCCGTGTTAATCCAGCTACTTCTATATCAATTGCCTTACTAATATTATTATTACTGTTATTTCTATTATTATCATAGTTGGTGTTTAGCAGTGTTTGACTTTTTTGTGATGTTCATGTGTCCAGGAGTTCAAGGGATACGTTTTTAAAATTATGGGAGGCTGCGACAAGCAGGGCTTCCCCATGAAACAGGGAGTATTAACTCAGGGACGTGTTCGTCTTCTGTTGCGCAGAGGTAATTTTTTGTTGTCTTAACTATTAAATTTCTGTAATTTTTTCCTTTGTAATGCATTCTTTTGTCTAACAAATGTAAATGCATGAATAGGGACACCTTGCTTCCGTGGTTATGGCAGGCGCAATGGAGAGCGACGCCGGAAATCTGTTCGTGGGTGCATTGTTAGCCCTGACCTCTCTGTTTTGAATTTGGTTATCGTAAAGAAAGGTAATCTCTATGATATGCTGATTGCTTTTCTTGCTATTGCAACCTATCTAGATGTTTGGTAACCTTCATTCTTTTTTGGCTGTTTCACCATGGTTGAAAAAGTGGTGGATATAAGATTTGCTATGGTATGGCGCTTTTTTTTTTTGGGTGTTTATGTTTTGGCCTTTTGGGTGGTAATATCATATGGGCAACCACATCCATGTAAATATCATTTTAATGGGACTGGTATCCAGCAACTCACCTAGAAGAGTTGTATAGTTTTATTAGACTTCATTAGGTTATATATGTATGTGTGTGGAATTATATATATGCACATGGTAATTGTTTTTGTATTTTTTGCGTAAGGTGTTCGTTGGGTTGATGGAGAAATTGTAGTCCTGTTTCGGATTATTAATCTAATTGCCCAAATTATGTTTATTTGTGCGAGCAGGGGACAACGACTTGCCTGGTTTGACAGACACAGAAAAGCCGAGGATGAGAGGTCCAAAGAGGGCATCTAAGATTCGCAAGCTGTTCAACCTCTCAAAAGAGGATGATGTGCGCAAGTATGTGAATACATACAGGCGAACATTTACAACTAAGTCTGGTATGATTTCCTTTGGGAATATATCTTATTCTGTATTGCATCTTTAGTGAAAAATGCATTCCTTCATTCTGTTGCAATTTTGTGGACCGTCTTTGGACATTTGAGTGTGTATACATATTGATAGAACAATGGTGACAGTTGCACTTCTATATGTGCATGATTAATTCTTATTCATGTTTGTCTCTGAATATCAGTCATAGTATTTGCATTTTTTCTTGTACTCTGAATATGCTTATATATCTTGTCAGTTGCTTATGAATTTTTCTTTGTACTGTAATTCCATTTGTGTCTTGTGTGCATGCATTTGTGTCGAATTTTGCTTCTATGATTCCTTTTACTTATGCGAGCATCTCCCATTGTGTTTTGGATGGGTGGCCATTGTCTAAAAACCCCAGATATCCCCATTGTTCTTGGCAGGGAAGAAATGCAGCAAGGCTCCCAAGATACAGAGGCTTGTGACGCCTTTGACATTGCAGAGGAAGCGTGCTAGGATCTCAGAGAAAAAGGAAAGAATTGCTAAAGCCAAGGCTGAAGCTGCAGAATATCAGAAACTGCTTGCTACCCGTTTGAAAGAGCAGCGTGAACGGAGGAGCGAGAGCCTGGCCAAGAGGAGATCTCGCCTTTCTGCTGCGTCAAAGCCTTCAGGTGCTGCTTGAAGGGTTAGCTTTGAACCCGTCACTGAGAAGTATGACCTACACTTTTGCATAGTGGACATAGCTTTGATTATATTTCTTTGTTTTTTTGGTCTAAACTGTTGCGAAGATACTGCACCCTTTGCTGGTTATGAGATTTAAAGTTGTCATATTCTAATTTTGTGATTTGTGGGTTATAAAGCATTCTTCTAATTTTGTGATTTGTGGGGTAATAAAGCATTCTGAACTGTCACAAAGATGCTGCACCCTCTAATGGTTATGAAAAACTCCGATGATGGAAATCATCTCAACCGTCATCATACATCCCAGAGGAACTGTTGCCTTTCTTACATCCAGTAACTAGTGCAACATGGGGCTGTTAACTTTGATGATCTACCTTGCCATGCCATACGGCTCCATGATGGGCAATCTTTCTCATTATCTCTCACCAACATTACTTTGGCCATGCCGCACATGATTAATAGTTTTGTTTTGTTTTGGCCGAGATTTTTTTGTTTTGGTCATGTGGCCAAAATGAAATGATGCATAAAACTTTTCATTCTGCATTTCGGCTGAAGTGCTTATGAGAGTATTTTAAAGAAAAAAAAAGCTAAATTAGATCTAATTGTGTAAGGAATGTGTTTAAATGTGATGCTTGTATGTTATAATATTGTTTTACTAATTAAATTTATAATTAATATTTTATATTTTTAATAATTTCCTGAAATGTATTTTTGAAAGTTGTACCAAATTTTCGAATTGGCTGAAAAATTTCATTTTGGAGGCCACACTGAACTAGTATCCGAAACCTATGATGACTCATCTTCTCAATTGGACAATCAATGTTGGGGCAAGGAGGAGATGATTTAGTAGTATAACTCGTGTGATGATTCAGGCCAGTAAATTACTGCACTCGGGTGTGACCCTCGTTTTAAAGAATGGTTGGAGTGGCTCTATACTGTTTTTGCACTTCACTGCTCCAACTTGGGTGCTGATTTGATGCACTTGTCGAAGCAATGAGGTCTGGCTACTATGAAATTGTGGAAATCAAATGCCTATGAAAAGTTGTATCCTATAAAATAGAAAATGTGAGTGTTATTTGTCAGTTGCTTTAACCAATGAAATGGATCTGCAGGAACTGCAAAATTAAACCTTAACAGTAAAATAGCGTTCGAGGCTGTGGCCACCAGCCATCAGGATTCAGGACAAGGGAGCCCCTGGATCAGGGATGGTGTGTAACTTGGATACCTTGTCTTGTTTTGTTGTTTTTATTTACATGTATATCATGAAGTATGTGTGATTATTTAAATGCCCGGCACTCCACGGAAATTCTGAAAATGAAGCTGAAAAAATTGAAGCTTTTTCGTTTTTACATGGGGGCATGTTTGTCTTCCATGGCGCCTTTCCTTTTCTTTCAATTTTTTTTTGTTATTTTAAGAATTACGTTGTTTACCATTGCCTCCCACGGCAGCTTTTAGGAAAGAGTTCAGGATCTCCACTAGCACGAACTAAGATTTTCAAAAATTGAATATCTCAAGGCGGTAGTTTAGTTGGTACCAAATTAATGCAGGCCAGGGTTAGATTTGTGTAGAGGTGCCGAAGCACGTGTTTGGAGACGCTTTGAATTATTAAGAAGACTTCAAATACACGAAGACACACCTATCAGGGATAAAATTCAATTCTATTAATCAATCTAAGTCTGAAAATAATCTATTACAATGCCTATTTATATACATATAATAAAAGCAAACTTAAGGCCTAACCAAACCTAATCTAATACTAGAAACTTCCACATTAACAATATAATTAGAAATCTCCTAATAAAGATAATATAATCCTAATTTTACTTGAAGAGGGATCATTTGTGGGGCGCAGATTGTATCATCCTCATCGAGTTGAAAGAAGAGTTTGCCTTTGAACTTAAGTCTTCTTCGAATTGCCTCTGTAAATGTCATAAACATGAAGGTTTCATTTATTGCAACTTTTGAGGAATTTTTCTTCAGCAGTTTTGGTTTTTCGGGATGAAGAGTTGCTTGTTTTTCACCATGCATGAATGTATATGTGTTGTCACGTATTTCATGAGTTTTATTTTTGTCATACATTCATGGATGGCTGATAATATATCACCGCTATCCATGGTAGCACGTCACATCAGATTGTATCTTTATAAGCTTCACCAATGGCATAAGTAACTTAGTAAGTATGTCAAACATTGTGCTTGATCACCAGGCATCAACTATTTGACAAAATAAGGGCGATTGTGCTTAGAAACTTTCAACTGAAGGTGATCAACAAGAGTATGGGAGATGAGATTTTCACAACTGTCTCCGTCAATAGCAATTGTGCAATTTTGTTCATGAACTATATCCATAGAATGAAAGATGTTTTTTTCAACCATTTATTTGCAACAGTTGGGGGAGCCTCGTTGACGACGATGAAAGCTTTACCTGCGGTATCTGCTATCTTTCCTCAATTTCTTCAATTTTAGTACTTTTTGAATCATCTGGAGTATTTTTAATGTCATCTTCAATTTCAATTAGATGTATGCGCTTTGGACAGTCCGTAGCTCGATGTCCGTGTTGTTGACAATGAAAACAAATCATCTTATTTTGACTTTTAGTCCTTGTAAAAACCTATCTTGAGAAACCATTGGGTTTAGCATTTTGCAAAGATGAATTCTTGGGCGGAATTCATTTGGATTTTTGTGTTTGATGATTTGCAATTCGCTTAGCTTTGACAGCATGTTGGATAAGTTTATCTACATTATCAAAATGTTGGAATGCAAGAATATGTTGAATGCCTATTCTCAACCCATTGAAAAATCTATCAACAACTACATTATCATCTTCATTCAAGCCACAATGAGGTTGCAGAGTTAGAAATTCTTCAGAATTATCAACAACTGTCTTAGATCTTTTTTCACGTTTTGAAAACTTAAATATAGAGATCTTGCATAGTTAACAGGGATGAATTTTTGCTTCAAAATATTCTTCATCTCAGTCCATGTTTCAACAGGGTCTATGTTCTGATTCCTCCGTTTTCTTTACAATTCAGCTCACCAAGTTGCAACATAATTGCGAAATTGTGTAGCAATTAGCATGACTTTGTTGTGTTCATTCATTGGTTTATGTGCAAAAGTATTTTCTATACACATTAACTAATTTATGAATTTAGCGGGCTGCAATTTTCCATCATATTCGAGAATCATGAGTTTAATCCGTAAATCTCTGTCAGGATTATGAATTGGAGGATCTCATTGATTCTGAACATTTTCACCATCATTTCGATTGAAATTCACATGCTGATTATTTTCCAAAGTTGTCACCCTAGTATTACGTTGTTGCAAAGTGGTTTGCATGTTGTTAACTGTGGCAATTAAATTTCTAATGGCACCAACCAAATCTTCAATTGAAGAAGATGAAGATTCCACCTCAACTTGCTTCTTAAGAGGCATTTTTTTATTGCAAATTTTAAACTCTGACTAACCTGATATGTAGATTTGCCTATATCAAACACTCTGCTGAAGACGGAGTGAAAATTTGACGTCGTATCAGCCTGTTATTGCAAAAACAAATTTCAGCCCTTGATTTGGCCAACTTTGACTGTGTTCAACGAAGATCAGCTGAGAGAGTTGCTTCTGCAGGATGCTGTTGGCTTTTATTTTGCTGGATCAGACCTGATCTGAAGTCGACCCAGATCAGGCCTAGTATGAGGAACAAGTATGAAGCTTGTTATGCACTGTAGTTTTTATGCACACTGGATCAGGTTCAACTCAACCCGGTTACTTGTGAAGTGCCTCTCTTCCTTTTGCCTTGGACTTTGTTTCAGACAAGAAACAAAGAGTCTCAACTCTTTCTACAATTCTATTAATTAATTCAAGTCTGAAAATAATCTATTACAATGTCCATGTATAGAATAAAAACAAACTTAATCTAATAATAGAAACTTTCACATTAACAATATAATTAGAAATCTCCTAATAAAGATAATATTATCCTAATTTAACTTGAAGACGGACCACTTGTGGGGCCTAGATTGCATTATCGAGTCTTGGATTTGCTCCCCAAGGTCTCAAGTTCAACTCTTACCTCTTGTGTTAGGGTTAAAAAAAAAAATTTTTACCTTCACAAAGGAGAAGAAGAACGAAAATAGGAAAGTTATGAGGATTGGCCAAACCTTAAGTCCATCTTGAGCACCATTGTCTCTGAAAAACACAAATTGCAAGAAACAGCCTAAATTTGCGTTGAAAGATGAGTGAATGTCTTAAAGGTTGATGAAAGCCCAAGCAAATGTGGGTGAATTGAAGATAGGTATATGTTGACGGTATTTTCCTTTTAATTTTTTTTAAATTAAAATTAGTTGATGGGATCTATTTAAGTACTTTTTAATATAAAAAAAATGTTAATACCACTAAAAAAAACCATTACTCCGTGCGGGTCCCACCGAAGAGGGTTAAAAGGAAATCTCTCTTTCTATTCAAAAACTGTTTTGAAATCTCCCTATCCATTTAAAAAATTATAAAATCTCTCTCTCAAACGTTTTGCCATAGCTAAAAATATGTGCGACTCTATGATCCGCCCCGTGAATGGAGTGTGGGTCCCTTTTTTAAATATGAATTGTCATTTCCATGCCGGAGACTGGACGAACATCCACAGTGAAAAATCTCTTGCCCAGCCATATCTTCTATAGCTCAGACTCAGAAGATGTGTGAGGGATTCAAGTAGAACACCAAAAAGTGAGGTCTAATTATTAAAAATCTATATGGTTCAAAATATATAATCTCTTCTTAAATTGGAGCCGTTAAATTTGATTTGAACTGAGTTTTTTTTAGCTACTAGATGGGTGAATGGTACACATCTTGTGAGGCAACCTTTCTTCAGGGGGATCAATTCCTAATTGTGTGAGATGAGACACCCTTTCCACTGGGGTCTCTCTAGCTTCTACCTTCAACAAGAGTTTGTTCCACAATACGTCTTGATTATTTGGTATTTCATTCAACATATTCCCTATATGTTCAATCCTACGGTGCAAAAACTCTCAATCAGAGTGAAATTAGCTACATCCGTAAATAGACCAAGGCCCTTTATTCTTCAGATTTCTAATGCATCGGTCAACTGTGGTGTCCTATTTGAATCCCACACCCATCTTGGAAATCGGGTCTCAAAGTATTTGGGCTCCCGGTGGATTGGCAATATGGTCTAATTTTTCTAATTATGTCTATAATTCTCCCATGGTTTTACAAGGAGTAAAACTAAAAGGCTTGCGATTAATGTCATGTTAGGCATGTTTGTCATTTACCTCTGTTTGATTTATTTCTGATATTGAATTTGTAGGATTGTGATCAGGGCGGTAGAAGTAACCCCAAGAATCCAAGTAAAAGGGTTATGAGGAAATTTCCACGTGACAGAAGTTCTCGCACCTAGATTCCTATGAGAAAGAAACCTGTGTTCTAAACGTTGGTCAAATGATCTTAACATTATTTCATTCATTATTTGTCCTGTACTAAATCACAGTCATTCACCATTTCTCCTTTTTTAACTCTATTTCAGTTCAAAGTTGAAGGACATTTGAAACGACAAATCATTTCCGTAAAAGAAAACAAAGCCCTACGATTCTAGCATTTTTTTCCTGCATGTCTAATCCTGTCTTCATGCATCATCCATGACCTCTTAGGGTGATGGATCCAAGGGAGGCTAATACTAGAGATGGTTTAGTTGAAAAGATTACACAACCAAGCAAGAAAAGGTCGAGATGGAAATGGGTTTGTCTTAATGTATCTGATCAAGCAACCTAACTAATTGGGTCTCTAGTCCATGTAAGGAAAAGACAAATGTAGTTGGCAATTATATTCATATATCAAATGCATTTATAACATCTCTTTTCAAATATTTGGTAAGTCGGCGACTGTATTTATATTGTAGCCCTCTACTAGGAGATTTGATGGAATTTCTACAGGGAGACCTGGTCGAATTTACCTATCCAGTTGCCCATGTGAAACCATGGGAGTCGTATATGACGGGTAAATTACGTTGTGGAATAGAATACCTTTGGAATAGAATAACCTTTCTGTTTGTATGTGCATGTAAACAATTTCGTTAGTCTTAATGCCTGCTGAGGTGATTCATGCTTACTAACAGATGTGGCAACTAGTGGATCACCGCAGTGGGCCACATGGTATAGTAATGTTTTACAGCTAGTTATGGTCTTCCTTACAATAGGAGGGGTGCAAATGGGTTGGGAGGCTAATATAGACCGAGTGGAGGAACAATTTCTACAATGTGAAGATGGTAAGAAATCAAGCAGAAATGATAGTATCAAATGGCCACGTCTTTTGATTTGGGAATCGTCTAACAATGCATAAGTACTCATTTTGCAGTTATCGACGTGATCTACTACCTGCGTTGCTTAGAATGTGAAGATGCAATTTCCTGCAAAGCTTAATATTTTATAGTAACTTTCTATTATGCTTATTTAAAGGATTTTTAAAATTTGTTTGAGTCTGAGTGTTTTGTGGAAGGCCATTAAAAGTGATTTAGACTTTAGTTTGAAGGTTTTTATGTAATTAGGGTTTTTACTACTATTTCAAACAAGTTAGGGCTTTGGAATTGTTATACAGGTCATTGTTATGTTGATGCTTAGAACAATATCAATTTCAAGTTCTCTGTGTGTTTTCCCTAGTTCTTCCTAACGGATTAATAGTTTTGTTATTTGATTGGTGACAGCGATCTTCTTTCTTAAATCTTTTGCATTTTTCTTCTACGTCAGAGGGGTTAATGGATTGGATGTGAGCCATGTCTCGCCTGTTTTTTAGAGGGGGTAAAACCCGACCCAACCTATGTAAGTATGGGTGAACCTTATCTGATCGTATTGTGGGAGAATGTTAGTCAAGTATGGTTGAGTCATATCCGTGTCCAACCCTTATGCTCTGACTAAATTGCAACCCATGTAAGCCGCGGGTGGTGTTTGGTCTGTAATTTAAAAGAAAAAGAATTACTTAACCCATCAAGGAAAAGTTCCTGGGTCTGTCATTGGATTTCAAAGAGAGACAGACAAGACATACATAATTGTATTTGTCACTTTCTTTTTTGACACCAAGCCCACTAATGGAAAACACTAGGAAGTCAGATAGCCTACTAATGGACAATACTACCAAGTCAGATCATGGACCATGAATTTTTGTATGCATGGGTCTGGAAGTCCATAGCCCTCCTTCAAGGAGACCAACTTTGTTAAGAAAACCTTTGGAAGGTCACTGGGGAAAAAAAAAAAAATAGATGTTCGGTATATGTTGAATTGATTTAATTTGCTTTGTTAAATGAGAAGAGACTTGTAATTGTAGCAAATGAGGTAAGGGAAGGAGAAAAATGGGTGGCAGCAAATCCTACTCTTTTAACTCCCACATTGACCTAATGAACAGGGTGATGTAAGTACATACACCTCCATATAGAAACTTACCAAGAAGAAGGATTGAATGGAAGAAATCCTCTATAAAATATCCATTAAATCCCCAACCACTTGTATCTCAGTTTTTAGTTCAAAGACGCCACCACAGGGAAAGAGACTACCCCTTGAAACCCAATTAGTACAATATGAAAGAGATCCCCATTACAGATCCCCATTGCGCGTTTGGAAGCAATGGCAGCCTCGACAATATATTTGAAAAGTGTGGCGTATGGACCGTCCGAGGTCAGCACTCATGGAATTCTTTGACCATCTCTCTGTGTCTATCATTGGGGCATACACCCTTCAAACTGTCCTTCGTGGGCGCACTTTAAAAACAATGAAAATCTGATTTGACTACATGATCAATCTTATTTTATTTTTGGCGGTGCCATATCCGAAACCCATTACCATAATTCAACCAAATGTTTAAACCATCAAATTGGGGCACAGAACGGAAAATCTGATTCCACCTATTATTAGGTTTCTTGTGCATGGTCAAACCATTTTTAACTCCTTTTTTGGGCGGTGCCATCTCTCGAACCCATCGCCACGATTCAACCATATTTTTAAAGTTTGAACCTTCAAGGTTGGGCATAGAAGGGTGAAAAAAATCTGATTTGGCTTTTTTTTAAAGATTTCTTATATATGATTAATCTAATGGTGATTTTAACTTTACTCGAAGTGATATTTTACTGATAGATGAAACAAAGTGACGTAGTAATTTTGAGCAGTTCGGATATGATGCGAGACTCAATCACAGGCTTTGTGGTGATGAACTTGAGGAATTCTCTCCAAGTCCTGCACGTTCTCTTGTTATCCAAGCAACTATGAGAAAACAACCTTCAACGACTCCCCTTGACAATGTCCATGGTTATGGACTAATTTATTTTATTGCACTTTTTTATGTGTTATATGGTCTAATATAGTTACATTCATTGTTTATCACGTGAAAATTACTTTACTATAAGCTAAAGAGATTCTGGCCAAATTAGATGAGATTTGTACCTGATTTGTCAAGATGGACACATTTTGGTCCACTACACTTGGATTTGGGTCCGATTGTCAATGGCTAATGGCGACTGTTCCAGCAGCTCTAGCTATTTATTTGATTGGTGAAAACGGACGGTAAAGATCGAAAGGAAATTGATCGATGGTTCATAGCAATGTTCTACGGTGGTTTAAGTGTCATGTACCATCTACGGTAGGACCCACTTGATCAATCATGTGATTGACCAATCATACATCCGCAGACACATAGGGGTCATATCGTCAAACACCAAGACTTTTTAAATTAAAAATAAAATGCAACTAAGTAGATGGAATGAAATGTTGCATCAGTAATTAAATACACTACAATCCAAAGTAGGCATATCTATATTTATATTATTTGATCTAGGACCAAAGCTTCTATGTATTAACAAACTTGTGGTTTCTGGGCCCTTTTTAGTTGTTACTCATTTATCTATATTTCATAGACATTTTTAAATGAATAGATTCTGCGTGGGTGCGTGTCACGACCCCGAGAATCTGGAACTCAAGACATTAGATTTCTAAATTTGTCAGTATTATACTAGTTTTTTTGTTTTTTGGTGGGAGAGACTAGCTCATTTGCATCCAATGACAGAACTAACAAGATTTTATTATTATTAAATAAATTTGGTTATATGAAGATTCCAAAGTTCTCGATATTAAGTTGTTGATGATACTATCAAGTGGTGGACACAAGATTTTTATTTGAGTGGGGCAAAAAAGTAAAAAATGTTTTCATCATCCTATTCTTCAATAAATTATTTTTTATTTAACAGGAAAACGATTGATCAAACTTGATTAAGTTGCCCCTGAGTTTGATGCCCTATCTAGCAATTGGTTGTAAAAAATATCTCTACAAAGTCCTATTCCCCGATAAAGTAAAACAAAGTATTCTACCATACCTTAGCTCCTACTAACCTAAACAGTCTGCGTCCCCATTGTGGAAATGATTGTTAGCCCACAGACACATTATTCTCTAGGACCTATCCTGGTCAGTTGGAGATGGCACTCCGATCAGAATTTTTTATGATAGATGGATCCCAAATGAGCATATATACTTTTTCTCATTCTGACCTGAACATGAATATTCTCCCACATCAAATCCCAATCTTGGTTCGGGACCTCATCAATCCATCGGACACCAAGGTTTGGGATAGAGGGGAAATTCTTACATTATCCCAACCAAACATAGCCCAAGCTTTCCTATATCTATGCTCATTAGCGGACCAGATATCCCATGCTATAAAAATGAAAATGCAGGCTCTTGCACTATTAAAGGGCTTTATCATTCCTTGACCCCATCCATTATAGGCCCAAGTCTCCCATAGAATAAAGTCAGCTACAAGTGCCTTCCAAAATAAAGTTTTTTATGTGGAAGATTTGCCAAAACAAATTACAAACTAGCCACTACATTCAGCTACACAAAATCCTCTCATCAAGCCTTTGTCAACTAAGTGGCAAGGCTCATGGGAAAATAGATCACCTCTTTCGTGGATGTCGCTTCACCAAACAAGTTTGCTCCCAAACCCATGTTATCAAGCCTCTCTCAGTTAGCCCATTGCAACACTTATCCTTTCACAGCTAGGTCTGGTCATCTACTTGTGATGCTCGACAATTCGGAGTTATCATCTCTTGATACATATGGAAAAACTCCGCTAGTTTTTGCTGCTAATCCTGAGCCCGAGTAAAAAAGAAGGGTTGCGTTAGGTAAGTTGACAGCCAGTGTAAAAATTGTCACAACCCAAACATGAATTCTGAGAAAATAATATTTCAGGATAAGGTTAGGGCGTTCCCTGCTTTAAGCGATGCATTGCAGCGTCGCCCGGCTGCAGTGAAAAGTGTGCAAGGGCTACCGCATGGCTTTGGGTTAGTGCTGTTAAAGAAGTTAGTCCATGAGAAGAAGAGTAGGAATATGAAAATTAGACTTGCTACTTGGAATATAGGAACTTAATTAACAGGCAAGAGCATGGAGTTGGTTGAGGTAATGAAAAGAAAAAGAATTAGTGTAGCTTGTATATAGGAGATAAGGTGGAAAGGGAATAAAGCTAAGGAGTTCATAGAAGGATATAAACTTTTCTATGCAGGAAAGAGTAATACAATAAATGGAGTGGGTATAGTTGTAGCTAAGGATTTGAAAGAGAAAATTAAGGCGGTAAAGAGGTTTGGTGATAGAATTATAGCAATTAAATTAGTATTAGAAGAGACATAATTCATATTATTAGTGCATATGCTCCCCTAGTAGAACTGGAGGAAAGTGTGAAAAGACAATTTTGGGAGGAGATGGATGATTTAATGTGAGAAATCTCAAATAGTGATAAGATTTTCCTTGGAGGGGATTTAAACAGGCATATCGGAAGAGATAATAGAGGATATGAAAGAGTGCATAAACGGCAAGGATTTAGAGAAAAAAATGATTTCGGAAATACTATATTAGACTTTGCAGTGGCATTTGATCTCATAGTAGCAAATACTTACTTTAAAAAGAGGGATGAGCATTTAATTACCTATAAAGTGAGAGTAATTGGAGTCAGATAGACTTTTTTTTAGTTAGAAAACAAAACCGATTGGCATGTAAAGATTGCAAGGTTATCCTAGGAGAGAGTTTGACTACGCAACATAGGTTTGGAGTTTTGGATATTTGCATTAAAGTAGAAAGAGAGTGGTAGTAAATAAAATGAACTCTAAAACAAAGTGAAGAGATTTGAAGGGGGAAAGAGCAAATATATTTAAGCACAAAATAATTGAGAAGGGAGAATGAAATATTGAAGGAGAAACTATAGTAATGTGGAATCAAATGGTTGATTGCATTAGGAATATTGCAAAGGATGTACTTGAAGAATCAAAAGGAAAGAGACATATTAATAAAGAAACATGGTGGTGAAGTGTGGAGGTTCAGGAAGTTATTCAACGGAAAAAACATTGCTTCAAAGTTTAGCGGTGGACTAAGAGTATGCAAAATTTTGAGCTATATAAAAAGGCAAAGAAAGAAGCTAAGAAAGTAATAAGTAGTACAAAGTTCAAAGGATACGATGACCTCTATAATAGATTGGAAATAAGAGAAGGAGAAAATGATATTTTTAAGCTCGCAAAAATAAGAGAAAAAAAAGTAGGGACTTAGATCATATCAAATATATCAAGGACAATGAAAAAAATATTCTAGTGAAGGACAACGATATTAAAGAAAGGTGAAATGAATATTTTAGTAAACTTCTAAATGATGAACATTTGGGGGATACAAGAGTTAAGGAGGATACTTCATCACTAGAGCATACTTTTCTCCATAGAATTAGAGAGGTGGAAGTGAATGAAGCATTAAAGCGAATAAAGACAGAAAAGACAACAGGCCCAGATGGTATTCCGATAGAGGTATGGAAATGTTTAGGAGATGTTGGGGTAAGTTGGTTGTGTAGACTATTCAATAAGATACTTGTGAAGAAAATGCCGAATGAATGGAGAAGAAGCATTGTATTACCTATATATAAGAATAAGTGAGATATACAAAATTGTACCAACTATTGAGGGATTAAACTTATGAGTCATACTATGAAGTTATGGGAGAGAATAATGGAGCAAAGATTGAGAAAGAGGATCAAGATTTCTGAAAATCAATTTGGTTTTATATCAGAGAGATTAACTATAGAAGCTATCTTTTCACTTAGGCAATTAATGGAAAAATATCGAGTAAAGAGGAAAAATCTACAAATGGTTTGATGGGTTTTAAAGAAAAGGAATGTCCCCAGAGGTTATATTAAAAATTTTAAGGATATGTATGAAGGACCAGTAACAAGTGTAAGAACCACATGTGGAGAAACAAGTGGATTCCTCGTGATTATAGGTTTACATCAGGGATCAACCTTAAGCCCTTATCTTTTTACATTAATTATGGATGAGTTAACTGTGCATATTCAAGAAGAAGTACCATGGTGTATGTTATTTATAGATAATATAGTATTGGTGGATGAATCAAGAGATGGTATAAATGCAAAACTTGAGAGATGGCGGAGGGCATTAGAATCTAGAAGCTTTAAGATAAGTTGTACAAAAACAGAATATATGGATTGCAAATTCAGTAGATATATATAAAGTGTTGAAACCACTATCAAAATTGAAACTCATTAGATATGACGTAGAGATTTTTTTCGGTACCTAGACTCAATGATTAGTACGGATGAGGAAATTGATGAAGATGTGGAGTATAGGATAAAAGCTGAATGGCTGAAATGGAAACTAGCTTCTGGAGTGCTTTGTAACAAACGAATGCCAGCAAAATTGAAGGGCAAATTTTACAGGACAGTGGTTAGATCAGCTATGATATATGGAGTAGAATGCTGGCCAATTAAGAAGACGCATACTCATAAGATGGATGTAGCGGAAATGAGAATGCTTAGGTGGATGTGTGGTAAAATTAGGAAAGATAAAATTAAAAATGAGGGCTTTTGAGTGCATTTAGGGGTAGCACCAATAGGGGATAAGATTTAGAGAAACTCGTTTAAGATGATTTGGGTATGTTGAACGTAGGCCAGTAATGGTATCAGTGAGAAAAAGTTTAGCTATATAGGTGGATGACCCATCAAGAGGTAGGGGTATACCGAAGAAAACATGGATGGAAATCATTAATTTAGATTTGAAGAAGTTTAACTTATCGAAGGATTTGGCTCAAAATAGAACAGAATGGAGAAACAGAATTCATGTAGCCGACTCCAACATGGTTGGGATAAGTCTTTGATGATGATCTCTTGGTATATATAGAAAAGCAAAAACCTCTTCATCTTCAATCAATAGCCCCTTTATCCCCTGCTCACTATTTAAAAGAATTTAAAACTCTATAACACATGGAGGATTGCAAGGCGTTGAAGTGCCTTGCCACAAACCAACTTCTCCCCCGTAATAAGTGGCGCCCTCCTCCAAATGACTGGATTAAAATGAATTTTGATGGCTATTTTGACAACAGCAACAATAATAATGCGGGCATAGGTGTGGCATTTCGAAACCAATCAGGGCCCATTTAGATAGCTTGTCCAAATCAAATTCATGCACCAAGCTCAATAGAAGCAGAAATGCTTGCTCTCCTTGAGGGACTAACCATATGCAAGGAATTCAGATTAGAAAATGTTATCTTAGAGGGAGGTGCATAATCACTTTTAAAGGACCTCATGAAAGGGAACAACCCCCTTTGGCATCTATTAACAATATGGAAGAGGATTCTATTTAGTCTGAAAAAAATAAATAGTTGGAAAACTAGCCTTTGCAGGTGAGAGGCCAATCGATTAGCTAACGCCCTATCCCATCTCAAGTCCCCAACAAACTTACTCTAGCACTTATGTGTTCCTCTCTCTTGTCTTCATGCTTATATACATGAAATTGAAATAAGTGACTATCTTTTGGTGGGCGATGAGCACTTTGACGGTTTGAAGATAGAAGGCTTTCAAGACGTAGGATGTTCTCTAACTTTAAGTTTAGCAATCTCGGACTAATTTTGTTAGGATTGTGGTTCCTATTGTCTATTTATTTTTGGATATGTTTTCATTAAGACATATGTTTGGCTTACTATTGTTTGTAACTGACTGCCTCTTGTATGGTTGTTTTAAGTAATGCACTCTTTTTTTTTAAAGTAAAATAAAATATTTTATCTTGCAGATTTTGTCCCTTAAAAACTCTTACAATCAATACTTATTCTTATTAAGAAATTCAAATATGCCACAGGTAATTGCTCGGTTTACTGTTTACTAGAGTAAACTAAATTCATCTCATACAGTTAACACGTTCAAGATCTAGTTATAATTCTCTCAAGCCAAGCCTAACGCAACCATATGCGGATAACATTAAAATCAAACCCAAACCAATGGAAACCAAGCACGACCAATTTGAGCCCAAAACCAACATTCCTTACTTGACTCCGATCGTTACTAAAGAGGAAGTTTGATTGGTGATCAGATTCTGTCCTAGAGGACAATGAGGTGGGGCGGAAAGATGGGGTAGGGTTTTGATCTAGAGATGTTTCACTTTATAGAAGATAAGGTTTGACTGAAATTGAAAGAGTTTTCAATATTGACATGGGCCTATCAGGTCATGGGGTGGTGCAGGATAAGGCCCCAACTAGTGCGTGACCATTGTGGCACATGACACTTTAAGGGACTCGAAGACTTTACTTGGGGCGACCGCACCCATTACCTATAAAGTGGGTCTGCCCCTAATTAAGAAGGCTGTTAGAATTTTGTATGTTGGTTAATTCATGAGTTGGATAAATCTCTAGGTCTAATTGAGTTTTAATTTTGTATTTTTTATATTGGACTTTTATGTGCTTCACCGAGTCGCTTGAATAAAGATGTTTGAAGAAAAATGGGTATATCTCTCAAACCAACTATTGGATCAAGGCAATCTATGTAACATTTAAAAGCTCTTTTCAAGTAGATATTCATAGGTTCCAAGATTGTATCAATTGGAGCTAAAACAACAAAGTTATGACCTTGAGAAATATTCAAAATACTTACAAAAATGCCATCTGTTCGAATGGAGGTAGTGTGCATTCTAATGGAGGTTGCATAGGCTAGAAAATTCGTAAGCCAAAAATCTAAGACGGTGTGCATTTGAATAGAAAGGTGATTTTGTTGAGCCGATCTGTGCAGAATTATTTCTTTTTTTGTGCTAAAGTTGCTTGTTTGATTCCTCTATGGACTGTAACCCTAAGACACGAATTGTAAGTTATTTAAATAGAATCTTTCTTAACCCAAAAGAACAGATCTCCTTATTCTAAGCAGAGATTACTTATTGGAAATTTTCGTCTTTAGAGTATTTATTGAAGAGAAAAGTGCTAAAGCTTTATTTTAGAGGTTCTAGTTTTTTATATCTCTTTGTGAAAGATCATCTGATGAGTCAAGCATAACAATTAGAAAGAGTCTAGTTAATAAGATCTGTTGTAGTAAGTGGTAAGTGGCCGAGATAGTGTGTATCTTGTACAAGAAGAATCACAATTTCGAGGTGCACAAGAACTAGATAAAGTTGTGAGTACATGTTTTTGTACTGTGAGATTTATAATACTTTATTATTGGTCCAGTCAGAACTCATGGTTTTTTTTCAGTTTGGGTTTTTACGTAAAAATTGTATTTTTTTATGGTAGTTACTTATTTCTTTTATATTATCTCCACTGCATATAATGTATTTACTTACAATCTAGAAAATCACATATTTGGAAGCACCTCCAAAACTTTCAAAGGTAATGAAAAAGATTAATCAAAATGACTGAATTCGTAATTTAGCCGTCATTCTTGATTGATCAATTAGTTTTGAGTCCTTTGGATTTTTTTTTTTTTTTTTTTGATATCTCCGTTAAGATGGAAGGCAACCCATGACCATGACATTGTTACTTTTTGCAGTTCCAACCACTGCGGCCGAGGCTCGCAATCAGTACTAGTTATGGTTGATGAGGATTGATGGCTAAAGGAAATGAAGAACTGGGATAGTTTGGTTGCAACAAGGGAGTTAGAAGGTTGGATCCTCCCCAACCAACAGAAAAGGATATGAAATAAAGGAGCAATTACACACTGTCTAATGGCCTAATTTTTAAGTGAACCTTGTGTGGATATTATGGAAAGTTTAAAGAAAGGTATGTGTAATGATTTGGTGTGGAACTACACCAAACTAAGATGGGTGCAAAACATTTGCACGTTAAATTAGGGTGGTGCGTGCTCCCCATGTTGTGCCATATCTTTTTTTGATCGGATGGCTCTGATTGGTTATTTTGGTTAGTTTCAGGTAGCCAGTCATTCACATCAGATTATTCCTTGAAAGTGGGGAATCCCAACTCAAGGCCTTGAATATATTTCCTTTTATTTTCTAAAAGAATGCCGTGTGAGATCTTAATGCTACTTAATTTATTTTATATGGGCCATTACAGAAATCTTTTTTTTTTTTTTTTTTTTTTTTGAGTGGGCAGGCGGCCACAGCCTTGGGAGGCTTTTGACAAAATGATAGATAGGATTTAGGTGGAACCCACAAAGAGTCACACCTGGATTTTGCGTGTCTTGTGGACTTTATCAAACGAAAGGGAGTCCTGTGTTTTCTTCTTCTTTGCCGTTGGGAATCCGGACAGTTGACCCTGTAAGAACCTGCCACCTGGAACATCTTTACCTAATTTGGTGGTACTTGTTTTCTCTGAAATGTCACTCAAAATCTCTCCCACTTCATGATCCACTGCAACTGCACGGTTCAGATGATCACGTTGCGTAACTGGTGGGCCCTACCATTTATCTCCCAATGAAGGAAAACAGGATTGGTGATGATCCCTTTGCTCTATGGCCCACTGATAGTTGGTCCCAGCAAATAATGGTCCCCAGCTCTTTCGTCTTTGGAAAATATTAATATCTATATTTTTTTCAGTGTCTGCCGCTTCTTTTTATAATATAAGAGTAGGGGCCAGTTGATCATTTTAGGGGTGATGTCGGAGTACAAATAATTTAGCCATAATAAAATGCGTCTCCTACACACAAAGTAGTTAATTTCTACACCAACCTAAACCCTATAAAACTCACAATAGTTAGTGCGATCTTCCCCCACTGGTAATCCCTCCCTGGTATCCCTCCTCGTAATTCCTGATTTCAGGTAGGTTTGTGCAAAGCCTAAAAAGAAAGAGAGCCTCTTCATCATATAGATGATCTGATGCTAATACTATGATAGCCTTAATATCTACTTATATGTATTTTATGCATGTGTTTGCAGGAAGAACAATGGGGAGAGCTCCTTGCTGTGATGAAGATGGTATAAAGAAGGGTCCTTGGACTCCTGAAGAAGATCAAAAGCTTGTGGATTTCATCCAGAGGAATGGACATGGCAGCTGGAGGGCCCTACCCAAGCTTGCTGGGCTAAACCGATGTGGCAAGAGCTGCAGGCTCAGATGGACTAATTATCTTAGGCCTGATATCAAGAGAGGAAGGTTCTCTGATGAAGAAGAGCAGATCATTATCAAACTTCATTCTCATCTAGGGAACAAGTAACTATATCCACCATTTTCTTTTAACATTTTTTTTTAATGAATAGCACGCAGGTTATCTTGTTATGAAGACCAGGTAAAGTGGTACCCGTATGGTGACCTAGTTAAAACTTATAGGTTGAATAAAACTCGGATTCTTGACATTTATGTCCTAAATCTTAGTCAATTTTTTAGACGTAATATTTGTCAATCAGGACATAAGTAGATAACAGTAGGAGGCTAGGAGCATTCTCTTATCAGCTTGGGCGCATTTTTAGAAAGGTGCACCACGGTCCAACCTGGGATTTAAGGAGATACAGATGGAATGTCAATGTGTAAAGGTAAGTTAATAAAATGGGTGGCTAAACGTCGCCAGTATTGGATTATTCTAGCTCTTGGTTTGAAAACTTAAAATTTAATCATTTTCTAAATGCAGTTTATTGTGATTAATGGTTGGGTTAGTATCAAGTTAATGTGATTGCCAATTCATTGGAAAGAAGAGTGGGAATGGTCCCACTACAAAGATTAGAGAGGTGGACTAAAGGTGCTTAGATAGGAGTTGTTGATTTGAGAAAAGACAATAGTACCTAGACAAGGAGACTTGGAAATTCAGCATCAATGCATATTTGAGATAGGAGTCAAATGAAATAACATTTTCTATTTTTGTTTGCACTTCAGGTGGTCGGCAATTGCTACTCGTCTTCCCGGAAGGACAGATAACGAAATCAAGAACTACTGGAACACACATTTGAAGAAGAAGCTCCTTCAGATGGGGATTGACCCAGTGACTCACAAGCCAAGAACTGATCTCAATCATCTTTTGGGAAGTATTACTCATTTGCTTATGGCTTCCAACCTTGGCAACTTAATGAACCCATGGGACAGTGCTCTTATGGATGCCGCCCAGTTGGCAAAGATGCAATGGTTGCAGAGCCTTCTAAGTATGATGACTACTAGTAATAATCCTTCAAACATGGAGGCAATCAATCTCATGGGATCGCCTGCCTTCCACGATCGCCATATTACTGAATTCCTGCGATCAAACTGCCAATTGAATGGACTTCTTGATGGTTCTCTTGGTGTAGCTCATGACCAAACACCAATGCAGTCGAATTTTTCGAACTTAGGAATCCAACAGCTACCATGTCTTTATCAAGCCCTTGATGAATCATGTGCTTCTTTGGAGGGACAAGAAACATCAGGAACGATCGATGGGTCGGGTTCAAAAGCGCCCGCTTACAATACTAATCATTATAGTTATAACAATAACCACATGGTTATGTCTTCTTGCGCCACTGCACCTGGAATTCCTACTGAGACATTGGTTTCTTCCTCTTCTGAGATTGTAAAAGCTGAGGCAGTGCAAGACCATGCCAACCTAACTGAGATTCCTACTCGTTCATCTGCTTCAACAACATATGAGGGTTGGGGAGAACTGAATCTAGATGATCAAGCAAGCGATTATTGCTGGGCAGATATCATAGAGTAAGCAATTCCTATCTTATTTTGGATCATTCTCACGATTTTTTATTGATGTGGAAACAGCTCATGCTATGTCACCCTTTAGAGAGCCTTTTTCCTGCTTCATCTTGAGTTCGTTGGAATTTACAATAAATAAGTTTTATTGAATATGTAGCATGGAAGTGACGAGAAAGGTCGTGTTACGGTCGAGATTTAGATGGGACCATCACTTTCTTAAGATTTAATTTAATCAGTGGTGTTTGCAGTCATTCTTATCAAAAGAAGATACTGTTTAATGGCCACTCGTGGAACCTAACTTTAAGCTCATCTTGAGGCCCTTTGACAGAAAGACATTACTTAGAAATCCTAGGAATTCAATCCAGGATACATAAATGGACGGGCTGTCAATAATGGGTTCCATTTCATCTTTAGTTTTTAATTTTATCGTGTGTTCTTTTCATAAATTAACTTCTATTCTCTTTATTTTTGCAGCCAAACGTCATCGCCTCCCTGGCGGACCGATTTGCAGTGCACACCTTCTGATGTTATGTGATTAAGGGACCATTTGCACATCTAAGAAAAAGGCTCATTTACAACAGTTTCTTTTATTTTTGATTCTTAGACTGTGTACCGACATATAAAAATAAGATGATGTTATACAAAAGACACACATGTAAACCTTCCTAAGATGGTATCCATTGTATTTGTCCTTTTTTCAATATTCCCGTACTCTGAAATACACAGCAGTCCAACCCTATTAGCTCTATTACTTCCCTATGAAAGTCCACCCGGCAAACATAAAGAAAAGATTAGAAGAACCATGATAAACAGTAAATTATTTGAAAATTAGTTAGTTGGAGATTGCTTGTGACAGGAATTGGAGAAAGCCGAATGACCATCTTCCTGAACCAAGGGTTTCCATAATGAAATAGTTTGACCTTCGATAAACGATAAACTCACTGGTAAGTCTTCTTACGTGAACAACTAGCTAGAACAAATCTGCAGGCAATCTTTCGAGACAAAGATGTGAATGGCATCTTTCTGTCTAAGACGGTCTTCATGTGTCACATCATGTGTATAAATGATGAAAAGATGTGGCTCCTAGAATACTACATCGTTGCAAGTGTGTATGATCGAAGTCAGATTATGTGTTAGCCAGTAGGTGAACCCATGAAGCCATTCCTTTTCGTACAAGCCATTGACTGTTGCCAAGAAATAGACAATAGGTGAAGCCATGAAGCCTTTCCTTTGTGTACAAGCCATTGACTGTTGCCCAAGACATAGACAACCTATCTCTCTTTCTCGCTAGTGAATATTTCTCATGCAACAATATTGCTTCCAAAGTTCAAGGGAACTTTTCTTCTACTCTTGTAATTGATAACTTGAAACAAGGGAGGAGATGAATTAGGTAGTTAAGAATGTAACCATATGTTAATTACAATATATCTAAGATGCCAATAGGAGCGCACAGTAAACTGCTGATTGGATTCGTGGGGCATGGGCCCCCTGGCACCTTGGTTCCACCAATGGGGCTGGTGTGCGCTACCGTTTTCTTCACTGCTAGTATGTATTGACACCCTTGCAGGGACATACACATTCTAGTGCATATGAATAGAATAAAGGAAAAGATGATGCGCTGCGTGCATGCAAATAAAATAAGGATACGGTGATGCTAGTACGTGTAAAATTAAAATTCATAAAACAACCACTCTAACTACCCTACCTCAATATGTGGGATTTCAACCCTAAGCATCATCCAATCGCATCATGTGTAAAATGATGAATAATAATTGATTACCTTGGCGCTACTATTAGCATGTATTCTGTTGAAATTGTAGGGGTTAATAGAAAAGGATGTTACGGGTAGCGAGTTGAAGAAAACAATGAATTCCACTATCATGATTGCTAGTTTTACTACAAGAAAAAATTGATCATATTAAAACACTAATGTTTGATCAATTTGAAGATCAATCACAATCAGTTGGGTATTGAAGGACTATGAGAATTATTTTATAATAACCAGCTGCTAGCCTTTGACCAAAACAATGATTTCTAACTATTGCCGGATTTGATCAGTAACTCTGGTACAGAACAAAACAATTATCTTACCAGTAACGCGTGTATTTAAAATGCATAAATTAATGTTTCTGTGTAAACTGAGTTATTTGCATTGGTTAAGGAATTCAAATGGGGCCTGGCATGTTTGTTATATTTACTATAAGGTAAATGTAAAATCAGTATAAAGTGTATAATTAAGTGAAAATGAAGTATAGCTTCTGATAAAGTAAAATTTATATATATTTTTTGAGGTAGAGAGTGGTAATGTAACCCCCTTTACCTCTATTTCATATGGTAAAGTTTTTTTTTTTTTTTGGCCTTTGGAAAAAGCAAAAGTGAAATAAAATGGCAGCTGGGATTTCACTTTATCACTCATATTGACCACCCAAACATGGTAATGATAAAAAAAATATGATCCTTGAATCAATTTTACCACATGAAAAATAAACAAACCCGATCTCTTAAGATATGACACCAACTCTTACCCCTTTCAAGATGAGATAATTACATCTTAGGAAGGACAAGCTTTGGAGTACCTGCATCTCCAAAGATTATATTTATTTAACAACACTAAATATTGGGCATTAATTTCAATGACTAAAGGGATGAACTTCCTTGAAAGTGGAATAGACAACCATTAGATGAATGCGATGTCATCAAAGTTGGATCATGCTGTCATACGTATCAGTTAATAATCCAAGAAAAATCAAGAGTGAGATTAACTTCCCTTATTCCAATAACTAGTAACACCAAAGCAGAAAAAAAAAAACTGAAACTCAACAAGATTTTATTACCCAATTGAAAAAAAGATGGCTCCTTTCTCTGTTGGACCTGACCTCTTCAAATCACCAATAGCTTTGAAGACAACTTGTTTCCTGTATGTTTCAACGTCGTTAAAGATGTGACCTTGAGGCTTGGGGACGCTAATGTGCGACCCATTTTGAAGTTCATTCCGTGAGGTGTGACCAAAAGTACAAAGGTTTTGGTTTTTAATGAATGCAGATTTGCATGTTAAGACTTAATGAGTTAGGTGATTAGTTTGCTTGCACAACTAGATTCTTATGTAGAACTAAAGGTCTTAGGTGATTGATTTGCTTGAACGATGCCAAAGGTTCGAGGTTTTCTGGTTTCACTGCATTTAGATTTGCATCAATGTGTGATGCGACCGATTTGCACGAACAACTCTCTCTCTCTCATGTGAACTTTTCTTGCACCAATAATAGGTCTTTCCTTACCTTTTTATTAACAAAGTACCAAGACCCTGAAGGCTGTAAGCCTAACTCAAGCCGGTATCCGTCCAGAACAAGTCAAGTTGAATATAATGGGATTGGCCGAAAAAATGGATTAGGTATTGTGAACAATAATTTAGAGCCTTTCACATGCGTAAATAGAATTGGAATAAGATTTTGTGAATATTTTATGTTCTTAGTTCATGAATTAGGGCATGAATATGGCACAACAACCAAAATAAGCTTTGATTTTTGGCTTCAGTTCGTTTAACTGATGTGTTGGCTCCCAAAGATGACTGATCATAAAATTCATGCAAGTTGACCGGATCAGTCCTAGAACTATGATGATCGTGTCTTGACTCAGGGAGTAGTGCAGCCACTGAGCAGTTGCAGCGACATCTGCTTTGACTAGTTATTATATTAACCTTCATAAGACTCTCATCAATAAGTCCTAAATCTAGTGCATGCATGAAAGGCCCGACTAATCCCAATCTGCAGGAGTGTGAATCCGATAACACAATTCACAGAGTCGGATGGGCCCACGGGCTGGACAAGACCCATATTTAGAGGGTAATCAGTAATCACAGATCTTGAGGTTTATAAAATATGGGCCTCCAAAACCCTTTTTAGAAGGTATTAGATCCAGTTTCTAGAGTCCATGCCAGACCCAAACTCAAGTTTTTTGCCTAAAACTCTTATTGGGTCCTGGACCAGGGCCAATGTGAATCCAGCCTGAATGTGGTTTGTTGACAGCCTAAGGACTTCTTTCTTTATTAGAAATCCAAAAATTCATATCTAGAAGGATTTCAAATTCTCCAAAAGCTGTTAAGGTGGAATTCCAAGTCTCTACTCTTAGTGGAGCATTTGAAATTCCAACTAATAAGAATTCCAAAGAAGTCATTTGAGATCTTTTAAGTGGTTAGAATTTTAAATTCTAGTCAAAGAAATATTTGTATTTTAAACTCCAATAGTATAAGGTGTCACATCATGTTAAAAAAACCAATGCCAAATTCCTAATAGAAATTTTAATAAAGAAACAGGCTTTTAAACATGTAACTATTATAAGATATTATTATTAGTGGATGCTCACATTGGGGCCTACATTAGATATGGAAAGCAGTTTGGATTAGAATCCTGTTATATTGGGTTGTTTAGGGAGGAAGCAATCTTACTCTATAAATAAGATCCCCCTCCCTCGTTCATGACATACATATCTCCCATTCAATAAGAACATCTCTCTTTCTCCCTCTACTCTCTATATTTCTCTCTCTCTCTTCTTAAACATGTTATTAGCACGACAAGGCCCTCCCCCCTCCTCACCCTCGACGTGATACCCCTTCCCTCTTCTTTTTTAGTTTAGTCCAAGTGAAGAAAACCCCAACCACATTTTTTTTCTCTCTTCTCTGCATTGTGCAAGAAAGCACAGTACTATGCATTACATCCACATGCAATCTCCTGTTGCAATCTCTTTGCATGAAAGAAATGGACTAGTCAAATCAACAAAGAGACAAAGTGCTTTTGCCTTGGGTTGCGTGTAACAAGGTTATTTTTTTCCTCTTTCTTTTGCCTTAGGTCACGTATAGCAAAGAAAAAGGGCTATTTTTGCCATGGATCGCATGGAATAAGGACGCCAACATAAGCAAAAATACATTATCGTCAAAACTTTAGATCGTGATATGTCAACCGTACAAAGTCAGATCAACGATTCGTTGGAACCTACAAAAAGTTTAGAAGCAGATCTATACGTTGAAAGTGAAAGGAAAAAGATCTAACGGTAAAATAATTTTTGTTATTTATAATCTTTTATTAATTTAATAACTATATATGTGCTCTTATTCTTATTACTCTAATTTGGAAATGAATGATTATTTATTATTATTATTATTATTTTTAATAAGGAGAGATCAAGAATGGATCATAAATAAGAACCTGAAGTTTTAAATTAATACAGACCTGTAGTTCTGTAAGAACCAGAAGTTCCTTCTAAATCCGGACCAGAAGATCTGTGGATTATTAAAATCTAAAACCAGAAGCTCTTAGATCCATAATATAAACTTGAAGATTTATATTCCTAATCAAACCTGAAGTTTGAAATTTAGATCTAGAAATAAAACTAATAGGCCATAATATCAAGCCGAAGCCTTGATAGAACCTGAAGTTCAAAAATTAAAGAACCTAAAGTTCTAACCATGAACCTACAGTTCCAAATCAAATCAGAAGCCTTGCCAAAACCTGTTGTTTTGGATTGTTAAAGTTGATAACCTGATGTTATTCAATTTTAAATTGGCCAACTTGATCTGACATGACTCACCCCTTAATTTTTTCTGAATGTTTTAAAATTTTTATTATTTATCTTTTATCTTCTTTTGCATATCAATGATCATATATATTTTTTCTTTTCCAGGTCTTGCATAATGTCGAATTTAGCCAAACTTGAATTTAAAGCTCATAACATTACCGGGGACAATTACTTATCCTGGTACTTGGATACAAAATTACATTTGCAATCCAAAAAACTTGGAGAGACGATAAAAGAGGTTAATAAAGAGTCATCGGAAAATAGGGCATTGGCACTTATCTTCTTACGTTATCATATACACGATGACCTCAAGAATGAATACCTCATTGAGGAGGACCCAACAAATCTTTAGAAATCTCTGAATGATAGATATGATCACTAGAAGATGGTCTTATTATCAGCGACTCAGAATGAATGGCTAAACCTGTGATTTTTGGACTACAAATCGGTATCTGAGTATAACTCCGCTCTTTTTAATATTATTTCCCAGTTAAGATTATGTGGGGAAAAGATTATAGAAGAGCAAACGTTAGAGAAAACGCTGTCCACTTTCCACGATCAAATATAATCCTGCAACAGCAGTATCATGAACGGCATTTCTCTAAATATTTAGAACTAATTTCTTGTCTTCTTGTTGCTGAGCAGAATAGCAAAGTCTTGCTAAAGAATTATAACTCCAGACCAACTGGATCTATGGTAATGCCTGAAGCAAATGCCAATTTCAATTCCAGCAGAGGCAGAGGAAGGGGGGTGTGGGATAAACAATCCCTCCAAAAGAGGTAGAGAAAGAAACTCCTCCCAACGAGGAGGATTTCGAGGTCCTCCCCAAAAAATTCAAAACCCACCAGAAGTGGTCTAATCCTCACAAACAACAAAATCTGGATCAACATCAGCATCCACCAAATAATTCTGCTCACTGTTCTGATAACCTTTGCTATAGATGTGGAAAGAATGGGCATTGGTCACGCACTTGTTGTGCACCAAAAGATGTGGTGGAACGATATAAAGCATATAAGGCATCTATTCATTCTGCAAAATCAAATGATCTGAAAGATTGGGATTGGGATACAATCCTACAAAATGACAATTACTAGTTGGATGTTACAAACTTGGAGACTAGAGATTCATTTTTAAAAAAATGAGAATGGCTAACCTCTGAGCAATGAGGTATTTAATGCTAAGATCGAAATCCCTCATGGAATGGTCTAAAAGACCAAATAAATATTTTCAGAATCTCTATTTAGGATTTTTTTAGATATTTACCTTTTTATGGATATTTTATGCTGGATGATTTATTTTTCAGTTTATTAATTTTGATAAACCTTTTTTTATGGATTTTTTTGTGATGGATGACTTCTTATAAATTTGATAAATTTTCTCTTATGAATTTTTTTTAATCATGTGATTGCTTAGTTACATTTATTATTATTATTATTATTATTATCTTTTGTTTAAAGGTATGGACCACGACAATGAGGATACTCACTGTCTTGTAAATAGTGCTACAACATATACCATTCTGAAACACCAGAAGTTTTTCTCAGAATTGGTATTCAATCTATGAAATGTATCTACCATAGCTGGACCCATGTAAATAATTGAAGGCTCTGGAAAAGCCCACGTAATGTTACCTAATGGTACTCATTTATTCATTAAAGATGTATTGTTTTCAGCAATTCACGAAGAAATTTGCTTAGTTTCACAGACATCATAATAAATGGATACTATATTGAAATTGCTAATCAAAGTAATAGGAAAATGTTACTTATCGTTACTAGTATTGGAGGCTAGAAGCAAATACTAGAAACATTAAGTGCACTTTTTTCTGGGTTATATTATATGACAATATCCATCGTCGAATCACATTCGATTTTGAACAAAACGAGATAGTTAAACCCGAAGCTTAAACTAAGCCCTAGTTAAGCCCGAAGCTAAAACTAAGCCCGAAGCTTAACAACCCTCAGGCTTTATTGCTTTAGCATGATAAGTTAGAGCACCCCGGAGTTACCATGTTAAAGAAAATCATTGATAACTTTGTTGGGCACTCTTTAGATAACCATAAATTGACCATACCTAATGGGTATTTATGTATCCCATGTTCACAGGGAAAGTTAATCAATTGACCTTCCTTCGTCAAGATTGCATTAGAATCTCCATCCTTTCTGCAAAGGATACAAGGTGACATCTGTGGACCGATCAATCCACCCAGTAGACTTTTTAAGTATCATGGTTCCGATTGATGCTTCTACCCGTTGGTCGGATGTTTGCCTACTTTCAACTAGGAATATAGCCTTTGCCCGCTTATTAACACAAATCATTAAACTTATGGCCCATTTCCCTGATAATCCTATTAAGTTTATACGACTTGATAATACGAGCGAGTTTACATCACAAGCCTTCGATGACTACTGTTCATCTCTTGGCATCGTTATCGAACATCTTGTTCCTCATGTCCATACCCAGAATAGCTTAGTTGAATCCCTGATTAAGCACATTTAACTTATTTCTAGGACTCTGTTGCTACAGTCCAAATCACCAATTAGTGCTTGGGGACATGCTGTGTTACATGTATCAATGCTCATTAGACTTTAACCCACAACCTACCATCAATACTCTCCCACATAGCTTATATCGAGACATCAACCTAATATCTCCCATTTGCGCAAGTTTGGTTGCACTGTTCTAGTCCCTATACCACCCCCTCAACGTACTAAGATGGGACCACAACGTAGGTTGGAAATCCATATCGGTTATGACTCTCCTTCGATTATTTGATTTTTAGAACCAATGATAGGAGATATTTTTACTGCTCGTTTTGCTGATTGTAAATTCAATGAGACAAAATTCCCACCGTTAGAGGGAGATAAAGAACGTATTATTCCTGCAGAACAACCCGTTCCTGAAGAACGGCGTGAACTAATGTGGAATGCTTCCACTTTGTCTCATTTAGACCCACGTACATCACAATGTGAAAATGCAATCCATAGAATGTGCACTTATAAGAAATTGCAAATAGATTACCTGATGCATTTAACGATGCAGCAAAGTAACTAAGTCACATATTCCAATTACAAATGTAGCTGCTAGACGTAATGTCTCTGTAGGACAAAGTCAAAAAGTGGCGACAAAAGAGTCTGTAATACGGCAAAGGTGCGGCAGACCTATAGGTTCAAAGGATATAACTCCACGAAAAAGGAGAAATGTACAATCATCATGTCCTCCCAAAGATACACTTAACACTTCTGAAGAGGTTCCTCCTGAAGAGGTTTATAACACTCCCAAAGAAGCTATGAAAAAATCCACTCTCTCTAAAATAACGAAAGTCTTTGATAAGACTATAAAAGCCCCCGAAGAGGCACCGGTACCAGATAATGAAGAGATCTCTATATTTTACAATTATTCAAGAGAGAGATGAGATAGAAAAAGAATTGTCATCGATGACGCATTTGCAGATGCAGTAGCTACACAAATATCAATGGAACATGAGGATAATGATTGGGATACAGAACTACGTACTATAAATGAATGTCAACAAAGGAGAAATTGGCCAAAAAGGGAAGCTACTGTTACAGCAGACTTAGAGTCGCTTAATAGACATGGTGTATTCGGACCTCTAGTACAAACTCCAAAAGGTGTTAACCCTGTAGGTTATAAGTGGGTGTTTGTAAGGAAAAAGGAATGAAATGAATGAAATTATTAGATACAAGGTAAGACTTATGGCACAAGGTTTCTTGCAGAAACCTGGGATTGATTATGAGGAAACATACTCCCCTATTATGGATATAACGACATTTAGATATCTGATAAGTTTAACCGTTTTTGAAAATTTGGATATGAGACTCATGGATGGTGTGGCCGTTTATCTGTATGAGGACTTAGATATAAAAATTCATATGAAAATCCTGGAAGGATTTACTTTGCTTGATGCAAAGCCCAAGAGTACGTACTCAATACAATTGAGATTATCATTATATGGATTGAAGTAATTCGGAAAAATGTGGTACAATCGTCTCAGTAAATATTTGTCTAAAGAATGATATGAGAACAATCTCATTTGCCCATGTATCTTCTCAAAGAAATCCTTAAAAGGATTTGCAATAGTGGCAGTTTATGTCAATGACATAAATTTAATCGGGACTCCAAAAAAGTTCGAAATAACTGCTGATTATTTGAAAAAAGAGTTTGAGATGAAAGACCTTTGGAAACAAAATTTTATCTTAACCTGCAGATCGAGAGAAGTTCTAGTGGAATATTAGTCCATCAATCTAATTATACTAAGAATGTACTGAAACGCTTTGGTATGGATAAAGCACATCCACTAAATACTCCCATGGTTGTTCGGTCTTTAGATATAAAGAAATATCTATATCGTCCAATTGAAGAAAATGAAAAGGTATTGGGTCCAGAAGTACCATATCTGAGTGCCATTGGTGCTTTAATGTATTTAGCACAATGCACTAGATCAGACATTTCTTTTTTACTGAATCTACTTGTTAGATACAGTTATGCGCCAACGCAAAGACATTGGACTGGTATCAAATATATCCTACGTTTTTTACGTGGTACAATTGATTTAGGACTATTTTATTGTAAAGATTCCAAGTTTGTAGAATATGCAGATTCAGGATATCTCTCTGATCCTCATAAGGGTCGATATGTATTTCTTAGTGCTAATGTTGCTATTTCTTGGCGCTCTACTAAGCAAACTTTGGTAGTTACTTCTTCTAACTATGCTGAGATTTTAGCCCTCTATGAAACCAGTAGGGAATGTGTATGGCTAAAATCTGATAGGTCAGCATATGCATAGTTCTTGTCAATTGCCTCTTAGTACAAATACCCCGAGTATTATCTACGAAGATAATGAGGTATGTATTCAATAAATTAAAGAATGATACATTAAAGGTGATAAGACAAAGCACATTGCACTAAAGTTCTTCTTCACACATGAGCTTTAGAAGAACAATGAGATCGAACTCAAGCAAGTTCGTGCAAACAACAACTTGGCTAATTTGTTTACCAAGTCATTACCAAAGTTAACATTCTAAAAGCTTATATATGAGATCGGCATGCGAAGAGTTTATCATCAAACAATATAAAGGGCATTGTTGTCAGGGGGAGTAACAAATTAGGGATAGGCATCCTGAAGCCTGCTACTAATGACATATGTGTACTATACTATTTTTCCTTCTCTAGGTTTTATTCCACTGGGTTTTCCTAGTTAAGGTTTTAACGAGGCAGCATTATGCACGTCCAAACACCACTTCAATAACTTTGTAAAAATGTTATACTCTTTTTCCTTCGCTTAGGTTTTTATCCCATTGGGTTTTTCCTTTGCAAGGTTTTATTGAGACAACTGTTATTGAATGGTAATCATCCAAGAGAGTGTTATAAGAGATTATCATTAGTGGATGCCCACCTTGGGGCCCACATTAGATATGAAAAGCAGTTTGGGTTAGAATCCTGATATATTGGGTTGCTTGAGGAGGAAGCAATCTTACTCTATAAATAAGATCCCCCTCCCTTCTTCATGATGTACATATCTTTCATTCAAGAGCATCTCTCTTTCTCCCTCTACTCTCTCTATTTCTCTCTCTCTTGTTAAACAGTAACGGCTCTAACCAAAGGTCAGCCAACTTGAATTTTACTCCTTTGGAAACTACCATAATAGAATAATCACGCTTCATGCCGAGGAGAAAGGGGGCTAAAGCCAGATTCAGAAAGAGAAAATAAAATGTTAACAGCTCATCACTGCTCACACAACTGACTTACATAAGAATTTCTATCGTCCAAAAACTTCAAATTGCAATCCCAACGTGGATTAATGCCCAAAAAAATGCAAAAAATGCTGATGGAACGGGTTGCGATGGGTTAGTTTTAGGTTTTCATTGGGTTGGAGAATGAGTGTGGCCCAGCCCCAAACCAAACCCAAGCAGTTTATTTCGCGTAGGTAATGGGGAATTCAAGGGTTAGGTTGGCGGGTTGAGTAGCACGTATAGCCTAAAGCTGAAAGACCCCTCTGTGTTCTGGTAAAAATGTTAATTGCATTAGGGTCAAGTTGGCAGGTTGTCAAATCTAATCCCCAACACTGGAATTGTGAAATGACTATTATTCTCTTCATATTAGCCCAATCATTAATGAAGATAGTGAAAGGGAGACCCCAGCAAGGTGTTCAACCGAAGAATTATTGCTGAGTCCAAAACCTTTGGCAACTTTACATGCCACTTGTTCTCATATCAGAAGAACGAAATTGAACTGGTTCCACAGTATGGTCGTGTAGTTTGATAAAGTGGTTTTATGGCCCCAACACTGATGAAAAAGCATGCAAATTGAACCATCTTGCTGTACTCTTACATTGTGACTATTAACCCCCACCCCATCCACAGTTGTGAGAGTTAGCAGTGCCAACCAGCCAGCTCCAAATTTGGCCTTCCCTATGGATATGAAAGGGGAGAACGTCACCAGCCGTTTCCGAAATATGATTTGGCCTGAAGCACTTCCACTGAAAGGAAGAGGCAGACCATTAAACGTTGGCCATGCCATGCCTTTCATAGGACTGTCTCTTGCTGCCTTCTGAAATGAAAACTTGTAGTGAAAAAAAGAGATTCCATTGCAGCATCTTACACTGTAAAAGAAACTGACATTCAATTTGCTGATAATCACAACAGAGACTGTTTCATGTTCATGTATATGTCAAGGACAAAAAGCTTAGATGATAAATCAAAGTAGAGTGGAACCTCTCTGATTTGAAGCTTGTCCATTGGGTAGATTAGTTAGATTGGAGACTCACCATTGTCAAGTTTCTTTCACTGCTAGTCATTGAGTTACTTGATTAACAGTTTAACAAAAAAAAAAAAAACAGAGCATAGGGCAGCAACCATGAGTTCAGATATGTATGCAACACCACCAGGTCAGTACATGCAAAAATTTTCAGCTCTTCACAAACATATGTTAATAAATGTCATTGTTAATACAATACTGTCGCAAAAAGTCGAAAGTATTTCAAAGAGATTGAAATCATTTGCTAAATCATCATGTCATCTACAATATGCTCCACCAAAATCAAATTATCATTTTTTTTAATTGGAAACAAAGTAAAAGAAAATGCAATTTGTTCCTTATCCAATCATAAGATTTTGCCGATATTGTGCGAGGGCATGCATTTAAACACATGAAAGAAGTAAAACCTGCCTAGTTTTGGGACAAAATGAAACCAAGATATCCCAAATCCACACTAGAAATCAATGGACAAGCTGTTCAACAGAGAGATCAACAGACAGAATTAAGCAGGAATAAGCCCTTGATTTTACTGTATAAAACTATAACAGTGCCAAGAACATGAATGGGGCTGACAAAGACTTGACATTAATCCAAAAAACGAAATGAGAAACTCAGCTTTAGAAAATTTTTGGTGGGTCGAGCATTGTTGTTCATTTCATTTTGGACCTGATTCAGTTTGACTCTGGATTGGAAGGTTTTAGCTTGATTGGGTGCCTCAATCCTTCGTTTCAAGTTCCCCTTTGGTAAGCTTTAAAAATAAAAACATATATAATTAGAAGAATATAGAAAAATAGTAAAAGTGAAAGTAAAATAAATTCTAATATTATTTTTTAATTCATTCTACATTTTGCAAAGTCAACTTCGCAATTCATCATTTCTACATTTGAAGTAAACATGTGCACAGATGACTGAAATCAGGACAATCATAAATAGCTTTTATCATCTGATATCAATGTCATAGACTAAAAAAACATAAAATAGAGACATTCATATAACCACAACATTATAGTGGACATTGGAGAACACTAATATCTAAATCAATATTAAGAGCATTCTTGTTAAAAAATTAAAAAAAGAAAATTGCATCACCATCCTTATTCGGCTGAAATCTAAACTGTATTTGCCAAACAGGTCCTAATTCTGGACCAAGATTTTTTATACATATGCTGGGATCAGTCATCTGACCAAAAGCAAATAGTCTGAACCAAACCAAAATTAACTACCATGAACTCAAGAGAACTGGCTGAGAGTCAAGGGCCATTCATGGGGTATTTGAGAGCACATTCAGCCAGTCCTAAAATAGAAACATCATAGAGAAGAATCTCAACAGAAAAAAGTTAACTAAGCTCAAACACAAAATGATACTCACTGGCACACCATCCGTGAGGTCTTCAAGCCACATTTAGGCAGTCAAAAAATAGAAAATAAAAAGTAGATCAATAAGCTTAGACATGCAATGAAGAAAGAATCAGGCTCCAGATTCCCCTATGGTCATCTATTGAACTTAATGGGCCCATTTCCGAGATGGTATTCAGCAGTTTTCCCTGAGCATGTAAGCTGTAGTTTTCCAAGTGAATTGGTTTGTTAGTTATCTCCCTTGAATCCTTGTAATTTTTTGTTCTAAAAGAGCCCATTTGGAACAACATTTTATATTTAACCAAAGGTACAGCCAGGTTTTCGGAGTTCCTTCAAATCTCAGATTTAAACTCCGCCAGTTTTTGCTGCCGGTCCCAATCCCGGGTAAAGGAAGAAGGTTGCGTTAGGTAGGTGACAACCAGCGTAAAACTTTGTCACAACCCAAACATGAATTCTGAGAACATGATATTTCACGATAAGGTTAGGGCGTTCCCTGCTTTAAGCGATGCATTGTAGCATCGCCCGGCTGCAGTGAAAAGTGTACAAGGGCTACCGCATGGCTTTGGGCTAGTGCGGTTAGAGAAGTTAGTCCATATAAGAAGAGTAGGAATATGAAAATTAGACTTGCTACTTGGAATATAGGAACCTAGTTGATAGGCAAGAGCATAGAGTTGGTTGAGGTAATGAAAAGAAAAAGAATTAGTGTAGCTTGTATACAGGAGATAAGGTGGAAAGGGAATAAAGCTAAGGAGCTCATGGAAGAATATAAACTTTTCTATGCAGGAAAGAGTAATACAATAAATAGAGTGGGTATAGTTGTAGATAAGGATTTGAAAGAAAAAATTATAGGGGTAAAGAGGTTTAGTGATAGAATTATCGCAATTAAACTAGTGCTAGAGGAAGACATAATTCATATCATCAGTGCATATGCTCCCTAAATAGGACTAGAGGAAAGTGTAAAAAGACAATTTTCGGAGGAGATAAATGATTTAATGCAAGAAATCCCAACTAATGATAAGATTTTCCTTGAAGGGGATTTAAACGGACATATAAGAAGAGATAATAGAGGATATGAGAGAGTGCATGGAGGGCATGGATTTGGAGAAAAGAATGAATTTGGAAACACTATATTAGACTTTGCAGTGACATTTGATCTTGTAGTAGCAAATACTTACTTTAAAAAGAGAGATGAGCATTTAATTACATATAACAGTGGGAGTAATAGGAGTCAGATAGACTTTTTTCTAGTTAGAAAATAAGACCGATTGGCTTGTAAAGATTGCAAGGTTATCCCAAGAGAGAGTTTGACTACGCAGCATAGGCTCAAAATTTTAAATATTTGCATTAGAAGTAAAAAGAGAGCAGTAGTAAACAAAATGGACCCTAAAACAAGGTGGAGAGATTTAAAGGGAGAAAGAGCAAATATAGTTAAGGACAAAATGATTGAAAAAGGAGAATGGAATCTTGAAGGAAAAACTACAGTAATGTGGAATCAAATGGCTAATTGTATTAAAAATATTGCAAAGGAGGTACTTGAAGAAACAAAAGGGAAGAGGCATATTAATAAAGAAACATGGTGGTGGAGTATGGAGGTTCAGAAAGTTATTCGACAGAAAAAACATTGCTACAAAGTTTGGCAAGGGACTAAGAGTATGGAAAATTTTGAGCTGTATAAGAAGGCAAAGAAAGAAGCTAAGAAAGTAGTAAGTAGTGCAAAGTTCAAAGCATACAAAGACCTCTATAATAGGTTGGGAACAAGAGAAGGAGAAAAGGATATTTTTAAGCTCGCAAAAATAAGAGAAAAGAAAAGTAGGGACTTAAATCATGTCAAATGTATCAAGGACAATGAGGAAAATATTTTGGTGAAGGATAACGATATTAAAGAAAGGTGGAAGGAATATTTTAGCAAACTTCTAAATGAAGAACATTTGGGCAATACAATAGTTAAGGAAGATACTTCATCACCAGAGCATACTTTTCTCCGTAGAATTAGAGGGGTGGAAGTGAAGGAAGCATTGAAGCGAATGAAGACAGGAAAGGCAACAAGCCCAGATGGTATTCCGATAGAGGTATGGAAATGCTTAGGAGAGGTTGGAGTAAGTTTGTTATGTAGACTATTCAATAAGATACTTGTGACAAAGAAAGAGTCAGATGAATGGAGAAGAAGCATTGTAGTACCTATCTATAAGAATAAAGGAGATATACAAAATTGTACCAACTATCAAGGGATTAAACTTATGAGTCATATTATGAAGTTATGGGAGAAAATAATGGAGCAATTACGAAAGAAGACCAAGATTTCTGAAAATCAATTTGGTTTTATACCAGGGAGATCAACTATGGAAGCTGTCTTTTCACTTAGGCAATTAATGGAAAAATACTGAGCAAAAAGGAAAAATTTACATATGGTTTTTATCGATTTGGAAAAAGCCTATGACAGGGTACCGAGGAATTTAATTTGGTGGGTTTTAAAGAAAAGGAATGTCTTCAGATGTTACATTGAAATTTTTAAGGATATGTACAAAGGACCAATAACAAATGTGAGAACCACATGTGGAGAAACATGTGGATTTCCAGTGACTATAGGTTTACATCAGGGATCAACCTTAAGCCCTTATTTTTTGCATTAATTATGGATGAATTAACTGTGCATATTCAAGAAGATATACCATGGTGTATGTTGTTTGCAGATGATATAATATTGGTGGATGAATCAAGAGAGGGTGTAAATGCAAAGCTTGAGAGATGACGAGAGGCATTAAAATCTAGAGGTTTTAAAATAAGTCGTACAAAGACAGAATATATGGATTGCAACTTCAGTGGACATATACAAAGTATTGAAACCACTGTCAAAATTGAAACCCATGAGATACCACATAGAGATTCTTTTCGGTACCTAGGCTCGATGATTAGTAAGGATGGTGAGATTGACGAAGATGTGGAACATAGGATAAAAGCCGGATGGCTGAAGTGGAGACTAGCTTCGGAAGTGCTTTGTGACAAACGAATGCTAACGAAATTGAAGGGCAAATTTTACAGGACAGTAGTTAGACCAGCTATGACATATTGAGCAGAATATTGGCCAAATTAAGAATACGCATATTCATAAGATGGATGTAGCGGAAATGAGAATGCTTAGGTGGATGTGTGGTAAAACTAGGAAAAATAAAATTAGAAAAAAGCGCTTTCGAGAACATTTAGGGGGTAGCACCAATAGGAGATAAGACTAAAGAAACCCGTTTAAGATGATTTAGGCATAATGAGCATAGGCCAGTAATGGCACCGGTGAGAAAAAGTTTAGCTATACAGGTGGAAGGCCCATTAAGAGGTAAGGGTAGGCTGAAGAAAATATGGATGGAAGTCATTAATTCAGATTTGAAGAAGTTTCACTTATCGAAAGATTTAGCTCAAAATAGAACGGAATGGAGAAACAGAATTCATGTAGCCGACCCCAATATGGTTGGGATAAGGCTTTGATGATGATGATGATGATGATAATGATGATTAAATCATACTTTTATGAAGATCAAAGCCCTTCCCACAAAAAGAACCCTTACACAAAGAACCCCTTTATAGGCCTGATTTCAGTCCCATCAAACACAAACATACAACTTCTGCTAACAATCTTCACTTCCTTGGGTAAAATGAAAAAAGAGAGGATACAGAGATACAGAAGAACAATATCAAGATATGAAAAAGAAGCCAAAATCTTGGCTTTCCAGTCATTAAAATAATAGTCTTTCTTTCCAAAACAAGGAAGACAAAGCAAAAATGGAAGGAAGAAAGTATGATGTTTATTTTGCACAAAGCGTATGATGTTTATTTCGCACAAGCAAAACTGGGGGTGACTTATCCAATGTACGAGTAACATAATAGCATGCCAATCCATACTAGACAATCTGTCACAATTATTGACCTAAGCTCACTTTTTTTTTCTAATTAACTATGCATATCTGCTCAATGAGGTTGGACTCTTGGGTCACCATTTGTAAACGATGCTAAGTATTTGAATGGATATAATAGTATACGCAAAATGAGCTTTTCGTGATGTATAATTGTTGTCAATTTTGTTTTGGATGGTTCAAAACTTTCTTGTTCATTTCAGAATTGTGGTAATATTTAAGAAATTTAAAACATATAATGAAAAATAGTAATAAACAAATAAAGTTAAATGGATGTTATTACACGTCAAAACATGCAAGGTTCTTCTACGATTATAATAATAAGAAATAATAAATTCTCAATAGTAACACGAAAATAAAAAATGATAAATGGTTCATGCAACTAAATTGGTAGGAATTCCAAGACTTCATAATTCTATAAGTGGTTGAAAGTGAACAATCAATGGTGATTATCCAAAAGGACCATCAAATTGTGAAGACACTTAATTTCATATTGTCCTCAATGTAGCGTAATTTCTAGGCGGATCACCTTATTTGATAGTTTCTCATTTACCATGCATTTTCTTAGATTCAATTAGTTAGGTAAACTACATTTTACTTACGTAGATAAGCTCATTACTAATATTGTACATGAAACAACATTATAAATAGAGTGGTTCGGAGCATCAACCTAAGATATGTTTTCTAAATCTCTTGTTTTCCTGAGTAGTTTCATGGTATCAAAGAAAGCCTAGGCTCTCTGTTTTGTCTAAACCAAGTGATCTTGGATTCTGTTTGTAAGAGTAGTAAGCAATTTCTCTGTCGTGGGACCTACAGAGCTGCTCTCATCTACTGTCCGATGCACAAATCTCTCTTGAAAGCTTTGTATTATCTTTCTGCCTTTCCAATCTACTATCGTCTCCCTGATTCATCTACACAACTGACAGCTTTCATCTACCCATCACCAAAACAGGTACCATCACCTCTGATTTGCTTTCTATTTCATCTGTACTCTTTCTTCCAAACTTAATTTGAAAACCATTTATAAGTTAGTCAACTTGCTCAATATGGTTATATGATTACCTTCTCATCATCTGGCCATTCTGTGCAGAATACATCAACTGAGAGGCAGATTGGAAAAGGGCATAAATCAGTCGGGTTGCACTTTCTTGATTTTCTTCGCTTGCCTCATCCATCCACTGCTACTGCTACTGCTACTGACTGATCTGCTTCGTCCATTTTGTCTTTAGCATTCTAGACTAGGGCATTAATCTGTCATGTATTTGAAACAATTAACTGTCTTCACATAGATAACCCTCCTCTATAATGGAAATTAAATCGAAGGAAGATAAGAAATAAATACCCAGCCATCACCCTAGTGATTCAAATCCTAAGAAAGTCAAAGTCCTTGCTACCTTACATCCTTCACTCATAGCCTCATATCCTTCAAAGTTCAGACCTCACCTGTTTAATAATCCTTCGGTCGAGCTTATTAGATTATGAATTCCTATGTACTCTATGTGAACAAACAGGCTCTTAATGTCTTATGTCATAACATCATGTAACTTATAGAAACTCTAATGCACAATGTGTGGTTGCAATTGCACGCACCAAAAATAGAAAACGCTTTGTATATTTTTTATGCATAATGTAGGGTTGTCTATTCCACTATAGCACTGAGCCTGATAAAAGCCGGTTCATCAAAAGCCAGCCACCGCTAAATGTTAGTGATTAGCGTGCTGCTAAAAATTTGAAGTTTTCTACATTCTGTACTGTCCCAAACTTGTAGCAACATAGAAACTAATTTCATTCCATCTACCCATACGCACAAAATGTGATCGCTGAACGGAAATATTCATACTCTGTTTTCTCTGTACATAAATGGATAAGTCTCCAATGTACATAAAATTTAGATGAATAATGTAATTTACCTGTACACACTCCAATAGAAGCAACAATTGACAAATAATGACAATTCATTTCAAATTTCACATATCTGTAAAACAATTGGAAAAAAAAAAAAACCAAACGCAAATGGAAGCTAGAAAATTAAAGCAGCAGATTGTTAGAATCACTCATGAGCAGGGAAAAACACCACCAGACCATCCAAAACTATCACCTAATTGAGAATTACCTATGTTTGCCCAATTGGCAGAATATACAAGACCCATCCTACATTTCAAACAAAACATCCATCCATCCATCCATCCATCCATCCATCCAAAGTTAAAAATGATTCTAAATCTATTCAGTATCAACTAATCCTATTTATTGAATTCAGCTGCTACCACACAGAAGCCATTCATCAAAACATGCTTAGTTTGGTGTGTTCATCTTCATCATCCAAGTAAGCGGAGAATGTACCTTCGCCACTGCAGCAGAAAAATGTGCAGACAAAACTCATCCTCCAAAGCCCCAATCCCATCAAAGAAAATCCAACCAACAAAACAGAGATCCCACATATGCATTTGGCCATGCGGAAACGTGTTCTAATCCCGGCAAACTTGAACAGAATCCTCTGTTTCAATGTGAGAATTTGAACTCATTCGTTCTGAATTCTCAGTCTCCTCCGCTGGCGCCGAATCGGCGCCTTCTACCTGCTTCTTGCTCACGATTTCACAGAAGAAATCCGTCAAGACGGTCTCGTAGGAAGGCATCTTCGCATAGCCGGGAAAGTAGTTGATGTCGATGATCAGGTAGCGATCTCCGACCTTGACGTCTCGAATCACATCGAAATTGAACAGATGGAGCTTCATCGCCCGCCGGAGCCCCCTCGCGATCTCCGCGACGAAGCTGAGCGGCGGCATCTCCACCTCCTCCAGATGCATAGCTTCCAAGTAGTTGCCGTCGGACCGATCTTGCACTGTCATGTTGGAGACCTGCGAGAACGACACCGATCCCTCCGGCCGGTCGAGGTTCTCCTCCGTCACGTCGGGCAGGGACCGCCGCTTGACGCAGCGGACGCGGTCGCCGACGACGTAGACCTTGAAGATGACTCCGCCGTGGTTGACGAACTCCTGGAGGACGACGGGCGGCTTGAGGAGGCGGAGGCCGTCGCGGTTGAAGACGAGGGACATCTTGTGGGAGCGGGCGCTGCCGTCGGCGACGAGGGGCTTGGCGATGAGGGGGAAGTTGAGGCCGGCGGAGGCGGCGGGGTCGGAGAGGGTGGCGGAGTCGAAGATGACGATCTGCTTGGGGACGCCGAAGGTGGCGGGAGCGGCGGCGGGGGAGCGCGGGAGCTCCAATTCGGATACGACCTGGAGCATGGAGATGCGGTTGTGGAGGCGCTCGATGGCGTCGAGGGGGTCGATGATGGGGACGGTGGGGTTCGCGGAGGTGTACCGATTCAGCTGGTCCTTCCAATCGGGGCCGCAGAGCTTGTGGATGATGCAGTCGAACGGGCCCTGCTCGATCAACGGCCGGGATGAGTCGATGGGGATGAGATCGATGAAACGACCTCGGGCGAGATTGACAAGGGACGGCTGGATGAAGCTCTGCTGCTTCTTGGGAGCGAGGGCGTAGCCGATGGAGAACCTTCTAGAAGAAGCCGACATCGCCGAATTCTTGGGAACAGAGAGAGAGAGAGAGAGAGAGAGAGAGAGATCTGATACCCAAGTCGAAGAGAGGAATTCAATTACAGGGACGGAGGGAAAGTAGAAGTGTTTGGGGATTTCAATCTTGGAGGGATTTGGATTTCCGTGGAAATCAGACGACGCTGGGGAAGGTGAGGGAGCCCGGGAGTCTGCTTAGGATGAGAGCAGTGGGGAGGGAGATCTGAACCGTCCAAGACACCTGGCCGACGCGAAAATGGATTCGAGTGGTGGATCCCTGACGTGGAGTGGTGCGGGGCTAGTACGTGTGGTGGACCCTGCGTCGGCTAGTGTCGATTTATCTGTTTTCGTGGGCAATGGACATGGACATGGACATGGAATCCTGTTGCTGCTGGTGCAGTGAAGAAGTGTGAAAAGTTGGGTCATCTACATTTCTTAGATAAGGATGAGGGAAAATACTTGTCTGATGCTACAGAGGATTTTACGGCAGAAATCCATCATTTTCTCATGGAAGCAGCATTTGGTTCGCTTAGTGTGGGGTTGAGGGTTGAATTGGTAAATGGATTCTTCCCGTTTTGAGGAAAAGACTGCTTTTAGATTCTTCACTTTGGCTGGTCATCATCAAGGTTACACCCATGAGCCTCAAACTAATAATGAGATGATTGATCAACATACTGTCTAGTACGAAACATAAGGCCAAACAGTTTGCAATTTTGTGTGATATGTTGGACTACATTAATAGAAAGGGGAGGAACGGTTGGAACTAAGATTCTAGCACCCGGGGGTTGAACTAGAATAGGTTTTTTTTTTTCATACAATTATTATATTTTTAAGTATTCATGTGATTTTCAAAATTTAAAATCTCAATATTGAAAGAGGTCGGTAAATCGGAGATCGGCAATGATATATTAAATTTCAAGTTTTATCATTTCTTTTCTTAAAATATGCCTCAATTAAAATTGTCTTTTCCATCTAAAAATTAAATTGAAATCATAACTAGCACATTTTAACAACTATGATAAAATAAGTGATTCATAAATCACAATCTAGTAGATTTTTTTTTACTATTTAATTCGGTCATCACACAAATATTGAAGATATTTTAGAAATCAAAACACATAATTTGGCCAAAAAAATTATTTTCTCTTCACAATTACATGCTCAATGCCAACGGCATGATCATACTAATGTATTTCCATTAAAATAGGCAAAACATGTCAAGTATATTAAAATGCTAGAATCAAGATTAAATCAACATATTAATAATCAAAATGCTATCCACTTGCCTTATGATGAAAGAAAATGGAAATGAGGAGAAGCCCTAACTCAAGACCAAACCCATGGTAAGCAAATGGAGAGAAATCCCAAAGCCGAGCTAAACCCACCTACTGTTACTTATTTCAAAACATTTGGTAGCAGATGTTACATCCTAAGGGATCATGATAATTTGGGTAAGATTGATTTTATGAGTGACGAAAGAATCTTCCTCAGTTACTCTCTGCACAATAAGGCCTACAGAGTTTACAATTTGAAAAACTCTGTAATCATGGAGTCAAGTAATGTTGTGGTAGATGATGCAAGACCTTTTGAATTCTTATCTGATGATGATTAAGGAATAACATTTGTTCCCTTGTCTAAACAGGTCGATGCACCTACTACAGTCAAGAAGGATTCGACTCATGATAGCCAATCGGAACCATAGGAGCTAAAGACTCCTACATCAACAGTTGTTGTTCCTAATTCTGAGTTCAATACAGAGAGAGAAGAGACCCGCTCCATATTGAAGTCATCTAAAAGCTCAATGTTTAATCATCCTTTCTCTAGGGATAAAGTTGTTGTTCATCCACGATCCCATAAAGGACAAGTCATCAAAGATTATCCTCTGGACATAGTCATCGAAGATATCTCTGCACCAATGAAAACTTGGAAACATATCCATGATGAGGTAAGTTTTTGATGCTATGTTTCTATTTTAGAACCTAAAAACATTAAAGAGGCCCTCAATGATGACTCGTGGTTTGATACAATGCAGGAGGAACTCAAGCAGTTTGTTAGACATGATGTATGGGAGCTTGTTTCCCACCTTTCTTACACCAACATCATTGGTACAAAGTGAATTTTCAAAAATAAAACCGAAGCACTTAGTCAAGTCATTCGGAACAAGGCTCGTTTGGTGGCACAGGGATACACTTAGATTGAAGGTATCAACTTTGATGAGACATTTGTTCCCATGGCTCGTCTTGAATCCATTCGTATCTTATTGGCAATTGCTTGCTTCTTGAAAGTAAAGTTATATCAAATGGATGTCGAGAGCTCTTTTCTAAACGGGTATCTGAATGAAGAGGTCTTTGTTGAACAACTTAAGGGCTTTCTGGAACCAGAATTTCCCAATCATGTATTTAAATTAAACAAAGCTCTCTACATACTGAAACAGGCACCCCAGGCATGGTATGATAGGCTGACAGTGTTTCTTTTAGACAATGCTTTTACAAAAGGAACTGTGGAAAAAACTTTATTCAGCAAATTTGAAAAGACAGATATTCTCATAGCCCAAGTTTATGTTGATGATGTCGTTTTTGGATTAACATCTGAAAGATTGTCTTGATCATTATCCACTTTCATGGCTAAGGAATTTGAAATGAGTATGGTGGATGAATTGCCTTTCTTTTTGGGTTTACAGGTCAAATATAATGATTTTGGAATTTTTGTTTGCTAGACCAAATATTCCAAAAACTTGCTGAAAAAATTTGGGATGGACTCTTCTAAGGTTTCTTCCACCCTTATGAGCTCCATTGTTAAATTGATTTCAGACAAAACTAGAAAAGATGTGGATGAAACACCTTACAAGAGCATGATTGGTAGTTTGTTGTATCTCACAACAAGCAGGCTCGATATTGCTTTTAGCGTTGGTATTTGTTCTCAGTATCAATCAAAATCGAAAGAGTTACATGTTCTCGATGTAAAAACGATAATGAAGTATATTAATGGAACAACAAAATATGGTCAAGGTGACCTATGGTTTTTCCCGAATATAGTTTTCTACGTAAAAAATTATGTCTCTTGTATTTTGTGTACTTACTTAATTAATTAGTTTAATTAATCTGGTATTACGGCGATTCATATTACAATTTGTGATTGGGACCTTAAGACGAAACTAGGGTTTCAAAACTTTCAATCTAGAAAATGGGAGGGAAAACTCAAAGAAACTCCTCTAAACCATTATTAATCTAAAACCCAAAAGGCCTAACCATGGAGGGGTTGAGAGCTTATCTAAAGCTCAAGGAAAAGGAAGAAGTGTGAAAAATTGTATCCACTAGATAAGGGCTATGCGAGGAAGAAGTGCCAGAGGAAGATCAATGGTTAATAGCTTGGAGGTTGGCTGGCTGTGAGGTGGAAGGAGAAGGAAGAAGGAAGAAGGGGGAATGAGGAAAGTGTCACGACCCGAGCCCAGAAATCGGGGGTTAGCGAAAAGCTAAACCGGTAACACACGTACTCCCGTGCACGTGCATCCAAACTCAGTCCAGATGCACACACACAAGGGATCTAACACGTGCGAACTAAGCGTACGCGGAAGCTGTATATATCATAGCAAGCAACAAAGGAAAATAGCGGAAGCAAAAAACAAATGCGGAGCGGAAAGATAAAGCAAAGGACAAAGATAAATACGATGATATAAAATCCGAATACACCCAAAAACATGATGTACAAAATATACAGAGTACAAAGTCCAAAGTCCAAAGTACCCAAATACAAAATCTCAAAAGACCAAAACTCCAAACAGAAGGCCACTGATATGCATGCACGCACTCGGCAGAGATGATCAGGCCCACTCTGCCAAACCGGAGGGTGCCTCTACACTCGGCCCTGCAGCCTCCTCGACCGCCGGGGAGCTGGGCAAGGGATCTGTGCCTGCAACACCACAGACAACACAAATGAATACAACGATCCAGCAAATACAAGTAACAAGGCTGAAACACTCATAGTATCAAGTAGAATAAGGACAGAATAGTAAGTTCAGAGTTTCATCTTAGTATGCTAAGCAAATCGTGCATAGAAGTAAAGCATGATAAGTGAATCAGAACATAGAAAGACTGAACTAAGTGGCTATTACGTTAACCATATTCTCTCCAATAGAGAGCAAAGCAGAGCAGATGAGAACACCACTGACCGGGCCAAGGGTACAAGTGGGTCTCGGTTTCCTGAGTTCCGGGGTCCCAAGACAAAGCGACACTGCAGTGATACAGAGATACAGAGATCTAAGCCAGAGGTAACCCCGTCGGGCATCCTAGGGCTGAGGCTGAGTAGAGCCAGACTAATACCAATCAAATCAAATCTAAAAGAAGGGAGATTATCCGCTTTGGACTCACCGATGGCAAAGACCGGATCTTATCCTCACGTGTTAATCTCTGGGCAGAGCCACCAAGGAATACCCAAAATATACAAAGCCAGAAATATACAAAGCATAGCCAAAATACAGATCAGAACATAGATTAAGTCAAAGCACAGCATAGATCAAAGCGTAGTGCAGATCGAAGAATAAACAGACATATAGGGCGAAAGCAAAATGACTGCGGAATGCATAGACATAGATTGGCAGAACAGAGGGCAAAGCTGTAAACAATATGCAATGCATCTCAGATTAATACGGAGTCAAGGTTCATTACAGGCCAATACTAATTTAGTTGTTCACTGTCACTAACCTTGCATGTTGATGTAGTTTTAAGTTATTCGATGCACCGTTGCCATCCTAGTGTTGCAATGTAATCCTTATGTGTATCGAAGTCCCTTAAACCAACACCCATGGGGAGGTACTTAACAGAGAATCAACGCTCACATGAATGAGTCACAGCCTAACAGACTATTCATGCAATCCAAATAATCCATTGGGCCGGTTTACGTGTATGGTTCCTTATATATAAGCCCTACAAAGTCACACCATTATCCTAAGTTATATTTCTGATTTGCCACGCCTAACGGTTTAGCCATGAGTGACCTATGGTTGAGCCGGAGACATCTTACGCGCTCTCGTAATATGCACTACGGCTTAACCGTGGTTCCATTGAAAACACAGCTAAACGAGTCATCTTCCACCTCTGATCTGATGCCTTTTTCGGCTGAGCTATGGTCAGTATACGGCTTAGCCGCAGACCAATCCACGGCTTAGCCGTAGACACACCGTAGGAGTACTGTATTGGGAAAGTTTCGACTGATCAGAGATTTAATTCACGGCTGGGTTACGGTTGGGTCACGGCTAGCTTACGGCTCAGCCGTAGGACAAGTTACGGCTCAGCCGTAGCCTAGCCGTAGAACAAAAGTGAAATTTCAAGTCTCTGGATTGTGAGCCGTAGAAAGTTACGGCTTAGCCGTACAATACAGAAAACGAATTCGGGCTGAGTACAGAAACTGAAATTTGGTACAGAAGCTGAACAAAACGAGTTACAGAGGTTCCAAACTCACAAAAATTGGCTGTAAAACATTTGTATACAGAGAATAAGAAGGAATCAAAGCAATCAAACAAAACACCCATATGTGTTATCAAATCATGTACTTGTACTTGCCTCAAACTCTGTCAAACCACCGAATCAAGCTCCAAATCAGCTAAAATCAAAACAAATAAAAAAAAATAAACCATGCATGAGCTGTAGGAAACACACAGAGCTTGGAGAAGGAATCCAATTGGAGAGGAAGAATTCAAAACCCACTTACCTCAAGCAATAGACAGAGATGAGAGAGAAGAGGAAACCCAAATCAAGATGGGTGCAAGCTCCCAACACCAACCAAGACCGAAGAAGAGAATGAAGAGGGGAGAAGGAGTGGAAGAGAAAATGTGGAGCTCTCCTTGCATGCACGTTGAAGCCAAATGAGCAGGGAGAGAGACGCCTGGGAGCTGACTCATTTATATATAAAGGTTTTGGAGTTTAAGTCAAAGTCCGGTGAGTTTCGGTTATTTACAAATCGAGTCACACGGGGGTCCCACTTCTCCAATTGACTCCAAATGGGTCTGACACAGTTATGGAATATAACGAGCTCAACAAAATACAAGTGCTGACACCAAGATGATGCAAATATGATGCAAGCAAAGCAAAAGCAAAATTACGAAAAAGGGCTTAGAACTACCTATCTCAGGTCAAAGGTTACTCAACTACCTATCCAAAACCCAAAACCAAGTCCAAAAGAATAAAACAACAGAAACACACATTAATGAGCCACTAATCCGGCTCAAAGGGGATCGGAGTGTTACAGAAAGGAATGAAGAAAAAGAAAGAAAATGAGATGGGGAGTGGTTGTCTAATTTTTTCTATAAATTTATTTTCCTTTTTTAAAGATGGGGGGCTGGGGGGGGGGGTGCGCACTCCCACCTCACAAAAGCATCTGACTTATCTATTGAAATTCACTAAAAAGAAGAAGATTAGGGTGAAGACGTAACCAGAAATCAATGCATTTAAATTGCTGTGCCCATCTTCATTCTTCATCATGGATCCTTGCTTTTCATCTTCGTAAAGGAAAAAGAAGATGAAGAAAGTAAGATTTCTTTGTGATATAAGAAAACATGGAGCATCAGATTCTGAAGAACTCGAAACCTTGACACAGGTTAATGTCCCAGTTGATGTATGCTATGCAGATATAAGCAATGAGAAATCACAAACAATCAAACAATCATCAAGATAGATGGACACAGGATTTTTACGTGGAAAACCCAACCGGGAAAAAACCACGGGACCTACCACCGGTCCATCAAGAACAACCACTATGAAGAAGAAGTTACAAGACTACTTACTACCCTTTAACCCAGTTGAATACAACCTAAGGGACTGAAGCTCTTCTTGTAGACACACACGTCGTTCACTCTCTTTTGGATTGATCTTCACGCCTTGAAGCCACTTCAAGACGAACATGCACAGCGAAGAAGCAAACTAGAACTCAGAAGGAGACGTTGCAGAACTTGCAAGAGCAGAATACCTTCTGGGAAGATGAAATCTCTCTAAGTATATTAGGGTTTTAATCTCGAGAGCTATTGATCTTCATGGAGAGGTGTTTCTTATATAAGGAGGAACCCTAGAGTCCTTTCCGTCAATGATTCGCGAAGAATAAGGAAGCACACAAGGTAATCCCGAAAAAATAGAGCTTCTGAATCGCGCAACTGCCGACCCAGCCGACCGATCGGTTACCCCAGCTGACCGGTCGGGTACTCATCCGATCAGTCGGTCTTCAGTTCTGTCTTCACGATGTCAGTATGCAGGAAATTTGACCGGTCTAATGATCTAGCCGACCGGTCTGAAGATAAAACACTTGGATGCTCATGTCCGTGTAGAAGATCATCATCAGTGGCGACAATAGAGTGTTCAGTCCACCTAAAACATAAAATTACAACTCTGGAAACCCAAGTTTTAACCATTCCATGGCATTGCCAATATTACATGCCTTTCAGATTCAATACTGGGGTAAAAACATCAGCATCGGATCTGATGCTTACGCACAGCATTTAAAAAAAAGAAAACACCAGAATGGTTACATATGACCACTTTAGTGCAACCACTCCTAATATGATTTTTTTTTGTTAAAGGGTGACCTATGATGATTTTTTTGGTAAAATCATCTATAGTATATTATCACTAGTCAAATAATGCAATGACCTTATTGCAACCATATTTTGAACCCTATTCCATATGCAAAATCTAAAACAATATCAACTTTTGCTCAGTATACACAGCAAAAACTTTATATATATAAACTCTCCAAAATACCCCCACCCCCTCTCTTTCTACACACCTTCCCCTCCATCCTCTTTCCTCCCTGTCCCCACCTCCCCCTCTAGCAATGACAAGCTCCAGCGGTAGTGGGGGACTCTCCTTCTCTCCTCCCTCCCCCTTTCTCGCCCTCCTCACAGCAGCTACGAGGACGATGAGAAGGGGAGAGGGAGGGGAGAGGAGGGCGAGAAAGGGGGAGGAGAGGGGGAGAGAGAGAATAGAGGGATAGGAAGAGGGAGAGCCCTCCTTCACCACAAGAGCTTGTCGTCAGCCAAGGGGGTGGGGAATGGGAGGAGAGAGTGGGGAGGGAGAGGGAAGGGGGTGTGGGGGGAGAAGGGGGTGGGGGGTGTTTTAGAAATTTTTTATTTTTGATGTGTAGCTAAGTAAAAGCTAGAGTTGTTTTAGCAGTTCTAAAAAAAATAGAAAACTATGCCGAGCATCCATTGCACCTAGTGGGCCCACCTTATGATACATGAGTGGACAAAAAAGCAGCGACTTCTGGCACTCATCCAAGATAGGACGGTTGGATTGATGATGCACTTGATCAAGCGGTTAGGATAATGATCTGAGTCAGGTGGGGAGATGTTTCAATCCCCTAGTCTTATCCTTAAGTGGGAGCCTCGGGTGAGACCCACAAGGACTACTGGTCAATATAAGATGAGCACCAGGTGTTCACAAGGAGGAAGTGCTAAACTGACTATTTATGAAAAGGGACTGAATAAACTAATATATGCCCTTGCTAAGATTGAATTCAATGGGAGTATCACTCGTGTTACCAATGAGCGAGAGAGGTGAACTCTACATTTTGAGACTCACCTATTAAAAATAGGTGCCATTAGATTTAACAGGTATCACTTTAATTGAAGCTGGTTTTTGTAAGGTTGAGCATATGATTCATTATGTGTATATACATATTTAGTCTCATCAAGTGAGAGAATATTCAGTATGAATATTTCAAATCTTTAATAGATCAACTTGTGTTTGAAGCGCGAAAAGGATTACTACTCCATATGATTTGACTTGCATGATTAATAAATAATTTTAACATTTTAAATATCTTTATAGTAATTAATATTTTTGAAAATAAGGATTTTTATGAAAAAACAAGTTTAAACTCTTAATCCATGATGCAATAAATAAACTTTAAAAATCATCAGCAAAGTGCTCCAAATATAATGTCATTTTTTGACAAAAGTACCCTAGTGGCAATATTGCATGCCATTTTCCCTTTCTTACAATAGCAATTACAAATTTATTTACAACTTATGCTGCAAGTAAAACCTAAATCATAGTCCCAGTTGTAGCCGTAGCCTTAGGCACTACAACAAGGATAGATGCAAGCACCAATCAACCCAACCTCCATCTCCAACAACGATCTTAGCATCAACTTGAACCTAACCAGACACTGATCCCCGGCCTTAGATGGGAGCATGACCTTTATTAGAATTGCAATCGGATTTTAAGTTGTTATATCTTGTATTATAACTATAAGTGTTGGCCAATTTATGGTTTGGACAAAACTCTAGTCCTAGTAAGTGTTGTATTTTCCATTTGTTTTAAAGTAAGAGTTTGAAGAGTCTGAAAAGTTTAAATGAAGGTGTTTGAGAAGAAAGGTCATATCTCTCAAATCGTATGTTCAATTGGGGCAAGCTACCTATCGTTGAAAAACTCTTTTCGTGTAGATATTTGTACATACCAAGATTGAATCAATTGAAGTTGAAATAACAAAGTTATGTTCTTGGGAAGTTTATATAATTTGTGCAGTTTGTAATTACAAAACTATCATCGCGCGAAAATTACAAACTACCATTGCGCGAAAAACCTTTTCAAATTGTGCCAGAGTTGCCTGTTTTGTTTTTACTTAGATTCTAACTTTAAGACACGAATTTTGTATTATATAATGGGGTTTTTTCTCAACCCTAAACAGAATCTTATATTTTAAGTTGAGAATACTCTTTGGAGATTATTTATTTCCTTTAAAGCTTATATTAGAGAGTTTGCTGAAGGCTTCTAATTCTAGAGTTTTACTGCTTCTACTTTCTTGTAAGAGATTGTTAATCTTGTGGATTCCAGGTGTTTTGGATCAAACACGGAGAGTAAGGCATGCAAATTGAGTTGTGTTGTGGATTCTTACAAAAAAAAAACTACATCCTATGATCGAAGGACTAACTATATAAAGTTGTGAGTATATCTTGTAACTGCTCGAAATTAATGCATAGTTTTTTAATCCAGAGGGGCTCGTCGTTTTTTTCTAATAAGGTTTCCACGTAAAAATCTGCTTGCGTGTCTTCTTTTTGTTTGGTTGATTGTTTGTTTGCAAGTTTAATTTTGTTATTCCACTGCATATTGTTTGACTTACAATATAGAAAATTTGAGACTCTATAAAACTTTTAAGTTTAAATCTTGGTTAAAGTCCCACAATAGCAACTACATTCTCTTGTGTAACTTCATCCTCAAATGCAACCATAAACTCATGTAATTCTCTAACAATAGTAACTACATTCTCTTACGCAACTTCATCCTCAAATGCAACCACAAACTCATGCGATTCTCTATGTGCATCAATAATTTGGTCATCCTCATCCTCAAGGCATAGCCTCACATCCAACTGCATCCACCACTACATTCCCAAGCAAATATTCAGATTCATCACTTGTTAACTGTAGCCCCATCTCTCTCCCCATCTTCGTTTTCAACTTTGGACACAGCAACCTCCATTTCACTCATAAGCCTATCCTTAGCGATATCTCTACCCCTATTTGTACATGCTGAATCAACCCTAGCATGATATTAAACAACCTTCTTTAGTGTGTTGTGCGGGTGTATGTGGAAGCATGAGCAAACCATGATTTACAATCAATCAAGCATCATACACAAAAATTTATGTGGTTCAGCAAACTCTAGGTATATAGGAGCACTTGACTTGGTCTTTCCTTAAGGGATTACCAGATACCAGATTACCTAGGCAAATTTGGGTGTCACATGACTACTCACATGATATTGCTTGCTTTAGCTAATGAGATTTCAACCCAAAGCTTTAGCTAATGAGATTTGAACCCAATCTTGCCTCACAATTTTAAAAGGCCTCATGTAGGGTTAGGACCAGGTCAAGGATTTAAATGTTTTCGATGTGAGATATATACAACATTGCATACCCAGTCCTTAAGAGTTTCCCCTGCCCTTTTTATCTCTGTGGATGCTCGCCGGACATAACGCCCTTCAACAGGAAAGCTACAAGCATGACATACTCTACCAACGGAAAACAGAGTTGTCTTCGACTCTGATTCTATTTGTAATGACTCAGACCACTACCCATATGATATTGTTTGCTTTGGCCACTTATGGGATTTCAATCAAATCTTTCAGATTACATCAATATATAATCCACTATTTCTTGACCCGTAAGAGACTTAATCTTAGTCAGAAACAAAGTTTTGCACAATTACCAACATACCCATGGTCCTAAACCCACTTGGCCAACATTTACTCCCAAACGTACTAATAACATCCCTAGCCCAAATATCTAGCAACATAAGCTATGATGAGTCATTGACCGAGTTTGGATCCTCTGAAAAAAAACCCCACGGTAAACAGGTTCCGCCATGTTACTAGTGGCCAACCTGTCATGCATTGCTTGTCATAGTCACCATTAGGTTTTTCCTCACTGAATCTCAATTTGTCGTTGACTATATCTACAAGTATGAGTTGTAGATTTTGTGAGATAGGAGAAAAGAGTAACAATATCACCACCGAGGGCATTTTTTTATGTCCAAAAATTTATTACTTTGCCATAGATTAAGAGTCAAAATTCTTCATTTCTTCGTGAAAATCCCTTAAAATACATGTTGGTAAGCTTCTGCTTAAATAGAGCTAAATATAGGAGCCCAACCTTGAGGTGGAGGCCAGGCCAGCTTTTACAAGAAGATAATACATATTAAAGGGCCATTTTTAATTTGTTGTGCGAACTGCCCTCATAGTTAGTTCATTCAAACTCCTCTGTGGGGCCCATTGTGTATGCCAGTAAGGGATGAGACTGAGAGGATGGAAAGATTTATGCAGAATCACCCCAAATATCAAGTTTGGTCTAATCACTTGTCCCTATCACCCAAGATATCAAGTTTAGCCTAATCACTTGTCACTAACCCCTTCATCATTGTCCCACAAGTCAAGTTCATTTGGATAAGTGTACCGTCAATCCAATGGTCCAATCCATTCGAATGTATGCTAAACGAATGATTCGTTAATAAAAGTTTGGCCAGACCTGTTTAACTTTACTGCCGGGTTCAGATTTACGTTTACAACACAATTTACTAATGGGCAGGTCAGATTCAAATATAGCGTGGACATTTGCTTTCTAATGTTCAACTTGCCGTAACCTTGCCTGACCTGACTGATTGCTTCTCCTAAATGTAAAAACATTGTTGCATTTAAAAAAAAAGACAAAAATATAAAAAATATGAACAAACATTAATTAGGAGAGATTTTTAAAAATTTTATTATTTAGAGTCTACGAGCATATTGTAAGTTCAGTCTAATACTGTAGGGCCCACTTGCCAACATTTCATCACTGTAGTCCCACTGAGAATCTTTTTATCCATGATTCAACATCAGACCCAATTTTATTCTTATGAATCTTCACTTATATTTGACTTGCATCTCAAAAAAAAAAAAAAAATCAGGGTTAGGATGAGATTAAACTTTCCATGAGAAGACCTTCCCAAATTCTAATCCACCATCCTCCGATTGGTAATGCGTCCCCCACAGACGGAGCGGGCCATGCTTGTCTGCCTCTTGCTGGTAATGCTTGGATGATAGTGACTTTCGCTCAGATCTCTGATGGAAATGAGATTATATTAATTAATTCTGACCAATCATTGACTAAAATTGTAATGAAGATGTTGAAAGCTAACCAATGCAAAGTTAATTTATTAAAAAAAAAAAAGAAATAACCGCCCTTAATAATGGGTGGAATTTGGAATCATCCAACTAACTTCCACTCATGGCTTTTTGGCTGTACACGCATGATTGTTTCTGCCCCACTAAATAAATGGGCAATCAGTGCCACCCAAAAGGTGGGCCACACTCCTTATCTAAGGTTCACTTGACAAATCACGAAGCTCTAACCATCGCTCTCGAGCAAAGTCTCTATGCTTTGCACTATATCTAATGGGACCAAAATGTCCGATGCTGTCACCTCGTGGTCACCATTTGGTAATAGATCTTCCAAAAATTTTCATCCGTTTTCCATGAGTTGTGGAGAAGGGTTAGGTGGAAATTCACCCCTTCCATAGGAACTGAAAATCCTCTTTAACACAATAATGCTATTGTTTTTCAGTTACATACACGGATCTGCATCAATATTGCTGTAGCAAGTTCCTTCCTCTGGGAGTAGATCTGCATATTCTTTACTTGGCACAAAATGTGCCCCCAGAATTTAAGTACCTTGTCAATCTCATTTCTTATTTATAAATTAATCCAATTGTGCATTGGACGAGAACTTTAACCAAGAATAAAACACTTGATGTAACTATATATATAGGTAATTTTCATAGATGAATTAGGAGTGGGTGCATTGGAGTGAGCAAATTGAATATTTTCATTTGTTTTTTTAAGCATTGTGGGTGAGCATTGAATCCGATACTCATTTGCTTATTCCAGCATCAAATTTGATGCTCAATTATGCAGAAAGTTTCAAATGATGGCTTCTTCCCTCAATGTCGAATGTCTGGACAGTCATGGAGCCGTTGGATTGGCAGAATGTGATCAAGGAGTAGGCCCTATTCATGCCTTTTGATGTGGGATTGATGGCCCTGGCAGTTCAGCCATTGGGATTGGGAGGGAAGGATTGAAAGGTGGGAGAGGAAGGAACTAGAGGGGTTGTAGGTCGAATGGAGGGAAGAGTTAAAGTGGGGGACGTTGGTGCAGGTTTGGAAAAGTTTGTTGCTTGAGAATATTTGGGAGAAACAATTTGTTGGTGGAGCTATGAGATGGGTTTGTGAGGAAGGAAAATGAGAGATGATTATTTTTTAGAGGATTTTACAAAAAACAAATCCCTTCAAACTCCCTATAGATAAAAAATGACCTAAAATATATATAACCACAGCAGCTCCTTTTTCCTTCATGGTATAGTAATTTTATTGTCTTGGACTTAGTGCAAGTGAGAGCTTATTACCAAAATATCTCGGTATCAAACACCATATAGGCATGTCCCAAGCTGTCATACTTTTATATATATCGTCCAAATGCTCTATAAATAAACATCCCTCTCAATCATTTCATCCAATATTTTTTGGGCCCACTCACTCTATAAACAAATGTAAGTGAGAGGAGATATCGCCGCTCACCAAAACAATAAAAAAATAAATAAATAAGGACTCATGAAACGACTGCGGTGGATACATATAATTTCAATTCTTTTTTATTTACCGAGAGTCTAAGGGATTTTTTTGGTAAAATCTTCTAGAATTAAATACAACTACACAAATACCAATAAAAAATTTAAAAAAAATAAGGAGGGCCCCATCAGCGGACCTTCCCCCCTCATGTTCTTTTTGTCCCGGAAAAAGACAGGGGTCCGAGCACACGTCCCACATTCCCTCCCGCACGGCCATGACAGCCGTACACGTGCGCCTCTTGGCTGGCGTGGCAGGCACATTCTTCCCTTTATACTCCAACGGAAAACGGGCCTCCCTTCCCACAGCGAATAATTCCGTTTCACGGAAACGACGAAGGAATAAAAGAAAACCCTAATCGGAGCTAGGGTTAGGGTTTCATCTTCTTCGTCTCCTTCCCCCTTCTCCGGTTTCAGCTGAGCTGAGCTGAATCCTCCCCCCAGAAACCCTAATTCTTCCTCTCGTACGAAAGGTGGGAGAAGATGGAGAAGGCTCGCAAAGCGTCGAGATTCCCTCTAAGCCCTTTGGAGGTGGCAGGAGCTTGCACGGTCGTTCTAGGGTTTGGTTTGGGGCTTCTGTGTGTGTATCTCACGATGCCGGAATCCGATTACGGCTTCCTCAAGCTCCCTCGCACCCTCAAAGATCTCCGAATCCTACGGTATCAAATTCGCGATCTTTGATCCGTTTTCCATTTTAATTCAAGATCTGGGCTTTGCTTTGTTTTTGGATTTGTGGGGTAATTTAGGATCTCGTTGCTGGAATTTCGTTTTCTGTTGTTTGCAATTTGCTCGAGTTTGAGAACAATCTATATAGAAATGGGACTTTTCAGATTTGCAGATCTCCCATCACATGTTGGATGTGGGTAGCTCTGATGAAATGGTTCTGGATGGATGGGTGCCTTTATATGGGTCTCTTTTCCGTGGTTGTTGATGGATTGGTTTTAGGCAAGGTATATATATACCTGTCTGCGTGTTGGTTTGTTGGCATAAGGCATGGGTTTGCTCCCCATTTTATGTCTTTGACACCACCCCGATGGTTGGGGCAGTCCTTGCCCGAACCCCTTATCTATCATCCAATGAAATGTCTGACTTGAACATTGAGGAGAGCTGTGTCATTTGATGGTTAGAGGAACTACACGATTCTTTTGTTTTGAGCTTCCAAAATTGATTGTGAATAAATTATTATAAGCATATCATAATCATGTTATGAAGATTAGTGATTAGAGTGTAACATGTTAGTAGGATTGCCCTAATCGGCTAATCCTCCTGCTGTAGAGATTTAGTCTCTCAGCTGATGTTATTTGTACCAGGTTTGTTTGTTTATTTTTATTTTTATTTTTATTTTATATACATCACGTTTTTTTTATTCCTTGGCTCTGCAAGGTTGTTGTGAGTATTAATTGTAGAGTTGGCATTCTTTTTAATTATGAATTGATGTCTGATAGCTAACATTTGTTTGCTGCTTTCTTGTAGGGATCAACTTGAAAACTACACCAGTGATTACACCATTCAGGTTCTTGTGGGCTACTGCATGGTCTATATTTGTATGCAGACATTCATGATTCCAGGAACCATTTTTATGTCGCTTCTTGCTGGAGCTCTTTTTGGAGTGCCTAAAGGTGTGGCTTTGGTAGTCTTTGCCTCTACTGCTGGTGCATCTTCCTGTTATTTCCTATCAAAACTGATAGGAAGGCCCTTGGTCTTTTCATTGTGGCCTGACAAACTGAGTTTCTTCCAAGCCCAGGTGATTATGGGCTACCTCCTCCAATGATATGCTAGTAATTTTCATCATTGTTACAGCTTGCATGAATTTTGACCCCAATTGTCTAAATAAAATGGCCAGGATTATATTGCATTACTGATTTATTTTTAGCCAAGTTTTCTTTCCTTGTCATGCTTCACATGCATGTCTGCTGCCCTAATGTTGGATAGTGATAGAGAGAATAAAAGTGAATAGAAGCGATTTTAATCGGCATTCTCCACATGAGTACATGATTCAGTTATTTCTTTTGTTCAAACTTGAACATTTCATAGTTGTCTACTTGTCTCTGCCTACCAATGTCATTGACGGTTTTTCTCCTTTTTTAGGTGGCTAAAAGAAGAGAGAGTTTATTAAATTACATGCTCTTCCTAAGGGTCACCCCTACTCTTCCGAACACATTTATTAATATGGCTTCACCAATTGTAGATGTGCCATACGGTATTTTCTTCCTGGGAACCTTCCTCGGTCTCATTCCAGCTTCATTTGTTACTGTCAGGGTAAGAACACCTTAAAGCCCTTCAGATGCATATTTCTTGTATGCTCTCTCCTAGTCCCAATGATGGTTATCTGTGATTTTCTTTGTGCAAGCAGGCTGGAATTGCTCTTGGAGAGTTGAGGTCACTGGAAGACCTCTATGATTTCCAATCAATTGCGACCCTATTTCTCATCGGGATTGTGTCAGTCACCCCAACAGTGATGAGCAAGAACAAGACATAGAGCCTTGTCTATGGATACCAATTGTTTGCAATGCAACTTTCAGGGCTATGAATCGGTTCCTCCTATTTCCTGTACAGATCAGCCTAGAGATTAACACAATTTGCAATCCAAGCTCAACCCAGCTGAGATCTTCCAGGGGCCGAAAGCTACTGGATTTCTTGAAATGTAGTCCCCATCTTGTATGTGCGCATTGGAATTGGTTAAAGAAAAAGAAACAAAAAGAATGAAATTCTTCTACAGCCAAGGTAGCCTGTAATTATTTCTTTAAACATTAAATATGGGTGTAATGTAAGACTGGTGATGACAATGTATATTTCAATTCTTGTTCTAATACGTATTTCAATTCTCGTTCTAATGCTTGATTGGGGTACTTATTGAATCAAAATTGGCAATGTGGCAAATTTCAATCATGATAAAATTGGCAAGAGATTTTGGGATAATTTCACCTTTGTGGTTTCTATCAGTATAATGTCATCAAATTTTTATTTTTATTTTTATTAAAATAAAATAACTTCTAATATTGATAAGAAAAATTAAAAATCAAGAAATTACTGGTCTATGATTTTATCATGTTGGGTTTTATCAATTTTTGTTGTGATATTCCTCTTCAAATCTGGCGATTTTGATTTTAATGATCATAACCATTTAATGAAGCTAGATTTTTAGTCATTTATAATCATCTTCTTTTTTATTTTCAAACTTAAATAAAACGGTAGTTAAAGTGGGCCCTAAGTCATTTAGGTTGGCCTGACCATTTCTCTTAAATAATTCATTAAAGAGAGATTCTGAAAAAATGACAAAGGCATTTTTGTCATTTTAAGAAAAAAAATTATAGAGAGGACTTGAATGAAAAAATTGAGGAAAATTTTATACTTTGTTGAAATATTCAACTTCTCATGTTTTTTTTTTTTTTTGAAAACGGGTCAAAAGTTTAATAACTTATTGAAACTTTTCAGAAAAAAAATAAAAAAACCCCAATCTATGGGACTACTTCTTAACTTTCAACATTGACTATCAATTACGTATAGTGAAATTTCATTGTATAGCTGCTGCCGCATAGTGAAATTTCATTGCACAGCTGCTGACATCTTTGTGAAAAATTAATTACTCGCTTATAACACACAAAAATAGACTCAGTACACACAACAAACATGCGCCCTTAATCAAATCTTTCCAAATAGGTATCAATCGATCAAAACTATAAAGATCACAGCTGTTCACTGATTCATCCGTCAGTAATCTGTTTCATGACCTTTAATTGGATTATTAGCAACAATTGACCCTTCATTTATCTGGTGAGACCTACTACCACCATGTTATGCATGTCCCTCTTTAGCAGCCATCCCTTCAATATGCAGATTGATTAATCTTGAAAGCAGGACCCCTAAAAATAATAAATGATACCTCAAGACATACAATAACATGCCTGTTAACTTGTTAAATTAATACATTAGGCTATGATGACGGAACATGATAGCATGCTGCGAATGAACCGAATCACTCGATAACCACTCTCAGATGGCTACAAAATCTCGTCAAAAGAAGAGTCTACTGCTCAACTACTTAAACTTTCTAGCTTTCTTGAATCCATGGGAATTTTCTGGTGTCCTGGTTTCCATTCCGCGCTTTTTTCCGATCCGTCTCGCAGACCCACCTTCACTCTTACCTGCATTCACCTTCCTGCCATTGGCTGCAAGCCGTTGCCTTATCTCTTTTGCCTTCCTGGCAGCAACAGCTGGACGTTTAGTCTTGCGAGCTTTTGGTTCCAGGCCTCCCTGTCTACTTGAATCTGACTTACTGTGCTCCTCAGTTCTAGGCCGGTAGTTCACCTTCTTCTGGACACCTGATTTAGTTGCTCGTAATCCCTGATACGAAAGAGAAGCAGCCTTCACCTTGTCCTTGCTGCTATTGGGTGTCCTATCACTGGAATCCACTGCCAACCTCTTGCCCGAGGGGCTATCACGCCACGCTGGCATTGGGTTTTTCCTCTTTGATGGCGTGGAATCTGGTCTAGAATGGCAAAGCCTCAGATCACGATCTCGCAGCATTAAGTTCTTTTTCTTCACAACCAAGTTCGCAGCATCCTGCAAGCCTTTCTGATCAGAACCACTCCATATTGAAATATTCTTTATCAAATCAAGTTTTTACGGTTCTCAAAATGTAAAGATATGAAAACTTCATATTTATTCTACCACCTTTTAAGCTTAGATTTACTTACATAGGAAAAAAGATGGCATTCCTTCCCAAGATATATATAGAATTCTTTCCCCGAAGAGCCCTTTTAGGTGACATGAAAGGGTGAGAACTGTGTGGGGTGCATATTTGATCCCATTCAGCCCCCTTAGTGTATTGCCACCAGATCCGATTTGACACCATCCATACTGAGCTGGACCCTTGGATTTGACATCCAATATTTTTGACAGTTGATTTTTTGGGGGTCCAATCTTGATTATCTCAAATCCTTGGGACCTCATATTATGGGGGGCTCCCTATCCAAACACAGCCCTACAATCTCCCTCTTAGGTGGGCCGCACTTGGATTCTCCAACGAAAGCCATGGACAAGCTCACCCAAAAAATCATCACCCTAGAGATACGTACCTCCTAGAGTTTCATTAGGAAACTATTTCAAAAACTTTTTAGATTGATGATAGGTGAGTGATGTGGGACCAATGCTATGATACCCAAATACTTCCCAATGGGCAATGTATCATGTTATATCGTATCTGATGATTAACTTTCAATGTATAAAATCCGTGTCCCTATCATATACATAGTATGTCCTTGTTAAGTTCATGCCATATCTCTGCATCACAGTGGTGGTAAATTGTTACCTCCCATGCAGGCCATTAAAGGAACATTTCCCCAAAATGAAACCATATATTTATACAAACATATACAAATTCTGTGATTCAAGTGGAACCCAGGGAAGAAAGCTTCATATCCATACAACCAATCCCATCTATACACCATTTGAAAAAAAAAATCCCATCTACACATGCAAAACTTACGATCCAAAAGTCAATCCTATCATTCAATACTTACTGAGCTGATTTAAACCCACAATTGAGGTGAATTGTCTATGCTGAAATAGCAACAGAAAAAATGACTATTTTATACAACCCACCCACCCAACACCCACACCCCTATTTTGTTACTCTCTCATTTTATTTTGGCATATATATTTTAAAAGATTACCTAATGATCAAGAAAACCTTTTAAGACAACAAGAATTTGTGGGATTTTAGGGAGGTTTCAAGAATCAATTGACCAAGAGATTTCCCACCCAGTGAGTTGACTGAGAACTTGGCCAAGTTTAAAAAAAGGTCATTGGGTAAGTTTAACCCAGCCAAGAACAGTTTTGGCCTCACTCAGCTGAACTAGGTCACCTAAGAAACAGGTCCACACATTATAGTTAGGATAAGAAACAGGTCCACACATCATAGTTAGGACAAATCAACCAAGTTACTTCGAAGCTCAAACATTGCAGATTTTTCACAAATTGAACCTGACACTCTGTAAGGCTATATCTACAGGTAGGATTGATTAAAGAGGATCTCATAAACCAGTCTTTCCATTCCTATTTGCGTGTCCTCATTTTATTTCATCAAATGCCAGATGAAACACAAGAACAATGCAATATTGCATACAAATTTCCTTTTACTTGTGATGAATTTATTGATCATTTTATTGTTGATCAGAAAAATGAGTTTCATTTTTATTTATTTTAAACTAGAAACTAATACTCTCTCTCTCTCTCTCTCTCTCTCTCTCTCTCTCTCTCTCTCTCTCTCTTTTGTTTTTTACATTTTTTGATGGTAATATAAATATTAAAACATTTTTAACATATGTTATATACATCTAATAACAACCTGGCTAGCCAACCAAATCTCCAGGTTGACTTGACCAGGTAATTGAATTGGAAAACTATGATTTGGCAAATGATGGTCGAAATCTACCTTTTGCTCTTCCTGCATATGGAATTATTAGAATATGGAGTTTGATTTTTTTTTTTTCAATTAAGGATGATTTTTATTTCTAATATTCAGAATAATATTGTCAATGAGTTTCAAATTTGCTTTTGGGAGGGGGAGGGATCTCTAGCATGGTGACATTGATGGGGACATCAGATCTGATCCGTCTCGTTCTTACAAAGTGTATCAAAGAAAAGGGCGCTGGATAGCGAATCATACCTTAATTTGGATGGATGAACAATATCTATGTTTTGATCGCAAAGAAATTACAAATCTACTGTTGATCCATCATTGCGAGGACATTCAACGGCTAGATTTTAAGGAAGACCCCATGTAAATTGTCTTGAAGGCCCCACATGGGAGGAATAAAAGAGTTTTTGTTTCTTTTTTTTTGTTTTGTTTAGAGGGGCCCAAGTAAATAAAAGAGCTTTAGTAGAAGAGAAGGGGACCCATGTTTTTGTTTTATTAAAAACATAAGTAACAAAAGGAGGGGTCCGCAACTTAAACCAAAGGAGCTTTCACCTTGGGATTCATGCGCACATCCCATGCGCACGACTCCCAAGGCATTGGCGGAAGTTGTGTGTTTTTTTATTTTATTTTGTTTTGTTTTCTTAGTTGTGATGATGTCACCATTAGGGTTATATTAATGAGAAGATATTGAATGAAAAGAGAAGTTCTTCTTCCTTGAGTCTCTTGAGTCCACCTTTCTCTTGAGATTTCTTCTAACGCCTCTAGATCGGAGTTTGATAAGAGCCCAATAAAGGTATCAATATCTCTTTTACTTTTCTTCTTTCCAAGAGCACTTTTGGTTACTATCACCTATATCTAGAGTCATCCTGGTATTGTTATCAAATCTAAACTATTCAGATCTGAACCCTGCAGATCTATAATCCCCTGGTTACCAAACTTTATATCTGAGACATAAACCATCCTATATCTGAAACGTATTTTAGATCTGAACTTTTATTAGATCTAGATCTTTTCTAGATCTGAATTTTGTCATCATAGATCTTCCTTTCAGGCCATTGCCAAAACATTGAATGAGTATTACTGGCCCTAAGCAATCTGGAAATTCTATCTTCCATTAGATCCTACTATTTTATATACCAAGAAAGGGCTTACTGCAAGATTTGTGAGATCACTTTGGATCGTAGATTTATTATTTATTAGAAATTCAATGATCAACTTACTTGGATTGCTTATGACTGAATTTTAATTATTAAATCAACTCTAATATCTTCATATTAGACTAGATCTCATACTGTCCTGCATCAGACATCTATGGTTGTACCTTTCCCAAAGTTGCATTCTTTATATCTCAATGGGACAGCTATATCATACAAGTATTTGGATCAAGTAGAGGTTTGGTTTTGGACTTCGATTTTCGAAGGATTTTGTGTGATGAGGAGTCATTGGCCAGTGAGATGCCTGGATATGGTAGCCTGACATGAGAGGAGTTTTGAGTCAAATCCTTCTATCTGATGTTTGTATCATTTGGTGCTTGCTTCAGGGCATGGCCATGATGGCCGGACGTGGTGTGAATCATGAGGTTTTACAGTCAAATCCTTTTATAATGTCATGGTACTTGCGTAATTCAGTGTTTATTTCAAAGAACAGCCACGATGCTCGGATTCAGTAGCCTGACTGATGAGTAATTTTCAGTCGAATCCTTTTATGATCTTATGGCTGTCTTCTACCAACTTCCTAGGGTCTTCCTTAATTTGTGGAACCCCAGATTTTTAGATTTTACATGCACAGCAGCTCATGCTAGAATTTTTATTTACTTACAAACAATAGAGGAAGCAGATCTGGCGTTGTTTGTGCTTGCAAGCAAGGATCAAAATAGCGGTAGCGGATAGCGTCGCGGCCAGTCGCCAAAACGCTACGTAGCGGGCGCTACGTAGCGATAGCGGGGCTACATAGCGGCGTAGCGGTGTGATTCAAGAAAATTATCAAAAAAATTTGAAAAAAATCCAGAAAATTCAGAAAATTGTAATGAGCTAGAATATGTGTTTGTTTTGCAAAAAAGCCTAAAATAAGGGAGCGTAGCGGTCCCCTAAATGCATGATGTCCTCTATCGCTGTATAATTAGAAAATAATAGTATCATTTCTAATTTTCACATGGTATCATGAATCAAGATTCAAGACTCAAAGTCAAGACTCAAGAGTCAAGAATTTAAGATTTAGAGAGATTAATTACTAGAGTCAGTGACTCAACAATCAACATTCAACACAATAAATGACATAGTAAATAATAACTTTATAAATAACATTGTACTTAAAGAACTGAGACATGAGAGTTAATATAAAGTTGAGATTTGAGAAATGATTAGAGGAATACCTCTACCACCAAAAGTCATATTAATATGAACATAAAAAATTAAATAAATTCAAATAAACAACAAAGAAAATGTAATTCATGCATGGGATTCATAGATCTAACACTTGGGAGTAATTTTCAAGTGATTTGGTTAGTGTTTCTTAAAGAAAATTTTTTTTTCAAAAAATAAAAAAATCCGAGAATAAATAATAAATAATAAATAAATAAATCATAGAAAATGGGGGGTTTGATCTATGAGAAACAAAGATTCATCACTTACAAGCCATTTCCAAGAGATTCATGAAGGAGAAAAGAGGAATAGAGCCATAGATCTAAGAAAATCACATAAAAAATACATTTTGAGAGATGTCTTTTGACTCCAAAGAAGCTGAATGATCTAGATTTATAGATCTTAATGTGTTTTTGGACCCTTGTTGCCCTTAATTTGAAGAAAGAGGGAGGTAGGACCAAAAAGCAGTGGATAGGGAAAAGGAAAGATGGAGACAGGAGTGAAAAATATAGAAGAATGGGCGTCAAGGCATTTAAATAGGCCCAGCAGGAAAAAAGCGGCAAAATAGCGGCCGTAGCGGCAAAATAGCGGCCCAGCAGGAAAATAGCGACAAAATAGCGGCTGTAGCGGTAAAATAGCGGCCGTAGCGGCCGCTACGGGTGTTAGCGGCGCTAACACCTCCGTAGCATAGCGGTGCCGGCCGCTACGGCCGATATAGCGGCCGCTACGCTTTGTAGCGGCCGCTATTTTATTCTATGCTTGCAAGGGCCAGAGGATGTCAACCACTTTGTTGCTTCTTTGTCCAATTCATGATCCATCCTTAAAACATATTAGCTACAGAAATAGTGGGTCAACCCATTGTATTTATTTATTTTTTAATTTTTGTAACCGGACAAAATCTCAACCAAACAACAACAAAAGTGACCATGGTATTCAGATTTGAACTATAAAGCATAGCAAACTGATGCAGGCCGAACCCAAGTCCGACGGTCCAGATCACAGGCCCGTAAGACATCCGCTTGATTCCCGATTTCCTTAAGGATGATTCTCGATTTCCTCAAGGATCCCTATCCTTATTTATCTATTTCCTATTTAATAGGTCTTATTTGTTTAGAATTAGTCATTCTATGTTTAGAAACGATCACTCCTATATAAGGAGGAATTCTTCACTGTATTAAGTATGCTTTTTATCAATAAAAATTTTAGTTGTTCCAGAATTTCTCGTTCTATATTGTCAGCGTGACTGCCATTGAATCCTCGGATTCGAACAATCCCTCGGGAGATTGTTCTACTATCCATCCAAGATCCAGGGCTGCGCCAGATTAGTATCAAAGCCCAGATCCGGTCGCCGGAAGCCTCTGTCGTTTCCAGAATTCATCTCCATCCACTCTGCTCACCAGTTATCCTCTCTCCCACCGCCAGTCGACCCTGCCTGACTCGCACATCCCCCCAGACCAACTGAGGCCTCTGTCAAAACCCTTAAGCCATTCCCGATCAACCCAGACCACTACAGCAGCCCAAATCCTCTTCGGACAACCCAATCCCATACTGCCGACCATCCTGTCGACACCATCTCTCTGTTACTTCCCACTTCCCAAATCTCCAACCCAACCACCCGTTCGGAGACCCGAACCCTAACACCACGCCCCTGTCCACACCCATCCCCTCTCGGACCTCCTCTCTACTCCTCGCCCCTTTCCTACCCCCGATCGTAACCCAGATCCACCATCGCGAACCCCAAACCCTGGCAAATCGTCACCCAGATCCACCACCGCGAACCCCAGACCCTGCCAAATCCCACCTTTCGGCCAAATCTTCCTCCTCCCCAAACCCGAGTGAAAAATAAAAACAAAAAGAGAGAGAGAGAGAGCAGATCGCAGCAAGAAGAGACGGAAGCAGAGAAGAACGACGAGCGGCATCATACCTGGCACCGGTGACTTCCACCGTCGGCCTCATCGTCACCGTCAGCAGCAGCGGCGGCATCTAGTCGTTTCGACGTCACCGTCATCGTAGCGGCCAAGCGCACTGTCGACAGACGCTTCCATCGCACCGTCGACAGACGCTTCCATCGCACCATCCCTGCAGCAAGGGTCTCTGTTGCATCGTGCGCCACCTGTCACTAAGCTTCCAGTGCACACCCGCCGATAGTGACTGTCGTCTCCGAGCTCCAGCCCCTTTTCCCGCCGATAGTGACTGTCGTCTCCGAGCTCTCGTTTTCTCCTTACAGATAAGTTTTGCCCATCTGCTCTCTTTATTTCGTTTCGCTGCACGATACCCGAAACCACTGAGCACGTGTCACCCGACCCGAGCACGAGTCACCCGACCCATTGCATTGTCAACGGACCTAAGTTGGTCCGGCCCATCACAAGACCGACCCGACCCACTTTCTTTATTTTCTGAAAAAAAAAAAATCAGCAAGCATGCCTAGAAGAGGTGATGACCTTCAGCATTGGATGACTGACCGCCAGAGGGATGAAACCATCCTTAAACTAAGTCAAGAATTAGAAGATGTCACGGGACGTCTCAAAATTGCAGAAACTGCCATTGCTGAGCTACAAACAAAGCAATTTGTTAGTCAAGAAGGATCCTCCAATGTATCTATGGTTTACACGCCCGTCCAACCAGAAAGACCTGAAAATCATGAATCTATTCGTGATTTTATGCAGCGCCTTCTGGCTAAACGAGATCATCAAGTTCACCATGTTGCACCTCCACCTGATGACATCACTAGGAAAGTCAAAATTGAAATTGCTGACTTTAGTGGTGATGCGAGCCCAAAAGTTTTTGTTGATTGGCTTAATTCTTTGGAGGATTATTTTGCTTGGTATGGTATGAATGATGCACAGAGGATAGCCTTTACCAAGGTTAAACTAAAAGGTCCTGCTTGTATTTGGTGGTATGGTGTTGAAAACAATGAGCTTGCAGTAGGCCAGCCGATTCTCCGGTGGAATGTCATGAAAGAAAAACTCAAAAGCAATTTTCTTCCTTCTGATTATATGGATACACTTCACCAAGAATATCTGAGTCTCCAGCAAGGCACTATGACTGTGGAAGAATATACCAACAAGTTTCGCGAATACATTATTCGCTGTAACTTGAGGACCGATGATCGTCTGACTATCACGAGGTACAGAGATAATCTGCGTGCCGATATCAGACGAGAGGTGGCTATGTTTGACTATGCCACAGTGGATGAAATATTCAATAAAGCCCGCAAAGCCCAACATGAACTTCAGTTGCGGAAGCGCAATATTTTTCAAGCCGGGGAGTCTTCCATAAAAAGAGGTCCTGATCTTAACTATAATCGCAACCAAGCAACAGCTTATAGGCCTCCTCCTCAGCGTCAAGTTCAGCAGACTCCTCAGAATCCTCGGCCAAGCAATCAACAAAGACAGATGAATCCCCAACAGAATCAGAGGTTTCCACAGAACCAACCTGATAGTCGTGCTTATGTAAAAACAGACAGGAGGGATATTGTTTGTCATGCCTGCAAGCAACGAGGACATTATGCCAATGAATGCCCTCATCGTAATTTATATACTTCCAATGAGCCTGATATTGATACTCAGCATGATGAGCATGTCGAATCAAGGCAAGCTGATATCGATCCTCCTTATGAAGATCAAGCAGATCAAGTAGATTATCCAGACGCTAATGATGGTATTCCGCTTCTTTTTCTAGATCGTCGTTTACTAGTAGCAGATGCTAAAGAGGAAGACGATTGGAATCATGCTTCTATTTTTCGGTCTCGTGTCAGATGTATGGACAGAGCATGTAATATGATTATTGATGGTGGAAGTGCTATGAATGTTATTTCCCAAGAAGCAATTGAAAAGCTTAAACTTCCCACGGTAAAACATCCAAGGCCATATAAAGTTGCCTGGGTTGATAACTATTCTATTCCTGTTCATCAGCAATGCTGTGTGCCTTTTAAGATTGGCAATTATGAAGATACTCTTCTCTGTGACGTCATCCCAATGAACGTTACACATATTCTTTTTGGGCGGCCATGGTTACAGAAGCTTAAAGTGATCACAGATCATGAACACAATACATATGCTTTTAATTGGAAAGGTAGACGGGTCGTACTGCGTCCATTGCAAACTCCGCCATCCTCTCTTACCTCTTCTCCCGCTGCCGCCGCAGCTTCTCCTACATCGCATATTTTAACCATGCGGAAATTTGAAGTTGAAAGCAAAGAGCAAGGTGTCATGTATGCCTTAGTTACTAAACAAGTTGCTGATGATTCTCATGCTATTCCTCAGGAAGTGAAGCCATTATTGGACAAATTTGCCGACCTAGTTCCTGATGAGTTACCCAAGGAACTACCCCCACTAAGGGACATTCAGCATGCTATTGATCTGGTTCCAGGAGCTTCTTTGCCTAACTTACCTGCTTATCGGATGAGCCCAGCAGAACATGCAGAGTTAAAAAGGCAAGTAAATGATTTGCTTCAAAAAGGTTATATAAAGGAAAGTCTCAGTCCATGTGGTGTTCCAGCACTTCTCACTCCGAAGAAGGACAGAAGTTGGCGAATGTGTGTAGATAGCCGTGCAATCAACAAAATCACGGTACAATATCGCTTCCCTATCCCTCGTTTGGATGATATGTTAGATATGATGACTGGTGCATGTATATTTTCTAAAATTGACCTGCGGAGCAGATATCATCAAATTCGCATAAGACCAGGAGATGAATGGAAAACTGCCTTTAAAACAAAAGATGGTCTCTTTGAATGGATGGTTATGCCTTTCGATTTAACCAATGCTCCTAGTACTTTTATGCAGGTTATGACACAATTATTGCAGCCTTATATTGGAAAATTTGTTGTTGTCTACTTCGATGATATTCTTATTTACAGCCAGTCAAAAGAAGATCACCTTCAGCATTTAGATAAGGTCTGCCAACTTCTCCGCCGGGAGCGTTTCTATATCAATCTCAAGAAATGCACTTTCATGAATGGCTCTGTTGTTTTCTTGGGATATGTAGTATCTGCACAAGGAATTAAGATGGATCCTGCAAAAGTAAGCGCTATTCTTGATTGGCCAATTCTTACTACCCTTACTGAAGTTCGCAGTTTTCATGGTCTTGCCAATTTTTACAAAAGGTTTATCAGAAACTTCAGTACTGTTATGGCTCCTATTACTGATTGCATGAGGAAAGGTGACTTCAAGTGGACCAATGCAGCCACCAGGGCTTTTGGGAAGATCAAGCAAAAGATTACTGCAGCGCCCGTTCTGCAAGTTCCTGATTTTAGCAAATTATTTGAAATTGCTTGCGATGCCTCAAATGTTGGCATTGGCGGGGTCCTTAGCCAGGAAGGACATCCTATTGCATTCTTCAGTGAGAAACTTTCTGATGCCAAGCGAAAGTATACTGCATATGATTTGGAGTTCTATGCACTTGTCCAAACACTTCGTCATTGGCGGCATTATTTGATTGCAAATGAGTTTGTGCTTTACTCTGATAATGATGCTTTGCAACATTTACACTCTCAGCAGAAGATCAGCACTAACCGAGCGAAATGGAGTGCATATATACAAGAATTCAAATTTAGCATTCGTCATAAAGCTGGAAAGGATAACCTGATTGCGGATGCATTAAGCCGGAGAAAGCATCTTCTGACTGCCATGTCTATTAATGTGCCTGGTTTTGAGCAAATCAAACAAGATTATGCAGCTGACAAAGATTTTGGTTCTATTTATGTGGAACTCCTTAATGGTAGTTATATTCAACATCCTCATTATAGCCTTCATGATGGCTTCCTATTCAAAGATACGCAACTCTGTCTTCCAGCCACTTCTATTCGTGAATATGTTGTGCGCGAGTTGCATGCAGGTGGATGTAGCGGACACTTGGGTCGCGACAAAACACTTGCTCTTGTCAGCGACAGATATTATTGGCCTCGCATGAAAACCAATGTGATTCATATTTGTAAGAGATGCCGAACTTGCCAGATTGCCAAAGGAAACAAGAAGAACGCTGGATTATATCAGCCTTTACCTGTTCCGCATACTCCTTGGGAAGACATTAGCATGGATTTTGTGCTCGGTTTACCCACGACTGCTAGAAAGGTTGATTCTATCTTCGTTGTTGTTGATCGCTTTGCAAAGATGGCACACTTCATTCCTTGCACTGCGACTGCTGATGCTTACAAGGTGGCCAAATTATTCTTCAAAAAAGTTGTTCGACTACATGGGCTTCCCAAAACTATTGTTTCTGACCGCGATACGAAGTTTATGAGCTACTTCTGGAAGACATTATGGATGCTGTCTAACACCAAACTTAATTTCTCTACTGCTTATCACCCTCAATCTGATGGACAAACAGAGGTGGTAAACAGAAGTCTTGGCCAATTGTTACGTTGTCTTGTACGTGACCGAATTACAAATTGGGATCAAGTGCTCCTTATGGCAGAATTTGCTTACAATAATTCTGTCAACCGATCAACTGGACTTTCACCATTTGAAGCTGTTACAGGAGTTCGTCCCCGACTCCCTGTTGATCTTGTTCCGTTACCAGTTGATGCCAGAGTGAGTGCAGATGCTGAAACTTTCTTCCAACACATGCAGCAAGTCCATAATAAAGTACGTCGCCATATATCTGCCAGCAATGATGTTTATAAGCAGCGAGTTGACAAACATCGTCATTTTGTTGAATTTAATGAAGGCGATATGGTTATGGTGCGTATTCGACCTGAGAGATTGCCACCTAGAGCTAACAAGAAATTACATCCTCGTAACTCAGGTCCTTTCAAGATTCTCCAGAAGATTAATCCCAACGCCTATATTCTTAATATCCCTACTGATTCAGGCGTCAGTTCCTCATTTAATGTCGAGGATCTTACTCTCTATCGTGGCCATGATACTGAAGGAGAAAATGAAGAGCAGTGTATTTCTTTACCAGTTAATTCTCCACCTCCTGATGAAATTATTGATGTCCTTGATGATCAAATTATTTCTACACGTCAAGGAGGCTACCAAAAGTTTTATGTACGCTGGCGGAATCGTCCTCTCTCTAATGCTACATGGATTACAGCTACTGACTTCCAGCGCATCAATCCTAATCTTTATGAGAGATATCAAGCGCTCAACTCGCCGGAGTCGAGTTTTTCCAAGTCGGGGAGAGCTGATGCAGGCCGAACCCAAGTCCAACGGTCCAGATCACAGGCCCACAAGACATCCGCGTGATTCCCGATTTCCTTAAGGATGATTCCCGATTTCCTCAAGGATCCCTATCCTTATTTATCTATTTCCTATTTAGTAGGCCTTATTTGTTTAGAATTAGTCCTTCTATGTTTAGAAACGATCACTCCTATATAAGGAGGAATTCTTCACTGTATTAAGTATGCTTTTTATCAATAAAAATTTCAGTTGTTCCAGAATTTCTCGTTCTATATTGTCATCGTGACTGCCATTGAATCCTCGGATTCGAACAATCCCTCGGGAGATTGTTCTACTATCCATCCAAGATCCAGGGCTGCGCCACAAATGTAGGAAAAATGAAGTTTTATATCCAAGGCAGTAACATAAATCTTACCCGCGTTTTAAACATGACATAAGCAATACCCTTTCCCAGGCTGGTGTTTGGATCTCGAATGACACGAATGGCTTCGATGCTAGGTCCCAACTGGTTAACCCCACAAAACAACTGATACAATTCTTCATCCTGTAGCATCACCAAAAAGGAACACAAAAAAATGGTATCAAGAACTGAAGTCAAGCCTCAGCTATAAGCAGCCACAAGAAAGGAAAATAAGTGAAGTTGGCCTTGAAAACCATGATACATATTCACATATAAATATTGTCCATGAGCAAATTACCTGTACATCAAAAGGGAGGTTACCAACAAAAACTGTTCTTTTATTATCATAAAGTGGAACATCATCTCCTTTCAACTTCTTGCGAGGTGGGCATGCTCTGTCAACACGGATGTGCTTATCTCCAATCTACATAACAAGGACAATAAAACGATTCAAGCCAAAATGTTTTTAATAATAGAAACCCAAAATTGTGGGAGTAAAGAGGTTTGGTGATAGAATTATAGCAATTAAACTAGTGCTAGAGGAAGTCATAATTCATATCATTAGTGCATATGCCTCTCAAGTAAGACTAGAAGAAAATGTGAAAAGACAATTTTGGGAGGAGATGGATGATTTAATGTAAAAAACCCCAAATAGTGATAAGATTTTCCTTGGAGGGATTTAAACGGGCATATAGGAAGAGATAATAGAAGATATGAGAGTGTATGGAGGGCAAGGATTTGGAGAAAAGAATGAATTCAGAAACATTATATTATACTTTGCAATGGCATTTGATCTCGTAGTAGCAAATACTTACTTTTAAAAAGAGATATAAACATTTAATTACCTATAAAAAGGAGTAATAGGAGTTAGATAGATTTTTTTCTAGTTAGAAAACATGACCGATTGGAATGTAAAGATTGTAAGGTTATTCCAGGAGAGAGTTTGACTACACAACATATACTCAGAGTTTTAGATATTTACATTATAAGTAGAAATAGAGTAGTAGTAAACAAAATGAACCCTAAAACAAGGTGGAGAGATTTGAAGGGGGAAAGAGCAAATATATTTAAGGACAAAATGATTGAGAAGGGAGAATGGAATATTGAATGAGAAACTACAGTAATATGGAATCAAATAGCTAATTACATTAGGAATGTTGCAAAGGAAGTACTTGGAGAATCAAAAGGAAAGAGACATATTAATAAAGAAAAATGGTAGTAGAGTGTGGAGGTTCAGGAAATTATTCGACATAAAAAACATTGCTACAAAGTTTGGCAAGGGACTAAGAGTATGAAAAATTTTGAGCTGTATAAGAAGGCAAAGAAAGAAGCTAAGGAAGTATTAAGTAATGCAAAGTTCAAAGCATACAATGACCTCTATAATAAATTGGGAAAACAAGAAAAGGAGAAAAGGATATTTTTAAGCTTACAAAAATAAAAGAAAAGAAAAGTAGGGACTTAGACCATGTCAAATGTATCAAGGATAATGAGGAAAATATTCTAGTAAAGGACAATAATATTAAAGAAAGGTGGAAGGAATATTTTAGCAAACTTCTAAATGAAGAACATTTGGACGATACAAGAGTTAAGGAGGATACTTCATCACTAGAGCATACTTTTCTCCGTAGAATTAAAGGGGTAGAAGTGAAGGAAACATTGAAGCGAATGAAGACAGAAGAGGCAACAGGCCTAGACGGTATTCCAAGAAAGGCATGGAAATGCTTAGGAGAGGTTGTAGTGAGTTGATTATGTAGATTATTCAATAAGATACTTGTGACAAAGAAAATGCCGGATGAATGGAGAAGAAGCATTATAATACCTATATATAAGAATAAGGGAAATATACAAAATTTTACCAACTATTGAGGGATTAAACTTATGAGTCATACTATAAAGTTATGGGCGAGAATAATAGAGCAAAGACTGAGAAAGAATACCAAAATATCTGAAAATCAATTTGGTTTTATGCTAGGGAGATCAACTATGGAATCTATCTTTTCACTTAAGCAATTAATGGAAAGATATCGAGCAAAGAGGAAAAATATATATATGGTTTTGATCGATTTGGAAAAAGCTTATTATAGGGTACCGGGAATTTAATTTGGTGGGTTTTAAAGAAAAGGAATATCCCCAGAGGTTACATCGAAATTTTTAAGGATATGTATGAAGGAGCAGTAACAAGTGTGAGAACCACATGTGGAGAAATAAGTGAATTTCCTGTGACTATAGGTTTACATCAGGGATCAACCTTAAGCCCTTATCTTTTTACATTAATTATGGATAAGTTAATTGTGTATATTCAAGAAGAAGTACCATGGTGTATGTTGTTTGCAGATGATATAGTATTGGTGGATGAATCAAGAGATGGTGTAAATACAAAAGCTTGAGAGATGGTGGGGGGCATTAAAATCTAGAAGCTTTAAAATAAGTTGTACAAAAACAGAATATATGGATTGCAACTTCAGTGGACATATACAAAGTGTTGAAACCACTGACAAAACTAAAACCCATGAGATACCACGTAGAGATTCTTTTCGGTACCTAGGCCCGATGATTAGTAAGGATGGGGAGATTGACGAAAATGTGGAGCATAGGATAAAAGCTGGATGGCTGAAGTAAAGACTAGCTTCTGGAGTGTTTTGTAACAGACGAATGCCAACGAAATTGAAGAGAAAATTTTATAGGACAGTGATTAGACCATCTATGATATATAGAGCAGAATGTTGGCCAATTAAAAAGACGCATTTTCATAAGATGGATGTAGCGGAAATGAAAATGCTTAGGTAGATCTGTGGTAAAACTAGGAAAGATAAAATTAGAAATGAACGCTTTTGAGAACATTTAGGAGTAGCACCAATAGGGGATAAGATTAGAGAAACCCGTTTAAGATGGTTTGGGCATGTTGAGCGTACACCAGTAATAGCACCAGTGAGAAAAAGTTTCGCTATACAGGTGGATAGCCCATCAAGAGGTATGGGTAGACCGAAGAAAATATTGATGAAAGTTATTAATTCAGATTTGAATAAGTTTAACCTATCGAAGGATTTGGCTCAAAATAGAACGGAATGGAGAAACAGAATTCATGTAGCCGACCCCAACATGGTTGGGATAAGGCTTTGATGATGATGATGAAACCCAAATTCTGAAAAAATAAAAAAAATAAATAAATAAATCAAAGTACTATATCAAAATACTATGCAACAGATGAGACATGCCTTTGTCATATTATGCAACAGTGCGGCCAGCACAGATTGCTCCTCCTTGAAAACAATGTAAGCATTGACACTGAAAAAGCAACATTTTAACACCAGAAACAATCACATTAAATTAAATGGAACCTATTTCCACAACATAAACATGTAATTTGAATCTTAAATTAAACCATTTGATTTGAAACATCAAACAAAATCAAATAGCGCATTTCCATCTAAACAACAGCGCAAACGCCAATCCAAAAACATAGATTCAAATATGGAAGAGATGCAATCAACTCAAGTTTCACTAGACACATACCTATCAACAGATTCATTAATGTTACCCTTGATTATTGCACCCTTCCTAGGCAGTTTGCTCTAATCAACAAAACATCATACCATTAGAAACAGAAAAAAGTGGGGAGTGATTAAAAACAAAGAACAATTGGAAAGACTGTAACTTACATCCAATATTGGGACAGATCGAATCCGAACAGATTCAATCTCTCCAAACTGCTTGAACTCTTTCAACAGAGCTTTCCTCTTCATCTTCAAGGGCAAATTCCCAACAAAAACAGTCCTTTGAAGCTTGCTTTCGTCGTCGAAACCTTCCTTCGATTCCACCATTTCTGCAGAATCATGCGCTGCTTTACGCTTCTCCCCAACTGCAGGAACCGATTTAGATTTAGTCTCATTGCCCTCGATCATCTTCTCTGCTGCTCCGCCGAGCTTCCGAGCTTCGTATTCCTCCTCAATCTCATTCCTCTTCCTCTTCTTCCTCCTCTTCCGAGTCTCGTTCTCTTCATCGACTTTCTCAATCGACCCATCATCAAAGGTGCGTTTTTTCTTCTTCTCGATCTCAGAATCGGAAGAATCTAAGCTGGGTTTTCTCTTCTTTTCCCTCTTTCGCTTCTTGGGCTCCTCCAAATCAGTCTGAGAGACCGAATTCGAGCTCCTGGGGTTTTCTTCTGCGACTCCATCCGAGGGGTTTTCAGATGCGAGCCCAAAAGGTGGGGTTTGTTGGGGTTGGGGTTTTCGACGGTAGGGATTGTCGGAGAAGAGAGGGAGAGGGTTTTGTGCGTTGGAATCATTGAAGAGGGTTTTGAAGATGTCGGAGGAGGCTGCTTCGTTTTCGTCCTCCTTCGATTTCTTCTTACCCATTTGGAGGGGGAGGTTGGGTTTGAAGGAGGAAAGGAAGAGGAAAAGTGAAGTTTTTGTGAAGTTGCATGCAAGGTTTAAAAAAGAGAACCCTAGGTTAAGCAACAGGGGGCACATGAAAATTCGGGGGCACATGAAAATTCACCTCTTGTGGGTTTCTTGATTCTCAGCAATTAGTATTATTGGATTGTAATTGTGAATCAGCTGACTCCCATGAAATCTGTGAAATTGGGTCAAAATCCTTTGGGCCACACTTGAAACCCATCAAAGTTTCCTTTTTTTTTTAGAGATTTATGCTTTCAAGATTACCGATTGTGTTTCGTAAGCTATTCCTTCTTTTACCATGAAAAGACTTTCTAATTTGTATGAATTGTTTATTACTAAACAATTGAATGGAGAGAGAAGAGAAGAAGATGAATCCAGATTTGAGCGATGATCTGATGGTGGAGATTCTAAGTCCCTTGCCACTAAGCTTTATCAATATTAGTAGCTTCTGTTTCTTTTTTTCTTTTTTTCATTTTGTTTACGTTGTTGTTGTTGATGATTTCAATGTATTACTATTTTTTTATGAATATTAATTTAAAGTTTTGCCTTTTACACTTGAGGATTTTACCAAAAAACTTCTCCCAAGATTTTATATAGATAAAAAAGGATTTAAAATTCATGTATCCACCGTAGTGGTCTTAGGTGCCCTTTTTTTTTTTTTTTTGATTCGGTCAAGCAGCGATATCCTAGCTACTCGCATATATGAGCGAAAATATCCCCACTTGCCTCTTCTCCTTCTTCCTCATGTTTCTTTGTTCTCCTCTTCCTTATCCTCCTTCCTCCAACTTTTCCACTTCTATCAACTAAACCTTTATTCATACAACATTTTCTTTTATGATATGGTCACCTCATTGGTCATGGACTTGGGTACACATACTCATCTAAATCCATCATCTTCCTCGTCTATTTTTTTTCCCACATCCTAAACAAATTCATCCAAACCCATTCAACTTCTTTCAACTAAACAAATGAAACACCACCCCCATCTCAGACAACTCATCTTCTCTCTCTCTTGAACTCATCCTTTCTTCCCTCTTTCTTTCAATTTTTTTCCTTTCTCTTTATTCTCATTCCATTCTTATTCTCTACAACCCACCTTTCTCAGTATCATTTCTCAACATCTTTTTTTAAATCTCTTTGTACAACCAATATTTTCATTTTCAAACCACCTCTACCCCCATCATCATCTCATCGCATTCCCTCTTCATCTCAATTTTCTACTAATTCGATTCACAGTATATAAACCAAACTCATACTTATTACGAAGACCCATATCTCACATTTTTCTTTCATCATTATCTTCAACTTCACTCATCACCATCTAGCCTCCATGCAAGCATCATTCACAGGAACAAGTTTAAATTTTTTTTGATCTAGCTCGAGCGGAGATATTGCCTCTTAACTGTGAAGAAAAAGAAAAAATGAGCAAGGATATCCTCACTTGTGTATGCAAGTAAACGGAAATATCGCCGTTCGACAAAAAAAAAAAAGCCAAAAAATGCACCTCAGACTACTATGGTGGACACATAACTTTTAGGTCCTTTTTTATGTAAAGTGAATGTAACGAGATTTTTTTTTGTAAAATCCTCTTTACATTTTTAAAACATTTCATTGTTATTTTAGCGTCTTATTATGGTATGTTTATTTTTTTTACAACTCGGGTTGGACCTTCCTAGGTTGACTCTGAACTTCTTTGCTATTAAATAAATAAAATAAACAAAATCCTGCACAATGCAATAATTCACAAAATAAAAAGAAAAGAAGACATCTTCTTTTTTTTATCTCTCAAATTGACTATTCACCTTAGTTCACTAGTCAAGTGAAGTTACCAAATAGGCTCGGAAACCCAACACCTCTAAGTATTAGTTTTATTAATAAATTTTTTGAATCTGTCACACATTGCTATTAGGTTTATTTCTAGTCTTTACAATTTGAAAAAAGAAGAACTAAATTTTAAAATAGAAATTTTGAATTTTGAATTCAGGAGAAAAATCATTCTAATAATACAATCCATTCAGCTTGAAAGTAACCTTGTCCTCAAGGTTAAAACTTATAGACCATCATCGTTTGTAAACCTACTGGATTATTAGTCTGGAAAGCGGTGAATGTAGAAGTGTCATATCATCGTTTGTAAACTTAATAAGTGGCTGTTTGGAGAGTCTATTTGCAGCCTCTTATTATCTTAAAGAGGTTTCAAAATGCATTAAGTGTGTTTCAAAATAACTCCAACCGCCTCCGCTTGCTAACACATATTTAATAGGGTACATGCACATTGTTCAAGGTCTTAGATGGAACCATTCCATCAATTATGATCTACCCACTGTGGGCTTAAATTGCATCCAAATATTAAAAAAAAAAAAACCCTCATAAGATAGGCCCTAATGTTTGTAACCATTGAGCTCCAAGGATCAAATCGCATCCTTCAAACTCTATTAAATAGAAATCATCGGGAAACCTAAATTGCTGGATTGAAAATGGAAAATTGTGACTTACACCATCGTTAAGCATTAGCAATCATGATATAAAGTTCAATGTTTTGGATGGAACAATCCAGATATATTGGAAGTTAGGCCCTCAGAAAAATTTGGCTCTTAGATTGAAGAAACAGAATTCATGTGGCTAACCCAAAATAGTTGACACAAGATTTTGATAATGATGATGTTGTTGTCGTTTGTGCATACATCAAATTCCCATGGTCTACAATGAAGTGCCTTCTATTAATATAGCACGTTTGGCACTGAGAATTTTTATAGTAAGTTCAGACTCTATTTTCTTCTCTTCTTCGAGCTCAATTCGTTCCTCAGTTGTCTCACATTCAAAATTGGAGAGTTGATGTCTAGTTTACAGCAGTGATACAGGGCGAACTTTTCGCCAAATGAAAACATAAGCTATTTTCGCCAAATGAAAACATAAGCTATTTGAACAGTGCTCATTCACTTGTTCCAGGGACTTGAACTTGATGAGGAATGCTGCAATGCGTTATAGAGAGAGAGAGAGAGAGAGAGAGAGAGAGAGAGAGAGAGAGAGAGGATGGCTGCAAGTGGTCACTTTGTTGTACACAATTCTGTATTTGGAGATGATGTGGCATGAATAAGCGTCTACTTCAAACAAAGAGATTGAAACATATGGTGAAACTCAGAAGTCTATTGCAGCAAGGCAAATAGTTGTTGCATCAGGCCAAATTCCAGCTACTTCCTACTAATCCTGGAGAACCTGAAAGTAGGCTGAGAGGGCTATTCAGTAATCATACGGTGACAGGATCCCCTTAGGCCACATGAGGACAAAAGACAGCAGAGGACAAGCTATTCACCAGAGAAATTTTTACCCCTGGGCACCAAGGGGGTGCAGGATTTTCAATCCTTGCCAATACACAAGTGGGACCCCTGATTTGAAGGTGGGGACAGAAAACCAGGAACGACAGCTTGCCATGCAAGGTGGGGACAGAAAACCAGGAACGACAGCTTGCCATGCCGAACGACCACAGGAAACCAAATCTATTTACCAAAACTTGAAACTGAGATGACCAGCCAAGGAAAAAACCAAGACAAATGCAGCTTGCACTAATTTAAAACTCCAACTCAGCAGGTCAAGGCAGGTTGAGTCATGTTGGGTTGCCTCCTTTGTTTCCCCTTCTTCTTCTTCTTCTTCTTCTTTCTTTCTTTCCTAGATAGGGGTGGAGGAGAAGGGGAGATTGAATAAGGAGGGGAAATGGAATTTTATTGCTGAAACTTGGGAGTGGTGTTTTCTTGAAAAGCAGCAATTTTCTAGTAGGATCTTCTAGAGTACATGGTTGGAAAAAATAGAAAGAGATTAAGGGCTTGAGAAGATAAATAGCTATTACAGTTAAGTGATTTGCAACAAGTGGTGCAGAGGCTAATCAACCAAAAACCTGTGACATTAGAAACATGATTAGACTTAGTAATTACCAAGAATGTGGCTGAAAGTGCCTTCAAGAGGGTACGCTCATTTAGAAAGTGGCAAAAAAAAAAAATGTTGTCAGTAAATATGCCCGCCAACTTATCCAAATACCAATAATAATAATAATAACCACCCTACTCAAAGCAGTAATGTCGTAGCAAGCACTTCTATTGGGCCCATTAAGATTGATAGACACATTCTTGATAGTAAGCCCATCAGCAATCCACCAAGCCCACTTAAGAAATGATCACTTTTACTTCATTTGTTTTCCAATTCTAAGTTAATCTAAAAGGTGCAGCTCCTACATACAGCCCAATAGTTGCAATCTGAGAGTGCAATTACTTGGAATTCCTCCATCATGCGTATTTGATGAAGATCATCATGATACGTCTATTTGAGGAACTTCCCTGGCCCCTACTCTCCACTCAACTAACATGCTCAGTTTACCATCAACTCTTGTGACAAGAGTGAGACACTTCAAGGCTAACAATTATGGCCATGCAAGGTATATGATGATTTATGCACTTTAATTTCTTAAATCATGATCATATTACATTTCTTACAGATCTCTATCTATGCAACAGAAGGGTTTTTTTTTTCCACTTGTACATTCATGTCACGAGTTATAAGCTACAGCACAAATTTCTCAACAAGGCAAAAACAAGCCCAACACAATTCCTTGCTAGGTAAGAAGAAGCACTTCGAGGACTCAGCTACAGATATTCCTCAGGCACTCAGAGATACAGAAACTACTGATGATAGCTGGATCTTACCCATTTTCTCTGAATTTAATGGCTTAAAAACAACCTCGGTGCTTGACTTCACAGTAGCTTTCATCTGTTCAGAAGCAGATGCTGCTTCTCTTCGATAATCACGAGGGGCACACAAAACTTGTATTTTCAACCCATCTGCATTTGAATTTAAGTTCATCAAATTGAGTTTGGAGAGAACTCTGCTGAGCCAGATGCAACCAGCATAGAAGATTTGGACTAAAAACAGAGAGAAGTCCACTGCATCGGTGCCCTGAGTTTTCTTTTTTTTTTTTTCCTACCATGTAATGTGTGTGTGTATATCTAGGGTCTTGATCTCATGTAACGAAAAATAATATGCGATGGTGCGATGGATTTTCAAATCCAGTGCCTCAAAAGAGGGAAAATAAAAACTATGAAGCCACTCCTTCGATCTCATTTCTCTCCTCTCCCTGCTTCTGTGCCTCCTCATTTCTTGTTCTTTACAACTTTCTCTCAGCCCACACCATCCTCTCTTCCTCCTTTCAGAATAGATGAGTGGGCTCCCGATGATGTCCTCTATTTGACATCTATTGTAGTGTGTAATGGGTTTTCGGGAATATAGGGCTTGAGCCTATGCTTGGCTCATTTTATTCATCATCCTCACGAACTTCTTAAACTTATGTTTTATATATAGTTGGCGTGTATTATCCGGTCTTTAGACCATTGAGTTATGTTATGTATTTATGCACTCGAGCCCCTGTCGCGGCAAACTTTCCTTTAGTTATGCATGTTGAACGTTTAGATTATGCATGGTTTATGGTATTAAAAGACTTTATCTAAATAGGTTTTTATTATGAATTCATTAAGCAGGTACTTATTTATGCTCAATACCATCACAGGTTATGCAAGTGCATGTTAAACACTAAGCTTCCTCCATTGGTTTTAATTTACATGTGTTTATGGATCTTCCTCACATGTGATCCCTATGGATTCCCTTGTGGCAGTTCACATGTGCCGTGTTTTAGCATGAATTGCTACGGGATACGTGTGCCACCTCATGAGCCTAGCCTAATTACCCTAATTTTAGGCCCAGGGCATGACACTCAGGTCCGGCTGGTCTATGCTTAATTAACAAGGCTCAAGTTTTATCTCTAAACATCAGACTAAGAGAAGCTTTGAGATTTAACACTCAACTATTGGTGATTGAAGTGGACTCCTCATGTGAGATAAAGTGGGCATCGATACCCTCTACCACTATGCAACCTTACAGGCATCTTGGAAGAGGTGATAGAGAACTCTAAGATGGTAAACATCTCATTCCATCGAATCAAGTGTTGTGCCAACTCAGAAGTAGATCATCTGGCAAAAGAGGGAGCATCCAAACCTTCTTTGAATATTGTCGCTGATTGTTAATAGTAACCTGTTTCTTCAGGTTGAGGCCTGAATTTTTGGGGTTGTCAACACTTTCTCCATGGGCATGATTGTGCTTTGGGAGCTTTTTGTATCCAGTATAGTTCTCTTATACTATAAAATTTTGGTGAAACGAATACAGTCATGTTTTCAAAAAAAACATGTAGTAACATGAAATCAACTTAAAGTTTTGAAACTTACCATCATCTCCAAATAGAGATGACTCTCGGATGACCAACTGGCTCATTTGTAATCTCTCCACATTTCCCAAAGCATTCATATCTTCCCATTTCCCCTTAAATTTCATAAATTCTCCAAGAATTTTCCTATCACCTTTCAGCTCCAACCTACAAGGAAAAAACAGTCTCAAGTAGTTTTTGCTCATCATAAAATCCAGTTAGAATTAGAATGACAAAATACAGGAGTGGAATTTAATGTCTTAAAAACATATAATGTGCAATTAAGAGTAAAATCCAAAAGTCAAGGCCACTATTTGCTGGCTAATATGTAGAAACTACTAACCTTAGAAATAAAGAGAGATGTAAGAATAACGAAAAGTATACTAGGAATAATTGAAAAGCAGGTTGGCTTCTTAAACACAGAGTTTCTAACTTCATATTGAGTTAACTAGAGCTTTTAAAAGGTATCTTGGCAAAGTCCATTTAAATGAAAAAGAATAAGAAGATGAGGATTCATGGAAGAGAACTACAAAAGGTAACCAGCCAAATGATTCATCATTTAATTTCCCAAAATTCTAACGAATGCAACTTCCTTGAAAAAATAAATAATTTAAATGAAGTTAAACACATACATACAGATATTGCCTTCATGATGTTTATTCACAGATGCCAACTAGATACCTTACCAATGCTTATATTCTAGATAGCTAAATATAACCTCTCTACACAAAGCATACTGATTGTTTGAAAATGTTATCAACTACTCATGAAATTAAAACCAGAACTTAAAGGCTATCAGTTCCCAAAAAAAAAAAAAAACCATTATAGTAAGCAAAAGGAATTCATGGAAAATCCTAGAGAGACCAGCATTGCATTTGAAGCAGATACTAAGTTTCATTTCTTTAATAAATCTACAATTAAAATCATAAGTAAAGAAGTTATTGCAAGCAAATAACCTTAAATCAATAGAGGGACCGATTTTTCCCCAGATTAGTGAACATTAGAAAATGACTTACCAGTTTCACTGAATGATATAGGAATCAATCAGCAACCTTTTTCGAGTCAATACCTTACTTTTAAAAGAACAAGAATTCATAATCAAAAGCGTGAACACAAAATCAACCGAACAAACTTAGAGAGGATGGTATTCCATACATTCATCTGCTATATCCTTTTTGAGTCTAGATCCTCGATCACACTTGGTGCATGGTAACCATGAGTAGACTAAATACGGTCACTTACATTGACATAAATCATGTGAAGCCGCTCCCCATGTGATTCAAACTTCAAAACCAGGTGTTTATGTTGACTTGGCAGACTGTAATTCAAACTTCAATAAAGGATCCAGATTCCTTTTTTTTTATTTTATTAGCAATCCAAGGTAGGTCAACTGCTACGTTCACACAAAAGTAGACTAAAAAATTGGTTTAGTGAGCTTTATTGCTGATGCCAATCTAAGACCAAGTCTTCTCTCACTCCCAAATTTCGATTCAAATTTTTCATGGAACTATTTCTCAACCTAATCTGCATTGACCTACTTCCAGTGGCCTGAAACACATTCTGATTGATAAATGGTGCCACATAGACACTTCTTTAGATACTATAGAAGGGAATGGGGCCCCAGAAACAAGGCACCTCATAGTCAATTGAAAACTAGTTATATGAGACATGAGAGTATCAATGAAAATTAATGCCAGAAAACATGTATAATCAAGCAGATGAAGATCAAACTAACCTATCCCACATTGGAGCTGTGCTAAGAATGAAACAAAGCTGTTGATGCATCCCCTCTTGTGTATCATTCTTTTGATGCATCCCCTCTTGCATATTGTTCTTTTGATGCATCCCGTTTTGCGTATCATTCTTTCCTCCTCGAAATGCATCCTTAAACCAATTTAAGAATCCAGTTTTTGGTTCTGGGTTTTGCTTTTTGAAATGGAGTTCTGGCTTGAAATGTTGTTCTGGCTTGAAATGTGACCATTTGTTGAAGGAAATGACCTCAGGAAGACAATCTATTCCATCTGTGACCCTGGAAGAAGAATGGCAAGTGTAATTCACATGACTCAGAGAAAGAAAACCATCCAATCCTGCCCACGTTTTATTGTTAGGCCAAATGTTTGTTGTAAGGCAACCCTAGGCACCAGGCTTGGGCTAGAAAAAGTTTTGCACCTCTCCTACCCCCAAAGGCAATGCCATAAATGGGCATAGTGGACGCCCAAGCATGCATGTTGCCTATTAGATTTAGATCCTTTGAAGTCTTAATAGGCGACATTGATTTTTTGCACCAAGGGATGCATGTACTAGGCATAGGCAACACTGATTAGGCCTTATGTCATTATCTTTTCTCCTTGTAATGTTTTGAGACAAGGTACTTCATAGGGAACTTAAAAATAAAGTAAAACAACAGACCAATGCAGAAACAATTAAATCAATGTCATCATCATGAAAGTCTTGTGTCAACTATGTTGGAATCGATTACATGAATTATGTTTCTCCATTCCAATTTATCCTGAGCCAAATCCTTGAATAGATTGTAGTTCTTGCAGCAACAACTAAATCAGTTTTCTGTTTCTCTAATAATTAAATCAAGGAGTTAACATTTTTGAAAATGATGTTGGCATGCTTTTTTTTCCTTTTTCCATTAATTAAACAAAGAAACTCATAAATACAGTTGTAACTACACAGAAATTTACTATGAAAAATAAACCAATAAAATTTAGGGGTGCAATCACCATCAGAAAGTTTGAAGATTGAGATTTATGTGGGGCCAAAGAAACCACAATCTAGTATCACTTACAATAGCATGGTCTTAACTCTTAATTGCATTTTGGATAAAATGTTAGAAGGCATACGTAATTCTAACAAGTAAATTTTCGAAAGATATATATATATAGCCATCACATGACATAACAAGCTCTACAGTCATGGAATCATTAGCTTTTCTAATAACCTAATACTATGGAAGCGCATATACTTCACCAATTACCTTTTTTAAAATTTAACCTCTGCAGACTGCAGAGTCTGAAATTTCAATAACCATTTGGATGAGGAGAAAGTGAAAAGTGAGGATTCCCCACTAAGTGGACACAGCAAGAGAATAACTTCCTGAAGTGAAGAATCTCCACCTCTTCCTTTACTACTACTTGATGAAATTGGAGAAAATAGAAGTACAGAATAACTTCTTTAAATTTCTATTCACATTAGTAATAAAACAAAGAGAACAGTGAGTGGAGGAGGAAGGGTGTTTCTCTAAGGTAGCAAGAAGAAATAATAGTCTACCCTTTGAGGAGAAAAGTCTCCAATGTGGAGCTCACTTTTCTTCCCTACAATATCCAAATGGGGGTCCTGTTGTTTTCTTCCCCTAGAGAAAAGGCAATTCCAACACTTTCTCCTTATCCAAACAATTCCCAGAAATCAGTAGTCAGATTTGTGGTCAACAAGCCATTAAGCCTGATTTGCATCATGAATAATATTTATATGACAAGAGATCTGTCTACTTGCTCTATCAGGAGGTAAGATCAAAATCCGTCTAATATCATTTCAAAAAATTAATGTCTCATGGATAATTTTAGGAATGATCAAAATAAAATATATACTGATAGACTCAAGTAAAGAAAGAAGCAACACTAATTGAACACCATTTCATATTATTGTAGGTTTGAAAATCCAAGGAGACCATCATTGAACTAAAGCTAAATTCATGTGTGAGAACATAAGGGGTCATTCGTTTTTTACATATGCAAAAGAAAATGTTACATATGTAAATGCTAGATATACATATGTAACATATGCATATGATACACATGTGAAACATATTACCATGTTTGTCAAAATCCCCAATTTTATATGAGTAAAATGAGTACATCCAACAGTTCTAGATGTATTTGGATTTTTTGGGACTTTTTTCACATATTTTTCAGAATCTAAGAAGAATCAAGATAGGAAAATTTACCTCTTCGCCATTTTTAGCCATATAAAGAAAATGAAAGGTTGGGATCATGAATTGGCACCTGGCGACCCACAAAAGTCCATGGAATTAGATCTAACAGCTTGGACTTTGTCACAAATTTCTCAAAATCCATGAAGAATTAAGGAAAAAAAATGAATGGTTTGGTTCATGAATTGGGGGGGCCAAAGGAACAAAAAATAAATAAATAAAGATTTTTATGGGCCCCATGGGGGAAAAAATATCACATGACTCTATGAAGCACTTTCATACCTTTGGAACCATGAAAATGAAGCTTTGTAAACGGCCACATTTTCACACCTCATTTATGCACCATGTATGCAAATCAGCACAAACAAACACTATACATGCATAATGGTTACACATGTGAATTATTTACTTATCTAAATGAGTGCAAACAATGACCCCTACTGAACCAAAGTTGTCTGTCCAAAATTAATGATAATAACAAAAATAAAAAAATATTTTAGTGTAAATAGCTATATTTAACAAATAAAAACCTGCAATTTGGATCTGGGAGAACAACTCTTCCAATCAAATGACCTTCAGGCAAAATTACGCCCCTCCGTTTCAAGTAAGATTCAAGAATCGCAACTTGTCTTTTAGTTTCCTCCACCTGAAGTAGAGAAAACAATAGTAGAGTAAAATTTTCATAGTTGAAAGTAGCAAAAAAATTCCTTGTTCTTTCTGTTTTATAGTAGAAGTTAAAGAGGCACAATCCTTCGAACTAAACTACAAATAAAGAAAGATCACACATATATACCTTCTCTTGTCTTCATTTCTTTTCGCTGCTTGTTTATTTTCATCATGTTTTCTAAGTATTAACCCATAACACATACAGTATGAAGGTGGTTTTCTCAGAGCTAACAGAGTGAAAGCATATATGCCTTATTATTATTATTATTACTTTTCATTAGATAACCAGTGATACAGTTCAACTTTTAGTAATAAAAGCGTGATGTTCCATGACCTAGTATCAAACCTGTATCCACCCGAAGTGGTTTGGTAATGACAATCACAACAATTAGAGTGACGAAAAACTGAGAAATTTGGCTGTTATATAAGGAAAGAAACTTAGGGGTGCATCTCCCATCCCATCAATGACAGGATTTCAATTTTCAACAGTGCCTGGCCAACCAGATAAGAAATTTGGATCGCCAAATCACGAATCCTCCACACTGTGCATCTGAAGAGATGTTCAAATTGCATAATTTCTCCTCTCTTTTTAATGAACAAGCTAATGTAAAGATCACAGTTCACAAAGTGGCATGATTGAACATTGAATATGTTCTTCCAACTAGAGAAGAAATGATGTGAAATTGAAAAAGTTGATCATTGCAAAAACAGAGAATACTGTAAAACTGAAATCACAAAAACCTACTCACAGGAGATGGATGCCTCTCGGTCTTGTGCGGCTGCTCTCCAATGCCAACCCAGCTTCCATCCCCGTCAATGTCTACAGATCCAGTGAAATTCCAAACAGAAACCACCATCACGCGACTGAAGCCAAATCACATACACAAAAAAGAGAGGATCATTTCCACTCTCAAAGTGAAAAAGAAAAAAAAAATGAAAGAGGGATTGATTGATCAAGACTACTCTTTCATAACGAGAACCATATCGATATTCTGTCTTGATTTGGTATCTGGATCTGGAATTCGAAGTCCGACATACACTTTCCCGCCACATATCTTCTCGATCCTGAAGGAGAAGACCAAACCATAGAATTACACATGAGTAAGATGGAGAATTTTTGGGTGATCGCTGAGGAGAGAGAGAGAGATAGAGAGAGAAGATTAGGGCTTAGGGACCTGGTTGCGACGTTGAACGCTGCAGTTGAATCGTAGCTATCCTTGCTGAGGAGGTCTTCGTAGTCGTCGTCCTTGGAGAAGAAGCTTTGGAGGAACCAGAAGAAGACAGCTACGCAGAGCATCGTCAAAACCAAGCGAGGGAAGAAGAACAAGCCAATGAGGATCACCACCGTGAAAAACAACATAAGACACCAGACGAAGACCTCCATCAAAAAAATGGACAATAACAAGACCATGATGCCCCCAAACAAGACACAGAAGAGGCTCGCCACCAAGGTGCCGAGGCTCTCCGACATGCTTCTCTTCTCTTCCCCTCTCTTCTCTTCTCCTTCGATCCCCAGAACTGAACCAGACAAATTTGAAGAAGAGGACATTGCTGGTTTTCTTCTTCTCTTTCGCCTAGAGGTAATGTATTCTACAAAGAAAAGAAGGCCTCTGATTATGTTCTTTTCCTTTGCTGCCTTTCTATTACCTTTCTTCTCTTTATCAAGCAAAAGAGTAAAGCCACAGTTAAAGTAAAGATTTCAAACAGACTCCAAAATCCTGAAACTGTAGTTAAATGCCACAAACATTGCTATCTGGATCCCGCAATGGCTGTGAGCTTGAGCCTTCATTGAAACAGTTTATTAAGAGTTAGAGGTCCAAGTTTAGTTAAAGCATCATGACCAACCCTGTTTGTATAAATGGCCTTATCCTCTCCCACATCCACTCAACCTTATTTGTCACCATGGAGTCGCTAAATATATAATTTCCCACTCTTTTCTCATTATCCATAATACAACAGCTTGCAGTTATCAGTTGGTCCCCGATCTCCCTACTGCAAGGAGACTGCTTGCGGAGAGAGAGAGGAAGAGGAAGAGGGAGAGGGAGAGGAGCGGGAGGGGAAGGAGGGGGAGGTGAGGAAGTGGAGGAGAGAGGAGGGAAGAGGGAAGGTGTGTGGGAAGAGGAGGGGGTGGGAGAATTTTGGAAAACCTTGGCACTTTTGGAAGCGTCCTTCCACTTTTCTGCTCTTCCATGGACTTTTCCACATTTGGTAAAAAGAAGAAAGTGCAAGCGATCATTTCGCCTCTCTACATTTCCAATTATTTATGTCGATGAGACCCCTCCCCATTGGATTCTGCATTTCCGCCAACATGGAAAGGCATTGCTACAATACAAGTCACTGTAATATAGGGCACCCTTTTTTTGCTTTGGAAACATACCTTACGAGTCCCATAAACATGATCTCAATCGTTAATCACATCTAGAAGGTAAGAAAAAAAAAATAAAAAATTAGTATATAAAAAATCAACCATTGATTCATCATAAATTTTGAGGAATCATTTGATCACATTAACTGAACTTACGATATGAACTGTTAATCACATAAAACGATTTAAACTGTTAATCACATAAAAAAATTATACCTTATGAGTCTCATAAATACGATCTGAACCATTAATCACATCTAGAACGTAAAAAAAAAACTAAGATGTAAAAAATCAACTGTTGATTCAACATAAATTTCGAGGTATTTTGCAAAGAAATATAGAGCATTTGATCACATTAACTGAACTTTTGTGGGGCCCTTTTGCAAAATCCAAACCATTTAGTATCTTCAAAATGCTTAAAACCGCTATGCGGTTAAATTTTAAAGCATGATTCTTCTTGGATCCTGAGAAAAATGCCAAAAACATATCCACCGTTGAAGTGCTTTCACCTAAGAACACATGAAAGATGCTGTTGCTGTTGAAAAACAGTAAAATAGAGGTCACATTTTTCATTTTGGAAAACATACTTCTTGGGTCGTACAAGTAAGATCCGAACCGTTAATCATGATTAGAATATCTAAAACAGCTACTAGGTCAATTTTCAGCCGTTGATCTTTATTGGATTTTGAGATATTTGTGAATAAGTACAAACCCTAAAAAACAAGTTATTTATTCCTATGGGCCCCATTTGCAAGATTTGAACTGGTCAAATTCCATCTCGAGCCAAGACTGGTCATGGGATGGAAACTCGACTCTTGATTTTTCATATATTTTGAGAAAATTGTAAAAAAAAAAAAACCGTTGGTTCACACATCCACTAATGGTAGGAATCCTCATTGTTAACCAAAGTTAGATCTTCCTTTAGAAATCTTCTTTAAGGATAGGTAAAACAAAAGAGGAGGAGAGAATCTTCCAAATTCCCTATTTACTAAATGTGAATTTTTTTAAATGGTGTGTTAATTGAGAAAAACTTGTTGTTTATTTTGAAGCTCAAAAAAAAAAAAAAAAGGCTCTTCCTCTAGCCTTCTCCATGTGTGTTCTGCCATTTACAAAGATAAGATAGTGGGAAATAGAGAGTAGAGGAAGGAATTAATCAACTACCCACCGGCGACAATTCGATGCATTTAAGGGGCAGGAGTAATTCGGACCTCCAGGAACATTTGGTAAATCTCTAATTATATTTCTAATTTTAGAGTTTATTTATAAATTAGAGTTTTTAGACCTCTAAAATAAAACTAAAGGGGGCTTTTTTTTTATGACCTAAGTATCCCTCCCCAATTTGGCCTTCAAACTTTTAGCTGCCGGCTCAAGAGTTATCAAGTTTTGATGAACACTCCCTATGGTTACATAACTAAAGGGGGCCTTTACCTTTAGCTAAAGTAAATGGTGGCGGACAATGCCAAACTTATGTTTTCAATGAAATAACCTCATAGATTTTTAAAATAATGCAAGTGATGGGTGCTATTTTGTAATTTATAAAAGGTGGCCCCCAAGTACTACTTCCTAATGGCAGGGCCCCAATTATCTCATAAAATAAGTGCTTTTTATAATTTACTAAAAAAACTTAAGAATTCAAGATTTTATTTTAACAATTAATTTAATTAAATCTTATTAATAAGATTCGAGTTATAGAATGGCCCAAGAACAGGAAGTGATTTTCTTGTAGGATCTTCAGAAAGACATTGCCGAATAAACTAGATGGATATTTTTAGGATTTGGGACTTTGATAGGTGTGGCGTGAAAGAAAACAATAAAGGGAATGGGTGTGTGTGTGTGTGTGTGTGTGTGTGTGAGTGTGAGTGAGAGAGAGAGAGATCTGGGGTGGGATGAGAACATGAAGTAGATAATTTTAGACATTAGTTGGGTAATTAGCATTTGCGGTGCAGAGGCTAATTGACGAACAATCTGTGACATTAGAAGCACACGATTAAACTTAGTAAAAACTACCAATGTGGCTGAAAGTGCATTTTGGCTGTAAATATGCCAACCAACTCATCCAGCTACCGATTAAAAGATAGTCCGGACAAGAAATCGTAATGTTAGCATTAGATAGCCGCCTGTGTACTGACCCATTAAGATTGACAGGCCCATTCTTCATAATAATCCCATTGGCAATCCACCAGGCCTAATACTAAAAGGCCCAGAAAAAAAAAAAAAAAAAGGAGGGCCAAGATACAAAGACCGTTAATGATAGCCTTGTTAGAAAAAATGGATTTTAGCTATGATTTTTGGGTAACTTTGGACCATACTAAGTATTGTGCCCACACATCTTTTGTTCTCCTATAGAAGAAGAATAACATCAAACCATTGTTTAGCTAAAAACTATTTAAGGAGTGAAAAAGTGACAAGTTGAAGTTGCTTTGTATTGGTAATGAAAGGGGAAGTTCCACATTGCTAGTTTACTAAAAGTGTGTTTGTGTATGTATTTATATACCTTTGTTTTGCTTATAAGATTTGGGCCCAATGGGCACACATATTTTATCCTGGAGGAAGGACTTACAACACGCGCGCTTGCCACTGACGGGCCTGGTTGGGTTGGGTCTCAAACCTTCGTAGAAATGGGCTGCCCAAAATTATATCTTTTTTGAAGGAACCAACAGTCGTGTCTCCTCCAGTGAGAAACCAACAGTTGTGCCTCCTCCCTTAAGTGTTGTATTATTTTATTTCAAAACTGAATATAAACATTTTTTCTTAGTATTTGTTGACTGTTCAGAACAATCACCAGTTTATCTATTTAATGTCAGCTTGTCTCTGCATTTGGGCATTTAATTTTGGAATCATTTCTTTAGCATTCACGGTCTATCTGAGAAAATAAGACCATAGCTCAGTTTGCCGGGCAATACAGATTGTAGTACTGCTTTTGTGTCATGTTAACCATTATATCCTGAGAGTTAGACATCCGTTTACCCTGAGCTCCGGAGCATGGGCGAATTTTGCTTTAAGGATATAGTGTTAAATACTAGCCTTGATCGAATCATTCATTGTTTATCAGCATATTTTGTAAGTTTCATTTTAACTTCTATAGTTATACAAATTCGAAATAATGTTCAAAAATCACAAAGTGTGTAGCATCTCCAACAATCTTAATATTCTATACAGTCTGGGTAACAAGCTTGATCTTTTGAGTTTTCTTTGAAATAAATGGGCCGGAAATACAACCATGGTGCTTGACTTCACAGTCGCTTTCATCCATTCAGAAGCAAATGCTCCACCTCGATAATCACGTGGAGCACACAAAACTTGTATTTTCGATTAACCTGCATAACTTCATCAAACTGAGTCCGGGGAGAGCCCTACTAAGCCATTTATGAAGAACATAGAAAATTTGGAAAACAGAGTAATTAGTTTCAAGAGCAACAAAGTTGCTAACATCCACTGTCTATGTGCCCGAGTTTCACCCCTTTTTTCAATTTACTTCCCAACAGGATGCATATTGAGCAATGTCCTGCCAAAATATACTTCTCATGAATATACGTAAAAAGAAAAGTGTTTTACCACCATATGTAACACGTCAAGATACCCACTTACACTCACTAATCCTTTATGAATTAAAACTCATTCTAAACACTAACTTAAGTAATAATCACCATTAAATTAAATTCCAATGGTTTCTTAAGTTATATTTTCATGAAATTTAATCCAGAGGTGATTATTATTCAAATTAGTGTCAAATTAGGATAATTGTTAATTCATCGAGAGTTAGTGAGTGCAAAGGGTTGGATTTCTCTTGGAATGTCCCACGCAATGATAATAAGATCACCTTTCACATAAACTGTGAGAAATTTCTCTTAATAAAACATTACCCAATATATATATATATTGGCCGTATGTTTGCACAAAAATATGTAATATAGAAAAATTGTAATAATAAAATGACAATCTGAATTAATTATATAAATCTTGATTATCAGTCAATCCCCCTTTTTTGCTAACTCGTCTGTGCTCTAATGCATAATTAAATTCCTAAAAGTTCATGGGAATGAGCTTTTATCCGTGATGATGCGAGCCACGGGCAGATTATGAAGTTGGTTACTAATCTACACTTTTATCTCGCATTTCTCTTACTTAGTCCTTTTTCATGATGAGTAATATTACTTGAACCCACACACCCTTGTGGTTTCCACATAAAGCTATTGGCCCATATATTTGGTGTTGTCCCAAGAGAGAAAAAGCCAATAGCCGAGGCTACTATTTGCTGGCTAGTAAGTAAAAACTACTAATCCTAGAAATGACAAAAAGATATAAGAATAATTGAAAAGTTTTTTTTCATTGGCTGATTGGCCCAGGGCAAGCGTTGGAAAGTGGAGGGCCCCAATCAGGATTCGAACCCTGGTTGGCTTTATGGGAGCAGAAACCTCATCCATCATAATATCCCTGTATTTATTAACTAAAAAGTTTTAAATACAAGGTTTTTAACTTTATATTGAGCTTAACTGCAGCTTCTTTAAGGTATATTGAGAAAGTTCACTTAAAAGAAACTAAAAAATAAGATGAGGATTCATGGAAGACAAAATTACATAAAGTACCTTATTAAATGATTAATCATTTAATTTCCAAAGATTTTAATAATGCAACTCACCTTGATTAAAATAAATAATTAAAATAAAGCTAAACACATAAAATTTCAGACATCGCCTCAATGATGTTTATTCACAGATGCCAACTAGACCTCTTAGAAACGCTAATCTATGTAGCCAAATATGACCTCTCTCCACACAAAGCATGCCGATTGTTGGAAAATGTTGTCAACTGTTCATGACATTAAAACCAGAACACATAGGGATTGTCGGAGAAGAGAGGGAGAGGGTTTTGTGCGTTAGAATCATTGAAGAAGGTTTTGAAGATGTTGGAGGAGGCTGCTTCGTTTTCATCTTTCTTCGATTTCTTCTTACCCATTTGGATGGGGAGGTTGGGTTTGAAGACGGGAAGGAAGAGGAAAAGTGAAGTTCTTGTGAAGCTGTATGTAAGGTTTAAAAAAGAGAAACCCTGATTAAGCAACAGGGGGCACATGAAAATTCACCTGCTGTGGGTTTCTTGATTCTCGGCAATTAGTATTATTGGATAGTAATTGTGAATCAGCTGACTCCCATGAAAGCTGTGAAATTGGGTCAAAATCCTTTGGGCCACACTTGAACCCCATCAAAGTTTCCTTTTTTTTTTTTTTAGAGATTTATACTTTCAAGATTACCGATTGTGTTTCATAAGCTATTCCTTCTTTTACTATGAAAAGACTTTCTAATTTGTATGAATTGTTTATTACTAAACAATTGAATGGAGAGAGAAGAGAAGAAGATGAATCCAGATTTGAGCTAGGATCTGATGGTGGAGATTCTAAGTCCCTTGCCACTAAACTTTATCAATATTAGTAGCTTTTGTTTCATTTTTGTTTCATTTTTAATTTTTATGCTGTTGTTGTTGATGATTTCAATGCATTACTATTTTTTTATGAATATTATTTTAAAGTTTTGTCTTTTACACTTGAGGATTTTACCAAAAAAATCTCCCAAGATTATATATAGATAAAAAGGGATTTAAAATTCATGTATCCACCATAGTGGTCCTAGGTGCCCTTTTTATTTATTTATTTATTTTTGTTCTGTCGAGCAGCGATATCCTCGCCACTTGCATATATGAGCAGAAATATCACCACTTGCCTTTTCTCCTTCTTCCTCATGTTCCTTTGTTCTCCTCCTCCTTCTCCTCCTTCCTCCAACTTTTCCACTTCTATCAATTAAACCTTTATCCACATAACATTTTCTTTTATGATATGGTCACCTCATTGGTCATGGATTTGGGTACACATACTCATCTAAATCCATCATCTTCCTCGTCTCTTTTCTTTCCACATCCTAAATAAATTCATCTAAACCCATTCAACTTCTTTCAATTAAACAAATGAAACACCACCCCCATCTCAGACAACTCATCTTCTTTCTCTCTTGAACTCATCCTTTCCTCCCTCTTTCTTTCATTTTTTTTCCTTTTTCTTTATTTTCATTCAATTCTTATTCTCTACAACCCACCTTTCTTGGTATCATTTCTCAACATCTTTTTTTTTAATCTCTTTGCACAACCAATATTCTCATTTCCAAACCACCTCTACCCACATCATCATTTCATCACATTCCCTCTTCATCTCAATTTTCTACTAATTCGATTCACAATATATAAACCATACTTATTACCAAGACCCATATCTCACATTTTTCTTTCATCATTATCTTCAACTTTACTCATCACCATCTAGCCTCCATACAAGCATCATTCACATGAACAAATTTAAATTTATTTTAACTTGGCTCGGGCGGAGATATTGCTTCTTAACTGTGAAGAAGAAGAAAAAATGAGTGAAGATATCCTCACTTATGTATGTAAGTGAGCGGAAATATCACCATTCAACAAAAAAAAAAAACCACCAAAAAATGCCCCTCGGACTACTATGGTGGATACATAATTTTTAAGTCCTTTTTTATGTAAAGTGAATGAAACGAGATTTTTTTTTTTTGTAAAATCCTCTTTACATTTTTAAAACATTTTATTGTTATTTTAGCATCTTATTATAGTATGCTTATTTTTTTACAACCCGGGTTGGACCTGTTTAGGTTGACGCTGAACCTCTTTGCTATTAAGTAAAAAAAAAATAAACACACTCCTGCACAATGCAATAATTCACAAAATAAATAAGAAAATAAAAAGAAAAGAAGACATCTTCTATTTTTATCTCTTAAATTGACTATTCACCTTAGTTCACTAGTCAAGTGAAGTTACTAAATATGCTTGGAAACCCGACACCTCTAACTATTAGTTTTATTAATAAATTTTTTAAATCTGTCGCACAATTGCTATTAGGTTTATTTCTACTCTTTACAATTACAAAAAGGAAGAACTAAATTTTAAAATAGAAAATTTGAATTTTGAATTCAGAAGAAAAATCATTCTAATAGTACAATCCATTCAGCTTGAAAGAAGCCTTCTCCTCAAGGTTAAAACTTTTAGACCATCATCGTTTGTAAACTTACTAGATTATTAGTATGGAGAGTGGTGAATGTAGAAGTGTCATATCATTGTTTGTAAACTTACTAAGTGGTTGTTTGGGAAGTCTATTTGCAGCCTCTTATTATCTTAAACAGGTTTCAAAATGCATTAAGTGTGTCTCGAAATAACTCCAACCGCCTCCACTTGCTAACACATATTTAATAGGGTACATGCATCATTGTTCAAGATCTTAGATGGCACCATTTCATCAATTATGATCTACCCACTGTGGGCTTAAATTGCATCCAAATCTTCTAAAAAAAATCCTCATAAGATAGGCCCTAATGTTTGTAACCATTGAGCTCCAAGGATCAAATGGCATCCTTTAAACTCTATTAAATAGAAACCATCGGGAAACCTAAATCGCTGGATTGAAAATGGAAGATTGTGACTCACACCATCGTTTAGCATTAGCAATCCTGATATAAAGTTCAATGTTTTGGATGGAACAATCCAGCTATATTGAAAGTTAGGCCCTCGGAAAATTGCGGTGCTACTTGAGTCTGACAATATGATCATTGGAATTTTGTTTGAACATGGATTTGGCTCTTGATAGATCAGATTGAAAAAACAGAACTCATGTGGGTAACCCAAAATAGTTGAGACAAGACTTTGATAATGATAATGTTGCTGCTGTTTGTGCATACATCAAATTCCCATGGTCTACAATGAAGTGCCTCCTATTAATGTAGCACGTTTGGCACTGAGAATTTTAATAGTAAGTTCAGACTCTGTTTTCTTCTCTTCTTCGAGCTCAATTCGTTCCTCATTTGTCTCCCATTCAAAATAGGAGAGTTGATGTCTAGTTTACAGCAGTGATCCAGGGCGAACTTTTCGCCAAATGAAAACATAAGCCATTTGAACAATGCTCATTCACTTGTTCCAGGGACTTGAACTTGATGAGGACTAGTGCAATGCGTTAGAGAGAGAGAGAGAGAGAGAGAAGATGGCTGCAATTGGTCACTTTGTTGCACGCAATTCTGAATTTGGAGATGATGTGGCATGAATAGCTTCTACTTCAAACAAAGAGATTGAAACATATGGTGAAACTCAGAAGTCTATTGCAGCAAGGCAAAAAGGTGCTTGCATCAGGCCAAATTCCAGCTACTTCCCACTAATCCAGAAGAACCTGAAAGTAGGCTGAGAGGGCTATTCAGTAATCCTAAGGTGACAGGATCCCCTTAGGCCACATGAGGACAAAATACAGCAGACGACAAGCTACTCACCAGAGGAATTTTTACCTGTGGGCACAAAGGGGGTGCAGGATTTTCAATCCTCACCAATACACAAGTGGGACCCCTGATTTGAAGGCAGGGACAGAAAACCAGGAACGACAGCTTGCCATGCCGACCGACCGAGATGACCAGTCAAGGAAAAACCCAAGACAAATGCGACTTGCACTAATTTAAAACTCCGACTCAGCAAGGTCAAGATGGGTTGAGTCATGTTGGGTCGCCTCCTTTGTTTCCCCTTCGTCTTCTTCTTTCTTTCTTTCCTAGATAGGGGTGGAGGAGAAGGGGAGATTGAATAAGGAGGGGAAATGGAATTTTATTGCTGAAACTTGGGAGTGATGTTTTCTTGAAAAGCAGCGATTTTTAGTAGGATCTTCTAGAGTATGTGGTTGGAAAAAATAGAAAGAGATTAAGGGTTTGAGAAGACAAATAGATATTACAGTTAAGTGATTTGCAATAAGTGGTGCAGAGGCTAATTAACCAAAAACCTGTGACATTAGAAACATGATTAGAGTTAGTAATTACCAAGAATGTGGCTGAAAGTGCCTTCGAGAGGGTACGCTCATTTAGAAAGCGGCAAAATAATAATAATAATAATAATAATGTTGTCTGTAAATATGCCCACCAACTTATCCAAATACAAATAATAATAATAATAATAATAATAATAACCACCCAACTCAAAGCAGTAATGTTGTAGCAAGCACTTCTATTGGGCCCCTTAAGATTGATAGACACATTTTTCATAGTAAGCCCATAGCTATCCACCAAGCCCACTTAAGAGATGATCACTTTTGCTTAATTTGTTTTCCAATTCTAAGTTAATCTAAAAGGTGCAGCTCCGACATACAGCCCAATAGCTGCAATCTGAGAGTGCAATTACTTGGAATTCCCGTCATCATGCGTATTTGATGAAGATCATCATGGTACATCTATTTGAGGAACTTCTCTGGCCCCTACTCTCCACTCAACTAACATGCTCAGTTTACCATCAACTCTTGTGATAGGAGTGAGACACTCCAAGGCTAAAACAATTATCACCATGCAAGGTATATGATGATTTATGAACTTTAATTTCTTCAATCATGATCATATTACATTTCTCACAAATCTCTATCTATGCAATATAAGGGTTCTTTTCCCCCTTGTACACTCCATGTCGCAAGTTATAAGCTACAGCGCAAATTTCTCGACAAGGCAAAAACAGGCCCAACACAATTCCTTGCTAGGTAAGAAGCACTTCAAGGACTCAGCTGCAGATATTCCTCAGCCACTCAGAGATACACAAACTACTGATGATAGCTGGATCTTACCCATTTTCTCTGAATTTAATGGCTTAAAAACAACCTCGTTGCTTGAGTTCACAGTAGCTTTCATCTGTTCAGAAGCAGATGCTGCTTCTCTTCGATAATCACGAGGGGCACACAAAACTTGTATTTTCAACCCATCTGCATTTGAATTTAAGTTCATCAAATTGAGTTTGGAGAGAACCCTACTGAGCCAGATGCAACCAGCATAGAAGATTGGGACTAAAAACAGAGAGAAGTCAGGTTCAAGAGCTATGAAATTGCAAATGTCCACTGCATCGGTGCCCTGAGTTTTCTTTTTTTTTTTCCTACCATGTAATGTGTGTGTGTATATCTAGGGTCTTGATCTCATGTGATGAAAAATAATATGCCATGGTGCGATGGATTTTCAAATCCAGTGCCTCAAAAGAGGGAAAATAAAAACTATGAAGCCACTCCTTCGATCTCATTTCTCTCCTCTCCCTGTTTCTGTACCTCCTCATTTCTTGTTCTTTACAACTTTCTCTCAGCCCACACCATCCTCTCTTCCTCCTTTCAGAATAGATGACTGGGCTCCCGATGATGTCCTCTATTTGACATCTATTGTAGTGTGTAATGGGTTTTCGGGAATATAGGGCTTGAGCCTATGCTTGGCTTATTTTATTCATCATCCTCACTAACTTCTTAAACTTATGTTTTATATATAGTTGGCATGTATTATCCGGTCTTTGGACCATTGAGTTATGTTATGTATTTATGCACTCAAGCCCCTGTCGTGGCAAACTTTCCTTTAGTTATGCATGTTGAACATTTAGATTATGCATGGTTTATGGTATTAAAGGACTTTATCTAAATAGGTTTTTATTATGAATTCATTAAGCAGGTACTTATTTATACTCAATACCATCACAGGTTATGCAAGTGCATATTAAACACTAAGCTTTTGCAATTGGTTTTAATTTACACATGTTTCTGGATCTTCCTCGCATGTGATCCATGTGGATTCCCTCGTGGCAGTTTACATGTGCCGTGTTTTAACATAAATCGCTACGGGATACGTGTGCCACATCACGAGCCTAGCCTAATTACCGTAATTTCAGGCCCAGGGCATGGCACTCAGGTCTGACTGGTCTATGCTTAATTAACAAGGCTCAAGTTTTATCTCTAAACATCGGCCTGAGAGAAGCTTTGAGATTTAATCCTCAACTATTGGTGATTGAAGCAGGCTCCTCATGTGAGATAAAGTGGGCATCTAAACCTTCTACCACTATGGAACCTTATAGGCATCTTGGAAGAGGTGATAGAGAACTGTAAGATGGTAAACATCTCATTCCATCTAATCAAGTGTTGTGCCTACTGAGAAGCAGACAATCTACCAAAAGAGGGAGTATCCAAACCTTTTTTGAATATTGTCGCTGATTGTTAATAGTTTCTTATTTCTTCAGGTTGAGGCCTGAATTTTTGGGTTTGTCAACACTTTCTCCATGGGCATGATTGTTCTTTGGGGGCTTTTTGTATCCAGTATAGTTCTCTTATACTATAAAGTTTTGGTGAAATGAACACAGTCATCTTTTCGAAAAAAAACATGTAGTAACACGAAATCAACTTAACGTTTTGAAACTTACCATCATTCCCAAATAGAGCTGACTCTCCGATGACCAACTGGCTGACTCGTAATCTGTCCACATTTCTCAAAGCATTCATATCTTCCCATTTCCCCTTAAATTTCATAAATTCTCCAAGAATTTTCCTATCACCTTTCAGCACCAACCTACAAGAAAAAACAGTCTTAGTAGTTTTTGCTCATCATAAAATCCAGTTACAATTAGAATGACAAAACACAGGAGTGGAATATAATGTCTTAAAAACAAATAATGTGCAATTAAGAGTAAATCCAAAAGTCAAGGCCACTATTTGCTGGCTAGTACGTAAAAACTACTAACCTTAGAAATAAAGAGAGATGTAAGAATAACGAAAAGTAAACTAGGAATAATTGAAAAACAGACTGGCTTCTTAAACACAAAGCTTCTAACTTCATATTGAGTTAACTAGAGCTTTTAAAAGGTATCTTAGCAAAGTCCATTTAAATGAAAAGAACAATAAGATGAGGATTCGATAGATGCCAACTAGAAACCTTACCAATGCTTATATTCTAGATAGCTAATATAACCTCTCTACACAAAGCATACTGATTGTTTGAAAATGTTATCAACTACTCATGAAATTAAAACCAGAACTTATAGGTTATCAGTAAAAAAAAATAAAAAAAACCATTATAGTAAGCAAAAGGAATTTGTGGAAAATCCTAGAAAGACCAGCATTGCATTTGAAGCGGATAGTAAGTTTCATTTCTTTAATAAATCTACAATTAAAATCATAAGTAAAGAAGTTATTGCTAGCGATAAACCTTAAATCAATAGAGGAACCAATTTTTCCCCAATTAGTGAACATTAGAAAATGACTTAGACCAGTTTCACTGAATGATAGAGGAATCAATCAGTGACCTTTTTCGAGTCAATACAGTTGAGTCAATACCTTACTTTTTAAAGCGCAAGAATTCATAATCAAAAGCGTGAACAAAAAATCAACCCATCAAACTTAGAGGATGGTATTCCATACATTCATCTGCTATATCCTTTTTGAGTCCGGATCCTCAATCACACTTGGCGCATGGTAACCATGAGTAGACCAAACGCGGTCACTTACATCGACATAAATCATGTGAAGCCGCTCCCCATGTGATTCAAACTTCAAAACCAGGTGTTTGTGTTGACTTGGCATACTGTAATTCAAACTTCAATAAAGGATCCAGATTCCTTTTTTTTTTTTTAGCAATCCAAGGTAGTCAACTGCTACATTCACAAAAAAAGTAGACTAAAAAATTGGTTTAGTGAGCTTTATTGATGATTCCAATCTAAGACCAAGTCTTCTCTCACTCCCAAATTTCGATTCAAATTTTTCATGGAACTATTTCTCAACCTAACCTGCATTGACCTACTTCCAGTGGCATGAGACACATTCTGATAAATGGTGCCACATAGACACTTCTTTAGATACTATAGAAGGGAATGCGGCCCCAAAAACAAGGCACCTGATAGTCAATTGAAAACTAGTTATATGAGAAATGAGAGTATCAATGAAAACTAATGCCAGAAAACAATGTATAATCAAGCAGATGAAGATGGAACTAACCTATCCCACATTGGAGCTGTGCTAAGAATGAAATGAAGCTGTTGATGCATCCCCTCTTGTGTATCATTCTTTTGATGCATCCCCTCTTGCGTATCATTCTTTTGATGCATCCCCTCTTGCGTATCATTCTTTCCTCCTCAAAATGCATCCTTAAACCAATTTAAGAATCCAGTTTTTGGTTCTGGGTTTTCCATTTTGAAATGGAGTTCTGGCTTGAAATGTTGTTCTGGCTTGAAATGTTGTTTTGGCTTTAGCTGTGACCATTTGTTGAAGGAAATGACCTCGGGAAGACAATCTATTCCATCTGTGACCCTAGAAGAAGAATGGCAAGTGTAATTCACATGACTCAGAGAAAGAAAACCATCCAATCCTGCCCACATTTTATTGTTAGGCCAAATGTTTGTTGAAGGCAACCCTAGGCACCAGGCTCGGTCTAGAAAAGGTCTTGCACCTCTCCTACCCCAAAGGCAACGCCATAAATGGGCATAGTGGACACCCAAGCATGCATGTTGCCTATTAGATTTAGATCCTTTTAAGTCTTAATAGGCGACATTGATTTTTTGCACCAAGGTATGCATGTACTAGGCATAGGCGACACTGATTAGGCCTTATGTTATTATCTTTTCTCCTTGTAATGTTTTGAGACAAGGTACTTATTAGGGAACTTAAAAATGAAGTAAAACAAAAGACCAGTGCAAAAACAATTAAATCATTGTCATCATCATCAAAGTCTTGCGCCAACTATGTTGGCATCAATTACATGAATTATGTTTCTCCATTCCAATCTATCCTGAGCCAAATCCTTAAATAGATTGCAGTTCTTGCAGCAACAACTAAATCAGTTTTCTATTTGTCTAATTATTAAATCAAGGAGTTAACATTTTTGAAGATGATATTGGCATGCTTTTTTTTCCTTTTTCAATTAATTAAACAAAGAAACTTATAAATACAGTCGTAACTACACATAGAAATTTACTATGAAAAATAAACCAATAAAATCTAGGGGTGCAATCACCATCAGAAAGTTTGAAGATTGAGATTTATGTGGGCCAAAGAAACCACAATCTAGTATCACTTACAATAGCGTGGTCTTAACTCTTAATTGCATTTTGGATAAAATGTTAGAAGGCATACGTAATTCTAACAAGTAAATTTTCGAAAGAAATATATATATATATAGCCATCACATTGCATAACAAGCTCCGCAGTCATGGAATCATTAGCTTTTCTAATAACCTAATACTATGGAAGCGCATATACTTCACCAATCGCCTTTTTTTTAATTTACCCTCTGCAGACTGCAGAGTCTGAAATTTCAATAACCATTTGGATGAGGAGAAAGTGAAAAGTGAGGATTCCCCACTAAGTGGACACAGCAAGAGAATAGCTTCCTGAAGTGAAGAATCTCCACTTCTTCCTTCACTACTACTTGATGAAATTGGAGAAAATAGAAGCGCAGAATAGCTTCTTTAAATTTCGATCTGTTCACATTAGTAATAAAACAAAGAGAACAGTGAGTGGAGGAGGAAGGGTGTTTCTCTAAGGTAGCAAGAAGAAATAATAGTCTACCCTTTGAGGAGAAAAGTCTCCAATGTGGAGCCCACTTTTCTTCCCTACAATATCCAAATGGGGGTCCTGTTGTTTTTTCCCCTAGAGAAAAGGCAATTCCAACACTTTCTCCTTATCCAAACAATTCCCAGAAATCAGTAGTCAGATTTGTGGTCAACAAGCCATTAAGCCTGATTTGCATCATGGATAATATTTATATGACAAGAGATCTGTCTACTTGCTCTATCAGGAGGTAAGATCAAAATCTGCCTAATATATCATTTCAAAAAATTAATGCCTCATGGATAATTTTAGGAATGATCAAAATAAAATATATACTGATAGACTAAAATGAAGAAAGAAATGACACTAATTGAACACCATTTCACATTATTGTGGGTTTGAAAATCCAACGAGACCAACATTGAACTAAAGCTAAATTCATGTGTGAAAACATAAGGGTCATTTGTTTTTTACATATGCAAAAGAAAATGTTACATATGTAAATGCTAGATATAGATATGTAACATATGCATATGATACACATGTAAAACATATTACCATGTTTGTCAAAATCCCCAATTTTATATGAGCGAATGAGTACATCCAACATTTCTAGATGTATTTGGACTTTTTTGGACTTTTTTCACATATTTTTCAGGATCTAAGAAGAATCAAGATAGGAAAACTTACCTCTGCGCCATTTTTAGCCATATAAAGAAAACAAAGGGTTGGGATCATGAATTGGCGCCTGGCGACCCACAAAAGTCCATGAAATTAGATCTAACGGTTTGGACTTTGTCACAAATTTCTTGAAGTCCATGAAGAATTAATGTAAAAAAATGAATGGTTTGGATCATGGAAAGGGGGCCATAGGAACAAAAAAAAAAAAAATAGAGATTTTTATGGGGCCTATGGGAGAAAAAACATCCTGTGAATCGGTGAAACACTTTCATACCTTTGGAGGTATGAAAATGAAGCCTTGTAAACAGCCACATTTTCACCCCTCATTTACGCACCACATATGGAAATCAGCACAAAAAAACGCGATACATGCATAATGGTTACAAATGTGAATTATTTACCTATGTAAATGAGTGCAAACAAATAACCACTAGTGAACAAAAGTTATTTGTCCCAAATTAATGGTAATAACAAAAATAAAAGAAATATATTTTAGTGTAAATAGTTATATTTAACAAATAAAAACCTGCAATTTGGATCCGGGAGAACAACTCTTCCAATCAAATGACCTTCAGGCAAAATTACGCCCCTCCGTTTCAAGTAAGATTCAAGAATCGCAACTTGTCTTTTAGTTTCCTCCACCTGAAGTAGAGAAAACAATAGTAGAGTAAAATTTTCATAGTTGAAAGTAGCAAATGAATTCCTTGTTCTTTCTGTTTTATAGTAGAAGTTAAAGAGGCACAATCCTTTGAACTGAACTACAAATAAAGAAAGATCACACATATATCCCTTCTCTTGTCTTCATTTCTTTTCTCTGCTTGTTTATTTTCATCATGTTTCCTAAGATATTAACCCATAACACATACAGTATGAAGGTGGTTTTCTCAGAGCTAACAGAGTGAAAGCAAATACGGCTTATTATTATTATTTATTACTTTTCATTAGATAACCAGTGATACAGTTCAACTTTCAGTAATAAAAGCCTGATGTTCCATGACCTAGTAAGTAACCTATATCCATCCTAAGTGGTTTGCTAATGACAATCACAACAATTAGAGTGAAGACAACCTGAGATATTTGGTTGTTATATGAGGAAAAAGAAACTAGGGGTGCATCTCCCATCCCATCAATGATAGGACTTCAATTTTCAACAGCGCCTGGCCAACCAGATAAGAAATTTGGATCACCAAATCACAAATCCTCCACACTGTGCATCAGAAGAGATGTTCAAATTGCATAATTTCTCCTCTCTCTTTAATGAAAAAGCTAATGTAAAGATCACAGTCCACAAAATGGCATGATTGAACATTGAATATGTTCTTCCAACAAGCAAAGAAATGATGTGAAATTGAAAAAGTTGATGATTGCAAAAACAGAGAATACTGATGCAGGACCCTAAACAATTAATGAATGATATGCAAAGAGAGAGATCAAATCAAAATAACATGCACATTAAATCGCATAGATTGGCACCAGCACAAAGCAATATTAATTTCAGCAATAGGTATTTAGTTTGATTCATCATACAAATCGGTCCCGCTAATATGTTCCCCAAATCAGGAGATGGATCTTGCGGAGGGAGAACTACCACCTATTCTAGGGATTTTTAAATCAGCTAAATTTCAGATCTGATAGTTGTAAATTCAGATCTGAATACAGAGATGCAGCAGTATTCTTGGGGTTCTATTCAGATTTGAATGCTGTAAATTCAGATCTGAATACAGAGATGCAGCAGTTGGCAAAGTGATCTTCAGATCTGTCTAAGAGTTCAGATCTGTCCAAGGTTCTTCAGATCTGTCCAAGATGTTCAGATCTGTCCAAGGTATTCAGATCTGTCCAAGGTATTCAGATCTGGAAGGCTTATGATGGCTGAAACTCAGATCTGGGACTGTTAGGATAACTTCTCTTCTTAACCCAAGAGTGGGCTGGTTTTAGAAGAAGAAAGAAGGGCTTCTTGGACTGAAGGCTGGATGTTCTTTACCAAAAGAAAAGAAGGAGGAAGAATACCTTAGAGAAGATGATGTACTTGGCCTCACGCCAAACTCCCCAACTAGGGCGAGGAAGATCCAAAATCTCTCAAGAAGACTTGAGAAGCTTTCAGCAAGAGAAGAGTTCTTTTATTCATCAATAATGGCTTCTCCAAGATGGAGTTACATATTTAAAAAAGGGAAAACTCAGCCCTAATCAATCAATGGCTGATATTGAAAGATGTAACTTCACTTAAGACAAAGACATAAAAGAAATAAACAAAAAAAGAAACACAAAGTGGCCGAATGGGAGGATTTGATCCCCCTTGCACGAATTCCATTGCTGGAATTTAAGTTGTGGCCCCCCCTCTCAAACATTAAAATAAAACTACAACTATTGGGACCCCTTTTTTAATACATAACTGAACTAACACAACGTGGGGCCCTTATTAAAATTAAAACATCAAAATTAAAACATCAATAACTCTTCTATTCTCCCTTGGCACATCCCAAGATGGGCCTTCTACTTGCATGCCTTGGGAGCCCTCCAACGATGGATCTTCATCGAGGCTATGATCCAACGGTGGATCTTGTAATCCAAGATGAATTAACCCTAGAAAAGGATAATCCATCTAAATTGAGCTCATGCTATGCACTTTCCTTCTTGGTTTGATGCCCCCATCAATTCCCCGGGGCTGCGAAGAATTCGCCACTGGCGAAATAAAGCTGTCATACTGCTCTAGTAGATCAGGATTGAGTCGTTGTAGCTCCGAACGAGTCACCCACGTGCAATCTGTAGTAGGTCTATCCTTCCATTGGACAAGGTATTTCTGATATCCCCCGTGTCTGGTGGAGACCAAAGTATCATCAAGTATATCCTTCACAACATCTTTCAGTTGGCTAGGAACAGGTGTAGGAGGAGTGGGAAGAGTCTGTTCAAACTGAGTTGAATCATATGGGTTGACTTCAATGGAGACTTGTGGGTCATGGGTTGATTGAATGACGGGCACAGAAGTGTGGGAAGAGTGGGATGGACTAATGGGATCATGGCAAAGAACAAGGTCTTCCACATTAAAGATTGGACTGATCCCCCAGTCAGGTGGCAATTCTAAAACATAGGCATTGGGACCCAATCTCCTGACAACCTTGAATGGTCCAGCACTGCGGGCCTGTAATTTTTTTGTAGTCCCCGAAGGAAACCGTTCGGGTCGCATACGGACCATAACATAATCCCCTATGCTGAACTCAACATGGCGTCGATGTGCATTAGCTGCCATTTTATAAGAATCATTGTGCATATTAATCCGACGTTTGATCTCTTCATGCAATGCATGGATATGCTGTGCAAATGACTCAGCGGATGCAGATGGTCTATGCAGTGAATTAACAGGAATAAGATCAATGGGCAATCTAGGTTTATAACCCAACACAACCTCAAATGGACTCATGCCAATGGACCTATTGACCGAACTATTATATGCAAACTCAGCAGTCGGTAACATTACATTCCACGTTTTGACATGTTCACCCACCAAACACCGAAGAAGATTCCCTAAGCTCCGGTTGACAACCTCAGTTTGACCATCGGTCTGAGGATGATAGGCAGACGAAAAACGGAGCTTAGTACCCATGATCATCCAAAGTGTCTTCCAAAAGTAGCTCGTGAATTTCACATCGCGGTCAGACACAATGGTAGAAGGAAGCCCATGAAGTCAAACAACCTCATTAAAGAATAGGCGTGCTACATGAGACGCATCAGAGGTTTTCGCACAGGGTATGAAGTGGGCCATCTTAGAAAAACGGTCCACAACAACGAATATGGAATCGTGCTTACGAAGAGTATTCGGAAGATCCAACACGAAATCCATACTAATATCCTGCCATGGTGCATGTGGCACGGGCAACGGAGTATACAACCTCGTATTTTGCTTGCGATGTTTCGCAAGTTGGCAGGTTCTACATTACCCAATAATCTTAGCAACATCTCGTTTAAGAAAGGGCCAATAAAATCGATCCTCCACAAGGGCAATGGTTTTATCGCGACCGAAATGGCCTGCGATTCCTCCCGCGTGCAGTTCCCAAACGAGAAAGTCACGAAGTGAAGTCCGGGGAATGCACAACTTGTTTCCTTTGAAAAGGAAACCATCCTTGAGCAAAAATCCTTGAGCATTGTGCAAAGGATTATCCGAAAGCATTTTATAAAGATCATCAAAATCAGGATAGGTAATGTATGCTTCCGGTAAGCGCTCAAAGCCAATGACGCTAACACTCATGGAATGAAGCAATGCAACCTTACGACTTAAGGCGTCGGCGGCCTTGTTTTCAACCCCTGGCTTATGTTTAAGAACAAATGAAAATTCTTGTAATGTTTCGATCCACCGCGCATGTTTGGATCTCAGCTTGGCCTGGGATTGAATGTACTTTAGAGCCTCATGGTCTGAGTACAGAATGAATTCATTCGGTAGTAAATAATGTCTCCAGTGTTTTAATGCTTGCACTACCGCGTAGAATTCCTTTTCATAAGTGGAGTATTTCTGTCGATCCGTATTCAGCTTCTCGCTGAAATAGGCGACAGGGTGCCCTTCTTGATTAAGGACTCCTCCAATGTCGACGCCTGAAGCGTCGCATGCCACCTCAAAAACCTTAGAAAAATCAGGAAGTCGCATAACTGGCGCTTCCGCCATCTTCTTCTTGATTTCTAGAAAAGCTTTGGTGGCTGCGGAACTCTAAGAAAATTCACCCTTCTTCATGCAGTCAGTAATTGGAGCCATTACTGAACTGAAGTTTCGGATGAATCGCCTGTAGAAGGTAGCAAGACCATGGAAACTACGCACCTCATGAATGTTTCGCGGTTCATGCCATTCTACAATGGCCTTGACTTTTTCGGGATCGGGAGACATCCCGTCTGCAGAAACGATAAACCCTAAGAAGACAACTTGTGAAGACAAGAAAACACATTTCTTAAGGTTCGCGAACAATTTTTCCCCCCTTAAAGTTAAACAAACCTCCCTCAAATGGTCCATGTGTTGTTCCCTGGTGCTACTATAGATGAGAATGTCATCAAAGTATACCACCAAAAACTTGCCTATGAATGGTCGTAGCACTTGTGTCATAACCCTCATAAATGTGCTGGGCGCATTTGTCAAGCCAAAGGGCATGACCAACCATTCATACAAACCATCCTTCGTCTTGAAGGCTGTTTTCCACTCATCACCGGGCCGGATACGAATTTGGTGGTAACCACTTTTAAGATCAATTTTTGAAAAGATTTTGGCACCAGCCATCATGTCCAGCATATCATCAAGTCTCGGTATGGGAAACCGATACTTAACGGTGATTCTATTAATTGCCCGACTATCCACGCACATCCTCCAAGAGCCATCCTTCTTGGGTGTGAGGATTGCAGGAACTGCGCATGGGCTCTTACTTGCTTGGATAAACCCTTTAGTAAGAAGGTCCTCAACCTGCCTTTTTAGCTCGGCATGTTCCATTGGGTTCATCCTATAGTGGGGCAAGTTTGGTAATGATGATCCAGGGACCAAGTCAATGGCATGTTGCACATCACGCAAAGGTGGAAGCTCATTGGGTAAGTCCTCAGGGAAGACATCATGAAATTCTTTCAAGATAGGGTTTACTTCACTTGGGGCCTCTATAGCCTTTTCAGTGGGGATTGCTTTAGTCACTAAAGCAAACATGGCTGTTTCAGACTCTTGGACACTTGTGAGGGTGTCCTGGATTTCACGTTCAAAGTCGGAGGCGCTCAAAATGTGAATACCCTTAGACACAACATTCTTCCCTTTTGGGTCCTTATTTGTTTCATTGGGCTCCACGCTAGAGGTCTTAACCTTATCATTCGACCCAGTGGTTGGTGTCTTCTTTTTCTCATTATTGTCTTTAGGAGGTAATGGATGAAGTTTCACTTTCCTCCCATCAAAGTTGAAGACACAAATATTTGATTTACCAAAATTGGTAACATCAAGATCATACAACCAGGGTCTTCCCAAAATGAGGTGGCCCACATCCATGGGAACAACGTCACACCATAATTGGTCCTTATAAGAGGAAAGTTGAAGTGGGACCAAGCATCTTTGGGTGACTGGAATAGACGTGGAGTCTACCCACGAGACACGATATGGCCTAGGATGTGGTTCAGCCTTTAACCCTAAACGAGTGACAATGCTAGAAGAAACTGCATTGGTGCAACTGCCACTGTCAATTATGAGTTTGCAACTCCGTTCATTACACTTTAGGTAAGTGTGGAAGATGGCTGTTCGGCGCCAATCTTCATCTTCCTGTAGGGTTAAGGCACATCTCACCACTAACATTTTGGCACTCTCATGAACTCCCGATCGTGTCTTTTCCTCATCCGTTTGGTAAGCAGGAAGAAATCGAAGAAAAGACATACGATCCTCGGGATCCTCACATTCATCATCGGATGGAATGAAATCAGGAACATAGTTATCTACATCCGGATCACTATCATCAATGGCCTCTGATATGAACAAGTTTCTTGTAGGGCATGTAACAGCATAATGTCCATATCCATGACACTTGCGGCACTTGATTTGAGAGAGTTTTTTTGTCTTATCAACATCAGAACCTTTGCCCTTTTGTTCCCATGAGGAATCACTAGATGTTCCCCTCTGAAAAGAAGGGTTCCCAAAAGTAGGCTTCGCGCTAGAGCCATGGACTCGAGAATCAGAATTGCGCGAGTCTAACCTTTTAGGAAATTGCGGTTTAACATATTGCTCCAAATCCATGGCTTTTTCATACATGTCCGCAAGGGATGTGATCCTATGGTGAAGCAACTCTCTCCGGATCTCAGATCGTAGACCTGTCCTAAACCGTGAGAGGAGTGATAACTGTTCCTCTTTTACATCACATCTCAAATTTAATTCCTCAAATCTCGTGATGTAATCTTGAACAGTCATACTACCCTGGCGTAAAGTACTCCTTTGATCAAGGAGCCTCTCATGGTAGGATTGGGGAAGGTATTTATCCTTCAATCTTTCCTTCATTCGTTCCCACGTATTAATGGCAGGAAGGCCTAATCTTTGCTCATTAGTTTCCAAGCTGACCCAAAATATCCGGGCTTGACCTACTAATTTCATGGTGGCCAGCTTAACCTTCCTTCCTTCTGACATTTCATACCATTTAAAGTAATGGTCCATATCAGAAAGCCAATCAGAGAAAACCTGTGGGTCCATCCGACAATCAAAAGTAGGGGCATCAACCTTAACACTCTTTAAAATCCATCCATCTGGATTTTGATCTCTCCCATGACCCCTGTGATCAAATCCATTATTGGACTCGCCATCAGGGTCCACCTCATGGTCATCTCTCTCATGACGTCGATGACGTCTCCTGTCATCCTCCTGAATAGATCGCTCAAGTTCCCTAAATCCATTAGTTAGTTCAGCTTGACCTTGATATAGGGTTTGAACTTGCGCTGCTAGACTTTCTACGATCTTTTGCAATTGGTCTATGGTTGTACCGGACTGGTCAGAACTGGGTTTGGATTGAGAAGGACCTGCCATTCTGTAAACTAGGGGCTGATGTTCCCGACCACTTCTAGTGGGCATGCAACAACTATGTATGTTCAACGAGACACAATGCGATGTAATGTATGCGTGATGCAAATCCCTAGAGAAACTGTTCTCTGATACCAATTTGATGCAGGACCCTAAACAATTAATGAATGATATGCAAAGAGAGAGATCAAATCAAAATAACATGCACATTAAATCGCATAGATTGGCACCAGCACAAAGCAATATTAATTTCAGCAATAGGTATTTAGTTTGATTCATCATACAAATCGGTCCCGCTAATATGTTCCCCAAATCAGGAGATGGATCTTGCGGAGGGAGAACTACCACCTATTCTAGGGATTTTTAAATCAGCCAAATTTCAGATCTGATAGTTGTAAATTCAGATCTGAATACAGAGATGCAGCAGTATTCTTGGGGTTCTATTCAGATTTGAATGCTGTAAATTCAGATCTGAATACAGAGATGCAGCAGTTGGCAAAGTGATCTTCAGATCTGTCTAAGAGTTCAGATCTGTCCAAGGTTCTTCAGATCTGTCCAAGGTTCTTCAGATCTATCCAAGGTATTCAGATCTGTCCAAGGTATTCAGATCTGGAAGGCTTATGATGGCTGAAACTCAGATCTGGGACTGTTAGGATAACTTCTCTTCTTAACCCAAGAGTGGGCTGGTTTTAGAAGAAGAAAGAAGGGCTTCTTGGACTGAAGGCTGGATGTTCTTTACCAAAAGAAAAGAAGGAGGAAGAATACCTTAGAGAAGATGATGTACTTGGCCTCACGCCAAACTCCCCAACTAGGGCGAGGAAGATCCAAAATCTCTCAAGAAGACTTGAGAAGCTTTCAGCAAGAGAAGAGTTCTTTTATTCATCAATAATGGCTTCTCCAAGATGGAGTTACATATTTAAAAAAGGGAAAACTCAGCCCTAATCAATCAATGGCTGATATTGAAAGATGTAACTTCACTTAAGACAAAGACATAAAAGAAATAAACAAAAAAAGAAACACAAAGTGGCCGAATGGGAGGATTTGATCCCCCTTGCACGAATTCCATTGCTGGAATTTAAGTTGTGGCCCCCCCTCTCAAACATTAAAATAAAACTACAACTATTAGGACCCCTTTTTTAATACATAACTGAACTAACACAACGTGGGGCCCTTATTAAAATTAAAACATCAAAATTAAAACATCAATAACTCTTCTATTCTCCCTTGGCACATCCCAAGATGGGGCCTTCTACTTACATGCCTTGGGAGCCCTCCAACGATGGATCTTCATCGAGGCTATGATCCAACGGTGGATCTTGTAATCCAAGATGAATTAGCCCTAGAAAAGGATAATCCATCCAAATTGAGCTCATGCTACGCACTTTCCTTCTTGGTTTGATGCCCCCATCAAATACTGTAAAACTGAAATCACAAAACCTACTCACAGGAGATGGATGTCTCTCGGTCTTGTGCGGCTGCTCGCCAATGCCAACCCAGCTTCCATCCCCATCAATGTCTACAGATCCAGTGAAATTCCAAACAGAAACCACCATCACGCGACTGAAGCCAAATCACATACACAAAAAAGAGAGGATCATTTCCACTCTCAAAGTGAAAAAGAAAAAAAAAATGAAAGAGGGATTGATTGATGACGACTACTCTTTCGTAACGAGAACCATATCGATATTCTGTTTTGATTTGGTATCTGGATCTGGAACCCGAAGCCCGAAATACACTTTCCCGCCATATATCTTTTCGATCCTGAAGGAGAAGACCAAACCATAGAATTACACATGAGTAAGATGGAGAATTTATGGGTGATCGATGAGGAGAGAGAGAGAGAGAGAGAGAGAGAGAGAGAGAGAGAGAGAGAGAGAGAGAGAGAGAGAGAGAGAGAGAGAGAGAGAGAGAAGATTAGGGCTTAGGGACCTGGTTGCGACGTTGAACGCTGCAGTTGAATCGTAGCTATCCTTGCTGAGGAGGTCTTCGTAGTCGTCGTCCTTGGAGAAGAAGCTTTGGAGAAACCAGAAGAAGACAGCTGCGCAGAGCATCGTCAAACCCAAGCGAGGGAAGAAGAAGCCTTTGAGGATCACCACCGTGGGAAACAACATATGACGCCAGATGGAGACCTCCATCAAACAAATGGACAATAACAAGAGGCTCACCAACAAGGTGCCGAGGCTCTCCGACATGCTTCTCTTCTCTTCCTCTCTCTTCTCTTCTCCTTCGATCCCCAGAACTGAACCAGACAAATTTGAAGAAGAGGACATTGCTCTTTTTCTTCTTATCTTTCGCCGAAAGGTAATATATTCTACAAAGCAAAGAAGGCCTCTGATTATGTTGCATGCTTCCTTGCTTGCTTCCTTCTTCTCCTCTTTCGCCTAGAAGTAATGTATTCTACAAAGTAAAAAGGGCCTCTGATTATGTTGCTTGCTCTCCTTCTTTTCCTTTGCTGTCTTTCTATTACCTTTCTTCTCTTTATCAAGCAAAAGAGTAAAGCCACAGTTAAAAGTAAAGATTTCAAACGGACTCCAAAATCCTGTAACTGTAGTTAAATGCCACAAACATTGCTATCTGGATCCTGCGATGGCTGTGAGCTTTTGTCTTACAATTCAGATTCTGCTACTGGTTTTAAAAAAACTGGTTATTATAAGAGCTGGAGGTCCAAGTCTAGCAACAAAGCATCAGCAACCCTTTTTGTAGACATGGCCTTAGTCCTGTTCCACTTCCACTCAACCTCACTTGTCACCATGGGGTGGCTTAATGTATAAGGTCAAAGGGCATTCTGAGTATTTTAAACAAAAAGAACAAACTCTAACTAGAAAATCCAATTTCTCATAGAATATCCTGATTTGAAATCTAAATGGAAAAGTTAAGTCTTAATTTGAAATGCAAGTTTTTGTTTATTCTGTTTTGAAATTTGGGAAAAACTGAAACCTAAAAATTTCCCTTTTACTTTCGCCGAAAGGAAGGGTGACGTTAAAAAGAAAACGCTACGCACCAACTACAGAAGAGGGTACTGATTCTGTTGCTTTCGTTCTTTTACTTTGCTGTCTGTCTGTTATCTTCTTCTCTTAACGAGACACAAACATTGCTATCTGGATCCTGCAACGGCTGTGAGCTTGACCCTTCATTAAAACAGTTTATTAAGAGTTGGAGGTGCAAGTTTAGCTAAAGCATCATCAGCAACCCTGTTTGTATAAATGGCCTTATCCTCTCCCACATCCACTCAACCTTATTTGTCACCATGGAGTCGCTAAATATATAATTTCCTACTCTCTTCTCATTCTCCACAATGCAAAAGCTTGCAGTTACCAATTGGTCCCCGATCTCCCTACTGCAGAGAGACCGCTTGTGGAGAGAGAGAGGAAGAGGAAGAGGGAGAGGAGCGGGAGGAGGAGAAGGAAGGAGAGGTGGGAAAGTGGAAGAGGGAGGAGGGGGAAGAGGAAAGGTGTGTGGGAAGATGAGGAGGTGGGAGAATTTTGAAAAACCTTAGACACTTTTGAAAACGTCCTTCACTTTTTTGCTCTTTTGAAAACGTCCTTCACTTTTTTGCTCTTCCGTGGACTTTCCACATTTGGTAAAAAGAAGAAAGTGGAAGCAATCATTTCTCCTCTCTACATTTCCAATTATTTTTGTTGATGGGACCCCTCCCGATCATATTCCGTACATCCGCGGACGCATGAAAAGGCATTGCTACAGTAAAAGTGCCGGTAATATTGGGTTATTTTTTGCTATGGAAACATACCTTGTGAGTCCCATAAATACGATCTGAACCGTTGATCACATTTAGCAGGTAAAAAAAAAAAAACTAGGATGTAAAAATCAACCGTTGATTCATTATAAATTTCAAGGTATTTTGCAAAGAAATATAGATCATTTGATCACATTAACGGAACTTTTGTAGGGCCCTTTTGCAAAATCCAAACCATTTAGTATCTTCAAAATGCTTCAAACCGCTACGCGGTTATATTTTAAAGCATGATTCTTCTTGGATCTTGGGAAAAATGCGAAAAACATATCCACCGTTGAAGTGCTTTCACATAAGTACACATGGAAGATGCTGATGCAGTTGAAATGCAGTAAAATAGAGGTCACATTTTTCATTTTGGAAACATACTTCTTGGGTCGTACAAGTAAGATCCTAACCGTTAATCATGGTTAGAATATCTAAAACGGCTAATTGGTCAATTTTTAGCCGTTGATCTTTAATGGATTTTGAGATATTTGTGAATAAGTACAAACCCTAAAATACAAGTTATTTATTCCTATGGGCCCCATTTGCAAGATTTGAACTGGTCAAATTCCATCTCGAGCCAAGAATGGTCATGGGATGGAAACTCGACCCTTGATTTTTCATATATTTTGAGAAAATCGTAAAAAAAAAAGAAAAAAAAACTGTTGGATCACACATCTACTAATGGTAGGAATCCTCACTGTTAACCAAAGTTGGATCTTTCTTTAGAAATCTTTTTTAAGGATAGGTAAAATACAGGAGAAGGAGAGAATCTTCCAAATTCCCTCTTTACTAAATGTGAATTTTTTTTAAAATGGTTTGTTAACTGAGAAAAATTGTTGTTTATTTAGAAGCTCTTAAAAAAAAAAGCTCTTCCTCTAGCCTTCTCCATGTGTGTTCTACAATTTACAAAGATGAAATAGTGGGAAATAGATAGTAGAGGAAGGAATTAATCAACTATCCACCGGCGACAATTCGATGCATTTAGGGGGGAGGAGTAATTCGGACCTCCAGGAACATTTGGTAAATCTCTAATTATATTTTCTAATTTTAGAGTTTATTTATAAATTAGAGTTTTTAGACCTCTAAAATAAAACTAAAAGGGGGCTTTTTTTATGACCTAAGTATCCCTCCCCTGGCCTTCAAACTTTTGGCTGCCGGTTCAGAGTTATTCAATTCTAATAAGCAAAAATTATTTTTTACGGTTACATAACTAAATGGGGCCTTTACCTTTAGCTAAAGTAAATGGTAGTGGACAATGCAAAACTTATGTTTTTAATGAAATAACCTCATAGATTTTTGAAATAACGCAAGTGATGGGTACTATTTTGTAATTTATAAAAGGTGGCCCCCAAGTACTACTTCCTAATGGCAGGGCCCCAATTATCTCATAAAATAAGTGCTTTTTATAATTTACTAAAAAAACTTAAGAATTCGAGCTTTTATTTTAACAATTAATTTAATTAAATCTTATTAATAAGATTCAAGTTACAGAATGGCCCAAGAACGGAAAGTGATTTCCTTGTAGGATCTTCTGAAAGACATTGCAGATTAAACTAGATGGATATTTTTAGGATTTGGGACTTTGATAGGTGTGGCGTGAAAGAAAACAATAAAGGGAATGGGTGTGTGCGTGAGAGAGAGAGAGAGAGAGAGAGATCTGGGGTGGGATGAGAACATGAAGTAGATAATTTTAGACATTAGTTGAGTAATTAGCATTTGCGGTGCAGAGGCTAATTGACCAACAATCTGTGACATTAGAAGCACACGATTAAACTTAGTAAGAACTACCAATGTGGCTGAAAGTGCATTTTGGCTGTAAATATGCCAATCAACTCATCCAGCTACCGATTATAAGATAGTCTGGACAAGAAATCGTAATGTTAGCATTAGATAGCCCGCATTTATATTGGGCCATTAAGATTGACAGGCCCATTCTTCATAATAATCCCATTGGCAATCCACCAAGCCTACTATTAAAAAGCCCAAAAAAAAAAAGGAGGGCCAAGATACAGAGACCGTTAATGATTACTTTGTTGGAAAAAATGGATTTTAGCTATGTTTTTTGGGCAACTTTGGACCGTAATAAGTATTGTGCCCACACATCTTTTGTTCTCCTATAGAAGGAGAATAACACCAAACATTGTTTAGTTAAAAACTATTTAAGGAGTGAAAAAGTGACAAGTTGAAGTTGCTTTGTATTGGTAATAAAAAGGGGAAGTTTCACATTGCTAGTTTACTAAAGGTGTATACGTGTTTATATACCTTTGTTTTGCTTATAAGATTTGGGTCCAAGGGGCACCCATATTTTATCCTGGAGGGAAGACCTACAACACACACGCTTGCCACCAGCATGCCTGGTTGGGTTGGGTCTTAGACCTCCGTGGAAATGGGTTGCCCAAAATTATATCTTTTTTGAAGAAACCAACAATCGTGTCTTCTCCAATGAGAAACCAACAATTGTGCCTCCTCCCTTCAGTGTTGTATTATTTTATTTCAACTGATTATAAACATTTGTTCTTAGTATCCATTGACTGTTCAGAACAATCACCAATTTATTTGTTTAAAGTCAACTTGTCTCTGCATTTAGGCATTGAATTTTGGAATCATTTCTTTAGCATTTACTGCCTGTCTGAGAAAGTAAGACCATAGCTCAATTCGCCGGGCAATACAAACTGTAGTGCTGCTTTTGTGTCATGTTAATCATTGTATCTTGAGATGTAGACATCCGTTTATCCTGAGCTCCGGAGCATGGGCGAATTATGCTTTAAGGATATAGTGTTAAATACTAGCCTTGATCGAATCATTCACTGTTTATCAGCATATTTTGTAAGTTTCATTTTAACTTCTGTAATTATACAAATTTGAAATAACGTTCAAAAATCACAAAGTGTGTAGCATCTCCAACAATCTTAATATTCTATACAGTCTAGTTAACAAGCTTGATCTTCCGAGTTTTCTTTGAAAAAAATGGGCCTGAAACACAACCATGGTGCTTGACTTCACAGTCGCTTTCATCCATTCAGAAGCAGATGCTCCACTTCGATAATCACGTGGAGCACACAAAACTTGTATTTTCGATTAACCTGCATAACTTCATCAAACTAAGTCTGGGGAGAGCCCTACTAAGCCATTTATGAAAAACATAGAAAATTTGGGAAACCGAGTAGTTAGTTTCAAGAGCAACAAAGTTGCTAACATCCACTGTCTATGTGCCCGAGTTTCACCCCTTTTTTTCAATTTATTTCCCAGCAGGGTGCATATTGAGTAATGTCCTATCAAAATCTACCTCTCACGGATATACGTAAAAAGAAAAGTGTTTTACCACCACATGTAACACGTCAAGATACCCAGTTATACTCACTAATCTTTCATGAATTAGAACTCGTTCTAAATACTAACCTAAGTAATAATCACCATTAAATTAAATTCCAATGGTTTCTTAAGTCATATTTTCATTAAATTTAATCTAGAGGTGATTATTATTTAAATTAGTGTCAAATTAGGATAATTGTTAATTTATCGAGAGTTAGTGAGTGCAAAGGGTTAGATTTCTCTTGGAATGTCCCACGCAGTGATAATAAGATCACCTTTCACATAAACTGTGAGAAATTTCTCTTAATAAAACATTACCCAATCTATATATTTAGGCCATATGTATGCACAAAAATATGTAATATAGAAAAATTGTAACAATAAAATGACAATCTGAATTAATTATATAAATCTTGATTATCAGTCAATCCCCTTTTGTTGCTAACTTGTCTGTGCTCTAATGTATAATTAAATTCCTAAAAGTTCATGGGAATGAGCTTTTATCTATTATGATGCGCGCCACAGGCACATAATGAAGTTGGTTACTAATTTACACTTTTATCTCACATTTCTCTTACTTTGTCCTTTTTCATGATGAGTAATATTACTTGAACCCACACACCCTTGTGGTTTCCACATAAAGCTATTGGCCCATATATTTGGTGTTGTCCCAAGAGAGAAAAAGCCAATAGCCGAGGCTACTATTTGCTGGCTAGTAAGTAAAAACTACTAATCCCAGAAATGACAAAAAGATATAAGAATAATTGAAAAGTTTTTTTTCATTGGCTGATTGGCCCAAGGGCCAAGCGTTGGAAAGTGGAGGGCCCCAATCAGGATTCGAACCCTGGTTGGCTTTATGGGAGCGGAAACCTCATCCATTGTAATATCCCTGTATTTATTAACTAAAAAGTTTTAAATACAAGGTTTTTAACTTTCTATTGAGCTTAACTGCAGCTTCTTTAAGGTATATTGAGAAAGTTCACTTAAAAGAAACTAAAAAATAAGATGAGGATTCATGGAAGACAAAATTACATAAAGTACCTTATTAAATGATTAATCATTTAATTTCCAAAGATTTTAATAATGCAACTCACCTTGATTAAAATAAATAATTAAAATAAAGCTAAACACATAAAATTTCAGACATCGCCTCAATGATGTTTATTCACAGATGCCAACTAGACCTCTTAGAAACGTTAACTAGGTAGCCAAATATGACCTCTCTCCACACAAAGCATGCCGATTGTTGGAAAATGTTAACTGTTCATGACATTAAAACCAGAACACATAGGGATTGTCGGAGAAGAAAGGGAGAGGGTTTTGTGCGTGTTGGGTTTATGTCTTGTATTCCGGTTTAGCCGGATGAGTCCCCGGGTTAGCCAGGGACTGGTTTAAGGTCAAGGGTATTTTGGTAATTGTACCAGGGCTTTTTTGGTGGCCAAGAAAGCGGAGATTATATATTGTATAGTCTGTAACCCTAGACCTTGCGGCGGCAGTTGCCTGTGGTGTTCCCACACCACGTAGGAGAGATAATGTGAGAGTGTGGGAATCTCTTGTATGCTTTACTTGTTATAGTGAAGATGTTCGTCCTCCTGTGCCCGTGGATGTAGCCCTGTTTGAGTGAACCACGTAAATCTCCGTGTCTCTTCTTGTGTGTGGTTGGTTGATTGTTGATCTTGTGATTCCGTGGATGCGTACAACGGGTGATTGTCAGAAAGCCACAACAATTGGTATCTAAGCCGAGGTTGGTGTTCCTCAGGTTTCTTAGCGAGGTGGAGATCGCTCAGTGGCTTGGAGGTTGTACGCATCCTGGTTAGGTCCCCATCGGAAAAGAAGAAGACGAGATTGGGTTTTTCGGTTTTGGCTAAAATCGGAGGAAAGAGGATTCCCAGGTTGTTCAGATCTCGGAGTTAGATCGCAGCAGTCGGCATGATTGGGTTCTGATCACTGTTTAGGATCGGCGAATTCGTTTGCTGCAACTTGTTACAGAGATCGATTGTGATCTCAGGGAGGGCCACACGTTACTGAAGAAGATCACAAGAGAAGAGAAGTTTCGGTTTGTGATCTCTGTTTCATCAAAACAGAGAAGGTAGAGAGAGAAAGAAACTCTAGGCTAATTTGGTTCCTCTGTTGCAGATTCTGGGAAGTCTTTGATTTGGGAAAAAAAAAAAAAACAAAAACAAAACAAAACAAAAAGACTCACAGGAAAGTTCGCCGAATCTGAATCGCTGAATCGCCGGATCTCTGCCTAACCGGAGTCGCCGCTGCATCGCTGCTGGTGATAAAGACGAGAGGACCACTGCACTTCGTCGCTGCCGCACGGTGATTAGAGACGACAATTGCTGCCATCGCTTCGCAGCGCCGCCGTGCTCCGACCGTCGTCACAGACCCCATCGCCGTAGCCAAGGAAGAAGGATCGCTTTCTCTATTGCAAAACAGAGAAACAGAAACGCATTGGAAATGATGATTTAGAGTTGCAGCCTCCGGGTTTTGAGTTTCGGGTTCGGTCAGTTTGACTTGACCCGTGAAGTATAAACCCAGCAGAACAGGCACAGGTCGATTCCAGGTGACGGGTTGGGTCGGTTCGACCTAACCCGTGGAAAAAGAAGCCCAGTTCAAGTCAAGGTCAGGTCGGGTTGACCTGACCTGTCAGCGGCAAAGCCCAGGCAGCGCAGGCTGCAGGTTCGAGTCCAGGTCGGGTTAGACTTGACCCAGTTACAGAAGCAGCAGTTCTGGGCCAGTTCGGGTCGGGTTAGACCTGAGCCGTGTGCGCAGAGTTCAGCCCAATGCAGCAGAACAGCAGCAGTGACATCAGCATCGGTCAACAGGCAGGTTTGACCAGATTTGCGGTTGAAATTGTTTCTGAGATATCTTGATCGTCCGATGTCCGATCTGAGATCCGTTTGCTCCTACGGACTCGTTTCGAGCAGATCTACGCAGTGGAAGAGGTTGATTGGCTGTTTGACAGTCAAGGAGGAGGTTTGATCGATTGGAGAGTAGAAACTTATTTCTGCGATATCGAAGCCATCCTGAGTTGGATTTCAGATCCATTTCTTCCAGCGTGCTCGTGTTGACGAGATCTATAGTTTGATGCAGAAATCTGGAGGAGATCTGAACAGATGTGCATTCAGGCTAGAATCGGGTCTACTCGACCTGGTTGTTGTTGCAAACCCAATAATAGGAGTCGCCGGCCTAGTTGCAAAGGGTTTGCTGATTCAAACGAAGTTATTCGTTTGGGGTTCACATGATCTCATGTGATGTTGTTTATCTTGCCAAAGCTGAAAAAGCAGCAAGGAGGAGCTGATGCGTCAGTAGTTGTCAAACATTTGTTTGATTGATTGATCGGAGGCCCGGTCAAATGGAGTTTTTTGACCGCTTGGAGGCAGAGGTTTTCTGCAGTTGTGAAGTCATCTGGACTTGTATTCTTGATCTGTTTTACTTGCATACTTGTGGCGATTGGATCTTCACAGTGATGTTGAAGATGGGGCATGATGGTGAGTGATTCAGATAACACTCAGATTCGTCAATGGTTTCGAACTTTTAGTTCGAGGTGGAGTTTGACGAGATGAACTTTGCTCAAAGTTCATGTGCTGGTTCAACATGTCAAAGTGTTGAAGAAGACTGCATCCTTGGTGCAGTGACGTGCCATTCAGCAGGGTACGTGAAGACATTGCCGGTTTTATCTCCTAGTAGCTCGAGTTGTACAGAGTTGTACGGAATTCAAGCCAAGGTGGAGATTGTTAGGTTTATGTCTTGTATTCCGGTTTAGCCGGATGAATCACTGGGTTAGCCAGGGACTGGTTTAAGGTCAAGGCTATTTTGGTAATTGTACCAGGGTTTTCTTGGTGGCCAAGAAAGCGGAGATTATATATTGTATAGTCTGTAACCCTAGACCTTGCAGCGGGAGTTGCCCGTGGTGTTCCCACACCACGTAGGAGAGATGATGTGAGAGTGTGGGAATCTCTTGTATGCTTTACTTGTTATAGTGAAGATGTTCGTCCTCCTGTGCCCGTGGATGTAGCCCGGTTTGGGTGAACCACGTAAATCTCCGTGTCTCTTCTTGCATGTGGTTGGTTGATTGTTGATCTTGTGATTCCGTGGATGCGCACAACGGGTGATTGTTAGAAAGCCACAACAGTGTGTTGGAATCATTGAAGAGGGTTTTGAAGATGTCGGAGGAGGCTGCTTCGTTTTCGTCTTCCTTCGATTTCTTCTTACCCATTTGGACGGGGAGGTTGGGTTTGAAGACGGAAAGGAAGAGGAAAAGTGAAGTTCTTGTGAAGCTGTATGTAAGGTTTGAAAAAGAGAAACCTTGGTTAAGCAACAGGGGGCACATGAAAATTCACCTTTTGTGGGTTTCTTGATTCTCAGCAATTAGCATTATTGGATAGTAATTGTGAATCAGCTGACTCCCATGAAAGCAGTGAAATTGGGTCAAAATCCTTTGGGCCACACTTGAACCCCATCAAAGTTTCCTTGTTTTAGAGATTTATACTTTCAAGATCACCAATTCTGTTTCATAAGCTATTCCTTCTTTTACTATGAAAAAACTTTCTAATTTGTATGAATTGTTTATTACTAAACAATTGAATGGAGAGAGGAGAAGAAGATGAATCTAGATTTGAGCGATGATCTGATGGTGGAGATTCTAAGTCCCTTGCCACTAAGCTGTATCAATATTAGTAGCTTCTGTGGTTTTTTTTTTTTTTGTTACGTTGTTGTTGTTGATGATTTCAATGTCTTACTATTTTTTTGGATGTTATTTTACATTTTTGCCTTCTACATTTGAAACATTTTATTATTATTTTAACATCCTATTATAGTATGTTTATGTTTTTATGGCCCAGGTTGGACCTGCTCGGGTTGAACCTGAGCCTCTTTTGCTAGTACCACACTCTTGATATATGTAACAATTCAAAAAATAAAAAAGAAAATAAAAATAAAATAAGACATCTTCTTTTTTTCTCTTAAACTGACTATTCACCTTAGTCCACTAGTAAAGTGAAGTTACCAAATACACAATCACAATTAGCTCTATTTTTAGTCCTTTCAATTACAAAAAGGAAGAACTAACCTTTAAATACAAAATTTGAAATTTGAATCCCAGAAAAAAAAATCATTATATAATAATACAATCCATTTTGCTTGAAAGTAGCATTGTCCTCAAGGTTAACAAAATAAAATATTTATAGATTTAAACATTGTAAGAATAAAATAATATAGAATAGAATAGTGTAATATTAAAACATTGTAATAGTTTTACTGTTTGGCAATTTTAGAATAATATTATACATAGATTTTAAATTTAGTTGTTTGGAAGGTGCTACAATTAAAGTAAGGTTTATTATTAGAATAATTTCTTATTAGGTACTTTAATTTATATGTAATTTATAATCTATGAATAAAAAAGTAGTGTGGTAAAGTAAAGTTCAACTGCCATATTTTTTTTACCATAAGCGACTTTTCTTTTTCATGTATAAAATAATTGTAAAGTGTAGTAAAGTAAAGTAAATGCAAATTTTTAAAAAGAAACTACTTTACTATTTACTATTCCCTCCCACTTTACTTCACCATATATTTTATCCCACTTTTACTTTCCCCCATCTTTACCATGATATGAGATTTACCTTTACTTTACTTCAACATATATGTAAACGAATACATCATGATAGATTTAGTGAAGTATAGTATTTACTTTACTCTTCCACTTCCTCTTTATCTTACTTATTTTACCTTATCTTTTACCATGATGTGATATTAATTATTATTTTACTTTACCACACCTGTAAAAAAAGTCACTTTTCATTTATCATATGGAACTACGGTAAAATGTTATAAAGTAAAGTCAAAAAAAAGAAACTACCTTACGATTCCCTCTCACTTTACTTCACCATATACTTTATCCAACTTTTACTTTACTCTATCTTTACCATAACGTGACATTTACATAGACTTTACTTTACAATATGTAAACAAATACATCAGGATAGATTTAGTGAAGTAAAGCATTTACTTTACTCTACCCTTGCATCTGACTTATCCTACCTTACCTTATTTTACCTTATCTTTTACCATGATGTGATATTAATATTTATTTTACTTTACCACACCTGTAAACTAGTCACTTTTCATTTATCATATAAAACTACAATAAGATGCTATAAAGTAAAGTAAAAAAAAAAAGAAACTATTTTACCATTCCCTCTCACTTTACTTCATCATATACTTTATCTAACTTTTACTTTACTCCATCTTACCATGATGTGACATTTACCTTTACTGTGCTTTACCATTTATGTAATGATAGATATAGTAAAGTCTTTATTTCACTCTATCACTTTGTAATTACTATTTTGAAAGATTTTTGTATAGAGAATTCATTTATAAGTTCCTATATATTTTCCCATGCTAACATAGGTAAGGGAACTAAATTTTTGCTACATTAAGTCCCTAACTTAAAAAAAACTACTGTGCATTAACAAAAATGACCCTCCTCTTCCTCTCCTTCTCATCCCTTTCCCATTCCCAAACCCTCTAGTTCCTCCTCATTTGAATCTCCCTCTCCCTCTTCTTCGTCACCAAAAACTCTTCTCCTCCTCCCAAAACCCGAGAACCCAAACCACCCAAAACCATATACCCAAATAGATTTCATCCGTTGCGTCTCCCCATTCTTTCTATATTTCCAACAGATGAAATATTATCAAACAGATAAAAAACTTGTTGATATTTTATCTGTTGAGTTCACAATGATAAGTTCAATAAATTTTATATCTTGTTTTCAATAGAAACATACTAAATAGATAAAATCTTATTTTTTAAAATTAAATAACCAATGTATAACAAATATATTTCATCTATTGCATCTCCCCAATCTTTTTATATTTCCAACAAATAAAATCTTATCAAAAAGATAAAAAATTTGTTAGTATTTTATAAGTTGAGGTCACAATGGTGAGTTCAAAAGATTTTATATGTTGCTTTCAATAATAAAAAACAGATAAAATCTTTTTTTGAAATTAAATAACAATATATAACGAATAGATTTCATTTGTTGCGCATCTCCCCAATCTTTCTATATTTCCAATAGAAAAAATCTTATCAAATAAGTGAAAAATCTGTGGGTATTTTATATGTTGAGCTCATAATGGTAAGTTCAATAGATTTTATCTGTTTCTTTCAATAGAAATATACCAAATAGATAAAAAAAATTTTAATTAAATAACCAACATAGATCTTATTTAGTAGATTTCAAAAAAAGGATTTCAAATATATAAATTTTATTTCAAACGGATAAATGTAATTAAAATTAAAAGATTTTAAATTTTGTGAAAAAAAGTACAAGTGACGTTAGTGTTCATAAAGGTTAATACAATTAAAATAGAGAAAAGGTATTTTCGCCCAATATTTGTCCTTATCACTAATAAAAGGACCCAATGCAATACCAAAATATTTCAGTTGAACTTCGTGGATTAAGTTGGAACTTATCTAGTATGAAATTATTTACAAAGACTGCCCCTAAATATCCCTTTTTATTTTATATTGTAGAAAGTTTTCTACATAGGGGCATTTAGCAAAAAATATTGAGATTTTTGAAAGAAAATAATCTTTTCTTAGTATTTTTATTGGATAACCAAACGTGCAAGACATTCTTCCTTAAAAAATGAAAAAATATATCTTATAAAATATTACTCTCTCATATTTTCTTTTGCATGCCCAAAAACTTATACACTGCTAGTCTGGAGAGCAGTGAATGTAGAAGTCTCCACTTGCCAACACATGTTTAATAGGGCACATGCATCATTGTTCAAGATTTTTGATGGGACCATTCCATCAATAATGATCCCATCATCCTGCTAGTCTGGAGAGCGGTGAATGTAGAAGTCTCCACTTGCCAACACATGTTTAATAGGGCACATGCATCATTGTTCAAGATCTTTGATGGGACCATTCCATCAATAATGATCCCATCATCATCCTCCCCCCCACTATGGATATAAATTGCATCCAAATCTTAAGAAAACCTCATGCGATTGGTCCTATTGTTTGTAACCATTGAGCTCCAAGGATCAAATCATATCCTTCAAACTCTATTAAATAGAAATCATCAACAAACTTAAATTGTTATATAGTAAATGGAAGATTTTGACTCAAACCATCATTTAGCATTAGCAACCATGATATAAAGCTCACTATTTTGGATGGAACAATCCAAATATATTGAAAGTTAGGACTCTGAAAAATTGTGGTGCTACCTGAGTCTAACAATATGATCACTGGATTTTTGTTTGAGCATGGATTTGGCTCTTGATGCATTAGAATGGAAAAATAGAATTCATGTGGCTAACTTAAATAGTTGAGACAACGCTTTGATGATGATGTTGTTATTTGTGCATACCTCAAACTCTCATGGTCTATAATGAAGTTGAAAGATTTATAATGCCTAGGATTTATTTTAGATAAACTCTAGAAAGTGGAAAAAATAAAAGCAATTAATCACACAAAAAAGGCAACACACAATATAACGTGAAAACCCAAACGGAAAAAAAAACCGCGAGTCCAAAGTGGACAAAATGAATCACTAACTTTCACAGTACAAGATAAACTTACAACCATACAGTCAGTCCTTCAACATAAGGTGTGATAGTTATTCTTACTAGAATCCTTAACATGCAGTCCCTCTGTGCCTTACTATCAGTACCTTGATCTCTATAGCGAATGAGTTTCAATAGCAAGAGAATAATCTTCTACAAGAATGTAAAAGTTACAAATCTCCTACAAAGAAGTAGAAGCATTAATTCTAGAACTTAAAGCCTTCAGCCTAACTCTTATAAAGCTTTAGATAGAATCTCTAATATGAAGTCTTAACCCAGAATATGGAGAAGGTCTTTAGGGTTGAGAGGAACCCTCTTGTTATAGCGCATTATTCGTGTCTTAGGGTTCAAAGCCAAATTTAAACAAAATAGGCAATTTTGCCACAAATAGGAAACGTTTTTGTAACACACCAAACCCAATTAAGCATGTTTAGAAATAAAGTAAGTAGGTTATTATCAAATTAATAGAGAAATTATTATAAATAATGATGTTTGACACTTAATTAGATTAGATTATGTTTAATTTTGTCTCATTGAGTCTACTGGGTCAAGTTCAGGTTATGGATAGGTAGTTTGGGTCGGCTTGACCTTATCTAGGTAGGGGAAAGCCCTATATTGTAATTTTAGACTTTTGATTCTTGCATCATATGCGTTACATATTGACATCGCATCCATCTAGTCGACCATGACAACTTCCATGTTGATTCCAAACTCATTTAACTCCAATTGGGCCAAGTAGACTTCCAAATGACTTAATTGGAAATATAAGGGGAAATTAGGACTTCCTTGTAATTTTGCAAAATTTTATTTTAAAAATAGCCAAAGAACCTCTCAATTAGTTCTCTCCTCTTTTGCAACTACAGCAGCTTTCTTCTTCTTCTTCTTCCATTTTTCTTCTTCTTATCAATGGAAGCAAGATGAATCCTGCATGCATGATTTCAAGCACCCATTTCCTCATTCCATCTCTTCTCTACTTTCCTTGTCCATTAGACTCAAGATAGTAGCTTATATCTCTCCCTACAACTCTGTAGTTGTTGCCTTGGTAAGATCTCTTACCTATTCACAGATTTCTTGATTTAATAAAGTCAAAGAGACTCTTATCTCACGCATACACTTATCCTCTCAATTCTTTCTTTCATTCATGGCATTTTAGGGCTAAAAACAGTGGTTTTTCTTCCCAAGTTAAGAATAGTGGGTTTTCTTCTCAAGTTGAGCTAAGAGAAGAAATATTGATTTAAACTCTAAATCAAATGCAAGTATAAGTTAATTATTGTTGAATGAATATTGGTAGATTGTAATTCTATTAAATCTATTGAAACACTGCATGTGATTTTCAACCCTTTTATTCTTGTTTCAAATGCATAATGGAATGGTCTAAGTAAATGGTGAAATGTGGATTTGCAAGTGCTAGATGGTTGAATTGAGTGAGGACCACTGCAGTAGAATGAAATATTGACATGCAGTCAGAACCCCAATATCCTGGGTGAAAAAGAGAGTTCTTGACTGTAGTTTTAGAAATTTTGAAGCTTACAGCAAAGCCGTAAACTGTATTACGACCAAGCTGCAAAGACCTTAAGAGCCAAATGAAAAAGAAAAGTTGAAACTTTTCTTATATGGCTAAGCCATGAAATGCACCACGGCTAAGCCATAGCCTGGCCGTGGTTAAGCAGTAGGCCTCTTACAGTTAAGCTATAGGCTATCTATGGCCAGGTTGTAGATGCGGGTCAAAATTTAGTAGAAACCACGGCTAAGCCGTAGGTAATCCATGGCTAAGTTGTAGGGACCCAAAAACTTAGGCTTAATTGGAGACATTCATAAGACCTTGTAGGGCCTTATTTCCTTGGAACGTTTAACCTCATCATTTGGACCAATGGAAAATTACGTAACATGAAATGTTTTGAGGGCTAGGATTCATTCATGTAATATTGTTCATTTGTTTAGTACCTCACATGGGTGTTAGTTTAAGGGACTTTGATACACTGTTTCCTACATAACGTGACACCAAATAGAGATAACTGTGTATCAGTTAATTTAAAACTACATCATCATGCACAGTGAGAAAAAATTGATGACTAGATCAGAATTGACTTGTAAATCACCTTGACTCTACTAATTTGAATTGCATAGCATATTGAATCCTTGTAGTTGCTCTCTATTATTGAAATTATTACAAGATGGTTATTATATGAATTAACTCTAGTTTAAACGTTTCTTGATATAAGGTTTTTTTTTATTGTCAATATTGAATTGAGTAAAAATGAATTGAATGTATAATAATGATTGTTTACAATGAAATGAATTGCATGATTTACTCAAATTATGATTCAAAAAATTCTAGCTCTACTTAGCTTTAGCCCTACGATACTCGACGGAGTTGACTTTGATATAGTAGGTTGAAATAGTGTCGCTGCAGTGTGCCTTTGGAGCTTGCAGACTCCATGAATGTAGGGACCCAATTGTACCTTTGGCTGGGCTTTGGTGTTCCTAATGCAAAGGTTCATATTAGGAGAATATAGCAAATATAACAGTCAAATAGTAAAGTATTTCTCTTAATTAATTATTATATCATGTTTTATTCGATGCACAACATGCTTAGTGTACTAAATTGACTTCCATGATCAACTGTTAATGATTTTTTTAGATATAATGCATGTTACCTTAATTACGCTTATACTTTGCTGAATAATCTTATTCATAAGTTATCTAATGGTGTTACAAGCTCAAATCTCAGTCCCAGTTTTGCAAAAATCAAGGAGACTCAGGAGGAGGCCTACGAGGTCCCTCCAGGCCTCGATGACTGGACAACAAAATGATTTGACTGATCCCTTCCACGAAGAGTGACAGGATTACATCAAGGCTTTTGTTTTAAAAATTTTCAGAATAGGGTTTCATGACATTTTGCATTAGTTTTTCCATGCATAGTTCATGGTTCCTCATATTTTTTGGACAATGTGTATTTTTGTTATTGTCTATAAAATCTTATCTTTTTTGTATAGACATGTTATAACACCTTTGTACAAACTCATATACGTACATATCATATTAGTATTTTAGTGTGTGCTGTTTTCATGAATTGATACATTGGAAATGTTTAACTGTTGGAGAAAAAAATTTTACAGGTGATATTGGATTGCTTCCGCTTGTTAAATACTTAGATAGACGTCCATTAATGGTACCACACATGTGTAAGTAATGTGAATATTCTTTGTGTAATTCCGTTTAGACTCTAGTCTAGGTGTGGATTACACAGGAGTACACTTGTCATGCCTAGGGATTTAACCATAATCTAAGGATTCTCGGGCTCAGGTCGTGACAGTTTTTGTATAAGTCCGCCAGCTTCTGCCATCCGTGTTGTCGAGTGTGGTTAAATGAGCACTTAAGTGCGCTAGCTACTATCTTGGGCGCTTAAGCGTGGTCAGATGAGCGCTCGAGCATGCTTGAATTTCCTACATGTATCAGCAAACTTCCTGAGGCTATAACGTTTTCGTTTTAGCTCCGATTTATTTAATTTTGAGCTCTATGGATATTTAGTCGAAACGAACTTTCTAATGGTAGGTAACTTGCCTATATCTAACTCTTCGTTTGTGAGATATGAACTTTTTAATCTATGTTGTTATCAGAAAAAACACTTTAATTTGCATTATCTTCAATTATCTTATCTGGCATACAACCATAGTCCATTATATATATAAAATACAACTCAATGGACCCAATTTTTATCTAACCCATGAATTAACCAATACAAAAATACTAACAATAGTGGTTCCTATTAAGGTATTAAAGTAGATTGCACATTTAGCTTTGAGAATTTTAATAGTAAGTTCAGGCTCTATTTTCTTCCCTTCTTCAAGCTCAATTCCTTCTTCCTCATTTTCTCATCTTCAAGATTAAAGAGTTGATGTCTAGTTTACAACAGTGATCTAAGGTGAACTATTTGCCAAATGAAAATATAGGGTATTTGAACAATGCTCATTCCAGGGACTCGAACTTGATGAGGAATAATTGTAAACCGACTAGCTAAAAAATTCCTTATGTTAAAGAGTTAAACTAAAGAAATGGCATTGAAGTCATTAGTGATAACAAAAACACTCTTTTATGAATTACATTTGTCTTTTTAGCATGTTTTTCTTCACCATTATGATAATTGTTTCTCTGAATATGAGGGGGATTGGTAGGCCTTAAAAAAGGCTGGCTATTAAAAAGTTAATTAGGGAACACAAAATTGACTGCTTACTTCTTCAGGAGACCAAAGTTTCTTCTAACATTAAAAGCACTGTTCGGCAAATCTGGAGTAATCAAAGGTGTGATTGTCCATTGGGGCATTGGGCAAGATGATTTCCATTTGAAACAATGAGGTCTTATTGATGGAGGATGTTTTCTTGGCTCATAGAGTGTTGGCTATTAAGGTTCGAAGAGTTAGTAATGGGTTCGTTTGGGTGATTGGCAATGTGTATGGGCCGAATGTTGTGTCGAAGAAAAGTGATTTTCTAAAATTACTCTTTGATGTTAAGTCTCAATGGCCTATTCCTTGGGTTTTTTTGGGGAGAATTTAATATGATCAAATTTCCTCATGAGAAGAAAGGGGGTAGTTCCATCTCTCGATCGATGGAGTTATTTTCTAACTTCATCAATGATAATGAACTGATTGATGTTCCTCTTCAAGGAAGAAGGTCTACATGGTCCTATCTTAGACATCGGCCGGCTATGAGTAGAATTGATAGGTTCTTACCTTCCAAGGAGTGGGATGATCATTTTTCTGATACCTTTCATATAGCCTTTTCGAGACAAATTTCAAATCATTGTCCTATCAAATTGTGTTCTAACTCATTAGATTGGGGGCCTAAACCTTTCCGCGTCGAAAACTTTTGGCTAGAGAATAAAGATTTCTTGGGTTTGGCTTGCTCATGGTGGAGTCAATGGGAAGTTACAAGCTTCTTTGGCTATAAGATTTGTAGAAAGCTTCATGTTCTTAAAGATTTCATAAAAAGGTGGAATAGAGACATCTTTGGTGGAGTTGATGAATCAAGAGAAGCTCTTCTAAGTGGTGGATGATATTGATAAAGAAGGGAAACCAGGGATTTGAGTCTAGATGAACTTAATGCTAGGGGTATTGCTATCAAGAAAGATTTGGGATTTAAATTGGTTGGAAGATATTTCTTGGAGGCAGAAATCTAAAGTGACTTGGCTTAAAGAGGGTGATAAAAATACCAATTCTTTTCATCGATTGGCTACTATAAGGAGTAGAATAAATTTTCTAGGGCAAATAAGTCAAGGTGATAGAGTTTTGGAAAGCCCTTTTGAAATCAAGGAAGAGGTCGCTCGCTTGTTCTAAGATCATTACGGGAGTGAGAATGTCGTAAGGCCTAAGCTTGATGGACTTTCTTTTCCCACAATCCCGCTAGATATTCAGAGAAGGTTGACAGAGGGCTTGAGGAAGAGGAAGTGTCTAGAGTCTTGGAGGAATGTGACGGGGATAAAGACCTAGGCCTATACGGCTTCAATTTTTCCTTCATTAAAGCATGATGGGAGTCCCTTAAAGGAGATTTTGGTGATATGCTTTCTGAGTTTCATGGGAGGGAAAAAATTAATAGAAAGGTGAATGAAACTTTTTGAACCCTTATCCCTAAGGTGCTAAGCCTGTGGATCTTCGTGATTATAGGCCTATTAGCCTTGTGGGGTGTTGGTATAAATTATTAGCTAACATCTTGGCAAATCAATTGAAGACTGTTATGCCTCACATTATTAGTCCTTTCCAAGGGGCATTTGGGGCGAAAAGACAGATTTTTGATGGAGTGTTAATTGCTAATGAGCTAATTGATTCTAGAAAAGGTCTAAAGTTGGTAGGCGCCTCTTAAAGATTGATTTGGAAAAAGCTTACGATCATGTTGGTGGGGTCTTCTTAAATATTGATTTGGAAAAAGCTTACGATCATGTTGAATGGAATTTTGTTGATTACATGCTTCTGAAATTCGGATTTGGAGAAACTAGGCAACAATGGATGCATGAGAGCATATCAACTACATCTTTCTCTATTTTAGTCAATGGCTCTCCTTTGAAGGTATTTAAAGCTTCCAAAGGAATCCGGCAAGGGATCAAATCGACTTTCCCCTTTTCTATTTATGATTATAGTCGACGCTCTAAGTTCGCTTCTAGTGAAAGCTAGAGAGATGAGAGTGATAAGTGGGTTTGAGGTGAGTAGAAATGGGGAGATTATCTCTCACTTGCAATTTGTAGATGATATGATTCTTTTCAACTAGACTAATAGGGAGGAAATTATGGCTCTTAAAAGAATTTCACAGTGTTTTCAGTTGGTTTCTGGTCTGAAAGTTAGCTTCTCCAAAAGTCAATTGGTAGGAGTTGGGTGTTCTGAAGAGATAGTTCAATCTTTAGCAGCCATGCTACATTACAAATGGGGGAGACTCCCCATGTTATATCTTGGTCTTCCAATAAGGGTAAAGTCGAGATTTAAGTTTTTGTGGGATCCGGTCATTCACAAATTTGAGAAAAAGTTGTCTTTTTGGAAAAGACAATATTTATCATTGGGTGGGAGGATCACTTTGATTGAAGCATGTCTGTCAAATATCCAAGTATATTATATGTCACTTTTCAAGATGCCCAAAGCAGTGGTGCACAAGCTAGACTGTATTCGTAGGGACCTTCTTTGGGAGGGAAAGGGAAATAAAAAGAAATTGTATTTAATGAAATGGAGTTAGGTGATTTAACCAAAGTCTTAAGGGGGTTTAGGTCTTGGTAATTTGGAGAACAAAAATGCAACTTTATTGGTAAAGTGGTGGTGGAAGTTTGGTGAGGAGAGAGAGGCACTGTGGAGGAAGGTCATTTTCGATAAGTATGGTACGGACAAGTGGGGATGGTGGCCTAATCCTAATCATAGCTCCTATAGATCTAGTCCGTGGAATATAGTTGCTTCAGCTAGGAATGTGTCTTTTGTGAGTGGGGAAGTGTTGTCCAAAGGGAAGGGCTTTGTAGTGGGGGATGGTAGGGATGTCAGGTTCTAGTTAGATGATTGGGTTTGGGTAGGTCCCTTAGGTGAATTGTTTCTTAGAGTTTTCAGGTTAGTGTCCAACAAGGAGTCTACGATCAAGGATTGTTTGGAGGTGAGAGTTGGTTGTACTTTGTGAAGTGTGACCTTTAGAAAGAGTTTTCATCAGTTAGAGGAAGTCCAATATGAGGAGTTGTTGAGTATTCTTTCAAACATCTTTTTGTCTAGGGATTCTAGGATTTGGGAGCCATCCATATCGGAAGAATTCCCAACGAAATCTTTTTACTTGACTTTGGAGGAAAACCATCTCCCTATAGCTTCTTCCTACTTAGTTTGGATGGGTTTGGTTCCTCTCCACGTGGAGGCTTTTTGTTGGTTAGTAGTTGCAGCAAAAATTTCAATAGTAGATAATTTGAGAAGAAAACGAGTGACATCGTCAACCATCACAAACACTTGTGTTATGTGTCATAAGGAGTTGGAGTCAGTAAACCATTGTTTTCTTCATTGTGAGGTTGCTACCAGTGTATGGGGTTATTTTATTGGTAGGTGCAGTGTTGATTGGTGCTGTGCACAGAAGATTGTTGATGAGAGCGATAGGGTCTTGGATAAGAGGTTGTTTTGTGGGATGTGGGTGTATTCTTTGAAGGATGATTCCGTTTGCAATTTGTCCATTTAGAAGGAAAGAATGATAGAACTTTCAGGAGGACTTCCTTAACTTCTATGAAATTGATTTCAAAGATCACCCTTAGGATCGCAAATTGGGTTTTGGTTAGAAAGGAGTTTTCTAATTTATGTCTTCATGACATCCTTATTAATTGGGAATCGTGTATGGGGTGTGGCCTAATTAAAATGAGAAAATTTGTTATCTAGTCTCCTCCTCCTGTTGGTTGGTTTAAGTTTAGTGTTGATGGGGTGGTGAGAGGGAAGCCGAGACCAACTGGTATTGGAGGCTTGCTTTAGAATTGCAATGGGGATGTTTTATTTATATTCTCTAAATTTGTAGGTGTTTGTGACTCTAATGAAACGGAGGTTATAGCTATTTTGAAATCTCTCTGATGTTTTTCAAGGTACTACGATGGTGTTATTATTGTGGAGAGCGATTTTTTTAATGAGATCGCTTGAATCTCAAATAGAAAGGCATTTCCATAAACGTTCCAATTCCTCTTTAATAAAACTCGGACTTTATCTACCAACATTGATATTAGCCTTTGACACTAAAGTAGGTCAGCAAATATAATGACGTATGCTTTAGCCAAACAAAGTGTTCAAAGGGTTTCTCCTTGGGAGGGTTTTATCATGTAGTTATAGTATAAGTAGGATAAAATACTCTTGCACCTTTGTGTTTCCTTCACGCTTCCTTCTTTTTATTATTCTCTCTTTGTAACCCTTTCTCCTTTAATAAAAAGTTACCATTGCTGATAAAAAAAAAAAAGAAACTCCTTAGAGAAATAGGAAAGATAATTTTGTTTATTCTTATCTTTCTAGTTTATGAGTAAAGACTTTCTTCGATCTTCCCTTTCTTCTTTCTTGTTTTTACTCTCTTTTTTCATTTTCTTTTTTTTTTTTCTTTTTGTTGAATGTGAGCATTATACTGTTGATTGTGTGATTTTTCATGTGTTTGTAAAAGTCAGGTTTTGTATTCTCGTGTTGCTCAATCCTTGCATTTAAGTGCAGAGAGAGAGAGAGAGAGAGAGAGAGAGAAGAGATGGCTGCAAGTGGTCACTTTGTTGTACCCAATTCTGAATATGGAGATGATGTGGCATGAATAGCTTCTACTTCAAACAAAGAGATTGATATATGGTGAAACTGTATTCTCATATTGCTCAATCCTTGCATTTAAGTGCAGAGAGAGAGAGAGAGAGAGAGAGAGAGAGAGAGAGAGAGGATGGCTGCAAGTGGTCACTTTGTTGTACCCAAATTTGAATTTGGAGACGATGTGGCATGAATAGCTTCTACTTCAAACAAAGAGATTGATACATATGGTGGAACTCAGTAGTGTCTTGCAGCCAGGCAACAAGAGGTGTTTGCTGAGTTCAGATCCTCTGTCAAAAAATATCACTGGAGACGTGGCAGGACCTGATGGTCACCGTGAGGTTTTTCCTCATTGAATCTCAATTCGGTGTTTGCATCAAGCCAAATTCCATCTACTTCGTACTAATCCAGGAGAACCTGAGAGTAGGCTGCATGGGCTATTCATTAATACTTCATAAGGTGACATCCCCTTAAGGCCAGATGAGAACAAAAGACAGCAGAGGACAAGCCATTCACCAGAGGAGTTTTTACCTGAGGGTACAAAGGGGGTGTAGGATTTCCAATCCTTGCAAATCCACTACTGGGACCCCTGGTTTGAAGGCGGGGGCTGAAAACCAGGAACGACAGCTTGCCATGTCAAACTACCACAGGAGACCAAATCTATTTACCAAAACTTGAAACTGTGTGGACCAGTCAAGGAAACAACCAGGACAAATGCAACTTGCACTTGTTTAAAACTCCAACTCCGCAGGGTCAGGATGGGTTGTGTCCACTCGGGTTGCCTTTTTTTTTTTTTTATTTTCAAGATAGGGGTGGAGAAGGGGAGATTGAATGAGAGGAAATGGAATTTTACTACTGAAACTTGGGAGATATGTTTTCTTGAGAAGCAGCAATTTTCTAGTAGGATCTTCTACAGTAAATGGTTGAAAAAAATAGAAAGAGATCAAGGGTTTGAGAGAAGATAATTAGATATTAGGGTAAGTAATTTGCAACACACGGTGCAGAGGCTAATTAACCAAAAACCTGTGACATTAGAAACATGATTAGACTTAGTAATTACCACAAATGTGGCTGAAAGTGCCTTTCAGAGGGTACACTAATTTAGAAAGCAGCACAAAAAATAATGTTGTAATAATAATAATAATAATAACCACCCAACTCTAAGCAGTGATGTTATAGCAAGAACTGCCCCTTAAGATTGATAGACACATTCTTCACAGTAAGCCCATTAGCAATCCACCAAGCCCACTTAAGAGATGATCACTTTTCCTTAATTTGTTTTCAAATTCGAAGTTAATCTAAAAGGTGCAGCTCCTACATACAGCCCAATAGTTGCAATCTGAGAGTGCAATTACTTGGAATTCCCGTCGTGATGCGTATTTGATGAAGATCATTATGATACGTCAATTTGAGGAACTTCCCTGGCCCCTACTCTCCACTCAACTAACATGCTCAGTTTATCATCAACTCTGTGATAAGAGTGAGACACTTCAAGGCTAACAATTATGGCCATGCAAGATATATGATGATTAATGCGCTTTAATTTCTGTAATCATGATCATATTACATTTCTCATAGATCTCTATCTATGCAATATAAGGGTTTTGTTTCCCGTTGTACACTTCCATGTCGCGAGTTATAAGCTACAGCTGAAATTTCTCAACAAGGCAAAAAAATGCCCAACACAATTCCTTGCTAGGTAAGAAGCACTTCAAGGACTCAGCTGCAGATATTCCTCAGCCACTCAGAGATACACAAACTACTGATGATAGCTGGATCTTACCGATTTTCTTTGAATTTAATGGCTTAAATACAACCTCAGTGCTTGACTTCACAGTAGCTTTCATCTGTTCAGAGGCAGATGCTGCTTCTCTTCGATAATCACGAGGCAAAACTTGTATTTTCAATCCATCTGCATTTGAATTTAAGTTCGTCAAATTGAGTTTGGAGAGAACCCTTCCGAGCCATATGCAACCAGCATAGAAGATTGGGACTAAAACAGAGATAAGTCAGGTTCAAGAGCTATGAAATTGCTAATGTCGACTGCATCAGTGCCCTGAGTTTCTTTTTTTTTTTTTTTTTTTCCTTCCATGTAATGTGTGTGTGTGTGTGTGTGTGTGTGTATATAGGGTCTTGATCTCATGCAATGAAAAATAATATGCGATGGTGCGATGGATTTTCAAATCCTGTGCCTTAAAAGAGGGAAAATGAAAAACTATGAAGCCACTCCTTCGATCTCATTTCTCTCCTCTCCCTGTTTGTGTACCTACTCATTGCTTGTTCTTTACAACTTTCTCTCAGCCCACACCATCCTTTCTTCCTCCTTTCAGAATCGATGAGTGGGCTCCCGATGATGTCCTCTATTAGACATCTATCGTAGTGTGTAATGGGTTTTCGGGAATATAGGGCTTGAGCCTATGGTTGGCTCATTTTATGCATCATCCTTACGAACTTCTTAAACTTGTGTTTTATATACTGTTGGCATGTATTATCCGGTCTTTAGACCATTGAGTTATGTTATGTATTTATGCTCTCGAGCCCCCGTTGCGGCAAACTTTCCTTTAGTTATGCATGTTGAACATTTAGATTATGCATGGTTTATGGTATTAAAAGACTTCATCTAAATAGGTTTTTATTATGAATTCATTAAGCAGGTACTTATTTATGCTCAATACCATCACAAGTTACGCAAGTGCACATTAAACACTAAGCTTCTGCAATTGGTTTCAATTTACATGTGTTTAGGGATCTTCCTCACATATGATCCCAGTGGATTCCCTTGTGGCAGTTCACATGTGCCGTGTTTTAGCATGAATCGCTATGGGATACATGTGCCACATCACGAGCTTAGCCTAATTACCCTAATTTCGGGCCCAGGGCATGACACTCGCGTCTGGTTGGTCTATGCTCAATTAACAAGGCTCAAGTTTTATCTATAAACATCAGCCTGAGAGAAGCTTTGAGATTTAATCCTCAACTATTAGTGATTGAAGTGGACTACTCATGTGCGATAAAGTGGGCATCTAACCTTCTACCACTATGGAACCTTACAGGCATCTTGGAAGAAGCGATAGAGAACTCTAAGATGGTAAACATCCCATGCCATCTAATCAAGTGTTGTGCCAACTCAGAAGCATATCATCTAGCGAAAGAGGGACTATCCAAACCTTCTTTGAATATTGTCGCTGATTGTTCATAGTAACTTATTTCTTCAGGTTGAGGCCTGAATTTTTGGGGTTGTCAACACTTTCTCCATGGGCATGATTGTTCTTTGGGGGCTTTTTGTATCCAGTACTGTTCTCTTATACTATAAAGTTTGGGTGAAATGAATACAGTCATCTTTTTGAAAAAAAAAACATGTAGTAACACGAAATCAACTTAACGTTTTGAAACTTACCATCACCCCCAAATAGAGATGACTTTTGGATGACCAACCGGCTGACTTGTAATCTCTCCACATTTCCCAAAGCATTCATATCTTCCTGTTTCCCCTTAAATTTCATAAATTCTCCAAGAATTTTCCTATCACCTTTCAGCTCCAACCTACAAGAAAAAACAGCCTCGAGTAGTTTTTGCTCATCATAAAATCCAGTTAGAATTAGAATGACAAAATACAGGAGTGGAATTTAATGTCTTAAAAACATATAATGTGCAATTAAGAGTAAAATCCAAAAGTCAAGGCCACTATTTGCTGGCTAGTATGTAAAAACTACTAACCTTAGAAATAAAGAGAGATGTAAGAATAACGGAAAGTATACTAGGAATAATTGAATAGCAGATTGGCTTCTTAAACACAAAGTTTCTAACTTCATATTGAGTTAACTAGAGCTTTTAAAAGGTATCTTGGCAAACTCCATTTAAATGAAAAAGAACAATAAGATGAGGATTCACGGAAGAGAACTACAAAAGGTAACCAGTCAAATGATTCATCATTTAATTTCCCAAAATTCTAACAAATGCAACTTCCTTGAAAAAATAAATAATTTAAATGAAGTTAAACTCATACATACAGACATTGCCTTCATGACGTTTATTCACAGATGCCAACTAGATACCTTACCAATGCTTATATTCTAGATAGCTAAATATAACCTCTCTACACAAAGCATACTGATTGTTTGAAAATGTTATCAACTACTCATGAAATCAAAACCAGAACTTATAGGTTATCAGTTCAAAAAAAAAAAAAAAAAAAAAAAAGACCATTATAGTAAGCAAAAGGAATTCATGGAAAATCCTAGAGAGACCAGCATTGCATTTGAAGCGGATAGTAAGTTTCATTTCTTTAATAAATTTACAATTAAAATCATAAGTAAAGAAGTTATTGCAAGCAATAAACCTTAAATCAATAGAGGAACCGATTTTTCCCCAGATTAATAAACATTAGAAAATGACTTACCAGTTTTAGTGAATGATATAGGAATCAATCAGCGACCTTTTTCAAGTCAAGACCTTACTTTTTAAAGCACAAGAATTCATAATCAAAAGCATGAACACAAAATCAACCCAACAAACTTAGAGAGGATGGTATTCCATACATTCATCCGCTATATCCTTTTTTAGTCCGAATCCTCGATCACACTTGGTGCATGGTAACCATGAGTGGACCAGACACGGTCACTAACATCGACATAAATCATGTGAAGCTGCTCCCCATGTGATTCAAACTTCGAACCAGGTGTTTGTGTTGACGTGGCAGACTGTAATTCAAACTTCAATCGAGGATCCAGATTCATTGTTTGTTTGTTTGTTTTTTTTTTTATAGCAATCCAAGGTAGGTCAACTGCTACATTCGCACAAAAGTAGACTAAAAAATTGGTTCAATGACTTTATTGCTGATTCCAATCTAAGACCAAGTCTTCTCAAACTCCCAAATTTCGATTCAAATTTTTCATGGAACTATTACTCAACCTAACCTGCATTGACCTACTTCCAATGGCATGAAACACATTCTGATTGATAAATGGTGCCACATAGACACTTCTTTAGATACTATAGAAGGGAATGGGGCCCCAAAAACAAGGCACCTCATAGTCAATTGAAAACTAGTTATATGAGACATGAGAGTATCAATGAAAATTAATGCCAGAAAACAATGTATAATCAAGCAGATGAAGATCGAACTAACCTATCCCACATTGGAGCTGTGCTAAGAATGAAATGAAGCTGTTGATGCATCCCCTCTTCGGTACCATTCTTTTGATGCATCCCCTTTTGCGTATCATTCTTTCCTCCTCGAAATGCATCCTTAAACCAATTAAAGAATCCAGTTTTTGGTTCTGGGTTTTGCTTTTTGAAATGGAGTTCTGGCTTGAAATGTTGTCTTGGCTTGAAATGTTGTTCTGGCTTTAGCTGTGACCATTTGTTGAAGGAAATGACCTCGGGAAGACAATCTATTCCATCTGTGACCCTAGAAGAAGAATGGCAAGTGTAATTCCAATGACTCAGATAAAGAAAACCATCCAATCCTACCCACATTTTATTGTTAGGCCAAATGTTTGTTGATGGCAACCCTAGGCACTAGGCTTGGGCTCGAAAAGGTCTTGCACCTCTCCTACCCCAAAAGGCAACGCCATAAATGGGCATAGTGGACACCCAAGCTTGCATGTTGCCTATTAGATTTAGATCCTTTTAAGTCTTAATAGGCGACATTGATTTTTTGCACTAAGGGATGCATGTACTAGGCATAGGCAACACTGATTAGGCCTTATGTCATTATCTTTTCTCCTTGTAATGTTTTGAGACGTGGTACTTCATAGGGAACTTAAAAATGAAGTAAAACAAAAGACCAGTGCAGAAACAATTAAATCATTGTCATCGTCATCAAAGTCTTGTGCCAACTATGTTGGCATCAATTACATGAATTATGTTTCTCCATTCCAATCTATCCTGAGCCAAATCCTTAAATAGATTGCAGTTCTTGCAGTAACAACTAAATCAGTTTTCTATTTGTCTAATTATTAAATCAAGGAGTTAACATTTTTGAAAATGATGTTGGCATGCTTTTTTTTCCTTTTTCAATTAATTAAACAAAGAAACTTATAAATACAGTCGTAACTACACATAGAAATTTACTATGAAAAATAAACCAATAAAATCTAGGGGTGCAATCACCATCAGAAAGTTTGAAGATTGAGATTTATGTGGGCCAAAGAAACCACAATCTAGTATCAGTTACAATAGCATGGTCTTAACTCTTAATTGCATTTTGGATGAAATGTTAGAAGGCATACGTAATTCTAACAAGTAAATTTTCAACAGAAATATATATATATATATGTATAGCCATCACATTACATAACAAGCTCCGCAGTCATGGAATCATTAGCTTTTCTAATAACATAATACTATAGAAGCGCATACACTTCACCAATCGCCTTTTTTTTTAATTTACCCTCTGCAGACTGCAGAGTCTGAAATTTCAATAACCATTTGGACGAGGAGAAAGTGAAAAGTGAGGATTCCCCACTAAGTGGACACAGCAAGAGAATAACTTCCTGAAGTGAAGAATCTCCACTTCTTCCTTCACTATTACTTGATGAAATTGGAGAAAATAGAAGCGCAGAATAACTTCTTTAAATTTCTATTCACATTAGTAATAAAACAAAGAGAACAGTGAGTGGAGGAGGAAGGGTGTTTCACTAAGGTAGCAAGAAGAAATAATAGTCTACCCTTTGAGGAGAAAAGTTTCCAATGTGGAGCCCACTTTTCTTCCCTACAATATCCAAATGGGGGTCCTGTTGTTTTTTTCCCCTAGAGAAAAGGCAATTCCAACACTTTCTCCTTATCCAAACAATTCCCAGAAATCAGTGGTCAGGTTTGTGGTCAACAAGCCATTAAGCCTGATTTGCATCATGGATAATATTTATATGACAAGAGATCTGTCTACTTGCTCTATCAGGAGGTAAGATCAAAATCTGCCTAATATACCATTTCAAAAAATTAATGTCTCATGGATAATTTTAGGAATGATCAAAATAAAATATATACTGATAGACTCAAATGAAGAAAGAAACGACACTAATTGAACACCATTTCACATTATTGTGGGCTTGAAAATCCAAGGAGACCAACGTTGAACTAAAGCTAAATTCATGTGTGAAAACATAAGGGTCATTTGTTTTTTACATATGAAAATGAAAATGTTACATATGTAAATGCTAGATATAGATATGTAACATATGCACATGATACACATGTGAAACACATTACCATGTTTGTCAAAATCCCCAATTTTATATGAGTAAATGAATACATCCAACATTTCTAGATGTATTTGGACTTTTTTGGACTTTTTTCACATATTTTTCAGAATCTAAGAAGAATCAAGATAGGAAATTTTACCTCTTCCCCATTTTTAGCCATACAAAGAAAACAAAGGGTTGGGATCATGAATTGGCGGCTAGCGACCGACAAAAGTCCATGAAATTAGATCTAACGGTTTGGATGTTGTCACAAATTTCTCGAAATCCATGAAGAACTAAGGTAAAAAAATGAATGGCTTGGATCATGGATTGGGGGACCACAGGAACCAAAAAAAAAAAAGATTTTTATGGGGCCTATGGGAGAAAAAACATCATGTGAATCGGTGAAACACTTTCATACCTTTGGAGGTATGAAAATGAAGCCTTGTAAACAGCCACATTTTCACCCCTTATTTACACACCACATATGGAAATCAGCACAGGTTGGGATAAGGCTTTGATGATGATAATGATGATATGGAAATCAGCACAAAAAAATGCGATACATGCATAATGGTTACAAATGTGAATTATTTACCTATGTAAATGAGTGCAAACAAATGACCACTAGTGAACAAAAGTTGTCTGTCCCAAATTAATGGTAATAACAAAAATAAAAGAAATATATTTTAGTGTAAATAGTTATATTTAACAAACAAAAACCTGCAATTTGGATCCGGGAGAACAACTCTTCCAATCAAATGACCTTCAGGCAAAGTTACACCCCTCCGTTTCAAGTAAGATTCAAGAATCGCAACTTGTCTTTTAGTTTCCTCCACCTGAAGTAGAGAAAACAATAGTAGAGTAAAATTTTCATAGTTGAAAGTAGCAAAAGAATTCCTTGTTCTTTCTGTTTTATAGTAGAAGTTAAAGAGGCACAATCCTTTGAACTGAACTACAAATAAAGAAAGATCACACATATATCCCTTCTCTTGTCTTCATTTCTTTTCTCTGCTTGTTTATTTTCATCATGTTTCCTAAGATATTAACCCATAACACATACAGTATGAAGGTGGCTTTCTCGAGCTAACAGAGTGAAAGCATATACGGCTTATTGTTATTATTTATTCCTTTTCATTAGATAACCAGTGATACAGTTCAACTTTCAGAAATAAAAGCCTGATGTTCCATGACCTAGTATCTAACCTATATCCATCTTAACTGGTTTGGTAATGACAATCACAACAATTAGAGCGACGAAAAACTGAGATATTTGGTTGTTATATGAGGAAAGAAACTTAGGGGTGCATCTCCCATCCCATCAATGATAGGATTTCAATTTTCAACAGTGCCTGGCCAACCAGATAAGAAATTTGGATAACCAAATCACAAATCCTCCACACTGTGCATCTGAAGAGATGTTCAAATTGCATAATTTCTCCTCCCTTTTTAATGAAAAAGCTAACGTAAAGATCACAGTCCACAAAATGGCATGATTGAACATTGACTATGTTCTTCCAACAAGCAAAGCAATGATGGGAAATTGAAAAAGTTGATGATTGCAAAAACAGAGAATACTGTACAACTGAAATCACAAAACCTACTCACAGGAGATGGATGCCTCTGGGTCTTGTGCGGCTGCTCGCCGATGCCAACCCAGCTTCCATCCTCGTCAATGTCTACAGATCCAGTGAAATTCCAAACAGAAACCACCATCACACCACTGAAAACAAATCACATACCACAAAAAAGAGACGATCATTTCCACTCTCAAAGTGAAGAAAAAAACAAAAAAAAGAAAATGAAAGAGGGATTGCTTGATCAAGACTACTCTTTCGTAACGAGAACCATATCGATATTCTGTCTTGAATTGCTATCTGGGTCTGGAATTCGAAGACCCACATACGTTTTCCCGCCATTGATCTTCTGGATCCTGAAGGAGAAGACCAAACCCATGAATTACGCATCAGAGAGAGAGAGAGAGAGAGAGAGAGAGAGAGAGGATTAGGGTTTAGGGACCTGGTTGCGACATTGAAGAGTGCAGTGGAATCGTAGGTATCCTTGTTGAGGAGGTCTTCGTCGTCGTCGCAGAAGAAGAAGCCTAGGAGGAAAACAAAGAAGACAGCTCCACAGAGCATCATCAAAACCATGCGAGGGAAGAAGTACAAGCCAATGAGGATCACCAACGCGAGAACCAACATGAGAAACCCCATGAGAAAGAAGATGACAAACCTCACGAGGACCTCCATCAAACAAATGGAGAAGAACACAGCCATGAGGCTCGCCAACAAGGCACTGAGGCTCGCCAACATGCTTCTCTTCCTCTTCTCGTCTCCTCTCCTTCGATTCCCAAAACTGAAACAAACAGATTTAATGAAGAGGAGATCGGTGCCTTTCTTCTTTTCTCTCTCGCCGAGACGAAAGTTGATGTAAAAAGGAATACGCTGAGTACCAACTACAGAAAAAATGTAAACAAGGCTACTGGTTCTGTTTGCTGGCCACAAACATTGCTATCTGGGTCCTGCAATGGCTGTGAGCTTGAGCCTTCATTAAAACTGTTTATTAAGAGTTGGAGGTCCAAGTTTAGCTAAAGCATCATCAGCAAGGAAGAAGAAGAAGAGAGGAGAGTAGAGAGGAAGGAAATGTAGAAGATAAAGGCAGGAAGAAAGGAAGAATGAGGGAGGAAAAAACAGGAAGGAAGCTTAAAGAGAGGAGAAAGAAGAGAAGAAAGTAAAAAGAAAAAACTTCTAATTCCTTCCTTTTTTTTTTTTTTTTTCCTTCTTCTCATCTTCTTCCTTTCTCTTTTTTTTGCTCTTTTTTTTTTCTCCTCTTTCTTTTTTTTTCTTTCTCCTCTTTTTTTCAATTTTTTCTTTCTTCTCCCTTCTTTCTTTTTTCTCTCTTCTTTTTTTCTTTGTACACCTACCAGCACTCAACCACGCATACAAAGAAAAGAAAAATCTTTTTCACACAACTAAGTTATATAGACTTAATCTGTGCACATTAAAACAAATTGAAATTAATCTTGTTCGGGGCAAATCTAAGAGATTTTTTTAGTAAAATCCTCTGTATTTTTAAAATAATGCAAGTGATGGATACTATTTTTTAATTTATAAAAAGGTGCGCCCCAATTATCTCATAAAATAGGAGCTTTTTAATAATTTACTAAACACATTAATGGTAAATTAAAAGTTAAAAATTCGAGCTTTTATTTTAACAATTAATTTAATTAAATCTTATTAATAAGATTAGAGTTATCAAACGGCCTAAAAAGGGTGTGCTTTTAGGATCTTCCGAAGGACATCACAGAGTAAACTACATAGATGTTTTTAGGATTTGAGGCTTTGATAGCTGTGGTAGGAAAGAATATAAGAAAGGGGATGGGTGAGAGACAGACAGACCTGGGATGGGATGAGAACATGAACAAGATAATTTACGCATTAGTTGAGTAATTAGCATTTGCAACAGCCAACAAGCGGCTGAAAGTGCCATCGAGAGTATACTTATTTAAAAAGTTGCACCAAAAACAATATTGGCTGCAAATATGCCAACTAACTCATCCATCTACCGATAAAAAGATTGTCCCAAGAAGAAATAGTAATGTTTGCATTAGATAGCCCGCATTTCTATTGACCCATTGGCAATCCACCAGGCCTACTTAAGAGATACTCAGGTTTCCCTTAATTTGTTTTCAGTCTCAAGGTTGATCCAGAAGGTCCTGCTCATATCTATCCCTATAGTTACAATCTGAAAGCGCAATTACTTGGAATTCCTATCATGATGGGGATTTGATGGAGATCCATGATGCCTCTATTTGAGGATCTCCTTGGTCCCTACTCTCCACTCAGCTAATTTCTCATAGTAGGATACTAAGGATACTAAAAAACTAATTTGTCAGAGTTGAAAGTAACAGAAAATTCCCAGTTTTTCCTGTATTAGAGTAGAAGTTAAAGTGGCACAATCCTTGAAAGTAATCTACAAATACACAAAGATCACACACATTTCCCTTTTCTTTTCTCTTCACTCCGTTTTTCTGTTTTTCTTCTATCTTATACTAGCGCTAGAGGCCCCTGTTGGAAAAGAGAAAAACAAATGTCTCAATATAAAAGAAATGTCTGTGTATATCAAAAAAATATATATATATATATTAAAATATTAACAAAAATGCTTGTTGAAGAAGCAGACCGAGGGAAGAGCAAAGAAAAGGTAAATCTATGGATTGAATAGGTGTATCCATAATGACATAGTGTTCCAACCCAAATCCTAACAACTAAATAATAAACAAGCATTTACCGTTTTAAGAATAAACATTTAAATAATTTGTAATATAAAATAATAACAACAAAGAAACTTAGTAGTCATTTTATCATGAGTATAGATATTATAATACATATTTCATTCGAGAATGTATCAAAATTTATCAACTAAAATAAATTAGAGGAGGAGTGTGCCTCAATTATAAAAAAAAAAATCCACATTAGCATTAAAGTAAAGATAGAGACTCAGGAACTAAAAGAAGCAACTAAATCTTGAGGCCTATATTAGTGAGATGAGCCAATTTTATAAGTCGGGTTTACGTGAGGTGAACTCAATCACATGTTAGTTATCATATCATAAAAAAATAAGAACATCTTTCATTAAATATAAAAATAAAGAAACAAACTAATTTAAGAAAATTAATAACAATATGAAAAAAATAAAATAAGATGATAATTTTTGTTGCACCTCCATATTTTATTAAAATGAGTAGAAAAGGCCCATCTAAAATTGCATTACATTATACTTCTTGCATATTTAAATTTGACCTTAGATCAATTGGGAGAAAGGACTGTAGTAAATGTAGCCTAAAGCAACAGTGAATTATTAGATCGCTGGTTTGAATCTAGTGAATTTATCGTTTACATATTTTTTTTTCTTTTTTTTTTTAACAACTTCCTACAGCAAAATTTCCTGTTAAGAATACATAATGGGTCACACACACACATATGGGTCATGTGTGGATTGGATTTTGTGGGACGCATGTTAGTTGGTTTTTGTTTCATTCAAGTGGTCGCAGTTGGATGGGTATAATATGTATAAAAATAAGATCTTTCATCCATCGGGTCCATATAATGGGTAAAAAACTGGATCTATCATCTACCACAAGTCCAACATCTAGTTGAGCAACCTCTTTAAAATTTCAACTACTACTCATGAAAATGCTTCTATAAGATATTGCTTTTGGTAAAATATTAACTGAATATGTTTTGGAGACAGCCCCAAGATCTATCAAATATAATTTATTTGAAAGAGATATCATAAAAATAACTTTATTTTTCATGATAAATGTGAAAATTGGGCTATCCATCTTAGGCCCTCACGTAGAAAATTGTTACATTTGAGAAGAAAGAAATTCGAGAGATCGAGAGAGAGAGAGAGAGAGAGAGAGAGAGAGAGAGAGAGAGAGAGAGAGAGAGAGAGAGAGAGAGAGAGAGAATTCAAAATAAAACATAATAGAGAAACAAAATTCATGTAGCCGACCCAACATGGTTGGGATAAAACTTTGATGATGATGATGATGAGAGAGAGAGAGAAAAATATTTTAGGGAAGGGGTAAAAATTTGAGGGTGAAATAGAGATTTTAGGAAAAGAGAGCATGTCATGTGTCGCACCCTCGCATACTCTCACTAAGGGGGAAATTCTCTTAATATATATATATAATTTTCATGATAAATGTGAAAAGTGGGCTATCCATCTTAGGCCCTCACATAGAGAATCCCTACATTTGAGAGGAAAGAAATTTAAGAGAGAGAGAGAGATATTTTAGGGGAGGGGTTGAAATTTGAGGGTGAGAGAGAGATTTTAGAAAAAGAGAGCATGCCACGTGTCACACCCTCCCGTACTCTCACTAAGGGGGGAATTCTCTTAATATATATAATTTTCAATGTGTTTCCTAAGAAAACCCATGTCACATACAATATGAAGGTGGTGCAGTCAAAGTTATAATAGAGTAAAAGCATATACGCTTCAACAAAAAATTTTTTTGCACTTCACACGCTCTCTAGTTCATCCAATTTCTATTTTAAAAAGAGCTTTTTGCATATACCCCCCTCAGGTTTCTAATATTTATAAAAAGGTCCCTTTGGTTTTGGTATTTGTAAATAAGCCCATGCTTTGGCATTTTAATCCCTCTAATATTGTAAAACATGTGGACTTGATGGTAATAAGCAACCACTATGAAGATTTTACTCGATTTTTATCAAAATGATACTTTTACCTTTACAACCATTTTTGAAGATACCCTTCCTAAGGTTTCTAATATTTATTAATAGGCCTTAATGGGTTAAATAATAGATCCATTGAATTGCCTCAATGCTATAAATGTCTCACCAACTCCTCTCTTATTTTTCTTAATTTTGATTGATGTCTTTAATTTATTTCCTATTGGCAAAATAAGCACAAATCATGTTTTGAATTAATTATATTTGGGATCATCGTAGTAGAGCAAGTGATTAAGTGATGTTTCATATAATCTAATATGTTCACTAAAAATCATGTATTAGTTAATTGAGGGGGTCAAGAGTAGGGCCCCTTAATTTTTTTTTAAATCATTGTCTTCACTGTTAATTTACAATTTTTTCCTTTTAGAAAAAAATTGCTTTTTAAAATACCTTTTCAAATGTTTGAAATTGGACATAACTAATAAAAAAATAGACCGTAAAGACATAAATTTACAAGAATGCTCTTTTCTAGCCCTATTATTGTACGTCTTTACTATTATGTAGAGAGATGGCCAATATTAATCCTTAAAATCCACAAGATGCTCTTTTCTAGCCCTTAGAACCATTATGCGCACGCGTGCACACATACACAGAGGCCCTATGATAATAACATACAAATAAATTTCTAATCTCTCTTCTCACGAGAAATGTTTTGAAATAAAAATTGATGCCAAAGTAGCCCTCATACTAAAAAAAAACTAAAAATAGTTTATCGTAATATTAAGAGAAAAGATGTCGCCGGCTGCATACCGTGAAGAACTTCGTACCCTTAGTTGAAGAAAGAAACCTAAAGTGAAAAGGTTGAAAAAAAACTTGTTTGAAGGAGAAGAGTTTTTTTAGTGATAAATAAAGATATGGGCAAAACTGTCAAAATTAGCAAAATCTTAATGATTTCTTTTCTTTATTGTCAAATCCACTTAATTAGGGATATGGAAGGTATAAAAATGTCAAATCAAAGACCTATTTACAAATATTAAAACCACATGGGCTTATTTTTAAATATTAGAAACCTTAGGGAATATATAACAAATAACTCTTAAAAAAAGTATTATAGGATACTCTTGTCAAGGGAAATTCCTTTTTACTTTTACTACTTTCATTAGATAAGCAGTTATCAACTCAATTTCAGTAGTCAAACCAACTTATCTCACGTGATTTTCTTTGACTTAACACCTACTCTATATCCATCCAACTAGTGGTTTGCTAATGGACAATTGAAACAATTAAAGAGAAGCTTTTATGTCGAATTTGTGGCTTGCTTTGAAGTTACCAAGTTGGCATCATGGTTGAGAAACTTCATGTTCATAGTTGACTCTATTTCGGAGTCCATTAAGATCTTTTGCGAGAACATCTCACTCATTTTGCTTGGCAATAATGACAACAATTTCAGGTAGTTCTAAATATTTAGAACTTAAAAATATTTTACTCAAAGAAAAAGTAAGAGATTGCCAAGTGTTTATAATGGGAATCTCTACAGTTTGAATGATTGCAAATTTCTTGAGTAAGGCATTGGCGCCTAAAGCGTTTAGGAGACATGTCAGGCTTAAAGAAATGCGTTAATTTATGTCAAAATCTTATGCAATAGACACTATCGAAGTCTTAGTTATTGCCTTTGATGATTTCTATAGTCCCTTTCTTTATGCATTTTTTGTTGTTTTCATTTAAGACGTTTTTCTCTTGAACTTACCTCTTGGTGGCTTTCTCCTCGCCCTTCTTAAGGTTTGAATATTTCCCCACAACTACAATTTTATCATTTTAGGACCAAAATACTCATAGTGTGGGATATGAAATAAGAAATATGTATTCTTGTGAATAGTTTTGGAATTTTGATCATTGAAAATATTTAAACTTGTATTATTGCATTTGTGGCCTGAAAATGCACAGGTGTAAATGGGTTTGGGTGAAAATGCATAGTACTATTATATAATTGATGAGTGGTGACCTAACATATATTTTCTTGCATTCTTTTGGATCTTAGGGTATGTTTGAATATGTGCAGGATAAAAATTTTCTAGAATTAAATAGAAGCAAAATAAATTGCTACGTGATAAATATTGTAATATTGAAATGTTGCAGTATTGTTGCTATTTGGCAGCTCCTAAAAAATTCAATACATTTTGAATTGAGCTGCTTGGCAACTATCCCATATTATAATATACACTAAATTAAAGACTTGCCTCAATTTTGAAATAAAATGGTCAATAACTTTATAATTTTGTTTTAATAAATTTTTTTAAATGGCAAGACGATGATAATATTTCATAAGGATTCAATATCCAATTATATTTTCAAGATAAGGAATTTATAGTGAAGTGGGTTTCTTTATTTTTTAAGAATTCTATTCATGTGAACAAATGTGTAATAAATTTTTTAAAAAAGGGTGTTTCATTATAAAATGAGTTCCTTTAAAATTGTAGGAATTCAATTTTGTGAGAAAAAATAGATCCTATCTTTCATGGCATAATAAATTCCTTTAAATTTTGAGAAATTCATATCCATACAAATAGATTGACTGAATTATATTTTAACAATGTTGAATTCATTTTTTAAATACTTGAGAATTCAAGTCCATACAAATAAATGTGCCCTGTTATATGTTCGTGTGGTAAAGTGGTTTCTTATAAAATTATTTTCATGCAATTAAATTGGCCCTAAGCAAGAGATAAGTAACTAAAATCTCATGAGTCTCTCGTCCTCACTATCTATCTGCCAATGTGAGTTCTGATGTTAAGACCTAAAAAATGTACATTTTCGAAACATGAAAAAAAAAATACAAATTTAAAAAAAGAAATGGAGGAATTCCTATTTGATCCCACCTTTTATTGATCAAAGCTGATTATATGAACAATTACTCTCCAATATATTCATTGTATCGGATTTCACTTCAATAAGTAAAAGTAGTTTATTCACACAAAGGTGGGTCACAAAGGTTGCAATAGCCAAAGGTTTGGTAAAGGAAGAAGAAAAAAGAAATCATACCAAGATGGAAAAATGTAAAAGGTAAGGAATGGACCTCAAGAAAATCAGTTTTGGTTAATTTTGTCATTTCTCCTAGCATGGAGAAGGCTTAGGAAAAATTAGAGTTTTTGGGAATGGGGAGGGAAAAATAATCTCTAAAAGTAAGGTATATGGAAAAACCTCTACATTTAAGTTTATATGCAATGAAGAGAGAATTAAGATATAACAATTTTGGTGTAATAACCAATTTAAATGATGTGGTTATTGAAAAGAATTAAGCTATGTGCACATTGTCAAAGGTTAAATGAAAATTTTATATATGTCATTGGATCAAGTGGGAGAATGTTGGAATTCCCGAATATGGCCAATTGGTCACATGTCCAATATTGTATAGGGTCCACTTACGTAAGATGCATATATGTCAAGGAATTCATTTAGATTAAGTCTCTTTCATGAGATCTTTGAGTTTAAGAGGATTACTGAAAATTAGGACTCCTATTGCCAAAAGAAGATGGATTTGATAAAGTCCTAATTAAAGTAAAATTTCAAGATGAGAAGGAATTATTTGAATAAAAGCTATATAAGGGTTTTAGTGGTTACATCTCTCCACCACCAATTTTAGGAGATTTGCCCATTGAGACTCACGCTTGAGTAGTAGTGGAAGAGTGTTAGAAATCCCATAAGTAAGAAGACGTCTCGCCAGGCGGAGATGGATCCAAGTACGCATTTCATATTTTGTGTTATTTAGATCTAATCCGCCGTTCCAGTATTGCAATCCATGTTTGGATGTTGTTAGAGGGCAGAGTGGCAATGGTCATCTGAGGAACAATTGCTATAGTCAGACTCGAACTTTACGGGAATAGTTGCAAACTGACAGTTAAAAAAATATCTTATGTCACAGAGTTGGACTAAAGATATGGCATTGAAGTCATTAGTGTTGACACAAGCACTCTTCTATGAGAAATTTGCAAACCTTCTCACTCCCAATAAAACTCCTTGGAGAAATAGGATAGATAATTCTTTTTGTTCTAATCAATAAAACTCTTTTCTTCGACCATCTCTTTCTTCTTTCTTTTTGTTGGGTTTTGTCTTATATTCCGGTTTAGCCGGATCGGTCGTCTGGTTTAGCCAGAATCGAGGCTCAGGATTAGGGGTATTTTAGACATTATGTATGGGTTTTTCTAGTGGCCAAGAAAGTGGAAACTATATATTGATGTATTGTAACCCTAGATCCTGAGGGGATTGAGATAGGATCATAGTAGATGAGTTCTCTCCTCTCGTGGACGTAGGCATGGTTGCCGAACCACGTAAAATTGCTGTGTCATGTGTGTGATTGCTTGATGGTGTATTTGCTTGCGTAGATCGTGGTAGATCCGTTGATCGCGGGTTGTTTCCGTTGCGCCGCTTTTCCCAACACTTTTCCAGTCTTCTTTTTTTCCATGTTGAACGTGTTTGCTGTTGATCGTGTGATTATTCATGTCTTTTGGAACCATAGGATTTTAAGAACAAGTAGTCTCACGTTGCACAATTATTGCATTGAAGTGTAGAGTGTAATTTCGCTATGTGGCAACCTCTCTAGCAATCAACTCCCATTGGCCTAGAGAAATAAAAAGCTGGTTGCAATTGCTCACTTTGTTGTACATAATCCTGAATTTGGAGATAATATGGCCTTAATAGCTTCTACTGCAAACAAAGAGATTGATGAACTCAGTGTTTTGCAGCAAGGAATTGGTGTTTGCATCAAGCCAAATTCCGTCTACTTTCTACAAATGTAGGAGAACATCAAAATAGGCTGTGAGGGCTCTTCAGAAATACTTCATAAGGTGATAGGATCCCCCTGACTCTAGTCACATGACGACAAAAGATGGCAAACGACAAGTCATTCACCAGTGGAGTTTATACTTTGTGGTGCAGGATTTTAGATCCTAATCAATCCACAGATGGGACCCCTGATTTGAAAGCTAGGACTGGAAATTCCGAATGATTGCGCGATGCCTTAGGAGACCAGATCTACTCAAGAAACTTAAAATTGTGGTGAGTAGCTAATTAGGAAACAACCCGAACAAGTGCAACTTGCAGTAATTCAGAGCTCAGACTTAGCCATGGTGAGGATTGGTTGAGTTGACTCAGGTGGACTCTCTCTCTCTCTCTCTCTCTCTCTAAATGTTGACACAACATTTACATGCTAATATGTCAACACCATATTTAGTTGAAATAAATGGCCGATTTCCCTTAGAGTGGAATGGTAGTCAATCATATAATATTGGTACATTAACATGTAAATGCTTTATGTCAACATTTTGTTAGATGTGTCAACATTTCATTTCACCCTAGCATTACTTTAAAAAAAAACCCTCCCAACTCTAAGCATTAATAATTAGCACACATTTCTACTAGGCCCATTAAGATTGAAGGGCCCATTCTTAAAGTAAGCCCATTAGAAATCCACCAAGCCCATTTACAAATCATTTTTATCTCAAGTTGTTTACAAATTCATAGTTAATCTAAAAGGTACTGCTCCTTGATTGCTAAGAAGAGCTTCAACGAATCAGCTGCAGTCTGTAGATAATCTTCACGCACTCAGAGATAGAGAAACTATTGATGATAGCTCGATCTTGAGGGTTTTCTTTGAATTTAATCGCTGAAATACGACCTCGGTGCTTGACCGCACTGTAGCTTTCATCCGTTCAGATGATAATGCTCCTTCACTTTGATAATCACGAGGAGCATATAAAACTCGTATTTTGAATCCATCTGTATTTGAATTTAAGTTCATCAAATTGAATCTCGATAGAGCCCTACTGACTAGTGAGCTAAAACAAGAGCTATGAATATGAAATATAAAGAGAAAAATATATCCACTGCATCCATGCTTGAGTTTCCCTTGTTTTTCTGTTTATTTCCCAATATATATATAGAGAGAGAGAGAGAGAGAGAGAGAGAGTGTGTGTGTGTAGGCATGCTTATGGATCGGACTGGGCAGAGCCCGACCCGGGCACAGTCTTCTTTGGACCGGGCTTTATCCTTGTTCTTTAGAAATAGGCCCGGCCCAGCCCGAGTGAGAATACAAAAATTGTAATTTATTGGTATAGGGAATTGAATATATGTTGAATCATTTAACTTCATGAAGTGCAGCCAACTAAGGGCTTGTTTGGTAGGTCTAGTCTTATTTTTATAGATTATTCAAAATAGAGCTATTAAAAAAAGAGTTATAAAAAAGAAGGATTAAAATATGTGTTTGGAAATGGAAGCATCTATTTTAAATAGACCATTTTAAATAAATTGTTGAAATTTTTTCACAAATATATTGAGATCTAATAGGTATCAAGCCTTGAAATTTTACTCTATAATTATCTTCAGCCTCCCAAAGAAATCTAACAGTTTGGATTTTGTGTTTGGGGTCCCTGAATTTTTTTAAAATATATTTAATAATTCACGTTTTTACAAAAATATCTTAAGTTTGGTGATGATTCAACAGCTGAAATTTGGTCTCAAAGTAGTCATTGACCTTCTACACATTTTCAATGGTTTGCAGTGTTATTTATTGTCCCAGAAATAATAATAAAAAATAAAAAATAAAGAACTGCCTATGAACTAGTTTAAAATTGAGCATATTAAATCAATGGTTGAAAATTTTTTACAAATTTCTCGAGATCCATAAGGAATCAATCTTTGAAAATTGACCCCATAGCCGTTTTTAGTCTTTCCAACATTTCCAATGGTTTGGATCTTGTGTTTGGGCCTTACAGAATTCAAAAACTAATATCCAATGGCTCACGCCTTTTTGCACATATCTCGAGATTCATGATGATCCAACGGCTGAAATTTGGAGGGATGGTCGTATTTGATCATATGAACATTTTCAACGGTTTGGATCTAGATTTATCCTCTCGGATTTCGAGAAAAATTGAAAAAACGGAACTGAGCGTGATCCTCGTAAAGCACTATAGCAGCGCCTCTTCTTTTCTTCCTCTAATTTGGAAATGCATCATGAGAAGGGCTGTGGGAAACAGAAATAAAGCATCTATATATCTAAATTGGATGGAGCATAAAAGCACATGCCAAACGCTCTCATTTTTACAAACTCTGTTAGGTTTAGACATTTAGACAAATAAAGTATGAAATTAGTCATGCCAAACATGCACTAAGCTACAATCATATGCTCATAATAAATGCATTTTTCTATTAATATAATATTACTAACTCGGGCCGTGGCTGGATCTATTTTATATTGACTAGGCTTATGTCACAACCCGAGCCCAGGGACCGGGGGTCAGAGGGAGTCTAACCAATGACACACGTACTCCCGTGCATGCACACCTAGACCCCGTCCAAGCGTACACACACAAGGGATCATACACACATACAAACCACTGTACGCGGAAGCTGTACGTATCAAGGCATATAACAACACAATACCAAAAGATACAATGGATTACAAAAGATCATGAACTGATAACAAGAACAATTTACAAGAACGTATGACACTATAGCGGGCTTACAACAATCAAAAATCAAAATACAGATATCACTCAAGCCCACAATACAAGTTACAGCAAAAATCCCCTCAATAGACTCAGACTCAATGAATGGGGAGAACAAAATAATGCAAACCGTACTCTGGAGGATGGATCAAGTCCACTCCTCTAGGCCGGAGGGGGCCTCGCGAGCCTCTCCTGGAGTCGGGTCGACCGACGCAGGATCGGAAGAGGGATCTGAGCCTGCAACACAAAGACAACTCATAAGTACAACGACTTAGCAAAATATAAGCCACAAGACGATAACACGAATTGCATCTAAAGTGAGCAATAGTCATAATGCAAGATCTATAGAAATCATGTGCGTATACTAAGCAATAATGCAAATGAATAAGCATGCTATCGGAATCATAAACAGATAACAATCAAAGTGGCTACTACATTGGCCATTTTCTCCCTTACGAGAGCAGTCGGAATGAGAACACCAGCGACCGGGCCAGGGTACGCATGGGTCTCTAGTTCCCGGGGTCCGGAGTCCCAGGACAGAACACTCTGCAGAGGCAAACACATAAACTAAACCAAAGTTAACCCCGTCGGGTATCCTAAGACTGAGGCTCAGTAGTGCCATATACCAATCACAATCAAATCGGATGATGCACCTCAATCAATCAATCATATCACACATACATATCTCACATATCACATATCACACTGAACGAACAGTAGGAAGTGCATCACATATACGGATACTGAATGTAAATCATACGGATACTGATACTGAATGCAAATCATATGGATACTGATACTGAATGCAAATCATACGGATACTGATACTGAATGCAAATCATATGGATACTGATACTGAATGCAATTAAGCAACAAAAGAAGCACTGACAATGAGTATCAATAACAATCACTGACTCAGAACTCAAGTACTAATAACAAATAAGCACTGATGCAAGTGCTCCAGTGGAGCAACAGTAAAACACAAGAATAGAATGGTCCCGCCCGGGCTTCGCTCTGGGGTTGCTGCATTTCCCACAGAATCGAGAGGTCCAGCGCAGAACACATAAGAGGGCATAACCGAAAGCAATATGCTGTACAAATCAACAAATCAAGTACTTATACAAATCAAGGTCCATTACAAGCCAATCCTACACTAATTATCCAGTGTTTCTAACCGTGCATATTGATGTAGTTTTAAGTTGTCCGATGCACCATTGTCTAGTGTTGCAGTGTCTGGAGTGTGCATCGAAGTCCCTTAAACCAACACCCATGGGGAGGTGCTAAACAACTGGATACCAAGCATGAATGATTCACAGCCCTCGAGATCATTCATGTCATTCAGACATTCCATTGGGCATGTTCAGGTTCGCTACATTCTAACATGAAAGTCATATACGGTCTTTTGCTTAAACCTAGCCCCTTTTCATTCAATTCTCAGGGTCTCACGGTGTAGCCGTAGGTGACCTTACGGCTTAGCCGAGGCATCTTACGGCTTAGCCGTAATATACACTGCGGCTGAGCCGAGGCTCCCCAAATGTCCATCCGGATTTACGGCTCAACCGTATTTTGCTTACGGCTCAGCCGTATCCTGGTCCACGGCTTAGCCGTAAGACAATGTACGGCTTAGATAAGGCTGGGCCGTAGAAGAATGGCAATTTGCCAACTCTCAGTTATTTTCAGATAACAGTCTGTACTGTTCTACGGTTAGGGTTACGGCTGGGTCTCGGCTTAGCTGTAAGTCATTTCACGGCTTAGCCGTAGCACATTTCACGGTGTAGCCGTGAGTGCACGGAGTCATTTTTCCTGTAACTGATACAGTCATACAGCAAGTGAACGAATCGACTGAAAAACAGCAAATAACAGTGAAACAAACTCAATGGGGCTGTCTAATACTGAGAAATACAATGAAGCATAAAAACACAACAATCAAATCCATATCAATTGGTGTTCATACTACTTGGGCTTATACTTGCCTCACGGACGCAAATCACACGCACACGACCGTTGCTTGGCTCAGTCCACCCGGAAACACACACGAATTGGCTCCTTTCTTCCTCCCTTAAGCAATAGAAACAGAGGAAGAGAAGAGGAAGAGAGCTGAACAGAGAGAGAGTGACAGAGACGATCGAGAGGAGAAACAGGGAGTTGGTGGGATATTTATACTTAAAATGAGTCAAATTTACGTCTGGGTCCAAACAGCTACCACAATTGTCAGTTTGAGTCAAATGACGATCCAACGAGAGCAAACGAAATCATTCAGATCCAAGACAGTTACGAAAAACGACAAGCTCAACAAAATACACACGATGACGTCAGAATGACGCAAAACTGACAAAGTCAATCAAAAGCCAAAATTACGAAAAAGGGCTCGAACGACCTAGACCAAGTCAAACTCAACCCAAACAATCTCTCTAAAACTCAAACCAAAGAAAAACAAAGGCAAAACACTCTTAACGACAAAATCGTACGCAATTACCCACTAATCCGGATCAACTCGGGTCGGAGTGTTACAGCTTAGGCTGGGGATTTAAGGCCCGAGTTCAATTTCGGGCTAGGCTTGGACATTGTTTAGCCCGGCGCATGAGCATCCCTAACATAGAGTAGTTAGATGGGGCCCATATTTTATAGACACGTAGGTCCCAACCAAATAAAGAGAGCCCCTTGGGTCTCATCCCCAAGTGGGGTTCCAGGTGGCCATACATTGAGGTGTAGATTTAAGTTAAAATGTGCACCATGTGTACTAAATAACTACCATACATAGAGACTATGCACACCTGCCCACAAGGGCCCACTATTGATCCATTTGAATGGACCACAAAGATGGGCCTCTGAATTACACCAAATCCTTAGGGTTAACACCCATCCAAATGGATGGAGCCTACGGATCGATTGTATACTCATGAAGAATGGATTATGATGCCATTGAAACTTATGGGGCGGGGATAAAGATATGGGATGATCAAATGGGGCCCAAACTTCGTAGATGCACAGTGATGTGGTCCGCACGTCTGGCACACGATCCTTTCCTATATCTTTTTGTGTTGTAATATTTTTTTTATTGTTTTGCCACTACTAGTTAGTTCTAACAGGGAATGCAACTTCAAATTTCGCAACTTACCGGAATCCCAAATTAGAGATGACTTTTGAATGACCAACCGGCCGACTTTCGATCTCTCAACAGTTCTCAAAGCATGCATATCTTCTTGTTTCCCCTTAAATTCTATAAACTCTCCAAAATGTTCCTATCACCTTTCAGCTCCAACCTACAATTAAAAAACAATCTCAATTAGTTCTTTACTCATCATAAAATCCAATTAGAAATATTAGAACGACAAAACACAGGAGTGGAATTTCAATGCCTTCAAGACATGCATGTGCAATTAAGAGTAAAAGCCAAAAGCCAAGGCCACTATTTGCAGGCTGGTGAGCAAAAACTACTAACCCAAGAAATAAAGAGAAAGTGCAAGAAAACTGAAAACTAGACTTGGAATATATGAAAATCAAATTGGCTTTTAAAGAATACAAAGTTTTTAATTTCATATTGAGCCTAACAGGAGCTATTTGAAGGTATCTTGACAGAGTCCATTTAAATTATTAATCATTTAATTTCCCAGAGTTCTAACTAATGCAACTTCCTTGAGAAAATAAATAATTTTAATAAAGTTAAAGTCATACATATCCATACTTCGCTTTATGATGTTCATTCACACATGCCAACTAGATCCATTACCAATGCTTCTATTCTAGATTAGCCAAATATGACCTCTCTACACAAAGCACGCTGATTATTCGAAAATGTTATTAACTGCTCATGAAATTAAAACCATAACCTATTGGCTATCGGTTGAAAAAAAAAATCCCGGTAAGCAGACGGAATTCATGGTAAACCCTAAATAGACAAGCATTGCATGACGCTAACATTGAGTTTCATTTCTTTAATGATTGTACCATTAAAGACGTAAGTAAAGAAGTTATTGCAAGCAATAAACCTCAAATCAATGGAGGAACTGATTTCGACCCAGATTAGTAAACATTACAAAATGACTTATCAGTTTTGTTCAACGATAGAAGATTCAATCAACGATCTTTTTGGAGTCAAGACCTCACCCTTTTTTTATTTTTTTTATCGGTAATGCAAATATATATTAAAAAAGAAGAGCAATATAGAAGGACACAAATAATAAGTATATAAATAAAAGCCTTAAACCAAACCTCATTCAACGAAAAATAAAAGACGATACAAACACTACAAACCGTAAATACCAAGAAAGGGACCCTCCCTGTCAATTCCTTGCTTCGCTAGACCTCACTTTTAAAGCATAAGAATTTATAATCAAAATGGTGGCAACATAATCAACCCAATAAACTCACAAAGAATGGTATTCCATACATTCATCTACTATTTCCTTTTTTTTGACAATGCAAAGTAGGTCCACTGCTATTTTCACATAAAAATAGATTCAAAATTTAATTCAGCGGTCCCATTGCCGATTGCCTATCTGAGGCCAAGTCTCCTCTCATTCTCAACTCAAGTCTAATTTTGCATGGAAGTATGAGTCGACCAAACCTGCAATATTGGCCTACTTGCATGTAATGCATTCTCATTAAAAAGTAGTGCCACATGATACTTCTTTAAATATTTTGGAATGGGATGGGCCCCAAAAATAAAGCCCCTCATAGTCAACTGTACATTAGTTATAAATTCATAAGAGTATCAACAAAATTTAAAAACGCGGGATAGAAAGAATTTATGATCAAGTAGAAGAAGATCGAACAAACCTATCCCACATTGGAGCTGTGCTAAGAACGGAATGAAGCTTTTGATGAAGGCCCTCCTGCGTATCATTCTTTCTTCGTCGAAGTGCATGCTTAAACCAATTTGAGGATCCAGTTTTTCGCGATGGCTTTAGCTGTGACCATTTGTCAAAGGAAATGACTTCGGGAAGACAATCTATTGCAGATGTGACCCTAGGAGAAGAATGGCAAGTGCAAGTCATATGACTCAGACAAAGATAATCATCCATTCATGTCACCAGGCTTGGGCTCCAAGAGGTCTTGCACCTCACTACCCCAGAGGCAACCCTAGTAATGGGTACAGTAGGTGTCAAGTCCCAAATTTTTATATTGGGTCATACCGGTTTGTCGGGTTTGAGTTGGGTTAAGAGGGTCAAATGGATTGAATTAACATAATTGGGCTTGAGTTATTGGACCCTTTTAGGCCAAAGGACTCTTTTTGAAATTTCATAAAACTCACTAAGAAGCAGGGAGCCCTTTTTTGTAATTTAGAAAAATCTTCCTCTTAATATAAACCCTTAGGGTTTTCTCCATTCTTCCATCTTCTTCCTCTCTTCTGTAACCAAGCCCTAAAAATTCTCTAGGGAGAAACCAAGGTTGGATCTTTTGGTCTTCAGATTTGCTTTGGCTTCAAGATCCAGGCAAGTGGATAACTGCAAACGATATCTTTTTGGTTACTTTGTTTAATCATATGTTCAAAACATGAATTATTTGTTTGGTTTAATGTTTTTGGTTTTGATTAAGAGATTAACAATGAAGATTGATTTTGATTGAAACCAAGCATGTAGTTAATGTTTAATGCCTTTGAATCTATATTGATTTATATATATATATTTATATTAAAAAAAAATCTGCCGGCAGCAGCGCTGCCTGGCATGCCCAGGCAGCGGGCCTGCTGCCTGGGTGGCTGGGCAGCGGCCTGGCCCGGCTGGGCTGGGCTGGTTGCCTGGCCGGCTTGGGTGCGGGTCTGGGCCCGTCAGCCCAATTTTTTTTTCAAAAATAAAAAAATAAAAAAAATAAATACATGTAGATTTATATAAATAGAGATGATTAGAGTTTTTGAATATTAATTATAATATTTAGAGGGTTATAGTTTGGTTAATGGTTCTATTATGCTAATAGAGATTTGATTTCATTAAATTAATTTTTATTTCGATGTTATTTGAAATTTAGCTTGGACTATTTATAAATTTAATTGAGAATTATATAATTTTGATTAATGTTTATTTAGATTGATTTGAGATTAACTAAGATGTATGTGGTAATTAATAAATCTTACAAAGATTGTATTTATGATTCTAATTTGGATTTTTAATTTGAGTTCGATTTCAAACTGGAGCCCGAGATTTGTACCTTTAGTTTTGTATAAATTAATAAGGTGTATTTATGCACAAAAATGATATTAAGGAATTAATTATTCCCTTTCCCCTTTTGATCATAACTTGATTTAACTTTGGATTTGGAAGCTGAACATCTTTTACCTAATTTGCAAAACACACTAAATATATATAATTGGATTAGATGAATTATGTCTTTTAGGAAAGTTAGTTGATTATTCACATGAGAATTATACTAAATGCAGAATGGGAATGTGAGATTCGGGATGCACTACATGATAGGCACCAAAAGTAGGATATCATCATCGTGGTCTCACATTTTCATTGTGAAAGAGGGTTGGTGCTCATGTGTATATTTAATTAACTATGACTGTTAGGGGGTTTAGTGCTTACCCTCAAAAAAACTGGAATTGACACGTATATATAATACATTTTCAATTATAAAAGTTTACGTACCCAAATTGATATTGGTTTGAATATTGGGATTAAGGGTGTCATATCATAATTCATTCTGTATCTGTATACATATATATTTGTAAATATGCAGATATATATATCTGACCGACTGCAGTTCGGAGGTAGACATACGTCATCGGGTTAGCGTGTACTATAGATTATAGCACACAGCGTGCCTTCTGTTATTATCTACAGGAATACCCGTTTCGATTATTATCTGCGGGAATACCCGTTTCTGTTATTATCTGCGGGATTACCCAATTCTGTTATCTGTATGCGGGACTACCCGTTTCTGTTATTTGTATGCGGGATTACCCATTTCTGTATATTTATCCGTGGGAATACCCGTTTCTGTGCATTCATGCCATTGGGGTTTGCATCTGATTTATTTTGATTCATAATGAATATATTATTTAATTCAGTTGATTAATCCATTGCTTGCAGTTTACTCTCTTGCCAGATTATGTCAATTTGACCCACTACTTTTGGGTGTCTAGGTTTTGTTACCGGTGCCGAACCGGAGGGTCAGGCGACGCAAGAAATTCCGCCAGATGGCGGAGTTGTTCAGTGGAGCACCGATGACATCATTTGAGGTGTCCTAGTGTGGTGTAGAGTTCGAAAACTTTAGATTATGTAATAAGGCCATTCTTAGGCCATTAGTTTATTTAATTCAATTTATTTGTTTTGAAATTATAACTTTAATTGTTATGCTTCGAAGCACTTGACATTGATTTTATTATAAAATGAGATTTGTTACATGGTTATTATATGATATCCGTCTGCTATGAGCATGGATTTTAGTTCCGCGTGTGATTATGGTTGCTTGATCACCAAGCATAGCCTCACAAAGGACTTCGATCCACTCGGAATTGGGGCTCGTATTATTTATGTTAGAAAAATTTTAATTAGGCCCAATTCTCACACCCCTGGAACCAGATTTGGATCCGGCCCAGTTTTGGGGATGTGACAGTGGGCACCAATCACACATCGGCTATTAGGTTTAGATCCTTTTAAGTTTTAATAACCGACATTGATTGGGGAATGCATGTACTAGGCCTAGGCCACGCCTAAATTAGGCATCATGCTGTTATCTTCTTTTTCTTCATTTATTTTTTTTTTTGACACATGGTCTTCCATTAAGTGAACTTAAAATAGCATTAAAAAAAAAGAAAAAAAATCAACTACTGTAGTAACAATTAAACCATCGTTGTTAAAGTCTTATCCCAACTGTATTGGGATCAATTACATAGATTCTGTTTTTCTATTATGATATATATCTTGTCAAATTTTTAGATAGGTTGTAGTTCTTCTAGCAACAATTAATCAGTTTTCTATTTGTTTAACAATTAAATCATCAAGGAGTCAACATTTTCAAAAAGAATGTTGGTATGCCTTTTTTCCTTCCTTTTTTGCTTTAATTAATTAAACAAAGAAACTTATAAATATGGCCTTAACTATGCATAGAAATTTACCATGAAAATATACCAATAAAATCTAGGAGTGCAAGCACCATCAGAAAGTTCAAGAATTGAGGTTACTCTGGGACAAAGAAATCAAAATCTATTCTCACTTACAACAGATAATATGTTAGAATATATAGATGATAATATGTAAGAATGTACAGATGATAAATCTATTAAGTGTCTTTTCAAAAGGAAAAAAAAATTATATATATATATATATATATGAAAAAACCTCCTCCGAGCACCCATACTCATGGTAAGGTGAGCACCGCATGCCAAAGCACTTAGTGGAGTCTAAACTTATGATATATCAAGTGGACCATAAAACAAAGACCTCCCCCCCCCCCCCCCCCCCCCCACAAAAAAAAATTGGGGCCATCCCCAAATGGGGCCCTTGGTGGGCCCCACAAAAAGAAAGTGCTCACCTGCTTGACAGAGGGGCTCCCTCATTAGCTTTTCTGAAAACCTCTTACCATGGAAGAGCATGTACTTCACCAATACCCTTCTCTTGTCCTCTATAGTTCCGGTGTCTAACAATTCAATAATTATTTGGATGAGGACATAGGGAAAAGTGGAGAGTAAGAGAAACCTAGAGAGACCGCGCTCAAGTGAAGAATCTCCACTTCTTTCTTCAGTTTTTCTTGATGTAAATTTGGAGGAAACAGGAGTGCAGAACAACTTCTTCAAATTTCTTTTCACATTGATAGTAAAAACAAGAGTACTGTGAGAGGAGGAAAGGGTGTTCCTCTAGGGTATATACCAAGAAGAAATAGTAGTCTACCCTTTGAGTAAAAAAGCCTCCAAAGTGGAGCGTAGTTTTCTTCCCTAGGATATCCTAATGCGGTGTTGCCTTTCTCTCCTTCCAGAGACTAGACAAATGGCAATTCCGCCAGAACTCCCAGATCAAATCAATAGGCGGATTCATGGTCAACAAGCACAATATTAGGAAAATGTTAAAGCTGAAATATATATCGATAAACTCAAATGAATAGAGAAATGACACTAGTTCAATGCCATTTCACATTGTTGTGGTTTTGAAAATACAAAGGAGACCACATCCAACTAAAGCTAAATGCACGTGTGTAAATGAGGTGTGTAATTAAACTGTAAATGCTAGATATGCTTATGTAATATAAGCATATGATACGATGCACATGTGAAAACACATTTTACATTGGTCAAAATACCATTTTCACATGAGTAAATGAGTACATCTAATTTTTTTAATTTTCACAAAATGTTCAAAATCCAAAAAGAATCAAAATAAGACATTTTTCTTCTTAGCTTTTTTCTTTAGCTAAATAAAGAAGAAGGTGAACACTTTGGATCATGAATTGGTGCCCCAAGACCTACAAATGTCCACAAAGTTAGATTTAACTGTTTGGACTTTCTCATAAATTTCTCAAAATTCAAAAAGAATTAAGGTAAGAAATTTGACCTCTTAGCCATTTTTAGCGATATAAAGAAAATAAATGGTTTGGATCATGGAGTGGTGGGCCATAGGAATTTAAAAAAAACAAAGGTTTTTTTGGGCCCCTCGGAAGAGAAAAATGACCTGAGTCCTATAAACAACACTGGCCTAGTTCCATTGTTCTCTAGAAAGCACATCCATCTACATTTTGCTAGAAGGAATAGTGCCCAAAAGTTTTACTTCACTGCCTCACCTACCCGACATCACGAGTGGAGATGGAATGGGCCACTGCTCCACCACGTATCTCTCCACCGACCTTTTTCTTAAGCCTATAAATAGAGGTGTGATACCTCCTCTGCAAATGCAAGTAAAGAGTGTCCAGTGTTGTGCAAGAAGTTATACGGTGAAGTGTTGTGCAAGGTTCATAGATCTAGTGCCAAGTGGGTAGGAATCTAAGAAGTGCGATTGTAATAACTGAGTGTGAGTAGTGTGAAATCTGTTGGTGTGTTGTGTAGTCGAACGTGTAGAGTAGTAATATCATGTGCCTTATGCATAAATTGTATTAAATAGATTGTAAGTTGTATAAAGTATTGTTGTGGTTTGTTTTTTAGTGTGGGTCCACTTAGTGTGCTTTCCTACAAATCCTTTGTAGACCGTTTGCAAATGGCAGCTAGTGGCAACCAGTGAAACTCTAAAGGTGTGAAAATAAAGCCTTTTGCCGCCAAGGCGGTAGTTCAGTAGGTTTGAGCCCTTGGGTTTGTTCTTCAAGGTTTCGAGTTCAACTCTCGCCTCTTATATTATTCAGGTAATATGTATACAGCCATGTTTGTATATCTCAAGGATTAGCCCTTGTTCGTAATGATAAGATAACCCCTTGACCGATGGCTAAAGGTCTGAAAGTTGGGCCGGTAAGGAATACCTTAAATCATAAACAAATAAAAAAGTAAGAAAACTGTGTAAACAGCCACATCTTTACACCTCATTTACACACCACATGTGTAAATAAATGGAAAAGTAACACATGCATAATGATTATGCATGTGAGTAATTTACAGATGCAAATGAACAACAACAAATAACCCTAATGACCACAAGTTGCCCTTCCAAAATTACTAATGATAACAAAAATGACCAGCTTTTGCAATTGAAAGAGCTATATTTAATTTAAAACATGTGCGATTTGGATTTAGGAGGACAACTCTTCCAATTAAAAAACCTTCAGGCAAAGTCACACCCCTTTTTTCCAAGTATGATCCAAGAATATCAACTTGTCTTTGAATCTTCTTCACCTGAAAGTAGAGAAAATAATAGTATAGTATATTTTTCATAATTGAAGGTAGCATAAAATTTCCAATCCTTTCTAACTTATAATAAAATAAAGTTAAAGAGGCATCATTTGTTGCAGTCCTAAATTGTTATAAGACTTGATTTGATATATTATATCAGTTATGGAGCTTTTGGTCTATTGGTTAGTCCCATAACATTCGGGTGGTGTTTGACAAACCTAAATCTTGCCCCTATTTGTCTTAAAGAGATTTGAAATACAAATTGAGGCAAATCAAGCTGTTTGGATAGAGCAAAGGTGCTGTCGATTTGAATGAGAGAGTAGACATTTTATGTCTGTATGTGGAGGAACAAAAAAACCAACTTTTTCATATAGAGGTATTCCTCTGAAGTGAGCAGACAAAATTGCTACAATGAAGAAAAGTCTTGATTGTCTTTTCCATTGTTTTTAGGGAGCTTCTAAACATACACTGCTTTTAACTCTCCTTACACGATTTCTCTTTATACACAATTAGTGAGTGAGTGAGTTTGGTTTTTCTTTCTTTTCACACACCACGTTTACAGGTTATAACCCCATCCTCCAAACACCAAAAATCCCTCTCTTTTTCTGCACATTCTTTTCCATCGGCTGTTTTTCCCCTTCTCACATCCTCCTCCATTCCTCTTTCATTCCTCTCCAATCTTAAAGGTAACTTCTCCTCTTCTCCACCATTGTCAAATGTGTTCTCCCTTCTCTTCTCCACCATCCTCAAAGGTATTCTCTCTTTTCTTATCCACCATATTATTCATTAAAATGGGTTCTTACATGTTTGAATTTTTAAAGAAGAATATATTTTTATGTCATTTCATGATGTCATTGTTATGCCCAAGGAGTTTAATTTTGGCTCAGATTTTTCGTCGCTATGTTCAGCCTCACAGGGCCGAACATTCTTCACTATGTTCGGCCAACGAGGGCCGACAGATTCATTGTGCCTTATATGTCCAAACACATGTAGTATGTTTGGCCTAGTCAGGCCAAACATATAAGCAAATGCTCAACTTCATGAGGCCAAACAAAACGCAGATAAAAAAAATGAAAATGTATAAAACTTCAAATACACTGACTTTGTTACCGCCATTTTCATTGAAAACAACTATTTCAGTGTTAATCTCCTCCTCCATTGCACTATTTGAGTGTTGAATGATGTTTGATGGAACAAAGAGCAATGAGAAGGGAAGAGAATGGTCACTTGTACTCTTAGATAGTGATGCTCTATTAGAGGGAAGATGGAAGAGGGAATGAGAGGTGTTGGGTGATGCTCTCATAGATGAAAGAGGAAAGAGGAAAGATGGTCTTGGAGGGAAGAAAGAAGAAGAAAGAAGGAAGAAGGAAAGAAAAGATTGTGTATGAAAAGAAGCAATAAGCTAATGTTGCAACAAATAATGGCATTTTAGTCCTTTCATGTACAGGCAAAAATGTAATAAAAAATTTTTTAAATCTTGGTGTAAGAAGAGTAAAAAACAGTGTATGTTTAAAAGCTCTCTTTTAAAAACCTGGTACCTCAAAAGATGATCAAATCTGTTGGAAATGTTCAAAGCCCTAAAAATGGTTTTGTGATAAATTTTGAGACATTAATGATTCACAATCTTGAGATATCTGAGAAAGAACGTGAACCATTAAATCTGTGTTTTTGGGCTTTTGTGGGACCCTTTATCAAGATCCAAATGTTTATCCTATTAAAAACACAAGAATAGCTATATATCCAATCTCATCCATTGACTTTTCATATATCACTAGGAATTCATCAAAAACCGATGGACCATTGATGGTGAGAAGTTTAAATTGACCCAGTTTCTTTTTTATTTTTCAAACTGTTGGTCCCAAAGTTTCGATCCTGACCGTTAGATATTTTAAGAAACTTAAACATGACAAACATGTCAAATTTGATCCATTGATTCTTCGCGGATCTAGAGAAATTTGTAAATAAAATGACCCTTAGAAATGAAATTCTAGTAATTGTGGGCCCTAATATGAAGATATAAACCATCGTTCCTTTTTAGAAGAGTATAAATGATGAGTAGTTCAAATATCATCCAGTAGCTGTATCTGGATCTCAAGAAATCCTTGGAAAATGATTGCTCAATGACATATTGATGTGTAGAGTCGCTGGTTCTCATGGGATTAGTACACAGTCAGTTTTTTTCATATTTCTTTTTAATTGTGGGCCACTAAACATGATCTAAACCATTGGATGTCGTTAGAACCTTAAAGATGAACATCCGGTCAAAATTGAGCCATTGTGAGGTAGTTGTAAGAAAATTCAGGATTATGATATGCATTTATGGACTTTTGCTGGTTCCTCAATTATTATCCAAACTATTGATCCCTTTTAGGTGGTTAGAAATGGCTAGATGATCAAATTTCATGCATTGAATCATTGTGGATCATGAGAAATTTGTGAAAAAACTGTGAACTATTGGATTAAAAAAAATTATTTCAATTCATCCATTTGTTTTACCAAACGGTCTATTTCTAGAACATCTATTTTACACAGATCTCTTTTATATAGATCTATTCCAAGCAAATCTGTTTCAGACAAATGAGATTTTCCAAGCAGGGCCTTCGTATCAGAGTCAACCTTCACGTCTTAGGTTCAAGCCCTAGAAAGGACTACCCAAGTTTGAGCCACCCCTAAATGTGAAAAGGGCTACACGTTGGTTGCAAAAGCATAGTGGTTTGCTATAGTCCTAAATAGTTATAAAACTTGATTTTATGCATTCCATCAGACTTGAGCCTTTCGATGTATTGATTAGGTCCATATCACAATCCTTCAAGGTGATGTACAAATAAAGAAAAATCATACATACATCCTTGCTATGGTTGCAAATGGGTTGATTTTGAACAAGAGCAATGCTAGACCTAGACCTATTTTGTTGGTTCTATACCCGATTTTAAGAGAGGACACGGGTCTGGTTACAGAACCAGATCTAGCTAGAGAATTGAAATCTAGTTCGAAAATTGATTGTTACTTCTTTTAACTTTTTAATTTTTTATTTTGCTTAAAATAAGGATATCACTCAACTTATAACAATGCATCAAGTTTACAATCTTTGATATTAAATATAAAAGTTTCAAAGTTGATTTTAAGCTACAATTTGTAATAATAAAGGCTCTTGTGTCAATCCTTGGTCCATTGGTCAGAACCTATATGGATTTAGAACCGAACACATTTACTAATGGAACCTAAATTTGGTTCTGGACCCTTTGATAAACTGAAACCTAAAACAGGTTTTAAATAGAATTTTCATCGGTCAGAACCCAAGATTAAGGAAAATCGGATATCTGTTGCAGCCCTAATCCCTTCTCTTCTCTATATTCCCTTAAAAATAAATGTGATCTGAAGACTAACCGAATAAATTGATTGTAACAAAGGGAGAATACTGTAAAACTGAATTCACAAGATCGACTCACAAGAGATGCCCGCCTCTCTATCTTGTGTCCCCAGCTGCCATCCTTGTCAATGCCTACAGATCCAGTAAAGTCCCAAGCAGAAACCACCATCACGGTACTGAAAAAAAATCACGGGGAAGAAATAAAAATGATCAGAACCTCAAACTAAAAAAAAAAAATCAGTATTTTCATGAGTTGAGAAAAGGAAAGATGGATTGATCACTACCACTCTTTCGTAAGGAGAACCATATCAATATTCTGTAGCGATTTGCTATCCGCCTCTGGAATTCTAACTCCAATATACACTTTACCGCCATAGATTTTCTTCATCCTAGAAAAGAATTCGAAGCACTAGAATTACCTCTTAGAAGAGAGAATTTTGGTGGATCGATGAGAGAGAGAGGGAAGATTAGGGTCTTGGGACCTGGTTGCGACGTGGAAGACAGCAGTGGAAAAAGAATTGTCTTTGTTGGGGTCTTGGGATCTGGTTGCGGCGTGAAAGACAGCAGTGGAAACGGAATTATCCTTGTTCGGGAGGCCTTTGGCACCTTTGTAAAAGAAGTACGATGGTGAAAAGAAGGAGAACGCTGCGCAGACCATCAAAACCATGCGATGAAAGAAGACCAAGGCAACGAGGATCGCCACTTTAAAACCCATGTGAGGGAAGGAGACCAACGCAACGAGGATCAGCATCACCAGAACCATGCGAGGGAAGAAGACGGACGCAACGAGGGTCACCATCATCAAAACCATGCGAGGGAATAAGACCAATGCAACGAGGATCAGCAACAACATCAGAAACAATACGAGAAACCACATGACTACCACAGCCACTCCATAGAACACGGTCCAACACATGGTAGTGAAGGAGAAGACCAAAGCAATGAGGCTGGCCAACAAGCTTCTCTTCTTCTTCTTCTTCGATTCCCCACAACTGAAACTGGAAATTTTCAACAAGAGGAGATCGCTAGCTAGCTGCTTTTCTTCATTATGAGGAGACGGAAGTGAAACGATGGGAAAGAGGTGAGAAAAGTTAGAGATCGTCTTCTCTACGTAACGGAGCCAAAGCTGGTTGTTTTATTCTCTGTTTCAAGCAATATGGGGGCCGACCGTTTTGTTTTGTTCTTTGTCAGATGACTCAGTACATAGATCAATGTGTGCTCCAGGTGTTGGATTTGGCTCAAAAGGTTTTTATTGAGCCTAAGTGGAGGGCCAGGCTAATCTCTTACATATTCTTTTCTGTGTTTTATTCTTCTGTAACCAAGCAAAAAAGAAACGAAGAGAAGAGAACACAGAGAACACTGTAAGGGGGAGAGAGAGATTTATTGATAGTGAAATCTTTATAGCAGTGGACATAGGTAATCTAGTCGAAAATCCTCATGTCTTCTGTGTGATTGTTTATTCTTTTTGTTGTGTGGTGCTTGATTGCATGTGCTTGTCCCAGATCTAGATCTAACAATTGATATCAAAGAGTTTGTTGAGATCGTGGGATTGTAAAAATTTTGTGGCGGAGGTTTTTTTCACAGATTGCGGGAGAAAGATCAGTTTATCACCGATCGGTTGGCCACAATCAAAGAAAAAGACGATTTGGTCTCCTCCCTCCTATTCATCATTGCTAGACCCAATTAGAGAGAAATCACAGAGGATTTCTCGGTCTGGGGTGTTTGCCGTTGCAGATAGAATTAAAAAAGAAAAAACCAGATCGGGTAGTTTCGGTTTCTTTGTTACAGAAACCAGGGAGCAAGCTGCCATCGCATCGCCACTGTCGCCATGCTCACCATTGCCCTTGCCGCCGCTGCTACTTCAGCCGTCGCTGGTTCCATCTCCGTCGCCTTCACAGTCCGCTGCACGGCGTCGGAGAAAAGCTGTTGCAGTCGCCCAGCCTTCGTCTCCACTTACAAGGAATACTGCTGCCAAGGTTGTCCGGCCCATTGCAGAACAAAGGTTATGTTGCAAAACCGTGAGGAGGAAGACAACCCAGTTGGGCCAGTTCAAGGTTTAGTCTAGATTGGGTTGACCTAGCCCATTCAGAAAACCAGCCCAGTTACTAGACCAGTTGCCAGTAAGGCAGGGGTCAGTTGGACCTGACCCGATTCTGCAACCCAGCCCAGCCAACAGAACAATACAGTTTTGGTTCGGGTCAGGCTGACCTGAACCCGTCTGCAGAAGCCCAGTCCAGCAGCATTGCTGAAGTCATCCAATGTCAGCAGGTTGACCGAGTTTGACTGGATCAACGGTCAAAATTCAAACTCAATTTTTGGAGTCATTTGGACTCGAAATTGAGCTCCGTTTTTTTTAGTGGACTCCTGGTGACGAGATCTACAACGTGAATGGAGTAGATTGGCAATTTGACAAGCAGATATTTAGGTGAGTTTTGTTTTGATCATCTTTAGATTTATCATGGCAACAATAGGAACTTCTTCTGCATGAGGTATCAAATTTAAAATTGAAAATTTTAATAGAAAAATAAACTTTGGTTTATGATAGAGGAAGATGAAAAACATCTTGATTCAATAAGGTATTAAGGTGACATTGTTAAGCAAAGAAAAGAAGCCTGAAAAGATAAAAGATGAAGATTGGGCAGATATAGATGAAAAGGCAGTTAGCTCTATTCATTTATACCTCTCTGATGAAGTCATGTACAACGTCATGGAAGAGGAGACTGCAAAGGGTCTATGGGAGAAGTTGAAGAGTCTTTACATGGGAAAAAATCTCACAAACAAGCTGCATCTCAAGGAACAGTTGTATGGGTTGAAAATGGAGGAAGGTTGTAATGTGCTGAAGCACATGAATATTTTTAACAAAATGATTAATGACTTGTTGATGCTCAATATGAAATTCGATGATGAAGACAAGTCCTTGCTGCTGTTAAATTCTCTTCCTGACTCATATGACCATTTCATGACTACACTGCTCTATGGAAAGGACATACTCAATTACGAGGATGTTAGGCAAGACATAATCTCCAATGCTAGCTGCAAAGAAGAAGGCTACAAGAATTAGTTCACCTGCAAAGGAACTTTTAATAAATGAAGGCTCTAGTGAACGTGGCAAGTCCAATGATAAGGGCAAATTAAGGAGAAACAACTCCAAATTAAAATCACGAAGCAAGAAAAATTTAGAGTACTTCTTTTGCAAAAACAAGGGACACTGGAGGAAAGATTGTCCAGAATACAAGACAACTAAAGATAGAAAGAACAAAGCTTGGAATAAAGGTGAAAGCAGTGACTCCGCCAACGTTGCTTTAGAAACTGAAGTTGAACTTCTATCTGCCTCAGAAGGTAACCATTTATCTGGTGCTTGGATTTTAGATTCCGGTTGTTCTTATCACATGTGCCCTAACCGTGATTGATTTGATACCTATGAGGAATGTAATGCTAGTGGTGTTCTAATGGGTAATGATGCACCATGTAAGACCATTGGAATTGGCACCATTAAAATTAAAATGACAGATGGAGTTGTGAGAACTCTGGGTGATGTGAGGCATATGCCAGCACTAAAGAAAAATCTAATCTCTTTAGGCTTACTTGAATCGAAAGGGTGCACACTCATGGCAAAGGATGGTGTGCTTAAAGTGTCTAAAAGTTTTCTGGTATTAATGAAAGGTACCAGAGTGAGGAACAACCTGTATAAGCTTATGGGAAACATAGTTGCAAGTAGAGTGACAGTCTCCATAGATGACAAAACCAGTGATGATGAGTCTCAATTGTGGCATATGCATCTAGGGCATATGAGTGAGAGAGGCATGTTAGAACTACATAAAAAATAGCTGTTAAAGGGTGTGAAAACATGCAAGCTAGATTTTTGTAAATACTGTGTTTTTGGTAAGCAGAAAGATGTGTCATTCAAAACTGCAGACAATAGTTGTAGAAGCAGTGGTATTCTGAATTACATTCACTCCGATGTATGGGGACCAGCCATGGTTATGTCAAAAGGTGAAGTATACTACTTTGTGACATTTATTGATAATTTTTCAAAAAAGGTTTGGGTCTACTTTATGAAAGAGAAATCTGAAGTCTTTACAAAGTTCAAAGAGTGGAAGACAGAAGTAGAAAATCAAACAGGTAGAAAAGTTAAGTATCTGAAATCAGATAATGGGGGTGAATACAAAAATAGCAGGTTTCTACAGTTTTGCAAGAATGAAAGTATCACAAGGCACTTCACTGTTCCAAAGAATCCTTAGCAAAACGGAGTTGCAGAAAGAATAAACATGACACTTTTAGAAAGAGCAAGGAGTATGAGACTTCATGCAGGGTTGTCCAAAAGGTTTTGGGCAGAAGCGGTTAATCACGCATGCTATGTGGTTAATCGGTCACCATCAAAACCCCTTGACTGTAAAGTTACAGAAGAAGTGTGGACAGGTAAAGAGGTAGACTATTCTTCATTGAAGGTATTCGGTTATCCAGCTTACGTACACAGTCCTAGTGATGAAAGATCCAAGTTAGACTCCAAGTCACTCAAATGCATATTCCTCGATTTTGAGAAAGATGTAAAGGGGTATAAACTATGGGATTTACAAAATAGGAAAAAGATCTGCGGTGGAGATGTTGTATTTGACGAAGCTTCTATGCTAAATAGGAAACATAACAGTGAAGTCAAATGGCACAGCGTCAAAAAAATAGTTACAGAAGTTATACCTCTTGCAAAGAATACAACCAAGGAACAAGCTCAAAGTTCATTAGAGGTTGGTACATCTGGAGGTGAGAAACAACATAAGGTTCAGTAGGAACCTTCAAGTCTAGCACAAGGAAGGGCAAAAAGAACCATCAAGCCACTTTAAAGGTTTGGATGGGATGAGGATGAAGTACACTTTACTCTTATCACCAACAGTGGTGATCCAACCTCATTTCAAGAAGCTATGAAAAGCAGTGAAAGACAAGGTTTGATAGGTGCTATGATAGATGAGATAGAATCTCTCCAAAAGAACTCAGTCTGGGAGTTAGTTCCTAAACCTAAAAATAGAACACTAGTTGGTTACAAATGGGTGTTTAGGAGAAAAAAAGTTTTGCAAGAAAGTGAAGAACCAAGGTTCAAGGCACGTTTAGTAGCAAAGGGGTACTCACAAAAGGAAGATGTTGATTATAACGAGATCTTTCCCTAGTTGTGAAACACACTTCTATTAGAGTGTTGTTGGCATTGGTAGTACAGTTCAACATGGAGCTCGAACAACTAGATGAAAAGACAGTTTCCTTTACGGTGACTTGGAGGAAACAATTTATATGGAGCAACCTGAAGGATTCAAGGAAGTCGAAAAAGAACACCATGTATGTAAGTTGAAGAGATCATTGTACGGCTGAAACAATCCCCAAGACAATGGTACAAGCGCTTCAACTCCTACATATTGCAGATCGGCTACCATCGATGTGAGTATGATTGTTGTGTTTATTATAAGATTTTAGATGATAATTCTGTTATTTTTGTTGCTTTATGTGGATGATATGCTAATTGCATATAATGACATGTCAAAAGTTGATGAATTCAAATCTCAGTTGAGAAAAGAGTTTGACGTGAAAGACCTTGGGGCAGCTATAAAAATGTTGGGCATGGAAATTATGAGAAATCGAAAGGCTGAAAAGCTGTGGTTATCACAGAAAAAGTACATCTCAAAGGTACTTGAAAAATTCAACATGGTAAATGCTAAGCATATGTCTACTCCTCTTGCAAGTCATTTTAGTTTAAGTGCCAGACAATGTCCAAGTGACGATGAGAAAATTAAAGAAATGTCCAGGATACCGTATGCAAATGTGGTGGGATGTTTGATGCATGCCATGGTTTGTACTAGACCAAATATAGCTCAAGCAGTGGGTGTAATAAGTAAGTACATGGCGAATTCAAGAAAAGAGCATTGGAATGCTATAAAGTGGATTCTGAAGTACTTAAAGGACACCAGAAACTTGAGAATTTTATTTGAAAGAAAACAGGGGTAAGAGTTTGTAATTGGATATGTAAATTCTAATTTTGCAAGAGACCTAGACAAGAGAAGATTCACTACTGGATACATCTATACGCTTGCTAGCGGACCGATAAGTTGGAGATCGGTGTTTCAGTCTAACAACTGCATTATCTACTACAGAAGCAGAATACATGGCAGCTTCAGAGGTTTCTAAGGAAGCAATATAGTTGAGAGGTTTTGATAAATAACATGGGTATCAAGTAGAAATCAATCTTGCTACACTATGACAGTCAGAGTACAATATGCCTATCAAAGAATCAGGTATATCATTCAATGACAAAACACATAGCTGTTATATATTACGGAATTCGAAATTGGGTTACTACAGGTGAGATCTCTATTTAGAAGATTCACACAGATGATAATCTAGCTGACATGCTTACCAAGCTAGCTACTCCAGAGAAGTTCAAACATTGCTTGGACTTGCTTAATCTCTCCTTTTGTTAAAGAATGAAGGTGCACCTCATCTCCATTGGAGTGCAATCATGGTGGAATGGAGTTCCCACAAGGTATGTGTTCTAAACACATTTCAACAATTCTTCAAAGGGTCAGACATTTTTCGCCAAAGTGGAGATTGTTCGGTTTGGCTCAAAAGGTCCTTATTGGGCCTGAGTGGAGGACCCAATTAATTAGAGCTAATCTCTTACATATTCTCTTCAGTGTTTTATTTCTTTGTAACCAAGCAAGAGAGAAACAGGGAGAAGGGAATACAGAGAGAACACTGTAAGGGAGGAAAGTGAGATTTCTTAATAGTGAAATCTTAGTGACCATGGACTAGGTAATCTAGTCGAACCACATAAACCTTCGTGTCTTCTGTGTGATTGTTTGTTTTTTTTATTGTATGGTGTTTGATTGCATGGGCTAAGCCCAGATCCAAATCTAACACCGGGAAAAGTGTTACATAGACCTCGGGAATGCCTGATTTGTCTCCACAAAGTCACACAGTAATGGCATTAGACGTTGTACTCTGACAGTTTATCACAACTTGCTAATAAAAATTCTTTCTCCAGCCTCATCCATGTTCTGTAAATTACAAATAGGCGATAGTGGGCAACATCCATTAGAGGGAATTAGTCAGCTTTCCACCGGTCTCAATTAGATGCAATTGGGAGTGGCTGGGGATTGCACTGTAGTTTCATGGCAGACTCCATCTCTCTCAAGGTACAGCCGTCTTCTCGGGAGCAGAAGACAACCGGGAATAAACTCAACCTGCAATGATTTGAAACACATGCTCGACCGGGTCAGGTTCAATCCATTATGCCTCGAGCACCGCTGCACACCATAATGTGACTAGCATGTAAAAACATTTAGCGGGCCAACTTATGATTTATCAAGCAGACTATAAAACGAGGACCTCCCGTGATAGTCACCCGTTTCAAAGTTGACATCCATCCAAATTTATTAGACAATTTGATTGGCTTACACTTAGGATGGTGAAAAGTTGTTGATGATTCAAGCCTTCTTCACAAGACAGCTCTAAGGGCAGGCCCCGTGGAACCCACAAGAAAGGTAATGCAGTACTGGCTTGGTGGGGAAGTAGGTTTTTATTATTGGAAGATGGGTTTTTTCTGATTCCCACTTGGGTTCCAAGAAGTCAACTCGTTTTTTTTTTTTTGTTTTTGGTGATCTAGAATTTGTTTGAATCTTAGAGCATTTAATAACCTTCTAATTATATTTTTCTTATTTTAAAGATTATTTATAAATTAGAGTTTTTACCTTAAAAGAAATCTAACGAGGGTTGCTTAGTTTTTTACAACCTTTTTATCTAAAGTCCACGGAGGTGGACAACAAAAAAAATTATGCGGCGTACATGAAATAACCTCAGAAGATTTTTCGGAATGATACAAATGATAGGCTTTACATTATAAATTAATAACACAATTCCTAAACGCAGGCCCATCTATATAATAAAATAAAAGCTTTTTATATAATTTTAGCAAATACTCTGATTATAAATTATAGCTTTTATTTTAACAATTAATTTAAATAAACCTTACCAATTAGATTAGAGCTACCAAATGGCCCAAGAAGGGGAAACAAATTTCTTGTAGGATCTTGTGTAAGACATGGCTGAATTAACTAGATAGACATAGGGTTTAATGTTTTGATAGGTTTAATGAGAAAGAAAACGAGAAAGGAACTTACGTTCTGAGCTTTGGGTGGGTGTGGTGGATAAGATGTTAGAGAGAGAGAGAGAGAGAGAGAGAGAGAGAGGAGAAGAAGATAATTTTAGGCATCACAGTTAATTTGCATTTGAAATAGGTGCAAGACGCTAATTGACAAAAAATCGGTGACATCAGACGCGAGATTAAACTTTAGTAACAAATGTGGCTGAAAGTGCCTTCGAGGGAGTACACCCATTTAAAAAGTTGCACCAAAAACAACATTCGCTGTGAATATTGAAACCAACACATCCAGTTACCAATAGAGAGAAAATCCCAACAACATTGGCTGTAAATATTGAAACCAACTCATCCAGTTACCGATAGAGAGAAAAATCACAACAACATTGGAGAAAAAGAATGCCTAACTTGAAGTAGTAATATTAACATTAGATAGCCCGCATTTCTATTGGCCCCTTTAAGATTGACAGAGCAACCCCACTGGGGATCCACCAGGCCAATTTAGAGGCACTAATTTTTTCCAGGGATTCCAGCCCCATTGTTCCTAGTGCTTTTCCCTTCTCGCTTTTGGGTGTTGTCCTTTCTTCTCCTAACTACTGAAAATAAAAAAACGGAGACTAATTTTTTCCTTAAAACTTGTTTTCAAATTCAAAGTTGATCTAGAAGGTGCTGCTCCTGTATATACCCATATAGTTGCAATCTGAGAGCCGGTCTGAACCCTCCCAGGACCTTGCTTCGGACCCAGTCTGGGTGACAACCTTTTACATGCAATCTAAGGTAAGGGGTCAATTACTTGGAATTCCTGCCATGATGCTCTATTTGAGGACCTCCCTGCCCCTACTCTCCACTCCAGTAACATGCTCAGTTTACCGCCAACCATGTAATGGAGTGAGAGAGATGATGGCCAGACCAACTGTAGGTCAAGCTAGGAGCAACAACACTAAAAGGCCAACAATAATACCCATCCAAGGTATATGATAATTCCTCCAATTTAACTGCTTTAATCATGATCACATTACATTTCTAAACGTTTCTATCTAAGCAATATAAACTTCTTTTTGTGTGTGTGTGTGTGTGTGTGTGTGTGTGTGTGTGTGTGTTTTTATTTTACAGGAAAATTTTCCACAAATTGTCTTGAAGTGAAGTTTTAAGATACAGCTCAAATTTCTTACATATCTAAAGAGGATGCCTCAACAAGGGAAAAAAGAGGGCTAACACAATTCCTTGGGAGGTATGAAGAACTTCAACGAATCAGCCACAGATATTCCTCAGGCACTGAAAGATACAGATACTATTGATGATAGCTTGATCTTTCGGGTTTTCTTTGAATTTAATGGCTGAAACACAACCTCAGTGCCTGACTTGACAGTAGCTTCCATCCATTCAGAGGCAGATGCTCCTTCACTTCGATAATCCCGAGGAGCATACAAGACTTGTATTTTCGATCTACCTGAATTTGAATTTAAGTTCATCAAACTGAATTTAGATAGAAACCTACTGAGGCATTTGCAAACAACATAGAAGATTGGGGCCCAAACAGAATAGTTGGTGTCAAGCACTGTAAAATTGCAAATATCCACTGCATAAGTGCCTGAGGCCCACCATTTTTTTCTATTTATTTCCAAAGATCGCCCATATAGGGTAATATTTTGCCAAGAGGTACCTCTCACAAATTTGCATAAACGATAACCATTTTACCACCACATAGAACAACCATTGACAAATCTAACTCCCTTACACTCACTGATTAGCACTTACCCTAATTTAACACCAACCTTAGTAATAATCACTGTCAAATTAAATTCCAATGGTTTCATAAGTTAAATTTTTTGTCAAATTAAACTTGATTGTGATTATTATTCAGATTAGTACCAAATTAGAATGAGCGCTAATTCATTGAGGGTTAGTGAGTGTAAGGGGGTAGGACTTGTGCAGTGATAACAAGGTCACCTCTCATGCAAATCCTTGAGAGAGGTCTTAAAAGAACATAGCCCTACACACACATTGTATGAATTCACAAAGATATGTAAAAGAGAAAATTTGTATAATAAACTGACAATATGAATTAATTTTTGCTTTCTTGTCTGCCCATTGATTTGCACTCTCCTACATAAATGCCAACAGGACAACAACACAGCAACACTTAAATCACATATGCCCCTTACAGGCCACTTGTTTAATTTATAATTAAATTCCTAGAAGTTCATAGGAATGAGTTTTTATCCATGGTGATGCAAGACATGGGCCACAAACTGGTTACCAATCTACACTTACTTTTAGCTCACATTTCCCTTACTTCGTTCCTTTTCATGATAAATAATATTACTTGAACCCACACGCGCTTGTGGCTTTGACATGAAGCTATATTCATCGGCCCATGCATTTGCCATTGTTCCAAGAGAGAATCCATTTCCATCTCACTCTTTTTTATATATACGTATTTCCTATAGGTGAATCGATAAGTTGACGAGGGTAATATTTTTTGTTTCTAGAATTAAATACATATATTCTATTATTATTTCACCATACATTAGTTGTAAAACAAAATCCAGCTTAACATTTTGAAACTTACCAAAACCCCCAAATAGGGATGATTTTTGGATGACCAACCGGCTGATTTTTGATCTCTTCACATTTCTCAAAGCATGCATATCTTCTTGTTTTCCCTTAAATTCAATAAATTCTCCCAGAATGTTCCTATCACCTTGCAGCTCCAACCTACAATTAAAAAAAAACTCAATTAGTTTTCACTCATCATAAAATCCAGTTAGAAATAGAATGACAGAAGGCAGGAGTGGAATTTCCTTGTCTTCAAAACATATAATGTGCAATTAAGAGTAAAAGCCAAAAGCCAAAAGCCAAAAGCCAAGGCCATATTTGCTGGCTAGTAAGTAAAAACTACTGATCCTAGAAATAAAGAGAAGATATAGGAACAGTTGAAACGCAGACTGGGAATAATTGAAAAGCAAATTTAAAAAAAAAACTACATTTTTAACTTCATATTGAGCCTAACCAGGGCTTCTTTAAGGTATCTTGACAAAGTCCATTTGAATGAAAACGAAAAATAAGCTGAGGATTCACAGAAGAGAAAATTATAAAAAGTAACCAATTAAATGATTAATCATTTAATTTCCCAAAATTCTAAGTAATGCAACTTACCTTGAAAAATAAATAATTTAAATGAAGTTTAACTCATACATATCTCTAGATCGCCAAATATGACCTCTCTACACAAAGCATGCTGATTGTTGGAAAATGATATCAACTACTCACGGAATTAAAACTAGAACACATAGGTTATCACTTGAAAAAAAAATTCTAGTAAGCAAAAGGAATTTATAGAAATCCCTAAAGAGACAAGTACTGCATTTGAAGTCAACCACGAGTTTCATTTCTTTAATAAATCTGAGTAAAGAAGTTATTGCAAGCAATGAACCTTGAATAAATAGAGGAACTGATTTTGCCTCAGATTAGTAAACATTACCAAATGACCATCATTTCAATTCAATGATTGAGGATACCTTACTTTTAAAGCAAAAGAATTCATAATCATAACTGTGGCTACAAAATCAACCCAACAAAAGAGGACAGTATTCCATGCATTCATCATCCTTTTCTTGGGCAATAGGGGGTAGGCCAACTGCTACTTTTACACAAAAGTAGACTCAAAATTTGGTTCAGTAAGCTCCATTGCCGACTGCCTATCTGAGGTCATGTCTCCTCATTCCCAACTTTCTGAGTCTAATTTTGCATGGAAGTTGATTTGACCTACCCTGCATTAACCTACTTCTGATGGCATCAAACACATTCTGATTGATAAATGGTACCAGATAGACACTTCCTCAAATACTCTTTTCGCCAAAAAACAAAGCACCTCATAGTCAACTGAAAACTAGTTATAGATTCATGAGCTTATCAGCAGAAATTAAAGCCAGAAATGAATGCATGATCAAGCAAACGAAGATCAAACAAACCTATCCCACATTGGAGCAGTGCTAAGAATGAAATGAAGCTTTTGATGCATCTCCTCCTGCGTATCATTCTTTCCTCCTCGAAATGCATCCTTAAACCAATTTGAGAATCCGGTTTTTGGTTCTGGCTTTAGATCTGACCATTTGTCGAAGGAAATGACCTCAGGAAGACAATCTATTGCGTATGTGACCCTAAAAGAAGAATGCAAGTGTAAGTCAGATGACTCTGAGAAAGAAAATCATTCATTTCTATCCACATTTTATCGTTAGGCCAATGGTTGTCAAAGGAGAGCCTAGGCACCAGGCTGGGGCTCCAATAGGTGTTGCACCTCTCCCACCCCCAGCTGCAACCCCATAAATGGACATGGACGGCACCCAGGTGCACATGTTGCCAATTAAGTTGTAATAGGCATTTTGCACCCAGGGTTGCATGTACTAGGCATATTAGACCTAATGTTATTATCTTCTTCTTCTTTTAATTTTTTGACACATGGTATTTCATTAAAGGAACTTAAAAATAACATTGAACAAAAGACCATTGCAACAACAATTAAATCATCAAGGGGTTAACAATACCAAAAAGGATGTTAGCATTCCTTTTTTTTTCCCCCTGTTTAGCTTAATTGAACAAAGAAACTTATAAATACAGCCATAACTATGCATCCAAATTTACTATGAAAATAAACCAATAAATTATTGGTGTGCAGTCAACATCAGAAAGTTTGAAATTTGATCTTAATCTGAGCGTAAGCAACCAAAATCTATTGTCACTTACAATAGCAAGGTCTTAACTCTTAATTGCTTTTTCGGATAATTAGAATGTATACGTAATTCTATCAGGGAGATCCTTTCAATGGTAAACAAAAATAAAAAAAAGTTATACCTATCACATTACATAACAGATTCCGCAGTTATGGAATCATTAGCATTTCCGATAACCAAATAGAGAGAAGAAAGTCCCAATATTTATCTTGAAAAGAACAGAAATGCTTAGTTAACAACATTGCAAACTACTAATGTGGAAGTGAATGTACGTTGCCAATAGCCTTGTCTTTTCCTCTGCAGTGTTCGACAATTTGATAACTATTTGGAAGAGAAAAGTGAAACGTGAGGATTCTCCACTACTTGGAGGAAGTAAGAGAAACCTAGAGAGAACCACTCAAATGACGATTGAAGGATCTCCACTTGTTACTTCACTACTACTTGCTGTAATTGGAAAAAATAGAAGCACAGAATAACTTCTTTAAATTTCTTTTCACATTAATAATAAAACAAAGTGAGAGGAGGAGGAAAGCGTGCTTCTTAAGGGTAGGAAGAAGAAACAGTACCCTACCCTTGAGAAAAAGACTCCAAAGTGGAGCTCACTTTTCTTCCCTAGGATATCCAAATGGGGTACTTTTATTTTCCTAGAAAAAGGCAATTCCGCTGCTTTCTCCTTATCCAAGCAATTCACAGAAATCAATAGTCAGATTCATGGTCAACAAGCCATTAAGCTTGGTTTGCGTCATGGATAATATATATATGACAAGAGGCCTGCCAGGTTGCTCAATCAGGAGTTAAGATCAAAACCCATATAATAGAAAAAAAAATCATTTCATGAAATCCATGTCTCATGGATAATTTTAGGAAAATGGAAAAACTGAAATATATACTGATAGACTCAAATGAAGAAAGAAATGACACTCATGTTGAATGCCGTTTCAAATTATTGTGGTTCTCAAACTCAAAGGAAACCATCATCCAACTAAAGCTATATCTACATGTGGAAAATAAAGACCAAAAGTTGCCTGTCCTAAATTAATGATAATAACAAAAATGACCAACTGCTGTAATTGAAAGAGCTATATCCAACAGATAAACACCTGCAATTTGGATTTGGGAGAACAACTCTTCCGATCAAATAGCCTTCAGGCAAAGTTACACCCCTCTGCTCCAAGTATGATTCAAGAATCGCAACTCGTCTTTTAGTTTCCTCCACCTGAAGTAGAGAAAACAACAGTAGAGTAAATTAATTTCTCATAGTTGAAGGAAGCAGAAAATTCCCAGTTTTCTTCTATTTTGAAGTAGAAGTTAAAGACGCACAATCTTTCAAAGTAATCTACAAATGAAGAAAGATCATACACATAACCCTTTTCTCTTCTCATCATTTCATTTCTCTATTTTATTTTTTATTTTTATTTTCATTATGTTTCCTTAGGAAGAACCCCATATCACAAACAATATGAAGATGGTTCAGTCGGAGTTAATAGAGTAAAAGCATATATGGCTTCATTTTTCTTTTCACTAAACACGCTCTAGTTCGCCCAATTAAAAGAGAAGCATCGCACGATACCCTGTCAAGGGAAATTCCATCTTTCTTTTACTGCTTTCCATTAGATAAGCAGTGATCAAATTGGCTTTCAGTAATCAAACCAGCTCACCTGAACCTACCCTATATCCATCCAAGTGGTTTGCTAATGGACAATTGCAACAACAAAAAAAGAAGACAAACTGAGATATTTGATTGCTACATAAGGAAAGAAAACTTCGGGTCTGTCTCCCATCAATGCCAACATGATTTCAAGTACACTGCCAGGCCAACCAAGTAAGAAATTTAGATCACCAAGTCACAGTTCCTCCACAGTGTACGTCCGAAGAGAGATGTTCAAATTGCATAATTTCACAAAATGGCATGATTGAACATCGAATATGATGCGAAATTGAATAACTTGATTGCAGAAACAGAGAGTACAGTAAAACCCAAATCGCAAAACCGACTCACAAGCGATGGAAGCTTCTCCTTCTTGTGCCGCTTCTCGCCAACGCCAACCCAGCTTCCATCCTTGTCAACGTCTACATATCCAGTGAAATTCCAAACAGAAACCACCATCACAGCACTGAAATCAAATCGCATACGAAAACAAAACAAAAAAAGGGATCATTTCCACTCTCAAAGTGAACAAAAAAAAAATGAAAGAGGGATTGATTGATGAGGACTACTCTTTCGTAACGAGAACCATATCGATATTCTGCCTTGAATTGCTATCTGGGTCTGGAATTCGAAGGCCGACATACGCTTTCCCGCCATAGATCTTCTCGATCCTGAAGGAGAAGACCAAACCCATGAATTACGCATCAGAGAGAGAGAGAGAGAGAGAGAGAGAGAGAGAGAGAGAGAGAGAGAGAGAGAGAGGATTAGGGTTTTAGGGACCTGGTTGCGACGTGGAAGATAGCAGAGGAATCGTTGTTGAGAAGATCTTCGTCTTCGTCGTAGAAGAAGCGTCGAATGACACGGAAGAAGACCAATCCGCAGATGATTTCCAGCCACATGCTTCTCTTCTTCTTTTTCTTCTTCTGCTTCTGCTTCTTTGATCCCAAAACTCAGAAGAAGGAAAAGGAAGAGAGATGGATTACTGGTCTTCTGTAAGATTAGATGGATGTAAAAAATTTCAAGATAGTCCCCCTTACAAAGTACTATGAAGAAGAACCACATAGCAAGTGTACAAATGCTGGAAAGTTTTATACGGTTCTTTGAATCAAGTCTCCTCTCTAAAAAAATTTTCGAGAAATTTAAAAAAGAATACCCTTCTTTTGTGATATATTTTGTATAATTTTATCTTTACTTAATCTCATCTTTTTAAGACAAATCATAATAGATAATCTTTTAACGCTAGTTCTTTTTAGTAGTTTGGATTTTTTTTTCCCTCTTTTCGAACCATTCATGCATAAAGGTTGTTAAAGTGTGCCCCATTAGGTCATTTGGGTTGGACTTAGCCATTTATCTTGATTGATTTAATAAATCCCAAACATGGAAAATGGCATAAGCATGTTTTTTTTTTCATTTCTATAATTTTTGTATAAAAAGAACTTTGTTGAAAGAATTGGAGAAAACTTTTATCTCTTTTTTAAATATTTATATATATATATTTTAAAAATGAGACAAGTTTTACACCAGTTTGGAAATCTTCAATATCTAATGCATATGTCCCAATCTGAATATTAGAGAGGCACCCCACCGATAAAAATAAAAATGGAGGCCACTTGAGTTTCAGGCACATGGTCATGTGGACATCAAATAAGATAAATTTTAGAGGGGAGGTGCCGTAATACTGAGCTATGAGTAGATTGACAGCATTAGATAAATTTTAGATTTCTGATCTGAACTTAACTAGATATGAATAGTTTGATCTAAACTAATGAAATGATTAGTCTTAGAATCGAAAGCTCACACTATGAAATGATCACATTTTATTGCCTAAAATCCTACCAACCCGGCTACCTTTCTTTGGCAGATTTGACATTGTTAACCAGCTTCTTGGTTTAGTGGGCTGGGCCAACTTTAGGTGAAGTTGTTCAGCTAAAGCGCCAGAGCAGGAATGAGCACAAGCGCATCCAGCCTACTTGCACCTCCTGTTGGGCTTGAAAATAAAGCCTGTGTGACATTACATAACATGCAACCTTAAGCATTTAGCACTGCCAATGGTCTATTTTAAAGCAGCTCTGGGATGGGTTGCGCTTGGGTGAGGGACTTTGGGTCTGGTTTGTTGGAGTAAGAAGGCAGTACAAGTTTGCATCTTTCCCACTGTACATACTACTGCAACTCTCAAATGGTCAAGATTTCCCAAGTTCAGGTCCACCTGTTTATCTTAATCAGGCCAAAATGTAGCTCATGTTAACTTTCATGTCATTCTTACATAGGCCATAGCAATATTATAAACGTATATACCATGATACAGAAACTTCTTGGATTTGCAATTACTTGCCTTTGTCAACTCAGCTCAGTGAGTCACCAAATTTGTTAAGTTGAATCAGTCATGTTCAGTTTTTAATTATGGCATATACTAGCGTGCTAACAGTGGAATCTGCAGGGTACAACCTGATCCAATTATCAGATATCTTGAGTGAGAAGCCCGGCCCAATTTGCAATTGGGACCAAATGGGCTTTAAGAAGCCCAATTGGGTACACAGTATTCTGGTGATTCGCCCCTAGTCTGAACATACTTGGACACAGCCACCTTTCCTGTGAACATTTGACCCCCTATACCACATGGCCTAATGATGGATTATTGGAGCATGGTCCAGTAAAAATGGGGCAATCAAAAATTGAAAGTGCATCTTAGATTTGGATTTCTAGATTGCAGTTCAATTAATAATGGCATAAAATAAAAGAACATGCAAATCAATTAACCACATAAAAAATGACGAGGCACACGATTTTTATGTGCAAACCCTATGTGGGAAAAACCAAGAGTCCTTCTCATACCAACAAAAACCAAGTACTAATAGCGAGTAATTACCAAAAATACTCATAAACCCCTTTTCCAGTCTTCTCAACTTTAGGACATAGTTGTTTTAGCACAACTCCCTATTGTCACGACTTCTCGACATTCACTGCTCTCCATGCTTGACCCAACCAATCTTCTACGAGAGAAGACAATCTTCTATAAGAAAGTAGAAGCAATATTCTCTAACTCTCAAAGTTTTAACACAATCTTTCCAATGGATGCTCTAAAGAAAAAGGGTATCTCTAATATATATTTTTAATCTCAAAAGAAAAAATAAATACCTTAAGGTTGAGAGAGAACCTTTTCTAACACGAAAAGGACATAATTCGCAAACATAAAAGTGGGTTTTTTTCGTCGTCCGCTCTAGCGCATGTGAGCATATGCTCAAGCACGTGAAAGAAACATCAATTTATTTCGAATTCAATACAATTTCTATTAGGTCCGCTTGAGCGCGTAAGCTTCTATCTGATAGCTTGAAATTCTCGAGCCAACCGCTTGAGCATATGAATTTTCATTCTTCACTTCAGCTTTTTTGGTAACACGAACAACAGTCTATTTTTAAATGTTCAACATGACCCACTCGCCTTCATGATATCTATTACTCTTAATTTCTTATCAGGCTTAGCACATTGCCAACTGTCTTCATAAAATTCCTCCTTACTTGTTTGAAGACAAAAATGTACTTTTTAAGTTTTGAAATTCCATTGCCATGTCTTTGTTCGAGTCATGTTCATTGGCTCATACTTGGTGCGATCTGTTGGAAAATAACTATCCCCAGGATCGAACTCCAGAATGTTCAGACACAGAAATTGCTAGGAGAAGAAGCGAAACCCAAAACCCAAACGCCCACATATATATTATTGATTGGAATGTTTTGGCTCCCCTACAATAGGTCAAGTCGGGATTTGCACCCCCTCAGGGCTTCTTTAGCCCTTTTGGTAACCTTAGATAAGGAGACTCCCTCTCTCCTTATCTCTTATTTTTAGCTAAGGAGATCCTAAGCCTTCATCTCCATCAATTACAACTCCAAGGCCAAATTGTCCCCCTCTCTAAGATTCCCCTCACCCTTTGTCACCTGTTGTATGCTGTAACATTTTAATTTTTGTTAGAGCATCCTCATCCAACCTCTACACTTTGCAAGACCTCTTAGAAATGTATCAATTGGCTTCAGGTCAGCATTTTAATCTCCCAAAAAGCTAGCTCCACATAAGCAACTGTGGCTGTAGAAGAAAGAGAAAAGTTTCAGCTATCCTAAATATCTAAGAATCCTTATCTTTGCTCAGATACTAGGGAATTCCGATGCTGTCTGGTACTTCAAAAAGAAGTCATTCTCTCCCACTAGTATACTCCATCATCGCTAAGTTCTCTACTTGGAAAGCTAAGGCCCTCTTTTTTGCTGGGCATCTAATTCTAATCATGCATGTCCTCTCGAGCATCCCCACATACTTAGCAGCATCTGAACGCTGCCAGTTTTTACTTGCAAAGACGTTGAGAGATTAATGAGGAACTTTCTCTAGTCTGGCAATGCATCTCCGGCGAAGCCAAATTACGTTAATTGGACAACAATATGCCTCCCCAAATCGGAAGGAGGTTTATGGATCAGGTGTCCTGAAGAAGTCAATAATGCCTTCTTCATTAAGCTAGGCTGGCAAGCTTCCAACGCTGACTCTCTCTGGTCTTCCAACGCTGACTCTCTTTGCTCTCATTGGTTAAGAAACGGTGCTTTCGAAAGAATCTCATTTGGAGTAACTCCAACACAAATTATGGTTCTTGTATTTGGAAAAAGATGTGTCATTTTTCTATCTTCATCCATCAAGGTAGCAAATGGGTCTTTGGCAGTGGCCAAGAAATTGATATTTGGCATGACTAATGGTGTGTTGACAAGCCTAGTCTTTGTTTCCTTTCTCCACATTGTCAGGTCCCAAATTCTTATTTTGGGTCATACCAGTCTGTCGGATTTGAGTTAGGTTAAGAGGAGTTAGATGAACTAGTTAATACTCTTGGGCCTTGGGTTTACGTTATTTGATTCTTTTAGGCCAATAGACTCTTTTTGAAATTTCATAAAATTTAGTAGAAAGCAAGGAGCCCTTTCTTATAATTTAGAAAAATCTTTTCATAATATAAACCCTTAGGGTTTTCTCCATTCTCCCATCTTCTTTCTTTCCTCTACAACCAAGCCGCAAAAGTTTTCCAGGGAAAAACTAAGGTCTGATCTTTATATTCGTTTTTGGCATTAAGATCCAAGCAAGTGGATAACTATAAACAATGTCTTCTTGGTTTCTGTCTTAAATCACATGCTCTAACCATGATATATTTGATTTGGTTTAATCTTTTGGGTTTTGTATTAATAAAGAAAATCTGATTTTGATTGAAACAAAGAAACTCATAGGTTTTATTTGATTTGGGTTTGAAGGCCTTGATGATGAAGATTGGTTTCTTCTCTTTAAAAAAAAAATTTTTTTTTTTTGGTTCACCGCAGCACTGCCTGGCAATGGCCTGGCCCGGTTGGGCTAGGTTGGCTGCCTGGCGGGCCCGGGTTGCTGCTGGGCCCTTTTTTTAAATAATAAAATAAAAATAGCATTAATAATTATAATAAATAAATATGTAAATAGGACTTAGGATATTCTTTATAAATGATTTAGGATGTTGTTTTGATTAATGGCTTAGTATATTAATCATAATTAAATTGGAATTTCGTTTAAGGTTTAAAGGTAACTTGATTAATTAATTATTTATTAGTTATGTGTGGTGGGAATTGTTTTTAATTAAGTTTGTTTATAACTATAGTTGAGGTTTAAGTAACTGCGACTAATATCTTATTTAATTTGATTAGAATTTAATTAAGAGGTAATTGGGAGAGATCAAAATTTTAATTAGCAAGTATTGAAATTATAATTTTGGATTTTTTATTGAGTTTAATTTCAAAATTGAATTTGGGTTTAGACATTTTGTTTTATATAAAATGATAAGGTATTTTGATGCGCAACAATGTCAATTAAGGACTTAACTGTTCTCTTCCCTTTTTTATAATAATTTGATTTAAGTTTTGATTTGGAATTTGAATATTTTTACCCAATTTGTAACAAACATTAAATATACATAAATGGATAAGATGGATTCGTGTCTTTTAGAAAAGTTGGTTGAATGCTCATATGAAAATTAGACTGAATTCAGAATAAGAATGTGAGATTTGGGATGACCACATGATCAACACTGAAAGTAGAATATTGGCATCGTGGACTCACATTTTCATTTTGAAAGGAGGTTAGTTCTCATGTATATATTCATCTAACTATGACCGTTAGGTGGTTTAGTGCTTACCCTCAAAGAACTCGAATTGACAAACGATCATAATACACTTTCAAATGTAAAAGTCTAAATACTCCAAATTGATATTGGGTTGATTATTAGGATCAAGAGTTCCATATCATGGTTTATTCTGCATCGGTATATGTATGTATTTGTAAATACGCATATTTATATATATATATATATCTGACCGATTGCAGTTTGGAGGTGGACATACGCCATCAGGTCTACGTGTACTGTGGATTATAGTACATAGCTGTGCCTTTTGTTATATTTGTTGGGGATACCCGTTTCTGTTTATCTGTCTGCGGGAATACACGTTTCTATATATTTATCTGCGAAAATACTCGTTTCTGTTTATCTGTCTGCGTAAATACCTGTTTTTAGTATGTAGTATTTGTGGGGATACCCATTTTTGTGTATTCATGTAATTAGGGTTTGCATCTGATATATTTTGAGTGATAATGAATATTATATTTAATTCAGTTGATTAATCAATTGCCTGCAGTTTATCCTCTTGTCAGATTACGTCAATCTAACCCACTGCTTTTGGTGTCTAGATTCTCTTACCGGTGTCGAACCGGAGGGTCGGGCGACATAGGTGATCCCACCAGATGGCGAAGTTATTGAGTGGAGCACCAATAACATCATCTGAGGTGTCTTAGAGTTGGTGCAGAGATAGAATATTAGACTATGTAATAAGGTCATGTTTGGGCCATTAGTTATTTATTAAATTTATTTGTCTTGAAATTATAACTTTAAATTACTATGCTTAGAAGCACTTGACTTTCATTTTGTTTTTAATGAGATTTGTTATATGATTGTTATATGATAATCGTTTGCAATGAGTACGGATTTTAGTTCCCCGTGTGATTATGGTTGTTTGATCATCAAGCATGGCCTCACGAAGGACTTCGATCTACCCGGGATTGGGGCCCGTATCGTTTATGTTAGAAAAATTTTAATTGACCCCAATTCTCACACCCCTAGAACCGGGTTTGAATCCAGCCCAGTTTTTGGGGCGTGACACACATTCAATTCCCCGAAGGCCGACGTCTCTTTACTTTCTTTCAGAATGGTTCCTGCAACATCCCCTCTTCCTTGCAAATTCACATCCAGAACCTCTTGTCCCAAGCAACTAGCTACTCAATTCCAAACCTAGAGGGAAGAGATAGTCTCAGCTAGATTGGTTCCCGTCATGGCAGCATCACCCTCAAATCTACTTGAAATTTCATTCAGACAAAAGCCATTAAACGGCATTGGACTAATCTCACATGGAACATCATTTCTCTCCCTCGCATCTCTTGCTTCGGTTGGTGTTTGATGGTTCAGAAAACTCCAACTCAAGTCCGCCTTCAACATTTGGGGTTTTCTTTAGCCTCGAGATGTAGCTTTTGTCATCATGGAGAGGGCTCTGTCCCACACCTCTTCTTCCCTTGCAAGTTAGCTCAACAAGTCTGGTCATGGATTCTCCAGCTGGTCAAATCTAAGAGACCACAACTTGTTTTAGGGAACCTCAATTCGAAGTTCTCTTTCAAGAGGGTCTTACTTTGCAGCTACTAGGCATATGGCCACTATCTTCATCTATGTGATCTACCACCTTTGGTAAGCAAGGAATGAAGCCATTTTCAAAGACAAACTAATTTCTCTTACCAGTATAATGTCGCTACTCCACTCTCTCTCTCTCTGGAAAATTCACACCCCATTTGTTAGGCATCTGCTCTGGGCCCCCTCAACTTTTTGGGAATCTATGATATTCTAACAATTTCTCCTCTGTATAGTAGCCTTCTCTGATGCCTCTCTTTTGGGTGCTCCTTGAGCTCTCATATTTTCATCTCCCTTTTTCTTAATACAAATTACCTTGTAAGCAATTAAAAAAAAAAAGATTCCTCTTGTATAGGTGTAAAATGAGTCGTGTCAAGCTGACACAGCCCGTGTGGAGCTCGGCCAACTGTGCCTGAGTCATGGTTGGCAGGGGCTTAGCCCAGCACGTCCCATAGGCACGAGCTGGGTCGTTCCCTCCATGGCTTGAGCTGGACGAGGCTTGCCCACAAGCCTTTCTTTTCTCTTTTTTAAATGTCAAAATTTATATTTCATGCTGCACGTGGATTAGAAATACTGTCTTCCCAATGCCCTACCTTTAGGGTCCGTTTGTTAATTTCCCCTCATTGTAAAGTTAAAGTCATCTTTCATTTCACTACACAACAACCCAAAAAAATTAAATCAAAATACCACATTTAAAAAAAATTCTTTTATCTTTTTACACAAAAATTCATAAAGTTACCTTTTCATCCCACTCACAAACAAAAAAATATCTACTTTTAATAAAAAAAAGTCACAAAGTTTTATTCTCTTTTTACTAAAAAAAACAAAATCTAATCATTGGATTGATTTAACCCCTCTTATTTTTTTATCTTTTAAAATTACCATTCACTTTACCTCACTCTATCAATTAAATTAATAAATGGGCCCTTAATGGTAATTGGTAAGTAATAATTGCATTGGGATGGAAGAAAGAGTAGCTTCCCAATGCTAATACCCATTTAAGTAAGGGTAATGACAGTGATTACCACCTTGAGAAATAATTTATCTCCATAATCCATATGGATTATAGTCATGCTATTGCCCATAAGTTCATAACCATATGAATTAATACTATATTGGCAAAGATAATTCCCATAATCCCATGAGGCCCATTACTCATTGGCGAGGCCACCACGTGGGACCCAAAACATGCCGGGCTGTGGCACAGGCCACAGCCCCTTAGCACTGCATGGGCCCTTCCAGGCCAGTCAACGCACCGGGCCGAGCCACACCACGTTGACCTGGGTGCCGGGCTTTGGTGGCCCAGCCCATTCATACCTCTGGACCTCCTCTAACAACGATTTTGACACTTCTCCTCATTGCTAGATCTATGTTCGAACGAATAAACTGCCCAAGTCTTTGAAGAAATTTGAAACTTGGCATACATCAAACGTGGGAGTAAATCAACTTCTTCAGTTCATCCAAACTTCTTTTTGTACGGATTCAGACTTAAAACCCTGCAAGTCCATTAGATATTTTGACTCAGGCCCTGGAGAACAAGACCACCCAAGTAGGTCCAACCCAATTTGGCGAATGATGGTTGGATGGATGTCGTAAGTATTAAGGAACAGGAATAAGGAAGCCTTATGGTGGAAGTAATGGGAAGATAAAAGTGGGGCATCTTTCATTTTCTTTGGTTGTGAAATGAGAAAGAAAGATTGAGGGAAATGGGACATTCCATGTGTGCGCGTGGCTTTGCTGCTGTCGTATCCACTCCAAGAACAAGACATTTCCCCTCCCTCACAAAATTATCAAAAGGGGACAAAAGTCAACATTAGCCATTAGGACAAGAGAATTTAAAACAGGTGGGCCATTTTCAATGCTCAAATTCTTTTTCAGTACAGTGGGACTCACCTTGTTCAATCCAACCCACTTGAGCACATTTACTCAATTAATTGGCACTCATGCCAATATGATACTACTAATCTTGCTAGTATTCACCATTGAATTGAACTCATATGCACTTCCAAGACTAGTCATCTTTGAGATTTTAGAATCAAGAGTTAAGATTTTCTTACTGGATGACAACGCATGTTCTTTTCATCCCTGGGCCTTAGTTATTGGATGTATTTGCTTGGGGTTCCTTGCAAACAAAGACATGCTATTGAAAAGCAAATCCCATGTCTTTTAGCAGTCCTATTGGAAGAGAGAGAATTGGTTCGAACGCTGGGCTGGCGAAAGGTGCCTTAGATCATTAAAAAAATGTTAATAAATAAAAATCATGTTCAATTCAACATATTTTAGTTGCAGTGGCAAGGAGACTATATAATTTGGTATTCATTTTAACAGAAGCTCAGTTGAGTGGTGGAGCTGAAGGACAGCTTTCTCACCTAGAATGCACTGGCCCAGCACGAGATGGGGAATAGTCTCGGCCGAGCATGCCAGGAGGTATGTTCGGATAGTGCACGATACCAAGATCCTATCCCAGAGTACACATGGAGTGCCTCAGGGAGATCCGCTAATGATCACTTAGGATAGTTTACTGCTCCCTCTCATGTAACAGTAAAAAAAAAAAAAAAAGAGGTACTCTTTAATGGAAATGTAAGAGCAATGGTTTAAAAATTTAGCCGACCCAACCTCAATCAAAATCGTACGATGAACACCTTTAATTGAACTATGTGAACTTTTTGGTTGAATCGAAGAAGCAATTCAATGGCTAATAAGTGAACCTTGAAAACAAAAACTAGGGAAAAAAAATTCAAATTTTAAATATTACATTGTTAGCAGTTTCCAAGTGTTATAAAATATAATTTTCCAACTGTTTATTTGAAATTGAACCATTATTTTCAAAAAGAAATAAATTTTGGTTGTTAATTTTTTTATGACATTTTTTTAATTATCTCATTATGATGTGTTGTCGATGTTATGGTTTAGCGATGAGTTTGAATTTGCAAAAACATTATAAAAGAGAGTTTTGCTCCATTGCACATCCGACATGCAAGCCATCAAAAACAATGAACACTTTGGATCATTATATTTGTTAATTTATGGATATTATTAACCCACTGACTATCGTTTAGGTTTGATTGTTGTGTTTAAGAGCATGAATCACAGTTCAACTGCAAAGTCTACTTTAATCTCTTGCTAAGGAGCGATAGCACATGGGCATTAGTTCTTGGGGGTCAAATATTAGCCCAAATCTACCTTAAATTAGTGATGCGTGCGTATAATGCATTCTATTGCACCTTAAAATAGAACACATGATAGAGTTCGTAAGGCCGAAGAACTACTAAGTGTGATAAGGTTTCAAAACAAATGGTAACAAAATCAGGTCTTTAGACATTGCTCATTGTCTTATCCAACGCCATGATCTAAAGAAACATCCAAGGCTATATTACATTCAAACGTCGTAGCACTGTGTCCAATTTATTATGAGTATGACTGTCGATTTATATCATATAGCTTATATCAAATAGCTGGAAATGTTTAGAAACCTATTTTTTTTTCAATGGCCAGATACAAAAACCCTCTTATATTTCTAAGATTAATGGGTCCCACAAACTATATCCCATGCTTTATTTTTAAAAAGAAATAAACAGTGTAATCCAAAAGCATTAGAGAACCCACATCAGGAGGGGGAAAAAACAAGAAAAGAAAAGGAGAAGTACTAATTGTCCATCAATTTCAATTATAGGGTGAAACTAAACTGATCCGTGGTCAGAAATAAAACACAAAAAAGTGAGAGATGCTTACAATTTTACAACAAGAATGATCATTTAAGATTTTCCATCCACCATGTGCTTTGTATGTATTATGGCACATGCGCAGTGGGTGAGTTGTATTTTAACATGGCTTCTTAAACGCCCTCTTGTGTCTTATCCTTACAAATTAAAGGTAGTTGGGGGACAAAACTTTAGTCCCCCCATGTGCTGCTACTTCCTCAGTTGCATCTGTCAATTCTCATGTCCAAACAAATATGATATTTGAAGGGTGCTTCCTTCCATAATCATTCCAAACAACAGCAAATATCCTATTAGTAGTGGCCCACTTATAATCCTTCCAAACCCTCCCACATGCACCGACTCATGTGAATTGACACTCATCTCAATTTGGAACTTCCGACTATTATCAACCATTGCATGGAGCCACAATAAAAGACACAGTTATAAGGCCATTGGAAGCCCTAAAATCAAGAATTAGGATGATCTAAACAAAGTGAGATTTGGCTGACTCCCAACCTCTCTCTCTCCTAGTGATTTATTTACATGCATTTAAGTGAGCCCATACAAATGCAAGTGTGCTATTAGCCTAATATTAATCATATTAGAATTCAGATGTATTCACCATTTGTACTTGCAAGATTTAAACCAATGAATATCCTAAGCCATAAAAGGGGATGAAAACAGTTCTTCCATTGTTTGCAACAACCAAGCTAGCAATTTGACTGTTAGGACGACGTGGATGCTATGTCGGGTTTGTGGGCCCCTGTTGGAGAACCAGACCCGATTCATTTTTGGCAATCCATGATCCAAAATGGCCTAGAGGCCCTAGACGCATTCTTTTTTACCCCTAATAATATACAAGGGTAAATCCCTCAAATAGTAAGTCCTCTCTTCAGGTGTGCTAGTCAAAAAGGCAACTGCGATGAAGAGATTCCAAATGTACAAAGATATTGACAATGACCAAAATAACCTCTTCCAGGGTTGTCAATTATTTGATCATGGTCATCTCTCTTAGCCCTGCAATTTAAGGCAGAAATTGACATCAATGATTGTCATTGCGGGGCTCTTCAACTCACCTGAGTGAACTGAAGCTGATAACACATTACAGTTTTTGCACAAATAAAAAGGTCAGAAGAATGAAGAATCTTTTCCTCCAATGAATGAAATTTACATCATACACACAAATTATAAGCAATACACACACATGCACACCCATAACTCAATGGCATGTCTTTACCAAAAAATAAACTCTCAATTGCATGTATTTTTTCGCTTTTGCCTTTGCTTCTGTGGTTGTGTTTATCCACTCCTAACCACTATAGTGCAGGCTGGTGTAACAGGAGAACAGCCATGCATTGCACCTGCAGGTTGGGGTGGAGAGATGTCTGTAACTGTCATTTGCAAAGATGTAAATTGCAAACACTAACCAACCTAAATACATACTTCCCAACCACATGAAAACATAGGAGGAACAACACAAGCCCTTTTAACTGCCTTGATAGCAACAAAACTTAACATTTGGAGAAATTTTGAAGTTTAAGAGCACCCATCGCTCTCATACCAAATTTCACCATCACCACTTCCCCTGGTTTGTCTATGCTTGCCATTCATTGTTCTGGTGATCCAAGTTCCAACACATTTGATCTGTATTATCTTGTATTATCCTGAAATGTGGATAGCCGGGGCTAGCAACCAAATAGGCAGCTGGGACCACAGGAAAGGGAGATATTAGGGCATGGACCAATTTGAGATGAGGCATTCCAGATGCACACCTTAGATTTTTTTCTGCACCAACAGTAAAAGTGTCTCTCCAATGAGTTCCATTTGATTGCTTCTTGGAGAAATTACTGAATGGGAACATCTTGATTCCTGGCATGTAAATGTGATCCAAAGTACATTTGAATGAAATTAGCTGTCAGAAGAAGATCATCACTACCATAGGTCCTCATGGATATATGTGGAAAAATATCTTAAATCGGGGTTCACTTCTTTCCAAGGTAGAGAATTGGATGAACCCTAACCCATGAGTTGCAACAACTTGTAAGTGTCCAAATATCACTCAGGTCAGAGTATTCTTTTTGGTTATATAGAACAGTGGATTGAAGTTGACTTCTTCAAATGTTGACCTTACATTTTAAACTGAGACGAAGAGAACTCACCCGATTAAGTGATATTCAGCTCCACTTGCATTTTATTCGTGTGTGTGTGTGTGTGTGTGTGTTAATCATCATGAAAAAGGAATGGAGTCTGTTGTAGTCAAATTCAGCTTGTTTAGGCTGAATAGGCCGAAACTATTCAAATTCCTTGATTCAAAACAGGCCAGAATTTTTAATATTGGCCAAATCTCATGCAAATGTTTTTTTTTTTTTATCTTTTTCCAAATCCTAATTATATTGACAAAAATGCCCTCCATTAAGGTAAAAAGTCAAGGCTTGTTTTGGGGTCTTCAGTCCTGTATGGGATTTTAGCCCTCACAAAATCCCATATTTATATAGTTTATATTATGGGGATTTAGTTTACTAGGGTATTGGCCTACTCTTTTCTTTCAATATATATTTTTAAATGCGTTTGTATTTTCAAAATGTTAATGTTTCTTCAAAACAAAACTCCAAAATTAGACACTCAAATGCCGACCAGCCGAAATGTTTCAATCTGGAGTCAAACCAAAATAGTGTCCAAAACAAAATTGAAAGCTATTATGGTGAAATATGTAGTAGTACAGATCTTTCGGCACCCGTATCACAGCTTGCAGCACTGTTAGCCACGTAAATAATATTAGTGTCTAGTTGAAAGGGGAGTATTTCACTAGGTCTTAGTGAAATCAAATGCTTCCGAGATCAAAGTTCGCTAGAGAGTATAAACAACTGGCATAAAATGTATAGCCATTCAGAGAAGTAAATAGACTTCAAATTAAAGAGCATGCAATTATACAGGGCAAAAAAGAATGATCCCCAAGCTCATAGAACAAGACCACTAGAATGAAAGCAGATATTCTTATAAACATCTCTGAATTGTTAAAATTGAAAAGGGGGTACAAGTGAAAATCATAGCAAGAAACAGAACACATGAACACCATTTGAATACTCAAACCACAACCACACGCAGAACACGACGGTCGACAAAGATAACAATGAATACCTCAAGTTTGATTAGTGCTACTTTGGGTTGCTCTTCTTCTTCAACAGGTTCCCGAACTTCCGTAACAATGGCTTCTTTTTTTTGTGCTGTTGCTTTAAGGGAGGGCTTCCACCATTGTCCATAGACTCTGATGACAATCCATTTATCTGATCAAAGCTATCACCATCAGTCTTTGATTCCGATTCATCTTCAAGTGATTCTGGTTCAGCATCCCTTTCAGGCGACAGGTCCTTGTCAGCAATCTTGCAGTTATCCCACATCTTAGAGTCTGCATCAACAGGGTCTTCTTTTACTTCCTTGGCATTACCATTGCCAATCATCCCTTCCGGTTCAACCACATCACCATGGCCATTCGACCCCTCTGGTTCAACCACATTACTTTTGCCATTCATCCCTTCTAGTTCAACCACATCACCATTCCTCAATAGATCTGCCCCTCCATGTTCCTCAATCTGCTCCAGTGGAACTTCGGACTTGGGCTGTTCCTCATCACTTTCATTGCCATTCTCCTCACCAAATTCTACCATCTTTGGCAGTAAGTCGTATGATTTTTCACTATTCGATAGCTCACCATTTTCTTCCGTCTTCTTGGCTGAGGTCTCAGCAAGTAACTTAGATAATTCTTCCACTTTCTCAAGAGCAGCGGCTTCTCTGGTTCGAAGGTCATTGTTCTCTTGGGTACTGCGTTCCAGTTCATTCTCGCTGTTTAGCAACCTTTCTTTCAGTATCAAGCTCTCAGCCTTAGCTTTCTCTGCAGCTTCTTTTGCATAATTGGCCTCAGATTCAGCTTGTTTTAATGTATTCTGCAGCTGCTCTCCATCTTCCTTTGCAGACTGGGCTTCTTCCTCTGTCTCTTTGAGCAAATTCAGCAGCCTATCCAATTGTTCTTTGAGGGCAATGATTTCTCGTTCTGATTCCTTTATAGAAGCCATAAAACCAAGCTCTTTGTCATGCCACTCAGCCCTTGAATTTTCAGCAAGCATGTCCATTTCTCTTTTGACCGCATCAAGTTCTTCCTCTGATTTTTTTATAGCTGTCATGAAATCAAGCTCCTTTTCATCCAATTTAGCTTTTAAAGTTTTGGCTTCGGTCTGATATTTTTCAGCCAACTGTTTGAGGTGACCCATCTCCTCTCTCATTTTGTCAAGCATTGGCTCATACTTATCTTTGGTAGCCTCTAACGCTAACTTCAACTCTTCTACTTGGGACTCCGCATTCCCTAGTTCTACCTGATTTGTTGCGAGCTTCTCCTTTGCATCTCTCGCTTCCACGGAGACTTCGTGCAATGCTGATGCCAGACTCTCCATTGCATTCTTGCTCTTCTCTTCTTCGTCTTTAGAGGCTTCCAACTCATCTATCAGCTTGTTCTTCTCATCCAGTAGAGTCTGAACGCTTGAAAGTGCGAGCATCTCATTGTTCTGCGCCTGTGCTTTATCCTCTTTAGAACTTTGGAGCTCAGATTTCAAATCTTCAACAGTTCCTGCCATTTCAATTGCTTCTTGCATTGCCATTTCAAGACGCCGATCCGACTCTTCAAGATCCACTTTATGTCTGCCAAGTGAAATCTCCAAAGACTCAACATTTTCTCTAAGAGAGGCAATCTCAGATTCTGCTTCCTGTAATGAAGCATTGTTCCCCTCCAACTGCTTCTTCAGCGAGGCCAGGGATTCTGATGCAGACCTCTCAGATTGAGTTGCTTCTTCGATTTGAGAATCTAACAACTCTACCTTCTTCTTCAACTCATCCACCAAAGCATTCGCATCTGATGTAGCTCTTTTTGCATCAATCACCTCAACCTTAAGCCCTTCAATCAGAGCTTCCATCTCAGCCAGTCTCTCTTCAGCCTTTTTTGCTCCTTCGAGCTCTTCTTTCAACAAATCGATATCAGAATGCAATTTCTTAACCAATTCAGCGGCTTCATTGGATTTTGCCTCCAGCATTGAATCTAGTGATGCTTTCAGGCGACTAAGTTCTGCAGACAGACCCTCAGCCTTTTCGGCATTGATTTCTGCAATCTTCATGGCATCATCAGCATGACTCAGTGCTGCATTTTTTGCTTCGGAAGTCATTGACAGCTCCTGCTTTATCCTCTGAAGCTCCTGAGTCGCTGAAAGCAATGCAGCAACATCTACTGCATGCTGGTTTTGAACAGCATCGACTTCCTTCTGCCATTCCTCTTCCCTCTTCTGAGCTGCCTCAATACCCGCTTGCTCCAATTCGTCGGCACGGAACTTCTCTATCTCAGAACTCTCCTCGGCTCGCTTCTGAGCTACCACAGCCTCACTGAGTTTCTCACTTGCCTCGTCAGCTATCCTCTTTGTCTCCTTCAATTCTTCAATGGCTCGTGCCTTCTCTTGCTCGACAGAGACCAACCGCTCCTTTGCCTTCTTCAAATCATCCTGAACAGCACTTAACTGTGCCTGCAGGTCCGATGGCTTCAAGGGACGCTGCGGTTTCTACAACCAAAATCCAAATGTCAATGTCCATGAACAATAACCCTAACACAATCAAAACCAAACAAATGAATAGGTTTTAATGGATTTAAGTAATTATCTTCAACTTACATCAGGTGGAGTACTGCCCTTTGACAATCGGCGCTCGGCAGCTGGCTTTGAATCAACCGATCTCGGTGAGTGATTGACAGAAAGCCGTGAGTTTTGCAGTGGAGAAGGTGAATTGGAGTCCCATTTTGCGGGTGTTTTGGCTATTTTGCTAACCCTAGGAGTTGCTGGTGTGGTTTTGTTAGGTAGGGTTTCGGATAAGCCAGTCCTGTCCAACACCCAAATCTTAGATTTCCGCAACAGAACAGGCCATTCATTTCCATTTAATGATGTAAAACAACAGTCTCATAAATGATAAATCATCAGAAACAACAAAATAATACAAAAAAGAGACAAAACCATGAAAGCCCTAAGATCGTTCAACAACCAGACGTTGAGAACCACCCATTCAAGAATACAGTTATCTTATCTTTTCTTCAGTTATCATGTTAGCTGAAAACAATTTCCATTTTTTTATCCAAAATTGCAATTTGTTGATCTCATAGGTTGTTTCCCCGTTCATCTCATAAGCTTATAACACCCGATCATACCAATGTGAGAAGAAAACAAAACAAAATCTATAAACCAACCATGCCCAGAACCCAGAACATACGAAAAGCAGCTACCTTTAGCTCTTAAACCAGGAAAAAACCAAACCCCAGAATTCAGCAACCAGATCAACCGAGAAAGCAGAGGAAAATCCAAATGAATAAGAACCCAGAAAGGAATCATGCTAAAAAAAACCCAAGGAAAACTTAAAAAACTCCCCATTAATCCAAAACCATCTGAAATCTACAGCACCCCTCCTACCACCATTCACCCAGATCAACCAAGAAACAATGTAAAACAACCTCAAAAAAAAAAGTACCCAGATACACAACACATCACAGCAGAAAACCCAAGTTAAAAAATACAAAAAGATTCCACCTTTTTGCCAAAATCATGAGAAGAAAAAGAAACCCAGATCAGATCTGATAAAAGAAATGTACAACTTACTTGGTTTTGGAGGAGAGCATTGTGGTCTAGAGCTGATGGAGGAGGATAGAGGTGTCTTGGGCGCTGGAAAAGGAGGAAGCTTGGATGGAGAGATAGAAGCAGCTAAAACACAGGCATTGTAGTAAGAGGAATAAAGAGATGTTGGTGTGGTGAAGAACAAGATTCTCTGACAGCGGAGAAGACGAAATTACAGCAACAATTGGTCCTGTCTGGATTTCTAGTCGCATGCCCAAGTGAAGAAGAACCACTACCTCCCTCTCAACCCCCTTTTTCAGAAGCCAAAACCATATAAGATTACAGAAAAGCCCCTGCTTTTTACTGAAAGCATAAAAAAATCTTGCTTCAGAGAGCTTTATTGACCCTATGCCTTTTGTAATATTTGACAATAAAGCCACCAGTAGATGATGATAATTAAAGAAAAGGCATGCGTGCCTGCCAGTTCGGATCATGGTTTAGTGAGCAGATTGCAGTTAGTTTACGTGTAAATGACGATTTACTAGTTTGGGTAACGTGAGTTAGAATTTTGCTTACTGTTCTTTGATTGAGACTCTGATCAGAGATAAGGGTAACTGAAGTTTTAATTAGTTTAATTACAGGGGTGATTAAGTTTGAAGGATGCAGAGGGGACAAGGGACTATTACAGCAAAATTAATAATTATAAATTCTGAGTTAGGTGTTGGATGTGGCCCATGTGGCTCATGTGTGATGGTCACAAAAGAGCCTCAAAGGCTCAGTGATTGTCTATTTATTGTAATTTGTAAGACCCCTTTCTTCTTTGTATTGGATATGATATACATTGGTATACAGCCTGAAATATTTGGAAATTTTTCAGTGATCAGTGATCACTAGGCTTAGAGCGCTGGCCCCTTTGTCACTATAGGTCGGTTCTGATGGGAAAGTGTACATTTCTACAATTTTTGTTGAGTAAGATAGCCACGCTGCTCATTCATAGCCGAGTGGGGTTGGCACATTAATTTCATACTGATACAAAGGGCTCAATCCAACATACATAGCAAAAAAAAAATTTTAAAGAAAAAGAGGAAAATATTGCGAGTGACACAAGTCACAATGTTGTACAAGCATATAACTCTGTCTTATTGGTTAATAATGAGTTTCCTCCATTTGATTTACAACTTGCTAAAGATTAAGGTGACAGTAGGTCGCGTGGTGTTGACATTTATAAGCCAAGTTAATTTAATAATTAATCTAGAAATGTTTATTTTCCATAAAAGTTAAAAGGGCTGAGATGGGCCAAAAATTGCCTGGTCAAGTTGGCAGGTTGGATCAAGAATTGTCACCTTGACTTGGATTGACTCGTCTCCATAAAGAACAGTCACCTCCAATAGGATTCAAATGAGTTCAAATCCTCTAGGGCATATTTGTGTAATACTTTTCCACAGAAATGTAAGTAGTTTTTTTATGATAAACCCATTTTTCCTATGTTTGGAGTAACATACTTCTAAGAAACTACTTTTTTGTCATGTCAGCTTTTTCTTTGATAAGGTAAGAAATGGAGTTCTTATAGGGGCGCATTGGAACTCCATTTCTACGGAAAAGTTGCCCCCCCTTAAAATCTCATTTCCTATTCCATTTCCACATCTAATTTTGTGGGCTTTTGTTGGTAATTGGACTTTCAAGAAATTATGATGAATAACTTAACTATATATATAGGTTAGGTAAGTTTTTCATGAAAAACTGCTACACCAAATAGAAAAAATTAGTTTTCAACAAGGAATCCATAGTTGCACGAAACACTATTTACATGATTTCATCAAAGAAAAACACTTCGCACCAACACATGAGATTTATGGTTCCACGGAACTCATTTTCTGAGGCATCCAATTGCCATGGAAATTGCCGAGGCAATTTCCTTCTTCTGTGGAAATGGTCTTTACACAAACATGCCCCTAATGTATCAAAATATATTTTCACTCTCCATGAGCCTTCACGAAATTTCACCACCATGAGTTGATCTTGTGAATAAAATATAATGAAGGTCCAAATATTTTGTAGGTAGCAAATCTTATTATAGTGAAAACCCTAGCTGGCACCCACTTCTACATTGGGGCCACGTTCAATATAATGATGATTTAATTATGAATTGAGATTATATGAGGGAAACCCTCACCATGAGGGAACCAATTATGTTGCCCCGCGTCACCAATGGGCTGCCCACACTATTCGCGTACATGGCAGGCTGTTCACTAATGATATGGGGAGATCACGGTCGTCATAAGGAATCTACGCAAAAGGATCCGAACTCTTTGATCATATGAAAAACACCATGGGAAGAAAAATAGAAAAAAAAATGGGTCACCCTAAAAAATGGCGGGTCCATCAGTATGCATGGCAGTCTAAGAAATGTAGAGGGATGCATTTAGTTTATTTTATTACTAGCAAAAAGAGGCACAGGCCCAACCAGGGCTATAACACAAGGAAATGCTCTAATAAGATGCTAAAATGACAACAAAATGAACGAGACTTAAAAAGAAAAAATGATAAAAAGAATGCAAAAGTTAAAAAAAAAAGCCTAAATTAATTTTTAAAAAACTATAAATAATATATTCAGATATAGAAATAAGGAATTTGAAAGAAAAAAAATAATTAAAAATATAAGTAATGCTTTATGTTTATATGTGTGTGTGTGTGTGTGTTCCACCCAAACAATTTGCCAATATGTGTTTATGTGGGTTTAGGGGGCACCACCTAAGGGCATTTGTGTTGTTAGGTCAAAGACGTTAGAGATACCTATGCCATAAAGAAAAAAGAGACCCGTCACATAGTTGTTAATATAATATCGAACCCCATCTCGATTTGGCCTCCTAAACAAAAAATTTTGATCAATTTGGAATTTCAGTGAAACTTTTTGAAATTACATTTTGGAAAAATTTTTTAAATAATGTATATATATGTAGGAAAAAAAATGGATTATTCTAATAAATTTTTCTAGAATTACATTTCGACAAAATATAAGAAATATAAATTATATATGTGGAAAAAGTAAAAAATAAAAAAATTATGTAAAAAAAACAATTTTGGCCAAAATTTCGAAATGGTTGAAATCCAAAATTTCAGCCGAAATTCCGATATTCAACTTGAAAAGTTTGAAGTGGCATTTCGCTTTTACGAAATTAATAACTATGACCTATTATCATCTTTGCACCACAGTTGGAAAGTAGCATTTAGTTGATTAACCAGGTCAAGGATATGTATGGGTACATAAAATAAAATAGGAAAAATTAATAACAAACAAAGCAATGTTAATGAATTCAAAAAATTATTTTTAAATAAATTGTAATAAAAATAATACAACAAAGCAAATTGAGTAGCTGTTTTACCATGAATATAAATATTATAATGCATATTTCATTGGAGAATGTATCAAAATTTATCTATTAAAATAAATTATAGGAAGAGTGTGGATCAATTATCAAAAAATCCATAGAGGTCAAGATAGAGATCTAAAAATTATAAGAAGCAACTTAATCTCTCGGCCTATGGGATTGAGATAAGTCAATTTCATAAGTTTAGTTTGTGTGAAGCCAACTCAATTGCTTCTTAGTTATCATATCGTAAAAAATAAAAACATCTTTAAAAAAATTTAAAAATAAAGAAACACACTAATTTACAAAAATTTCTAACAAAATGAACAAAATAAAATAAGATGATATTTTGTGTTGCACCTCCATATTTTATAAAAATGAAAAGAAAAGGCCCCATGTAAACTTGTATTACATTAGAAATTTTGCATATTTAAATAGGGCTTGCAGATTGTTCCTTCTTCAATAAATACAAATGAAAAATAATAAAATAAATCCTTGCATATTAAATATAATGGAATTTAATTAAATGCACATATTTCTACTAGCCCGTGCAAAACATTAATAGAAGATGATTATCAAGAGATCATCACTTCAACGGTATAGATCACCAGAATGTTGACCCACTAATCACAATCGAAAGATTTATTTGATTTTCTAACGAACATATCTTTGCACAATCAATGTGAGGCCCATCAGTAGGTTCGGATTGCACATGTGGGCCCACTGATAGATGAAGAAAATAAAAATAAGAGAAGGGCATGGAAGGGGTGATGATGGAAGTAATGAAAGAAAAGAAAAAGACAAAAATATCGTACTTGAAATCGACGAACATAGAAGCCACATAGGTGTTCGTATAATACGTAGAATTTACCTCTTGTCAAACCATAAGCATAAAAGAGCACTAGAAGAGCAAGTCTTCCTATATCGGTAATCAAGGCAGATACACAAACGTATTCTAATATTTCAATTTCAAGTTGTTCGAGTATCTTGGGCGAAGAGTTATCTACCAGCTAACGTATATTGGGAGAAACGGAGACGTGGTTTAAAATTAAGAAAAAGGAGTATTGAATATTCACTATTTGGGTGGCCATCCCATAATAAAGACTAGTACAATAACTTGAGTTAAGCCCAGGCATGACCCATGGAGCTAAGATCCACGCTCCATATAATTAGTTTTGATATTTTTTTGATAAATAAATATACATATATATATTTGAATCTTGCAGTGATTTGGTTACTTATCTAATAGGAGAAAAGGTCATAAGTTCAAATTCCTTTGACTCAAATATTTTTTAAAAATTTTTACAAAGTTTCAATAAAGAAGTCAAAATTTAAAGGAATGAGATCAAAATTGAGTCCAAAACCTTCTCGTTAACATATATATACTATAATATGTATGGATATAGTAAAGAGAGTATCTAATATTTATGGATATCACAAATAGAGGTTTTAGGTTCTAATATCCTATAATTAATGAAAAGTAAGTTATCCATAACGATTAGGTGTGCTTTGAAAATATTTGAATGAATAAGTTTTGTTTATGAGATAAAATATAAGGAAACAACATGTGTCACTCAAAGAAAACGCTACAAGTAGCTCTCTCCTAGAAGGGGCTGTCGTCGTTATATATATAACTAGTGCTTCAAGGCTCAAGTTCCTTCCAAAAAAATTGTATTTTTAAATAAAAATATTTATAAATGTTCAAATGAATTGTAAATGAATTTGAACATAAAAATCATTACACAATTATAATTAAAATAGAGTGCTTAAAATCAAATATTCTAAGAATTAAATAAGTAAAATTAGTCTATCATATTCCATTCACCATCATAAACACGCATTGTCTAGCTTCACAAAATGCCTATGAGGGCATGCCATAGTGTGTATATGAGAAATATTAGTATGCATCCATCTCTCACCATAGGTTGAGAGACACTTCTATATTTGGTTATATTAATGTCCAAAAGATAAAAGGTTGTATAAAAAAGAGGAATGCTCTCAAATATAAATGGGAAAAGCCATATAAGCATCCCTCACCATAAGATGAGGGAATGATACATACTAACAATCATCTCTCTCTCTCTCTCTCCCCCCCCCCCCCCCTCTCTTTATATATATAAGGAAATGATCCTGTGAGAACTAATTCTCACCACTTTCTTTGCAAGAAGTTTAGGTGGACACATTTATCATCTAATCCAAATCTTATAACACATAGAGATCCCCCTGATAGTCACACACCCTAAGTATCGATCAAATTCAAATTTTTTTGACCACTGGATCGACTATGCACCAATTCGAATGGACTGGAATTATGGGCCATGGATGAAGATGTTATGAACATGTAATTAGGGCCAACCTTGATATTTGGGGTAATCCTACATAGATCTTTCCATCCAACCTGGTCCCATCCCTAAACGGGACCTACAAGTGAGCTCCATAAAAATTTTTCATGGTAAGTGTGTGAAAACACTTCTCATATGATTGAAGCCCATATATATATGGAGCCCTTTGCCGAGCACTGATGCCCACCATAAGGTGAGCAACACTTTCTAGTGTGGCCCACTAGCTACTTGGGGATGGGGCCAAGGGGATTGAAAGATCCCCTCCTCCCTACCCCGCAAACCAATCCTTCCATAGCGATAGTGATTCAAATCATCATCCTAAGTACTTGATTAATCGTCGACAAGTTTTACCGTCCAAAATGAATACAATCCAATCTAACAATTAAATCTATTTGAATGTGTGCCAAACTCGATATCAGTGACTATTGTTGGAGGGGAGGCGTGTTTTATGGTCTACTTGGATGAATTATAAGTTAAGCTCTACTAGTGTTTTGACACGTAGTGCTTATATATATATATATAGGAGAATGCTAGTATGCATCCTTCCCTCAACAGAGGGTGCAAGGACACTTCCATAGATTTCCTTATTTGAATATGAATATTCTTCTTTTACAAAAGACCATATATGGCTTTTCTATTTTCACAAATAAATATTTCTAAATATGAAAATATCCTTCATTCTATGGGAAGGGAATGATACATACTAGCATTCCCCATATATATATATATATAAGGAATTCTAACTAGTGTCCCTTTCAAATGGGGCAAAAACGCCCCGGTCTAAGGTCCAATGAAAGAAGAGAATGCAGAAAGACTTTTTCTATTACATCATTTATTAAGAGAAAGGGAGATTTAAAGAGAAAGAGGGACATTTAAATATTCAGTGGCGGTGTAAAAAATAAGAGCGAGAGAGAGATTTAAATATCTTTGTTAAGATGGGCTTTGAGATTTTACGTGGACGAAAGAAGTCTCTTGTTTAAGATGCACTTAGATCCATTCAATCACCAAACTTAAAAGACCTATTGAAAGTAGAAAAGTAGGGAAGTATAAATCATGATTAGTCTCAGTGCTTTATGGAGAAGGAGAAACAATAGGGGTTCTTTTATGAGAGAATGAAATCTCGTTTAAGATGCACTTAGATCCATTCAATTACCAAACTTAAAAGACCTATTAAAAAGAAGAAAGTTAAGGAAGTATAAATCATGATTAGCCTTCGTACTTTATGGAGAAAGAGAAACAATAGGGATTCTTTTATGAGAGAAATAAGGAAGCATAAATTAAGCAAGTATAAAACGTCATTGGTGTTAGTGTTTTATGAGGAAAGAGAAGAAATAGGCATTCTTTGATGAGAGAGATAAGGAAATATAGTGTAATCCTATAAATAAATACTAGTACTTTAGGGCCCGTGCCCAACGCAAGCCTTATTTAATAATTATTTTATTTGTCAATAAGAATATTTAAATGATTTTTAATTTAATATTAACATTAAATTCATTTTACAATCATAATCTTAAATATTTTAGTGCACTCTTAAAAAGCAAATATCATATTAGTAAAATTTAAAAAAATGAAAATAATGTACTTGTGGAATTTCATTAGAATGTTAATAAAAAATAATTTTTCCTTTAATCTGTATAATCAGGTCAAGAGGAAAAAAATATTATATGGTAATATAAATTAGATGGAATACTTCACTATGCAAAGAATCATCAGTTTAACTAATCCTATCACTATGAAAATTTTGAATTAGGCGAAAAAAAGCCGGTAATCAAGATTATCACAAAATTTAGGCTTTTCACTTGTTCATTTAGGTATAACTCAAAGAAACAAAAAGAAATAAAAATAAAAAGAAATTTTAATTAAATGTAACAAAACCTGAGATGATCTCCAATTGAGTGGTGGACATTAAAATATGGGATATACTTTCAATCTCTACATCGGTAGAAAAAAGATTATATTAGTCATATACTAAGTATAAAATACTCTTTGCATTACCATAGACATTGTAACTTGAAAGACAGACTTAGTTAATATGTTTTAGCATATTAAAATTGATATCTATAAAAAAATGTAATGATCATGGCCTCGAGAGATGTAGAGAGAAAAGAGAAATTAAATAATTAATAGGAAAAAATAGCATAACTATCTTCTTAACATTTAAAACTAATATATATATATATATAAACCATCAGAACTTTTGGTGTTTAATTAAAGAGAGCGGAACTGCACTTACTCGCAGTGGTAAATTGTTTGATTGTGTCTCTATGCATATATCATACTTCATATTCTTATGTAAAACTTATAGGCCGATGAACTAGTCGTTCTCTGTTTTTTTTTTCTCCTCCCATTGTTACATGGAAAAATTGAATTTCAATACTCACCCATTCATAGCAAGTGGAGTCAAAATAAAAATGAATATGATTGTCCGCCTTCCAAAGGTTTTATCAATCTCACAATAAGAGATGATGTGTATAAAACTGAAAGATTTTAGGATAAGAGATAAAGATTTATTAGTTTATGTAAAATTTAAAATTGAGTGAGAATATTAATTCAAATTTAAAATTGTTATGCAAAGGCTAATCCAAATTTTTGGTTGTTTCGGGTTTTAAAGAACATGATTTAGAATGAGAGAGATTTTTAAAAACTCGCATCCTGACAATGTTATTCTAAGTGATTAATTTAAGGAAGATTTAGTAATTTTAGGGCTTGAGCATTAACTTACGATAGGGGGGCCTAGATATAAACTTTGAATTGGGCTGAGATTTAGTAATAGGAAGTCGAAGCCCGATTCGGTTCAAGTGAGAGATACTAAAAAATCTCTCACGAAGAAACAAACATCTTAACTAACAAATTTTTTTATTTTTTTAAATATAATAAAGCATGGCTCAAGTTTAAACTATTTTAAGTGGGCTGGGCTCAGGACATGTACTTTTGGCCCGAGCTGTTGTTCAAAATCTAGGCTAGGCCTGGACTTTACTTGGCCCAGCTCAATCCATCCTTGTTCTAGCCCTACGAACACCCGTGACCAATTTAAACTCTATTGTGATTTTAATAGGAAACCATGTGGACCTACAAATTACCACTTGGATAGTGGGATTTAATGGTATGTAAAATGAGATAAAGGTAATTTGCCTAATTGATATGATGAGTTGTATGAAAATTCATTTGAGATGTATAAGAACCCCTCCATTTGACTATATGGCATTTTTTAAGATTAAATATGATATGGATATCAATAGTAGATTATGATGAGATTGCATTCAAGGGATTGCATTGAAATTTTTAAGGTATTGTATTCTTTAAATAAGAAATATTTAGATTAATTTTAGAAAGAGAGAAATAATGATAGGAATAAGGATTATACTGATTTTTAGAAGATTAAATAGTAAAGAGAGAGATTTCATGGGAGGGAAGTGTGAGATAATCTTAGGGCTTTAATTGGAGTGTGCCACATGTCGCTCTCCTGTAAAAAAGAAGCACCACATGTCGCTCTCCAGTGAAAAAGAAAATTGTTATAATATATATAATAATATATATGTATGTATGTAACCCAAAGAGGATATTTATCTCCAGTCACCATCAATCTCTAGAAATAAGACCCATGCCCAACACTGAACATAGAGAATTTAAATTTTTTAAAAAAAAAATAAAAAAAGAAAAGAGAAAAAAATGAGATAATATCAACCATAGGTTGGTTGCATAAAGGCTGTACTAGCACCGAAGGAGGCTCACGCCCATCCCAAGCCTCAAAAAAGAAAAAAAAGGGGGGGGGGGGGGGGAGTAAATATGATATCAACATTAGTGGTAAAATAAATTGTTTTGCAATATTTAATATTATAGGTTAGAAATCTGTAGACGAAAATTGCCCAATAGTCACATAATCATTGATAACTGGCAAAGTTTTGAAACTAGAATATGTTAAATGAAAAAAAAAATATATTAAAATATGGCACCTCTTTGTAACTAGGACCCACTTGCGTTGATTCATTCAAGTCGAGATCAGTGGCGACTTTGTTAAAGGATTGGAATATATGGACATCATAAATAGAGTATCTATGGATATCTCAAAGAGAGATTTCTAATATCCAATAATTAAGGACAAAGTTTTCGAAACGTGACACATAATCATTGATAAGTGCCAAAGTTTTGAAAATAAAATATATTAAATAAAAAATAAAAAGTATTAAAATTTGGTCTCTATTTGTAAATGGGGCCCACTTGGATCAATTCATCCAAGTCCAAATTGGTGACCACTTTGTTAAGGATTGAAAGATCATGGATATCACAAAGAGAGTATCGATAGATATCTCAAAAGAGATTTTTGATGCTGTTATCCAATAAATGAGGAAATTTTTTTGAAAAAGTGACATATAATCCTTGATAAGTGCCAAAGTTTTGAAAATAGAATATATTAAATGAAAAATAAAAAGTACTAAAATTTGGCACCTATTGTAAATGGGACCCATTTGGATCAACGCCCAATGCGGGCCGTGATAAAAGTAATTAATTTATAAAAAATTATTAATATTTAAATAAAATATAAATATATAGTTAAATTGCTAGCACAATGGACCCGTGTTACATACTTTAATTATTGTAATCTTATTAAGATATTATTTGTTGTGCAATATTATAAAATTCATTCCTCTTTTCGTGATAAATCTTAAAGTGGGCCATGTGAAATTTTGCTAGGGATTATTAGATAGTGATAGATTTTTTCGAAAGTGGAGTCCATATGGTGAAATATTATATTTCCTAAACTGAAGAAATAATAATAATATAACCTTGGACAGGAGTGACTTTGGGCTAACCTCGTCAAAACAATATAAATTAGCAACAAAAGGTCCGTGGCCAGCATACGCCCAAAAATAAAAATATAATTAAATATGGATTTTTAAGGTAATATTATAAAATCATAGTAAACATATGTATTATCAATAATGGAAATAACCAATATCTTATCTATTTTTCTTGGAATCCCATAATGTTGGCCACCATATTTTGAGAATAAGATGATAGAGAATGAGTTACATTCTCTTGATATTTTAATTGAGGCAATGATGACATGTAAAAATAAGCTCATAGTTTGACTAATCTAAAATGGATCAGTAGAATACCCAAAGTTTTAGGGAATGATGATGGCAATGCCAATTCGGTTGCCCTATCTAAAATAGAAAGGGACTACATGCATAGCCAAAGGAAGTGATGGCGGGGCAAATATGTGAGTTTTATATATATATATATATATTGATGAATTGAGTCACATATATCTGATCTATCAGATCAAAAATCATAGAAGTTATGACTTGACTATATGACAAAGGTGCCTTAGATTACCTCATAATAATTTTTTTTGATAAAAAAATCTTCAAAATATATTAATGAGATGCCAACTCTGAATCAACAAGTATATGTTATTTAATCATGTCCGGTGTAGAATGCCATCAGACCATCATATTATATATATACTTAGCATGAGCAACAGCATTCCCTTCTTTTCCCATATGGCATACCTTTTAGATGATGATTTTATTGCCAAAGATTTAAATGGATACGTGAGGTGACACTTTAAATAAGAAAAAATTTAGGGGAAAAATATTAGATCATTAGAAAGATATAGAGAGAGAGATATATATATATAGGGGCAGAAATATTAATGGATAAGAAGATTGGATTTTAGAGATTCGACCTCTACTCTATATAGATTTTTAAGTGGGTTCAAGGCGGTGTACCCATAAATCATGGCCAGATATAAATGGATAAATATATATAATTATGAGTTGAATAATAAAGAATAATGAATTTAAATAACATAAATTAAACAAATTGCAAAGTACTAAATTTTATATAGTTTTTTTTTTGGTAGAATAAATTCTATATAGATAGTTGGATCTTCTAGAGGTCGAGGAATTCGGCTTGCCTTGCACAAATAAATACTATGGGCCGGACAAATAAGCCAATCTCCAATTACCATATGAGCAGAGAACTTTGGGCTGATGTTTCGTACCAAAAAACATATCCTCTCATGAATAGCACTATAGCATGCACTTAAGAAACAAGCTTTAATATCAAATGCATCAAAGCTTTTTAAAGATAAGAAAAGGAAAGGGATTAGAGAGAGTTGATATTTGGTAAAAGATAAGGAAAGAGATTAGAGAGAGTTGATATTTGGTAAAAGAAAAGGAAGCCGTTTGTATCACTGTAGATCCCTCAATGGCCATAATCAAACGCACCGTACCTTATTCCCACCTACAGATCCAAGACAATAATGAAAAAAAAAGTCTTGATGACAAACAAACATATGATCAATGTCAGATCCAAGACAATAAATTAAAAAAAAAAAAAACAACTTGACAACAAACAAACATATGATCAATGTAAGTACATCTATATATAATCAAGAAGAAATGGGCTTATTTTTACTTGATTATTACTCTAGGTTTCCAAGACAGTGGATTTTTTTTTTTTTTACACAATTACTCAAGCATTAGTTTTGACAGGTCTAGGCCATGGTTGAGTGATCTAGACCATTAATTTGATGAGTTCCTAGGAAAAACAGAGTATATAAAAAGGTAATTTAAAAGAATTTAGTCAAGTTTCTATGTTAAATGTTTATGATTGTTCCTATTTTGAACCTTTGAAGATTACTAATCGAAAGATTAGGTTTTGGTGGGTAAGATTTTTTGAGATACTGCTCTATGTACCATGTCTCACTTGTTCTGCGGTCTCATTAACCAAATCATGGGTCCATGTAAGGCTACTATCCAAAGCTAGAGGTCATGAATCATATGGGGTGTCATGACTCATGATATGCATGCTCCAAAGCTAGAGGTCAAGAATCATACGGGGTGTCATGATATATATGCTAAGTATTGATGTAATAAAAGAGTAATGATAGATCCAAAGCTTCTCAAAATGGTTTTAATCGGTTGACTAGAACTCCTTATTTAAAAACCTTAAGTTTAATTAAAAATAACCAAGAGTTTAATTAAAGAGCAACCCGATGAAGTCTGAAGCATTTTTTTTTTTGGCCCTCTCTTGGCATATTTATTCAATTTTAGATTACAGACATTGCTACAGAAAACTTTCAACAGACCCGTGATGCTTATGAAATCTTAAGTGATGAGCACGAACACCTAATATATCATATTCAAGGCATGGAAGGACTTACGTCAGGTTTGGAGCTTGTCCCTAAGCTGAATAACCAGAAGAAATCAAGGACGAGTTGGAAAGGCTACGGCGTTGTAAGGAAGAAGAGGTCTCAGCCCACGTCCGTCCTTCTGGGTCACTTCTTGTCAATTAATCGTTGCCGCAGTTTCTAAATGGTGGTGGCATTTTGAGATGGTATATAATCTACTATCCTTCGGGTATCTAGATTTTCTTGATTACCTTCCGCATATGGATGGGATGGGTGAAGTCGCCCTGGTATCCATTGATATCTCTTGTATAGTGAGAGTTTTTAGGAGTATCTTCATACATTTCCGCATGTGGATGGGTGAAGTTCCCCTAATGTTCATGGATATCTCTTTAAAAGATATAAGCATAGTAAGAGATTTTAGGAGTATAGATTATGTAGAAAAGATGGTCGAGAGAAAGGATAATGATAAAAGAAAGGAGAGCAATTTTAGATTTTAGGGAGCACGTGTGGCATATTTGTGCCCCCTTACAAATGTAGGCTATTCTTTTAATATAGAGTTTTTTATATATACCACTCTAAAGTTTCTAATATTTGTAAATAAGTCCATTTGGTTTCAATATTTATAAATAAGTACTTACTTTGTCATTTTAATACCTCTCATATTCTAAAGCATGTGGATTTAATGGTAATGAGCAATCACCATGAAGATTTTGCTCAATTTTTTATCAAAATGGTACTTTTGCTCTTACAGCCATTTTTGTCACACTCTCCTAATTAAAGTTTTTAATATTTATTAATAGGCTCCAAATGTGGGTCAAATTATAGATCCATTAAATTGTCTCAATGCGATAAATGTGTCACTTGCTTCTCTATTATTTTTCTCAATTTTGATTGATGTCTTTAATCTACTTCCTATCAACGGCACAAGCTTAATCATATTTTGAATTAATTATATTTAGGATCATTTTAACAGAGTAAGTGATTGAGTGAGATTTTATTTAATTTAATATGTCTATTAAAAATTCATAGATTCATCTAATTGGATGGCTCAAGAGTGGGGCCCCTTAAAACTATTTTTTTTTTAATTCTTGTCTCCCCTATTCATACAATTTTTTTCTTTTAGCAAAAAAAATATATGAATGGTATGAATATGCCAAAGCAAGGGCCTCTTGAGGCCAACTCTTGTATTGTTCAAATTGTCGTGGGTTGATACGGCCCATCAAAATTCTTATCATTATCTTAGCCATCCAAATTTACTTTCTCCATCTTTCGATGGATTGAGCAATGAGAGAGACATTTTAAAAGGACAGTGAGAGAGATTTTTTGGACTTGAATGAGGGTGCGCCACTTGTTGCTTTTCTGCGAAGCGGGCTACTATCATTATATATATAATATAATAATAATAATAATTATTATTATTATTATTATTATTTTGCTAGATTGGTAAGTGATACAATCCTCATGTGCGAGCCTACCCCCCAATCCCAAGGCAGCTTTATGAGCTGAGACACAATAGCATACCATATCATTGCCATCAAGGTAGTGGCTCAGTCGGTTTGAGCCTTGGGTTTGCTCCCAAAAGTCTCCAGTTCAACTCCTACCCCATTGCATTATTTGGATAATATTTGTGCAGCCATGTATGTACCCCTAAGGAATAGTCCTTACTGGTCAGAACAGGGTCAATCCCAGGCCAGAAGCTAAAGGTACGAAGGCTGGGTTGGCAAATGATACTTTTGATCATAAAGGAAATTGATTAAATTCAATTAAGAATATACTCAGTATTCATTCAGAAACAATGATCCTAAGCTTTACAATTTTTTTAAAATGTTTTTTTTTTAGATATGGTGTAAATCTTTTAGGATAAAGCGGACTGTTAAAAATAACCAGATTAATTCAAATTCGATGCAATGCCGATGAAGAGGTATCAATTAGATTGAGAATTGAATGGACCACACCTTTTAAATAAAAATGAAAAACGAAAATGGGACGTAACAGAGCATCTGCTATCTGAATAGTGTTTTGGTTCATATCCTATGTAACTAATTTAAAAGAAGGTTCTAAGACTTGTATTTCTTTTGAAAAATGAAAGGTGAATATTTAAAAATTGATCATTAAAGAATCACTCATTGTAATAAAAAAAAAGATGAAATATAAATATCAAGTCTTCACCTTAGTAATTCTTCATAATTTAAATATGAGAAATGTCAAAGTCTCATATTTGTCTCCACCGAATATCATTGGGCTTCATATATTCTCTCTATTCTCAAAGCATGTGCAAACAACGGGCCAAAAGTTTATTGTTGCTCAGCTGGCAGTGGACATGTAATAGTACAAGTAGTTGTCAGTTTTTATCCTGAAGATAAAATTAGAGAAAAATGAAAGGTGAGATTTTCATTAAGCAAGATGATCATTGAGGAATCTGTCGACTGCAATGAAGCACATCAAGAAGGTCTGACTCTCTTGTATTGTTGAATAATGAAGGGGATTTCACAAGGCGTTGAGCACTTGATAGTACAGTTTATGGGGGTACTATGGGTTGGGGGTCCAAAGTAATTGGGCGCCTGATTCATTTCTCTCTTTACTACACTTTTTTTTTTTTTGGGCAGTTTAAAACTTTACCACACCACATGGTCACTCTACTGATTATTCACTAAAACGAATGGCCTCTTGTCAAAGTGTAACGAGGGACAGTTCTCACCAGACTACTCGGATTGGAATTATAGGTATACTCCCTCTATTTGTGTGTGCAGGCTCTCTTCACGCACATGCCAAGTATTTTTTCTATAGCCTGAAGTACAAACACTAATCGTGAAAAATGAAAATAATAGAATATTCAATGGATAGAAATTACAAACTTTAATCATCGCAAAAATAATAGAATATTCAATGGACAGAAAAAAGAAACTTCGTTTAAGATGCGTAGTAATTCCTCAAACTGTAATTTATTGACCAAGGGGCCACTAGATCCACTGCATAGATCACCAAACTATAAAGCCGTATTGTTCAAAAATAAACTATCTGATCACCCTCCAAATATATAAACCCTGTTTGTTTGCATGAATAGATATCATATAATGAATATACTCTCAGTCCTTTTAGTTTGCATTAAACCACATTGAAATCTAGTACACTGGGTGGTTAAAATGAATATCAAAAGTGGATTTTTACAAATGCGCATTAAACATCTTCTTATATTGATTCTATTTTTCTAAAAGAAAATGTTATTTTATGTCCATTTGTGAAAATTAACCTTTAATCTATATTTTTAAACCAGCTTATGTATTCTAATGCAAACAGACAAGTCCTTTTTTAAGTGTCAAAAATGACAGAAATAAAGGTAAACACCCATCCATCATAATCTCTCTTTAATGGAAAATAAATTAAGAGGAGATGATAAATGAATACTCACCTATTACTTTAATAAATCAGATTTTAGAAAAGTCAAAATCCCATCTACTTTTACAGTTTATATCCGTCACCTCTCACCACTTTAAAAATTCTATGTTGAAAACCATTTTACTAAAAATCCCTATGAATTCAATTCTAGTCAAATAAATGGCTCATACATCCAGGGGTGGCTCAATCATTAGGCTAGAAAAGCCTTTGCTTTAGGCCCTGCAAAAAATAAGGCCTCCAAAAAAGTAAATTCTATCTTTTTTTTTCAATCCAAAAAAATAAGGCCTCAAAAAAGTAATTATAGCAATTATCATCTTTTTACATTTCAAAAAAAAAAAAAAAAAACAAGCGTTGTCTTTTCATATTTCAATAAAAGAATTAAATACTATTTTCACCATTAAGAAAATGTTGCCATAAAAAAACCCTAAAATCACAAGAAGCAAGAAATCACTTTTTGTTCTGAAAATCCTTCAGTTTGCACATTTTTCCGTCTATATCTATATTACTTGAAATCCTTAGAAGACAACTTCAAATATAATCTTTTTTTTTTTTCATATTGGAGAAACTACATCAAATTCAAAAGTAATCCACATCTGTAGTCCTTGTGACCAACACTGATAAATCACTAAATTAACTTTTATGGTTATATGCTTTTAAAAAAAAATTTAATTACAAGATCATATTATATGTTTATTATAGTTAGTGTTCGTTTCATTTATAAATATTATTAGTTATAATTTATAAATATTAAATATTGACAATACCTGTAATTGTTTTTTTTATAGAATGAAATTTTTCAAAATTAAAATTGATAAAATCCTAATTTAGAACAACAATGTCACAAAAATGATTAAGTAGATTAGCCATACTATTAATTGAAAAAGATATGTTAGCAAAATTTGAATATAAAAACTTAAATAGTAATATTACATTACAAAAAATAAAAAATAAATTTTAAATAAAATATTATAATAATATTAAAAATAAAAAAAACCCATTTAGGATTATCGCTTTAGGCTTCAAATTGTCTTGAGCCGGCCCTGCTTACATCCATTTTCAGCATGTTGCCCAAACCAACACATTAGATTAAAAAATATATATATCGAAGTCCATTTATGGTTCAAATGTCAGGCTTAATTGGCCATATAACCTTCCAACGATAAGAGGCTCACACCAAGCGCATTAAATATATATTAAAAAAAAAGAAGAGGCAAGACCCAATTAGAACCATAAAAAATATGGATGCCAACGGGTAACCATATAAAAGAATTATTGGACCCAAGAGCAGGTATGAATTCTGTTCTTTGATCGAGAAGAAATTCAAGGAGGAGAAAAAAAATAAAACGTTAAGACACAAGGATCTAATTCGTAATCGACTGCAAGCAACGATGAAAGAGACGTAGAGTCTAAGTCTAAGCTTGAACCATATTTTTCCATTTTAACTCCACTTGCACACTCAAAAGATATCCTGAGGCCAGTTGATCAGAGATTACTGATAAAAATCTCACCTTTTTTTTTTTTATCGATCTTTGGTTCCCATCTAGGGATGAATCCCCCCTATCTACAAGGGATAACCAATACACAAGAAGCGTGACCCAAATAGAGCAAAGTTCGCCATCAAGACAGTGGCTAAGATGGTTTGAGCTTTAAATTTACTCTCAAAGGTCTCAAATTTAACTCACACCCCTTGCATGATCAAGGTAATATATGTGCAGCCATATATTTACCCCCCACCCCCAAAGAATAATTTTTACATGTCAAATTCAAGTAACCCCCAGGCCAGCGGTCTGAATGGTAAGTTTATGAGGGATACCTGAGTCATAAAAAAAATTAAAAAGACCAAAGTTCTTCTCCAGTGCCAGAGAGCACTTGTTTCTAGCTACTGGGGCCCTCCGTTTGCATAGAATTTGAATGCCTAGAAATTCACGATCAAATGGACTTCAGCAAAGATTATATTAAATATTTAAATCAGACCTTGACTTTAATGACTGAATATTAATTTTATATTAAAGGGAAGATCGTGCTCATCTTTTCGACAGTTACCTTTGTTTCTTTATTTTTAACCATTTTGGGCAATACAACTACAGGTCATAGATCTCCTTGAAACTCAATTACATGAAACAAATGGGGCCTTAACTTTTTAATTGTAGCATGCTTCTTTGGAATGATTTCGATTCCCTACCTGACGAGAATTCTGCATCATGAGCAGCAGATGCAGAGGTTTTATTAGGCATACAGACACTCAGAGAGGAGACTTTTTGCACTCTCAGAATTCATGTTGTACCCCTTTTTTTCTTTTCTCTTCTTTTGTTCTTTTCAAATTTTTATTTCCAGTTGTGACAAAAGGTTTATATTGACTTTAAGGGAGCAAAAAGGAAAAGGAAACAAAGAAAAACAGGGAAATGATCCCACAGAGCCTCCACTTGAGATGCTGCAAAATAACAATTATTTTGCCACCTATGTCCGTTTGCTTGGATTGAAGCCAATCAAATCACACGCTCTCCTGTGTTAAGTTAAATTTATCAATGGAAATGAAGAATTTAGTAACCCAAGCCTCCCATTAGCATCAGCCAAAAAAAAAAAAAAACCTGCTTATCAAATAAAGCAACAATCCACATTCCAGTCTAAAACTGGGCAAAAGCTAAATTACTAGTGTCTTCCAATCAAGTGTTGTGTTTAAGATACGACCCATCCAATGTCCAAAAGGATCTATGGATAAAACTAAAAACTACATAATATATCCAGCATTTAACAAACACACAACAAAATTTAAATAAAAAAAATCCTATGCATGTCCTTAGGCAGAAGGTCATAGGAGTTGATTTTTTCAGCCATTGAAGAACTATTTAACAAATTGAATCATAAGAAGATTCAAAACAATAAATAAATATACAAACAATTTTTCATTGATTGATACCAGTCCACTGGAAGTAATATATGCTAGAGTACTTACAATGATAAACTAATAAAGAACAAAAATGGTTACACACGTCAGCTCATTGACCCAAGATACCCTCATTCCACTTTCCTTTCTTCTGTGTTCAGCCTACCAGACAAAGTTTATGGTCGTGGGGATAGCCCAAAATCATGCCAGACTCAAGGAACATAGATATCAAATCCATATATAGGTTAATGCAGATACTGTTAGCAAAAACCATCAGAGTTGCTTATGGCCAACCATGTCACATTGCCATACAACACCCATAAAATTAGTGCAAAAACTACAGAATTCAAAGAGTGTAGTCTAGTGGAATTGATGGTAAGAAGATTAGTTGGTAAAAGTTCAAAATAATTTATTGTCATAGCGTGAGAGACCTTAGTACATGAAAGCTACTAATGAGAACAACGGAGTTGAATGTAGCTTATGGGATTAGTGCTTGGTGGAAGGGTGGACAGAAGCATGCAATTCATTATGTGAACGGCAAGTGCTACTTTGGTTAAAGGGAACTCTAAGGATAACAGCTAGACCTATTTATTATGTGGAGCTGAATGCTGAAGAAATGAAAGTAAATGTGACAGATTGTCAAGCTAATAGGAATTTGTAAAGTTACAAGAATGGGAAGAACTAGGATTTAATAACGAACAAGAAAGAAACTTATAGGTTGCTCCAATAGAAAGAAAATCAAGGAATTTTGCTTGAAATGATGATAAGAGCACATATACAGAAGACCAAAGCATTTTTTACAACTAGAATCGGCTGTAGGAAGATGTATTTTGCAAGAAAACATGTGCAAGAAATTGCAAGAAGGAAGAGACTAGTAAAGACCACAAAGGTGCATTTGTATGACAAGAAAATTCCATGATAGAAAGGAAACTTGTTCTAATTTCCCATGAAGCCCTACAGTTCCATTGTTTGGTACCATGCATTTTCCTTGCGAAAAAAGGGAAAGAAAACTGGTTTTCCTTGCAAGAGAGGACATCGACTTCTTATGAAAGGAATAGAAATGCAACATTCCTCTCCATATAAGAAAGGAATAGGGATGCAAGATTCCTCTTCTTGGAAACAAAAATCTTAGGAGGTAGAATCCTCTTGTTACACAAACAAGCACTCACTAAAGCATTGAGGAAAGAGAGAATGGATTATGGACAATAATAATAGGCTGCTTTTATAGGTAAGTGGAAAAGGTATAAATTACAAAGCTGGCCCCAAATAAAATAGCATAAGGCTTCAATGCTGATGATGACGACAAATCTAACGTCCATTACCCACTAGAATTCAAAAACAACAATTCAGTTTTGAGCAATCAACCAACCAAAGGCTAAAACTGCATCAAACAGTTGGGATCAAGCATTGTGTTCCTTCTTCCATGATGCCTAACGTGCCCAAGTATGGCATAGGTATGGCTTTGGTTGGTTCGAAGAACTCTATCCCCAAGACGACCTTGAAATCATCGAGGGGCGCCACAATGAAATTAGTCGTCCCTTTCCATCCTCCTATTTTAGAGATTCACACAAACAGTTCCAGATAAACAAATTTTGAATCCTTCAGGTCATTCAACTCAATTCTCTCACACTTTTATCCAGGAAAAAAAAAAATCTCGCGCCTCTGTGGAATAAGAATAAATCGCAATCCAACATGTCCCTGCAGCACATTATCAAATTCTTCAAGCCTACAAAAGCAAAACCCCTAGGAGTTGACAACCTAATGACGTTAATATCCCATAATCAACTAATCTCATCCATCAAAACTCCACTCTACACATAGTGAATGAAACCCGAAAGCCATAGGAATGAGAACAAGGAAAAAAGAAATCCAATTTGCTGATTCCGTGTCAAGTTGCCACATCACGTTGCAAGGCTATGCTCAATCAATGGTATGTACATAATAATACTTCAAGATCCCCCTTTCAATAGGCTAATTCAGCCAAGAGTTTCAAGGAAAGCACACAGCCCATGCGTATCAGATACGATGGCAATTTCCACTTGCTTGTTAGAAAATGTCCCACTGTTATTGCAATAACCAAAGTAATATCATTATAATCTATATAAGCCAATCAAGGAACCCCCAAAAAATGCAATTTTCATTGCAGATTTCCTTGTAAACGGTTGGGCCATATCAATCAGATGGACAACTCAACTATTTCAGGCTTCACACCAAAATCATCGAGAACTATATTCCAAGTGAAATCACATAACTGACCCAAAAATATGCTAAATGATCCCTCAACAAACACAAATGCAAACATTGGCACAACACTACTAAATACTTCTTCCTCTGACTTGTATAATTACAAATACTTAAAAAAAAAAACCAAGAATGAAAAATGGGGGATAGAGCTGTTCATGCTAGTGGAACTTCTTGCTGAAAATAAGAACTTGAAGTCTCATCATCATCATCAAAGCCTTATCCCAACCATGTTGGGGGCGGCTACATAAATTCTGTTTCTCCATTCCGTTCTATTTTGAGCCAAATCATTCGATAAGTTAAACTTCTTCAAATCTGATTCAATGACCTCCATTAATGTTTTCTTCAGCCTACCCCTACCTCTTGATAGGCCATCCACCTGTATAGCGGAACTTATTCTCACTGGTGCCATTACAGACCTACGCTCAACATGTCCAAACCATCTTAAACAGGTTTCTCTAATCTTATCCTATCTCCTATTGGTGTTACCCCTAAATGCTCTCGAAAATGCTCATTTGTAATTTTATCTTTCCTAGTTTTACCACACATCCACCTAAGCATTCTCATTTTCGCTACATTCATCTTATAAATATGCCTTTTTTTAATTGGCCAACATTCTGCTCCATATGTTATAGCTGATTTAACCACTGTACTGTAAAATTTGCCATTCAATTTCGTTGGCATTTGTCTATCACAAAACACTCCAGAAGCTAGTTTCCACTTGAGCCATCCAACTTTTATCCTATGCTCCACATCTTCGTCAATCTCCCAATCCTTACTAATCATCGAGCTTAGGTACCGAAAAGAATCTCTACATAGTATCTCATGGGTTTCAATTTTGACAATGATTTCAACACTTTGTATATGTCCACTGAAGTTGCAATCCATATATTCTGTCTTTGTACAACTTATTTTAAAGCCTCTAGATTCTAATACCCCTCGCCATCTGTCAAGTTTTGCATTTACACCATCTCTTGATTCACCACCAATACTATATCTGCAAACCACATACACCATAGTACTTCTTTTTAAATATGCACAGTTAACTCATCTATAATTAATGCAAAAAGATAAGGGCTTAAGGTTAATCCCTGATGTAAACCTATAGTCATGAAGAATCCACCTGTTTCTCCACATGTGGTTCTCACATTTGTTACTGCTCCTTCATACATATCCTTAAAATTTTCAATGTAACCTCTAGGGACATTCCTTTTCTTCAAAACCCAGCAAATTAAATTCCTCGGTACCTTATCATAAGCTTTTTCTAAATCGATAAAGACCATGTATAAATTTTTCCTCTTTGTTCGATATTTTTTCATTAATTGCCTAAGTGAAAAGATAGCTTCCACAGTTGATCTCCTTGGCATAAAACCAAATTGATTTTCAGAGATCTCAGTCTTCCGTCTCAGTCTTTGCTACAGTATTCTCTCCTATAACTCCATAATATGACTCATAAATTTAATCCCCCAATAGTTGGTACAATTTTGTATATCTCTCTTATTCTTATATATAGGTACTACAATGCTTTTTCTCCATTCATCCGGCATTTTCTTTGTCACAAGTATCTTATTTAATAGTTTACATAACCAACTCACCCCAACCTCTCCGAAGCATTTCCATACCTCTATCGAAATACCATCTGAGCTTGTAAGTCTTTTCTGTCTTTATTCGCTTCAATGCTTCCTTCACTTCTACCCATCTAATTCTGCGGATAAAAATATGCTCTAGTGATGAAGTATTATCCTTAACTCTTGTATCCTCAAAATATTCTTTATTTAAAAGTTTGTTAAAATATTCTTTCCACCTTTCTTTAATATTGTTGTCCTTCACCAGAACATTTTCCTCCTTGTCCTTGATACATTTGACATGATCTAACTCCCTACTTTTCTTTTCTCTTATTTTTGCGAGCTTAAAAATATCCTTATCTCTTTCTCTTGTTCCCAACCTATTGTAGAGGTCATCGTATACTTTGAACTTTGTATTACTTAACTTTCTTAGCTTCTTTCTTTGCCTTCTTATACAGTTAAAAATTTTCCACACAAAAACTTTAAGTCTAGAACATATTAAATCTAATATTATACAAGTGTGCTGTAAGTATATTTCAGTGCACTAGAAATCAATGAATGCCACACTAATCACTCTAATCAGGATGGACTCAACAACTATTCATAATAGCTCTAATCAGGAAGCTCGATATGAGGCTGGCACACTCCCTAGAATCCTAGTCCTACAACTATAGAAAGCCACCTCTCAAGGGAAAATCAAATGCAAAATCAGATTATAATGTGTTTCTAACAAAACAAATCGATAAGGTGCAAGTCAAGCCACATCACAATGTGTAGGGATTGAGGTGCATTGGCCTAGTGTAAAAATGGAGATGAGCCATGACTAATTTTATGTGCTATGATAGAGCACCTCAATTGTGGCATACCGTAGCATCCATTCAAACATCATTGCACACCTCAAACCTTAGGCAGCCATTGACAACTGAAAGGACCATATTTTGACAGCTACACCTTCCCACACAAAATAAATAAATAAATAAAATAATGATAATAATAATTTAAGACTATACCCCTATAAAATATAATATCAAGACACATTCCCAATGATTGTAAACAACAGACACAAGACCAGCCAACCCATCCTGTTCATTTTCATCATCACACATCCTTGACTTTTTTTCATAGAGGACCAATGAATTTCCATTATCACATATCCTTGAATTTTTTTAATAGAAATTTCACGATTAAAAAAAGAAAAAAATTACTTTATAGTGTCATAGACAGACATTGAATCCCTTACTTAAGATAATAAAGATTTTTTTTTTCCTCAAGAAAAAAGAATAGTTATCTGCTCAAGAACATTGCATCCTTCGTGCACTTTATTTTGCCAACGAGTCAGCCAGAAAACCTACCACTCGTGACCAACTCAAAATCTCAAACCACAAAACTAGCAAAGGCCTCCAGGTTCACCCGATGCAGTCATTTGTGGTGACTGCTAGATCAACTGACAAATTTGAATCTCTCAGCAACCTAGGGCTTTTACATTCAGCCCTAAAATTCAAGTTAGAAAATTGTGAGACTTAAGTTTTTGCTTTAGTAATAAGTTGTTCGCATCATCATCATCAAAGCCTTGTCCCAACTCCCAACTATGTTAGGGTCAGCTAAATGAATTCTGTTTCTCCATTCCAACCTATCTTGAGTAACAGGTCATCGGAATTTAAAAAAAAAAAAAAGGTTAGTCTAGAACTTGAAATATTTATGATTTTGAAGGGGTAAAAAGGATTCTTCTTGTTGTATTAATCAGTGGGCTTCCACTGAAACTACATGTTCTTGGGTGATTAGGGACAGCACAGTGTCTATTTTGAAGGGGTAAAAAGGCTTTTTCTTGCTATAATATGTTATCCCTAAACATAACATGGCAAGGGATAGATGCACATGAATATTTCCCTATATAGTTCATTTATGCTTTATGTTGTTTGTGGTGATCGCATTTTCATTTCCTCGGATGCTGTAGCCTTAGTTCTGTTGAAACTTTGTTTTGTGTCAATATTCTATTAACTTTCCCGAAAAAAAGAACAAAAAAGAAGGACCAAAATAAAAAAAAAAAACTACAAGACTGCATTCATAGTTGCTACAGTGCCTTCATAGTTTCATAAACATGAAGTTCAAGTGCACCACACAACAACCACAACGCTAAACTAATCTTCCAAGAAATCCACAATGAACAAGAAGAAAACAATTTAAACAGTTCTAATGGTAAAATAACCCAAAAATGAAAAAAGAAAAAAAAAACCCTATTTATGCAATGAGTTGAAGTCCACAAATATAGTTCTAGTATAGTTGTGAGACATTCTTCTCTTATAGAAAGCAATCATGGCCCCGTGTAAGGGTGCATGATTGCATGCATAAATGAAGAATATGCTCCAAAGCATATAATTGCAAGGAAAGGAAAGAGCTTAGACTGAACCCCATTGGATACACATCAAGTAGTAATCAGGTATCTCCATGGTATTACTATCACGCCAAAAGATTCAGTACAAGGACAATGAAACTACACAAACACAACATCGGCATCATTGTCAGAATTCCACAATTCCACAATTTGCATCCCAAATCATAGGGTTCGTATCGAATACCAAGGAAAAATATTTATGTCTCTGCAATGAATCCCATTTAGAAGTGAGTTTTAGAATTCAAGTATGAATCTTACGATTTAATACTTGTTCTATTGAATCTTATGATTCAAGCGATTTTAATAACTGCATATTGTTTTGTTAGTATCTAATTTTAAGAGGTTATATAGTTATTAGAAACCTCATAAATTTTGTGGGATGTTAATAGGTTTTAAATGTAAACAAGAAATTGGTATGTGACTAGAAATTGTGACTGTACTTAAGAGGTTTTGTATTCTTTTTCATTTTTTTTATTGTGGCTGCATTTTTTATTTTTAATTTACAGAAAATGAAAAAAAAAACTACAACTCATTTATTTCTCTTAATAGCGTATATATCTTAAATATATTTAACTATTCAGACCATAGCTGTAAATTCCATTCCAGTCCCCATTCCGCTCTGGCCCAGTAGTGGAATGTTCCGACAATCCAGAGAATTTTGGTATTCCATTATGAAAAAGACACTATTGAAAAATGAAAAAAAAATAAATAAATAAAACAATGCCTAGTATTTAAAAAAATGAATGCTAAAAAATTAGTAGAATTGCATACTTACAACATTTAAATTAAACTCTACTCTACAATTGATTATTTCTAGCTTTTACTACATATGAATGAATGTATGAAACTGTGAACTTAGTACGAACTAATCATCATTTTCATGCAATTAAGTCAAACCACAACTAACAACACATTGAAAACTGAAAACATAATATCTATATATATATATAAGTAAAGCCCTAACAAAAGGGGTTTTCTCCTAACTTTTTAGGTTAAAGGGTGTAATGACCCTTATACCCCTCACTTTACCCTTTTAGAGGTGCAGTTGGGGTATAACTAAAGAAAGGCATGGCCAGAGTGGGTTGGAAGACGGAAATAGGTTGGAATGACCAAAACAGACTAGAATGGGCCAGAAAATTTCAGGGGGACATACCATTCCACCCTAGGCCAATTTCAAATAATTTCGGCAGGAATTAACAACTATTATCTAGATATATACTAATTTGTGATATATTACTGTCAATGATGTTTATCATATATTTGTAATCATAGTCTTATGTGTCACTATATTGTTGCTGGCATTCTGCTATTTTATATTATTATTATTATTATTATTATTAAAATCATATTATTTCTAAAACAATTTGATTCAACACCTTGAACGATTTGCGATATGATTTTGGTTTTTCTGAACAATGCATGTGGGACAAGAAGATAACTGAGTGGCATTCTAAAAGGAAAACATAATCAAGATTGCAAAAGAAAAGAGAGATAGGAACAAGAACTAGTGGAATATAGTCCCACTCACGTGCCCCTTGGGTGAGGATGAGAAGAAAAGTATAAAAGGGCACAAGAAATGAGAACATAGTCCATGTCACATGCACAACAAAACTGAAATGCTCTAAAAAAACATCTCCTTGTCAATGGTAAGAAGGCATTATCTGTGATAATGCAATAAACCTGTGAATTAATCAACAAAAGCTTCTGTTTTCAGCTTATACCCTATAACTTCAAGCTCTTTCCTAGTTTAATATTCTGAAACAATCAAGTTAAAAATTTGAAAAAAAAAATCACCATTCATAAAAGATTAACCAGTAAAAAATGAATATGAAAATTGTATTTATATAGGCAAATGAAAATTGTATTTAAATAGGGGTTTTATTTTTTGTTTTCCTTTATGATTCATGTTTGCAAAGCTGTTTTTGGTTTTATTTTTTTGTTTCTTTCTGTTGGAGTAAAACTTTACCAACATTAAAAAAAAAAAAAAAAAAAAAAAAGAAACCGGAAGATGAATATGTGCAACCATGATCAGAAAAATGGTCATTAAACCATTTCAGTGGAACCGTTCAATTGGCATCACCAATGACTGTTAATGAAGACATATCAGTCTATATGGAAGCCAACTGCTGCTTTCATGATGACAAAATTTAGAAAGCATGGGGGAAGCACAAATCTATATATAATGCTTAACTGTATGAATACATATACGAAAATTCCGTGTAATAGATCAAACAATATAGGATATACCAATATCTTTATAACAATAAAAAATACTCAACATCAAGTGATGAACCATCATCCACCCCATGGCAACTTCAATCACTGGCAGGACTCAAACAGTGCCTTGCAATAGGGAGACTTCTCTTTCACAAATTTCATATCATATACACAATGAACATAACCAAGCTCAAGTAAAATTCTAGCTAACATCGCAAGCCAAATGCCAATCAGCTTTCAGAAGGCTACAAACCATACCTCCTACTTAAGTACATCAAGTAGAATTAAGAATCTCACTGAATTTAAAATGAGATACCATTTCATGTGCTACAGTTTCTGCACGTCGAAAGGATACTACAAAAACATGGATATACAAAGTACAAACAGCACTCAATCATTTGATGAGACCACTAGTAAAGCACTTAAAAAATTACATTAAAAAAGTCATGAATAGATTTAGTGAGAAAATTACAAGAAGACCCCATTTGTCGAAGAGTCTAGACACTAAAACTGTGTATGCAGGATGCACCTACCTCATGTCCTTTTACAGTTATTGTCAGCCCAACTCCAATTTACTCTCCCAATCCAAAGAGACCCACATGTGTGTTTGGAACAATCATACATGAATCTCCAAGTAAAAAGAGAAGACTGCAGCCGGCACACTTTCCGTAATTTGATATATGCTGATAAAAGGGATATTCAGAAGGAAGAAAATGCAGCAAAAGGCCATGTAATTGCTTCCACTAGCCTGTTGTGACGTTTCAGATACAAGTTCCCCCGAGAAAGACCCAGATTCAAACCAACAATATGGAAAGCACTTACACAACCTCAATCAAGTAACCATTGTTACAATCAATTAGATGCAACCAACACCATTGCTAATGAAAACAGTCATTCCCTCCACCTAGGACTCTTGATAGGAAGAAACCCAGGAGATGATGGGAACAAAATGCCCGGAGACAGCGGAGGCTGCTGTGGCCCTGGACCCAGAATCCCTGAAGAATGTTGCGGCAGGGGCGAGAGTGAGAAATTAGGGATTGTCATAGGCGAGAACTGGAAACTTGGTGACAGAGGAGGATACTGAAACCCGGGCGAAGGGAAAGCATAAGCCGAACGCGGAGAAAATAGGTTCAAGAAGCTGCTGGGGGAAGACAATGGAAACTGGGACGATGGAGATGGCAACAGTGCAGCAACACTTCCCCGTGGAGAAGGGAACACAGGGGCATTGGGAGGTGTTGGAAGCAGACCAGAAGTCGAAGGTTGACCTGGACCTGGACCTAGACCTAGACCTTGAGCCGGAAATTGGGCCGATTTAGAACCACCTGAATCAATCATCGAACTCTGCAGGTAACGCATATAGGCCGAGATGGGCGACTCAGCCGGCATGTTGTTCCAAACCGGGTCTCCTGGAGTGATAGGTGGTAAGGGCGAGAACTGACTAGGCATTACAAAGAAAGGTGAATTTGGGTTGGAATTGGGGTTGCTATTGAAGGGAATATGCGGAGGTGGTGGAGGAGGGACGGTGGGGCGGGTGGGCATTAACGGCGGCGGACGGATCTTCTGCAAGCGCAAACTCTGGGGTTTAGGAGGGTTGTGCCGGGGACCCACCGGCCGGGGCGGAGGAGGCGGCGGCTGGTCATGGTGCGACGGTGATCCAGTCAGCTGCTGGACAATACTGCGAAAATCAGTTTTGCTGATGTTATAGACCTGGGGTTGGGGCTGCTGCTGCTGCTGCTGCTGCTGCTGCGGCTGCGGCTGCCTAGGGTTTCCATAATTGGGTTGGTGCAACGGGCTCTTCCGGATGTTTTTCCCCATCTTATTCACACCCAAATGCTCATTCATCCTATTCCTATTGTAATTCCCATTCGAATTCTCCATCCCAAACAGCCCCACCCAATCAAAACTCAAACCCAAAAAACACACAAACCCCCACCTAGATTTCTACAAACCGAACCTGATCTATCAAACTTCCAAGACAATTCCGCAACTCTCAGAGACTCAGAATCGAAAACGTAGATCTATCAGAGTTTCACGACTCAAAATACATACCTATGGCTGACAGCTGAATCATCTCCTTCAATTCAAATCCTAGACGCCGAGGGATTTAAAAAAAAAACACACACACACAAACACACACACGCAAGGACAGGAAGCGAAAGAGCAGGAGATGCGGCAAAAGATTACCTTTTTCTAAGAGATTTGAGCAGATTGCGGAAGAATCTTGAAGAGATTTGGGAATGAGTGGAAAAAGCCCTAGCTAGGGTTGATCAGGAGCGAAGAAATTGCAAGGTGACGGATAGATTACGTTTACGACCTTCTGCTCTTCTTCTCAACCCCACCTCTAGTCATCGGTCAACAACAGCAACTGTGACTGTGAGGGAGGCTACACGGACGCTGTATAACTAACTAGCTTTTCATTTGGTGCTCCGCAGGAGCACGCATCATTCAAGACCAACCCCACTTGGTGAGAACTGAGAAGCAGTAGTGCCTCGTGTGGTCTTCCAGGTGGGGCCCATGGATGACCCACCACCGAATTTTGTTTTGGGGGTCGTTCATGATTTTATGATTTTTTTATATATTTGTTAACGGGAGATAATATAGAAAATGTAGACAAGAAGAATCTGTGTATGTTGCCATAGCATCAAACCTCCTCTTCATGGAATGTACACTTGCCCAAGTCATCAGCCAAGGTGGAGCTAACGTTTTACAAACCTGAAAATCATTGAATTTTACATTTACGGCCAGTGGTCGTGGGGGAGTCCACCACATCAAGATCATTGCATGGGAATAATATTGCTAGCTCGGTATTGTAGAAAGCAAGAATGAGCACATATTGGAGTGAACCCTTTGGGCACCCAAACCAGATCCTGGCTGAGGCATTGAATTTGCGAGCTCAATGGTACGTATAATTTGACTGTGAATGATCCCGGAAAGAGAGCTTCTATTCCCCACCAATGGGTCGAATTAAGTTGAATTTTGATGGATCCTTTTCACATACCCCAAAGACTCAGGAGTGGGGTGCTTAGGACCGACGAGTGAATTTTGAGTTTGGATCTCACAGGCTTCTTCACGTGGGATTTGTGTAACTCCAACATAGGGCCTACCTATTGATAAAAATGAGCATCATCCCTTTGGTAAGATATCCCTAATTTTACTTGAATAGGGGTTATACCTCAAAAAGATTTAGCATACAATTGATAACTTGATTAGCATAATTTTATGCATTATTAATGAAATGCATTAATTGTGTTGTCAATCAAATGCCCAGTACTATGATAAGAACAACTCCTATAAAAATAAAGTTTAACTACATGACAATGAAGGCATAGCATTGTGAATAATTAATAGGTAAGCTGTAGGTTAGAGCTCAACACATCCTCTCAAGGGGAAGCATGTGCATGACACTCAAGGAATCTAAGAGGATCCCCGCACCAACCCAATGGTAGAGGAATCCAATGATTCGGAGGCTTCTCTTACAAAGTGGGGATTCTCATTCCAGTGCACCCCATTGCTCTGAACTGACACCGGTTCTAAGCTTACAGTCATGTAAACATTATTCCATTACAAAGTAAACTATCTTCTTGAAAGTTATAAATCTCCCTTTTGTTTTTATTTATATTATTTTAACAATCCCATATTATATATTTTTCATCATTGTATAAATTATATATGATCAATCCAACCCTCATATATTTTCTTCTACCTTAAATGAGCAGTGTTTTGAATTTAATCACAATGATTCAAACAACTGTCATTGTTAGATTTCATCACAATAAATTATTACAATGGATAAAAATAAAACTTTGAGTACCTACTTTTCAAAAATAAATAAAACTTTGAGTACCTAAAACTAAGGCCATGGCTCATTCATTTCAAGCATTCTTCTTTGTTAGACATGACATTTATCAATGTCATATCTTTCATACCCCTCCAAAATGAGTGTTTGTCTATGGCCTCGGGTTCTAGTGTTGTGCACATGCAGAAGCATTATTATTAATTGTTGCTGTTAGATCGAATCAAAGGCAAATACATTAACATCATCACACACATAGAGAAGAAGAAAACCATGTAATCATGACACATGATTTTTGCGTGATTTACCATAAAGGCTACTTCCATGAACTATGAACATTTTACTCGATTTCACTGTAAAAGATACTGAACAATTCATTACAAAGACTCCCTCTCCTCTAATACGTAGCTCCTCAATCTTCATAGGTCTTAATCTTGCTCTCACAGCACCTTCCCATACATGATGTGTCAATACTACGAGAAAGAGAGCTCACACCTCTCATACATCTTACATGACCCTACGTGGTTTATACCACGGAAAAAAAAGTTTTTGTCTTATATTTCGGTTTAGTTTGATTAGCTCATTAGTCTAGCCAATGATCAACTCGGGGTTAAGGATTTTTTTGTCTTTTCACAGGGGTTTTCTTGGTGACGAAAAAAGCATACACTATATATATATTCATGTAATGTAACCCCAAACTCTATGAAGGAAATATGGTAGATTCACTTCTTATAAAATAAATTACGTAGGATCATATAGGGTGTACAAGAGGTGTGAGCTCTCTTCCTCGTGATATTGACACACCATGTATGGCAGAATATTGTGAGAATAAAATTAAGACTTATGAAGATTGATGAGGTGAATGTAAGAGGAGCGTGACTCCTTGTAACGAATTGTCCAGTATTTTTTATAGTAAAATCAAACAAAATGCTTATAGTTAGTTGAGTTAGCCTTTACGATCAACTACATAAAATTCATGTGTCATGCTTGCATAATTTTCTTCTTCTCTATATGTATATGTATGGTGATGTTGATGTATTTTACCTTGATTTGATCTAACCACAACAATTAGTAATAATTATTTTTGCATGTACACAACATTGAGATCCTCTTACATTTGGATGGCTTCACTTCACTTATACGTATGGAGACGGTGAATGTCACATCATAAAAAGGGCCGACAAAAGTAAGGTTTATTAAAATAATAGGTTGAACTGTCCAAAAATCGTGTTTAGACTGTATGAGCCGAAGTACAGGTGAGCGTGGGAATGTGGATTATAACACTTTTTTGTCAAACAGTTTACACCAACATATCTCTTCAGATAAAAAAAAAAGGGGCATGTTAGTAAACATAAACAATATCCCGGCATAAGCTTAGTAGTGTACAATATCTTATTCAACCCATCATGTAAAGTAAAATGCCACACATCCTTTGTGGACTATAACATCACCTTTGCTACAACCTATAAGAGAACATTTTGTTTAATTGGTTAGGCAATGTTACTAAAACGCAAGGCAATGGTAGTCAGCTTGACTCCATATTTCATTCTCAGTATTGTTTCAACGTTCCAATCTTCTTCAACAACTGTACCCGCGTTGACTGACCGAAAACGCGAACCAATGTTACTGTCAACTTACCGTGTGGAGGAGGCAAGCGAGATAATTGCGTTTTGTCTTTGTTTTACATATACATTTGCCTTCGTAAACACTGTCTTTATGTTCCATTCAAACACCTAAGATTGCAACAATGAAGTGGTTTTCTGGTGGGAGTGAATGATTGTAGTTGGATTTTGCCTTTTGAAATGCAGATTCTGGAGCATTGCTCCAAGTGGAACTGAATGAGTCCTTAAATTAGGGCGCCCTCAACTTCAAGTCTCTCTGCCTCTTTATTTGGGGATTGGATTTGGATAAGATTTAGAACCAGTATGATTCTTTCCACTTGATGAAAAATAAATATTACTGAAGTCAGGTTCTTGCTCACAGTTTGTGACCCTGGGCAGTTACTTATTTGAGGAATGAAAGTCCGCTTGTCGGTATGCCTGAAATTTTGCCCACAGAAATAGTCTTTCTAAATCTTCCCAACAGGCAAGGACTTAGGTCCCATGTCAAATAATGACATCGAGTAGGTTAAAAATAGTGGATTTGTCCTACACTTTTTACCCTTGTTTTTACCTATTTTAGGTTTGTACTTTCTTTATATGAGAGAGCGAGAGAGAGGTGAGGTTCAAACCTATTTTGTCATTACAATGACACAGGTTTTTTTTTTTTTTTTTTTTGTGTAAAACATCACAATGATAGAGTTGACGGAAAGATGGAAAGAAGAGATTGGAGATTGGGTTGTTTTTTTCTAAAGTAAAGTGCAGTACACTCGTATTTAAGGGACTCGTGGTAACTCATGACCACAAACCCACACTGTCACGGGTTTTTGACCCACGGTATTGTGGGTCAGGGGCAGTTGCAACCTATCTATAGGGTTCTGGGGCCTGAAAAGTAAATACCCCACCCAACGCTGTAAAAGCAGTTAAGAAAATTTCATAGAGCCCACAAAATCTTTTTACATATTCTCCCTCTCTCAAGATTTTTTTACATGGAGCCCCCAAGAAAAATTTCTTGGGTTCCGCCCTTGGTTAGGGGAAAGACCATAAAAAGTGCAGTCAAGGCATCTTAGTGATATATTTACATCATTTGTCATTATTAGTAGGGGTGGAACAGGAAGTTTTAGTTGGGTGGGCGAATTTTCTTTTATTTATGGTGGATGTAACTCTAATTAGTTTAAAATTTCTCCTGATTGTACAATATAATTAGAAAGTGATTTCGAGCAAGTTGGATTTCAGTAATGAGCCCCATTCACGGAAGAAACATAGTGAAACATAGATGGTTAGTACAATAACTAAATAACAATTATAAATGCATAAGGAAAAAAAAACCATGAAAAAAAAACCTTTCTTAAAATGGGTTCTTGATTTTCTCCTCCAATATTTGAAATCCAAACTATTTAATATAGATTAATAATAAAGTTAAACATTGGAAAAAAAAAAAGTTCTCTATCTATGGTGGATATAAATAATTACAATCAGTTTAAAGTTTTTTGCACTTGTAAAACATTAATAAGAAGTAATTTTGGATGGGTTAGATTTCATGTGTGTATTTCAAGATTGAAAATTAAAGATAATGCATCGAGAATTAGTACATTTTGCCTCAAGGGATAGCTCAACTGACCTAGAACTACAGTTTGCTCTTGAAGATTACGGGTTTAAGGTGCACCATCACCAGGTACTAATGTACATAGAGGTGAGAGGGGGCAACTCCCCCTTTCAGCTTGTTGCTTCCCTTGAAATAAGGGGTAACATATGGATACATATATTTTGATTCTCTCATTTTGCTCATTCTCAACTTTTCTTTTTCTCTTGTTTGCCCCTCAACAATCTCAATTCTGTCTTGTGTAAAGAATGGAACTTCGAAAACACACAAGGGGTTTTTGATCTTTTACTCATAAAAAAGACAATTCATTAAATCACCAATTAGGTATGCACTATGCTTTGATTTTTCTCCTTTTATTCTTTCTTTTTCTTCTCCATTATTAAGCTTAGAATTCTAATCATCTGAAAGTTTGAAATTCATAATCACCACAACTCATTTAATTTATTATCGATTTCTATGTTTGTAACATTTCACTCCAACATCTAAATTAAATCAAATCTAATTTAATTCCTAAATAAGGAATTTTATGTTGCTATAAATAAAGGTGCTTAAAAGTGTTTTTTATACTAATTTAGTGTCAAAGTTTCCATCAAGTAAGTGGTTTTATTAAAGTTTTAGAAAAGATTTTGGCTCCAAACAATGGGCTAAAGATCAAGACTTGTTATAAAAGTTACCTGCCTATTGTGATCTAGAAAATTATTTAATTTAATTTTTAATAAAAAGCATGTGCTAATTAGTAAAAATGCTAAAATCATGCAACTTAAAATTATTCTCTAGTCGTTCATATCATTGTTGGATATAAAGAGCAAACGAATTCATCTTTTTTTTAAATAATTTGGGGGTATAATGTAATAACTAGTTTATAACTTTTAGTAACCATTATAATATAATAACAATTTTTAGGTATACTGTAATAAAATTTCTAATTCTTTCTCAATTTTCTTGTTGAGAAAGACTTTTGCCCCCCACCCCCAAAGAGAAAATCTTGGCTACCACACTAGGACCAAAGGGCAATGACACCCTCAGTTAGGGGGAAAAAAAAGAGAGAGAATCAGTGCATTTATAATTGTTAACGCATAAAGTGAGAGAAGGATTACTTTGTTCAGTCATTTGTCTTACACATGTGATGAAGTAGCACCAACTTCAAACCCTTTCACAACCTCTAAGCTCCAACAATCCAATCTTTCTACTTCTCTCTGATCAAACTATTATAATCTTAAATCAAGGTAAGCGGGAGGCAACGACAACTCTTGATTTGAGTAAATAGTTTTAATCTATCCATAATCCCTTCTTTTATTTATTTATTTTATTTTTATTTTCTTATTTCCTTCCCTTTCTTCTTTCATCTGATTTTCTCCAAAATTATATATTATTTAGTCCTTTTTTTGAAAACCTAGATTATATATATTCTTAGTATTTAATTTTATATAATGTTGGAGGGGCTATACATTAAGAGATTAACATGAAAAGGAGGGGCTAAAGTGTGTTATATATATATATAGAGAGAGAAATTCTCATGAATGCCTTATTTAAAAAGGAGTGTTTCTGCCCTCTTTTTATCCTCCAATAAGGGACACCTTATGTAAAGACTTTTTCTCCTTTTTAAAAGTAACATTAATTACTTCTCTACAGTATTAAATTTTCCTTATCTCCTATTCATCGCAAAAAAAGGCGTTTTCACTTTTGAAAATGCTCAGGCATGTCTAATGCATGGTAGTATTTCCCTATATATATATTGGTAAGAGACATATGCATATGAATATTGTCCATATATATATATATAGAAAATAATCTTATAAGAACTAGTTCTTACCATTGTTTAGTGAAAAATCTAGATGGGGCCCATCTATCACCCAATTCAAAATCCTGTAATATACAGGAACCCCTCTAAATAATAACAAGCCCCAAGTTTTGGTCAAATCCGAATTTACTAGACCATTGCATCGACTGTGCACTAACCCGAATGAACTGAATTTGTAGGCCACAGATAAAGATGTTAGGGATATGTGATTATGGCCAAGCTTAATATTTAGAGCGATCCCACATAGATCTTTCCATCCCTCCTGATTCCATCCCCAAATGGGACCCACACAAATGGGTTAATAAAAAGTTCTCACAATAGGTGTGTGAGAACATTTCTCATAGAATTAAAGCCCTATATATATGTATGTGTGTGTGTGTATATATAAATATATAAAGAAAAGTGCAAAATAAATAGGAGGCCATGGCCCCTTGGTCTGCCCCTGATTAATAGTCCATGAAAATTAATTTTAAGAGGAATTAATGCTTAAAAATCCCTTTTAATTTTATGTGTCTATATGAGACCCTGTACCAGAAGCCATCGCACAAGTCTTTGGTCTTAAGGGGACGTAGCATATCAACCACGGGGTCCACCTAGTAGACTATGGTCTTAAGGACTTACATCGCTAAGGGAACATTCCAATCTTTGAGCTGATAAGTTAAGCTCCATGTTAACTCAACATGATATGTTTTAAATCTGTACAACTCCATATCCCGTAAGAACTCTAGAGTTAACGTATTTGGGTTAGAGCAATATGAGGATTGGTGACTGCTTTGAAAGTTCTCGCACATGCAGGTGCGTCAAAGCAGGCAATATTATGCTAAGTTGGGTGAGGCTATGATAGTCTGTTTTTTGACAATCAATCATATCTTACTATAAATATCAAACTCAACATTGTTTTGATTCAGCCTGAGGACTTGTCACCTCACTTGAGGTCTTTCTCCCTCACTAAAGAACTCTCCAACTTCACCCGAGGTACCTCTCCTAACCGAAGGGCTAAGAGTCCAAGCCCTTCTAAGGCTGGGATACCCAAAAAAATTAGAAAAACCCACTTATTATACACTACATCTTTTTTATATCAAATGTCCTAAACTTCAATTCAATGTTAGTGATATTACCCATTAATTCATTTTAAGGAAGCATGTAATATGAATTATTTAGCCAAAGCAAATTTAAGAATTCAAACAAATCAAATAATAAGAATTTAGCTTATGTTAAGATTGGGTTTGCTTATACTTGGATTTTTTAATTTTCATGTGGGGCCTATCAAGCATCTTGGACCCTTGCATGGCAAGTGGACTATTATATATGGTAGAGCCATTATAATATATTAAAGCTGAAGGTTTTTTATTCATTTTTTTTCAAATTCTTTTTAATTTTGACTTTTTAATTGCGGCTCAATGAAAACTTAGAAACAATTGTGTAAGTGGTGGGACGCGAACTCATAACCATTGAGTTCTAAATAACTTAAATCACCACTACACCAAAAATAATCCTAAATTTCAAAATTAGTTAGATGACAGGAGCCTAGCTTCGTGGGTTATGTCCAAGCTTTGCACCAATTATTATGCTAGTTAAATATTAAGGACAAAAACTGAAAGGCTCGAATCGTTGGGTCAACCACACCTCAGTCCTTTAGGTTCAGTGATTAATGATTATCGATTGGCATTCAACCTAAAGTCATGAGGAGACAATAAAAATAAAAAAAAGTGGGTCTTCCCTTCAACTTCCACCATTCTATTACCTTCGTCGGGCAGCCATCATTAACTGATGGACCTGTGAAAAAAACAAATAAACAAAAGCCATTAATGGACCCTCATAAGTCATAAGGGTGCCAGTAACCCCTCACAAGATAAATAGGATTTGGGATATAATTAGCTAAAAAAATCAGATTCAGTGGCAGGTTGGCAGCTATACTAAATGTGGCGTAATTTATGGGGCCCACTCGCCTATAAGACCAGTAGGATTTTGGAATTCAACTGGCTAAAAAGAAAAGAAAAAAGAAAAGAGAGAGGTCCATTGCCATCTGTCTTATCTGTGGCAATAAAAATGAAACATTGCAATCCATGTAAATATGTAATGCCTCTAAAATTAGATAGCCCACAACATCCAACAAATTTAGATTTTTTTTGAAGGGTTTGAAATATGAATAGGAAAAAAAAAGCCAATTGAATGAAACCAACTGTTTGATTTGTGACTGTGAAAAGAAACTCTGCTACTCAATGCATAGTCTTGTGCATAGATGTAAGAAAATCTGATCCAGAGATATTAAAATCTCATAGCTACCTTCTATCCCGCAGACTTGACGGCTCTAAGTTCTCTGCATGTGTCATGCTTTAAAAAGCAGCAAAAGAAATTTATGAGTTCAGAGCTTCCGAGTTTCTCCTGTACTATTTACTTTAGTGGGATGTGAGGAACTCGACAATGAGTACCCCGAGGAAATTCTGCTTCAATAGAAGTTAATCACACTGTAGGATGTGCTTATCACTAATTCAGTGATTAGCAATTTTTCAAAGGTCGGCCCATTGTGGAGTTCCACTCCTTTCATTTATGGAATCGTAAATCGGACCCTTAGGTGATTTGGGCGAGCTTATCACTGATTTACAAAAGCGTGAAAGGGGATCCAAGCTCACTAACGGTTACGAACAAGGCCACTCAGATTAAGATTCTTTTGGGATTTAAAACCGTCTAATCGTCGTAGATTTGAAGTCAATGCTCCGAATGTTAAAATTGCAAAAGCCAAAATCTGTGTGACACCCAATAGATCCATCTTGCACCGATATCTATGTTTGTACAGACACATATAGAGGAGAACCAGAAAGCCATGGGGAATATTTTTTTCAAAAATGCACCTTCTAGTGGGGCCTACTTTAATGCATGATAAATATAGAATGCCATTAGAAGCAAAGATCCGGAAAAGATTCACTTATTTTCAAAATTTCAACTTTATTAAATTATCCTAACCACTTAATCCATAGCTCTAATTTTTAATGATTTTAGAGACATCATGTTCTTATAATTTCAACCCAACAATGAGTAACGGTCAAATTTGGACTTAGGGGTAATTCATCTCAAAAGGCTGGATTAGCTCAATATGAGCTCTAGGGGGTAAAAAAAAGGTGGGCAAAATGTAGAATTTTTCAAAAGGAAAGTAAGAGAGATATTAATCTGTTTCAAACCTTTCGTCTTAAAGGAAAATGAAATAAACATTGGATCACTAAATAAGTATTACAAATCTTCGTCATTAACTGCCTGCGGGGATTTATAAATTAACAACACAACAAAATAGTATATTAAGATGGAGTTCCAACACATTTTAGGCTTGTGACGAAACACAATAAATTTAGTATAAGTCATGGACCAAACCTCTCCAAAATCATGTTTGATAATGTGAAAAATGTGCCCGGGTCCATAAGACTTCTGGCATCAGGTCCAGCTTTGATCGAATTTAAGGGCTTTGGATCCAAGTCCTAGTCCGAATAAGATTAGCTTTTTATAGAGCTACTCTGGTGGTCTGGTATGTACAATCTCATCTTTTTCCTTCTTCTCTATTCAGTTTTATTTCCTTCCTGAATTCGATGTATTTAGATTTGAGGCATCCAAGTTGTATTTAAGGGTAAACTAATTTTGAAGACGTTTCTCGTGATATCTATCATTGCTTTCTTAGATAGTCAAATCCTCACCTGTTTGAAACAAATGTTGCTAGTGGATTCTATTGGTCCAAACCACAATAATTGTCCGTTCGAAAATTGAATAGGGGATGGAAGGGTGTCAGAATTCTGAGCTGAATTTTGACAAAGTCCAGTTATCAATATTCTGCAGGAGCTCCATCATCACTCGATTAGAGATGAAAATTGACCCCCATTTAACACCACTACCAGCAGGGCAACAAGACAAAAAGTCAACTAGCACGGCATGGGCTCCTGACTTCATGGTCCATCAAACTGGAGCTGTGCCACCAAAATAAATGAACGATACAGGCACCCACGCGGTGAATAAATAATGAGGGCGAGTTTTGCACAGTTTGCTTGTGGCTTCTATCTTTCTTCTAGAAATTTGACCTCAAGCCAAGCACATGTTTATTGGAATGCAAAGAAATCATGTTGGGAAGAGTCACAGATTCTCGAAATATTAACCCCGGTAGGTTCCTCAAAGCCTCCTTACAACCAGCATTAAGGTGACAACATTTTTTGAATTTGGAAGGTTCAAGTGACATTTCAAAATAAAAACAATAGATTTTCACAACTCTACTCATCACACAAGAGAATTTAGGAATTCCATAAATAACAACTGACATGGCACAAGACAGGCTAGTGGTTAAGAGGATCTCATCTCACACAGCTACCCGAAATTGATATTTGGGCAGGTAGGTCAACACAAGGGAGTTGCATCACTTACAAAAAAAGAAAAAGAAAACACACTACACACCCCTCACATTTTTGTTTGAAACTCTAAAAACAAAATCCCCCAAGAAGTTCTTGTGTGCAGAAAGCAAATTCTTTCTAGGCACTCTAGGCATGCTAATCATGTTGTGCTATATACTAATATCTAAATGCCCTTTCATTTGCATGGATTTGGACAACCCGGAAATTCATGGTCAAATTGGCTCTAAGAAAGAATTATTAAAGAGGTTGAAGGATATATGGAGATGATTTACTATCCTAGGATTTGAATTTCTAGGGTAATAGGTGCGTACTAATCAATAAGGATCCCCCTTGATTAAAAGGGAGATTCTTTGATTGTCACTTTTGGATATATATATAAACTTTTAACTACTTTTAGAAATAAAAGTTTTAATTCCCAATAATTCAATTACATAAAACAAAATGTCTTGAGAACGGCTCATTTCCTTACCCTGTAGTGTAAACAATGTTTGCTCTCACTGGGTGGTCCCAAGTTCAAATTTAGCCTAAAACATGGTTTATTCTTGGAGATTTGTAGGTTCAAGTTATACTACCACACTAAAGTTATAGAGAATTTAACCAACTCTTCCCGAGATAAAAAGGATTAATCCAGCTGAAAGGTTTGGGAAAATCATCAGTTATAAAAAAAAAAAAAAAGGCAAACCGTCCTATAGAACTGCTCTGATGATTCACACTTGAAAATCCAACAGGTCAGATAAACTTATGATGTTTTTCAATGTTTCTTTTCAGAGTTGTTCAAGGGGCGCATTTGGTTCTCATAATTACAATGAAAATTCTTTCTTGGGCATTTACGACCTTTCAAATTCTCCCAAGCCCAAAGACAGGATCGCCCAGGGAATTTAGAGAATCTGGAGGGATTATGAATTCTCCACAAGAGGAATAAATTCTCTTTACCTCCACCAACCAAGCTACCTGTTAAAACTGTACTAACAATTCAAGAAGAAATAATCTTATAGTGGAAGACCATGCAATAAAAAAGCCACATATCAATGGCATTGTACATTCATTTCTCTATTCATAAATGAATTAATTCCTATAAATAAAACATCATTATGATCTCATAAATTATATAAAACTCTCTCTTCTATATCTTCATCCTGAAAATAATATTTTGGATCCAAAGACAAGAGAATCTCTTGTATTGAGTTACGGATTTATAGCACCTGTTTACAATATCTGGATGAGTTCCAGTAGTAAGGACGAATACAAAAAGATGAATTTAAACATTGAAAAGATATCTACAAGATCTCTATCACAACAGCAAGATCTCTATCACAATAAAGATAGAGATTTATGGAGATTTAAAGGTTATCTATCATGATTTGTAGTATGGTAAGTCAATTGAGATAGGTGGGCTATGGCTGACCTATTGAGACTAGGCTGGCTAACAACCCCCTACACGCTGAAGGGCCGATCATTGACATGAAGCTTGTCATTTAAGAACTGAAACCTTGTTGTGCTTAGACCCTTTGTAAATATGTCAACCAACTGATCAATAGAACTAACAAAGCACACTTGAATATCAGTGCAAATGACCTTTTCTCGTATGAAATGATAATCAACCTCGATGTACTTAGTGCAAGCATGAAAGACTGGATTAGATGCCAAGGCAATTGCACTAATATTATCACAATAAATTGTAGGAGGGATTTTAAGATAAACGCCAAGATCTTTCAGTAGCATATGGGCCCAAAACAACTCTGCAGTAGTAAGAGCTAATGATCTATACTCAGATTTGGTGCTAGATTTTGACACTATTGGTTGTCTTTTGGCATTCCAAGAGATAAGATTGGGGCAATAGAAATAGCATAACCACAAGTGGAGCGCCGATCATTAGGGTCTCTGGCCCAATCTGCATCTAAATAAGCAGTAATTGTAAATGAGCCTTTGCGAAAGTATAATCCATGTGTGATTGTCCCTTTAAGAAAATGGAGAATCCGTTTCACCGCCATCCAATGGGTAGATCGTGGATCATGCATAAATTGACACACTTGGTTCACTGCAAACGTAATATCTGGCTTTGTCAGTGTGACATTATTGAAGTGCACCAACCACCGAACGATACTCTTGAGAATTTGGTATCAGATCACCATCATACCGAGAAAGTTTTAATCTAGACTGAACCAGTGACTTAAGAGGGTTAGCATCATGCATCTTAGTTTTATGAAGTAAGTCCAACACATACTTAGTCTGTGTAAGATATAAACTAGACGGAGCACGGTGAACTTCAATACCAAGAAAATAATGTAGTTGGCCCAAATTCTTCATAGCAAACAATCGACCAAGCTCTCTTAAAAGTTTTGGTAAAGCAGCAGTAGTATTGCTAGCAACTACTATGTCATCAATATAGATTAACAAAATAATAAATTCACCACCAAAATTGCGAACAAACAGTGATGTGTCCGCAGAAGAGCCAATAAACCGAAGAGTTTGAAGGTGATTTGTAAGGCAAAGGAACCAGGCGCAGCGAGCTTGTTTAAGTCCATAAATTGCCTTACGTAGCTTACAAATATGGGTTGGGCAGTTAGGATCTATAAATCCTTACGGTTGTTCCATGTATACTTTTTCAGATAATACACCATGCAAAAATGCATTGTGAACATCTAGTTGGTGTATAGGCCAACCCAGTTGAACAGCACAAGAAAGAACCAATCGAATGGTGGTGTGTTTGACTACCGGACTAAATGTGTCACTATAGTCCAGACCTGGTTGTTAGTGGAAGCCCTTGGCGACAAGACAAGCCTTGTATCTTTCTATGGTGCCATCTGACCACTGTTTTATTTTATATATCCAACGACACCGAACAACATTCCTTCCAGGCTGTAGAGGGACTAGTGTCCATGTACCTTCACATTGAAGAGCATCAAATTCAAGAGCCATAGCTGTACGCCACTCAACTATTTTTACAGCTTGGGAATAACATGTAGGTTCTTTTGGTAGAAGCACAGACTGAAAAACTATTGGTAATGGATATTTACTAACTATAAATGTTTTTGGTTAAAATATGCAATCCATTGACCTTGTGCGCATAGGATGAGAGGATTTAGAAGGTTGCGATGAGTCACGCACGTTGGTAGACGTAGTACCTCTATGCCAAAGGAGTGAGGAAGGTGATGCAGAAGTCTCATTGACCAGGTGTGACGGAGCCCCAGGTGGCAAAAGATGCATACCGGTAGCATTATTTGGGGATGGAGATGCACCATGTGGTAGCTCCAACATAAGGGTGGTAGCAATCTCCTTTATGGGTGCGGCATGTGGAAGAGGCAATTGGTCTGAAATGTCTGTGTGACTGGTAGGTAGTGCTTGGTCGGTGCAAGTGATGGATTGTGACTGTATTAACTAAGATGGATGTGTCCTCATAGAGCAAATGGGGGAAGATGGATTCGTCCCAGACAGTGGCATTGGCAGTGAGATGGAGACTGGTGTTGAAGAGGAACTAGCACCCATTAAGGGTAGTGCTTGTTCGGGTAAAGGCCGAGACATGGCCATATGCTGCTGACCAGATGCAAACTCTGTAACACTCCAACCCAGCTTAATCTCTATTAGCGACTAATTAATAACGAATTAGTTGTTAAGTTGTTTTGGTTTTGTTTTTGCTTTGTTTTGGGTATTGGATAGGTAGATGGGTTTAGTTTGACCAGGTTTAGGTAGACTTGAGCCTTTTTTTGTAATTTTTTATTTTGTCGGACGTCGTCAGTTTTGCATCATTTTGGCGTCAACACGTGCATTTTGTCAAGCTCATTAATCTTCGTAACTGACTCGCACGCAAACGACTTCGTTTGCTTTCGTTGGATCGTTATTTGATTCGAACTGTAATTCGTGTAAATACTTGGACTTTCTTGAAAAATTGTTCATCTTTATCTTATAAAACCCAACCACCGCCTCTTTCTTTTTCTCTTTTCAATGTCTTCATGATCTCTCTCGTTCTTCTTTCTTCCTTCTCCTTCCAATTCCTACTTGATCAAGCCAAGGAGGAGAGTTGTGCACTCATTGTTTTCTTGTAAATTCTAAAGTATGTCTTGTGTTTTCGCTGTGTTCCTCCCGCTTCTTTTTCTTCTCACATCAATCACTGTGCCTATCCTCATGTCCCTTTCATTTCTTGTATGCATGACAGGTAGAATTGAGTTAGACAGCATATTTGAGCCTCAAGGACATCTACCCATGTGTTTTGAACCCATTTGAGGCAAGTATAAGCACAATTTGATTGAACACTTGTTGGTACTAGTTTGATCGTGGTTACTCTTATTGTTCTTGCATGATTTATTGTTATACAGCACTATTGAATGAGGTGTGATGTTGTTATTCCCTTGAAGTTACAGAAAGTGTCATTTCTGTTGTTCTGTAACAGGTTCAGGAAATCGACCCAGTGTAGTCACGGCTAAGCCGTAAACTGTACCACGGCCGAGCCATAAATTGTACTACGACTAAGTCGTAAGCCCAGTTGTGACCTAGCCGTAAATCAATACAGGGTGACAAATTGAAAGAACTAAGAGTTCACATTTTGCTGACATTCTACGGTCCATCTACGGCTAAGCCGTGAAGTGTTCTATGGCTAAGCCGTACCCTCGTCGTGGCTGAGCCGTAGAACAGAACAAGGCTAAGCCGTATGCCCACTGAGAAATGACGTGAATGGTAGGTTTAATAATAAGACCTTGTAGGGCCTTCGAGTTAGAATGTAGACAACCCGAACTTGCCCAATGGAAGGTAAATATTGCATGAATGGTCCTTAGGGTTGTGACTCATTTATGTGTGTTGTTCAGCTATTAAGCACCTCCCCATGGGTGTTAGTTTAAGAGACTTCGATACACTTTTCAAAATACAGCGCAATACACCTCATGTGAACAACTGTGTATCGAATAACTTAAAACTACATTAGCATGCACGGTTAGAAACACTGGGCGACTATATTAGTGTTAACTTGTCAACACCCTTGATTCCTTAATGGTAATTTGATTTGCATTGCATATTGATTTCGGTTTTACCCTTCTAATCATGTGGTAAGCTTTCTGCGCTGGGGCAATGATTGGTTAATCCCTGAGGGCTCTGTCCATGGTATATCCTCAGCAGAAACAGCTAACTTCATGTTTTTATCTTTGCACTGATTGGGAATTATTGCAAATTAATTGCAAGCCTTGAGTTCACGCTTGATCTTAGTGTGATGCATATACCATTGTATTGTTTGTTGTGATACAACCTGATATTGGTTGATCAATTGACATGGATACTGATTGATGTGCATCACATGACTTGACTGATCTTGTATATTTGGTACTACTTAGCCTCAGCCTCAGGATACTCGATGGAGTTGATTTTGGAGTAGACTATTTACCGCCTCTGCAAAATGCTACCGTCTTGAGATTCCGGACCCCGGGAACTAGAGACCCATTCGCACTTTGGCCTAGTTGATGGTGTTCTTGTACTGACTACTCTCGTAAGGGAGAATATAGCAAATGCAGTAGCCACCTTGACAATACGTCTGTTTATAATTCTGATAGCATGTTTATTCATATGCACGATTTGCCTAATATACGAATATGCCCACTATGGATCTTTACCTGTTAATTATTTTAACAATTGATAGACACAACGCGTGTTAACTTATTGCTGCTTATACTTTGCTGAGTCGTTGTACTCATTAGTTATTGTTGGTGTTACAGGCTTAGATCTCTCTCCCGACTCATCGTCGGTCGGTTAGACTTCAGGAGAGGCACACGAGGCCCCGTCTGGGCTAAAGGAGTGGAGTTGATTCATTCCCGGGAGAGCGGTTTGCATGATATTAGCTTTGTTGGGTTGTAGGAAGTGGTATTGATTTTGGTTTGTACTCAGGGTTTGGGTCATATATGTATTTTGATTACCATGATTGTTTACCCCTATTTTGATGTATATTTTTGTAAATCTGTTTAATCTCTTGCAATCATTGTCCTTTTGTATATCCTTGTGTTATGCTGTAACACTCCGATCCCCTTTGAGCCGGATTAGTGGCTCATTAGTGTGCTTTTCTGTTATTTAATCCTTTTGAATTTGGTTTCGGGTTTTGGACAGGTAGTTAAGTAACCTTTGACCTGGGATAGGTAGTTCTAAGCCCTTTTTCGTAATTTTACTTTTGCTTTGAGTGCATCATATTTGCATCATCTTGGTGTCAACACGTGTATTTTGTTGAGCTCGTTGTTTTCCATAACTGCTTCAGACCCATTCGGAGTCAATTGGAGAAGTTAGACCTCGTGTGACTTAAACTGTAAATAGTTGAAACTCATTGGCTGTTGATTTAAACTCCTAAAACTTTATATAAGAGTGAGGAGCCCAAGTGTCTCTCCCCTACTCATTTTCATTCAACGACTGCATGCAACAGCTCCACGTCTTCTCGTCTCTTCTCTTCATTCTCTTTCTTTTCCTCTCCTGGTTGGTGTGGGAGTTGTTGTCATTGGGTTTTACTCTCCGATTGGTTGGGTTCTTTCTCTTCTCTCATCTCTGTCTATACTTGAGGTAAGTGGGTTCTCTCCAATTCCTCTTCTCCAATTGGAATCTCCATCTCTCTCTCTCTCTGCATGCTCATGGATTGTATTTTTCTTTGTTTTGCTTGAATTTTAGTTGGATTTGAGCTTGATCTCAGTGGATTTGACAAGGCTTTGAGGCAAGTATAAGTACATGATTGTATAACACATATGGGTATTTTGTTTGACTGTTTGATTTCATCTTATACATCCTATGCATGTCTGTTAAGTTTTACAGCCAAATTCTGTGCTTTTGGAACCTCTGGAACTTGTTTTGCTAAGTTTCTGTACCAAACTTCAGTTTCTGTACTCATTTCAGTTCGTGTTCTGTATTGTACGGCTAAGCCGTAACTTTGTACGGCTCAGATTCCTGAGACTTGAATTTTCGTATTTTGTTATACGACTAGGCTACGGCTGAACCGTAAATTGTTCTACGGCTGAGCCGTAAGCTAGCCGTGACCCAGCCGTGAATTATCCCCCTGATCAGTCGAAACTTTCTGATTTCAGTACTCTTACGGTGAAGCTACGGCTGAGCCGTGGATTGGTCTACGGCTAAGCCGTGGACTCCACCGTAGCTCAGCCGTAAAATGTATCAGATCAGAGGTAGAAGATGACCAGTTTAGCTGTGTATTGAAGGGAATCACGGTTAAGCCGTCGTGCAAGTTACGGCTAGGCAGTGTATACGGCTAAGCCGTAGGTCACCCATGGCTGAACCGTAAGACCTGGAAAAATCTGAAATAAAACTTAGGATAATGGTGTGACCTTGTAGGGCTAAAATACAGGTTAACCACCCATGTAAACCTGCCCAATAGACTCTTTGGACCGCATGAATAGTCTGTTAGGCTGTGACTTATTCATGTGAGCGTTGATTCACTGTTAAGCACCTCCCCATGGGTGTTGGTTTAAGGGACTTCGGTACACGCGAGGATTACCTTGCAACACTTGGATGGCAACGGTGCATCGAATAACTTAAAACTACGCCAACATGCACGGTTAGTGACAGTGAACAACTAGATTAGGGTTGGCTTGTAATTAACCTTGATTCCGTATTAATCTGAGGTGCATTGCATATTGCTTATAGTTTTGCCCTCTATTCTGCTAATCTATGTGTATGCATTACGAGGTCATTTTGCTTTCGTCCTGTATATCTGTATTATTCTTCGTTCCGCACTACGCTTTGATCTATGCTGTGCTTTGACTTAATCTATGCTATGATCTGTATTTCTGCTATGCTCTGTATTTCTGCTATGCTCTGTATATCTCTGACTTTGTATATCTCTGATTCATTGGGTATTCCCTGGTGGCTCTGCCCAGAGATTAATACGTGAGGATAAGATCCGGTCTTTGTCATCGGTGAGTCCAAAGTGGATAATCTCCTTTCTTTTGGATTTGATTTGATTGGTATTAGTCTGGCTCTACTCAGCCTCAGCCCTAGGATGCCCGACGGGGTTACCTCTGGCTTAGATCTCTGTATCACTGCAGTGTCGCTTTGTCTTGGGACCCCAGAACCCAGGAAACCGAGACCCACTTGTACCCTTGGCTCGGTCAGTGGTGTTCTCATCTGCTCTGCTCTGCTCTCTATTGGAGAGAATATGGTTAACGCAGTAGCCACTTAGTTCAGTATTTCTATGCTTTGATTCACTTATCATGCTTTACTTCTATGCACGATTTGCTTAGCATACTAATATGAAACTCTGTATTTAATATTCTGTCATTATTCAATTTGATACTATGAGTGTTTCGTTCCTATTACTTATATTTGCTGGATCGTTGTATTCACTGCGTTGTCTGTGGTGTTGCAGGCACAGATCCCTTGCCCGGCTCCCCGGCGGTCGAGGAGGTTGCAGGGCAGAGCCTAAAGGCACCCTCTGGGTTGGCAGAGTGGGCCTGATCACCTCTGCCGAGTGCGTTCATGCATGTCTTCCGTGGCTATCTGTTTTGGGTTTTGGTTTTTGGAGCTGTGTATTTTGTACTTCGGACTTTGTTACTCTGTATATTTGTACATCTTGATTTTTGTTGTGTACTCAGATTTGTATCTGGTTTTCGAGTACTGGATTTATCTTAGTCTTTTCCGTTCCGCATTTTTTTGGCTTCCGCTATTGCTTTGTTGCTTGCTATGATATCTATAACTTCCGCGTTCGTTGTTTCGCACGTGCTAGATCCCTTGTGTGTGTGCATCTGGACTGGGTTTGGATGCACGTGCACTGGAGTACATGTGTCACAGGTTTGACTTTTCGCTAACCCTCGATTTCTGGGCTCGGGTTGTGACATATGCAATGATACATATAGCTTCCGCGTGCACTGTGTCTGCACGTGTGAATGATCCCTTGTGTATGTACACGTGGACTAGGTCTAGGCGTACATGCATAGGAGTACGTGTATCACTCGTTAGGTTTTACTAACTCCTGACTTTTGGGCTCGGGTTGTGACAAACTCTATCTGAGATGTGGCTCTGGGTACACAGATTTTGTGTATTAGAAGATCTAGCAATAATGGGCCCAGAGGTAGGAAGAGGCCAAAGATTCCGATGACCGAGCAATATAGTTTCACTTGTGCCGAAAGACTTACAATCCTGCATATTATTAGTAAGAAAAGGATATACCATCTCATCAAATACTACATGCCAACTCATGTAAATTCTATTGGTAACAGGGTCCAAACATTTATATCCTTTGTAATCCCGCCCATAACCAATAAAAACACAAGGGATGGTGTGAAAAGGATATACCATCTCATCAAACACTACATGCCAACTCATGTAAATTCTATTGGTAACAGGGTCCAAACATTTATATCCTTTGTAATCCCGCCCATAACCAATAAAAACACAACGGATGGTGCGAAAAGATATTTTTCAGAAGTATGAGGGTGAAGATATGGAAAGCAAACACACCCAAATGAATGTAAAATTGTATAATCTGGTGATTTATTAAGGAGCTTCTCATAAGGAGAGAGTTGATTATGCACACTAGTAGGTATTCTGTTTATTAGAATACAGCAGTGTCAAATGCAACATCCCAAAAAGATAAAGGAACACCTGAATGTGCCAACAAAGATAGCCCAGTTTCAACAATGTGTTGATGCTTTCTTTCGGCTACCTCATTTTGTTCTGGTGTATGGGGACACGAAATACGATGAGAAATTCCATGATGAAGTAGGAAAATTTTAAATCGAGTACTAGTAAACTCACCACCACCATCAGATTGAAACATTTTAATTTTACGATCTAACATATTCTCAACCAAAGATTTAAAATTGGAAAAGACATCAAACACTTGATACTTAGTAAGAAGAGGAAAAAGCCAACAATATCTACTATAGTCATCAATGAATATCACATAAAATTTAGCCCTACTAAGAGATGAAATAGGAGAATATCCCCAAACATCAGAGTGCACTAATTCTACAAGATAGGTGAAATTGAAGTAGATTTTTGAAATGGTAACTTGGACCGTTTTCACATTTGACACACAGTACACACAGATTCAAGCTTGGAAGTACTATGTATAGAGAGAGATGGAGCAATATGTTGAAGAATTTGTGATGAAGGATGGCCCAAGCTGCGATGCTAGAGATAGCTAGAACGACTAGTAGTACTGAATGTAGATGGAGAAGCAGGCAGTTTATTCTTGATGCATGTTTGTAAACGAAGAGGGTAGAGACCATTACTGGTCACACCTCGAAAGAGGATCTTCCCTGTTGCGTTGTCCTTCACATAAAAACCAGAAGAGGTGCAAATGAAATAATAATCATTATCTTTTGTGAACTGAGATACTGAAAGCAAATTTTGAGAAATAGCGGGAACATGCTAGATATTCTTTAGAGAAACATTGTTACCATTCGATAAATACTGAGAGGAATCTGTGTGTGAGATTGTCAGATGCTTACCATTTCCAACTTGAAGATTGTCAGTACCCGCACATTCAGAGTGAATGTTTAGGTTGCTGATATCCGGTATGATTAGTAGCACCCGAGTCCGTAAACTAGGTAGTTTCCCCTTGTTTAGCAGTAGCCATTGCTTGAAGTTTTTCTAGTGGGTGCCACCTTTGGAAGGAAAGATCCAGCTGATTGAAGCAATTAAGAGCTATGTGCTCTATGCGATTACAAATTTGACATGTTGGAGGAGTGGGCTTCGAGTTTCGAGAAGAAGTCGGAGCATATGAGCCACCCCTATAATTAGAATTATGGCCCCGACCCCTGCCACGATTATTAGACCGCCCAGGAGAGCCAGACTGTCCACCAAAAGTAGACATGTAGAATATAGTGACAGGTGGTGCGGTTGCAGGTGTGGAGTGATGCAATTCTAATTGTAGTTCAAAGGTAAGAAGCTGCCCAAATAGTTCCTCAAATGTAATTGGATTTTCTTGATTAGCAATAGATGTGTGAATCGAGTCACATTCAGGACCAAGTCCACTGAGTGTTTGGTTGCATAGGTCATACTCAGTGACTGGTTAAGAAATAGCTTCAAGGGAATCAGCAATACCCTTCATTTTGTCAAGATAGTCAGGAATAGACAATCCTCCCTTTTTCAAATTTTGAAATTGTTGTTTAAGTTGCAAGACGCGGGACCTAGACTGGATGAGATGAAGGTTCTCTAGTCTTTGCCAAACTTCCCGAGTCGATTGAAGTCCAACTACACGTTGGAGAACTGGTGTAGTGAATGTAGCATTAATCCATAGAAGAACGAGTGAGTCGTGCTCAATCCACAACTCATATTCAGGATTTATAGTTGTGGTGGGTTTATTGTCAGCATCACAAAGAAATTGAGGAGGACATGGCGCTGACCCATCAACATATTTGACCAGTTTGTTGGTATGTAAAATTGGCAAAAATTGGCTTTTCCACAGCAGGTAATTGTCTCTATCCAATTTGATGGAGAAGAGACTAGCAATGTTAGAAATGGAGATAATACTTGAATGAGAACTGCTACTAGAGCTTGCCATGAAAAAAAAAAAACAACAACGTTAAGAGCTGTGTAGATGTACCGAGAGAAATAAATGGAGGCTAAAACAACCAGCAGTGCAAAACAGACATGTTATGAAAGGAGGCAACTATAGCGTAGACACGAATAAGACAATACACTTCTCTAAGCAACGCACTGAGCTCACCAATCAAAGTTGATGAACCACAGGAAGAGGATCGTAAATAAGCTCTGATACCATGAAAATAATATTTTGGTTCCAAAGACAAGACAATCTCTTGTATTGAGTTACGTATTTATAGCACTTGTTTACAATATCTGGATGAGTTCCAGCAGTAAGGATGAATACAAAAAGATGAATTTAAACATTGAAAAGATATTTACAAGATCTCTATCACAACAAAGATAGAGATTATGAAGACTTCAAGGTTATCTATTATGATTTGTAGTGTGGTTAAGTCAATTGAGATAGGTGGGCTATGGCTGACCTATTGAGACTAGGTTGGCTAACACATCCTTTGTGACACAACCACGTAACCAAAGAGATTTTGAGAGAGATAGAGCAGAGCCGTAGGGGAATAGTTAGTCCTTTTCCATGTTTTTTTTGAGTTATCAGTACTGTGGACCTATGCTGCTCTTGCTGGGATCCTCAAAGCTCCAATCTCTCCTCATCCCAGAGCTCCTCACCAGCTGGGCTTGCCATTAATGGAGCCCGTCTTGGCCTCACCAACCTTCAGTTTTCGGCCCTTGCGTTTGAACTTGGTGGCGTTATCCTATGCTCGTGGTCCAAGGCAACCTGACCAGTTATTTTGTTGGGTGCAACCCGATTTCTGTCTCTTAAACCGGGGGCGCAACCCCTCAATCTCGTGGTGCGAGTTGGTCCTCTGCATGGTCTGACACGTGGAGCACAACATGATCATGTTGCACTGTCTTTTTTAGTTGGAAGAAGAAGAAGAGGAGGAGTTGGAGCTGTGAGGATGGAAGGGAGGGAGACTTGTATTTAATGGTGGAGAGCGGACTGGGTGATTTTTTTTTAATGGGAGGTGAGGTTTTGGTATGGGTTTTACGAGGTGGCACCCAAACAGTCTTTTGCAAGGTTAAGGAACTAAGATCCGGATAACATGCTTATTCATTCTAACTTTAGTTCACAGAAACTAGGAACTGGGATAAATCATATCATCCTATGTAGATTTGAATTTGCAGAATTTAGATTCATTTGGTTTTTTTCCTTGATTTATGAAGTGTACTAACAATACTTGGGGTTGTTCATGGCCTGAGTTGGGCGGGCTGAGGCAAATCCAAGCCCTGCCCACTCTAAAACATAGGCCAAAACACAGCCCAAGCTCAATTGGGCTGTACATATCTGCCCGAAGCGCGCACACCACACCCCCCCCCCCCCCCCCCCCCCCCGTTTAGTCAATTGGGCTAGTCCGAACTGGGTATTTTTCACCTGTAGAGATTTTAGCTGCTAAAATTGGCCAAATTACCATAAAATTGTAAGCAATCATCATTTGGGCTAGGCTGGGATTTGGGCTTTCTATCTCTTTATCCATGCCCAGCCCAAATACAAAACACGCCCATATTTGTGTCCAAGCCCAGCCCATGAACACCCCCAAATTACTCCCAGTAGTGCATTTAAATAAAATATGAGAAATAAGAGAATTGCAAAAGATGTAAATAAAAAAGTACTGGATATTCACAACATCATTTTTAGTTTGATTTTAATACTATGTTATCATGTGTCGGATTCCTTCTAGACTGTATATAGAGAATCCAGTGATATCAATAATAGCAAAACTCTCTTTCTATTTTGAGACGTTTGACTCTTTTTATTACAAGAACTGTTGAGAAAATTTTGACAAAATGTTTTGAACTAGAAATATGCATTTGATTTATACAATAAAATAGTGTTTTTTATAATAAAAAAGAACCAATTTCGAAAAATTGAAAGAAGGTTGTGTGGCTGATTGATGTGCATTAATGACTGATGTTAGCAAGCGGAAAAAAGGGAACATACCCAAAGATCAAACCTTAGATGGCTAGGTAAAAACTGCCACTCCAAGGGGCTATTCTTGAAAATAGCTTTTTGTCATTGTGTATTTGTACAATGATAGGATTATGCCAAAGACAGAAAATTTATTCTCATTTCTCATTGCCTAGTGTTTTGCAGTTTGGACTCTTTGGATTTATTATTTTTTTTAAAAAGTTTTTGCCATAGAGATAATTTTGATTTCCTATGCAAAGGGTAAAAATGCATAATTACTCTTTTGCAAAGAAACAAAAATAGCCAAGGCATGAAATCCTTGTTGCAAGCATTTTAAGGTATGTTTCCAAAGCAAAAATGGGTGACCTCTAATATAATGTCGGTATCACTGGAGCAATGCCGCGCCGGTATCACTGGAGCAATGCCTTTCTTCTAACGCGCAGACTTCTCACATCGGATGGGGGGAGGTGGAATCTAACAAATACTCAGAAGCGTAGAAGCGAGAAGTCCTCCCTACTACTTTCCGATTTTTACCAAACATGTGTTTTCCTCCAACGAGCAGAAAATCACAAAGAATCATCTGCCACGGATAGCTACCAAACATGCCCAGGTTTTGCCAAATCAATCCCTTCTATGAACTTCCCTTGAACATCATAATAGAGGTTTTAAGCATTATTATCTACTTCAAGTAGAAGGCTTTCAAGCCAATAAGATCATTTCAAGTAATTTGCAATTTGATTAGTTAGTGCCAAATCTAGGATTCTCATTTAAGTGGGGCGGACGATGGTTAGTAGAAAAAGTCTATTATTATTAGTATTATTATTATTATTTTGTAAGGTTAGTAAGGATTGATCACGTTGAGGCCTATTTTGGAAAGGAGTAGTTATAGCACGGCTCTATAATATCGCATGAATAGCTTTATGAAAATTATTAAACTTCAACCATTGAAGGGCAAATGCCGCTTAAATTCTAGGAGCCTTTCTCTTTCTCATACCCACTCTTTTTAACAAGACCAATTTCAAAATGCCAATACAAATGGTGTTGCTAAACATGGTGAAGATATTTAGAGATTTAGGGATTCGGGATCAGGCATTTAGATTTAGGGAAAGGAAGTATGTTTGGGATTTATGGATTTAGGGAATGAGGGTTTTTTGATTTAGAGGTTTTAGAGGGAGAGAAATAGATCAAGAGAGAGAAATAGCTACCTGGCTTGTCAGAGTTTATAGGAGTCCCAGGAGAATAAAGAGAATGAAAGAAAATGGGGGTGTGAGGATTTTCAAAAATGAGGCAATCAATTTCGAGTACCAAGAGTGGATGGGCCCTCAACCAAATAGGCATTTCCAAATCTACCTGGGATAGGCACCCCATCTACCCAACATGTGGGTCCACCCCTAGGCCTTGTAGGACCTAGCAGTTGAGGGCTTTTCCAAATCCACCTAGGAAGGATGCCCCATGTTCCTAACACATGGGTCTGCCCCTTATTAGTGAACTACTAGTGTACTAATCTCGCATAATTTCCTAAGCTAGTCCTATAAATTCTTTTGTGGTTTAAATTCCAGATGTAGATCTCATCAAACATGTCTGAGTTGAACTCCACATCAAACAAATTTAAAATGCAATTAAATGAGCCCACTCCATCTAATTATAAGGTGAAGCAAAGTCTTAAATTATGAATTGCAACTCAAATACCAATTAGTCAAACTACTAACTAGGTAATTAAATTGGTTTTAAATATGGAAAACATTTATGAAAGCCCCTTTCCCAGATGTGATTTCTAGGTTGTAGTTTAATTAATAATGACGGAATAAAAAAAAACTAGCAAATCAATCAATCAACCACATAACCAAGAAACATATGATTTTAACGTGAAAAACCCTAATTGGTAAAAAAACCATGAGTCATAACACGGACCAAAATTAAGCACTATGAATCACATAGTTACAAGATATACTCACAAATACTTTCATAGGCCTTCACAATATAAGGAGTACTGTAGTTCTTCCTACATAACTTCACACCGAAACAACTCCCTGCCATTCGCTACACCACTCAACTAATCCAAATATCTAGAAATCTACTAGGCACTGTGCTTGATATCTCAATCTTCTACGAAAGAAGATGATCTTCTACAAGAAATATAAAAGCAATATTCTCTAGCACAAAACTTTATCTCAATCTCTCTAATAAAAGCTCTATAAAAGGAATATGATCTTTAATGTGAGCTCACAATTCAGAACAGTGAGATCATTGCTTTAGGGTTGAGAGATAACCCATATATATAACCCACAATTTGTGCACTAAAAGAATAGTTTAAGTAGAACTAATACAAGCAATTTTGGCACAATCTGGAAATAATTCTAAATCAGGAAAGTGAGTTTCTGTTCGTTAGCCACTTGAGTGTGTTTGAGCATCTGCTTGAGTGCATGAAATAAACATTCAATTATTTTTGTTCATCACAATTCCTATTAGGCCTGCTTGAGCTTATACACCCTTAGCTTCAGCGTAAGAGCTTTTGTCTCTATCCACCCGAGCGCATGTGAGCGTTTGGTCAAGCGCCTCTTCTAATGCTTTGCATTCAATTCTTTCGGTAAACTACAACCCATTCTAAAATAAATTGTAAAATACAATTCAATGGACCTAGAGTTTTTCTAACCCATGAATTAACCAGCACACAAAAATCCTTACAATTTACTATTTCAAAGAGTGCAAATGGCTAGGTCGGTAACTGGAAAGTATATCACATAATTGGATGGTGAAGTATGTCATATGTATCATATTCCACCCACCAAATGATATAGGGGTATGGGTAGTAGAGAGAGATCCGGGAAGCAATTTATATTAGATATAAATCTGCCTTTGTTCTTTCCCTTTTCAGCTTCTGCAAATAGAACAACGAGTTAAAAAGCTAGATGGAGCAAGTTGAGTGGAGTAAAATAAAATAAAATATCAAATCAAGAAGAAAAGAATGTGGAAGGAATTGGGGAGTAAAAACATCTTTATTTCCTATTTGTGTTTTTTAAAGTATCTTTTTTGTTATTTAGTACTTTTAATATCACATTTTTTTATCATTTTATGCAACTAAAAGTATCTTTTTTGACATTTTGTGCTTTTTACAATTACCTTCATTCACTCTCTTTATTACTAAATTTGACATTCTATTGCATTTCACTTTACTCTATCGGACAAGCAAATGCAAGGAAGAGATTCATCAAAATATGTTGCACATGAAATAGAAAGAAGGTAGATAAAGAATCCAATACCCCTATGAACTGAGCGTAGATGATTGTGGGTGGATCTAGGAAATGCACTTAAAGAGGGGCGGGCCACCATGTAAAATGTAAATGACATTCTTGGGAAGGAGGGCCATAAGTAAAAATTTATATGATGCGAGTTAAGTGGCCGCTTTTACTTCCCATGCAAAAAAACAATACCTTTCTAGCTTCCTTTTTGTGTCATTGGGGTTCTTTCTTTTGCTTTTTGGGGACCCTATTGCCCTTTATATTAGCGCCTGTACTTTTTATTTAATGGAGTTATCCTTTACCCTAAAAAAAATTGCTATATACTTTTCTAAAAAGTAAATGGGTTTGTTGGGAATTTGCGCCCTTTCTACTTTTTATATTGTGCTGGATGCATGTAGGAGACTGGCAGGGTCAACTGCATAATAACGTACGTTTATGTAAAACTAATACTATTTTAAGCAAACTCAAAGGTTAGTGACAATTCCTTGGATCCATTAACCCCTACTCAAAACCGACTCATCTATTTTCAGGTTCAAAAAATGGTCTCCTGAATTGTCCTTTGTCCAAGTCAATATTTTCAAAGCAAGTCGAGTCAAGTGAAACCCCAGCGAAGGAAAAAAAAAAAAACAAAATAAAAAAGAAAGAAAGAAAGAAAGAAAGAAAAGAGTTTTTATATACCTCCTAGGATTTATAGCATTTATGAATAAGCCGATGTGAGTATTTGCATATTTCCCCTTTCCTTTTCATTTAATATCTTCCATGTCCCCCAAATCACTAATTAAGACGACAGAAGATTTGTGTTATTTTTTTTTCATAAAAATGACAACTTTTTCATTAAATCCATTAAACAAAGATAAGAATGAGAGTATTTATAAAATCCCATTATTTTATCTCAAGCCACAATAGTCTCTTTTAAATTCTCCCGTGTACGTACATAGAGCCTATTAAGGTTTCAAATACTCTAATCAGTTTAATAGGAGGTTGTGCATATATTGTGTCAATTACAATAAATTATAAGTACAAATATTGATTGTCAAATTATGCATATAGGGATAAATAAATGATCAAAATGTTAGTTTACTACTTACAGTGATAGTAAAGCTACTAATTTGGCGACACAAAAGGTATTAAAATAAAAAAAATTAGTGGATATATACAAATATTGAAACCACATAGGGTTATTAAAAAACAGAAATATTCAAGTGAGAACAAGTTATCACCGTTCTTCTTTGAGAACTATTTGTGAGGCCCACCTACTAATCCATCCAAACCATATACAGGCAATGACCCCCTTGATAGTTTTTAATCTCAAGGTTTGGCATCCATCTGGATGGATTTGACTGTTAGATGGAAGGTTTTTTTTTTAATTTGAATCCATTAAATTTATGGGCTACGGATGAAGAGATTAGAGGCATGTGGTTGGAGTTAAACTTGATACTTATGATGATCCCATACAGATATTTTCATCCCCTTAGTCTCATCCCCAAATGAGACTCACAAGTTGGCCCCATAAAAAGTTAGAGTTCTCATAGAACCAAATTGGATTAAAAATTTTTTTAAAAATTATGAGGATTTTACCAAAAAAATTTTCTTAAAGTTACTCTATACCAAAAAGACTCCAAAGAAATGATTCCACCATAGTGGTCTCAGGAGTCTTTTTTAGTTTAAGTTTATGAAACTTGAGTTGGGCCGAGGATATCCCCACTCACCCACGTAAATGAGAGGGGATATCTTCACTCGTTTTCTTCTTTTTCCTCTTCTTCCTTCCTCACTCCACCATTTTTCCTTCTTTACCTTCCTCTACCTTATTTCCTAAATCTCCAACTCCATGGCAAGAAACCCATCTCAGCACATTCCATCCAACCCAATCTTTGCCCCTCGTTAGCTTTCCACATACAACCATCACCCCACCCCCACATCTCCCCTTGTCTTTCTTGTCACGTTCTGCGTTGGCTTTATCCGTACTAAAGGCATCCTTGGCCTATTCTCCAGTATCTCCTATGCTATGGGTCTGGAAAGATGCTCAAAACAAAATGACTTTTTTGCCTTAATTTAGGACTAAATAAGGATCTTTAAAAAAAATGATTGTTTCTTCCTTTGGATTATTGCTTACAAAGAATAGATATTTCTATGAGATTTTGAGAAGAAGTTTGAAAATATATTTTTTCATGCTAAAGTTGGGATCTAAAAGGAGGAGAAAGATATGTTGGAATTAAGGTTCATCTCACTAGAAATGATGTTACTTGGTAGGTTGGGGAGGAGGAAAGTATTTATTGAGTGGACAGTTTAGGAAACATGGAAAGGAGAAGAAAGAGGAGGATGGAGCATGTGTTTCCTGCGTTCTAGAGAAAGGAGGAGAAAGAAAGAAGTAAAAGAAAAGAAAAGAAGAAGAAAAAGAAGAAAAAAATCAAGGAGATGAAAAAGGAAGATAGGTAATAAGAAAAAGAATGAGGAGAAATATCCTTGCTTATATACGTGGGTCAGAGAAAAAATTCTTACACAACTTAAATTCAAAAAAATTAAATAAAAAAAAGACATTTAAAACCATAATGGTGGAATTATATCTTTGTGGCCCATTTTGATACCGTGTGACTCCAGAAAAAAATTTTTCCCAATAACACCCCCAAAAATTTTTGTCAGCGAGGGTCATGTGAATGTGAATTTATCATCACATGGTCCTTTTTGTTTTTTTGTTTGGGTTGGCGGGGTTGGTAAGACTCATCACATGGTCGTGGACAGTGTTCTGCGTCACAAGTCATATACGGACACGTGCGAGTTATATTCATCTGACAGGCGTTGCCAACCGTCAATCACATGCGAATTACGAATTCCAATCCTAATCCAGTACATGGCGCAGATAAGAAATACAAGAGTACGAGTTTCAATTCCATAGATTCATCACACATTCCAAGACATAAAAAAGTAGCAAGAACGGCAGGCAACCATAGTTCAATCCAAAAATAAAAAGACAAAGAACAGGTGCTGCTTCATTCTAGAACTTAAAAAAAAACTTAAACCAAAAACAAAAAAAAAAAAAACCCATCTCTCACAACCCTAGAATCCCCAACCCAACCTGCACTAAAATAATTCCAGACCAACCCAGTTTCCAAATTAATGAAAACAATTTCTAACCCAGCAGAACAAAGCCAAACCAATACCCATCCTCCAGCCCCCGCCCACAGTTCTCGCCATATTAAGCAAATACACAATGATTAAGCATTGATTAAGCATTCTCATGAACACACAGCAGAATTAAAGCAATTGCACTGTAATTGCAATTGTAGAGTTCAAATAACATGAGCCCACATCCAACAGCAGATTGCTTCAAATAAGGCTCTTATACTTCATATACATAACTTAATAAGCAGCTCCATCTAGCTAGCATCTTCTACACAAACACACACACAAAATCCACTATCCAGATAGAACAGCAATATTGTTTTTTTTTTTTGGTTGACATTGTGGTTGTTCTTTTTAGCCTATAATGATTTTTCTGTTTTATAAAAAAAGAAAGCCATCTTACACTGATATCAATCATCTCACACTAAAGTACTAAGAAAAATTCCTAAAAACCAAAAAACAAAATCTCAGCTTCTAATTGTATTAGATTGGATTATTATTACCTCTCCCATGAAGCACCCAAGACCCCACAAAACGCAGCAGAGTTTCTGATCAAGTAGTGTGGCACCTGCGTCTAGCTAATTTTCAAGGGCCCAACCATGTTAACAAGCAACTGCCTACAACTATAACCCGTGGCCCTACTGCAACACAGGCCCTAAACTAAGATTTTTATTAGATGCTTGTAAATCACCTTTCCAGGTGTTCAACTGGCCAAAGCCAATATCTTTGTGAGCTAGCCAATAAAACGATCTTGAACAACTGATATATCGTTTTTCCTGTCTTGGAAGTGATATATCAGGTCTTTTTTTTGCTAAGTTGGGCTATTGTATTCGTAGAGAAAAACTTTAAACTTGAAATGTATGATTCTCAGTGCCAACACCGCTCAACCCTTTCATCCTAAAGAAAGAAAGAATTAAAACCGTTTTGTTAAACCAGGGGTTGGTGGCTTAGGCAAATGGATGGTTGTTTGTGAAATGTGTTTGGATGGGGAAAGATCAGACTCTTGTAAGAGAGAATGAGTTGCAGGAAATGAAAGAGGAGAACCTTGCTTGTCTTTGAAAATGAATAATTTTGAAGGAAAAAATTACATGGATAAACTATTTTGCAAAAAATTTGCACGGACAACTATATTGCCGGTTTATGGTTTTTCTTTAAGAAACTGGTTAATTAAACATTAAGCTTATTTTTTTAATAAACTTCCAAAAATAAATGTTCAAAACATTGCCAAGATTTTATAGTAATTTTAAAATGTATCCTGCGCAAAACAACTATCAAAGTTTTTCGTTGAAGCTTTTCAAAAACCTATTAAAAACAAACCATTCTATCAACTTTCCCTGGCCACCGTAATTGAGGTTTTAAGGAGGTAAAACTTTTGCCATTTCAGAGAGAGTGCAGATGGCAAAGTGAAGTATTTCACGGGTATCATTGTAGCTATTGCAAATGACCTGTGTCTCACGCGTAGGGTCGAAGAACCAATAGGGGCCGATAGTAAAAGTAAAATGAGAGAGATTTAGGTAGCAAAAAAAATAGCCTGGACAAATCTGCCCTGTTGCTTTCCAATATTAATCCTTCTAGCGCAATTTCCAAAGAGAGCTGCTGAAATTAACAACACCAATTTTTGTTAGGTCTACACTGCCAAAAAATTAAAAATTAAAAATTAAAAACTTTCCAAAATACCCCCACTCTCTCTCCTCACAACCCCTCTCCCTCCTTCCTCTCTCTTCCCCTTCTCTATCTCCCCCTCTATCCAACATCAATGAGCTCCCGTGGCAGAGGGGGGGCTATCCCTCTCCCTTTTCCTCTCCCTCCCTCCCCCTTTCTCCCCCTCCCCGCATCTCACTGCTGTGAGGAGAGGGAGAAAAGAGGAAGGAAGAGGGAAGGAGATTGGGCCCCGGGGGGGGGGTGGGGGGGAATATAGGAGAGAAAGAGGGAGTGGGGAGAATATAGGGAGAGAAAGAGGGAGAGCCCCCCTCCTCTACCGGAGTTCATCGCTGGTTGGGAGGGGAGGTGGGGAATGGGAGGAGAAAGGAGGGAGGGAGAGGAAAGGGGTGTGGGGAGAGAAGGGGTGAGGGTGTTTTGAAAAGTTTTTATTATTTATTTTATTATTATTATTATTATTATTATTATTTGTAAACTGAACAAAAGTTGATGTTGTTTTAGCTGCTCTCCTTTCAAATAGATAGATAAAACTAGGGGCAAGTCATAGTGCACAAGGGACCATTCAAAAGGAAGGAGAGAGAGAGAGAGTGAGTGAGTGAGAGGGGGGCGATCTTCATGTAAGCACCATGCACATGACATATTGAGGTGGTAGACGAAGAACCAATAAATCTGTCTAAAGAGATAAGACGAGAGAAACTCTTTAAAAAGTGGGCATGCAGTGGTGCAAAAGTCTCACTTTGGATAATGCAAGTCCTTATATAAGTGTAGCCTAACTTGAATCCCACATTAGGCTTTTTAAAACTAGGTGGTAAAATTGGGTTGAAATCCCATTAGTTGAAGGCCACAATATTAGGTGGTTAATGGGCTTAGATTGTTACAATGGTATGAAAGCCGATGAGAGCTCTATTTTTTGATGGAGATCTGGTATATGTGTGTGATTGGACTATGTATACAGTGATACATAAGTCCTACATCAGCAAGACAAAGGAATGAAATAAATAGGAAGATGTTGGAAGATGGCTCTAATATCCACTTAGTTACAACTTATAATTACAATCTACACAAATACAAATTACAAGGAGAACAAGAAAAACACTTTATAAATTTTACACGATTACATTATTACAAGGCTTACAAGCTACATATATAAATACACTACTGCGAGGCTTACTAGCCACAAATAAATTACATAAACCTCACTTACAAAAAGAAACTCACTACACCACTACTCTCACCTCACTTCACTTTGTACTCAACATTCATTTCACTTATGTTTGTTGTATCTCACTTGTTCTTAACTCACTTGTACAAATGATCCAAGGCTCTACTATTTATAGAGTTGTATGGTCGGTGGATAGCTTCTCATATGGTGTTGAATGGGCCTGCGTGAACTAATAAATTACCATACACCAACGTCGGCTTGATCTTTCTAGAATGGGCAAGTCGGCTAAAGAAAGCATGAGCTCGTGTGAAGAATTCTAGAGATAAGAAAGTCCTAGTTCTAGAGCACTCTTATGGCTTGGAGACAAAAAGTCTTTTAAGTCAGTGTTTGACTAACATTACTCTCACTCAAACATTGACTTTATTCCTTTCAAAATGAAACTATCTTCATGCCAAGCGTTTCTCTTAGTCTTGTGAATGTGTCAGTTGGCAATGCCTTGGTGAAGATGTTTGCCACTTGTTCTGTAGTACTATAGTATTCCAACTTTATATGATCTCTTATGAAGTGGAACCTTATGTCAATGTGCTTGCTACTTCCATGTTATATCGGATTCTTTGCAAGTTTAACGACAAACTTATTATCTATGTATATAGTTGTAGATTCTTTTTGCGGGTGATCGAATTCTTCGAGGAGGTTTCTTAACCATATTACTTCGCTGACTATTGTTGATGCAACAGCATACTCAGCTTCATATATAGATAAGGCCATAACAATTTGCTTTTTGGATACCCATATGAAACCTGTGAATCCAAGATAAAACACATATCCTGTACTACTTTTTCTTTCGTCTTGATCACCTGCCCAATTGTTGTCCAAATATCCATATAATTCCGCTTGATTGCTATAACCATGGAAAAGACCCACTTCTATTATACCTTTGATGTACTTTAGGATTCTTTTGGTTGCAGCCCAATGAGACTTCTTTGATCTTTCGATATATCTGCTTAAAAGTCTAACACCATAAACAATGTATGGCCTTGTGATTATAAGATGCCTTAGGCTTTCGATCAAACTATTGAATAGTGTCCGATTGACATCTCTTGATTATCCTTCTTTTGTCAACCTCAAGCCTATTGCTACAGGCGTGGTTACAACATTGTAGTTGCTCATTTTAAATTTCTCAAGGAGTTGTTTTGCATATATATATATATTAAATAAGAATGCTATCCGACTGTTGCTTAAACTCTATACCCAGAAAGGACATTAGTCCACAGTCGGTCATCTCGAACTCCTTGAACATAGCATGCTTGAATGTTTCGTACATTTTGTGGACTATTCCCAATGAAACATAGATCATGGACATAGAGGCCTACTATGATCATTTCTCTATGAGCATTTTTCTTTATATAAACTTCATGCTCATATAGGCATGGGGAGAAGCCATTATCTAGTAAATAGCTGTCTATACAAACATTTCATGCTTGAGGGGCCTACTTTAACCCATATAAAGCTTTCTTTAAGTGGTATAGCTTTTACTCATCTTTTTCTACTATAAAGCCTTCGGGTTGTTCTACATATACTTTGTGATCAAGTATGCCATTTAAAAATGTTGATTTAACATCTAGTTAATAGATTTTTCAACTATAATGTGTTGTAAGAGATATTAGCATTCTTGCCATGTCAAGTTGAGCGACGGGGGCAAAGACTTCTTCATAGTCCATGTCATATTATTGTTTATAGCAGTTAGCTACAAGTTGCAGCTTATATTGATTGATTTCTTCATCGGTTGTGCACTTGATTTTGTACACCCACTTGACTCCAATAGCTTTTTGGCTTAGAAGGAGTGTAGTAAGCTCCTACATGTCATTTTTTTCGATGGCATGTATCTCTCCCTCCATGGCAATTCTCCAATGATCTTCTTTAATTGCTTCTTCAAAATCAAGAGGCTCATGATTAGTATAGAGACAGAAGAGGTTTGTCTCTTTAGTCTCTTCATAGATATCTATTAAGCTTCTCATTTTGAGTGGGGTTATGGATGAGGAAGAGTTTTGATCAGATGAACTACTTGAGGATGATGCTTCTTGTCCTTCTAGACTTCTTCGATTAGATGATGTCGCACATGGACGTGTTACCGCATTTTGTTGCAAACCTTCAGGATTTTGATGGTGTATATCTTGCTCATGTCTTGAAGTGTGCCTTCTTCATTCCATTTCCATGTTTCCTCTTCACTAAATACTACATCTCTACCTACCACCACCTTTTTAGTAAATGGATTGTAGAGTTCGTATGCTTTGGACTCCCCACTATATCCAATGAAGATACACTTTTCTCTACAATCATCAAGCTTCCTCCTCCTGACCTCTGTTTCTTGATCATATGTAGCACACCAAAAAATTCTTAGGTGTGCCACACTAGGTTTATGGCCGCTCCACACCTCTTGTGGTGTCTTGTTCCAACACTCTTCATAAGGCGTCGGTTAAACAAGTAGGCTGTACATGCAGCTGCTTTTGCCCAAAATTCTTTTGGCAGACATTTTTATTTAAGTAAAGTCCTCATTATATCGAGGTTGGTAATGTTTTTCCTTTCCGTTATACCATTCTGTTGTAAGGTGTAAGCAGTTGTAAACTGCCATCTGATCCCTTGTTGTCTACGGTACTATTGAAATTCATTAGATATGTATTCTCCACCTTTATTAGATCTAACTGTTTTACTTTTACAACTAGTTTTTACTTCAACATGATCTTTAGAATTCTTGAAGGTAATGAAGGCAATAGACTTCTTTTTGATAAAGTACACCCAAAGCTTTCTACTAGTCATAGATGAAAGTGATGAAGTATCTATTGCCTCTAAGAGAAAGCGTCTGTAATGGTCTACAAATATCTGTGTGAACCAATTGTAATGGTGCTTTCACTCTTCATGATTTTCCTAGTGAGAATGAGTTTTTTTGTTGCTTGCTAAATGTGCATGATTCGCATACATGCTTGGGCTTTTTGAGTGTTGGCAAACCATGCACCATATTTGCAGTGGATAATAGCCTGAGCCCATTAAAGTGGAGACGCCACTTCCATGACTTATTATTTATAAGCCCATGGAAGCACTTCTCTAGCCTAGTGTCGAGATAGCGAGGGAACATGCCATTCTTCGTCATTTGGACTTTAGTCATATGCCTTCCATGTATATCTCTCTATAAAAGAGAGAGAATTCTCCATGTGTGTATTACATACCCCTTCTCTAGGAGTTGTCCAATGCTGAGGATGCTACTTTTCATATTTGGTACATAATACACATTAGAGACATATGCAGGTACTCCATCTTTCTGATAAATTTTAATTTTTCCCTTACCTTGTACGGAAAGATTTGATGAGTCTCCGAGACGTACTTTCCCTTTGACATATTCAACAAACTCTTCAAAGAGTTCTTTCTTCCCACACATGTGGTTGCTTGCTTCGAGATCTAGGTACCATACATTCTCCTTGTCATATCCTTTTTCTTCTGTTAAACTATGGAGACTTTTTTTTTTATCACTTGCTTTTGTAAAGTTTGGATCACTCTTCCCGATCCGTAGCTTTGCTCCAATAATCTGAAGCATAGTGTCCAAACTTGTTGTAATTGTAGTATTGGATACTTCGTGAATTACCACAACCACGTGCGAAATCTTCTTCAACTAGCTCCTCTTCCACGATTATTGGTGCTCCTTAATTAGTTTTGTACTTGGATTTGAGGATTTGCCCCCCTTTACCTCTTCCGTGGTTATTAGGCTAGTTACAACCCCTTTTGAAGTTTCCACGACTAAGCTTTTGCTCACTTAGAGCTAATTTTGACTTTAATGCTTGTTCCAAGACTATAGAACTACCACTCTTCTGTATATATTACTCATGGACTTGGAGTGATCCCATTAGATCTTTTGTTGAGAGAGCCTCTAAATCTTTGACTCCTCAATAGAAACTCTCTCAATAGCCACAACCACATGTTCAAACTTGGTTGTTAGGAATCTCCATGTTTTCTCTACAACTCTGTGATCTTCTATTTTGTCTCCATTTCTCTTTAATTGAATAACTATGACTAGTAATCGCAAGAAATAGTTAGAGATATTCTCACCTTCTTTCATATAAGCAGCTTCAAACTCTGCCCAGAGAGTTTGCAGATGAATCTCTTGACCCGATCAACTGCTTTGAAGATAGTGTTATGAGTCTCCCATACCTTCTTGCTTGATGTTGCTTCGGCGATTTTCTCGAAGGTTGATTCATCCACTTTTTAATAGAGTAAGAACAAAGCTTTCTTGTCTTTCTTCCTTTCATCTTTGAGGGCGGTCTCCTGCTTTGCGGCATAGGTAGCTTCTTACTCCGTAGTGGGTTCCACATATTCAATGGTGACGATCTCTTATAGATCGTGTGACCCAAATAGTGCTTTTATTTAGATAGTCCAGTTGTCTAAGTTCTCCTTCATCAACTTTGGGATTTGAGGTTTAACTAAGCTTGAGGCGATCTTTGTTTCTAGGTGGAACCTGGCTCTGATACTACTTCGTTGGAAGATGACTCTAATACCCACTTAGTAATAACTTATAATTACAATTTACATAAATACAAATTTCAAGAATAGCACGTTATAAATTTTACACAATTACACTATTACAATGCTTATAAGCTATACACACAAATACACTACTACAAGGCTTATTAGCCACGCAAAAATTACATAAACCCCATTTACAAGAAGACACTCACTACCACTACTCTCACTTCACTTCACCCTACTTTGTACTCAACACTTACTTCACTTGTATTTGTTGTATCTCACTTGTTCTTAAGTCACTCGTTGCACAAATGATCCAAGGCTCCACTATTTATAGAGTTGTATGGTTAGTGGTTAAGCTTCTCATTTAGTGTCGAATGGGTCCACGTGGACTCATGAATTTCCATACAAAAAGGTCAACTTGTTCTTCCTAGAATGGGCAAGTTAGCTAAAGAAAGCATGCCCTCACGTGGAGAATTCTAGAGATGAGAGATTCCTAGTTCTCTTTAGGGCACTCTTTATGGCTTGGAGACAAAAAGTCTTTTAAGCCAGTGTTAGGCTGACAGAAGAATCCAGTGGAATACATGATAGAATACCATTTTGAAGAATTGAGCAATTAACAAACTATATATTTTCTCATTCACTTCACAATAATAAGAAGACAACACCTACACACTTTTTTTTATAAACTACTATTAAAAAATTAAAAAAAAAAACTACAACACAACCTTATATAGCTCACCAAAAAAGCTTCCAAAATGAAAAAAAAAAAAGAAGATACTTCCAAAATTTATCACTTTCCATATAACAAGATAACAATAAAATCTCATGATTCCAGCAAATCCAACGTGGGGGTAGAGCCAATGCTAGTTCTAACATTGTGCCGGATGCATAGAGATGAATTCCAGGGTCAACTGCAAAATTATGTATGATTGTATTAAACTAATACTATATTAAGAAAAGGGTTCGTCATCATTCATTGGAACCATGAAGCCCAACTGTTCAAATGCGACTCATCCATTTGAAGGCAAGAAGCCCAACCTTTAAATTGATCTTTATTAAGGCCAACTGAATCGGCGTCGTGTTATGCAAGTTGGTCACATAAATACATATTCAATGGTATGGTGAGTACCTAGTCTTTTTTCTCCAATTGCCATGGTATACAGTGTTGACAAAATGAAACCATATGGCAAATATTGCATGAAGTTATAAACTATACTATATTTTCTTTTATATTTTTAGAAATGAAACCAGGAATTTTAACCAAATAAGTGGAAATAAGATACCATGACCACATTCATCAGAAAAAAAAAAAAAGATACAATGACCACATATATAGAGATGGATCCACATTAGTAAAACCAACTTTGTAAGGATTGGTAAGGCAGTGGTTTTCTTGGTTTGAAGGCAACATGGGCTTCCAGACTTTTTGTTTGGGGCAGCTTTGGTTTTGACTCATCCAACCTGTCTACTCTACTCTGATCATCAATAGCTTAAATATTTATTAAGAAATGATTGTTTAAATACTAATTATTTGAAAAAAAAACATTTTTTTGTGAAATAGTTGGGTAAAAGTCCGACACTTCCAACAGAAATCCTCAAGATTGCGTATTTAGCTAGAAAGATTTCGAAGTAATAAAGAAATAAATAAACAATGAATTAGCATGTACTTGCAAAAACCTTGAATTTTTCTCAGAAACGCCTCTTCAACTGATCCCTTGAAGTTAGACCCCTCTGCAAAAAGCAGTTGTTTTGTGCCAGTGTCTTGGTGGCTAATTGCCAATCCACCAATGGTTCAGCGGTACCTAGGCAACTCCATTTCCACCTGGATGCTAGGGATCCCCGGCCAGCCGTGTTTAGTTAAGGACCAGGGTGGTGAGGGGTATCAAGTAATCGTTAACTCGAGCATTACACAGAAGGGATTGAGCGAGTTAGACTACTTCTAAGATATTCCTTTCTTACTTTTAATTTGTTTAGAGTTACTTTGATTTGGGTTATTTAGTAGATTTAGTTTTCTGATTCTAAGTAAAATTACTCGATATTAAGTAAAGAGAATAATTAGCTAATAAAAATGAGACAACCTTTATATAATCGTTACATTCATTGAATGTAAATAAAGAGAGAGCATTTCTCCCATAGTTGTTAAATTTCTTTTGTCTCAAACAAAATTCTGCATTTCAGTTTACATACCGAAACTAAATCAGCCTACACAATTTTCGGTTAAGATTTCAATCAACTTTGGTCAATTTCAGATATTTCGATTGATCTCAGTCAATTTCGCTAAATTTAGGAATTTCTTCTAAAATGATTTAAAAAAGAACTTGCTGCAAAAATCTTTTCTTAAAAGTCCCAACCCAAGTTTGCTACCCTAAGCCCTCTTTTGAACAGAAAGAAAGAAGTAAATAAAAAGAATGCTGCTGCTGCTGATGATGATAATAATAATAATATTATTATTATTATTATTTTCCACTTAAAGTAAATGTCCAATCAAATTTCACTTAAAACAAATCCCAATCAAATTTCTACATACATATCTATATATACATTTATATTTTCTCAAAAACATAAGTTCAGAATGTTTCACTAAAATTTCCAAATTGGCTGAAAATTTTTAGATAGAGGCCAAACCAAAACACATCCAAAACAAAACTCACAACTATGATTTTTCCCCACCCCTCTCCCTCATCATTCCCATAACAATGGAACCATGCGCTTGAATGATTGCAGAGAAAAAAAATATATCAAGGTGATTATTTAATCTTATCAGAGATTCTTAAGATATTACGTAGATATTCTTTTCGGTACTTGAGCTCGATGATTAGTAAGGATGAGGAGATTGATGAAGATGTGGAGCATAAGATAAAAGCTGAATGGTTGAAGTGGAGACTAGCTTCTGGAATGCTATGTGATAGATGAATGCCAACGAAATTGAAGGGTAAATTTTACAGGACAGTGGTTAGACCAGCTATGATATATAGAACAGAATGTTGGCCAATTAAGAAAACGCATATTCATAAGATGGATGTAGTGGAAATGAGAATGCTTAGGTGTATATGTGGCAAAATTAGGAAAGATAAAATTAGAAATAAGTGCTTTCGAAAGCATTTAGTGGTAGCACTAATAGGGGATAAGATTAGAGAAACCCGTTTAAGATATTTTGGGCATGTTGAGCGTAAGCCAATAATAGCACTGGTGAGAAAAAATCTAGTTATACAGGTGGATGGCCTATCAAAAGCTAAGGATATGCTGAAGAAAATATTGATGGAAGTCATTAATTCAGATTTAAAGAAGTTTAACTTATCGAAGGATTTGGCTCAAAATAGAACATAATGGAGAAACAGAATTCATGTAGCCAACCTCAACATGATTGGGATAAGGTTTTGATGATGATGATAATAATGATGAGTTTCTCATGAAGGCAGAAAGTCTCCTAAAGAATTTTATGATCCTCTGAAAAAAAAAATTTTTCTCATCCTTGGCTATCCTCAGTGCCCAATGGCGCAATCAAGGCATGAATGCCATGCAGTCAAAACTGATTATGGAGTGTGAGTTTGAACAACACCCCATATTTGCCCTATACTACTTGGGGGATTAGTCCCACTGTTGGGTCAAAGACATCAGCCCAAGATTTGTTGAATTTGGCTCAAAAGGTCTTTATAGGACCAATGAGTAGTTTTCCGCAGGCCCAATTAATTAGCATCAGCCTTACATATTCTCTCCCAAGATTATTCTTGTAATAGTCAAGCAAAGAATAAAACGAAACATAGAGAAAACTTATAAGGGAGGGGTGTGAGAAAGAAATTTCTTTATAGTGAAATCATTTTACCTTGGGGATTTTGGCAATTTTGCCGAACCACATATATATCTGTGTCGTGGATTGCATGCTTGTCTCCATCTTTTGTTGTGTGCTTGTCTGGTTAGCCCATCTAACAAGATTTGCCACATATTTGCCAAGTGTCACCTAGCAGCTTAGTCCTATTTAGGGCTGTCAATCCGGCCCTTTAAAGAGGGGGCCCGGCCCAGCCCGGCCCGCAAAAGCCCTCAAAAAGAGGGCTTATTTTTTTCATTTAAAGCCCGAGGGTAGGGTAGGGCTTTATTTTTAAAAGCCCGCATCTAGAGGGCTGAGCTTAGGCTTGACTAATTATGCCCGAGGGGGCCCGGCCCGGCCCGTTGTTTATTAAATTTTAATATAAAATATATAATATCCACAATGACTTTGAAGATGATTTGGTTTATGATGCACCTACCAAAACATTGTCAAATATGGATAAAGTTGATTTGGTAAAGAAATCTAATGAGTTTGAAGATGATTTTTTAGCTTTTGAGGAACAAATGACTCAGATAGTTGTAGAGGAAAAATCGGAATTAGATTGTTATTTGGAGGAGCCAGGGGATAAATTTGAAATTTTCAATATATTGGATTGGTGAAAAGTTAATTCAACAAAATATCCAGTTATCTCTAGAATAGCTTGTGACATTTTAGCAATTCCTATTTCTACAGTTGCTTCTGAATCAACATTTAGTACGGGAGGAAGAGTATTTGATCAATATAGGAATTGTTTAAAATCTGACACTGTAAAAGTCTTAATTTGCACATAAGATTGGATACGTACGCAGCAACACAATGATGTAATACATTCGATGGTCTTTTAGATATTCTAAAAGTAGATTAAATAATTAAATAAAAAATCATTGTTATTTGTTATATATTTATTATCATTTATAGAATTATTATTATCTACCTTATGTTTTATATTGTAAAAATGATTTTATCCTACCGCCAATGCCTTAAAAAAAAAGTTTTTAACTCCGTCATGCTGCCTTTTGCATTACATTCCCGATCCCTAGCTCGGGCAAAGGAGGAGGGTTTGTATAAAGTTGGTTAGTGATTGTGGCATATGTTGTTGCATATAAAAGATTTATTTCCATTAAAGAAAAAGAATTTCCCTTTCTTTTGGCCCTGGCTCGGCCCTGGCCCGGCCCTAGCCCTTGAGGGTTGGGTAAGGGCCTAAAAATTATAGGCCCGCCATAAAAGTCAAGGGCTTTTGCTCAGTTAGGCCCGGCCCGCACATGTGAGGGTAGGATAAGGGCTTACCTAAGCCCGGCCCGGGCCCGGCCCTTTGACAGCCCTAGTCCTATTGGGTAAAAGATCAAAGTAGACATACTATAACAAAAAAAAAAGAGGTTGATCTCACTAATCACAAGAATGATAAGAGTGATTAGGACAGCGTTATGCACTATTAAGGGGAGTTTTCAATTATTTGCAAATGTTAGGCAAGTTTATTGGTATAAAAATTAAAAAAAAACTAAAAAGCCTTGGTCATTAGCAGAGGACTAAAGCAAATTTATGCCGAGAATTAGTATAAGCAGCAGCCTTTCCTCCAAATAAAAAAAAGGAAAAGAGCAGAAATTGTCACCTCAATACTGTTACAGCATGGGCTATGTGGATTTAGAATCACATGGTCTGGGCGCTTTACAGGTCAAATAGTGACACGGGCGAGTTTATCACACCCCTGACTTGTTGCCAACCCCTTTATCATATGCCAGTACTGCAATCCAATTCTCATCCAGTACATGGCCCACATGCTCAAAAGAGATCAAATACACCAATCCACCCTTCGTAGATTCGTTTAATAGATATTCTCTAACTCATTTCAAGACATGATAAAGTAGCACCAACAGCAGACAAGCATAATTAATCCATAAAAAAGAGACAAAGAACATGTGCTTCATCATCTTAACAGAAAAAGAAAAAAAAAACATAGCCCATCTCTCACTGCCCCCACAAACCAAGCAAAATAATGCTAAATCAGCGTGAGATGATTCTAACGCAGCAGAACAAAACCAAATCAATATCACCCATTCAGTCTCCACCCACAGTTCTCTCCGTATTGAGCAAACTACACAAAAGCCCTAAAACATTCTCACAATAAACACAGCAGAATTAAAGCAGTTGCACCCATTAATTAATATGAGCCCACATCCAAAAGTAGAGATTCAAATAAGGCTCTTAGTTCATATACACAAATTAATTAGCAGCTCCATCTAAATAGCATCCTCTAAGAACTAAAAACGCCAGTGGATAGAACAGCAACAGTGTACATGAGTAATATACAAACACATATTACACTGATTTCAATCATCTCACACAAACCTCCTGAAAAATCCCTAACAAGAAAAAGAAAAAAAGGGCCTTTTCTGTTGCATCAGACAGGATTATTATTATTACCTATCTGCTACTGTTGGGATGCTCGGACAACTTGCCCAGAAGGGTTACATTGAGCTGCTCCTTGGTGTAAACCCTGCTCCCCATCTTGACCGTTGCTTGCTGGATCATCAGATCGTTGACCACCGACACACTTGCATGGTTGACTTCCAAGTCCAGCTCCATCAAGGCCACCATCAGCTGTGCCGCCGGGTGGTTCTTCTTGTTGCACTGGAGGCGGATCATGGCCTCCCAACCCAACACCTTCACATCAATTTCAATCCCTTGTAGACCGTTGGATGCGATTTTATGATCTGGGTCACGATGGGGTGGCCCACCATTGCATCGAAATTCCTTCTTCAAGCTCTCAAGCTGTGCCTGGAGCTCTTCCTTGTCGGATTCGAGGCTCTGCAACTTGGACTTGAGCTCGTTGATGTAGGAGATGGCGTCGCCGAGGAGGGAGGCTTTGTCCATTTTGGAGACGTTGGGGACCACCGCCCTGAGGGCGTAGAACCGCTGGTTCAGCTTCTCCCGCCGCTGCCGCTCCGCCTCCACGTGGTTCAGAGGCTCCTCCCGGCCATTGGCCGGCTTGCGGCCGCGCTTCCGCGGCCGCTTCTCGGTTTCCACCACCACCCGGCTGCTCTCCGCCTCTCGGACGGAGGCTTCCAGGTCGGAGTGATCGGAGTCGACGGATTTTAGAGTGCCGGAAGAGGGAAAGACGACAGCTGATGCAAACGACAGCATTCCTTCATCATTTCCGCTCTCTGCAGGCTTCTTTCTCTTCTTTTCTTCGTCTGCGGCGGTCTGCAAAAAGAAGGTTGGGTTGGAATTTGATTGTTGCGTCCTCTTGCTCTCTCCGAAATTCAAGATCTCTCCGTTTTCTGGTTTGCAGGTCTGGGGTGTAGCACTACTTCTTGCAGGAGTAGTATCGTAACCAAAATCGAAGCTTTGATCGCGGAGGAAGAAGCTCTGGGTCTGGTGATTCTGCTGCTGCTGCTGCTGCTTTTGGTGGTGGTGGTGGTGGTTATGGAATGAACTGGGGTTTTCTGTTAAGGTGCTGGAGCTGGCGTTTTCGAAGTGGGTCGTCTTGGAAATCTCTGGGGCAGCGGCGGAATCCTTGATTTCGACGGTGACCGACGGCTCAGTGATCCACAGCGCCGACGGGTCGTTCTCCCCCTGGTCGGTCTGCGCCGGCCAGACTCCGGCCTCCACGGCGTCGAAGTTGAACAGAATCTTCACCTTGTTCATCAGGTCGGTGTTGTAGTTGATTAGCTCCGTCGACCCCAACTCCACCACCCCATTACCAAACGGGATACAGACCATCGTCTGGAGCCCGAAAACCTGCGCCTGGTGGGCCCGCTCGCAGGATGAGCCTGCAAGCTGCCCTCCGCCAGCGACCCAGATCGGCACCGTCGAGAAAAACGCCTGTCCGGGGAGGCCGGTGCCGTTGACGAAGAGCTGGGTCATGGAGACAAGGAAGAACCACTCAGTGTCGGTGACCTCCTCGTCGACGACGTCGTCGTCGGAGGATGCGCCGGAGACGAGGGAGTTGAGCTCCCGGAGGACCTTCTTCCGATGCTCCTGGTCGGCGGCGGAGGCGGCCCGGCGCTTGCGGCGGTCCTCCTCTCCTTTGTAGTACCCGTCGCCCCAGCCGAGGAGGGAGGCGCCGGAGATGTCCACTGAGGACTGCCAGAAGATGGCGTAGGTCCAGGTCTCGCGTGCGCCTTCGATGAGGCTCTGCAGGCGCTGCTGTAGGGACTCCTGGCTGAGATAAGTGGCGGATGAGGAGGATGCGACTTTGGACAGCTCGGATGTGGTCGATGAGAGGATCGTGGCCGTTGGTGGAGCAGAGGAAGCTGATGGAGGCCAGGTGAAGGAGGAGAGGTCGGAAGTCATGAAGGCTTCCATTACAGATGCGTTGTCGTCTGCCCAGTGATTCATCTTAGGAAAAAAGCTGTTTTCAGTTACTATTTCATGGGGTGGATCATGTATTAATCGAATGCCTGGTTAGGTTTTTCAGGTGATTTTCAGATGTGTAGAGAGAGAGAGAGAGAGAGAGAGAGAGAGAGAGAGAGAGAGGAATCGGTGGTTGGAAGAGGGCGGTGAGGAAAGGGTGACTTGGGGTAGGAGTGGGAATGCTTGATATGTGGAGCCAAGGGTTTTGGGTGCATGTGAATTTAATTTCAACTTCATTTGACATTAGTTTTAGGAAGCTACTCAGTCCTATCGGTTTGTTGTTACATGTTAGTCTACCACATATTAAAATTTTGTTCGGACATAATGGAAAATGGAAAGAAAGGTCATAAAGAGTCGATGGGAAATGGTAAGATCTTATAAGATAAAAACCCAAATTTACTAATGTATAAGGTAAATGATCCTATTCCATATGAAAGACCTTTTCGGTCAGTAAAAGAATCCAAGCTTGTACTCATGTAGACTCATATTTATATGGGATAATTATCATATGGATGTCCTTATATCTTAAATTTGTTCGAGAGCTGTTAATAACATGATGATTACTACACAATTATTTATATAGGAAATGATACCCTACAAATAACAATTTTACCTTTTAAATTTGTAATATCCTATAGCTATAAGATATTGAATGGTGCAATATTCTTTTATTGTAAGTTATCAAATGATTTGATATCTGACTAATATGGGATATTGAACAAAATTTAGATTTTTTTAACCCATTCCTTTCTATTGAAGAAAAGAAAATTTTGTCAATTTTTTCTTCCGATAAATGAAATAGAGTCCAAAAAACTCTTGTGATAACTAAAGTAAATGATTTTGGGATGATAGAAACCTATATAAGATAAGCCCAAACTTAGAAATAAAAAAAAGTAAAAATAATAAAGATAGGCCGAAGTTTTATTGTGAAAATCCGCCTTGGATTTGGGAGAAGGGTTAGAACCCATGATATCCTATGCGGGTAAAATCATATTATAAAGTGTAATTTCATATATAAACAGTTATGTGGTAAATTTCTTTTTGTACACAATTTTTTGGCAAATGTCGGGTATTATGGCATCTGTATGATAATTATCCATATTTATATCCCTAACTATCTGAGCAATAACCAAAGAAAATCTTTTGGACCATCTGTTGTTTTTGTTGACTTGATAACATTGTAGATACATCTCCTTGGCTATTTATTTTTCATCTTAAGGGAATTCAATTTTCAAAACCTTGAGGTGTCGGTAAAAGTTGCATAATACTTTTCATTCTTCTTTTTAGGTGAAGCTCACTTCTCAATACTTTTCCCTTAGGTGAAACTAAGTTGGCACACTTCTGATAACACTTTTTTTTTTTTTTTTGCGTTGAGTTATTCCTCTTGGGATTCAAACTCACGACTGGTTAACTTTGATATCATATTAAATTTTGCTAACAATTTAATGTTCATTTATTGATTTTTTAACTTTTGTTTGTTAAAACATTTTAACCAGCTTTAGAGATATGTCTCTCATAATTCAGGGAAATTTAATTCCATGTAAAATAATTGCCCTTAAAAGTTTGCAAGAATTCAATGCATTCTAGTTGGAGACAAGGCTGTCTTTTTTTTTATTTGTTTTTCTTACTTCCATGGTAATGTCTTTGGCAGTAACATAGCTTATTAGGTATGTGTGTAGTGTGTTAAAGTTGAAATTTGTTATAAAGCAGAAAAGTCTTTGCATATGATATACTTGTTTCATATAATTAAATTATGAGAAATTATAGGGTTTCGTGTTTATAAACGCAGTTAATAATCGAAAACAAAAGTGAATATGAAAAAATGAGCATTAAATAAGTCGGACAATTTAAATACCAGCTAACATCGAATAATTGAATTCTTAAGAAAGTGCATATTCCATTCACTGCTCACCTTTTTCATTAGCCAATGCATTCGATGCCCATGACAAAATGGGCCAGTAGTAATAAAAGATTGCTGAATTTCATTAACCATTTTTGGACTCGAGTGCATTTTCTGTTTGCTTGTTGACCTATTTCTTTATTTACTTATTAAATGGTACATACTTCCCTCCTAGAAACATATGAAATGTGTTGGAGAAAATGTACTGCTTTTCATCCGTCTACTATCTGGATCCCAGCTAGTCCAAACTGAACCAAATAAAACATACAGCAACTTCTTAACTCGCAAAGACAGTTAGATTCGATATATCTGTCGAAGATACTAGGATGGTGGAAGACCAGTTTTGGAGACGAGTCTCCGTAAAATTTTTATTATGCTCCACCATTGCCGGCTGCCTCTCGGAAGCATCATATATTAAATGGAAATAATGGATGGGTATTTGATGAGATGAGGTGTCATTTCTGTCACATTTTAACACGTGGTCCTTACTTAGATGTTGTATAACATGGATATCCCATAGAGAATTGTTTCATAGTTCTTGACCAACTTTTCCAATTTGTACTCTTGAGTGAGTTCGAGACTTGAGAAAATCACACGTTTGCCATACCTCTATAAAGCCATTGATCTGATTAGTTCCATGTACGTATTCTGTAAGCGTAAATTGACGCCAGCCATTGTAAATGATACCAGCCATGGGATCCCAGTCAAGACCACTTGATGAATGGACCGGATCATGTGAGGGTGGGTAACTCCACATGTAGCACGGGAAGACTTGCACATGTGAAAAGAGAGACCCAATGAGCCAACCAGGTCATTGAAGTGGAAGGTTAGGTAACTCCATATGTAGCACGGAAAGACTCGCACACACGTAAAAAGAGAGACCCAATGACCCAACCAGGTCATTGGAGTGAAAGGTAGGATCCCAACCAACTGGGATGGTAGACCTCTCATTCTCAGCTTAGTTGGCTAGGAACGCTAGATGAAGCTTTTGTTCAAACTTGTGAATTATAGTCCTTTAAAAGGAGGAGGGGGCTAGGTTGGCTTGGAGGAATTTCTATTGGGAATTGTACAAATAAGGAATTCTCGCCTAATTTTTTAAAGTTTCTTGTTGATAATTAGAGTGCATTTCTAAAAAAAAGACAAGAACAAAGGAACATTAGTAGAGAGAAGTTATTCTGCTTTTCTTACTAACCCCCTTTCTGGTTGTCTGGTAAAGGGGTTCTTCTCATGGAAAAAATGAACAAAATTTATTTGGTAGAAAGAATTTCAATTTCCTTTGATTCTTATCTTTCTGTTGATTCTTTTCCTTGAAATTGAAATCCCACATAGAGCAAACTCATCTTGCTGCAAACATACCCTTGGTAAGATATTTAACATTTAACTACATAAATTATTATTTTCTAGTTATTAAATTATCTAAAATAAAGCTTTTGAAAAACAAAGGTACTAGGGATGGCAATAGGTTGGGATTAAATGGAGATCCACATAGACATCTGCTTATTGGGGGAGGGACTCGTAATGGCTTTCTTGGTTCATGATGGGTTTGGGTTGTATTGTTTTACTCACCCGGCTAGTATGTATAATATATTTCTATTGTCTCACTAGCGTTATATGCAAAAATCATGTGTGTGGGGCACTTACTTAAAGCATGTGGAAAGAGAAAGTGATGTGTTTATTCTTTACCACACTAATTCCTATGCGTTGATAGGTTTTAAATTTGTAAGTTTTAATCCGGCTTGACCCTAACTCATCACAAGAAGGATTGGTAACAAATACCACTAGCTCGTCATACGGCCAAATAGATTTGGATGAAATAAATTTAAAATGGATGGATTTTAATTTTCCTCAATCCATAACAAATGCCGTACCGTTGCCATCCAGCAGCTATGGATAATTCACAAATCCTCCAACATAAATTTTGAGATAAGCAAGCCCCTGGGCAAAACAGAAAACCATGACAATTCACATGCGTTATTGATAGAGTCCCAAACCATTTAAACAGCTCATGACTGCAGTTAGTCAGTTCACCCATGGTCACACTTGAGTTTAATCCCCAGCTGGTGTTAGCATGCGTCTATCTCCCTGTCACACTTGAAAAAAAAAATCATAGAGTAAAAGCTACAAAAGCTAAATATGTGTGTGATTCAAGATTCTTGCTCCAGGTCTAATCCCAATCACTTAATCCCAGTCCTTGATCAGGTCCTCGCACTTTGTCTTATTTTAAAAAATCCAATAAAAAAAGTCTCTCTTTTGGCATAAAAAATAAAATAATGCACGTTTTAATTGCTGTCTGACTGAAGAGTTTGAGTGGAGATGATGGGCCCTTTCACCCACACAAAATAAAGATGGGAAAAAGAAAACTAGAAAAGGGGTTGTGCATGTGACGAAGGCATTTTATATGTGGTATGCATTCTGTCAATGTATGCAACGAAAAAGAGAATGTCCATGTAAAGATAATTGGATGTAAGGGCGAAGAGAAAAATGGTGGAGAATGGGGGTCCATACATGAAAATGTTTGCCTGGAAATGTGTGGAGTGTGGACTCTAAGTCTGACCAAACGCGTCTGTTTGCGTTGTTGGAGGCTGGAGGTGGTTGCATGCGCCCACGTTTTAAAGGAGAAGAAGAGGGAGGGCCCTAGGAAGAGAAAAGATGTTGACTTTGGCTTAGAGGATGGGCCAGATGGACTGTGCAACGTGTCGATATACATCACCAGGGCAGTACCTTCTTACCGCTGTATCCGCTGTCATATTTTGACATGTCCAATTTAAGTTTTTTTTTTAATTAGAGAGGACAAAAAGTTTGATTTTTCTTAAGAAAGGTCTCGGCATATTTATTTGCAAAGGGAAGTGAGATAGAATTAAGGAAAAAAAAGAAAGTTAAGGTTAAAAGCACTATTAAGACAAAATGTTACTCCTCCAAATACCTTTTTGTGGTCATTTAGCATATTTAAGGGTAGCATTTTATCATTTTGTGCCTCAACTTTCAACCTCTCTCTCTCTCTCTCTTTTTCTCTCTTTGTTTCTCTCTTTTATCTTAATTGACTGTTCAAATATATTCTATTTTACCCCTCAAGTCAAATAAATAGATACTATGGAAGCGCAAAAGCACAATTGAAGGGAGATGATGCACGAGGTTGTTGATCACTGACGAGAGGGTTTTCTTTTATATATCTTATCTATGATTTTTTTGCACTCATATATAGAGAGATGTTCCTCCATCTCAATCGGGAAAATGGATTTCCATGATTGTGCATTACATGTGCTAAATAAAGGAATTTGACTTATTGTGCATTACGCGTGCTAAATAAAGGAGTTTGACTTCTGATTGTGAATGCCACGAGATTATGGTGGATAGCCATTAGGCTTTCTTGCGCATACCGTGTGAGGTTCAACATCTCCCACTTGACCATGGACCAAAAAAAAATTTTTTTTAAGTTAAGGTTTTGCTTCCACTAATATGCTTTACTTCCACTATTAGTAGATTTAACCATTGATAATAGACTTTATATTATGAGGTTTTGATCCCACTATTAGAGGATTTAACCATTGACGATAGAGTTTATGTCGAAAAGTTTTGCTCCCACTATATCATAGTTTTTTCCTTTATTAACATGTACCTGTCATGAGATTTTTCACTCACAGACCACCCCCACCCACCCCAGGAAACATTCTGCACTTGTACCTTTTTTTAAGGGATCAACTAACATATCTATTTAAGGTAAAAAACTTATTGTAACTTCTTCTCTTTCAAAAATATCTTGTATGTAATGGTAATCCACATCATCTATATGCTTACCTTTCAAGTTGTTTAGTTCACCTTTAATTAGTCTTGTTGCAGATTGATTATCACAACATATACGATAGGTCTGTTGGATATATCAATCTTCATATCCTTTATGAAGCGTTTTATCCAAAACGCAAAAGTTGTAACAATACTGCATGCAACATATTCAGTCTGTTGTGTATAGAAGGTCATGCAACTTTGTTTTTTGCTAGACTAAGAAATGGCTAGATCTCCAATTAGGAAAATCTGCCCTGATGTTGTTTTACAATCATTCTTATCTCCAACAAAATTTGAATTAAAATATCCAACAATCTCAACCTTATTAACTTGAAAACATAATTTTAAATGTTTTGTTCCTCTGATATATCTGAATATTCTCTTCACTACCTGACAATGTTTGAAGCCTAGATTGTTTTGATATCCACTAAGCCAACAACATAACTAATGTCAGGCCTTGTTGTCCCTTGGTTTTTATGCAAAAAAGCAAGATGGGTTGAAAACTCTGCTCTTCTCCTTCCTTAAGCGAACGAAGTTGCAAGGACATAGTACTACAGTAACAACTTTCAGATCTTTGAAGATCTATGCCTCACGCACAAGATCTAAACCGTTCAAGCAAAGCTTTGATATCAGTGATGAAAGTGCAAATGCGCGATTGAAGGGAGATGACGCCATGAGGCTGGTGATCATTGTCGAGAGGGTTTCTTTTCTATATCTCATCTATGGTTCTTTGCACCCATATATAGAGAGATCATCATCTTGACCGTGGAAACAGATCTTCTTAATTGTGCATTACGCATGCCAAATAAAAGGGTTTGACTCCAGATTGTGAATACCACGAGATTATCGTAGATAGCCGTTGAGGCTCTCTTGGGCATACTGCGTGGGGTCCAATAGATACCACATATGGGAAAAGAGCACCCTCACGAGTGAGGTGTGGGCACCCGTAGATACGGGGCGGGAGGACGAACATGAAAGGAGAGGAGACTTGCACATTTGAGGAGGAAAACCCAAAAAATTAAGTTAGGTATGGGAAACGTCCAAATATGTTTAGGCCCAAATAATAAATGATATATTCACTTTAGGTGCTATGGATTAAATTAATAGACCCATAATTAATTGGATTCAAATTGGCCAACACTTTTTTTTTCCTTGGATGGGCCTTAGCTTTATATTAATGTGTAATAATTGACACTTCATATTTTTGTAGAAGGAAAAGGAGCTTTCCTAGGCATTCTTGTTTGCTTGAAGTCGGAGAATTTTGATGTGAGATTTAATTTTATGCATTCCCTAAAGGGTTGGTTTTTGATCGAGTGCAGTTTTTTTACTTAAATTATCCTTCCTTATCGGGAATTCCTAACAAAACTCTAGTTGATGTCCCTGAAAATTCTGAAATCCCTATTTGATTGGGTTTGAATGTTGAAAATTTATTGAGTTGGTCTTGTGAAAAGTCATGCTTGGCCAGTAAAATTCTTAAAACCGTTCAAATAGGGGATTTCAAATGTTGGGGGGAACAACTGACTTCCCCTTTAGGAATGTCCAACATAAAGAATTCTCAGCAAAGAAACCTCCAAACAAATGGTTCCTAGGGATCGGTTTCTTTTCCATAATTTTAAGAATAATGTCTAGAGGAATTTTAAGTTCCCCGAAAGTTGTTCCCATAATGTGGAATTCTAAATCCATCCTCTTGGTAGAGCATTTAAAATTTCAACCAAATGCATAGAGAATAAAATTATAAAAATTAGAAAGGTCATTTAAGATATTTTAGGTAGATGAAATTCAAAACTTTGGTGAAAGAACTATGTAATTTTAAAATGTTAGGAGAAAAGATGTCACATTATGTCTAAAAAGCATCCATAGCAAATTCTTTTAAAAAATATTAAAAACGAAACAAGCCATAAACTTTCCCTTCATGGGATTTAAACTTTAGTGGGCTGAACAAAATCTAGTATGGAGAATTATAAGTTCTCCAAATGCTATTTATCCACAAGTTTTCCAAATCTTTTCGTACGGCTCAACATAAAGGTCAAATGTGAAATTCCAAAAGGCTAAAATTTAAATTATAATAACCTGATAAGAAAATTTCCATAGGCTATCACGGGTTGCTACCATAAAAAAATGGGTTTCTAAAAATTATCAGGCTAAAACAAGTAAGCACTAGTAAACGTGGGTTGCCATCTAGAATTCAGGGGTTATTCCAGCTAATCCTGAAGCTGCTACCCCTCTGTGAATTAACACTTCAGCACTTTTCCCAAAAGCAGGAGAATTCTTGTTTAAATCTCTTCCCTCAGTATTGAAGGCTTTCTTGCATCCAGAAAAGTAGAAATGACACAACGCAGGAGAATTCTGCTTTTCCCTTCCCTTCCATGCACGAGAAAATCCCAAAAAACCAGACACAGAAGTTTGTGGAACCTCCCTCCGCGTCTAGAATCAACCCCCCGAGTCTGACTGTGGTGGCCCTCCACACTCATTCAGGCTTTGTCTATCTGGGGAAACATCTGGGGATGGTGATGAGTGGCTATCCTTCCTACAGTAGCACACATCTATATTGTCACATCAACCCCTAAATTACCCACAATCACATCAACACTTACCCACGAAACTTAGTGTAAAATATATTAATATAAATATTTATATAAAATTAATCACATTAAAACATGTGATCAAAATACAATAATTTTTACTCAAATTAGGCATTTACACATGTTTGATCTAGGGTGAGTCTGTCTCTTAATCTACTAAAATCTACAGCAGCAAACAAATATACGACGACGATTTTTTTGCGGTTTAGATTTCCCGGATGGGTTTAGATAGTGAATATCTAGTGATTAACTGAAAAGTCTGATAGACCTTGGGATCCAGATACAGAACGTGAGTAGTAGTAGCAAGTGGGCTGCGTTTTGGCCGGTTCAAGAGCAACATGTGAAAATCCTTTGCTGTATCTTCTTCACCCCTTTTTAGAGGATCATCACCTGTGGATAGCATGTGGCTTGGGTGTCGGCAGCCCCTGAGCTTACCTCCATCCGATGGGCAGGTCTCAAAGAATCAGTCCAGGAACTTTTTGTGGGAAAGAAATATGGAAATTTGGAATGAAACTAGACATGAAATAAGGGAATAGGCTGACACATCATATAATAAATTGCCACCACCAGAAATTCTAGCAAAAAATGCTAGTAAAGAAATTTGAGATTCATATGTGGAGAGTATCTAATAAATTCTAAATGCTCAAGCACGTTTGAACATTTTGAAACTTAAAATTTCAAAAATTTTGTGAGCCAAAAGTGCCAATACACATGGTTGAAATTTTAGAAACCCTAAAAATATAGGAAATTTCAAATGTGGAAGGGACAAGATGCTGGCAGAAATCTCCAATAGCAAGAACCTTCATTAGGAACTTTTGCATGTAAATACCCTTAGATACAATGCTATAAATTCATAAATAATTTCTTAGCAACAAATTATAAAAAAGTTTGGATAACCATCATCATTACATCAAAACTTTGTCTAATAATGCTGGAGTCAGCTATATGAATTATATTTCTCCATTCCAATATTTTCTCAACCCAATCTCAAATAAGTTTTACTTATTCATATCTATTTTTTTTATTTCCATTCACGTCCTATTTGGCCTATTCCTTCTCCTTAGTGGGCTATCAATCTGCATAGCTAAACTTTCTCTTATTGACATTATCGCTAGCCTCTGTTGGACTATTAAAACAATCTCATATTGTTTTTTTTTAATTTTATCTCCTATTGATGTTATATCTAAATGTTCTTAAACTGTACATTTCTAATTTTATTCTTTTTAATTTTATTACATATCTAACTTAATATTCACATCCAACTTAATAGTCTCATTCCTACTCCATCCATTTTATGCATATGTTGCTTCTTTATTAGGCAATATTCTGCTCCAAAAATCATAGATGATCTAATCGTTATCATGTAAAATTCTAGCCATCAATTATGCACTCACCACAATGAATTAGCTCTACGCTAAATCTAATTTTGATGCAAGTTATGCTCACCTCATATTGCTCATGGGTAACATCCAACAACTGGAATTTGGAAAAAAAAAAAAAACTGGAGTCAAATGATGTGCTTTATTCATGATCTATCCTAGGTGAGCTGAATTATAGGTACAATAAAATTTGGCCCTAACAAAAAGGACAATGACTGTGACTCTTGTGAATAAAGGGAGTCTTCTCCCATATGTGTTCAAGTATTCTTCTTTCCAATATCACTCATCCATGAATAGTTTTTATTTCAAACAAGGACCCACTAGACGAGAAAATTATATGGTTGGTCTAAGATAAATCTCTGAATTATCTCAGGGAAATAATCTTAAGAGGACTAGTCCTCATCATTTTTTTTATAAGAACTTCAATTGAGGCCCATCTGTCATCCAATCCAAACCTTGCAATACAGAGGGATCCCCCGATAGTCACTCACCCCAAATTTCAGTCAGATCAGAATTTATTGAACCGTTTGATTGATTGTGTACTAATCCTAATGAACTGAATTTGTGAGCCATGGATGAATGTGTTAAGGACATGTGAAGGGGTTAAGGACATGTAATTGGGGCCAAACTTGATATGTTCGATGGTCACACATAGATCTTTCTATCCCCCTTATCAGATCCCTAAATGGAATCCACAAGTGGGCCACATAAAAAATTTTCATGGTAGGTACATGAGAACAGTTCTCACATAATCAAAGTCTGTGCTATTGGTGGAAATTACACTCGTGAAATATAGACCTGAAAAAGAGTCACCACAATGTCTGCAAAACAACGAGAAAAATGGTCCAGTCTTTTGCACATATTGCAATCAATCTCCAGATTGATCTATATTAAGAAAAGGATCCACCTGAAGTCCAGTTAGACAACTTGGATCTTTCAAAGGGGTAAATACTGTTTGATTGTCTTTGTGTGGCTGTTCCTGTCTGAGGATGACAATGATTTTCGTCCGTTGGATATATCTGTCTTCTCTTTTATTTTTAATGGCCTTTCCTCTATCTTTGAAATGCACCCATCCTTTTCTCTTAAACTAAAGCTCAACAGCTGACAAACAACTTAACGTAGAAAACGTGTTATCTATCTCCTTTGGCATATTGTTTTTTTATGGGCTGGAGAGAGAAAGCTCAATGATAGCTTAGGCCATTGCAATAATCAATTGCCTTCCCCACATGGGCGAGACATACATTTCCCTCTCCTAAAGGAATTATAATGGGCATGCATGTTGAAGAAGCATGGAGGAGTGGTAGTTGGCAAGTCCCTTGAACAGGTGACTCAAATGGCTCCACCTCTCAGGCTATTAGGGCCTGGTGCATGAGAATTGTGGGCCATCTTTGATGAAAACAGATGCATTCTGCAATTCGGATCAACCAACAGTGGGTCTCCTAGTGGACCATTCCTCCATCCCAAGTATTATTTACCTATTTATTTATTACAATTTGTTAGACCTTTTTCTTACCTACACATTTGAGAGTCAATTGACCAGTAAAATTTCATTATGGAATGATAATGACCATCTTTCCGTCTGAGAGTTTGGTGCTTGGGAGAAGTTTCGTCCACATGTGATGAGAAGGTGGTAATTGCTTTGTGGTCTAGGTCATGTTTAATGCATATTAAGCTCATGTTTAATAAATACTAAGCACATGTGGGTAGGTTAGCATTATTTGGTCAGGTGCATTGATGGGAAACTACTATGGAAGGAGAGGATTAACATGGTCTTCCAGACTGCTAATTCATGCATATTTTGTCTGTTGGGTGTCGTCATTGCAATTTTGACTGCCTCGCTACCATCAGTTTCCAAGTGTCCGACACCCACTTTTCTTAATGTGCAATTGAAAACAAATAAGGGAAAAAAAGGAGCGGCAGGGGTTTTGCCGGGTTTGTGGGTACTTGAGACATATGAAGGAATTTGTTGATACAATTAGAATGTATATTAATTAGTTCTTTTCCAGTGAAATTTACTACTAATCAAGAAAAGTCACATGGAGGGTCACATTCTTTCACAGTTATGAATCACAGAAATTAATGATTGGTTGGATTCAGGACAGCCTCTTATCCGCCTAGTGGTTAGAGGTGTTAGTTTTTATTGGCTTGATCAGGGTTAGAGCCTAGCTAAGAACCTTTTCTCACCTGCGGAATTATGACCTCACCCAAGGTCTTTCTCCCTTATTAGAGGGCTCTCCAACCTCACCTGAGGTAGGTTACGTGTCCTAGCCCCACTAGGTTAGTGTGTGTGTATATATATATATATATAAGAGAAAATAATTCTACGAAAATTAGTTCTCATCACTTTCTTATAAGAAGTGTAAGTGGAGCCCATTTATCATCCAATTTAAATCTTGTAATACAGAGGGACTTCCTGCTAATCATACGCTCCAAATTTCGGTCAAATCTGAATTCGCTAGATCATTGGATCGACTGTCCATCAATCCGAATGAACTGGATTTATGGGCCCAGGATGAAGGGATTAGGGACATGTGATTAGAGCCTAACTTTATATTTTAGGGTAGTTTCACATAAATCTTTACATTCCCCTGATCCTATCCCCCAATGGGACGTACAAGTGGGCCCTATAAAAAGTTCTCTTAGTAAGTGTGTGAGAACATTTCTCATTAGATTAAAACCAATATATATATATATATATATATGTATATATAAAGAGAGAGGAATTCTCAAAAACTCTCCACTAAAAAAATGGAAGTTTATGTCTCTTTTGACATGTCCAACAAAAACTTGCCACTTCACAAGTAAAAAGCAAAAAATATGGGATACTTAAATTTAAGGGGATGTTGATGATGGGGGGAGGCGTTTTTCACCAAAAAAAAAAACCGGGGAAATTTTGTAGTGTGACCCATATATATATATATATATGTATGCAGGGAAAGACTACTATGCATGTCTCTGACACTATGGTAAGGGATAATTTCTTTTTTAGACTTAACAAGGTCAAAAAAGTGTTATGAGGTGCAATGGTTTTGTCTTTTCGCACATTAATACTTTCCAAAAAAGGAAATGTCCATCACCATAATGTGAGGGATATATTCATAGTAATTTTATTCATACATATATGTGCTTTGATCTTGTAAGAGCTATTTTCATGCACCTACCGTGAGAACATTTTATGAGGCCCACTTGTGGGTTCTATTTGAGGATGGGACTAGAGGATGGAAAGATTTATAGGATCACTCCACATATTAAATTTGGCCCCACTCACATATTCTTAACCTCTTCATTTGTGGCCTACAAATTAAGTCTATTCAGATTGGTGCACAGTCGATCCAACGGTAAATTCGGATTTGATTAAAACTTGGGGTGAATGACTATCAAGGGGTTTCTGTGTATTGTAAGGTTTGGATTAGATGATAGATGGGCCCCACCTATAGTTCTCATAAAAAAACGGTGAGAACTAGTTCTCATATATTAGTTGGGATTTATGAGTAGCACCCTTTTGCAATATGATCTCTTTATGTGTTAAAAAAATAAAAAGACTTTATGAACTCACATGTTGTCTCCAGAAAACCATAAAACTAAATTATTGAGCAACATATACATGCTCCTCAACCACCAACCCACCTGAGCACCATTGCTCATGATAAGTTGAGCACAATTTCTTGAGGGGCTCACTTGGGATGGGACTGTGAGGGATCAAAAGATCTGACATTCCCCCCTCTCCAAACTTAACTGTACATGGTGATGGAGGCTTGAATTATCATTCCAGCCACTTTGAACAATGAGCTGACAAATTCTTACACAGCTAATCCACCGGTCCATTCTAGTTTCATAGGTGTCATATAACCTTTCCTTGGGTGGGGGGGGGGGGGGGGGGGGGGGGGGCAGCTACGGCTTCAATTAACTCTTGGTTTACCCCCCAAAAAAAAACAAGAAAAATACTCTAGCTACTTGAAGGATTGTTGACAAAAAACTTAAATTATGGGCATGACCCATATTGAGTGAATTGATAATTGGTAGGGAGCTCAGAGGTGGTCAGTCTGGGCCCAACTTGAACTCAGCTAAAAGAGTGCTGGATTTTGGTTAGTGTTTGTTAGTTCCATGGAACTGGGGCTCAATGGGTAAAAGGGCTGGACCTGTTTATGGCTAAACACACGGTCTGACAAATTTAGCATAAGGAGGTGCATTCATTTTTAAACAGGCTGGATCTGGTCCTCGGAGACTTTGGATTGGATACTGGCCTGCATCTTAGTCCTGATAGCTAATTGGATCAAGCATGGTCACGGTTCGGCGTGGCCCGAATCAGTCCATGAACACCCTTCGCATTTACCGCACACAAATACTCATCATCTGAGTCTGTGGCACAAATGTATTAGCTCATCTAGAGAGTAGTGATCCTCCACTTTTACATACCCGTAAATCCTTCTCGTTAGAAAAGATCAGTGGGAGTCAAATTTGTTTGATCAATCCAAGTGCCTAAAAATTCTGAAGAGTATTAAATTTGGTGAGAACTAATTCAAGCAAAGGTCGTGCCATAATTTTATTTGCCCAAATTTCACATTGATTGCAGTGAGATTAGTGAACCCGAACCGTTGATCTCATGGGTTTCAGCATCACTTTTTAGAAGATGGAAGAATCCCGACCAATCATTTGGTGGTATAGTGGCACATGGGCTGTTGCGTCCAAGCTTGTCCAGACCCAGTCTACGTAGTTAATGGGCCTAGTATCCGAGCCACTGGGTTAGATCTGGGGATTTGCTTAACATGGCGTTGTGCTAGGCCAAAATATAAAATCATATCAGTCCTATAGAAAACCACAAGTTCAACCTTTTTTTGTTTTTTTTCACATACCAAGTTGGTGGCTAGAAAGGTTGTTGCTTTAAAATATAGGACAAGCATCTCCTAAGCTCAAGCTTTAATAAAAAATTATATAATTATATAAGCCTGAGCCTTAGGGCTTACTTTTGGTCCATCCAAATGGACCAAACACACGACCCCCTTGAATTGCACATGTTTACTAATTTTTTTTTAAAATTCGAATTTACCAGACCATTAGATTGACTGTGCATTGATCCAGATGGACTATTGATCATTTTATTTTTAGAGCCCAAATGGAGATGACAGAAATCATGGTTGTAGCTAATTTTTTGCAGAGAGGAGAGTCCCAAGGAGTCCTTTAAATCCCCCCCATCCTTTCCCCATGTGAGGCCCCAAGTAGGCCCTACAGGCATGAGCCATACACTTGAACTTGTCTTATCTTAAGCTTGAGCTTAGAAGAAGGGCTCCCATATAAATATATATATATAACTACTATGCATATGTCCCTTACATGATGGTGAGGGACACTTCCTCTTTTGGAAAGCATTAATGTGCGAGAAAATAATGACCCAAGGTATCACTTTTAGCCCAACCTTTACCCTAAGTAGACAACTTAAAACATTAATTACTGGATCATGCAGTTTAGATCACTTCTGCAACTGCCATATGGGCTTCTTGAATGAAAATCTAATCATCAATTTCTAGCTTTTCTCCTTTTTTTTCTTGGAAGGTCCAAGTTCTTTTTTCCTTCTCCCCATTTCATCAAGTATTTACTGTCTTGTGAGAACCAAGAGTAGGAAATCATGAATTTTCCAATTTTACAAGATGACTTCCATCATTGGAAGGTTATTAACATTTTTTTTCCAACTTTGGTGGCTGGGACTTTAGCACTCTAGTGAGGGAAGAAGACCTCAGGTGAGGTAGAACAATCCTTGGGCAAGGAAAATGTAATTTTTCAAGTTCAAACCCTGGGCACCCAGGTAAATACTGAGTAAGCGGCGCTTCTTAGGCCATTAACATTTATGGATTCAATTTAAATGTAGTTGTTTTTCAACTACCAAGTAGAGTGCTGGGAAAATGCCTGATGGCAGCTTACGAAGAGGGCACCTTGATCAAAGTATAAATTGTTGGGTTTTGTCTTGTATTCCGGTTTAGCCAGATCGGTCGTCTGGTTTAGCCAGAACCGAGACTCAGGGTTAGGGGTATTTTAGTCATTATGTATGGGTTTTCTTGGTGGCCAAGAAAGCGGGATCTATATATATTGATGTATTGTAACCTTAGATCCTGAGGGGATTGAGATGGGATCATAGTAGATGAGTTCTCTCCTCCCGTGGACGTAGGCAAGTTGCCGAACCACGTAAAACTGCTGTGTCATGTGCCATGTGTGTGATTGCTTGATGGTGTGATTGCTTGCGTAGATCGTGGTAGATCCGTCGATCGCGGGTTGTTTCCGTTGCGCCGCTTTTCCCAACAAGTGGTATCAGAGCGAGGTGGAGATCGCTCGTAGTTTCGCGATTGACGGATCCTGTCAGGATAGTGAGGGAAGAAGAGGATCAGCACTTGATCAGTAGTTTTGCTCGGATCCATCTTCCTGTTGAAGATCAAGGTTGTTTGTGCGCGGAAGATTTTGTGCAGGGAGAAGAGATCAGTTGTGATCTCTTGGTGGGCCACCGAACTTGACCAGAGAAGGCAGTGAGATCTGACATCCCGGAAACACAGAGAAGGCAGTGAGATCTAACATCCCGGAAACGCAGGAAATTGCTCAATCGGGGATCTCTGTTTACAGCCAGAGAAACCAGAATCGGTAAGAAGAAGGAGGAGAAGGGTTCTGCTGCAGTTGGACGTCGGTGAAGATCGCCATTGGCTGCCGGCTCTGAGGAGGAAACGGAAGAAAAAAAAAAAAAAAAGCAATCACACACATGGCACATGACACAGCAGTTTTACGTGGTTCGGCAACTTGCCTACATCCACGGGAGGAGAGAACTCATCTACTATGATCCCATCTCAATCCCCTCAGGATCTAGGGTTACAATACATCAATATATATATATCCCGCTTTCTTGGCCACCAAGAAAACCCATACATAATGACTAAAATACCCCTAACCCTGAGTCTCGGTTCTGGCTAAACCAGACGACCGATCCGGCTAAACCGGAATACAAGACAAAACCCAACAATCTCCACCTTGGCTTGGATTCCGCAAATCCTCAGAGCCACCTTGAGATACCTGGTAATGTCTTTCACGTACCTTGCTGAAAGGTACGTCACTACACCAATGGCGCAGTCTTCTTTCTTCAACACTTAATGTGTTGAACCAGCACTTCACATACCTCGCTGAAAGGTATGCCTCCGCACACGCTACGACCTAGCGTGGCCACAGTTGCCTCCTTTGACCTCAACACCACCGTCTTGAACCTCCGAAGCGCTCTCCATTTGTTGCCACATGCATGCATCCGTGCAACACAATGAACCGAACTTCCATCCGTCAAGACAAAACTGAAGACCTCCCCGAATCCGGATCTCACTGGTACCTTGTGAATCCTTCCTTCTGTCTCCATCCCGGTGTTCTTTCCGTCAAACCTGCAACTATCATGTTCTAGCCTGTTCTGGTGGGTTGGGCACAGTACATGCGGGTTTTGGTATTCCCGATGCTTAAACCGGCTTACTCCGACCTGAACAAAACTACCTTTTCTTCTCCGAGAAAATCATCTCCGTTCAGGGCTTCCTGGATTTCCACTAGATGATATCATCGAAGATCCATCAATCCATCTTTCGGTGATCCGTCGCATCTAACTCCACCTGAACCACAGATTTCCTCCCTTTTTATTTGATGTCTCCTTCACTGCTCCACCTGAAAAAGCATCCCCTATCAACTTGTAGAGATTTTTTGACCATCTCACCCTCCATGATGACTAATGTTCCCTTTTTTACCTTCATAACTCCACCCGCTATAATGCACTTGCAGCCTTTGAAGTCTAAGGTACATAAAGAAATCCTATTTCTTTGTTAACCCGGAACATATATCACAGCCGTTAGGGTTTGAATAACATCATTATACATCTGGATTTCTACCGTTCTTATCTCAAATGCTCATCAGTTGCATTATCCCCCCATAAGAACAAATCCATCAACCATGATAGTTATTTGCATCAAACTAATCTCTATTCAATCACATGATAGGAAGAATCAGAATTGCAATACCATGAATCAACAACTGGATCCATACCTGTAGCGACCAAAACTGATTCCTTGTCAACCGAATCCGAGTTTTGTTACACACTACCTTCTTTCGATTCTGATTCTTTTACCTTCCACTTTGGCATGTTGCTCCTTCCCGATCCCTTCGACGCGGATCTAAGCTTTCCATCAAAGTACTTGGAGCAATCTACCATTGACGACATCAAGTAACACTTTTCAATCATTGCTGTGTCATGGAGTCTAACACTCTATCCTGCCAATCTCTGAAGTCGTTTCTCCATCAAACACTTCAATCTGCCCCGTGATGCTTGAATCCATTGCTATCATCGTGAATCTGTCAGTTTCTTGAATCCCCCAATTTTCTGCCCATCAAACTGCCAATATCTTTTATCAACCTCGTAGATCTCGTCACCGTGAGCACGCTGGAAGAAACGGATCTGAAATTCGACTCCGGATGGCTTCGATATCGCAGAATTAATTCTCTACACTCCATTTGGTCAAACATCCATGTTGACCATTGACCAGCCCATCTTCTTCCACAAACGCGTAGATCTCCTCACAACGAGTCCGTAGGCACAAACGGATCTCCGATCGGACATCGGACGATCAAGATATCGCAGAAACAATTTCAGCCGTTGAATCTGGTCAAACCTGCCTGTTGATCGTGCTGATGTCACTGCTGACGTCACTGCTTGCTGGCAAACTGGGCTTTTGAAACCGATCCGGGTCGGGTTCACCTGACCCGAAACTGAACTGAGCTGCTGTGCTGGGCTTCTCTGATGGACCGGGTTTTGGTCCGACCTGACCTGGAACCCGGAACTGTGTAGCTGGGCTGAACTCCTCCGCGGGTCAGGCAACCTGACCCGACCCCGACCCAACACCCCAGACCCAGACCCAGTTAACTGGGTCGTCTTTTTCTCTGTCGCTGGGCGCTGCGTCTGCAACCCAGTTGCAGACGCGGCGAATCAACGGCATGCTACGGCAAGCTCCGGCGCAGCGGCCCTGGCGACCAGTGGAGCGACGCGACGGCCCCGGCAACTGCAACGGCGACGGCGGCGGGGGACGGTGAACAGTGGCAGGGTGGCGACGATCGACGACAGAGGAAACGACCGGCTGAGTTTTTTTTTTTTTTTTCTTTTCTTCCGTTTCCTCCTCAGAGCCGGCAGCCAATGGCGATCTTCACCGACGTCCAACTGCAGCAGAACCCTTCTCCTCCTTCTTCTTACCGATTCTGGTTTCTCTGGCTGCAAACAGAGATCCCCGATTGAGCAATTTCCTGCGTTTCCGGGATGTCAGATCTCACTGCCTTCTCTGGTCAAGTTCGGTGGCCCACCAAGAGATCACAACCGATCTCTTCTCCCTGCACAAAATCTTCCGCGCACAAACAACCTTGATCTTCAACAAGAAGATAGATCCGAGCAAAACTACTGATCAAGTGCTGATCCTCTTCTTCCCTCACTATCCTGACAGGATCTGTCAATCGCGAAACTACGAGCGATCTCCACCTCGCTCTGATACCACTTGTTGACATCAAATAATCTCATGGAGGGTGAGATGGTCAAAAAATCTCTACAAGTTGATAGGGGATGCTTTTTCAGGTGGAGCAGCGAAGGAGACATCAAATAACAATGGAGGAAATCTGTGGTTCAGGTGGAGTTAGATGCGACGGATCACCGGAAGATGGATTGATGGATCTTCGATGATATCATCTAGTGGAAATCCAGGAAGCCCTGAACGGAGATGATTTTCTCGGAGAAGAAAAGGTAGTTTTGTTCAGGTCGGAGTAAGCCGGTTTAAGCATCGGGAATACCAAAACCCGCATGTACTGTGCCCAACCCACCAGAACAGGCTAGAACATGATAGTTGCAGGTTTGACGGAAAGAACACCGGGATGGAGACAGAAGGAAGGATTCACAAGGTACCAGTGAGATCCGGATTCGGGGAGGTCTTCAGTTTTGTCTTGACGGATGGAAATTCGGTTCATTGTGTTGCACGGATGCATGCATGTGGCAACAAATGGAGAGCGCTTCGGAGGTTCAAGACGGTGGTGTTGAGGTCAAAGGAGGCAACTGTGGCCACGCTAGGTCGTAGCGTGTGCGGAGGCGTACCTTTCAGCGAGGTATGTGAAGTGCTGGTTCAACACATTAAGTGTTGAAGAAAGAAGACTGCGCCATTGGTGTAGTGACGTACCTTTCAGCAAGGTACGTGAAAGACATTACCAGGTATCACAAGGTGGCTCTGAGGATTTGCGGAATCCAAGCCAAGGTGGAGATTGTTGGGTTTTGTCTTGTATTCCGGTTTAGCCGGATCGGTCGTCTGGTTTAGCCAGAACCGAGACTCAGGGTTAGGGGTATTTTAGTCATTATGTATGGGTTTTCTTGGTGGCCAAGAAAGCGGGATCTATATATATTGATGTATTGTAACCCTAGATCCTGAGGGGATTGAGATGGGATCATAGTAGATGAGTTCTCTCCTCCCGTGGACGTAAGCAAGTTGCCGAACCACGTAAAACTGCTGTGTCATGTGCCATGTGTGTGATTGCTTGATCATGTGATTGCTTGCGTAGATCGTGGTAGATCCGTTGATCGTGGGTTGTTTCCGTTGTGCCGCTTTCCCAACATAAATTACCAAGTTCAGTAGCTTTTCTCCTTTTTTCCTTCTATTTGGAAGACCCAAGTTCTTTTTCCCTTTTTCCCATTTCCCATTTCATATAGTATTCCCTGTCTTCTGAGAACCCAGAGTTGGAAATCATGAATTTTCCAATTTTATTAGATGACTTCCATCATTAGAAGGTTATTAATGTTATTTTTTGCCCAACTTAGGAGCTAAGACTCTAGCCCTTTGGTGAAGAAAGAAGACCTCAAATGAGATAGAACAATCTTTGGGTAAGAAAAATATAACTTTTCAGGTTTAAATCCTGGGTAGCCAGATAAAGACTGGGTAAGAAGCTGTTCTTAGACATTAATGGATTCAATTTAAATGTAGTTGCTTTTCAACTACCAAGTAAAGGGCCGGGAAAATGCCTGATGGCAGTTTAGGAAGAGGGCACCTTGATCAAAGTATAAATTACCACATAAAAACCATTTCTCAACTAATGTTGTTGAGTTTTGATATTGCAATTTGAGGCATAGTAAGTTGGCTCAGGCTCCTGGACGGCCTTTTTTGTTGGCAAGTGGTGACCCTCTATGATAAAATTTAAACCCCCTTACACTCACTATCCTCAATGAGTGAATTGATATAAGTGCAACTTTGATAATCATTTAACCAATTCTTACCACTGGACTGAAATTTTAGAAAAATGATTCCCTTTCCCTTTTAAAACCATAAAACTTGAAAGCCATTGACCAAGCGAGTAAGTAGGTGATCCAGTGGAGGTGAAAGTTTGCACAGATGTAGCTCCCATCTATACTGTAAACCGTGAGGACCATCTTGTTCATAGGCCCGATGAATGGGCCATAAAATGGAACTTTCTTCTGCAAACCTTAAATGGACTTCTATATTGTTTTGGGTACTAATCTTTTCAGTATGCGTTTTTCAAAAGTCTGCATCTTCTACCAAACTATTGAACTCTTTTTGCTGGAATATAATTATCTTACTGAAGGCATACTTTGCGTATGGTAAGAGATATTTTGGAATAAAATAATTGATGTGCATGAATGTATAAATGGTGACTCATATGAGCAAAAACCCTGTCATAATTGATGTCCCTCACTGTTCGAGTGGGTTTTTTTTTAACCATGACCATTTATGAACCCGGGTCCTCTGTTGGTCCAACTCAAAACTGAAATTGTGCTATTAAAAGCGTAAGTTGCTTGGTTAAAACAGCATCCACTGGGGATACACAGCGTTAGTTTGATCATGTATGAAACAAGTGAATGAAATATTATAGAGGATTTTACGGACTCCTAGATGACGTCAAAATAAAAAAAAGAATCTCACTAAAGTGCACAAATTAAGCTTGTGCAACAATAGTGTCACTTATTTCCCTCGAGCTACATGATGGTCGCTCATGTATTTTTCTTCCTCTTCTATCTTCTCTTCCACCAATGCCCTACTTCATTTCTCGCCCAACCCATGACCGACAATGCCTCCATCATCCCTAACACCTCCATCTAAATAAACTCATTCATATATTCACCTTGTTATGCCCCCAAAATTGGGCTGGGTTCAAACCTGGTTTTAGGGGTGCAAGAATTAGGACCAATTAAAACTCTTCTTACATAAATAATCTAGTCCCTAATTTTTGGTGGATCGAAATCCTTCGTGAAGCTAATTTGGTGATCAAGCAAGCATAATCGCACAAAGAACTGAAATCCATAATTTGCGCAGATGAGTATCATATACCAATCAGATAACAAATTTCAAGAATAATAAAATCAATGTCTAGTGCTTCAAAGCATAATAATTAAAGTTGTAATTCCAAGACACATGAATTTAATGAATAAACAAATGGCCCCAAATATGACCTTGTGATATAATCTAATGTTTCGATGTCAGCACTAACACTAGGACACCTCAGACGATGTCATTGACGCTCTACTTAACAACTCCGCCATCTAGGGAAATCTCCTGCGTCGCTTGACGCTCAAGTTCGACACCGGTAATGGAACCTAAACACCGAAAGTAGTGGGTCAGATTAACGTAATCTGTTAAGATGGTAAATTATAAACAATAATGTTAATCAATTGAATTAAAACATATTTTACATTTTACCCTAAACACAACAAATGCAAAACTAAAGGCATGAATGCATAGAAACAAGTATTCTCGCAGATACAATATACAAAAAATAGGTATTCCCACAGAAAAAATATAAAAAAATGGGTATTCTCGCATATATAATATAAAAAAAGGGGTATTCTCGCTAGATATAACAAATGGCACCGCTATGTACTATATCCCACAGTACACGTGATTCCGATTGCGTACGACCACCTCCAACTGCAGTTGGTCAAATATATATATATACATATTATATAGGAATGTATAATGAATCATGCTATGAAACCCTTAGTTCATAATATCCAAACCATTATTAATTTAAGTGCTTAGATTGCATAATTTAAAAGTATATTATAATCATGTGTTATTTCAATTTCTCTGAGGCTAAGCACTAATCCACCTAATAATCATAGTTAATTAAATATGTACATGGGGGCCAACCTTCCTTTAAAATAATAATGAGAGACCATGATGCCAATGTCCTACTTTCGGCGTCTATCATGTGGTGCATCCTAGACTCACATTTTCATTTTGAATCTGGTCCAATCCTCTTTTGACATTCAACCAACTTTTCCCAAAAACCAAATCCATTTAAACCAATTATGTAAAGTTAATGTATGTTGCAAGTTGGGTATAAAGCATTCAAATTTCAAATCTAAACTAAATCAAATTATAGACGAAGGAGAGGGAACAATTAGGTTCTTCATCTTCATTGTTGTGTATAAAAAAGCACCTAATTATTTTATATAAAATAAAAGATCTAAATACTAGATTCATATTCGAATTTTAAAGTCAAATTATTATCCAAATTAAAATTCTAAATACAGTTTAATTAAGATTCTAATCATTCTTAATTACATCTTAATTAAATCTCAGTTGAACTAATTAAAATACTAATCATATCTAATTAAATATTAATTAAAATTTTAATCAAATCATATTTAAATCCAAATCAATATTCTAATCAATTGTAATTTAATGTTTTAATCACCCCACTCAAAATCATCATCATCATCATCATCAAAGCCTTATCCCAACCATGTTAGGGTCAGCTATATAAATTCTGTTTCTCCATTACATTCTATTTTGAGTCAAATTCTTAGATAAGTTAAATTTTTTTCAAATTTGATTCAAATTAAAACCTTTAGAGTTATATTATGTAAAGATTTTTCTAAATTACAAGGAAGGGCTCCTTGCCTTTTAGTGAATTTTACAAAATTTTAAAAAAGAGCTTTTGGCTTAAAAGGGTCAAACAACTCAGGCCAAGGGCCCAAAAATGTTTAATCAGCCCATCTCCAATGGCCCCTACACCAAAACTATCATTCATGCAAGGGTTTAAATATCTAAAATGGCCTATTAATCACCTATCTAATCCCTTTCAACCTGACTCAAACCAGACAAACTGATTTGATCCAAATTAAAAATTTGGGCCTGACACACCTTCTCACACCATCCGAACTCGTCCATCAAATCAAATGGTTAAAATTGAATACCGGGCCCATAGGTGTCCCCACTGTGGTAACGCACGATGAAACCAAGTCCCCATGGCTTAAAAGGGTCAAACAACTCAGGCCCTGGGCCCAAGAATGTTTAATAAGCCCATCTCCAATGGCCCCTACACCAAAACTACCATACATGTAAGGGTTCAATTCGCTAAAATGGCCTATTAATCACCTATCTAACCCCTCCCAACCCAACTCAAACCCGACAAACTGATTCGATCCAAATTAAAATTTTGGGCCGGACACACCTTCTCACACCATCCGAACTCGTCCAAATCAAATGGCTAAAATTAAATACCGGGCCTATAGGTGTCCCCACTGTGGTCGCGCACGATGAAAACCAAGTCCCCCACAGTGCCAACAAAATTTAGTGAAACAGAGTAGTTGCCGGTTGGGATGTAAAGAGCACTTGACAATTTCTCTAATACACGGTGTCTTCGTTTGGATCACTCCCTCCAATCACACAGATGCACGCAGCTTGGTGGAAGACTCGTAGGGACACCTACTTGTTCGCGCCAACTACTGGAACTTTTCTCCAGATGGATGCAGTAGAGCCAAATCAAAGATTTAATAGATTATCACAATCTGCCCAAACCTTATGCTTAAAGACAGTTTTTATCTGCACATGTGCAGTACATATGTGGGGTACATGACGTGGGGGAGATGGAGAAGGAAGAGTTAGAAGAAGAAGAAGAAGAAGAAGAAGAAGAAGATATGATATGAGCGACTTTATCGTCGCTCGAGGAAAGTGAGCCATGCTATCATAACTTCTCTACACTAGAAAAAACAGGTTTGTGTAGGTTTGCACTATATAGGACTCATGAGGCCTATTTTGTGCATTATAAACTACAAAAAGTTGTTTGTTTAGATGTCATTTAAGGCCATTTTTTCAGTTAAATCATCAATATTATAAGAATCTTCAATTTTAATGCATGCTTATACCCATACTAGAAATATCATTAGTTAATCTTGGAATTAAGATTGCTCGTAGCCCATGAGCACGGCCTGAAGATGGGCCAGCTGGCATTTTTTTTTATAACTGAAGGTATCTCTCAACAGCCTAGCTTTCAAGCCTTTGGCGGCTCAGGGGGTAATCCGATTTTGATGAACAAAGACTATTTTTGTTGAGAGTACATACATGGCCACACATATACGGGTGGATCTAGCAGACATAGTATCAAAGATTTCAAAAATGAGGATTCTGCCAATAATTTTTGCTTTGTTGGGCCGTTTGAGCCTTTGTGGTCCAACCCACCAGTCATCTTATACCTCCTCATAACTTCACCAATATGTTAATCCAAAGTCAAGTAGTGGGAGACCAAACTGTTCAGTAAACTGGCATGGGCCAAGGGATGTCTCACCTCACCTCAACTCGCCTCAGGTAGCAGTTGAGATTGATCTCTGAGCATGTGGGTTAACGTCTTCCGCTGATCCAATGTAGGGAGAAAATAAGAGAAGGAAACATCTTTCCTCTCTCTCTAATAGATAGGTGCATTTGTGGTGAATCCTAGAGCTTCAACATAGAAAAATAATCAAAGAGTGGAATTCATATAGAATCCATACACATAAAATCCAAGTCACTCAAAATAAACTCTCTCCAATATATAAAATGTCTCTAAATTTAACTCCAAAAGAAGTTGGTCTCTTTCTAGGATTGATAGTTTGATTAAAATGTGCTTAATGGATTGCATAAGTTTTTGTAAATTGCATCCTTATTTAAATATTCACTCTCATAGTGGGACCTTTTTAATCAAATTATCAGTCACACAGTGATACCCAAAATTATTGGAATACTCCATGCACTATAAAAAAAAGAGTTTATTTTGAATGGCTCAAATTTTAAATATGTAGGACAAGCTGTGGATTTCCCCTTCTAACTCTAAGTTAAAGCCTCAGAGGATCCCGACTTTTTGACAACATCCTGACGTTAAGGAGATACTGGATAGCAGGGCGATGTCATGATACGATCAATGTCAATGTTGTAATCATCATCGGCAGCGATCAGTGCAAGATAATTTTAAGTTTTTTTATATTATTGAAATACACTTTTAAAAATATTATTAAAATAAAAAATTAAATTAAATTATAAAAAATATTATTATTAAAAAAAATAAATCTGTTTGCTGGTGACCCTCCCCACCCCCCACAATAAAAATGAAAAGGGACAATCAAAATAAAAGACTCACATGGTTCAGCTGCAAGGGAAATATATTTCAGCTCAAGTTATAAATATAGTGAGATAATTGTAAAAACCGAAAAGTTGTTGTTATATAAGTTAATTTTTGAAACAAAATTCTTGTTTTCCTATTATTGTGATAACCCAGAAGGAGAAAGTTTCTAGGTGGTTGGCACATTTTACTCATTCTAGACATTACTTTCATTTATAGGAGTGCTCATGAGCCAGGTAGACTAGGTTCAAACAAAGCCAACTTGCTTTGGGCAGGTATTGGACCTTATGTTTTATATTTGGGTTGAAGCAACATTTTTGCCCAGTTTGGGACTAGGGCTGGGCTTGCATTTACGGGGAGAAAGCTGATGTCGGTCTCGTTCAGCTAAAACAATAGATACGGGCCATATGGCCAAATCCTGTCATTTTATGCATGTTTATGAAGTTTCTTTAAGTGGTATCTGAATCTAACTAAAATTATTTATATTTGAGTTCAATATCTCTGTCCCATTAGTGTTTAATTGGGCTTGGGTTTGATTGACCAAATGATGAGATGTGGGTTTGATTGACCAAGTGATGAGAGACTTGGGTCTTGACATGTGTGAGGAGAGCCTTGTTCGGGCCAGGCACTTATTGCAATCATGTTGGACTTGGATAGGATAAGAGCCCGTAGTTCTTAACTCGGGTCTGACCTACGGATGCCTTGACCCAGTCTGTTTTGGGCCATGTATACCCCAATATTATCTCCAAAAACAGGTTGCCAGTAAGTATATTATTTTGAGAAAATATTTTGGAAAATATCAAATAATCCCATGATGAATTGAATGGTGGGAGAGCTGTTGATATGACATGGTAGCAGAATAAAATCCCTGCCTGTATATTCTTCATGAATATTTCAGTCAGAGCACTACAACTTCTACAACAGTATCAAGTCCAAGAAGACCTATCATGTCATCTGTTGGCTTAATTATAAGGACTTTTATGTTGGTTAATTCATGGGTTGGACAAAATTTAAGTCTATTTGTGTTATATTTTATATATATTTAAGTATAGACAATGATTTGAGACGCCGGATGCACTGAAGTGAAAAAATCGAAGAAAAAGCGACAAATTGAAGTGATTTTTTTACAGACAACATGGATTAAAAATGTCATATCTCACAAAATGAGCATCGGATATGAGTAACTAACCTACTATTGGAAAGTTCATTTTGAATAGATATCCGTAGAGTTCAAGATTGCGTCAATCAAAGCTAAAACGAAAAAGTTATGGTGTCCGGAAGTTTGAAGAAAAAAATATTGAATTTTTCATCGATTCATCGGGCAAAAATTCGATTGATCGGACTTGACCCAGTAATTGAATCCGACCGATGGGACATGTGTCCAACAGATCGGATAGGTGCAGAAAAATCTATTGTCTTGCAATTTTTCTGTCCAATTTAAAGAGGAACTTCCCTATTTTATGCCAACTCATTTCCCGATTAAAATATATTTATAACTCATGAAATTGAGTTTATAAAAAGAGACTCTCTCTCAACCCTAAGACAGAGATCTCATTGTTCTAAGTGATAAATATATTTTAGAGATTGTCTCCTCTAGAGTTTTCATTGGAGAGTTGAAGGGCTGAAGTTCTACTCTAGAGATTTGTGTCTTCTACATCTCTTGTAGAAGATTGTCTTCTAAGTGTAGAAGATTGTCTTCTAAGTGTAGAAGATCTAAGGAGTCAAGCTAACAACTAGAAAGCGTCTAGTTGATCAGATTTGTAACAGATAACGGTAGGCGGTCGTTGTATAGTGATTCTTTACAAGAGGTTGACATTATAGAGTCATGCGGATGTTTGTAAGTGACTTGTAATTGTGTGATAATTCATAGTCCTTGATTTTTAGTCCAGGTCGGACTCGTGATTTTTTTCTGATTCGGGTTTTCACTTAAAAAATTGTGTCTTCTTGTGGTGTGTACTTTTATTTAATTTATTTCCGTCTGTAATTGTTTATTTGTACATATAGTATTGAGATTGATTTTTTTAATATATTCTAGAGGATCACCCCAAAAACCTTCATAAATGATCCACTTTAATATAGTTATACCTACCATAAATCATGTGTAAAACTTATTATATATGATCTTAGATTTTAGAGATGTATTCCTTCCTCCTCATGGATTTATATTGATGTAATGCCATCCCCATTATCACGTGGATTCCTTTTTCCTGATGGATTTATATTGATGTAATGCCATCCCCATTATCACGTGGATTCCATTCCATTCTATTGGTAAAGTGTTGCTTTTCCTCTCCGAAATTTGGTGCGCCCCAAGTCTAACTGAACTCCCAACTCCTTTTCATATAAAAACAAGGCCTTCCACATCCCTCCATCTAAACTTATATCTGTAGAAAAATGGGAAAAACACATGCCCATGAAATGGTGCTCAACATAAACAACTAAATTACAATAAAAAGAACAAGGATTACAATAGAGAAAGTAGCCTTCACAATCTTAATTTTTAAGCTGATGCAATATAGCGTCTCATTTCAAGATAATTAGAGTTCAAGCTTATTAGGGTCACTTACTTCATAATCCTTTTACAACAAACTCATAACACAATACCGTTTTTCTTTTTTTTTTTTTGGGCAAAACATAACACAGTACTTTGTAGCTATCAATTTCTCCCATGCCATCCCCGTCCTCTCAAGGGGGCAGGTAGCCACCATGCCCACCACCATACCCGCCACCGCTGCCGTAACCACCTCCATGCTCTCCTCCGGCACCGTATCCTGTTCCACTTCCACCACCCCCTCCACCACCGTAACCTCCCCCATGTTCACCTCCAGCACCATAACCACTACCCCCACCACCGCCGCCACCAGTTCCGTAGCCACCTCCATGTTCTCCACCTGCACCGTAGCCGCCACCACCACCAGTACCTCCACCAGCACCATAGCCACCTCCATGTTCACCACCATAACCACCTCCACCAGCACCATAGCCAATACCACCACCAGCTCCACCCCCACTACCGTACCCACCACCATGCTCTCCTCCGGCACCATAGCCAGCACCACCACCATTTCCGCCTCCTCCTCCATAACCTCCACCATGGTCACCACCAGCACCATACCCAGCACCACCACCAGCGCCTCCACCACTACCATACCCTACACCATGCTCTTCCCCAGAACCCCCACCACTACCACCACCGCCACCATATCCACCACTATGTTTGCCTCCTGCACCATAGCCAATGCCTCCACCACTGCCCCCACCACCACCATACCCACCACCTGTTCCATATCCACCACCCGACCCACCACCTCCACCGCCACCATAACCTCCCCCGACTCCACCACCACCATATCCAGATCCTCCCCCACCGCCAATGCCATGGCCCAGACCATAGCCGGGCTCCACCCCAAAAGTAAGGAGAGCTCTAGCAGCAGAACAAATGCCAACACCCAACAATAAGAGGAAGGCAATGCCAAAACCTCTATGGCTAGCCATGGTTAGATGACTGAGGCCCAAGGCCATGATATATGAGATAATATAGCGAAGGAGAGGAGATTGGTATTTATAGACTTGAGAAGTGGGGGTCCAAAAATGCGTGTTGGTATAAAGAGTGGTTGAGGCACATGGCCAGTGGGGTGTTTTGTGCAACTCACGTGTGGCCCACACCAGCACCAGTGCAAGTAGGAGAGGAGAGTCTCCATGCGTCCTTGGTGTTGCGCTTTTGCTGTCTTGCACGTTCATCCATTGGATGTTATCTCTTCTTATGGATTTTTCCAGATTTCTATCCACTCTTTTTTCTCCCTATCCTACTTCTAAACAATGCAGCCATTGTAGTTGAGTCATGTTGAATGATGCCTCCTTCCATCAATTCCTACACCTTCGAATCGATATCTCTTACATGCATGTTATCGAACTCTATGACTAATAACATATTTGATATGAAATTAATTATTATTGGAGTTTGATGCAGTATGATCTAATGACTAGTCTAATGTAATGGTTCGCACCAAAAAAAAAAAAAAAATCTCACTGAATAATGATAGATGAAGTTTCTTTGGACGGCCACTATAAGTTAGTGGGATGGGAAGATTTTTTGGTAAATGAGATTCTAATAGAAAACAGAGCGTTTCTAATGATCTAGGGTTTGTTTGGCATCTCTAGCCTCATTATTATAGACCCATCCAAAATAGAAGCTTTGAAAAAAGAGCTATAAAAAAAGTGGTTAAAATCAAAATGTTTGTTTGGTAATATGAGGATCTAATTTAAATAGACTTTTTCAAATCAATGGTTGATCCTTTTTCACAAGTTTTTCAAGGTCTACAAAGTATCAAGCTTTGAGATTCGACTTCATAGCCATATTCATCCTTCCAATGGGATCGAACAATTTGGATTTTGTGTTTGAGGCTAACAAATTAAAAAAAAGCCAATAATTTACTCTTTTTTTTAGCAAATATCTCAATTTTGGCGATGATTCGACGGCTAAAGTTCAGTTTCTAATGATCACTGACTTTATAAATATTTGTAATGATTTAGATCATTATTTATTGTATTAGAACTAATAAAAAGGGGAATAATCCAAAATTGCCCATGTTACATCAATGGTTAAAAGTTTTTCATAAATTTCTCAAGATCTACATGGAATCAAGATTTGAAAATTGACCTTATCTCCGTATTAAGCCTCCAAACATTACCACGGATTTGGATCTTGTGCTTGGAGCACATATAATTTTTAAAAAATCCAATGGCTCACACTTGTTTGCACATATCTTGAGATTGGTGATAATTCAACCACTGAAATTTGGATGAATGGCTGTCTTTGATCTTGTGCACATTTCCAATGGTTTGGATCTTCATTTTCCATTTCAGATTTGAAGAAAAAAAAAAGTTACTGGTTGTGATGACCACATTTTCATTGTAGCAGTGCCTCTTATTTTTTTCTCTCTTATCTTGAGGAGGTGAGTTTTGGAGTATGTGGTTTTAAGAGGTTTTACCTCTATATTTCTAAAAATAGCAGAGGCTAAAATCATATTCCAAACAATCTTATTTTTCTAAACTTTAAATAATTTAAACATCTAAACAATAAGAGGCAAAAAATAATGCCGGCAAAGACGGGCATAGAGGTGTTGATTTAAGCAGCTTAAGGTTTGCATTTATAGTAATTGACCTCCATTAAGAGCTCCCTTTAATAACAATTAGAGATTATCTTTTTTTTTTGATGAAAATTAGAGATTATCTTTTAAGTGGAAGATTCTTCATACAAATCGTGACATCGACCAATATGAAATGTTGCACGACGTACGTATTGCCGAATCAGTTGCGTTTTCTGCATGCGGCGATAACTACTGAGATAATCAATTTATTTAATAGTACACAACGTCGTTCTTTCAGTGCGTTTGTTGCTTCCTTAAGATATATGACAACTTGGTATTAGAAAGCTATGCATGAAATGTGATTAGTTGGTAACCAGATAAAGATTTGGTTACTTCAAAGTCAACCACTTCTGCAATGCATAAAATGTGATTAGTGGGTAACCAGATCCTCTAAGCGAGACCATAGAGAATTTTCAAAGGCCATCCAAATCCATCAATTTTTCTGTGAGACAGCCTCTTCAATCTACAACGCTGAAATTCTTGGTCCTCTTGTAATGGTGTTGGAGCAAATTTTTTTCTAATTGGAGTTTGATGCACCATCAAATTCGTCATGTGTACCGCAAGTGATTGATACGTGCTTATTGAATGGTCTATTAACATTTTTAGTAAATGGTAATTTAAACTCTAGACTTACAAGCAATGTTAAAAGTTTTGGGTTCTATGTGTGATAATGCAGAAACACAAGTTCGAGACAAGCAAGTGAGCAACCACTTTCTATAAAATTTGTCAAAAGATTAGATTTGTCCCTAGTTTGTACCATCCGATCGAGGACTCTACTTTGATAGGATCAGCATTGGGTATTGACCTTTCTTAATTAATATTTTTAGTAAATAAATGGTTCATAGTTTCATCAAATTATTTTTGTGCTTATGTAAAAAAAAAAAAAAAAACTTGTCATCTACAATCAACCACACAGAGGTTTACTTTGTCAGGCGCTATGCCAATGCCATGGCAGTTGACAGAAGAAACTCTGCCAATGTCTTTACAAGAGAAACTCTTAATCTCTCTATCAATGACAGGGCTTTACAGGTTACATGGCTTAATTATATAATTTTCTCTTTCTTAAATCCTAAGAAAGTCCAATAAAATTACGGAAATACTCTTGAACCAAGAACTAACCCGACTAGCTCAAATATTATCGACCCAATAATTTTAGAGGTCGCCAATCATATGTCAAAATCAACTTGGTGGATTGAAAGAAAATTGATATGGTACCATAGAGGAGACAGCATGGTTAGGAGCAGTTTGAAATTAAGAGGCAGCCCCAGCAAATGGATTTATAGGGCAGAGGATCCCACTTTGGCTGGCTTAAGTTGTAAAATCTACATCTCGTCTACTGATCTATAATAATATAATAATATTTTTTTATTTTAAAAATAGTTGTTCATCAGGGAACATGGAGTACATTACCACCCATGAAGTAGGTCCCACAATGAACATCTACCTAACCAAGTAAATCAGGACAGTCCACCAATCAGATGGGCCTAACTAGTGCATTGGATTTGGACCAATCATCCCCTCGTTTCTAATAATCCATTTTCCGCATACACGTGTATTTTACTAATAACCATTTTAGGGCGTTGGGAACGACCACGTGTAAATCTAGCACTCCCGGACTACACAGGCACATCCCCTGTGAAGAACCCCTCGGAGTCTCATATAAGAACCGAGAGCATGCATGATTTTCAATCTCTACCATCCACAGAAAAAGAACTCTTAAAATTTTATTTTTTAGCACCTCATCTTATAGGGCTGAGACCTAACTCACACAAGTAGAAAGTGAAAGCTCAAAAGGAAAAGCCCACAAAGTGAGAGGACATCCAATACAAGCGGAAAGAGTGACATACCAGTAGTTTGTGACATTTTGAACCCCTAAATTAAAAGGGGAGAATAAAAAATAAGGCAAGGCTGTCAGCACTCCCATAGCCCATAAGAGCATGAAACACATGAATTTACCTTTTTTTTTTTTAAGAGATTGAAAATGAGCAAAATAGGTAACTTGTGGAGACCTTGTCAAGTGTCGCAATGGTGATTTTCAGGTAGAGTAAACATGTGATAGATGTGACACCTGCAAAGCGCGTCTAATACTATTCCTGCTAAGTATATCGTCCGTCTCATACTTAATTTTGAGTACTACTTATTATATGAAATATCATAGGTCATAAGTATATCATTTAGGTTAAGCGCGTTGAATTTGTTAGGGTAATAAATATAGAGTTTTTTACATATACCCTTCTAAGGTTTATAGAACTTATAAATAAGTCCATGTGGTTTTAGTATTTGTATACAATCTCCTGCATTTTCATTTCAATACCTTTCATGCCTACAATACCAGTAGCTCTAATGAGAATGAGCAACCATCAAAAAAAATTTTATTGAAATTTTATAAAAATGATGCGTTGCCCTTACATCCATTAAAAAAATAAATATATCATTATTTACAAAAACATATTGTTATTTTATCCTAAGACCAAATGATTTGTCTCTTAATAATTCTCTAATGCACATGAAGCCTAATTATATATTTTGAAACATACATCAATCCAACAATGTGTCATCCATGAATTGGGTTAATTAAAACCATTTATAAATATAGGTTAAGATCAATTCGAATTTAACAAAATGGGGCCATATTGATAAAAGTAGATTTATATAGGCTTACTCCCTCCTATTAAATGTGCGATATTAATGATCAATGTTACAAACTTTAGAGAAAAATGAATTCGAGCTTTTAAAATTATATATATATATATAAAGATAAAGAGGTAAGCCAAAGTTTAATTTTACTCTAAAAAACTTATGGTGGTTGTGAGGCTACTAATTTTGAGACATAAAAGGTATTAACATGAAAATAAAGGGGACTATATGCAAATACTAAAACTGCAAAGAGCTATTTACAAACCCTAAAAACCATTAAGGGGTATATAAATGCTCATAAATATATTATGGGTCTTGTTTGGTGGTAAAGAAAATGACAAGCGGAGAAATTTCATTTTTCTCTGCTAATGGTTTTACACTGTGTTTTGGAATCAAAAGAAGATAATAACGTAGAAAAAAATCAATAAAAGATATATTTTTTGAAAAAAAGTAATGATTAAATAGTTAAGTCAATTATATTAATAAAAGAAACTCATGTCTTTTAGAGAATATTTTGTTTCCTTGCTGTTTTTAAGAGAATATTTTTCTTTTACCTTGCAAAAGTAATTTAAGAAATATAACTATTATTTTTCTCCTTGAATGCAGAGCTCATTGAGAAAAGATATATTTCACTGAAGTAAAATTTTCGCTTCTAACCTTTCCTTCCACTGAAATGGGATTATAGAAAATTTTGAGAATAGCAGAAAGGATGGTGCAAAGAATGCACTGATTAGGAATCTTAAATAAAAACAACAATAACGAGATGGTTCTCTTTTTTCTTACTGGAGCCCTCCAAATGAAAGGGGAGCATCGTGGATCCAAATTCCAAACTAATATATAAGCTTTTTGTATGTGTAGATATATCTGTGATAACTAAGACAGTTCCTACGATGCTTTAACCTGTAAGTTAAATGAGTAAAGCTCCACTATCAGGTTCATGAGTTGTAATTAAAACTGTTCAAAATAAACTTCCTCCATTTATATAGGGTGTCCGTAGGTTTACCTCAATCTGATTTTTCACCGCCGTCGGGTTACCTTTTTGATTAAAAACATGATAATGAACATCCATATAAATGTGTTAGTAACGTTTTGCATCAAATAATCAATCCGGCAATTGATAAAAATACAGTTGAGGTAAATTTTGAAGATACTCTATAGAATTGGCAAGACCTTACTTTGAACGGTTAGAATTATAGTAGATGAGCCCCAGTGTGGGGTGTCCTTCCATTTAACTCATAATTTCTCCAACACCGGGTTGCTTGATTGGTTGATAACTCTATTCATATCACTTGACTATTAGGTACAGACCCTATGTATGCCATTCTTTCCACATTTATGGGCTTTTCCCTCTTTCTCCACTTATATGGCTATGTTAGATCCCAATAGCTTAGCTGGGTGCCAAAAAATAATATAAAATATAAAATAAAAACTCAGAATTTCTCTGGGTTAAAGCCTCAGAGGATCCTGTAATGAGCAAGGATAATACATCTATGTACATTGACCGGACTGACAGAATCAACCAATTAAATGGTTCATCTGATGCAATCCAAAACTTGGGCGCACCACCAATTTCATGGCAAAAATGGTAGCAACTTTTCCGGATACGAGACATTCTCTTTTCTATTTTTTCTCTCTCACTCCCGAAGCGTGCGCTGAAGGAATGACAAGGTAGGAAAAAGTCAAACGGAGTTGACGTAAGAGTCCGTGCATGTTTTCATGTTTCAGCCTTCTTCAGAAGGAATTAAATTAACTACTGCCACACGAGTCCAGCCCCTACACCTTTTTGGACTCTCTCATCGTAATAACAAAACTAATGTAACATGAACTTAATAACATAAAAGCATCATCTTACACTCCATGCAAGCCCATAACATCTCAGATTATTTTTTAAGCTTACAATAATTAGATTATTTTTCTATCACACACCTGAGCTTTTCATAGAACGAGTACTAATAAGATTAAGAGTCACCATTTTCTTCTCAAGGAATGTAGCCTGCATGGCCCGCACCATACCCTCCTCCAAATCCACCACCCCCTCCATAGCCTCCGCCATGTTCGCCACCAGCTCCATAGCCAGCCCCACCACCTGAGCCTCCACCACTGCCATACCCTGCTCCATGCTCACCTCCGGCACCATAACCTACCCCTCCACCACTGCCTCCTCCACCACCACCGCCGTGGCCACCACCATTTTCACCTCTGGCACCATAGCCAGCTCCACCACCAGATCCTCCACCGCTACCATAGCCAGCCCCATGTCCTCCTCCAGCTCCATAGCCACTACCACCACCACCTCCTGCACCACCACCTGCCCCATAACCACCTCCATGCGCTCCTCCTGCGCCATAGCCACCCCCACTACCGCCACCTTCACCATAGCCGCCACCATGTTCACCACCGGCACCATAGCCAGCTCCTCCTCCACTACCACTACCTCCACCTGCACCATAGCCACCACCATGTTCTACGCCACCACCATAGCCAGCTCCGCCACCACTACCTCCACCGGATCCACCACCATGTTCTCCACCATAGCCAGCTCCGCCACCAGTACCTCCACCAACACCATAGCCAGCTCCGCCACCACTGCCTCCACCGGATCCACCACCATGTTCTCCACCATAGCCAGCTCCGCCACCACTACCTCCACCAGCACCATAGCCAGCTCCACCCCCACTACCACCACCTCCTCCAGAGCCACCACCATGTTCTCCACCAGCTCCGTAGCCAATGCCGCCACCGCTGCCACCTCCACTTCTAGCTCCATAGCCACCACTGTGCTCTCCTCCTGCACCATACCCAGCGCCTCCACCAGTGCCTCCTCCACCTCCATAGCCTCCACCATGTTCTCCCCCTGCGCCATATCCAGTGCCACCCCCAGAACCTCCACCTCCACCTCCACCACTACCATGCCCAGCTCCATGATCTACTACACCCCCATAACCACCACCTGATCCCCCACCGCCACCATAACCTCCCCCAGCTCCCCCACCAACGCCAACGCCACCTCCAATGCCATGGTCAAGACCATAGCCAGCTTCCAAAGTCAAGAGAGCCCTAGCAGCAGAACAAAAGCCAACCGCCAATAACACCAAGAAAGCAATGCAAATTAATCTATTAGTCGTGGCCATTGTGAGATATTAAAGACTCAAGTCCATGAAATGAGAGTGCAATGGAGGGTGGTATTTATAGCATGGAGGAGAGCGTCCAAAAGCGCGTATTTGGTTTAGGAAGTGAAGTGGTTGAGTCACATGGGTAGGGGAGGATTTGGGTCCCACAGCCACGTTATGGCCCACTACAAACACTAAGTAGATAGTCCTTTAATGCTGCGTTTTTGCTGTCTTGCATAACCGACCTTTAAGAGTATGATGTTTATACATTGCTCCTGATTCATTCATCTTCACTTGCCTTGGCTTTCTTTTTTATCTTATCTCTTATCCGACTGGATGATGGAAGTCGAGTCATTTGAGCCGCGTTCACACAAGAGGTTGAGAGTGCTATGATGCAGATAAAAATCAGGTCAAGTAGCATTCTCTTAACCTTTGAATTTAGGGCCTCAAAACTTTAAAATTTGACTGTTGTATAAATATATATAACATCATCATAGTTTTATTCAATGGTGGATAATGGTTAGATGGATACATGCGTAATATTTCATTGGGATAGATGTGCATAATTGGGGTTTTATTGGTGGGGCCCATGGTTGAAATGAAAATGGCCTACCTTATTACCAACGTGTGTAGCTACAGCACCGAGTATATATATTAAAGTTATAGAATGAAGGTCTCTAGAAGGTACCACGTGGACACTTCTTTTTTTTTTTCTACTAGAGTGCCACATCAGCATTTTAAAAAATGACACGTGGCAAGCCATTATAAAATCTCTCATTTATCCCTATAAACCCCCTAAAATCTCTCTCCTGCAAATTCAAACTTCAAATTAATTATATAGGTCATAAATTGATTTTACCGTAAAGGATTGTTATTGTACAGTCTAAAATAGCTCCATCAATAATTTCCCTACAATCTCTCTTTACCTAAAATTAGTCATCTATTCCTGTGTGATTCATTGAGTATCAATTAACTCAAGGCTTTCAATCACGCCCCTCAGTTGATTCCCTATCAACACATATTGTAGTGATGGACATTTAAATTATTATTACTTCAGTAAGATCACTACACTTGATTGACTATATCTTGAGTATGTAATCACTTTCTTTACTTTTTTATCGTGCACTCATACAAAAAAATAACGAATTAATGGGCCAAATTTAATGGAAGAAATGTAAGTCTACCTAACTAAGTTTTTAATGATGGAGTAACAATGGGCCCAACCAGCTCACGAATCATCACAACCACGTTATTGATCTCATCAAATCTATTACTTTTGCCAAGTTGTAATACTAAAACGTTCAAGTCCAAGCTATATCATTCTTACACCAAGATCATTTTTATCCCACATGATATTCACACCAAATCAAAATCGAATAACTGTTTTTCAAAGCCATCCCATGTGATATTTCCTACAGAACATATCCAATGGGATCTACTTCTAAACCCCTAAAGTCTCTCCACATCTAATTACAAGCAATTAATTCATGTTAGATTCCTTAATTTTACGATGATCTTTATTTTAATACATAGTTTCCTCTTAATCCCTTAATGCCTAAAAAGTCTCCTCAATCTAAGAAATTAGAATAAATTTAAATTCAAATTTACCAAATAAGGAAGCTCAAACATTCCTCCTAATATCAAGTGGCACATTATTTTTATTATGAATATAACTAATTGATTGAAACTTAAGTAGAGGCACTAAAACAATAATTTCTCTCACCACTTTTCATTTTTGGGCAGTGAAAAAGTAGGAGATCTAAAAGAGGACAAGGTGACAAAGAAGAACAAAATAAAAAAAAAAGGAAGAGAAAGAGATTGTACATATTGATATGGAAAATGCTATCATCTATCATTTCTTCTTTTTCTTCCAATGCTATTTTTTTCACTTTCCACCATTTCTTTATTTAGTTGAATGATTCATTGCAGGGATATATTTTTGTTCTTTTGTATTGGTGTGAGTGATAATGCATAAGCAAGTAGGAAAAAGGACTTATAGCATGTAACAAGAAGGCATGCCTAGGTTTAGTCTCACTATTCCTCAATTCTTTTTCTTTTCTTTGAAATTGTCCAATTCTTTAGTTCTTTCCAAAATGATCCATGCCACTTTACTTTTAAATTTGTTTTGAAAGATCATGACTAGTGGCTATATTGAAAACATTCATAGAAGTTGGAATATTGTTGGAAAAACTATAATATAAATTTTTTCTAATGAAGAAGAATTGAAAGTGGCAAATGTTAATTGGGAGATGGTCTTTTCTCTTTTTATTTCCTCTAAAAATTATATAATAATTATAATACCTAAAATTTAAAATTTAAATTGCACATTATGCAATTTAACTAAATATCTCACACTTGTACAATTTTTTGGTTTGCTCTAGATTTCTTTTCTTCGCATTTATATACCTAAATATGAATTATATTTCTTGGCTCGAGTTTAGCATGGGCATTTGTTGCTAGTTTTTATATAAAAGAGGACACAATATGAAAAAGTACATTGCACTGAGCCTATTCTCTTGATTAGCATTAACCAATATTTTGTTCTTAGTTTAAGCTTACCTAGGGCTCTCACTGTACAGAAAGAGACTAGCTCTTACATTGCCAATTTCGAAGTTGAGTCACCCCATCACCCTTTCTTTTGTTTATTATTATTATTATTATTGTTATTATTATTATTATAAAGACTGAAACCCATTACCCAAGTTTTTTAGGCCATCCATATCTATGGACTATCATATAGTGTGCATGCTTAGGTCCACCTTTTAATGGCCTTAGTAGATTTATAATTCTCTTATATGGTGAGTCATAGATATCGGTTTCGCTCGCCACCAAATTTATCAATAGCCTCACTTATAAATTCAAATATCTCTAAAATATTATATTAGTTTTAAAAGAAACTCTATTTTAGCGGTTTTATATGTTCTACATATGAACAATCTTATAAGTATGAAATTTGGCCCAAGAAAATAGTTCTAGCCTTCATTCCTACAATATATATATATATATAAAGCGACTTCTATTTTGAGTAGCTCAATCTTTACACGTTGTGGATCAATTGATGGATTTATAAGCATGACCATAGAATTATCTAATTCTCAATCTCATATTTCAACTTATGATAATATTAATCCTTGAGATTCTACCTGTTAGTACTATCATTTTGCAGTTAATTAAACTGTGAAACTGGCAAAGATTTCAACTACCACCTATTAATATTGATATGTGTCAGTGGAAGGTGAGATCCAGCTTCTTATATAAAAAAACTTTACATTGTTTGTCGGCTATATTAAAAAGAAAATGGAGATTGGGAAGAATAACAATTTACTACACAATCCAGCTGTTTCTTGTTCAAACTTACCTCATGGTGTATGCATTACGAATTCAGGAGATTTCGTGTTGCAGGTGAAATGGTGAAGTTGTTTGAATAAATCAGCGGATGATATTGAGCTCACGTGTATATGATGAAACCATTATCATCAGTTAGCTACTGGCAAACTATAACATGAGTGGGAACTGAGGAATTTTGGCCAGTTCTTTTTTTTTTTTTTTAAGCTTTCTTTAAAGCATCCTTATTATGAAGGAGATGAACGGTGATGACGATATGAACCAAAAAAATTTTACTGGAGTTGGTGAGAACCTGTAGCAGAGTCGTCTCATACATCAATAAGCAAAAAATACTAGAGTTGGTGAGATTCTGTGCCAAAGTCACATGCATCAGGAAGCAAGGTTTCATGATGGATCTCCAGCTCACAAGCATTTTCAGAGCACTATCATCTTAGTCCCACAAAATGGGTTATATTCTACATCATAATTAAAAGATCTCTCTCTCTCTCTCTCTCTCTCTCTCTCTCTCTCTCTCTCTCTCTTTCTGAGAGGCAATACGGGCAAGTCCTGAGTAGGCAGGGAATGGGTGGGTTTTAAAAATGGGACCAGCCCCGACCCTCTCTTATTAAAGGCAGCGGGTTTAGCAATGGTTTCTCAGATTTGAGATGGGCTTGGGCTTTGTTTGGTTTAACCTGTCCTACCATCCGTATTGCATATAAATTAGTTTAATAAAATCGCATATGCAAAGCTTCTAAAGTGTCAGTGTAATACACTACAACTCAAAAGGTTGTAGGTACACATACACTACAACCTGTATGGTTTTAGGTTCTCTCGACTTAGTTGCCAATGCCTTCACCATAGCTGTGTTGACAATGCTATTTAGCGATAAAATTTTAATTGTATTGTCTCTTGCGACAAAGAAGTTTCGTCACCAATTCGTTGCCCAAAACAGAAGTTTTCATCGCCAAACCTATTTGTCCAATAAAATAAGATGTTTGGCGACAATAACATCCCACTTGGGTGGTGAAATACCTTTGGCAAGGAAACAATTTCGTCTTCTAAAGAAATATAGGCAACGAAATGGTTACCACGCCAATATTGGTGTATGGCTTTTTAATGGATCATAGGTGAAGAAAATTAAGCAGTTCACCTAAAGAACTAAAGGCAAGGAAAAATATATTGGCAACCCAACCTGGACTTCTGTGTTTAGTCTTCCATAGTCCCTTGACCAGGGCCTAATCCAATTTAGATTCCCAAATCTAAGATGAGTCCAATATGGAACCTAGAACCCAAGCATGAGGCCCTCCAGATAAGAAGTATGGAGGACCACCCTTTAAAAGGCAGGGGTCCATTTAAGGCCCAGTCCATAAAGGCCTCAATCGAATTGAGGCCTATGTCCATAAATATGTTTAAAATCTGTAAACTAATGAATGATCTACCAGTCTGGATCCTAACACCACAGATCAGCAAAGTAGGCGATACAAAGACCCTCCAAGTTTTATGTTTGAAATTTGCCCGGTGTGCTTTTGTGTTGGTTTATTAGGCGCCACCCAGGCGATTAGTCCTATTGGGTCAAAGACTTCCGGAATACCTATGACAAATAATAATAAAAATAATGATCTCGAGGCTAATCTTGAGTGTGAACCATGGCAATTGGAATCCTCAATATCAGATCCTGGTGGGGCAAATTTGAGCCTAGGGCATGTTTCTTCGCAATAATTCTGAGAATTTTTATTGGAAAAATATACAAATACTCCAAATATTGTCCCACAGAAAGATTCACAAATGCTCAAATAACAATCTATTATTTTGGAAGCTGGAATTTAGCTAATTTCAAAACCCAAAGCGATAATTCAGGGGCTAGATTTTTGGAATCTCACTAATGTAATGCCAAATGCTCCAAGGACAGCTATATTAGCAATTCCTAACATATGAGATTCTCGTCAGAAATCCCCCAAATCAAACGGACCCTAAGGAATCTGGATTCTTTGTGGCAAGGCCCAAAACGTCCTCTTTAGGACCAGTCCCATAATTTTACTAGTAAAGCCTCTCTATGAAAATGCTCAAAAAGACTGTACCTCAGCAAATGACTATAACTTGATGATTTAGGGAATGATGATTTGAAGCCATGTAATTTTTGTTTATACAATAGTGTTTTACACATGGTCAATTTAATGGTAGCTGGAATAATAAAATTTGATTCATTGTCAATATAAAGGCGAAGTATAATTTTGAGAGATTTGAATTTCAAGAAGTTACCGACGCTGATCAATTTACTGGTCTAGCTAAAAATAAAATAAAATTATTTGTCTGGCCTCATAGAGGATCCAGATTCAGGTTACATGCATATAGGCCTAGGGTTTCTGTTTTGGAGCTTGAGTCATGAGAGCATAATAGAATACACCAAGGTTTTAGTGGGTCGGCATGTGCAAGAGGAGTATATCCTTGTATGTGGGTCCAGTCCATGTCCTTTTGTTCTACACGCTTGTCGGCAGGGCTACTATTACTACGCTAAGCTACACTTTTCCAATGTGTGAGTTGCGAATCTTTTATTCCTATCCATTTCAGAGGAGAAATTTTGTCCTAGAAAAGGCAGCTGCAAATGTGATCGAGTTTGTATTCATATCGTTGTCAAGCGATCGCTCTGAACCGTCCATCCACTCTAGGGCCCTCTTTATAAGATGCCATAAGCAAAATCAACAGACCAGATCACATCATCCATAATGACTTGAATGCTGATTGTTCCTGTCTCTTTCTTTTCCCAAGCCATGAATAGGATGGTTGAGGTTATTTGCCTGAAAATTGAAATGACTCTCAAGTCTCAAGTAGCTGTAGGAAATGTAGAGTTTATTTATTCATTTATCGCTATGATGGGATAAAAGCAAAACGTGCCCGCCTTTAACGCGTGAAATATATAATTTATATTATTAAAAATAATAAAAATTTAAATAATATTTAATCTAAATTATTTTAAGCTGGTAAAAATGACAATCAAAATTAAAACATATAATCATGACAGAAAATAATTAGTAAATTTCAAAATGAAATCACTTTAATTTGTTTGAAATGAGTTGAATATTTTGTTTCAAACCTTCTTTTGAAATTAAAAGTAAAAACTGATAATAAAAAAATAAAATTTGATAAATAGCACAAATAGACAACATGAAAATAAAAATCCATAGACAATCTAATAATAAAATCAGCTTAGAAGAAACAAATAAACCAACTCAATGCCTATAAAACCAATAATTGATGCTAATAAGTAAAAGAAAAAAAATATAAATTCATAAAAAAATATCTCCATAGAAACTAAAAGAATCCATCAAAACCAAAAAATAATAAAATAGAACTATGATTAAAAAAACATTAAAACATCGAAAAAAAACAAAAAAGGGGAAAATTAAAAAAGGGAAGAGATGACATGATTGTATAGCAGAAATAATAAAAGATCTAGCTATGGGAATTCTCATGTTTCACTCACTCTCATTAATTTGAATTGTATAATTAAACGGAGATTAAAGAGTGTAGATTCAATTAAACCCAATCCAAAATTAAAAACCATGATGGAATTACATGAAATAAGGGATAAAAGGTTCAGATGATAGACCCTTTAAATAGCACAAAATAAGGTTTGTTTATCAACGATATTAAATAATAAGGGTGTTCATGGGTCGGGCTAGACTGGGCTAAGAAATCTTCATCCCCAACTCGACATCTGAGCTTATGGACTAAGCTTGACCCATGCCTTGATTGAGCATTGAGTCGCTAGCCCGAGCTCATCCCGCCTAAAACATATTAAGACCGAGCCCAACCCAAGTTAATAGTATAACAAAAAAGACCTTTTATCTATATATATATGAAAATTTTTAAAAAAATGCCCCACTTTAAGAAGGCCCCTTTTTTCACTCCCCCCCCCCCCCCCCCTTCTTTTTTTGTCATGGGGCTCATGTTGAGTCAATCTAGTATTTTCATACACACTATCCTCTTATGTATGGTTACATGTCCAAATTTGACACTCATCCAATTATTTCACCATTGGATTAAAATCATAATAAAATGATGCTTTTAAACCATTAAATTTGAGAGCCATGGATTAAAAGGTTAGGATAATTAGATGGAATCAAAATTTTTCATATATATAGGCCTCATATGAATTTTCACATCAAATGAACTTTCATGATCATCATGCATCTCAATAGGCCCCAACCAAAAGGGGCATTTTTTCTTTAAAAAAAACACGCTATGGAGCACTCCCCATATAAATATATCAATACACACACACACACACACACTTGCCCACTTCTCCACTAGTTTAGATAGTTGTACCTCATTGAGATGTCATGCATTAAACACTTGCCCTTGCTCAATTGACCTAATCCATGAACACCATAAGATAAGAAGATCTAAATATGAATTTATTGATTAAAGACCGTAGAAGATTGTGCTCTTTAAATAGAGACTCCTTTTAAATTAGTCTCTTTATTTAGATAGCTAAAATAAAAAATTTCTTTCGAATTCCTAAAATTTTTCCGTCAAGTTAAAATTAATTCAAAATTAATATCAAAATTGAGTTTTGATTTTTAATTAATTACAAAAATGCAGTTCAGTTTAAAACCTATGTTAAGCACGAGCATGACCCTCATGGATAAGGTCCACACCATATCTAATTAGTTTTGAGTTTTTTTGATAAATAAACATAAGAATTGAGTGTTGTAGTAGTTAGGTTAGTTATTTAAGGGTAATAAGTCATGAATTCAAATCTCCTTACCTATACATTTTTAGCTTTTATTTACACATGCTCAATAAAAAAGGTGAAAATTGAAAGGAATCTAGTCAAAATTAAATCCAAAACCATTGTCTTTAATATATTATGATTAGAGAAAGTTTAAAATAAATTGATAGCATTAGCAATTTGTACCCAATTGATTGCTTAACTTGAATCCTATTTAGGTATTCAAAGTTAGAGTTGATTTTTCCTGTTTTCTTTTAGATTTCAGTTAAGATTTTTTACCTAATTAATTAATATATTGGGTTAGAGTTAAATTTTGATATTTGATCTTCCCGCCTAACTTAACTTGTCCTATTATTTGACTAATACTCTGTTATCATTCTTTTGGAGTAAGAGTTTAGATAAGTAACATTTGTCAATCGTCTATGACTTCCAATACTTAAGCTATCATTTCTGTGATTATACCTTTTTTTTTTTCTATGACTTCCAAACTTTAAATTATCATTTCTGTTATGATACCTTTTGTTATTCTTTTTGTATAATTCGAGAAGTGGCATTTGTCAATTATCTATAACTTTTTTAGAATATAAATAAGGATGTTATTCCATTTTAATCTAAAACTCTTATTCATCTTTCAAGGTCAGGTCTCCCATCCTCATCTGCATTTTATGTTATTTTCTTAAAAAGTTACTATTGTTGAATTGCCACGGAAAATTGAGTTGACTGATGTTAGTGGTTTGTAAGTACATATCAAAACCTACATAAATTATGACAATTTTTATTTCAAGGATTTTACTTTTACTTATAGTTTTTATGCATGTGTTGAATTATGAACATACAATATATCATTTAATACGCATGTAATATAAAGATATTTTTTATATTTTTTTAACTTTTTAATCAATATAGGTAGCGCATAATTTTGATTTAAGTTAAAGTATGGCAATTTTCTAAACAAGATGGACTTCGGCCTCTCCATTTTCAAAATAAGTAAACGAAAAGTTGAATAAGGACATAAATATGGCCTAAAATTGGCTCATTGATGGAATATGTTTTGTTTTATTTTTTTAATTTGCATTGATACTATTTTTAGTTCTAAAAAACAACAATGAGTTCTTTTTCAAAATAAATTGTAAAAATATTAATGAATTTATTTTTTTCAATTTGCAATCATAATATCTTTATCGCGAATGAGTAGCATAGGAAGGAGGTATGTCATAAAAGTTTCAATTTAAAAATTATATCCTAACTCAATTTAATTTTATATTATTTTGTGTGTAACCCTTAAATTGAGTTTTTATATTCATTTTTATATTATTTAATATAAAATATTTTTATATTATTGACAGAAATGTTGGTGAAAGGATTTACAACTTCTCAGTGATCTTGACTTATAAGGTGACTCAATGGCTAATGGTACGAGATCCAGCATTTGGGCAAATTATAATTTTAAAATTAAAATAATTTCATACACTTTTTTCATTGTTATTAATTCTCTATTGCTTACTTGTGAGAGGCGCTATAGTGTGTGGACAAATGAGTTTCTAAAGTTTTCACATTTAACCGACAAGCATTTGGTAGATGAAGTTCATAAGAAGAAGTTAAGTATAGAAACAAACCTACAATTAAAAAAAAATGTTCTCGGATTCTTACAGTCAAATGGGGCAAGTACATGGTCTTTTGTGTAAAATATATATTTCTTTTAAGACTCTACATGGTATTTTCTGCAAAATATATAGATTTCTTTTAAGTCGGCTTGGTTATATATGGATTGAAGTAGTTAAATTCTTTTATATGCAGATCAAAGAGAATGCTGGGTCATTCAACCCAATCCGCCACATATCCGAACTCGAATGGGACTCCTACGGTGATCAGTCGGTTGTCTCCAATTCTCACAAGCTACAAGTCATCCTATATTTATATTTATAAATCACCTTTGAAAAATAAAAAAATAGAACTAAAGGGGCATTTTCACAAATTTCCCCATAATCTGTTTTTTTTTCTAAGAGTGCTACTATTTGCACCCCAAAAATTTCTCTACACTAATGTGGATGATGAGAAAAGAGGAAAAGTTGCATAAGAATTTGCGTCCAAAAGATAAATGAACTGGGGGATATACTTTCTATTGATATGAAGATGATGGAATTTATATTTGTTCTAACAATATCTTTCTCATTAACCCAAATTATTTTACTAGTCATTTGCCCCGGCCAAAGCTACGATGTGTGGAACTTCTTTTAATTGGATAATTGAGAGTCAACTCAGCAGTAAGTCCAAACCCTGGTTTTTGATGTCTGAATTGATTGGAGCATGTTTCCATCCCACAAAGGCAGCATGGCTTTTCGAAATGATATTGTTTGAGGAAAAACATGTTAGATCATACACAGTTGAATTCTGGGCTAAATCAGTGCAAGAAAAAGGCATCGTTTTAGATTGAATAAGAGCTTAGTAGGCCCTTAGCAGGCAAGTTAACAATAAGGCAAATTATTAGATTCATCAAAACTATCTCCCACCAACACAATTGAGATGAATAGAAATATGAAGATCAGGTGCACAGATTTTTCCTGTATCAGGGATAAAAACAGCTAAAAATCGTACTCGTTTCAGTTAATGCACATTATATTTGATATTGATCAAACCATTAAATTATGACATCAAAACCGCATTATATTTAATATAATTAGTTTAGAGATCTACTAGCAAAGTGTGCCTGTGCTTAGTATAATTTCTTTCACAGTTTATATATATACTGTTTCTTCACAATCATCATCAATCATTATTCAATCTTTTCTTTTATTGGAAGAGATAACGAAAAACATGTATGGCACAAAACTCTCATACTTCTCATTCATCCTTATAGAAAACTGATACAATCAAAACCACTAGATGATTGTCCTGGTGGATAGGACATCTATTCCCATAACACCCACTAAAGATCAATCCTAGTGGGTGCCCTTGGCTTTCAAACTCTTGGGCCAGCTTAGGAAATTAAAAAAAAAAAATCAATAGATTAAAATAATACAGATATCACAAAACCTACCAGATAGCCTAGAACTGATGGTAGAATCATTAAGAAAGAATGAGGCGTCCAAACCTCACCAATACACATTCTACAAAAAAAAAACCATATAATCAAAACCAAACAAAAATATCTAATATTCTATAGATTAAAAGGAAGCAAATATTCCAAAAACAAAACTTCAATGATGAATGAATTATTATCAGTGTGAAAAAAAAATTATCTGAAACCCCACTGATTAAAAAAGATGCAAATATTTTTAAAAAAATCCTCAATGATATGAAAGAATTATTCTCAGTGTGTGTTTTGATTAAAAAGGTGAAGATATTCCAAACAGTAAATAGTAAACAAATAGAAGGAAAAAAAAATCTTGTCAGGCTCTACTTTCATAAAATGATTAATAGTTTAAGATAAGAAATTTTCATCATTAAAGGTTTAGATAATGATAGATTCTTTCATCAAATGATTAATATTTTAAGATAATAGATTTGCATCATTAGAAGTTTAATGCGAGGATAGGTTTCCAAAATTTCTCTCTAATTCGAAATCAGAGCAAAGTTTAAATCTCAATTGAGGCCCAATTTCTCAATCAATTGCGAAATTGGAGTTTAATTGCAAAATCAAAATTTGTCTCATTCATATATTATAATTGGTCTTAAGTAAATACTTTCAACATGAAGGCTGAGAGATGGATAATTGGGTATGCTTGTGATACTGACGTACCAACACACCACTTAACCTATGTGAGTGTTAAGTGATAGAAAGCTCAAATCCAAACCAATACCCATGTAAGGGGATGTATGCAGTTTAATTCAATTAGTTCAAATAATTAGTCGGCTGCCCACAAAGTAGATAAGAAGCTCAGTTCAGCCCAGCCCGATTGATTAAATTATTTTTTCAAACCATTCCATCTTGCTCTTTTATAGAAAATGAATCAGTTATGCGTATTTCCACATGCCTCTTTGATAGAAAATGAATCAGTTACGCGCATTCCACATGCCCAAACAGATTTATATATATGTTGCTTCTTTATCGGCCAAATGTTAGCCAAGTCGATATTCTTTCTCATTGCCACTTGCATTACTGCGTTCTTATATGATAAGAAATATACTCACACTAATATATGAAGTCAAGATATATGGGGTGGGTTTAGTTGATGCACCCAAAAACCGAAACACACCCCAAACTCATCTCGGGTTAATTCATGACAACCATACCCGACCCAAACCCTACCAACACACTACCAAACCCACCCCTATAAAAAGCAGGTCGTTGTAGGGCCCCATTAAACCGAACCCATTTTCATCCCTAGTCCACATCCTCTCTAGCCTGCCATTTTCCTTTAGCAGACCATGGATCTACATAAATTCCTTAAATAAAGTTAAAATTTTATGACAGTTACCGAAAAGTTGGAAATTTGTTAAAATTATGCCGAGAATAGAGGATATATGCAAAAAAAAAAAAAGGTACTTATATGATTATAGAAGTATTTGAGAAATGATAGACTTGAATGATGAAGTAGAATTAATGTAGCTAATCCAACATTGTTGGGAAAAAAGGCTTTAACAATGATTTATGTGAGCATAAACCCCAATTCTGTCAACTGTCAAGGTCTCGGCATGGGATTGTGCAACATCCGGGTGATCATCATACAGGTCCCACTTCCTAGCTGAGCGATATATGGTCCTGCTCCAAGTTTGAGTTCCCTGTACTATCAACATGACTCATGCCTATTTTAATGCTTACCATATGATTCATTCTCTTTTATCCGAAATCCTATTCAGCCCTTCTTAGACAAACTGTAGAGATGCTTTATTTCTTGAAAAAAAAAAAGAAAAAAATAAAGGTTTTTCCCTACGGCCTACCTCAAGAGATGGCTTTTCCCTCTTCCTTCTCAAAGTTTAAATATTGGGAATTGCTAGATAAACAATAATTCCATCTCTTTACACACTAGAGAAAAATAAAAATAAATAAAATTCCAAAAAAACCCCCAACTCTCTCTCTCCCACCTTCCTCTCTCCTCCCCTCTCCTGCCATTTCCATTTTACCTTTTTTGTTGATATGCAGTCATTAGGCCCAACAAAGAGCACTCATTGGATTCATTTGGTTGTTCTGCATTACCATCAGGTTGCAATTATTAAATTTCGTCAGGTAACCATTTTTACAAAAACCTGGAGGTATTAGTAAAAGCAGCGGAAATACTTTTCAATATTTTCTATCGAGTCAAGCCATCAATACTCCCCCTCAGGTGGAACTCGGTCGGCCACCTACTCTACACTGCCATCTGGTTACAATTATTAAACTTCATCAAGTAACCATTTCTACCAAAACATGGAGGTGTTAGTAGGGGCAGCGGAAATGCTTTTCAATATTTTCTATTAGGTTGAGCCCTCAATACTCCCTTCAAGTGGAACCCAGTTGGTGCACTTTTAGCGATAATTTTTTTTTTTTGCGCCGAGTTATTTTTCTTGGGATTTGAACTCGCAGCTGGTTGGCTCTGATACCATATTAAATTTCAACAAGTAACCATTTCTATTAAAACCTCTAGGTATTAATAGAGGCAGAGGAAATACTTCTCAATATTCCTCATCAAAGAAAGTCCACTCCTCAATAGTAATATCAAATATTTCTATTGAATTCATAAGATGGTAAATCCCTTCCACTAAAATGAATTGAAATAACCTGTAAATTATTTTTTCCCTTGTAAATGTTTGATGACCTTTTTCTAAAAGGGTGCTGCAATTAGATTAAGAGTAACGTAATCTCTTCAATACTTCCTATTGTTAACCACACCATGGAAGCATAGAACATAATCACTTTTAGGGTGTGCATGCCCCTAACACTCCCCCACTGTGTAAAGGATCATCCAATCCCGTCACCTTATTTAAGTTTCTTCTCTTTTCTTTCCTTCTTTATATATATTTTTATTTTTTTTGGCCTAGGGCTGACCCTATGGTGATTAGATTAGGCTGATAATTTTTTGGCGAATCTCAATCTACAACATATGTTCTGTGATTTGATGCATCCAAGTTAGATCCATTCAAAATTTGAAAACTCAAACTGATTTTTTTTTTTTTTTTTGCAATCCCAAAATCTTAAAGAATTTGATACCGATAAGCTCTTGCTCTTAATATGCTATATGAGATTTCTTTGCCTACTTAGATGCTTGAAGCCTTGGAGATCTAGCCATCAATAAAAGAATCAAATCCATTGGATTTTACAAGTGGTGAGAGCTGGCACTACTAAAATTCATATAGGATGAGATGGGGTGTGAAAATCGAAAGATATTGAACCACAAAGACTAGATGCACACCCTGCTCGTTAAAATCTATGACTCAAAAAGATCACAGTTGAAAGTTCCTATGGTTATCAACCATCATGTCACATTGACAACTTGAACGTTCATAGCTGTGACTGAGGGGACAAAAAAAACCTAACAACTATTATAGATGATTTTATTAATGAACGTTGGTCCATAACGTTGAACATGTCTTTTCTAATGGACCCTTCAACGATTAAAATCATAGTCGTACTGCAAATTCCGCACTGATGTGATGACCCAACGAACCTGGGCCGAGTTTGCTAATTGGTGGCTTATTCTACTTACCATTTATCAATCATTTCTTTTTCAACAAAGCTTTTGAAAAGTAAAGAAGGGCGTAAAAGAACAGGATTTAAGTAATTGGAACCGGGGAGTCCATGCGAAAAAGCCACTACACCTTTTCTTCAGTGTGTGAAAATCAGGAAGAAGAAAGAAAGCTGTTTAAAATTTGGGAGCAACAAAAGCTGTCTTTCCAATGGAGAAGCAACACCTCATGCAATTTAGGAGACAATGCACCACGTGGAAAGGATCGAAACCTAAAAATGAGGCTCACGATGACGATTTCGGATGTTTCAAAAAAGTGTTAAGAACATGCATGACAGAGCTAGGGGTGTTCAGTCCTCAGGATATCCAGTTCCGGACTTTATAAACATTGGTGTACGCTCAACATGGGCCATAAAAGTCAAACCCAAGCCCATCCAGTTAATCAATCGGGCTTGCCAAATTGGGCTTTTATTCAATTTTATGTCCTTTTAAATGGTTTTTTGTATTAATTAAATTGAATTACATGCATTTGTTACATGGGTCGGGCTTTGGGCTTTTTATCACTTAAGCCAAGCCCTACCCAAGTATTAAATAGGCCCTAATAACATATCCAAGCCCGCTCAAAGTAGGCTGGGCCAAGATCGGGCTCGAGCTTAGGCTGGGTGACCCCTTGAACACCACTAACGAGAGAAAAGCCCACAAGACAAAGACTTTCGAGTTTTATCCTAAAGTTTGAGAGTATGGTAGAGGCCTACAACTATGAGGGCAGATCACTGACATAGGGCTTGAATTAGTTAGCTCGATAAGGTTCAATTTGGACTTTGTCTATTACTATATAAAATAAATAATATATATAATATTATATGTAGAGAGATTTTTAACAAAAACAATTTATAAGGAACCCTTCTAATTAGCAATTAATGACATTTAAAAAATTTCTTGATGGGTATCTCGATCACAATGTTTTCACTTATATTTGATTTTACATTTGCCGAACACCTACATATTCTTTAATAAAAAAGAATTCAAGTTGTCATTGATTTAACTGATTTTCAGCATTGATGCAAACTACTAACGTTTGAGTTCAGATGGGTTGCTGTCAACATCATCATTGGCCGGGGTTGAGCTTTAGCCATTGGCCATAGGTCGATGTCAATTTATTTCTATCCCCTTATTCTCATTCAAGTTGACCCCATAAATGTGATTAATCTTTTTAACTTTGACCCACATTCAAATGCATAAAATCATCCTCTTCATTCATCTTAGGTGGTCAAAGTTTAATTGCTTTATTATAAAATCTTATGATAATGTTTCAAAGCATTACAAGTTATTAATGCTAATCTAAGAATGCTCTAATATCTAATTAAACCACACATATTAAATTATAGTTTATTTAAAAAAAAGATTTAATGCCTATTTGAAATAAATCAAATTGAGTCAAATGAGGTTTGTCAAATAGGCTCTAATAGTCTATATTATTGCTTCATAAGAAAAACTCAATAGTACAGAAACTAGTAAAAAAACTACAACTAGTAGAACTTTAAGCACAGCAATCTTATTAATAGCCTAACCACAAATAAAACCGAGCACATTACTTAAATTATATAACTACTTCTAGTGTACTAATGTACTTAATAGTATCTTCCATGTCTCAATTTCACATGATAATACTATCAAATTGGCTGATTTATCTTAAATGATATATTTATATGAGGATAAGCAATAAATTTTATACATCCTTCTAGAACTTGAACAGAAAGACTTAACTTCTGCATTCCCTTGTCCTTAGCTCGAGTACAGGACAGCTAGCATCTTGGTATAGTAAAATTATTATAAAAATTAAGAAATCATTCCTTTCGGCCCTTACCTAGCCTTATCTCGGCCCTTCCCCTTGAAAATAGGATAATAGTTTCTGTATTAAAAGCCTGCCAAGAAACGTCAGGGCTTTGGTCAAATTAGGCTCTGCCCGGCCCGGCCTGGCCCGGCCCTACGTTTTGACAGCCCTACATATGCATGTAAATGTTAATGTGAGATTTATAAAACACCAGGTTGTGTGATTTACCATACACGTGGCATATGTCCAATACCATCCATCATGATCATGGCCCCCACTGCAACTGAGACCTTTCACTTTTAGTGTTTTGGTGTGTGCGCTAAATGTTGACCCATTTGTCGATTTTGATCATTCATCCTAGTATTATTGGGCTGTGGTCCAGCCTGCTAGTTCACTGGGCCAGTCATTCGGGCCCATAAAGATCCATATAAAAGTAAAATAGGCCCCCAAGTGAAACACTCATGTTCTCCTCGTGTTTAGTGTAGAGATTTTGATGAACAAATTAATATTCTCATTGATCTACTGGCAAGAAAAAAGTTAGTGTTTCAATGTAATGAAAGAAAAGATGTAAATTATCAATGTAACGTCTAGGCTCAAAGTATTGATCCAACCGCTAAAAGATGGAGATTCAGAGAAATGGTGAAAGTTTCTCAGATTATATATCTAAGAGTAGAAAAGCAGCGAATTACTGATCAAATGCTAGAATGGCACCAAGGTTGGCAGACACACTTCTTCAATCCAAAAGATGTAGATCATCAATGCAGTGGTAGACAAGCAACTGATCATTGGTCTAATCATAGAAAAAGATACTAACAATCAATCAAAAAGATAAACCTCAGCTAATTAATTGAGTGACAGATGAGATTCGGATTATTGATCTCATGGTAGTCCCCTGTGATTAGTCCCTTTTATGATATGTAAAGAAAGTATAAGTGAAAATAGACTTCTTCTATTTTATGACACGGTTAAGGTCTTTAGTCCAATAGGCAATAGGATTAATACAACTCCTCGGGCACTTGTTAAATCTATACAAATGCTTGTGTGGATATGGGCTTTGGGCATGACAGTTGGAATCCTTGTTCCAACACCTTCCTTTCATATTGCTCTGAACATCAACCTCCTTTTCGCCTTGCTCCGAACATCGACGCCACTTTTATCTCTTATTATTTATTTATTTATTTATTTATTTTGTGTTTCATTTTACCTAGACATTTTCATAGAATCCACAAAAAGGCCCTAAATATACTATAAATTATGGTCCACCACATATTCTCCTTTTATATTATTTCATTTGAGGCAGGGAGTTGCCATATGCAGCTTAGAGAATCCATTGTGGACCCTTTCTACCGACAGTTTTTTCGCATGGCCCACTCCCATTTGGACTCTTTTTTGCCCCACTTATACCCGTAAAAAGTACCTTTGGGTCGGTGTTTGGATACAAAGGGAACAAGGGATGGGAATTGAGAACACTGTCCATGGTTGAAAAATGAAAATTGTAATGTGAACGGTTTCCACCCTTTCTTTTCTCAACACCAAGTTTGAACCCATTTGATTTTCCTTAGATTTGCAAACTAACGGCCTGCTTTCGATGAGTCAAGAACAATGCTCCACACAAGGCGACGATAAACAAACCATCATTAAAGTAACGAAAGTAGTGCTTTTCTAACTAATCTAATAAAAAAACTCAAATATTTAAGGAATCACACCAACCTAACACAGCTGGGTCCCACCAGTCCGACCAATTAGAGCCGACCCACACGTCGACACAACATGCATTCCCTTAAATCCAGCATCTTCTTCAAAATCCACGCACCACCCACCAACCCACTTGCTACAGTGGGCCACCCCCCTTCAAAAAACGCACACATCTGATCAAACTAGCCTAACCCCATCTGAAACTGTTCTATTAAGAACAAATGGACGGTGAGTAGAGAGATTTTGACTTTTTCCTAATGGCCTCATCCCCAGGCCTAACCCAAAAAGTAGAGTACCACTTTTTCGATATCTTGTCTGATAGTCCAAGGACCATCGATCTTGTTCTGATGCTGGGCCCCACAGCTCATCGTGGGGAAAATGACACATCGACCAAAAGAAAGACACCATCCAGACCACACAAACCATGGGTCCCACCGTACACCATAATGATTATCCACCCTCCATTTATCAATTGATTTTTCACAATATTGCATCATCATGACCAATCATCCCATCATCATCATCATCATCATCATCATCATCATCTTATGAGGTAATCTTGCTAAGAAAAATTATGTACAAGTACAAATCATGATGATCATGTTAACTATATTTGATGAAGGGTCACAGAATTATGAAAACGAAATCACAGAGAGAGGGAAAAGACTGGAATACCCTTTTCGCCTTTTCGGTTCCTTTCTTCATCCCCTGCACAAGGGAGAACGTTGGTGCACGGCATTCGCCGTCTTCGGCTGCCAGAACACCTTGATCGGGCTCGGAAAGTACCAGCTCCGGCCCTTCAGCCTGGAATCTCCGCCGGAAATATCTCCAGGAACTGAGTTACAAGAAGCTCCGACCGATCTAGACCTCCACAGATAGGAGGAGGCCTTCCTGCTACTCTCATCGGCGTTGTTCTTCGTCTTCGCCTTCTTCGACGTCTTATCCGACCGGAGGAACGACCAAAACGACGGTTTTCTCCGATTTTCCGAGGGCGGCGGCGGGGGGCGGCAGTCGACGGATCTCGGACGGAGGAACTGGAACGCGGCGGATCTGGAGCGGCGGAAGGCGGGCTCGCTTTCGATGAGAGAGGAGACTCGGCCGACGGCTCCGATGCCGGAGACGGTGGAGGAGGAGGAGAGGGAGGAGGACGAGGAAGACGGAGAGGAGGAGCAGCAGGCGCACGGGCGGAGGTTGGCGCAGTCGGGGCAGAGGAGGATGAGGCGGCTCCGGAGGCAGGTGGGGCAGACGCCGCTGCGGGGCTGGGAGGGGTGTTTTCGGCATTTCCAGTATTCTTCTTCCTCGAGAAGGTACTCCATTTGCTTCTTCTGCTTCCGTTTGTAAAATGGGAGAGGTTGAGAAGAGGAGAGAGTAATGTGGAGCTTTCAGAGGGGGGTGGATGTAAATAGAAGAAATAGAGGGTAGGAGAATTTTGGGGGGTGTGATGTTTTTGGTGTGGGTTTGGTTACTTGTAGGTACATGTGGGATGGTGCATCGGATTTTCATGGGCGCGGTCTTTTTGAACCTTTGTTTTTATTGTTGTGCCATTCACACCAGTGGAGATGATGGGAAATGCTGATTGCACACACGGGAAGATTCCAAACCGATAAGGTCAGCGTTGGGTCATGTTTTCGTCAGGTTTCCAATCCAATGATGGAATCCACCCCCTTATGAATTGCAATTTGAGGAGCTACCGCTTAAGGTGGTGATTTTCAAGTTGCATGTTCTGGTTTATCTCTGTTTGAGCCCCACAATAGAGTTTAAGGAATTTCTCACGGAGTCCGGACCTGTTTTTGACTGTCGTGGGTGGACAAATTCAGGTCCGCCGATCACCACCGAACCGCCTCTTACAGACTCAATTGGGTCTTGCACGGTTTCTAGTAATAGCTAGGACAGGTAATCATTACTGGACTACTAATGCAGCTATCTTTTGCCGAGGTAGTACCATGGGACTACTATTATTAAGGGATTGAAGTTCGTATTTAACGAATATGGAGGCTCGTAGCGGTAAATTCCTATATTTTAGTTCTGCCAACTAAGGTTAACAAAGCAAAAATGCTGAGATTATAATGAAACAGGAACGTCTTTAGTAAAATAAAAAAATGAAGATAAAAATTCAAGAGAAGAAACTTGTTTTCTTGATCTTAAATAAAAAAGAAAGAATAGCTAACTGATAAATTAGGTACGAGATCTCAAATTTTCTCTTATTAAACCACACATGCAAAGAGACACAAAGACTCTATTTATAGACTCAAATTTTAACACATGATTTAACTGCTCATAATCACTTACACTTCTCTAGGCAATAATTATAATGATAAAGATGCATGAGAAATCTAAAAAGATACATAGAAACTGCAAAGAACTTATGGAGAAGCCCAAAAGACACTATAACTTACAATAAAGCAATAAACCATATTAAATACTGGCAACCCAAAAGACCCATTATGAAATCTGATTTAATTCTAACAGCCCCCCTTTCTTTTACTCCAAGCAAGGTCTTTATCTTGATGAACAAATCCCTCTTCAAAGGCTTGGTGAACATGTCCGCTACTTGGTCATGAGATTTACAAAACTTGACTTCAACTTCTTTATCATTTACTAATTCTTGAATAAAGTGGTACTTAATCTTTATGTGCTTGTTTTTACCATGAAACATAGGATTCTTGGACAAAGATATGACTGATTTGTTGTCACAAATAGTTTTGTAGGTCCTCCTTGTTTATGATTTAGTTCCTCCAAAATTCATTTTAACCACCTAGCTTGACAACTAGTAGCAGCAAAAGCAATATATTGCGCTTCAGCTGTGGAGAGGGCTACAACAAACTGCTTCTTTGAAGACCATGAAACTGCACTAGAACCAATTTTGAAAATGTATCCTGAAGTACTCTTGCAATCATCGAAACTTCCAGCCTAATCACTATTACAAAAGCCAGCCATATTTGGATTTGTAGCTTTATAATAGTGAAAACCATGACTTTTGGTTTCTTTCACATATCTTAAAATTCGTTTTCCGACTTCTCAATGAGCATCTTTTGGAGATTCCATGAACCGACTAAGCATGCTTACTGAATATGTGAGATCCGGTCTTGTTGTTGTTAGGTACATTAAACAACCAACAAGACTTCAATAGAGAGTCGGATTCACCAGCTTCTTTCCATCATATTTGCTTAATTTCAAATGAACTTCCATAGGAGTACTAATAGATTTTGCATCTTCCATCATAAACCTTTTCAACAATTCTTTTGCATATTTCTTTTGAGAAATAAAAATTCCATCTTCATTTTGATTTACTTTAATTCCAAGAAAAAAATGAAGTAAGCCCATATCAATCATTTCAAATTCATGCATCATGGCTATTTTGAAATCTTTAAACATTTTAACACTACTCCTGATAAAAATCAAATGATCCACATATAAGCAAGTAAAGAGAATCTCACATTGAGGACTTTTCTGGACATAGAGAGTGTGCTCATGAGGTGACTTGTGAAAACCACTTTATTTAAAATATGTATCTAGCTTTTTGTACCATGCCCTTGGTGCTTACTTTAAACCATACAAGGCCTTTTTCAATTTATATACTTTTATCTCTTCATACTTCTTCACATAGCCAGGGGGTTGATCAACATAGACCTCTTATTCTAAGGTGCCATTTAAGAATGCCGACTTTACATCCATTTGGAACACTTTCCATTGATTTTGACCTGCAAGAGCCAACACCAAATGAATGGTGTCTAGACGTGCAACGGGTGCAAAGACTTCATCATAGTCAACTCCTTGCTTTTGTTTATAGCTCTTGGCTACTAAGCGAGCTTTGCATTTTTTAACTTTACTTCTTGGATTTAACTTGGTCTTGTACACCCACTTTACTCCAATTGTCTTCTTGCCTTTTGAAAGTTCCACCAACTCCCATGTGTTATTTCTTTCAATGGATTCAATCTCTTAATCCATGGCTTCAATCCACCTTTGATCTTTAGAGGCATTTTCAAAAATAATGGGATCGGCATCCACAAACAACGCAAAACTCATCCCACCATTAGTAATTATAACATAATCACTAGATGAATACCTTTTGGATGGTTGATGTGGCCGACTAGATCTCCTTAGTGTAGGTGTTTCTTCATGATCATCATTTTGATCCAAACTCTCCCTTGATGAAGATGATAACGATGACAGAGAGCGTAGAACTTCATAATTTTGTTCTTCTAATTATTCATCAAGCAAAATAGAATTTTGCTTCTTATTTTCATTCCACTTCCATGACTCTTCTTCATTGAGTTTCACATCTCTACTAACAATGATTTTGTTAGTCAATGGATTAAACAACTTGTATGCTTTGGATTTTTTACTATAGCCAATGAAGATGCATCATCCAATTTTCTTCTTCTCTCATCCGGTATATGTGAATATGTAATGCTACCAAATATTCTCAAATGGCTAATACGAAGCTTATGACCACTCCAAGCTTCTTGAGGGGTTGTATCTTGAATGCTTTTTGATAAGCACGATTGAGAAGATAAACCACACAAGCTGCTGTTTCAACCCAAATGAATTAAGCATCCTTTTGGCTTTCAACATACTTCTTACAAAATTCATAATTGTTCTATATTTCCTTTCCGCAACCCCATTTTGTTGGGGTGTATAACGAGTGCTCAGTTGATGCTTAATTCCATTTTCTTTAAAGAATTCTTCAAACTCATTTGATACATACTCACACCTCGATCGGAATGCAAAGTTTTCAACATAAAACCACTTTGCTTTTCAATCATGACCTTGAAAATTTTGAAATAACCAAAAAATTCAGATTTTTCTTTTAAGAAATACACTCAAGTTTTTCTACTACAATCATCAATGAAAGTGAGAAAATAGCAATCACCTCCATTTGAAATTGTATTCATAGGCCCGCATAAATCTGATTGCACTAATTGGAGTGGACTTGATGCTCTCCATATTGGAAAGGAGTTTTTATGATGCTTTCCAAATACACATCCTTCACAAACTTGATCTTGTTGGTCAATAGTTGGCATGCTTTTCACCATATGCTTTTTGCATATCAAAGATAATAAGCTAAAACTCAAATGGCAAAACCGCAGATGCCATAGCCATGAACTGTTTTTATGATTGCACTAAAACATGGCAAAGATTCATATTGGATGTTCAAACTAAATATATTATTTGAAAACATCTGTACTTTTATAATTAGAGAGTTGTTTTTATCTCTAATCATGCAATGATCACCGTTGAAATGGACATCATGCCATTTGTGAAGAAGCTGTCCAACACTAAGAAGATTATGATTTAAGCATGGCACATATAAGCCATTAGAAATTCTCTTTTGGCCTCTTTTCGTTATGCGAAGGAGGACGTGACCACAAATGTTTGCTTAAAGCCTTCTGTCATCACTAATCTTGACTTCGGATTGAATGGAATTGTCAAGATTAATAAATACATCTTTGTTGCTAGTCATGTGGTTACTACAACCACTATCAAGATACCAAATATCACCACAAATATTTTCACTAACATTACAAGCCAGTAAGACAGATTCATCACCTTCCTTTTCTTGAACATTTTTTTGTATAAAACTTGATTAATTTCATCCTTCATTGGCCATCTTCGTTCTACAATATGCTTGCATGTGCTCATATTTTTTGCAATAGTGGCATTGTATATGGGAATAGGAAAAGTCATGACCTATTTCTCTTCCTTGTGCTCTACCTCTCCCTCTCGTTGGAGTATTGTTATTAGGAGAATTATGAGATTTAGATTCTTTTTCATGTTTCTCATGTGTGCCACGTCCATGGTTGCTTTTTCCTCTTCCACGATTGTGTCCTTATCTTCTCCCTCTAACACCACCTTTTAAAGAGAGTTGAGATTGGAATGCTTGTTCTATAAGAGAAGAATCAAATTGCTTAATGCCAAGTTCATGAGATTGAGTGATCTCACTAAACTTTGTAAGGGCAATGAGGACAAATCTTTTGATTATTCAATTGTAGCCAAAACATATTCAAACTTACGGGTCATGCTTCGGAGGATTTTTTCTAAAACCTATTGATCTTCAATTTTTTCTCCATTTACTCTTAGTTGATTAACAAGGGAGATAACTTGGTTGTAGAAATCTTCAACTGATTTGAATTCTTTTATCCATAGAGAATCAAATTCACTTCTAAGAGTTTGTAATCTTACCATCTTTACCTTGTCTTCTCCTTTGTATGATGTGTAGAGTGTGTCCCATGCTTGTTTTGCTGAATTTGCAAAAGAGATTATTTCAAAGACAACTTTATCCACTACTTGAAAAATGAAGAACAATGCCTTTTTATCCTTTTTGCGGTTCTCCTTTAACTCATTGAGTTGTTGTTGAGTGAAAGCACTTGAATCTGCTGGTTCTACAAAACTAGTTTTAACAATATCCAATAAATCTTGAGATTTATATAACACCTTCATTTGAATACTCCATTGGTTATAGTTCTTTTCACTGAATCGAGGAAGCTGTGGTTGCAGCATGTTGTTGAAGGCCATAGAATCACCTTGACTAACGCTCTGATACCACTTTGATGAATTGAAGTTCTTAGTTAACGAATACTGGTTCGCAGCGGCAAATACTTAGATTTCAGTCATGGGAACTAAAGTTGACAGAACAAAAATACTAAAGTTACAGTGAGACAGGGACGTCTTCACTAAAATAAAAAAACGAAGGTGAAGATTCAAGAAAAGAAACTTATTCTCTTGATTTTAAATAGCAAAAAAAGAACAACTAATGGATAAACTAAGTATGAGACTTTAAGTTTTCTCTTATTGAATTGCATATGCAAAGAGATACATGACTCTATTTATAGAATTCTAATCCAGGATTTGACTGCTTATAATCCCTTACACTTCTCTAGGCAATAATTATAATGATAAAGATGTATAAGAAATCTAAAAAGATACATAGAAACTGCAAAGAACTTATAGGGAAGCCCAAAATACACTATAAGTTATAATAAAGTAATAAACCATATTAAATACTGGCAGCTCAAAAGACCCATCATGAAATCTGGCTTAATTCTAACAATTATTACCTAGAAATGCATTTTTTGGAAATAAGTCAGGAAGCCATAATTTGTTCCACTAGACTCACTTGTTGGAATAATTGGACATTAAGTGTGGCCCAATGACGCCATGTCAATGTGGGATTTTCACTTTAGTAGACTACTATCAACTAGGACTCCAATGTTGATAAGTCTCCTTGATGGAGATTACTTTGGTGTTTAAGTACAGTTGCCAGCCTTATAGTATTTTCTATACTAAGAGGAATCTAAATTCTAATTGAAGTAAGGCTCTATGATGGGAAGAGAGTTGTCTATATAAACCTATATATTGTGTTTAGGAGTTACAGCTCCTCTCTACACATTATATTGATTATCTCATGGAAATCATGTGTTTGAGCTGTAGTTAAAGAGTGTAGTAATTCCCTAATCAAATATCCAAATTATGATGATGTTAGTTTCAGACTAACATCACTTTGATTTATGTCAAAAGCTCTGGTCCTTTTACCATTTTACACTTGGTTTTACTTGTTTTATTGTATGAAAAAGAGTTCTTCCGTAAATAATTATAGGATTTCCCAAATGATTCTCCACCTGAATTTCAAAATTCTCCTGGCCTTTTTGCATTTAGAAATGCTAGAAAAAATTGGAATTTTGAGAATTTCAAATTTCTCCTAGCCATTTTACACCTGGATTTTAACTCTTCATGTAGATTTGAATTAGGATAACTTAGAATGAAACAAGGCGCTTGGAAAAGCTAAAGAGACATACCACATTATGTCAAATTTCCGAACTTTAGGAATTCTAATCGCAATTTCTTGTAAAGGAAATGTTTACTAACAAAAGGGAATGTTTACTAACATGGTGTGAAATGTGAGTTTTAAAGTTTATTATTGGCCACCTAGATATGTGCCAACTAGAAAACTAAAGGGGATCAAAAGATCTTGATAATATGCATAAACGTGGGTGATGCTTGAATTTTTGGAACTTGATGTGCTGACTTAGAAAAGAATCTCAGCTCATTAATTATTTTGGGTTGATTACGAGTACATATAGCTTAGGTTGGGTCCATACTTACTACCCAACTTGCCAACCTGTTTCAAATATGCTTGACCAAACCTATGTATTATCCATCAGTTCAGTCTGTTTCAGAGTTATTATTATTATTATTATTATTATTATTATTATTATTTGATAAAAAGTCTACTTTAGAGTTTGAATTGACATTTTCAATCTACATATTGATGGAATGAGGCTTTATTATAGTTGTTGTTTTTTATGATGGTGGTGGCTAGTGGCTATAATGAAGGATAATTTTGAACAGAGTTAATGGATGAAGGTGGGCAGAGGTGGACCTAAGCCCCCTCCAAAATTTAAAAATGCCCATTAAGGCCCTAAGGATAGCTTGCACAAGGCCCCACTCAAAAAAAAAAAAAAAAGGCCCCACCTCCCTCTCACAACTACAACTAGCTCAACAAACCTCATTTCCCAATCTCTTCCTATAACACTCCCATCCAACATTGCTTATAAATAAAATATATGTATGGTATATAATGAACTATATAAATTACTATTAGTAGCTTAGGTTTAAGCATTTTGATCCCCATGACAAGTTCATCGAGTTACTAAGCTAGTGGGCTGCTTGGGTCGTTACGCTTCCCCTCTCTAAAAAATCCCCAAATGGGCAAATCCTTCGTCGCAGTCCCAGTATCACTATTCATCTTTGTTTTGTATTTCTCTCTCTCAATCTATCTCTTTATCTACCTATCTTTCTCTCAAGCTCTGTCTCTGATTCTGTTCTCCGTTTTCTCCATCCTTTCTCATCCTAATTGACTCAAAGACTTTTCTCTTTTTAATGTGAATATTTCTTTTTATGTTTAGATTTTTAATGAAACCATGCAACTGATAATTTGTTTCCTTTTCTTCTTTGGTCTAGAATGGAAAAATGGAAATAAGCAACCCCTATATGAAATTTTGATGAAAATCATCAATTATGATTTTTGGATTTCACCCAAAAAGCTAGGATTTTATGAAGATAATTGATTTAATTTTTTTTAATTTTTTATATTTATAATGTGTTTGACAATTATTAAGAACATGTGGAAAAGATGCTAGTCTTTTGGTGGAAAATGAAAATTTATTTTATATATATATACACTCATCTTTAGTATATAGATGATTGTGCGGTCGTAAGATATACAAATGCATCATGCTCAAGTTTATTTTGTTGGGTAAAAGTATGATCGTGATCGAGTTGCATCTTATTTAGACATCCATCACTGTGATCAATTGCAATCCTAACTTGGGCTGAAAAGCTTAAGAATTCAATATCATGAGCCCATGACACAAATGGAATGTGTTCATTGTTGCAACCATGAGGTTTAAGTTGAGGTAATGTTCACAAAATTAATGAAAAAAAAATAAAACAAAACAAGAAGTTGAAAAACTTGACATGTTGATTACTGCACCAACAAGAACACAAGTCTGTCCAAACACCCCTCCCTATCCTATTATTGCATCTCTCAAATAATTGCCTGTTGGTAGTCCTGTATCTATAGATGAATGAATGGACAAATAGTACCATCCTCTCTCTAAGTCTCTCTTATGAAAAGGATGAATGTGGTGTTAGCTTCGATAGACTTGCTCTAGATCCCCACTAAAATGGATTTTCTTTTTTTTTTCTTTTTACATATATGTGATGATTCTTGCAATTTTTTAAATTATGAAGTGTTGTAAAGGCATGATTTTTCTTGATTTAATTTCTACTACCCACTAATGGTATTGATTGGATCCCTAAAAATGAAATTGTTCAAATAATACCAAATGTGTTCCCACAGTCCCTTCCAATGGAACAATTTTACATAATTTTCATGTGTGTAACTGAAGACATTCAGTGGTTTTCATACATTTAGATTATTCTGATGCATTTCACAAATTCTCAAAATTCATTAAAATTTAAATTACATGAAATTGAACATATTGATAATTATCATTTTAATGTGTATATTTTTGTGGCTCTATGCATGTATATGATCATTCAGGTGGAGTGGTATATTAATTTAATGACTCTCGATCATATGCTTCTTAGGTGACTTTTGATGATAAAAATTGATGCAATTAGATATTATGGAAATGCAATACCTTTTCTCTTTCGCCAAAGTTAATATTAAGAAAGAACATTAAAATGATAATTGACTTTTTTTAATTAACTATCATAAGCCCCCCTTAAATGAAAATTATGGGTTTACCACTTAAGGTGGGGCACCAATTGAACCCAACTTGCTGTGAAATGGTGGCCAAATTTGAGTGTAGAAGGGTTGAATTATGTTGAAACCAAAGACAAGCCTTTGAAGGGGTGTCCAATTTTCATGATAAATAGGATGAGAAAGTTCATCCTCTGTGGGGAGTGGAGTGTATGGATTGTGTAGTACTAATATGGCCAATTCGATGGAGAATGAATAGTCGGATAAGGTGCATGTTGGGTTGGAATAGTGAAAATCGACAGCCTTAGTTCTTTACTGTTATTTTCATCACCATGATCGTCATTATTATTATTATTTTGGTGTGTGTATTTGAAAAATAATCGTCTTGCCTCTTCCATTTATATTATCTGCAACGACATTGGAGTGCACTTGTGCACAAGAGATATTAGTAGCATAGAGCAAATTGTCCGCATTTTCCATGTAGTTTCTTTTTTGTCGTTTCAGGTGTGTTTGTCATCTATATAAGAGGAAATGGCTACAACAGTTTGTATTCCGCCTCAGGTGTCAGATTCCTGAATCCTCTCTTGGAGAGAAAATGTGAGTTTTTGATAGGTTTCAAAAATTAAAATGGTTTCAAAAAGGTTTTTTTGTTACATTTGTTTTAAAGAAATAAAAGTTGCTTTTGTGTGTGTAAGGGATCCCACTTTGAAAGAGGGCAAATGTTTAGAAGGGTATATAAGTAGTTTTCTCTCTCTTTTGTGTTAAGCTATTTTGATCATTTTGTCACAAGCTTTACGGGTGCACATGAGTCAGACTTGGTCTGCGGGGGCAGGATTCGAAAACTGTTTAACTGGCCGCGTTTTTAAATGTTGTTTAAAGTTCTTGTTAATGGGTATTTTTTTATGCTCATCTTCACTCTATCCTTCTCTATTGTCAGATGGGTGCTTCGTGTGTGACCAAGCTGGATCACGTGGGGTCGTTGTATTCTGGGGACAGTTTCTTATTGAGACCTTCTCGTATCTGCGTTTAAACCAAAGGCCCAAAATTCGTCCTAAAATTGTTGTAACTATAACCACAGAACATGGACTGAGATTGAAATTAATAGATAAATAAATTAGAACAATAATGCCAATCTCCAGCACAGTGGAGGAAGACTATGTTGGTAGAACCCATTTGTCACCTAAAGTTTTTGTACATGAAGGTAAGTCAACTAGTTTCCAAATATTGTTTGCTACAATGGATTCAATATAAATGAGGCTGAAAAATGTATTTATTATAAAAATCATGGTAGTTCTACTATAATTTTATACTTGTATGTTAATGATCTGCTAATTCTTTTTGTCTAACTTGGATTCGATTGAAGAAACTAAATCACTTATTTCTAATAATTTTGATATGAAAGATTTGGAAGAAGCAAGTGTAATATTGGGAATCAAAATTATTAGAGATGACTCTGGAATTAAATTATCCTAGTCACACTATATTGAAAAAGTGTTGAAAAAATTTGATCACTTTGATTGTAAGCCAATGTCTACTGTTTTTTATCCAAGTATTGAATTAGTTAAAAATGATAGTGATAGTGTAGCAAAACTTGATTTCGCCAGTGTGCTTGGTAGTTTGAAGAATCCTATGAACTGTACTCGCCCTTATATAACTTATGCTGTTAGTAAATTAAGTAGATATACAAATGATCGTGGTGTTGAACATTGGAATGCTGTATCGAGAGTACTTAAATATTTAAAGCATGCTATGAACTATGCATTGTGTTATTTTAGTTATTCAATTGTTCTTGAGTGTTGCAGTGATGCTGATTGGAAATTAGACTTAGATGATTCTAAGTCTACAAGTGGTTACATTTTCACCTTGGGAGGTGTTGCGATATCTTGGAAATTCAAGAAACAAACTTCAAATCACATTCCACTAAGGATTCGGAATTCCAAGCTCTGGGAGCCACTTCAATAGAAGCTAAATGGCTTAGAAACTTGTTATATGATATTCCTTTGTGGACTAAACCAATTCTTCCTATTATTATTCATTGTGATAATACTGCAACAATTATAAATGCACACAATGCTACATACAATGGCAAGTCTAAACAAGTGCGACTACAATATAGCTATGTAAGATAATTACTCGGTGGAGGAGTGATTGCAATTGATTATGTAAAATCAAAGGACAACTTAGTATATCTTTTGACAATAGGCCTTGCAAGGGAAAAGTAAAGGAAACATCTAAAGGGATGAGTCTTAAGCCTATAAATCATCAATAGCAGGAACTCAACCTAAGACAAAATGAGAATGTGTTTCTCAACAAAACTCATCCCTATAATGTTATGATTAAATGTTAGCATATTACCTATAACGAGTGGGGTTGGATTTAATCCTTAATGAGTTCTATAGCTTATATGGTGGAGTGCACAGCTGCAGGAGCACTTTTGATAGACTCACCTATACGAGTGTGAAAGTGTGGCTGTTTTCTATGAGAATTAGAGCAAGTTCTTTAGAGCACTTATGAAATCCGAGATAAAAGCACATGACTGTAAAGTGCTGACTTATAGACTCCAACTATAAAACTTGATATATATTTTTTAACTAATATAAAGAGTTAAAGTTCAAGACTCTAATCTTTTTAACTCTTAAAGGTTAAAAATATGTCATGACAGTGAGGTTCAAGCTCTATTACTTTACTAGTATAATGCTCATTGAATATTTTGAATTAGAGGGAGATTGTTGGGTTTTGATGGGTTTCAAAAATTCACATGGTTTCAAAAAGCTTTCTTTGTCACTTCTTTAAAAAAAAAAAAGCAAAAGTTACTCTTGCGTGTGTAAGGGATCCTACATTGGAAGAGAGCAAATGTTTAGAAGGGTATATAGGTAGTTCTCTCTCTCTTTTTGGTGTTAGGGTATTCAGATTCTTTTGTCACAAGCCCTATGTATGCACGCAAGTTAGACTTGGCCTGAGAGGCTAGATCCATAAACCATTTAACTAGGTTCATGTTTGCGACGCGCATCCCGCGTGATCATTGCTCGTAGCGGGGTGCAAATCCTAGTCCAGCCTTCTCTGGGGACACATATTCTGATATAGAAAATGTAAGCTTTTGTAGAAAATTACTATTTATTTTAAAACAGTTTTATTTAAATAATAATGAATTTATTTTTGAAAAATGTTTTCCATTAATGGGTTGATTAAAACCATTTAAAAAAATGTTTAAAATTTGAATTTAAATGTGTAATGTTTTTTTTAAAATGTTGTTTAAAGTTCTTATTAATGTGTGTTTAACGCTGTTTTAATTTCCCAACGACAATTTTCTCAATATAAATTAGGGCATCGGGGGCATAAAAAACACACTGTTTTTTTATGCTCTTCTTCTTCTTTGCCCTTCTCTATTCCCATCATTCCTCTCTATGAGCATTTTGTTTCATTGGAGTCTGATCGGTGCTTGGTATGCGACTGAGCCAGATTACATGCTGGCCGTTGTATCCTGGGAGTGGTTCTTGCTAACCTTCTCGCACCAAGGTTTAACCCAAAGGAGCAAAACTCGTTCTAAAGAAAGCATCAAATTGACGTGCCTCGATTGCTTGCTGCTGTCGTTGTTTCTCTTTGATTTCTGCCATCATAGTTTTCCTTTTTTGTGATGCAAATTGGTATTATTGATCTAATTTATTTATCTATTAATTTTAATTTTAGCCCTTCTTCTGTAGCTATAGTTACAACAGAAAATACAGTTTAAATTGAGTGGAATTCTCAGAACTATTGCTTGCACCAAATTACCATGGAAGAAGCACTGAAAAACCAAGCGCCTTTTTGCTCTTATTTTTGCGGCATCCGGCATGCACAACTACCTCATGCAGAATAATTTTTCTTGCAAAAAAGAGGAATGAAGTGATTTTTCTTGATAAAGAGGATCTCAAATTTCCATATGAGGGATATGAATGTCACATTCCTCTTTCTTGAAAAAATGGAAATCACTAAAAAATGAAATTCTCTTATTATACAAATGCACCCTTACAGTTACTTAATGAAAAAGACATATTCAATGGTGCCACTGATAACTTGCTACATGTCAATGTTTGTACTTTTATAGTAGTTAAAAATGAATAATACATGTGAACATGAAAAAAATGATTACCAAATAAATCAAGCCATTTCACTAGTAATTCAAATATTGAAAAAAATCAAAGTCCCGTCTCCATACCTACCTTAGATCTTTAACCCCTCTCCTCTTTAGTATGTATTCATTCAATAGAGTTCGTTTCACCATGTTATGCAAACAACGAGACCCTTAAAAACTTTGTTTATATTAGCATTATTTATTAGCTCTTCACTTCTACTCATTCACTTTTCGCCACTCGAATGAAAGGCAGCGGTTAGAAATCTAAGAAGTCTATACCTATTCAAGTTCCTAACTGCCTTCTTGGTATCATTATTGGTTATTACCAGCGATATGGAAACAACCTGCACTAAAAGATCTAATGTTGGCCACCTGCCATCAATTTAAAAATGACCAAGCAAATACTAAGAGCTTAAAATGCAAGGTCCAAACCAAAAATATTAATGTAATTTTGATATTGTTGTGAGATTTCCAAAATTTTGTTACAATGGAGAGTTAGGGCCTCGAGACAATTGAGGCCTAAAGCGACAATCCTAAATAAGGCATTTTCTATTTATTTAATATTATTGTAAAATTTTATTTAAAATCTATTTTTCTTGCTTTTTGTCAAATCTATTTAAAACTATCAAATTGTACTACTGCAATTTTCTCACAAACATTTTTTTATTTTTTTATTTAGAAAACATCAGCACATCATTGAAATAACAATATTTTAAAAAATCATCACACTCTTCTCAAAAGATCACCAACATATGTGACACTGATCCTGAGGTGGATGGTGTATCCCACGGTCCCACCTCATGGAAAAAATAGGTCCCAAATAATAAAAAAGTATATTTATATCTTTTTTATTCTTGGCCCAAATTCAGGTCCTGTATATAAGCCCATGTAAAACAATAATCCTAAATTGATGAGTCAGTATACAACATTTTGTTTAAAAATGATAATTATATTGGTACATAAATATATAATATGAATCTTGTAAATATTTAGGCTTCAATTTAGCTTATAGGGGAGCATGTGACCACTAACTAATTTCACTATCAATGGAACCTTTTAGAAGAGGCTGAGTGGGCAAAGAGGATTCTTAAGAAATGGTTGGATTTCAATGTGTCATGTCTTATCATATAAATGTTGTGATTTTCTGAACAATCACCCGTTGTGCGCATCCACGGAATCACAAGATCAACACGAACAAGCCACACAAGAAGAGACACCGAGATTTACGTGGTTCACCCAAACCGGGCTACATCCACGGGCACAGGAGGACGAACATCTTCACTATAACAAGCAAAGCATACAAGAGATTCCCACACTCTCACCTCATCTCTCCTACGTGGTGTGGGAGCACCACGGGTAACTAATGCCGCCGCCGCAAGGTCTAGGGTTACAGACTATACAATATATAATCCCCGCTTTCTTGGCCACCAAGAAAGCCCCGGTACAATTACCAAAATACCCTTGACCTTAAACCAGTCCCTGGCTAACCCAGTGACTCATCCGGCTAAACCGGAATACAAGACATAAACCTAACAATCTCCACCTTGGCTTGAATTCCGTACAACTCCGTACAACTCAAGCTACTAGGAGATAAAACCGGTACTGTCTTCACGTACCTTGCTGAATGGCACGTCACTGCACCAGGGATGCAGTCTTCTTTAACACTTTGACATGTTGAACCAGCACATGAACTTTGAGCAAAGTTCATCTCGTCAAACTCCACCTCGAACTAAAAGCTCGAAACCATTGACGAATCTGAGTGATATCTGAATCACTCACCATCCTGCCCCCATCTTCAACATCACTGTGAAGATCCAATCGCCACAAGCATGCAAGCAAACAGATCGGGAATACAAGTCCAGATGACTCCATTGCAGAACAGCCTCTGCCTCCGAGCGGTCAAAAACTCCATTTGACCGGGCCTCCGATCAACTGCTGATACATCAGCTCCTCCTTGCTGCTTTTCCGGCTTGGCTCTGGCAAGATGAATATCATCACATGCGATCATGTGAACCCCAAACGAACAACTTCGTTTGAATCAGCAAACCCTTTGCAACTAGGCCGGTGACTCCTATTATTGGGTTTGCAACAACAACCAGGTCGAGTAGACCCGATTCTAGCCTCAATCCACATCTGTTCAGATCTTCTCCCAATTTCTGCATCAAACCATAGATCTCGTCACCACGAGCACGCTGAAAGAAACGGATCTAAAATCCGACTCAGGATGACTTCGATATCGTAGAAACAAGTTTCTACGCTCTAATCGGTCAAACCTCCTCCTTGACTGTCAAACAGCCAATCAACCTCTTCCATTGCGTAGATCTGCTCGAAACGAGTCCGTAGGATCAAACGGATCTCCGATCGGACATCAGACGATCAAGATATCGCAGAAACAATTTCAGCCGCAAATCTGGTCAAATCTGGCCTTTGACCGTTGCTGACATCACTGCTGACGTCACTCTGCGCTGTCTGCTGGGCTTCTGGAGCGGACCCGGGTCGGGTTCACCTGACCCGGAACGGAACTGAACTGAACTGAATCTGTTCTGCTGGGCTTCTTTGCCGTACCGGGTTCGGGTCCGACCTGACCTGACCCGGAACCGAACCGGCTCTGAACTGCTGGGCTTCTGTGCGATCGGGTCGGGTCTAACCTGACCTGACCTGACCCGTAGCCCGTTTCTGCCAATGGGCTTGCGCTGCAACCGGGTCGGGTCGAACCTGACCCGATATGACCCGAGCTGGGCCCGAACCTTCTTCTCCTTCTTCCTTTCTCCTCTGTTTCTGCTGGGCTGCAACAGAGGACTGCAACCCGGTTTGCAACGACCTCACGCCGAGGTCTTCTGCGGCCCCGGCGACCAGCGGGCAGCGACGTGAGGCGGCGACTGGCGGCGGGCAACGGCGACCGGCGACCGGTGAGTAAAAAACTTTTTTTTTTTCTTCTCTGTTTTCCGGTCTCTGTTTCTGCAACTTGCAGAGACCGCCTCGTACCCGAACCGTTCGTTTCTCCGGCGACAAGGACGGCGAGGATCCCGGCGAAGATCTCGGCGGCGACTGCGACGATTTGGGGCGCGCGATTTTCGGATCTTCTGCGCAGTCAGGCAGCCTCTCGTCGGCTGTATCTCGGTTGAATCTGGGTGGAGCAGCAGCGGCAGACGATGAGGAAGCAGCGGTGACGGCATGCCGGGGAGGAGAAAGAAGAACAGGGAACAGAGGTGCTGCCGGTTTTGATTTTTTTTTTTTCTTTCTCCAAATCTCTTCACTCTGCAACAGGAACCGGTGTGTGGCCCAAACATAGATCACCCATGATCTTTGATTTTTCTGCACCAAGAATCGCAGAACTCCGGATCCTCCACGAAGATCCGATCCGTTGATCCTTACATCACAACTGCTGCGATCTAACTCCGAGATCTGAACAACCTGGGAATCCCTTTTCCTCCGATCCTATCCAAATCGGAGAACCAATCTCGTCTTCATCTTCTCCAATGGTGGCCCAACCAGAAATCATGAACCGGATCTCAGTTAATCTTCATGAGCACAACCTCCAAAACCACTGAGCGATCTCCACCTCGCTCAGAAACCCGAGGAACACCAACCTCGGCTTTGATACCAATTGTTGTGATTTTCTGATAATCACACGTTGTGCGCATCCACGGAATCATAAGATCAACAAGAACAAGCCACACACAAGAAGAGACACCGAGATTTACGTGGTTCACCCAAACCGGGCTACATCCACGGGCACAGGAGGACGAACATCTTCACTATGACAAGTAAAGCATACAAGAAATTCCCACACTCTCACCTCATCTCTCCTACGTGGTGTGGGAGCACCACGGGCAACTAATGCCGCCGCCGCTGCTTCCTCATCGTCTGCCGCTGCTGCTCCACGGCGGGTCAGGTCAAACTGACCTGACCCGAACCAAAAAAAGCCCAGAAGATCGTCTTCAACAAACTCTGCAACTGTCTCTGTCTGGTTCAGCAACAGAGACGCGCCGGCTTCTTCGTCCTCGGTGACGGTCAGGTGCTGGCAGCGGCGGACCGCCCCCCTCTCCGGGGTTCCTGCACGGCGAGGCGAACGACGATACCAATTGTTGTGATTTTCTGAACAATCACCCGTTGTGCGCATCACGGAATCACAAGATCAACACGAACAAGCCACACAAGAAGAGACACCGAGATTTACGTGGTTCACCCAAACCGGGCTACATCCACGGGCACAGGAGGACGAACATCTTCACTATAACAAGCAAAGCATACAAGAGATTCCCACACTCTCACTTCATCTCTCCTACGTGGTGTGGGAGCACCACGGGTAACTAATGCCGCCGCCGCAAGGTCTAGGGTTACAGACTATACAATATATAATCCCCGCTTTCTTGGCCACCAAGAAAGCCCCGGTACAATTACCAAAATACCCTTGACCTTAAACCAGTCCCTGGCTAACCCAGTGACTCATCCGGCTAAACCGGAATACAAGACATAAACCTAACAATAAACAAGGTTACCAAGATTTTAGCTAGGTCAGGAATCTAAAACATAATATTATGAAACACAAATGATATCATTCCATCAAACAAATCAAATCAATTCAGATGAAAATGATTAATGTGGAATGTGAAAAAAGAAAAGGAAAATGATAATTGTTGTGATATTTTCGAAGATTTTAGAGGTTGTTTGGATGAGGAGAAAGCAATCAGATGAGCGGGGTTTCTCTACGGTTTTTTCAATGTGTGGTTCTGGACATTAAACTCGTCAAATATTGTCCATCTACTTTTCTTGCCATATATTTAGGACCAAATCCATTGTTGGTTGAAAGTTTAGGCCCCATTGATTTGCCAAAGATAGGCACACCCCTTTCTTTTTAATAAGATAAGAGTATATATAGTTCAGAAAAAAATTTACATTGTACAAGGAAAGAAATTAGAAGCTACCAATCACTTGTCCCTCTCAAGATGAGGAAGAACTAAGAATGAGCCACCATGCAAACTTACCAAAAACTCCAAAGATAGGGAAGGTCTAAGAGCCTACAAAAGAAAACAATAGAGCTCACAATCCAGCTCAAGTGACTAATAAGGAGTGATGTGGTTGAAATTATATAGTTTATTAGCTGACTAACTCCACACGGCAACATACTTTATCAGCTTGATCACAAAGTAAATAATTTAATCCAGATAAAATTAAGCTTCACCTGAGTCGGTGGAAAGTTCCGAACCTCTTTTACGCCGAACTAATGCCTACAATAGAGGAGTCCTCTTTCACTTTCATCGCTAAAAAAGGATGGTGTGCCAGATTCTCTCTTCCTTTCCATGGAAGACGCCTCAACACACGCGCCAAAAAGAGGTACATATGAAACCATTTTTTTGTTCACTTGTCTTGCATCACATATAAGTTAAATTATTTCTAACAATTATGTTTTGTAAGATTCTTTGGATGGATAGTGTGCAGACATATGTACGCGGATCATATTTTTCCGGTAGATAATTTCGTTCACTCTTTCTAAATTCAATATTCTATAAATCAATTTCATAATCAAATAATGTCAGCCGATCCATGTTCAAGTAACAAGTCTCCAACTGTTATTATGTTTTGTGGCTCAACTTCAACCTTATCGGCTCCTTCACTAATCGTACAAGAACCTTTTTCTGTTGAGTACTTCCCTCCACCAGCGCTTCCTAATCTATTACAAGAACCATCTTCCATACTTATGATTCATCCAACTCCATCACCTATCGCCACTACCAGACTGTCACTATGGTTTAAACACCAGGCTCAACGGACTCATTATTGGATTGAATTCATAAAAAATGATGTGGACCCTATCTAGGCCGTCTTTTTATTTGGCAAATTCTGACACACCCCACCTCTCATTTAAGTTTCTCACCATTGCTGCGATAGCAAGGATTGATTCCTAGTTATTTTCGTAGGAGAGAGATACTGTTGGACTGAGTTATTGGTGGATTGGTGAAATAAAAGCAGAATCACATTTTTTTTTATTGATTAATATGAGTGTACTTAAACTTGGGTTAAACATAAAACATGGTGGGAGAATAGCTTCCAAGGTTTAAATGTCACAAGTGCACCCAAACATTGAGTTTATGGCGGGTGGTTTTGGTGGACTGGCTGCCTCAAAATCCGGGGACAAGAGTCACAATTGGCGACATTGTTGTGGGCACTTTGAGGCAACAAACAGGAAACCGCATGCCAAATACTAAAAAACAGGTATTTCGTTCCGTTCCAAGCGCCTCCAATCCATTCCCATCTACTCCTACCGGCCTGTCTTCTGAATAATCGAAATTCCACATGAAAAAAGGCGCTCTCGTCAATTCTCATTGGATCACAGCGAAAAAATACTACTTAAAAACGCATTCTTACGACTTTTCCACGCGGCCAGCTTCTGTCTTTCCTAACAACATTTCCACAACCATCAGAGACTCTCCCTCCCCCACAAAATCATTCCTTCCATCCATCCCCGAAAGCCGCCCGCCCCATCTTCTTCCTCTTCTTCTTCTGATGATTCTGATTCTCATCCCTGAACGAGGTAAAATTCCCTCCTTTGACGACCGATTAGGTGATTTCGCCGTTTCGTTTCGATTCGATTCAATCTCATACCATCTGCTAGGGTTTAGCTCTCGGTTCAATTGATGAAGACTTCTTCTTTTTCTCCTTTGGGTCTTTTATTTGTTTTGGAAGAAATAATTTCGTCTTTTCGTGGTGGTTGTAATCATCCGATGTCAAAAATCTGTGATGAATTGTTCTGTTTGTTACAGTATTGGTAATTTCGATTGTTGTAGGCAAAATTAGTGTACCCTGTTCTCATACAGGGTATTAAATTTGTCACTTGAAACTCAATGAGGGCTTCAGATCCAAGGATGTAAATTGGTGAATTTGTATAGGGGTGATCATTTGGACTGTATTCATATGGGAAAATTTGGACTGAATTCAATTTGTGGTGGGTGGCCATTCCCATCTATTGGGCTATCAAGAGAATGGTAGGTTGAAAATGCACAAGCCTAAATCAAGGTTTTGACTATAGGATGAGCATAGGGAAGTCCTAAAAAGACTTGAAGTAAACAAAGTGTGAGGGTTAACAATTCATTATGACCCTATGTTGCTTTTCTTTCTGTAATTGCAGGGGTATGGTTCAACCTTAATCGCATCTCTGTGGGGAATTCTCATCATGTTAATTGTGCTATTGGGGTCACTACTCAACTATCCTTCTCGCCAAGTTGACAGGTTAGTCTTAGCTCAGTGAATCTCCTGATGCATGAACAGGTTCTGAACACTGACATGTGCAATTGCGACAATATGTACTTGTGAATGAATTGTGACAATACCCACCTGGGAGTTGGTGGAGTGGCATAAGGCATGGGTTTGCTCTCCATGTCGTGTGTTTGAAACCCGCCCCAGATTTACCTAGTGTGTGTGTGTTTGTGTGGGTTTGGCGGGCTCCACCTGGGGGGATTAGTCTTGTTGCGTCGAATATCTCAGCGACACCCACATCATAAAAAAAGAGACAATATGCACTTCTGAATGAATTTGGAGTTTCTTAGTGGATGCTGCGACCATCAGTTGAATAGGAGGACCCTGTTTAAAAAAATGAAAATTTATGCAGATCTGAATGAGACTGACTGCACAAACTTCTGATGGAACTATCTATCATATAAAGTAACCATACATCTAGTATAGAATAAAATTGCAGAGAATATGGTATGGTAGTCAAATGTCAAATGGCGTGCACATATTTCTTGACTACAAAGAAAGGCCTGGCAGTCCTAAGGAGCAAAACTGCTGTTTCATCCTTTACACCTGTCACATTCATTTTTGTATCGGCACAGCATCAAATGCTGGCTGCATGCTTTATATGTTTAGCACCTCTCCTCATGGATAGTGTCATGACCAGTTTAAACTTTTGAATTTATTGAATGATTTTGTTAATTCTTTTCGCATTTTGTTGGAGATCATGTGATTGGATCATAAACCAACATGCCTGGGTGTGGGTACTCCTTGCGGTGAAAGCAGTTCCTGTTAAGTTTATTTCACTTATTGGTGTTCATTTCATCCTTAATTTAAATTACACAGGAAGTTACGGCAATGCTCCTTAGCTACTGTATGTACCACAACGTGTTTTGGCCTCTGTTCGAGCATGTTATGACAGGTTGCAGACAATTTATGGAGTACCTGGATTGAAAGAGGCTGAACTGGCAGGCCCAATACATACCCTAGCTTCTGGCATCTGGAAAGCTCACAATGAGCAAATCAATGGGGCAAATTGACTTTGTCTACTTGAGGTTTCCAGCAAGCCAAAATTCCATCGTTTTAGGCATTCAAATTTCAAAGTTTTGGTTAAACTTACTAGCCACAGTAATTATATATATTTTCAATTATTTCATCAAATCTTAGTTTATATGCTACTTTGTAATTAGGTAACTCTGTTTACATGCTTTAATGTAGTTTGACTCTATATAAGCATTTCATTATTTTTAGCTATACTGTTTTAGCTAATTTACAATTTTTGGTAATTTATAGCAAGTTGAATTGGGAGTCTTTATTATTATTGCTTTAAATATATGGCATTGTACATGAAATCGAATGTAATTCATCATTTTTCCTTTCAAATTCAGGAAATCTCTTCTTACTTTTGTAACAAAAATTCTACTGTTTATTGCTTTTGGAGAGATGCACTGATAAAAAAAAAAAAATTGCTTTTGGAGAGATGCAGCGATCTTTTCCATTTTGTTTCCATGCACCTGCTAACTAGAGCTGAATGCTTGCCATAAGCATACTTTATGCCCAATATGGTTACACCGTACACCTTTTTTACTTGCGCAAGCCCTTATTTATTATTTATTTTTCCCTGTGGTACATGCACATTGACATACTTACGCTTCCCAAGTTCCTATCCAATAGACTCAAGGATCAGTCCATAGTGTATCTGTGGATAGGGAGATGCCTCACCACTTGAACTACAAGTGGATTGGTTGGCAAGCTCATATTGGGCCCCATTCCAACCCCTATATTGGAATTTGCCTGTATATACACCCATGTGGGGGATGTAGGAGGATCTCTGGTTTCCCTTCATCCTCCTCCTCTCTTTTCTCTTTCTTTTGATGGAAGAGAGACTTGGGGAAGGGAGCTCTTTTTCTTTTTATTTTGTATTTTCCATGGTTGTATCCTTCTCTACACTAATTGAAGGTCCTCCTTTGGTGATGTATCTCTATCTTCTCCCATCTCTTTCTTCTTCTTCTCCTCCCTTCCTTTGAAATCCCTCATTTCATTGTTATTGGAATTACGGAGTTGACAAGGTTGCTGAATGCATCATTCCATTACATCCATAGGAATGATAATTCAAAGGCAGATGCATTAGTGAATGCTAGATGTCCAGGGGAATACTTCTCATTGCGAAGGATGGGGCATTGTAAATGTTGTTCAGGTGTTCATCATATGTATTTCTGCTGACCTGTTTTCCATTGCCTAAATGAACTAAGGGCTATGAGATACCATTTCTTATTATCCTTAACTGTTTGAATTTTCCATTATCCTTTTTAAAAATCTATTACTTAAGAGAAAAGATTACTGTGGGAAAATTTGTGCATGATTAAGAGCTGAATCTTTGTTAGCAAATCGAGTGTTTATTCTGTGATAACACTCTTTTGAAATATTCAGGATCATCTTGATGCTGGACTCAAACAATCTCAGGAGGATACCCAAATTTATTTTCAAGCGAACCAGAAACTGATCTTGTAATGTCACCCACTGCAAGCTCTATGAATGGAAATATTGATGATGGAACTCGGTTTCCCAGCTCTGATTATTTAAGTAGGTAATACCCAAATTGGGACCTCACAAACATATTTGATGCGATATTTCACTGACCAATTGGCTAAGGATTCTTCAAGCATTCCATAACATTGTATTGAACTAATTTGGTTCCTGTTTGTTCTCTAGGCATCACATAGAAAGGCATTCTGGTTCGAGAAACCCTAGGGGAGATGAGAATTTTAATTATTTTCTGGATCGAGAGGCTGTGGTAAAGGAAATTTCCCTGTGATTTAAATCAACTGTTATCTAACTCTTTATTCTGTAATTGATAGTGAATTCATGAAAAAGTTTGGCTAGGGCCATCGTTTTATTTTGTTTTATTTTTTCTCTTTGTCAAATTTGGGCAGGAGCTTTTATCAAAAGCCAAAGCACAGAAAGAGGAGATCCTGCTGCTCCGCATTCAAATTGCCGATGCCTGTGCTAAAGTATGAGTTTGGCATGATCTTCTACTAATAAAATATGTTTCAATCCTATCTTCATTGGAATGTTTGCTGCTTAGTTTCATCAATCATAATGTATTTGTGCATCTTTTCAGGAGCTGCAGTTACTGAATGAAAAACATGTTTTGGAGAGGAAGCTTTCTGATTTGAGAATGGTTTGTATACCCATCGACAAAATTAAGTATTTGTCTTTTAATGTTCGTTATATTTCCTGGCTTCATTGTATGTGAAATTGATATCCTTGTATTCATTTGAGCAACAGGCCCTCGACGAGAAGCAAAACGATGCCATAACTGCTGCATTGAAGGAACTCTCTCTCAGAAAAGATTATCTTGAAGAAAATTTGAAGCTAGCACTTGAATTAAAGGTTATATATTTTCCTATACTTTCTTTAACTGTTTTGTTTGAGGATCTTCCTCCAAGTTTATTGCTTTGTCTGTGCAAATGGTTTTGCATGTGTATTGTCCTTTTCTATTGATGCGGCTCCTAATTTATCCTTCACTTTCCATCCAGGCTGCAGAGGATGAGAGGTATATCTTTACATCAGCAATGCTTGGCCTACTGGCTGAGTATGACATACATCCACATGTTCTAAATGCTTCTGCTATTGCAATTAGTGCAAAGGTATTTTTCTTTTCTTTTAATTGGAAATGTTACTCGAATCTGCCACCTTTTGGTTGCGACAATGAGCACCTCCCAACTGTGCTTCAGCATTTTGAAATTCAGATAAAGTATTAAATTCATTTAGTAATAATACCAAAAAACCTATTTACTGTTATTCTATAAATACTATAGACTGATAATATTATAACTATTACTGTTTTAATTATCAATGAACAGTTTTGACTCAATTATACATTTTTACCAAGTATAGTTATCATCACCAAAAAACTATTAATTGTAATTTTAAAACTAGTAATTGTAATTTTCCAAGTAATGTAGAATGTTAATGTTAACATCAATAAGTAGATACATAGGCTATAGCATAAAATACAAGGCTTGGTGCATTTTCCCAATAATATTCTGAGAAAAAAACTGAATCTTAAAAGGATCCAGAGATTTTCCCAGAGATGATAAATTGCCAAGAACGAGATTTATGACAAAGGTGGTTACTAGCATAATTCTTTTTTCTGAGTGCAGGCTGACTTTTTTCTGTTAATTTTTTTCAGCATTTATTTACTCAATTGCAGTTGAAGATTAGAAGTTCACATGTAAGCTTACACTCTGTTTAATGATAAGTTCTTGTTATTTCATCTGTATAAATGTTGTAGTCTGAAGAAGATATTGAATGATTTTTCATATAGCTTCTTCCTAGTTGCTCCACTTTTGTTTTGTTTTGTTTTGTTTTGTTTTTTTTTTTTTTGGTGATCTGCAATGATAAATTATATATCACAAAAAAGATTACAATGAAAACATCACACCCTATCACAAAAAAGATTACAATTAAAACCTCACACCCTATCAGAAAGATATGGGCATAAAATGGTCTAAAACATATATACCAAAGAAACAGAGAAGTTACATAGAATTAGCAAACACACCAGATGCCCTATCCACCCCTTGTTTCACCAAAGCATCCGCATAACTATTAGAAATCCACCCCACATGCTAAAACTTAACTCTGAACAAATACATAATAGACTTGATCTCATTGAAGTAAAACTGAAATCTCCAAGGCCCCTTAGCAAAAGAAGACACTTTAGAAATAACATTAAGAGTATTGGTCTCCACAATCAAGGCCACCTTAAAAAAAAAAAAAGCCAGAGCAAAAAATTGAAGTGCTTCTAGAATGTGCCTTTGGTTCCTTAGACTCCATTAGCCACACATTCTTGGAGAACAGAAACAAAACAACCCTTAGACCATTCTGATGCATCCTTCCAACACCCGCTAGCCCTGTTTTTACACCTAGTAGCCCCACATCCCTCCTTAGACTCCTTCGGCATCCCTTAACGAAGAGTGGCTTCCCAATTTTGAAAGATACCATCGATCTTTAGGTTAACGAAGTCCCTCCTAAGGGAAACCCACCTAGCTATAAGCACGAACACCACTTAAAGCACATCCTTCTTGGGCACCGAATACCCTTTGAATGCTGTAGTACTCTTCTCTTTCCATATAGACCAAAGAATGGCAAAAAGGGACCTCTAAAGCACCAACCTATACCCCAACAAAGGGGATATTCTCCACGCCTCTATCATACCTGAGACCAATTCTAGGGAACACCAAAGCACACAACACCAACCAATGACACCACAAAAAGCAAGAGAAATCCCATTGCAAGAACAGATGATCAATCACCCCTTTCTTGTAGAGCATAAATAGGTCAGAAATAGTCTCTGGATGCATGCCTCTCCTGTTGAGATTGTTTGCCGGAGAGACCTTCCTAGACACTGCAAGGTAGCATATACTCTCCACTCTAGGAGGAGCCAAACCCAAGCAAACAAGAGAACTATTGAATTTGACTCGCAGCACATCCTCCGACTCCTTATAAAAAGACCTCAAGGAGAAAAAACTCGTAGGGGAAGGTATCCAAAGACGAGCATCTGGCTTATTCCTGCACAGAAATATGTCAGCAAGACTCCTCCTACGGATGCAAACCTCTCTAAAAAAAGACACTATTCATGGCACAAAGCCACCCTCACCCACATAACAGTCCTCTAATGAGGATAACTTGTTGGCAGCCACTCTAAACAACCTAGGAACCACTTCCAACCAATCATTGTCCTTAAAAAAGGACTCGACTACCCTCCCTAACCATGAAACTCACCTCCTCCAAAAAAGATCCCTTCCAACAAGAAGACACATCCTCAAATCTCAAAATGTTCTCCTCACAAAACCCAACAACTTGTACCTAGGAACTCTATTAGTAATTCCCACCCCATATTTAGCCACAATAACTCTTGTCCACATAGCCTCCCTCTCCTTCTTTAACCTCGACCACCATTTTGCCAGGCCCAACTTTTTTTTTCTCTAAATTGCCTAAACCCATACCTGCAAGAACTTTGGGTTTAAAACATTATCCACTTCATAAGGTACAATATCCCTTTTATCATGACTTCCTTCCCACTGGAAACTTCTCCTCAAGCGATTCGACTTCTCCCTCATCACCACTGGCATAACTACCAATGACATATAGTATATTGGGATATTAGACAATGATGCCTCAATCAAAGTGATCCTCCCTCCCAGGGAAAGATAGTTCCTTTTCCAAAATTCTCCACAATTGGATCCCAAACATCTTTGGACCGGGAATATTCTACTATGGGAAGCCCCAAATAAAAGAAAAGAAGTTTTCCAAATGAAGCTTACTAGCCAAAGACTGAACAATCTCATCCACACCCATCAACATGCTTTCGGATAAATTAATTTTCAGACTTGAAGGACCTTCACAATACCTAATAATTCTTTTCAACAACACCACCTCCTCCCACCTCCAAGAACTAATAAGATTTCCAATCCACATGATGATAGGCCTTCTCCATATCAATTTTAAAGATTAACCCTACTTGCTTAGAATGCTTTCTAGAGCCAATAAGCTCATTAGCAGTCAACCATCAGCCAATCTGAGTATCCTGAAGGCTGAAGAAGTAGAAGATCCACCTCAGTAGAACTCACCAATCTCCTAACTGCCACACTCTTAGCCGGCCTATCAGGCCACTTAATAGACTATCATCCGATAATCATGATAACATACTGACTCTGAAAAACACCCTAAGGAGTCACACTTATCGGGCTCTCCCTTGCCGATCCCTGAAGACCTCACTGCTATCACAATCATCCATAGTCCACAAATCCATGATATGTTGCAAAACCACCTGCTCTTGAGAACCAAAAGAAACACCCAATTGTTTGCCCAGACAAACTACCTCCTTGGCTTATGTAGCAAATTCTAAAATACGGCCAACATCCGATGGGGATGTGCTATTATGAATTCCCATCAACTATCACACCCAGTTGTTCCACTTTTAATTCTAATATACTTAGAAACACATCTCTCATTCCATAAATTAATGTCAACTGGTTTCCTTTCCTATTAATATCATGTATATCAGTATATGGTCTTGTCAGTTGGATTAGCTACATTTGCAGGAACCTGATTTTCTTTCTCCACAGGCTAATACTTTAGCTGTAAATGAGCAGCTTGGAAATCAACTGGGGGACATACCTCTCAATACCAGTCGTCAAACTTCGAGTGCCTTGAAAAGTCCACCTCAAAGACCCATGGTATTTTAACTATTTGTTGTTGTATTGTTTTGCCCTTTTGTGGAATTTTAATTTATACGGCAATTTTTCCTTGTGCAGAATTCAGATGGCTTCGACTTTTATCCTAACAATCTGTATCCACATGAACGTCAATTGGAGACAGCCTTTAATAGACTTGGGGACCATGATTTGATGGCTGTGAAAGAAGCAAATAATGCAATGGGTGTTGGGAGACACTACCCATTTGTCAATGAAAAAGCAAGAGAGTCTCGATTCAGGTTAGTATTCTATGTACATGAACCCCATTTCTTGTTTTTTATATTTATTTTTATGCGGTTTGTTATCATATATTTTTTTAAACATGAACTTTCATGAAGAAATGAAAAATCCGTATAGTGTATGAGAAGTATGCTGAAATATGGGCTGAGTGGGATCCTAGGCCTCAAAAAACAAGGAGAGCCCCAATGGCACCAAGAGAAAATTTTACGGTAAAATGTTGTCAGTCCAAATATAAAGTGAAAATGTTTGTAAGCATTATCAGTAACTGCATAATAATGCCTATTGAGTACTCTTGAAGTTAATGAATGAATGATTCCAACTGAAGTTTAATCAACAATATGTTGCTTCAAATGTTTCTCACTATAATTCTAACTAAGAAAGTTGTTGCTTCTCACTACTAAAATGGTCCCGAAAATGATTAAAATCAAATGAAGAGGTAAAACTAGTCCTTAAAATTGCCAGGATGTTCATTTCACTAATTGGCCTTTATTTTCATCTGTAGCAATACTGCACATTCTGTTTGGACACTAGACCTATGGAACTGGGATATTATTTATTTACTTTTATGTAAGCCTTTATTCCTTATGTCGTTACTTAGGAAAGTTCCAATCCTTGGATTGATTGGACTTCTCTGACACTCCAAAAAATTGATGGTCAGATATAGAATCCTGTCCTGTCTAAACAATTAGTGTGGCACTGGGGACCACCATATTTGTAATATATTTGTTTTGGTATCCATCGTTTGAGTGAGGGACACCATATACCATATATGTAATGTATCTTTAGAGGTTATGATGAGATTGCAATTGAGGGAAATCATCCCAATTAAGGGGATACGTGAATACTTGCTGCATTTAGTTGGAAAGAATACTATAGGAAAGGGTGACCAATCGTATTGAGAGGTACCCAATTTCAAGTACAAAATCCGTTCTTCTTCAATTCTCTTTGGTTTGTCCTTACCAATCCATCCTTATCAGCTTCCTCAGTAAGGTTGTAAATTTCCAAGCGTTATCCTTTTAAATTCTATCCAAGCCTGTGCCTGGTCTGGTACCAGAATATTGAATGGTTTGAAACATGAATTGAGGGCCCAGAAAAGTACAAAAGATTATATCTTTCGGTTGGGTTTTTTTTTTCCTACAAATTACTTAAAATCTATGAAGATTTAATTTAGTCATCTTCAAGGTATTGGGTTTATTAGTTCAATAAAGGGACTGAACAGACAATAAGACTGAAATAATAATAATGAAAGTGGTTGATGGGGCCTATGAGAAAGCAATCACCATATGAGAGACTGTGATACTGCCTTTTTGCAATCACTTTCACACTTGTTTAGTTGTGAAAATCTTAGTGTGTTCATTGCCTTTTTTACACACCATTTTCACACCTTATTTATGTATCACATGTGAAGATGTGTAACCAATACGCATGTGAATCTTTTACTTATGTAAAATTACTGCAACCAAAATACCCCTAAACTCATTAATTCAGAAAGGAAGTGGAAGAATATCCAAAAGCTATTATCCAAGCCAAAGCTTTACAGGATAATAAAAACTGTACTACAAGGTTTCACACCTTCTGTCTTTATTAAACATCAAATTAGAGAAATGGTTCAAGTATTTTTGTTTCATGCCCCTTCCAGTAGAGAAGAGGATACAACACTAAATAGTTGTGGAATTTTTGGATACAAATCTCAATATCACACAATCCACCCAACAAAGCTAATCTTTTCCCTTGTCCACTTTGATTCTCCTTGCTAAATCTTGATGACCACTAATTAAGTGAGGATCTCTTATGGGACCCTTTTTCTTCTTGATTAGTATACCAAGCTGAGACTCTTCTAATTAACAACTCCAAGATCACCACAAACTTTAATGAAGGAAATTTTATGATTTCTTTGCCATGATAAAACTAATAATGAAAGTCCTTAAACCATCACAAACTATATGAAATGGTTTACCAAGATAGGACTCTAGGTCAATCTCTAGATATTTATCATCTCAACAGGCTGTTTGGTTAAAATACTGTTTTAAGGCTGTTAAAATCAATGTTCGATAATCTGATGGGGTTGATTTCTGATGCTGTCACAGATTTATGAGGAGCCCCTTGACAGTACAAACCTGTCATTAGACTGCTGTAAGACTGTGTAAGTGGGACTGTTACATTGTAAACTGAAACTCGGCAGCTTAGAGATGGTGTTGAACCACCCCTTTGGCTGGTTCTCCAATAAAAATACCAAGAGAAAATGAATAGATGCAAGGAATTAGGCACAGATATGTAAAATATCAAATAACTCTCTGTTATTCCAATTTGAAAGTGTCAATTATCAACTGGCTATACTAGCTGACTGCAACAAGTACATAAAACTTTCTAAAATCCAAATTACGAGCAATACTATCCATAATTTCCTAAATTATGCCTCAACACCCCAACTTGCTAAAATAAAAAAGAAAATAAAAGAATGTGTTGACCGTTGCCTGTGGCTACCCATGCACAGTCAACTGGCATATACCAAAATCCGACATTTTCTAAAAAAAACTATCCACTAGCTGTTCTTTCTTGTCATCATTATTTACCAACTCATGATGTCCTAATGGAATGGAAACTAACATATCTGACATTTTCTAAAAAAAACTATCCACCAGCTGTTCTTTCTTGTCATCATTATTTACCAACTCATGATGTCCTAATGGAATGGAAACTAACATCCAAATAGCAAGAAATCCAAAGATTGCAAGAATTTTTCTAGAACATGGTCGTTCAGGACCATTCCCATGACTTTGATCAAGGGGCCGAAATGGCCCACCAAAATGGATGGTGGTCCCTGCCGGGCAACCCTGGTGGTGCTAAGCACTAACTGGGTTGGGCCCGTTGGGCCTTGAACCCACAGCCCAAAGATGCACATACGTACAGCCCTGTTTTCTGTTTGTGCATTGGAATTGAATTTAACAGTTTGCTAAATACATCCTGTGGTGTATGAAATTAGTAAAACAGCACCTAGACTATCACAATCTCAATGAATGTCGGTTGTTTTGGACTTTCTAACCCGAGTGGGACCTTCACATATGGGTACGGACCCTATGTACTCAAATCATTTCCCTCCATGTACTTCATTGCCTGATTAGTCACGCGAACTTCAATTGCATCTGGTTCTACCTCAATTTCTCACCTGATCCTTATCAATGATGAGGCCTTTCCATCCCCCTACTCCCAATGATAGGCATGCATCTAAGCGAGCCCGATGAGTTGGACCGCTTATGAACAGTATCCAGTCACCACTTAGGCAAATATTCCCCTCATAATGTACTGGACTTAGCAATTTCTCATTGTACCAATGTAACAGACTGGACATCTCTCTGTATGCATATCTTAGAACTTCTGTTATTCCCTGCTCCCTCTTTTTTCTTTTATATTGTCCATATAGTGGGGAATCTTCGTATGCATACGTCTCCGACCGAGGGACTGTGTATACTGCTCCGTGGGGCCCATGTGGACCCCACCAAGGGATAAGACTTTGGGGGTTGGGGGGGTGTTCCCTAAATGGCAAGTTTGGCCCCAATCACCCTTTATCCGTGGCCCACAAATTCATTTCATTCAGATGGTGCACAATAGATCCAACGGTTCAGTAAATTCTGATCTACCGAAACATGGGGCGTGTAACTATCAGTGGTTCCCCTGAGTATTGCAAGGTTTGGATTGGGTGGTAGATGGGCCCCACCTCGAGTTCTCTAGGAAAAAAAGGTGAGGGACATATAAAAAAAAAGGGCCCCCAGTGCATAATGCTCCCGCATAGCGGGGTTTGGGGAGGGTAGGATGTACGCAGCCTTTCATTTTGAAGAGGCTGTTTCTGTGACTTGAAGCCGGATCCTCTAGGATGCTACTCGGTAAGCCTTAGTGTTGGTCCAAGCCGCCCTTCTACGTGAGGGACATATGCACATGAATAATATATATATATATATATTCTAGTTTGGAGCAGTGTTACATTACTAGGGCATTAACCTACATGCCCAGGAATCAATCCCTGGGTAGCTACATGAGGATGAGACACCCCTTCCACTGAGCTATGAGGCATGTCTCCCTGCTACCATATTCATATCCGTATCATCATATGTTTATTTGAATTACAGAGCATATTTTATTGATCTAAACATATGATTCTTGACTACTGACTGATCATTAACATGAAATTTCTGTTATTTTGATAATTGAGAATCAGCCCATTTCTTCTAACTCATGACCAAGTCATCACAGGGAGGCCGAGGGCATCAATGCACTGAGTTTGGAAGATAGTGCTGGCAAAACTAGCACTGAGAAGGCATTTCCTGATGCTTATTCTCACATTCCTTCCTTGCATGAAGAGCATGCATCTTCTATCTCAGGAGGTAATGACCTAATGTACTTATCCTGAAATGAGTTTCTCCTGTAGATATATAATAACTGCCATCTGCTCCTTCCTGTAGGAGGTATTCTACCCGGGATTGAAGGGTTTCAAATTGTTGGTGATGCTAAACCAGGAAATACACTGCAAGCATGTGGCTTTCCTGTACATGGAACTTCACTTTGTATGTTTCAGGTATTTGGCCTCTCATACTATCATCAGTTTTTGGTAACTTGTGGAATCAGCCTTTTTTCCCCCTTCTGTCATCATATGTGGATATTTTATTTTCACTTGCGTTGTTATCTCGGGTTGTGATGAAATGTATACATATTTTATGTGAACTATTTTCTGTTGTGTATCTAGTGGGTTCGTCATCTTCAGAATGGCACTAGACAGTACATTGAAGGTTAGTGTTGGCATAGTCTGCAGTTATCATAATACTGTGATAGTGATTTTGTTTTTTCACTTGAAGATATTAAAAATGATTCTTCCTTAATGTTTTCTTATTTTTTCACTTTCTGATCCAGGAGCCACCAATCCAGATTATGTTGTAACTGCTGATGATGTTGATAAACTTATTGCTGTTGAGTGTATACCTATGGATGACAGTGGCCACCAGGTAATTTTCTTGCTTCATGTGCAAATATGCTGGGTTTTTTTTTTGTTTTTTTAATGGTAAAAAAAAAATGGCATTGAAGACTGAGTGGAAGCAGCACTGTCCATGGGCTGATGGTGGGAGTCTGATGTCAGATAGATTATGTGTAAAAGGTTCGCAAGAAGGTTTAGGTAGAGCACGTGGGTAATTTGTAGGATAGTGATCCAATGGTTTCTGGTGGTTCATGTGTTAGGGCAGTAAGGTCTGTGACAGGAATGGGGACACTGGATTTAGGGTGTTAAGGCCTCTACTGGGAATGGGGACAGTGGGGTTCATTGTGGCAACCTGAACTGGATTGGGATTCTGTGGCTGAGTTTAGAGGCAAAGAAGGCGGTGATTGGGTGGAATTGGGTATTTCTATTGGGATCCTGAGGGTTCAGGAGAGCCAGACATCAGCTAGGTTCCAGATAGGTAGGGATGTTTGGGTTTTGCAATTCATGATTGAGACCATTAGTGGGTCCCACAATTTTGTGATCAAGGGATATTGGGTAGCCAAATGAGTATGAATATAGACGGAAGTCGGGAACAAGGCGGCTGGCTATGAAGATGCTGTAATGGTGGGTCAGGTGGTGGCAATGTAATGGATCCATGGGTTGGGACTGCCAAGCACTATCACAGAAGAGCGAGCACAGGGATGAAGTTGCAGGCTCTAGCGTTCTTTGAGACTGCTGAGGTTGATCAATTGGAAGTTTGGTGTGGGAAAAATAAGATTGACCAGGGGTACAGTAGATGGGTTATGGGCTGTCCAAACCATTCACATTACATCATCTGCTACAACCCCAAAGGTTGGATGGTAAGATCATCTGATTTAATAGAAAATGGTAATAAAGCACATGTGTGGATACATGTGGAAATGCTTTGTAATACTATCTAGGAGTTTAGAAAGGCCCTAGATATGGGGATTGTGATTGTAATCACCCACTTTAAGGGATAAACTGGTTGTAAACTTTTCATAGATAATAATCAGAAAGTCATAAAGGGGAAGACCCTCAAAGGGTTTGACACCCAATTTTTCGAAGTCTCTCCCTTCTTAGCATATGACTGTTGGATGGTTGAGAATGTGATCATCTGATTTCAGAGTAGCCCTGATAACGGGTAGAAGATTGTGAGAAACTGATTGTATCTTCTATTCGAAGTACAAATATTTATAAGAGTACCAACAGACAAATAACAATAGATAACAAGAATATTTTTGAAGTCTGTCTAATCTTATGGTCTACCTAGTACGTAGATAATCATAGCATATCCTAATAGGTTGATTTGCCTCTATGTTGCTTCTTTTTCTTGATCCATTCTATGTTGCATTTTCACAGACAAAGTACATAGAAGAATGGTCATACAAGCTGTTATATTCACTGTTTTATGTCATAGCAAAGTCTCTTATCATCTTTGCAACCACATAATATCAAACACTAAATAACTGGCTTTTCTGTAGGGAGAACTGGTGAAGATTTTTGCCAACAATCAGAATAAAATAACATGTGGTAAGTCTAGTTTCCATTGACAATTGTTGTTTCCTTATTTAGTAGTTAGAAAGGTTTGCATCATGATCTCACATAGATACATTTGATATTATATTTATATATTGCATAATGTAGCCCACCCGTTGATACAACAGTCCAGCAGCAATTGTGTGCAAAAACTAGGAGTTAATATCTAGTACATTATGCCTTCCACTACTTGGTTAAAGAAAACCGTGGAAAGAAAGGAAAACTAAAGCAAAAAATGTTTAGAATCCTGCCTGTTATTGTGCATAGATCACATGACCTGAATATTATGCAAACCCAAACACACATCAGTCTCAATGGAAGCCAAACACTTTAATGGTTGTCATAGATGTTCATTCACATAGAAAGAAATATTCCATAAGGCATAATGTGCAAGTCTCGCTCCATTGAAGAGTTCTTTCGATAAAAAGAAATGTAAAGGCTCTCACCCATCTATTTGACAACCACCCAATATGTTTGTGTGTGTGTCCTGTTTTTTGAGAGGGCCAGTATGCAAAACATACACAAGATTTTAGAAAATTTGGGCTCCCCCCTACTTGCTCCCTGTAACTTAAATTGTTGCTTTCCAAAGTTAAAGAACTCTAGTTAGACTATTATAGTCAAAACTCAAAAGCCTGAAATAAATAGAGAGGAAAGAAGATGTCCATGTAGGACACTAGATGTGTGTGCTAAAACATGCACATTTTTGCTGTTTCCCAATGGGCCAGATCTGCATGGAGTCATAGACCCTACATGTTTTTATCTTGGCCTATGCCCTCTTTTAGACTAGGTTAGAGAATTCCTGTCTTTTTGGTAATTAGATATCTCTTAAGTTGTTCAAGTCTGATGCAGCCGGGGTGATCCCAATTGATTTGAAAACTAAAAATGCATTCTGACTCAAATCAACAGAAAAATAATATAAATAAACCAAGAAAAGGGAGATTACTTACTGACATTTACTGAATAATCCGTATACAAGCTTCAATCAAAATGTGGAAAAGGTAGACTGTATTTGCAGGAATTTTCTTTGGGATTGGCACGAGGATAAGAAGAAACTTCATTTGGAGTGGAGTGAGGTGCTTAAACCAAAAGGGAGTGGGGGCTTGGGTCTTGGTAGCTTGGGGAAGAAGAATGGAGCTTTAGGTGGTGGAGGTTTGGAGAGGAGAGGGAAGTTCTTTGGAGTAGAGTAATCACCACCAAATATGGTGAGGATAAATGGAGGTGGTTGGCTATTCTTGGTCCAATGTGTTGCAGGTCAAGTTTGTGGGTTGCTATTGTGTCAGTGGGCTATTCTTCTGAGCGGGGGTAATTTTATCAAAAGCAGTGGGTTTTGTGGTGAGGGGAGGGATGTTAGGTTATGGGTGGATGATTGGGTAGGGGTGGGTCCTTTTTGTGCTTTGTTTTCTCAAGTGTTTTGGGTGGTGTCCAACCAGGAGTCTACAATTAGTGATTTTTTTGAGGTATGGGAGGGGTGTACCTAGTGGGGTGTGTCTTTTAGGGGAACTCTTCATTAGTATGAGGAGATTCAATATGGGGAGTTTGAGTCTTATTTCTAATGCCTTTTTGTGTAAAAACTCTAAAGACGCTAGGATTTGGAAGCCTTCCATATCCTGAGATTTTTCGGTAAAAGCTTTTTACTGGGCAATTGGATGGGAACCAACCTTATAATGCTTCTTCTTCCCTTGTTTGGTTGGGGTTAGCCCCTCCTTGGGTGGAGGCCTTTTGCTGGTTAGCAGTTGTAGTTAAAATTTCCGTAGAAGACAATTTGAAAATAAGAGGGTTGACATTGAGCGCCATCTTAGATATTTGTGTGATGTGCAATAAAGAGAAGGAATCTGTGAACCACCTCTTTCTTCACTGAGAGGTTGAGATTGAAATTTGGGGTCATTTCATTGGTAGATGCGGTATTGCTTGGTGCTGTCAAGAGAAGGTTACAGACATGATAGAGTCTTGGACGGGAGATCGTTTTTTTGGATGTGGTCATACTCTATGGAGGTTGGTTCCATTTGCCATATTATCGTCCATTTGGAGGGAAACGAATTACATAATTTTTAAAGGGGCCTCTTCTTCTATACCAAAGTTAATTGTTGCAATTACACTTAGGGTTGCGAAATGGGCATTGGTAAGGAAGGAGATCTCGAACTTCACTCTTAATGATTTAATTGATAATTGGGAAGCTTGTATGGGGTAGGACACAATTAAGAAAAGAGGGGAGAGGGGGGGGGGGGGGGGGGGGGGTGGGGAATTGGTTATTTGGTCATCTCCCTATCTCAGTGTGCTTAAGTTCAATGTTGATGTTGTTGCAAAAGGCAAGCTGAGGCCGGTTGGCACTTATAGTATTTTGCGGAATAGTAATGGTGAGGTTCTTTTTATGTTTTTAAAAAATATTGGTGGTGAGTCATTAATTCAGATTTGAAGAAGTTTCACTTATCGAAAGATTTAACTCAAAATAGAACAGAATGGAGAAATAGAATTCATGTAGCCGACCCCAACATGGTTGGGATAAGGCTTTGATGATGATGATGACGATGAAAAAATATTGGTGGTGATGATTATAAATTTGTAATGAAGCGCAGAAGTGTTAGCTATTTTTGAAGTCATTTGGTGCTTACGAGACTATTTCAAGGTGTCCATATTGTAGAGCGTGATTCTTCTAATGCAGTTGGGTGGGTATCTAATTGAAATACTAACCTGTGGAAATTTCACTTCCTTTTTAATGAAATCCAGATTTTGTTGGCCCCTATCAATGTAGCTTTCATCACAAGCTTAGGTTGGTCAACTCTTTAGCTGATGCTTTATCTAAAGTTTAAACAAGGGGTTGAGAGGGTGTCTCCTTCGGAGGGTGATGTAGGGTTAGGGTTTGCGTAAGGGTGCCGAAGCACGTGTCTGAGGACACTTCGAATTGTCAAGAAGACTTCACACACGAGGACGCACCTCTAGGATAAAATCTATAAATCTATTAATCAATCCAAGTTTGAGAATTTCTTCTCTACAATTCCATATATATAATAAAAGTAAACTTAATACCTAAGCAGAGCCTAATTTGTTAATATAAGCTTTCCTAATAACAATATAATTAGAAATCTACTAATAAAGATAATATAATCTTAATCTAACTTGAAGAGGGACCACTTGTGGGGCTTAGATTGCATCATCCTCCCTGGGTTGAAAAAAGAGTTCGGCCCTGAACTCGAGTTTTCTTTGGATTGCTACTGTGTATGTGGTGAACATGAAGGACTTCTTTTGTAGCAACTTTCCAGGAATTCTTCGTTGGCAGTTTTGATTTCTTGGGATGAAAAGTAACTTGCTGTCTACCATGCATGAATATATGTCTTGTCGCGCAGACCATGAGTTCCATTTTTGTCATACATTCACGGATGGCCTATGAGATATCACGTAGATATTCTTTTTGGTATTTGGGCTTGATGATTAGTAAGGATGGGGAGATTGACGATGATGTTGAGCATAGGATAAAAACTGGATGGCTAAAGTGAAGACTGGCTTTTGGAGTGCTTTGTGACAGACGAATGCCAATGAAATTAAAGGGCAAATTTTACAGGACAATGGTTAGACCAGCTATGACATATGAAGCAGAATGTTGGCCAATTAAGAAGATGCATATACATAAGTTGGATGTGGTGGAGATTTGAATGCTTAGGTGGATGTGTAGTAAAACTAGAAAAGATAAAATTAGAAATGCGCTCTTTTGAGAGTATTTAGGGGTAGCATTAATAGGGAATTAGATTAGGGAAACCTGTTTAAGATGGTTTGGTCATGTTGAGCGTTGGCCTGTTATGGCACCAGTGAGGAAAAGTTTGGTTGTCCAGGTAGATGGCCTATCAAGAAGTAGGGATAGGCCGAAGAAAATATTAATGGAGGTCACTAAATCAGATTTGAAGAAGTTTAACTTATCCAAGGATTTGGCTCAAAATAAAACGAAATGGAGAAACAGAATTCATGTAACCGACCCCAACATGGTTGATATAAGGCTTTGATGATGATGATGATAATGATGATGATCTACGGACGGCCCAATAAGATATCATCACTATTCATAGGTAGCATATCATACCAAATTGTATCTTTGTAGGCTTCATCAATAGCAAAAGTAACTTTGCAAGTATGTTGAACATGCGCTTGATCACTAGTCATCAGCCATTTGACAAAATAAGGGCGGTTGTGCTTGTAAACTTTCAACTTGAGACGATCAATAAGAGCTTGAGAGATGAGATTTTCAAAACTTCCGCCGTCAATAACAACTGTGCAATTTTGTCCATGAACTGTACCCGTAGAACGGAAGATATTTTTTCATAACCATTTGTTCTCAATAGTTGGTGAAGCTTCTTTGATGACGATGAAAGCTTCACATGTGGTATCTGCATATGTTTCAGCAATTTCCTCATTTTCAATACCATTAGGATTAGTGTCAATACCCTAAGGATTATCTGAGATATTTTTATTATCACCAACAATCTCAATCAGATGTATGCGCTTTGGACATTCTGTTGTGCGATGTCCGGGCTATTAACAATGAAAACAAATCATCCTATTTTGATCATCAGTCCTTGCAAAAATCTGTCCGAATGAACCATTGGGTTTAGCATCTTGCAGAGATGAGTTCTCTGGTGTAACCCATTTGGATTTTTGTGCTTGAATATTTGCAATCGCCTCAACTTTTACAGCATGTTGGATGAGTTAATTGGCATTATCAAAATGTTGAAGGACAAGGATATGCTAAATGTCTATTCTCAATCCATTGAAACATCTATCAACAACCACATTATCATCTTCATTCAAACCACTACGAGCTTGTAGAGTGAGAAATTCCTCAGAATAATCAACAATTGTCTTGGACTTTTGTTTTAAGTTTTGAAAGCTTGAATGTAGATATCTTGCATTGTTGACAGGAAGGAATTTTTGCTTTAAAATATTCTTTTTTTCAATCCATGTTTCAACAGGGTCCATGTTCTGATTCTTCCTTTTTCTTTGCATTTTAGTCCATCAAGTTACAGCATAATTATGGAATTTAGTGGCAATCAGTGTTACTTTATGGTGTTCAGTCATTGGTTTGTGTGCAAAAATATTCTCCACACACACTACTCAATCCATGAATTCAACTGGCTGCAATTTTCCATCATATTTGGGAATCACGAGTTTAATCCCTAAATCTCGATCAAGATTATTAAGTGGTGGATCTCGTTGATTCCGAATATTTGCACTATCATCACGATTGTGATTCACACGCTGATTATTTTCCAAACTGGTTACCTTAGTGTCTAGTTGTTGAAAGGTGGTTTGCATGTTGTTAGCTGTGGCGGTTAAATCTCGAATGGCACCAACCAAATCTTCAATTGAAGAAGATTCAGATTCCACTTCAACTTGCTTCTTAGGAGGCATTTTTTTAAATTCAAAATTAAAATCTAACTGACCTGATGTGTAGTTCGGCTCTCCACAGATGCGTTGGTCAAGACAAATTGGAAATCAGATCGCGGATGAGCCTGATATCAAAAAAATAAATTCTGACGGTTGATCTTAGTGTGGACTGTTGTAGCTAATGTGTCAGCGAGACAATTGAATGGACTCTTTGCTGCAACTGGGTCAAATTGATTCAGATGTTAAAGGCAGACTGGTTTAATCGGGTCGAAGCTGATCTGGCCTAGGTGCAACTTGACCTGACCTGGGGAATAACCCAAGGAACTTGCACACGTGACAAAAGGGCACATGAGGCTTCTATTTGCCCTAACTAGAATTCCAATCTTACGACAGAAGAGAAAGGGTCCAAACCCTTTAGTCGATTGTTTGCTTTCTTGGAGGCGACGGCGATGACTGAGAGAGAAGACGGCGAGCGGTGGCTTGTGGCTGTAGACTTTCGACGACGATGGTGGCTGCTGGCAGGCATAGATGAAAACCAGGTATGCCTTTCTCACTTCTTTATTCTCTTCTCCTCCTCCTACTTCTCTCTTAGGTCTTTTTTTTTCCTACTACTAACGAGGTTCGGGATTGACGACAGAGGAGAGAAGAGAGGGGGAGAGAGGGGGGGGGGGGTTGCTTGGTTTTCGACTTGACGGGATGGGGTTGGCTTTCTAGGAACGGCGTAGGGGTTTTGGTGATTTTTTTTTTTTTGGAAGAAGACCCACTGATGGGTTTCGGGAGGGGTAGTGTGGCTGGCCGGTGTGATTTAGGGACTTGACTGGGATGGAAAAGGGTTTTGTAAGTGAGGCGTGTGCAGGTTAGGTCGGCAGGGGCTGGGTTGGGTGTCATGATTGGGTGTGTGGTGGGATTTTGGCTGAGATGAGATGGATCTGGGAGGGAGATCGGTAGTGGATAGATGATCCAATTATGGAGTAATCACGCCGACGATTAGGAATTGATCGTTCAGCTTTGATACCAAATTAATGCAGGCCCTAGGGTTAGGGCTTGCGTAGGGGTGCTGAAGCACGTGTTTTGAGGACACTTTGAGTCATCAAAAAGATTTCACACACAAGGATGCACCTCCAGGATAAAATCCACAAATCTATTAATCAATCAAAGTCTAAGAATCTCTACTCTACAGGTCCATATATATAATAAAAGTAAACTTAATGCCTAAGGAAAGCCTAATCTATTAATAAAAGCTTTCCTAATAACAACATAATTAGAAATCTACTAATAAAGATAATATAATCCTAATCTAACTTGAAGAGGGATCACTTACGGGGCTTAGATTGCATTAGAGGGTATTGTTATATAAGTGTGGTGTGGTGGGGTACAATTCTTTTGTACCTCCCCTGTTTGCTTTCTTTTTGTAATCTCTCTTTTAATGAAAGCTTTTGTTGCCACTTAAAAAATAAATAAATAAATAAATAAACGAACAAACAAACAAAAAAAAGCCTTCAATCCAAGGAGAATACCTTAATCCAATGGGGAAGAGTGCAGAGTATGCATAAACCAAAATCGTTAATTTCTGAAGGAGAACCACTGCAACAGTCGGTCAACACAGATATATATGAGGTTTAAACCCTAAGAAACCTAGAATTCTAGTCCCTGATAGGAATCCTTTAAACCTGGAAACTACTCAAAATAAAATAAATAAAATCAAAACACTCGAAATCGGGAGTTGTTGTAACGTCCAGAAGACTTATGAAAACGCTGCCTATGGGGCCCACATGACCCACCATCTTTGTTGATGGACCACACAAGAAATTAGGGGACCTTTTTGGGTGACCCTACTGGTATGGAAGTTTTTTGGGTTGGGCCTATTAGAGCCCATTTGCATGGGGCACAACAAAAGTTATGTTTTCTGGAAACCACTGATGTAATTTGCAGAAAACCCCCTGCGACTGACTGTTCTATCAAACCTGTCCCTAAAGTTAAAATTCATAAAATACTTGGGATGGTTTTGGGGTCCATTTAACCCTAAGACCTAGAAGTGTGCCCAGGTCCCAGGAGATCTGTCATAAGCATCCAAAAATTTAAATGCTTGATCATCCGCCTGTTCTTGATTATCATCAATGGATGTGGGCAGATCCACATCATAATTAGTGAGGGCAATTTTTTATAATTTTCTTTTCAACAATTTTATCTTCTTATGTTCTGTACCAATTTTTTGTTAATATATTTTCTCAGAGATTTGGCCATTACCTTCTTTTAGACTGGTTAGAGATCTCCCTATAATTTTAGTGATTAGACATCTCTTAGATGGTTTGATTTAGTATGTGATGTTTGGATAATGTGTTTTTTGACAATTTGGTCTTCACGTATGCGACATAATTATTCATTAATATATTTTTTCAATGTCTGTTTTGGCAAGCATTTCTCAAAGAAATTTTCCTATGGCCCTTCATAAATGTTAATTTTGCTTATGAAAAAAAAATGAAAATTCTGTATGTGCTATTTGTACTAATTGTTAGATATATTCCTTCTGCAACGTACTAAAATTTCCTAGAAGTTAGCTGTGAATTCTGTTTGCACAAACTTTGGTCACATTGTTAGTGCTGATTGTCACCTGGCTACCCCAGATCCAAGAATTTCAGATATAACTGTTGCAGTTAGTTTCAAAGTGCTTCCTTTCTATGCTAACAATTACACCCAGCTTGTGAAGTTATCTTCAATAAGCTTTGGCTATTGAATCACTCAAGCATGTATATAGGTTACAGTTGATTGTATAATCAACGGTTACCAACTTGCCATAAAATGAACAATTTTGGTGTGGTAATTACTTAATGTTGATTTCTACACCCTTGATCGTACAATCAATGGTTACCAACTTACCATACGATGTGAACAATTTTGATGTGGTCATGACTAAATGTTGATTTCTTTTGAATGTAACAATACCTACCGTACTCTAGTATTACAGTATTAGCACTAGTCATCAATAATGAAAATAATAGTGGAACACTGGAACTAATCATTTACATGCATGAATGTCTGACACATAAGGGGGAGGAAAATGAGCCTTTATTGTCTAGCAGAAGAATCTCTGTTACTTTTTAGTATTTGATTTTGAAAAAAAAAACCAGAAAAACTCTGTTTGTTTAAAATAATATCTGTACAGATCACAATTTTATGTTTTGAGAGACTCGCATAAACTTCTGTACTGGTTCTTCTACTTTGTTAGGAAGCTGGATTAATAGAAAAGGGGTAAATGGAAAAAGGATAATCGAGAAAGAGCAGGTGCCAAAGTGGATTTGCACTAAGAATTTTGGGAAAAGGCCTTAATATGTCCAGCATCTCCTTTTTGAGATGTTTACAAGTAAACGTTGCTACAGAAATTGACCAAAACTTTTAAGAGCAGATGTCCATTCTGAATTCAAGTTTCTAGAAAATGAAGTTGTCTGTTCTGGAATTTAGGCTTTGATCAAGTTAGCACGTTCGAAGCCATTTGTATTAAAACATTTTCTGTATAAGTAGTGCGCCATACCCTATGATGCCCAGATACAGCATGGATATGCCAAGGACATAGATTTTACACATAAAAAGTGAAGTATTGGATACAATATGACATGATACTTTGCATATTTTGAAGTATTTGGGCATCATAAGCCATGACCATCTCATTCAATGCCAATATTCAGTGTATGCATACATGTGATTGGCAACTTTTGTGTGAATGTGTCCTGGATCTGAAATGTGCAAGAAATTTTTATTGAAACATCATTTGCAATAGTTGCCACCAATTAACATTATAGAGAAACTAATGCCATTAGGTGTTCTTCGGAGTAGATCTAAGAAGTGCAATCTAAGGACTTGGCCCAGGATAGACTATAATGGAGAAACTGAATTTATGTAGTTGACCTCAACATAGTCGGGACAACGCTTCAATAATGGCGGCGGCGGTGGTGGTGGATGTTTTTTCAAACTAATATTTTGGGCAGTACTGACTGGTATAACTTTACCTGAACATTTTGAGTTACAAGTCATTTTGAATATAACAGTACCTTGAAGGTTCATCATTGAAGCTTTGTCCATCTAATTTGGGTTGACTTTTTTATTGATATATATATTCTTTACATGTGGACAAACAGATGGATTCCCCGTGACTATAGGTTTACATCGGAGATCAACCTTAAGCTCTTATCTCTTTGTATTAATTATGGATGAGTTAATGTATATATTCAAGAAGAAGTACCATGGTGTATGTTGTTTGCAGATGATATAGTATTGGTGGATGAATTAAGAGATGGTGTAAATGCAAAACTTGAGAGATGGTGGAGGGCATTAGAATCTAGAGGTTTTAAAATAAGTCGTACAAAAACAGAATATATGAATTACAATTTCAGTGGACATATACAAAGTGTTGAAACCACTGTCAAAATTGAAACCCACGAGATACCGCGTAGAGATTCTTTTTGGTCCCTAGGCTCGGGGCAAATTTTACAGGACAGTGGTTAGACCAGCACTGACATATGGAGCAGAATGTTGGCCAATTAAGAATACGCATTTTCATAAGATGGATGTAGCAGAAATGAGAATGCTTAGGCGGATGTGGGGTAAAACTAGGAAAGATAAAATTAGGAATGAGCGCTTTCGAGAGCATTTAGGGGTAGCACTAATAGGGGATAAGATCAGAGAAACCCGTTTAAGATGATTTGGGCATGTTGAGCGTAGGCCGCTAATGGCACCAGTGAGAAAAAGTTTGGCTATATAGGTGGGTGGCCCATCAAGAGGTAGGGGTAGGCCGGATAAAACATTGATGGAGGTCATTGATTCAGATTTGAAGAAGTTTAACTTATCGAAGGATTTGGCTTAAAATAGAACGGAATGGAGAAACATAATTCATGTAGCCGACCTCAATATGATTAGGATAAGGCTTTGATGATGATGATATATTTTCTTTAACTCAACCTTGAAGGTATTTGCTGATTACTAAATTTATATGTATCTGGAATTGTTTAACCCTGTAATTAGCATTTGATCAAAATATTTTTTTGAAGATACTTTTAGTGAAAGTTGTGATTGGGTTCTGCAGATCAAGAAATGCAGCAGCAGATTGAATCCTATATTTCTGCAGGTCGAGCTACATTTAATGTCCTCCACCTGGTATTTTTTTACTGTAACTTTACCCTTTTTTCTTTGGATGTCTAAATCTTATCATTTTCTTTCATACTAACTTTTCTGCTGTGCAGCTTTGGTTCAACATATTTCAACATCAATCTAAAATGCTAGAATACCAAGTGTGAACAAGTTCACCTATATTTTTCAATAAATTATCATTTGATGATGAAAATCAGGTTCATCTGTCTTATAATAGACCAAAGTCAAAGTCTTTTTTATTGCTCTATAAAATCCTTCATTATCAGTTATTACTTATTAAAGTACAACCTATGGTGTTTTGATAAATTTCTCCCAACATTACACAGTAACAGTTAGGACTGATATTTCTTTGTAAGGTCATAAAGTGAGTCCATAATTCTCAAGCAACCCAATATCAAGCGGTTAATATATTTTCAAGATAGTGAGGTGTTTTAATGCCGCATATAAATAAATAAGAAACCTGGTTATTCTTGAATTTTCATAATGATATTTATTTCTATTTTATAATTCACATGTACAGCAATTTGAGTATGTTAAAACTTTAGGCTTACACTTGGTACTCTTCTTTCCAACAACTGCTTTGCCCCTAGCTTGCAAGCCTTTATCTTTGCTTAACAATGAAGTGCTCTTTGTCAAAATTCTGCTAACTTATCTTTCCCATTATGATGAAGTATAGATAGTGACTCAGCTTTGTATGTTATGTTCGAGAAAATTTGTTTCTGTCCTGGTTTTTCTTTGTTCTATTGACTGTACAACAACTTACAACTAACACTGTGTTTAACAGACAGATTCTGAGGGCTGGGAACCAACAACTTTTATTTTGAGACGGTCTTTGTACCAAATTAAAAGCATGGATGCTGTGGCAATAGAAGAAAAATATTCACCTGATCTATCTGTATGTTGTTTCTCCTCTTTGCTATTATCCATTCATATTTTCCGTGGAAAAATCCCTAGTCATAATGCTTTGGATGCTTAAAATTTTTAAAATTCATAGCATGATTTTTCGTTTGCCCAACCTTGCAGATCAAGATTCCTAGTGGGCTCTCAGCACAGTTTGTTTTAACATGTTCTGATGGCACTTCTCATCCATTCTGTGCAAACAACGATGTCCGGTAAAATATATTTGTTATTTGCACTAGTTACTTGTATTTGGACTTTTAACATTAGGTCATTACCTTTTCTAATTCTTGTCCTATTTTCCTATTGGATGGTTGCGGGCTATATATATTTATAGGGAGAAGTTCCCCTAAGCTCGAGTTTATATAAGAAATTCCGTAAGCCCGAGCCCTTAGGGCCCACATTTTATCATCATTATCATCATCAAAGCCTTATCCCAACCATGTTGGGGTTGGCTATATGAATTCGATTTCTCCATTCCGTTCTATTATGAGCCAAATCTTTAGATAAGTTAAACTTCTTCAAATCTGATTCAATGACCTCCATTAGTGTTTTCTTCGGCCTACCCCTACCTCTTGATGGGCTATCCACCTGTATAGTCAAACTTTTTCTCATTGGTGCCATTACCAGCTTACCCTCAATATGCCCAAACTATTTTAAACGGATTTCTCTAATCTTATCCCCTGTTGGTGCTACCCCTAAATGCTCTCGAAAGTACTTATTTCTAATTTTATCTTTCCTAGTTTTACCACACATCCACCTAAGCATTCTCATCTCCACTACATCCATCTTATGAATATGCGCCTTTTTAATTGGCCAATATTTTGCTTTATATGTTATAGCTGGTTTAACCACTATCCTGTAAAATTTGCCCTTTAATTTCGTTGGTATTCGTCTGTTACAAAGCACTCTAAAAGCTAGTCTCTACTTCAGCCATTCAGCTTTTATCCTATGCTTCACATCTTCGTCAATCTCCCCATCCTTACTAATCATCGAGCGTAGGTACCGAAAAGAATCTCTACGTAGTATCTCATAGGTTTTAATTTTGACAGTTGTTTTAACACTTTGTATATGTCCACTGAAGCTGCAATCCATATATTCTGTCTTTATACGACTTATTTTAAAGCCTCTAGATTTTAATGTCCTTCTCCATCTCTCAAGTTTTGCATTTACACCATCTCTTGATTCATCCACCAATACTATATCATCTGCAAACAACATACACCATGATATTTCTTCTTGAATATGTACAGTTAATTCATCCATAATTAATGCAAAGAGATAAGGGCTTAAGGTTGATCCGTTATGTAAACTTATAGTCACGGGGAATCCATCTGTTTTTCTACACGTGGTTCTCACATTTGTTACTGCTCCTTCATACATATCCTTAAAAATTTCAATGTAACATCTGGGGACATTCCTTTTCTTTAAAACTCACCAAATTAAATTCCTTGGTACCCTATCATATGTAATGACCTAAGACTCTGGAGCTCGTCAGATTCTTAAGTCGTTAACATGATCATAATATAATAACATTCATAAAGTAAATTCAAGAGCAAGTCCAAGCGGAGATGAAGGTAAATTCATAACATTAATATCTTAACAAAGTCTTTACAATTACAACTAGGAAATGACAATAAATCTAAAATATTCCAAAATGGGGCTGACTCCATCTAATGGTCTAGGTAGTTTTCGAACTCTCTATCAGCGTTGCATATCAAAATCTATATGCTGATCTCCGCCGCTCTTAGATCCCGCTACAAATACGTTACTTGTAGTAGGGTGAACCACTAGTCGGTAACACTGGTGAGTAGAAATTTCAGATTCAAAATAAACTGCATCATCCCGTACTTCAAATATTCATAGGCTTTCTTTAAGAAAGTTCATAAGCTTCTTTGGAAGGAAAATTCACAATCATAAAGTAATGAATCACCATATTTATTGGTTTACACAATCATAGGGATTCCTGTCGTGACAAGACTGTTACCCATTTGATTTTTAAAGGGATTCATATTCATGTCGTGATGAGGTTGTCACCCATTTGATTCTTAAAGGGATTCATATTCATGTCGTGACAATAATGTCACCTATTTGATTTTTAAAAGGGATTCTTATTCATGTCGTGACAAGACTGTTACCCATTTGATTCTTACAAGGGATTCTTATTCATGTCGTGACAAGACACCCATTTGATTCTTACAAGGGATTCTTATTCATGTCGTGACAAGACTGTCACCCATTTGATTGTTTGAAGATTTAATCCAATACCAGCATAAAATCAATTTCTATATATCAATCAAATTCTGATTCCAATTTTAGTTCATAGCTTATATTATAATACCATCACCATTAACCAATCCTACATACTTCATATTGAAGTTTCGCCCCGCTCGGAATCATTATTGGTCACAAGTATGTGGCATTGATCGTATCTTTTATTCAGTCAAATAAACAATTTATTCGTGATTAATTAGTCATAGAATCAACACTTTACGCACATTTCATCAGCCATAGTATTAACATTCTATTCATAATTTATCATTAATCTTAGATCAAATATTATGAGTAGGTATCCCAAAAGTACCTTATTAACTGTTCTTTCTATACCCATGTTCAAAGGATGATATCCATTCAGAATGTTCAAAAATAGTAGATAATATTACACAACGAGAACAGATAATGACAGTCCATGATTAGGTCTGAAACTAACAACAGCATTGTTCCCATCTTGTACTCAGGTTCTTTGTAGTTTTTGCAAATAAAAGATCTTTCTCAAGTGAAAGGTATATGGGTTTTAGAACTCAGAGGCTTCTTCATAAATCTCTGGTGTTTGTGGTGTGTGAATATAGTCATACACAGCAACAAGAACATTTTACAGAACCAATAACAGACATTTTACAGAACCAATAACAGACAGAATATTCAATTCCCCAATTTTCTTGTACCTGAAACTGGGCTTGATCACTAAATATTCATACAGGAAATGTCAACAGTTCTAGTATGGTGACTGTTCAGTTCCATTATTGGACGATTGATTATCATTAGTCCAAATTCAGTAGAAATTTTTGGCTTATCATGTTGACAGTAATTTTTCAGTTGCTGTCTTATGTAAACAGCAATATAAAAAAACACGGATTTATCATGTTGACAGTGCATGCTTATTATGAAAGAATACAGATTTATCATGCTGACATTGCATACTTATCTTATGTTTTATACCTACTGAAATATTAACAAAAGAATACAGATTTATCCCATTGGCAGTGCATGCTTATCTTATGTATATACCCACTGAAAATATTATAAAAGAATACAGATTTTATACTATGTATATAGAGCTTTAGTGACTGTCGATGAATTATATTCAAGGAAATTCCCAATTCATACAATTCAAGGGAAAAATCTACTCACCTGGTATATGTAACGAAAGACTTCAAATTGGACATTCACTAGGCTAATGCTCTTTGTTGCAATTCTCTGCTTCTAATTTCCAAATATAACTATATTAGCCTTTAGTTCTTCATGAAAAACTATTAAAGGAAAGAGCTGAATCCTCTTTATATAGAGGATTGGACGTCCAAATGGCCCCTTGAAAGGTCATCTTGGAAATTCAAAAGTCATGTCTATTGGTGGGGTTGAGGAGTCATCTAGGGAAAGCCAAGAGTTACTCCTATTGCTAGAAACAAGGAACCATCCTTGGGAAGCTGTAAGGTCATTTATCAAGTGGGTTTGGATCACGAGTAAGGACCTAAAAGTCATGGTCTAGCAGCCCAATCCAATTGTGTGCTGGACTGGTCAAAACTGGGCTTGTTTAGGCCCAGTTATCCCACTTGGTTAATTCAGGTTATTACATCATAGGCTTTTTCTAAATCGATAAAGACCATGTGTAGGTTTTTTCTCTTTGCTCGATTTTTTTCCATTAATTGCCTAAGTGAAAAGATAGCTTCCATAGTTGGTTTCTCTGGCATAAAACCAAATTGATTTTTAGTGATCTTGGTCTTCCGTCTCAGTCTTTGCTCCATTATTCTCTCCCATAACCTCATAGTATGACTCATAAATTTAATCCCTCGATAGTTGGTTCAATTTTGTATATCTTCCTTATTCTTATATATAGGTACTACAATACTTTTTCTCGATTCATCTAGTATATTCTTTGTCACAAGTATTTTATTAAATAGTCTACATAGCCAACTCACCCCAACTTGTGGTCCATCCAAATGGACCAAACACATGACCCTCTTGAATTCCACATGTCCACAAATTTTTGGTCAAATCCAAATTTACTGGATCGTTGGATCAACTGTGCACCAATCCAAATGGATTGTTGAACATTAAACTTTTAGGGCCTAGATGGAGATGATAGAAACCACTGTTGGAGCTAATTTGCAGAGAGGAGTGTCCTAGAGAGTTCTTCAAATCCCCCCATCCCCATCCTCATGTGGGTCCCCAAGTGGGCCCCACCACACTTGAGCTTACCTTACGCTAATCTTGAGGTTAGGGGAGTCGGCCCCTTACATATCTATATATCTATATATATAGAGAGAGAGGAATGTTCACGTGCATAGGGACACTTAGGTGGCTTCCCCTCTTTGCACATGATTATTTCCCTTTTCTGTACATGAATTCTTCCAATAATGTAAGTCTCCTTCACCCTATGGTGAGGGATGGTTGCATATGAATGTTCCTTATATGTGTGTGTGTTCCCATTTTCTTCTCCATCTTGACCCTTTTGTTTGATAAAAGTGAAATTTTATTATCATCATCATCATCATTGAAGCCTTGTCCCATCTATTTAGGTTGACTTTGTTTTCTTTCCTCAACTTTATTTATGGTCTTTACTGGTATTCTCATTTTCCTAGTTCCTTGATCATATAACCCTTCAGTACACCTAACAGGGGCTGCTTCTTGTCATATAAGGTGCCCAAACAATTGTAGGTTAGAATACTTGATGTTTTTCTTTTATTGGCAAGTTTCCTCTTATGCCCTTATTCCTATTTCTTTCTTTTCTTGTAACTCCAAACATCCCCTTTACCATGTGCATCTTAGCAGCATCTACTTTTGCCTCTTATTGTTGCTTCATTTCCCAACATCTAGCTGCACATAGTGTAATGACCCCAGAATTTGGATTTCTGGAGAAGTCCACATTTTAAGGTGTTAATGATTAAATTAAATGGATCTGCAATATGAGATTTGCTGACTAGTCCATATTTGTAGTGGAAACATAATCGTCAAGCTACCATAGGTACCATCACAAGACAAAATAAATAATCCTACTCAAATTTAATAATTTAAACGTATCAAAGTTATAAATAAAACTATAAGTAAAGATATAATCCAACTAACTAGATCCTAACATAAATAACCAACCAAGGGCTTACAACTAGTTTGAAATTAAAATTATTATAAATAAACTAATTATCTAAATTGTTGACTCTCTAGTACAGGCATGATGTCTTTAAGCTATATCGTTTGTGCTCTATATATAGTTTTCTTGCGGTTCCTCTTCGACCGCCATTTCCCCCGGTTCATTGGAAGGGGTATCGTTACCTATAAATGCCAATCATAGGGGGCCAGGTTATGAAATAACCTCAGCAAGTATACTTACCCAATTTTCATATTCCATACCATATTTTGATAAAAATCAATGACAGATAAATCAAAGAATTCTCAAAATAGATTGACAAGATATAATAATTTAAGATATAGGTTCATGCGTAAGATCAAGTGAAGATTTTACAAATATCATAGCGTGTTTAAAACAAATTGGCGTCCCACATTGGATAGGCTGTCACAGGTATTATAGCAGCCCCCATTTAATGTGACAGGAATAGAGAACAGAATTTGGTACTTAGAGAATCAAAATTATGGCCATTGGCAATCAGAACAAAGTAACAGAGTTTTGGTACCGAAGCGACTGATTGTCACTAACAGAGAGTTAACTAATCTACAGATAGTTTTAGAAGTATAGCCCTTACATAGTGGTACCCCACTATGCTAGATTTAAACAGCCTAGTGGTGTCGTCTTAATTCAAATATATAAATAGATAAATAATCATAATACAAACTTATTTTATACGTGATAAATTCCAGAGTTGACAGATGCGATGACAAAATGCCATAAATCATGTAACAGAGAAAATATGTTTTAACTATGTCACGGTACATACTAAATATGACTGAAATCATAAAACCAAATAATCAAATTTCCTTACACCAAATCCAGATTTTACAGGTCATGCTGAGTGTAGGGTCACTTTGCGCATGCCTGGTCTAGGCCAACTTAACCCTATGATATTATGGAATTTCAAACATTGTATACCTGCCCTAAATCTAATTTGGATGGCTGAGAGGATTTCCTCCTTAGATTCAGGTTAATTCTTAATTGGTGCTTCAAAAGGTAGCTTGTGTTCAGAGAGCTCATGACGCCATACCCTTAAGTTTCCTTAACCCTGGGCATGTTTTAAGATAATTCGGAGGTGGGTGTTAAGCCACAAAAGCATGACTCTCATATTCTTGACTTAGTTTAATTTGAACAAAGGACCTTTAATTCCAAATGCAATCCTCAAATTTTACAAGTATTAATGAGTACCCCATACTTTTATAAGTCCACCAGTTAAAAAGAATCCACAATTTCTAGACATAGGTCATGGGTCCAAATAAGACATTAGTGGAGAACTTGGATAACTTTTAGAATAATTAAAGCATAAAGGGGCTTATTACTAATTCTTAGAAAGTCAGAACCTTATTCACTAGTCGTAAAGGTTAGATTATAGAAACAGTAAGTATCGGGGATGAGTTTATTTCAGAGTTCCACACATAACAGGCCCTTGTTTGAATTTTTCTTTTTACAAGTAGTCTCACATGTAGTAGACTTTGTTGGCAGAACCTCCTCATCACGTGGTTGTTTTGTGACAGTTGGATGGGTAGTCCAATGGGGCTCAATCCACAAAGGGACTGGTTTCCTAAGGTCTCCCATGAGTGGCCTCTTAGATGTGGGGTTTGGATTTTCAAACCAAGTGGGTCCACAAACAGATTCAAAATCATGCCTTTTGGCAACCTACTTGTCGAATCAGGTTTCTGGTTGATTCTTCCTGAGGGTTTTGGATCGATGGAGTTTAGAATGGCCATACTACATCAGATTTACCACAATTTACAAGGTGTGTTGAAGATTTCAAGTCCACCTATGCATATAAAGGACGGCAAATTTCTTCCTTTCTACTAGACAGGTTTGGGTCAACTGGCTAGTGGTTCTTAGGGAGCCCTGTCCATGTGAGCCTCTATCATCTAGGGTTGCCCAGGTGTGGTCCACCAGATGATTGGATCAGATCTTCCATCAAGTGTGACATGTGGGCCCCACAAGCAGTCACAAGAACTTCACATTGATGGCCTGGGTCTTGTAATTCCTGATTTCAGATGGGTCTCCTCACAGGCTTGTGGCAGATTTGAGTAGCATTCACATCCTAACAGTATGACCAATAAGGTGGCATGCATTGGTTTTTATTTCTAGGCTAGAGATATGGATCTCAAAATTTCAACCATAAAGCCGGATCCACAGTGAGCAACTGTGACAGTGACTTTACTGTTATTAACATAAATTCAATACCAAGGACCAAATCAGATTTATAAACAAGTATTATACACCGGTAGTTTTGAAACATAGGATATTACTAGCTTAAGAAAACCTTACCGGAGATGATGCACATGAGTTTCCAAAGATATATACTAGGTAGGAAACATAAGACTCGGTTTGTGCACTATCTCCAAATTGCAGAGAGCCTTAAAGTGATTCTTCTGTGGCTTTATCTCAAATTCTTAAGCCTAAGGTTGCAAACCTTCTAGTTGAGAGAGACTAGGGAGAGAGAGAATAACTAGGAGAGAGAGAGAGAGAGAGCAACTAAGGGAGAGGGAGAAAGCTGTATGTGAGTGTTGTGGGTGGGGGGTTGTGGTCCTATTTATAGGGTTTATACACTATATTCCTATTATGACTCAAAGTACAAAGTGGTGTAGGACTCTTTCTCTCTTTAGTAGAGTCCAAAGCAACTTTTACATCTTCATTTATGATGAGTACAATTCAACACCGTCAACACTTTCCACTCATCTTCTCTCTTGGTCTATGCCAAATATGTGGGCCCGACTTCATTGGTAATGTGATTAAACTTAAAACCTTTCATCGATGCACTAGATTAACCTGGACAGGTACGGGCCTTAAGGGAAAGTTCCATAATTAATTATTCTTTATCCAACAAGCCCCATATTGGCTTTGTTTTGAAATTATGAAAATAGCCCCCATATTTTCTAAAAATTATAAACATGTGCTATAATTCCCAAATGAAGCCCTAATCGCGTTCATGCCCTAATTCTACCCTAATTGTTCAATGTGCATCTATTTCCCCCAGTTCGATTAATTTCATTATTTATTTCATAAATTAGTTTCAAAGAAATTAAATAGTATTAATTTGGGTTGGGATCTTATATCCTCCCCCCTTAAAACATTTGGTCCTCCAAACAAAAATAATATACCTCGAGTAAAAGATGAGGGTATTGCTTTTGAACTTGATCTTAAAGCTCCCAAGTGGCTTTTTCTGGTCCGTGGTTTTCCCATTGGACTTTTACCCGGCTGATAGTCTTAGTCCTCAGCACTTGGTCACGAGTGTCGATGATCTGCACTGGCTTTTCTATATGTGTTGCATCATCTTCAATAGCCAAGGGTTCGTAATGTAGTGCATGGGCAAGATCTGTAACATATTTCTTCAACATCGAAACATGGAATATGTCATGTACTCTAGCTAATTCTGGCGGCAGCACCAATTGATATGCCACTCCTTGAACTCGTCTAAGAATCTCAAAAGGACCATCTAAGAATCTCAAAAGGACCAATGTACCTCTGAGATAACTTGCCCTTTTGTCCAAATCTTAATGTTTCCCTTGTAGGTGATAGCTTGAAAAACACTTTATCACGGAGTTGAAACTCTAAATCTCTTCTCCGATTATTAGCATAGCTCTTTTGTCTGCTTTGGGTTATCTTCAGCCTTTCTTGGATTAACTTTGTCGCTTGTTTCATTTACCATAGACGGCCCATGAAAACTCCGAACTCCGGCTTTTTCCCTGCATACCAGAGTTCTGCATTTGCGACCATATAAGGGCTCAAATGGAGCCATGCCAATAGTAAGCAAACTCACATAGTAGTAGACATTTGTCCCATTTTTTTCTTGAAATCCAACACACAAGCCCTTAACATGTCTTCAAATGTTTTGTTAGTCCTCTCTGTCTGGCCATCTATTTATGGATGGTAAGCAGTGCTGAAATTTAGCTTGAAACCCATAGCTTGCTGTAAGGTAGTTCAAAACCTCAAAACGAATTTGTTGTCTTTATCTAACACAATTGATTTGGGTGCCCCCTGTAATCTCATAATTTCCTTGACATACTTCTTAGCCAACTTATCTGTAGTTGCGACTGAGGTGCTAAAGGGCAGGAAGTGTGCATACTTGGTCAATCGATCAACAATCACTCAAATCGCATCACGACCCCTTTTTGTGTTTGGAAGTCCTAAAATGAAATCCATTGTAACATGCTCCCATTTCCATTTTGGAATCCCTAACGGCCGAAGTAGTCTAGGAGGCTTCCGATGGTCGGCTTTAATCTGTTGGCATACCAAGCATCTCGAAACAAATCCTACGATCTCCTGCGTCATGTTGTTCCACCAATATTAATTCCTCAAATTTCTATACATCTTGGCACTACCTGGATGAATGGTGTATCTCGTATGGTGAGCTTCTGTCATAATTTCATTCTTCAAGTCTTTTACATTTGGAACACAATTTATTATGGAAGTAGAGAATGTTGTCAACGATCTCAAAGTCTAATCTCTCTGAGACATGGTCAACGATTCTTGCTAATTCCGGATCATTCCGCTAATTATCTTTGATTCTTTGAATAATGGTTGGTTCAAGAGAAGACATGTTGGCTAGTAATAATTTCTCCCCTCGTGGTTGGAAGTTTATATCCTTGTTTCAGAACTCTTCAATTAGACTCCACTCTCCAATCGTGCAATAAATGGTCATCGACTTTCTGCTTAATGCATTTGCAACTACATCTGCCTTCCCCGGATGATACTTTATTGGTAAATTTTAATCCTTTATATGTTAACAAGGCCCAATGTAACATAAGCCAGGGCCATTTATGGCCCAATGTACTATAGATCTAGAATCTTTTAAATTAGCTTGGTCAAATTAGATTAGTGTACATTCCCTAAATGTAAATCATAATTAGCCTTAATAGATTGCAACTGGGCAATGATGGAGCCTTAACTTAGGCAACCATAACTGATAAATATAGATGGGTCGTCTTTCTCTGGGGCATCCAGTTTCATTTACTCTCTTTCTATGCTTGTTCCTTCATGTTATTCTAATGTCATGGTATCAGAACCTGTCTATGTGAGATAGAGAGATTAGTCTCTCTTGTTTGAAGCCCTCACAAATCTGTCGTTAGTATTGAGGAGAGCCCATCGACTGCCTCAGGAAACCAACAAAGGGGCTTCCATTCGAAGATCACAACTAGACAAAAGATCCTTACAACCTTGGTCGACTGATATTATGGGATTTTTTGGTGCTTTTTTCAGAAGTTTTTAAAGATCTGAGGTAGGATTTTTGACCACTGTTTGGGTTTCCCCCTTCTGCCGTATCTTTTCATCTCAGCTGTCTATCTTCTTGCACAAGGGTCCAATTGCAGCAATCTTTGGACAGTTAGATAATTATGTCAATCTCCAACATTTGATCTCTGATTTGGTAGATTGGATCACCAGTGGGCCCCACTCGCTTGACAGTGCATGAAATCTGGGTCGCCTGGACCCGATTTTTGACTGTTTTTCGTAACAGTACTTATTTCTGCTTTGTTTTTTGTGATCTGCTGCACATAACTCTATTTCGGCCACTCTTTGTTTGAGATCTGCTGTCTAGGATTATTTGAGATCTGCTGTTTAGGACTGTTTTCTGAAATACTGCTGGATTTGGCAAAAATCTGGGTCTGCTGGACCAGTTTTTTTGTAATTTTTTTTCCAGATCTGCTGAGAGTTGTTACACTTAATCTGGGCTTTTGCTTCTTGTTGCTGCCCATTTTTGTTATGTGCTTTCTGTTGCAAGAGTGTGCCCTGCCTCCTGCCTTTGTTTATTACTGCTGGGCTGTGGACTGCGATCTGCTTATTACTGTTGATTGTTGCAATCTACTTGTGGGCTCTGCATCCTTTGGACTGATTTGGCGTATTGTGTCTTGATCACTTATTGACTGTTTGCTGATTTTTTCTTTCCAATGGAAAAATGAGAGTTACAATTGATCAAATTTAATGGAAAAAATTATGCTTCATGGGCATATCAATTTGAACCATATCTCAAAGAAAAAAAATTGTGGGGTCACATTTCTGGTTCTATAAAAAAACCAACAGAAAAGAAAAACTTGAAGACTGGGAAACAAGAAAAGCATAGATTATGAGCTGGATTTTGGCCTCCAATTCTTTCTTCATCTTAAGCCCTACAAAACTGCCCAGGAAATGTGGAGATATCTGAAACGTATTTATCACCAAGAGAATTCGGCCGGTAGGTTCTAGTTAGAACTTGAGGTTGCCCAATATTCCCAAAGTAACATGACTGTTGAATATTACTATTCTGGATTTTTTGCTTTTTGGACTGAGTTCATAGACATTGCCTATGCTACCATTATCACGAGAAGGAGGAGAAGAGAATTGCTTTGAATAACTTTTCGATGATATTTGTGATCCATCTTTCTCATATATATACACCTCTAGTTACCAAGTTAAGGCTCCAATCACCTTAATCATGGATCAATTACAATCTGTATAAAACATCTAGAAGAATAGAAAAGGTATATACATTCCATTACAACTAATTTGATGATCCTCAGTATGACTAAGTCACAACCCATTTAATATACAGTTGGGCTTGTTAGTTGGGCCTTGTGCTTGGGCTTGGGCCTATATTAACATCCCCCCTCAGATTGATGTTGGTCCAACAGCAACAATTTGAGAACCAAGAACTCATGACGAGGTTGAGGAAGAGCCTTGTTGAAGATATTTGCTAGCTGTAATTCAGATGAAATATGTGGTAGCGATATGACATCTCGATGAAGTTCATCGCGGATGAAATGGCAATCCACCTCAATATGTTTTATGCACTCATGGAAATGGGATTTTTAGTCAGGCGAATTGCGCTTGTATTATTTGCATGCAGAAGGGTTGCTGTAGATTAAGGGAATCCAATTTCTGAGAGAAAACCTCGAAGCCAAAGAAATTCAGAATATGTTTGTGACATGGCTCGGTATTTAGATTCCGTAGCTGATTTAGAAACCCTTTCTTGCCTTTTGCATTTCCAAGAAATTAATGACTCTCCCAAATAGACACACCTTCCTGTTGTTGATCGAGGAGTATCTTGGCATCCTACCCAGTTGGCATCGGAGTATGCAGAAAGATTAAGAGGAGTACCAACTGGAAAATATAAACCCCGTGTTGGACAGCTAGCAACATATCGAATGATATGTTTAACTGCTGTCAAATGAAGATGTCGTGGAGCAGTTATGAATTGACAGACAAGATTAACTGCATACGAGATATCTAGTCTTGTAATGGTCAAGTGGATGAGGCTCCCAACTAGTCGGCGATAGAATGTAGCATCAGTAAGAAGATCGCCTATATCTTGCTGAAGTTTAACATTCAATTCTAGTGGTGTGTCCACGGGTTTTGAGGCATGAAGACTTGCGAGAGCAACAAGATTGGTGAAATACTTATGTTGATGGAGAAAAATTCCCTTAGTTTGCTGAACTTCCAATCCAAGAAAGTATGTCAATGGACCTAGATCCTTCATATGAAAGGCATCTTTAAGGAAGATTGAAGGTTCCGTATCATGTTGCTATGTGTACCCGTGATGATGATATCATCCACGTATACCAAAAGTAGGTAGTACTGTTGATGTAATGTGAGTGAACATGGAGGGGTCATATTGACTTTGAGCATAATTCAATTGAAGTAAGGTAGTGCAAAATTTGTCAAACTAGGCTCTAGGTGCTTGTTTGAGGCCATATAATTATTGTCTTAACCGTGCAACATCATTTTTAGAGGTAGATGGATAACCATCAAGAAGGCGCATCTGGGCCTCCTTGAGATTTCCATGGAGGAAAGCATTCTTCACATCCATTTGATAAAGAGGCTAAGACTTAGAGGCAGCAATCGCAAGAATTGTGCATACAGATGTCATTTGGCGACTGGAGCAAAAGTCTCGTCATAATTGATGCTATATTCTTGCCGATTCCCAAGTGCCACCAATCAAGCCTTATAGCGAGCCAAGGACCCATCAAGATTTAATTTGACAGTATAAACCCACTTACAACCTATTGGTTTAACAGTATGTGGACACAATACGACATCCCAGTATGATTTTCTTTAAGAGCATGGAGTTCTTCCTGTATAGCTTGTTGCCAACAATCAAATTTCACTGCTTGAGAATATGAGTTAGGAATAGTGACAAATGAAAGTGTAGCTAGCAATGAAGTATGAGTGAAACCAAACCAGTCAGAAGGTTGGGAATGACGAGTAGAATGCCGAAGAGGCATGATAGTAAGCAGATCAGGTGTGGATGCTTGATCAAATGTAGAAGAAGTTGTAGTGTCAGGTGCCTTTGGTGTAGTGTCACTTTGTAATCTACGTCTCTCATATACAACGTTAGGTTTAAATCGCAAATCTGCAAGTGGGTGGGATTTATCAAAATTTGGGATGGATGCAATGGTAAAAGCACTATGAGAATCAATATGATACTAGAAAAAATATTGATTTTAAAAAAAGACAACATTCTTGGAGGTCCGGCTACGTTTTAATGTTAGATCATAACAAAGAAAACCTTTTTGACCATTTGCATTTCTAAACAAAAACACACCGTGAGGATTGAGCAAATTGTTTTGTTTGCTCCGATGGGTGAAGAAGAACAAAAAAGACACCCAAAAGTATGCAAATGAGAATACATGGGTTGCTTTCCAAAAAGACGATAGTAAGGAGTCTGATTCTCAATGCGAGAAGAAGATAACATGTTGATTAAATGAACCGCGGTGGATAGTGCTTTCAGCCAAAATTGAGCAGGAACAGATCAGTCCAAAAGAAGACACCGAACGGTGTCCAAAAGATGACGATTTTCCTTTCTGAGACTTCGTTTTGTTGAGTATAAGGACATGTTCGTTGAGAAAGGATCCCTTGTTGTTGCACAAAATGTTGGAATTCATTTGAGACATATTCTCCTCCTGAATCAGTGCGAAGTATTTTGATGGAAGTATTAAATTGGTTTTCAACATAGGCTAAGAAAACTTTAAATGTGGCAAACACTTTAGACTTAGAATATAAAAAATAAATCCACGTATAGCAACTATAGTTATCAATAAATGTAACAAAATATTTAAATTGAGAATGTGAGATGACAAGTGCTATACCCCGTACATCACTATGAACAAGATCAAACTTTTCGAAGCTAAAGAATGATGCATAGGAAAGGGAAGAGTTTTACTTTTAGCCATTTTACAATTATCACAATCAAAAGAAATATCTTTAACAGAAGTTTTATTATTAGCAAAAAAAGGAGAATAAAACAATGACATCAATGTTTTAGAATTTGGATGTCCCAATCTTTTATGCCATAATTGACAATTATTCCAACAAGATTCGCAAAGCAAGGCAGATGCAGATTTATTCCTATTAGGTTCAAATAGTTGTAGTGGAAAGAGATGACCACACCTAGGCCCCTTTGCTAGAATCTTCTCCGACGCTTGATCCTGCGCAACACAACCAGTACGAGAAAAAGATACAGAATAGTCCTTATCAACAACATGGCTTACAGATAGTAGGTTTGTAGATAATTGAGGGCAAAAAGAAAAACATGGTGTAATGGTAAAGAGTGAGAAATGGAGCCAATAGCAGTGATAGGAATACTGCTCCCATCTGCGGTATTGATTCGGAGGTTTCCATCGTAGGTTTGAATAGAAGATAAGTTTTGAGAAGAGTGTGTCATATGATTGGAAGCCCTTGAATCAAGATACCAGGTGAAATGTTTGTTTTTACCTGAAATACCACGTGCTGTAAATGCATTGACAATCATCTGTTGTACCATTTCGGGATTTAGAGAAGGAGAAGATGAAGTGGAGGAAACTGGGGTAGCTATATTGGCAACAAGATCTGATGCAGAGGATGAGTCGTCCATGGTCGCAAGATTGGCCTTCTGGTGTCGAGATTGTGGATGCATTCAACATTCAGGAAGAGCATGCCCCTTCAACTTGCAATAAGTGCAAAATTTTTGAGTACATCGAATGGAGACATGGCCATACTTTTGGCAGCAATAACATTGAACCTTGTGCATATCACGGCCTTGCTATTTCACATTATGCCACGGCGCGTTAGTTTTGGCCACATATGCAACATCACCAATATTTCCAGTAGCATTTTGGACAATAGTTGCTTAAGCTGCCAAGCGTTGTTCTTCACGGAGGAGCTCACTGAGTCATGCTTCTATGTAAGGCGAAGAGACTCTGCTCATCAGATTAAAGCGAATGTTTTCAAATGCAGGGTGCAACTTCATTAGAAACTGATCTCTTTGACTGGTGGCATGAATTTCTTGAATGACATTCATAGATTCTGATGGTATGTTAGAATAAGTGATCTCTATTTAATCAGTTCACAAACGAACAAATTGTGAGTAATAATCTTGAACGGATAAAGTTCCTTGAGTGGATTGTGATAGTTCATGTTCCAAGTGAAACCGTCTTGCAGAGTTTCCTTGCTGGTAGATTGTTTTCAAGTAATTCCATATGTCCTTGGCAGCCTTGTAAGGTCGAAGATTCAAAATGAAGTGAGGATCAACTGATCGTAGTATCCAAGTCATGATTTGAGCATCCTTCGTTTCCTATTTGGTGATAGCCTTGTCATCAGTTTTAGGTCTGGGATTAGAGGGATCAATATGTCCCCACAACTCTTTACTAATAAGATAAATCTGAAGTTGAAATGCCCATGATGTATAATTGTTTCCTTTAAATTTAATGATGGAAATCTCATTTTTGTCCATTTCAGAAGGATAACAATAGATGTAGATCACCATTAAGAGGATGGTACCAATCAGTAAGCGATGTAAGCAAAGATGCGAGGCAAACAGCAGCAGAAACTATGAACGGTGAGCAACTACAGAGATCTGATTCCAAAAAAAAAAAAAAAACCCCAAGCGAGCAAAAAATTTTTTTGTACATGGTTGATGTGGGCGCCACAAAGAGATATGATCAGTGATCAGAGTGTGCAGTAAATAGGGCAAGCAATTTTCGAATCTAGATATCAAATTTGATCTAGATCAGAATTGTTTCCAGGATTTTGTACGGTGTAGATCGAATATGTCGTAAAATCTGGGAAAACACAAATTGTGATGAAAAATGTACCTCTGAGCTTGGAAGAATTATGAAAAATTCACCACAAATCTTAGATCCAGTAGTCGACCAAGTTGGTATGTCTATTGGGTATTGTTGTGATGATCAGAGGTGGGCCACTGTTGATTAGACCAGTGCCGAGAATTATTTTCCTTGTAAGAGGAAGTAAATCACACTTCCTCCTTTAGATATATAGATTTGTGATCTATAGTTTCCAAACAGAAGCTTTGATGCATGATTTCTTGAAGTCAGGTATCAAGCTTGTAGCTCTGATACCATATCATGAGGAGGAGAAGAGAATTGCTTTAAATGACTTTTCAATGATCATTGTGATCCATCTTTCTCATATATATATACATCTAGTTACCAAGTTAAGGCAGTTAAGGCTCTAGTCACCTTAATCATGGATTAATTACAATTTGTATAAAACATCTAGAAAAATAGAAAAGGTATGTACATTCCATTACAACTAATCTGATGATCCTAAGTATGACTAAGTCAAAGCCCATTTAATATACAGTTGGGCTTGTTAGTTGGGCCTTGTGCTTAGGCTTGGGCCTATATTAACAACTATCACAGGAGACACCTTATTACGAGTTCAGGAAATCCATAAGATTTTCTTAGCGGGACCAATTTTTAATGAAACTTAGGCCTGAGTTTGAAAATTTCCGCTCAAATCTCATGAGCCAACGTCCGTCTCCTTCACTTGAGAGTTGTCTCAATGAAATCCTTTGCGAAGGACAACGCTTACTCACTCAACAACATCTCTCCCAACAATCTTCCAATGTTCCAACAAATGCCACTTATGTAGGGAAGATCTCAGGACGCGGCACTTCATCCAGAGATATGACCAAGGTTCTGTAAGAACCCTGAATTATAAATGGGCCAAGCCTGAATTATTAAATGGGCTAAATGGGCTTAGAGAGGCCCAGTTTCGATCAGTCCAATTCATGACTAGATTGGGCTATTGGGTCAAATTTTTCAGGTCCATAAATGATCCAAACTCACTTAATTGTGACTCTATAGCTTCCCAAAATTATGACTGTGAAACTCCCACACTTAAATTCCCCAAACTTAAATTTTCCAAAATTATAACTATGTAACTCCCAAAATAATGACCTTAAATTGTGACTTTTAGTCTTCTTAGGTGACCTTTCAAGGGAAATCCTTTAGGATTCCAGCTCTATATAAGAAGAGGTCTCCTCTCATCTTTGGTCACTTTCTCATGGTTCTCATGGAAGAAGAGTAGGAGTCCAATAGAGTGATATTTGAAAATAAAAGCAAGGAGATTCCAAGGAATACCTAACATAGTGGATGTCTGATTTGAGGTCACTTCTTACTTATACCAGGTGAGTAGGACTTCTCTTATACTCATGTGAATATGGTGTTCCTTATATTCTGCTGTTTGGTTTCTATTTACATATATCAGTCAGTTTCGGTTGATATCCTTGCAACAGGATATAAATTCTGTTTGACATAAGATTATCATTTCTTTGATTTGGCTTAATAAGGGTTCATTATATTAAAAATCCAGATCTGAATTGATGAAAATGCTAGACTGACGACAGGATTGTGAAGGAAAATACAGATTTAAAATTTATCCTCTTTGTGTAATGATTGGTAAATCTGAATCTTATGATAAATGTGATTATTAAGGACTGTTTTCATCATACAGTATGCTGGTCTAATATGTACATTAATTCTTTGTATAATGACTGGTAAATTTGAATCCTATGATTGATACACTTCCTATGGACTGTTTCTTTTATAGAATATAATGTTTTTTTTGAGTGAAGAAATTCAGAACTAAGCTACTGTTATATATCAGTCACAAGTGCTTTTTGAACTAAGCTACTGTTATACATTTTCTTAATCAGTCACAAGTAATCTTTGAACTAAACAACTGTTATTTTCTTAATCAGTTATAAGTACTCTTTCAACTAAACTACTGTTATTTTCCTAATCGGTCACAAGTGCTCCTTTGAACTATGTTATTGTTATACAATTTCATATCAAAGAAACTTAGGAATTTTTATAAAGGACTTTGGGTTCCAAAGAATCCCTAGGATTAATCTATATTATGAGAAAATGAGAATACTAGTACTATTGTATAGTATTACATGTACAGTAGTGACTGCTTTCCATTTCACGAATATTTAACTGTGAAACATTATGTTAATATTGCACCGTTGTAAGGGATTGTTAAGAAGTTCCCTCTTTTATTAAATAAGATCATGTGAATAAGATGAGCTACCATAATATAACTAGTTCCAAATTAAGTAGTGGGTACTTCCATTGCTACAGTCTCATTTTTATTTATACTATACAAATGATGACTTGTAAATTCTGAATCTCAATCTAGATTTAATACTGTCCTTAGTAGCTATGTATGGAATGAATAATTAATATGAGACTCTGTGATACTTGCTCAAAGTGATTAATTCTAATTATATGAGTATAGTATTCTCTCTATGACTAAAAAGAATTTCAAAAAAATAGGGCCAATGCCACATATTTGGAGCACCAGTTATGAATTAGAGTGGGGCGAGATTTTGACTCAAGTATGTGGGACTGGCCAATGGAAGACATAATGATACTTATTATGAAATCAGTGAGCAGAGATATTTTTTTAGAATTGTTTGGAAGTGTCTGTTTCCATTGGTATTGGATTCGACTTATGAATTAAGAATGGTGACAATCTTGTCACGACATGAATATGAATCCCCTTACAATGAATGGTGACGGTCATGTCACGACATGAATCCCCTTACAACTAAGAATGGTGACAGTCTTGTCACGACATGAATATGAATCCCCTTATAATTAAGAATGGTGACAATCGTGTCACGACATGAATATGAATCCCCTTCACAATTAAGAATGGTGACGGTTATGTCACGACATGAATATAAATCCCTTTACAACTAAGAATGGTGACAATCTTGTCACGACACGAATATGAATCCCTTGTTCATGCTGCTAATATAAACAGGTATGGTGGTAGTTCAGTCAATCAACCTATGAACTTTTATTGATATCATGATAACTACTATTGCTCTCTTGATTTTAGAAATTCTACTCACCAGTGTTACTGACTAGTGGTTCGCCCCACTACAGGTAATGTTTTTGTAGCGGGATCTGGGAGCGGCGGAGATCAGCATATAGATTTTGGCATGCAACGCTGATAGAGAGTTCGAAAACCGTCTAGACCATTAGATGGAGTTAGCCCCATTTTGGAATATTTTAGATCTATTGTCATTTCTTAGCTATAATTGTAAAGACTTTGTTAAGATATTAATATTATGAATTTACCTTCATTTTCCTTAGACTTGCTCTTGAATTTATTTTATGAATTTGTAATATGATCAAGTTAACGACTTAAGAATCTGAAGAGCTCCAGAATCTTGGGTCGTTACAGGTTCAATGTTTTACTTGTAAGCAGTTTGGTCATTACTGTTCTCACTGCAAAAGAAAAGTTTGTAACTATTGCAAAGCCAGCGGACACATCATTTCTGAATGTAGGACCCGGCCAGAAAATTGGAAGTCCCATGCTTATTCTGCGATGACTTCAAACTCTCAATATGTGGCATTTGCTTCTCCGTCTGCATCCATGTCTTCACAGCCATCTGTGCCTAGCTCCTCTGTCACTCCTGAAATGCTGCACCAAGTCATCCTCCAAGCCTTTGCTACCTTGGATATTTTGATTCGGGCACATCTAATCATATGACTTATTTGTCTAGTCTTCTTTCTAATCTTACACCATATGATGGCAAACTCTAAGTACAGACTGCTAATGGGGGTCATTTATCCATCACAGCCATAGGAGATATCCCACACATTCCTTACCCTTGAATTGTGTTTTTCTCTCTCTTGGTTTCTCTACAAATTTGTTATCTGTTGGCCACCTCGTTGATAACCATTGTAATGTGTCTTTTTTCACTTCTGGTTGTGTTGTGCAAGATTAGGGGACGGGGAAGGTGATCGCGGAGGGGCCTAAGTGTGGTCTATTGTTTCCGCTTTATTTCCCAACACCAGATAAAGATGAATCCCCTTCTGCTTTTTCATGTGTTTCCCAAAATAATGTGCATCTGTGGAATAAAAACTTAGGACATCCAAATTCGACTGTTTTGTTATCTTTAAAGAATTCTGGCTTGATTAATAAAACTAATTTTTCTGCTTCTGATGTCAATCGTGATTGCTCTGTTTGCAAATTGGGTAAAAGTAAGACACTTCCTTTCTCTATGCATTATTCTATAACAAAAAATTGTTTTGATTTAATTCATAGTGATGTTTGGGGGATAACACCTGTTATATCTCATTCACACTATAAATATTTTGTTACATTCATCAATGATCATAGTCGTTTTTTTTGGGTTTACTTCTTAAGGGAAAAATTAGAAGTGTTTGATGTTTTTAAAAAATTCCCTGCCTATGTTAAAACTCAAATTTCCACTTGCATAAAGATTCTTTGATATGATTCAAGTGGTGAATATGTGTCCAATAGATTTCAAGATTTTCTTCAAAATAAAGGAATTATCTCCCAACGAACTTGTCCTCATACACCTTGTCACGACCCAAATTCCGGGGCCCTGACGGAATTTGAATTATAACACGATGGCATACAATTCATACACATTAATCAAATAAACACATAAGGCATAAGCATCATTTATTAAAATAAATCTCTCCACATAACTTAACCAATAAGGTTTTCAATGTCTAAAATTTCAAAATAAAACATCAGATAATAAATTTAAATCCAAACTAAAAAAATTCCTAAGCTACTGAATATGAAAGTATTGCTCTCTTTCAGCCACGCATGCCAAACACTACAGGCTGATCTTCGCCATTTTCTGGTCCAACCGCAACCCGATTACCTGAAGGGGGTAAACAACATCAGTATAAACTGGTGAATGATCCTCCTACTCTATCATACACTTGCAATTAACATAGTGACTTCATCAGCACAATTAAATATAAGCAATGAATAATTTAAATCAATCAAATAATTCAGAGAATATTATTCATTTTATGATACATTTCTGAACCACATCCTTGCATCAAGTCCACATCCACATAACATTTCATTACACTAAAATTCATCGAGATGCCTTTCCTGCATCTCCACATTTTACGGCCCTTAGGACCCTTCGCTTCAGGACCTCATTGTCCTAATTTCCACATCCATAAATAACATAAACAATCTATCAATCGAATCCAATGATTCCAAGGCTAGATAATCATAATAAACACTTCTGTGCTAGTGGTCCAGATAAGATCATATATAGCAGGACTTATGGATCAGAATACCATCTTATTTATTATTTAATACATGCCCAGCCCCTTTTATCACACACCATCAATTTATAAGTAAATATCTTTGATAATAGGCATTGGTCCAATTTAATCGCTTAGATTATAGAATACAGGAGGACTTCTATGTAATTTTCATTAGCATTATGGCTGTTTTTATAATTCCCAACTAAATATCTTTAAGGTTTGCATATAATGACATCAAGCCATCTCAGTCGATATCATCTGAAGACTCAAGAGCCAGTCGGTGCAAGGCCTCCTCTCGCCCTGCCCTTCTTCAGACCATCAACTGTTGGAGATCAACGATTCGAATCCATTGAAACCACAACTTCCAGGTTCGCATGAGGGTCCTCTACCAGATCTGTGGATCAGATCTCGCATCCGGTGGGTCATGTGGACTCACAACTCATGTCGGCAGAGAGGAGTATTCGTCGACTGAAATATGTGAGTCCCCTTTTTCTCGTTTGAATCTCCTCCCCATCATCCTTCTTTACTTCTTAAATCAACTCTCATGGGTGTACAATCACAAGGAAATCACCCTCTTTCAGTTTCAGATCGCCATATTATTTATTTAGCCATCATCTTGTTCACACAGAGGTCGTCAGACACAACCCATTGTGTCTGGCTTCCTGAAATCCTCAATTCTGGTGATTCAATTGATTTGTTCCCCACCACCGACAGTTCTACTGAGGTCGACCCAGGGTGTTGTTTCAGATCATCGGATCTGATTGGCTACCACATGATCCATGTGGGGCCCTCAGTCTAGTTATATATGTTACACAAAACGACATAGTTCTGGACTCATTCTTGGCATCAAGCTTCCTAAATCATATACAAATCACACTTAAATTCTCAAGAATAGACATGGGAGAGATCAGTCACCTTTTGTAGACTCTAGTAGTATTTGGCCGAGCGTGGGACATCAACTGCCTGGGTGTTTGCCTCCTTTCCTCTTCCTCTTGGTCTCTCTTTTCAGTCTCTCTCTCTCTTTCTCTGTGCTCCTCTCCTAATGTTTAGAAAGAGGAAACGTGAAGCAATTTAGAGGCTACATGAGTATATATATATAGATATGTACACCTCCGATCCCCTTTCTTCCTAGGAGTCTATCAAATCTGTACTTTCCTAATGGGGACTGTGTACAGAATTCCTTATCTAAATCAAGGATTTGTTTCCTATCTACAATTTGTTTCCTTAAAAGTAAAGATGTCGTGAGATCTTAGAAATAGAATGGGTCCCATTATATATATATATAATAGAGCCTAGCATTCCCACCTTAGATATTACACACCTCAACAAAATGGTATTGCTAAGTGGAAAAATTGCCATCTTCTTGACATGGTTCGTTGCCTGTTACTTGAATCATCAGTCTCACCTAGATTTTGGCCCAAGGCTCTATCAACTACTGTTTATCTTATTAATCGGCTTCCATCACCCAAACTTCAGAATTAGTCACCATATTTTTAACTTTTTCACTTTCCTCCTATATATACACATCTTCGCCTTTTTGGGTGTGTATGTTTTGTTCACCTTTTGTTCAGAATTCATGTTTGGGTTGTGACAAAGTTTTATGCTGGCTGTCACCTACCTAACGCAACCCTCCTCCTTTACCCGGGCTTGGGACCGGCAGCAAAACTGGCGGAGTTAAAACTGCTATTACAGGACAGTGGTTAGACCAGCTATGACATATGGAGCAGAATGTTGGCCAATTAAGATGACACATATTCATAAGATGGAGGTAGCGGAAATGAGAATGCTTAGGTGGATGTGTGGTAAAATTAGGAAAGATAAAATTAGAAATGAGCACTTTCGAGAACATTTAGGGGTAGCACCAATAGGAGATAAGATTAGAGAAATTCGTTTAAGATGGTTTGGGTATGTTGAGCATAGGTCAGTAATGGCACCAGTGAGAAAAAGTTTGGATATACAGGTGGAGGGTCCATTAAGAGGTAGGGGTAGGCCGAAGAAAACATGGATGGAAGTCATTAATTCAGATTTGAAGAAGTTGCACTTATCGAAAGATTTAGCTCAAAATAGAATGGAATGGAGAAATAGAATTCATGTAGCCGACCCCAACATGGTTGGGATAAGGCTTTGATGATGATGATGATGATGATGATGTTTTGTTCACCTTTCTCAGTCTAAACGAACAAAATTGTCTGCCCAATCCACCAGATGTCTCTTCTTTGGTTATGCCACTACTCAAAAAAGATTTGTTTGTTATGATACATCTATCAAAAGGATTTGTATTTCCTGCAATTTGGTGTTTTTTGAAAATTTATGCTTTTTTCCTTATTCCACTGATTTTATTGATTCTATCACCATGACTACACTGCCAAAATTTTCATCCGATACTTCTATCTTCCTTTGAAAAGTTCAACCCTGCTCTTATGTATCGGAGACATCTACCAACAATCACTGCTACAACACAGCCTCTTCAAGAACCACTTGATTCGGCACCTGATCCAACTCTTGTGGAACCTGCATGTGAGCCACATAGCCTACCCCCTCTTCGATGCTCCACGCGCACATCTTGGCCTTCTGACAGATATGGATATTCTTACCTATCTTATCTCACCACACTGGCTTTTGTTGATATTCCCACAACCAATACTCAAGCTGTGAAGCATGAATGTTGGCAGCAAACTATGTCAGAAGAACTCGAAGCTCTTCTCACTAATCAAACGTGGAATGTTGTTCCATGTCCACCTATAGTTGACCCCATTGGGTATAAATGGGTTTATTCGATCAAAATTAAATCTGATGGTCTTTAGACCGATACAAGGCATGTCTGGTAGCTCTGGGTAATCATCAAGTGTATGGAATTGACTATGAGGAAACCTTTGCTCTAGTCGCGAATATAACTACTGTTCGGGTGATTATTTCCATTGCAGCATCTCAGGCCTGACCACTTTATCAGCTAAATGTCAAGAATGCTTTTCTTCATGGTGATCTTAAAAAAGAAATCTATATTTGCCTTCCTAAAGGATATCCAACTACATGTGAGTCCGATATGGCTAAACTGAGACGTTCCCTCTATGGTTTCAGAAGAGAAGTTTTGGGCCGCATTACTTGCATTGGAATTCTAGCCCAGTCCGTACGATCCATCAGTGTTTCTTCGTCTTACCACAAATGGCATCACTATCCTGCTTGTATATGTAGATGACATTATCATTAAAGTTTCCAAATCCTCCATCGAAGCCGAATATTGTGCCATGTTTGCTGGCTGCTCTGAAATTCTTTGGCTTCGTGGGCTTCTTTTTTATATTGGATTTCTACAGACCATTGCGACACTACTTCATGTAGACAACATGAATGCTATTAAGATTACAGAATATCCCGTTTTGCATGAAAGAACAATGCACATTGAAGTTAACTACCATTTTGTTCGTGATGAATATCTACGGGATGTTATTTCACTTCTATTCATTTCTTCCGGCCTATAGATTGCGGATATCTTCACAAAGGGTCTTCCTTGCCCGTGACATCAATTCTTATCTAACAAATTGATGCTTATTGACTCAACGGCATCAATTTGAGGTGGGGTGTTGACAAGGCCCAATGTAACATAGGCCAGGCCCATTTATGGCCCACTGTGGTATAGATCCAGAATCTTTTAGATTAGCTTGGTCAAATTAGATTAGTGTACATTCCCTAAATGTAAATCATAATTGGCCTTAATAGATTGTAATTAGGTAATGATGTAGCCTTAAGTAAGGCAACCATGACTGATAAAATAGAGATGGGTCGTCCTTCTCTGGGGCATCCAGTTTCATTCAATCTCTTTCTATGCTTGTTCCTTCTTGTTATTCTGATGTCATTTTATACTCCATCCATCTCCTCTGTCGCATGTTCAAGTCATTTTGGGAGAACAAGTATTGTAGGCTGCAATGATCTGAATATACCTCAAATTTCTCTCCATATAAATGATGTCTCCACATTTTTAAGGCAAATACTACGGCAGCGAGTTCTAAGTGATGGGTTGCATAATTTCGCTCATGATCTTCAATTGCCAAGACCCATAAGCTATAACTTCTCTATCTTGTGTCAATACACATCCCAATCCAACATTCGATACATCAGTATAGATAACAAATCCTCCGCTTCTAGATGGTGGAGTAAGAGTAGGAGCCGAAGTTAGCATTTCTTTTAATCGTTGGAAACTCACTTCACACTCTCCTAATCACACAAATGGTGTATTTTTCCTAGTAAGCTTAGTCAAAGGTGCTGCAATAAATGATAAACCTTCAACAAATCGCCAATAATATCCTTCCAAACCTAGAGAACTTCGTACTTCAGACACATTTTTCGGGCATTCCCAATTTACAATGGCTTCAATCTTTGCGAGATCTATTGCTAACCCATCTTTGGATATGATATGTCCTAAAAAGGCGACTTGAGTCAACCAAAATTCACATTTGCTCAGCTTGGCGTACAAATGGTTTTCTCTTAATAACTGCAAAGAGGTCCTAAGATGGTGCTCATACTCTTCCTTGGACTTAGAATATACCAAACTGTCATCGATGAACACGACAATAAATTGGTCTAGGTCTATGATACTCAGATACTTGTACAAGCCTAGCGTATCCAGATCGGACCAATATGATACTTGTATTGGTACCTACTACTGCACCAATACTTTTAAGGCATAAGTTTAGTATATCTTACTTAGCAAGTCCATTATTTCATTTATTTCTTTTAGTTTTCTGACTTTTCAACATAGAAAATGTTAGTATTGAACATAAACAATGATAATTTCATTAATTAAAACATAATTTAAAGGAAGATTTAGGACACCCGTATCTGTATCTGTGTCCTCAATTTCCCAAAGTATAGAGTCGTATCTCTGATCTCCATAACCGGTCCATACCCATGTTTGTATTTGGGCATCATAGGTCTAGGTATGATGCAAAGATCCTGTTCATCAAAGCCATAAAAACTGCAGGCGCATTTGTTAGTCCAAAAGGCATAACTAGAAATTCATAGTGCCTGCACCTAGTCCTAAATGCCGTTTTTGGCACATCTTGGTCTCGGACCCTTAGTTGATGGTATCCTGATCTCAAGTCAATCTTAGAAAAATGTTGTGCGCCTTGTAATTGATCAAATAATTCATCTATTCTTGGTAAGGGATATTTATTCTTGATCGTTACTTGATTCAATTGATGGTAGTCAATGCACATTCTCATCGATCTGTCATCCTTTTTCATGAATAAGACTGGAGCTCCCCAGGGCGAGATGCTTGGTCGAATAAATCCTTTATCCAAAGGTCTTGCAATTGATCCTTCAGCTCTCTTAATTCAGTTGGAGCCATGCGATAAGGTGCCTTTGAGATGGGAGTTGTCCCTGACATAAGCTGAATTGTGAAATTTAACTCCCTTACTAGTGGTAATCCTGGAATTTCGTCCGAGAAGACATCCGGAAATTCATTCACTACTGAAATCTCCTCCGCCCTTTTGGATCCTTTATCCTCCATGATAAAAGCGATATACCTTTCACAACCCACTTTGAGAAGGTGTTCCGCCTTTAGTGCAGATATGATAGGGGTTGATTTCTTCTTTCGAGTGCTCCCCATATCCTTCCTCCACCTTAAATCTAATGATTTTGTTAAAGCAATCCATGTATGCATGATACCCTGATAATCAGTCCATGCCCAAAATTACATCAAAGTCATTCATGTCTAGTAATATGAGGTTTGCGGGCATATGGAATTCTCCTATTTCAACTATGCAATTGTGGTAATAAGTGTTACATATAACTTTCTTGCCCGCAGGGGTGGTTACAGTTAACTCATAACCTAAGTCTACATCATATGCATTTATGTTCTTAGCAAAGGAAGAGGATAAGTATGAATGAATAGAACCAAGATCAAAAAGAACTTTGGCTTTCTTATCACAAATTGTAATTGTACCTTCCACCACATTTGTTTCAGCATCCACATCAGCTTGGGTCATTATATAAACTCTACCTGTGGTCTGTGGTTTCTTTGTGTTATCATAGTAAGGCCACTTCTGTTGAGGTTGTTGCTGTCTTTGTTGTTGGGGAGGTGGCCTTTGCTATTGTTGTTGTTGAGGAACATACCATCTCAGTCGACCACTCCTCCTGGTTTTTTAGAGATTTTTTCCAGAATTTTTGGCTCATCCAAGGTAGGCCATCTGATCACTTTTGTCGTTTCCTTGTTTGGTATGATAGTTTTCATTAAACTATCACCCTGTCGTGGATTCTTTAGCAATTGAGGTGAATCTTGAACCCTTTGGAAGAGGAAAAGAATCTTCGGGATTTAGACTGATCTGATCTTGCTCTTGATCATCTTTTGGGCCCCAAGTCCCAGATCTACATCAACATTTAGGGTCGTTTCTTGCTAGTTTGGGCTGTTTTGAGTAATTTGGACTGTTTTGCGAAATCGGTGGTGCTAGGTTCTATTGTTCCTCGATGGAAACAATATCTAGTTGCTGAAAATTGATTTTTTGTTTTTCTTGATCAGTAGTTGCTAAACATCTTCCTTTTTCTTTGCGTCTTGCATACTTGTCGGACTATTTGTATTAGGAACAGTCCTTGATTAAACATCTACTGTATTATTGAGGCAACTCTGAAGAAATTCTTATCATGAAAAAGTCTGAAATCCCTATCATTTGATTTAAGGGGAAAAATTATCCCTCTTAGGCTTTCCAATTTGAACTGTATTTGGAAAGAAAGAACTATTGGGGTATATTACTGGATCTACCCCTAATCCAATTGAGCATGAGAAGAAAATTTTTGCTTGGACAAGAAGGGATGCCAAAATAAAATCTTGGATCCTTGGAACAATGGAACCACACCTGATCTTGAATTTTAAGTCCTACAAAACAGCAAAAGACATGTGGGCTTTTCTGAAAAAAGTCTACCATCAGCTCAATATTGCTTGGAATTTGAGATTGCCCAATATACAGAGGGGACCTCTTCCATTTAGGAAAACTACTCTGGATTTCTGAATTTATGGACTGAATATGTTGAAATTAAATATGCCAATGTCTTTCCTGCGGCTCTCCCTGAAATACAATTTTTGATGAAATTACGACCAGAATTTGAAAATGCTCGATCCAGTCTCATGAGCAGAGTTCCCTTTTCATCATTAGATGAATGTCTCAATGAACTATTACGAGAAGAACAGAGATAGACAACTCAAACAGTTTTGACTCAACAAACTGCCACTAGTCCTTTCGACGTTGCTTATGCTGTGAGAAATTCTGAACCACCCACTCTTCCTACTGATGATAGAAGACAAAATGCAGGACGTGACATGACCTCTTTTCAGTGTTACAGTTGCAAGAGTTTTGGCCACCATGCGCCTCAATGTAAGAAAATTTTTTGCAATTAATGTAAGGAAAATGGGCATATCATTAGTGAATGTAGCAAGAGGCCTCAGAACCACAACCCTCGTGCCTATCATGTTACAACTGATTCAGCTTCATTTGACGCTACTCTTGCTGTTGCTTCGTCTTCTTTGTCCTCCAATCCTACGACATCAACCCCCAGTGCTTCTATTACACCTGATATGATTCAACAGATGATTGTGAATGCCTTTTCTGCGCTGGGTATTTTAGGTACCTCACTCTTCTAACACAACTTGGTAGCTTGACTCGGGGCATCTAATCATATGACTTTTTCACCTGAGTTTCTTTCACATACTCGTAAGTATATTGGTTATCTAAATGTGAATACAGCTGATGGTGAAAGGCTTCTGATTACAACTGTTGGTGATGTTCCTACTCCTTACCCTTAAAAAATGTATGTCTCTCCTCTTCTTTATCTACAAATCTTGTCTCAGTTGGTCAGCTTGTTGATAATGACTACCATGTTTCATTCACTCAATCTGGTTGTGTCGTGCGGGATCAAGTGTCGGGGAAAGTGATCATGAAGGGCCCTAAGTGTGGACGTCTTTTTCCGTTGCAACTATCCACTATTCGGAATAAACCTGAGTATTCATTTCTTTCTATTTCCTCTCAAAATAATTGGAAATTGTGGTACAATAGATTAGGCCATCTAAATTCAAAAACTTTGTTATCCGCGCTTAGAGCTGGATTGGTGAATAAAAATATTATTTTTTCCCCTGATGATGTGATGGATTGTTCTAAGTGAAAGCTAGGAAAAAGTACGACTCTGCCTTTTCCTATGCATGAAACTTTGGCTTCAAAATGTTTTGAAATTATTCATAGCGATGTTTGGGGAATTACTTCGGTCATTTCACATTCACACTACAAATATTTTGTCACCTTTATTGATGACCACAGTCGGTTTACGTGGATCGATTTGTTACGATCTAAATTAGAAGTTTTTGATGCATTTACAACATATTTAGCTTATGTTCAAAATCAATTTTCTACTAGCATCAAAATCCTTAGAACTGATTCAGGAGGGGAGTATGTATCTCATCGTTTTCAAAATCTTTTACAAGAAAAAGGGATTCTTTCTCAACAATCCACCCACCCCCCCCCCCCCCCCCCCCAGTAAAATGGTATTGTTGAACGTAAGAACAAACATTTGCTTGACACTACTGTTCATGCACTTCTCCTCAAATCGTCTGTTCTAGCCCATTTTTTTGGCCAGAAGCTTTATCGATTGTTGTTCACCTAATCAATCGCTTGCCATCTCCAAAATTGAACAATGAGTCTCCCTACTCTCACTTATATGGAACTCCACCCATATGCTCACATCTTCGTACTTTTGGATGTGTGTGTTTTGTTCATCTTCCATCTACTGAACGCACAAAGTTGACTGTTCAATCTGCTTGATGCGCATTCCTTGGTTTTGCATCAAATCAGAAGGGGTTTCTTTGTTATGATCCTAATATCAAACGTGTTGGAGTTTCTAGTGTGGTTTTATTTGAAAATCAAAATTTCTTTCAACATTATAGTCACCCCCACCTTCTTACTCAAGCTTACTTGATTTCTCCCCCGAATCTTCAACCATTGATAGGTTTAACCCGACTTTGGTTTATAAGAGACGTCAAAAAAATGATGTTCCCACATTGCAGCCTCTGCATGAACTCACTCCGACACCTAATCCAGATCCTCTTTAGAACTCTCTACGTAGGAGATCCACATGAATCCGTCATGCTCCGGATCATTATGGGTTTCCTCGTACTACCTTGCTTGCTACATTATCATTAATTTCTATTCCTCACTCTTATTCTTAAACAGTTAAGCAGGAGTGTTGGTGGTCAGCTATGCAAGCATAATCGGATGCACTTCATGAAAATCACACATGGGATGTGGAACCTTGTCCCCCTGTCTGCAAAACCCATTGGATGCAAATGGATGCATTTGATTAAGTTGAAATCTGATGGATCCCTTGATCGATATAAAGCACGGCTGGTAGCTCATAGAAACAGACAAGAGTATGGTGTCGATTATGAAGAAACTTTTGCACCTGTCGCAAAAATGACAACAGTTCGCACTGTTCTTGCAATAGCCGTAGCTCAATGTTGGCCGCTCTATCAGTTCGATGTTAAGAATGTATTCTTGTATAGTGATTGATGCAGACCATCATAATGGGCCCCGATTGAAAGTCTACACCCGCAGGCCCAAAACATAGTAGAATTGTAGGATTATATTAATAGTAATTGCTTGATATTTGGCAAGTCCAGTTGGATTTGATTTAGGATTTCTTATCTGTTTAGAATTAGGTATTTCCTTTCTTAGAGAATGTTTTAGTTATAAATAAATGTTGTAATCTCTTCAAGAGATATAGATTTTGATATTGAATAAAGCTTTGGGCATTGGTTCTTAGTTGAGAGAGTTATTTGTCTTTGGTGAGACACCTAGACAATTTATCCATAAGCCTTTTGGCTTGGAGATTAGCCCGTTGGCTAATCTTCTTCCCCTGCGCTGCTTCAATTGGTATCAGAGACGAAGATCCACGCTCGGATCGCCGTCTGATCGCCGATTCGAGATACTGTACGTGGTACAGTCTTCGTTCATCCTCTTTGTCGTCGGTACCCATCCCACCATCTCTTCCACCCACCGACAACCCTCGCCCTCTCCCACATCACCACTGCCCTCCACCACAACCCCTACAGGCCCTCCCGCTCATCTCTCGGGACCCATCACGGGCGATCCCACCGCTCGGTACCCCTCTCTTCCCCTCTCTTCCCAGAACCCCAACCCAGCCGCACCCACCCCCTCCGCTCCTCGCTGCTCGGCAATTCCCCTCCGCCCTTTCCGCACAACCGAAACCTTAACCCCTCTTCCCTTCATCATCAGCGCCGATCCACATCCCACCCCTAGCCGATCCCATCCCCAAACCCAGAGAACAAAATCGCCACCACGGAACCCTTTCCCGCTAAACCCCAACCCAGCCGAACCCCTTTCCCGCTAACCCCAACCCAGCCGACCCTTTTCCCCAACCCAGACTCACCAAACAGAACTCGCTGCAGCAACAGCAGAAAACGGGAAAGAGCCGCAGCGGCTGTGACCGCCTTCTCTCTCCCTCGATCGGCAGAACCCTCTCTTTCCCTCGCCGGCCGACTGAAATCACCCTCTCTCTCTCCATCGCCGGCTGCCATCGCCTCAAACAGAGGACGCGACAGAAACAGCGACCAGCGACACCGAGCCCACGCCCTCGCTGCTGGCGTTCCCTCTCTCTCCATCGCCGGCTGTCATCGCCTGCTGGTTTGCTCTCGCCCCCCCTGTCGTTTCTCTCTCCCTCGCCGGCCGAGTCTCTTTTTTTTCCTCTCTTGCCTTTCGCTTCTGCATCAGACGAGACGGCAAGAGGCAGATCTTTGAGTTTATCTTCCCTTTTCTCCTGTCGTTCTTGTAGCAAGAGGCAGATCTTTTCAGCAGTTGGGCCGTACGCAGTTTGGGCCTACACTGCTGACCCGACTTTTCCCCAGTCCAATCCACTTTGCTTCAGTCTGGGTCTGATCTGACCCAGATCTGACCCGCCTGCCTGATTCAGCCCAGGCCCACAGCAGCTGCCCTGTTCAGCCCCGGCCCACTGCAGCCCAGGCCCACTCCAACTATTCAGCCCAGGCCCACTCCGGCCCAGGCCCACTCCAGCCCAGGCCCACTCCAAAAAAAAAAAAAAAAAAATCTTTTGTTTCCGTTGCTTCCTATAAGCAATGTCAACCCGCAGCGGTCAGTCATATCGGGGTAGATTTTCTGATCATCAGCGAGATGCTATGTTAATAGAGTTGTCTGAAAGAGTACATGCATTGGAAGAACTGTCCCGCGGTTCACAGAGGCCTCCTGCCGCCGAAGCATCCTCTAGCGCTGGAAACCAACAACATTCCGGCCGACCAGCAGAAACAGGCCCGCAAGAATCTATGCATGATTTCATTCAGCGTCTTCTTACTGAAAAAGATCCTGCAGACGCACTTGCTGCACCAAAATTTGATGATATCACTAAGCGCGTCAAAATTGATATATCTGATTTCTCTGGCCGTCTCAATCCAAAGGCTTTCATTGATTGGCTCAATTCCCTCGAAGATTATTTCTCTTGGTATCATATGGATGATGCACAGCGTGTTGCCTTTGTCAAAGTCAAACTGAAAGGGTCAGCACGTATTTGGTGGCACAGCGTTGAGCACAATAATCTTGTCATGGGACGCCCTGATATTACCAAATGGGATGATATGCGTGAAAAGCTTGAAGGTAAATACTTGCCCTCCAATTATTTAAGTCTCCTTCAGCAAGAATATTTTGTTTCCAAGCAAGGCACCTTATCACTGGATGAGTATACAGAGAAGTTCAATGATTATGTTATCCGGTGTAAAATTCAAGATGATTTCACGCTAGTCAACCGGTACAGAATAGGGTTGCGAGAAGAAATCAGACGTGAAGTCCTCATGCATGATTTTGAAACTATTGATGATATTTATAACAAGGCAAAACGGGTTGAGCTAGAATTGCGGTCCTCCACATTGAGACGATTTGGTTCTCAAGTCGGGGAATCAATGACTCGTCGAACCCCCGCCTTTCAGAATACTAAAGGTTATCCACCCAATCAAAATAATTCTCAATATAATCGTGCTCCTCCACCAGCGGGTTTTCGTCCACCTCCAAAACCGCAGCACAATCACCCCAATCAGCGTCCTTTTGCTCAAAATCAAAAGGGGACAATGCCACAGGAGCAAGATATGCGGAATCGTGGACCTCCTCGTCAAGATCGACGAACTGATGGTTGTTATCAATGTGGACAACCAGGACATTTTGCTAATGCATGCCCTCAAGTTCGCAATCTTTATTATTGCGATGAAGATCCTTATTCGTCTGAAGACTATGATGAGCATCTTGAGATGGAGCCTCCTCCTGACCATTTCCAATCAGAAGCTCAGCCAGATCCACAGCTAGAGGCTCAATCTGATCCTTCTCCTCATGCCGCTACCGGTGCAGAAGAAGGTGGTCCTGTTCTTATTATACGTCGGCTTCTCCTCACCAATGAACAAGAAGAAGCTGATTGGCGACGTACTTCAATCTTCAGGACACGCGTGAGATGCAAAGGTAAGTTATGCAATTTAATTGTTGATGGAGGTAGTGCTATGAATGTTGTTTCACAGGAAGTGATCACGAAGCTCAATTTGCCTACTGAAAAGCACCCAAAGCCTTACAAGGTCGCTTGGGTAGATGATCATTCAATCCCAGTGACCCATCGATGCTTGGTTCACTTTAAAATTGGCATATATGAAGATGATATATGGTGCGATATTATTCCTATGAATATTGCTCACATTTTACTTGGCCGACCTTGGTTATATGATCGAGAGGTGCACACTGATCAGAAAAGGCACATTCATTCTTTTAAATGGAAAGGACAAGTGGTGGATCTTCTCCCATTGCCGCCATTAGCATCTTCTCCAGCAGTTTCTACCACTCCATCAAACCCTCATGTTCTCTTTATGCGGAAATTTGAAATAGAAAGCAAAGACCAAGGAGTTGTTTATGCTCTTGTGCCTAAAGAAACCCAAGAAGCAGAGAATAAACAACAAGATTCTATGCCACCAGAAATCAAGTCATTGCTCCATGATTTTCAAGATTTGATTCCCGCAGAGCTTCCTAATGAGTTACCTCCTATGCGGGACATCCAGCATGCCATTGATTTAGTCCCTGGATCTACCCTTCCTAACTTACCTGCTTATCGCATGAGCCCTGCCGAACATGCTGAATTGCGCAGACAGGTTGAAGATTTACTCCAGAAGGGTTATATCCGAGAAAGTATGAGTCCATGTGCAGTTCCAGCCCTCTTGACACCGAAGAAAGATGGTTCTTGGCGAATGTGTGTTGATAGCCGAGCGATTAATAAAATTACCATCAAATATCGGTTTCCGATTCCTCGAGTGGATGACATGCTTGATATGATGTCTGGATCTTCGGTCTTTTCCAAGATTGATCTCAGGAGCGGATATCACCAACTTCGTATTAGGCCCAGAGATGAATGGAAAACAGCATTCAAAACCAAAGATGGACTATACGAATGGTTAGTCATGCCGTTCGGTCTCACGAATGCTCTTAGCACTTTTATGAGAGTAATGACTCAGCTTCTACGACCTTTTCTTGGTAAATTTGTTGTGGTATATTTTGATGATATTCTAATCTTCAGCAAATCAAAGGAAGATCATCTCGATCATCTGAGGTATGTCATGCGTGCACTTCGAAAAGAAAAGTTTTACATTAATTTGAAGAAGTGTACATTTTTGAACTCCACAGTCGTATTTTTGGGCTTTGTTGTCTCGGCCCGCAGAGTTGAACCTGATCCAGCTAAAGTCAAAGCAATCCATGATTGGCCTATTCCCACTACTATACATGAGGTACGCAGCTTTCATGGTTTCGCTACCTTTTACAGGAGATTCATTTGTAATTTCAGTACCATTATGGCTCCTATAACTGACTGCATGAAAAAAGGAGAGTTCACTTGGACCAATGCTGCCTCTCGAGCATTTGAGCAAATTAAGAAGAAAATGACTGAGGCACCAGTTCTAAAACTTCCGGACTTTGACAAAGTCTTCGAAGTTAGTTGTGATGCTTCCCATGTAGGTATTGGCGGAGTCTTAAGTCAAGACGGTCATCCAGTTGCTTATTTCAGTGAGAAATTAAATGACTCCCGTAAGAAGTACACTGTTTATGATTTGGAATATTATGCAGTAGTTCAAGCTCTTCGTTATTGGCATCATTATCTCATTGGAAAAGAATTTGTCTTATACTCTGACCACGAAGCTTTGCAACACCTGAATTCTCAAAAGAAAATGAGCGCCAATCGTGTTAAATGGAGTGCATACCTACAGGAGTTTTCCTTTGTTCTGCGTCATAAATCTGGCACGGAAAATAAAGTCGCAGATGCATTAAGTCGTCGAACTCACATTCTTACGACAATTTCCGTCAATGTTCCTGGCTTTGAAGAAATACGCAGAGAATATGCAGCTGATAATGACTTTGGTCACATTTATACAGCCCTTCTAAATGGTGAAGGTTCAGAACATCCAAAGTTTTCTCTTCATGATGGATATCTCTTTCGTGGAAATCAATTATGTCTGCCTGCTACATCTATCCGTGAATTTATGATACGTGAGTTACATAGTGGCGGATGTAGTGGACATTTTGGGTGTGATAAAACATTGGCCCTTGTGGAAGATCGTTTCTTTTGGCCACGCTTAAAAACAGATGTTGCCCGTATTTGTGAATTATGCAGAGTATGCCAACTTGCAAAAGGTCAAAAGAAGAATACAGGTTTGTATCAGCCCCTTCCTATTCCACATGCACCTTGGCAAGATTTGAGTATGGACTTTGTCTTGGGCTTACCAAAAACAGCGCGAAAAGTAGATTCTGTTTTTGTCGTTGTTGATCGTTTCTCCAAAATGGCACATTTTATTCCTTGTTCTCACACAGCAGATGCCAAGAAGATTGCCATTCTTTTCTTTAAAGAAGTTGTCCGTTTGCATGGCTTTCCCAAGACAATAGTGTCTGACAGAGATACAAAGTTCATGAGTTTCTTCTGGAAGACTTTATGGCACATGATGCGCACTAAACTCCAATACTCAAGTGCCTATCATCCACAAACTGATGGCCAAACAGAAGTTGTCAATCGGAGTTTAGGAAATCTTCTTCGATGTCTTATTGGAGAACATATTGCTTCATGGGATCTTATTTTACCTATGGCGGAGTTTGCCTATAATAATTCTGTCAACAGAACAACAGGGAGATCACCATTTGAAGTTGTCACTGGTGTTACGCCACGTCTGCCTATTGATTTAAGTCCTTTACCAGTTGACTCTAGATCTAGTCCGGATGCTGAACAGTTTGCCCAACATATGAAAGATGTTCATGATGAAGTTCGCCGGCAAATCGCTACAAGTAATGAAGCATATAAAAAGCACGCGGATTCTCACAAACGCCATGTTGAGTTTACCGAAGGTGATTTGGTAATGGTTCGTTTGAAGCCCGAACGATTCCCTGCAGGTAAATACAAGAAGCTTCATCCACGAAGTGCAGGTCCTTTCAAGATTCTAAAGAAAATCAGTTCCAATGCATATGTTCTAGACGTTCCTGCAGATATGAATATCAGCTCCACGTTTAATGTCGAAGATTTGACATTATATCATGGGCACCACAATGATGAATCCTTTGAAGAACAAGCTCTTCGCATTCCTCTTCATCAATTCCCTCCAGACGAAATTGAAGATGTTTTTGATGATCAGATCATTTCAACCAAGAATGGAGGATTTCACAAGTTTCTTGTTAAGTGGAAAGGCAAACCAATCTCTGAAGCTACCTGGATTACGGCTGCAGATTTTCAAAAGATCAATCCAGATTTCTATGAGCAATACCAAGCCAGCAACTCGCCAGAGTCGAGTTTTTCCAAGTCGGGAAGAGCTGATGCAGGCCATCATAATGGGCCCCAATTGAAAGTCTACACCCGTAGGCCCAAAACATAGTAGAATTGTAGTAGGATTATATTAATAGTAATTGCTTGATATTTGGCAAGTCCAGTTGGATTTGATTCCAGTTGGATTTGATTTAGGATTTCTTATCTGTTTAGAATTAGGTATTTCCTTTCTTAGAGAATGTTTTAGTTATAAATAAAGGTTGTAATCTCTTCAAGAGATATAGATTTTGATATTGAATAAAGCTTTGGGCATTGGTTCTTAGTTGAGAGAGTTATTTGTCTTTGGTGAGACACCTAGACAATTTATCCATAAGCCTTTTGGCTTGGAGATTAGCCCGTTGGCTAATCTTCTTCCCCTGCGCTGCTTCAGTGATCTAAAAAAGGAGGTATATATGCGCCCCCCACAAGGTCTGTGTGGAACCACCCTTGGTGGTGGTGTTCATTTATGCCGGTCTTTATATGGCCTCAAACAAGCCCCTTGACCCTGGTTTGGGAAATTTCGGGATGCTCTTCTTTAGCTAAAATTTCGACAGAGTTGTTCTAATCCTTCTATGTTTCTTCATAATACAGAAGAGGGTATAACTGTGCTCTTGTTTATGTTGATGACATTATCATATCTAGTACAGACACAAGTATGATTCACTATCTTCAGGCATTTCTTTATGAATCCTTTCACATGAAGGACTTAGAACCTTTGACTTATTTTTTAGGTCTTGAAGTTCATCAATTAGAAAAATGATTGATTCTAACTCAGCTTAAGTATGCTATAGATCTTATTGAGTTGGCTAACCTTCAGCATTCCACTCCAGTGGATACACCATTAGAGGTGAAACTCAAACTTAGTTAAGAAACAGGTGATCCTCTGCCGGATCCTACATTATATTGGTAATTGGTTGGCAGCTTGGTTTACTTAACCATTATTAGACCAGATATTTCTTATGCAGTTAATTTTGTTAGTCAATTTATGACAGATCCTGCCATCTTCATTTAGCTGCTATTCGCTGTATCATACATTACATTCTTCGTACCTCCACTTGGGGATTGTTCTTTCCGGTTGAAATTTCAATGTGTCTCACAGGTTACTTTAATGTCAATTGGGCAGGATGTCCAGATACTAAGCGTTCTACTAATGGTTGGTGCATGTATTTAGGAGACTCCTTAATTTCTTGCAAATGTAAAAAACAGGACAAAGTATCCAAATCTTCTACTGAGGTGGAATATTGAGCTATGTCTGCTGCGTGCTCTAAAATCATCTTGCTCTGGGGTCTTCTTTCTGAACTCAGCTTTCCTCAGACTACTCCAACACCTCTCAATGCTAATAATACAAGTGCGATCTTTATTACTGAAAATCCAGTTTTTCATGAACGCATTAGACACATCAAGGTGGACTGCCATTTCATTCGTAATGAATTTAGCCGAGACACAATCAGCCTTCCACACCTCTTCCAACCTCCAAAGTGCAGCCATATTCACGAAAGGACTTCTGCGACCACGCCATCAATTCTTAGTAAGCAAATGGATGTTTGTAGATTCTCCAGCATCAATTTGGAGGGGTGTCGATGACCCATACAGTCATGGCCCATGACCCGTTTGCAAAAGTTGATCCTTACTGTAGAGTAGGCAAACTAATGTAAATGTTTACAACAATACATACCAAAATTAGAGGATTTGATTGATTGAAATTGTAGCCCAAAATGGGCATCTCTGTCTATAAAAAGGTAATGGTCGATCCTCAGGAGGACAGGAAAATTCCATTCAATATTATTTTGTATTTTGGATTCTGTGTCAATATCATGAATCTGTCAGCTAGGAACTTGTTAGTGTCTCCCATACAATAATACAAACAGCAGCAATAATTAACATGATTTTCTTAACTGGTAGATTTTTGTGTGAATTTCTTTGGTGGATACTACACGATTGATAGTTAGGCACCTTTTTGATGGAGTAATGAGATGCAATATGCTCAAGATACAAGTTGTTGCCAGGGTATTTTAAAATAGATAATGTATCATGTCATATAGTATCCAATAATTCAATTTTTATGTTTAAAATCAATGTCCCTGCCATATGCATCTATGCCCTATCGAGGCATCATAGGTTGTTTCCAGACAGAAGCTCATGAGAGGCACAACATTGTGCAATCGAGAGAGAAACTCAATATGCATCACAGACAAATGATTCATTGCACTCTGATGTGTAGAACTGAGAAGTCCACAATCTTCAGAACTCAATAAATTATGGTTATCCTAAGGATTTTATGGAGAAAGATATCTTTGTTTAACTTCGCTATAATATTTGGTGATTGAGTTCAAGGGTTATTATGATTTTGTTTGTGGAAGTTTTTGTTAAATTAGGGAGCTATTGGTGGTTTTGTTGGTCTTTCATAGGCCAAATTTTGGCCTTTTTTTTTTCGAGGAACGGTGTGCATAATTGTGATTTTTAAAGGAGGAAAACATATGTAAAATGACATATTTGGTTTTTACTTTGTAAATTTATGTACTTACGAAGAGAATGTAGACTTGAATCAACTCAGTTAATTAATTGTATTTATTTTTATTATAAGAAATAAAACTAATTAAATATTCATAGTGGGGTTCAGAAATTCCATGGATCTAACTATTTATTCTGTATCATGATGAGTGACATGAAATTATGACACATAGATTATAACTTTTTTCCTTAGCCAAATTGTAAATATTCCGCCAGTTATTTATGGAGATCCAGGTTTGAATGCTGTGGCTATGGCATGGTTTTGTATCTTCTCCCCTTGTATTTGTTTTTTTTCCATTGCCTTTTGATAAAGTCTAGCTATCATTAAAAAAAAAAAGGAAAGAAAGAAAGCAATAAAGAAAGAATGAGAAAGAAAGAAAAAACATGATATGATTAGGTGTGAATCGGTTTTATCAGCTGCGACTCAGTCTAATCCTGTGCAGGTCGCCTGAGTCTTTCATGTATTGTGTATCAAATGTGACTCACACTGTGTCAAGTCCACTATGACCTGGCTAAATCAACTCAGACCAATCTGTTACACCTTCTCATCCAATGATGAATAATTTGTACTCTCCTTTTTATTGATATTTCTTTCATCAAGGTTGTTGGACTGCATTATATCTGTCATAAAATCACTTATTTATCTTATCCAAACATCAAGATCATTATGCTCAGATATTTTCTTATTATGGTTGCAGTTAATATCCTGATTTGTATCGTGTTTTGTTGTTCGTGTGCTTAAAGTTTCAGCTAGTACTGAGAGTTTAACTTGTGAAACTTCCACTTGATAATTTTTCTATTGAGTGAATGTCTCTTATTATGGAGCTACTAAATAGGATAATAGCCCATGAAATCTCTCGAATTGAAATAGGATCAACACATCTTGCTTCTTTAATTATTTTTATGTCTGCCTAATATTGGACAATCTGTTTTCTTTGTAGACTGCGTGATACTCTTGTGTTGACCATGAGAATCTTCCAAAGCAAGGTATTTTTTCTAATGACAAACCCAATACAACACACTTTACTAGATATGCATTGGCCTTGAGCTGAACGATTTTTGATATATACTAAGAAGCACGGATACAGACATGGGACACGGATATGACACGACACAACCACGGCGATACGGCAAATCCAAAAAAAGTAGGATATGTACATGGCTAGGACACTTCAAATAATAAATATATATATTTATATATAATCATAAAATTAAAGAATAGTTATATTGTTAGCCAAATTAAAAAGCATAATGTCACAATTAGAAAAGAAAAACACAAGCAAAAAAGAAAAAAAAAAGAGTTAGAATAGAGGGTAGCAGCCAAAAAAAAAAAAAAAAAACAGAGATTGTTTGGGAAATTTCATATTTGGTTTGAAATTGTTCTTAAATTTTTTATGAACTTTTGAGACTTCATTTGACACTCGTTTTCTTTTTTTTTCTTTTTTTCTTGTTTTTGTTTTTGATAACAGGCTTTGGTCACACTCAACGATAAAAAAAAGAAAAAAAGAAAAATAGATTTTTAAAAAAATTAAAATAACCTCGTTGTGTCCCACCATGTCCCCATCGTATCCAAATTTAAAAAATTAAAAAAACATAACAGATATGTTTTGTGGCATGTCGGACACGTGTCCAGCCGTGTGCAAGCCGTGTCTATGTCCGTCACAGACACAGGGACCCTAGGCATGTGTTTGTGCTTCCTAGGATATATACATACATACATATATATTTTAGTAATATTATATATATTGACACACACATAGGGCTTTGTTCTAGTGAGAACTATTCTCACAAAGTTACCATGAGAACTTTTTATGGGGCCTACTTGTGGGTCTCATTGGATGGAACAACTATGAAGTTTGATTCCAATCTCATGCCCCTAACCTCTTCATCCATGGCTCACAAGTTTAATAGCTTCATATTAAAAAAAAAATTACCTTTCATCCAACAGTCAAATCCATTTGGATAGTTGCCAAACCTTGGGATTAATGAATATCAAGGGCGGTCCTTGTTTGTGCATAGTTTGAATGGGTTGCTAGGTGATTCCCACCAATAGTTCTCACTGAAGCACGGTAAGATTTAGTTCTCACTTGAATATTTTCCATGTAGGGATTTGCAATATATATAGACATATATATACACACATTCATTTTTAGTATACATGGGTGGAGCATCCCTTTATATATTATTAGTGGGGCCCACTAGGGGCACCACTTAGGCATGGGACTTGGGGGAGGGGTGGTTTGTTTGAAAGACCTCCCATCTCCCCTCCACCTACCCGTATATGGTGACGGAGGCTGAAATCATCATCCTAACTACTTATCAATGACCAACAAGTTTTCACTTTCTAAAATGAGTGCAAGCGGATCCAACAGTTCATTCTAATTGGATGCGTGCCAAACTTGGGATTGGTAACTATTACGAGGGGTCTATGGCCTTCTTGGATGGATCATAAGTTGGGCCCCACTAGGTGTTTTGGCACGTGGTGCTCACCTTATCGTGAGCACTAAGCAGTGGTGCTCAGTGGAAGTTTTTCCATAAATATTAATATGTATATGAGGATTTTACATGAAAACCCTCCTAGGTGGCCACTGCACGAAAAAGGACCCAGTAGATTTACTGCACCGAATGGGTCCTCTAGGCCTCACTTCTTGGCTTGAAAAGAATATTGCAAGGGAGGATCCGATCTCAAACTCTCGATAGGAAGAGGGAGCCACCATTGCTGCAAAGATCAAAGAAAGGGCCTGGGTTGTTTCCTATTATAGCTATAAAAGATTGCAGAGTTACAAATCATTTATCCTGAAGATCGATATATGGAAGTAGAAGAAAGCACCCCATATATGAAATCTTCTTATTTCAGACAAGAAAAGGGGAGGGGACTGTATGTATAACTGTGATGAAGCAATAGCAAATAGTAGTCAATGGCAGCAAGAGATTTCTTTATAGTGACTGTTCTTCTATGGTATATGAAATAGCATTCAACAGGAGGAGATAGTTTCTTGTTTTGTGGCAGGATGGTTCTTTTACCAAGTGATGATCTGGGTCATCCGCCTCTCCCTCTCTAGAGACCCTCTCTTTGTTAACACACGTGTCTCCCTCCTTCACTCCACCATTACATCTCTCTTAGTTCCTCCTTTCTTTCTCTACTTTATTTTGATTTTTGATTTTTTATTTTTTGGAAGCTTTCATTTCCAACCTGTTCAACTGATAATTCTAAATGGGTGTTTTTTACTTTTATTGTTTGTTTTTTCTTTTAAAGTTTGTGCAAGTGGAGATTGAGGATGTGGAATTGGGAATTGGGTTTCTTTGATTTGAGTTTGTGGAATGAGATTTTGATGAGGAGGTTTGGATGGTGGCTCTGCCCTCTTATATTACTTAGAAAATACCTACCAGAGATAGATCTTCCGGATAAATGACTTCTTCCTTTGTGATCTCTTCTAGCTACAGCAGGAAACGACCCTGATCTCTGCAGTGGCGGTGGCTTCCTCTTCCAATTGAGAGCCTGAGATCAGATCCTCCCTTCCGATCTTCTTTTCAAGCCAAGAAGTGGGAAGTAGCGACGATATATCGCTGATGATATCGTCGCTCCTCCCCACTTATTTAAAAAAAATAAAAAATAAAAAAAATTGCATGAAATCAAACTCAAAGGACCCATTTTGTGCAGTAAAATCTACTGGGTCCTTTTTCATGCAATGGTCAACTAGGAGGTTTTTTTCCATAAAATCCTCTATAAATTACTTCCCAAGACCTATTTTCATCCCTTTCCTTTTTTTTTTTAAATCAGGAATGGCGATTATGTGGCAGTTTTATCCCATCACATTTAGTTTTCGTTGCCGCCTTTTGTGTTGTGTGAATACAAGGGTCCAAAACACAATCTCTTTTACTGTATTGCTATCTTTAATAAAGTTAACATTCACACACCAAAAAAAGAAAGGCCCAAAACACAAATTTACAGGAAGTATATTGTATATAGAAATACATTAGGTACTTAGATTCTACTGTATATTTAGATTTGGTTTACATCTAAAACAACGTAGAGAAAGAAGAAGAAGAAGAAGAAGCGGTAAGACTGATATTTTTATATGTGTGAGTGCATCACTTGAGGATTTAATTGTCATCATGCTCTGATATATTCCATTCCTTGCACTTACTCCTTTCTTTGTCTCTGTAAAATTCATACTTGGTATTTTTATTTTGATAAGCATTTCATATGGAATTGTTCATGCAGGCTTTAGATGATAAGAAGAAAGGAAAAGCATAGATCTTATTCTTTCCTCCTGTGCTCTGCAAAATTCATGTAATTTTTTTTTTAATTTAGAGTCTTTTTTAAGGTATGTATTTTAGTTTGCACCAACACTTGGAATGTTTTTATTTTAGCCTCTTCCTCTTTTTCTATAAATTTGATTCTAGGATCAGGATCAATTCATTGAATTATCACGAGGCATGAATGTATACTACGGGGCATACCTTGTAATAGTTGCAATATTTGCTCTTTCAATGTATCATCACCTGTTGCTCAATAATTCAGCTTATATTATAAGATGTATGGTGATTTTCCATCTGCTTCTTTCAGGCCTAAAATATGAGCAAGCTGGTATGGGCAATCTCCCTATTGGGTTTGTGTTTTTGGCTTTTGTTTTAGTTTGGCAATCGAGAATTTATAAATTACTTTGAGAAGTGATTACACTCACAAGCAAAACAGCTCTAGTCACAATATGATTCACGTTTCTTCTCCCTGGATACAGAAGTACTCCATCCCCTTTTTGTGGATCTAGTGGTGAATCATCACCTAGGAATCCTCTATTCTGCATTTTTTTTAGACCTGCTGGCCTGTGCTTTCCTTGGGGGTCTCACTTTTAGATTAATAACCTGTTGCTTTTGGAAATTTGGCATTCAGAAGTTTGAGAAGTCTGTCAGCCTGAAATTGATGACTTAAAATGACCTGGCTTAGCTGATGTATTGGCTAGGCAAGGGGTAACTAGGACTACTGATTTGGTTCCTGTCTTCGTAATTTGTTTTGTTTTTATTTTGGTATAATGCTTTTATATTATTTTGTTTCCCTTTCAGGCTAGTCTGGGGTAAACTGATTGTAATTTCTTTGCTTTTTAATATATTTTGCCATTACTGATCATGAAAAACATAAAATGCTACGTCTAGCTCTATTCAAAGGTTATATGCATCAAGTAAAGATACTACTCTCCATCACTGTATGTTGCAGAGCGCTTAAATCCGGTCCTCTGATTTAACCAAGAAGTTGGTTCCTAAACTGGAAGTGTATTTCCAGTGACTCTTGCATGTGCAAAGGATAGATTCTCTTGTCCCACTCTCGAATCAAACTCTATATCCTCCATTATCCATCATTTCCATCTGTTGTTGGGCAATTGGTAGATATGTTTTCCCTTAATGGAGGTCCCATTCTTAAGAGTTTGCAAGCTGGATCAGCGGGATATGGTGCTAATGAACCTTTTTTTTTTTTTTTTTTTTTTGAAATGGTAATGATGAAATATGGAAGGAAGAAAGGAGAATACAAGGACCCCTTTTTAAAAAGGAAAAGAGGGGCAAAAAGGTATAAAAGCATTATACCAAAACCAAAATTACAAAGTGAAAGCAACTAAATTAGAAATCCTGTCCACTCCTTGCTTAGCTAGTGAGCCTGTAAAACCATTGGCGAACCGACCCACATGATTAAAGACAATTTGAAGCGGCGACGACAAAGCTCCAATCTCATTCATATAAAATTGAAACTTCCATGGAAACATAGCTGTAGACGACATCCACGAGATAGCATTAAGAGAATCACTTTCTACCACTAAACTTGATTGAGAAGAAGAAGATAAAATTCAGATAGCGATAAAATTCAGATAGCTTTCAAGATGGCTAGACCCTCCGCCTCATTAGATTCCATACAACCCACATACTTCGAGAACAAAGCTAGCACAACACCTTCACTATTACGGAGCACTCCCCCTATGCTAGCCGGCCCAGGCTTTTCCCTAGCTGCCATATCAACATTAAACTTAAGAACATCTCTAAGAGGAGGATTCCAAAAAATCACCTTTTTGACCTTCTTGACTTCACATAATAAAGAAGCCTCCCAATTATGTAACACACCACTATCCTTTAAACTGTTAAATTCACTCTTGAAAGTAGTCCAATTGGCAACTTGTGCTACCACAAAAAATGATTACTCCTCCACTGAAGATGAAGACCCTCAAAGCATTGTCATTTCTCTTTTTCCAAATTGACCATAAGATAGCAAAAGGAATCAGACTACAAAGAACCAATCCACACACAAAAAAGCTAGAGCGCCTCCATGCTCTAAAGATCCTTGCCAAAGACCCCGGGCTACACCAGAGAATACCACATTACAGAAGACGCCTACACCAGAAAGAATGAGCAAACTAATAATGCACAAACAAATGATCCACTGTCTCATTTTCTTTTCAACACATTACGCTAAGTCTGAAATGACTTTGGAAGGAAAACCTCTCCACCTTAGATTATCAACCGTAGAGACATTCCCCGAGATTGTGAGCCATGCAAAAGCCACCACCATAGGTGGAGCCAAACACTGCCAAACTAGAGAGGAAGGAACATTGACTTTTAGTATGCCTTCTAACACATTGTAGAAAGACTTACATGAAAAAACACTAGAAGGACTATGTTTCTAGATACGAGAATCTACTACATCCCTACAAATAAAAAAAAATTAGAGAGGAGATTGATCAAAGACCTAAACTCAGACTCCTCAGTCAATCACAAGGTTCTCCTAAAAGACATATTCCATGACCCTAACCCCCCTTCACCCACACAATAATCTTTAGCAGAAGCCTACTTTTTGAACTCTACTCTGGATAACCTTGGGAAAGACAAACATAATGGACCTACTCCCACCGAATCATCAACCCAAAAATGAACTCGACCTCCCTCTCCCACTTTAAAGCCTCCTCCAGTCCTAAACACCTCCCACCAGCCCACAGAATACAAATCCCCAGCTCTTAAAATATTGCCCTACAAACTTGATACATGGGACCTAGGAACTTTAATAGGGTTTGAACCCCAATCATTCTCACCATATTTGCAGCAATAATCCTTTTCTATAAAGCTTTCCTCTCCTTTCCATATCTCTACCACCATTTAGCTAAAAGAGCCTAATTTTTAAATTCCAAGTTTCCCAACCCAAAGCCCCCCAGGGCTTTAGGCTTGACAATAATATCCCATTTGACTAAGTGCAATTTTTGTTTGGTACTCCTCTCTCCCCACAAAAACTCCCTTCTTAATTGATCCAACTTCTCCCTAACACCCACTAGCATCCTTAATAAAGACATATAGTAGACTTGCAAATTCGAGAAGAAAGCCTTGATTAGGGTGATTCTACCTACCAAAGAAGATAATTTCTCTTCCTCATAAACAACTTCCTTTTGAAGTTCACCACAAGGTTCCACGCCTCTTTAGATCTCGCTTTACCTCCAATAGGCAAACCCAGGTACACAATTGGCAAGTTACCAAACTAACAATGAATCTTTGTGGCTAACAATAGAACTTCATCATCTCAAGCTTCAACCCCCACTAACAAGCTCTTGGATAAATTAATTCTCAGCCCTGATGAAAGTTCAAAATACCTAAAAATCCTTATCAAGACAAGAACCTCCTCCGACCTCGAGGAACTAAAGAGAATGGTATCATCTATGAATTGAAGGTGGGTGACAACTTCTGCTCCTCTACCTACTTCAAAACCTTTTATCAGACCTCAAACTTTAGCTTTAGAAAGTAAAGCACTTAGAGCCTCAGCCATAATGGTAAATAGAAATGGAGAGTGAGGATCCCCTTGTCTAAGCCCCCTAGATGCTCTGGATAATTTTGAAGGGGATCTATTCACCAAAACCGAGAAGGAAGTTGTAAAAATGCATTCTCGAATCCAAGAGCACCATTTCTCCCCACAGCCAAATCTCCTCCTCATATAATCCATGAAACTCCATTCTACATGGTTATATGCCTTTTCCAAATCTATTTTGAAGGTAACTCCCACTTTCTTTGACCATTTCCTAGCATCAATGAGCTCATTAGCAATAGGAACTATATCCAGAATTTGTCTATTGTGAACAAAAGCCCTTTGGTAAGTACCTATTGTGGACAGGAATACCTTCTTTAACCTAGTAGCAAGGATTTTCGACAACAATTTATAAATACAACCCACCAAGGCTTGATTTGGGATTTTTAGAATAAGAGTCAGAAAAGTAGCATTAATTTCCTTACTCAATCTACCCCTCAAGTGGAATTCTATCAACACTGTGCAAAAATCACTATTCAAAAATCCGCGAGCTTCCTAAAGGAAAGAGAAATTGAAACCATTCGGCCCTAGAGCCTTATCACCCTCACATTTAGATAAAGCCACTTTAACCTCCACATCCTTAAACTCCCTTTTGAGCCACAACGTATTACCATCGGAGATGGAAGGGAAGGACAACCGCTCTAAGGTAGGTCTTGGGAAGATATCATTTGTATATAAGTTCTCAAAGTGACAAGCAATCTCTTCTTTAACTTCCTCTAGCACACTAGTAAAGTCATCACCCCTGTGAATTTTACCAATGAAGTTAATCCTTTTTCTAGCATTAGCCATGCAGTAGAAAAACTTCGTGTTCCTATCACCCTCTTTCAACCACAAAGCTCTAGACTTCTGCCTTTACGAGACTTTCTCCATATGGACTAGGTCCTACAATTCACTAAGAAACAAAGCCTTAGAATTTTTTTCTTCTTGACTCAAACCACTGTCCTCCTCAATCAAATCCCACTTCTCAAGCTCCTTAGAAATGGAAGACTTAGAAAGCTCAATCCTCCTAAAAACTTCATTGTTCAATTCCTAGATCTTAATTTTAAGAAGCTGAATTTTTTTTACTTAACTTGAAACCCGGAAAACCATGAAGATCCATTTGCGCACACCAATTTTTCACCAACGAAAGGAAATTCTTCTGTAATAGCCAACAATTTTGAAAACAAAAAGGTCTCGGCCCCTAATAAATCTCAATGGTATTAAGCTTGATTAGCCTATGATCTGAAACTCCTCTAGGCAAAGCTGACTGGATTGCCCCAAGAAAGTGGTCCTCCCACTCCTTAGAGACAAGAAAACGATCAATCCTACTCAAAGCCACTGTGACCTGATTAATTGACCACGTAAACTTGGAACCTGAAAGAGGTAAGTCAATAAATTCGTTCTCCTCAATAAAATCTAAAAACCTATCCATACTCCTTGATAAGAATAATGCACCCCTTTTTTCGTAAGGGAACCTAACCATATTAAAATCCCTGCCAACACACCAAAGAACTAACCAACAAGAACGAATATAAGAAATATTATCACAAAACTGTCCTCTAGTTGAATCCACATTCTGGCCATAGACATTGGCAACCGCCCACCTAAAGTTATCATGACCCACCGAAATAAAACAAACTGCCAAAACCCTCTGAGGAGAATAAACATCCTCCTTCCTCAAAAGAGTCCTCACTCCAAATAGAGATGAGGCCTCCTGAGGCAACCTCCGAAGGGATTTACTCCCAGCCACACCTTCTAGAACCCCAAACACTAAAAACAATATTGTCAACATCTCTGTGAATTTTTGTCTCTTGAAGAAGAAGAAGATCAACCTTGTGACTTGTGACCAGTGTTCTAATAGTAGCCCGTTTAGCCGGTTTTCCCATCCCTCTAACATTCAAACTGACCATTATCATCAAAAACTTACATAAACACCCCAATGCCGTAAAGCCACTTAGGCCAAATGTTGTGGCCTCCCCCGTTGAACATGAACATATCCGACAGTACCATTTCCTCTGTCACCTCCCTCCTTGGATTCGAAGACTGCTTTTCTCTACAAGATTTCTACTTCGCAAGGGCCAAAAGAGACTCCAGGTTGTTTACCCACATGGGCTACCTCCAACGCTTCATCATCAAAGTCGACTTTATTGCACCCAACATTTCCAAACTCAGATTCCTCCACACCCTCAAGAACAACTTCTCCCACAGGAAGATAGGAGTCTGTTTCCTGCAAGGAAGCTAGTTTGGAAAAATTAGAGAAGGCAGCAGCCACTTTCGTCTGAAAAGCAGCATTTCCATGGTTCCCTTTAGAAGCTTTATCTATTCTCTTGACCTTCATTTCTGATATTTTCTTTGCATCATCCCTTTTTTAAACCCTTCGAACACGCTCCCTATCTTCGTTAGTGTCATGGACATATGAATGGGTAGAATCCTTGTTTTGGCTTGCAAGCCCAACAATAGGAGCCCAAGGCCCAACTTCTAGAGGGCAATTTGATTGAGAGGATAAGGGCTCCACCAATACACTATTCACATACTGCTGAGATAGAAAAGGGCTCATCTGGCAATACACTTTTGCCATATCATGAGGCCAACTGTCTGCTTTCATAGAAACTGATGCATTAATCCTCTCCATCGGATCGAGCGGGTGCAAATCTACATCCTCCACCTTTCTGCCACGAACAAGTTTGGGAGCATGTGAAGAAGATATTGACCCTAAAAGATCTCCATTTTCCTTATTTACACTTTGGCCCATACACTTCAGAAGAAGAGAGAAGACTCGAGGTAGACTCTTCATCGAAACAGGGTGAAAACCCAGGAACTGTAGCCCTGCAACCGGTGCCTACCGGGTTGTCGTCGATTTTGTTTCCTCTCCCGTGAAAGATAATGTCCCCCTGAGCTGCATTTTTCAATCTACTTTCGATAGGAGGGAAAAGGTCTGACGAAATCTCCACCCCAGGCACCTGCAAAAGATCTTTTTTTCAAATAGATGCGGCAGTATGTCTTCCCTCGTCGGACACGCCAACCACCGAAGAAGGAGAAGATGAACTCTGCATTTGGCCAGAAAATGGAGCCTCACAAACAATAGTTTTCTCAAAATCAGTGGGTACATTCAATCCATCTCCTCCGATGAACCAAAAGAGGAGAACACCCTCTCCTGTACCACCCCTCCATCGTATACACCCTTCAGACCTACGAAATCTTTTGATGGAGAAGGCTCTGCCGGTTCCTCCCTAACGACAACCTGAAATATATTGCCACAGATGTCAAGGTTAACCATCTGACTGAGAACTGATGACAACCTGTTTGGATTTTGGATGCAAACTCTCCCTTATTCCAGTACAGATCTTTCTTTTGTCCCCCTTTACCACACCCAAAACCTCTCCAAAATATTCTCAAATCTCCTAGAAGTCCATTGGGTTCCAGGCATGAAGCGGAGCACCAAAACATCTCAACCAAACCGCCCTCGTGGGAATATTAGGACCAGGCAACCACCTCTCCAAGGACGAGAACACATCAGAGAGCTGTTGGTTATACTCTTTGATGATAGTAAGCGCCTCTTCTATGTTCCCAAAAGTCAGCAGAACCTGATATCGACCCAGAATGGCCATCTTCACCTTTTCTAACCCATAAGATTCACAAGGGCTAAGATGAAGGGAATAGCACCAATTCATTTCACCTTCCCGAGCAAACTGTTGGAAAGCCAGTCGGAGTTGCCTATCAGAATCTCCCTTCCAAACACCACTGTTCTTCCAGAGGCGGGCTGATGGTGTTTGACGACATCAGAGTAGGACAACCCCAAAACAGGAGACCGAACTGCACTTCTCTTATAGACCGCAGAACTTCCATCTCCTTTCTTCTCACTATCCAGAATCTGCAGAGATTTGTGAGCAGACACCTCAGCAGCCTTTAGCTTCCTTGAACCATATCTTTGCGACCACCCAAAACTAGCTACCTTCACAAGCAGCCTTCTTCCACTAAAATCTTCCCATTCATGCATTCGACTGCCTTCATAGCTGTTTCCCTGTCTCCGAACTTCACAAAACCGAAGCAAAACCCCTTCCCCCTCTTGCTTGAGGGCGGGATATAGGCATCACAGATCTTCCCAAACTGGGAGAAAGAATCCCAAAGCCAATCCAACACCATGTTTTCCGGAAAATAACTTAGACACTGAGATTAGATCTTCCCATTTTATCCTCCTGTTCTTCTTGATCCTCCTGCTTTCCACGAGAATCCACTTCCCCTCTGTCACTGGCGCAGATCCTTTCTTTGGTATATACAATCAATGAATCAACAAGATGCAGGATTCTTGCAATGTGAATTGTGAAGAGGGTGAATGGAATCTCAAATTTTACTGGGGCAAGTCGGAACAAAGTTGTAGGAGGAGAACAGAATGGTGCTGTGCTAATGAACTTGGTGTGTGCATTTAGATTCGAACAATTCATCCATTGGTCATTCATGTATGGACATGAATCCTCCAACCAGTAGTCAGATGATCCCAACTGCCCAATTCGAGGAAATTTATGTACCGGTTGACCATAATCGATGAGGTGACCATAATCGATGCGTCAGAAAATATCCGTATGTTCCCAAATTTGCAGTATATGCGCCGCCAAATCTGAAAACGGGTGCAGTGAGGTTGGTGATCATAAAAAACTTGAGTTGCATCTGGGGCATGGTTACTATGGTGGGACACACACACCAACAGACCCGGTTCATCAATTAAGGAGAAAAATGTAAAATAAAATCTCTATGGTAGCTTGTAATGTTTCCACGCTTGGAGAAAAACTAATTCACACTTTCAGGAAGAGTAGGAAGGGGGAGTTGGAAGGGTTATAATGTCTAAAAAGAGGAAGGGGGAATGATCCAAATTTCAAAAGAAGGGAATAAGCAAGCACTTGATTGTTTGACTTTTACAAAGATGTGTAGTTGATGTAGTGACAACGACTTGGATTGCCAGAAAGATGATCAAGCCATAGGGGGTCTGTTTTTCTTGAACCCTCCTGTGTCTTGACTCTGGAGGCCACTAGTTGTATAGCAAAGGACCACCCCTTCAATAACAGTACGGTTTTTTTTTTAAATGGATTAGGACTACAATAATGAAGATGCTACAACGATACACCTAGGGGTGGCAAACAGGTGGGTTAACCTGGGTTGTCTGCGGGTTAAAGCCTAACCCGACCCAATTGCATAAGCTGCATCCAACTAGGGGTGAACTTATTTAACTTGATCCAACTCAAACTAACTTGTAAAAGTTTTGGTCCGCCACCAATCCGTTTCAAATAGTGAAGTCATATTGAGTTTGGTTTCAGGCAAAATAAAGCCCAAACATAAAATCCAAACACAAAAAAAGAATTAAAATCATTCAAAAATAAATAAATAAAGCCCAAATGCAAACAAATATAAATATTAAGCTGTTTACAAAAACAACAAAAAACTGAGAACTGCAGAGCATTCCATTCCTATTTGGTGGGACATTGCAACTGCAAGATTTGAACGTTATTTTATGCTATTTTGGAAATTTAGAAAAAAAATGAAAGGATGTTTCTCAGATTTTTTTTTTAATTTTCTGAAAAAGGGAGGTTCTATTAGAAACTGGTAAAGTAGCGCAATAGTTAATGCTGAATTATCCTATAACAGTTTTATCAAGTATATGGGCATGAGTCACGCTCATAATGCTGTTAGAGCACTGCAAAATTAAAGACAACCATTATAATACATTAAAGAGAATGGTTTTGGATTCAATTTTAATAAGATTTCTTTCGATTTTAATTTTTTTGTTAAAATTTTATAAAAAACTAAAAATTGTGAAGGTTAAGAATTTGAGCTCATGAGTACTTATCCTTTAAATGTGACATAACCACTATAGTACACAAACATTTGTGTGCCGTTTTTTTAGTAAAAAATATCTAGACTCATTATATGGTGTGTGGATCCTACCCACGACCAAGGATTATTGTGCTAGTGCAAGATGAATCTAGCACAAGATGAATCAACGAGAAATATTGCATCCACCCACAATTCTGTTCTCAGATGTCTAATTGAGAGTGTGGGAAATTCGGCGTGAGTATCATGTTATTTGATGTCACGAAAAGTGGTGGTATAATGCAAAATGTCGTCACTTTCAGTACTGTAACTTTCAGACTTTATTTAATCTCAATTTAGGGTCGACTAAAAGAATTTAGAGGATTTTACCAAAAAAAATCTCTTTAGACTCCCATTAGACCAAAAAGGACCTAAAATACATGTATCCCCCCCTAGTGGTCTCATGGGCACTTTTTGGTTTATATTTTTTGTTGTTTGCTAAGCGGCAATATCTCCTCTTACTCAAATTCGTTTTTCCTTCTTCTTCCTCCTCCTCCTTTTTCCTCATCCCTTTTCTTTTATGATATGATGATTTCATTGTCTTAGACTTAGGTGCAAGTGGGAGCTTATTATCAATATACTCCAGTGTCATATATACCCATTTAAATACATCATCTTTCATAGCCCTTTTTCTTTTTTTCATCTTTCTAATCAAGTCTCCCTCTCAGTCATTTCATTAAACACCCTACAGGCATGTCCCAAGTTATCGCACTTTCCATACATGTCATCTAAGTACTCTCTCAACAGGTGTCCCTCTCAGTCATTTCATCAAACACCTTACGAGCAATGCCTAAGTATTCTAACACATCATCATCTCATCTCATTCCCTCTGTATCTCCTTCCCCTACCATTCCAGTTCATAACATTTAAACCAACCTCAATCTCTAACGGTTTTCTTTCACCACCATCTTCAAATTCACCCATCATTGCTATCCAGTCACCATTATTTGTGTGACCACAATCCAAAAACCCAAGTTTTTTTTTTTCTGAATCTAACATGGCGGCGATATCCTCGCATAACTGTGAAGAAGAAGGAAAAAAAAAGAGCAATTGAGTGAGGATATCGCTGCTGGCCAAGCACATGATTTTCTTTTTAATTTGCCATGAGACGAGCTTGGCCAGCAACGATATCTCCGCTCACCTGCTCATTTTTTTTTCTTCTTCTTCATAATTAATGTCAAATTCAGAAAAAAAAACTTGGTTTTTGGATGGTGGTCAAGCAGGTGATGGTGCTTGGATGGTGATGATGGGTGAATTCAAAGATGGTGGTGAAAGAAAAACGTTAGAGATTGAGATTAGTTTAGATGTTGCGAACTAGAATGATAGGAAAATGGGATACAGAGGGAATAAGATGAGATGATAACGGTCTAGAACACTTGGGCAATGACTGTAAGGTGTTTGATGAAATGATTGAGAGGGACGACTGTTTATATAATACTTGAATGACATGTATGAAAAGTGCGACAACTTGAGACATGCCTGTAGGGTGTTTGATGAAATAACTAAGAGGGACACTTAATTGGGAAGATGAAAGAAAGAAAAAGAGATGTGGAATATAATGTATTTAAATGGGTATATATGATACCGGGCTGTTTTGGTAATAAGCTCTTACTTACAACCAAATTCATGACAATGAAGTTACCCTATCATGAAGGAAAAAAGATGAGGAGGAAGGAGAAAGGAGGATGAGCAAGAAGAAAGAAAAATAAATGCGAGTGAAAAGGGATATCACCACTCAACAAAACAAATAATAATAATAATAATAATAAACTAAAAAGGCCCATGAGACCACTATGGTGGATATATATATTTTGTTCCTTTTTAGTCTACAGGAAGTCTAAAGGGATTATTTTAGTAAATCCTCAAGAATTTACTAATAAAGTTTTAAGAAAAACCAATATATATATATGTATATATATATCTCAAGCCATTTGAATTTGATTTAGATATGCTGGTTGGCTTTAACCCAACAGGTCAGATAGATTTGACTCATGGGCGACCTTTGTAAGATGCAGGGTAGATGCAGTTGTGTTAGTAAGTCTTGTTTAGATTACACAATCTCTTATATGTGAGAAATGGTTATGATCTTAGAAGGTTTTAGATACAATGTATCAATTCTTAATGGATATATTTGTTTGCTTTGCAATTTTTTTTAAAAAAATGGGAAAATTAAACAAAAAAATAAGGAAAATCTTATAAGTGTAAGCTTTCATTTTTAATTACTTTTAGAGTATTTTGTATGTAAGTAAAATAACAAAATCATAAGTATCTTGATGTGTACGTTTTCCAAAAAAAAGGAAAACAAAAAGCAATTTTAAAAAACTTACCATATGGTTCAAAACATGGCATAAACCACTTATATATATATATATATTTATATTTATATAGACACACACACATAAGTAGTATAAGAGGATGAATTTAGCAGCCCTGGGCATTTTCTAGAGTGTCGTGCATTGGATGACTGTGTGCACCTCGTTGTGAGGCCCACATGAGTCCCCACCTGGGACTGGGACCAAGCGGATCGAAAGATCTCCCTGAGCCCTTCCTCTTTACAAAAAATGAGCTCTATCCCCCCTTTATATCATCTCCATCCGGATCTCACAATTTTAACGATGTACAATCTATTCGAATTGGTGTACAGTCAATTCAATGGTCTAGTCCATTCGAATGTGGCAAAAAATTGGTAGACATACGCAATTCATGGGGTCCTTGTGTGTGGTCCATTTGGATGGACCATCCGATGGGCCCCACCCTAGGTGCGCACCAATAACCACCGTATATATATAGAGAGAGAGGAATTCTAATGGGCACCCCAATTTAGAAATGGCCTCTTCTGTGTCTCTTCTTTTTTGTCATAGGGCCTATGTTGATTCAATTTGGTTTTTCATCCATATTACGCACCCCCCCCCCCTCTCTTCTCTATGATCATAAGTCTAAGTTTGACACCTATCCAACTTTTTTTAATCATTGGATTAAAATAATGATAAAATGATGTTTCTAAACCATTAAGTTTAGGGCCATAGATTAAAAGGTTAGAATTATCTTATGGACTCAAGATTTTTCATATAAGTAGACCTCATATGGATTTTCACATCCAATCCACTTCCATGATCATCATGCATCTCAATGGGCCCCAACCAAGAGGGGTTTTTTTTTATTAAAAATTGCCTGGGCAATGTGTAGTGCTACTCATATATATAAATATATATAGGGAGTCTTGCTGCTCATACGTCCCATCACTAACATTTATGTACACTCTTCTATAGGGCTCACTGTGAACCACACCAAGGGATGAGGCTGGAATGATGGAAAGATCCATACGGGACCACAACATATATTAAGTTTGGCCTCCAATCATATGTCCCTAACCCATTCATCCATGGCTCACAAATTCAATCCGTCTGGATTGGTGCACAGTCAATCCAATGGTTTAATAAATTTGTATTTAACTAAAATTTATGAATTGTGACTATCAAGGGGTCCCTATGTGTTGCAAGGCTTGGATTGAGTAAAAATGGGCCCACCTTCTCACAAAAATGTTCGTGAGAGAGGATGCGTAGTGACATCTTATCCTCTGACATTAGTAAATACCATGTTTTTCAAGAGAATTCCAAAATCTCAAATCCTTAATTTTTTTTGTGAAATTTCTGAATGTTCAAATACAAGAGAGCATTCTGAAATCCCACGATGAAAAATTTACCAAAAAAGAATTTAACGAACTCCATATCACATCCCGAGCCCAAGAATTTGGGTATTAAGATTAAATCTAAAATAGTGAACACGTACTCCCGTATATACACACCTAAATCCAAGTTTAAGTGCACACACATAAGGGAAAGACACACGTGTGATTGCTATTAGTGAACTTTTGTTCGAGCATTCATACGCGGAAGCTATCAGTAACATAAAAGAACAAAAGGATACATACACAAATACATAATAACGAGAAATACATTTATATGTACAAAGTGAAAAAGGAAACAAGTCTATACAAAAAGGGGAGTAAGTTTCTTCAAAGATAGGCCATTTGTACATCAGACAAAAGTACACGGAGTCATGGCCCATACAGAACAAAATGAACTTATTGCAACCCCAACCCAATATAAGACCGATACAAATCCAAGTTGCACTCCATGGTGGATTGGTTAGATATTAACTACTGTCCACTCGTCTAAACCCAATTGGACCTCGGGGATCTCCTCTGAAGTCTTGTCGACCTTCGAGGGATCTGAAGAGGGACCTGAGCCTGTAACATCAATAGACAATGAGTGAATAAGACTATTTAGTAAAGCATAAGCAAAATTAAGGTAACACGCGTTGTATTTACAAGAATCACTAACAGGTGGTTATAGATGGAATTTCAATTCAGTATACTAGGCATGTGTGCATTCGAGTAGAGCAAGTTATAAGATTTAATGAACAGAAAACACTTTACTATGTGGCTATTATATTTGGTATATCCTCCCTCTAGAGATCTATGCGTTGATAACACCATCGACCGGGCCAAGGTATGAATGGGTCTCTAGTTCCTGGAGTCCGGAAGCCTCAAAAAAAGCACACTCCGGCGGCAACATACATGCTACACCAAAGTCAACTTCGCCAGGTATCATAAGGTTGAAGCTGAGTAGAGTCAGAACACTTCGATTCATTCATATACGTGAACTCGAATAATTCATACAATTCCTTTGTTGAGGAAGGACAATGGCATACAGTGTCGATATGAATATCATGTGTACAATATGTTCATGCGTAACGAATTCATATTCAATTCAACATCACAGTGAATAAGAAACATATCATGAATAACACCAAAAAATCAATTGAGAATGATCATTCACTTCAAATCATGATTGGAAGAATAGAAGACAATAACCGTAATTTAATATGCTATGCAATTCAATTTTGTTTCATGGGATAAGGTGGTTTACTAGCCAACCCTAGTCTAGTCATTCATTGTTTCTAACCATGCATGGTAATGTAGTTTTTAGTTATCTAAAACACAGTTATCTTTCTCTTAGTATTATATTGTAGGAAGGATGTGTATCAAAGTCCCTTAAACCAACACCATAGGGAGGTACTTAACAAATGGACAACACACATGAATGAGTCTCAACCCTCAAGAACGTTTATGATATTCAATTCTCTTTCATGAGACCAGTTTATGAGGTAAAGGGATTCAAATATAAGGCCCTACGAGGTCCCCCAACAGTATCTAATTTAACCTTGGTTTTTAGTGTCCTCATGACTTAACCATGGGTGACTTACGGTATAACTATAGGCATCTTACGGCTTCGCCGTAGTTACCCAGATTCTCCCACATTTACTATTGAACCATGGTTTGTCTTACGGCTTAGCCATATTTACTCTACGATTGAGCGACGGTTTGGCTACGGCTTAGTTGTAGCACATTATACGGCTTAACCATGGCTTAGCCGTAGAAGGGTTTCAAATTCTTATGCTCTCGAGTTTTCAAACCGTAAAATATCTTACGGCTGGACCACGGTTAGGTTACAACTTAGCCGTAGTACATCCTACGGCTTAGCTGTAGCTTGGCTGTAGTGCAAAGTTCACATTTGCTGCTCTTTAGAGTTTGAGCCGGGGAAGACCTATGGTGTAGCCATAAGCTTCAGATTTTCTGGAACAGCTTGACTTTGTCACAGAACTTGGATTTCCTTAGAAAACTTGGTGAATACATGCAATTCCAAACAAGAAAGACAGGAAAACAAAAGAAGTGTTGTAAAACATATGAAAATTGAGCAATTGTACGAATCATAAAAATCAATATATATACCAACATGTATTCAACCCAAATTTGCTTATACTTGCCTCACTTAAGCTTTTCAAGCTATTGATCATTCCTTTGGCTTAGTTTTCGACCTAAGTGCCATGCATGCAAGAATTGAGGAAAAAATTGAGTGCATGCAACAAATTAAGAGTCTTTTAGACTCAAGGAAGTTGTAATAGCAAATAACTCTTACCCGAAAGATGGATTAGAAGAAAGAAATGCAGAGGTACTCAAAGATGTTGGAACAGAGAAGAAGAAGAAGAAGATGGCGATGACGACTTAGAGAAAAGAGAAGAGATTAGCATGTAGGAAGTTAAGAACGACTGGGTAGGTAAACTTGTTTTATATGATATATATTTTTTGAGGTTTATAAGAAAGTCCAAACTCTTCAGGATAATTTCAATTTAAGTTAAATGAACAACCAATTTCTTCAAACGACTTTAGTTGCATTTGAGTCAGGTACGGATGTTATCAAACATGACAAAATACATATGTTGGCGCCAATATGATGCATAAACGACGTACTCTTGGAAAGTCAAAAATTACGAAAAAGGGATCGTATCTACTTAATCCAGGTTCAACTCAACCCCATTACCTATCCAGGAGCCGAAACATAACTCAAAAAGACAAAACAATATTAACTAGACTAATGCTCGAGAAAATCGTTAAAAATGCAATCAATTAGTCACTAAACATACTTAATTAGGGTCGGAGTGTTGCACTCAAGTATTGAAATAGGCTGATGGAGTCATGTTATTGTCTACAACATTCATATAGACTGCATGTAACAAAATTATAATCTTTAAATTCAAGTTCAAGTTCAAGTTCAAATCCAAAGGAATATAGTATCCAGGCTTTATAATGTCCTTTTAGTGACATGCCATCTCTAACATCTTAAATTACTAACTAATCTTTCAATAATAATATAATCTCCTATTAAAAATGATATTCTTTCTAATTCGTTGCAATTGTCAGTTTGCCTACGTGGATCTCTTTTGCAATTTTGTTTCAATTGATATCACATCTCAATTTCAATCTTGAAGCAAGGATAAGCTCTCTTGAATTAATAAGCCTCGTGTAACGCCACGGAAAAGAAAACCTGAGGGGGGATGGGTTGGACACGGGTATCTTCTCTTATAAAAAAATAAAAATAGAGATTTTCCGCAATGAGTCTAACTACACTGAACAACCAAATTTAACATCATGAGAAAACAAAACTTCCACTTCCGCTAAAAACACCTTACATAAACGCCCCGAAATCTCCTAAAAATGGTCTCCCGATAAACTTTCTTCCCCTTAAGTTGAATCTTATATAATAGATGCAAAGCATTACTAAAAGTTTTATATGGTCCCAAATTTCTAAATTGCAAGGCAAACAATATACAGTGGAATAAATAAAGTACACTTGCAAGCAAAATGCAATTAACCACACAAGCAAAAGACATGCAGATTTTTACATAGAAATCCCTATGAGAAAAAACCACAAGCCACACAAGCTAAAAACCAAACATTGATTTCAAGCAGTTACAAGATATATTTACAACCTTACACAGTTAGTCCCTCGATCACAAGATATAGTTCTTTTTGCAAAAACCCACGATACATCCTGACTCTGCATGCCCTATTCTCTACGCTTGATCCACAACACCTTGTCTTTATAAGATAAACAATCTCCTATTAAGAAGTAGAAGTAGCATTAGAATTAGAAAACTTCAGCAAACCCTCCAATAGAAGATCTAGAGGAAAATGATCATCTTCAAATGATATTCTCAACTTAGAATATGAGATCTATATTTAAAATTGAGATAAACCCCTTTTTATGACTTACAATTGTGCCTTACGATTAAAGTCCAGGTAAGAACAAAACAAGGCAACTCTGGCACAAACATGAAAGGTTTTCGTGCAAGTCGGTGGATTTCTGCATAGCGTCCAATCTATCAGTCATAGGTTGGATCGATCAGATTAGTCTATTATTTCAAGTCGGATCAATTAGATGTCTGCCTAATTGATTGGATGAAATTCAGCATAAATTTCTATAAACTCTTTGAGGCCATAACTTTATCATTTTAGCTCTGATTGACATAATCTTGAGCTCCATAGATATCTACTTGAAACGAGCTTTCCAACGATAGGTAGCTTGCCTGTATCCACCACTCAATTTGTGAGATGTAACCTTTTTAAGCCATATAACCTTTCTAAGCCATGATATCCTCAGAAAAACGCTTCAATTTATCGCTCTTTCTTCGATTTCTTTACTTCAGTGCATCTAATGACTCTTACCTCGGTCTATAATAAAAGATATATAAAATGCAACACCAATGGATTCAAGTTTTACCTTTAATTAATTTAAAACTATTTTCACTCCTTTACCCAACAATTAAAAGGGCTCGAATTTTAAAACTATTTATTTATTTAAATTAGGCTTCGATCTTAGTATTGGCTTGTCGTGCTAGTAAATTATTTTTACCTGCCATCACTATGAATACAGTGGTGCCCGCTGTGTGATGTGTGATGGACAGTGATGAGTGGGCCAGCCCCATTATATTTTAACCATTCTTAACCATTTTGTTAGGTCCCATCATAACGTTAGTCTCCCCACGAAATTAGGGGGATGAGCCCAACCACGTTTTAATCATTTTGTATATTTAAAAAAAGAGGGCTTTTGAAAAAAAAAAAGTGGGGGGCGCTGCTTTTTCAATAGCTGATTTATTTGATAGATTTTTGTATAATGGACACAAATAGCAATTCATTTTGCTTTGTTATGTTCCTATCAGATGTCGACACTCAAAAGAATGTGTGGTCTTTGTTTATATATAAAGAAAGAAAAGAGTAAAATGCTTAAAACACACTTGCCATACAACACTAATAACTAGTGGGGCACCAAATCTTTAGCTGCTGGGGATCAATGCACTCATCAGTTACTGTGATTGGTCCCAAAAATAAAACTTTGGCTTCCTCTTCTATCAAAGTCAATTATTTTGTAATTAAATATCAAAGGCAATGTCACCATGCATTTAAAACATGTAGCACTCGGGAAGTACAGTGCACCATTGCCTAACATGTGGCATGTTCCATACCTTTAACAAAAATATATAAGAGAAAGATAAAGAAGAGGACGGCATTTCTCCCTCCTTTTTATGGGCTTTTGGAATGAAACATGCCCACACTTCACTACATTGAGGCTGGTGAATTTAAGCTTATCATGATTATAAAGATTGGCATAATTGAATATGAAATGGTTCGTACGTGTAGATCCAGATGCCGACTAAGCGGAGGTTAGGGTTGTCTGAGGTTAGTTTGAGAGCTACGTTGTATCATCCTCTCGGCAAACTTGAGAACACCAGGATACGGTAGTTGGAATTTTTTTTTTAAAACCCAACTGAGGTTTTAACTCAAACGAACATATAACCCGACTCACAATTCTCATATTTGCAAGGTAATAGGAACTTGCACATATAAAGACATAGACACAACTCACATATGCGAGATAATGAAATTTATGCATATAAAAATACATGACAACTCACACATGTGAGATCATAGAGACCCGCATATGTGAGAGAATAAGATACAACTCACACATATAAAATAATAGAGACCTACACTCACACATATAAAATAATAGAGACCTACACATATGAAGAGATAAAACATAATTTCTACATTTAAAGTAATAAAAACTTACATATGCTAAAAATAAAGAAGGTAAATTTGAAACACAACTAGAATATATACTCGTTATCCCTAGGGTAAAGAGTTATTCTCTTAATAGGGCAGTTTGTTTGATAGACCTTTTCACCAAACTGTCACGATTCAATAATCTTGAGTTCGCTCTTTACGTGTACCGGTGCTCTCTTCCCACGGGGTCCAATGCCTTGGCTGGTAAATAAATAAATAAATCTCCTTGCCTGGCGTGGATGATGGAACACCGTATGAAGTGGCATGTGTGATGATGATTGATGACCGATTCTTTTGTATGGTAGTGTGTTATGTTTTAAATATACCCTCTTCCACTCCCAGTGGAAATGTCGCTCTCTTGTCCCTATGCCGAAGATAATTGATATGTATCGTCATCAATCGTTTCATTGTATGGTGAATTTCTCCTATGGGAATCCCGCGAGGATTTTAGTGATTGACTTTAATCGAGGAGCCCCCCTTCTCTAGATAATGGAGATGGAAAAATTCCCACCTTAAGGGCTTATTTGGTAGGTCTAGTCTTATTTTTATAGACTATCTAAAATAGAGCTATTAAAAAAAGAGCTATAAAAAAAAGAGGCTAGATTTAAAATATGTGTTTGGCAATGAAAGCATCTATTTTAAATAGACCATTTTAAATCAATAGTTGAAAATTTTTCACAAGTATATTGAGATCTAGTAGGTATTAAGTCTTGAAATTTTACTTTATAACCACGTTTGGCCTCCCAAAGAGATCTAACGGTTTGGATTTTGTGTTTGAGGCCCCCAATTTTTAAAAAAAAATATTTAATAATTCACGTTTTTACATAAATATCTCAAGTTTGGTGATGATCCAACGGCTGAAATTTGGTCTCATAATGGTCATTGACCTTCTACACATTTTCAATGGTTTGGATTGTTATTTACTGTCCCAGAAATAATAAAAAAAATAAAAAAAGGGGCTACCTAGGGACTAGTTACAAATTCAGCATATTAAATTCAATGGTTGAAAGTTTTTCACAAATATCTTGAGATCCACAAGGAATCAATCCTTGAAAATTGACCCCATAGCCGTTTTTAGTCTTCCCAACATTTCCAATGGTTTGGATTTTGTGTTTGGGCCCCACAGAATTCAAAAACTAAGTATCCAATGACTCACGCTTTTTTGCACATATCTCGAGATTCAGGATGAATTAACGGCTGAAATTTGGATGGGTGGCCGTAATTGATCATGTGAACATTTTCAACGGTTTGGATGTAGATTTAGGGGCTCGGATTTCGAGAAAAATCGAAAAAACCGTACTGGGCGTGATCCATCTAGTTACTGTAGCTGGGCACCTCTTTTTTTTCCCTCTGATTTGGAAATGCATCACATGGCTTCCTCTCCAAAATAGAGCTTTTACTTCTTATTGTCTAAATTAAATAGAGCTAAAAACGCATGCCAAACACCTCTATTTTTTCAACTCTATAAATTTTAGACATTTAGACAATAAGAGCCTAAATTTAAGACTTGCCAAACATGCACTAAGTGTTGCATATTAGAGAAGAACAGAGAGAAACACTTGCCGATCTGGTAATTGTTGTGAACTTCTATTAATTTCTTCAACGAAGAGAAACAACTCCATGCTGCCTGGATTTATCTTTTGTGGATCAAACTTCAATTCAATTAGAGTGATATAAAATTTTGGATTGACTATGTGTGGAACATGGTTATGTCCCTTCACACATTACCAATCTAACCATATTTCATGCTTCATGTTAAATTTATTTAGCTAAATATTTCTACCAAAACTTTGAACCGTTAGTATAAGCAGTATAAATACTTTCAATACTCTCTCTTGGGTGAAGCCCATTCTTCAACACTTCCACTTAGGTGAAGTTCGGTCTATACACTTTTAGTGACATACATTTTTTCGCACTAAGTCATTCATCGTGAGAATCAAACTCACAACGATTGGCTCTAATACCATAGTAGATTTTCTTGGTAAACCATTCCTTCAAAAATTTCGAGTGGTAGTATAGGCAGCATAAACGCATTTTGATTATCCCCTCAAGTGGAGCTCACTGTTCAACACTTCATTTGAAGTGAAATTTGAGATGGGAAATTCGAGATCACTCATATCAAAGGAACCATTTGATGTAATTAGATTTAATCAAAAAACAGTTGACCTCTATATAAGATGAATCAAGTTTTAGTTGTTGTCAGCATGTTATTAATGATTTAACATAAGATCTTTTCTCTTTTATGAATTGTTCAAAACCCCTTAAAATTACCTGGATCATTTCTAGGAATTCAGCATAACGATTAACAAACTCTTAGAAATGTGCTTATTGGCATTTATAGGTGATAATATATAAATGGTTTTTTTTATAAATTTTTAATATTACTGCTAGGTTAATAACTATAATATATATAGCTTTAATCCTATGAGAAATGTTCTTACTTACTTACCGTGAGAGCTTTTTATGGGCCTACTTGTGGGTCCCATTTAGGGATGGGACCGGAGGGACAAAAAGATCATTGTGGGACTACTCCAAATGTTAAGTTTGATCTTAATCACATATCTCTAACACCTTCATTCGTAACCTACAAATCCATTTCATTTGTATTAGTGCACAGTCGATCAATGATTCAGTAAATTCGAATTTAATTAAAACTTGGAGCATGTAACTATAGGGGGCTCCTGTGCATAACGAGATTTGAATTAGGTGATAGATGCATTCCACCTAGACTTCTTATAAAATAGTGGTGAAAACTAATTCTCATAAAATTATTTTCCATATATATATATTTTCATGAGGTGTGTGTAGATATATATTTATATTTATATATATTACACTTATATGAAATGTGGAAGGACCCAAATTCATTCGCGTAGAAGTAAATTTCATTATCTTTTGTCCAACAAAGTTCATTTGTGATTAATCGAAAACCCTACTATAATGCTTATAGGTGGTGTTTGGATGCAGGATAAGGAAGGGATAAGTGGGGGGATAAGTAACTTTTTTATCCCAATCCCACTTATCCCTTGTTTGTTTGGATTTTTAGTGCATGATATTAAACTATCCTACTCCCAAAGCTACAGTAACTTAGTACCCAGTTTGGGGTTTAAATAATCCCACCTAGGAGATGGGATAATTTGGGTGGGATTTAAGTGAGATTGGGATTATATTTTTTAGGTCAGTTTTACCCTCAAAACTATTTCCAAATGATGTTACCGCCATTTGAAACCCTACAAATCTCTTGTCCCTCATTTATCGAGACGCAACCAAACATGGGATTAAATTCATCTTTAGGATAAATGAAATTCCATTCCATGCAATAATACCATTGATGGGCTTAGATGGTATTAGCTATCTAATCCAACCCAAAATTTATTCCGCTTACAAACACACCCGTGCATTTTACATTAATCTTATTGTGCACTCTAATTGAAGATGGAATAAGGAGTAAGGACATAGCGGCGCTAAACCGGAGCTCCACTCGTAGTAACTTATTAGATTGGTACCAATTGAGCAGAGCTCCTGTCAAGGACCATTGGTATGCGATTAAATTAATTATATGACGCATGATGCCATCAGACGACACCTACTCTGTTGAAAAACTCTCTCCTACAAGCAGCATGGATCTTCTTCACATGCACTTCAGCTTGTGGAGCCCACTTAAAGCATGCCTATCACTGAAGTGCAGGATAGATGAAAAGGTCACCTTATGAATTAGAATCAACCAAATAGTCAGTCTAGTCCCATCAGGTAATCGCCGGTACTAACTTAACAACCTTAAAAGTTACTTGATGCTTTAACCTCAGATTTGTTTTTACATTCAATTCAACAGTCAGTAAAAACTTTCATGAGTGTAAATAAATCAGCAACAATAAATTATATAATGAGACCTTAGATGTAAAATCCCAGGAGGATTAAAGAGGCAGGTAGGTTTGAGCTCTAGTGCACAGATAAGTATCCTTCCAATTAGTATACAAAAACATTTGATAAATTCTGCATAGTTTTTATTCTACCACATGTTACAGAGTGATTGGTGGATCCACTGATCATAAGAACAAGAAAAAGTATCTGTGAATTACTTATTTAAAGCATTCTCAACCATCCGATCTTACGAGATGAACGGTCAACATGGCGACACCACAAGTACATGGCCCACACAACTTGGATGGCTGTGGCCCACTTAATTCACCAAGGAAAGAGAGTTGGCCATAGATAAGACGACGCATCGGTGTGGACCACCCCAAAAAAATAAAAATTCATAAAAGTAGAAAGCGCGTGGAGAAAAATTGACTCAGGTCGACGCCCTCCAGAGCCCCACTCGTTCCTGGTTGGTTCCTGGCTGCCCTTTGCTTCCTTCCATGCCCCGTTTGACCCGTTCAAGTCAGCACGCTTGACTTTGACCCAGTAAATGGTCCCTGTTACATCTCGTCTTTCTCTCTTAGCGTTTATTGCTAATTAATGCAAATATCAATAGTAGACCTAAATAACATATAATATCTTCTTTAATAGAAATCATCCTTAGCTAACACTATATAATAAAATATTATACATATCATATCGAGGAACCTTCGGCAGTAAATGTTTGGCAAGTTTCGAAACTTATCATCATAAGTAGGGTCCACCTTGATGTATGCCATTTACTTATACCTGAAGGTGGGATGGATATCAATGAGTGTGATGGATTTGATCATACCCAAAGGGTCTCTAATTTCCACTACAATACACACATGAATGTTCGCAGAAGTTAAGCAAATGCTGCTGAGAAGATTCAGCAGTAGGCCTGAAGATGTGAAAAGTTGTCGTAGACCTTGATTTATGACTGATTCGGAAGCGTGAACTTTAATAGTGAGTTAAGAAACAAGAATGGCAGATAATTGGATATCCATTTGCGAATTATTGGCAAGTGGGTATGTGGACCTCAAAAAATTTTGAAAACCCCGCAACTGTTTTTGGAAATTTGCACTTTTTTACATTGCAAGCACCCCTAGTATCACCATCAAAAGTTGGTGTTCGACCCACAATTGAATTGATCACATATTTACTAAAATTTTTTAAATATAACTAATCACATGGAACACATCTGATATTTGAGTGGTAATTTGGTAGGTCAAAATAATAGACAAAATGCTATTCAAGCCAACAATATTACCGCGTGTGACATAAGCTTGGATTTTCGAAATGTGGCCTTTACTTACTATTTTAGAAGCATATTGTATAGTAGAATGTGCCATCTTACAAATTATCATTAAAACTCTAGTTAGCATCGACGTAAACATTGAATCTCCTACGCATGTTCACACGATGACTCAATTCTGGGGAGACAAAAAAAGAAGCAAAGTTTTACACATCAGTGTTTGATGTTTAATGTAGAAATGTTTTATAAGAGAAATCCGCAATCTATGAGGATTTAGATGTCTGCAGGAGTAAGTCAGATTTGTAACTTTCTATGGAAAATGTGTGCCCTTTCCCTGCTCTCACCGCCACTGCATTGAAAAAAAAAAAGTTGAAGATTTAAAGATGCCCACAAATCATGGATTTAGCATTTCCTGAATTCTGGCACTTGTTTTCAAACCTTCCCTTCAAAAAAGATTCTTCTGCTTTTTTGTGGGATATGTTTAGATTAATTATAACTTTTGTCAATGTCTAATCTTATAATTATCATGGCCTTATTTTTAGAGTCAATAGTAACCAAAAGAAAAACTGAGGTAGAGGTGGATCATCTTCTTAAGTGCAGGTTCGCTTATAGGATATAGAGTGCAGTGCTTAACTAGTTTGGATGCAGTTTGGTCCTTTTAAGATCCCAATCTCTATCAAGCCTGGTCTTCTCCATTAGGGTCGTCTAGCGACAAAGAAATATGGAAGTTGTCATTCCTTGCTACCATTTGGTTATGATAAAAGAATAGAAATGTTAGATGTTTTAAAGGAACTCAATTAAATGTTGATTTTCTATAGAGAAGATTCAGTTTACAATTTCCAATTTCTTGGGCGATCGAAGGACTATATTTTATTGGATTGGAAGGATTTGGCCTCATGACGGGTCTTAGGCCTTTTGGTGTACTTTGTTTTGTTAGAGGTGTATCAGGGGTATGTAGTTTTCTTATCTTTCCTTCTTTTTGGGTTTGAGGTGTTTTGCTGGTAATATAACCATCTTGTACTATAAGCCTTTTATCATTAATCTTAACCATTCAAATGGTAATAATAATAATAAAGTAGAGAAGCGTGTAGGAATTACCTATATTCATGATTGAAACTAGAGCAAATATGATCTTGATCTTTGTCAAGGCAGCTAAAAGACCATAGCTCTCTAATGTTGTGTTAATAAATTAGTGACCATATTTACAATAATCAAAAAGATTTCTTTAATCTATCAAAATTATGTATGAAATGTTCTTATTGTAGTTCAACTGATTAGAAACATGACTGTGACTTGTATGTGTAAGAGTGCATGATCACTGTATTAGTTGAACTCCCCCCATCCTCATGTTATAGAAAATTTTAAACTTTTTATAACAGTGGCCCCTCCATGATTTTTTCTTACAAAGTGGCTCCTTCAAGTCAAATTTTCTGATTCCCCAGGGGAGGGGGTGAAATTAGTATTCCTTCATTGCTGAACAAATATATAATACAAAACACAGAAGAGGGCAGCCCCTAACTGGGCCGAACCTCAAAGAACCAAAAAACAAATTGAACTTGTTCTAAGCTGTGTATTGCTGGACTTTTCTTATTTATTTATTTTTTCTAACTAGACATGGCAGCTGGAACTATAATTTTCTTAAACAAAGAAATCTAAGATCTTATAATGTTAGGATAAATCAAGTGGAGCCTGTGCATGATTATATAAACCGTCCTAATTAAACATGGTTTTACAAAGGCCATAATTAAAAGAGTATCCCAAACTTTTTTATTAAGAATCCTGCAAGCAATTAGCTACAATGGTATATATAAATAATTATGTGGGAAAATCAGGGATTCTCTGCACCATCACAAATAATTGAATCCTTCTCTGTTTTTCTTGGGTAATGACATCAACCTATCTAATGCCTTCTCTTTTTTATTTTTCTTGTAGGCATTTAAAACATAGTTGAATTTGTCATTTGATGTCACATGTCGGCTTAGAGAGAGAGAAACACCAAAAAGATCTTTTAATTGGGAAATCGACTAAAACCAAAGTACACTCAATCAATGGTTTGAATCTTTTCGGATCCTAATGGAATATCACTGGGTTAGATCATCTTTTGTGGAAAAATAAGAAATGGGCCTCCCACCATGCCTGTGAGTGGCCTTAGCTACATGCAAACTTAGAAAGATACAATGATTTTTCTGATTAGGAAAACCATTATCTCTACGTGCACATGTTTTATAGGAAGAAAGGTCAAAGGAGGAGTCCGTAACATTTTTTTTCCCGTTTTAACTTTATATAAAAACAGATACCATTTGATTAAAAGTTTAAACTGATTACCCTTTAGGTCTCAACATTGAAATGTGGCCATGTGGACCCATTTCTAGGGATCCTGATATGGGAAATCATGGAGCATAAATGAAATGGTTGAAAAATCAAAAGCTCTCTCAGAGCCCATTTGTTGAATGTAAGTCATTTCCTAAAAATTTTAAGACTTTTATTTCCGAAAGTAGTTTTGTTGTAGGGATTTTATCAGAAAAACTCTTATAAAGTGGATGGTGACCAAAAAGGCCTTAAATTTTAATATAGATCATAAATACCTCCTAACACTTTTTTTAGTTGTTTTACTGAGTAACGATATCACTGTGCATGTATAATGTGGAGTGATATCGCCGCTCGTCACATCATCTTCTTCCTATAAAAAAAAAAAAGGGACTTTGCGCCTCAAATCTTCCTTACTAATGAGTTCTTCAATCATAGAAAGGAACTAAATCCATGTATATATTTTTATGATCTAGGGTATTTCTTGCAAGCCTAAGCTTTAGATTTTTAGTTTCCGAGCCCTTAATTACCTAATTTTAATGAACAAGACTATTCAATTTATTTCTATTATATGGTTTTCTCTCACTTATTTCTTCATTTGTATAACACTCAATCTCACATTACTTATGAATGAAATATGAGTTTAGTATATAATAAACCATATAGATTATTACTAGTAATTTGGCGTAAGCATTTTGCGCCACGTGATACGCTTATCAAGTTATTGGCCCAGTGAGCTACTTAGTCTTTACATATAGTATTAGAGTCTATCACCAGCCGGAAAATGTAGGACCCCAAATCCTAGCATAGAGTTAAAGTGTGCGAGCTTGTGAGTTAAGGTAAAAAATTCGCTCGTTAGGTTACTACTACTAATTTAGCCTTAAGCATTTTGAGCCAAGTTATTGGACGAGTGCAATACCCGGTCTTTACAATTTGGTTTCTCCTCCATCTATGACTTATACACGTCTTTGCTAAGTTGGGCTCCAAGGAAGAGAGAGCTGCGCCGGTGACAAGGTGGGGCACAGGATCACCTCAGCCTGCTTAAAAAATATCAGGCTAATTATTCACAAGATATAACACATTTTTTTCAATGTGGTATTGTTGATCCCTGCCAACTTTCCCATACATGTCTGGCCCCACTAACATCCACATCCATCCGTCCCTTTCATGTTTATTTCAGTAAGTCATCTAATTGGTAGTGGACAAAAGTAAAATACAGAAAGATCCGATATTAAATTTGCAATAAGGAGATAAGAGAGGAGTTAAAAGGAAGAGAGAGAGAGAGAGAGAGAGAGAGAGAGGGAAGGGGAGAGAGAGAAGTCGGTTACTTGCCCTCAACGTATCTTGGTTCGGGCTCGGAGCCAGGTTCGGTTGACTTTGAGAGGATAAGCACAACCGAACTCACCAGGTACCCTCTAAACACCCATTACAAGAACCAACCCCCCCCCCCCCCCCCCCACCCCCATTACTTCTCCATATCATCCCAACTCTTCTTGTCTCTCTCGTTCTCTCTATACCCTTCATCTGAAAGGCAGGAAAGGAGACACCCAGTTAGAAAAACTGCTCCAATACCTCTGCAAAACCCACCATTTCAATAACCATCTTCTCAATTCTGCAAAAAAAAAAAACACACCCACTCTCTTTTTTTTTTCTCTCAAATTTTCAAACTGGCGATCGATCAAGAATCCACTTTCAAACCCAAGAACAGAAGAATCATGGTAACCAATGTCTCATTTCAAAAGCTTTTTATAGAAAAAGATTACATTTTTTTTTGCTTGCTTTCTAACCATTTGTCTAACTCTTTTGATTGAGTCAGGGAGCTGGAGGACCTGAAGATGAAAACATGTGGCCGCCTTGGCTTCGCCCACTTTTGCAGACTAGGTTCTTCGTCCAATGCAAATTACATGTTGATTCACATAAGAGTGAATGCAATATGTATTGCTTAGATTGCATGAACGGGAGTCTCTGTTCTCTCTGTCTGGCCCATCACAAAGACCATCGATCAATTCAGGTATCTCTATTGCTTATTTTAGTTGGATTAGTTATTGGGGTATCTTATTCTGACTCAAATAGTGATGGGTTCTTCTCCATTTTGGCAGATAAGGAGGTCTTCTTACCACGATGTGATCAGGGTCTCTGAGATTCAGAAGTTCTTGGACATAACAGGGGTGCAGACCTACATTATCAACAGTGCCAGAGTTGTTTTTCTCAACGAACGGCCTCAGCCCAGGCCGGGAAAGGGTGTGACCAACACGTGCGAGGTCTGCGAACGAAGCTTGCTCGATTCGTTTAGATTCTGTTCTTTGGGCTGCAAGGTACTTTTCCTAATCACTTTCCAAAATTCCATTCAAAAATCGCATTTTTAGGACAGAGAGAAATCTACTACTCTTTAATGGAAAGAATATATGCTATTTTTAGGATATTTTGGTTCTTCTGAGGCATCCAATTCCCATTCAACCCGCATTTTCTTGTGTAAAGAAAAGCAGGGGTATTGTTTTTAGGATTTCTTTTTACAGGAGATTGTATTTGTTTTGAGGGTAATCCCCTTTTGGGCTTACTGTGACTGCTCTCTAGATTGCCTAGATAAAAGCAGGGGTATTGTGATTATGACCTGTTAAAGTAGATTATGATACATGATTTGATTTGAGTGTAATCCTTTTCTGGGTTTCTTTTAATGTTCTGTAGATTGGATAGCTGAAATAAGTACTATTGTGATTTTGACCTGTTTAATTTCTTAAATTAGTTTGTGATCTGTTTTGAATTTAAATCAGTGGGATTGTGATTAACTCATGAGTCATGACCAGTTAAAATAAATTGTGAGCTTTTTTTTTTTTTTTAATGTGTTCTCGTCTGGGTTTCCTCTTAATGTTCTCTAAATTGCATTAAATAAAACCAGGGGTGTTGTGGTTATCACCTGTTAAAGTAGATTGTTGTTTGCTTTTGAACATAATCCTCTGGGTTTCCTCTTAATGTTCTCTAAATTGCATTAGATAACATTAGGGGTACTGTGATTATCACCTGTTAAAGTAGTTGGTGATTTGTTTTTTAATGCAATCCTCATATGTTCTGTACACTGCATTTGATAAATTCAGGGGTATTGTGATGAGAACTGTTTAAGTACGATTGTAATTTGTTTTTGAATGTAATCCTCATCAGGTTTTCTTCTTAATGTTCTGCAGATTGTTGGAACATCCAAGGATCGGAAGAAGTTGGCATTGCAGTCTTGTTCAGACTCTGAGGAGTCATTTTCCAACTGCAACCATGGCAATGAGACGACTGTTCAGAGCTTCACCCCCTCAACTCCACCACCTACTGTAACAAACTTCAGGACAGGAAAGAGAAGAAAGGGAATCCCTCACAGGGCTCCAATGGGAGGACTAGTTTTCTAGATCACTAAGATAGGAATATACACCCAGTACTTGGTGTATGCTTATGACATTTCCAAGTTTCTCTTATATATATATATAATGCTTACCTCACAGGTCAACACCTGTGCTTTGCAGGAGGAGGCCGGTGTTTGGCGAACTGTGTTGTATATAGATCAAGGAGAAGAAAGGGAAGAGTAAGTTAGGAAGATTAGCCGAGTAGGGGAATGTAAGTGGAATAGTGAAAATAGGTTTTGTAAGCTTTTAGGGGGGGGGGGGGGGGGGGGTTAAATGTAAATACAAAAATGTGAGAGAGCTTGTAATGCAGAAAGGTTGGAACATGTCTATATACTATATACGTAAGTATGAATTACGAAATAAAAGTGGGTGTTTCCTGTAATAAAAGCTTCGAAATTCCAAATTTGAGGTATGTTTATACGGTTGCGTCGTGGAAAAGTGGATGCGTCGCGACCGCAGTGTCAGGACTTTGGATTTGATTTTTTGCTTTGTAGGCGCATTCTGCAGTGCATGTGTGGTCGAAGAGCTTCTTTGGGTGTGTCAAGATGATGGCCTCCTGCATTTCAGTGCTATGTTAGTATAGGATTGATATAAATTTTGTGCCGTCCTGCTCACCTCAGGTGAGTGTCAGGATGTGAGAGTAGGGAGACTGTAGATACTCAATTTTGGGGTTGTTTTAAGTGAAATTCTATCAAGCTATCGATCACTATTTGGTAAAATTGCCTAGTTTAGGAGTGTGAAATAACGGGTCAAATGAAGAGGGAAAAGGGGCATATCAAAAGCTCTAAATCATAAAGAGCACATTTAAAATAATAAAAAAAAAAGAACCTCTCTCGTGGCACAAACCGACAAGGATGTTAAAAGCTATTCTATCAGGGCACCAATGGCAGAAATCAATAAAATGTGAGTTTTTTTTATTATTTTTTAGTAATTTTTCATTCAACCCCCTCTTATTTTCTTTTCTCTTAATTTAAAATCTTATTTCACTCTGCTCCTACTGATAAATTATCAGAACAGTTTAAGATCTCAAATTTTATTTGTGCCAGTTTGTGTATTTTTGTGGAATTCAACTTAACTGTTGAGATTGACTAATATGAGTGTTAAGTAGGGATGGGCATCCACATTATAGAAGGGCAGTCAGTATCAAGGGGTATATGATTAACCATCAAGTATGGGTTTACATCGCATCAAGGGAACAATATTGCTTATCCAAGGTTTAAATCCTTGATAGCCATGTAATAATTGTCACTACTTACCACTTGAGTAAGGAGGTGTTTTTAACTTTTTTCCCCTTTCAAAGTAACATTAAGTATTGTTAGAGATTTTGTTTAATATATAATTTTTTAATCAACATATAATAACATGTAAAAGAGAGAGGGGTTTGATCATTTAAACCCAAACTCTCACACAGCAGTTTATTGGTTGAAATGATTAGATCCATATAATCTTAACCAGCCTAAATCACTACTGGAATTAGTAGGAGTGAGTTTAGGCAGATCACTTAATCTAATTTTAGCCAAGTAGAGGAATGTAGGTGGAATAGAGAAAATAGGTTTTGTAAGCTTTTAAGGGGGTTATATGTCAATACAAAAATGTGAGAGGGCTTGTAATGCAGATAGAATGGAACATGTCTATATACATAAGTATGAATTACGAAATAAGAGTGGGTTTTTTATGCAATAAAACCTTTCAATTTCCAAATTTGTGGTATGTTTATACGGTTGCATTGTGGAAACGTTGACGTAATGCTTTGGCTTTGTTTTGCAGGCGCATTCTGCAAATGTGTGTAAGTTTCATGTCCTGCTGCTGCTTACCTTAGGTGAATGTTAATCTGCCGAGAGTAGGGAGATGAGAGATCTCAATCAAGATTTGGGATTGTTTTAAGTGTAAATTCTATCAAACTATCTTTGATAAAATTACTTATTTAGGAGTGTAAAATAAAAAGTCAAATCTAAAGGAAAAAAAGGTCAAATAAAAAAAGGCCCTGAATGATAAATGGCCCATGTTCAGTTTTTTTCTTTAAATTAACAACATGGGAAAGAGTAGCTTTTTTTCATCATTTAAGTATTTTTTCATTCAATCCCCTCATCTTTTGTTTTCTCTTTATTTCACTCAGCGCCTACTGATAAATTAGTGAACAATTAAGATCTCAAAATTTATTTATTCCAGTTTGTATATTTTTGTGGAATTAAACTCAACTGTTGAGATTGACTAATATAAGTGTTAAGTAACCAATCAAATAATAATAATAATAATAATAATAAAATAAAAATACAAGTGTTAAGTAGGGATGGGCATCCGCATAATAGAAGAGCAGTCACTATGAAGGGGTATATGATTAACGATCAACGGTGGGTTTACATGACATCAAAGAAATTTATATTACAACAAACATACATTGTTTTTTCGTCTCTCTCTCTCTCGGGTCAAAATTTTCCTTGTTTCAATGAGATAGTTGCAATAATCTACTATTTGTTGTGGGGGAATTTAATCCTATAGAGATTCCCGAATGATCTACTCTTTGTTCTTAGGGAATTAACTCCAGACATTCCTTAATGTGACCACTTACATTGTCATGGTGGGTGCATTGAAATTCAGAAGAACTTATTTCTCTATTTATTTTTTTTTATGAAGCCCACCTTTTCAATGTCTTGGATGCAGACGTCCGTCGTGTAAGAACAAAATTTTTTGCTCATGTTGTAAAAGCTAGTTTATTCAATGACTTTTTTCACCTTAAAAAGCAACATTAAGTTTTGCTAGGAAATTTTAATTTAAAAAATATTTATAATAAGGTGTAAAAATGAGTGGGGTTAGATCATTTAAACCCAAACTCTCATACAGCCCTATATTGGTTGAAATGCTTAGACCCAGTATTTTACCCACCCAAAATCACTACTGGGATTCGTAGGAGTGAGTTTAGGCCGATCACTTACTTAATCTAATCTTTTGTTATTTTTAAGCCAAAAAATCTTGACAAGTGGTTCCAATCAGCCAACAACAGGCCATTGGCATGATTTCATAATGTGGGCTTCATTATCAAGGAGATGATCATTAATAAACAGACTGAACAAAGAAAAACGGGCTTGATCAAGTTACATGCCGACAAGTTAGGACGCATGGATTCTTTGCAATTTTTAATGAATGAGATACATTTTGGTGAAAATACAGTAGCCAAAAGAAGCCTTGGATTTCTATCTTGAGCACAGACTACCATTATTTTCATTGGAAGGTGGAAAAGGAATCCATGACTGGAATAGTTAAATAAGCAGTCCAACTTTGAAAAAACTCTCTACATATTTTAAAAAGTCCACTGTTCTCGATAGATTTTTTTTCGGGCGGTTGCTTCTGGTAGATGGTCCGAGTCCGGATTGTCCACTACGGAGGTTTTCTGTCATTACCCATTACTGAATGGTACGAGCATTGAATTCAATGACACCCTTGTATATAATGGAAAACAGGTGAAATGTGCCTACGTTTTGATGAAATACACAGCGTAGAAGTTTCAACCACACTGGGGATCCTCCATCTTGCTCTCAACGTATTTTAAATGAAGGGGAACCCTTTAATGGCGATATCTGCATCTCGCTTATGATGTGGCAAACTTTAATTGATTAATCCACAATTGGAAAAAGTCTCGAAGGTTCAAAACTCATTTTAAGTTAAAAATGATAGGTGTAAATACAAAAATATCCTATCTTTTATTTTTTTTCTTTTCACACACACCAACACAAATAAATGAAATAAATACATTTATAGTCAATAATATATAGGCTTAATGCATAAATTAAGTTCCTCCATTTGATTAGACATGTACCCTCTTACAATGAGTTATAAAATAATGATACTGATAGTAGGTCAATTTGTTATTGGATACAAATATATTTATTTTATGCATTGATGTTGATATGCTTGATAGAGAAGAATAAAAAGTGAAATATATATATATATTATTATGTGGTATGATCTGAATTTATGTGTATTTTAGTGTGTGCACGTATTATTTCATATTTTCATTATTACACTTAATCGATTAGAGGTACCACGAACTCCATTTCATTTAAAACTTGAGAATATGTAGCAGCGATGAGATCCATCTTCAACCATTGCGATGAAACACACGAAGAAGTTGTAGAAGGGTGTAACACGGTCATAAGTCCGGTAGCTGCCTAAATTTGATAGGACATATTCATCTTTTGTGGGGAACAGCCATTTTGTCTAACTTAGGTGTGGCCTAACCGCCACCATCCATCTCCAAAGCCGAGTCATCATTGGTGGACACGAGGAACAGGGGACTCTCTTGCTGCTCGCCACGAGTCAATCTCGGTGACATCACTACCGAGCTTGAAGCCAATCTCATTCTCCTCCAATCACCAACAGCAGGACACGTCATTCTTCAATAACAAGTCTGACTATAGACAGAAACCACGCACCATCGCGGGCCCTTTTCATGTAAGTGCGAATGGAATGATGACACGTTTCATTCTGCCTTGCTTTTTCAGCCGTCCAAGGCATCACATCGCTGCTACTTTTCTTTATGTTTCCTTCTCTGGGTTGATTTGAGAATGAGGACATATGAAGCTCTAGCAGTGGGAGGAGTAGAATGGGTGTGGAACTCAGCCATACACACAGCTGTTGTGTAAGCACTCACTGCTTTGTTTTACAAGAGACTTGAATTTGGTGATCAAAGCAATGCTATTTTTAATGTGTTTGACTGCTCCTATTGATCTTTATGCTTGTTTTATTGGGGCAGCATTGGATGTGTGCTTTATTAAAAAAAAAAAAAATTGCTAGTCCCATTAACGATGGTATTGGTAATGGCTTGCCTACAAGCATTGCATAAGCCATGATGTCATATTTTTTATCTGCTTCTACGAAGAAAGGGTGCCAATTGGGATTATGCAAACAATGCTCCCAATCAACTCATTCAAACTCTTAATTACGCGATTCTTAACATAAGTCTTAACTCTGGACAGTAAAAAGCTGTGGGCAGTCGAACTAGTGATTTGAATGATGCCTCGAGCCTCTATTACTATGCACAGGTCGTTGGAGGTTGGGCGTAGATCGTTTAATCCCCAATTCCATCCCCAAGTGGGACCTACAATGACTAGTGTGTAGAAGAGGGGCTGATATATAAAATAGACAGTGTATGAGAGGGATTGAACTTTGACTTTATCATGGATGACCCAACCAAAATTCCTTTAATCTCCCAAAAAAAAAAAGCAAGGCATCAGTTGACTTAATGTTCAGCTAGTATATATAATGTCAATATAAAAATGTAATGCCAATATATTCTGTGAGTAACCTTGGTAAAGGATAATGCATTTCTTCCTTCATTCCTTCTAACCTCAATTGGTTGATAGCCTTCCTTTCTGGGCTAGAGGGTATACATCTATCATTATTGTGAACTTTGTTTGGCTTGAAGCTAAGGGTCCACAGCACCAACCAACTGTTTTGGGAACCCTTATCCGATGAAGACCTAGGAGTTCTAGGATCAGGTTTTCCATCATCTCCTGACAAAGTAGTTTTGTCGTTAGGGTATATGTCTAAGAAAACGGTGGTTGATCTATCATTTGGTTCTTGTGAACATAGGTGGTATTTACTTCGCAACTGGTATTGAGTCTTATTGGGTTGCTAACTTGAGTACTGATTTTCTTGAGTGAAGCCAGCATGGACTAATGAACTTATTCTCTAGATTGCTCTAGTGGTAGGGTATGGTCAGCTCGAGCTTCAACTGCTTTAGGTGAGTGGATGGTACTGCTGAGAAACAAATAGGTGAACGAGTGGCTACAATTTATTACTTGGTGATTGTAGGAATGCCACGACATTCCGTTCTAATTGCTTGTGGGGTAAGGGTAACCATCTAGAAAATAGTGGATGTCCATTAAGAAAAGGACCCATTTGGACTAGTAGGAACTAGAATGTTTTGAGACTAACATAGCTCGATTTGGACAACGTAGTGTTTTGTAATGAACATGCCCTTTGTTTTTGTCATTTTTTTTTCTAGTTGGAACTGACCTTGGGTTTGGAGGGGTGATCAGAATTTTGTAAATGCCCCGGCCCCCTCAACGACGTTTATGATTTGATCTGCTTGTAAAAAGAAATCTCTACAATAATCACCATAAAAATGACAAAATGTGGCATGGTTGAGATGATTGGCCACGCAAATTCATTAAGGGATAAGGATTGGCCACCTAACCAAAAGTATCTACCGTGACATTTGTGTTGTCCCATCTAATAATACTTGCTGATCGGTTTTTTTTTTTCCTTCTTTGGGGGTGTGGGGGCACTGCAAAAGGTTTTCTTATATGCCAAGAAAGTGTGAATTATATATTAATGTAATTTGTTTGTTTTGTGAGGAAGGGGGGGGGGGGGGGGATATTGATGTAATTTGTATACTAAACTTATATATTGATGTAATTTGAACTCCAAACCTAAGAGAGTGTGCAGAGCTTTAATGAGTTTTTTTACTATGAACGTAATCACTTTTGCCGAACGAGGTAAATTTCTGTGTGTAATTATCTCAACTCTTGTGTGGGTTATTTAATTGTCGATCGCAATGTTTCACATTTCCACAGATGCACACAACAGAGTCTTATTTGGTGAACTTTAACATAATATATATTTTAAATCCTTAAATTTTGATGGGTAATAGTGTACCAATTGCCCTCACTTTAGCCAAAAGGTTGATAAAGGTATTTCAATTGCCTCTCTACATGCGAGACTGGTGTTGTCATTCTAAAGGTGAATATTGTACTAGATGTAACTGTACGGATTTTGTAATTGCTTAATTCATGGATTGGGAAAATTCTGAATCCATTGAGTTGTATTTTATAGTTATTTAAAAATGAATTGTGGTTTGCGTCACCAGAAGAGCTGAAGTGAAGAATTTAGAAAATAGGACAAAACCTCCTGTGCTCAAGTTTTTAAAGATCGTGCTCAAACCTAAAATATTTTTCGTAAAATAATTGATTGTGCATTGCACGTACACGTGGTCGAGCGCAATGGCGAAGAAAATCCACTTTCCTAATATGAAATTATTTCTTATTTGTGCCAGAACTGATAGTTCTTATTCTACAAGAAGTATTTTTTTAGAGCATAAATTGATGGTTATTCAAAGGATTCCTCCCTTAACTCTAAGATGGAAATCTCATTATTTTGAAGTGAGAGTTCACGTTGGAGATCAGCTTACTTCTCTAGAGCTTACACTGTAGAGATTGTGCGGAAGCTTTGGGCTAGAAAATATTGTTTCTACATCTCTTGTAGAAAATAGAAAGCATCATATGTGTTCAAGGTATGGTGCGATCAAGTGGAGAACAGTGCAAGGCAAAAGAGAGTCATGACAAGTTGTGTAAGAAAAACTCGGTCTTTAAGTTGAATGAGTGAATAAACAAAAGGTTGTGAGTGTAACTTATAACTATTCGTAATTAGTGCTTAATAGTTGGTCTTTCTTGGACTCATAGTTTTTTTCTAGTTTGGATTTTCCATGTAAAATTTGTGTGCCTCTTGTCTCTTATCCGATTGATTGATTTATTTGCTAGTTCATTTATTTTTTTCGCTGCATACTATTTGAATTGCAATGTAGAAATCTAGATCTAAAACAATCCTTCGGTCAAATATTGGTGGGATCTATTATTCTAAACTTGATTGCTCTTTCATTTATTTTCTTAGCCTCAACCAAGAATGTTGAACTTCGCCCCAATTTAATGATCATGATCCATATTGAGTCCAAAAGATAAATGGGTAGGCTTAATAGTTTTGGCCAAGCTCTATCCATTAGCAGCCTTAGCAGCCATAGCGAGGAGGGTTCATTCTTAAACCAGAAATGAGCTTCTGACAAGAATTTGGTATTTGGGGAAGTCATAGATATGCGTGATTGGCATTTTGGGTAGGCCTAATAGGTTTGGCCAAGCTCAATCCAGTAGCAGCCTTAGCAGCCATAGCAGGCGGGCTCATTCTTAATAAACCAGAAATTTTGACAAGAATTTGGTATTTTGGAGAGTCATAGATATGACATGATAGCTTATCCCCCGTGTTTACAAATATTATGTGTCTTTATTTAAACTTTAATCACCACCCCCACCCCTGCATTAAAAGTTTCAAATGACCTTTGAAATTTCTAGAATTCCAACCACTTTATTTTTTTTTTCTTTTGTTGGTATTGAAAGATACTCAAGTATAGAAGAGGGTTCAGGAAATTCATCTGTTCAAGAATTATTAACTCAAACTTATGTGGAATATATTTTCAATATAAATCGTAGAAATGCTTTCATCTCCAAAAAAAAAAAAAAAAAAGAAAGAAAGAAATCTGAAAAATTTGTTGACATGAAATATATGAAAAGCGTCATTGTTCAAAAACCATATTCTATTAAAAAAAAGCTATGTTGCAGCAAATCAAAGGAAGGTGAGAGTCCGGATCCTCTGAGGATTTTCCTCACTGTGATTGTGGGGAAACCTATCAGGTCTCCTAGGTCTCCTCCCCACATCACCCATAGGCAACATGCCATGCACGCTTGAGACCTGGTCACCGCGAGGAAACTCCTCACTTAATCTCAATTGGAAGGTGGGGCCCTTCAACGAGAAGTTAGGCCCATTCTTGTGAGAGTTTGGATGCTCTGTCACATCCTAATAAGCTTTCTTTATAAAAGATGCCATGGAACTCTACTATAGGGTCCACATGATGGTAATCTAGACTGCTTATCATGAATGCTATCCCCTTAAGTAGTATATAATAGAATTTGGGATTAATCAGAGTAGGTCCGTCCCACCGTCCAATTAATCACATGACTGAAATATGATTATTGCCACATATGAAACAATGTCAGTGCTAGTCACGTTTTTCATTACGTGCTTAAACAAATAGTGGGACCCACTCCTATTGTGATGGAATTGGGAGTGTACCATTAAAGGAGATGTGATTTAAGACGAATGGTCCAGAATATATCATGTGGGCCCTACGATAGTGTTCCAGGCATGTAGTACAGAGAAAGCCTATCAAAGACGCAAGGGATCAGGATTCATCTTGTGAACACCTGGTTAAATCTAGTTCCTGAGCCTGTCAGACCCAGGGCAAAGCCATTTGGCAAAATCTTTCCCAGTGTCGAATAAAAGCTGGTCCAGGAGGGGAAGCAGCCAGCCCATGAAACAGCATTGGCCCAAAACCAGCCTGCAACAAGAGGGAACCTTTTCCACGAGCCAACAAAAGGCCCCAAGTAAGTTGGGTTTGTTACAACCGGCCTTGTCTGGTTCCAACACAACCAGTTTCTCCTCGACAATTAGGGCCACGAAGCATCACTGCATCAGGAACAGATTAGCTTTAGCTCTGTAGACAGATGCAATGCTATGATGCATACCTATTTCTGACTGAAACTGGTCCACGTTGCATCCATCGGTTATTACTTACACAGTTACACAACACTTAGCCATGCAAGACAATAATTACTATTCTTAGTGTTATTATTCAGTTCTAAATCGATCCTTCACAAAGTAGCACATATGGATGTGCTGGGTCATAGAGTCCCAAGATCCTAGGGATGAAAATGTCTCGTGCTCGGGTTGAGTCTATAGTGTAACATTCCTAATCCAAGTATTTATTTTAATTAATTTAAATATAATTTTATTTAATTGTTTGTATTTTAGTTAAGTAAGGTTATTAGAATTATGTAGATTTATTTTGGGTTTTGGGTTAATCGGGTAGTGGTTTTAGGTTCGTAAGTATCCACTGTTCAACCTGACCCAATTCAAACCCATTAAACCCAAGAACCCAAACTAGGCCCTTATTTATTAATTAACTTAAACAATGGGGTTCTTTTTATAAAAACCAAAACTTACCCCCAAACCCTCTTCCCTTCTTATATAATACGATCCGCAGCACCCTTTCTCCCCATTGCTATAGTTGTCCCCTCCTTGTCCTCCATCTTCACAGCCAAGCCATCAGCCGTCGGATTTTCCTCCACGGGATCTTCCTCATGTCTTCTTCTTCTTCGTCTACTTCGTGGGATTTGGCAGCCGTGCACGAGAGAGATCTATAATCATCCCCGCCATAAATCTTCATCTAAGGCAAGTAGTTGCTCTTATCTCTAATGATCTCTACTAGTTTCATTGACTCGTCATAATTTAGATGTTGTAACAATGCCCAATAAATTTCTAATGGATGACGGTAGGTTAGGTGGGTATGAATTTCCAGATTCTTGTGGACAGGGCCAATTTGAGGATGGATCTTAGGTTTAAAAAAAAATGTGGATGGATCTTAGGTTTATAGAAAAAAAAAAGGGTGATCGTGTGCTCCGCCAGGTGGACTGGCACCTACGCATAGTGCAGGGGACTGTCCTACATGCACAACAGGGGATGGACCCCAGTTATGTGGGATCATGTCACGTGGAACCCTAGCAGTTGGTGGGCTCCCTTGATCCGACTCCTTGGCTACTAGATGATGGTGGGGCATTGGCAGTGTTAAACTAGTGAACCCCCTTTTGTGTTTATATATATATATATATATATGGAGGAGTATTCTAGCACATCTATCCTTCACCATTTTGGTGAGGGACATTTCCTTTTTTAACCTATGAAAGGTAAAAAAAAGATATTCCTTTTTGTCTTTTTGCACATTAATGCTTACAAAAAGGGAGTGTCCCTCACCAAAATGGTGAGGGATAGATGCACTTGAATATTTTCTATATATATATATATTTATGTTTCTTTTTGACACCAGAAACCTAGAAACGTTGCAGCCCCTTTTGTGGTTTTTTTTTTCATTTTTTTATATATGTACATGTTTCTTTGGACACCAAGTGGTATATCACAAGTGGGGTTCACTAGTTTAACACTGCCAATGCCCCACCATCATCCAATAGTAGTGTTGGATCAAGGGGGCCCACCAACTACTAGGGTTCCACATGATAGAACCCCACGTAACTGGGGTCCATCCCCTGCACAGCAAGGCAGTCCCTTGCGCTGTGCGCAGGTGGTGCTGCCTGCAAGCACACGATCACTTTTTTTTTTTTTTAACCTAAGATCCATCCTCAAATTGGTCCAGTCCCCTTTCTTCAATTCCATCAAACATCCTTAAACAAGAATCTGTGAAATCCATACCCATCTAACCTACCATCATCCATTAGAAATTTATTGGGCATTGCTTATGACATCTAAATCATGATGAATCAATGAAACTAGTGGAGATTATTAGAGATAAGTGCACTTACTTGCCTTAGATGAAGATTGATGGAAGAGATAATTCTAGATCTCTCTCGTGCATGGCCACTAAATCCTACGAAGTAGAAGAAGAATAAGAGATGAAAAAGATCCCGTGGAGGAAAATCCGACGGCTAATGGCTTGGCTGTGGCCGATCAAGAGATAGAGAAAAGGGAGCAGCAATGGGGAGAAAGGGGGTTGCTGATCGTATTATATAAAAAGGGACTAGGGTTTGGGGGTAAGTTTTGGTTTTTATAATAAGAACCCCATTGTTTAAGTTAATAAATAAGACTTTGGTTTGGGTTCTTGGGTTTAATGGGTTCGAAGTGGGTCAGGTCGAACAATAGATACTCATGAACCTAAAACCACTACCCAATTAGCCCAAAACCCAAAATAAATCTAAATAATTCTAATGACCTTAATTAACTAAAATGCAGACAATTAAATAAAACTATATTTAAATTAAGTAAAATAAATACTTAGGTCAGGAATGTTACGTTAGAAGAAGAAGGAGATCGTGCAAACCGGCGGCTATGGCTTGGCTTGTACTTGGCTGATCAAGAGATGGAGAAAGGGAGGGGATTGCTGATCGTATTATATAAGAAGTGAATAGGGTTTGGGGGTAAGTTTGATTTTTATAAAAAGAACCCCATTGTTTAAGTTAATTAATAAATAAGGGCCTGGTTTGGGTTCTTGGGTTTAATGGGTTCGAATTGGGTCGAGTCAAATGGTGGATACTCACAAACCTAAAACCACTACCCGATTAGGCCAAAACCCAAAATAAATCTAAATAATTCTAATGACCTCAATTAACTAAAATCCAAACAATTAAATAAAATTATATTTAAATTAAGTAAAATAAATACTTGGGTCAGGAATGTTATATTAGAAGAAGAAGAAGAAAAAGAAGAAAAAGGAGATCTTGCGAACTGGCGGCTGTGGCTTGGCTTGGGCTTGGCCAATCAAGAGATGGAGAAAAGAGAGGGGATGACTGTAGCAATGGGGAGAAAGGGGGCTGCTAATCGTATTATATAAGAAGGGAATACGGTTTGGGGGTAAGTTTTGGTTTTTATAAAAACAACCCTATTGTTTAACTTAATTAATAAATAAGAGCCTGGTTTAAGTTCTTGTGTTTAATTGGTCCAAAATGGGCTCAAATTGGGTCGAGTCGAACCGTGGATACTCACAAAGTTAAAACCACTACCTGACTAGCCCAAAACCCAAAGTAAATCTAAATAATTCTAATTACGTTAATTAACTAAAATACAGACAATTAAATAAAATTATATTTAAATTAAGTAAAATAAATACTTGAGTCAGGAATGTTACATTAGAAGAAGAAGAAAAAGAAGAAGGAGAAAAAGAAGAAAAAGGAGATCTTGCGGACCGGCGGTTGTGGCTTGGCTTCAGCTTGGCCAATCAAGAGATGGAGAAAAGGGAGGGGACGACTGTAGCAATGGGGAGAAAGGGGGCTGTTGATCATATCATATTAGAAGGGAATGGGGTTTGGGGGTAAGTTTTGGTTTTTATAAAAAGAACCCCATTGTTTAAGTTAATTAATAAATAAGGGCCTGGTTTGGGTTATTGGGTTTAATTGGTCCAAAATGGGTTCAAATTGAGTCGGGTCGAACGGTGGATCCTCACAAAGTTAAAACCACTACCCGACTAGCCCAAAACCCAAAATAAATCTAAATAATTCTAATGACCTTAATTAACTAAAATACAAACAATTAAATAAAATTATATTTAAATTAAGTAAAGTAAATACTTGGGTCAGGAATGTTTCACATAGTGTAACCAGACCTGGACCCAAATTAGTAAAAGTTGATCCATGCCTGACTCGCATATAGGCTACAAGAGCCAGGCCCATACTAATTTGAATTAAAGATCCAGACCGGGCACTGGCCCAGATCCAAATTGACTCCCAAATACTTATATACGGTGGTGGTTTAGGTATTCGAGTCCATAGGAATGAAATCTATGGCACCCAGCCGGGGACCCAAATCTCAAATATGGCCATACCTTACTTCTTGAAATCTAATCCTTCAGGAATCCAAATCTGGCTGTTGTTCTAGATTTGGACCCAGTTTTGGAACTGTTTTGGGTTGGGTCCAAGAGGGTCTGGGGTCAAGCCCAATTCACTCTGAGCCCAAACAGCTCTGACTGCCCCTACTACCACTAAACTGAAATCAAATCGACTAAAACTTTCGGTGGTCTTCCCTAAATCAATGTCTCTATGTTGGGGCTTTTCCCAACCAAAAGCCGACTAGTTAGAAAGCAGACAAGTAACTACAGCTATGTAGTGGAAACTAAATAAAGAAAATGTCCTTGACATGATGCCCACACCTTGAGACGACGTTTCACCTCTGCTCATGACTCTGCTTGTGCCTCCTGCAGGGATCTTCTTTCTTAGAGCTGGAAAAGGCCAAGCAACAGCCAATCAAGTACACACAAATGAGACCCACTAGGGTGACGGCCAAGATGAGATCTGCCCTTCTCCATTCACTCTTCAGACTGGCCAGTAGACCAGCTTTACATGATTCACATGCATAGCAGAGTTGGGTCTGCTCATTGCTCCACATCAGGCAATCCAGGTCGGCCCCCGTGTTATTCGGGCTAGTCCAGTATGTTGGATTCACAAATGTGTACCCGCAAGGTGTTGGTGGTTTGCAGCATCCTGACTGCAATTTCAAATCCACCTCTCATTACTATCCATATTTAATCAGAACATGAAACCATAACAATATGTGTGATTTGTGGAGAACAATCTCCACGAAAACTGCAAATGAAGAAAGGTTTGAGTTTATGTGGGAATCAGCCAATTTCAACAGTGAATCTTAAAGTGATAAGCATTGTTGTGGCTTATTATTATCTACTTAAAACCACACCTCTCACTGATATTCACTGCTCAAGTCAATGGTGTTCTATGATGCAGTTCACTCATCATTCATCTTAATCTAGCCTGATTGAGTACTACTTTTCTATGGACAGAACTCAAAATTTATAGAGCCTGAAACTAGCACATGCCTAAGAATGACACATGGTGAAGTAAAAATTTGAACGGGTTAGTACAGGCATTCGAAGGGCCATCACAATGCATCTTGAATAAATGCATATCATAAACAAGACTAATAGTAGCATTTCCATTACATGAAACCCAGCATTGGCCTTTACCTGTATGGGGCTAATTTGCGCATCAAAGAAATCTTGAGCGAACCGGTATCTCTGATTTAAGCCTGCACACATACTGGTAGTGTTGAGACAGCCCTTGATATGATCCCACCTGAATGGATTCACTACCCTTCGACGCAGCCACCCCGAGTAGTCATCCAACTGATACTCTAGGAAAGCTCTGTTAGGAACCGGGTGACCAGAGCCCTTGATAGTAATCCTGTAGACAAAAGCAATCAACCCTGCAAGTAGTATTATAGCAATAAGCATAGCAACAAAGTAGAAAAACATGAGCCACCGAATGCGCCAGAAGCCACCGACAAAACCGGTGACCGCCACAACCAAGATCAAGATGCCCAAGATGATGATTGGCCATTGAAGGAGTTTAACGCAGGTGTCCAGAGCTCTGGATGCGAGCGCAAAGCCAGTGAAGATTACTGGGACTGAGAGGACCATGGCTATGAAGTTGATACAACCAATGAGAGTGTTACTCAAGGCCATCTTGATGAGCCCAAATCGCTGAAGACTGGCTTTTGTTTGTGCTGTGAAATGTGCATTGCTTCAATTTGTATGCTGCTTTACTGTCATGTGCCCTTTGCTTTTCGTGAGAAGAAATTTCATCTTGTGGGGCCAATGGGGCTGATGAGTGTTCTTGGATTCTCAGAGTCTTGTCAAAGACGACGACTACTTTTCCAAAAGCTGGCAGCGTTCTCTTTGATCTATGATCAACCTAACACTAATTTCTTTCCATTGAAAGAGACGTTCACACCTCTGTTTTATAACTGCCTGAAAAAGGGGCACTTTTGGATATGCTGCATGCCAGCATAGCAAGTAACTTGAAATGGACAAAAATTATTGTACTCACCTTTTGGATAACCTGAGTGAGTGCCGCAAATCTAGTCTAATTAACAAGAGCTAATTAAATTATTTTCTAAAACAAAAAAAGTTATAATTTTAAGATCCTATTTACAATTAGGGTGCTGCTCTTGCACATCCTTGCAGTATATCTTTATTGTACATACTCAGTTGCTAGAGCCCATCTGGGACCTCAAAGATCATGGGACAACTGGAGGTGGGTGGGAATGGAAAGATCCAAGTTGGACCACCTAGATATCAAAATGAAGTTAATCTAATTCTCCTAATCCCTTCCTACGTGGCCCACAAGTTTATTAATAACTTCATATACATATTTTACTTCAATCCAATGGTTTAGCCCATTCAAATCGGAAGAGTACCTATACAGTCGGTGACTAAAATTGTGCGAGGAGTTTCCACTTGGATAGCTTATCAGGTGGCCCCACCAAGTTTTTATATTGTACGTACAAGATGCACAGGATCAATGATTAATATAGTGGTTGTCAGGGTGTAACAGTCAGTGGCCAAAACACTACATAGCAGGTAATACAAATTGGCGCAATGTGATTTTTTTTTAAACAGTAACTAAACATTTCATTAAAAGGGATCAAAAACAAAAAATAGAGAGACAGGTAAAGAAACTACAAAAGTAAAAGAGCGATGTACCTCACTCAAACTTCAATTACATAACAACAACCTCCCAAGGAATAGTCCTCTCAACCCCCTGTTTGGCAAAATGATCTACCATATGGTTGGCCAATCTAAACTCATGACAAAAGACGACATTCCTTGAAGAAGATGAGGCATGAATTTTCATTGAAGATGAAATGGAGTTTTAGGAATTCTCCTTCCACTTGGACACCCAAGAGATCATATTAAAAGTGACTTTCCACTATAAGACTAGTGTGAAAAAAATCTCGAGAAGCATCAAAAAGCTTTTTAGATGGCTAACGCTTCTGCTTCATCGGAATTGGGACCTCCACATGCTTAGAGAACATAAACAAAAGCTTACCTTTATTGTTGTGAAACACATCTCCCATTCCTGCCAGCCCTTGTTTACCCCTTGAAGCTTCATCAATATTGAATTTAAACACACCATAAGGAGGGGAAACAACGAAATATGTCTCATCGCCTTAGTCGGGTGACACACCATACATGATTTCTAGTTAACAATGATATCGTCAAGGGAGAAATTAGAGAAGTCCTTAATAACCAAAGCCCACCTTGCAATTTTTAGAGTAATCTTGGCAATCAAATCTTCTAGAGTGGAGGAAGTGCCATTGAAGATTCTATCATTTATTTCCATCCAAATAGATCATAAAATAGCAAATTGAACCATTCTCAAAAGAGCAAGCCCACATTCATCAAAATAACCTCCCAACCAAGACTTAGCTGCTTCATCATAGTCTCGAGCAACACCAAGCCATATTACATCTGTATAAAAAGTGACTCCAAATGCTTACCGCCATCTCACAATGAAGAAAGAGATGATTGACTGACTCCTCCATCTTTTGACAAAGCACACAACAATCAGAGATGTTCATCAACGTCAACCCTCTTCTTCTTAAATTATATGCTATAGAGAGTTTCCCTGCAATAGCTAACCAATCGAATGCCTCAACCCGAGGAAGAGCTAGACCCAACCACGCAAGAGAAGAAAGGGCTCTAGAAGGTTGGGTTCCTTCTACGGCCGAGTAGAAAGTCTTCACTGAGAATCCACTAGATATGAAGGGCTTCCAAACTGACAATCCTTGAAGTCCCTGCACGAAAACATGTTAGAAAAGAAAGTTCAATAACTCCCTATACTGAACCTTTTTTGAAGAACGAAGACTTCTCTTAAAAGACACTTCCTACACAATTCCTCCATCCCTCACTTTGTAACATTCACTGACGGCAAACTCCTTACTTATCACCACTTTGAAAATCCTAGGGAACAAACAAAAATAATATTGTCCAATCAACTAATCTTGTGTTTTTTAAGTGATTTGGAAGCATATAAGGATAGCGATAACTTAAAAAATGATAATTGAGGAGAAGAAATAAGAAAATAATATTTTAAATTAAAATTGATTGGCTATAATTAATTATAGACCATAGTGTTATTATTTTCAAAATAGCGTAGCGGCCTCAACCGCCCTCTACGGTCGATAATGCAGCCACTACACTATGTAACGGCTGTTATATTGAGCCATGCACGGATCATTTGTCATTAAATAATATTACATTATCAATACAATAAGACTATTATATCAACGTAAGTAATTAAGCATTGATTTTGAAGTAGAGGCACTTTATTTGGGTCTTTAATTTGAATTAGGGTACAGGTATGAATGAGCCATTGATTCTAAATATGGTTCGGTTCAAGCTGCATCATGGGCCCTATCGTTCATTGGCCCAAGTCCATTGATACAGGGAGGGGCAAAATCTAACCTATTAGCAAATCCAACCCATATCTGACCCCAAAAGTGGGCGGCATAACCCAACTCATGTCTTATACAGTTATACACAAGACAGTCACAGGTCAGATTGATCCAACCCACAATTAAAACTGATCATGTACGGCTCAACCCACATATCTAAATCAATTTAAACAACATGATAGTTTAATATTTTTGAATTTTAGGTTTTCTATAGCCTACAGCAAAACTCAAATATAACCTTTAACACTTGAAATGGACTGAGCTTGGGTCACATATCTACAAGTTGGGTAGGGTCAGATTAGGTTAAATGGGTTGACCCATGTTGGATGAGGGATACTATGCTCGAATCAGGTTGACCTAAAGCAGTTGTGGGTTGGTCAGAATCAGATACGGGTGGACCCAGCAGCGGATTCAGAATTTTCGTTTGAGTGGTGCGGATGCCAGTCAAGTGAAGCTGTTAAATAATAAAGTCAAAATTTTTAAGGGCTTTTCGAATCACGTGGGTCCGACTCCACCTGCGTTATTACGATTGGGTCTGCCCTGGGTCGACCTTACCGCCTCTCAACATAACTCAACATGACCCATTTGGACTAGACCCCACCCAGTTTTATGAAATGGGTGGAGTCACTGACTCATTTTAACCCCAGCCTTATCCATACTGGTGGGGTCCCACTCAGACCCTTTCCCCTCCAAAGGCTAACGTATGAATGAGAGAGAGAGAGAGAGAGAGAGAGCCAGCCGAGCTCCTGTTTTCATTCATCCATGGCTGCATTGGCAGCATCATCTCTCTTCTCTGGCTCTCCTACATTCCTCTTCTTTTCTCACAAACCTCTCCAATCTCCTTCCTTGAGTCTCCAAATTCCCCTCCTCCATTCCCCCTTCTCTCCAAAACTTCATCTTTCAGCCAAAATCCTCCCTTTCCGGCTCCTCACTGCCGTCTCAGTCCAAGAAAATCCCTTGGAAAGTACGCATCAAGAAACCCCAGATGGGAAAACAGCCAGGATTTATGTTGTTAATCTGCCCTGGGATTTCACTGCCTCAGATATCAAGGATCTCTTTTCCCAGTGTGGAACCGTCAAAGATGCAGAGGTTCTTCTTCTTCTTTTGGGATACTCAGTTTTGATCCTTTGATTGAAAATTTGTTCTCTTTTCATCTTCTTCAACTGAATCAGGTCATGAAGCAGAAGAATGGGAAGAGCAGAGGCTTCGCTTTTGTCACAATGGAGTCTTGGGAAGAAGCTCGTGCTGCCGTCGATAAATTCAATTCGTCTGTAAGCATTGCTGAATCGCTTCCTGCTTTGGGTTTCTGCTGTTTTTGTTGATTGTGTTGAAACTTGAAAAGGGGTTTGTTTTAAATTAAGATTAGGTAGCGCAGGTGGTAGGAGATCAGTGTTTATTTGAATGGATTGTATATCACATCATTTTTGTTCTAAAGTTGGTTTGTGTTGAATGTGGTTTCAACTTTCAAGTGGGAGGTGTCTTTGTTGTTGAATTGTGTTGGATTGGATTGATCAGATTTCTGGTTTTAGTGTTTTTTGGAGTTGGGATTTTCTTTAGTTTTTGTTGGAGGGGCTTAGTTATTACAATGGAGGATTTCTCATTGTAGAATTTGAGTTTGATTGGTTGGCTTTCTTATTTAGTTCTGGTCTGCTAGTTAACAGTGTCTCTATACAATTAGGCTGTGTTGTAGGCTTGTAGCAAATGGAATTTATAGTTGCATCTGAATTGAATCTCATTTTGTTTTGTTTTTTTCCAGTTTTTGGTGTTTGTTGAAGAGAAATGATATGGGTGGGGTTTAAGCTAAATAAGGAACACTCAACTTCAAGACCATACCATGAAGTCACCGACTCTGTAGGTGGACAAGAAACAAAACTAGTTAACTTTTGACATTTTAATTGGCAAGTTTGTTGGATAGGATTGCCTAGTCAATCTGTGGTTTGGTTTAAGACCCTGACCCTGATCAAGGAAGATTCAGTAGGTCTATGAGAGAGAGAGAGAGAGAGAGAGAGAGAGAGGTGTTCTCATCCCTTTGTGTTTGATTGTTCCTGTAGTTCAACAGAAAAGATCATGAGACTTGACTTATATTCCTTCTCATTATCTTTGCTTGTGCTGCTTCTATTGCAAGCGGGTTTTGGTTGACTTTGGATATGGATAACTGCAGGAATTGCAGGGAAGGACTATTAGGGTGGAACTTACAAAGAACATGAAGAAACCTCCTCCTCCTCCTCCTCCTCCTCCTCCTCCAGAGAGTGCCGCACTTGGAGAAACACAGAATAAGATTTACGTTTCAAACCTTGCATGGAAAGTGAGATCTAGCCATCTCAGAGAATTTTTTTCTGCCAACTATAACCCAGTGTCAACCAGGGTGGTTTTTGATGGTCCATCAGGAAGATCTTCTGGGTATGGATTCATTTCCTTCTCCACAAAGGAGGAAGCAGTGGCTGCTATATTGACAATGGATGGAAAGGTGACTTCAATCATCTATTCTGTAATTTTTTAAATGTTTTTGTCTTTAAAGGTTCTCTATACTCTCATTTCTAAACTTGTTTAGAAAGAATGCTTATATCTTACACAGAATGAAAATGTGTACTGAAAGAATGCTAAGATTTCATAATTTCTTGATAGAGCCAAAGGTTTTTTTTTTTTTTTTTTGAAATGGTAACTTGTATAGAGCCAAAGTTTCAATAGCTGATAAAAGACTTCATAATTTCTTGATAGCACCAAAGTTGCAATAGCTGATAACAGGAGCAAGATTCATTTGAAAATTGGTCAATTTCAGTGTCTACCAAGTTGATACTCACATCCAATGCAGAAAACATAGCGGGATTCATTTGAACCCAGTCATGTCAATTGGGAGCCATACAAACTCTTATCAGTCCAATTCCATGTCGAGCAAGTTGTACAGTACAACTTGGTGACTCATACTATTTAAACCCCCAATCCAAGCTTGGAAAAGTTGGACATGCTATTTTAGGAACTCCTATGTTCTTCCTTGAGATATAAAATTGGCTATTGAACCAAATCAAAGAATCAAAGCCAGAGTCTACTGTTCTCACCAAATCCAATTTGGCTGTGCTGAGTTGGGTGCTATAATATTGTGTCTGTCTGGATGAGGAGAAAATTCTATGGATATTTATCTCCATTTGTTTTCTCCACATGTTTTTTCCACATCTAATTGACCTCTAAAGTTTATTTCATCTTACTTTAGCTCTTCTATGAAATGATGTGATTAAGAATGTTTGATTAGTTGCTTCTAAATTTACTTAGTAAATTCACACATGCAATTGCTTGAAATATTTGCAAATTGAACGTTGGTGAGATGAGAAAAATTCAAGCTTATGGGGTTGTTTTTCTTCTTCTATCTGTTAAATTACTACTACTACTACTACTACGAGACGGAATTATATGAGTGGGAAGTGAGAATTGATTACTATCTACTTAAGGTCAACATGATGGTATATATGGTATGTGGCCAGCAATCATAAGATAAATGAGCCTACTATGTTGTTTTTTTTTTTTAATAATAACTTGCAGTACAAAAGTTATATATTGGAAAGCTAAGAAGAATACGAAAATGCAGGCAAAACAAAAGGGAGAAAAGAGGGGAAGACAGAAAGCTCAAAGAGGTGAAAACACCTCACCACCAAACAAAAGAAAACAAAGGAAAGTCGGGATAACATCAATTGGCACTCCCCAAAACTCTGTTAGAATTGAAACCCAAGACGTCGAAGGAATCTTGATCTGGCGAGAACAGAACCAACAGAGGGGGGATTTGTCTTCAAAGCATCTCTGATTTCTTTCCTTCAAAATTGCCCAGATAACCACAAAGAGAGAAGCGCACCATAGGAACCTTCTTTTGGAAGTACCTAATCCGAACTGCCAATCTTCTAAGAGCTCATGAATGGACAGAGAAGGACCCAACTATAATCAAAGTGGCAGAGAAGTGAGTTCCACATTTGTTGGGTGAAATGACTTTGAAGGAAGAGATGATTCACTAAATCCTCTGCTGAGAGACACAAGGGGCAAGCATGGACCACCATCACTTTATGGCAGCAAAGGTTGTCTATGGTGAAGATGCTATTTCTAAATAGAAGCCACTCAAAAGCTAGAACCCTTGGCGGCACTTTAGATTTCCACAAGTATTCGAAAAGATTCTCCTGAATAGAGAAAGGAGGCACTGTCAGGAATAAGGAGGAAAACGAGAAGACCCCATCACGAGAAGGGACCCAAACTCTAGAATCTCTACCTTCTTTAGGAATGAACAAAGGCTGTAACATATTGTAAACGTGAAAATGGTGGCTTACTTCATCCTCCTTCAAGTTCCTCCTAAAGATCGGACCCCAAGTAATTCTTTCATCATTCCTATCCATATAATCTTTGACTGTAGCCAATTGATTTCTAGCTCACTTAAAAAAGGTCTGGGAATTCTTCCACAAGTGATTTGTCCCCCACACAAACATCTAGCCAGAAAAGAACATCCTCACTAGATCCAATCCTATATTTGATATTTGTGGATCCTATAGTTTTTCTTCCCACACTCTTTGGAGGAGTGGTGGGGGGTGTTAATATCCATTAAGTTAGTTTAACTCGGACAAGTCGCATGGGACTCAATCAATGATTGAGTCACATGAGGCTCGGTTGAGTCGGACTGAGTCACACCACCATGGCAGGATGGCCTTTAAAAAATATGAAAGAATAGCCAAAAGCCTTTAAAACATAGAAAATATAGTTCTATGAATCAAGAATTTTGAAAACTTTTTGCATTTAATTTATTAATAATGAAGTCGGGTTGCATTTAATTTATATTTCATTCATGGTGAATAGTACCACTAATCCCACTAATCTTCAAATGCTTCAAAGTTTTTTTTTATTATCAGGAAAAAGTGGTTTTGATCTTCTAGAATCAAGAAAGAATGTCCTTAAAAGGCCCCTTAGTTCTCCCAATATATATATATATATTTATATTTATATTTATATACAGGAGAATATTAGTATGCTATGGTGAGGGACACTTCCATATTTGGATATATATTAATGTGCAAAAGACAAAAAGCTTTATGAAAAAGAGAAATACTCAAATACAAATAAGGAAAGCTATGTAAGCATCCCTCACCCTATAGTGAGGAAAGGATGCATACTAATATTCCTTATATATATACATATATATATAAGGAAATATCTGTATTCAGGGCCCAAAAACTACAGGCATCAACCAACTGGTTGACTCCACTTGGCCTATTATTAAAACCATGGTTTCCCATGTCGTATGGGGACTAAGAATGCCATGTATGCATGGATGCCATGTTAATTTGGTGAAATGCAGTGTAGACGCCTTAGAATTTATGAATCGGTTCATAGTATGAACAATTAAATGTGTTTCGTATTAGGGTGAGTGATCCTTAGAGATCAGATCCCCCATAAAATTAAATAAACAGCAGGTGGTTAAATAGGTCATTTTTTTATGCTTACCACTTGATGAAGCACGGGAGGTTACTACTATTTTGGCATGATTATTATGTGCTCTAACAACAAATTCTGGAGGTAGTGTGACTAGGATATGACAGTCCAGGGTAGGCATGATTTCAAAATTTGATTCAAATTGTTGGCTGTGAAAAGTATAGTTGTCAATTCCGTTTCGGTCACTGTTCTGGTTTGTCCATCTAGTGGAACATTCTAGTATTCTGATTAATTCCGGTGATGTATGAAAAATTAAGAAAGCTAAAACAATACAGAAACTTGAAAAAAAGGCAGAATGCTAAAATAATACTAGAAATGGAACTCACTTATTTAAATTAAACTCTACAATTAACTATTTTCTAGTTTTCCTTATGCATGAATACAAGAATGAAAAATATGAACTTATCAAAACTACTTAATAATCATAACAAAATGAAACTTTCAGGGAACTTTTCATTTTGTTCGGAATGGGCCGAAGTATGGATGGAATTGGGGCCAGAATTTGGCCCAGAATGACTGGAATGGATTAAAAGTAGGCCCAAGATCTTCCAGGGGGCATGCCGTTCTGCCCCCGGCCAATTCTGGAACATTCCGGCCAAATCCAGCCAGAATGAAATGGAATTGATAACTATGGTAAAAACCGTTTTGGATCATTCTGGAGCAGATTTAAGTTTTGATTTCTTGATGTTAGAATCAGCAATGTGGTATAGCTGCCAAAGGTTTCTGAATTTTGATAGTCATGTTCTAGGCAGTGCTTTTGTTGGGAAGAGGCGATAGCGTAACTTCCAGAATGATCATTCATTATTGACAGACTCGGTGAAAGAAGAGAGCATTTGAGATGAGCATGCAGTAAGGACTGCTGCTTGAGCAGGTAGGGATTCAATGAACTTCTTCACTTAGATCCTTGTGAGGATGTTGTAAAGCAAGGAGAGGGAAAGAGGAATGGAGAAACTTGTCATTGACATAAAGCTTACGCTATAGTTTCAGTCAGTTAATATTTTACCGTGAGGCAAGGGCCAGGTTAATTAGATAGCAAAAATGCCAACACACTTATGGTTGAGTGGTATTGATCCTCGGGATTGATCCCGTGTTCCTCAAGTTGGATTTCTGGACCAGTGGGTGAATGTAGTGAAAAAAGAGAGTAGAAAAAGAACAAGCAACAAAGAATTCACTCACATGTTTTGTCTGCTGCATAGACTTTGGAATTCGGTATGTGCTGATACTTAAGGCTATGGTTGAAAGAAGAAAAGCCTCTTTCTCCTTTTTCAAACCTAAAAAAAAAAAAAATTGATTTGGCTAAAGACGAGGTGAACGCAGTTTGACTTCAGAGCTCTTAGCCACATGATTTCCTTCGCTTAGACTTATATTTTCCTCTTCTATGATGCAGGATTATTCCAAGTGATTCCAATATTGGATTGTTTTTGTCGGAACATACTAACTCTTCTACTATTGATTTTAAGTTGCTGCTAAGTGGAGTTTGCTAGATATTCCACTATTCCATGCTGCATGTTGCTTATGCCTGATGTCTCTTTTTTTCTTGTAGTGTTGCTCATATTTTATTAACATAACAATTAAGTAATGGTCTTGACCTTCTCGAACTGCTGGCTGCAGGAACTGATGGGCAGGCCCATCCGTTTGAAGATTAGTCAAAGGCAGGTTAATGAATCTTCAAGTGAACCAGAACAGGTAGACAATAACAAAGCGTAGTCGGGAGAAAATTCATAGGCGAAACTGTGATTGGGCAATCTCAATATCATGGCCTGCTAAGGGAAAATGTGGCCTTGATGGATGGACATTTTATCTTGTCCAATTTGCAGACTGATGTCGAGACAGTACTTGGAAGCAAGGAGAAGAGTCACCATATTATGTACATTTGTGATATTTGATACCTGTTTCTTTCTTTAATCACCGTCAATTTCAGTTAGTTGGTTTCTTTACTTTCAATATAATTCGCCATTGGTCTGTTTGGGATTTGGTCGAAAACCCAGTTCTCTTCCATTTGACTTTTGAACTGAGCATCTGCAAGTAGTGTTCCACTGGGGGTTGAAACTGAGCAGTTGCTGCTTCCTTGGAACTCTCGCTCCTGAGAAAGGGAATCCATCCATTTCCTGGGCCTTGTTTGAAAACTGCTGTGAAAATTGTAAGATGGAGTTGCATATCATTGTTCTAAAGAGGGGTTTTCTGTTTTCTGCTGCTGTATCCGTCCAATCTTACAAAACTATTACAGATCCTTAAATGGAATCAGTCATCAGATCTGCACCTATGGACAAGACAGCCTTTGTTGCTGCTTTATGCTCTGAACAATGTTTCTGCTTTCTTACTTACCTTTCAGTACTTCCAAAGGACAGCCTTCATTAATCACAGATATGGATGTGATGATCTTTTCACTGGGCCTTATTTCTGCAGATCCACCTCCTCTTTCCCCTGGCCTGTTGGAGGTGATTTGGTCTTGAAAACTAGTATAGTTCTAAACAAAGAGAAATTGTAATTCAAGTACCTCTCTGTTATTTATTTATTGATTTTTTTTTCTTTTTGGTTCAATTTGGGTCTTCATTGGTATAGATCAGGATCCAAACCTGAGAAAAGAAAAGATCGAATGAAAAGGAAAACGAATGTAAGAAAAAGAACTTGGCCTGTTCTCCATATACAATGGAATTTGTTTCCCTAGAGGTTCACCCCAAATTGAGGCCAACTCTAAAAATCATTTATCATGGGCTCAAGTTTCAGCCCCTCCTTGGAGATTGGCTGATACAACGGAGATAGGATCCTCTTATCAAATTTTGATCTGTCATATTCCGAGGGATTTGAATGTTGAGGCAGCTTAACTTGCAATTGATGGGGTTCTCTAGAGCTGGACTTGTTTAAGGCAGCTGTGATCTTTGTAAATTTAGTCTTGCTAGTTGGTTTTTTGGCTGTCTGTTGGACAGATTTCATGTCTGTATATCTTGTCCTTGGTAGTAATAGAACCCCATTTTGCTCTTCTCAAAAAAGGAAAAAACTTTGTGGTCCCAACAGGTGATTGAAATCATTCAACAAGAGTTCCAGGTGATTATTTCTCATCATCATCCCTTACATGTGCCCTGATATCTATGCATCTAACCAGAATTACAATAGAAGTATAGTAGAAAGCACCTAATTCCTTAACATGTGGAAGTATAATCACTTATTCATGATCAGATCCTCTTACACTCTAGGAGTAGCGACTAGTTGCAGTGCACATTTCTTGTGCAGCGCAAGGCCAAGGGCTTCATTCATGTCCACATCTTCCTTCTTCATCCCATGGGGCAATTCCCAATCAAATGCATGCAGCAGGTGTTGTGATTTTCTGACATCACCCGTTGTGCGCACTCATCAATTACAAGATCAAACATGAAGCAAGCCACACACAAGAAGAGACACGAGAGTTACGTGGTTCACCCAAATAGGGCTACATCCACGGGCACAGGAGGACGAACATCTTCACTATGACAAGTAAAGCATACAAGAGATTCCCACACTCTCACATCATCTCTCCTACGTGGTGTGGGAACACCACGGGCAACTGCCGCCGCAAGATCTAGGGTTACAGACTATACATATATATAATCTCCGCTTTCTTGGCCACCAAGAAAGCCCCGGTACAAGTACCAAAATACCCTTGACCTTAAACTAGTCCCTGGCTAACCCAGGAGACTCATCCGGCTAAACCCGAATACAAGACATAAACCCAATAATCTCCACATTGGCTTGAATTCCGTACAACTCGAGCTACTAGGAGATAAAACCGGCAATGTCTTCATGTACCCTGCTGAATGGTACGTCACTGCACCAGGGATGCAATCTTCTTCAACACTTTGACATGTTGAACCAGCACATGAACTTTGAGCAAAGTTCATCTCGTCAAACTCCACCTCGAACTAAAAGCTCGAAACCATTGACGAATCTGAGTGATATCTGAATCACTCACCATCCTGCCCCATCTTCAACATCACTGTGAAGATCCAATCACCACAAGCATGCAAGCAAAACGGATCGGGAATACAAGTCCAGATGACTTCACAATTGCAGAAACCTCTGCCTCTGAGCGGTCAAAAAACTCCATTTGACCGGGCCTCCGATCAATCAAACAAACAAATGTTTGACAACTACTGACGCATCAGCTCCTCCTTGCTGCTTTTTCGGGTTTGCTCTGGCAAGATGAATAACATCACATACAATCATGTGAACCTCAAACGAATAACTTCGTTTGAATCAGCAAACCCTTTGCAACTAGGTCGGCGACTCCTATTACTGGGTTTGCAACAACAACCAGGTCGAGTAGACCCGATTCTAGCCTGAATCCACATCTGTTCAGATCTCCTCCAAATTTCTGCATCAAACTATAGATCTCGTCAACACGAGCACGCTGAAAGAAAACGGATCTGAAATCCGACTCAGGATGGCTCTGATAACGTAGAAACAAGTTTCTATGCTCCAATCGATCAAACCTCTTCCTTGACTGTCAAACAACCAATCAACCTCTTCCATTGCGTAGATCTGCTCGAAATGAGTCCGTAGGCGCAAACGGATCTCTGATCGGACATCGGTCGATCAAGATATCGCAGAAACAATTTCAGCCACAAATCTGGTCAAACCTGCTTGTTGACCGATGCTGACGTCACTGCTGACGTCCCTGAGCAGTCTGCTGGGCTTCTGGAGCGGACCCGGGTCGGGTTCACCTGACCCGGAACTGATCTGCATGTGCGCTAGTCTGGACCGTCTGCTAACAGGTCGGGTCAAACCTAACCTAACCTGAACTGAACCGGCTCTGAACTACTGGGCTTTGATGCTAGCGGGTCGGGTCGAACCTGACCTGACCCGGAACTGAACTTGATTTTGCTGCCTGGGCTGCGCTGCAATCGGTTCGGGTCGAACTTGACCTGACCCGACCCGAATCCCCTTCTTCTTCCTCTGTTTTCTTTCTGGTTTTGCAACAAGGATTAGGGCCACCCTGTCTTCTTCGTCTGCGGCGACGGTCCAGAGACTAGCGGCGCGGGCCCGGCGGCGGGGTACAGCAGCGGTGATGACCACCGATCGGCGTCTGGAGCCTGCGACCGGCGGCTCTGTTGACGGCGGCAGCCACTGCGGGAGACGAACGCTGTGAGCGATCGCGGCAGCTTGGCGAGGAGTGCAGCGAGGCGATCGTGGCGGCAGCGGCGGACGGCACCCTCTCCGGCGTGACTGGAGGCGATGTCTGCAGTGCCCATGCCCTCTTTCCTTTTCTCTGGCACGTTTGTCTTCCTCGGCTGCGGTGGGCATGGACCGGTAACAGCGACGGCTGGTGGCGACTGCGACGGCATCAATTGGAAGTCCGGTGAAGGCGACGGAGACGGCAAAAATCCCGGTGAGAATCTGATCTCTTCCTCAATTTCGGCTTCTGTAATCTGGCGACAACGACAGTGGTGGCTCCCGATGACCGGGTTCGATTTCTTCCAATCGTCTGCAAACAGTTGCAGGGAATTCAATGGCCACTGAGATCAAACCGATCTCTCTCTCCTCTGACTATGCCCACAACCGGGATCACTGTTGATCTCTCCTCCTATTACTGTAACAGGACGCCGATCATTTTCTTTTTCACTGTTCTCCGATCCGAACTCAACAAGATCCGATCACAACCGTGGCGGTCAACTTCAAGATTTGAACGAAACATGTGAATCCTTTTTCCTCCGATCCAAGCGAGACCGGAGAACCCAATCTCGTCTTCTTCTTCTCCGATGGTGGCCCAACCAGAGATCACCCGTGATCTCCGATTTTTCTGCAACGAGAATCGCAGAACTCCGGATCCTCCGAGAAGATCTGATCTATTGATCTTTCATGCACAACCTCCAAGGCACCGAGCGATCGCCACCTCGCTCAGAAACCCGAGGAACACCAACCTCGACTCTGATACCAATTGTTGTGATTTTCTGACATCACCCGTTGTGCGCACTCATCAATTACAAGATCAAACACGAAGCAAGCCACACACAAGAAGAGACACGAGATTTACGTGGTTCACCCAAATAGAGCTACATCCACGGGCACAGGAGGATGAACATCTTCACTATGACAAGTAAAGCGTACAAGAGATTCCCACACTCTCACATCATCTCTCCTACGTGGTGTAGGAACACCACGGGCAACTGCCGCCGCAAGATCTAGGATTACAGACTATACATATATATAATCTCCGCTTTCTTGGCCACCAAGAAAGCCCCGGTACAAGTACCAAAATACCCTTGACCTTAAACTAGTCCCTGGCTAACCCAGTAGACTCATCCGGCTAAACCGGAATACAAGACATAAACCCAACAGCAGGTTGGCAAGCGTGAACTCAGCTGATGCCACTCCAAAGAAGTTGCCTGGGCAGCTCCTACGTCCCGCCCCAAATGGAATGTACTGAAAGTTCTGGCCCTTGAAATCAAAGGGACTGTCTTGGAATCGCTCTGGCCAGAACTCCTCAGGTTTCTCCCATAACTCTGGGTCCCTCATGATGGCCCACACATTCACAAAGAGCCTTGTCTTGACAGGGATATCATAACCGTTCATCTTACACTGCTCCGTGCACTCGCGTGGGACCAGTAGCGAAACTGGCGGGTGCACTCTGAGTACCTCCTTCAGTACCATTTTCAAGTACTCCATATGCTGAATGTCTTCTTCATGGACCTTCTTCTTGGCTCCCACAACCCTTCTAACTTCTTCCTGTGCTTTCTTCATCACTCTAGGGTGCCTCACAAGTTGGGTCATTGCCCATACCAGAGTAGCGAAGGTCGTATCAGTCCCAGCAAGGAACATGTCCTGCAACCATCACATCGCATCCAATAACTCCAATCAGAAATTTGAAATATTTAGTCAATATCACAAATCAGTTTCACCAATGATATTTTATGATTATAGTTAATACTACACTGATCTATGATACCCGAATGCCTTATTTGACCTGAGGTATCTATACCGATATGATCCAATACAGATACGAATACGAAATATGGTAAAATACGGCTTACTATTTTAGGATACAACTGTCTTGTATTTTATGAAAAGGGCAAAATTGAAAAAATTTATTCAAAATTGAGTTAGACAACAAATCTCGTCTAAAATCTTTGGTTATAACTTCAAAATAGTACTTTCATTTTTACATTCAACCCCCTTTGTTTTATTTTAATATTGTAAAATTCAAAACCCATTATATATATTGATAGTTGTTTTTTTTCCTTTTACTCTCATATTTAAAGTTTTGCCATTTTATTTATATTTTTTTATTGGATGAGAAGTGGCCTTCCAATTGTCATGTCATTCAATGTCTTTCTTTTCTCAATTTAAATTATATTTTCTTTCATAGAAAAGTTGAAACTTCTCTCGTTCCCTTCATTTTAATTTTGATAGCTGTAATTTTTTAAGATTATAAATTTAACTATATCACGCCACTTTAGATTGAGATTTTTAGGGACCCACTTCTAGCAGTTAGTCACGTATAATGTATCACGTATGATGTATCACATTCTACTAAAATAGCATATTCGTACCAGTATTTGTGTTTTATCTTGTGTCCGCATCATATTTTAAGTGATACTATACCTATATCTGTGTCCTAAAATTTTGCAGTTGTCGTGTCAAATTCTCATTTTTCATACCGGTATTCGCATCTATATCCACATTTGAGCATCATAAACACTGATTAGTCACTTTTTATTTCTCAACTTTGATTCAATTTCCATACATGTTGCCATGCCACTGATCAGAACCACTGATCCACTACGTCCCTTCGGGATGACCCATTTATGGCCCTACAAAATATCAAGCAAAGCAGAGCATGTGACAGTGGATGGACCTCCATCGAATGGCTTTTGGATACATTTATATAGTCTCCACAGCCCGTGTCATTGGACTTACGTATTTCTAGTGTCCGTACTTTCTGTCGGCTTAACTCTAGTCTGCTTCTGCCATTGGTAAAAGAGTCTTTTGAGCCGCTTTCTTTCACTCCAGATCCCCACTTTACATGGGCACCTGGTATACACGCGGCGGCAGGCAGCTTCCCACTGATAATGTGTGAGGCTTTCCACTGTTAATATGGGAGGCCGTGATTGATGACAATAGAGATTTTTATCATAAAATTTCAATTCCTTTCTATGATTGAAAGCAAAAAGACAAAAGACTTCTATTTTATTTCTCTCCTGGATTGGGCTCACCCTTTTTCAGCACATTTTTTAACCAATGCGCCTTCAACGTCTGGCCGTCTTTCTTTCATTTTTTTTAATGAAATTCACTCAAATAAGGGCAGAACTCAAACAAAACCACATTGGATTGTTGTCATCTCTCCCACCCACTACCCAATTTTTATATGATCTTCTTTGATCTTTTCAAAGATGTGGTGAAAAAATTCCATTTTAGGAAAATGCTTTCTCTGCATTATGCTTCTAATACATTTTAGAGGAATGGATGTCAAATAATTGATTACTGACTAGGGATATTAGCTGATGCAGCTTTTTTACACAACTCTTTAACCTTATCCCAAATTGGCAGCATGAGGCTCAATTGATAGTGATGTTGTAGTCATCTCCAAAACAACTGTCTCTAGAAGCTTGCTGTATCAGGATTATACTCGGAAGAAATATACTGGCGGCTCTAATGAAAAATAAAAAAAATATATACAAAAAATGATTTAAAAGTACAATGAAAACTGAAATGACATAGGACAAAGATTGGTTAATCAAATGGACTAAACACATGATCTCCTAATTCTACGTGTCCACCAATTTTTGGTTAAATTCAAATTTACTGGACTATTAGATTAACCGCTTATCAACCGAATGAACTATTGACCATTAAACTTTTGGAGCCTCGATGGATATGATAGAAACTACAGTTGGAGCAAATTTTTTCAGAGTTAAGAATTCAAGGAGTCCTTTAAATCCCTCTCATATCTATCCCCATATGGGTTTCATGTGAGCCCCACCATATACTTGAGCTTACCGTACCCTAAGTTTGAACTTAGGGGAGCCGGCCCCTGGATATGTATGGGAGAGCTTAGCTAAAGCGGATGGGAGAAATTCCGTCCACATGAGCATGTGGGGCCCACCTATGGTCCATCCAAATGGGCCACACACAGGAGCCTCCAAATTCCATATGGCCACCAATTTTTGGCCCCATCTGATGTGATTGGACCGTTGGATTGACTGATGATCAATCTGAATCGGTTGTACACCGTTAAGCTTTTGTGGCCCAGATGGAGATAATAGTCATCATGGATGGGGCAGATTTTTTGTACAAAGGAGAACCTCTTTGTGTCCTTCAAATCCTCTCCATCCTCATGTGAGTCCCTAGGTGGGCCCAAGACCTTTGAGCGGACATCCCTATCTTACACTTAAATGTAGGTAAGGAACCCCATTTATATATATGTATATATGAGAAATGGTCTGTAAGGGACCGTCCCGATAGTGGGACCCACTTTACGAGCCATTCAAATGAATCACATACATGACCCGCCCCCCCTTTGAATTGCACATGTTCACTAATTTTGAGTTACATCCAAATGGACCGTTGGATCAACTAGATGGATGCGCAATCAATTCAACGGTCCAGTCTATTAAGATGAAAGTCAAAATCAGTGGATGAGTGTAATTTTGGGGAGTCGTGTATGATTCGTTTAGATGGCTAGCAATATGAGCCCCACTATTCGAAACGGTTAGATTTTATCCATAAGGACTGTTTCTCTCTCTATATATATATATATACACACACACCCCACCAATCTAGGGGGCTAAAACCCAAGAATGCCCACACAAGTAGACAAAGGAAGCATAGACTGTGAAAATGAGAGCCCACACAAGTTAGAAGAGGAAACCCAAGTCGAACATAAGATAGCCCAGATAAGTGAAAAGAGAGCCCCACACGTGAGAATAGTGGCATACCCACATGTCCATCATAGCAATTGGGTGGCATGAGGGGTTGCCAACCAAGCAATGGATAATTATAAATAAGCTATATCAATAAATTAATTGGGGAAATGTTAGAATTAATTGGACAATTGGTAGTTGAATCTTGTTTTTGGAGAAAACAAGAGATTTGGCTGGGCCCAACCCACGAGAATGGCTTGGCCCAATCCACCTCCATAGGTGGAACGGCCTGCAAGGGCACAACCTAAATGAACGGCCAGGCCTGGCACAAGCAGGACCCGTCTGCCACATGACACAAAAGCTCACTAAAGACAGACAGTCCAAGTAAAAGTGGAATTTATTATAAATGTCTCATAAAGAGTACTCCACTTTCAAGGTGAGACACTGAGAAACAAAGAGAAGTAATGGAGGGGAAATATAGTGCATTAATGCACATATATACTAACACTTAATACAGTCAGAGATGATGTATAGTATTTTTTTTGGGAGTGAATGACCAAAAGAAGTAGATGTCATCAATACAGTTAGCTTCAGTGATGAATGATGATGATGATCGCCACCCTACCAGTTCTCGCGTCTCAAATACATACACATGCAGCCTCCCACAATCAATGGGCCATCTCTGCAAAAGCCGGAGCTGAGAGGGACATGTGACTGGTGTGAGTGGATCTATTGGTATTGGGGTCCAAATGAGGGTTATTTATTTATTTATTTATTTTTATCAGTATTCATAAAAGTTACATGTAAAGGTTAAAGAAAAAAATAAAAAAGTAAAAGAATACAAAGGTAGAAGAATATTGTACCCTCTTCACAAGACAACTACAAATGAGCATGCAGATGGGTTCGCTAAAAATCATGTGGTGATGCAATGTATACACATAATCATCATCAATTCATCATCTTCTCTCCCCTATATAAGTTTAAATAGAGATAAGAAAGTTAAGATTGGGGATGGAAAGAAAAAAAAGAAAAGAAAAGAAAGTAAAAACCATGATTACCGGCACAAAGTATATCTTAAATGATGAATGATGACTATCACCATAACACCAGTTCTCTTGTTGTTTTCTTATATGGGTCCACATGATCACTTTATGCACATGATCGTCATCTTCTCTCCTATGAATTTAACTAGAGATAAGAAAGATAAGCAGGGGAATGGATAAAAAAAAATTAAAAATAACTGAACATGATTACTGCCTTGATATGTTGTCTAGTAACTGCGATTCCCTGGCTTGTATCCTTCTGAACTCGAAGCATAACATCAATGAAGTCTTCATGATCAGGTTTAGGCCTTGTTGGGTCCAAGTGTTCATCAATAACCTCCTCAAAGAAGGAGTCCAGAGAGTGAAAGACCTTATCCAGCTTCTCCTTAAACCCACTGACCTTGTTAATCCACTCCAAAGATGGGAAGAAGTCTGCAATTCCAAAGCCCACAATGATGGCCTGTGACTCACCCATTATTCCCTGGAACCTGCTCTCATCATCGCCTGATTTCCCATACTTTGACCCGAAAGCAGCCTTACAAATGATTCCATTGGTGAGTCCAAGCAGCATCTCACTCATATTGATTGGCCCGGAAGACGCAGCCCGAGTGATCCGGTCCAGAATTTGGGCTACCTCTTTCTCCCTTATGAACCTGAAGGACTGGACCCTAGTGACACTTAATAAGTTGTTGCACGCATATCTTGCGCACATGTCTCCAGTACTCACCATAGGGGGAGAAGACCATGTCCAAGCAGCCATAAGAAAGAACCCGAGATGCCATGCCAGCGGGCCGGCCCGTGAAAGACAGATCATATGACTTGATGACTTCTCGGGCCAAATCCGCCGATGACACCACCAACACTGGTATGCTACCGAATTTTAGGTACATGAGGGGCCCATGGACCTTAGCGAGATCGCGGAGAGACCGGTGGGGCAATTCACTTAGCTGGTGCAAGTTGCCAATGATCGGGAGCCGCCGAGGGCCCGGAGGAAGCCGGAGACCTCCTCCTTTCATCTTGTTCCATGCAACAAGGATAAGGATGATCGGAAGGAGGGAGAAGCACAAGGTTTGGATGTCTATTTCCATTGCTGATAGCCTGTGTGATACACAAATGTCGTGTTTTTGGAGTATTGGCACCTCCTTTTATAATGCAAAGTGAGCAATGGGCACTTCATAAATAATTAAGTAGACTGAAGGGTGCAACGATGGCTCTGGCAGCTAGGTCAATATACTTTTGAAGTCTGTACAAAATTTAAAATAAAAAACATACTTTTGAAGTAATGTTAGGCCATTACTTAGAATGAAAATCCCTAACACTTGTTGTTTGACATTTGTATCTCGCCAACTCCTCAATTATATTATAAAAAGCTTTGGACTCGGCTCTGGGTTTTTATCTTGTAGGTCCCACATGCATGGAATAGCCTGTTGGTAAGAATCAAGATCCTTTGTTGCATATGTTACAGGTAGAGCTGGCAAAATGTAACCACGCTCCCAGTCGCAGAGTTGATTTTCAATCAGGTCTCAAGTTGCAATGTCTTTCTAATGAATGCCATGATCAGAGGATATTGCGTGAATGGGTTTGTATCAGAAAGCCTTGGATTTCTTCCACTTGAAGATGGGAGATGGGATGAAACGCGATTCCTATACCTTGTCTTGTATTCTCAAGGCGTGTGGTCTGTTATTCGACCTCTAGGAAGGGGAGAGAATTCAAAACTTCGCTGAGGAGAGTGGGTTGGACAAGGATATCGTTGTTTCAAATACCCTTGTTGGAATGTACGCGAAATGCCGTTGTCTCGCAGCTGACGTTCGGGTATTTGAAAGAATGCCTCAAAGGGACATTGTGTCGTGGAATTCGATAATTTCTGCTTGAGGAGGAAGCCATGGTTAAAGTACCGGAGCTGGTTAGAAGTGGACTGAGACCAAAAACAATTATAAGTGCGTTGTCGATGTCCTCTTCAGCTGAGAAGCTTAGAGAAATACATGGTTGTGCCATAACTAGTGGATATGAGTGCATTTCAGCAGTGCGCAATTCCCTTATTTCGATGTATGGGAAGTGTGGCATAGTTGAAGAAGGTCGCTGGCTTTTTGATAACTCAGTCTGTCCTGATAATGCGGCGTGGAATTCTGTTATCTCTAGCTATGCTCAGAATGGCCATTTTGCGGAATGTATAAAATTTCTTCGGGACAGAAGGCTTGTGGGATTTGATTCTGATGTGAATACTTACAGTGGGATCATCTTAAGGTTTTTGTTTGAGGGGGGGGGGGGGGGGGGGGGGAGAGATCCTCTAGAATGGATTAATGCAATTAATCTCAATCAATCTCAATATTATGTATGCAAACAATCAACTACGCAGCGAAAATAAATCAAACCATAAGCACACACCACAAGAAGACACAGATTTTACGTGGAAACCCAAATGGGAAAAAAACTACGATTAAGAATCAAGCACTATGAATCATACTACAGTTACAAGAAAATACTTACAACCCTTATCTAGTTGCTCCTCAACCTAAGGACCTTGTGATTCCCTTGCACAGCTTCCTGCTGCAACGACCCCCTGCCGTTCTCTGTGATAGATCCAAGACACCTAGACGCCTTCTAGATGTTGTACTTGACCCCCCAAAGCAATCTTCTACACTCAGAGAAGTAGAAGACAATGATCTCTAGAGCGGAACTTCAGCCCTTTAACTCTCCAATGGAAGAACTCTAGAGAATGTGATCTCCAATAACAATCTTCTTCTTAGAATATTGAGATCTGTATTCTTCCCCTTAGGGTTGAGACAGAACCCTCTTTTATAGATCTAAATTCGTGCCTCACAAGTATAATACGATCAAGAAAGGAGTTGGCATCAATCAAGTAAGTTTCCCTTTAATTCGGGTTGAAAAATCGCATGTCGGCGCACTTTCTGCACTTGCCCGACCGATCAAATTAAGGTTTTGCCCGGGTGGAAATTTTAACATTTTCCTGCAGACTTTCGGAGGCCATAACTTTCTCGTTTCAGCTCCGATTGAGGCGATCTTGGGCTCTACGGAATCCTCTCGAAAAGATTTTTCCAACGGTAGTCGCATACCTATATCCGACGCTCAGTTTGTGAGATATGACCTTTTTAATGCATGTTGTTCGTAGAAAACCACTTCAATTTGTCGCTTTTTCTTCCATTTCTTCACTTCAGTGCATCCGGCAACTCAAACCATTATCTATACTAAAAAATATGTAAAATGCAACACTAATGGACTCAAGTTTTGTCCAACCCATGAATTTGCTAAGACAAAAATACTTACAATCTCCCCTTTTGACAATTCATAGACAAAATTTCCTATACATTCAATCTACCCAAAAATAAAACCAAAAATACATTTAAGATTGAGTAAATTGAAATAACCAAAAAAAAAATTACCATTAGCTCTATATTAGGTACAAAAAAAATCATCTTCAGCTCCATCTATCTTTAGAATGCACAAAAATTTCATTCTTCCTCTGAATGCAATATCTCCCCCTTTTTGTCCATAATTGACAAAGCAAATGATCATCATTCAGCAAAGTTGTCAACCTGGATCCAGTAGTAGCTCCCCATTAATTACAGCTCTCCCTTACTTATATCTTCGTAGTAGCACGGGGGATGGGAGCTTGATCATCTTAATTAGGGTTTTTTGCACTTAGCGACCCACACTTGTGTAGTATGATCTTTCAACAAAGTGTGAGCAACTTTTGGAGGTAAATCAAATTTCCTAACCCAAATAGCTCTTGTCTTGACCTTTGGCTCAGACAATTGTTTTCACCATTGCTTATATTTTGGCAAAACATGCAGCTTCGTGCAATGGGGATGAATGTGTCCTTTAACTCCACAGTGATGACAAGTGGATGTTCGTGCAAGACGTGACACATTCTTCTTTTGTAAACTACTCATTACATTATGAACATGTGCAACATGTGGAGCAGTGTGCACAATACTTCTAACAAAAATAATTACCTTTAGATTTTGAAGTAGACGCACAATCATTGAAACCAAGACCGCGCTTGTCATTAGGCAGCTTCTGAATACATAAGATGTCATCTAGTATCTTTGAACTAATATTCAGCTTATTCAGAGACGCTTTTGTAGAATCCAGTTCAGACAACGCAATCTTCAATTTCCCAGTAAGGTCTTCTTTTTCAGCTTGAACAGTCTTAAAGTCAGTTTTCAAGGTTTCAAACTCTTCATCTTTCAGTAAACCATACTTGTGACTCTCAGTAGTCAGCTTATCAGCCATGGAATTCTTTTGTCCTTCTAACAGATGAACCTGTGATTTGGCATCCTCTAACTCTTTTTTAAGAGACAAAATCTCTACTTTCCGCTTAAGAGCATCTTTTTCAAATAACTTGCTCATCTGCATGAACTTATCCAGTAAAATCCCATATCCTGCTTTCCAGTCATCTGAAAGTGTAATATCAGCAGTATCTGCAACAGAACTGGCATCTGACACAGTGGATCTAGCCATAAAAACCATAAACTTGCAATTCACAATATCCTTTGAATCAGGTTTAGGGTCTTCATCTTCCTCTGAAGAATCATCATCCCAAGTTTTTAGAGCTTCATACTTGGGATTCTTTTTCTTGTTAGGACAGTCACTGGCATAATGACCAAGACCTTGACAATCAAAGTACTTAACCTTGGCTAATGATGTCTTCTTTTCAGGTTTCGATCCCTTCCATTTAGCTTTCTTAGCCTTCATAAGTTTTTGAAACTGAACAATTAACTCAGTGATATTATCATCAGAATCCGAATCAGTTTCAATTTTCTTTACAGATTGCTTCACGGATTCTTTGAAAGCTTTAAAAGCAAAATCTTTATTCTTTGCTGATTTTCCCTTATTTAGACGGTTTTATTCAAAAGTCTGAAGATTTCCAACCAACTGATTCACTGTGAGGGTATCTAAATTCTTATTTTCTTCAATAGCATCTATCTTTGAATCAAACGTTGAAGGAAGAGATCATAGAATATTCTTGATAATTTTACTTTTAGGGATTACTTCACCCAAATTGAAAATAGAATTGACAATATCATTCAGCTTAGCATAAAACTGATTGAAGGTTTCTTCTTCTTCTATTACAATGGTTTCAAAGGCCTGATTTAACCTTTGCAGCTTTGCTTGCTTGACAGTATCAGTACCCTCATAAATAGTTTGCAAAACATTCCATACTTCTTTTGCAGTTTTACAAGTGGAAATCTGACGAAACTCATCAGCAGACACTCCATTATAAATAGCATTCATGGCCTTATTATTGCAATTGGAGGCATGCTTTTCTTCCTTAGTGTCAAGTCTTGAATTTTTATATTGGGTCATACCGATTTGTCGGGTTTGAGTTGGGTTAAGAGGGGCAATAGATCGGTTTAACACAAGTGGGGCCTGAGTTAATGGACCCTTTTTGGGCCAGAGGACTCTTTTTGAAATTTCTTAAAACCCACTAGAAAGCAGGAGGCCCTTCTTTGTAATTTAGAAAAACCCCCTCCCTTATATAAACTCTACTCTTAAGGTTTTCCCCATTCTTCCATCTTCTTCTTCTCTTCTGCAACCAAGCTCTAGAAGTGCTCCAGGGGGAAACCAAGGTTGGATCTTCTGCTCTTCAGATTTGCTTTTGGCTTCAAGATCCTGGCAAGTGGATAACTGCAAATAATATCTTCTTAGTTACTTTATTTAATCATATGCTCTAAACATGATTTATTTGTATGGTGTAATGTTTTTGGTTAAGAGATTAATAGTGAAAATTGATTTTGATTGAAACCAAGTAAGTACATATGATTTAAGGTTTAGTGTCTTTGAATCATGGTTTGATTTCTTTATATATATATATTTTTATATTAAAAAAAAAACAAACAAAAAAAAGGGGGAGATGACAGCAGCACCGCTGCAGTGCAGCAGGCTGCTGCCTGCGCTGCTGCCTTATGCAGCCAGCGGGCTGGGCTTGGCCTGCTGGCGGCCTGGCCTGTTGGCAGCCTGGCCTGCTGGGCTGCTGGCGGGCTGGGTCTGATGGCGGCCTGGCCTGTTGGCAGCCTGGCCTGCTGGGCTGCTGGCGGGTCTGGGCTAGATTCGACGGGGCTTAGCCCAGTTTAATATTATTATATATTAATTAGTATTTAGTATAGTATTTAAAAATAGTTTAGATCATTGTAGTTTTACTAATGGTCTAGTGGACTAATAGAGAATTGATTATGTTAATTTATTCCTATTTAGGTGATGTTAGAAATTTAGTTTGGATTGTTTATAAATTTAATTGAGAATTATGTAATTTTGATTAATATTTATTTAGATTGATGTGAAATTAACTAAGATGTATTTCGTAATGATTAAATCTTAATTAGATTGTATTTCTAATTCTAACTTGGATTTCTAATTTGAGTTAGATTTCGAATTGGGGTTTGAGATTTGAATCTTTTGTTTTGTATAAAATAAAAATGTCTATTTATACCCAACAATGATATTAAGGAATTAATTATTCCCTTCCCCTTTTTATCATGACTTGATTTAACTTTGGATTTGGAAGTTGCACATGTTTTATCTAATTTGTGAAACGCAATAAATATACATAATTGGATTAGATGAATTATGTCTTTAGGAAAGTTAGTTGAATGTTCACTTGAAAATTTGATTAAATGCAGAATGAGAATGTGAGGTTCGGGATGCACTACATGATAGGCACCAAAAGTAGTATAACGGCATCGTGACTCATATTTCCTTGTGATAGAGAGTTGGTTCTCATATGTGTGTTTAACCAACTATGACCGTTAGGTGGTTTAATGCTTACCCTCGGAAAACTTGAATTGACACACATTCAGAATACATTTTAATTATAAAAGTCTAAGTACTCAAATTGTTAATGGTTTGAATATTGAGATTAAGGGTGTCATATCATGATTTATTCTGCATCGATATATATATGCATTTGTAAATATATATATGTATATATATATATCTGACCGACTGCAGTTCGGAGGTGGACGTACGCCATCGGGTCAGCGTGTACTGTGGATTATAGTACACAGCTGTGCCTTCTGTTATTATCTGCGGGAATACCCGATTCTGTTATTATCTGCGGGATTACCCGTTTCTGTTATTATTTGCGGGATTACCCGTTTCTGTTATTATTTGCGGGATTACCCGTTTCTGTTACTATCTGCGGGATTACCCGTTTCTGTTATTATCTGCGGGATTACCCGTTTCTGTTATTTGTATGCGGGATTACCCGTTTCTGTATATTTATCCGCGGGAATACCCGTTCCTGTGCATTCATGCCATTGGGATTTGCATTTGATATATTTTTTGTCATAATAAATACTTCTGTCTAATTCAGTTAATTAATCCATTGCTTGTAGTTTACCCTCTTGCCAGATTATGTCAATCTGACCTACTGCTTTTGGTGTCTAGGTTCTGTTACCGGTGCCGAACTAGAGGGTCTGGCTTGCAGAAAATTCCGCCAGGTGGCGGAGTTGTTGAGTGGCGCACCGATGACATCATCTGAGGTGTCCTAGTGCGGTGCAGAGTTCGAAAACTTTAGGTTATGTAATAAGCCCATTTTTGGGCCATCAGTTTATTTAATTAAATTTATTTGTTTTGAAATTACAACTTTAATTGTTATGCTTCAAAGTACTTGACCTTGATTTTATTATTAATGAGACTTGTTACATGGTTTTATGTGATATCCGTCTGCGATGAGTATGGATTTTAGTTCCGCGTGTGATTATGGTTGCTTGATCACCAAGCATAGCCTCACGAAGGACTTCGATCCACCCGGAATTTGGGCTCGTATTGATTATGTTAAAAAAAAAATTTTAATTAGCCCCAATTCTCACACCCCTGGAACCGGGTTTGGATCCGGCCCAGTTTTGGGGGCGTGACATTTAGTCCATTGGGCTTTAGGTTTAGCAACAGTTTGCCCATCAACAGTAATAGTAGTTTTGAATAACCTTCCTCAACACTATCCCACACATCATCATCAATGGACTTGAGGAACCCAATCATCCTTTGCTTCCAATAAGTATAATTTGAGCCATCAAACAATGGAGGCTTCACAGTGGATGTGCCTTCTTGATTGAGTATCATTCTAAATATCTCTTAGGATCAAACACCACAAATTAGTGCAACCTGCTTGATACCACTTGAAGGTTTTTGTGGGGGGGAGATCCTCTAAAATGGATTAATGCAATCAATCTCAATATTATGTGTGCAAACAATCAACCACGCAGCGAAAATAAATCAAACCATAAGCACACACCATAAGAAGACACAGATTTTATGTGGAAACCAAAATGGGAAAAAAATCACGATAAAAAATCAATCACTATGAATCATACTACAGTTACAAGAGAATACTCACAACCCTTATCCAGTTGCTCCTCAACCTAAGGACCTTGTGATTCCCTTGCACAGCTCCCTGCTGCAACGACCCCCTGCCGTTCTCTGTGATAGATTTAAGACACCTAGGCGCCTTCTAGATATTGTACTTGACTCCCCAAAGCAATCTTCTATACTCAGAGAAGTAGAATACAATGATCTCTAGAGCAGAACTTCAGCCCTTTAACTCTCCAATGGAAGAACTCTAGAGAAGGTGATCTCCAATAACAATCTTCTTCTTAGAATATTGAGATCTGTATTCTTCCCCTTAGGGTTGAGAGAGAACCCTTTTTTATAGATCCAAATTCGTGCCTCACAAGTATAATACGATCAGGATAGGAGTTGGCATCAAATAGGTAAGTTTCCCTTTAATTCGAGCTGAAAAATCGCAAGTCGGCACACTTTCTGCACTTGCCCGACTGGTCTGATAAATTTCTCGACCGGTCGGATTAAGGTTCTGCTAGGGTGGAAATTTCAGCATTTTCCTGCAGACTTCCGGAGGCCATAACTTTCTCGTTTCAGCTCCGATTGAGGTGATCTTGGGCTTTACGAAATCCTCTCAAAAAGGGCTTTCCAAAGGTAGGTTGCATGCCTATATCCGACGCTCGGTTTGTGAGATATGACCTTTTTAATCCATATTGTCTGTAGAAAACCACTTCAGTTTGTCGTTTTTTCTTCTATTTCTTCACTTTAGTGCATCCGGTGACTCAAACCATTATTCATACTAAAAAATATGTAAAATACAACACTAATAGACTCAATTTTTGTCCAACCCATGAATTTGCCAAGACAAAAATACTTACACAGTCTGAGCAAGCAATGATAGCGTTTGAGGAACTCCCGAATTCAGGATTGAAGCCAGACATAAAACCGTAGCTAGTATTCTCCCTGCAATTTCTGATTTGCATTTTTTGGATAAATGCAGAGAAATCCATGCTTACTCTTACAAAAATACATTGCAATATGATCAAAGAGTAAGAAATGCTCTTGTTCCTGTATACAGTAAATGCAGTTCAGTACAATATAACAAGCAAGTATTCTCCAAAATAATGGAGCACGACGTGATTTCTTGGAGCTCAAGGACTGTGGGTTATACACAGAATGGCTTCCTTAGAGCGGCCCTTGATACATTTATACGTATTATTATAAGTAAAACTACACCGAATCCTATCCCTATTACAAGAGCTTTATCAGCTTGTGTAGGTATGGCCACCCTTCGACATGGAAAAAAAATCCATTTGTGGGCACTTAAAAACAACCTTGAAGGCTAGACATTTGTGGCCAGTGCTCACTCCTCAATAAAAGATTAATCTCCTCTAAGGCTAGGTAAAAAGCTTTTATCAAAAATTCTACGGATATTGATGGCTTCTAGATCCTAGAATCTTTAGAGTTGCTACACAAAAAGACATTAAAAATAATATTCAATAATATTGACCTTCCTATGACACACAGAGACCTCTTTTAAAAGCATACTCCAAGAGGTACTTCCATCTCTCACGTCATAATAGTCACTAACAGTAGACTCTTTGTTTGAAACCATTCTAATGACCCTTGGAAATAACTCACACAAAGGGAGTCATCCAACCAAAATCTCACCTCTCTCCCATTCCACACTATAAAATTCAACCCTTTGGATAAAACTTTCCCACTCATAGATGATGCATCCCCCACAGATGAAAAGTACACTATAAACCTGACATGCAATGCCTCGGGCCAAGATTAGGCTACCACCCTCAATTGTCTGTTGGGTTTATGTCTTGTATTTCGGTTTAGCCGAATGAATCCACTGGGTTAGCCAGGAACTGGTTTAAGGTCAAGGGTATTTTGATAATTGTACCGGTGCTTATTTGGTGGCCAAGAAGGCGGAGATTATATATGTGAATAGTCTGTAACCTTAGATTTTGAGCTGAAGAGAGGTGAGAGCTCTCTTGCCCATAGTGTTCCTACACCACGTAGGAGAGACGATATGAGAGAGTGAGAGTCTCTGTATGCTTTATTTGTCATAGCGAAAATGATTGTCTTTATGCCCGTGGATGTAGCCTTGTTTGGATAAACCACGTAAATCTCGTGTCTATTGTGTGGATTATGAGTTCTTCTTGTTCTTCTTCATTCTCAACATTGTCCTCACTATATTTACTAGAGATAACATTCCTCCAAAGGGCCTCCATCTCCTCTTAAAATCTGCACTACCACTTGGCCAATAAGGCCACATTCTTAAATTCCAAACTAGTTAATCCCAAATCCCCACACCATTTTGGTTTAATTACTTCATTCTACTTCATTAGGTGCAATTTCTTCTTTTCTCCTTAACTCTCCTATAAAAAATTCCTTTGAATACAGTCCACCCTCTCAAAGATTGATTTTGGCATTTTGAAGCATGATAGATGTATAATAAACCCAAAGATTGGTCATGCAAACTTTTATCAAAATATCATTCCACCCAAAGATACGTATTTTTATTTCCAAGAAGAGAGTTTTTTGCTCAATTTTAGCAATGATTGAATTCCATATAACTTTAGTTCTTAATTTAGACCCAATAAGTAGACCAAGATACATGATGGAGAGCATTTTTGAATTACAACGGATCATTGATGCCAAAGATTGCATTGTTGCCTTGGAGCACCCAACCCCAACCAACAGACTCTTGGAAATGTTGACTTTAAGCCCGAAACAAGTTAAAAGCATCTTAGAATTCTTTTAAGAGTCAAAATTTCTTAATTATTAAGAGATCATCTAAGTTTTAATCTATGACTCTAAGAGAGTTTGGATTTGTAATGAACTTTTCTTAGAGAATTTTGAATAGACATTTATTTCTTGTAGCAATGGTTCCAGCTTAAAAATGAGATGTGAAGCGTCTGACCGGGTAGTCTTTTATCTCAAACATATCTCTTTGAAATTTTGACAAAAAAAAAAAAAAACCACTCCTTAAAATTGTTGTTTAAAGACCAATGTTCTTTGTGTCACTATAAAGCATATACAAGAGGTCAAGCATTTAAGGATTGGTACCTCACTCTCCATCATTGAGATTGCTGTTTAAAGAGAGTTGAAAACCACTAGACAATCATCATCACTACATTAAGAATCGGGTAAATTTGCAGCCCACTATAAGATGGACCTTCAAGTCGATGGAAGAACCAACCGTTCAAGACGGTGAAATGATTATTTAAAATATACTGTTATTATTATTATTATTTTACCCAGCGCAAGGGAGATCGGGGCAGACCCAAGTAGAAGTGTCTCGGGGTTAAAGGCCCTACTTAGACCTAAAAAAATCCCAAAAGCCTCTATAAATTTGAAAAAGGTTTAATGGTTTTTTAACTTGCCCCCTCCCATCGAAAAATTTCCTTGAGTCCTCCTCTGGGTGGGGCCTTGTCCCCTAGCCTTCTGGTGAGGAAACTAGACCTCGGGTAAAATGAGGGAGCCCTTTGATATAGGAAGTAAACCTTGAGTGAGGTAGAACAACTCTTGAGTAGCGGAACGTAACTACCCGAGTTTAAACCAGTTAAGAACTACACCTCCTACCACTACCACTGTGGTAAGAAGCTGATCTCCATTATTACTATTGTTACCGTCCAAGCTCATGCAACTCTCACATTATACTATAATGGCTGTGACAGTCAACTTTGTTTTAAAGGTGGCTGGGAAATTATTGAAAAAAAAAGGGTGGCCTAACAACTTTGTCATGCTGTGAAAATGAAAGATTTTTGGCATATAGTAAGAAATCCAATAAAACAAAACAGAAATCTACTAGACATAACATTTTACTTTTCTATAATTGAGTAAAATTCTCATTTTCAGAAAAAAGTTGAATCAAATATCATTTTAGAAAAGAGTTGGAATCAAATATACCAATCAATTTTTTGAAGAAAAGGCTGAGGAGCATGGATAAAGCTACCTTCCCCCCACGTGCCCAAGTCGGCTTTTAACTTTTAAACGTGTATGTTAACATAGTTATGATCTTGTGAGCATAGACGTAAGTGACGTAGCCACAGTATTGGACTAAACAAGCTCTAACTATATTCCCCATCCACTCAAATACATAGAACAAGACTTGCGTTTGGATTGTCCAACGTTCTTAACTTTGAAAAATCCTGAGTTGAAATAGTAGAAATCCACATGGGGGCAACTTATTAAAAATTTAAAAGCCCTTTTTGTGTATGAGATACTTCCGAGAGTTATGTTAGCCACAATTTTCATTTCATAACTCAACTCACAACCATCGTATGTAGTACTTTCCCTCCTCATCATCTCTATAATGTTAAAAATAAAATAAATAATTTAGGTTTGCTACATAATATGATTGTGAGATAAGGAGTGTATCTAGCATTAATCTACCTCCGAATATCATTGCAGTAGGAGTTCGTTCCATGATTGATCATTTGATTAATAACATGATTAACACATTATTAATTATAATATTAATTAGTATTCAATCGGATGATGCACTAACTCCTATCGCAGGAGATATTCTATGCACCAAGAGGTTGTTTATTTTAAGCGCGTCATTCTCAACAGGTAAACCCATTTGGACCTTAGGTTTCTCTGAGTCTGATCCAGACTCATACAACAAAATGGGGAATAGACTCGGCATCGGAGAAGCTCAAAGCTAAGAGTAAATAACCGCAAAGGTGGCTACCACTTCCAAATGTAGTGTACAAATACAATGGCTGAAACCAATATTGTATAACTTGAGAATTTTTAAGAACATGGGTGAAACCCACATGGTCCCATTAACTACAGTAGAAATATTATAATACAGATCACATTATTGAACATCAGTGCAGCGCTTATCATATCAAACGCTGAGAAGCAGAACCAATTGAAGCGAAAATTTTCCGGGAGCCGTGTAAGAGTGGGGTGTTGACCTCTTTTCTGTTTTTCTACCAAAAGAGAACTTTTTGTTCAGATTTTAATAACCAACCCACGCATCTGTTGATCAAGTTCTTAAACTGGAAAAGTCTGACCAGCCCACGGCCAAATGGTCCAAGGCAAAAGCTACAAGACGCCACCGAAAACCCATGGTATCCACGAGTCCCATGATGGGACAATAAATTATAAAATGCTAAAGCCGGCATGGATAAAAATTGACCCATACCATATCGATATCAATCGGGGTTGTAATCCGTCGTAGTCATGGTATGTTTTTTTTTTTATCCCAAAAAAATTGTAAAAAATATTCAAAAAACTTAGAATATTATAAAATGCTAAAAAAAACTATTTTCTTTCATTAGTAACAACTATAAAGCAAATTTCGGACTTCCTAAGTCAATACATCATGTATTGCTATTTAATATTTTACTTTAAATATGCAAACTTTTATGGTGTTTAATTTTTTGCCAATTTTATAATTTATAAATCCATCAATGTGGCTTTTATTTAAATCCAAGCCACTCAAAATAATGATTAAAATAAATGCCTCCTCTAATATGATCATCTTATATTTCGATTTTATATAACTTAAGCAATTTTTAAATGAACTATTTTATAGCGCTTGATTGCATACAAGTTTATTAAAGGCCCATTCAAATATGGGGCCACTAGCTTTTACGGGTGAAATGTACTAGATGGTTACAATTAAAAAGAAAATAAGAAAAATAAAAAAAGTCCAAAAAATGAGGCATGCAAATGAAAAATCCAAACCCCTCAAACTAATTAGTCTTTTATCCGTCTTAAGCTCATTTCATTCTAATTGAAAATTCCCCTATTGTTTGATTAATTAAATTTGACTGAAATAAAAATGAATCTGACCAATAAAAAAGTAGGCCAATCCCCAATTAAAAAAAATTCATCTCAGATCCAAAGAAAATGCTAGTGGTTTACTGTGTGTGGCCTACTATGGGCCCCACATTTTGCACCATGTATATAGTATACACAAAATTTAAAAGAAAAAGAAAAAGAAACAAACATAAAGGGGCCTTGACTTTTGACCCTTCGAGAGGTTTCGAAACCTTTTTATTTCACACAGACAGAACTAGGGTTTTAAATGGGTTTCCGATTATTCGATTAAACAAAAGTTTCAACCGGTTAATAACCGGGTTTGGGTCCTTATTTAGGTCCCTATAAGTATCTGGGTTTGAATCTTATTTTTAGATCGGTAACCTAAATAGTTCTAGGTCTGATTCCATCGTAGTTCCGACCTATGGACCTGAAACTCGATATATTATTTCAATTTTTGAAATTTTTTTAAAAAAGTTAGCTTTTCTCTAAAGCGTTCTTTATATAGAACAAAACCTGAACCCGCACTCGCCTCATACATGGTTCCGGTTTCAATTTTGGGTCCATCTCTCTTTAATGGTTCCGAGTCCATCCTCTTACTAATGGCTTCGGTTCCAGGTCCAACATAGACCCGGACCAAAACCGACCTGTTTACAACCCTAGATAGAACGTGAGGGAAAACCCGGAATGGAAGAAGGGGAAGAGGAGAAGAAGAAGAGAGAAATAAAAGGGAAGGAGAGAAGGAGGAGAAGAAGAGGAATGGCGGCAACAGCAGGCGGTCTGGCATTCTAGGCACCGGCATCCTCCTTCTCTTTTTTTTTTTTTCATCCACTTCTATTGTTCTTTGGGTAGACTGTAGAGGATTTTTTTTTCTTATCTTTTTCTTGTTTGCGCTTTGTATATCGTATTAGCTAATATATCGGTTTTGACCGAAATTTTCAATATATCAACTGATATTATAACTATATTTCATAGAGATAAAACTATTTCCGATATATATCAATATATCGGCATGGTTATAGCCGATACCAGTTTGTATTAGCCAATACGATTTGGTATCGGCCGATATTTTTAACCGTTAGTGGAACTAATTATTACTGGATAGATGAGATTTGGGCCTTTCTATTTGTTCTTGGTTAGAGTAGAGTGGACCAGAGTTAAACAGTAAATCAGTTAAAAGTTGAGATAAATTTCGAATAAAGTTGAAAAGTTGATTTTACTTTATATCTAAAGTGAAAGTTGAAGTAGAGTTAAAAGTTAAAAATTCAAACATGAAACTCTTATCATTTTCCACCCGGAAGCGAAGCCACCTAATTTTCAACATTAGTGGCCCACTCGGCCACTTGATTAATTGCTACGATCAAAACAGACATTGTAGAATACAGGTGGGGCCCTTCATTTGATGAAAAACTAGTCTGTCTGGAGGCAGGTGATCCCTACTCCATCTTCTGATCAAAGCTCCACCCATAATCACATCCATCTTCTGATCAAAGCCCCACCCACAATCACCGCAGCACACATCCACGAGCTCCACCAGAAAGACCCACGTCTTACAATGCCTTCATCTCGAAAGAGATAGCAGTAGCAGGAGAAGAAAGGGGAAAATCCATCTTCGCTACTGATGGAATTGTTTCTGCAACAACTAAAAAGGCAAGAGGCTTTCTCTCTCTTCGCCACCTACAATTCCTGCCATGGGTTGTGGGGGTCATGATTTCCGGCCATGGGGAGTGGGGTGTGTGGATCGCAATACCAGGTACGCTTGAAAAAATTTGAGGCATAAAGCAACAATTCTAAATGAGGTTTTTTATTTTTGAATATTATTATAAATATTTTATTTAAAATCTATTTTTCTTAGTTTTTGCGATATAAAATTACTAATTAAGTTTTATATTTGAGTTTTGCTATCATATTTTTTTTAATTGATATTATGCTTATCCACTTAATCTTTCTTATTTACTAGCAATAAAGACCAGTGCTAATCCTAAGCCTAAAAATAAACTAAAATAATTAAAGGATTTTATATAAAAGGAGAACCATTTAGTAAAGTTAAATAAATTGTAATTTAGACTTAAAATTATTAAGTTTTCGTGCATTTTAATTCCTAGTGGGCCCTACTCAAGTTGAGTGAAACTTTATGAGAGTCATAAAATATAATGTGATTTATTTTGATCGGTTTGAGTTTTCTATAAGTAGGCCCCATTAAGGAGCATCATGGATTTGTTATATTACTATTAGATTTTGTATGAATTTTAAGTGGACCCCATTGAGGAGAGTCAGGAGTTTTATGAGATTAGCATTGAGTGAAATTTCTAATAAAACCATCATCATCTATTATGTAATCAGTCCACGATAAACTATGTTGCTCGTTGGAGAATATTGCTCATAACAATTGGTAGGCTCAACTCCAAAAATAATAAAATTTAGCATTAAGGTAGAGAAATATTTAATGGTGGGACTATGAATTTGAAAGAATAACTTGAGAGTTTGCATAAAGGTGACGTTGGAAAGTGATTTATTAAGAAATTAATAAGGGTAATTTTGAAGAAATAAAAATAGTTAAACAAGGATACCTGACGGAAGAAAGTTTTGCTTTTACTCTTTTCAAGAATGAAGTGACAAGACATATAGTAATTGAACATTTTAGTAGTTGCATTATAGGATAAAGCAAATTAAGGCCTTGTTTTGAAATAAAGGAGGTCTTCTTTTTGACCTTTTTGTAAAGGTAGAGCCAGCCCTGCGCATCACCTAGCTTGAGAACAGAGACGAGGGCCTGAGATCGAACAACGGAGGTGGATTCGAAGGAGAAAATCAACTTGATCTTTGGTCATAGCTCTGGAAATTTCTTGCATTTGGAGACGGATTCTGGGAATCAGAGGAGAACGTGGGCGGCATCCTTGCAGATCTCGGAGAAGCACGACTCCTTGATGACGTCGAAGGCGGATGGGACGTGAACGCAGAGGATCTACAATAGCTACCCACTCGACGAGGGCTAATTCTGCCTATCTAAGAAGGCGCTCACCGATCTCACCATTCTCATGCTCGACAAGAAGGATGCCGACGCCGGCAGCGGATCCTCCTCAACCGCTGCCGCCATTGCCCGCTGAAATAGCTCCTTTGGCCAAACACCACCGGCGAGGACCACCAATACTGCGCCGCCAGCCACTTCTAATTGCTCTCCTAGTGCGTCTCCCATTCCAAACAGGATTGTGGATGAATAAGATTTTAGACCGTTGGTGACCATTTTATTTCTGTTCTACCCTTCATTCCAAACAAGGCTGGGGTGCAGAATTTGACCGTTTGATATATATACATATATATGTGTGTGTGTGTGTATTTTACTCTATTCCGAGCAAACAAACACGTAGGGAATGATGGCAGAATTTCGTGTCAAAGTGTTCTTCATCTCTTGGTAATGTTAGTAAGTAAAAATACTAAGAACTCGGGTGTTAGTCAATGACAAAATAATGTATATAAAAACAATTTAGAGGATTTTATGGGAAAAACCTCGTTGTTGGCTACTCTATGAAAAAGTACCCGGCAGATTTTACTGTAGTCCTCTCGGTCCATTTTCGTGTAAAAAAAAAAAAAAAAAACAGTGTGAATGAGCGACAACATCTTCATTGGTGTCTTCTTCACTCATCGCTTCTCCCCACTTTTTGGCTTGAAAAGAAGATTGGAATGGAGAATCCGATCTCAGATTCTCAATTGGAAGAGGGAGCCACCGCCGCCGCAGAGATCAGAGAAAGGGCCTTGGCCATTTCCTGCTGTATCTAAAAGAGATCGCAGAAGATCGATGGAAGAGGAAATAGAAGTCATCTAACCAGAAATCGATTATGGAAGCTGAAGAAAGCACCTCATATATGAAATCTTCTTATTCCGGAAAAATAGAACAGGAAGGGAACTGTATGTATAAATATGTAATGAGGCAATAATAGATAGTAGTCAATGGCAAGAAGCATAGGAAATGCAGCAGCTTTTTTTACAGCGACCCCATCTTCTATGGTCTGTTTCTGTGGTATTTGAAAGAGCATTCAACAAGAGGTGAGAGTTGCTCGCTGTCGTGGCAAGATGCTTCTTTTGCGAAGCGGCGAACTGGGTCATCCGTCTCTCCCTCTCTAATGACCGTCTCTTTGGCAATACAAGCATGTCACGCCGAGCGGGATCCAAATTATGGTCAATTTAAATTTTTCTTAAATAACAATATAAGTCCCAATTCCAAGTAGATCATAATCTTTCGTCAGGTTATGCTTATTGATCAAGCAACTATAATTACATACGAAACAAAAATCCATAATCTACGCAACTGAGTATCGAATTCAAATTATATGAACAAACTTCAATCATAATTAATAAATGGTCAAGAATTCCGGAAAAAAACAATTAAAATTATAATTCCGTGATAAATAAATTAATATCTATACTAATGGCCCCAAAATGACCTTATTACATAATCTAGTATTTCGATCTTAGCACCATCATTACGACACTTCAGACGATGTCATCAGCACTCCACTCAATAACTCCGTCGTCTAGTGGAATCTCCTATGTATAAGGACCCTCCGATTTGACACCGGCATAGGACTTGGACACCAAAAGTAATGGGTTAAATTAATGTAATCTAGCGAAAGGTAAATTGCAAGTAATGATATTAATCAATTGAATTAAAACATATTTTTACATTCTATGCAAATTATACTGAATGCAAACCCAATGGCATGAATGCACAAAAAGGGGTATTCCAGCATATACAGTATACAAAAATGGGTATTCCCGCCAGATATAACAAATAACATTACTGTGTACTATATTCCATAGTGCATGCTGTCCCAATGGCATACGACCACCTCCAACTACAGTTAGTCAGTTATATTTATATAAATGCAGACTGTATGCAAATGCTTAATGAATTATGCTATAAAACCCTTAACTCACAATACCCAAACCATTATAAATTTAAGTACTTAGACTGCTTAATTTAAAAGCATATTATGATCATATGGTATTTCGATTCTTCTAAAGGTTAGCACCAATCTACCTAATGGTCATAATTAATTACGTATGCATATGGGGACCAACCTTCTTTCACAGTAGTAATGAGATTCCACGATGCTAATATTCTACTTTCGGTGTCTATCATATGGGGCATCCTGGAACTCACATTACCATTCTGAATTCAATCTAATTCTCATGTGAATATTCAACAAACTTTTCTAAAAAAGGAACCCATTTAGTCCAATTATGTAAATTCAATGTGTTTTACAAATTGGGTAAAACGTATTCAAATTTCTAATCTTAGCTAAATCAAGTTCTGATAACAAAGGGAAGGGAATAATTAAGTTCGCAATTATCATTGATGTGTATTAAAAAACCTAATTATTTTATGTAAAAAAAAGGAAACCAAAACCTGGATTCAGATCCGAAATTTAAACTCAAGTTAAAAATCCAAATTAGAATCCCAAATACAGTCTAGTTAAGATTCTAATCATTCCAAAATCACATCTTAATTAAATTCTAATTGAACTAATTATAACTACACACAACTAATTAAATTCCAATTAAAATTATAAATAAACCTAACTACAATTCTAATCACATCTAATTAAATATTAATTAAGATTCTAATCATGTCACAATTAAACCCCAATCAATACTTTAATCAAATTATAATTAAATGTTCTAATCATACTTACTTACTATGGAAACCCAAAATAAATGTCTAAAATAAAATAAAATAAGATCCCCACCAATGCTTTAACTTTTAGCCTCCCTTGGGCCGAGGCTACTTCCAAGCCCATCGGATTTGCATCCCAGCTCAGCAGACCTAGTCCCAACCCAGCTACAGCCCGGCCCAGGTGCTACAAGGCCAAGCCATAGCCATGGCCAGCCGGCTGCTCAAGCAGGAGGTGCTGCGTGGCATGCCAGGTAACACTATTGCCTAGTTCCCGCTGCTGCCCCTTTTTTATTTTTATTTTTCCTATTTTTTATATGTATATTCTATTATTCAATTAAGAATCCAATCTTCATTATTAATCCACAATCAAGACATTAAACCCAATCAAATAAATCATATTTTAAAGCATGTCATTTAATAAAGCAACAAAAAGGACATTATTTACAGTTATCCACTTGTTTCAATTTTAATGCCCAAAAGCAGATCTAAAGATCAAACCATATGCAAAGTTCACTCCCGAAATCGAACTACAAATCAAATCCTTGGTTCCCTCGGAGAGCTGATTGAGTTTTGTTGTAGAAGAAAGGAAGAAGACAAAGGAATTGGACTTGCGAAAAAAAGACAATCGAAAGTCTTTAGGGTTATATTATGTAAAGATTTTTTTTAATTATAAGGAAGGGCTCTCTGCTTTTTAGTGAATTTTACAATTTTCAAAAAAAGGGCTTTTGGCTTAAAAGGGTTAAATAACTTAGGCCCAAAGCTCAAGAATGACTAATTAGCCTATCTCCAATGGGCCTTTTACAAAACTACCATGCATGCAAATATCTAAATTTCTAAAATGACCTATCAAACATTCATCTAACCCCTTCAACCATTTCAAACTCGACAAACCGATTCGACCCAAAGTTAAAAATCTGGACTAGACAAAGAGTCACTCTCCTACACTCCACCATTACATCTCTCTCAATTCCTCATTTCTTTCTCTATTTTTCTTTGATTTTTTATATATATTTTTTAGAAACTGTCATTTCCAACCTGTTCAATTGATAATTCCAAATGGTTGTTTTTTCTTTTATTATTATTATTTTTTTTAATTTGTGCAAGTGGGGATTGAGGATGTGGAAGTGGGAATTGGGTCTCTTTGATTTGAGTTCGTGGAAATGAGATTTTGATGAGGAGGTTTGAGTGGTGGCTGGCAATATTACTTAGAAAATACCCAGAAGAGATCAATATTTTGGATAAATGACTTTTTCCTTTGCAATGTCTTCTAGCTATAGCAAGAAACAAGCCAGACCTTTCTCTGATCCCTGCAGCGGCGGTAGCTCTCTCTTCCAATCTAGAGCCTAAGATCGAATCCTCCCTTCCGATTTTCTTCTCAAGCCAAGATGTGGGGAGGAGCAACGATATAATGTTGGTAGAAGAGGACACCAACATAGATATCATTGCACCTCCCTACTTCTTAAAAAAAGAAAAACATTTTGCAATAAATTGGACCAGAGGACCTATTCTCTGCAGTAAAATTTATTAGGTCCTTTTTTGTGCAATGCCCAATTAGGAGATTGTTTCCCCATAAAATCCTCAAAATTCTGATAGTCTCACTTTTGTCAATACAAACGCATCAACACACTATACATAGAAAGATATACATCTCTGGCTTTGATCCCACATTGATAACCAGAATTACCAAAACCTATTTCCATATAATTACCAAAGCCTATTAGGGTCCTGGCAGGTAACTGATTTTTACTTGAATTTGGATATAATTTTTGTAAATCCTGATTGGCTGTAAAGATTTATGGAACTTTTAAAATTGAATTGAGATTATATGAGCGTTTGCTCCACGGTGACTGTGAGTGGACCACTCATTGTCCGCCACGTCACCGACAGCTTATCATGCACGTGGCAAGAGTGGTCCACCCACGGTCACAGTGGGGCAATCACTCAAAGGATCCGACCACCTTTTCTTTTTTTTTTTTTTTTTTTCTGACAGGATAAGAAGTCTTTCTGTGTGTTGTGGAGGGTTACAACTAGGTTGGGCCGAGGTTGAGTCAAAATACATGGGCTCGAATGAAAACTGAATTCAAGCTTCAGCTTTGTTTAAGCTCAGGCTCCAACACAAGCAAGATTCTCAAGCTCGAGGGGCATTTGCAGGTAGCACGGACACTTGCCTCTAGTGCCTAGCTTGTTGTGTTCGCCTGTGGTCCTATGCAGACTCTCATGGAGTTTGCCCAGGGCCACACCAATCATGACGGACTGAAGGATCGAAATGTTAGATGAGATCTATATCTCTGCAAAATTTAAACTCTATGATATTGTCTTAACCTGGACAGGTGCATTGGGCTTTATAAATCCAAATGGGACCTGAACGATGGATTGAAGTTTTAAAAAAACAAAATGATGCAGCTGGTTTGACCCTCTGGTTTGCTCTTTAAAGTTTCAAGTTCGACTTCTGCCCCTAATATTATTCGGATATTTTTTGTGTAGCTATGTATGTAACACCCCTCCCCCAAGGAATAGTTTTTACTTATCAGAATCAGGTAACCCCAAGCCAGAGGCCAAAGGTCTAAAGGCTAGCTAGCGAGAAATCCCTTAGGTCATAAAAAAAATTAAAAAAATAATACATTTTAAAATTATTAAATTTGAGGGCCATGGACGAACTAGTTAGGATGATCTTTGAAATTTTATACTTTTAGTCCCCACCTCACCCACGGGTGGATCCCAGGTGGGCTCCACAGGTTTCTCACATAGTAGGGAGACATCAGCAGAGGAGCAATGGCTATCGGTGCACACCTTTTCCCTGGATTTTATAGTGCACCCCCCCCCCCCCCCCCCCCCCCCCCCCCCAAACCCCGCAAACAAACAAAAAAAAAAAACACTAATTGAAATGAACTGGATCATTGAATCGATTATCTACTCTTTTCTATGTATATATATAAAACCATTTTACTTGCAGGACATGGAAAGATAATCTTGCATAGCTAAAACTTTATAAGGGCGGAAAGGTAGGGGATCAAAAGATCAAAATGGGTCCTGCCGTCATGTGAAATTTTAGGTGCCAATCCAAAACCTTCGTTCTCTCACCTTCCCAGTGATTGCTCGAGCCCCAGCTGCAACCCCCCACCAAGAAGGTGCACAGGTAATGGGTTTGCAAGCAATCCCACATATACATATGCCTTTTCAAGTGTGGAGCGAAATATTTGAGGTGGCAATAGCAACAATCTTTTTTATTGGGTATAAAGGCTCTCCTAAGGATCTCTCTCTCATCTCATAAGGAAGTGTCTCTCATAAGAGACACTTTTACATATCCTTGTTTAGGCGCTTAGACACATCCAATTATTAGCCACAGTTGGATTGAAATCCTAAAAACATGATTCATTTTAAGCCATTAACTTAAGATCTATTAGGGTTAGGATGATTTATTGAGGTTGCTATTTTGCAAACCACTCGTGCTAATTGAGATCTTCCCACCCCCCACCTTCCCATGATTGACATGGCCCCTGGTGGGACCCAAAATTATCTAAGTAGAGCCCAAACTCAAACTCCAAATTTCCAAATCGTGTTTCATTGAATTTCCAGGTCATATAAGACTTGCCACTCTCTCACCGAGAGAGACGTGCCACCCTAACGAGCATGTTAAAAATGGGATTAATATAAGGTGCATAAAGCTGAGAAAAGAAAATGCCCCGTCATCTAGTTATCAATATGTTCAAATGGTCCCTTGTAGTAACGCGCATTTTAAAAATGGGATTAATATCAGTGGATAAAGCTGAGAAAAGATAATGCCCTGTCATCTAATTATCAATATGTTTAAATGGTCCCTTGGGTAGTTTTGTGATAGATTGTCCATTTTCTAACCAAACATTGATTCATCCCAACAATGCCATAGCCACATTGTCATCTTCAGCATGTGTTGGTCCAAGCCTGCAAAGAGGGTTAGAGTCAAGCAGTCAACTGGCCCTAACAATTTTGTTGAAACTATGTCAAAGTCTGCTTTTAACAAAACAGCACTTAGTTTTTTTTTTTTTTTAAATTGCACTTAGTTGACAACGCATCTTCGTGACAAAGTTTTATATCTGCACCTGGGAGGCCTGCTGGGCCCAATTGGGGCAGTGGGTCCAAGGGAGATGGGGAATAGAAAGGACCATGAGAGGGGTTTATTAAGGTTTCATCCTCGTTCTTAACCCACTGAAAAGAGCCCTTGAAAATGGGCCTGACCCAACTCTTGAAAGGTGAGACTACTCAAAATGCCTGACCCCAAATAAGTTGATAGGACTTCATTGTTGATACTGTTGTCCTAGGCTGATTGTCTTTATGGGCCAATCTATAGCTAAATTAATTAAACAAGATTTTTCTGACGATGGTGATTAATGGTTTAGTTCTCCATTCCTTTTCAATTATTCTCTCTTTTTTATGGATTATAATTGCAGATCAACTCAGCATGTAACAGTGATTGCTACAAGAGGATGGTGCCATCTTATATTGTCAATGAAAATTGAAAAAATGGAAGTAGAGCTTAGTTCTCAACAACAATCCTGAGGAAATTGACTATTTTAAGATCAAGATCAAGAATTTTTAGATCCAATTTACCAAACTTTTAATTTTATACCTCTAAACATTGCAAAACTAGTAAGAAAAGACAAAACAAAAGCATACCCAAGCAAAATACTAAAAGATGCCAAGGATGAGGCAGAGAGCGTATCCACGTACAAGTTTATCACCCCTGTGAGGACATTTGCCTGCATAGAGAAATAAAGAGTTTAATATCTGCTTCAAGGTTTTTAAGCTCATGCATGGGAAGGACTTCATCTCACCAGAAGAAATGACCCCAGCAAGTTTCGATTGAATGCTTCTTCAAGCAATGATATTTTTGCCCCAGGGATTAAATCTGAAAGCATCAGAATTGCCAACACCTGCAGGGAATATACTTTTGATTTAAATAAGTGTAGGTGAAGCATTAAAAACTCTGGAAGCACAAAATCTCATGTTATAACAGCAGTTTCTTAATGAAAAGCATCCTTTTTGGAGAAGCTAGCATCATCATCATCATCATCAAAGCCTTGTCTCAATTATGTTGGGGTCGGCTATATGAATTTTGGAGAGTTTCCACCTTCCTAGTAAATAGTATGTTTTTGTTATATAGACATATGCATTTGCATTTTGTTCTTTAAACTCCATGTATAATGCTCTTCAAAATTGCTAACAATTGGCCAATTAATGTTAGCTCATGTCTCCAAAATGTTAACAGATCCTTGTTCTCTTTGATGATATTATCCAACAAGGCATCGCATGTCCACTTGGAGAACAGTAACCAACCCACCCCCACACCACTCCCCCCCCCCACAAAAACACATCCTAGAACAACCAGATAAGATACTGGTATGACAGACATGCACATGTATCCAATAACATACCATTACAGTGTAAAAGTTTTTAATTTGAAACTTCTACCCATGTTATTATCTTTCTATTAAATGTAGCATTTGAAGCATATATGGTGGAGTTCTTATCTTTAAACTTTCTCCACCATTGAAAAGCAGTTTAGGTGCTGACATCAGCGCTTGTATGGCTGATGTCAGCCTTATGGAGGTTGCACAGCCACTGCAAAACCTTTCTTCCTATTTTCTGGGACTTCTTAACAAGTCTTCCTTGTCTAAGTTAGCTCTGATACCAAATTGAATCTTTTAATTTGCATGGAATTTAGACTAAATGAGTTGGAGAAAGTAGGAGAAAACTGGGGTTCAAGAGAAGAAGAATTGAGAAGGGCTAGTTGTAGTCAATTATGACTGAAGGACCCTAAGACATTATTTATTTTCAAAAATTACAAAAAAAAAATCCCTTCTCACCAAACTTTTTCAAAATTACAAATTAGTCAATAATTCTGGAAATAAAAAAAAATAAAAAAAAACTACGCCTCTCACAACACCTTGAGAAGTTTAGAAGACCTCAGTTCTAGAATGTAGGCATGTAACCAACGATGCCCAGATGTTGCATGAATATGGCATGGACACCATGTTTAATGTTGCATAAAAATGAAGGATCAGATGCAATATGACATGGACATTCTCTCCACTTTGAAGTATCATGTATTATAGAAAGTAACCACATATTGCTTGTAAGTTACATAGAGTACAGATCATCACCATGCACGGTCCACCATTTGTTGGGTTTTAAGTTGGATTTTTCCAGCAGTTCATGTGGCAAACCTAGCCAAGCAATGTTAATTGGTTGTACAGTGATAGCCTCAAACCATAACTTTCTCATGCTGATTGAGTATGGTGGTGCTAATTGTGCACGTGTCTGCTCTGTTGGTGAAACTGAGAGAAGTTTTAAGGAATCTTTTCCCTCTTTCTGTCAAAGAAAATTCATTATACTACATTAAGTGGCCATCACCTCAGGGTCCAAGATTCATCAATGTTACTCGGGAAATATCCTTTAGCCAATGGAGAAATCAATAGTGTACCTAGCAGTTCTTCAATGTCCTTTATGCATGTAATTTGGGATGCAAAATGGGAGGCTGAAAACTTGACTGAAGGGGGATAAAGCATGCTAAGTACTGTTTATGAAACAATTAACTCTTAGATGGTGTAATCACCATATCTCTTGTTGATCTTAACCAACACTAGATGGAAAAGATACAGCAAAGTTGATTATGATGATCTACAGATGAGCTTCCTGCATCACTTACTGTTTAAATTTCTTTAGTGGATAACCTTTGCAAAAAGTATTATGTAGGCATACAATTGAATCACTTTCCTGCTTGTCAGATTTACTTGTAGTTGTTTTAATTTAGTTATTACAGTGGGATTCTCACAATCTCCTTTTTTGGGAATGGTAAAGGATAATAATCTCAAAAACGTTACCCAACTGAATTCTCACATACAAAATTGCAACGGTTGATCAGAATACTAGGAGTAACAAAATGTATTATCATAAGAACAAACTACATATTGTCTACTACAGTGCGCAAACTGGAGTTACCTGAAAGTTTTGTGCGATTACAAAAGTAACGTATGCCAAGTTGCACTGCATCAAAAGGTTGAAGGTGAGAGTAAAATGGAGTCATCTATAACTCTCATACCTAGTTTTATGATATTAATGAGTTACAGGTATGGGAAAATGGGACTTCCAAAGATGTTGAGCTCAAAAGCCAGTTCTTTGTCACGAGTAACCTTTCTTAGAAAACTATTGTTGTTCTCTTCATGAAACAGTAATAATTGAAGTGATCAAGAATTAAAAAAATTTCAACTAAAATACTCTGAAAAGTCACGGCATCAATAGGTCTAAGAAATATATTTACCATCCGCCGGGATACCCGTTCAACATGCTTGTCCAGAATGACAGTTAATAACCTAATCAGCATTCAGTACAAACAAAATGTAATGAAAATAATATCCAAATAACTTCAAAGCATAAGAAAAACGAAAGCTGAAATGATGAAGTTTTATGCAACAGAAGATGTACCACAACAGAGCACAAAGAAAGCAGACTCTAATCCTTGTCCACTTTACACTTCTAATCTTATTGACTGAGCCATTTCCAAAGAATAAATAATTTCCCAATTGGACGCCCACAAGATACATGCCCCAGTATCCTGAAAAAAAAATGAATAATTCATTAACACAAATTATATGGATGAAATTCTAATTATACAACTTGAGTATGCTATACTTGAACTGGAATTCAGTAAGCACTATAAAAAATCCCAGAAACTGAATAATTGCACAAAACACATGCACACCAATGTCATGCAGATGTGCATCTCGTATCAGCTACATTATTATGATACCACCAAGTACAGAAACTCCCTGACTCCCACCCATTATTCTAACTTGTGCCACTTGATACTGCAGACATTGCTCACCACATGGCATTTCATATTCAAAACATAAATTGCCATCAATCTTCCCTATTTCATCAGTCATGTACCAATATTTTGCAATCCAAGAATTGTTGAAATGAAATAGACTAATGAAATTCAACTTGAAAGGGCTCAAAACTATAATCAACAAGCAAGAAGAAATCATACTGGGAAAAACGGGATGTTACAAGTAATCCTCACCAAACACACTAAAAAGACCCTCCTTATTTTGGCTGATGAGGTTCATGGCCCTTTCATTGGAAAGAAGGTACTCATTTAATCCACAGATCAAGCATATCTGGTAACCTGAAAAGAAAATAATAGATCTACTCAGCATGACATGCCCCAGGACCATCCAAAAAAGAAAGATTAACCAGTGCAGATAATTGGATTTATACCTATAAGAATTGATGAACCAAGTATGCCACAATAATTAGGATGAATGTCAACAATGGATGTTAGGAAAGAGACAGCTGCAAGTGTGAAAAAGAAATTCCAATGCACACCATATTCCCCCACATGGACCTACAAAGCGTAATGAAAAATGATGCCATTAAAAAACACAGTAAAATTACAAGAATATGATAACTAAAGAAAAAAAAAACCAACACTACCCACCCAAATGCACGTACTTTACCTATCCTCTGAGAGAGAGAAAGAGAGAGAGAGAGAGAGAGAGAGAGAGAGAGAGAGAGAGATTTCCTTGAAGCACAGGAATGTTAATAAAACCGGTATCTGTTTAAACATAGTGTAAACTAAACTAAAAAAAAGAGGCTATATTGAACCTTAAAGCCTGGGAAAGTAGACTTTACCATGTTTCTGATGTGACTGTTTTTTTTTTATAACAATAGTGAGTAATTTTTATAACTCACGGATAAAGAGAAACTATGTCAAAGTAATACATTAAGCACCACCATTGTCACAAAACAACATTCACTTATTGTCAAGATCCCGAGACATTGTTCTCCAATGCTAGTTTTCTAAAAAGTTCTAGTAATTATGGTCTTTCATTGAATTCCATGAAATGCATTCATTTCTTCCTATTATTCATATTAAACATTCATTGTTTTTTTTTTTGCACCTATCTGTCCATGTAGATTGAAATGCTATTATGCATCCTGTGCTTTTAAAAACCATGATTAAATCCTAGCTTTTTTTTATGTTGATAAAATCCTAGCTTTCCTGAAGCAAATTTTGCAAATCAGTGTTCTAGCTAAATTACAAGTTACAACTGCATCGTAATGCTCAATAACAAAATATTTATACAACCAAAAGTTGAAACTTAATGAGTGTAACTTGAGTATCAGTTTTCTACTTCAATTTTCCACAGATATATAAATGAAAAGATCTATTAGAGTTTCCAACCAAAAAGAATGGGGAACAGGACACCAACCTGGTAATCAACACCTGTTGTGAAAACAAGGCGACCAAGTCCGAGCAAGATTAGTGGACTTATAGATTGAATTGCGGATTTCCATTTCCTAGGAGGAAATACAAAAATTCAATTTCATAACATAGTAAAAGAGTACATTTATGCAAACAAAAGACCTTGCGCTGGTAGGGTTGTGAACTGACAAGTACAGAAGCAATGGTCTACCATATCAATTTAAAAATAGTTACAATTACCATCACCAAAAAAAAAAAAAAAAAACAATTCCAATTAAGAATTATTTATGAAATGTATCAAACACTCTCGCACTCTTTCTAAAAACAAAAACAGAAACAGAAACAAAAAATAAATTTTAGAAGTTCATAACTAAAAAAAAGGTCATATGAAGACATGATTTGTGCACTTGGTCATATATAATGACAAATAAGTTATTAGAGAGTGGTTTCCTTGCTTTCAGAAAATGAAGCTTCTGGTTTGGGGGAAAGAAGGGAGTGCATTGCACAAGTAATCTTGAGTTTCTTTGATTTTTCTTCTCCATCCTCCTATATTTCTCTCCTATTCACACTTTGCTAAGATCTCAGGGTCAAGAGAGTTCATTGGCTTTGAATTTGCAGACTAGGATCTTCAAACTGATGAATGTTAAGGACTATTATCACTAAAAAGTTTCCTAGCTTTTACCTCAACAAGAAGAAGTTTACCTGACTGCCGAAAATAAACTTTCTATTAATTGGCTGATAACAGCACCTAACAGCCCCCTTTGGACCTACTACTCTCTGTTTTAACATGATTTCTGTACGAGCGCAATTTTGCATGAGACCCTACCAACCAATACCAGATTGGAAAGCCTCTTATAAGATCTACAGTTACCAACTAACTGAAATTTGTGATCCCTTTTTGGCTGCCAACTTGTAAAGACCTCTTCATCATGGAATATTATGGTGGACTGCTAGTACGAAGTGTCCTTGTTTGCATCAATTGGGAATTAGCAGCAAACCAAGTAGTGAAAATTTGCGATCTTGGCATTCTGGCTGCATCTGAAAAGCATTGGTAAACATTAAATGGTCTTGACCAATGCATAGCCATGCTTAGCACTACTACTAGCATTAGTTGTACACTCCAAAAGGAAAATAACATCAAAATCAAACCAAATATTCTCCCTGCAGAAAACAAAATTCAGTATCAGCAGTTCAAAGAAGAAAAGATAAATTACTCACATTGATGTGATACCACGTGCTTGTCTGGAAACTAATGCATTTGCCAGTACAAATGACCCAACCCCAAGATCCATCTGTTGCAATTAAAAAAAAGAAGCAAGTTTCCATATCAATCTAAAGGATTTAATCCATGCTACAGATAACCAACACAACAATGGACTAATAAAAGATGACACTTGCAAGCATTAGACCAATTCACAATGCAAGTTTAGTTCAAGGGTAGTAAAATCATAAATAATAAATTGGTACGAATCAACATTAAGGGAGAAAACCATTATGTGAGCTCCACACAATGGCAGTCTTGAATCATCAAAGTTAATAAGAAACACAACCTACAAGCAAATTGCTGCATTTTTGTCCTAAAGATTTTATAAGGCATGAAATTTAATTATCATATGTTTGGTAGCTCCCGTTATATCAGTCTGAAACATAGGATACACTATTCTTATGCTGGTAACTCACATTTGCTTAAAATTCAATAGCATCAACAACTGAATCTCATTTGCTGATTTTGGAGATCTGGTAGACATTTGCTTAGGGTTAAGACATATGATAAGAAGTTAAGCAATGCGTTGATAGAAATAAATAAAATAACAATTTACAGTTCTAATCAAAACCAGATAAAGTCTAGTCTGGGAGGGTGGTTTCTAAGAAACCATTAAGACAGATTTACCAATGTGGATTCCCATTCAATTAATGAAATTAATGCGAAATGAAGAGAAGGTTCTTAGCATTTTTCACTAGTCCTTTATAATGTCATCTCTTTTTGATTGGTAACAGGATTGATAAGGGTGATGATGTTGCTGCACCTCAGACTTTTGCAGGCTCATTGAGTGAATCAGTGATATTTATGAGGAGAAATAGGTGTTGTTCAACTGTCCATGACTGAATAGTGAACATGCTTAAACATATTTATCCACCACAAGCATACCAGAAATATCACGATGAATGAAATAAATATGACCATTTATTGGGCAGAAATTTTCTTTGATATAATTAAAATTCAGATACCAACATATGGGATAAGGATTTGATAATGACACTGGTTATGATCCCAATGATATGGGATAACGATAGTTAAAAATCAATAACAAGAAGTTGAAATTTGGGCTAAATTGGCTTACCAGACCAGTACCATAGGTCTCAGTCTTAGCATATCTTCTAGGATATATTTTGAAGTCGACAGCCAAGATGCACAAGCACGTTACAATCATCTATATCACAAGAAAATACCCATAACGGATGAGATGCAAATGATATGGTCAAATAACAAATGAAAACTAAGAAAAAGTGATTAAGAATGCATACCACGGACACGCGGTATGATGAAATATTTGTTCTAAGAGAAGATACAGGCTGAACCCCTTCTTTCCAATAAGAATTGGATGACTGATATCTGAATAAGAAGTAAAGAACTTCAGAACAACATATTAAAAACACAGCACTAGTTATACTAGCTCATATGACATCCCCTCAAGTATTATAGGTATGATACATAAGATTTAATGTGAAACTCTAAATAGTTATTCCACACAATTAAGGCAATCTATTTGTAACTCAATCATCATACCTTCTACCTGAAATGACAAGCAACAGTAGCAGGATAAGGGAAATTGCACATTCATGAGCCCATTCTGCTAGAACCTGGCATGAGTAAATGTAATTGCTCGTGACCAGATTGACTAACCAATGTAAAGCCTCAAAAACTGTCACAGATAATACGGCGTCAATTTACATCACCTGCATATAAAATGGCTGGAAAGGAAACAAAGAGTTGCTCAAAACTTTACACTAAGAATATAAGCTTACCGTGAAAACCAAAAGGGTTGGAAGAACAAGAGAAACAAAGTCCACAGCAACTGCAACTGTGAAATTCTTCCAATCTTTACAACTGACAGTCACATAATCATTCTTATTCGCTGCAAAAAATATATATATATCAAACTTAGAAATAAATAAATATAGAAATAAATACCGTGCAGCATCGCGTCCATTGAAAAGTTAAAGTGGGAATTCCCATGGATGAACTCAGTGGTAGGAGAAATGAAAACCAGTGAAATTCATCCATTGTACATTATTCATATGCATGGGAGGAACAGAAATCTGAGCATCATAGCATACAAATATAAGGTCGTTAGGAAATCCACCAGCCCATCTCAAATGAACTTGTGAAAGTGAGAACTTGGCAACACCCACACAGAGATATGCCACAGGCTGAAAAGTGAAAACTGAGTAAATTCAGTAACCCTGATGGATTATAAAACCTTCAGGAACTTCCTATAAATATGGTGGACAAATCCATCCCAGCCCTGTACAAAGCACAAAATAAGCCATAATCCTTGCTCTAAGAGAAGGCGCTTAGGAGAAGATCAGACCATCCTCTTCAAGATCCTATCCACTCAAGTTCAAGCTACAGCTACCCCTAAAACCTTCTCTCCTATGGTCATTGACTTCAAAAAACAAAACCCATCTTTGAATTCCTATAAAAAAGATCAACATCATGGCAAAACTAACACCCACCCAGAATTACAATTTCCAGTGCTCACGAGGTGTACCCCCCAAAACCCTCTTCTTCCTTTAAGCCATTTCTCACTAGGGTTTCCACATTATCTAACAACTTCAACCACTTACATAAACAGAAAAACAGTTGCTAAATGAGAAGTGAAGAGTACCGTTTGAAGAATTGAAGATGTTCCAATGCCGAAGCAGAAACAGAGCCTGCACAAAATCAACAAAAGATATCATAAAAGGAGATCGATCTCATTGTAGGGACAAGTAGAGTGAGAGTTACAGGTACGATTGTGGAGAGCGAAGCAATCTCAAGCATGGAAGATCCTGTCAGGTTGCTGACGAATCTGAGAAGAGAAGAAGAAAAATTGAGAGATTTGAAGTTTTTGAGAATCGTTCAAATCAAACGAGAGGAGATTTGAAGAAATCTTACTCTTCTTTTAGTTGCCTGATGGGATTGAAGGAATTTGAAAGAGGATCAGCATCCATTGAAGAAGAAGAAGAAGAAGAAGAAGAAGCTCGGATTGAGATGATGATGGCAGAAATGCCGTAAACGTTACCCGCCAATCCTAGACAGCCAAGAGGAGGGCCCCCGGCAGCCCATCGCTAAAATGTTCGATGATTGGATGTAAACGGGTCGGTTTGGTCCCGTCCATGGTGAACCCGGAACCAGATTTTAGCTTCTGAACTGAAACCGTAGTTAATGAGAACATAGAACGAGCACCGGAACCGGTTGCATGTATAGGATAGGTCTCAGTTCAGACTTCTGTAGTGAATGCTTTAGGAGAAATTTTTAAAAACTAAAATAATATATCAGCTCTTGGGTTCACGGGTTAAAACCAAGGTGAAACCAGAGTTGAAACTGTTTAGGTTATAAATCCAAAAAAGGACTTAGACCTAGACCCATTTACCGATAAGATCTCCAAGTAATGGGAGAATCACGAACCCATTTACATCCCTACTTTCACGAGCAAAGTGACTTCTTCCGGTGAAACAAGTGACCTACCCTGAACTCTTCTGCTGGGAGGGCTTGGTTATAGCTCCAGGTTAGGGCTCATTTGGATATCTACACAATAAAATATTTATTAGATATTGGCACAAAAAAATAATGAAAATAATGCTGAATAAAATATATATGCATGCACAGGGAATCCCTCCTTCGAGGATCGACACTGACAATAAAGTGAGTGCTGCTTCTCAAAAAAACTGGTGGGACCCAACTTATGAACCATCTAAGTGAACCATAAAACAATGACCTCTCTTGATAGTCACTGGTACAAAAATTGGCATTCATCTAATTGGATTGAGCCATTAGATAGACTTGCACTCATTTTGAATGGTAAAAATTTGTTAAATATTGATTAAGTAGTTAGGATAATTATTTGAGTCTCTGTCACCATAGACAGGTAAGTGGGGTGGGAGGTGGTCTTTCGATCCCCCGGTCACATTCTCAAATGAGGCCCCTTGTGAGCCCCACAAGAAAGTAGTGCTTACCATAAGTTGAGTTATACACAAATTGTGAGCCAACCTACCAACTCATGGTTTTTGAGATGAGACATCGTTGCCACTAGGGCATGGATATCCGACAAGAATGGATTGTCCTGGAAGTTTCAATTCTTTTTTAATAAATTAAGAGAGTTAGCTTCTAGATTTAAAGTGACCTTTCATTATGAATTTAGAAGTGCCGTCCACAGATGTTTTAGCAAAGTAAGGAATTGAGAGAATGATTCCTTAGATGGGTTTTGTTTAACAGTAATGGTATACACACAACCGGTTTCACAACCCGCTGATCTGGCATGCCACGTGGACTAACTGGGGCCCACTAACGTATTGAACGGTAAAATGGAAAATGAGCCCGCCTAAAGGATGAGATGTCAACCAATATTGAGAGGAAAAAAAACGAAACGGAAGTGGCTTCTGTTGAAAGAAGAGAAAAGAAAGGGAAGTGCCAAACGCAGAGCCAGAAAGAAGAACGAAGAAGAAGAAGATTGCTCCAACCCCGTCTGTGCAAAAATCAAGCCTTCCCAGCCCTTGCTCACGTGCGCATCTCTCCTTAATCGCAGAAGATCTAGCCCCAGCCGTGCTCAATATCGCTTCCCAGCCCCTGCTCACCGACTCTCTCTCCCTAATCACAGACGATTTAGCCCCAGCCCTGCTCATCGAGTCGCCCCAGCCCCTGTTCACCGACTCTCTCTCTAATCGCAGAAGATTCAGCCCCAGCCCTGCTCATCGAGTCTTCTTAGCCCCTGCTCACCGACCCTCTTGCCGTTGCCCGCCAGGTATTTTTGAAATGGCATCTTGGATAGAAAGTCAATAGGGATGGCTCTTTGTGGCTTTCTTTTTTTTTTTTTTTTTTTTTTTCTGTTGTTGCTTCACCCGTGGCACCAAATAGAGGTGCCACTGGATATTGGGGATGGGATGTTGGGCACCAAACAGAGGCACCCTTTGGTTTAGAGGAGATGGGAGGGGATGGATTGGGATCTATTGGTTTTTACTGGATTCTGAGATGGGATGGGTTCAAGGGTCTTGGATTTTTTTTTTTTTTGGGGTGGGTTTTTTTTTATTCCACCTTTTTGAGTATTTTGCTTTTTTTTTCCTTTGGTATTTGTAGATTGATAAAGTTAGTGAAAATATGGTTTTTTGTTTTGTTTTTTCCTGCTGGATATTGGGCTCCAATCCCCCCCGCCCCTTGTTTTTTTTGTTTAATTCCACCCCGTTTAGTTTTCTGCAATGTGAGAAAATTTTTTTTTTGTTAATTATAATGCTAGGTGATTGTTGAGGCTCTCTCTAGATGTCACCCAAATGTGTTGCCTTTAAGATGTTTATTCACTACAATAGTTATTATTTACAAATTAGATCATAGAAGTTGTATTAATTTGCAGATATTGTTAGATCATGGATGAAACAGAGGTGGAGCTCAATGATGCTATTGACAATGAAATAAATAAACTAAGTAATGTAGAAGAGAATCAAGAGGAACCTAAGGCTGGGATGGTTTTCGATTCTGTAGATCAAGTTATGGAACTTTACAAAAGATATGGGAAGGAAAAAGGTTTTGGTGTGGCAATACGGTCATCTAAAAAGGGACCTGATGGGAAATTGAAGTATATGGTCATTACTTGTCGCCATACTGGAAAGCAAAGGTTCACTGGTAAGAACCCCATAAAATTGTACCCACAATCAAAAACTGAGTGCAAAGCCAGATGTGCCGTACTTCTCTGCCTGGATGAAAAATGGTTGTTAACTACAGTGGTACTTGATCATAACCATCAGTTAAGTCCAAGTAAATCCCGATTTTACAAATGCCATCAGGCTCTTAATTCAGCTGCAAAAAAGAGGCTTCTATTGAACAATCAATCAGGCATTAGGCTAAACAAGACTTTCAATTCATTTGTGATTGAGGCAAGGGGATACGATAATGTACCCTTTCTAGAAAAAGATTGTAGAAATTATCTCAATAATTACAGGCGTTTACAGCTCGGTGAAGGAGATGCTACTGCAATGCTTAATTACTTTATGAAGATGCATGATGGCAATGCTGAATTCTTTTTCACAATGGATTTAGATGAAAAGGCTCGACTAAAGAATGTGTTTTGGGCAGATGCAAGGAGCAGAGCAGCATTTAAGGAGTTTGGTGATATAGTTACTTTTGACACAACATACTTGGTTAACAAGTATAACATGCCATTTGCTCCTTTTGTGGGGGTGAATCACCATGGGCAATCAACGTTGTTAGCGTGTGCATTGATTTCAAACGAAGATACAAATTCATTTATATGGCTATTTCAGTATTGGATAAAATGCATGCGTGGGTGTTCTCCTAATGCAATAGTGACAGATCAAGACAAAGCCATGAGAAAGGCTATCGAAATTGTTTTTCCAAATGTACGACACCATTGCTGCTTATGGCATATTATGAAAAAACTGCCTGAAAAATTGAAAGGGTATAAACAGTGAGTCAATCAAGTTTTGTATGCAAAATGTTGTTTACGATTCATTGACGAAAGAAGAATTTGAAGCAAGATGGGATAAATTCATTGGGAAGTACTCACTTGAAAATAATGAATGGTTGCTTGGGTTGTATGAAGAGAGACATCGTTGGGTTCCTGCCTTTATGAAAGATATGTTTTGGGCAGGCATGTCAACAACTCAACGGAGTGAAAGCATGCATGCATTCTTTGATGGGTTTGTCAATTCGAAGACAACTTTGAAACAGTTCGTCGGGCAATATGAGAATGCATTGGCTAAAAAGGTTGAAAATGAAAAACTTTAAGATTTGAATTCTTTCAAAGCATGCATCCCTTGCATTACACATTATGAGATGGAGAAGCAATTTCAAATTGCTTACACTACTGCAAAATTTAAGGAGTTTCAAAAGGAGATAATTGAAAAGATTTATTGTCACTTGTCTTCATTAAAGGAATATGCTGGCTTTTATAAATACATAGTTGGTGAAGATGTATCATATGGAGACAGTCATCGGCGTGCATCTTTCAATGTTTGGTTGAATAAGGACACTCATGAAGTTAATTGTAATTGCCGATTATTTGAGTATAGGGGAACATTGTGCAGGCATCAAATCGCGGTCTTGATAGATAGAGAAATTTATCGAGTGTCGAACAAGTACATCTTAAAGAGATGGAGTAAAACTGTTGAAAGGAGGCACAGCAAGATTCGCATCAGTTATGACAACTGGTCTATCAAACCTGAAGCACGCCGCATTAATAAGATGTGCAATGCCTTCTATGAGGTTGCCGAGTTAGCATCAAAGTCTGAAAGTCGGTGTGTGAAGGTGATGGCACAGATACGGGATATGCTTTCGGAACAAATGGAAGAAAACGAAGTTGTGGGTACAAACAAGCTATCAATCTCATGTGGGGATGATATTGGAATTCCAAAAGAAAACAAAACCATACTTGATCCAATTGCTGCTCGTCCAAAGGGGCGACCACCATGTAATAGGAAGAAGTCTAAAGCTGAGCAAGTAGTTAAGAAAAAAATGAAGAAGACAAAGAATAAGACCACAATTATTGAGGCAACTATAGAGAAGGTCGAAAGCATTAATTATTTTCTTTTGATTTACTTTTATTTATTTTGGGTACTTGCTAACTCATGTTACTTTTTATATGTTAGGATTTTGAGACACCCACTGCCATGAGTTCTAAAGTGCTTGAAACAGAATCAAGTTTAAAATTTAAAGTAAGAATGATTTATTTTGTACTAAGTTTGTAATGGTTTTAATATTAAATTGACTAAAAGTATAACGTGACAATGTAGGAGTTTGAAATGCAACAAGCAAACATGAATGACTATCCAAATTTTATTGGCACGAGTTTATATTTTAGTCAACCGTACATTGGCCTTCAAATGCAACCACAGGTATGCATATTCCATTTTTTTTCATACCATACAAATTACAAGTGTTTTTACTAATGAAAGGGTTTTTGGTTTTTTTGTGACAATGTAGGTTTTCATGCGTCATGAAGAGCACACCATGAATTTTGAATGGGATTGAACAGGAATCATGAAAAACTTTGAATGCTAGTGATTCTAGATTTGGAGATGTTGTAGTGCTTGAATAGGTGCTTTGATCCACTGTGTGGAGAACATGCATTTTGAGTATTCAATTACTTTATGCTTTTTGTTCTATATTTTGAGATGTTGTTGTAGTGTTGTTGCAGTGTAGTATTTGGAGGTTTTGTTGTAGTGTTTGAGAAGATAGATGCACAAAGTGGGGCCAAAAGTCCTATTGGATGTGTCAGTTGTCCCACAATGAATGTGAGCCATTTGCTGGTTTCAATGTTTAACCATTGATCTTGACTCTTATTACCTTTGTTCATAAAACTAGTAGTGTTGTTGGGTGAAGCTGATTTCTGGTAAATACCTGATTTCTGGATGAATGTATGGTCTTGATGTGTTTATATTGATTTGTACAGATTTTATATTGATGTGCAGAGAGTATGTTTTGATCAGATGTTGCAGGATGGATTAAATAGTGGAGTGGAGAAATTAAGAAAGCACAAGAACAAACAGGCAAGGCATATGTGAAATTGAAATACTTTCGAGAATACATGGCTATCCCAGTGATTGAGGCTGCTCCCATGGTTGGCCTTGCATTTCCAACTCCTGGACACTTTCTCTAAGAAGATATTTTCCCCATATGCAGATGGTTTGCATAGAAAATTCATCCCCAGGATTCAACGTCATCTCTGCCTGATAATTGCATTCAGGAGGCAGAATATGGATTTGCCTGAAAATCACAAAAGAAGAAAATACTAGAAATATTGTAGATCTTGATTAGAAATTAGAATCCGGAGCTGGGCTTTATATATAGATATGGAAGCAACCACAGCCACAACTTTCATTCTCTAGAGCTCTCAAATTTTTTTTTTTTGGTAAAAATTCTCTAGAGCTCTTGGTAGCTTTTGCAGAGAATGGGTAGCTCAGGTACTTGAAAACATGAAAATTTGGGGAAGACAACCACAGAACTATTGTTGTGGCCCACCTAACTCATCCAAACCGTGCACTAATACGGACCTCCTTAATTGAAAAGGCTAAGGGCATGGGATTGGAGTCACCACCATGTAATTGATAGTCCCATGCCCAGTGGTCTCTGCTTCTCTCTGCATCCAAACGGTCCTATAAAAGAACACACGCCTTAACCACACACAATTTAGATTTAAAGATAGGACCTGTGGATGGTTTGAAACACTGGAATTGCCACAAGGTCTAAAATGCATTTCAGCATACATACATAACCATAGCAACAAGAAAAATAAAAAGAAAGGCAACCTAAGCAAATAAAAATCATAGATTAACCAACCATGGCTACCACTTCAATAAATTTCTCCACAGTGGGGTGGGTTGGAGGAAGGAGAGGAGGTAGGTGGCGTAAGAGATGCTTTGTAACAGCCCAACAAGAAACCAACGCAGAAAAGCAGCAACAGCAACTGGAAGTGCAGGGGCAACGGCCTTTATCACCCCAACCGGCACAATGGAATAATTAATACAAGAACATGAGCAGGGAATATGGTGGCCAATGGCTCAGCTGCTGCACGCGCCATGTAAGGATCTATGCAGCTTACATAGACCCTGTTACCCATGCCTTTGATCAGACCCAAATGGATAAGCTAACACTAATGCTCAACCCCACCAAGGAGTTTTGTTTGGACCACTCAAGCCTGCAACAAGGTCGATGCCTACTTCCAAGAGCTCTGCAACCAGTACAAGGTATGATCTCTTTAGATGTTCCTATTTCCTATGTCATGGCAGATATAATCCCATCCAAGAACATGGGATTGTCACTTAGTAAACAAGCAGATTTCATCAAAAGAGGGTCCATTGAATTTCTATTTAATTCTGTTGTTAAAGCAATGGAAATCTCTGTTGTTTATTTCAAGTCCTCCCATCTCTAACTATATTTCCTATTGATTACCATCAATACACATCAACATTCTCACCACCATTCATCAATTATAACAAGTTCCAGCAAGACAAAAACACAATATTAGGACAGCAATAATTAATACAACATCAGGACAACCTCATCACCTTGAAGTCTTTAAATAGCAGTTTTTTCTAATAGCAGTTTCACTATCAACCAAAGCTAATAAACATAAAAATTTGAGAACCCATATACCATTTGGCTTGCATGGACAAAACCCAAAAAGTGACCACATGAAGAGTAAATCAACACTATCCTATTCTACCCTAAGTTCCACTCCACATATATGCAAGAAAGAGTAATAAAATCATTAACACATAAACATAAAAATTTGTAGGTCGTTGTTGCATATTTTGAACTTCTATGCTTTTTCTCAAAACTCGAAACTCATGCTTTATCTCCTGCTTAAGCTCCTCAAGTTTTGTTTTCATTTCTTCCATTTTAATATCATCTTGTCCATGTCCTGACCTTTGGTCAAGAATATGTTCAAAGACAACTTCATCCATCCAACTCAACAATCCACAACCTTTCTCTCCCTACAAAAAAATTTATATCAAATGCAAAATTGAATATTTTAGTGAAAAAAATTTATGGAAATGAAATGGACAAACACTTACATGTAAATCTGGACATTTCCAAAATTTTCGTTCAGGATTAAATGTTGTACGAGATGTCTTGAGAATCATATATCCATATCCACATGGGCACTTTGGCGCCCATTTTAAATTCCGTAATGGATGCAGTGATGGCTTTCCTACAAATTCTTGACCTAAGAACTCAAATGAAGCAAATAAAATAAATTTTTGATCAAAATATTTATAGAAATTATATATTAGAAAGCTGAACATTTAATGTGGATCACATACTCGAAGTCGACATTAAAAAGCAATACGGTTTTCACATAGAGAGACAACCTACTTGTATATATGTGGACAAAATTAGAATAACTTTTTAAAAGTGATATTCGAAGTGAACATGTGCCTAGATTACTTTCCAAATCCAACACAACACCACAATCTAAACCATTGAAAAACACATCAAAATCCCACATAATTGACAAAAACAAACATATCTTTCATTATATGAAGAAGAAGCCTACTTAAATATATTTTACCTTTTTCTCCACCAATTGAGTGACTGTAAGGCCTGTGTTGAATTAAAACTCACTGTTAATAATTCATTTGTTGTTGAACACTTCTTAGCATTACTATTAATCAATCCATTACAATTAATCAATGTTAGTAAGTAAACATCCTACTCATGTCTTCCTCTTCAACAACATCTAGAGAGAGCCTCAACAATCACCTAGCATTATAATTAACAAAAAAAAATTTTTTTTTTCTCACATTGCAGAAAACTAAACGTGGTGGAATTAAACAAAAAAAAAAGGAAGGTGGGGGGGGGGGGGGGGGATTGGAGCCCAATATCCAGCAGGAAAAAAAAACAAAAAACCACATTTTCACTAACTTTATCAATCTACAAATACCAAAGGAAAAAAAAAGCAAAATACTCAAAAAGGTGGAATAAAAAAAAACCCACCCCAAAAAAAACAAAAATCCAAGACCCTTGAACCCATCCCATCTCAGAATCCAATAAAAATCAATAGATCCCAATCCATCCCCTCCCATCTCCTCTAAACCAAAGGGTGCCTCTGTTTGGTGCCCAATATCCCATCCCCAATATCCGGTGGCACCTCTATTTGGTGCCACGGGTGAAGCAACAACAGAAAAAAAAAAAAAAAAAGAAAGCTACAAAGAGCCATCCCTATTGACTTTCCATCCACGATGCCATTTCAAAAATACCTGGCGGGCAGCGGCAAGAGGGTCGATGAGCAGGGGCTGAGAAGACTCGATGAGCAGGGCTGGGGCTGAATCTTCTGCCATTAGGGAGAGAGTCGGTGAACAGGGGCTGGGGGGACTCGGTGAGCAGGGCTGGGGCTAAATCGTCTGTGATTAGGGAGAGAGAGTCGGTGAGCAGGGGCTGAGAAGCGATATTGAGCACGGCTGGGGCTAGATCTTCGGCAATTAGGGAGAGATGCGCACGTGAGCAAAGGCTGCGAAGGCTTGATTTTTGCACAGACGGGGCTGGAGCAATCTTCTTCTTCTTCGTTCTTCTTTCTGGCTTTGCGTTTGGCACTTCCCTTTCTTTTCTCTTCTTTCAGCAGAAGCCACTTCGGTTTTGTTTTTTTTCCTCTCAATATTGGTTGCCATCTCATCCTTTGGGCGGGCTCATTTTCCATTTTACCGCTCAATATGTTAATGGGCCCCAGTCAGTCCACGTGGCATGCCAAATCAGCGGGTTGTGAAACCGGTTGTGAATCCGGTTGTGTGTATAGCATTACTGTTTGTTTAATGTTTACATTGGGACGTGTATAATGCCGTTGTCGCTTTGCTTTTCTCAATGCCCTTGCCAATTTGCTTCTCTCTCTCTCTCTCTCTCTCTCTCTCTCTCTCTGTAACTTGTACGTTTGTTACCGATAAAAATAATATAGTGTTGCTCTCTCTCTCTGTGTAACTTGTACGTTTGTTACCGATAAAAAGAATGTAGTGTTGTTGTTGTTGTTTGGCATTTTATGAAAGATTCAATGGATTTAAAAATTAGATGATTGCCATATTCATGCAAATTATTTTATACATGCTAAATCAATACATATATATACAAAATAGTTCATAAATCAAATAAGAAATATATATAATTTTCTTTCAAGTATCTTACAAATAGTACCAAGACGACTAAACACAAAAGATCTTCAGAAGGTGAAAATCAGGCACTATTCTTTTGCAAAGATTTTTGTCTGGAAATTTTTGAATGCTCCAAATGTTGTCCTCCACATGGATTTCCAGAAACCCCTATCTAAAATTTTGAAAATGTAAGCGGGTAGGAATTTAAAGTCCTCTCCAATCTATTTGTGACTTTTGACATGAGTCTTTCAGATATCTAGGAATAAAACATTGCATTTGATAATCCCAAGGACAGGTTTTATAGAAATGTCAAAAATCCCTAACATGACAAAAGCCTCCCAATTTGAATGCTATATTCATCCCCCTATGTAGTATTTGCATCTGCACCCTACACTCTATTGCCCTTACATCAGTTTATCATAGCTATAATCATCACTTTTGATTCATTCGTATATGGGCTCATTTTCACACTAACCTTCATATTCTCCAAATGAGGACTTATTTATTGTAGGAAATACCTAGGGATTGTAAGAAATGTATCTAAGTGGTTAAAAGTGAGGACATAACAAGAAGATCAATAAATGACAATCAAATAATCTCCTGCTTGATGGGAAATGAGATTAAAACTATGTCTGCACCTCTTAAGGTGATCAATCCGGTGGTAGGACACGGTTCTTTTGAATTGAAACCTAGGAATATATTAGTAGCAGGAGTGGAACTAGGGGGCCAACAGGGGCCATAGCCCCACTATACTATGGATTTATCTTTTACATGTATTTCTTTTAATGGCAATTCTTATATGATGGCCCCTCCAACATTATCATTTATCAAATTAAATATTAGGAATATAATTTGGATTTCTAAAAAAAAGAATTAAATAATAGATGATTTTAGGGGGAAAATGTCTAATGAAAGAAGAAAGAGAAATAAAAGAAAGAAAGAAGAAAGGAAAATGAAATCAAAGAAGGGATTAAGGATAGATTAGACATTATTTACCCAAATGTAAACTCGTCATTGCTGCCACACTTCTTAATTTGAGATTGTGATAGTTTCATTGGAGAGATGTGGAGAGCATGGATTGTTGGAGCTTGGAGACTATGAAAGGGTTTGGAGTTATTATTGCTTCATACAAGTACTAGAAGGAGGGTTGAAGAAAGCAACCATTCTTTCACTTTATATATTTACAATTATAGATGCACTAATTTTCTACACATCATTTTTTTTCCTTTTTTGTCTTGAAACTCATACTTGAAATCTAATACATTCAAAATTACTTCCTATTTATATTTTACTAGTTCAAAAAAATTTAAGTTGATCGGAACTACATCCACCATAGATAGATAATATTTTTGTTTTTCAATGTTTAATTTTGGTTATAAAACATGAAATTAAATATGATAAGAGAAAATTCATTTTAGAAGATAAAGGCTGTGGAACCATACCTATGAATCATTTGGATTTCACATATGGGTCACTACCATTGATTACCTTTTATTTCTTATATAAAAGTAGGTATAAAAAAAAAGGAGAAGATCAAGAATCCACTTCAAGAATAGTCTTCTTTTGCTTTGTGCAACATAATGGAAAATAAATTTCTTTCTGATTATTTGACTGCATTTTATTGAGAAAAAAAATTATTGAAAATTTTGATATTGAAACAATAATAGATGATGAGAAATAATCCTATGAGAACTAGTTCTTACAAATTTTTTGTGAGAAGTCTAGGTGGGGCTCATCTATCACCCAATTCAATTCTTACAATATATAGGGACCTCCTTGATAATCACACAGCTCAAGTTTTGATCAAATTTAAATTTATTAGACCGTTGGATCGATTGTGTACTAATTCAAATGGACTGGATTTGTGGGTCACGGATGAAAGGGTTCGGAACATGTGATTGGAGCCAAACTTAATATTTAGGATGGTCCTAACATAGATCTTTCCATCCCTTCTAGTTGTATTTCCAAATGGGAATCACAAGTGAACCCTATAAAAAGTTCTTACAGTAGGTATGTGAAAACACCTCTCATACGATTAAAGCACATTAATGAATTCAACTCAATATAAGAATGCATAGCACAACTTCAATAATTTTTATTGTGTATTTCATTATTAATTTTATAATTTTTTTTACTTTGCCCTACAATAAAAAAATTCCTAGTTCTAGCCCTGGATGAAATTAATCTTGAACAGTCTATATACATTCTCTTTACGTGGATCCAATGATAGAGCTCTAGAAAAGTATTACACAATTGCAATAACTAACACATTGCAACTGGACTCCATAAGAAGAGCACATTTATTTTGTATAATTCAAACTTCTAATAAGTGTAGGCATCACAAAAGAGTTTCCCTAATCTCCCCAAGTAATACTCCAAAAGACTGGCTATTTGAACTCAAATTTGAATCACTTCACTCACCCTCCATCTTCCTCTTCCTCTCTCTCTCTCGCTCTCTCCTCCCTCTCTTTCTTCATCTTCACCTCCTTCCCCACTCTCTCAATCTCTCTCCCCAATCCCCTCCCTCATTTTCTCCCACCCTCTCCCTCTCCCTCCCAGTCGTCAACAGCGAAGCTTCCCAGTAGATATCAACTGGTCACCCCATGGGAGATTAGGCAGCCCCATATATGATGCCCAAGTAGGCCGGGCCTCCCATTCTCTTGTCTGGCAACTAGGCGACGGTGACTAGGAGGGAGAGGAAGAGAGTGGAAGGGGGAGAGATAGATAGAGGGGGAAAGGAGGGGAAGAGGAGGAGGGAGATAGAGGGAAGGAAAAGGAAGAGGGAGGGGACCATCCCCGTCCGCTGGAGTTGATGATTGTTGCCATGAGCGGGAGGTGGGAAAGGGGAGGAGAGAGGAGAGGAGGTGGGGAATGTGAGTGGGGGAGAGGAGTGGGGCATTTGGATAATTTCACATTCTTTTTTTTTTTTTAAAAAAATAGGTGAGTGAAGTGAGTCAAAATTTGAGTTAAAATAGCCAATCTCCTACTCAATTCACATTCCACAGCTCAAATTGCAATTCTATGGTCGGTGGCAGCCTTTTCTTAAAAAGTGTATCTACTGCCAAAGTTACCTCGAAATTACTTGCCCTGCATTCTCAGATTAGTTAGATTACATGTAATTGGTCTGGCGAATAACAATACGTATACACCTCACTGTCTCACATGTCATTGGTCTGGCGAATAACAATACGTATACACCTCACTGTCTCACACCTGTCATATGCCCAAAACCAAACTCATGAACCAAACTGTTATCTTGTATTGTAACCCACGCATACACTCATATGAAAACTGCTGACTTCATTCCTTTCTCCTCCGTCACTCTATAATTTACATAATTTCTATTCAAAGTCGTTTTCTTGTGCCTTACGTATAGACCCATGAGAACTGTCTAGTCAATGTTTTTGTCCGGTCAAGTACGCTATTTCCATAATCTCCATCCAACATCCAACAGCCTCAGTGGGCACGTCATGGAATTTCCTCATTTCTATCAACCTGTAATGACACATAGAAGTGTTAGATATACATCCTAATCTCGACAGAGAAAGCGAAGAAAATGTGTTTACGAATACGAAGCCAACTCATGCACGACTCTCTCACTAACTTATTCCATTATACCCTCGTTCTCATGAAAGAGTGTTTTAGGTTGCAGGTAAGAACTAAGAACAGTATTTTAGTTAGAGAAAGATCAGTAAAACTCATGGGCAAACATGCATACAGTACAAGGGCCGCATTAGAAGCAACGTTCCAAAGCAAGTATTCTTAAATTTTCATTTTTTGACATTTTTTTTGAGATTCTTTCAATTTAGAAAAGGAAAGAAAATAACTAAAGCAAATGGAGATATCAGTCACAAACCATTATCATCATATACCTAAAGATTTAAGCCTAGGATTGTAAAAAATTTCGTTCTTCGAAATTTATGTGTAAAGAAAATATTGGAATGTAATGGAGATGTCACAAAAAATAATGCTAATTCTTAAAAATAAAAACAAAAAATATAGAAAAGAATCATTTCGATAATTAGTGAGGCTTAAGTTGTGTAAACATTTTAGAATTAGATAGGTTAATATTTTGTTGTAACTAGATGTAAATAATAAATATTTTGTAGTTGATAACTGTTGGGAAAAGTGGCACAACGGAAATACCCGCAATCAACGAATTAATCACGATGAATACACAAGCAATCACACCATCAAGCAATCACACATATGAACACAATAATTTTACGTGGTTCGGCAACCTTGCCTACTTCCACGGGAGGAGAGAACGCATCTACTATGATCCCATCTTAATCCCCTCAGGATCTAGCGTTACAATACATCAATTTATATAGTTTCCACTTTCTTAGCCACCAAGAAAACACATACATAATAACTAAAATACCTCTAACCCTAAGACTCGGTTTTGGCTAAACCAGACGACGGATCCGGCTAAACCGGAATACAAGACAAAACCCAACAATCTCCACCTTGGCTTGGATTCCGCAAATCCTCAGAGCCACCTTGAGATACCTAGTAATGTCTTCATGTACCTTGTTGAAGGGTACGTCACTACACCAATGGCACAGTCTTCTTTTCAACACTCTAACATGTTGAACCAGCACTTTATATATATCACTGAAAGGTACGCCTCCACACAAGCTACGACTTAGTGTGGCACCTGCACCCTCAGCCCGGATGCACTGACAATCTCAGTATTGTCTAGTGTCGATCAAGTCCAAACCGACTTAAGACTTCCCACAGTTGCTTCCTTTGACCTCAATACCACCATCTTAAACACCGAAGTGCTCTCCATTTGTTGCCACATGCATGCATCCTTGCAACACAATGAACCCAACTTCCGTCCGTCAAAACAAAACTGAAGACCTCCCCGAATCCGGATCTCACTGTTACCTTATGAATCCTTTTTTCTGTCTCCATTCCGGTGTTCTTTCCATCAAACCTACAATTGTCCTGTTCTAGCTTGTTCTGGTGGGTTGGGCACAGTACATGCAAGTTAGGTATAATCCAATGCTTAAACTGGCTTACTCCGACCTTAACAAGACTACCTTTTTCCCGAGAAAATCATCTCCGTTCAGATCTTTCTGGATTTCCACTAGATGATATCATCGAAGACCCATCAATCCATCTTCCAATGATCTCGTTGCATCTAACTCCACCTAAACCATAGATTTCTTCCCCTCTTATTTGATGTCTTCTTCACTGCTACACCTGAAAAAAACATCCCCTATCAACCTGTAGAGATTTCTGACCATCTCACCCACCATGATGACCAATGTTCCCATTTCCACCTTCGTAACTCCACCCGCTACAATGCACTTGCAGCCTTTGAAGTCTAAGGCACACAAAGAAATTCAATTTCTTCGTTAATCCGGAACATATATCACAGCTGTTAAGGTTTGAATAACATCATCATATACCTGGATGTATACCGCTCTTATCTTAAATGCTCATCAGTTGCATTCTTTCTCATAAGAACAGATCCATCAACAATGAGAGTTATTTGCATCAAACCAATCTCTACGTGAACATATGATAGAAAGAATTTGAATCTCAATTCCATGAATCAACAACCTGATCCATACCTGTAGTGATTGAAACTGATTCTTTATCAACCGAATCCGAGCTTTCTTGCACACTACCTCTTTCCGATTCTGATTTTTTTGCTTTTTCTTCCACTTTGGCATGCCACTCCTTCCCAATCCATTTAACACGGATCTAAGCTTTCCATCAAAGTACTCAGAGCAATCTACTATTCATGAAATCAAGTAACACTTTTCAATCATTGCTACGTTACGGAGTCTAACACTCTACCCCGCCAATCTCTGAAGTCATTTTTCCATCAAACACTTCAATCTGGCCCGTGATGCTTGAATCCATTACTATCATCGTGAATCTGTCAGTTTCTTTAGTCCCCCAAATATTCTGCCTATCAAACTGCCAATATCTTTTGTCTACCTCGTAGATTTGGCACTGTAAGCACGCTGGAAGAAATGGGTCTGAAATCCGACTCCGGATGGCTTCGAATCGCAGAAACAATTTTCTACACTCCAATTGGTCAAACATCCACGTTGACCATTGAACAGCCCATCTTCTTCCACATACGCGTAAATCTCCTCACAACGAGTCTGTAGGCTCAAACGGATCTCCGATCGGACATCGGACGATCAAGATATTGTAGAAACAATTTTAGCCGTTGAATCTGGTCAAACCTGCCTGTTGACGGTGCTGACGTCACGGCTTGCTGGCAAACTGGGTTGGACTCTGCTCACAAGGGTCAAGTCTGAACGATCCAACCTGAGCCAGACTTGCAGAGATGCTGCTGCTGGGCTTTCTGTATAAACAGGTCGGGTCCAAACTTGAATAGATCCGACCTGGGTTCAGAAAACCCAGGCTCTCTTTCTTCCTTCTTCTTCCTCTCCTCCTACCTCCACTGGGCATGCATCTCCCCCCTCCGCTTCTGATCCACCAGGTCGGCTTCTCCTCCGCCCTCCAATCCCCTCATATCAATGGAGGGAGAGGGATCGGACGACGACCAGTCGGGGAATGAAATCGACACCGGCGGATTCTTCCGGTAGCTTCCGCCGATCGAGAGGCCCAAGCTCAGTTCAATCTCAGCTTCTTCCGCCGCCTCCAGATCTGGAATTCCCGCCATTGCAGAGAGGAATCAGATCTAGGGTTTTTGAAGGCTCTTCGTCTTCTTTCCTCTACTCTCTTCTTAGAAATAGGAAACCAACCCTGCCACAGATCAACGGCATCCGGTGGCTTGGTGGGAAATCCGGCGAAATGACCGAGAGTGTAACGGCACCGGTAGGGCAGAGAGAACTCCGGCAACGAAGGGCGTACGGGTGTAGTCGACGGCAGCTGAAGAAGGTCTGGCAAAGGTGACGCTGCGTGCGGTTCACTTCCTTGTGCAGCCACCCAAAACTGAGGATCCTTTGTTCTCCCTTCCGCCAAGTGTGGCCCCAACCAGAGAGATCGTAGTCCCTCTTTTTCTTTGTTTCAAAAACAGAGATCCAAATCCTTCGACGAGGATTCAATCCATTGATTTTCCACACACAACCTCCAAGCCACTGAGCGATTTCCACCTCGCTCTGATATCACTTGTTGGGAAAAGTGGAACAACGGAAATACCCGCAATCAACGAATCAGTTACGATGAATACACAAGCAATCACACCATCAAGCAATCACACACATGAACACAGCAATTTTATGTGGTGCGACAACCTTGCCTACGTCCACGGGAGGAGAGAACTCATCTACTATGATCCCATCTCAATCCCCTCGGGATCTAGAATTACAATACATCAATATATATAGTTTCCGCTTTCTTAGCCACCAAGAAAACTCATACATAATGACTAAAATACCCCTAACCCTGAGCCTCGGTTCTGGCTAAACCAGACGACCGATCCGGCTAAACCGGAATACAAGACAAAACGCAACTATAACTTATTACATCTCAATAAGAAATAATTAATATTTATACTAAGAAATTCACCTTAATTAGCATAAGGGTATAGGTTGATTTTCTAATTGGACAATTTATCTCCATAGAACTTGTACATTTGATATGTTAATTACTATACAGTTACCGTACTTAATCTCTCTCTAATCAAGAAGAGAGAGTATAATTCCACATTGAATGATCATTAGGTTTTATAAATATCTGGCTATTTCTTAATTTATCTCCTTTCATGAGAAAATGATCCTAACTAAAGTAGGTTGTGATTCTTCAAAAGCCAATAAGAAAGGTTCCCTTATTTCCTTCAATTCCTTGACTTGTGCTAGAACATTTTCACTTTATCTCATGATATATCGCAAATTTAGCATTTTATTTTGGAATTTCAGAATTATAACAATAACAATGTTTTAAAATATCGTGATATTTGTGACACTGCAACATAAGCTGATAAAGTGTGAGAAACTAAAGCATGCCTAAAAACCTTGATTAGAAGTCGTAAAACTGATAGAAGGCCAAACATTGCACTCCTTAGACATATCTAAACCTATAAATCTATTAGTGGGACAGAAATGGAGTCCAACTAATGTTTCAAAATCATTGTTAGTAAATTTCAATCCTATGGACCAAGATCAACAAGAGTCGTCACCCCTATCAATGCAAGTGTGACTGAACATATTTGCCAACCTATGAAGAACATGTGACTTAGGGCCCTAGAAGGCTTCCCAGTTTCTTTCATAGCATAGTTAAGTATGTTCGGCAACAACTAGATCGCTTTATTATAATCATTACGTTTGGTAAACGTATTAACAACACTCTAAAGACAGCAGACATAGGCATTACTTTAGTTTAATTCACATGGGCTGACGTCGGATTCACCATTGACCATCAATCTGGAAATTGCCTAAGCACAATTATTCAGTACTGTTTGGGCATCAACATTTAAAAGTGTCGGGATTGCCTAGTGAAGAAGACACTTGATATTCTTTTTGTTGGTTTGACAATTTAACCATTGGAGTAATACTGTTTGGACTCGGTCCGTAATTGACAGATTATTGAAAATTATCTTCTCCTTTGTAATGAAATATCTTATAGTGGCCTACATTATTATGGTAAATGCTAAGATAACAGTTCCCTTTCAAGACCATTGGTTCTATGAGGACCTCCGTAGGCATAGGTTATGGCCAGTTATATACCGACAACACCAACTGCACTTTTTCTCCCAGTGGGATTAACATTTTGCTTGATCTAACATGCTCATCTAACCGGTTTCGATGTTGGGTAGGAATTGGTTCGATGTTCACTTGAACCATTATAATGTAAATCAATAGATTGATACTGTAAAACATTGCTACCTATTTTAGATATGTAAATACATTTAATTGATCTCTACTAAGAACTTGTATCTTTTCAGTTGGTTAGCAACCATGTTTCTCACTTGGCTGTCCACAGTCCCATGTGTGTGAACGTAGGTGAGCAAATGAACTATATTTTTGATATTTCAAAGCCTTGAATTTACCAAGGAGTTGTAGTGTGTGTATATATATATATATATAATTTAGTACGTGTGGGTATGATTTCAAAACAATTACTATTATTAACATCAATAGGTTTGGATTGAGATGAGCCTTATGATTTTGAAATATTTGACTTGGTTGAAGAGTTCTCTGAATCATTGGAATGACTAACATGCCCTCTCAAGCTGAGTGGCACCTCGGTGATGGTAAGCTTGGATTGTAGTTGTCAAAATCGAGTGGAAAAAAGGCATTTGGTGAAGATATCTACAATTTGATCAGTTGTCCCAATAAAGTAAACCTATATGTCTCCTCAAATAACCTTTTTTCAAATAAAGTGATAGTCTACTTCAATGTGCTTTGTTTGAGCGTGATAGACTAGATTGGAAGCTAACGCAATCTCACTGACATTATCACAATAAAGCAATGGGGAGATTAAGATAAACACCAATATCACGTAAAACCATGTGACTCCATGATAGCTCGGCTATAGAATGGGCTAAGTACCAATATTCGGACTCAGTGCCGGATCTAGCGATAAGAACCTACTTTTTTGCACTCCATGAGATGAGACATGGGCCAAGATATACCCCATAGCCAGAGGTGGACCTTTGGTCATCAAGATCACCGGCCCAATTGGCGTCAGAGAAAGCTGTTAAAAGTCGGCTCCCATTTTTGAACTACATGCCATAGTAAATCGTGCCTTTAAAAAAATCATAGAATGCGCTTAACTGCAATTTAATGCAAAGTAGTTGAAGAATGCATAAATTAATAAACTTAATTGACTACAAATGCTATATCTGGTCTAGTCAATGTAACATATTGAAAGCACCAACAACACTTGGATACTCGGTCGGATCATGTAAGGGTTCTTCACCTTCACATTTAGACAATTTGAACCCAAAACGAACTAGGGAGCACGTAGGCTTAGCATCACCCATTTTGGTTCGTCGAAGAAGATCATAAATGTATTTTGATTGTGAAAGATAAAGTGTCACGACTCGAGCCCAAGAAATTGGGGATTAAGTTGAACTTAATCAGTAACACATGTACTCCTGTGCATCAACACTTAAACCATGTCCAAATGCACACACACAAGGGAAATCACACTTGCAAACACAGTGTACACTGAAGCTGTAAGTATCATTGCATGAGAAAAAGAATACCCTAACATAAACAAGATTGACAAAAGATTCCAATAATTACATGATATACAAAGGACAAGAAACACTGTCTAAACAAGAGAGAGGAAACTGTTTCTTGAGGACTAGTTACAAAGTGCAAAAAGTCAAACTAACTCCAAGAAAAAAACATAATGCATCCCACAGAGAATCCCAAAGGAAGCCTATCATGCCATGCCGCTCTCTGGTAGAGTGATCATATCTACTCCTTTAGCCCTGATGGGGCTTCTACGGTTTCTTTTAGAATCTTGCCGACCAACGAGGGGTCAACAATAGGATCTAAGCCTGCAACACCAAGGACAACAGTGAATACAACAATTCAGCAAAGCACAAGTAACAATAAGGTAACACGTGTTATGTCTAAAAGAATCATTAACAGGTAATATTGTATTGAGTTCAATTTAGTGTACTAGGCAAGTTGTGCATTAGAATAAAGCATGCTATAAGAATCAATGCATAGATGTACTGTATTATGTGGCTATTACATTTGCCATATCCTCCCTTTATGGATCTATACATGAAGAGAACACCATCGACCGAGCCACAGAACGAATGAGTTTCAGGTTTCCTGGGGTCCGGAAGCCCTAGGATATGAACACACTGCAGCAGTAACATACATACTACGCCAAAGTCAACCTCGCCAAGTATCATAAGGCTGAGGCTGAATAGTGCCTAACCATTTCGCTTTACAACTGGACAACACACATAAATGAGTCATAGCCCTCAAGACTATTCATGCTATTCCCATATTCCATTAGACAAGTTAATGGTTACCTACATTCCAACACGAAGGCCCTAAGGGCCCATTTGTTAATTTAACTGGTAGAGTGAAGTGAGGTGAATGGTAATTTAAAAAGATAAAAAAATAAGAGGGGTTAAATCAATCCAATGATTAGATTTTGTTTTTTAGTGAGAAGATAATGTAACTTTTTGACTTTTTGTATTAAAAGTAGATACTTTTTGTTAATTAGTAGGATTGAAAAGTAACTTTTTGACTTTTTTGTGTAAAAAGATAAAAGAAGTTTTTTGAAATATAGTATTTTGATTTGACTCTTTTGGGTAGTTGTGTGGTGAAATGAGAGATGACTTTAACTTTACAATGAGGGGAAATTAACAAATGGGCCCTAAAGGTCTCTTACATACCTACTTTTTCTTAGTTTTCAAAGGCCTGACGACTGAGCCGTGGGGGACTTACGGCTTAGCCGTAGGCATCTTACGGCTTAGCCGTATTATGCACTACGGCTCAACCGTGGTTCCTTAAAAGTTTTCCGCATTTACAGCGAGCCACCGCTAACCCGTGCTTTCTCTTACGGTTGGACCGTGATTGGTCTATGGTTCAGCCACGGTTGAGTACGGCTTAGCCGTGGCTGGACCATAGATGGTTCTCTTTAATTTCTATTCTCTGGACATCAAGTCGTAACTTGACCTACGGTTGAGTCACAGCTAGCCTACAGCTTAGCCGTAGCCTGACCGTAGTGTAAAGTTGAATTTCGCTGCTCTCTGGAGAATGAGCTGTGGAGCTCTACGGCTCAGCCGTAAGGTTCAAAAATGTCACGATATGAACCTATTATAGACAAAACTGAATTTGCACAACTTTGAAGCAACGAGAACAAAAGTGTATAATTGGACACAAAAGGGCTGTAAAACATAAACCTCATGCAAGAGTAAGAAGAATATTCACAATCGTCGTGTACCAACGTGTGTTCATCCATAACGTGCTTATACTTGCCTCAAATGAGCTTTGTCAAATTAATTGTTGTCATTTGGCTCAAATTGGACGTCTACACGCAGCTCTAATAATCATGCATGCAAAAAGAAAGAGGACTTGAGTGCATGCAGTAAAGGACGAAAAGAATTCGAGACTCGTAGAGATGATCAAGAACCCAAGTCTTACCTTAGAACACACAAGAGCGAGATCGCTAGAATGAATGCAAAAGGATTCTCCCTGTTCTTGCTTTGATTGTAGAAGAAGAAAAGAAAAGAAGAAAGGAAAGGAAGAAACAAAGAAAAGAAGAAGAGACATTGAAGATGGAGAAAGTCGGTGCATGCATCCTCTTTTATAAGATAAGTATGACATGCATTTATAAGAAAGTCCAAAGGTTCCAGATAATTACAGTTTGAGTCGAATAATCATCCAACAGAGACAAACGAAGTCATTTGCATGCAAGTCAATTATGGAAATCAACAAGCTTGACAAGATACACTGATGACACCAAGATGATGCATGAATGATGAAATCGTACAAAATCAAAAATTACGAAAAAGAGCTCATGTCTATCTAATTCAGGTTAAACTCAACCCAACTATTTATCAATGACCTGAAACAATGCTCAACAGACAAAACAACAAGCATTAAATGAATTCGCGTTGGGATAGGCCGAACATGCATTAATTAGTCGCTAAACCAGATTAAGTTGGGTCAGAGTGTTATATAAAAGCCCATAGGTGTACGAATTGCTTTTATCCCTTCAATCCCAAGAAAAAGGTGTAGGGGTCCAAAGTCTTTTATGGCAAAGAGACGTCCAAGGCAGCCAAGAGAATGAGAAATGCCCCATTATGATTGCATGTGTTAAGAATGTTATCAACATAGATAAGAATAACAATTTATACACCCATTAACATTTTAAATGAATAAAGAGCTGTTCGCCATAGAGCCATGAAAGCCAAGCCCTAATAAGTACTTAATCAAAGAAATCAAGCTCATGGAGCTTGTTTCAATTCGTAAATAAACTTATGAGGTTTACATACATGAGTAGGGTGGCTTGGATCAACAAATCCTTGTGGTTGGGACATGTAAACATCTTCTAAGAGAAGACCATTTAAAAGTGCATTTTCCACATCTAATTGATGGATAGGCTAGCCACCATGATTGCTAAGGATATGACAATATGAATGGTGGCAAGTTCAATAACCAGGCTGACTGTATCACCATATATAATCGATCCCAGGTCGGTGATGAAATCCCTTAGTAACAAGACGTGCCTTGTATCATTCAATTGAACTAATGGCCCGTTGCTTAATTTTGTAAACCCATTTACATCCAACCACATTTTGATGGAGTCATGAGGGAACAAGGGTCCAAGTACCTTGCTGCTATAAAGCAGAAAATTCCTCCATCATTGCAGTTCTCCATTCAGGAGATTTGATTGCCTGGGTGTAACATGTGGGCTCCATTGGTAGTAATGAGCTAGACAAGGCTGTTAAGAGAGTGCATTTTGGATTGGGTTTAACAATTTTCGATTTGGCTCTAATGTGAATGGTGTGAGTAGTCTCAGGATAAGAGGATATGTGAGGTAACACTATGTACTGAACGGGTTGAGTTGGTGGAGGTTGAGAGGGCAATTGTGTAGGAGATAGAGGTAGGTCATGTGTGTGTCTGCTTGGTGTTATTGGTGGGTATTGTAGGTTGGTCAAGAAGGACTAGAGAAGAGTCATCCTGTGAGGATAGATAAGTGGGAGCCATATCCATTTCAATGTAGGGGAATCTGTCTCATCTAAGACAACGCGATGAGATAGATAAATGCGCCCAAAGCTAGGATCAAGACATTTATAGCCATTATGATTTAGGCTATATCCCAGAAAGACATCGGAAGTTGTGTGATAAGAGAGTTTACTCATGGTATAGGGCATGATATACGAAAAGCAAGTGCATCCAAAACTCTTTACAAAATCATACATGGGTGCCCTTTGAAATAGTTTTTCATATAGACTAACATTACCAAGAGTCCGGGTGGGCATTCAATTAATAAGAAAAACTGCTGTGGCGAAGGCATCATCCCAAAATTTCTTAAGTAACTTAGAATAGGCCATGAGAGACAGTGCAGTGTCAACAATTTGCCAATGCTTTGGCTTAGCCAATCCATTTTGTTCTAGAGTGTGAAGGCAGGTAATGTGATCTTAGATCCCACAAGTGGATAAAATGGTTTTAAATTGATTGCTAGTGTATTCCCTACCACCATCTGTTTGAATTGATTTGATCTTACGCCCAAACATATTTTCAACATATGACTTGAAACGTTGGAAGACATTGAAAACTTGTAATTTAAAAGATAAGGTAAATAACCAACAATATTTACTATAATCATCTATAAATGTCACATAAAAATGCTCACCACTTATTGACAAATTATGATTAGGTCCCCAAACATCGGAATGAACAAACTCTAAAGGACAGCTAGAAAGAGAATTTGACAATTAGAATGCAGCGAGAACTTTTACTCATTTGACATGACGAACAGATAGACATATGTTTTGTTAGTAGGTAGATAGAGAGACGAGCTCGAAGCTGCTACATAGTCTGATGAGATGGATGTCTGAGTCTATTGGGTTTATGTCTTATATTCCGGCTTTACCAGATTGGTCCATAGGGTTAATCTTAGACTAGGCTTTGGGTCAAGAGTATTTTCGTCTTTGTACCGGACTTTCTTAGGGGATAAGAAAGGGAAAGTTATATATATGATGTAATATATAACTCTATATCTAAGCAAAGAGTGCAATAAAATAGTAGAGTTCTCTTTTAGCCGTGGACGTGGGCATCTTGCTGAACCACGTAAATCTCTCGTGTGTATACTCTTGTGTGCTTATCTCTTCTTGTATGTAGCTTTATTGTTGATCGCAGGTTACGCACTTCCGCACGTACACAACATAGTATATGATGCCAAGCTTCAAAAGGTACGCAAACACTTAAAAGGGCAAAGGGAGAGGATAGTGACCTACTGGTGTAATGAGTTGGAAGCCGAAGTGGATGTAACCCATTATGGCTCAACTAACCATTGCTACTAAAACCTCAAGGTGTTAGTAGAGGTAGTGGAAATACTTTTCAATATTCCCTGTCAAGTGGGCCCACTCCTCAATACTCCCCTTTAGGTGGAATCAGGTCGGCCCACTTTTGGTGACATGCATTTTTTTCAGCGCTGAGTTATTTCTCATTGAATTCAAACTTATGACTAATTGACTTTGATACCATATTAAATTTTCTCAACTAACGATTGCTACCAAAACCTTAAGGTGTTAGTAAAGGCAGCGGAAATACTTTTCAATAGTACATAGGCTCTCTCTTGATCTCTAACCCTGATGGCTAGTACAAACAAAAAATAACCAGTCTCTATTTTATGATATTATCTCAACTGCACAACACGAGAATGCATTGAATCAAGCAAGAGTGATACTAACTCAGAAATAATTACATGATGATGTCATCACAATGATACCATATATGAGCATACAATGCTCTCCCACAAGCAACCTTAACAATTGTCATCTTTGTGGGGCCCACTTAGGCCCACCTTTAATCACCATAAACCCTTTACACTTTCACCCTTACACCCCTCAGGAGTGGCAGACACAAGACTTTTGTTTAATGGGTGCAGATGATGGTCAATTGAAAAGGTCAAACTTATTAGTTTGGTGCAGTTTCTTCGCATAAACAAGGACAAAAGAGATATTCATTGCCAAAGACCACTAAACATAATAGTCTAGATTCACAGAAAGCATGAGTCACACATCAGATATGAACAATACTCAAAAATGGGTCTTTCTAGTCAAGGACAAGGCAATGCACCAAAATAAAATCATCTTAGGGAATTGAGGAAACTTTTCATATTCTTACTATAATCTTTGAATTTCAATACAAAATGAATTTAATGTTTTCTCATACTTGAAGTGTAGGCATGCTGAGAAATTGAGATTTCTTTGGCAAGGTATACTTGATTATGCATTACTGATGATTTCATGCAATCTTCTACATGCAAGTGCAAGATACTCCAGATGGGTCATTAACAAGCTTAGCCTTTGTAGCATTTTGTTTGGCAAACATCAATGTCTTCAAATCTTTTAATAGCCATTTTGTTTGAAAAATTTTCGCAAATGGATGGAGAAGACTTTGATAACAATGATGATGATGGACAATTTTGTTTTACCAAAACAAAATAAAACTAAATTCAATTCAAATTAATATTAATCATTATTATCATCATTACCCATCAATCTAGGATTGCCTAACTAAGGTTAGTTATTATATCAAAAGAAAAGCATAGGGCATGTTAATGACACCAAAGTAACACTCCATAACCAATTGCAACCACACAACATTGCAAATGACCTTCAAATCACATCACACAATGGGGTCTCTCTCCACTCTCCAGCTAATATAGAAAAGCATACTATGTAATCTAATGCAAGTAAATCCAAATCTTACTAGCTATCCAAAAGCATACTATGTAATTTCAAACTCCCATCCAAATACCTAGCCCTAAAAATCACATCTTGATAGCTATCCAAATCTAAAAGTACTGAAATTAGATTCCCATGTAATCTAATGCAAGTGAATCCATGAAAAAGGAAACTCAACAGTAAAAAATAACAAAATATAGGGAAAGAGAAAAAAATGAAAACTTTTAAAAAATTTCAAAAACCCAATTCCACTTAGAACCCCAAAAACTGCCAACGCTGAACTTTCAACTTTCATGACATGGGACAGAGGTGCTGAGATGGGTTACATTTAGAAATAGTAAAATCTTAGAAACAAAAAGAATATTGAAGAAAAAAAAAGGCTTGAAAATCGAATTGATTTGAATCCAAGAAAAGAAGAGAACTTATAGATCAAATAAGAGATTGGAAAAGCGTTGGAAAAATGGGGTCATCATGATGATGATGGAAATTGCTTGGGTTTGGATTCCATTGACATGTAAACGGGAGCAAAAAATAGAAACTACAAGGGGATGATGGTCGGAGAGCAGAGACAAGGGTTGGGGATTTGGGGTTTTCGTAAGGAGTGGAATTTGAATAGTTAGGGATTGGGTTCATTTTAGTCACAGGCTTACATGGGTGGGGACATGATGGGCTTTTACCTAGGGCATGCGACATACGACCCATAGCCTTCTAACAGACTTTTAAAAACATGTGAGTGCATCCGCCCCCACATGAGAATTTGTGGGTTCACCCCTACCCCTCCTCAATCTAGCACTAGATGCTTTTCACTTTTATCAAACCTCTATTCACCGTTGGATTAAATGTTTAAGAAATTTATAGTTAAAAGACCACTAAACTTTATGAATGACTATTAAATGAAGGTTTAAGAGGATCTTGCATGTTTTTTGAGGATTTTACTAAAAAATTCCTTTAGACTCCTTATACATAAAAAATGACCTAAAATATAAGTAACCACGTCATTGGTCTCATGGGCCCTTTTTTGTTTTTTTTTTTTGTTTGTTTTTTTTTGTTTTTGCTGAGTGGGAATATCCCTTCTCACTTGCATATACGAGCTTCTTCTTTCTCATCCTCCTTCCCCCTTCCTCCTCCTCATTTTTCCTTTATAATATGGTGACTTCATTGTCTTGGACTTGGTTGCAAGTGGAAGCTTATTACCAAAATACTCTGTTATCATATATACCCATGTAAATACATCATCTTTCACATCCCTTTTTCTTTCTTTCATTTTCTTTTTTCTCTTTTCAACCTTAAGTCCCTCTCAGTCATTTCATCAAACACCCTATAGGCATACCCTAAGCTGTCATACTTTCCATACATGTCGTCCAAGTGCTCTATAAATAGACGTCCTTCTTAGTCATTTAGTTAAAAACTTTACGAGCATTGCCCAAGTGCTCTAACTGATCATCACCTCATTTTATTTCCCTTGTATCCCCTTTCTCTACCATTCCAATTCACAACATCTAAACCAACCTCAACCTTTAACATTTTTCTCTCACCACCATCTTCAAATTCACCTATCATCACCATCCAACCAGCATCACCTGCGTGACCACCATAAGCAGGTGAGTGGGTATATCGCTGCTGGCCAAGCACATAATTTTATATTTAGAGTTAAATGCCCGTAATATGACTGAGAGGGATGCCTATTTATAGAGCACATGGATAACATGTATGGAAAGTGTGACAGTTGGGGATATGCTTGTAAGGTGTTTGATGAAATGACTAAGAGGGACTAAAGATTGAAAAGAGAAAAGAGAAATGAAAGAAAGAAGAAGGGATGTGGAAGATGATGATGTATTTAAATGGATATATATGATACAGAGGTGTTTTGGTCATAATTTTCTACTTACAACCAAGTTCAAGACAATGAAGTCACCATATCATGAAGGAAAAAGGGAGGAGGAGGAAGGAAGAAGAAGCTCATATATACAGTGGGAGGGGATATCGTCGTTCAACAAAACAATTAAAAAAAAAACCAAAAAGGCCTCATTGGACCACTGTGGTGATTGCATTAGGTCCTTTTTTTTATCTATAGGGAGTCTAAAAGAATTTTTTTGATAACACCCTCATATTTTTTTTATTAACACTTATCTATAACGACTCCTTCCCCCACACCCCCGCCCTTGATTAATAGGCAATTAAGTGGGCCCCACAAGGTAAACTACCCATGTGAAGTAGGCAGTCTGGAATAAAAATGCATCACCAATGGTATTCTTTTTTAATTTTTTTTCCCAAGACGAAAGACTTTGAAGTAGTGCATTTTTTTTCTTATTAGAGTAACCATCTACTCTATAATCTCATCAGTGGTCCCCATGACATAAATACATAATCATCCATTTAAGAACACTAGGCTTACATGTGGATGTGGATATAAATCCTCAAATCCTCCTGCTCCAAGGCGCAGGCCCTTTCCCACAAAATATTACTTGCGCTCTGAGAACTCTCTCGCTTTGAGAACTCTCTCTCTCTCTCTCTCTCTCTCCATGGCCTCTTTAAAGCAGAAATATCCTACAAGAATATCCTTCTCTCAGACCTCCTTTTCTTCTCCTTCCCTTCACGAAACCCTCTTTAAAAACCAAACCCATCCCTCCCATTTCCAACACCACCCAAAACCAAAACAATGTCTTCTTACCCAATCAAAACAGTGGTGGTTTTGGTCCAGGAAAACCGCTCCTTCGACCACATCATCGGATGGATGAAGTCCCTCAACCCTGAAATCAATGGCGTCACCGGCTCCGAATCCAACCCCATCTCCACCTCCAACCCCAACTCTGGTCTCATCTACTTTGGCGACCGATCCGAGTACGTCGACCCGGACCCCGGCCACTCCATCCAGGCCATCTACGAGCAGGTTTTTGGGGAAGAATTCTCCACCAACTCCTCCATCAAAGTGCCGTTAATGAACGGCTTTGCGCAGCAGGCGGAGAAGACCCAGAAGGGAATGTCGGAGACGGTGATGAACGGATTCCTACCAGATGCTGTGCCCGTTTACAAGGAGTTGGTGTCTGAATTTGCTGTTTTTGACCGGTGGTTTGCATCGGTGCCGGCCTCTACACAGCCCAACCGGCTTTTCGTGCACTCGGCAACGTCGCATGGCCTTACGAGCAACGATTCGAAGAAATTGATCGAAGGGTCTCCTCAGAAGACGATATTCGAGTCGCTGGATGAGCAAGGATTCTCTTTTGGGATCTATTATCAGTACCCTCCTTCTACTCTTTTTTACAGGTAAGTGCCACATGGGATACGCCAACTGCTGCTGCTATTTTGATCTTTTAACAGAGCCATGATCGATATCGCCACAAAATCTATACTTTTTTTTTATTAGCTTAGTTATATTTTTGCTATTTTAAAATGAAGTTCTGCTAAGAACAAGAGACAAATAAAAATATGAGTCACAAACGGATATATCAGCCCTAGTATGGTATATGTGAAGGTTTCGGCATTGGCAGGTACAATATCGGTGACTCGGGGAGTTGACTCAGCGAGCAGCTCCGTAAGAGATGTGAGCCTCAAGCTGTGGTTAGTTTTGGACGTTTGAGTTTGATAACAGCAACCTACTCTTGGGCGGATAAGATGGGGTAGTTGTAATTAGAGAGTTGGCAAATTGAGTGACAACTCCAGCTTTTAAACTAGCCTGATCAATCCTGATTGTGTCCTATTTAAAAAATAAAAAAGAAAAAAGGGAGATTGTGGCCCACCAAACCAATGGACTGATTATGGGAAGCAAGTGCCAACATTGTAGAAAATAAGAGTCTGATCTATCTCACCACCATCATGCGTCTGTTGGTGCCTACTGGGTGAAATTTAAGCGCGGACTCGGCATGAGAAAATTTTCCAATTAAATGAGTTCCCCTTCTTCACATTGGTGATTTTTATTTGGTTAGAAAATACCACGAAAATAATCAACTTTTAAATATTAAATATGAAAAAGTCAATAACTAAAAAATTGTACTTTAGGTTAATGAAAAATAAATCATTTTTTAGCATTTTCTGTTTTAGTTCTGAATTATGATAACTAGGCCATGCCTTTGCTTAAAAAAATGAAATTATGAAACTCGGTCATGACTCCGACTCGGTACTGAGTTGGACTTCATTTTATTTTTTGGGTAGAGAGAGTTGGACTTATAGTTTGAATATCAGCCCTTCTCCTAGCAACTAGTCAATGAAGGCGACAGCTTAGCATCCGGTTCTCTCTGTCTTTTTTTCGTAGGTCGGGTCCCCTTTTAAAAACTGTTAGGACATTTTTTTTAATTTTTTTGGTAATCAACTATTGGAGAGTTATTATTAAAGTCTGGTTGCATATGTGAATGACATCATACCCAACAGTTGATTAAAAGGGTTCGGCGCCTAACTGGAATCATCATAACCCAACATTTTTTTAACCAAGCTTAGGGGATGAGACCCTATTTTTTGGTGAGGGAAGAGGACTTCTGTAGGTGATGTAAGGGATTTTCCCACCGTCCCTTTTGTGATTGGGCACTATATTTTATTTATGCTTAGCTTTTTTTTTCTATTTTGGGGTTAAAAGATTATGCTTAATCCTTAAGCAAGGAAATAAATGTAAATCCAAAAACTCCTCCTATAGATCAAGTGCATCTCATTTTCTTTCCTGATGGGAACTCTCTTTTTTTCTTTTTTTTCCGGTGAGACCTCTCATTTCGTATGCTCTTACGATTAATTGGGATTCGTGAACCAAATGCAATCTACAAAAAGTAAAGTCACATGGCCCTTTGATATTATACTCATTCCTAATTTCACTTTGTCCACTTGGGGGCACTATTAAAAAAGTCTTAAAATTTTAATAATAATAAGCGGTGTTTTGAAATTTAGGAGCATGGTTCAAACTATCCACCAATGTGCACTCGTATCAGCTTTGCTAAGTCAAAATTTTGATGTGACTCATTCTTGGTGCCCGTATCCTCATTTTCTCAAAAAATATCATCCGAGAAATGAAAATATTGGTCTAATAGATATATCTGCCAATATTTTCAATTCATCGGCGAAAGGGATAGAAAACCTAAAAACCCTATTTTTTTTCTCCTCCTCCTATACTCACCTTTCTCATTCCAAACAAAGTCCTAGTTGTTGCTCTCCTTCTATGTCACTTTCAAAGACATAAAAAAATACTCATAGTTTTCAGCTTTGGTATAGAAAAATCATCGACACGTCTTGTAAGTTGTAAGGTTTGTATTTTCTCTTTTCTTATACTTTTTTTAAAGATTTGTTTACTAAGTGGTTACAAGCTAGAAATGATGATTCCACCCTTCGTTTGCTATGGATATATTAATTCACTTGGGTTTACAAATTTTGAGGGTGGATCTATTACTATGTGTTTTAGAAACTCGGGCTTTTGTCGACCTATTAAGACTAAGAGTATTTTTGTTCAATTCATATGCAAATACATGAGTTTATGATCCATTGTAGTAGATATAGTAGTAAAATATATAGATCTAAAACGTGTGGAATTTTTTTAGTTTATTTATTTGTAAATTTTTAATAAATTAATATTAAAATATTATATTTAGAGGATGACACCATAAATCTGGAATTTTTTTATTTTATTTATTTTTAGATTTTTAATAAATTAATATTAAGATATTATATTTAGAGGATGAAACCATAAATCCATTTTTTTAAGTTTTCATAATCATTTTGTACTCCATGTATCATAATTTTTCATTGTTCTTTTATGTCACTATTTTTATATTTTTGAATTTATTTTTGAATTTTGCTAATAATTTAATATTAAAATATGATATTTTGATATTTCACCTTAAACAAGATTTTTTAATTTTGCGTGAGCATTGTATATTCCATGTATGATAATTTTTCATTGTTGCTTCATGTCAATATTTTTTATATTTTTGAATTTATTTGCATATTTTTAATAATTTAATATTTGACTATTATATATGAGGTTTTCACCATAAGTATGGTTCTTAAATTTTATATAATCATTTTTTTTTAATTTTGATGTTCATATTCTTGAATTTTACAACTTACTTGATAATTGAGTGACGATTGATGAATGATGATAGGGGTATACACTATATACAATATACAAACAAGCTCTATTTTCTAATTATGATATTCTTACTTATTTTGGTGCAACCCCCCACCCTTCTTCCTAATACTCAAGTACTTATTTTTATTTGGTCACAGTCACATGAGGAGGGCCCCACTCAGACAACATATCCTTTGAATTATCAAGAGAATAAATTTGGCATTCATGATTTGACGACTTTTTTTCTTTTTTTTTTTATTTATTTTTGCATCTCAATCATCTTAAACTCCTTGACTTTGTGATGTGGTAGGGGCATCCAGCATTGCTCTTTCCATCTCCACATGCCCTTCTAGGTGGGCTCCACCATCCTCTCCCCAAAATATATTTCACCCAATCTCAATATGAACCACTTGATGAGCCATACAACAATTTTGTAAACTACATTGCCTACTGACCCACTAGGGCTGCAAATTGGCAGAATCATGGTAGATCCAAACCCATATGTGGCTTTATAGATTTAGTTAAGGATCAGAGGGGGGCTTTTTTTTTTTCTGTTACAATTAAGGAGTTTGACTAAGTACCAATGTGTTATATTCTGATCCAACATCAACTTCAAAGAAAACCAAATTTGATTTCAAATCCAGAACCATAACAAGATGGGCATTAGTATCATTAGATGGAACACTTTCAAATATCTTTTATCCTTTGAATATTAAAATAGGACTTACTAAGTTTTCTCAGCTAATCATTGTGACCAAAATCTCAAGATGTTAGTAGAGGCAGTGCAAATGCTTTTCAATATTTTTCATCGGATAAACCCACTCCTTAGCACTCCCTCTTTGGTGGAACTCGGTTGGCACACTTTTGGAGATACGCATTTTTTTTAGTGCTAAGTCATTTCTCTTATAATTTGAACTTGTGATTGATTCACTCTGATACCATATTAAATTTCATCAGCGAATCATTGCTACCAAAACATTAAGGTGTTGGTAGAGGCAGTGCAAATGCTGAATAAAGTAAATATATAGCTCGAGCAGTTGTAGCCCTCATAATTCTATATATATTCAAGCTAATTAAAGCATTTGGATATGAGGTTGGAAACATTACAATAATCGAGTTCCAGAACCACATATTACAAATCCCATGTGGAACACATTATTTGGATCAGAAACTTTGGGTTTTCAAATAACCGGATGCCCATTTGCAATCCTAGATCCAGCACCTTCCATATGTCAGCAAGACCTACTTCATGAGGAACAGTCAGGATCACCACAAACAAGGCAATGGATGGCCCATGCTGATCCGATCTGTTCCACGGATTTCTGACCTTGATTGAGTGATTCCCTTTCAATTTTTTTTTACTATATCAGGAACCTCAGGAAGCTAAAGTACATAGGGAATTTTCATCAGTTCGATTTACATTTCAAGAGGCACTGCCAGGAGGGTAAGCTTCCAAACTATGTGGTGATTGAGCAACGATATTTCGACCTAAAGATTCTGCCAGGTAACGACGACCATCCATCACACGATGTGTCTGAAGGCCAGAAATTCGTAAAGCAGGTCTACGAGGCACTGAGAGCTAGCCCTCAATGGAGCGAGATCCTCTTCATAATCACCTATGATGAGCATGGTGGCTTCTATGACCATGTGCCCACCCCTGTCTCTGGGGTACCTAGCCCAGATGGCATTGTTGGGCCCGAGCCATATAACTTCCGGTTTGACAGACTCGGCGTTCGGGTCCCGACCATCATGATTTCTCCATGGATCGAACGCGGCTCAGGTGGGTTGAGAGTAGCTGTTTGAAACTTGGGTGGTCGAATTGAGTATTTCTAGATGGATGAGATCCAAACATTTCTAGCCCTTGGGTTGAGTTGGCCTGATTTGGGTTGGGTTGGGTACCCAAGTACCTAATTCAAATTGCTTATCGACTAGTACAAAATTGACTAGCTGAAAGGTTTTAAAATCTAGGTCCAAGGCGGACCTTAAACTCTGCCAACCTCATTTTTACATTTTGTTGGATAAGGTCATATGGGTTTAAGCTTGGCCCAACTCAATTTGTCCCCTCATAAGTACATAGTGGCGACTGGCATGTTAAATTTTCACGTTGGTCTAATGTTTATAATGGGGATGTCAATGCAGTGGTACATGGGCCTAAAGGGCCATATCCAACTTCCGAATTTGAGCATTCTTCTATACCCGCAACCGTAAAGAAGATCTTTAATTTGAAGGACTTCCTGACTAAGCGTGATGCATGGGCTGGCACGTTTGAATCCGTCTTGACACTCAAAAGCCCAAGAACAGATTGCCCAGGTAAGAACTCAAAACTAAATCAGCACCGTTCACTATAATCACTCCCACTGTCATCAATAACCGCATAGGCCTTCTTGCGGGCCTTAAATATTAATAAAATGAGCTGGGCCTTGAGAAACTTGCAACCCGGTTACCACCTTTCACATAGTATACCAATTCTGCTCTTTTACTGAGAATAGTATAAATGTACAGTTACTTTACCGGAACCAAAAAAATTGCGAGAGGGTGAAGCAAAGGAAGAAAGGAAACTGAGTGAATTTCAAGGGGAGTTGGTGCAGATGGCAGCTGTATTGAATGGGGATCACAGGAAGGACATTTACCCAGAAAAGCTAGTGGAGAACATGACTGTTGCGGATGCTGTGAAGTACGTGGAGGATGCATTGAAGACTTTCTTAGACGCATGTGAGAATCGTCGAAAGAACGGTGCAGATGAATCTGAGATCGTCGTGACCACCTCCTCCCCAACACTATCACCACCCAAAAAGAAGAAGAAGAAGTCATTTGGTCGTAAGATGTTTGCTTGCTTCGTCCGCAATAATACTTCTCAGTGATCACCTTTTAGTTACCATATCTGTTGGGGTTCTATTGGTTTTTTTCTCTCTCTTCTGTTATACAGAAGAGTTGAGAGCGTTGTTCATTTCATTCTTTCTTTCTACACTGATTGTTGTGTTTGGTAGTGGGTGTGGTAATTGCATGTATAAATTACGTTTGTGGTAATTGCACGTATAAATTACGTTTGTGGTAAAGTAAATCGATTGTGTTGGACTTTTACGTGGAGAAATAACAGTTGGAAATCTGCATGGTGAAATTGTAAGGGGCAATGAGCCTTTATTACGGGGAATAAGATTGATGATGACAGTGTGTTGCTTTTGTTGATTTCAACGGTAATTTTAAATAGTCCAGATCTCTGAGGAAGAAGAAGTTATTTTTTGATTATCCATTCCTTGGTCTTATATAAAATAACTAATTCACAGGTAGAGCATAAACAAGATTTTATATAAGGATTTTTACCAAATAATTAATTCTAAATTTAGATTATACCAATTGATTAAGAAAGGTTTTCAAAAATCCAATTTGGAGTTCGTACTCCATCAAAATACAAATATGTCCTCAGCTTTGATCGGACCGTATTTGCGTAGTGTTTTTCACTTATGGTTAAGCCCTACGATTAAACCGTAGTGCATTTACGTTTGAGTCGTAAGTTATTTTACAGGTTGACCATATTTGCACAGTATCTTTTCACTTATAGTTAAGTCTTACGATTAAACCGTAGTGCATTTATAGCTAGGCCGTAGGTCATAAGCCGTAACAGTCAAGTAACGATATCGTTATCATTTTTAATGCTTTATATGTCCAGTTTGGTTTCCAAATTTTATTCTCTAAATATCTTTATACTGAGATACATAAACTATTTAAAGGGCATAGAAATTGACCCAAATAATTTGATTCCTGCATGAATTTATAATTTTCAGGTAATGATATTATTACCATTTTTAATGCATTATATGCCCATTTTGATTTCAAACATTCATTCCCTAAATAACTTTACACTAACATATATAAACTACGTAGAAGGCAGAGGAATTGACAAAAAAAACTGAATTTATTTATTAATATATAACTTTCAGATAACGATATCATTAATATTCCTTAAGCATTATCTTCCCCAGTTTGGTTTCTAGCATTCATTTTATTTATACTAAGATATCTAAAATATGGAGAGGGCATAGGGAATTAGAATTTGACCCAAAACCCCATCAAGATAAAATGAAAAAAAAGGGCATATAAAGCGTAAAAAATGGTAATGATATCGTTACCTAAAAGTAATAAATTCATGTGTAAATCAAATTTATTATTTTTTTTTCAATTTCTATGCCCTCTACATAGTCTATGTATCTCCATATAAAAATATTTACAGAATGAATGAACAGAACCAAACTAGGAAAAATAATCATAAAGAATAGTAACAATATCGTTACTTGACAGTTATATATTACTACATGAATCCAATTTTTCTTTTTTTTGGTCAATTCCTATGCCCTTTACATAGCTTAGGTATCTCAGTATAAAGATATTTAAAGAATAAATGTTGGAAACCAAAATGGACATATAAAGCGTTGTAGATGGTAACGATATCGCTATCTGAAAATTATCGAGTTCTATTATAGTTGACCTATGGTTAAGCCGTAAATGATTTACGACTAAGCCGTACAACTCATGAGCCACTATCTAGATTTTTTTTTTTTGTATTTTTCTCTTCCAACTGACCATATGGCGAAGCCGTAAGTTCCTTATAGCTTAGCCACAGAACGATTTACGGTTACTTCGTAGAACTCACGGGCCACAATCTAGAGAGTAATTGTTTGGTATTTTTGGTTTACGGCTGAAGAGGAAAAAAATGAAAAGAAAGAGAGAGGGAAGGAAAAAAAATGAGAAAAGAAGGAGAAAAAGAAGGGGATCGAGTGGGATAACAGTAAGAGGAAAAGAGAGAGGACTTACAAGAGAAGAAAATTAACAAAGCAAAAAATTAAAAATAACTAGGCATAGGGAAGAGAGAAATGGAAGGGTTAAGAGTATGAGAAAACAGAGAGAGTGAAAGAGAAGACCGAAAGGAATGCAAGAAAACAAAACACAAGAGGGTGAACAGATTGTCAGAATAAAAAGAGAGATTAAAGGGAGACAAAAAAAAAAAGAAGAAGTAGAAGAAAAAGAAGAAGAAATAGAATAAGAAGAACGCGTACTTGTGAGAAAAAATGAGGAGGAGGAGGGCATATCAGTTCTACAGAAAGGGAAAGAAATAAGAGAAGAAGAATAAGAAAAAGGATAGGATACTGATAGTGATGCTATCACAGGGTGAGAAATAAAAGCTCTAACAAAATCTCAAGATGGAGAAGAGAAGATGGAGAAAAGACGGAAGGAAATATTTATAAGGTTTTGTACACCTAACGATATCGTCAGCTAAAGGAATATTTATCTTTTGATGGAGTGCGAACTCCAAATTAGATTTTTTCTAATCTTTCTTAATCAATTCGTATAATCTAAATTTAGGATTAATTTTTTTATAAAAATCCCTATTATAATAGTAAAAATAAGGCACATGATAAAATTCGCAGGATCCACTATAGCGGGGCCCAAATTAGAGGGTTGGACTAGCCTAGCCCATATAGCACCGCTAGTGAAACCACATCTTTAAACCATGAGTAGAAGTCATATAACTGACAACAGCTGATGACTCAAACGCCTTAGAGAAATAGACCTATAATTCCACTATGCGACAGAAATGGAAGTCCAAATGTTTCAAAATCATCATTCTTATTAATATTTCTAGGCCAAATTTCAATCCTATGGACTAATATCGACAATATGCAGCACCCCTATCAATGCAAGTGTGACTAGGATGTGAACTAACATGCTGCATCTATTAAAAAAGAAAATACTAAACTTACACCCCTTTTTACTTTCTCGTTTACTCCCATGTCAGTACAAATGTAAACCACAAAAGGCACTAAAGAGTAACTAAAAGAATAAATGGGGGTGTAATTGCAACATTGCTTGTTAGATAACCAAAACATATTTGCCAATTTTTTGTGGAGACATGCAACTTAAGGGCCCTACAAGGCATCTTCCATGTTTTTTTTTTTTTTTTTGTTGTTTTTGATCGGTAACTGTAAATTTTATGGAAGGGAAATGACAAAACAACAAGGAACAAAGGGGAAAAGCAGAACAACACAAATAAGAAGATTCCGGTATAAGAGGACTATACCTCCTTATACTGCACTAACATGAGAGAGGTGTCTAAATTACAAGAACGATCAACCCCTTGTTTAGTAAAAGAATCTACGAAACTATTGGCAAACCTACATGTATGCTAGAAAGATACTCAAAACCAAGATGCAAGATGACAAATCCGGTTGAAGTAGAATTGCATCTTCCATGGGCAATTAAAGGGGTTCATCCAAGATATGTATCTTTAGCAACAACTAGGGTACGACACTTGTATGCATACCCTTTACAAGGAAAGAGAAAATTGCCACATTTACAAATTCCATGGAAATGATTCCATACGAAAAGAGTTCCACGGAAGTTCAAAAGTTCATATTTGGTACAAAATTCTTTTCCCAGGTGAATTGGAGATAATGTTGTTTTGGTGTAGTTACAGATTATTTGGTGAGCAACAATTTTCTATGGAAGAAATTAGTTTTTTATAAGTTTTAAAAGGATACAGATGATTCTCATATTAATTTTAATTAATTAATATCACTAAACCATTAGTTGAATGAATTTAGAAAAAAACCATTGGGGACAAACATCAAACAAAAATTAATGTCAAATACCAAATATCTTAAAGCATGCAATACTAGAAATCTAAACATAGGTCAAATATCTAAGTGGACATTAGTTGGAGAAATTTTATTAACCATGATATTTAAAACTCAACCAAGTGAAATCAGATATTCTCATGAATAATAATAATATGAAAGTTCTATTTTTATATTTAGGCATGCACTCAATGCCAATGTTTTTTTTTTACATCAGGAAACATATAATTTATAAAATAATCTGTTATAACATTTTAAGCTAAATATTCTGTGGGAAAATGGAGCCTACATTTTTTCATTGTTGGTCTTCTTAAACTTCATTAAAAGAATAACTCAATTCTTTGCAACCTTTGTTTTTCCAAATACTAAACAAATTAGCAAATAAAAAATCTTCTATAGAACTTATTTTTATAATGAAAATGCTTAGATCTACAATTCAAATATCTTGAGCATAAAGCAGAAGATGAAACATGATAATGTCACTTTGCTTTTAACTTACAGAGAGGCATGGAGTCAAAACAGAGGGGTGAGGGTGAAGGTGGTTGTCATTTTAATACAAAGAGGGGACAAAAGGGTGGTTGAAGGGAGCAACAAAGAAATAAGGGGATATTGAAATAGAAAGAGTGGGGAGGGGTATCATAGTAGAGAAAGAAAGAGAAACCCGGTTGTAGGTATTTAAACGGTGAAATGAAAGAGGAATCAAATTATAAAATGGTGATCTTTTCTGAGGAAATGGAATTCTGATGGCCCCCTATTGGAATTTCGTTTCCAAGTTTTCAAGGAAAAGCTACAACAAATTGCGTGATCCCCAACATTTTTTTTACCAATGTCATCCCAAAAGCATTACTAAATGTTACCTTTTGCCAATGCAAATAACAATGCGTTGCCAAAAGTCACAAAATTATATACTTTTGCCAACGTAAATAAGGCTACATTGGCAAAAGGTGTCAAAATTACATGGGCACGAAAAAAAGGCAGACAGTGAAAATTTTGGCAACGAAATGCTCCCCTTTGACGACGTAAACAAAATGTTGGTATTGGTTTCACCTATTTGCGACACACCTATGTGCATTGCGAAAAGCACTGCGAACATTGCAAACGCATTGTGTGCGTTAGATAAAACCAATCTTAATTGCCAACGCATTATGTGTGTTGGTGAAGAGCCATTTTAATTACCTATGCTCTTATTCTTATTTTATAACATTTTGTCTATTTTTAATTTACAAATCTTTCAGTGTGCCCACAATTACCATAAAAACACTTAAAATTTTTATTAATATTTTATATATATATATTTTTTATAAATGATCAATATAACAGTGGTCCCAACTCATATAAGATTAAAATCAATTTGAGTGCCTATTAGGGGCAAACCCACATGGAGTCCATAGGGGGCAATATTGGACCCTGTTGGGAATAAAAAATCTCTATAGTTATAAATGGGCCACTAGGGCCTTTTTATGGTCTTATGGGCTTTTCTTAAGTATCATCTTCTACTCTTCATGACTCCATAGGTGATAGGACTAGACCAAGTTAAAGGTACATTATTTTTCATAAAAAGATAAATCCTATAAGTTTACAAGTTGGGTAGATCAAAATTTCAAAACATTGTGGTGTGAGGTGAGGCGTTCCAAATCCAATTGGCCAAAGCATAAGAGGCAAGGCTGGGATGAATCTCATGAGCATGCCTCTGTTTATAATTATAACAAAAACTAGCAACAAATGCCAATGCTAAGCTTGGGCCCAAAACAATAATAATAAAAATAATAAATATTATTTATGTCAAAGTCCATCGTGGTTTTCCTCTTTCTAATAACTTTTTGATATTTAGTATTTTAATGATGATTTTTAGAGAGATGTTAGTGTCCGTCTTTTGCTACCTTATTGATGAAGAAATAAAATAGTTGTGCCGTGATACTTGTTTCAAAAAAAAATGATAGGATCTACATTTATTTAGCTATATTCCTAAAAATAAGGATTATCATTGTTATTTAGTGGCCTTTTCTAATTAAGAGACCCTATTGATGCTACTGTGGGCTTCTTTGACAGTTTTATCAAATTATATAAGAGAGGATAAAGGAAATGAAGAAAAGAAAAACATAGATTTTGTGAACTAATAAAGCATGATGAAATTATATATATATATTATATATATAATTTGTATGGGCTCTCCTTCCCATGACTTTCTCTCCCCATTTGTGTGGGCTCTTTTAGGTCGATAGCCTCCTAGGGTAGGGTATAAAAATAATCATATAAAAAGGCATAGATGAAAAAAATTAATAAAATTATATATCTTTTATTTCATCTTGATATAAAAACTATAATATCACACCTATGAAAGCTTTGTAAATAGAAAAAATGTATGTATTGAAATCACCAATAAAAAAGAAAGAAAATCAGATGGAAGCAAAAGGTTAAAAACTATACCATTCAAACATGAAAAAAGAAAAAGGAAAAAGGAAAGGAAAAAAAAACTATATCCCATTGGAGCTCAATCTATTAGGGACATAATGTGGGGCGTTAGTATAAATTAAATTGATGTGGATGAGATTTTAGGGGTATTTTGAATATTGAACAAAAAACTGTGGGTGCATTAATATCGTCAATTACTTGTGGGTAAGGGGAATAAAATGAAGTAAAGATTTCAGTGATTTCTACTATGAGCCATTTTGTAGAAACATCTATGACACTCCACAAAAAAAAATCAACAAATGATTCTAAGTTGGAGGCCAAAATTGAAATTTAAAGAATTATAATTATAATAAATAAAAAATAAAGATACTATAAAAACAAATGAAAGGAATTAAATTAGTATGGATTATGAGTTGAGGAAGTAATGAGATTTAGGAATTGTTTTAAAAAATGGAGAGAGGGAGAGATTTTAGTGATGAGGAAGAGATATTTTAGGGGATGAGAAAGAGGTTTTGAAATTGTGAGGGGGAAATTTTATGGTGGCTTCAGTTGATGAATGAGAGATTTTAGGGAAGCCACGCCACATGTAATTTGGTGAAATATTGATGTGGCGCTCTAAAAAAAAAAAGAAAAATAAGGGGTGCTGATGTGGCACCCTCCGAAAGCCTTCATTTTAGAGCTTTAATATATATAACTAACAAAAAAGGCTCGTGCTAAGCCCGTGCCCTGAAGTTACAATTAATTAAATTTTATGCATATTATTGAGAAGGATAATATTAAAATGAAAATGACTATGTTAAAATGAAAATGACTATGTTATTAATCATCCTTAAATTATTTAACAAAATCTAAAGTAGATGAAAAATGAAACTGAAACAATCTATAAATAAAATTCTAGTTTATAATTCTCATTTTCTGACATATACAAAGTGTTGAAACCAATATTAAAATTGAAACCCATGAGATACCACGTAGAGATTCTTTTCGGTACCTAGGCTCGATGATTAGTAAGGATAAGGAGATTGACAAAGATGTTGAACATAAGATAAAAGCTGGATGGTTGAAGTGGAGACTAGCTTCGGGAGTGCTTTGTGATAGACGAATGCCAACGAAATTGAAAGGCAAATTTTACAGGACAGTGGTTAGACCAACTATGACATATGGAGCAGAATGTTGGCCAATTAAGAAGACGCATATTTATAAGATAGATGTAGCGGAAATGAGAATGTTGAGGTGGATGTATGGTAAAACTAGGAAAGATAAAATTAGAAATGAGAGCTTTCGAGAACATTTAAGGGTAGTGCCAATAGGGGATAAGATTAGAGAAACTCGTTTAAGATGGTTTGGGCATATTGAGTGTAGGCCAGTAATGGCACCGGTGAGAAAAAGTTTGGATATACAAGTGGAGGGCCCATCAAGAGGTAGGGGTAGGCCGAAGAAAACATGGATGTAAGTCATTAATTTAGATTTGAAGAAGTTTCATTTATCGAAAGATTTAGTTCAAAATAAAATGGAATGGAGAAATAGAATTCATGTAGCCGACCCAACATGGTTGAGATAAGGCTTTGATGATAATGATGATAATGATAAATTCTCATTTTTTTAATTTATAATTTAAGAAAAAAATAATTCTGCTCGTGAGCTTACACCACTAAAGGAAGGAAATTTCTTGTTCATTCTCTTGCAGATTCTTTCTGGTACTAAAGAATCATGACAAAGGATGCTGCGTAGTAAAGTGCAACAAAAGTATATATATGACTTTATTAATAGTTCATTTCTTGAAATCCTTATACCTTAGATAGTTTGAAGAATTCGCAGAAATATTTTAAATGGGTATATAATCAAATGATCATGGTTTTTTATTAATAAAAAGGAAAAAGGAGAAGAAAAGATATGATAACAAAGAAGAGAAACTTCAAATCTATTGTAAATACATGGAGAGAAACTTCAAATGTATTTATTTGGACTATTGGAGATTAAAATCAGTCCCAAAGATAACCAAAAAACGTGAAGGTCACTTACAGATGTTGTGTACAAAAACATGAAGAAAAGAAGACTCCAAGAATATACTGAATACCAACCAATCTTCTTTAAAATACAAAGAGTAAATGTAGATGATGATCGAGTGGCCTCAAACCAATCTTCTCTGAAATAGAAAGAGCAAATGTAGATGATAATCATGCGTCCTCGACAGTTTTACAATCACTCTTCTCTAAGTAAGAGAGGCTGGATATATAATAAAATCAATCACAGCAGTTGGTTCCGCCAGAAAGTCTGATTGAAGGCAGCAAGCAGGCGGATCTTCTTCGTCCGAGCCGAGGCAAAAATCGTTTGGAGGAGAAGATTCTTGGGCATTAATGCAAAACTAGGGCAATGCACTCGTTGGCTATATCATAGCTAAGTACTACCCCATCTCTTAATGATGTTAAATTGTGTCTACAAAAAGCAGGGAGAATTAAGAACTTAGAGATCATCGCCATGGCCGAAGGGTTCTTTTTATTCATGTTTACACACTTTGATATTGGGCAGCGCATTCTGCATGAAGGAGCATGTTTTGTTTTTGGTCACCCACTAATTCTAAGATGGTCAGAAGAGATCTCAATGTCTAGAGATAATTAGGATACAGTCTATATTTGGGTTCGGTTTCCTAATCTGAACCTTTGCTTTAGACAAATTATGCTCTAAGCAAGATCTCTAGTGTCATTAGGAAGCCAATTTGTAAGGACCACGCCACTGCAACAGGAACAAGATATGCTTTGCCCATGTCTGTGTTGAGGTGGGTATTGTGCTGAATATCCTATACAAAAATAAAGATGAAATTTAAGGAACAAACCCATGTAAGACTTAAAACTTTTAACCATGGAAAGAAGGCATGTCCGTTGAGATCTGGGCCAAAGAAATCCAAACAAATCCGGGTGGAGAAAAATAAGCAAGTTGATGATGGCAGTCCTGTGCTTTCCATTGAAAAAAATCACAACTTGCCTAATGAGGAGATAAAGATAGAGAATGCATGTGACGGTGAGATGATAAGGATGGAGTTAGATTTGATATCTTTAAAATTGGAATCAAATGATATTATGGGATTATGATGATGATAAGGATTCTAGCGATAAGAGAAGGAGAGATTTAGTGGAGTGAGGTGGCAGAAGGATTTTTAAAAGATAATGTGATGCTCTAGAAAAAAAAATAGGGGTACTGATATGACACTCCTCACAAGCCTCGATTTTTAGAATTTTAATATATATAATAAAGAGCATATCTCCAAGCACTACATCAAAAATGCTTAAAAACAACACAATTTAGGCATTAAATGCATAGTTGTGAATACCGTTTGGTTTCAAACAAAATTTTCGAAGTTTTTCATTCCGGCTTCATAACGAAACGAAATCCACATTAAAAATCATTTCCCAATTTTTTCGCAAATTTCGGGCGAAATTGTGCATCTTGGTCAATTTTGCCAATTTCGGGCAAAATTCTCGAGATGAGAAATCCGTCTGACTTGGGCCCCTTAAGAAAATGGATTTTTGGTTTAAAAGAAAAAGTGGGTAAGTAGTAATTTTATTACTGAAACTGCCCCCCAGCCCCTTTAAACGTTTTGAGCCCTCAATCGTTCTGACAAACAAAAAACCGCAAGGCTCCTGCAGTCCTGCCAGCGTATTCTCGGTAAGTTGTTTGCTGTACTTCTACTAGTGTTTTTTAGGGGGTGAAGAATATTAAAATGCCCATATCATATAGATGCGACTCAGACTAATGATTCATGATCAATAGAGGCTTTGACTTAGAGATGAAATTTTGTGCCGCTAAGGTTTTTTTTTTTTTTTGGGTAATATTGTGCCCCTTAGAAGCCTGCAAGTGTATTAGAAATCTCCAAATCGTACTCTTATTATTTTGATTAAAAAATGTGAATACATGTTCTTATGTTTTCTTCATTATTACATTTTTTTAATCAACGGTCAATTTTAAAGTAAGTAACAACTCATGTTAAGGTAAAATTTGGAGATACCGAAAGGCAGTTATGTTTAACAAACCTGACTTTCCCCACTAAGTCAGAGCCTTTGGAGATTAAGACTCTTAAATTTTAACCTCATTTTCAACATTAGTTGGCTTCATACTCGCATTTTTGTTTCATTCACTTATTTAGAAAACGATGATGACTCCTATAGTCCTGTAATGAATTGCAAATATGATCGCATCTTTAAAGAACATCCAGGACTGAGTTGTCAATAAATCTGGATTTCTTTGAGTCCAACATGTAGAGAAAAGGGCCTTCTGGTATTCTTATAGATTCTCGGAATATGTTTAGTGATTTTTTAAGATGCATGTGGTCCTAGTTTAGTTTTTGTGATAAAGACTATGGATCCATGTACTTGTACAGAATGCAGAAATGTTAGCAAGAAAGAACATCTATGTTGCATTGTTATTTTGTGTATTTCATTTTTTTTTTAAATCATCAAGTCTTCTTTTTGATCTTGGTTGACTGCTTGAGCGGTTCTAATTTTTATTAGTATTATTATTTTTTGGATAAAAAGGATGATTATATTGAAAGCCAAAAGACTACAGGGCAAAGCAAAACCAACACAACCCTAAAGACTAAACCAGACCTCAGCTGACTAACCTACACAGAGACCAAACAATATAATAACAACAACCGCGGACCTAATTAAATAGAGCGCATAACAGAACCCAAGACTACACATAGGAACCAAAACAACACTTGACCCTAGATGCTTGGCGCACCCATCACAGACAACTGCTAACAAGGGGCATATATGAGGTGAATCCCTCATAGGAAACGGTTAGCTTGCCGAGTCTATTGATGTAATCTGAAATCTGGACTGAAGAGGCAACTGTAGTATTTTATTAATTGAAATGATATCATGTCCATCTTGTTTTTCAACTAAACTTTTTTCCTTTTTCTATAGAGTACAATGTTTAAACAATATTTTTTGCGTTAATTGAGGGGAAATTTTTTTTTTTTTCAAGTAGCACCACACAACCACACTAAAAGGGAGTCTTTATAATTGGAATATTATATGTTTTTGACATCAAAGTAAATAGAATAACAATATTAAAGTGTTACTTATTTTTCAATTGCAGCAGCAAATATATTGAGACAAGTACCCATGAAGGATCTTTGAGCTATGTATTTTTCTTCTCCACAATCCTTGTTTTGCCTACTGGGTTCTACTTATGCAATGGTGTTTGTACAAAAAGAAATAAATTAAAGTAGTTTTTCTCACATTTCTAAAAATATTCCAATGGGTGCATTGTAGCAATGAAGTCTGAACAAATGCCTTGTGGTTGTGGTGAAGGCAAGCACTCTATTGCTTTTGATTCTTCAATTACATTTGAGACTATTTATTGTGTGGCTACATGCCTGATCAATTTGTTACTTACCCAGAGGCGAATGGAGCAACTAATTCCACACCCTACGTCCCTACCCCCAAAGCAAAACCAGAGGGTAAAGATTCAATCTTTTTCCTTCTTTTTTGTGGGAAAACAGATTGTAAAGATCAAGCCCATGGTTGTACCATAAAGAACTATGTTATGGTGGGGGGAGATTGATCTTTCCGACAATTCTATAATTTTCTTTCTTCTCTTTGGCAATAATAGAAACTAAAAAATTGGGTTTAAATCTGATGGCTATAAGACTTGAAGGCTTAGGGTGACGACAATTTAGAGAAAGGTTTTTCTTGAATTCATGTCTGTGGGGAGCTTTAGAATCCTACAGTGATAGTTTTGATGCAGTTTTGTATAAACTACTGGTCTTTAAAAAAACACAACATTCCTTGAAATTTGAATGCGGTACTTTGAAGGATAATAACATAGATGACCTTTTTGACCTCAAGCATATCTTAAGAAAGCACACAAGTTGATTGTGCTATTAGTTTATGTAACACCCTACCTTTCACACATGCATGATATTGTCCGCTTTGGCGCATGGGCCTCACGGTTTTGTTTCTGGTGGGCCTTAACCCACCAAAAGGCCTCACCTGAAACAAAACCGTAAGACCCATGGGCCAAAGCGGACAATATCATGCATGTGTGAAGGGTGGGGCGTTACAAATAGTATCAGAACCGACTCTCGATTAGATCGAGTGTGGGTCCTTGTCATGGACTGGTGCAAGTGGGCGGGTTCATATGTGGGCGGGCCAAGAGAGCTGGCAAGCTACAGGAACTGGCAGGCTACTGCACAGGGACGTGTAGCCCTAAAGGGGGTGGATTGTGACATCCTGGAGTCCCAGATCGACTATTGAGAGGAAAGTGAATGGGTTTATATATAGAGCTTGCACCCTTACCTTGCATGAGGCCTTTTGGTGGGTTGAGGCCCACAAGAAACAAAACCGTGAGGCCTATTGGTCAAAGCGGACAATATCATATATGCGTGAAGAGTCGGGCGTTACAGTTTATGTCATTCAGGAGGTAGATTCACAAAATGAACAAAACCAAAATTTTTGCATTTATAAGAACGTTGAGTTCCATGAAGATGAGAGTTCAATTATGTAATATGGAAGAAGGCAAGTGGTTGATGAGATGAACGACTAAATCTATTTCATTAAGGTAAAAGTCTCAAACTCAGAAATGTAAGTTTCTATTTTTTGGTTTATTGAAACCCAAAAATTAAAAGCAAGGGATGGATTTGTGCAATTTGTTTTTTGAATTCTATAATTTAGTGAGTAATTCTTATTGTACCTTCATTTCCATAAGTTTCTTTTATCAAGAAGTTACTTTTATCAAAAAATCTTACATTCTATATACAAGTCGAGGTCCTTTCCAGCAATGATGTTTATCATGGTGATGTTAACTTTTGATAATTTCAAAAAATAATGTTAATTAGGTTCCAATACTTACATCTAATCTTACTTGTTAAACTTATCAATGAAATTAGGTGGGACAGAATGGAGACCAAAAGCCCACTTTGTGGACTTTTATAAGGACTCCTGTTAGATTAGAGCAAAGAACAAATGGCTAAGTCCAAAATGTAAGGAAAAACATGTGAGTAAGTATATGTGTGTATGTGTACATTATTACTAGAGTCCTGTGATAGTAGTTGTAATGTAGTAAATAGACTACTTTGTTTACAACTTGCTTATAGCATATTATATATGTAATAGTGGTAATTACTTTTTCACTTTGTTTCTTAATCTTTTCAGATTGTAATAACATTATTTTTTAATAAAATTAATTGTTAATTCCTTGTAAAAATGACAAGATGAATTAGTAAAGGTGCGAAATAGGGATTCACAGCCTGGTGTAGTTGCGATGAGTGAGGAGGAGATATCTATTAAGGTGCTTGACCCGAGACAAGGGTACTTGAAAGGATTTGGGGTCGGCCCAAAGCCCTCGTTTTCTAGGAGTGTCATTTAGTATCTAGTACGTGATTATGAGGTGCGGAGCCTTAAAGAACATATCGAAGTTATAATAATGTATTATAATAATAATGTACTATTATTTGTTACAACATTTGATTCTTCTACTAGTTAAATAAAAAATTTTATATTCTATATGTATCCAAATGAGCCCTTAGTTCGAAATAGAATATGCATTTATATTTATCGAGCCGCTTGATTAAAAACTTCAATGGTTTCTCTAATCTCAATCTGAAATTTTTGCACGTATATATACATGAAATGTGATTGAAAATATGGTTTGATGTATTTCTTTTTTCTTTTTTCACAGATGATTGAGCAACATCATGGCACGCAAGGCAACTTTGCTGAAACATAAGAGAGAGAGAGGGGACATCCATTGACAATGTTCAAAACTTCTGCCAACACATCTACTGCGTCGGTGTATGTCAACTAATTTTCCTCGCAGATCTTGTTTTTGGCAATGCTTAAAATAATTTGGCAACAAATATTACATTGTTAAGGAGTTGACTTTCTCCAACGCAATTAGCTTGCGTCGCTAAATACTTTTAGTGACAAGACTTTGGCAACATACTAGCAAGGCACTCAATTGCATTGCAGAATGTATTTGGCAACGTTAATACTAACATTTGTTAACGTATAAATGCATTGGCAAAAAGGTTTTTTCTTATAGCCACGTGGCAGAAAAGTGGCTCAAAGGAATTATCACCAAACATATTAAAAATCGGATTTTTTAAAGAAAACCATCCCTTTTCTGTAGAGAAGGATTACACAAATGTGCCCCAGCTTTGCTTTACTTCGCCTAGGAAGTGGATGGTTCATGGAAGATGGGGCTACTATCAACCTCGGGCATGACCATTGGCTGGATGACAACCTAGTAGAATATTTATTTCAACAGATCATCTTCCCTCCGAATGATACAGTTTCATTGTTGATTGTTGGGGGCGATGGCTGATCCCAAATCACCTCCCTCCAGTGATCAAACATCAATAGTCCAATTCCTCTTACTGCCATAGTATGTATTAAAAAGAGAAAAAAGAGTTATTTAAACCTTCAATATAGTATATATATTTTTTTAAATAACAAGTATATAAATAAAATGGTAGAACTAATAGAAATAAAATTGAGTTTTCATGAAAAAAATATATTAAAATAAAAACATACTATAAAATTGAGTGATAAATTTCAGTTGGATAGTGGAGGCTCCAATAAACTAGTGAGTATCATTTGGACCTTTTCTCTTTGGAATTTGGACTAATAAGAAAAATATAAAGGAAAGTTTATCCAGGTCATGCAAGTTAGGCGGGCCAATCCTAAGTTAACCCATTTATCTACTGGTCAGAAAACCTTGACCCGTGACCAACCCGCACATTCTATGGGTTGGGTTGAGCCACTCATATGTGGGTTGGGTCATATTTTGCCACCATTGCAATGCAAACAAGTAGGGCTGTAGTGATTCTCATGAAATAAATATATATTCACCATTTAAGGGCCTAATTGGATGCACAAGAAAATATAAGAAAATAATATTTTATAGACTATAATCTTTTAGTTTAGAAAAAAAAAATCTTCTGCGTTAGGGCCCCAGAAGGCTTCCCAGTTTCCTTCATAGCGTAATTAAGTAGGTTCGGCAACAACTAGATCGCTTTATTATAACCATTACGTTTGGTAAACGTATTAACAACACTCTAGAGACAGCAGACATAAGCATTACTTTGGTTTAATTCATATGGGCTGACGTCGGATTCACCATTGACTATCAATTTGGAAATTGCCTAAAAGTGTTGAGATTGCCTAGTGAAGAAGACACTTGATATTCTTTTTGTTGGTTTGACAATTTAACCATTGGAGTAATACTGATTGGACTTGGTCCGTAATTGACAGATTATTGAAAAGACAGATTATTGAAAATTATCTTCTCCTTTGTAATGAAATATCTTCTAGTGGCCTACATTATTATGGTGGATGTTAAGATAACAGTTCCCTTTCAAGACCATTGGTTCTATGAGGACCTCCGTAGGCATAGATTATGGCCAGTTATATACCGACAACACCAGCTGCACATTTTCTCCCAGTGGGATTAACATTTTGCTTGACCTAACATGCTCATCTAACCGGTTTCGATGTTGGGTAGGAACTGGTTCGATGTTCACTTGAACCATTATAATGTAAATCAATAGAATGATACTGTAAAACATTGCTTCCTATTTTACATATGTAAAAACATTTAATTGGTCTCTACTAAGAACTTGTAGCTTTTCAGTTGGCTAGCAACCACGTTTCTCACTTGGCTGTCCACAGTCCCATATGTGTGAACACAGGTGAGCAAATGAACTGTATTTTTGATATTTCAAAGCCAGTTAAGAAAACTTTTTGCCAATGCAAATGAGGATGTGTTGAGAACAATTAAAGGGGGAAATACTTTTACCAACGCATTATTAGTTGCATTGGCAGAAGTACACTTTTCCCAACGCAATAAATATGCGCTAGCAAAGATTATCGTTTACCAACATAAATGAGAATGTGTTGGAAAAAGTTATAAGGGGGAAATACTTTTGCCAACGAAATATTATTTGTGTTGCTGAACTTACCTTTTTACCAACACGATAAAATATGCATTACCTTTTACCAACAAAAATAAGAATGTATTGGAAACAATCAAAAGCGGGGGTTACTTTTTCCAACGCATTATTATTTGCGTTGGTGAAAGTACCATTTTGCTAATACGATAAAATATGTGTTGGTAAAGGTTATATTTTACCAACATATCAAATAATGTATTGGAAAAGGTCCTAAGAATCAGTAATTTTGCCAACATAACAACGTGTATTAGTAAATGAGATACTTTTTCCAATGAAAAAAAGAATGCATTGGTGAAAGATAGAAATAATGTATACCTTTTCTAACACAATACGGGATACATTGACAAAAGTCTAAAATATGGTGCGAGAGATTCCACACCCCCCACCCCCACCACCACTTAAAAAAAAAAAAAAAGGTCCCCTTATAAACAAGAAGTAGTCATTTCTGAACCATAAACCTATTATGCCTTCTTACAGCCAATCAAGATCTCTGCTCCTCACAAGAAACGTTACCTACAAGTTTCTATTCTCTCTCTCCACTGTCTTTTCAATTCTAAGTGATTATATCCCACTCCATTTAGGCATGTAAAACTACATGTACAGTTTTAAGAAGTTGATTATATCCCATGGTTCTCAACGCTTGTTTAGTGAAAAATGACTTAATCTTTTGTGGAAAAAATTATTAATATAAATAATGGTTTAAGCACTTGTTTAAGTTGGCAAATACCATAGTTTTGGATACTTGTTTTGTTTAACCTAAAAACTTAAGAAAAAAAAACAAAATCTGTTCTTGGTCGGATTTGGATTTTAGATGTTCGCCCTGATGGGTCTTTATATGCCTAAGCCCATTAGAAATTCAAAAATGCACAGCCACCACATCTCATTGGAACTTGATAAATATAGTCACCTAATTATAAGGAAAGGGATGGCAGAGAACAAAGCCCAGCTAAGATGCCAAAACAAGCTTTTAGTGTATGCCAACTATTTAAGAAAATAAAGACTAATACCGGCATACCCACCTACCCGATCTAATCTAAAGAAGATCAATCTTATAATGAGATGAGCTCATTTGATTCCAATTTAAGTAGGGTATATAATAAATTCTTCAGATCTAAATTATAATCTCACTATTACCATCAATATCTTTTTCGGCATACCCTCTTTAATTTCTGAATAGGCCATCAGCTTACATGAAAAGGCTTTTCCTCATTAGTGTTGTTGATGGCCTGCACTACACAATATCCATGTTATCTTAGATAAGTCTTGCTTTTATTTATCACTTATTGATGCCTCTCCTAAATGAGCCCCAATGAACTCATTTATAATTATACCTTTTCTAGTTTTATCAGATGTATATTAACTGCTCTAATTTTTTTCTGTAAAGGCATGTTAATTGATATAAGAGATCTTTTAGAGCATGTTTGTGTAGCCGATTTTTCTCAAAAAAAGTAAGGATTGTTGAAATTAAATTCTGTGATATAGTAAAATCCATATTTGGTCAACCATTATTCCTAACTGATGAGAGCAAAAATGAGCTAAGTTTTCCATGATTGTCCAAAAAATAAATTCTATGGATTATAGGGGTGTTCATGGCCGTGCTAGGTCAGACTAAGGCATATCTAGGCCTGGCTTTCCTATACAAACATTGGTCCAGGCTTGGGCTAAGCCCAACATGGTCCTTAAAAGTCTGGCCTGAGCCCACCCATTTAAAAAAAATTAGGCCGGGCCAAATTACCATCCACTTAGCATTATATAGGAGATATGTATCAACAACCAATCACATGTCAATCGTTGGATTCACTTGTTTATTTGTAACACTCTAACCCAACTTAATCTGGTTTAGCGGCTAATGATTGATGAGTTGGTTGCTAATTGTGTTTTATCTTTATTTTTGCTTTGTTCTAGGTTCTTGATAGGTAGTTGGGTTGAGTTTGAACTGATTTAGGTAATCATAAGCCTTTTTTCGTAATTTTAGATTTTATTTAACGTTGTCATCCATGTATCATCTTGACGTCAACGTGTGTCTTTTGTTGAGCTCGTTGATTCTCGTAACTGTGCCGTTCATAAAATATGTCGTTTGTTTCCATTAGACCTGCAAATGACTCGAACTGTAATTAGTAATATAACTTGGACCTTCCTCCAAATTGCCTTAATCTTTATCTTTATAAACCACCGACCTTCTTCTTTCCTCTGTACGCTTCTTTCTTTCTCTTCTCTTCTCCTTTCTTCTCCAACGATCAAGTTAGGGAAGGGGATTCCATGCACTCAAGTCTTGACTTCTCTCTTGTGGGAGCTAAGGTATGAGCTAGGTTTAGCTAAGGGCATCTTCTTTTTTTCCTTTCTACTTCATGTCAGCTACTGTTTCATGCACTCACGCTTCTCTTTCCTTCTTCTTTTGCATGCATGGGTATTAGATCATTGTCAAGAAGTGTGACATGAGCCCAAGGACAACAAAGAGCATGTTAGAACTCATTTGAGGCAAGTATAAGCATAATTTGTATGAACCATGTGGGTAGATGTTTGATTGTAATTGATTCACGTAATCTTGCATGTGAAGTATAGTTACAGCCCATCTTGTGTGAGTTTCCATCTATTTCACGTGATTTTGCCATTTGGTACACATGCAATTATCTTTGTAATAGGTTCAGAACGTAACCCCGAGCAGTCTACGGCTAAGCCAACTGCCTACGGCTCATAGTCCAGAGAGTTAAAAACTCAGATTCCTTCTACGGCCATGTCACGGCTAAGTCGTGTAATAGACTACCGCTGAGCCGTAGCTTAGCCGTGGCCCAGCCGTAGATCAATACAGGGTGGCTTTTTCTGGATCAACTGAGAGTAAGCAATTGACAAACCTTCTACGGCCCAGCCATGTCTAAGCCATTAAACATGCTACGGCTAAGCTGTAGAACAAAACACGACTAAGCCGTAGAACAAAATACGGGTGAACCGTAACTGCAGATGAATAGTAAAAGGAACCACGGCTGAGCCGCAGTGCAAATTATGACTAAGCTGTAAGATGCCTATGACTAAGCCATATGTTCACCTACGGCTAAGCCGTATCACCCTGAGAAATGAATAAAATGATAGGATTAAGGAAGAGACCTGATATGGCCCTCATGCTAGAATGTAGATAACATGAACTTGCCCAATGGAATATACGAATGACATGAATGATCTCGAGGGCTGCGACTCATTCATGTACGTTATCCGGTTGTTTAGCACCTTCCCATGGGTGTTGGTTTAAAAGACTTCGGTGCACATTCCGGATACACTGCAACACTAGACAATGGTGCATCGGACAACTTAAAACTACATCATCATGCACAGTTAGAAACACAGGATAACTAGAATAGGTTTGGCTAGTAAAAGATCGTGGTTCCTGCAAGATAATCTGACTTGCATTGCATCTTGGCTTCGGTCTTTGCTCTTTTATACACATTATGCGCTGGGGCAAATGATTGGATATTTCCTGACTCTATCCATGGTTAATCCCGAATGGAACATGGTCTTGCATGTTCTATCCTACTGTTTGATACATATGAGTTGAGATGCCTTCACCTTTTGGTATCTTAGTTCTTCATACTCTGTTAGCATCCATTATATCGTTTGATCTGATAAGTTGATTTATGACCTCTTGATCTATCTGAGATATGCCTAACAAGACATGCACGTCACATTCTGATAAGATATACATGTTATGCTATGCACACGTTATGATATGCACGTTATGATAAGTTTTGCATGTTCTTATGTTTGTTTGACCCGATATGGTCCGGCTCTACTAAGCCTCAGCCTTAGGATCCCGACGGGGTGAATTTGGTGTAGTTTTCATGGCCTTGCTGCAGTAAGGAAACGTCTTGGGAAATCCGAACCCTAGGAAACCGAGACCCATCTGGCCCATGGTGTTCTCTGCACGGATATAAGATCCCTTGTTGGGAGCATATGGCATATGTAGTAGCCACATAGTATGTACATGTCATGTATACAGTGATTCTGAGAGCATGTTTTCATTTGAATGCACAACTGCCTAGAATACGAAATGGAAATGCTATGATTTATCTAATGTCTCTATTCTAATAGATACCGCATGCGTTAACTTGTTATTGCTTATACTTTGCTAAATCGTTGTATTCATGAGTTATCCTTGGTGTTGCAGGCTCAGACCCTGTGACCGAGTTCCCGTCGGTGCTGCAGATTGCAAGGGAGACTCCAGTTGTCTCTTCAGGTTCGCGGAGTGTGTGGAATCACTCTATCGGAGTGCGACATTATCATATTTGCATATTGTCTTCTTTTTATGTCATTGGTCATCTTCATGTTCTGTATGTTTGTGAATGGATTCAGTTTGTATATTTCCGGCCTTTATATAAGCTTTTGGATATCCTTTCTTTTGGTCTCCTGTGTTGTTTGGTATTACGATTTGATACCTATAGCTTCCGTGTACATGTTTGCACGTGTGATCTTCCCTTGTGCGTGTGCATCTAGACTGGGTCTAAGTGCATATACACAGAAGTACGTGTGTCGCTGGTTAGATTTTTGCTAACCCCCGATATCCAGGGCTCGAGTTGTGACATTATTGTAATGCAAAGTCAATATTCAAAGCATATATAATCAGCAACAAATCACTTCTATGGATTTTTATTTTATTTTATTTTCTTAGTTTCCTCTCTTTGCAAAATTCAACTGTAGCCCATATATAATCAACGCCATTGAAAAAATGACCAGAAGTGTGCATATGATTTAATTGATGGGACCACTTTAATAAATTGAACAAGAAAAACGCCTTAGCACAACTAGAGTGTTCAAAATCAATGAGGATTTTCATAAAAAAAAAACTCAATCAGGATTTGCACTTACCAAATATAGATTTTTATTAATACTAAGGAAAGAAATAACTAAGGAATTCTCTTTCCAATAAAATAAAAAATTTGCATTCAAGGCGGCAAAAATCTCTTTGCTCATGTCTCTGTGTCTTCCAGTCTTCCACACTGCATTTACGTTTCATCTGATTTTTTTTTTTTTTGGTCTCTCAACATCTCCCACAAGAATAATCTCCTCCCTCCTCCCTTTGCTGCAAGCTTGTCTTTGGTCAAACTCTTCTAAACGCAGCCATCTCCCAGCTAGAAGAAGACACCAGTCGATTTGCAGGTACACTTTTTTTAATGAATCTATTCCATGCAAGGGATTCGATCATCCTGACTGCACAAATCAAACCAAAACGATCTAGGTCTAGGGTACATCATTAAAAGAAGAAGAACTAGAGAAAAAAAAATTAAAAGATGCACACAGAGAGAGGGAATAAGAAGGCGGAAAAGAGAGGCGTACCTAATTTGATGCATTCAATTTAGTATGTGTGGGTATGATTTCAAAAAAAAAATACTATTATGTAACAACAATAGGTTTAGATTGAGATGAGCTTTATGATTTTGAAATATTTAACTTGGTTGAAGAGTTCTCTAAATCATCGGAATGGCTAACATGCCCCCTCAAGCTGAGTGGCACCTCGGTGATGGTAAACTTGGATTGTAGTTGTCAAAATCAAGTGGAAAAGAGGCCTCTGGTGAAGATATCCGCAATTTGATCAGTTGTCCCAATAACGTGAACTTGTATGCTTCCTCAAATAACATTTTTTGGAATAAAGTGATAGTCTACTTCAATATGCTTTGTTTGAGCATGATAGACTAGATTGGAAGCTAATGCAATCTCATTGACATTATCACAATAAAGCAATGGTGGAGATTATGATAAACACCAAGATCACGTAAAACCATGCGACTCCATGATAGCTCGGCTATAGTATAGGCTAAGGACCAATATTCGAACTCAGTGTTGGATCTAGTAATAGTAACCTCCTTTTTTGCACTCCGTAAGATGAGACATGGGCCAAGATATACTCCATAGCTGGAGGTGGACCTCTAATTATCAGGATCACCGGCCCAACTGGCATCAGAGAAAGCTGTTAAAAGTCGGCTCCCATTTTTGAACTACATGCCATAGTAAATCGTGCTTTTAAAAAAATCATAGAATGTACTTAACCACAATCCAATGTAAAGTAGTTGGAGAATGCATAAATTAATAAACTTAATTGACTACAAATGCTATATCTGGTCCAGTCAATGTAACATATTGAAGAGCACCAACAACACTTGGATACTAGGTCGGATCATGTAAGGGTTCGCCTTCATATTTAGACAATTTGAACCCAGAATGAACTAGGGAGCACGTAGGCTTAGCATCACCCATTTTGGTCCGTCGAAGAAGATCATAAATGTATTTTGATTGTGAAAGATAAAGGCCCATAGGTGTACAAATTGCTTCAATCCCTTCAATCCTAAGAAAAAGGTGTAAGGGTCCAAGGTCTTTTATGGCAAAAAGATGTCCAAGGGTAGCCAAGAGAGTGAGAAATGCCCCATTATGATTGCCTGTGTTAAGAATGTCATCAACATAGATAACAATAATAATTATACATCCACCAACATTTCAAACGAATAAAGAGCTGTCCGCCATGGAGCCATGAGAGCCGAGCCCTAATAAGTAAGTACTTAATCAAAGAAATCAAGCTCGTGGAGCTTGTTTCAATTCGTAAACGAATTTATGAAGTTTACATACATGAGTAGGGTGGCTTGGATCAACAAATCCTTGTGGTTGGGACATGTAAACATCTTCTAAGAGAAGACCATATAAAAATGCATTTTCCACATCTAATTGATGGATAGGCCAACCACCATTGATTGCTAAGGATATGACAATATGAATGGTGGCAAGTTTAATAACTAGGCTGACTGTGTCACCATAATCGATCCCAGGTCGTTGATGAAATCCTTTAGCAACAAGACATGCCTTGTATCGTTCAATTGAACCAATGGCCCGTTCCCTAATTTTGTAAACCCATTTACATCCAACCACATTTTGATGGAGTCGTGTAGGAACAAGGGTCCAGGTACCTTGCTGCTATAAAGCAGAAAGTTCCTCCAACATTGCAATTCTCCATTCAGGAGATTTGATTGCCTGGATGTAACATGTGGGCTCCACTAGTAGTAATGAGCTAGATAAGGTTGATAGGAGAGTGCATTTTGGATTGGGTTTAACAATTTTCGATTTGGCTCTAATGTGAATGGTGTGAGTAATCTCAGGATAAGAGGATATGTGAGGTGGGACTATAGACTGAATGGGTTGAGTTGGTGGAGTTTGAGAGGGCAATTGTGTAGGAGATAGAGGTAGGTCATGTGTGTGTCTGGTTGGTGTTATTGGTGGGTATTGTAGTTTAGCCAAGAAGAACTGGAAAAGAGCCATCCTGTGAGGATAGATAAGTGGGAGCCATATCCATTTCAGCATAGGGGAATCTAGTCTCATCAAAGACAACGTGATGAGAGAGATAAATCGTCCAAAGTCGGGATCAAGACATTTATAGCCGTTATGATTTAGGCTATTTCCCAGAAAGACATTGGAAGTTGTGCGACAAGAGAGTTTATTCTTGGTATAGGGCATGATATACAAAAAACAAGTACATCCAAAACTCTTTAAAAAATCATAGTTGGGTGCCCTTTGAAATAGTTTTTCATATGGACTAACATTAACAAGAGTCCGGGTAGGCATTCAACGAATAAGAAAAATTGCTGTGGCGAAGGCATCAACCCAAAATTTCTTAGGTAACTTAGAATGGGCCATGAGAGACAGTGCAGTGTCAACAATTTGTCAATGCTTTGCCTTAGCCAATCTATTTTGTTCTGGAGTGTGAAGGTAGGTAATGGGATCTGAGATACTAGAAGGGGATAAAATGGTTTTAAATTGATTGCTAGTGTATTCCCAACCACCATCTGTTTGAATGGATTTGATCTTACGCGCAAGCATATTTTCAACATATGACTTGAAATGTTGGAAGACATTGAAACCTTGTAATTTAAAAGATAAGGTAAATAACCAACAATATTTACTATATCATCTACAAATGTCAGATAAAAACGCTCACCACTTATTGCCAAATTATGCATAGGTCCCCAAAAATCAGAATGAACTAACTCTAAAGGAAAGCTAGAAAGAGAATTTGACAACTGGAATGGCAGTCGAGAACTTTTACTCATTTGACATGACGAACAGATAGACATATGTTTTGTTGGTGGGTAGACAAAGAGATGAGCTCGAACATGCTACATAGTCTGATGAGACGGATGCCCGAGTTTGTTGGGTTAATGTCTTATATTTCGGGTTCACCGGATTGGTCCTTAGGGTTACTCTTGGACCGGGCTTTGGGTCAGGGGTATTTTGGTCTTTGTACCAGGCTTTCTTAGGGGCTAAGAAAGGGAGAGTTATATAAATGATGTAACCTATAACCCTATATTTAAGCAGAAGAGTGCAGTAAAATAGTAAAGTTTTCTTTGGGCTGTAGACGTAGACATCTCACTGAACAACATAAACCTCTCATGTGTGTACTCTTGTGTGCTTGTCTCTTCTTATATGTGGCTTTGATTGTTGATTCCAGGTTATGCGCTTCCGCACGTGCACAACAGAGTCTATGATGCCATACTTCAAAAGGTACGCAAATACTTAAAAGGGCAAAGGGAGAGGATAGCAACTTGCTGGTGTAATGAGCTGGAAGCTGAAGTGGATGTAAGCCATCATGGCTCAGCTAACCATACTAACAAAACCTCAATGTGTTAATAGAAGCAGCGAAAATAGTTCTCAATATTCCTGCCAGGTGGACCCACTCCTCAATACTCCCCCTTTGGTGGAACTAGGTCGGCACACTTTTGGCGACACACATTTTTTTTAGTGCTGATTCGTTTCTTCTAAGATTAAAACTCATGACTAGTTGACTTTGATATCATATTAAATTTTCTCAGCTAACTATTACTACCAAAACCATGAGGTGTTAGGAGAGGCAACAGAAATATTTTTCAATAGTGCATAAGCTCTCTCTTAATCTCTAGCCCTGATGGCTGGTACAAACAAAAGGAAAAAAAATAACCAGTCTCTATTTTATGATATTGTCTCAACTGCACAACACGAGAATGGATTGAATCATGCAAGAGTGATACTAACTCAAAAATAATTGCATGATGATGTCATCACAATGATACCATGTATGAGCATACGATGCTCTCCTACAAGCAACCTTATCAATTTTCATCTTTGTGGGGCCCACTTAGGCCCACCTTTAATCACCACAGACCTTTTACACTTTCACTCCTACACCCTTCAGGAGTGGCGGACAAAGACTTTTGTTTAATGGGTGTAGATGATGGTCAATTGAAAAGGTCAAACTTATTAGTTTGGTGTAGTTTCTTGCATAAACAATGACAAAAGAGATATTCATTGCCAAAGACCACTCAACATAATAGTCTAAATTCACAGAAAGCATGAGTCACACATCAAATATGAACAATACTCAAAAATTGGTCTTTCTAGTCAAGGACAAGGCAATGCACCAAAATAAAATCATATTAGGGAATCAGCGAAACTTTTCATATTCTCACTATAATCTTTGAATTTCAACACAAAATGAATTGAATGTTTTCTCATGCTTGAAATGTAGGCATGTTGAGAAATTGAGATTTCTTTGGCAAAGTATACTTGATTAAGCATTACTAATAATTTCATGCAATCTTCTACATGCAAGTGCAAGATACTCCAGATGGGTCATTAACAAGCTTAGCCTTTGTAGCATTTTGTTTGGCAAACATCAATGTCTTCAAATCTTCTAATAGCCATTTTGTTTGAAAAATTTTCGCAAATGGATGGAGAAGACTTTGATAACAATGATGATGATGGACAATTTTGTTTTACCAAAATAAAATAAAACTAAATTCAATTCAACTTAATATTAATCATTATTATCATCATTACTCAATACCCATCAATCTAGAATTGCCTAGCTAAGGTTAGTTATTATATCAAAAGAAAAACATAGGGCATGTTAATGACACCAAAGTAACACTCCATAACCAATTGCAACCACACAACATTGCAAATGACCTTCAAATCACATCACACAATGGGGTCTCTCTCCACTCTCTAGCTAATATAGAAAAGCATATTATGTAATCTAATGCAAGTGAATCCAAGTCTTACTGGCCATCCAAAAGCATACTATGTAATTTCAAACTCCCATCCAAATACCCAGCCCTAAAAATCACATCTTGATAGCTATCCAAGTCTAAAAGTACTAAAATCAGATACCCATGTAATCTGATGCAATTGAATCCATGAAAAAGGAAACTCAAGAGTAAAAAATAACAAAATATAGGGGAAGACAAAAAAATGAAAACTTTTAAAAAATTTCAAAAACCCAAATCCACTTAGAACCCAAAAACTGCCAACGCCGAACTTTCAACTTTCACGACATGGGACGGAGCTGCTAAGATGGGTTACATTTGGAAATAATAAAATCTCAAAAACAAAAAGAATATTGAAGGAAAAAAAAGGTTTGAAAATCTAATTGATTCAAATCCAAGAAAAAGAAGAGAACTTATAGATCAAAGAAGAGATTGGAAGAGCGTAGGAAGAATGGGGTCAACATGATGATGATGGAAATTGCTTGGGTTTGGATTCCATCGACATGTAAATGGGAGCAGAAAATAGAAACTACAAGGGGACAATGGTCGAAGAGCAGAGACAAGCGTTGGGGATTTGGGTTTTTCGTATAGAGTGGATTTGAATTGTTACGGACTGGGTTCATTTTAGTCACAGGCGTACATGGGTGGCGACATAATGGGCTTTTACCTAGGGCATGCCCCATACAGCCCATAACCTTCTAACGGAGTTTTAAAAACATGTGGGTGCATCCACCCCCACATGAGAATTTGTGGGTTCGCCCCTACCCCTCCCCAATCTAGCACTAGACCCTTTTCACTTTTATCAAACCTCTATTCACCGTTGGATTAAATGTCTAAGAAATCTATAGTTAAAATACCACTAAATTTTATAAATGACTATTAAATGAAGGTTTAGAAGGATCTTGCCTATTTTTTGAGGATTTTACCAAAAAAAAAAAAAACCCCTTTAGACTCCCTATAGATCAAAAAGGACCTAAAATATATGTAACCATCGCATTAGTCCTATGCCCCCCCCCTTTTTTTTGCTGAGCAGCAATATCCCCTCTCACTTGCATATACGAGCTTCTTTTTCCTCATCCTCCTTCCTCCACATTTTTCTTTTATGATATGGTAACTTCATTGTCTTGGACTTGGTTGCAAGTGAGAGCTTATTACCAAAATACCCCATTATCATATATACCGATTTAAATACATAATCTTTCACATCCCTTTTGCTTTCTTTCATTTTCTTTTTTCTCTTTTCAATCTTAAGTTCCCCTCGGTCATTTCATCAAATAACCTATTGGCATGCCCAAGCTGTCACACTTTCCATACATATTGTCTAAGCGCTCTATAAACAGACGCCCCTTTCAGTCATTTCATCAAAAACTTTACGGGCATTGCCCAAGTGTTCTAACCCATCATCACCTCATCTCATTTCCTTTGTATCCCATTTTTCTACCATTCCAGTTCACATCAACTAAACCAACCTCAACCTTTAACATTTTTCTTTCACCACCATTTTCAAATTCACCCATCATCACCATCCAACCAGCATCACCTGCGCGACCACCATCCAAAAAAAAAGTTTTTTTTTCTGAATATGACATGAGCGGCGATATTTCCTCTTAACTGTGAAGAAGAAGTAAAAACGAGCAAGTGAACGGAGATATCGTTACTGACCAAGTACGTGATTTTTTCCTGAATTTGACATGAGCTGTAATATTCTCGCTTAACTGTGAAGAAGAAGAAAAAAAGAAGCAGGTGAGCGGGGATATTGCTACTGGCCAAGCACATAATTTTACATTTCTAGTTAAATGCCTGTAAGGTGTTTAACGAAATGACTGAGAGAGATGCCTCTTTATAGAGCACTTTGATGATATGCCTGTAAGGTGTTTGATGAAATGACTGAAAGGGACTTAAGATTAAAAAGAGAAAAAAGAAAATGAAAGAAAAAATAGGAATGTGGAAGATGATGATGTATATAAATCAGTGTATATGATACAAAGGTGTTTTGGTAAAAGCTCCCACTTACACCTAAGTCCAAGACAATGAAGTCCCAATATCATGAAGGAAAAAGGAAGAAGAGGAATGAGGAAAGAGGATGAGGAAGAAGCAGCTCATATATGCAAGTGAGAAGGGATATCGCTGCTCAATAAAACAATAAAAAAAAAAACCAAAAGTCCTCATTGGACCACTACGGTGATTACATATATGTTAGGTCCTTTTTTATCTATAGAGAGTCTAAAAGAATATTTTTTGGTAAAATCCTCCTTTTTTTTATTAACGCTTATCTATAACCAGTCCCCACCCCCCCCCCCTCTAATTAATAGGCAATTAAGTGGGCCCCACATGGTAAACTACCCATGAGAAGTAGGTAGTCTGGAATAAAAATGCACACCAAAGGTATTCTTTTTTAATTTTTTTTCCCAAGACGAAAGACTTTGAAGTAGTGCATTTTTTTTCTTATTAGAGCAACCATCTACTCTATAATCTCATCAGTGGTCCCCATGACATAAATACATAATTATCCATTTAAGAACACTAGGCTTACAGGTGGAAGTGGATATAAATCCTCAAATCCTCCTGCTCCAAGGCCCAGGCCCTTTCCCACAAATTATTACTCGCGCTTTGAGAACTCTCTCTCTCTCTCTCTCTCTCTCTCTCTCTACCCCACATATTATTACCCGCGCTTTGAGAACTCTCTCTCTCTCTCTCTCTCTCTCTCTGGCCCCTTTAAAGCAGAAATATCCTACAAGAATATCCTCCTCTCACGCCTCCTTTTCTTCCCCTTTCCTTCACGAAACCACCTTTAAAAACCAAACCCATCCCTCCCATTTCTAACACCACCCAAAACCAAAACAATGTCTACTTACCCAATCAAAACAGTGGTGGTTTTGGTCCAGGAAAACCGCTCCTTCGACCACATCATCGGATGGATGAAGCCCCTCAACCCTGAAATCAACGGCGTCACCGGCTCCGAATCTAACCCTATCTCCACCTCCAACCCCAACTCTGCTCTCATCTACTTTGGCGACCGATCCGAGTACGTAGACCCGGACCCCGGCCACTCCATCCAGGCCATCTACGAGCAGGTGTTTGGGGAAGAATTCTCCACCAACTCCTCCATCAAAGTGCCGTTAATGAACGGCTTTGCGCAGCAGGCAGAGAAGACCCAGAAGGGAATGTCGGAGACGGTGATGAACGGATTCCTACCAGATGCTGTGCCCGTTTACAAGGAGTTGGTGTCTGAATTTGCTGTTTTTGACAGGTGGTTTGCGTCGGTGCCGGCCTCGACACAGCCCAACCGGCTTTTCGTGCACTCGGCGACGTCGCATGGCGCTACGAGCAACGATTCGAAGAAATTGATCGAAGGGTTTCCGCAGAAGACGATATTCGAGTCGCTGGATGAGCAAGGTTTCTCTTTTGGGATCTATTATCAGTACCCCCCTGCTACACTTTTCTACAGGTAAGTGAGAAACAGGATATGCCAACCGTTGCCGCTATTTTCATCTTTCTAAATACGGAGCCATTATCAATATTGCCACAAAATCTATACTTTTTTTTGGTTAGTTCAGTTATATTTTTGCTATTTTAAAATGAAGTTCTACCAAGAACAAGAGACAAATAAAAATATCAGTCACAAACGGATACATCAGCCCTAGTAGAGTATGTGCGAAGGTTTCGGCATTGGCAGATACAATATCGGTGACTCGGGGAGTTGACTCAGTGAGCAGCCCCGTAAGAGATGTGAGCCTCAAGCTGTGGTTAGTTTTGGACGTTTGAGTTTGATAACAGCAACCCACTTTTGGGCGGATAAGATGGGGTAGTTGTAATTAGAGAGTTGGCAAATTGAGTGAAAACTCCAGCTTTCAAACTAGCCTGATCAATCCTGATTGTGTTCTATTGAAAAAAAAAAGAAAAGAAAAAAGGGAGATTGTGGCCCACCAAACCAATGGACTGATTATGAGAAGCAAGTGCCAACATTGTAGGAAATAAGAGTCTGATCTATCTCACCCCGATCATGCGTCTGTTGGTGCGTATTGGGTGAAATTCAAGGGCGGTCTCAGCAGGAGAAAATTTTCCAATTAAATGAGTTCCCCTTCTTCACATTGGTGATTTTTATTTGGTTAGAAAATACCACGAAAATAATCAACTTTTAAATATTAAATATGAAAAATTCAATCACTAAATAATTGTACTTTAGGTTAATTAAAAATAAATCATTTTTTAGCATTTTCTGTTTTAGTTCTGAATTATGATAACCAGGCCATGCCTTTGCTCAAAAAAATGAAATTACGTAACTCGGTCATGACTCCGACTCGGTACTGAGTTGGACTTCATTTTACTTTTTGGGTAGAGAGAGTTGGACTTATTCTTTGACTATCAGCCCTTTTCCTAGCTACTAGTCATTGAAGGCGACAGCTTAGCATCCGGTTCTCTCTGTCTTTTTTTCCTAGGTCGGGTCCCCTTTTAATAACTGTTAGGACTCTCTTTTTTCTAATTTTTTTGGTAATCAACTATTGGAGAGTTATTATTAAAGTCTGGTTGCAGATGTTATTGACATCATACTCAACAGTTGATTAGAAGGGTTCGGCGCCTAACTGGGATCATCATAACCCAACATTTTTTTAACCAAGCTTAGGGGATGGTGACGTAAGGGACGTAAGGGATTTTCCCACCGTCCCTTTTGTGATTGGGCACTATATTTTATTTGTGCTTAGCTCTTTTTTTTCTATTTTGGGGTTAAAAGATTACGCTTAATCCTTAAGCAAGGAACTAAATGTAAATCCAAAAACTACTCATATAGATCAAGTGCATCTCATTTTCTTTCCTGATGGGAACTCTCTCTCTCTCTCTTTTCTTTTTTTTTTTTTTTTTTTTTCTGGTGAGACCTCTCAGTTCTTATGCTCTTACGCATAACTGGGATCTGTGAACCAAATGCAATCTAGAAAAGGTAAAGTCACATGGCCCTTTGATATTATACTCATTCCTATATTATACTCATTCCCAATTTCACTTTGTCCACTTGGGGGCACTATTAAAGAAGTCTTAAAATTTTAATAATAATAAGCTGTGTTTTGAAATTTAGGAGCATGGCTCAAAATATCCACCAATGTGAGCTATCTCCTGGCAATCGAAGTTACAGAAGTGTACAGAACAGTTTACAACTGAAGCGGAATGCATAGCTGCTAATGAAGCAGGGAGAGAGATGCTTTAGTTAAAAAGATTCTTTCAAGAACTAGGTTTGAAACAAGAAGAATATGTAGTTTACTGTGATAGTCAGAGTGCTATGGATTTCAGTGAGAATGCTACATATCATAGTCGCATGAAGCACGTTGATATCAAGTACCATTGGATTCGTGAGGTGATCGAGAAGAACTTTATAAAGCTGGAAAAGATTCATTCAGACAAGAATACCTCGGACATGATGACAAAGGTTGTGTCTAAAGGAAAGTTGGAGCTGTGTTTAGAGTTGGTAGGGTTAAACTCCTAATAAGGGGTTCAGGGCGTCTTCCCCATAGTCTGGAGGGGGAGATTGTTGGCCAAGTGAGTTCAAACTATAATTGGGTTTAGTGTCTAGGGTGATTTCCCTAATTATATTAGGAATTTTCTGTTTGATTAAACAGCAGTTTTCTAAGAGGTTAGGACTTTCCTTTTTTTCTGAAATAGAGTTTTTGGGGGATAAGGATGTAATGATTATATATATGATGAAATCTGTAACCCTAGGGAGAGGCTGGAAGAGGCTGAGATTCTAAGGCTGTAGTTTCACAGATTGGAGGAGAACCTAGTGGAAATTGGTTTCCCGTGGACGTAGGCATCTTTGCCAAACCACGTAAATCTCTTTGTCTTCTTGTATAGTTGATTATTGATCTTGATTGCTTATGCACACATGCGCACAACAAGTGATCTCCACCATGGCTTGAATTCCGCATAACTCAAGCTACCAGGAGATAAAACCGGCAATGTCTTCACGTACCTTGCTGAATGGTATGTCACTGCACCGATGATGCAAACTTCTTCCTTCAACACTTTGAAATGTTGAACCAGCACATGAACTTTGAGCAAAGTTCATCTTCTCGTCAAACTCCACATCAAACTTAAAGCTCAAACTATTGCCGAATCTGAGTGATATTAATATCTAAATCACTCACCATCCTGCCTCATCTTCAACATCACTATGAAAATCCAATCACCACAGACATGCAAGCAAAATAGATCGGAAATACAAGTCCAGATGACTTTACAATTACAGGAACCTCTGCCTCCGAGCGGTCAAAAAAACTCCATTTGACCGGGCCTCCAATCAATTAAACACATGTTTGACAACTACTGACGCATCAGCTCCTCCTTGCTGCTTCTTCGGCTTTGGCAAGATGAACAACATCACATACGATTCAAAAAGCATGTGAACCCCAAACGAACATCTTTGTTTGAATCAACAAACCCTTTGCAACTAAGCCGGCGACTCCTACTATGGTTTGCAACAACAACTAGGTCGAGTAGACCTGATTCTAACCAGAACCCACATCTGTTCAGATCTCCTCCACATTTCTGCATCAAGTTGTAGATTTCGTCACCACGAGCAAGCTGGAAGAAACGGATCTGAAATCCGAATCCGAATCCTAATGGCGCCGATATCGCAGAAACAAGTTTCCACGCTCCGATTGGTCAAACCTCCTCGTTAACCTTCAAACAGTCAATCACCCTCTTCCACTGCGTAGATCTGTTCGAAACGAGTCCGTAGGTGCAAACAGATCTCCGATCAGACATCAGACGATCAAAATATCGCAGAAACAATTTTAGCCGTTGAATCTGGTCAAATCTGGCTGTTGACCAACGCTGATGTCACTGCTGACATCACGGCTTACTAGCAAACTGGGATGGACCCCGAGCACACTACCTCCTTCCGATTCTGATTCTTTTGCATTTTCCTTCCACTTTACCATGTTGCTCCTTTCCAATCCCTTCGATGTGCATCTGAGCTTTCCATCAAAGTACTCGGAGCAATCTACTATTCTTGACATCAAATAACACTTTTCAATCATTGCTATGTCACGGAGTCTAACACTCTTCCGTACCAATCCCTGAAGTCGTTTCTCCATCAAACACTTCAATCTGACCCGTGATGCTTGAATCCATTGCTATCATCGTGAATCTGTCAGTTTTTTCAGTCCTCCAATTGTATGCCCATCAAACTGCCAATATCTTTTATCTGCCTCATAGATCTCACCGATCGTAGTCGACAGAGAACACGTCAGTCCTCTCTTCTTCTCTGTTTTCAAAAAACAGAGCTACCAAATCCTTCACGAGAACTCAACTTCACCATCTCCATGCACAACCTCAGAAACCGACCTCAGGCCTTCGGCGACTTCGAGCACCATCACCAATGAAAGATGGATCCAAACACAACGTGTCGATCCTCTTCTTCCACGCACGAGATTCGTCAAACCCGCGAGCGATCTCAACCTCGCTTTGATACCACTTGTTGTGATCTTAACATCACCCGTTGTGCACATCCATCAATCACAAGATCAACAATCAACCACACATAAAATGAAAGACAGAGATTTACGTGGTTCACCCAAACAGGGTTACATCCACGGGCACAGAGACGATCATCTTCACTATCACAAGTAAAGCATACAGAGACTCTCGTTCTCTCACATCGTCTCACCTACGTGGTGTGGGAACACCACAGGCAAGAAAGCTATCACCTCTCTTCAACGCACAAGATCTAGGGTTACAGACTACACACATATATAGTCTCCGCGTTCTTGGCCACCAAGAAAGCCCCAGTACAATTACTAAAACACCTTTGACTTTAAACCAGTCCCTGGCTAGTCTAATAGACTTATCCAACTAAACCGGATACAAGACATAAACCCAACACAATGTGTACATGTATCAGCCCTGCTGAGTGAAAATTTTGATGTGACTCATTCTTGGTGCCCATATCCTCATTTTCTCAAAAAATATCATTCAAGAAATGAAAATATTGGTCTAACCAATATATCTGCCAATATTTTCAATTAATCCGCGAAAGGGATAGAAAACCTAGAAACCCTATTTTTTCTCCTCCTCCTATACTCATCTTCCTCATTCCAAACAAAGTCCCAATTGTTGCTCTCCTTCTATTTCACTTTCAAAGATATAAAAAATACTCATTGTTTTCAGCTTTGGTATGGAAAAATCATCAACACATCTTGTAAGTTGTAAGGTTTGTATTTTCTCTTGTTTTATATTTTTTTAAAGATTTGTTTACTAAGTGGTTACAAGCTAGAAATGATGATTCCACCCTTCATTTGCTATGGATATATTAATTCACTTGGGTTTACCAAGTTTGAGGGTGGATCAATTACTATGTGTTTTAGAAACTCGGGCTTTTGTCGACCTATTAAGACTAAGAGTATTTTTGTTCAATTCATATGCAAATACATGAGTTTATGATCCATTGTAGTAGATATAGTAGTAAAATATATAGATCTAAAACATGTGGGATTTTTTTAGTTTATTTATTTGTAGATTTTTAAAAAATTAATATTAAAATATTATATTTAGAGGATGACACCATAAATGTAGTTTTTTAAGTTTTCATAATCATTTTGTACTCCATGTATGATAATTTTTCATTGTTCTTTTATGTCACTATTCTTATATTTTTGAATTTATTTTTGAATTTTGTTAATAATTTAATATTAAAATGTGATATTTTGATATTTAACCTTAAACGAGATTTTTTAATTTTGCATGAGCATTGTATATTCCATGTATGATAATTTTTCATTGTTGCTTTATGTCAATATTTTTTATATTTTTGAATTTATTTGCATATTTTTAATAATTTAATATTTGACTATTATATATGAGGTTTTCACCATAAGTATGGTTCTTAAATTTTATATAATCATTTTTTTTAATTTTGATGTTCATGTTCTTGAATTTCACAACTTACTTGATAATTGAGTGACGATTGATAAATAATGATAGGGGTATACAATATATACAATGTGCAAACAAGCTCTATTTTCTAATTATGATATTCTTACTTATTTTGGTGCAACCCCCCACCCTTCTTCCTAATACTCAAGTACTTATTTTTATTTGGTCACAGTCACATGAAGAGAGCCCCACTTAGACAACATATCCTTTGAATTATCATGAGAATAAATTTGGCATTCATGATTTGACGACTTTTTTTTTTTATTTCTTTTGGCATCTCAATCATCTTAAATCCCTTGACTTTGTGATGTGGTAGGGGCATCCAGCATTGCTCTTTCCATCTATACATGCCCTTCTAGGTGGGCTCCACCATCCTCTCCCCCAAATATATTTCACCCAATTTCACTATGAACCACTTGATGAGCCCAACAACAATTTTGTAAACTACATTGCCTACTGACCCACTGGGGCTGCAAATTGGCAGAATCATGGTAGATCCAAACCCATATGCATGTGTCTTTATAGATTTAGTTAAGGATCAGAGGGGTTTTTTTTTTTTTTTTTTTCTTCTGTTACAATTAAGGAGTTTGACAAAGTACCAATGTGTTATATCAACTTCAAAGAAAACCAAATTTGGTTTCAAATCCAGAACCATAACAAGATGTGCATTAGTATCATTAGATGGAACACTTTCAAATATCTTTTATCCTTTGAATAGTAAAATAGGACTTACTAAGTGTCCTCAGCTAATCATTGTGACCAAAATCTCAAGGTGTCAATAGAGGCAGTGCAAATGCTTTGTAATATTTCCCTTCGGATAAACCCACTCCTTAGCACTCCCTCTTTGGTGGAACTCGGTTGGCACACTTTTGGGGATACACATTTTTTTAGTGCTAAGTCATTTCTCTTATAATTTGAACTCGCGATTGATTCACTCGATACCATAGTAAATTTCATTAGCGAATCATTGCTACCAAAACATTAAGGTGTTGATAGAGGCAGTGCAAATACTGAATAAAGTAAATATATAGCTCAAGCAGTTGTAGCCCTTATAATTCTATATATATTTAAGCTAATTAAAGCATTTGGATATGAGGTTAGAACATTACAATAATCCAGTTCCAGAACCACATATTACAAATCCTATACGGAAGACATTATTTGGATCAGAAACTTTGGGTTTTCAAATAACCGGATGCCCATTTGCAATCCTAGATCCAGCACCTTCCTTATGTCAGCAAAACCTACTTCATGAGGAACAGTCAGGATCACCACAAACAAGGCAATGGATGGCCCATGCTGATCCGATCTGTTCCACAGATTTCTAACCTTGATTGAGTGATCCCTTACAATTTTTTTTTTTTACTATATCAGGAACCTCAGGAAGCTAAAGTACATAGGGAATTTTCATCAGTTCGATTTACATTTCAAGAGGCACTGCCAGGAGGGTAAGCTTCCAAACTATGTGGTGATTGAGCAACGATACTTCGACCTAAAGATTCTGCCAGGTAACGACGACCATCCATCACACGATGTGTTTGAAGGCCAGAAATTCGTAAAGCAGGTCTACGAGGCACTGAGAGCTAGCCCTCAATGGAAAGAGATCCTCTTCATAATCACCTATGATGAGCATGGTGGCTTCTATGACCATGTGCCCACTCCTGTCTCTGGGGTTCCTAGCCCAGACGGCATTGTTGGTCCCGGGCCATTCAACTTTAGGTTTGATCGCCTCGGTGTTCGGGTCCCAACCATCATGATTTCTCCATGGATCGAACGCGGCTCAGGTGGGTTGACAGTAGCGGTTTGAAACTTGTGTGGTCGAACTGAGTATCTGCCCAGCCCAAGCTCAACCCAAATTCCTTATCTTCAAACCGAACCCAACCTGGATGAGATCCAAACATTTCTAGCCCTTGGGTGAAGTTGGCCTGGTTTGGGTTCGTTTGGGTACCCAAGTTCCTAATTCAAATTGCTTATCGACTAGTACAAAATTGACTAGCTGAAAGGTTTTAAAATCTAGGTCCCAGGCGGACCTGAACTGTGCCAACCTCATTTTTACTGTTTGTTGGATAAGGTCATATGGGTTTATGCTTGGCCCAACTCAATTTGTCCACTCATGAGTTCATAGTGGCGACTGGCATGTTAATTTTTCACGTTGGTCTAATGTTTATAACGGGGATGTCAATGTAGTGGTACATGGGCCTAATGGGCCATATCCAACTTCCGAATTTGAGCATTCTTCTATACCCGCAACCGTAAAGAAGATCTTTAATTTGAAGGACTTCCTGACTAAGCGTGATGCATGGGCTGGCACGTTTGAATCCGTCTTGACACTCAAAAGCCCAAGAACAGATTGCCCAGGTAAGAACTCAAAACTAAATCAGCACCGTTCACTATAATCACTCCCACTGTCATCAATAACCGCATAGGCCTTCTTGCGGGCCTTAAATATTAATAAAATGAGCTGGGCCTTGAGAAACTTGCAACCCGGTTACCACCTTTCACATAGTATACCAATTCAGCTCTTTTACTGAGAATAGTATAAATGTACAGTTACTTTACCGGAACCAAAAAAATTGCGAGAGGGTGAAGCAAAGGAAGAAATGAAACTGAGTGAATTTCAAGAGGAGTTGGTGCAGATGGCAGCTGTATTGAATGGGGATCACAGGAAGGACATTTACCCAGAAAAGCTAGTGGAGAACATGACTGTTGCGGATGCTGTGACGTACGTGGAGGATGCATTCAAGACTTTCTTAGAAGCATGTGAGAATCGTCGAAAGAACGGTGCAGATGAATCTGAGATCGTCGTGACCACCTCCTCCCCAGCACTATCACCACCCAAAAAGAAGAAAAAGTCATTTGGTCGTAAGATGTTTGCTTGCATAGTCTGCAACAATACTTCTTAGTGATCACCTTTTAGTTACCATATCTGTTGGGGTTCTATTGGTTTTTTTTCTCTCTTCTGTTATACAGAAGAGTAGAGAGCGTCGTTCATTTCATTCTTTCTTTCTACACTGATTGTTGTGTTTGGTAGTGGGTGTGGTAATTGCATGTATAAATTACGTTTATGGTGAGGTAAATCTATTGTGTTGGACTTTTACGTGGAGAAAAGTTGGAAATCTGCATGGTGAAATTGTAAGGGACAATGAGCCTTGATTACAGGGAATAAGATTGATGATGACAGCGTGCTGCTTTTGTTGATTTCAACGGTAATTTTAAATAGTCCAGATCTCTGAGGAACAAGAAGTTATTTTTAGATTATCCATTCCTTGGTCTTATATAAAATAACTAATTCACAGGTAGAGCATAAACAAGATTTTATATAAGGATTTTTACCAAAAAATTAATTCTAAATTTAGATTATACCAATTGATTAAGAAAGTTTTGAAAAAATCTATTTTGGAGTTAATACTCCATCAAAAGACAAATATGCCCTCAGCTTTGGTCGGACCGTATTTACGTATGGTTTTTCACTTACGACTAAACCCTACAATTAAACCGTAGTGCATTTACGGTTGAGTCGTAGGTCATTTTACGGGTAAACTATATTTGCGCAGTATCTTTTCACTTTCAGTTAAGCCTTATGATTAAATTGTAGTGCATTTATGGCTGGGCCGTAGGTAATTTTACTGGTAGACTATATTTGTGCAGTTTTTTTCACTTACGACTAAGCCGTATGGCTAAGCCGTAACAGTCAGGTAACGATATCGTTACCATTTTTAATACTTTATATGTCCATTTTGGTTCCTAAAATTCATTCTCTAATAATTTTTATACTGAGATACATAAACAATTTAAAGGGCACAGAAATTAACCCAAATAATTTGATTCATGCATAAATTTATAATTTCCAGGTAACGATATTATTATCATTTTTAACGCTTTATATGCCCATTTTGATTTCAAACATTCATTCCCTAAATATCTTTGTACTAAGATATATAAGCTATGTAGAGGGCATAGGAATTGACCCAAAAAAATTGAATTCATGTATTGATATATAACTTTCAGATAACAATATTGTTAATATTCCTTAAGCATTATCTTCCCCAGTTTGGTTTCCAACATTCATTTTATTTATACTAAGATATCTAAAATATGGAGAGGGTATAGGGAATTAGAATTTGACCCAAAACCCCATCAAGATAAAATGAAAAAAAAGGGCATATAAAACATAAAAAATGGTAACGATATCGTTACCTAAAAGTAATAAATTCATGCGTGAATCAAATTTTTTTTGCTCAATCTCTATGCCCTCTACATAGTCTATGTATTTCCGTATAAAGATATTTACGGAATGAATGAACAGAACCAAACTGGGGAAGATAATGCATAAAGAATAGTAACAATATCATTACTTGAAAATTATATATTTTTACATGAATCCAATTTTCTTTTGTCAATTCCTATGCCCTTTACATAGTTTAAGTATCTTAGTTTAAAGATATATATTTAAGGAATGAATGTTAGAAACCAAAATGGACAAATAAAGCGTTGAAGATGGTAACGGTATCGCTACCTGAAAATTATTGAGTTCTATTACTGTTGACCTATGGTTAAGCCATAAACGATTTACGGCTAAACCGTAAAACTCATAAGCCACTATCCAGAGTTTTTTTTTTTTTTTTTGTATTTTTCTCTTACAGCTGACCATATGGCGAAGCCGTAAGTTCCTTATGGCTTAGCCATAGAATGATTTATGGTTACGCCGTAGAACTCACGGGCTACAATCTAGAGAGTAATTGTTTGGTATTTTTGGTTTATGGTTGAAGAGGAAAAAATGAAAAGAAAGAGAGATGAAAGGAAGAAAATGAGAAAAGAAGGAGAAGAAGAAGGGGATAGAGTGGGATAACAGTAAGAGGAAAAGAGAGAGGACTTACAAGAGAAGAAAATAAACAAAACAAAAATGAGAAATAACTAAGTATAGAGATGAAAGAAATAGAAGGGTTAAGAGTATAAGAAAACAGAGAGAGTAAAAGAGAGGACCGAGAGGAATGCAAGAAAAGAAAACACGAGAGGGTGAACAAATTTTCAAAATAGAAAGAGAGATTAAAAGGAAAGAAAAAAAAAGTAGAAGAAGAAGAAGAAGAAATAGAACAAGAAGAAGGCGTACTTGTGAAAAAAGAATGAGGAGGAGGAGGGCATATCAGTTCTACAGAAAGGGAAAGAAATAAGAGAAGAAGAATAAGAAAAAGGATAGGACGCTGATGGTGATGCTGTCACAGGGTGAGAAATAAAGGCTCTAACAAAATCTCAAGATGAAGAAAAGACGGAAGGAAATATTTGTAAGGTTTTGTACGCCTAACAATATCGCCAGCTAAAGGGATATTTATCTTTTGATGAAGTGCGAACTCCAAATTAGATTTTTTCTAATCTTTTTTAATCAATTCGTATAATCTAAATTTAGGATTAATTTTTTCGTAAAAGTCCCTATTATAAATAGTAAAAATAAGGCACATGATAAAATTTGTAGGATCCCCTATAGCAGGGCCCAAATTAGAGGGTTGGACTAGCCTAGCCCATATAGCACCGCTAGTGAAACCATGTCTTTAAACCATGAGTAGAAGTCATATAACTGATAACAGCTGATGACTCAAACACCTTAGAAAAATAGACCTATAATTCCACTATGTGACAGAAATGGAAGTCCAAATGTTTCAAAATCATCATTCTTATTAATAGTTCTAGGCCAAATTTCAATCCTATGGACTAATATCGACAATATGCACCACCCCTCTCAATGCAAGTGTGACTAGGATGCGAACTAACATGCTACATCTATTAAAAATGAAAATACAAAACTTACACCCCTTTTTACTTTCCTGTTTACTCTCATATCAGGACAAATGTGAACCACAAAAGGCACTAAAGAGTAACTAAAAGAGTAAATAGGGGTGTAATTGCAGCATTGCTCGTCAGATAACCGAAACATATTTGCCAATTTTTTGTGGAGACATGCAACTTAAGGGCCCTACAAGGCATCTTTCATGTTTTTTTTTTGGTTGTTGTTTTTGATCGGTAACTATAAATTTTATGGAAGGGAAATGACAATACAACAAGGAACAAAAAGGAAAAGCAGAACAACACAAACAAGAAGATTCCGGTATAAGAGGACTATACCTCCTTATACTACACTAACATGAGAGAGGCGTCTAAATTACAAGAACAATCAACCCCTTGTTTAGCAAAAGAATCTACGAAACTATTGGCAAACCTACATGCATGCTAGAAAGATACTCAAAACCAAGATGCAAGATGACAAATCTGGTTGAAGTAGAATTGCATCTTCCATAGGCAATTGAAGGGGTTCATCCGAGATATGTATCTTTAGCAACAACTAGGGTACGACATTTGTATGCACACCCTTTACAAGGAAGGAGAAAATTGCCACATTTGCAAATTCCATGGAAATGATTCCATACGAAAAGAGTTCCACGGAAGTTCAAAAGTTTATATTTGGTCAAAATTCTTTTCCTAAGTGAATTGGAGATAATGTTGTTTTCGTGTAGTTACAAATATTTTGGTGAGCAACAATTTTCTGTGGAAAAAATTAGTTTTTTATAAGTTTTAAAAGGATACAGATGATTCTCATATTAATTTAAATTAATTAATATCACTAAACCATTAGTTGAATGACTTTAGAGAAAAAATCACTGGGGACAAACATCAAACAAAAATTAATGTCAAATACCAAATATCTTAAAGCATGCAGTACCAGAAATCTAAACATAGGTCAAATATCTAAGTGGACATTAGTTGGAGAAATTTTTTAACCATGATATTTAAAACTCAACCAAGCAAAATCAGATATTCTTATGAATAATAATAATATGAAAGTTCTATTTTTATATTCAGGCATGCACTCAATGCCAATGTATTTTTTTTTTTTTACATCAGGAAACATATAAGTTATAAAATAATATGTTATAACATTTTAAGCTGAATATTTTGTGGGAAAATGGAGCCTACATTTTTTCATTGTTGGTCTTCTTAAACTTCATTAAAAGAATAACTCAATTCTTTGCAACCTTTGTTTTTCGAAATACTAAACAAATTAACAAATAAAAAATCTTCTATAGAACTTTTTTTTTAATGAAAATGCTTAGATCAACAATTCAAATATCTTGAGCATAAAGCAGAAGACGAAATATGATAATGTCACTTTGCTTTTAACTTATAGAGAGGCGTGGAGTCGAAACAGAGGGGTGAGGATGAAGGTGGCTGTCATTTTAATACAAAGAAGGGGCAGAAGGGTGGTTGAAGGGAGCAACAAAGAAATAAGGGGATATTAAAATAGAAAGAGTGGGGAGGGGTATCATAGTAGAGAAAGAAAGAAAAACCTGGTTGTATAAAAATTCACTTTTGCCAGTACACAACAAAGCATTGGAAAAATTCAACAAACGTTGGCAACACACTTTACCAACCCCAAAAAATACGTTGGAAAGGTGTTGGTAAAAGCATGTGGGGAGTACCCTTTGCCAACATAAACTAAAATGTTGGCAAAATTTGATCTTTACCTGCGCAAAATGGTGTTGGCAAAATTAGGAATAATAGGTTGGTAAAGCAACTTTTGCTAACACAAATTAAAAACATTGGCAAAAGTTGATCTTCACCAACACAAATGGGTGCTGAGAAAAGTACGAAAATAGGTTGTTAAATAAACTTTTGCCAACGCAAAACAAAATGTTGTTAAAAGTTGAACTTTACTAATGCACTATGATGTTGGCAAAAGTAGGAAAATAAATTAGCAAAACAACTTTTGCCAACGCAAAAATGCACTAGTAAAGAGTGACTCTTTGCCAACACACAATTTGTGCTAGAAAAAGTAATTTCAATTTTGGAAAAAATGTTTCGACAACTTGTTTACACCAGTATATATCCAATCCCAACATATTAGCAACACAATAAATACAAATCCAAAATATGAAATATTATACATAAATAAAACATTTATATTCAAATAGTCAACATACACTTCAAGACATATATCCTACCGAATAAACAACAAATGTTTTCAAATATCCAAAAAGAAAGATCGAAAAATATCATAGTACATATATCAAAATAGAAGACTGTCTGCCGTAAAACCAAATGTTAACCAAGAGAAGTCGCATCTTGCTAATGTGCCATCTCCACTACCACTCTTTGGACTAAATCTCAGCAAGTTAGTTGGATCTATCCCTGCTTTTTCAACCAACATTAGTAAAAAATTCTGAACTCCTAATATTTGACTCTTATATTCAGTAACCTGCTGGTATAGAGTGATCAACCCAGTATAAAATACCTGAGACTATGTAAGAGATAAACAGGTCTTGCGAATCCTATATCCCAAATTGTAGGACGACCTCTTTCCAAGCACCTCTTGAAAAACCCGCATCTCAATTTGCGTATCTGGGACATCTGTCTACGATTGTGAGGTAATCCGTTCCACCATCATACCCTGTCATTTTCAAATATATTAACCTGTAATAAAAGTATAAAAATGCACTTTTGGGTGTTTATTGCAAATGAGTTAAGTATACGTACATAACGTTGCTTAGCAATGTCATTTATCCAACCCCCCCCCCCCCCCCCGCGGGCCCTTCTTATGACGTTTGTGGGTGTATACGAATCTATCCAACATAGACTGCTGTACACCACTCTCCTTTGTCTATTGTTTTATTTGATAAACCAATTATACTAATTAAATACTAACATTTATAATAACACTATAAGAATTCCTAAACATGCACTCACAACAATATTAGCTTAGGATGCAAATGATCTAGAGCCGCTCGGATGATTGTGTTTCAAGGCAACTTGAGCATTTCTCCCATTCTTGGACTTTTTCTACAAGGGAAATATTACCAATTAACAGTATATATATATATATAATGAGAATTGAAAGTACCAAATCTAATATCCCAAAGTGGATTAGAAGCAATCTTGATAGTACAAAATGTTATGAGATAATCAGTACCTTTGCTTCTTCAATATAATCAGGAGATCATATAGTCTCAAATTTGAAAAGAGATAACTAGTATTCAAGAGTACCATTAACCATAATGACCTGTCAAAGAAATGATTGTGAGAAACAAAGTGAGAAAGAGATGTAGAAAATGACACATTTTAAAATCTTTAAATTAGTACTTGCCCGATACATTTGATAAATGGGATGCAAGAGTCAAGAACATAGAAAAATCTCCCACTTAAAATCTATTGGTTTCTTTCTTGATAAGTGCCAATTGATTAAATTCTAATTTATTTGCCTATACCATTAATTCTCTATTTTAATTCTCTGTTATAATAAGTGCTTCTCACCTTCTCTCTCCATGTACCCCATAGGATGGATAAGGAAGCATGGTCCATTGCATATTTCATTCTTTTTCCTTACATGGTAGGTACCATCCATTTAACCACCAATCAACTTTGCAAGTCTGTACCTATACTTGGTTCAGCAAGCTACCCCAAAGACTCCATAAACTAATCCCATTTCCTTGTGTCCAACTTGGTTCGAAGAAAATGACATGTTTGAGCATTTCTTATCAAGCATAGCATCAACGCCATTGTCATCATCTCAAAGTATCATCTCATATATTTGGGGTTGGCTTTGTGAGATCTACTTCTCCATTCTTATGGCAGTGTTTTTGGTCACCCTACCCATCAATTATAAACCCTACACATCAATTCTAACTACTATCAAGTCTTCGTGGGCATTCCCTCCTTGTTAGTTAGCACAAATTCACCTAATTTCATAAAGAATAAATGTCAATGTCCTTGTGTATGATTTAGTATTGCACTTCTTTGTGTTCGAAATCATGAATGCAATCACACTAGATGAAACCTGCCACAAGTTGGTAGCCCATCATGTGCCAGTCTCAAGCCTAGGTAAGGAGGAGAATTGTTTTCTACAAGCAATCAACTACTAGTAGAGTATCGTGCAATTGTCAAGTGCCACTTCAATTAAAGAGAAATGAAGATGGAAGTTAATCATAGAAGAGACTAAATGGATTAGATGGAAACAAATGGTAAGAATAAAGTATGAGAGTTCAAATGGAGTTAGATATTGAGATGGCTATCCATTATGGAACTTCTTAAGTGCACATAATATGAAGACATTGTACATAAAGCTAAGATATAAAATGCACATATCATTTCTATTAGCTACTTTAACAGAGGAATATGAGTAACATAATTACATAAACAAATATATGCTGGACACTGTATGTAAGGATGAACAAAAGAAAGTGAAACAGGAGTAATATAATGCATTGGTACCAGCAGCACCTGAAGACGAAAGAAAAGAAACACAAGCATTTCACGTGGAGATGAAAGAATAGAAAAAACCAATCAATCTATTCTAATGCATTGGTACCAACACTTCCACATAAGAAAGTTCAATCACATTCAACTCCTCAAAAATGTGCTGAGATCTCCAAGCCATTGCAAAGTTCTCTCAATCTCAGCTTTGATTTGAGGAACAGTGAGCTGCAAACATATAGTCAAATGAAAAAGTATCTCGAGAGAGAATTGAAATAGTCCTCATGGTGAAACCTCTCAATAAAGAAACGAAAAACACTAAAAAAGGCATCTCAACAAAAATGATGTGAAAGAAATACTTCAAAAATTTTTACTCCTACTGCTCCCCAAATAACGTGATTAGCGAGTAAAGCCTACTTCACGCTAGATAAGCAAAAACTAGAAGTCAAACCTCCGAACTCTAGAACCAAGAATTTTCAAAACAAACTAACCACCCAACTAACAAACGGTACGGGAACCAATCAATCTATTTCATAGATACCCTTATTAATTATTAATGAGTAGGAAGACAGGACCATAAGAACAATTAAAAGAAACCACAAAAATAAAACTCACTGCAACCATTCAAGGAATTTAACCCTTTGAATGAATCTACAAAATGAATACCCTGTAACTTAGAGGTTAAGTTCAAAATAGACTTCTTTCCTGAAATATATCCCATTCTTTCAAACTTCCATACATCTCATTCAACAACAACAAAAAAAAAAAAAAAACCCACAAGCATAAATCAAATGTAAATGTAATCTATACAGAAAGAAAAATTCTAGAAATGAAAGATAGGAAGAGTGATGAGAATCCAGTCGAGGAGATCTCAAGTAAATAATTGTTGACCTAAAAAAAAAAGAAGCATTAAAGGTTAGAAAGATGATTCCAATAAAAACAGAATGGTCCCATTAGCAAAGACAAAAGGTAGTCAAGTCAACTTTTTGGCATGTCTTTCAGATTTACATTGCTTCATTTAGACCCTTTTGGTTAAAATGGTCCCGTTTGGTTAAGCCACATCAGATGCATTTTCAATAAAATCATAACTACTTAAATAGCTACTCCATTTTCATTCGCCTTTCTCGCCAAGAAGAAGTAATCAAAGCAATCTGAATCCTCAATAGAGTTGTTTTCTATAAAATTGTAAACAAAAACACTGCAAAAAGAAACTGATTAAAAAAAATTGCATACAGAAAAAGGAAACAATACAAGAACAAGTGACAATTTCTCAATAAGAGCAAATTTGGATGTTTGCCAAATTATTTTCAATCTAATATGATTGAAGCCACCAACAGGGGGTTCTCCTCAAGTTTGGAACTTGTCAATTTTTTGCACCTTAAATAGGGTGAAACCACATCATACCAAACATGTCTAACTGAAACATCATCAAAGACACTTTAATCTTGTTAATTAATTTGAGTTCATAGTAGCACAAACTCAAAACTTCTAAGATATTGGAATTCTTTGAATAGAAGCCACATCTTAAAGAAAGAAAATCTTGCATTTGCATTTCTTAGAGCCTATTAAAACCTAAATTATGAATTCAAGATCAGATCTCGCTTTCTTAGTCTATGTACAAACCTTGCACTAAAATTAAAAACATTCATCTGGAGTAAAAAAGACAAACCAGAACTTCATTAAAAAAAAGAACAAACCCATGATTTGCATCATGAAAAATCCAATTCCAACACCGGTTCAAAATAAATAAAAAAAAGTAAAAAGATCATCTTTTTAAAGATATCTCACCTTCACCTATTGGAACAAATTTCTAGTATCTCCAATAATCAATCCTCATAATCGTCAGCGCCTTAAAAGAAAACACCATGCCCTCAACTCAACTTCTCCATAAAACCAAGTTGCTTCTAATATGTTTAATTTGTGTTTTTTCTTCCAAAATCAATGCTCAGTTTGACATTGTTACAGCCCTTTCACTGCTATAACAAATATGGATCTGATATTCAAATTGGTGTTCAGGCTATTTCAGAAGAAAGAAAAACTCATTGATCAAAACTAACTTCCACCTAGTCAATTTGATTGCAAAAAAAAAAAGGAATTCATGAATATATGCATAAAGCTCTGAAAAAAAAAGGAGAGTTTGCAACATATATATAATCCAATAAATTTTTGGTCTAATTCAGAATTTTTGGTAAATATAATGTGTAAATAATGTGAATCTCATCAATAAGCTCTACACTCGATTGAAAGCCAAGGACTGAAGGAGACATGGTGATTTGATATTAGATATATAATTTGACTCAGCTTGAAAATTCATACCTTTCTTTTATGAGTCAACCGTTAAAGATGTGCTCTACATACTTCCAGAGAAGAATATTGCAAAAGAATGGATGAAAAGAACCCAACAATGATCATTAGCCTTCAACCAACAGAATTAAATGCATAGAAGCCTTTTTCAGCCTCAAAAAATCTAACCCATGAACAATGGAAGAAAAATGAGAGAGAGAGAGAAAGAAAGCCCCTATTTCTAGGGTTCACCCAAGGATGAGTGATGGTGAAGATCAACAGAGAGAGAGAGAGAGAGAGAGAGAGAGAGAGAAAGATACCTTGTGTCAGAGGGACGACATGATGCAGACGTGGGATTGTTGAGCTCTGAGTGGATGGAGACGACGCAGGAGAGGGGTGGAGCGCAAGTGGGATCGTTGAGCTCAAATGGGATAGGCGCTGACAGAGACGGCACGTGGCGGGAGAGTGAGAGAGATGATGTGGAGGAAAAGATCCACTCCGATGTGGAAAGATGACGGAGTGATGAGGATTGTTGTTGCCCTATTTCAATTTGGGCAAGAGACAACGATGGAGAGAGCTGCAGTGGTGTTCATCAATCTGAGATGCCATTTGGCAACCATCCATTAGATTCATCAAGGTGGGCCATGTGGGTGTAAAGAAGGAAGCACGACATTAAAAATTTTAGAAATGAGATGAGGTGATGATACCAACAATTAGGATAATCCAATTCATGAGTATAACATATACACCAAATGTTTGCCATCAATTATCCATAAAATAACATATTAGGGCTATATATATATATGATCAGCATCATCATCATAGAAGCCTTATCCCATTGTCTTTCTTTTTCTCTTTTTCTTTTTTAAATGGTGACTGTTTAATTAATCAACATGGGGGCAAGGAGATTGTTGGGTGAGAGGTAGGGCTCGGTAGGGAGAGAGATTTTGAGTGAAAAAATGGCTCGACATATGGTTAGAAAGAGGTTGGATGAACTTAGAAGGGGAGAGAGGGTAGCTCCCAAAAAAAAAAATGGCTTGACATATTGGAAAGAGGTTGGGTGTGCTTCAAAGGGGAGACAAGGGGAGCTCCGAATGGACAGGTTGTAACGGCAGGGGGTGACTGGGTGTGATGGCAATGGGGTTGTTTTGGGGAGGGAGAGAGAGGAAAGAAAGAGACAAAGTTGGGAAAACAAGGAAATGCAAAGAGAGATGGACAGCTGGTGAGCTGGTGACAAAGAGGCTTACCTTAAAGGCGTAACGAAGATTGCATCACGTGAGAATGTTTGCAGGAGAGACAAGAACAAGAGATGAGCGTAAGACAAAAATCAATACTACGGGTTTCCATCTTGATACTTACGCCCTTTGACTGATGGATTTGCTAATCTGAAGGGGGGGATTCAAACCTGAGAATCATCACAACTGAAGATCTCTTGCGGCCCAAATCATCAGAGATTTGCTCTTGCCAACACATGGGTTTTTAATAAAATCGTGGAAAGCAAAAATCATAACCCTGTTGATTTTGTTACCAAACATGCCCTTAATAATTTTAACCAAATGTGGAACATGAGATATCCACAACTATAAAATTCTTGGTGAGAATTTCCATTCTCCAGGATAGTAAGAAACTTGTAGATCTACAGATTTCATACCTATTGCCAAACATGCCCTAGGGGTCAAAGACATAATTAGGTAGGGGTGTTCATGGGCTCACCCAACCTGAGCCCAATCCGGCCAAGTCCGATTTGGGATGGGCTTGGATATGTTATTAGGGCCCATTTAATAATAGGGCCGGGCTTAGATTAAGTGATAGAAGGCCCAAAGCCCGTTTCGACCCAGCCAGCTCATATAAGAAATGCATGTAATTGAATTTAATTAATACAAACAATTACCCAAAAGGCCATAAAACTGGTTAAAAGCTTGATTTGACCTTGCCCGATTGATTAAATGGGTGGGCTCAGGCCAGACTTTTATGGCCCCTACCGGGCTTAGGCTAGGCCTAGGCCAATGTTTTTAAAGACAAGCCAGCCTAGATATGCCTTAGCCCGGTTCACCCCGGCCATGAACACCCCTATAATTAGGTGACTAATATTTACCAAGTTCCAATGAGATGTGGTGGCTGGCATTTTTTAATTTCTAATGGGCTTAGGCATATAAAGACCCGTTGGGGCAAATAGCTAAAATCCAAACCCGACCCAAAACAAATTTGGTTTTTTTTTTCCTTAAGTTTTTAGGTTAAACAAAATAAGTGTCCAAAACTATGGTATTTACCAACTTAAACAAGTGCTTAAAACCATTGTTTATGTTCATAATTTTTCCCACAAAAGAATAAGTCGTTTTTTTTTTTGGAAAATTTCTCGCACCATTTTTTGGACTTTTGCCAACGCATCCCGTATTGGGTTGGCAAAGGTATACATTATCTCCACCTTTCACCAACGCATTCTTGTATTCATTGAAAAAAGTATCTCATTTACCAACACATGTTATTCCATTAATAAAATTATTGATTCTTGAGACCTTTTCCAACATATTATTTGATACTTTGGTAAAAGGTAACCTTTACCAACTCATATTTTGTCGTTTTCGCAAAATGGTACTTTTACCAATGTAAATAATAATTTTTTGAAAAAAGTAATCTCCTTTTTTACTGTTTCCAACACATTCTCATATATTTTGGTAAAAGGTAACCTTTACCACGCATATATTTATCGCGTTGGTAAAACGGTACGTTCACCAACACAAATAATACTTCGTTGACAAAAGTACTACCCCCAGTGACTTTTTCCAACACATTCTAATTTGTGTTGGTAAACGATAATTTTTACCAAAACATAGTTTATTGCGTTGGGAAAAGGGTACTACTACCAACGCAAATAATAACGCGTTGGTAAAAGAATTCCCCCCTTTGATTGTTCCCAACACATCTTCATTTGTGTCAGCAAAAGGTACCCTTGACCAACGCATTTTAGGTTGTGTTAGTAAAAAGTGTTGGTAGAGATGCAATTTGTTGTAGTATAGGGATTCAAACGGTGAAATGAAAGAGGAATCAAATTATAAAATGGTGATTTTTTCTGAGGAAATGGAATTCCAATGGCCCTCTATTGGAATTTCGTTTCCAAGTTCTCAAGGAAAAGCTACAACAAATTGCGTAATCCCCAACATTTTTTGTACCAATGTCATCCCAAAAGCATTACTAAATGTTACCTTTTGCCAACACAAATAACAATGCGTTGTCAAAAGTCACAAAATTATATACTTTTGCCAACGTAAAGGAGGCTACGTTGGCAAAAGATGTCAAAATTACATTAGGGCTTGAAAAAAAGGCAAACAGTGAAAATTTTAGCAACAAAATGCTCCCCTTTGACGACATAAACAAAATGTTAGTAATGGTTTCACCTATTTGCGACACACCTATGTGCATTGGGAAAAGCACTGCGAACATTGCAAATGCATTGTGTGCATTGGAGAAAACCAATCTTAGTTGCCAACGCACTATGTGCGTTGGTGAAGAGCCATTTTAATTACCTATGGTCTTATTCTTATTTTACAACATTTTGTCTATTTTTAATTTACAAATCTATGTGCCCACAATTACCATAAAAACACTTAAAATTTTTATTAATATTTTATTTATATGTTTTTTTTATAAATGATCAATATTACAGTGGTCCCAACTCATATAAGATTAAAATCAATTTGAGTGCCTATTAGGGGCGGACCCAAATGGAGTCCATAAGGGGCAATATTGGACCCCATTGGGAATAAAAAATCTCTATAGTTATAAATGGGCTGCTAGGGCCTTTTTATGGTCTTATGGGCTTTTCTTAAGTATCATCTTCTACTCTTCATGACTCCATAGGTGATAGGACTAGCCCAAGTTAAAGGTACATTATAAATCCTATAAGTTTACATGTTGGGTAGATCAAAATTTCAAAATATTGAGGTGTGAGGTTAGGTGTTCCAAATCCAATTGGCCAAAGCATAAGAGGCAAGGCTGGGATGAATCTCATGAGCATGCCTCTGTTTATAATTATAACATAAACTAGCAACAAATGCCCGTACCAAGCCTAGGCCCAAAACAATAATAATAATAATAAATATTATTTATGTCAAAGTCCATCCCGGTTTTCCTCTTTCTAATAACTTTTTGATATTTAGTATTTTAATGATATTTAGTTTTATCAAATTATATAAGAGAGGATAAAGGAAATGAAGAAAAGAAAAACATAGATTTTGTTAACTAATAAAACATGATGAAATTATATATTATATATATATATATATAACTTGTATGGGCTCTCTTTCCCATGACTTCCTCTCCCCATTTGTGTGGGCTCTTTTGGGTCGACAACCTCCTAGGATAAGGTATAAAAATAATCATATAAAAAGGTATAGATGAAAAAAATTAATAAAATTATATATCTTTTATTTCATCTTGATATAAAAACTATAATATCACACCTATGAAAGCTTTGTAAATAGAAAAAATGTATGTATTGAAATCACCAATAAAAAATAAAGAAAATCAGATGGAAGCAAAAGGTTAAAAACTATACCATTCAAAGATGAAAAAAGAAAAAGGAAAAAGGAAAAGAAAAAAAAACTATATCCTGTTGGAGCTCAATCTATTAGGGATATAATGTGGGGCGTTAGTATAAATTGAATTGATGTTGGTGAGATTTTAGGGGTATTTTGAATTTTGAACAAAAAACTGTGGGTGCATTAATATTGTCAATTACTTGTGGGTAAGGGGAATAAAATGAAGTAGAGATTTCAGTGATTTCTACTATGTGCCATTTTGTAGAAGCTGATATGACACTCCAGAAAAAAATCAACAAATGATTCTAAGCTGGGGGCCAAAATTGAAATTTAATGAATTATAATTATAATAAATAAAAAACAAAGATACTATAAAGAGAAATGAAAGGAATTAAATTAGTATGGATTATGGGTTGAAGAACCAATGAGATTTAAGAATTGTTTTAAAAAATGGATAGACGGAGAGATTTTAGGGATGAGGAAGAGAGATTTTAGGGGATGAGAAAGATGTTTTGAAATTGTGGGGGAGAGATTTTAGGGTGGCTTCAGTGAATACGAGATTTTAGGGAAGCCACGCCACATGTAATATCATGAAATATTGATATGGCGCTCTAGAAAAAAAGAAAAATAAAAAGTGCTGTTGTGACACACTCCGAAGGCCTCTATCTTTAGAGCTTTAATATATATATATATATATATATAAAGAGCATATCTCGAAGCACTACGTCAAAATGCTTTAAAACAACACAATTTAGGCATTAAATGCATATTGTGAATACCGTTTGGTTTCAAACAAAATTTTTGAAATTTTTTGTTCCGGCTTCATAACGAAATGAAATCCACATTAAAAGTTATTGCGCAATTTTTTCGCAAATTTTGGGCAAAATTGTGCACCTTGGTCAATTTCCCCAATTGCGGGCAAAATTCTGGAGATGAGAAATTCGACAGACATGGGCCCCTTAAGAAAATGGATTTTTGGTTTAAAAGAAAAGGTGGGTAACGTGTAATTTTATTACTTAAACTGCGCCCAGCCCCTTTAAACGTTTTGAGCCCTCAATCGTTCCAAGAAACCCAAAAAAAAAAAAAGGTCAGTGCTTCTCCATCTCGTTAACCGCTATAGTGTTGTTGCCATGCTGCGTCGTCTTCTCGTCTTCGGTGTTCATCTAGTTCACTTTTGCTGGCCCCTTCTCCACAGGCTCCTGCAGTCCTGCCGGCGTATTCTTGGTAAGTTGTTTGCTGTACTTCTTCAAGTGTTTTTGAGGGGGTGAAGAATATTGAAATGCCCATATCATATAGAATGCGACTCAGACCAATGATTCATGATCAATGGAGGCTTTGACTTAGAGATGAAATTTTGTGCCGCTAAGGTTTTTCTTTTTTTTTTGGGTAATATTGTGCCGCTTAGAAGCCTGCAAGTGTATTAGAAATCTCCAAATCGTACTCTTATTAGTTTGATTAAAAAATGTGATTAAATGTTCTTATGTTTTCTTCATTATTACATTTTTTTAATCAACGGTCAATTTTAAAGTAAAAATAACTCCCCTTTAGGTAAAATTTGGAGATACCTAAAGACACTTATTTTTAACAAACCTGACTTTCTCCACACTACAACAATGTGCACTTTTGGCGACGTTCTTTATCGACGTTTTCAAAAATTCATTGCTAAAGGATATTATTTACCGACACAAATAATTTTCGTCGATAAAAGTAAATTTTTACCGATGTTTTTGATAAAACGTCTGTAAAATACAGATTTTATCGACGAAAATTATTTACGTCGGTAAAAGTATAATTTTCACCAACAGAAAGATCAAATGTAAAGATCAAATTCACACATACAGAAAGGACAAGTGCTCACTTGCGAAGAAGTTGTTGAACATCTTCTGAAGAGCAAGGGAGAGAGACGCATAACTCTCATGAGCCTTCAAATCAACCTTCCTTCCGACTGCATAACCTTCCATGTTGACCTTCACAAACATCGAGTCCTCAAACTTGTTAGGCGCCTCAACAGAAGACTATGTGACCTTAGTCTCCATTTTTGGCTTCGGTGGAGGAGCTAAATTCTTTCGAGACTTGCGAAGCGGGGGCCAACCCACAACAGGAAGAGCTCTGGTAAGGGAAGTTAAACCAATGGTAAGCAAATTATAGTACGAAAGAAATAACTAACTACTTTCTAATGCCAAAAGCATTGTAAATACTGGAAAGCATTCATTAAGAGTTAAAAGAGGAAAAAGTGTGTTGGACTTCTTGGATCTGTAATTGTATGGCTTACAACTAGGAAAATTTCTTGGCTCATAAGGTCACAAAGCCTTCAAGTACCTGGTTAGACTTGTTCGACTAGCTCGGTTACAAAATTCTAGTGCATCCAAATTTCCCAACCGGTGTGGATTCTGTAAATGCAATAAAGACGACCTTGGCATTTCCCAATAGTATCGATGATTTGGTGAGAATTATATGAAGTTCCTGGTAGCTTGATGGTTCGGCCACTCAGGTTGTCCACATCGAAACTATACAGAGAGCTACTGCAACAAGTGATGAAGTGCAGGGCTCCATTCATAAAGACTGGACGTCTATCACGAAGAAAGAAAGTTTCTCGGAGCAGCTTACGATCAATCCACCGGTTCTCTAAGTTTCTCGGAGGAGCTTACGATCAATCCACCGGTTCTCTTTTGGAGAGAAAATACACACACATATGGGGAGCTCAGAGGGAAGATCACTGATGAATTTGACAACCTTGTAGTGAGGGGACAAGCCGGGGTCAAAAGCCAATATGGTTGCGGACTTACATACTTTTATGGTTGTAATCTAGAGGAGCCCCAGGAAGAGCGAAACATTGAATGATCGTGGGATTACATATGTGGTGGGATACTAGAAAAAGACCCTAACTGCGAAGCAGGAACAACCCATTGCAATAGCTGACGAATTCATACCGATCAACGAGACAAGTTTGCAGGAGGCCGCAACATGATTCTATCATCTCCCCGCCGTTACTATTGCAGGCGCCAGACAAATCAATGTACCCTTTTTTCACATTAAATAGATTCTAATTGAGATGGTATGGGTTGATAGGTAGGTAGACTAGAGAGAGGCAGATAAATAAGAAAACAAGTAGACAAACTAGGAAAAATACAATCACAAAGCAAGGAGTTACCAGGTCATCAAGCTCATGAGTCTTGAGAGAAAGCAAGAGGAGTAGCTAGAGATGTCAAGTCCTGAATTTTTATATTGGGTTATACCGGTTTGATGGGTTTGAGTTGGGTTGAGAGGGTCAAATAGATCGGTTTAACACATTTGGGCCTGGGTTAATGGACCTTTTTTGGGCCAGAGGACTCTTTTTGTAATTTCTTAAACCCACTAAAAAGCAGGAGGCCCTTCTTTGTAATTTAGAAAAACCCCCTCTTTTATATAAACTCTATTCTTAGGGTTTTCCCCCATTCCCCAACCCTCTTCTTTTCTTCTTCAACCAAAACCCTAGAGGCTCTCTAAGGGGGAAACCAAGATGGGCTCTTCCAAACTTTGATCTTCAGATCTACTTTGGCTTCAAGATCCAGGCAAGTGGATAGTTGAAACAATGGTTTTTGGTGTTTGCAATATGTTTTAGTTGCTTGGGGTTTTACATACTTTGTGCATGATTTCTTCTTGTTGGGTTAATGGCTCTTGGGGGGTAATAGTGTGTTTTGAATTTTCTTCCAAAACTTGTAGATTAATGTTTTTGTTATAAAAAAAAAAAAAAAAAAAAACTGTCCGTGCGGCCCGCTGCCGCCTGCAGCAGCGCTGCCTGGCAGCAACTGCCGCTGGGCAGCAGCAGCGCTGCCTGGCAGCAGTTGCTGCTAGGCAGCATCTGCCGCCTGGCAGCAGGCCAGGCGGGCTGGCTGGGCCCGGCCTGGCTGGCTGGACCCGGCTTGGCTGGCTGGGCCCGGCCTGGCTGGCCTGGGCCCGGGTACAGATCTGGGCCCATTAGCCCATCTCGTTTTAAAATATATATATATTATTTATATATATATATGTATTTATGCACAATATTGCTTTTATAAAGAATCCAAAGGTTATATTTTGATTAATAGTTTAATGTTTTAATGGAGATTACGTTTTACTAAATTAATTTTAATTTGATGTCATCAGAAACGTATCTTGGATCATTTATAAACTTAATTGGGAATTATGAAATTTTGATTAGTGTTCACTTGGGTTGATTGAAATAAACTAAAAATGTATTTGGTAGCGATTAAACCGTAAATAGAACGTATTTATAATTTTAAATTTGAATCTTAATTGAGTTAGATTTCAAATTGGGATCCGAAATTTGTACCCTCTGTTTTGTATAAAATGATAATGTGTATTTGTACACAACAATGATATTAAGGGATTAATTACTTTCTTTCCCCTTTTGATCGTAACTTGATTTAACTTTGGATTCAGAAATTGAACATCTTTTACCTAATTTGTAAAACACACTAATTATATATAATTGGATTAGATGAGTTATGTCTTTTAGGAATGTTAGTTGAATGTTCACATGAGAATTAGACTAAATGCGGAATGGGAATGTGAGGTTCGGGATGCACCACATGATAGGCACCAAAAGTAGCATATCGGCATCGTGGACTCATATTTCCATTGTGATAGGGAGTTAGTTCTTATGTGCATATTTATCTAACTTGACCATTGGTGGATTAGTGCTTACCCTCAATAATTTGAATTGACACACGTTCATAATACACTTTTAAATTTAAGTACTCAAAATGGTAGTGGATTGAATGGTGGGATTGAGGGTTTCATATTATGGTTCATTTTGCATCTGTATATATATGTATTTGTAAGTATGTATATTTGTATATATATATCTGACCGACTGCAGTTCGGAGGTGGACGTACGCCATCGGGTCAGCGTGTACTGTGGATAATAGTATGCAGCTGTGCCTTCTGTTATTATTTGCGGGATTACCCGTTTCTGTTATCATCTGCGGGATTACCCGTTTCTGTTATTATCTGCGGGATTACCCGTTTCTGTTACTATTTGCGGGATTACCCGTTTCTGTTATCTGTATGCGGGATTTACCCGTTTCTGTATATTTATCTGCGGGAATACCCGTTTCTGTGCATTCATGCCATTGGGGTTTGCATCTGATTTATTTTGGTTCATAATGATTATATCATTTAATTCAGTTGATTATTCCATTGTTGCAGCTTACCCTCTTGCCAGATTATGTCAATCTGACCCACTACTTTTGGTGTCTAGGTTCCGTTACCGGTGCCGAACCGGAGGGTCAGGCTACGCAGGAAATTCCGCCGGATGGCGGAGTTGTTGAGTGGAGCACCGATGACATCATCTGATGTGTCCTAGTGCGATGCAGAGTTCGAAAAACTTTAGGTTATGTCATAAGGCTATTTTTGGGCCATTAGTTTATTTAATTAAATTTATTTGTTTTGAAATTATAACTTTAATTATTATGCTTCGAAGCACTTGACCTTGATTTTATTATTAATGAGATTTGTTACATGGTTGTTAAGTAATATCCGTCTGCGATGAATATGGATTTTAGTTCCGCGTGTGATTATGGTTGCTTGATCACCAAGCATAGCCTCACGAAGGACTTCGATCCACCCGGAATTGGGGCCCGTGCTGATTATGTTTAGAAAAATTTTAATTGGCCCCAATTCTCACACCCCTGGAACCGGGTTTGGATCCGGCCCAGTTTTGGGGGCGTGACAGATGATTGTGACATCCTGGAGTCCCACATCGACTATAGAGAGGAAAGTGAATGGGTTTATACATAACGCTTGCACCCTTACTATGCATGAGGCCTTTTGGTGGGTTAAGGCCCACCAGAAACAAAACCGTGAGGCCCATGGGCCAAAGCGGACAATATCATGCATGCGTGAAGGGTGGGGCGTTACAAATGGTATCAAAGCCGACTCTCGACTAGTTCGAGTGTGGGTCCCTGCCGTGGCCTGGTGCAAGTGGGCGGGTTCATATGTGGGCGGGCCAAGAGGGCTGGCAGGCTACAAGAACTGGCAGGCTACTGCACAGGGACGTGCAGCCCTAAGGGGGGTGGATTGTGACATCCTGGAGTCCCACATCGACTATAGAGAGGAAAGTGAATGGGTTTATACATAACGCTTGCACCCTTACTATGCATGAGGCCTTTTGGTGGGTTAAGGCCCACCAGAAACAAAACCGTGAGGCCCATGGGCCAAAGCGGACAATATCATGCATGCGTGAAGGGTGGGGCGTTACAAGAGATACCCCGAAACAGAATCAACCATAAAGCTGAACCCAAAGAGGAAGCAGGCGCCACTAGGAGAACTTGAAGTGAAATAGAACGAATGGTTTCCACACACACTAAACCTCTTTCTGTGCAAGGTCAAATAAGAAGTCTCTTGTTTTTTTCTTATTTTGAAAGCGAGTCTGTTTCTTTCATGAAACTCACTTGAATGAGAAGTTTTCTAAGGAAACTTCTTTTTGGTAGAATTCTAAAGAAAAGGGTTAAAATTCAAAATTACCAAATGAGTAAATAAATAAAAATAGAGTGACAGGCCCATTACCAGTTACTTGTGGCCCATCAGCGTGAGATTTCACGTGGACCCCCATGTTATGGCTTCTAGAAACTACCAGATGAAAGGGGGACTACAAACAATAGAAGGAGAGTTTGATCAATTTGGCTGAGATTCTGATAGCCCAGAGATCCTCCCCATATCTTCACATGAGTAATGAAGTTGGAGAACACAAGAATATAGAAAGCCGCTTGCTTAAGAAAGTCAAAACAAGAAAGCATCCATTTCTTCATGAATCCACAGTTGCAACAGGAAACTATCTTTTAGATTTTGGGTTCATTTTTACCCTCAAAATTCCAAAAAATGAATAAATTGCATTGCTTCCAAATTAGAAAAGAGCCAAAATATTATATATATACATGTTTATGATCTTACATTTGTAATTTAATTCATTGAAAAGATTCTAATATTATTTTTTGTCATTACAGATTGATGGACGATTTGGGTTCGGTTGCAGACTTGGAGGAGTGTTTTATTTTCCTTTTAATCTATTTGTATCTGTATGTTGGATATTTATATGGGACTGTATCATTGTAATATTTGTATTTTAGTATATTTGTATTTGTATATGTTAGATATTTATATGGGACTGTATCATTGTAATATTTGTATTTTAGTCTATTTGTATTTGTACATGTTAGATATTTATATGGGATTTTATCATTGTAATATTTGTTAAATGAGATGAATGACTTAATGAAAAATGATAATGGTTGTTTGTTTATTTATCAATTCTTGTATGGATGGATTTATTATGTTAAATACAGGTATATAAATGGGTTTATATTTCATACAAGTATAAACAGGTTTATTGGGAAGACTATTAATTTAAAAAAATTAAATTATTGCCAACGAAAAATGACTTTTGCCGACATTTTCTAATGTCGGCAAAAGTAAATCAAAATTTTAAAAAAAGAAATTGCCGACATTTATAAACGTAAGTAAAAGTAATTTAAAATTTTAAAATTACCGACGTTTTAACACATCGGTAAAAGTTAAATGTAATTAAAATTAAATAAAATGACTTTTAGCGACATTTTCCAAACGTCAGTAAAATGAGAACTAAAAGTTTAGAAAATAGGAGAAGTTCTTTACCGATGTTCAAAATTCGTTGGTAAAATTTAAATGTAAATTAAAATTAAATAAAATAACTTTTAGCGACGTCTCGAAACGTCGGTAAAATGACAACTAAAAGTTTAGAGAATACGAGAAATTCTTTGCCGACGTTAAATATTCGTCGGTAACATTTAAATGTAAATTAAAATTAAATAAAATGACTTTTAGCAACGTTTGAAAACGTTGGTAAAATAAGAACTAAAACTTTACAAAATACGAGAAATTCTTTGCCGATGTTATAAATTCGCCGGTAAGAGTTAAATGTAAACTAAAACTCAATAAAAGGACTTTTACCGATGTTTAAAAATGTCGATAAAATAAGATCAGATTTAAAATTAAATACAAGAAATTGTATAATGATGTTTTTTAAAGTCAGTAAATGTATATTTTATCGTCGGTAAAAATAATTTTCGCCAGCGAGTTTTTTTTTCGTCGGTAAATTGTTTTGCTGACGTTTTGTTACCGATGTTCTGGCAACGAAAATATTTGCGTCGCTAAAAATTGTTACCGACGTTTTGGAGGGTTTTTGCGACGAAATTTTTCGTAGGTAAAGATGTGATTTCTTGTAGTGCCATTAAGTCAGAGCCTTAGGAGATTAAGACTCTTAAATCTTAACCTCATTTTCAACATTAGTTGGCTTCATACTCTCATATTTTTGTTTCATTCTCTTATTTAGAAAATGATGATGACTCCTATAGTCGTGTAATGAATTGCAAACATGATCGCATCTTTAAAGAACATCTAGGACTGGCTTGTCAATAAATCTGGATTTCGTGAGTCCAACATGTAGAGAAAAGGGCCTTCTGGTATTCTTATAGATTCTCGGAATATTTTTAGTGATTTTTTAAGACGCATGTGGTCCTAGTTTATTTGGGGTTTAGTGTTAGATTTTTGTGATAAAGACTATGGATCCATGTACTTGTACAGAATGCAGAAATGTTAGCAACAAAGAACATATATGTTGTATTGTTATTTTGTGTATTTCATTTTTTTTTTAAATCATCAAGTCTTCCTTTTGATCTTGGTTGACTGCTTGAGCGGTGCTATTTTTTATTATAATCTTTTTTTGGATAAAAAGGATGATTATATTGAGAGCCAAAAGACTACAGGGCAAAGCAAAACCAACACAACCCTAAAGACCAAATCAGACCACAGCTGACCAGCTTACACAGACACCAAACAATATAACAACAATAACTGTGGACCTAAACAGAGCCCATAATAGAACCCAAGACTACACATAGGAACCAAAACAACACTTGACCCTGGATGCTTGGCGCACCCATCACAGAAAACTGCTACCTAGGAGCACATGTGAGGTGAATCCCTCATAGGAAACAGTTAGCTTGCTCAGTCTATTGATGAAATCTAAAATCTAGATTGAAGAGGCAACTTTAGTATTTTATTGATTGAAATGATATCATGTCCATCTTGTTTTTCAACTTAACTTTTTTTCCTTTTTCTATAGAGTACAATGTTTAAACAATATTTTTTGCGTTAATTGAGGGCAGTTTTTTTTTTTTTTTCAAGTAGCACCACTCAACCACACTAAAAGGGGCCCTTTATAATTAGAATTTTATATGTTTTTGACATCAAAGTAAATAGAATAACAATGCTAGAGTGTGACTCATTTTTCAATTGCAGCGGCAAATATATTAGAGACAAGTACCCATGAAGGATCTTTGAGCTTAGTATTTTTCTTCTACACAATCCTTGTTTTGCCTACTGGGTTCTACTTATGTAATGGTGTTTGTACAAAAAGAAATAAATTAAAGTAGTTTTTCTCACATTTCTAAAAATATTCCAATGGGTGCATCGTAGCAATGAAGTCTGAACAAATGCCTTGTGGTTGTGGTGAAGGCAAGCACTTTATTGCTTTTGATTCTTCAAATACATTTGAGACTATTTATTGTATGGCTACATGCCTGATCAATTTGTTACTTACCCAGGGGGGAATGGAGCAACTAATTCCACACCCTACGTCCCTACCCCCAAAATGAAAGGAGAGGGTAAAGATTCAATATTTTTCCTTCTTTTTTGTGGGAAAACAGATTGTAAAGATCAAGCCCATGGTTGTACAATAAAGAACTATGTTGTGGTGGCGGGAGATTGATCTTTCCGACAATTCTATAATTTTCTTTCTCCTCTTTGGCAGTAATAAAAACTAAAAAATTGGGTTTAAATCTGATGAGTAGAAGACTTGAAGGCTTAGGGTGACGACAATTTAGAAAAAGGGGTTTTCTTGAATTCATGTATGTGGGGGGCTTTAGAATAATACAGTGATAGTTTTGATGCAGTTTTGGATACACTATTGGTCTTTAAAAAAACACAACACTCCTTGAAATTTGAATGTGGTACTTTGAAGGATAACAGCATAGATGACCTTTTTGACCTCAAGCATATCTTAAGACAGTACACAAGTTGGTTGTGCTGTTAGTTCATGTCATTCAGGAGGTAGATTCACAAAATGAACAAAACCAAAATTTATGCATTTATAAGAACGTTGAGTTCCATGAAGATGAAAGTTCGATTATGTAATATGGAAGAAGGCAAGTGGTTGATGAGATGAACGACTAAATCTATTTCATTAAGGTAAAAGTCTCAAACTCAGAAATGTAAGTTTCCATTGTTTGGTTTATTGAAACCCAAAAATTAAAAGCAGGGGATGTATTTGTGCAATTTGTTTTTTGAATTATGTAATATAGTGAGTAATTCTTATTGTATCTTCATTTCCATAAGTTACTTTTGTCAAGAAGTTACTTTTATCAAAAAATCTTACATTCTTTATACAGGTCGAGGTCCTTTCCAACAATGATGTATATCATGGTGATGTTAATTCTTGATAATTTTAAAAAATAATGTTAATTAGTTTCCAATACTTACATCTAATCTTACTTATTAAACTAATTAACGAAATCAAGCAGGAACGAATGGCTGCCAAAAGCCCACTTTGTGGACTTTTATAAGGACTCCTATTAGACAAGAGCAAAGAACAATTGGGTAAATCCAAAATGCAAGGAAAAACATGTAAGTATGTATATGTGTGTATGTATGCATTATTACTAGAGTCCTGTGATAGTAGTTGTAATGCAGTAAATAGACTACTTTATTTACAACTTGCTTATAGCATATTATCTATGTAATAGTGGTAATTACTTTTTCACTTTGTTTCTTAATCTATCCAGATTGTAATAATATTATTTTTTAATAAAATTAATTGTTAATTCCTTGTAAAAATGACAAGATGAATTAGTAAAGGTGCGAAATAGGGGTTCTCAGCCTGGTGCAGTTGCAATAAGTGAGGAGGAGATATCGATTAAGGTGCTTGGCCCCAGACCATGGTACTTAAAAAGATTTAGGTTGGCCCGAAGTCCTCATTTTCTAAGAGTGTTATTTAGTCTCTAGTACGTGATTATGAGGTGCAGAGCTTTAAAGAACAGATCGAAGTTGTAATAATGTATTATAATAATAATGTACTATTATTTTTTACAACATTTGATTCTTCTACTAGTTAAATAAAAAATATTATATTCTGTATGTATCCAAATGGGCCCTTAGTTCGAAATAGAATATGCATTTATATTTATCGAGCCGTTTAATTAAAAACTCCAATGGTTTTTCTAATCTCAGTCCAAAATTTTTGCACGTATATTATACTTAAAATGTAATTAAAAATATGTTTGATGTATTTCTTTTTTCTTTTTTCACATATGGCTGAGCAACATCATAGTACGCATGGCAACTTTGATGAAATATATATAAGAGAGAGGGGGGACATGCATTGACAATGTTCGAAACTTCTGCCAACACACCTGCTACGTCAATGTATGTCAACTAATTTTCCTCACAGATCTTGTTTTTGGCAATGCTTAAAATAATTTGGCAACGTATTTTGGCAACAAATATTTCATTGTTAAAGAGTTGACTTCCTCCAACGCAATTAGCTTGCGTCGCTAAATACTTTTATTGATGAGGCATTTGCAACATGCTGGCAAGGCACTCAATTGCATTGCAGAATGTGTTTGGCAACGTTAATACTAACATTTGCTAACATATAAATGCATTGGCAAAAAGACTTTTTCTTATAGCAATGTCACAAAAAAGTAGTTCAAAGGAATTGTCACCAAATATATTAAAAATAGGATTTTTTAAAGAAAACTATCCCTTTTCTGTAGAGAAAGATTGCACAAATGTGCCTCAGATTTGCTTTACTTCGCCTGGGAAGTAGATGGTTCATGGGAGATGGGGCTACTATCAACCTCGGGCATGACCATTGGCTGGATGACAACCTAGTAGCATATTTATTTCAGCAGATCATCTTCCCTCCGAATTATCAGTTTCATTGTTGATTGTTGGGGGTGATGGCTGATCCCAAATCACCTCCCTCCAGTGATCAAACATCAGTAGTCCAATTCCTCTTACTGCCATAGTATGTGTTAAAAAGAGAAAAAAGAGTTATTTAAACCTTCAATATAGTATATATTTTTTTTAAATAACAAGTATATAAATAAAATGGTAGAACTAATGGAAATAAAATTGAGTTTTCATGAAAAAAATATTAAAATAAAAAAAATTGAGTTTTCATAAAAAAATATTAAAATAAAAACATACTATAAAATTGAGTGATAAATTTCAGTTGGATAGTGGAGGCTCCAATAAACAAAGAGTATCATTTGGACCTTGTCTCTTTGGAATTTGGACTAATAAGAAAAATTTAAAGGAAAGTTTATCCAGGTCATGCAGGTTAGGTGAGTCAACCCTAAGCTAACCTATTTATCCACTAGTTAGACAACCTTCACCCCTGACCAACCCGCACATTCTATGGGTTGGGTTGAGCTGGTCATATGTGGGTTGGGTCATACTTTGCCACCATTGCAATGCAAACAAGTAGGGCTGTAGTGATTCTCATGAAATAAATATATATTCACCATTTAAGGGCCTATTTGGATGCACAACAAAACATAAGAAAATAATATTTTATAAAATATAATCTTTTAGTTAAAAAAAATCTTGTGTGTTTGGTAACCTAAGAAAAATATAAAGAAAAGATCATTTTCTTTGAAATAGCTCAATATTTCTTCCTAAAGCTATCCCTTGAAGAAACCTTTCTATAATATAAAAATCTTTTAAAATGAAGGTTTTTAAAATAAAGTATTTTCTTCACGAAATCTATCAAGATGTATTTGTTTATATGTATAGTGAAGTAAAATAAAGGTAAATGTCACTTCTTAGTAAAGGTGAGGGACTGTAAAAATGTGATAAAGTATGTGGTGAGGTAAAGTGGAAGACAATGTGGTAAAGTAATTTCTTTTTTTTACTTTAGTTTATCACACTTTACTGTAATTTTATATGGTAATGAAAAAGTAGCTTGTGATAAAGGTTGTAGTAAAAAAGTGAGGGCAAGACTCTCTTTTACCACACAACCTTTTCATCTAAACATGGTGAAGGAATATATGTATAGTAAAGGAAAATAAAGATTGATGTCACATCTTAGTAAAAGGTAAGATAATGTAAGGTGAGATGAAATATATGATGAAGTAAAGTGGGGGAGAGTGTTGTAAAATAGTTGCTTTTTGTATTGACTTTTCTACACTTTATCATGGTTTTATGTGTAAAGAAAAGCAATTTATGGTAGAAAAAATGTGGTAGTTAAATTTCACTTTACAACCGTACTTTTTTCATCCAAACATGGCAAATTACGTATAAATTAAAATATTTAATAAAAAAATTATTCCAAAAATAATATTAATTTATATTAAAATTTGCAGCACCTTCCAAACAGCTTAATTTAAAATCTTCAACATTCTTCAAAAGGTTCCAAACAACTAAAACATCAACATATTTTAACATTACACTATTTTATTATGTACTATTTTATTCTTGAAACATTTAGATCTATAAATATTTTATTATGTAAACATCCAAACCCGGGCCCGTAAGATAGGGTACTAATCATCCATTTACTTCCTTCCTCTTGGAGAACTCTCTCTCTCTCTCTCTCTCTCTCTCTCTCTCTCTCTAGCTCCTCCATTTTCTTCATTTAACCTCCCTCTCTTCCTTTAAAAAAGAACCACCACCCAAAACCTCAACCATGTCTACGTACCCAATCAAAACAGTGGTGGTTTTGGTCCAAGAGAACCGCTCCTTCGACCACATCTTAGGATGGATGAAATCCCTCAACCCTGAAATCAACGGCGTCACAGGTGCCGAATCCAACCCCATTTCCACCTCCAACCCCAACTCCAATCTCATCCACTTTGGCTACCAATCCGAGCACGTCGACCCAGACCCTGGCCACTCCTTCCAGGCCATTTACGAGCAGGTGTTTGGGGAGGAATTCTCCATCGACTCCTCTATCAAAGTTCCATTGATGAACGGTTTTGCGCAGCAGGCTGAGAAGACCCAGAAGGGAATGTCGGAGACGGTGATGAACGGATTCCGACCAGATGCTGTGCCCGTTTACAAGGAGTTGGTGTCTGAGTTTGCAGTTTTCGACCGGTGGTTTGCATCGGTGCCGGCCTATACTCAGCCGAACCGGCTTTTTGTCCACTCGGCGACGTCGCATGGTGCAACGAGCAACGATATCAAGAAATTGATGGAAGGGTATCCTCAGAGGACGATATTCGATTCATTGGATGAGGCGGGTTTCTCATTCGGGATCTACTATCAGTTACCTCCTCCTACGCTTTTCTACAGGTGAGTGAGACGTTAACACTAGTAGTATCGGCTATGGCTTTTAAACCATACGAAAGGTTTCAGCCATAATCGATATCGCAACAAGATTGATGCTTTTATCAGTTTATATCATATGTTTTTGTTGCTTTGTTTACATCTGAAAACACTCTATAATCAATTAAAAATGAAGGTTTCGAAAGGACCAAGACAAAATGAAGAATCGGTTATGCACTGGTGTATCATCCCATAGGTGAAGGTTTCGGAGCAGGTTGTATAATAATGATGGTTTCAAAAGCATGAGAGAGATATTTGGGTCTGTTTTTTTGGTGTGAACGAGAACCCGGGAGATGAATCAGATGTGAGATGGAGCTCTGGTAACTCCTGCTTTCAACAGGCCTGATTATGGCCCACCAAACGAACGGACTTATTTCGCGGAGATACGCGTATGGATCCATTTAATGTCTCAGCCCAGCCTGAAAGAGTAGAACTCCAAAGTGGGGTCCACTGATTAGGCATCCGGGCAGCTCAAAATGATCATTGTCCTCGTGTTTATATTGTATATCCAACCAGGAGTCCCACGGGAGTATTGGTTTTTACTCCGAGTTTACATATGTGTGATCCATTTATCCTCATATGTGAGTTGTGTGTATCCCTTGCATGCGTATAAGTCCATTAATCCGCATGTGTGAGTTATGCGTATTCTTTACATCTGCAAGTTCCTGATACCTTGTATATGTAGGTTAATATTGGTATTTATATATGGTCTCAACCCCTCAGCTATGTTACTAAAAAACTAAAGCTCTCAAAGGAGTAAATCCCATTGTAAGATTGGATACATCACTAATAAATTAACATGATTATAATAATATGCCAAATTCTACGGTGGAACTAAATTGGAGACATCAAATACACATTGATTTGAGCAGCTATGTATTCAATATAAGTAGGCCCACTTTGAAGTTCCACTCTTTTTACATGGAAATCCTCAGGGTGAGAGTGTCCGGAGGATCTAGACTTATGCAAAACAATGTTATTCGGTAATATGGTAAGTACTTAATGGGGTCCCTTCATGTTTGTGGTTTTTATTGGATTAGAAAATGTCTTGAAAGTAATTAATTTTAAGTTTTGAAAGGTAATTAATTTTTTAGTATTAAATATAAAAAGTTAAGAAATAAATATGTGTGCTTCAATTTAAAAATAAAAGATAATCTTATGAAAAAAAAAATCCTTTAAAGTTGAAAAAATAATGGAGGGCCCGCTTCTTTTTAGTTTTTATTTTTTGGAAAATTTTCCCCCATTTAACGATATTCTGAAATGTCAGGTTATTTTATTATACTGTGAAATGTTCTTTTTGTCATGAAATTCGCATGTTAGGTTCTTCACACGTTTATGCCTTCTTCCATTTTCCTCAAATTTTAAGGACTTTTCCTAGACATACCAAAATAAGAATACATAGTTTCTTTAATCGTTTTTTGTTTTAGTTCTGAATCACAACAACTGTGTCATCCAACATTGCTCTGTCCTTCTCCTCATGCTCTTTCTGGGTGGGATCCACTATTCACTCATCCAAATATACTTTTCTGATGTAGCAGCAATAATTTTGTAAACCATACTATCTACTGACACATCTGGGGATGCAAACGGGTTGGATCCAATCAGAATAATGCTGGATTTGGACAATCTGGTTCCGAATCTAATACATCTGATACAGAACTAATTAAATGTTGTATTGAAGTCTGACATCAACTTAAGAAAAAAGAATTTGGTTTTGAATCCTGTTGCATACTAGAATAGAAAGTGCAGTAGTGTAATAAGATGAAAGAGTTTTCAATTTTACATAAAATATACAAGTGGGACATGAAATGGCTTATGATTAAAGCGATCAGTAGACTCTTCAATACAAATATAACTTGAGCTATTGAGACACTTGAATTATTTTTTTAATATGTAAATGTTTTTTTTTTCTTTTTTGACATGTAACAAGAAATTTCAAAATAAAAAATAAGAAAAAAAACAAAAGATTCAAATAGAGAAAAAGAGAGAGAAGATACAAAAGAGAAGTATCCCCACTAACTCTAGAATTAAATATAAATCCCCTTCCATGGGGTAGGCCTCTCAAACCCCTATTTTAATATGTAAATATAACCCTACACCTAGATCTCAAACCCCTGATTTAATATGTGAATATGACCCTACACCCAGATTTTAAATCGAAACAATGCGAATTTGGTTTACATGGACTCAAATCTATATCCAAAATTTTTCAGAACCAAAAATAAGTTTCATACCATTATTATTTGGAACCAACAACTAAAACTTAAACTACTCAGATAATCAAATATCCATTTGCAACCTTACACCAGGCACCTTCAATATGTCGTAAAATCAACTCAATGATGAACGACCCAGTTAGCATTGGATGTGTGGTCCACTTGACCACATGTCCATGCTTGGGTCCCACCTCTGGAGTTCAAAGGCAATTAAAGACTCCTCTTAGTTTGGTATTTGGAAACCCTATTGGACTTAAAAACTAATAATTACTTCCTACCCAAATTACTAATAAGAGCGAAAATCATTATCAACTAAGGAGTTTCATGATGAGAAGGGAACTATCATATAAATCTATATATATATGGGTCTAGGGTAACTTGCTTTACTTCAAGAGATTATTGCTTGACTCCCTCATCACTTACATGCATCAAGGTAAAGTAGAAGTGAGTTGTAAATCCCGCAAGCAAAGTTCTTCTCTATACAATCAACATAAGATGGAGCCAGGCATGCATGTAATTTTATATTGTATTATTCAGATCTAATCCGTTAAAATTGATTTTGTGATCATAGCAACTCTAATAGACCCACGACAAGGGAATGCATGGCCTGTGTTGATCCAATCTCATTGGATTGTTTCCTCACCATAGAAGTGTCAAAAGGACCATGCCGCCCAACAAGAGAGTCAACAAACCATGACATGGCACAGCCAACACAGCATGGCCAATTTCACCCCTTAGAGCTCCATTTCATATTTTTACATAGTCTATATATTTTTCTTTTCTTTAGTGTATATGTAAAAAATGTAGTCTGTCCCTTTTTTTTTTTTAAGTAATCCGATTGAAAAACCGTCAAGCAGAAGATATCCAAATGGATTTTCTTGAACCATATAAATTTTTCTGTCATCCTCTTTTTCATGTGTATGTTATGTGTACTTTTAAAATTTTTGAAAACTTTTCCAAATCAAATTAGAGTTCGATGGGCTGCAGCCAGTATGGCACAATTGGGCACAACCTAGGCTCAGCACGGCACCAGCCGCAGGAGTGCCAAGCAAAAACCGTGCCCTGCCGGACGTCTGACATGTCTACCTCATCTGATTTATTTGTGTCTTCCTTTTTCAACAGGAACCTCAGGAAGTTAAAGTACATAGGGAAATTCTATAAATTCGATTTGCATTTTAAGGAGCACTGCAAGGAGGGTAGGCTCCCAAATTACGTGGTTATCGAGCAACGATATTTGGACACAATGCTTCTGCCTGGTAACGACGACCACCCATCACACGATGTGTCTGACGGCCAGATGTTCATAAAGCAGGTCTACGAGGCACTGAGAGCCAGCCCTCAATGGAACGAGATCCTCTTCATAATCACCTACGATGAGCATGGTGGCTTCTATGACCATGTGCCCACTCCTATCTCTGGGGTACCTAGCCCAGATGGCATTGTTGGGCCCGAGCCATATAACTTCCGGTTCGACAGACTCGGTGTTCGGGTCCCGACCATCATGATTTCTCCATGGATCGAGCGCGGCACAGGTGGGTAAAGAGTAGGTTTGAAACTCGGGCGGGCTGAATAGCATATTGGTGACGCCCCAGCTCAACATGAATTCCATGCAGGTTGGAAAAGCTAAGGCCTAAGGTGAACCTGAACTCGCCCCAACCTGAATTTTGCTGTTGGGACGGATTAGGTCACAAGGGCTTGAGCTTGGCCCCGACTCAATTTATCCCCTCAGTTCATAATAGTCTAGTGGCAACTAGGCATGTGAGTTTTCATATCCAAAACCCAGGGTCTAATGTTCATATGGCTATGGTATTGCAGTTGTCCATTGGCCTAATGGGCCTTATCCTACATCCGAATTTGAGCACTCTTCTATTCCTGCAACTGTAAAGAAGATTTTCAATTTGAAGGAGTTCCTTACTAAGCGGGATGCATGGGCCGGCACATTCGAGTCCATCTTGACAAGCAGAAGCCCAAGAATAGATTGCCCAGGTGAGGACACAAAACTACATCACCACCGTTCATTAATATAACTGCTCCTATTACCATCACTGACTACATATATCGCCCATGTATGTGGGCGTAAACAGTAGTCAAATGGTCTGGGCCTTGGACAAGCCCATTTAGCCACTAAGTGACGGGGTTACATCTGCAGTTACTTTGCCGGACCCAAAAAAACTGAGACAGAGTGAAGCGAAGGAAGATAAGAAGCTGAGTGAATTTCAAGAGGAGTTGGTGCAGATGGCAGCTGTATTGAATGGGGATCACAGGAAGGACATTTACCCAAAGATGCTAGTGGAGAACATGACTGTTGGGGATGCTGTGAAGTACGTAGAGGATGCATTCAAGACTTTCTTAGAACTATGTGAGAATTGTAGAAAGAACGGTGCAGATGAATCTGAGATCGTCGTGCCCACATCCTCCCTGGCACGATCACTGTCCAAGAAGAAGAAGCAGAAGTCATTTGCTCGTAAGATATTTGCTTGCTTAGTCTGGTTATTTCTCTCTTCTTCTATAAAGAAGAGTGAAGGGTTGTCTGTTTCATTCTTTCTACACTAATATTGTGTTTGGCAATGAGTGTGGTAATTGCATTTTGACATATATATATATATATATATTGTTTTGGACTTTTATGTGGAAAAATAACAGTTGGAAATCTGCAAGTTAAAATTGTTAGAGGGGGATGAGGTTTGATTATAAAGAGTAATTGCTGATGATAATGCATTTCTTTTGTTGATTTCAGTAGTAATTTTAAATAATTGAAATCTTTGGGGAATAGCAAGTTATTTTTAGATTGTCCATTTTATATTGTATAATGCTCCCACAATCTCTTTTGTCATCTTTTTTTTTTTTTTGTTTTCTTGCCTTATTGTTGTTTCTTTTGTATTCTCTCTTTCTTTTGATTATAGTTTTAGTTACCGATAATATATATATATGTATATATTAAATACCTAATTCATGTACAGAATAAACAACTAGTATTGTCAATTACTACAAAAATGCTTTGCCCTTTGAGATTTACTCAAGTTAAAAGATGACAATAGGAAAAGATGAAGTCTATTTAAAGTTAATAACGATCTTAAGGATGCCAAACGGATAACCCCTAAAACAGGGTGTAGTTTGTATTTCTACCATTCCCTCTGAGGGCGTTCATGGATAAGGCAACCCCAAGCACAGCCCACATTGGGTTCGATTTAAGCTCTATTTGACTGTTTCTATGCCTGCTGGCAGCCCACGTGATTTTCCGGCCAAATTTTTAAATCAGCCGGGCCTGCACCCATGTAATGTGTGTATTTGTATACATTTTGTAAATGACTGACCAGCTCAGACCTGAGTTTCAAATCTGGTTGGGTTTCAACCTGAACATTGGACCCCTGCACCCTTATGTTCCATAGATAAGGCTCAGCCTGGCATATTTTTAATGTAATGGGTGTATAAATTTTGTTAATACACTGGGTTGGGGCTTGGACATGAGTTGAAACTATGGTTGGATTTAAGCCTGAACATTAGGCCTAATAATTAAATGGGCCGGACTTGCATCCTCCTAAGCATTTAGATTTATGTGTTTGGTTGCTAGGATTTTAAATACTAACACCCTGACAGTCCACCTTTCACCTTTGGAAAGTTGGATTGTTCCTTTTTTTTTCTTTTTTTGGATTGTACTTGCCCATTTAAAATTCCAACCCCACCCCCGGGGCACGCACTCAAAAATTCTCACAATTCTAGCTATCAAACACGCCAATTAGATAAGCTAGCTAACAAAGTCCCGAGAAACTTTTCTCATTCGTCTTTTTTAACCTAAATCTATACCTCAAATCAAAGCCCTTTCAATCATAGTAATTCCCACTAACCCAATTGTCATAATGGAGAGATAGAAGCTAATCTAGGCCGTCCATCCAATTAAAGTTAAGTGATTGACCATTCATCTGTTGGTGATGAAAGCAAGAAAAATGTGATAATCAAGACAATCAGATGGTCACAATCACAAAACCACTCTTTTCGCTACCTTCATACGTTCATATTCAAAGGCTCCAAAAGACGCGCGAAAATTGTCAACGGCAGTCCTCTTGTTGAATTCAAAAGTCCAAACATTTCCTTCTCCTTTCACTCTCCAGTCTCCATGCCCTCGAATCCATCGTTTGATAATTCCTTGTTATCATCAAAACAAAACCACCCAATCCCACCATGCCAGCTTCTTCTCTCCAAAAAACAAACACCATCTCTTTCTCTTTCCTCTCATACCACCCAAGATGGCCTACTCCATGGCATGCAATAGCTCCTCCTCTTTCTCTTCATGGAGAAGAAGAATGGCTTCCAAAATCCGAATGCCCTCCCCAAACTCAGATCTCACCGAGTCGTCTCTCAACGAATTCAATCGAAGAAACGAGGCCAAGATCAGCCCAAGCCCCTACTACAAGGGCCTCACTGACTCCTCCCTCTCCATCAATCGTTTAAAGAACGCGAAGCGGAGCCCCGGACGCGAGAGCTATATCACAACAGCCACTAACTCTTCCCTCTCCACCTTTCTTATCAAGGCCCGGAAATTGGGATCTTCTTGTTTTAGCGGCAGAGTCAAATCGGATTCGAAAGCGAATGTTAGTGCTTTTGAACAACGAATTCCTCCTCCTTCACCTCCTGCTGTTACTCATCCAGCTCGTCCTTCTCTTCATCATCCATCGGTTTCTCCGTCTTTTTTGAGAAGTGAGATGGAGGTGAGAATGGACCTAGGGGATTCTGAGGCTTCCAAGGAGATTGGAGAGAAGAATGGAGGAGAAAGGAGGAGTTTTGATGACAGGAAGTCCATGGGGGAGAGAATCGCGTTGGTTTCGAAGATTTCAGTGGTTGAGGAGATAGAACGGAAAGAATCGGAAGAGTTGATGGTGAAAGAGGAGGAGAATGAGAAGAAGTTTGTTTGGGCAGACAAGTATCGGCCCAATGGTCTCAAGGACTTCATCTGCAACAGGGGGAAAGCACAGCTCTTGCAAGACATGGTGAGAGTCTCCAAATTCGAATTCCAAGTGTTGGGATTTCATTTTCTTACTTAAGAAGACGGTCCTCTCTATAGTTTTAGTAAATTGTTTATAGCTCACTAACTTTTTATAGCTCTCAAAGGGCCTGTCGAAGCCAGCCTTGGGGTTGGTCCAAGCTCTGCACTCAAAACCGGGCAGGGGCCGGTGCAGGCCAAAGCCTTCGGAGGGCCAGCACTACGCAACCCTTACTTGTAATTGTAGTGCAGTCAATTAGGCCCCTCTATATGATGGTATCCAGCCTTTAAAAAAAAATGCAAAAAAGAGGCTTGGGGCCTACCTGATTTGGAGGTCAAGCTTGGACAATACTAGGGTTCACTCCAGGCAGTCATCGCTTTAGTGTTTTTTTCCCGGGAACAGGTTGTCAGCATGTTCTGTGTGCTCTGATTATATTTGAATCACCTCTCTCTAGAATTGGGTGTGAATTTAAAATTATACTATACCATGAATTGGGTATGAATTTACAATTATACTATATACTATTGTCAATTGTGTGGCTCAATGGAGCCATGGCAGAACTGCAGCCTCAATTGTAGGTCTGCAACGCCACCCTGTAGCCACCCTCCCAAGCCACCCTAGTTATAGATGCACTGTAGCCACCCCGCAAGACTCCTTGAGCAGCCAAAGCTGCAGACACCCATCAGCTAATGGAGTCTATAAATAGAGAGCTCCGTTACTCCAGCAGAGGGAGAGAAAGACAAGCAGATCTGTGAGGCTTGGGTGTAAGTGGGTTTGGGATTAAGAGTGAGAGTGATCTTCCTCCTTGTAATCCATTCCTCATAATATTATTTTCCCGTCTTCTCCCGTGGATGTAGGCTCAAGCCGAACCACGTAAATCCCCTGTGTGCATCATCTGTGTGTGTGATTTTTTTCTCTCTTCTGTGTGTTCAAATCCATGCTCAATCACAACAACTATGTTCTATAATTTTCTGCAGATTGCACAGGGAGAATGCACTCATTTCATATTTGAAGGCCCTCCCGGAGTGGGAAAGAGAACCATGATAATGGCTTTCCTAAGAGAAGCTTTTGGAACTGAGAATTTGGAGGTAAGAATCAATTCAGCAGAAAATGAATGCACAAGGCCTCCTATTATGTACTCCCTAATGATTTTATATGATTTTCTTGTTCAGACGAGAGATGAAATGAAGGAATTTGAATTGAAGGTATTCAGATCATAGTGCTAGTTTGCAGTTTTCTTTTTTATGTTTGAGATACTGAGAATTCATAGCTGTGCTATTCCAGGGAGAGGCTGTGGCTAGAATTGAAGTAAAGGTGAAGTCATCTCCGCAGCACATCGAGCTCAATCTACCTGATTTGTGTGGTTATGAGAAGCATGTCTTAATGGAATTGCTATGTGACAATAGTAATTGCCTGGGTAAGTGGCTTCTGTTTGATCTGATTCATCGACACAAATTTTCTTAACTAAGTTCTAATGTCTTCTCTTGATGTTTCCAGCAATTGTTCTCCACAAGGCTGACAAACTTTCTGCAGATGCCCAACATTATATCCGTTGGGTTGTAGAGCGGTATAAGAGCTGTAGTAAGCTCCTTTTTTGCTGCTCTGATGTCTCCAAGCTTCAGCCCATCAAATCTATTTGCACATTGATTGAGCTTCTACCACCTTCAAACCTTGAGGTGTTTCATGTCATAATTTTTCCTATCTAAAATTCAATTTATCTGCATCAATGTTTTTTCAGCATACATAAATAATCTTAGGTTGTTTCACTTTCTAGATTATTGAAGTCATGAAATATATAGCTGAGCAAGAAGGCATAGAGTTGGCTCATAGTCTTGCAGAAAAGATTACAAACAACTCCACACAAAACCTCCGGCAAGCAATCCGGTCATTCGAAGCCACGTGGAAGTTGAGGTAAGCAATAAACTGCAACTGCATTTGATGCTTCTACAATGGGCTTTCAAATTTCCATCAGTATCTAATCTGCTTTGGGGTACCTTTGGAGATTGTATCTTATTTGTTTTCTTTTGAGATTGTATCTTATTTGTTTTACTTACTTTTTGCGTTTGATGTAATGGTCATTAGCTAAATTTTGGTGACTATCTACAGTATAATTCAGGTATGGCGTCATCATATAATCATGTGTACTGTAGTACCTGCTTGCCACAGCATCAATTCTGGATGGATTAGAGCCACTAGCATTTAGAAAATCCATTGAATCTAAGAATGTGACGGTCAAAATTCAGAAGGAAACCTGCAAAATCAGCTGGACCTCTGTTTTACTGTAAAATGTTTTGTTGTGGAATTCCTTAATCCTCAAAAGTCACAAGAACGGAAGAAGAGAATCAAACCAAGTGGATTGCATCAGCTTATGTTTGTGCAGACGGCCCTATATACTCTGTCCAGAATTGAAACTGGGTCAAATAGGTCCTTGCATATGTTTCTAAAGGTTTTTGGGGAAATCTTCTAAAATGGATTAATGCAATCAAACTCAATATTATATGTGCAACCAATCAACTACGCAACGAAAATATATCAAACTACAAGCATACACCATAAGAAGACATAATTTTACTATGAAACCTAAATTGGAAAAAAACCACAAGTTCAACCTGGACTAATAATCAAACACTATAAATTATCACGCAGTTACAAGCCACTTACAGACATCAGCATGACTCTGTAACGTCAACCTTTTATAAAGAATCACTTTACAACGATCGCCTGTCGTTGCTTGAAACAAATCCAATCAACTAGACGCCTTCTAGTTGTTAGCTTAATTCCTCAGATCTTCTACTCCTAGAAGACGATCTTCTATAAAAGATGCAGAAAACAGAAATCTTTAGAGTAGAACTTCAACCATTCAACTCTTCAATGAAAATTCTAGAGAAGGTGATCTCCAATAAGTAATCTCTACTTAAAACAATGAAATCTATATTTCATACCTTAGGGTTGAGAAAGACCCCCTTTTTATAACCTCAAATTCGTGCCTCATAAGTATATTTCAATTAGGAAAGAAGTTGGCATGAAACAGGCAAGTTTCACTTCAAATCGAAATAAAAAATCGCAAATCGGCAAACTTTTATGCATCTGTCTGATCGGTCGGATTAATGGTCCGATCGATTGGATTAAATCTCTATATAGATGAAATTTCAGCACATTTTCTATAAACTTTTGGAGGCCATAACTTTTTTATTTTAGCTCCGATTGAAATGTGGGCTCACAGATATCTATTCGAAACGAGCTTTCCAATGGTAGGTCACTTGTCTATATTTGATGCTCAATTTGTAAGTTATGGGCGTTTTAAACTATGTTGTCCATAGAAAATTACTTCAATTTGTTACTCTTTCTCCGATTTATTCACTTCAGTACATCCGGCGGCTGAAACTATTGTCATAGTTAAGGATATATAAACGACAACACTAATAGATTCAAGTTTTTTTTAACCCATGAATTAGCCAACACAAAAATCCTTATAATCTCCCCTTTTAGCAACTCATGGACAAAACTTCCTATACAATCGATTTACCCAAAAATAAAACAAAAAATACATTAAGTAAATTGAAATAGCAAAAAATTTTACCTGTCAACTATTCACCAATTACAAAAGATACCATCTTCAACTCCAGCTATTTTTTAACTTCACAAGAATTCTCATTCTCTCCCTAAATGCAATATCTCCCCCATTTTGTCCATAATTGACAATGCTAATAATTATCATGCGGCAAATATGTCAATTTGAATCCAGCAGTAGCTCTCCCTCAATTACAAGTCCCCCCTAATTGTATTTTTATAGCAGCACTAAGGATAGGAGCTTGATCTTCTTGATCAGGATTTTTTGCATATAGCCACCAACACTTGTATAGTTTGATCTTTCTGCATAGTATGAGCAACTTCTTTAGATAAATCAAACTAAGATTTGAACATCTTCTTGCTAGATTTTTTTATCCTTCAGCATAAATGGCTTTATCATATATGTGCCTCCTTGATTGAGCACCATTATAGATATCTCTTAAGATCGAACATAGCAAATTAGTGGAACCCGCTCTGATACCACTTGAAGGTTTTTAGAGAAATCTTCTAGAATGAATTAATGCAATCAAATTTAATATTATATATACAAACAATCAACTATGCAGTGGAAATACATCAACACACTACAAGAAGACACAATTTTTACGTGAAAATCCAAATTGGGAACAACCTACGAGTCCAACCTGGACTAATAATCAAGCACTATGGATTATCACACAGTGCAAGCCACTTACAGACATATGAATGACTATGTAACGTTAACCTTTTGTAAAGAATCACTCTACAACGACCGTCTGTCGTTGCTTGCCATAAATCTAATCAACTAGACACCTTCTAATTGTTAGCTTGACTCCTCAGATCTTCTATTCTTAGAAGACGATCTTCTATAATAGATGTAGAAGACAAGAATCTCTAAAATAAAAATTCAGCCCTTCAACTCTCCAATAAAAACTCTAGAGAATGTGATCTTCAATAAGCATTCTCTACTAAAAACAATGAGATCTATATTACATACCTTAGGGTTAAGAGAGAACCCCTTTTTATAACCCAAAATTTGTGTTTCGTAAGTATATTTCAAGCAGAAAAGAAGTTGGAATGAAACAGACAAGTTTCTCTTCAAATCGGACTGAAAAATCGCAAACCGTTGAACTTTTCTGCATCTGTCCGATCAATCGGATTAATGGTCCGATCGGTTGGATTAAGCGTCTACTCGGGTGAAATTTCAACACATTTTCTATAAATTTCCAGAGGCCATAACTTTCTCGTTTTAGCTCCGATTAAAACAATCTTGGGCTCTACAGATATATACTCGAAATGAGCTTTCCAACGGTAGGTCGTTGGCCCTTATCTGATGGTTTGTAAGATATGACATTTTTAATCTATGTTGTTCGTAGAAAATCACTTCAATTTATTGCTCTTTCTCCGATTTTTTCACTTCAGTATATCCGGCGACTCAAACTATTATCTGTTGAGAAAAGTGGGGCAACGGAAATACCCAAGATCAACGGATGAACCATGATAAACACAAACAATCACACCATCGAACAATCACACACATAAACACAGCAATTTTACGTAGGTCGGCGACCTTGCCAACTTCCACGAAGAAGAGAACTCATCGATCATGATTCCATCGCAATCCCCTCGAGATCTAGGATTACAGTACATCAACATATATAGTTTCTGCTTTTTTGGCCAACAAGAAAATCCATACATAATGACTAAAATACCCCTAACATTGAACCTCTGTTCTGGCTAAATCAGATGACCGATCCAGCTAACCAGAATACAAGATAAAACCCAACAATCTCCTAACACTAATGGACTCAAGTTTTTTCCAACCCATGAATTAGCCAACATAAAAATCCTTACAGTTTCTAACTCGTAGATATACTGAAATGCAAATACGGCGAATAGCCAATGCAATGCATTCGTGGCGATTTTTGTGTCTACATTTAAACCTTGCTTCATCAATGTCTATACGAAGAAAAACTCACATCAGATCTTTTCCTTTTGCTTCTGTGTTGGGTCCTTGGATCTCTGTCTTGGTAATTCCAGTCATTCATTTGAAGAGGACCAAGTGGTTTTGACGGGATGGGAAGATGATATTGCAAACATAGCTAAAAGCATTATCAGGGAGCAAAGCCCAAAGCAGTAAGTTGTCACCTGATATTCCAAGTCAGTTATCATCATTAAGAGCATTAAAATTAAGCAATCATGATGTCATGATCTATTTTTCACAGGTTATATATTATTCGTGGGAAGCTTCAGAATCTTATAGGGCACAATGTGTCACCCGAGTTTATATTCAGTGTAGGATTTTTATCCAATACTAAGTATAGCTGGAAATATTTTTAGTCTATGATTTCAGTTACAGTTTTCTTGAACGCAGGTACTGAATGAAGAATTGAAGAAACACTTAGATGGACATTTCGAACCAGAATTGAAGAAACACTTAGATGAACATTTCATACCAAAGATCGATGCCTTGTATCTGGAATACAATGTGGGTTGAAATATCCTCATTTTCTATTCTTAATATATATTTTGGACCATTAAGTAGTGCCTCGTGCATCTACGACAATGCATGACCACATATAAACTTAAAATCAGACAAGCAATATGGGCGTGTGAATGAAACATACCTGAAATCTCATCGTCTGTGATAGATTTTGACCATTTAATTTTACCTCCTTGGTTTGGTATTCCACCCTATCGTTGTTAACTCCCTTTCTGGTCGTAAAATTAGATGGCTAGAGTTGCCCAATCAACAAGAATTTTCAGGCTTGACTCCACCCATATGACACTTATGGTTGGGTGGCTCTGTTTGATTTGAATGCGAGTCACCACAAAGATGACATGGGGAAGATGCACATTGTAAATCTTCCTCCAATCTTTTGCATGGGATGCCACAATTTACTGTCGTTTTGCTCGCACTCAGCAGGACAGCAGATTTCCCTTGGAAGACGATAAATCTCCTTCCCTACAGCGACGAGAACTACCAGGAAAGAGGCATAATGATCCAGTAAGAAATAACGTCCACCATTTCATGAGGATCGAAGGTAAAACAGTCTTAAATTCCCTTTGTTGACATACTGTTCTTTTCTAGCTTAATTATACAAAGTCGTTAATGACCCGTGTTTTCCTTGCAGAATTTATAGCAAAATGCATGAGCTTGTATAAGACATATGTGAAGAACTTTGAAGGGCCAAATAGCCCTGAAAATTAAAGGGGAAGTAGTTCTAACAGTTAGCTTCAATCAGATGTACAGGGGGGGCTGCAACTTGTTTTGACTAAACTATTTGAATATTCACCTATTATGTATGTGTTTTGTTCATGCATTTTTGTTTATATTGACACCACAGACTGTAGGAATTTGCACTCCTTCTATTACTTGGGTTGAAGTCATTTTGAATCTTTCCCCTATTAGTTAAATGGGAGGGCCTTTTTGGATCAAATTTGTGAAGATTGATGGTCTAAGCTTTCTTTGAAACAACAACGAAAAAATTAAATTTGAACTTGGAAGCTGGGAAAACAACCATGGAATCGAAGTGCGATCGACATTGATGAAATATGGCTAAGATGAGGAGGAGGAGGACAAGCTGCATTGCCTTATATTCATTCTCCTGTCCTCCATGACAGTTGATCTCAACCTCATGTGTCCATTTTTCTTGTTTCCTGCTTCAAGTGTTTGCTTATTTCTCACTCAACTCTTTAAATAGAGATTCAAGTGTATGGACTATGCACCCATAAATATCAGAAATCACACTTTGATAGGAAGAGCCTCAAATCAAACAAGTGATCATCATGGAACCTGTGACCTTGTGGTGGTGGATAAATCTGAGCCGTTCATCACCACCCTGTCATCATATTTGTAATCTTCAAAGGTAATGCAACTGCCAGTCCAGTTCCTTTCCCTCATGATCCTGTCCTTTACATTCTCCGGCAGTCTCAACGCAAACCGGTCGTCGTCGGCCAGCGAATGCCCGGTCGAATGTGACCTCGGCCACCAATCCACCACCGCCACGTGTTCCCTCACATCCAATGCCACGTCACCACCCCTCTGTTGAGTCGTCTCCTCCGCCACGTCCGCTCTATCCTCCCCTCCGTCGGATTCCGGGATCTGAATCCTGACCTCCGACGCCTTCTCCGGCGACACTTCGGCAGGGTCGAGCTCCCGGCGGCAGACGGGGCACGTGGTGTGGGACTCGAACCAGAGGTCGATGCATGCGAGGTGGAACGCGTGGCTGCAGGCGCTCAGCAGCCGGAGGACGTCGTCCCCGGTGAACTCGGAGAGGCAGATGGCGCACTCCAGGCCGCACTTCCCCCGGCGGTGGTCCTTCACCAGCTCGTAGGGGAACGTTGGGAAGGAGGCGACGATGGAAGGGTGGAGGCCGCCGCGGTCTCCGGAGACGGCCTGGGCGGCGGATCTGGGCGGCTGGGGGTGGAGCCAGGTGGCGGTGGTCACGTATCGGAAGAAGTAGAGAGAGAAGAAACCGAGGAAGAAGAATGCAAGAACTACAACGGTGAGAGTGAGAGGGACAGCCAGCCGGTGCTCCGGTGAAGGGGTGAAAGATGCCGGCCCTTCACTGTGATTTGTAGACATTGCCGGTGGAGTTGCCGGATATTTGGAATTCCGGCGAGACAAGAGAATTGAACATGGAAAAAAATTCTTTTTTTATCTTGGCGGTTTTTTAATTCTTCTTCTTCGTTTCTGAATTTTTTTTTTCTTTTGGGTTTTTCGAGTTTTTTATTTTTTTATTTTTATTTTTTATTTCTGTCTGATCCTGTTTTGTGGGGACCCCGAGTCATGTCTGCTGGGGCCGAAAAGATGGGCCCGCTAGTTTCGGGTTTAGTGGATGACGTGGCAGGTTTTGATTTGCTGGTCTGTGCAGTGGAGCCTACTGCCTACTGAGTAAATGTGACCGTTTAAACCAACCACTTGGTCCGGATCCTGTTAAATCGCCTGTCTAGTAGGTGTTGGGTCCATGGTCTCCTTAAAAAATAAATTATCTTTTTTCTGATGTTTACGTGAAAAGTGGAAGTGGGAAGACTAAGCCTTAGCCAAATGCATCTTAAAAATTATGTGATTTTGCCACGCCATGGAGGGTGGAGGACGTTAACTCTTCCCTGCAATTTTGAAATGTTAGTAGAGCCAGCAAAAGTAAAACTCAATGGAGGAGAATGTGAAATCGGAATTACAATAACCATTGTGTCTATAATTTTTCAATACATTTATGGTTTAGTGGTATGGGCTCCTTAATTTTATACAAATGCCTTAAATTTGATCTATGGGTCATCAAGTTAGAAAATGACACGCATTTAAAAAAGAAAAAGTGGGGCTAAACTTTTTAAGAGCATTCGTGCATATATATATATAACTACTTAATTCTTAGAGGGGGCTGACTTTTAAATAGAGATTCGGATTGTTTATTGAGTGTTTTTTATTGCTAGAGCTGTTGCAGATTTAAATTGAAATAATAATAAAAATAAAATAAAATAAACCTAGATTATTATTGTATTAACCATTCTCATTTTATAAATGTTGGTTGATTGATTGAATTATCATATTTGTTCCATTTGGATTTTGGTGAATACCTACACTCTCACCATGACCAATGTCTCATCACCATCAGCACTCAGTAAGAGATACTGATCCTTGTTATCTTTGTGAAAGGAACTTGCATCACCACTTAACTACCAATGGATTGGCATCAAAACAAGCCTCCAACTCCTACCTTAGTTATAACCCGTAATTTTATCAAAGAAAATGGAAGGAAAGAAAGAAAAAAAAAAACAGAGAGAGAAAGAGACTATCTTTGAAATCACAAGCTTTGGAGGGACCTGAAACCAAAACAGTCTGATCTATAGCGTATATAAAAGCAAATTCAACCCCAGGGATGATGACCAATTGATCTTTGGTATCTTTCTATATAAAAGAGAAGACAAAACATATGATATGAAAACTAAAACTTGTAGCTTAAGCTTGAGTCATTCAAGCATATTGTTCTGCTGCTTGTTTGCTAGTTCAAGAGAGCCCAAAAAGCTTCCTCCCATGGATATATCCGTTTCAGAAATAAAATTGAGGAAGTCTCTGAAGCTGCTAGCCCTGTACTCTTTGGTCCGTTGATCACCCATCACTAGCTCATCTGCGGGCTCCATCTTATTGTAATACTGCGTCTCACATCGCTTATAAGTAAAATATGAGTATCCTATATAATAAACCATATAGGTTACTACTAATAACTTGGGCTTAAACATTTTGGACCACATGAAAGGTTCACCAAGTTATTGGGTCAGTGGGCTACTTGGGTCGTTACAAATGATGTGAGGCCCCGCTTATTTATTATATATATATGTTATTTTGTTTTCTTAGTGGTGTTTAGGCTTGGATTAGAGGATTAGAGGTCCTTGGGATTATTTTGATCATTCCAACCCCAACCCACTTAAAATACTTAAAAGCCCCACTTAAAAAAGGGCAAAATTTTTAAGCCCAAGTTATTAGTAGTAACCTACATAGTTCATTATATAGGATACTCATATTTTACTCATAAGCGATGTGGGATGGGTATTACACTTATCATTCATGGCCAGGCTGTGGATGCTGACGATCAAATATAGCATTTGCTCCGAGTTAAGGATCGCCCTGTGCATGGCGCTCTTGTATCCACCGTTGGTTAGCACCTCGAGATGGTCCCCCAGATGGACGTGCAGGTAGCCGGGGCTCACCGGCACCGCCTTTCATGTGCCACCTTGATCAGGGTCCATGATTTGGAGGCCCTGGCGACTCTGTAGAAGGATGGTTATGCAACCATAGTCAGAATGTGGTGGTAGGCCCAACACCAAGTCTGGTTGAGGACATGGTGGATAGCAGTTGATGGCCGTCACCTGCATGCCCTCTTCCAGTCTCACTCATGTTGTGTGGCCCAGTTTCAAGCTCTTCATGATGGCCCCCAAAACTTCTAATGCTAAGTTCCTCGCTCTGAGTACCTTGCCATCTTTTCCCTGATGCAAACACTAGTGTCAATGCAGAATTAGTAATAGACAAATCATCGAAACATCATCATTTATCGTTCATAATAATATAAGTCACAGCACAGGTATTAACAAATAAATGGATATAGTATACATATCATTCAGTTCAATGTTAAACAATATATAAATATCATTCCGTACGTAATAAATCTCTCTCGTCCATTACGTATCTATCCATTCCCATTTGTGCAAGTGCAGTGAGCTTTCTCTAACTTCTTCACGAGTAGGTTCCATCTTTTAAAAATTCAAAGCATTTACGAAATGCAACACCATTGTGTAGATTTCATCCTAGTTTTCAAGTTGATTGAGGTGAGATTCACCGTTACTTTCATATAAAGTTAAACCTGTTCCAATTCAACGGTTGAATTCATGCGGAATTTTCATCCACGGGCACTTACAATTTACAGGGAATGTCATGTCTGTAATAGGATTTGGTTTTTGGAAGATGGGACCTACTGATGGATTAGGATGTCTGAACCTAGGCCGAAGAGCTTTGTTTTCCCCGAGTCTGGATCCACAGACCGGTTCACCCAAAGATGTACAAATGTGAAATGTGGCACCTGAAAATGAGGCCTATTCATTGAAAAATTTTACCGCTCAAAATAACAATAATACTAGCTATACTCTCCATCTTACAATTCATCTCACAACTATTCTATGTGGCAGGCCTAACTAACTTGTTTTGCCTTTAACATGGTAGAGATGAGGGAGAGGAAAACTGTCATATACGACAATTGTGAGGTGAGTTGTGAAATGGAAAGTGTGGCTAAAGTTATTGTCAAAATTAAATATCCAACTCTATCTGCATCCCTAAATTTTACTCCCATGAAAATTATTCCTAAGTAAGCTTAAACAGAAGATTAATAATATAAATAATGAATATGATTAATAATATATAAGATTATGTAAATGACATTATTAATCATTTATGTAATCTCATGCTGCAATATCTCTTAATAGAGTGACAGTTATGGTAGAAACAGAAGAAAAAAAAAAGTGATAGTTAGGGACATCCATGCACTTTGAGCAGCTCAATTTTTCATTAGGCATATAGCACGGAGGATTTCACCAAATTAGACTCCGGATCCCGAGTGAGTTACTCAGAGGGGCCAAACTCAGTTTTCTGCAGTAGCTGTGACATTGCGAAAAGTAAAGAAACATTACTTTTTCTTACAAATAAAAAAAAGAGTATTTTACAAAAAGTTCCTTTCATTTTCACACAACCTCAAAAAATTTCTCATATTGTTCTAAAAAAAACTTCTTGACCAAAAGTCAAACTATAGAAAAAGTAACTAGATCCTCCTTTTTTATTTTTGACTAATTTACCCCAATCAAAAACTCAAATGGCTTATCCCTTGAGTAAAAAGATAAAAAAAAATAACAATTTACACCTTAAACTTTGAGGACATAAAATCAAATGCTTGGATAACATTAATGCCTTGATATTTCATATTATCCTACTCCATATAGAAGTACCTTGAGCTAGTAAAATTTGCTAAGCTTAACGAAAGGGTATTTTTATCATTTATCCATAAAACTAATACCATAGGCCTTTTTGTAAAAATGAAAGAAACAGGGACTTTTTAAGGTTGTCCAAAAGTATAGGAGCCTTTTGAGTAAAAACCTAAAAAAACAAAAGTAAAAAAAAAAAAAAGAAGAAGAAGAAGAAGAAAAACAGAGGCAAACAAATACGCAAAGAAAATGTAATGCATGGCTACATCAGCATAGTTCCAATACATGGAATAGAGCCCACTGACCAATCACTAGATACTCAGGCCTCAATCTGGCAGGCCCCACCTTGGATTAGACCATGGTCCCATGGCCCAAATGTTCAAATTTTCGTATAAGGAGATCAGACCATTAATTGACAAGGTGCATGGGCCTAAAGAGGAATAAACCAACCTGTAATCTGTTAGGTTTATGTCTTGTATTCCGGTTTAGCCGGATGAGTCCACTGGGTTAGCCAGGGACTGGTTTAAGGTCAAGGGTATTTTGGTAATTGTACCGAGGCTTTCTTGGTGTCCAAGAAAGCGGAGATTATATATTGTATAGTTTGTAACCCTAGACCTTGCGGCGGCATTAGTTGCCCGTGGTGTTCCCACACCACGTAGGAGAGATGAGGTGAGAGTGTGGGAATCTCTTGTATGCTTTACTTGTCATAGTGAAGATGTTCGTCCTCCTGTGCCCGTGGATGTAGCCCTGTTTGGGTGAACCACGTAAATCTCGGTGTCTCTTCTTGTGTGGCTTGTTCTTGTTGATCTTGTGATTCCGTGGATGCGCACAACGGGTGATTATCAGCAAATCACAACATAATCAGGTGGATTGGATGGCCAGAGTGTGATCCACGTGTCAAGAGGATAAGCATAGTGTTTGAGGAAAACCCTCCAGAAGTGTTGTTGATCAATGTCGTCCCTCGGGCTGCTGCAATATCTCACTGGTTTGATTGCATCATTTTACATTAGCTCCATCTTCTACCTGTGGGACACTGCAAAGAAATCGGAGGCTGCACTAAGAGCTCCTTCTATCACCGAGTCACTTATGCCATGGTTCACCACTAATGAAATTCCAAAGAAATAAATGTAAGCATACTAATAATTAATAAAAGCCAATATAGTGTAATAGTTTTTCTCTTCTTTTTTTTTTTCTTTTGTACCCTAGCGTGACGGGAGGCTGGGACCCCTAGCCCGTGGGTGAGATTGGGAGACCCTTTGGTGAGGCTCGGGTGAGGCAACACGTCCTCCGGTGAAAAAAAAGTACCTAGTAGAGTTTGAACGCAGTCAAACAGGTAAAAACCAACACCGCTTACCACTTGGGTGAAAGGTTATGGTGTAATAGTTACAGTGATAAATTTAACAAAAATTCTCAGTTCTATTAACATGAAACATGACTTAAACAAAACTAGTATTGATACAAACTGTATATGAAAAACGACGCATATATGTTGGGAGTATTTACTTAAAGTTAGCTTTTTTGGAGAATTTAGAGGGCTAAAGGAGCCATTGTTCAAACCACCATATATGATCTGTTGGTATCTGGAAGCTCACGAGTCAAATGGAGAACTGAATTGATTTTAAAGAAACTGGGCGCCTTAAAAATTAGAATAGGATTATGGAATGCTAGCTTGTGACTAAAAAATTACCTAGGTAGTGCCATTTATTTGCATGGAACTAAATTCTTAGGAGTTCAATATAAGACGGGTGAAGAATATTGCCAGGTGAAGACATGGGTGTTCTTTTCAGATGTGTCATTTAAGTGTCTTCACCTTCATTTATTCATTTTTCAATCACTTATAGAAACACATTTATCATAATTCCTATAAATTCAATTCCATGCATTCAAAATATAAAGAGATCTAATTGAAAACATCAAGAAGAACAGCAAACAGAGCTGTGAAAGAGAAGACCTTCTTTATTTCATTTTTCTGAATTGAATTACATGTACAGGTGTTCATGTATATAAAGGCAGACAAGATAACTGAATGCAGTCATCAGCTAATCTTTTCTTGTCGCTAACTGACTCTGTTGCGGGCCAATTCCAGATCATTACAGGCTGTGATCTTTTATGTCAACAGCCCCCCTCAAACTGATGGGGCTAGGAGACAAACGTAGTTTGGACCGAAGATGGGAAAATCGTTTGGGATGGAGGCCTTTGGTGAAAATATCAGCAATTTAATCGTGAGTGGAAACATAGTTAACTGTAAGATCTTTTCTAAGAACCTTCTCTCTAATAAAATGGTAATCCACCTCAATGTGTTTGGACCGCGCACGGAAGATGGGGTTTGAGGCTAAGGAGATGGCAGAAATGTTGTCACACCACAAGGTTGGACAAACAGGAAGAAATATATGTAAGTCTTTCAACAGGATGCGAATCCGAGATACTTCTGCTGCTGTGTGAGCGAGGGACTTATACTCAGCTTCTGTTGTCGACCGAGCCACCATGGGTTGCTTCTTGGCATACCAAGATACAGGTGAAGAACCAAGAAATGCAGAAAAACCAGAGGTAGATCTTCTATCTTGAGGATCACCAGCCTAGTCTGCGTCGGAATAGGCATTTAGTTTGAGTGAACTTTGACAAATCTGAATTCCAAAATTAAATGTGCCTTTAATATATCGCAAAATGCCCTTCAAAGCAATTAAGTCTGAAACAGAGGGAGCATGCATATGTTGACAAGCTTGATTGACTGCAAATGTTAAATCAAGCCGGGTGAGAGTCAAGTATTGCAGAGCTCCTGCAAGGCTCCTGTAAAAAGTAGGGTCTTCTAATAGACAACAAGAAGTAGTGCTTGAGGAGTCTTTATAATGGCATAGTGAGCCAATAGGTTAACAACCCAGCATCTCAGATCTTTGAAGGAGATCTAGGGCATACTTAGACTGAGAAAGATAAAGTCCATTGGTTGTGTAGTGGACTCCAATGCCTAAGAAGTTGTAAAGTTTGCCAAGATCCTTCACTTCAAAAATGTGACTCAGGTGACCCTTTAGTGTGGCAATGTAGGTAGCATCATTCCCTGTTATGATGAGATCGTCAACATAGAGGAGAACAAGTGTAATAGTGTGCTTGAAGTGGCGAACAGCAAACAGAGCTGTGAAAGAGAAGACCTTCTTCATCTCATTTTTCTGAATTGAATTACATGTACAGGTCTTCATGTATATAAAGACAGACAAGATAACTCAATGCAGTTATCAACTAATCTTTTCTTGTCGCTAACTGACTCTGTTGCAGGCCAATTCCAGAATATGACAGGCTGTGATCTTTTATGTCAACACTAATGAGCTCGCCTGAAAGAAACCCAATCGTCGACAAGCCTTGCCAATGTCCTTAACAACCCATGCTCCACCATCTGGAGACGCCTGCAAACATGCAATGTCGATGACCATAGAATGGTGCTCAACCAAGGAGGCACATATATGAAGCCATTATTCTGAAAGATAAGAAATCTGAAAATAAGATGATCAAATCTAAGTCTGATCTGCCATAGGAAGTTACTCACACTGTGCTAAACGATCAAATTATATAAGTGTGGGTGGCTATATGTAAAAACCCCTGATCAAAAAGATCAAGCTCCCACCCCCAGTGCTGTTCGGAAGATACAATTAATGGGGAGCTGTAGTCAAGAAGGAGCTACTGACGGATCCAAGTTGATATATTTGCTACATGATGATCATTAGCATTATCAATTATAGATAAAAAAAAAGGGAAGATATTGCATTCAGGGGAAAAATAGAGAATTTTTATGAAGTCAGAAGACAGATAGAGCTAAAAATGGTTTCTTTATAACTGGTGAAGAGCTAATGGTAAAATTTTCTTTGCTATTTCAATTTACTCAATGTTTAATGTATTTTTTTATTTTATTTTTGGGCAGATTGATTGTATAAGAAGTTTTGTCCATGAATTGCCAACGGAGGAGATTATAAGGATTTTTGTATTGTTTAATTCATAGGTTAGACAAAACTGGAGTCCATTATTGTTGTACTTTACATATGTTTGACTATGAATAATGGTTTAAGTTGCCGAATACACTGAAGTGAAAAAATAGAAAAAAAGAGCAACAAATTGAAGTAATCTTCTACGGATAACATAAATTAAAAAGATCATATCGCACAAACTGAGCGTCGAATATAGGCAAGCGACCTACCGTTGGAAAGCTCGTTTTGAGTAGATATCCGTAAAGCCAAGATTACCTTAATTAGAGCTGCAACGAGAAAGTTATGGCCTCCAGAAATTTGCAAATAATGTGCTGAAATTTCACCCGCGCATAGGCTTAATCCAACCGATTGAACCATTAATCCAACTGATCAGACAGGTGCATAAAAGTTCGCCTACTTACGATTTTTCAGTCCGATTTGAAGAGGAACTTGCTTGTTCATGCTAACTCTTTTTCTGATTAAAATATAATTATGAGACACGAATTTGGGGCTATAAAAAGATATTCTCTTTTAACCATAAGATAGAGATCTCATTGTTCTAAGTAGAGAATATATTTTGGAAATCATCTTCTCCAAAATTCTTTCATTGGATAGTTGAATGGTTAAAGTTCTACTATAGAGATTTTTATCTTTTACTTCTCTAAGTATAGAAGATTATTGAGGGGAGTTAAGTACTACATCTAGAAGGCATTTAGCTGCTTAAATTTATAACAGAGAACGGCAGCGGTCGTTGTAGTGAGGTATTGTTGAAGGGAATTACAAAGTCCTTAGGCTGTGCGATAACTTGATAAGGGTTATAAGTATTCTCTTTGTAATTGTGATTTGATTCATAATGCTTGATTTTTTGTCGTAATTTTTTTTCGGTTTGGGTTTTCTGGTAAAAACTGTTTTCTTGTGGCGTGTGTTTTTGTTTGATTTATTTTCACTGCATAGTTGATTGTTTTCACACATAATATTGAGATTGATTGCATTAATTTATTCTATAGGGTCTCCTCAAAAACACCTTCACTCCAACATAGGCATCTGCCCGCTCATGTGACTCGTGCATGTCCTTAGAGCTTCCCCACTTAGGATTGCCCAAATGTTAGTGTACTACAATTTGTAGCAAGTGTTTACTCTCATCACCTTTATATATGTCTGACGTAGCCCATGTACACAACAAGGCCAACACATAATGGGACTTTCTATCACTGGCCCTTTTTAGTTTTTTTTTTATAATTTTATATTTTTATTCACATTTTGCCCTTCCTCAACTTCTAAAACTAAAAAAATAATAGAATAACAAAAAGCCTAAGAATAATGATGTCTTTTTCTCCCAAAACTAAGCAATCCAAAGTGGATAACTCATAAAGCAAGTCATCTTCAACTTTTTTACTTTTTCACACTAATTGTCGATTGATAGTCGCAACCATTAATCTTGAATTCTTTGAGGTGGAAGATGATGTTTTATATTACATAGATATGGATATAGCATTTTGATTAATTTGAATAATATGTTCCCATTTCTATTATTGGAGGCATGTCCCCAAACCTTTTATAGCTATGGTCTTTTAATTGATTTAGTCTTTATTTTGCAAAACAAATATAAACCATCTTGCTTCTTTACCTTTATTATTCATTAAATTCAAGATGAATTTTAGGGTTATAGCAGGCTCTGTGGATGGTAGGATTTCTATTTTTCAGTTTTTCCTATTGTGACATGCAGAGTAGCACAAGAGCTGTAGATATTTTTTAAGTTTTCCTAAATGAAATCTTCCTCAAAAAAGCCTTCAAACAAATGGATTTGTAATATCAAAATCTCTATGACTAATCATAAAGTAAAGGAACAATTTCATCATGGCCAATCTTCATAGTATTAAATTCAATGACTAATAAATCTAAGGTGGATACACTCAAATGTGGAGAAATTTCCACTAGTATTCTAAATACAGACAAAAACATCTGAAAGTAAAAAAATAATTGATAAGAATGTAAATTTTGAAAATAAACCAAAATTTAGAGCCATAAATGAAAGTGCCCAAGAGCGATCAAGCCTGAGCTGCTTAGCCAAACTAGACACATATATCCTATCGGCATTCCCAAGAAACCATTTTTCATGTAATGGAATTAAATTTTTTTGATGTACACCTATTGATATCTATACATTTAAATAAATATATATATATGTCTTTTTTGTTTAGTGAATTATAATTATCCCCTTTTGCCCCAACTACGAGAAATTTCTGGCTCCGCCTTTACGTCTGTTTACACGTACTTGTGCATGTGATGTGCAAATAAGGTGTGAAAACAATGTATAAATAAGATCATTGTCACACCAATATTTCACACCTAAAATGGGCAAAAGCTCTTTCACATCTCCCACTAATGAAAAGGCATTAGGACTTGCTTCACATGGTGATTGCATTTTGTAATGCAATTAGTAATGGGTAGGGTTACTCCCGAGCCACCCCAAACCTGATCTGGGCCCAGCTCACTAAGTCCATTTAAGGATTGGGTCGAACTTGGTTAAGTGATAGAATGCCTAAAGCCTTACCCTTATAATTAGGACTGTTTATAATCTAACTAACTATTAGAAAGCCCCAAACAACCCATAAAATAGCTTGATTCTAGCCAAATTGACTGAATGAGTGAGTTTGGGCCCGGCATTTTATGGCCTGTCCTAGGCTTGGGCTAGATACCAAGCAGTATTTATAAAGTTGGGTTGGGCCGCTTGATTTGCCTTAATTAGCCTATCCCGATTCAACACGTGAACACCCCTAGTCATGGGTTCAGGTCTTTTCAACAACTTTATGAAAAAATATTTTCATTCTTTTTACGAAAGATTTAGCTTAAAATAGAATGGCATGGAGATATAGAATTCATGTAGCCGACCCCAACATGGTTGGGATAAGGCTTTGATAATGATGATAATGATGATTCTTATGCATCAGTGATCCTAATTGACTTTTTTAATTAAACTAACAAATCCCAAGACCTTTAAGTTGATTATGTTGGATCTTCATAAATTTTGATTAATTTATGAAAACGCCCAAAAATCCAAACTATAGATCCAATTTTATATTATTTATAACCCCCAATTCCCGATTTAAACTATTCAACATTCTCATATTAATAATAAGCATTAAGATATTTAGCTTCATATCTTATAATTTCTAGATTTTGAGAAATTCGTGAAAATTTTCAAAACATCCAAACACATTAAAAATTGGTAGATGTGTGTTTTTCTTTTAACATGTGAAAATGGTGATTTTGATAAATATATAATGTGTTTCACATGTTCAAAATTTTTATATTAACATTTGCATATGTGAAACCCTTTTTCCTATCTCATGCAAAAAACACAAATGGCCTTAGCATGGTATTTATTTGCCTAATTTAACATCTGTGCTATCACAATTATTTAATCTAAGTTGTTCATGTCTGATTGACTTATTTTTATTTTCCACTCTAATAGAAATGAAATACACCGTTAGATTGACAATGTCCATCAACTCGAGTACAAGGAAATTTGGACCAATGCATGTACACAAGCACCTGCATTATCTCAGATCAAACAAATGCAACCCCATAGAACTTAGGTTTAAACCGTCGCAGCATAAAATCATTTCTCAACTATTTATTGTTTGGGTCCACAAAAAGAAAACGGCAAAAAGAAATAAAAGAAATAAAACAAAACAATAAGGCCAAAACTGTAGATTGTTATGATCTTTCAGTATTTCACCATTTGGCTCTTCATGTTTATGAAAGGTGAGTAGTGTCAGTTGCCTCATATCAAGATTAAAAGACAACTTCCAAAAAAAAAAAAAAAAAAAACTGACAATCTGGACTGCTACTGCTTGCACAAATTGCAAAATGAGTACTAAAAAAAAACTTACAATCTGGACTGTGCTGCTTGCACAAATTGTAAAATGAGTACTTAAAAAAAAACTTACAATCTGGACTGTCCTGCTTGCACAAATTGCAAAATGAGTTGACCAAAATCCATTGCCTCACCATTTGGCCACGCCCTTTTCAAATTTCTATTGGACACTGATGAATACAGAGCTAATATTGGTATTGGGTTTGCATTCGTTGTTTGTCAGCCTAAACTCCACTCAATGAAATGTACACACATTGCTTCGGCCAACTGGCAGCCATTCAAGAATAGAGCATGCAGCGTCGTCAACTTCTACCGGGCAGCCATGCACGAGTAGAACATGCAACGTTGTCAACTCATACTTGGCACCCATATACTCATCTTCTTCTCTAACATAAGACCCTCACACTATTTTTTAGACATTATTCACCAGTAAATCTTATCATAAGAATTTTACATCACTCTTAAGTGAGAGTTATGATCATTTGCTTAGCATTATATGACATGTTTTGATCATCCACATTCAAGCCTCTACCCCTGTCATACCTCCCTTCGTCATCATGCATGTATGGGGCCCACTAACTTCAGTTGAGTTGGCTAGATTTGATAAATTTAGAAAAGGTTACTTTTTTTTATTTGGCCATGAGAACCACTCAATCAGGAAAGCTATAATAAAAATACAAAATAGAAAGAGATTTTCAAGGTTGTGCAGCAATGTATGGGCTTTTTGATAAAAATTTATTCCAAAGACCCTAATTTCTCAAAGGATTTAAAGGAAGAATAATCATAACTTTAAAAGAACAAAAACATAATTTAAATCTTGCTGATGCATTAAAATAAACTAATGGAAATGACTTTTCTGAAAGCTGCCGAAAAAATTCAAACCTATAATACCCAGTTATTGGTACATTCAAGCCCCACATATCGGTGTCCGACCGATCCAATGCGGCACTTATATTGACATCCAATACAACACCGGTACGTTTAGAATATAGTTCAGCATATCTTACTTATCAAATACATTATTTCATATGGCTCTTTCAATCTTCTTACTTCTCGAAATAAAAAAATATATATTAAATGGAACGTAAACAATGATGATCTTATTATTTTAAAAGTAATTTTAAAAAAAATAAAAACACAGATATTAATAAAGGATTTGACTAAAAAAATCCTCTTAAACTTTTTGAAGACCAAAAAAACCCTCAAATACCAATATAAACTGAAAAGGCTCCTTCTGCACTACTTTTTTTATTGAGCAGCGATATTCCACTCAGCAAAATAGGTGAGCCTACGATATCGCAGCTCACCTATATCTTCTTCGACATTGTATTCTTCCAACCCACCTATCCGAATCCACTATTCCAATCAAATTTGAATCTTCTCCCTCTCCCTGCTCATCACCATCATTTTCAACAACATAGCCCATATATTCACCATCAAATCTAACTCAACCCAACACAATAACGTACCTATCCATCATCAAATAAAACTCCACTTTCATCTTTTCTCACTTCCCATCTTTTCCATCTCCTAAACCAAGACTAACTTCCTCTTTTCTCTAATACTCCTGTTACTCAACATTCAAATACATTTACTATCTAATCCTCCAAACCAAATAACCCCTGTGTCTCCTTTCAATCCATGTTCTCCACTAACCCAGCATAAAAGAAAAATCCATCTTTTCTCAAAACCCTCCAAACAAACACTACTCAACCAAGTTACTAGACCAACCTCTTCATCATCACTACAACCACAAAACATGGCCATAACCTCATCAAGAAAACCCTTTTATTGATTTTCCAATCACTTATGAAATAGAACAATAGAATCGTCGAAGGAGAATAGAGGAAGAAAAAGAAGAAAAATAAAGTCGTATTGGCAGCGGAACAGCGATATTTCCACTTGGGGCTTTTTTGGTCGATATTAAAATTGGAGGAATTTTTTTAACTGATATTGAAATTTGAGGATTTTTTTTTTTGTCTTCACAAAAATTAAAAGGATTCTTTTGGTACAACCCCTGTATTATTATCTATATATCCTAAATATCCTCAATCTCATCGTGCATTCGGAACCCTTTTGAATCATCAATTCAATGGACCCTGTTTTTTGTGATATTAGGCCAAAACATAGGACCCTATTCAAAATTTTCCCTTTCCTCTGTTTTTTCCGTCTACGAATACCGAGGCAGAGAGCCAGTGACCAGTGTACATGGATTGGGGCCTCGAAGTTCCTCTTTGAAAAGTGGGAACCTAATGGTCATGGTTACTTAGAAATCTGGTTTTGATGAAAAAATAGATTACAATCTGTATAGAAGTTGAGTTGATTGGGGTCAGTTCACTCCACTTAGCATCAAAACCCAAGATCCCCAATCAGTTAGTTAAAGCCAATCGATGGAGAATCCGGTTACATTGAAAGTGGGCCAGGTCTTCACTGGCTTCGGCATCGGCTGTGGGATTGGCATCGGCGTTGGTCGCCCACTGAACCTGGGTACCCTTTTTTCCTCTATCTCTCTCTCTCTCTCTCTCTCTCTCTCTCTCTCTCTCTCTCTTCTTCTTCTTTTGTTTTTTGATGGATGCATTTACATTTGTGGAGTGGCATGTCTTGGTCTTATAAAATCTATTCACCCATGTTGACATATGAAAGCAATCAGCCTTTCTGAAATGCTTTTGTGAATCTTTCTACTTGTTTGGATCCTTTGGAACTCATTTGCCCTGTACCCACTCTTTGTTTAGCTGTAATTGGCCATGGGAAAGAACTAGATGGCTTTAAGTTACTGGCAACTCAAGTTATCAATTCAAACCCATGAGCCATCATACTAGTGTGTAAGTTGAGTTGCCCTGATCCCAGTTTATGCAGATTCAAATGGGTCTTGAGTATGGTAAAATTTATTGCCTTATTTCTACCTGAACAACTGAATGTGTGTTGGAATGTTATGAACAGGAGTCTATTGCTTTATAGGCATTGGGGTTTTTTTAGGGTCCCTTTTTTTATTGAATTTTTAGGAAGTGTAAGGGATGTATTCCTATCAAATAAACTAAAATTGAAGTTACAAAGGTGAAGAAGATCCACAAATGGCACTATTAAAAAAACAGAAATAAAAATTCATGAATGACCATCAAATAATCTCCCTTTGATGCAAAATGATGGCCACAGTAAATGAAATCTTAGGAAAGTTCAATTCCATCGTATATCCTTCAGACCTCACCTCTTTAATAATAATTTATCAAAACCCATTTTACCATGGAATCCTAGGAATTCAATTCCGTTCAAACGAATGGGCCCTTAATTATCAGATTAAACAGTCAATTAGTTCAACTCGTTTTCTTTTTTTTTTTTTTTTTTTTTACCTGAATTTTGTGTGATAGACATTATACTGAATGGCACTTCTTCCACTTATTTTGTGTGTTTTCACTGTCATATACCTGTCTTTTATTTCATATTAATGAGAACCTGCTTGACTAAGAAATAAATTGTGGAGAAAAGTGTGTGAAACATTTCATGTTCAGCTTTTGTGGTGGTAATTACCAAATATCTAATATGGGTTAAATTAAAAAGAAGTGTGGAATGTAGGTACTTAGGAAAGATGGGTTTGCTTGTAACTGTGAATTAGTATAGGTCTTGCTCAGCAAAAAGCTTTTGCCAACGCTAAACATCATGAATTTGAATTGTGCAAATAGCAATTTATTTTATGGTAAGCCAGCTGTAGATAGAGGAGATAAGGCTTTGATGATGGTGAATCTCATGTCTCATTGTGTGATTTTACAATGTTTTTTCATGAAAATAGGACTAACGTTGAAGAAACAGGTGCAATACCAATGTTAGATCAAGTTATGAGTGCAACCAGAGGTGCAACAGATGCTTTTTCTGGTCTTGGGATGCATGCGAATAGCTCTGTAAGTTAACTTTTAGATGATTTCTTTATTATTATTATTCATTACTCCATTTTTCCTGAAATGATTATTCAATTCTATGCAATGGATGTATATATACCTTATATAGATTGCTTAACATAAAATCAATAATCCCCATGACTTCCTCACAACTTGTTTTGGGGTGTTGAGCATGTCTGCCACCTATTATCCAGTCCGAATCCTGTTGTATCTCTCGATTGCCTCGGTGTTTTCTGCCTTTGATGCATCAATTGGACTAGTTCTGATCGATGCAGCCTAGTTAGCCGTGTCTCTAAATGATGAGTTTATAATGCATTTTTGGGTTTTATCAGAGATGACCTACATATTGTGTTATGACCAATATAACATTGGCACAAGGGGGTCTTATTTTTTGAACTATGGGAACAAACCTCAGCATATCTTTTAGAAACCTTCATTCTTAATGGTCTCTTGGGTCTTTCGTCGCTTTGTCATGGATAAAACTTTAGAATGTGATATAGCATCTGTAACAATGGAGTTTTATTTCCAACAACAGATTCCAAAATCATTAACAGTCACTGTTGAAACTGTCAAGTAATGTGCGGAACTATTGCCTATGGCTGCTTTTTTTCCTCTATATCCATAACCTATGCTGTTCTTCTTAGCCTAAGAACAAATATTAGAACCATGTGGACTGTGAGTTATGTACTTTTCCATGAGAAAAGGCAGAACAGTCATAAAAGAAGATAGATTTTCCAACAAATGGCTCTGGGTTTGTTTTTCTTTGATAGTAGACATAATAAATTGTTACTGTTGAGATTTTGTAGTTTAGGTCAACACATTTGAGTACATTGTTAGAAGTCCCAGTTTGCATGAAATTTCCCTTCTTTTATTAATACATGTATGTGTAAAATTGTGCATGGCTCATCTGCTTTCTACTGTTGCTGTCAGTTAAGAAGGTTGGGAATAAAGAATGTTGAAGCAGGAATTGGTTGTGGAGTTGGTATCGGGCATGGTTTTGGAATTGGTAGGGTTTCTTTTGGGATTTATGCAAAGTAGACAAGTATTAAATAGAAACAGAACTTCTCTTTGATCATTATATGGTACCATATTGAAATTGTACATTTTAAAATAATTTATGAATGTGATTAGAAACAAGTTTCCTATTTAGGAACATGCTTTTTGCGGGTTAAATTATTTTACATCATTTTTTTAGTATTTTGGGTTGTCCTTTTATAATTTAGAGGATTTATTTTCCATGTCAAGTAGATATTATGGATTTATTTAAGCTTAGAATCAGGCAAAGCATGAACATGTGTAAATGATTCAAGCACTAGCACATCCCCTGCACCACATGCATGTGGTCTAGCCACCACACATGCAGGGCCATTAGACCACATGCATAGAACGGCTTGCCCATGTATGTGCTTGCTTAATTTTCTTTTTCTTTATTTGCTATTTAAGAATCCCCAGATAGATGTGATGAGGCTATGCTGGTGGTGGGGGTGATTATGATGATTTACAATTTAATAATCAAAAGAATATTGGTCTCTTGAATCAGAACTTTAGCTTAATTAACATTGGATTAGAAAGTTAGGGTAGGGATCTCTGTTAAAAGCAATAAACTTTACTTGCTATGGGAATTTTTAGGGTTATGTTGGTTCACGTTATGACTACTCTATAAAATCATATGTAATGGACTTCATGGATGTAGGGGTGGTGCATATTTTTAATTTTAACTGAAAGGAAGTGTAAAGACCTTCATGAAGTTATCTCTTTACTGAGTGCATGAATCAAGCCAGAATCAGGCTGAGGCTTGCTTTGCACTTTTGATGTTGTGAAGCCTGCCATGCATCTTGGCAGTGTGAAGCTACATTGCATTAGGCGATTGAGTAACTTTATGTGTTTTCGAAACGTCATCTTGCTTCCCATGAAATGTCGTCTAATAATGCTGGTTAATAATGGTGGATTCTTAGATTCCATTCTGATCAACAGAAATTTAAATTGGTAGCTAACTGCTACTGTGGTTCTGTACTAACCATTTTATATCAGAAATACTTGATAGTACAAAATAAAACTGGAAATTTTCGATGTAGAGAATCAAATGATACTTATAAAGAAAATGTTACTTAAGTGATTAGAAAGCCAAAAGTTCAATACCCAAATATAATGCTTGTTACTGGGGATAATGGACCTGACCACGAGTCTTGAAAACAAACTGGTTGCTGTAACTATCATCCATAGTCTTTCTAATAATATGCAATGTGAAGAAAGAAGGATTTGATGGTTGCTGTTTATCTTTGTAAACTTGTTACTCTTCAACTTGAGTTGCTATTGCAATGTCTACTGGGCAAGTTCCATGAGAAGTGAAAATATATAAGCTATTTATGCAACATGCTCAAAATAAAAAGGTTATGTATGCATCAATATTCCCTTTATTCCTTGCACACAAATGCAACAATGCAATCACATTTGAACACAGCTACCAATGCAAGTGCTTACATTCAACAATGATCGCTGTCTGGAAGCTAATTATTGATGATTTCATGGCAGGCCTTGCTTTAAAGCCAGGAGTGTTGCATAGGATCCAATCTTCTCTTAGTGTACATCTTATTCACCCTTCACGTTTTATTTTAAACATACTTTCTCTTCTTCACTCAATTTATAATATATTACATTTTTTAGCAAGCAATGGTGAAGATGACCGTGAAACTAGGGATTGCTCCTGGCATATTTGATAGTGGGAGTACCATTTCGGGGTCTTTGCAAAGTAGCATGCAGATGACAGGTGGAAACTCTGGTGGAAATGTGCAAGGCACAGTTGGAAATAGCATGCAGCTGGCATCAAAAACTACTGAAAGCACATTGCTTGGTCAGAAAGGAGATGGGAGCTTGCATACGTTGAAAGGAACTCCAGATGTAGCTGTCGTCAGTCGCTCTGAAAAGGTTATCAGCAGTTTCTTACAGAATCCAATACTAACAGGCGAAGACAATGAACTAGGTGACATGGTATGTGGAAGTTACTGTGCAACTTCCTTTGATGATTGTTTAATATTATTTGTTTTATACATTTTGAAGTGTGGGTGCAAGAATCTATATCAATGGCTATTTCACCTGGATGCAAATATCAATCAGGCATCAATCTTATACAAACATCCACAGTTCCACACATATTTAATATAGATATAGTTGAGTGAGTAAATCTGAAGTTACTAGGATTTCGTTTTAGGAAGGTCTGAAAAATGAAGGTTTTTGAGGGAAACAACGAAGGAAGAAAAAGAAGAGGTAGGAAAGGGATTTGAAGAGAAGGAAGAGACGGCCATCCATACTAGGGTTGGACACCCGTACTCATCAACTTATGTTAATTAAACTTTCTACAGTTAGAGAAAACCAACTACTGTTCATACTATTCACAACTTGGTCCTCATTTTTCCTGAAATTACGTTAAAAAAATCCCTATTCTGTCTCATAACAAATACATATAGACAGGGACAGGTATATGTATAATAATATTTTAAAACAGTTTAACTATAGAAGACAAGCCTATAGGATATTTTTGAGACTAACAAGCTTGCTGATGTTTTTTGAAATAAATTGATTATTGCATATGATTTTTTTTATCAGCTTCATTTCACACCCAAAAACAACACATCTCTATTCAAAGGTGACAGAGGATCTTCATTGACCACTTTCCTTTTTATTTTTAATTCCATTCTAAATGCATTAAGTGAACTACTGAACTGTATGCACCTAAGAAGCATGGACACGGACACGAGTCACAGATATGACACGACACGGACACGCCGACACAGCATTTCTAAAAAATGTAGGACACGGACACGTCGAGGACACATTAATAATATATATTAATTTATATATATAATCATCTACTAAAAAAATATATCATTTTAACTTTTTTAATCAATTTAGCAATCAAAAAATAAAAATTCAAGTACCAACTAACAAACATATCAAATTATCAAATATCAATACAATACTAAAACATAATTCATAATCATTAAACATGAAATATCCATAATTTCATAAAATCCATATAAAGAAAAAGGACGGATCATTTCTTGCTGCTCCCTAATAAAAAAAAAACAAAAAGCAAAAAAGAAGCCAATCTTGAGGCATATTCTTTAGTGAAATATTTATTTGTCTTTTGCTTGTTATATGATTGATATTTACAATCATATATTTTTTCATAATATAAAATTATCATATATCAAGTTTACAAGTTTTAATAACCACATGTTAACAAAGTGTCCAAGAGATATTAGCCACATGTTTATTTTTTAGTCATAGACACGAATTAGGAATTGTGGGACACGTTGTAAAAAGAGTGTCAAACAAGTGTCCGAAATTAAGATTTTTAGTTCTTAATTGTGGACACAGTTAAATAGTATCGGGACACGTGTCCGAGAGTGTCTGACCAGTGTCGGTGTCCGACACGTGTCCGACACGGACACGTCACTTTTTTAGAAGTGTCCGTGCTTCTTAGGTATGCACAAACAGTCTCAAAATGTTTTGCCGTCGTTTTGTACAATGCCCTCAAGGTCATAGCCCAAGATCCTTTTATATCTAACAATTCTAATCCTAGGCACTAGTCTTGGAGAAGATTGTATTAGGTGCCTGTACTCTCCCAAACATGTTTTTTGCTGAGTCCGGCTACTGATCTTGATACTTTTTTACTGGAAGCTAAGGGATCAATCCCTAGGTAAGTTTATGATACTAAGGTGCCAACACCACTCAACCATGAGTGTGTTGGCTGCACACTTCCAAATTTGGTCATCTTAAGACACTGTCTTTTCACAATGAAACCATTAAAAAATGAAAAATCAAAAATCAAAACGAGGCCAAAACCATTGATCAAATAGAAACTCAATGACATTAATCTTCAGTTCTGGGTCCCCCATGGATCAGTAAAGCTGAAAAACTCGTCACAAAATCATGGGGGACCAATACAAAGATCCTGGGGAACAAATTTTCACTTAAAATTGGATGCATTTTTTTTTTAATTTTTGGTATATAAACTTCATTTCTTGTAAGCATTTAGTGTCACAATATGACGACATTCTCATTTATGGGTTTTATTTGTAGGCTGGAAAGTTGCGGTCTGAAAATAATGTGCTTCAAGTTGTAAGTTTACAGAACTTAATTTCCTATTATTCCAATCGCAACTTTCTTAATTACATGGTGGTTAAACCCTCCAGAACTCTTGTGTGTGCACTAATATGCAGATCAATATTCATGCATCTGAGGTCTTAGATGCATATCTTTGTGCTTTTCACAAGCTGTTATGTAACTTTAGAAGTTCAAGGCTTCAGTTAGTGCACAAGGGGCTTTGCACAGGACCAATCATCATGATCACTCACTTAGGTCTTGTCTGTCTGTTATATGGTAATTGCGAGTGATATTTCTTTAAAATTTGTCCATGAGATGGATCCTTTTTTTTTTCTTCCAAATTCTATCATTAACTTGGCAAGCACCTCTCCTGTCCAGTACCCATTTGGCTGCCCTTTTTACGATCTTCTTACATTTTTTTTAGCTCCTTTTTTCTCTTTGGTGAAATTTCTACTCCAAAAACATGTGCAACAAAATCATGAATCCGTCCAAATGATAGCTTTTCTAAAAAATTCTAGCCTCGCCAATAAGAGGTCCAGTGTGGGATCCTACTTACCTGAAAAAATGGAATGGTGATGAAACTCCTACATGATGTTTATATTTTTATTAGTTTTTGTGTGTACTTTCATCCAATGGCGGAGCCGGATTTTCTTCCAAGAGGGGCATGCAATAGTTGACTAACAACTGGTGGAACAGGAATTTTTTTTATAGAGGAGATCGATAATATTTTTTTTATTTGTTGTTTGTTTATTTATCATTTAAAAAGAAATTTATTAATTTTTTTGTTGTGTTTATACTTATATCTTTAAAAAATCACATATTTGACAATACCCCAATATTTAAAAACATAATTGTTCAAAACTTTGAGAACAATTAAAATATAAAAATAATGGGACTACCTTAATGAATACAAATTGCTCAAAATAATCCCTTTACTCCTTGTTTAAGAGTGAGTTATATCTCACTCTAATCATAGTAGGGCCTATATCGAATTGAACAAAGCATAAACTAATCCACCCACAATGAATTACTAAAAATATGTTATTTGGTTATTTGTGATCATTTAATGGGCCACAATAACTATGGTAGACATGGATAGTTAAAATTCATTGATTAGTTACTTGTGATCATTTGATGGGGCTATGATACATGCGGCAAACATAGATGGTTGTGAGCACACTATTGATATCCATTAACCAATGTCATAAAAAGGTAAACAGTCAACTATTCATGCTACTTAGAATTAATGTCCTCTTTCTAAGTAGACTTGTTCCAAATTTTATTCGTGCCACCATAAGATTGAGCACATCATATTTTTAAATATAAATATAGTGGGACGAACTCCTATTTCAATCCAAAGGATAGCCAAAAGCCAAATTTCAATCTCAAAATGTCGTGAGAGAGAAACCATGATTTTTGGAGAGAAAAAACTCTCTTTAAAACTTGGAGATGATTACTTGCTTTTGGCTTAAAAGTTTTTTTTTTCTTTTTTAATTCTCCCCTTTTGTGAAGAAACAAGATAATGAGGGCCAAAATTGTAAGAAATCGACAGGCCTCCAAAATTTTGCTCATATATTTAGGGAAACCAAGAAATCGAGGAGGCCGCCCCCCCCCCCCCCCCCCCCCCCCACCCCCCAACAAAAACAAATTGCTTTCACCAAGTTACACTCATTAGGAATTGGGATTCTACTTGTATGCTGTTTTCTTATCTTTAAATGATTCTCACTTGTGTTCCTACTTGTACGAGCAATGAACTGATTTTTTTCTTTTTTTAATGCATCTAGCTACTGAAACACCAACAAGTTATTGATGAGCTGATGGAGGAGAACAAAAGACTCCGCCAGGTGCTTGTGGAAGACCTGAAAGTTTCGCCTAGCAAGCTTCTTCAAACCAGTAATGAGAATAGAACTAAGTATGGCACCCCATGTTCTGATTGTTTTGAATGTCGTAGAAGACAAAGAAAATCAGTGAAATAATATTATATTAATTCATCAAGAGTTGACTAACATGACCCATACCAGCATTCAAGTTCCTGTCACAACCAAATCCAATGCAAGCCTTAAAAGTTCAGGCCACTGGACCTCGAAGGCCAGGTGATATTAAACTATAGAAAAACTGAAGTGGGATGAATGGCCACTCTCTCCATTCAATCTCAAGAGTTGCAGAACCGATTAGCCTCATATTACTCCCCTTCCCATTAACTGCATCACTTCCATTTCCCATGAAATCTTCAAGAGGCCTGCATTAAGTTTTTTGGAAAGCTCAGTTATGAATGTGTCAACTGGACCTCAATGTGGCCCCTGAGGTAAGTACTTAGCATGCTCTGTTGGTTTGTTTCTTGTTTTATGTTGTTGATGCCTTTTGACCCATATGAAGACTGAATGGGTCTGACATTGCCTCAGTTTTATTTGCATACATTGCTCAAGTATGTGCTGATTGTGGCTCTCGTACTGATTGGTTCTTATGAATGCTGTTAATATCAACCATGGGCTAAAAGTTGCAATGCTGCATTGAGAGTAAAATGCGGTGCTGCTGATCATGATCATAGTATGAAATTCTCACACAAACAGTCAATAAATAAAAAACATCGATAATCGTTGGAAATGTACCATATCGTAGAGGTCTGGGTACAAGAAGCTCTTTTGAAAATGACATTAAACAGGACAACGGTTGGAAGACTCTAGGACCTTTTGGCATAGAGATGTTCTGTCCTGAATGGGGCATATATCCTGCATTCTGCTCTCCTGAAATCGTCTAAAATCTAAGTTTCTGCTATGAGAAGTTTACTTCACCTATTTTCTCCACATCCAAATGGGCCCAAGCAGAAACGCTCCTTTCTTTACCCCCTTGATTTTAGTCCACCAAAAGCCACCACCATTTGGTGCAGTTCCTCATGTTAGCTGTTACCAATGACCTGTGAAAGCGATCAACCAAAACCTTCAAGGAATAGCAGTGGGAAGAACATTTGCTTCTCTAAATAAATACCAAGTTGATGGAAACAAAGAAATGTTGGCAATTAGTTTAATGACCATGGCTGGCTCTTGCACTTCATGCTATGTGACTACAGGTTCTTTCTGTCGGTCAGCCATAAATTACATTGCGGGAGCTAAAACCGCTCTGTCTAACAATGTTATGGCAGCAACAGTGCTTGTGACGCTGCTGTTTCTCATGCCACTCTTCTAGTATACACCGAACATTATTTTAGCGGCGATTATTATCTCTGCAGTCATCGGATTAATCGATTATCGGGCTGCAATCAGCTTGTGGAGAGTTAATAAACTCGATTTCCTGGCATGTTTGAGCGCCTGCGTTGGCATTCTTTTCGTCTCAGTGCAGATTGGCCTTGCCATAGCAGCAAGTTTGCTTCTTTTTTAGTGAGATTTCTTTTGTTTTCAGGAAGTTAAAAGTGGATGGAGTGGCGGACTCAGGAAATTTTCCTTGGGGGACCACTATGTAAAGGAATTAATTTTAAGGGGTCAATTTAGAGGAAGAAAAAAACATAAAGAATATCAACCACAGACCACCCAAAAGAATTATAATTTTTTTGATAGTTATGTATTGGTGATAGAGTTCAACTGAATCATGGTTATAGAGTCAATCTCCAGTTTCTGTAGTGACAGGTTATTCCAGTAGATTCAGTGTTTAACAAGTTGTATAAACTCGAGTGAGTCATTATGACATGACTCGCAACGCAGTCAATTGAAGACAACAAGGTTGTTAAGTTGGTTGACAACTCCGCATATCACCTGACCACCTAAGGATCAATACCTACGTATGCCACACTTTTCACTTTATGAGCCTCTCCTTCCCACGGTGTGGGCTTCTTCTCTCCACATGTCTGAGCTCTCTTGGGTTCCATCCTAGGGGGTTGGGTACTAAAAAAATAACTTCAGTTACTTGAAATGAAGTCATTAAGTCACATATCAAAACTGGTATTTAAAATGATTTTGTAGTATTTGAAGACTTATTCACCTCTCAAACTTATAAAAAATAAAAAATAAAAAAAATAACCTTCCTATTATTCGATTGATAGTGTATAGGCCAAGGGGACCACTGAGAAAAATAATAAACAAACAAAAAGAGGAAAAATGATAAGCAGGTGAGAGTATACTAATTGGTCTAGTTTTGATCAGTTGAAAGTTCATCGCATTGGACTGCTATTTGAAGCAAAATGGATATGGTCAGCAAGTGAACTATCCTATTGCAAGCATGTTTTGTGATTACAAATATCTTATGTAATGATGATTCAATTAAGTTGGAGTTTGACATATTTTGCATTTGTTTTAGCAGGGAATCTTATTTTGGTAGATTATCTAGTGATACAGTTGGCACACCTCATCTGGGTCAACTTTCCACATGTTCCTTACCTACCTGTTCCTGTTGCGTTAGGGACATTGGATGTATGTTTGGTGTTTTGGTGTGTTTAGACTTTAGATTAGGCATGTGCAAACAGTTCATATTCAAGGCAGAACATTGGTGGATCCAAACTCAGATTGGATACCCATTTGCAACCGTAGTTCATATAGATTCCATCTAGCATCAGAAGGTTCAGCTCCAAGTTGAATTCCACATGAATATGCTCAGATCAGATAAACAGCCTCAAATTGATACATTGAGAATGTTAATGGTGCCTTGGAGATTTAAGCTCTATGAATGCCTAAACTCCCTACAAGACAATATGATCCTAGCAATAATATATACATGGATCCATAAAGATTCAAAACCGATCTGAATTCCCCTACGATTCAGACAGATGGTTTCATACTCCTTTAGATGTTCATATAATCGGATACCCATTGGAATCCTCCTTGGGCAGGATCAATCCAATTATCTCATCCATGTGAATTGTGTGTCACACATTTTCTGATCGGATGTCTTTGAAGAAGCCCTAATTTTCTTCATAAATGTACATTTGATAGTGAGAAAAGAATCTAGGACTTGTTCAAAGCATGGAAACTGGTAAGAGATGAATTGAATTATCAATGAATAAAACATGATAATGTCATCAATGTCTATTTCAACGTCCAAACTTTCTTATTTTTATTGCATTCAATGCCCAAGAGTGTCTGGAGTTTTTACTTTAATTGCAACAATTTCTTATGTGAAGAAAAAAAAAAAGTAAGGAGAAGAGAGGTCATAAGAAGCTAATCTAATGTCAGCAAGGTTAGGTGGGCATATGACTGTTTAATAAAAAGTATATTTCCATGGCAAAAGAACTGAGATTGGACTATTGGTGAACGCATTTGCTTTTGGTTAGGTTGGCTTGGTCAGCACTGGAGCATAAATTTTTAGTGGTTTAAATTTCATTTGAATGTGTGATTCTATGATGTTCCAGAAGTGGGTCTGTTTTGGAGAGTGATAACTTTTTTTTTCCAAGATCTTAATATAATCTGTGTTAAGGGGAAAGGGGCCAGTGGCCTCTATGGTCCAACCACCCTTTTGGTTGCCACCTCCGAGGGCATGGCAGACTCGTCATCTCTAGCTTTAGGTTGGAATTTATTAAATTAGTAGCCATCATATTTCAAAGTTACTTAGATGAATGTCACTGAGATTAAAGTTGTGTCAATCAGTGGCTGGAGATGATGATTTTTACATATGATTTCACATCTTGGCATTTGAATATCACCTTACATCTGCTTTTGTCTTATAAAGCTCACTGTAGATTGACAAACAGATGAGAAGTGCTTGTAAATAAGACATGGATGTGTATAGTCACAAGAAAGAGTAAAATTGGAAAAGTAGAACTGGAATGACCATATTAGAGAAAACCTTTTGGAAGCTCCAAGAGAGATAGAATGAAAGAAAAGGGCAACAGAAATAGCTGCCTAGGGCTTGTGTGTTTGCTTAGAATACATAAAAATTCATGGGCAAATGAGCTCTTTCAAAGAATTATTAAAGAGGAGAGGAGCGAAGGTTATAAGATGTAGATGGGATCTTACTCCCCTAAGATTTGAATTAGTAGGCTGATGGTTGGATAGTCATTTCTCATCTTCTCTTGAAGTTATTTAGTGGTGTTTTTTAAATATCCACCTTTGATTCGTAATTTACAACTATTCATAGAAATACAGTCCTAGATTATTTAATTACATGAAATAAAGTCCTTTAGGGCCTATTTGTTTGCATTAGAAAATTAAAAACGGGCTTGTTTGTTTGCATCATACTTCAGAGGAACTAAATACATAAAATTCCTACCATGAGTAATTCAAAATGAAGATCAAAGATGAGTTTTCAAAAATAAGCATCAAATAAACTTTTCTATTTTGGAATAGAATGAAAAGAATATAGGAAATGAATAAATCAATCGTCACCTTAGTATTTTATTTTTCATGTTTTACTTTTTCCCATTTTCCTAAAAAAGAAGGTTATTTGATGCTCGTTTTTCTAAAATTTACCTTGGATCTTCATTTTAACCAATTATGTTATAAACCCTATTTATTTAATTTCTATGTATTTTCATGCAGACAAACAGCCCTAAAAGTGAATTTTAAAAAATGAGGGTATGACTGGTTATTCATTTTTCAATTTTCTTTGATTCTATTTTCATCAAGTTAAAGATTATATGCTGCTCTTTCTCAAAAATTGACTTATAATCTTCATTTTTAAACAAAATATATCGAAAATCCTTTGAGTTTCTTAGAATATGACTTTTACCAGAATAGAGCAGAAAACTAGAATTCACAAACCCAATTGTAGATAAGATGTGATGATTTGAATCTGGTGCTGGAAATAAACCTCCACCAGAAAGCTCATATTCTTCATCCAATTGTCCAAACGGGACTAACGTTGGTTCCCTGTTGTATATATGTGATCCAATCAGTGACCTTACTAACCCAACATCTGACATCTCTGACTAAATACATAAGATTAGAATATTAGAAACTAACTTAGACAGCGATTCCTGAATCTGGACCCACCTACCATGCACATGGACATAACTTCATATTTAGTGATAGTGGAGTGTCACATCGACACAATTTCTATGGCTAGAGATTTAAAATATGAGTCCTTTGTTACATGTGTGGGGTTGCAATTGGCCCAGAGGGAGCGAAGTTGGTGGGTTAGCGATGGTCGCTTCTGGACTCTCATTTAACTGCCCTACAGAGAGACCTAGCGCCCTAGCTCGGCTTGGGGCCCACATATTTTGCAAATGGGACCATCATCCAGACGTTAAAGAACTGAACCAATGGATCAACAGCGGCCCTGTTTCTTGCCTGCTGACACGACCCTTTGTCCAGCATTTTTGCTGGGTTATTTTATACGTAATTGACCGTAAAATAATTATAATAAAACTTTGATGATGATGATAATTACGACTATCGGTATAAAACTGACATTTACCTGTATGTGTTGCAATTGAGCAAAGCAGTGAAAATGTGCCAAGCGACAAAAGCAAATAAACTGTCAGATCTACACCTACTTGGGCCTGAAAGGGAAACGTATGAGAGAGTCCATTCAATTCTGGTTAAACCATGCAATGAGATTAGATCAACTCCATTAACTGAAGGTGTCATTTGTTTCATTTCAATGGAGTCAAATATATTCTTCTATCGGCAATTTTTAAGATCACCACCTCATGTTTGTGAGTTGAGATCCAAGAGTTTGTCATGATTAGGGTTTCATTTGCATGAAATTTGGGTCAACTTTGTCGACTGTATCTAATTATTTCTATTTTGTTTTCTTCTTTCACATCTAGAGTGGTGAACAAGTATGCCAAGGAGCTAATTCATTTCAATGTTAAAAGCAACTTATACCTTATTGTGTGGAGCTCATCCTTTTCTTTAATGCAACTCACTTCACATTATTTTGGGAATGGCTTAAGATCAAATGGGATGAATTCCTGGGTTGTAATTAACATATGAAACATACTTACATTTTCTACCTGTTACAGAATCAAACTTGCATTTCACTCTAGTAGGAATCAAATTTGCTCCAATTCCAATACAGAAGGCACTGTGAGAAAGAAGTTGACTTAACTTAATAAAAAGCAGCCCCATGTACAATGACACCCAAGAGAGAGAGAGAGAGAGAGAGCACTACCTATGCTACCTACAATTTTTACTGCTCACTATGCATTTTGGAAGGTGAACTCTACGCAAGTCAGCTGCTATGGTTAGGCAATTTAGATAGAGATATCAAAGTTTTCAATGGATTAGGTAGATGAGGGAAGAACACAACTGATGCATGAAAATAAAAAAAAAAAGGTGACAGAACAGACAGCAACAAAAAAAAATTTGGAAGTCAAAGATGACTAATTCTTCCTCTAAATAAAATAAAGAAACCCAAGTTATTATATCCCTCACTTGCCTATATAACATGGTATGTGTTAGGATCCTCTTTCATTAACGGAGTAGTTACATTTGCTGGAATAGCCTCTTGAAGAACCATGGCCGTCGCAGTTGGTCTCCTAGTTCTGCTTTTAGCAGCTCCGGCCGCCTATGCCACAAATTATATAGTTGGGGCCGGTTCAGGGTGGGATACCGGTGTAGATTACAACGCCTGGGTTTCTGGCAAGACATTCGTCCCCGGTGACACCCTTTGTAAGTATGCTTATTTGATCTAAACCATGTGCACATATTACTGAAAATCAGAGGAATTTTATAAAATAAGCTTGTAAACTCGTTTCTGGGTTCATAATCTTTAAGAGCCTTTTTGTTTGCATACAGTACATAAGAATTTATAGTTAACTTGTCTCCACAAAGGACCGTCAAAGAATTGTATGATGAGAATATAAGATGAGGAAAGGATATAAGGTAGTGATGTAGATGCATAAGTCCTTAAATTTCCTAGAAATTGACCTACTATATAATGACTGCATATTCGCTTCCCATCTTCTCATGGTTCAGTTTCAATTAAATGGGAGCTTTATTTTATGATCATTTTGAGAAATTGATCTTTCAGCTCCATTTTTAATCACAACGGGCAAGAAATCCTATTTACTAAATTATCATACATTTTATGCAAACAAACAGAGACTTTGTAGATGTCCCTCTGTTATTGGCTATGAAGCTATTGTAGGAGTTGAGTTACCAGCAAATAGATGAGCAAAACACAAGAAAAACGTGCATAGAACAAAGGAGGTGTAATCATGTTTTCAACATGAATGATCTCCAATCTCTTATTGGAGTGAATTTGGTACATAGGCAATACAAGGTGAGTGCTTTTAGTTTGAGTCGTTAGTGTTTTTATAGTGCAACGTTTCTGATGAATCTATGGGCCTTGGTCTTGGGATTTCTCTCATTCCTCACATGCGAACGAAGTTAGAAAAAGAAAAAATATATATTCAGACTTCTGTGTTGTACATATTAACAATAATCAATCTAACAATAAGCACAGCTCTAATTCAAGTTAAGTTTTCTTTCCAATGGAACAAAAATTGTTACAGTTTAGGTTTTAAAGGTGAGCCTCACTGATGAATTATAGCGACGGCCATAGGTCATTATTTGATATCCTCCCCTGAAGATTTTAAGTGTTGAAGAGTGGGCTCCACCTAATGGGAAATGTTAAAAAGTATTTTCGCTGCCTTTGTTAACACTTTAAGGTTTTAGTAGCAATAATTAGCTAAGGAAATTTAATATGGTATCACAGCCAACCGGTCCTGATTTCGAATTCCAGGAGAAATGACTCGGCGCTAAAAAAATTGTGTGTTGCCAAAAGTGAAATTTGATACTAAGCTCATCTAGATCCTTGAAGTCGAGTAATGCGCCGAACATTGCATGGAGTTACATCGGACGGCTGCAAACTTTTAATGATTTGAGTTGCCATAGATGACTAATTAAAACCTCCATTTGAATGTTCTCTACTCCTAAAAGTTATTATAAACTTCAAACCTATATTATTTGTATGTAATGAAGAAAACCGTCAACTTGTAGGGCTGTTCATGTGTGGATCATAATGACATGGCCCAGCTGCAGGCCCAATAAGGATATTGGCACCTAAAGCTGTCCAAGTGCAACCTGAACAACAGAACCAGGATTCAAGCCGTCCCAATAAGAACTATAGGAGGCCCAAGCCCACCCGATTTTGAACCTAATAAGAGCCCAAATCTGATTTTGGATCAACCTTGGTAAGGATTGAACGTATAATTCTTATCCAACCCAATAAGCACGGGACCTTCAACTTGAACCTGGGTCCAGTTGGACAGCCCAAATCTTTCTTTCTGAGATTCAGGCTAGGCGAACACATGACAAGCCAAACCCACTGACAGGCCAAATCGACTGTGATAAGATTCTGGTTGGAACTTCCAGCTCAATCAATTGCACTCTAACAATGTTGGTCATTTGGTCTTACACGTATGAAGAATTTAAAAATAAACTCCTCTTTGTCTCTGTGGTTGTTACTGCTGCAGTGTTTACCTACGGAAGCAATCACCAGGTGGATGAAGTAAACAAAGCTGGCTACGATGGCTGCAGTTCAAGCAACGCCATTAACACACACACTGGTGGAAACACCTCCATTGCTCTCTCCAGCGCCGGATCCTATTACTACATCTGCCCAGTTCTCAACCACTGCAGTCAAGGGATGAAGCTAGCCGTCACGGTCACCGCCGGGAGCAACTCCACACCCAGTGGGACCCCTCCGACGACGGGTACCACACCGACGACTAACACATCATCTCCATCCGCCCCAACACCTTCTGGTAATGGAGCAGTGGGCAGATTCCGTTGGATGGATGCTTTGGTGGTTGGAGCTTGCCTCATGTTGCTTGGACTCATGGGCTAGGGGAGAGGCAGTGCTTTTGTTTCTATCTTGTCTATGAATATGGTGTCATTTGGTTTTTGTTTTGCTTTCCCTGTATTATTGATTAGGATTTGATTTTGTTAGTTGGGGGACTTGTTTGATGACTATATTTGTTAGATTATGGGGTGGTGGTGGAAATAAATAGAAAATAAACCCTATTGTTTTGGGGGCACATGAAATCAAAGCTCATGTCCATTATCACAGCGAAAAAAATATTGGACCATGTGACACCCATATACATTCAACTGGCTCACCCATTGGTGTTGTATTAGGCCCATTAAGTCTTGTCAACGGTTTGTGATCCAATCAGACGAGGACCCACTAACGCCCGAGTCCACAAGAGTAGGTCTGCTGGCCAAGAATATATCCCATCGACGAATAGGCTATAACCAAGCGAGATGGGTCCATCCATGTGAGTATGACACCCGTAACATGGGTCCATTGGTCTTATGGGGCATGGAGCACATTCTAGACCATGCAAGTTTCAGTTTCATGGACGCCCGTTTCGTCGCAACGTCCCTATACGGGTCATGGCTTCCACTTTGGGTAGGGCCAACCCAAATCCGGATGGTTCAACCTGGCAAAAAAGTAGTATTTGGGTTGGCTGATTGGCTGCTTCAGTTTTTTAGTATGTCTTACGCCAAGAATTCAAATCCGGATGGAATTCAGGTTGGGCGAAGTCAGCTCAGGTTTAAATTGGGCCTCATGCATTTATTCTACCATATTTGGCATCTCTGCTCTTTTTTTAATAGACCGATCAAAATAGAGACATTAGAAAAAGAGTCACAAAAAAAAAAAAGAGGCTAGAAAAAAAGTATGTGGTAATTCAAGAATCCATTTTAAATACACTTTTTAAATCAATAGTTGAAAATTTCTCACAAATTCCTTTAAATACATGAGGTATCAAGCTTTAAGTTTTGACCAATAACTCGAGTCAGCCTTCCAAAGAGATATAACAACTTGGATCTTATGTTTGGGCCCCACTAAATCCAGCAAATAATATAAAATGATCTATATTTTTTTTGTAAATATCTTGAGATCAATGACGATCTAACAGCTAAGGTTTGGATCCATGAAGATGTTTGACCTAATAAACAGCTACAACAGTATGGATTGTGATTTAATGTCTTAGAAACAAAGAAAAGAGAGACAGATCGAGAGAGAGAGAGAGAGAGAGAGAGAGAGAGAGAGAGAGAGAGAGAGAGAGATTAAAAAAAAACAGAGTGCATGTGGACCAATTTAGAATTGAGCATGGTACATCAATAGTTGATATTTGTTAGCAAATTTTCTTGAGATCCACATAATATCAAACTTTGAAATTTGACCCCATAGAGCATTTAGCTTTTCAAAGAGAATTAACTATATGGATCTTGTATTTGGGGCCCACAAAATCCTAGAAAATAATATCAAATGACTCCCTTTTTTTTTTTTTGCAAATATCTCATGACCGATGATGACCCAACAACTGAAATTTAATCCCATGACCATATTTAATCTTTTGAACATTTCTAATGGCTTGGATCTTAATTTACTCTTTAAGATTTAACAAAAAAAGTAAATAAATAACGAACCGGGCATTGTGGATACCCAATACATTTTTCATCAGCCTCTTTTTTTCTTCCTCTACTTTTCAGCTACCATTAAAAGTAAGTTATGGTTTTAAATGGCATTACTTCTACTTATCTAAAATAGGGAGCTGCTGGAAGTAAATGTCAAATGCTTTTATTTTTCAAATTTCTATCCGCTTTAGAGAAGTAGATGAGTAGAGGTTGAAAATAGAGATACCAACACATAATACATACATATACTTTATAGAGGATTTTATAGGAAAATTTTCCATAGATGTTCATTAGACATGATTAGATGTTCATTAGACATGATTAGAACTTAATTGAGTACGTGCACTAATTGGTTCCCTTTACCTGATTTTGTGCAAAAAAACATCACTCATCCCCACATGCAAAAAAAAACTTGAGTTTTTTCAAAAGAAAAAAGGAAGAAGAAGAGAGGAGAAAGGAAGAAGAAGAGAGAGAGAGGAAGATATGAAGAAGAAGAAACGAGATAGGAAGAAGAGGGAGAGGAAGATCGGAAGAAGAAGATAGGAGAAAGGAAGACAAAGAGAGAGAGAGGAAGAAGAAGAAGAGAGGAAGAAAGAAAGAAGAGAGGAGAAACGAAGAAAGAAGAAAGAAAGGAAGAAAGGAGGAAAGAAGAGAGGAGAAAAAAAAGAAAAACTTGATAAAATTCTTCAAGAGAAAAACTCTATAAAATTCTTCTTTATCTCTTATCTCTTCTTCTTCCTTTTTTCCTCTCTCACCTCTTCTTCTTTTCCTCTCATCTAAAACTCAGTTTTTTTTTTTTTTTCAGGTATGTAAGGCTGAGAAAATTTTTTGCACAAAATTAGGCGCAGAGGACCCAATTAGTACACTACTCAATAAAGGTCTAATCATGTGTAATGAGCATCTATAAAATTTTTTCCTGTAAAAACCTCTACTTTATATATATTGTATACATCTTCTATATTTGATGCCCTATGGAAAGCAAACCAAGCCCAGAACTTGGGCAACGGCTGTGGGGGTGGAGAATTCCTTAGGCCCGTAGCAATCTACAGTTTCATTCCGCTGCGGATGGGTGCGGCTCCACCTATGTGGAATTGGGTAATAGGGTTTGGGGTCGGACGGTTATGTCCAACTATCTCTGAACTTTAGAGGTGAAATCCATACTGTATCAAGACTCAGACCTAAATTACTAAAAGTGGATCAGTATTACAGTTACACCCAATTTGGGTCCACATTACAGGACCCATGCCTATAATGGAATTTGTGTTGAAGACCAGAACTTGGACCACGGCCTGAATGAAGGGCATTGACCAGGACCTCAATCGAGACATAAGTCTTTATACAGTACATACTACATACATATAATTGAAGAATTGAGATTACGCGAGGGGAAACCCCACGGCCATAGCTGGCTACCCACTTGTGACATGGGAGTCACCGTTGGATTTTCCATAAGAGGATCTGGACTCATAATTGAAAGGAGAGCTCTCATAGGTACCGCATCAGCAAGGAGGGAGCTCTCCTTTCGAGAAATATACACAAAAAATACACACGGCTTTGAGGGGCTATGTTAGCAAATTTCTCCCTTCCTATGATCTAGACTCTAATCTTCTAAAATCTGTGCTACAATTATCATATCCAGCTAATACTTTCCATTACCATTTACATTCAAATTTTGAGTGCCAATTAATCCATCATCGAATGATAGTCTTAGACCATTGGCATTCAACTGTCTAATACAAATCTCTATCATCCCTATCTAAAGATAGGGGAGTCATCCTAGATTTAATCCAATGAATTTTGGATCAAATGATTCAATCTTCCTCTACTATTTCTCTTATGTGAATCTTTCGAAATAAAAAGACATTTTTTGAATGTACCCCAAATAAAAAATCACTAGGTACGTAGTAGGTATACTATTACTTTTTTTTATATTTGATTTAGTTATTATTATTATTATTTGTTGTGTTGTTTAGTGGATTTCAGAAATTGCATCATTCTTTTTCTTGTTTCCATATATTTTTATATTTTTATAATTGATATCATTCTTCTCTGTGTTTCTTTTTCTTTTTTCCTTTAATAGGAATTTAGATTTCTTTTTTGTCTTTCCTGTAGGCTCAAACTCATACATCCCCACACACTAACGACTAGGATTTTTTTAAGCATTATTTTTTATTTCATTTAATAAAATTTTAAATGCTAAGTTTATTGAATAAATTAGTTTAGTTTTGTGCTAATCTTAGCTTGGGCATTTTTCTCTAAACAATACAATTGTTTTTTAATTTATTTTTTTATCATTAATATCTCAAAAAATGCATTCTTTCTTGTCAATAATTAATGTCTTATACCTAACAATAAAATAGCTGCATGATTGTCTTTGCATCTCAAAGGGGTTAAATTTTTATTTCATTTTAAGGTGAATTTCCAAAAGTGCATTTGGAGAGGTTAAAGTATAATATATCAAATCACTATCTAATTAGAAATGTCCTTCTCTTTTCTCTTTGGTAATTTTTAGTGATCTTTACTTCATTTTTTCCCTCTTTAAATTTTGATACGTAAAATCCATTTTAAGAATTATAGAAAATATATTTTTATTTTATATTTATTTTTCTTAATTATATCTTTAAAATTTTTAAATTTAATATATTTTCATTTTGGGCTTGGGCTTAACACAAGCCATTGTTGCTAATTATTATATATATTAAAGTTCTAAGAATGAAGGCCTCTGAAGGGTGCCACATCAGCACTCCTTTTTTTTTTCTAAAGCGCCACATCAGTATCCTATCTCCTCCTGTAATATCTCTCTTATTTTTAAGACAATTAGTAGTTTTTAAACTTGGATCTCTTAAAATCTGTCTTAGGCATTTTTTTATTGCATGTTTGTGTCAATCATGGGTGGCGCCCCCCCTCCCACCCCCCCAAGAAGAAAAGTGAAAAGGGATCTAATAATGAAAAAGTTTGAGAAAAGATGCTAAAGAAGTTATAGCCTTAT